>OY757238.1:4613982-7492308 GCA_963583995.1 Xylota segnis
ACCATTACTACAGCTGAGGCATCATCAACAACAACGGTGGAGCCATCAACCACTACAACAACAACTGAGGCATCAACTACAACGGAAGTGCCCTCAAGTACTACATCAACAGAACCATCAACAACTACAACTTAAGAGCCACTACACACACCTACAGCAACAGAAAGAACTAGAGATGAACCAATAACTTTAGAGCCAATAGCAACAGGAACCATCATCAACAGAACCAGACAGACCTGCTATTTCGTCAACAGGTCGTTCCAGAATAATTGACAACCTCGTTTATATGTGTATATAATGCAACTTTATTATTGTTAATACATGCAGGAAAATAATGGGATATTGATTATAAAAATTGTGAATACACAAATCAAGCAGAATTACAAAATCTTTTATGTTTTCAATAGTGTCCCTCTACCACCAGGACGACGGCTCTTCTTTGCCAGTTTTCTGTCTGTTGCTTTCATTTAAAAGCTGAAATAAAACCAAGTTAGTTACGACCTCGCTTCATATATGTATATGGTGCTCACCTTTGTGCGAAGATTTTTAATCTTCCTAAGTCGCTCAAGCCAATTGGATGCGTAAGGATTGTTCAATTTCATACTCTGAAAGACATGCGAAGCCAACTGCAAAACAAGAACAAAATGTAAGCACCACAGAGGACAATCCTCTTAAACTCAACAAAATCTCACATTAGCATGCAAGGCTAACTGCCGCGCTAATAGCGGTGCACTGCGATCAGACACAATCTTCGGTTCTGGGTGATAGACAAATTTGGCAATCTCATTACGAGCCTTGACAAATACACGATTCATGCCCAGTTCCAGTGGTTGAACTACCACACAGGCATAGTTGAACTGACCCTGAAAACACAAGACATTATACCACCTAACCTAGCCCAACTAAAACCAATGGTATACCTTAATAGTACTGAGATTGTATTCCTCTCCACTTTCGTTGTACACAATGCTTACGTAGTCGTTGCCGATGTGTTTCTTCTTCTCATTGCAGTTTGGATCGTTGTCATGATTCGGCATTAGGGTGGCCACATGAAAGGTGATCTAAAAGTCGAAATGTTACGCAATTCATTGCTATACCACTCCATTCTTACCTGAACCACGTCGTCCTTCCAAATGTACGTGAAATTTCCATCAGAGCCATTTGTGTCCATGTTTACAAACAGATTATTCTCCTTAGCATCTTTGAGGCTGACCAGAGTTCCGATACTCCGTAAAAATTCAACATATCGTACACTTCCGTATCGGTTTCTTAAAATTTCCACTTCATTGTTACACTGCCCTGGGCCAACATAGAGCACTCCGAATTTGTGCGTTTCAAATGGCGGAATCAGATCTAACAGAGTTATGGTCGCCATATGTTCAGCACCCACTTTCAGTGGCGGTTCGGAAGGCTGCAGCTGTCCATTGTGAAATAGTTGTAGAAAAACAAAACTTGGACTGATGCCAAGTTTTGAATTCATTGGGGCTTTGGAGACCCCAAAGGCTGGCAGTGCCAATGGTGGACGACTCTTTCCGTTTACTTCTCGAACCACCGAAATTGTCTTGGAGCGTCCTCGAATCATGTCACCATTATTGTTGCCATAGTTGCCCATGCCTCCGCCTACATGCGGTGAGAATGAAGCTAGTTTAATTGCGGCATTCTTGGCCAGAAGACTTGGTGACAGTGGTATGTTAGATTGCGATGCCTTCGGATTTGTATTTATTTTTTGAACATCAAGTGGGATTTTCAAGCTGGTAGAGGATGCGGAATAAGTGACGGGATTCCCAGACATTTGATTGGTAACATCATCTGCGGAATGTTGTTTCGGTGGGAGGCTCGGCTCCTTGGCTCCGCCAGTCACTGCAAGGCCTTTTTTGGTGGCTTCAGAAGCATTCTGTCCTTTTTCATCTTCTTTCAGGGAATCAGCCTGGCTGGGAGGCGTAGAGCCAGCAATTTCTTCTGGAATCGCTTCACAACTTACACGGATATCCTTTGTGTAACCACTACTAACAACGACCTTCTTCTTTGCCGCCTCCTCCGAATCGGTTTGAGTTAAAAGTGATGGCCCCAGGGTGTTAAAGTCCTTACCTGTAGGTTTTCTCAAACAGGAGCTCATCTCGGGGCTGGAGTTAACCCTTCGCACTGGATTACGAGCTCTTGTGCGGCCGTCCTCAAAAGCTGTGCCTTCTTCGTCCGCCTCTCCGTCACTGAGGCTGCCAGAGGGGTCCTTTCCCCGTTTCGAGGTTTTTGGGATATCGATTGGTCCCGATGCGGAAGCAACTGAACTTATCTCTTCTTGGCGGCGCAGTGCACGTACTCTAGCCGCAGCGAGTCGTGCATCATCTCGACGTGCATCCCTTCGCTCCTGCTCAACAGGTTCACGAGGTGAAAGAGTCTGCAGTGGCGGTGCAGGTGAAAGTAATTTCGCCTCTTCGACGAAATCCGGCCCGAAAACTCCCCCATGCATGGTGGGTAGAAAGAGTGTAATCAAATCACTCAGCGGAAGGTCGGTTCCAAGGCAGTCATTGGCGATGGGGTTCTGAATATGCATTATCCAAGAGATGTTGCCCGTTGGACGTCGAATGTAAATTTCTGCCCAACCAGTGCACGAGCGAGCGCACGTCGGTTGCTGGGATAACGTAGTGCCACTGCTTGCATTGCTAAGCTGATTTAGCGAGTTCCCAAATGCAGACGATGGCTCCATGCGATTTTCCGCTTCAGGATTAGATCCGCGACGTGATAGCGCCTCCAAAGACACAGACGAGCTGTTCGATGTCTGTCGATGAGTCTGATGTTGCGACGAAGAAGAAGTCGATGTGGACGTTAAGTCCGTAGACGTACCGGACTCCGTTCCGCTGCTGTATTGCAGACTAGCCTTGGTGTAACGTCGGTTAGGTGGCTGTACATCGGTTGTTGCCTCAGTAGCACCCGGTCCCGAACCACCTGTGCCACCAATTTCCGGTGATGTTGGTGCTCCAGCATACGAGTTCGGGGTTCCAGTTACATCGCTCTTGGCGTAGGGTGAATTACTCTTATTCATCAGAAGGGAGCAACGGTCACATAGCCCATTAGCGTTTGGCACTGATGGACAACCGTTTGTCGTAATAGTCACCAGATTGTGACCCACCAGCCAAGTCTGAGACGACCCGTCCTTAAGCATACATTCAATTGCTGGAAGTCTATATTAAAGAAGACTGTCACAACCACAACAAGGACTATTGCGTAGTACGCCACTTACCTTTTAGGGAGCGTGGAGCATGGGGAAAATGTGTGCCTTGCTAGAAAATCAATGCAAGTTTCCGCCAGTTCAGCTTGAATGCTTTTCAAACTGTCGTTTAGGTCAAACGTGCTGTCACGATTTCGACTGACACGCTCCGTCAGACTGGTGCTACGCTGCCGACTGGACGAATCCTCATTCCGCAAATTATGGTCCTTTGTTTGTAGATTGGCGTCTGCTTGGAGACCCTGCATTCATCAAAATGAGACACCCATCGAGATCTAACCACAACGATAACTTACCGACAAAATGTACATAACAAAGTTCTTTCTCATGCTCATCTTACACTTAAGCAACCATCCGGTCATAACATGGTGCGCCAAGGAAACCGTGTAATGGTCATACGGATGCGGTTTGGTGTAGTTGAGCGACACTGCAAACACGTACATATAGTGTGTCGGGACGAAGTTTGCGAACAAATCATTCGGCAAACGGCTCAAAACTAGAAAGATAGAAGGAGTCAATACGGAAAATCTCGACGATGTAGTTCGCGCTTAACTTGAGAGAAATTCTAGAACCGGAATGGCCACGCTTGCTGTTTTTGACATCTTACTGATCTCCAGAAGCACCTCTGCCAGTTGTCGCGACAATGTCTCTGGCATTTCGAGAATCATAATGGTTAGCGTGTTTATGCAAATGTGCGCATTGGCATTCGACCGAATCACCACTTTCACTGCCTCGATCATTCGAAGTTTTAGATCCGAAGAGATATATTGGTGGTAGATCACCAAGCTTGCAATAGCCGGCAAGAGCAAGGCGTTGAATTCATCTGAAGATGGTTTAGTTGTGTGGAAGCTACGTGGCGTCGACTTCGGATCGGGAAGGACATTGCAAAGCGCCGATACCAGAGCTTCGACATCATTGCCAAGAATTAGCGCCTTGTTCTGCAGAATTTGAGGCAATTCCTTGACGACCAACTGGAAAATATGATAATCTTCGGAAGACCACTGTTATCACCTATTTATACCGGAATATCTTTCTCATTTACTCACCCTTGTCCTCCTCGATGCACTTTACAATGATCTTGCACGCCCTTCGAATCGAAATTGGTGTGAAGTTCATTCCGAGATGCTCCTGAGCAACCGGTACTGGATGAACACCAATCCCATGCATCGGAAGACTCGAATCAATTCCAAGATATGGACTGAAACGAATCGCGCCACTCTCGAGATCTGGATATCCAATGTGATACGAAGCATTCGCCCGTGCCTTCAACATCCAAGCGAAAATCTACTCACAAAATACCAATTCCATACTTGTATACTGTACTTTTGATCAACAAAACCTTACCATACTCCTAATCAGACTGCAATGCTCAAAGATCTTCGGCTTCTGGTAGTGCTGCTCAAGGTGGCCCACTAATATATTGAACACTCTAATTGCATGACTGGAGGGCAGACGATAGAGTTTCACAACGAAAATCCTAATCAATCCATCAACAACCGCAGTAACGTCCTGAATCTCGCCCTCCGACTTGGGGACACTCTCATCTAGCGCATACTGTTCAAATGGCCGATTCAGAACCTTCTCCATTATATCAATAAGTTCACCGCACCGCTTAGTGTCACAGTGCAGAGCAAACTCAACCAAAGCCTTACAAACCACCACCCTGATCATAAGGTCAGGTTCACTGGCAATTCCACCAAACACCGGAATGACAACCCGCTGCAGTATCTCCTCCTCATAGCTCGCTCGACTGTTGTCCATGATCTGCTTAAGCGACTGAATTATCCTCACCCGAATCTTGGTGTTGGGAATTCGATAGAATCGACAAACAAACTCATTTAGAACCGTCAACCATTCGGGCTTCGTTGCCGAGATCTGTTTCGATCGGTAGTCTATTAGATTCAAAACGGAGAACTCTGGTCGGCTCTCCGATACTCGTTCGATGATGTCGTAAATAAGATCTTGATTCGCCTGCAACTTATCGCCAAGCATTTGTTTTTCTATAATATCAATCGTTTCGTGGAAGTTCTCCTGCAGGGGTGTAACATCATCGCCTTGCTTTTCTGTACCCAAAAGTACACATGAGTCTATGTCCAGCACTATACTCCAAGTATCTACTTACTGTGATAAACAATATTGTCGGCATTCGCCGACAGAATCTCGCAGATTATGTCCCAAATTCGTTCGGGGAGTTCTTCCCCATACTTACTGACGACCATTCGAATGCTGAGTATCACTTCGTACGTGACAATCACTTGTCTGCTTTCCAGAGCCTAATTCGAAAGAGTATTCTATTTTGGAGCCTTTTTAAGGTACATTTCGATCAAACTTACATGCAAAAAGCTCATTAGCACTGATGATCTAGTCGAAAACATCGGTGAGAAGACCAACGACAGAGTGGAGCCAAAGATTCCCATGTTGACGTGAAACACTGCACCACGCAGTAGAATCGGATCATTGTAGTAAGTCTTGTCGTTCAGAATGTTACACATGATGAGCAGCGATGAGTAGCCCAGATTTGTGCCGAGCAGCTTTTTCATATTCTGGAATTTAGGACGAAAAAGAGATTGTTGTTCTGTTGTCTACTTTGCTATGTGGAGGTGGTGAAAATGCCTACTTGGCATCTTAAGGATTTTGTGGCTAAAACATATCTCGATGAAAGATTTATGACAGAACCGGCCATAAACCTATACCCACATCTATGCTTTTCGAAAATGCGCCAAGTACATAGCTACCTCCCTGAAAACAGGTGGGAACCGTCAACACCTATTAAATCGCTATCCCAGCCATTAGAATGCCAAACAGTAGGTGGAACAAATCTATCCAGAGCTGGATTGTAGGGGAAACTAAAAGTCTTGTTTCTGTCAATAGAATGATAGTTGTCGTATGGTAGGCAGGCATTCCATAAGGGTGCTTCCTTCAACGATTTCTGTAGAAGCTGTAGAGACGAAGAAGTGGAGGAAACCTTGACACGTCTGTTGTGTACCTGTCCTGCCTTAGCGGCTTTGTGAAGGAAAGCGATCTATCCAGACTAGACTTATGCAAAATAAAAGATCGCCTAAACGGCGAACCATGTACTGGTAATCCGGTCTAAGTGCGTCTCTGCTGAGCGGAGACAACCACCCAACCCAAGCTAACAGACACGATCCACTCGAACATGGCCCAAAATACTGGAGAAGGAAGCACAGCAACTAGGAAAGAACTGGAACAGAACCGAGCCATATAGGCGTTTAAAAAAAGGTCTTTTAAATAGACAACATGCCGTCAACCGGATTTCTTTAACCTTTACTCGTATTCCATACTTTCGTACTTGGTGTTCTCGAGTTTCCTAACAATCAAGAGTAAACCTGGTAATGTTTGGTATAAGGGAAGTTTAGCAAATCTCTTGGATAAAGTCCAGGAATTAACTATTCCTAGGCCCGGATAAAACAACCTTTGTGAGGAAACTGAGCTGCCAATTCCTTAAACTGGTGCAGTTTGGGTTCCCACTAATGTCTAACACCTCTGAGTAATCTTAGATACCAAACGGTGACGATTTCCTCAGAAGATGACCATAAGGTTTGGTCAACACTAACTGCCAAGTATTCTCATTTCGAGTCGAGTTTAGCATTGAGTTGTGTAAACGATTACTTTACGCATTTTGTACATTCGATCTTCAAAAACTAGTCGTGTTTCCATCCATCCGAAGCAAATGAAATTCAAACAAAAAACACACCACAGTTGGAGCAAAGCCACATTCCACTCCACCCTATAGCTTACGAAAGCGAACACAGCGAACAAGCAAAAAGTAAACATCTAGCCAAAGCAACAACGAATGAGCTTCAAAACAAACCGAAAGAGAATTGATAACCCACTCCATGATTTTACCGAACAGCAACAGTGTACGTAGGTGACTTTGACAGATATAATTGGCCATTCCCCCATAGATCCCTATTGCTAGGCGTAACTTCACATTGTAACGAACGTAAGTTAATTAATTAATTTCCTGCCCAAGTTTATCCCAGCCTTGATCTTCAACATAGGAATGATCTAAATTTCTTATCAAACGATTGTCCAAATGAGTAGCATTGGTGAAAACAACAAAATTCCACGGCGTATACTCAGCGTTGGAATGTGTGTACTTGACATTGTACATGTGTGTGCTAGGTTCCCCGAGGAGGACACCGATCGCAGGTGTCTCAAGGGCTATTGGCAACGTGGTGGAAATGCATCGAACAACTGCACAGTGTTGCGCAATCTAAACGCTGAGTGCGAATTCCTCGGGATGCTAAGCGAATCGGCTGCTTTCCAATTCCTCCAAGACGACTGTAGGAAACGAGGGATAGTGATAGAAAATTGTCCAAGCACAGCTCAGGATCCGCCGTTCTCCTCGGTTATTCTAAGTCAGGAGAGTGATTCTCGAACTATTATACACTCGAATCCCAATTATCCAATTCTAACTTTTGAGCACTTTGGGCGAGTGAACTTGGCCGACTATAGTTGGATACACTTTGAGGGCAGAAATCCAGAGGAGACTCTGCAAATGATGCAGAGAATTCGTGAGTTTAATCGGAACACAGGTGGACGGGTGAAAATCTCACTAGAGCTAGAGAAAATCAAAGAAGAACTACTCGTTCTAACTGAGTTAGCAGACTATGTTTTCTTAGGTAAGGAATTGGCGATACACTTGGGCTGGAACAGTGGCCGAGAGGCTGTGGAGGGATTGCGGAACAGTTGTGCCAAGCGAAATGGAATTATTTGTACATGGGGTTCGGCGGGATCGTGTTGTTTAACAGAAGCAGGGGACTATCATCATATTCAGCCGTATCCTCCAAAAGAGATTGTCGACGCCCTTGGAGCTGGAGATACTTTTTGTGCAGCTGTTATCTATGGCTTGGATCGGTTGGAGTTGTCACTGCCCGATGCAGTTGATTTGGGAAATCGAGTTGCGGGCTTTAAATTGGGACACTGTGGGTATGATGCTATAAGGGAGTTCGAACATTAGGAGCCATAAAGTAATAAAGAAGATGCCAAAGAAAAAGTGAGAAAAGTGTATTTTATTGTAAAGAGTGGTGCCCGTCACCTTGAATACATAATTCGTATACTCAATGCTATTGATATCCAGAAATACTTGTAATGAGCTGAGGTCCCTATCCGCGTAAGTTAGGTCGTAACTGTCTCATACAGTTGGGTGATGATGGTAACACAATCATGGTAACTGGAGATCTCCACCCAGATCACTCTTTTTGGGATAAAAAGCGTCACATGTCACACAGAGTCGTTCAGCCAATATAATTTGGTGACCGCGTTATCTAAAGAAATGGATCGATCAGTTGGGTGCCTCGTTCTTGTGACTTGTGGGATCATTTTTGCATGCTATGTCAAGTCCTTGGACAATGTCAAAAATCAGAGAGTTTAGACGACAACCATGGACTGCAATCGAATGATATTGAACTCCATATTCCCTCTCATCGATGGTACATATGTTTACATTCGCGTGGATGTTGTTTTAGTAAGCGAATACAACCCTGGGAACTCCAGTGAAACTGAATCACTTCTCCGCCAAAATTTGCAAACAAAATCTAATTTCACTGACAAAACAAACGACCTTGCTTTGATTCATTGCATTCTTTTTTCTAAGCCAGGAAGTTCTAAACATACAAATATAAATAACACGAAGAAGATAGATTTCGTGGAAATTGTCTTTCTAAATTTAGATAAACCGTATCTCAATCGACAAAATTTCAAACAAGCAGTTCAACTATGGGTGACTCGTATATACTAATCAAAAAGGTAGACTTAATCGATCATGATACATTAGTCAGTTAAATTGTACAGCTCGGGGCAGGCAGGTAATATGATAACACGGTAGCATGTACATAGATATCTGGACGAACTTGATTAAAAAAAAAAATCAAGTGATGAGCGATAGATTTGCAAAAATAATCTGGAGTCGATAGGTACATACATACATATATAAAGGAGGACAAACGCTTAAAGTAGTTTAAAAATGCTAACGTAGCTACCAGCCAGTTAAGATATCGACTATCGAACGAAGAGGATCATTCGAACACGAGAAGGAACTGGTTACGTAAAAGATAAACGTGTTAAGGATTCTGAATCGACAGGAATGCATATAAACAGAATTATTTGGTGCTTTGCACTCGTGTCTGGAATCAGGGCAACCCATGGATTCACAGTACGCTGATTTGTGAATAATGTGGACTGTGTAATGAATAATCTTGTTTTGTTATTTTAGAATCGTAGGGCTGATGGAATAATTAGTTTCGAAGCTTGTACAGAAGCAACTGGGACCTTTCTGCCCGTCGAAGGCAGCTGTAAGGACTATTATCTTTGCATTAATGAAGAACTCATTCAATTTACGTGTGGTGATGGGAATTACCTTTACGTAGAAGGTGGATACTGTAAGCAGGATACGGAATATGTGTGTAATGCAAGACCAACGACGCTTGAACCGACAACAGAATCGCAGTATAGCTGTTCAATAGAGCCGAATGGAAATTCTGTTCCCATAGCTGGAGAATGCTATAAATATAATGTTTGTGTTGATGGAATACCTATTCCACAAGAATGTCCAAATGGACTGTTGTTTTCTGACGAGTTAAGATATTGCATCCTTGATACTGAAGGAACTTGCTGGGATTTATCAACGACAACTGGAGATGGATCTACTATAAGCACAGAAGAACCAACAACGACAAATGGTTCCACAACGACAGAGGAGTCCACAACGACAGAGGAGACCAGAACGACAGAGGAAACCACAACGACAGACGAGACAACAACAACAGAACAATCAACAACAACTGGAGTAATAACAACGACAGAAGATTCAACAACAACCGAAGCCTCAACAACGACAGAAGCTTCAACAACGACAACTGAAGTGACAACAACGACGGACGCCTCAACAACAACTGAAGTAACAACCACGACCGAAACCTCAACAACAACCGATGCATCAACAACGACTGAAGCCTCAACAACAACTGAAGTGCCAACTACGACAGAAGTCTCAACAACAACCAAAGATTCAACAACAACCGAAGTGCCAACAACGACAGAAGCCTCAACAACGACGGATGCCTCAACAACTGAAGTAACAACAACAACCGATGCATCAACAACAACGGAAGCCTCAACAACAACTGAAGTAACAACGACGACCGAAACCTCAACAACAACCGAAGAAACCACAACTGAAGTGACAACAACAACAGAAGCCCCAACAACCACAGAAAGCTCAACAACAACGACAGAAGACTCAACAACAACGACAGAAACCTCAACAACAATCGAAGTTACAACAACGACAGAAGCCTCAACAACGACAGAAGCATCAACAACCACAGAAGCCTCAACAACGACAGAAGCCTCAACAACAACTGAACCCTCAACAACAACTGAAGTGACAACAACGACAGAAGCCTCAACAACCACAGAAGCCTCAACAACGACAGAAGCCTCAACAACAACTGAACCCTCAACAACAACTGAACCCTCAACAACAACTGAACCCTCAACAACAACTGAAGTGACAACAACGACAGAAGCCTCAACAACCACAGAAGCCTCAACAACCACAGAAGCCTCAACAACAACTGAAGCCTCAACAACAACTGAAGTGACAACAACGACAGAAGCCTCAACAACCACAGAAGCCTCAACAACCACAGAAGCCTCAACAACAACTGAAGCCTCAACAACAACGGAAGAGTCAACAACGACGGAAGCCTCAACAACAACCGAACAATCAACCACAACTCTTAGAACAACTACTGTTAATGACAACGTCTGCGAGAATATAGACATTGGATACGTTCCCCACCCCGATTGCGATAAGTTCTATATTTGCATAAATGAAGTAGAAACAGTTCAACTTTGTGCAGAGGGAGATTATTTCGACTCTTCGGTCAGTCAATGCGTACCGGATGTGGATGGTGTTTGTTGGGGTCGCTGTACAAATACCCAAACAGGAACACGTTTCCCCGACGATGAAAATTGTCAATGGTATTTCGAGTGTCAAGGGGGTGATGAATATTCAAAATCCTGTCAGACAGGTTACTATTTTGATCATACAACCTTAGAGTGTATTGAAGACGTGGATAATGTTTGTGGCAGTACCTCTCCCACTGTTTGTGCGAATCGACCAAATGGTACAGTTATTCCTCATGGTGAATGTGGATCCTATTACGTCTGTAATAACATGGAAGCTGAAGTACGTAACTGCAACTTAGGATATCGTTTCGATCCACAACAATCGGAATGTGTGTCTGACCCGACGTATAGCTGTTACTGTGAACTAAATGCCGAAGGAGTTCTGCCCGCCGTTGCCTGTAATGAATACTACAAATGCAACAACGGCGAGGCTTCTATACAAAGTTGTCCGCAAGGAGAGTACTTTACTATAACCGAATTAAGTTGTGTCATCGATGAGGGTGCAACATGCCTGACAACAATATCCACCACAACACTCACCCCATAGAAAAGTTTTTGTTTGTATAATAAATATTTTGGTGTACTTACCTTCCATGAAGTTTGACAATATGGGATGTAGTTCACCGTATGGCATAGAGTCATCACGCACAATGGCAACGTTTCATTTGGAAATATTGTATAACACATAACTAGTTCCAGTATGTTCAGACACTGTAAACCAATAGCGTCGTCCTTCACAATGCAACTGAGGTGACAGGCGTTTCTATTGTAAAGAAAATATAAATTCAATAAATGCGAGCTAAAAAGTAAAACCTTTGACTATCTTACTGGACAATTCCAACAACGATCTCGGTTTCTAGATGAGCGGCATTGAATTTTATTAGTCGCACTAGCATTTCGAGGTACTGACAGAGCAGGGAACCTTGTTGAATTGCTGGAATCCATTCGAGCATGAATTTTCCAATCTGAAATAAACAAAAAAAAGGATTGTTGAAGGAATTTTCTAAGAAAAGACTTTAAATAGAACAACATCAGACCACATTCAACCCTAACTCAAGCTTACCTTTTCTTCCAAATGAGTGATATCCTTTCCATTTTCTGTCAGCGCTATTAGCAGTTCTAGTCGATGCTTGAGATCCTCTGGAACCTCATGATTCTGAAAGAAAAACAAACAAATTTTATTACTCATTCCAATTGGATGCCAAAGCCACTACAACTCACTTGAATTACTAGAAAGAAATGCTCTCGCATAATTGCCAAGTTCCTATACTGCGTCTGTATCAGGATCTTATAGAAGGTCAATGTAGTCTGACGGTGTTCTGTCGACTTGTTATCCACAATAAGATCTTTCGTGAGGTTCCATAGTTTAATGACTTTTGCCTGCAAAACACAACACTCAGCACAGTTCGATGAACTCTTGTCCAAGTCACTCACCTCGTCCAAATTCTCCGATCGCAAATAATCGCCCAATTCCTTTAGAGTCTTACATCTCTGTGCCACAGGCGTTTCTGGGCGTAGATCTATTTCCACAACACCATGTCGTCGGTCACGTTCTTCCTTTGTATTTCCTTAAAAAGAAAATGTAAAAAGGAACATTAAGCCCCATCTCTAGAGGTATACCTTTCCGGCTGAAGAACCAGCAACTCACCACTAGTGTGCTTGCCAAGGGAGCGAAAAAATTGTTTAAACTTATTTAGACTGTCCTTGTCTTTGGAGCTCATTTTATGGTTTCCTTGTTTAGGGACTCCTTATTTTTATTTCTAATTTGTTTAATTTATAAAACAATTTTTCCTTATAAAATCGGACATGGGCAAAACAAAGTGACTTTTCTTTCGCGAAAAGTCCAAATCCCCGTTTGACAGATGAATGGGGAAAGTCAAAAACATATGTTTGAAATTTCCCAAAACAGAAGGGAGGATATTCTTCCGTCGTTATTAATAAATACTAGAGGGCGTTGGAACATTTTTGAATATTCAATTTGGATTTTACTTTTAAGTGGTAAAATTCGAAGGGTTATGATCTAGAAATCATAGTTTGTACCCTATGGTTCCTATCCTACAAGGAGGCAAAGCAGAACTTGCCCCTTCGTTCTCTGGTGTATCTGAACGGGTGATGGCTAGATTTTCGTCAAGGGTCGTAAGCATATCAAATAATACAAAAAGTAGATTAAAAATTAATACGGCAGAACCATGGCTTTACGAGAACAGCTTTGCAATTAATAGGTTGTCAGCAGATAGGCTTGAAATTTTGCTGGAGTATGGTACTCTGTGGTCTGCCATCAGACGTTCGTGGTCGTTTTAATAAAATAAAATTCAATAGCTTCGTGAATCTCAAGGACGTGCACAGTAAAAATTCATCAAATCCTCGATATTGGACATGAACCCGACCAAATAAGCTCATAGAAATCGATTCCAATCTGACGCTCAACTACACGAATTTGGTATCACTTTGACAGTTTTTTTTCTTTGCCTTCAGTTGCTGGCCCTGCTCGTGAAATTTGTTTTGCAAAAAGCGCAGCAGCTGGGATTGTGCGTCCGCCATCAATCACAATCGTTTATCGAAAAAAAAAGAAGAAGAACTCGTGAATTATTTTCACAAAGCTAATTCAAATTGGCGATTAAATTATTCAACTTAACGGGCAATACCTCATGCAGCATAGCTACAGTAAAGTTATTCCGCAAAACCCACTCAAGACATCTGTAAATCGCAACCGCCGCCGCGTCGTAGGTGAAATTTCTTCCGCCATTCTTGTTTGTAAATGTCAATGAAATCCCGTTGCACCACCGGAATCAATTTTTAAGCACCAGACGCGAACAAAACGGGTGAGTAATATGCTTTTGTTTAATATTCTCTTGTTTTTCGTCTTATTTTGTGACATTTAAAGGAACATTACATTTGGAAGCAATTTCGGTGGATATTTTTAGCTAAAAATTGCATATTTCTGTCAGCAGAGCGTGAAATGTTTTGTGTGGGATGCTCGCAACGTCCTTGCTTGGTTTCGCGGGGGACACCTCCACAATTCATTACCAGCTACTTTTTTTTTTTTTTTCGTACATTTTTGTTAATTTTCGTAACGAAAAATTCTCCTTTTTTGGTTGAAAATTATTTCACCTTTGGCAAGCGAAGCGATTGAAAATCTGGCTGCCCTTGGGCCAGTTTGTGGTGTCTCCTATCGCCATTTAGAGAGATTTATCTTTCTGTGGGTATATTGCACATTCACGTGGCTAAAAAGACGGATTTTCTTCTGTGTTCTGTGTCGGCTTTTGTTGCAAAACTTTTCGTTTTGGTGCGGGTGTGTGTGCGTGTGAATGTACGAGATTCTAATTAGCATCGATCGTTTGGCCAATGAGCGTGACTTCCTTTTGTAATATTGACTTGACCACTTAACGTTGGACTTAATCTAATATTTCAATAGAAGAGACGAAGAGAGTGATCTTTTTTATGTGGGCAGACAGGCATCGTTGGGGCCAATCACTCTTATCTGCTTGAGGAGCGGCAGGGGAGGCGTATTGTTTACTTTTCTTTGATAACACACTGAGGCAGTCAGTTGCTCTGATACTCTATCGGGTATTTCAATTAATTTTCACTTTTTTTTTCTATTCATTTGCAGAGATTGTGTGTTTGTCAATAATTGTCGTCGTGGTCGTCACAAGCGTCTGCAGTTTATTATTGAGTTGAGTAAGAAATTTCCATAAAATAATCGATAATGAGTTCAACCGAGGAAGCCCCAGCACAGGAGCCACAGGTGAGTTGAGTTTTATTGGTTAAAATGAATGCAAATTAAATTGTTTACTTCTAATTGTGTCGTCTTTGGGAGATTTTTATAAATAGACTTGCTAATTTGGTTGTGGTGCGCAACATGTTCAACGGTAGATTTGATCGAAAACAAGTTTCGCTTGGAAATGCTGACCTTGGCAGATCTTAACAACGAAGTTGTGGGAACTGTATTGTTTGGAGTGACTCCCTCTGTCTGGTCTCCATCGTCGCATTACACAGTTGTTGCTTGAACGAGCAGTTTTGCAATAAACACGGTGTACCTCAACTGGCAGAGGGAGTATTTCCAGTCAACTCTATCTTTGGTACTATGACGTAAACCAACCAAAACTAAGCTGTATGCATGGGCATTACTCAGGGGTTAGGTCCTCGTTCGTAGACAGCATTCAAAACGATAAAGAGTAGATAAGTGACTTGGTGATTACTCTGAAAGAACCTTCGGTTTGTCATCGCACTCGTACGAACACAGCTTCTCCGTAGCATCTATTCTTCCACTGTTGGTTCCCAGGTTCTTCATGTGCTCACCAATCTTTCTGTGTATTTTTGCTTTTCATCCGCTAGGACATGAATTGGGCCAAGATTGAGGCGCTGTAGCATCACTATTTTAGCTTCGCCATAACAGCAAGGTGATACTTGTGAAAGTCTCACTTCGAACATCCTTTCCGAAAGCCATATTTGTAGAGAGAGGAGTACTAGTCCTTGTCATTTCCATTTATCAACAAAGGCTCTTTCGGCCAAACACGAGTAACATTTCTCTATGTGAAGACGAAAGGCTTCCTCATGGAGCTATGTTCAATCGTTTTGAGTAGTCTTGTACCTCTTCACTGACCGGTTTCGCAGTTTACTCCTGAAAGTCCTAGACAGCCTTGTTGAACACCACAATAAATTGCAATTTTTCGCACTGTTTTTCTCTATGAAGTACATGCCTCTTCTAACGTCTTTGTTGACGTCGCCCTCTTGAGAGTTTGAGGGAATGTTAGGTAGTTAGAAAGTTTGGAGAAGAAAACTTCCTGTCGTTACTGCTCATACTGCTAATAGGATTCATTGTCCTTCCGCTGAAGCTTATTTCTTTTGCTAAAATTACGATCAGTAAAATATTTCATAAATTTCTATTGTTTATCAGCGGAAGAAAGGGTATTTTTTATTTTGTTCTTTTGATTTCGTTATCGCCCGCGCAATCTTATTCTTTAGAATGCTATAGCAACAGAGTGACCAGTGTTTCAATCCAGGAATGCTATGAGACTGCGTTTTCGTTGTTGGAAGTATGGGCGGCATGTTTTTATTTTTGATGTGATAGAACTGCAACGGCGATCAACCCTATTTTTGTCCACAAACTAGTCGCGCATAATTCATAGTTTAAATGCGTTTCAGTCGTTGTGCTGTTTCTATGCAAGAGTCAAGGAAGCTCGGTTTGATCTGTCGAACCGATTGGCAGTTACTGATAGTCAGATCGTTTTGCACGCGAAAAGCTAAGAATTTCTTTTCACAATTCAGAGTAAATGCCTGTTGACAGCACTTTTATTAAATTCTTTATCACCTGATTGTCTTTACAGTCAAATGCCCGTGATTTGGAAAAAATCGAGGAGGAAAAACTAAAGTCAAAGTATCCCGCAGCTGGCTTACGTGGTCCAGGCGGACACTCAGCTTTCCTACAAAAGAGACTACAAAAGGGGGTAAGTTATAAGCGATTTCCCTCACTACTCATATTCATACTTAATATACTTTTTTTTTTGTAGCAAAAATTCTTTGACTCCGGAGATTATCAAATGGCCAAGCAAAAAGGTGGCGGCGTCAAACAAGTGTTTGCTAACAAAGTTTCCACAGGTGAAGCAATTCCAACACCAGAAACAGTGCCTGCTCGTAAGACCTCGATCATACAGCCATGCAATAAATTCCAAACGACGAGTTAATTCCTAACCCCCCTGATCCCAATGTCCCAACTAATATTGTACTCTCCACCACTATAAACCAACAGTGAAACAGAAGCATTACCCTTAAAACAAACTAATACTATACATGTACTACCTGCGGTTAATCTAATTTACTCGCTGTAATTTTTCTTTTTCTTTTTGCAAAAAAGTTTATTTATTTAAATAATTTTCTAGGACATAAAAAAAAAACAAACAAAAACAAACATAATTCACGTTCGTTTCTCACGCTTTTCTTATAATAATTTGTATTCACCATCACCAGTAATAGCAGTGAAATATGTTTGTTTTGATAAATTTTTGCTCAAAGAGCCTAATATTGTAAATTTCTTTGTTGTTGTCTATCTTTAATCCTAGAGAAGGGAATCGACTTACCATAGACGGTTGAGGTACATTTCCTAGAAAGCAAAACTTTTGTTTTTACTTTGCTTACGGTTCTCAGAGTCTTTGGACTTGTATTGCTTATCATTCAGAATTGTTACGAAAATATTGCTTCAATTGATCATCAATCAAAGTTTAGTTTTTTTTTTTTTTGTTATAAAGATCTCGAATTTACATAAATATCGCTTTTCGAATATATACGACTCAATTCTTGGAAAGTCTGTGTTAAGAACGATTGCCCATCTCAGTTGCATGGTTTACTTTTCCTTGCTTGTTTTTCATTAGAAGCAAAAAACAACAACAAACTACGCGTTGTATTATGAATAAAATTAAATCAACAAAATGCGCTGAAACAAAATACTATTTAGTGATATTAGAGTCCTTGTTCTTGTGAATACAATAAAAAAAAACTGTTGAAACATATTAAAATTCCAACGAGGATCTTATTGAAAAAAAAAAGAAGAAAAACAAATAAAGAAACTGCTGTTTGCCTTATTTTATTCATGCAAGACGCGCAGAAAAAAAGAAAACCAGTAAAACCGTTGATTAATAATGAGAATGTAATACAAGGAAATTAAATAAAGTTGAAAGTTAATAAAAAACAATGTTAAATTAAGAAATTTGAATATTGTATTCTAATTTGATGGGTAACCGACAGGACACAGTAAGTATATGCTGAAAACACAATCTATCTGTCGCTACAGAGCCTACTGCGCCCTCCAACCTATATTTTTATCTTTGTTTCCTATCGCTAACCAATCTAAAACTCGAACACGCACTTGCGGACCCAAAAACGCAAAAATACGAACCACCCTGTGGTGTCGAATATCCCACAAACAATCTACATGCTCTTACTTAAATTTTGGTACCTCTTTCATTGCAATTATTATTATTATTATTATAATTTATTAACATAAAAATGCAAAGATTATATGCTAAAAATTAAAGAGCACTAGCTGCAAAAGCTTTCCACTCAAAGTATAAATATATTGGCTTAGATAGCTAATTTGTTAATAGTAAGATATTTATGGATTTTTAAAATATTTTCGATATTGATAATGTTTAAAAATGAAAAAATATTTTGATTTGAAGGCAAGATGGTATTGATTTTTTTGGAGATACTGCATGTAGAGAGGCCAATTAAGTGTGAAATGGTCACCGCACTGTTACAGATTGGACACAGTGGGGGATTCTCTTTCCTTAAAATGTGTTGGTGGGTTAAGGAAGTATGCCCCAGACGAAGTCGAATGAAGTTTGATACCGCAGCTCTGGATATACTCGGTGGGTAGATAGGAGTGCGTAGATCTGTGTTAATTTTTGAATAATGGTTTTGGTGGTCGCTCCATCTTAGAATTTTGTTCTTCTTGATGATTTCGTCAATGTGTCTTTGCAGGTCCTTTCTCGAAAATATGTCAAATGTGAAGACAGGTAATTTATTACAGGACTTTGCGGCTTTATCGGCATATTCGTTCCCTGATATACCAATGTGGCTTGGCACCCACATAAGTTTAAGTCTGTTGGGGTTTTTTATAAGAAGGTCCCGTATTTTGTTAATTAGCCTGCTATTGTGGTTTGAGTTGGAGACGGCTCGGAGAACTGAAAGGCTGTCGGTGCAAATAATTAATTTAGAGGTCAAATGCGGAGACATTTTAGCAGCTATCAGGATGGCTAGCGCTTCAGCAGTAAAAACTGATGAGAATTCCCATAATATACCAGCTTTCAGTAAGGTGCCATTTTCTTCGGTTACAGCAAAGGAAGTGTTATAAGCGGATTTTGAACCATCTGTAAACAAAGGAGTCCAACCTAGAACCGGAGATATTCATTTCACAAAATCCTCCGCTTAAACTCTCGGAAAAAAAATTCTCAGAATTTGTCGTCTGATTTCGCGAGAAACACCAGGCGACCATGATTTCTCAGAAAACAGAAAGTAAACCAACATTCCACAGCTTCCAAAACTGTCCTGCTGGACTGAGAGGTAAGTATGGACAGGGTAGGTATGTGTATTTGTTGATTTGTTTGGACTGTAACTTCTTTATTTGATGACTGATTTCGACGATTAAGGTGTCAAATTAAAGGTAATTTAATGCAGATTAGAATTAATTGCAAGTAGTTAAAGAGAGTTGGCAAAGAAATGACTAATTTTTCGTTGAAAATGTAATGACTGTTTGCATGGGTGATATGTGTGCATATTAGGTGATCATTTACATCTTCTGTTTGAAAAAGGTGACAAAATGGAGACTCGTTTACATAGTTTAACTTAGAATGAATTGGTAGGTACGTCGCGTTCAATCAGGACAACAAAGTTTTCTACAAAAGCCTATGCATGCTAGGTATTCTACTTTTTATGGGAAGAAAGCAAATGTATGCTTATGAACTTATAAGAAGCTTTAGATACCACATAATGAAGAGCTGTAGTGGTACTCTAAAGAACTCGGTTGAGGATCAAGTTAAGGACGTCGAGAGAGCAATAACAGTCACAGTTAGCAGTTAGCAGACAGCGAGATACATTTTTTAAGAAAACTAAAGCAGTTCGTATGAATGACTTTTCTGTCGAGATATCTTTGAGTTTCGTAACTTACCTTCTTCGGGGTAAGAAGGCAATTGAGTTGTAGAGCTTTAAATAAGAAGACTCTATATAAGACCTCGATTATCATCTTCCTTTAGAGCGCTGAAGTGTGAAGTGTGGACTACTCTAGTGTGGAAAAGATTCTTCGTTAAATTTTCCGTCCTGTTTGCGTTGACGGGCTTTGAAGAAGGAGATTCATCGCATAACTAAACAAGCTTAAGTTGGAGATAGCTAAGACATATAGAACGAATTGCGACCAATTCACTTTGCCCGCAGAGTCTTTGAATCAAATCAGTTTCTTTAGAAGGAAGCTTCGTCTTTTCTTTCACTGCAAGCACTACATGTCGACAGATCCTTTCTGCCACCAAACAAATCGGTTCCGCAATTAAAAACAAGCAAATTCTTTCAATAAAATTATATTTACATTTATTTAATATTTATTTATATAATCTTTTGTTTATCTAAATTAAAACAATTTTTGTTTTTCATCCAAAAGTTTTTGTTTCTTTTTTACATAAACGTTTTCTCTTCTAAATTATCATATTTATGTACAAAAATTCAATTTCCCCAGAAGAGTGTATCTGATACAAAATCAGGCCTCAGAGGGTGTATTTTTTTCTTTCAAAAATTGCATTTTATTTACACAAAAGTTTCACAAATTTTTTTTTTTTCTTTTTCAAATACCTATGTATGTTTTATGTTTGTTTTAACAATAAATATTATGACACAATACTTGCATGTTTAGGCTCTTTTCCCTCTCGAAGAAATTTTCATCAAAAAAAAGGATACAAATTTACAAAAATTTGCGTGAAATTTACGCAAACACTTGCACAAAAAACCATCACCAAGGATAGCTTATGCTAAAATAGATTTATGGTTTTGTTTATAAATTTCAATAAATACTAATACTCGTAGTTTTCTCTTTTTTTTTTAAATTGTATTTCCTACATTTAAGCATATTCTTGTTGCGGCATTGTTTTATTTTCTTTAAGTTAATATTTACTTTTCTAAAAATTTCTAAGCAAATGCAAATACTTTTGTTTTGTTTTCTTTGAGTGAGTGTGTAAAATTCCCAACAAAATAATGACTATTTGAGTTAATTTTAAGTATAATTCCCTAATAAATTTTAATTTTCTTTTTCTTTAATCATATATATATATATATATATATTTTCATATGCTTTGATTATTTCGTATGCTTTTACTACATCAATTCCGATTGTTACCCATCTGGTCATGGTTTGTTATATTTGTATAATATTCCTTTGATGTTAGTTTTGTTTTTTTGTTTTTAATTCAAATATTGCTGTAAGGACCATTATACAAACAAATTATATATATTTAAACGTATACTCTTAAATTTTTTTTTCACATTGTATACGTGATTATACAAAAATTTACATATTTTCTTAATTTTTTTTTTGATTGGTCCTTCCGACAACTTTGTGTTACAAATAATTTGATTTTTATTTTGAGTAGTTGTATTTAAAAGTTTATTTTGATTTAATTATATCGTCCTTTAGTTGTTTTTTTCTTTGTTTAATTGTAGTACATATGTAGTTAAATGATAATATTGCTTTGTGTCTTTATATTTGTTTGTGATTTCTTACAATGATTGTTACTTAATTTAATTCATTTAACACGATTGCGGGGGGAACAGATTTATCTAATGAGCTGATGAATTTATAAGGAAAAAAGCATTTAGAAAGGAAAAGGTTCTCTGTTTGTGGACCCGGGCTCTTCACTATAAAGTCTGAGATACATCCTGTTGTATTACTTCTAGATTGATGAACAAGCCTGGACAGAAGATGGTCTATTATGAATGTAGGTCGACTCACCATGATCGATGCGACATATTTTGTAGAGCTCGATAAAAGATATACAATTCAATAACCTGAAGGAGACATCTAGCTTAGCTATTTATCTATATGTACCAAATTTGAGTACAAACGAGACATTATTAAAAAAAAAAAATGCTTGAGAGATGTGCATACATATCCCTTGCATCGATTTGTGAAGGATACAGACAGATGCGACGCATCTATGACTAGATCCTAGGCAGAATAGTTGGATTAAAAACAAAAAAATTAAAGAAAGTCCTAACATAGTGAGAAAAAAGTAGATAAAGAGTATTCTTTTCAAGAAGCTCTTGAAAAATTCTCTTCTCCATTAATTTCTGAGTATTTTAAGCTTTTAGAAGACCGCTGACCTCTCTGAACATGTCAATAATTAAATTTCTAACAAATCATATATTTGCTGATATGAACCCCTTGAATGCATGACTACTTGGTTGCTAGTTTACTGTAGATGAGGCAAAGATTGGGACTCTAAGTTTTGTTAATGCATGGATTTATTAGTTGGACTGGAACCGGAGCTATTTCAACTGGAATTGTTAGATTTCGAACTAATAATCCAGCTCGAAGGACCAACATGATACTCTAGAAGATGAAGTTCAACTATGTGTTCGGAGCACTCTAGGTGTAAATGGGTTTTATTGCAAGTAGATTAAGGCAAGCCAAAAAGATTAAATAAGTACCCAAGATGTAAGTAACAAAATGATAGCCAATCACTTATTGTTGCATATTTTTGCCACGCAATCAATACCAAATGATTTGAATAGGAGCAATGTAATGTAAATTTTCCAAGCAATACAAAATTTCCGCACAGATGTTCTATAAACAAAAACCATTTTCACTGCATTAACATTAATATTTTCAATCAAACAGTTTTGTCTATTTCAATATACAAATACATTTTATATATTAATTGTTTTCTTTTTCTCTTACATTTAAGCTTAAACTTTTATAAAATTTTAATACTATAAAATATTTCTCTAATGTGATGTACAATATATAGTTTTATAATTTATGTTCTTACTTATGTTTTCTGTTTTTTTGTTTTTTTTTGTTTGAAACACTTAAATTAGTTTCCTTTCTGTACAATTAATTTAGAAATTATGTTACGCTTTTTTGGATAAAAATTTCCCTTTCAATGGAATATTATTTACAAAAATATATATTAATTGATTTAAAATAAAATATATTATATATATATATAATTTTTAATATGTATGTATAGATGACTAAGTATAGATAGTGTTAGAATAGGAATGTTGAATGAGAATCTATGAGTAAGGCTGCTTAAGTGTGATGGACTCTGATGTGATTTTTAAGAAATAGTTTTGATTATGTTTTGTAGTTAAAGACTTTTTTTTTAGTTTGTTTCTTTGCCTTTCAGAATTGATGAACGGGGGGTTGAGAGGGTGTACTTTCACATAAAAGTAAATATTGTAAAGGACGACTTCAGAACTATGTATTTGTTGCCTTAGAATGTGGTCTATTCTTCGTCCATTAATCTATGTATGCTATTCTTAAGTATTAAAGCCAGTTACAAGAATTATGTCAGGAAACGTCATGGGACTAGGAAAGTTTGTAACCCAGGGTTCGAATAGCTATTAACAAGGGTACGAATACAATGGTCAATCCAATCCAATAGAAGGAATAGACAACCATCAGTTAGATTGGATTCTAGGATTCTACAATAAAAAGGGATCTCAGATGGACTCAGCATGTCAAATGGCACCCAAGGGTACGAGTACAGTGGTCAAATATCCAAGGAATAGGCCACCATCAGTTAGATTGGATTCCAGGATTCTATAATCTCAGCATGTCAAATGGCATCACAGTCTTTGTTTAGTTCGACATTAAGCCCCTGTCTCGGAGCACACAAAAAGTCTGTCAATTTTCGTTAAGCCTCTGCCCCGGAGCACGCAAAAAGTCTGTCTACTTACGTTTGATTCTTGACATTTTACAGTGTATGACGACTTTGAAACCTGACAGCCATTTATGCAAAAGAAGTGGCCCTGCTTTAAAGAAAACCCCTCCACTATCAATTATTAAAAGGCAAAATAAACTTTGGAATGAACAAGGAAGATCTATAGATTTATCTATACGCTTAACCTCTAAATTCTACCTAATAAATAGCTTAGAAGGCAAACTAGAATAGGTCCAACAATTCAACCCATTGGAACACCACTAAAAACTACAAAAAAAATTCTCATTTTGATTTCAATTTTGCTTAACGCCTAAGTTAATTTGATGATTTTTACTAAGTACATGCCACACAAGGATATACACAACAGTTTCTTGAAGTATATTGTTATATTTGCTAAAAATTTATCCCTAAGTATAGTAAGTTTAAGTGTGATTCTCATTGTTTAATACCATTTTTGACCTAATAATACTATATATTTATATCTAAACATATCTTTGTGTGATGTCAGAAGAATAAGATATTAGATTTATCATATATGTATGTATTGTAATTTCTAAATTGTATTTAAAAAAGCTAAGTACCACATGCTATATCAAATTTTTGTTTCGTCTTAGTGTATACATATACGTAGAGGAACAGGAAGAAAACGATGAACAACGATGACGAAGAAGAAGACTACGAATAAATAACTATATTTGGTAACGAACGACTGAATCAAACGTCTGTCTCAGTGCTGCTGATATGCAATGAGTTGCTGTCACTTCCGGTATGATTTGTCAGTTGAGCTGTACTCCCAGTTGTTGTTGTTGTTGTTGGTGTTAGAGACGTTTGATCTGTTAACGGTGTTGTAGGTGGTGCTGCAATGGCTGTCGTTGATGTTGATGATGTCTGTTGAATTTGTGACTGCGGACTAGTAGGCGTTGGTGTGGCCGGTATTTGATGCCAATTTATACTATTCTGCGAGGTTATGTTTCGCGTTTTGACTAGTGGTGGGTTCTTAATCGACGCCGAGAAGGCCATACCACGACGAAGGGTTGCTCTGTTTGTTTCAATATTTTTTTTTTTGGAATAAAATTGAATTGGTTTTGTCTTATAAAAGACTGTGTGTGTGCGGCTATTTTCTTTATTCATTTCGTTTACAAGGATGGAGATATACATATATACAATATTATGATTAGATTACGAGTAAGTCGAGCAACATCCAGATAAGTTAAAACAAAAACGTGAATGAACGGGAATAGTGTGCGCTTTTGAACAGTTCGAATAACAAAGAAAACGATTTTTTCGAAATGAATAAAGACAATCACCATGCATAAGGATATTTAACACAACAAAACTTACCTCGTTGGACTTGGTGGTGGATATGATATTCCACGATGACTGGGCGATAATAAATTGCCCGACTGACTATTTGTTGGTCCAGGTACAAGCAACGTATTGTTACTATAAGTATGGTAAAGGTTACTACAATAAGAAGAACCATAACAAAAAAAAAAAAACAACAATTAAACACTACATTGACTTTGAGCGGTGTTGTGTGTATAGCAAATAATATTTGGAAAAAATTGTTATTCTGGGTGGTTTGGTATTTTTGTCGCTGGATGTAGCAGTATAAATAATAGGTGCTGTAGCGCTGGTGTTCATGTATTTTGGTGAACAAATTTAAGTGGATTTATGCTGATGAATTTTGATTTAATGAAGAATGACTAGCAACATTCTATTTCTAATGATTCGATTGTATGATACAGTGTGGGTCGTTGTGAACCGCTCTATCTGAACAGAATTATTGAGAAACATAATAATCGGGTTGAATATAAGAAAATATTGCCAAGGAGAACAGCTCATGGAAGTTGGGTTAGGCGATTAGGATTCTGTTGGAGTCTACCAGCTTTGCGAATAACGTGGATATTAAATAACAGGCAGGATGACTTGATGTTACCACGATCGATGTCTTCTTGTGGAGCTGATTACATACATCATTCTAGTGTTAGTCACTAAAGAACGAAATTCCCAGCAGTCTTATGAAATCTCTGATCAAGTCTGGCCACACTTGCTAAGATAGAAACACGCTCCTACAGCAGTCAGCGTATCTCAAAAGTTATTTAGGCCGTAAAGTCATTTCAAGTCTACCATTGGCTGTTTGCACGACGTTCTTCATGCAGTCTAGACTAGACACCATTCGAGAATTATTACATAGAATAGACCTAAGAGTTCGCTGTAAAGCCTGTACGCTTCCATGAGGAATAAATCATACTGGGAAAGATTCTGAAAGAAATGAATCTTAAAGGCGTTTAGCTTTGAAAGAAATACGCCCAGGAACGAGCTGAAGATACGCAGACATCCCTAAAATAAAACTTAAAATATAATTCTGAACTAAATTTTTGTTTTTGTTTACTTTTTTGTAAATAAGCACGCAGGCATCTAATAACATCTACTTTGACTTTGTCTGCATGTTTTAGCATATACTACATTGACACAGTTATTATATACATCATCCTCTAAGGACCACCATTTTTATCGTATTTCCTGACAACTCACGATTGGCTATGATGTAAATTTAAATTCGGCAAACTCTGTCCAAGATGATTGATCGGTTGCACCGACAGAGTATTTGATGATATGGCTATGATCTTCTGTTTATGCGGACTAGTAGCCAAATTCTTTTGTTTTGAAACATAACCTTGGTTTGTGCCTAAAAAATACACAATTGGAGTTAGGCACCCAATTGAAGTACAGAAGACTTACTCATAACACTTGACCCTTCATCACTAGACAGTGAATTAGTCTTGTCATAGTCCACTGACATATTCTTTGAATCATTCCATTCCACCGAGCCACTGTGACTGTTGTTCGCACTCGAAACATGGCTACAAATCGAACTATTCATAGGACTCTTTTTCACGCCCAATGAATCGGCTGTGCCGCCACTAGCACCGCTTCCACCGTACCGGAAGTTCTCCCAGTTATTCCCGCTGCCTTGCTTCAGTCTTGTGTAGATATGCTTGGCTCTCTTTATGGACTCATACCAATTCTTTGCCTCGGAACACTGGAGAGTGAAGGCGGTGGTTGCCACCTGGAACTCGTTAAGATAAATACAGTTCAGCGTATTGCTGTTGTGCTGCACAACAAGACGATCGGTTAGGTAAGGCTGTCGGATGATTTTTAAGGCGCCAAGACCTTTCTTCGCTATAGTCTTGCAAACAAGCAGAATGTCAGTCAACAAGAAGCAATGCACATCAGCTTTCCCCAGATTATCCTTGTATTTATGATCTCCTTCCATAAACAAGTGGCGCACCTGATGGGCGGGACATCCCTTCATCGGAGCACACAAGTCGAACATGACACTGTGCTGCTTGATAAGCTTTTCTAGATGTTCATTATTGGTGTCCTGGAATAGAATTTTTGACGGTTTTTTGCGAGTAGGGGGGAACTTACAAAACTCACCACAACATCATAGGACTCAATGCGGGCCATAACACCTTTCAGCCGTTCGTTCTCTTGCCTTGTTGTCAAATGATTATTCACACTGCATACAAAATTCTCCACCGAATGGATCTAAACAAATAATCGAAAGTTATTCACCACGATTGTGGACACATTCACCACGATTTACCATTTCATCAATTGCATCGGCGTCATCCTCATCGGCAACATGCCGTCGTATTGCCGTCAGTAATAAATTATATTTAGTCAGTCTTTGCATGGGTCGAACCAAAATATCAGCCAGCCGCAAACGATTGCACATCTTTTGCGATTCACACCACGCCAAGTAGGCGGTGAAAAGGGCATTGGTTCGATTCAGTTCCTTGCAATAGAACTGGCAGGTGCTTTGTTCCGCACAATATTTCTTATACGGTGCAAATGTCGTTGCGAATGTGACGAAACCTTGACGAAAAAAATCAATACAAAGTGGCGCGTGACTGGCAACACTATTCGCCACCAAAGGATACAAATAGAGAGTCCAAAATTTTAGATTAGCTTCACAAATATCTCGAACATTGGAGAACAGTTTATGTTGATCGACATCGGTCAGAAGTTTCTCCTCTTGTATAGCTTCCAGGCAGGCGAGAAAGAGCTAAAAACAAGATTTACTACATATAATACTTTGACACATGTCAAAACTTATAGCGCTTACATCGGTGACAGTTTGCAGCGCATGAATGTAATACACCTCTGTTGTAACTAATTCCCAAATAGCTGTTTGTATTTTCGTTTCAACATCTGTCATATTATCACAGTGAACAAAATCTTTCCAAGATACATGCATGTTGTCCAAATATGCAAGAGCAGCGTTAAAATCCGGATAATCAAAACCTAACGAAGCACTCTTTTGCGGTACGCCATTCTTGGCGTAGTTATTCAGCAATTCACACAACTGACTTTGGTGTGGATTTTTAATACCAAATAATCCGGACCAACGTTGTTTCAGCTGTTTACCAGGGATACTGCGTTGTTCTGAATCGATTGTCTCTTCGGTTGATGCTGATGACAGGAGTCTCGGATGGCGGGTACGGGAGCCCTAAGACAAAATCCAAAAATAAGTTACAGCGAAAAGAAGTTTGAAGGCCGAATTGAGCTTACAAATGAAGCAGCTTTTTGGAGAGTTTTCTTGGCATCTCTTTCGGTGATGATTAAATGGCGGCCGGCTAAATTCTCAACGTCAGTGTTTTCATCAAATGATGTCGTATAAGGCGGGGATCCTAAGAATAAAGGAAATTGATAAAACTTTAGTTTCTACTTTCGCATAAGTTAGGTAAGAGTTTAGCAGGAACTGAACTGCAGTACATATGTCAAAACTGTCATTTGGAATATGCCAACCTCTCACAAACTCACCTGACTCCAAGAAACAAGGTAAATTATTGTCCGTTATTGTTATTTGTGAGAAACTCAAATTCCTCCGTCGTAATGAATTGCTAAGAGCATCGCTGTTAAAAATAAAACAAAGCAAATTATTATCATATAAATAGAAACGTCAAATGTTACCTCAACTACTTACGATAATGTAACACCCTTAATTGCTGGAATAAGTTCTTCCTCTTGACAGCCATTTTCAAAACAAAAACTAACTGAGATGAATTCCGAACTGGAGATCTAAACAAAACAAACAAAAGATACATATTAACCAAAATAAAAACGTTTTAATGTCAAAATATTGACATCCTGTCAACTTTGATTAAACTGTCACACGATTTGAAAAAGATTTAGTATTGATTGTTCCTTTCCGAACAAAGACATTTCTATCTTGTGGCGAGCATTTTGTCAGTCCCTTGTCAAAAAACTTATCGAACCCAAATCAAAAATGAAGAAATTTCAATGTCAGAGTACTTTGAGAATGCAGCTTAGATTCGAATTATTTAATGGAGACTTCGAGACTAGAAACGATAGTGGTTGAGTGGAATTTATTTCCCAACCAGTTTCCATGGGTAAAAGTTCAAAAGTTTTCCCGTAAAAAAAGATATAGAAAGGATTTGTGCAATCCTTTTTTGTTTCGTTCTTCAATGTTTGATCAGAGGATGGTTGGTGGTGGAATATTTTGTGTATTTATGAATCTTTTGAGGCTAGAAGTTGATACGCACAAAAATTTAATGGAAAGCAGAAAAATTTAAAGCCAAGTATAAGCATTATAGCCATGTAATTGCTGGATGAAGCAAAGTGCATTCAACTCGACGGAGGCAGTTATTAGAATGATGCAGATAGCTGACCATACAACGAAGGCCTTCAGCTCCATGACAGCCTGCTTAAATTATGCTAAAAATCTCAAGAACCTTCGAATCTCACCTGTCGCAAACGAGAAGGACCCTGAACTGTGTACGAGACCCTTCAAACTGAACCAGAAACTAGTTGGCAATTCAATCCCGATTGGATGTAATATTTTTCAACACCAACCTTCGTATTTTTTCTTTTTTTTTGATGGCGCCTTGTGTCTGGCTCAAATCTTTTCCACGTAAACGTAGACGCAATAACTTTTTAAACACTCCAAGTCTGAGGAGAGTTCAAAGTTTGAGTAAACTCGTCCATAAAAGTTATCCCAAACTTTTGGCCAAAACTTGTTGCTTTATTGAATCTATCTACTCTTCATCTAATTTTAATGACCACAAATAAAATCATCCAGCTTTCGAAATAGCATTTTAAAATCACACAACAGTATCCTTTCCGTTTTACGATTTGACCTAAATGATCTCGTAAAACCGTTTTTATGCCACAAAATTCAAGAAACAAAAATATTAAAACCTCAACTTGTTCCTGCTGTCTCCTCCAAGTATTTATGATTCACTTGTCGCCGTCGACATTGTCATCACCGTGTCGACTACACGGGTACAAAGTTTTGCCGAAAATGAAAAGTTCCGAGTATATCCTTTCAGACACACACATACAGAACGTCTCGTTATAGAATTTTAAGAGACATATGAGACAGGGAAATCCTTTTCGTCATAAAAATAGAAACTTAACCAAAACTTTCCGCCTCAAGCTGGCAAAACGTATTTTACGCTTGAATGGCTCCATGTGTTGTTGGTTTTATGACCAAATTTTGTGAAACAATTCCGGATGTCATTGGGTTTCGTTACTGCCCCATCAAAAGTAGACATTTTGTGGAAAGATACTGCAACATTGTGGAGGATGGGTCAAGACAGTGCATGCAAAAGTATCACACTTCCTTGGAAATCCCAATGAGATTCTCCTAAACGACACATCTCCGTATCTGAGGATACAAAGAGGACCTTCACTTTCATTACTTCCAAGCTTCTATCCTCCACCACCAGCATTCAGAATAATCAAAGCGATGCACTCATGACGCAGCGAAATTCATGCATCTTTTGGGAAAAAGAATGAAACATACAAAGGACTGCGATTACTCGAGACAAAAATAAAAACTCATCGTTGCACTTTCAAGGATTTCTTGACTCACCAGTGTCAAACAATAACTCCCTTTTGTAGTACATATCGTTGCCAAACGAAAATACTCTACTGACAGTCTCAAAGGATAATCGCTGTTATGTACTTCATCCTGACATTTATTGTGTTTCCCTTAGAGATGCCGATGTACACTTTCTAAATTTCTGTTGCTGACTCTTGAGTAACATGCCATCGCCCTTCTGTACATAGTTTTGCCATTGTAAGGATATCTTTATTTATTTTATTTTTTATCTCCACTTTTTTTTTCGGAGAGAACTTCCTTAAAGAGCTTGTGTGCTGGGAAGGACTCCTAAGGAACGTTTATACACAGAGGGGAAAGCTAATGCGTGCAAAATGTGCATTAAGGATTTGCATCACGTTTTTAACGTTAACCTTAAGTGCCACGAATGGACGACAAGAACCAATGGACTTGGTCTTTTGTATTTTTCTTACGACTTTCGAAGGATAAAATCCTCCAGAAGTTAATCGCAGGAAAGTTGTATGTATCTTTGGAGTTTCTTTTTTTTTTCTATTTCGTTTTATGTCATTCTCCTTCGTTTAAGTTTTCTCGGATTGCAGACAGGGAAAGGAGACTGTCCATCGTCGGCATCGTTGTCGTTGTCGTCAGAGGTCCTTGAATTTAATTTCCACTGCTATGTACCTTGTGAGAATCATGAGGATGAGAAAAAGATTGCTGAACACCTGGGATTTAGTTTTTAATTTCGTAGAGAATGGATTCTTGGAGCAATAAACTTTTAAGAACTGAATGACAGGTGTGGAAGGAATTGCAAAAAAGGATATAAAAAGGAAAATAAGTGTGGACTTAAAGGATATACTTGTGACATATTCGTGTTCGTTTTTCGTTCTCTTCATGTTACGAGACGAGGAGTGAACAACTTTAAGGGAAAAACTTTTACCTAACTCTGAGAGAATGTGACTGGCATTTGGCAATGACATCAGTGCAGGGAATTAGGATCATGTGAGGTTAACACTTGTAATCGCATCGAACATGGTCTTGCTTTAAGTTTTCTTTTTCGTTTTCGTGTCTCCTTCGTAAGCCAAGTCATGGAACGTGAGTGTGTTGTTTCCTCGTAGAAGGTACTTAGGATCCTTCGTTGCGACACGTTGAACTAGATTTGAGCAGCAGAGTCTAGATAGGAAAAACTACTTTTAAACAAAGACTAGCCACTCAGGACCCTCACTAAGGAGTGATAATTGAAACCCTTTCCTTTAAACGGCCCTTAAGGTTATCTTAAGGATCTTGTTGAATTTTAAAACTCCTACTTGTCTAAGTTTGTATTTACATTAGCAGTAGTACTTATAAGAATAGTTGGCGAATTCACGCAACAATTTAAAGGATTTTCATCGACTTAATGAACAGAAGGAGCTATTCTTAGAGAAAAGCAAACAGTTTTAAAATGAAAACCTGGCAGGCATCACCTTTCCAGACGTAAAGCATCCTTCGCATTCCCCGAATACTTCCAACAATCCCTAGAAGCCAATGAATTACATTTCTCAGAATCGCAAGCAGATGAGGAGAGAAACCCTAATTCATTCAGAAACTTAATTGCCTTGCACGTGTTGGTTCACAACAATTTTACAAACTACACTCCCTTGGATCACGTCTACAACTAGCAGCAGATAAAATTAAAAAATAATAACAATAAATTCTAAAATCAATTAAAGTCTGCAATACCCCCTAGACGGGTCGTCTCTTGACTTGAACCGGACTTTAAAGTTCATCCAAGTTAATTAGTTATCCAGCCCCTATGCGCTCCCAATGGGCTTAAAGGACACACCATCATAGTACACAACGTCCAAGCAATAACCGACGGGGTAACCCCAAGAACTTTGCAATTATTTCCTCTCCTTATACTTACCTCACTCCTTGTTAGAAGGGGTTTCTTTCGTTGCATAAACGATGATTTCTTCTTGTGCAGCGTTGATGTTGGTGTTGCCACCACTGTCGCTGCCGCAGCATTTGATCCTTGTGGAGTGATGACGCTGTGGTTTTGTTGACCGCCACTTGAGTTTGTCAAGACACCACCAACACTAGAAGAGTTAGTATTACTACTTCCTGCGGCCGCTATAGCACCACTTCCTGGCAAGAGTCCAATCCCACCAGAGACAGGACTCAATGCATTGGTACTGGGAATTGTTGTTGTTATGCCACCACCTCCACTGGTGCTGCTGCCGAGGCAACAAATTTTGTTGCATGTCGTTGACGACGATGAGGATATCGATGGATGATGGGCATGGGCATGGTGATGTCCTGGCGGAATTGATGTGGGCGAATAGTGGTGCTGGGATGGGGATGGTGGCGTTTGATGCGCTTGGTGATAGTGATGGTGCGAAGCAGCAACAACGCCTGTTGGTGGGTGACTATAGGCTGCGGCTACAGTAGGCTTCGATGGTGTTTGCGGAGATGATGCTTCCAATTGTTCAGACTTGTTTAAGGAATGAGATAAAGAAAAGTTGTACACTTTCCAAGAATACCGAAAACAAAACCAACAAATAAACGAACCCAAAAAAGGAGGGAAAAACTCAACAACAAACTGATACCTCAACTGGGGAGTCGTTAGAAAAATTAGAACCAAAATTGAATGGAACAAAAAATAAAGGAATGATTTTCCAATTTCACAGTTCAATACTTACCACGCGGGACTTTTGGCCAACTGCTGCACCATGTGGACAGGCTATCATTGAGTCCAGGCCATCCAAGTGTGTGAGGCTTTTGGACTTCAACTGTGAAAAGTAAAAAAGACAAAAAAAAAGAGAAAAATTTAGTGCCAGGCTGACAAGTTGAAAAGTTGGTGATGATTGATAGTTTTATGGAAATGAAAGGAAATGAACAAGTTAGAGGAGACTTTTTGCGTCTGCCGGAAGTGGACAACCGACAGAGATTGACAAGGGGTGTAGGAGGAGTGGGAAAGAGTTCCAGGAACTTGGGTTCCTAAACAATTAGAGCATTTCATAGTCTGGGACAGACTCACAGTGATTGAATAGACCATGAAGTTGTAGTTCATCACTTCAGAAATGAATAAAGTTTTTGTAATTCGGGTTAGGAGTTTAAAAATCCGTTGGTCTACCAAATCTTCTTGTCTACTCGCATGATATGGCGCATATTTACCAGCTAACTGAATGAAGCACGTTTTCACATCGCACGTGCAAACAAATTTGCGATTTTGTTTGTTTTGTACACAACAATTGACAAACATTTTTGTCGTCCACATCTGTGCCAGCATCTTTAATTATAACGACACGTGTATACAAAAGTTGAGGTTATGTACACTACCCAACCTACACTAGTGTCCATCACATCCTGTGACACCCTCTACGACCCAGCACATAACATGTTTTTGTATACGCAAATAATATACGGCGTAGCAATTAAACAAAAACAAAAAAAACAACTTTATTACCTAAACTTGCAGTTGTATCGCTAATTTAGGAAAACAATCTCCGTTTAGGTACGCCAACAGATGTCAGAAACTAAACCCAAACAGTAGGTACATGCCATATCCGGTGGTTTTATTCGAAAACATAATTTTTTTTTTATCGCTCTGTTCCTTTTCATAATCCATCGCTCACCTGACGGACATTAATTAATTCCATTTGCGATGGAAAAACTCAGACTTGTAGATGTAAGATAACGCCATCTTGACTTTGCATTTGACATTCGAGTTCGAATTCGATTTCACTTCAAGAACAACTGCAGTGGATGGGTAGAAATTCAAAATTGCCTCCTCTTAACCTAACTTTTTCGTTTCAATTATTATCATTGGTGCAACTAGCAAACTATTTGGGCTGTGTTCAATAAATACCCATCTGTCATACTTCAAATGCAATTGACATATTTTATGTGAGAATAGATGTAAGTACCAACTGTTCAAGTGGTTCAGAAATAATTTTCCAATTTTCTTTCGGAAAATCATCATCATCATCATTGGCGAATGGAAAAATTGAAGGATTGAAAAACCTCTTTTATGTCATAGCATCCCAGTACCAATAATCCGAAGAATAAGTAAGTCCCATGCCACTAACACCATCAGAGCTATTCGTCGCATTTGAATCTGAGAATGACGCATGTTTGATGACAAGCATAAAAATACTTTATCGTTCTGTGTGTTTTCATTTCATTTTGCTTTCTTTTTTACGCTCTCTCTCTTCTCACTCGTTCTCTTTCAAGGATTTTGTTTTTTCCTACAGTTCGTCATTCTGTTTTGGTTTTTTTTTTGTGACAATGATTTATGACATTTAAATGTACAATATTACAACATATATACACGCAAAAGCGTGGTTTGAATGAGACACTGAACGCAACCATTGAAGCGGAAGGTGGTTCGATGGGAAATGTTTCGACTTAACAGTGTCTGTAGCTGGGGTTGTGTTCAAAGAGTGTATGTGTGTGAAAATTTATATTCAGGTACAAGAGTTTTCTCGTTCGTTTCCTTCCTGTGCACAAAATGATATTCAAATGGAAAAATTGAATGCAGGAGAGAATCTGTCATCATTTAGACGGGTGTTCTCGGTTCGGATTTACAGTGCATTGGGTTAAGGGATGTGTCGGGGTTTCGTGATCTCGTTTTATTTTTTATATTCATGACTTCATGATTTACATATGTAAATGGAAATGCATTTAAAGATGATCTTGGGACAGAGCAACTGGAACTGGGATGACGAGTTAATAGTTTTTGTGCAGTGAACTACAATTTGATTGGGAAACTCGGTCGAAGTTGACAGCGAATGATGAGTGGCTGATTCTGGATTATTTTTGGCATTCGTGTAAATACAAAATGAATAGCTTTATAACTGTCCATTAGGTTGCTGGTATCAGTGTGATTGAGACTAAGGTCAAGAAACTATTATAACAATCTCTGTTCACGGACGATGCTATTAATAGGTCTTCAACTTCTCTTGTTCCAAATGCCTTGGTAACATTCTGAGCTACTTGGTTACCTAAGAATAGCTTCCAGCATTCGGTGATTCTAGAATTTGCTTTAAAATCCAAAAGATATGCCGATTCCTCAATATTTGAATATGGGATCGTTGCTGTATATGGCACATAGCTAAGGATTGGGTCACATCACACGTTTATGGTGTAGTTCTAAAGACACCTTTGCCTATACCTCAAGATATTCCTCAACTAGTCTTCGGAAAGCCCAACAGGTAGTTGTAAATTTCATCACTTTGACCTACCAAGTCAAGTCCTAAACCCTGAGACTCTTTTCTTAGTCCATTCAAACGAACACTGTAAACCATGTTTGACGGGGAAAATGTAGTCACAGAAGCAGTAAAGGACGATTTAAATTCTACTTCATGTAAAAACAAAAATTGCTAGAGATAGGGATGACTATAGATTTTTTTTACATATCCTCAGCTGTTGCGGTTTTTCCCCTTTAAATATACGCAATCATCATCCAAAAAAAAGGATCCACAGCTAACCACCTCCAAAAAACCACGAGTATTTTAATTAAAAACTCGCAAAGTATGCAAATGAAATAGGGCGTTCTGCAGGATCTAAAGAAAATAAATTAAAATTAAAACATGACTGTCCCAGACCCAGACGTAGACCTTGAAAAAAAAATAAATCAAATGAGATATAATACTCGTACATCTGTCAGATACCATCATGAGGTTCCATCCTCTCCGAAATTCGATATTATAATGCGCACATGAAAGGATAAATATCTCTAGTCTGCAATCAATGCTTTCAAGAACTCTGCAGGACACAAATATGTTTTCATCGACATTGAGGAACTCTCCGGCCCCCCATACATAATCTGGAAAAGCAATTACATGCCTGAGAGTAGATGCAGATAGATACACGTATGGCATCACTCAATTTAATGCATTTATCCTTTGAATTGATGAATCATCTCAAAACCACACACCCACACTCATACAGAAAAAGAAGCTTAAATATGTAAGATTAACCGAAAATAACTCTATGTAATTGCAGCAGGATACACCTAGAAATGTGGTCAACAATAACACTCAAAGAGTACCTATTTGCACAGATGCACACAACACACAATCAATCAGGACAACTAATAAACAGAAAATCAAATTTGTGTGATACGATTGGAATGATGGTTGTTCTGGTCGGTTGGTTGAGTTGGATATGATAAAAGGATTCCAGGATTTTATCTGTGGCAATTCAATTAGTCAGTTGCGTTAATTCATTACAAACCAACGCAACAACGGGGAGAGAATGTTATTTTATGAATTCCGACTACATAATTTGTGGCGGAATGGATGACGGAATTCAGTGGAGTATAAAAGGGATTTTGTATCTAGTAATCCGTTTAAATTATTGTTAAAAATAATCCAACTATATTCATGAATCTAAGGGATTTTAGAGTTAGTAATTGGAATTGGGTTCTATTGTATTGCTTCCTTCTAATGGGGAATAGAAAATGATCACGAAATGTGTATCCAACAATACAGACCAATCTGTACATGACTTATTTTGAAGGTGGAATGAGCAGGACCAGACAAGTAACGCTCAGAGTGTAATTTTTGAAAAAAACTAAGAGTGGTTCCGAAAGGAATTTCACACCCAAGAATGCAGTGAATCGAATGAATGTCCGTTCGTCTGTCCGTATGCATAAAATTTGATATTTCGGCTTCTAAGAAAAGCTGAATACAGACTGAATAAGACCAAATATTTAGATATTCAAATTCTCTACAATTCGTTTATACATCACATGTGCCTACGCCCACTTTTTGGGGGCGTTTTTGTCAAAAAACCGATTTTGTGTCCCATAAATTCGAAATTTCGAAGATATCGTCGAAAAAAATGTCATGCAGCCAAGCCCATTTCATACTTACTTACTTAGGTAGCGCTACAGTTCGGGGTGAACCTGGCCCTCAAACAACAAGCCTCTCCAGTTAGTCCGGTCCTTAGCTAACTGCCTCCAGTTGCGCCCTCCAAGTCGGTTGAGGTCCCCTAAAGCCCGTCAACGCAAACGGGACCGAAAATTAGACAAAGAATCTTTCTCTCGAAGCGACTCAAGATCTCTTCATCCGCTTTAGACAGAGTTCATGCTTCAGCCCCATAAAGCAGGACTGAGATGATCAGGGTCTTATAGTCTCTCTAGTTCTTCGGGATATTGCTCTGCTACTCAATTGCCTTCTTAGCCCAAGGAAACAGCGATTGGCAAGAGTTATTCTTCATCTTATTTCTGCTGAGGTGTTATTTTCCGAGGTTATAGCAGAGCCGAGGTAGATGAAGTACGATCGGTTCAACATGTATTGTAGGTTTTCTAAGTGTTTAAAGGTACATGACAGGCTTAACAAAAAGAAACAGTGCCGAGCGAGAGGTACTGCATTTTAAAGACGTCTAAGGCCTTTCGTCAGTAGCCTGTTTGGACACTCATGGGTTTGAAAAGTCAGCAATTTTGATCCTTGTTAAGGCCTTCCATGATAGACGAGTTGTAGAGAGCTACATATGTCTTAACAGTTTTGGTATCGTGTACGTTTTCCAAGAGGGAATAGATTCCCTTGCATGTAGTCTCGCTTATATTTTAGAATTTGGCTCTGTGATAACCCGTTCTAGTCGAGATTCAATAAAGGACTAATATTTGCTCGACCATCTGTTCAAGTCGTGGCTGAAGCTAGCAAAACGAAGACTCAATACGTTGAGAGAGACTTTGTCTCAAATTAGGCAGACTTCATCTACTATTTATGCCCGCATCGATTAAGTGTCCTTCCATCCTGAGAACGGTCCTTCAGCCAGACAACACACAAGTGTCTGTGTAGTTGAACTTTCAAACTGTCGATGTTAATTTCAAAATATCATTACCATCATCAATTTGTCAAATGATTAACACTGTTCATCGTCACCACACCAAAGGACTTTTAATATTCATATCGCAAGTCCTTGGTCTCTTACAGAAATCCCCCCCCTCCCCTTCGAGTGGAAAATGAATACTGTATGTCACCCTTGATTCTTACGCGTCTGCACAAAGTCCATAAATATCCTTCGAAAGGAAAAAAAAAAATTCTCTCCCTCCATTTACACATTCAGCCTCAAATCATTTCCATTTACCAGATCATAAATATTCTCCTCTTCACAGCGTTAAGTGGGTAAAAATATGACGTCGTTCGGCTGGCTCAGGGTAAATAAATTGTTGGCCCGCCATACTTTCAGTTTTTTTTTGTTTTATATTAGTTTGGCGGCTACCATGGTGATCCATAAAAAAAAAATAATGTAGACATCCATTCAAAGTGTTCCCATATCCTTTTGCGTCGGCTGACCTCACCCACTCGAATTGTAGTTGTATTGGAAGTACATAACATTACTGGTATTTGGAATTCATAGTCATTGGCGTTGTCTGTACTGGCCATCTGACCGTAGGTCCTGAATGTGAAGGTGTGTAGGTAGGGGATAGTATTGACAAATTTCAATTTCCAATTGATTTCATAATGGACACAAGCCTTTCATGGTAAATAGATTGAAAGCCCGTTGGGATTTGTGACGTTCGAGGTGTTTAACTTACGCAAGGACATTGTGTTAGCGTGTCAGGAGTTTATTAGATTAATTCTATAACAAACGTTTAATTGTCGCAATTCAGTAGAGTGGATGCTACTGTTGATAAGCACATTGTTTAGTCATTGTCGCATTCAAGTTGACATAAGGATTTTGACACATGTGTTTCGGAGGGGGGGAATGTGAGTTATGGGCATTTCAGTGAATTGTATAGACAATGGAGATGTGGAGGATTTGTTGGTCTTAAAATTTGATTTCGACAGACAATAGTATCGTAAATCTTTACGTCTGACGTTTGGATTAATAAATTTCCATGGATTCCTTCAACAAATTGAAGTTTCTAGTGGTGTCACTCATGTCACATCTGTCAAAGAATATTTTTCATCGGTCGGTAGAATGACAGATGACGTCTATCAGTACAAAAATTTATAGCCACCATTCAGTGGAGTTTGTTTCTGTCAAGCACAACCATAAAATGGTTTGTCAATAAATCCTCAACCACATGACATCCCTTTTTTTACAATCCCTCCGATAAAACTAACTCAAAAAAGAAATGCATTCTATTACTTAAATTCTCTACTGAATCGTCTACGTCAGCCAATACTTCATTGTCATCTTGACAATCAATAATTTTGATTATTGTCGTCACAGTTGAAATAAAAAAGAAAAGAAAAAAACGGAAAACCTCTTTCATTTCTCTCGATTACAGCGAAAAATCACTGAAAGAACACATTTTATCTGCGATTTTCTGACAATTGTGTGAATCTGTTCAGCGCCAATATGTCACATAGTGTAGTTTTACTTCCACAGTTTATATGCCTGTGTGCATTCCGTATTAATGGTCGACAATAAAATGTTCATCGATTGCGTGGGTGGTATTCTATTTCAGTTCTTTTTTCTCTCTTTTTTTTCTTTAGTAATTCCCCTGAGTAGGGAGAATTGAAAAATGAAAAAAAAAAAAAGAAAGAAAACCCTTTAATTCACTTAAACTGATTTACGATCTACCCACTGAATACAGCCATTCGCGCAACGGTGATGGATGTTGTCTTTGAATTTGAGACATTGTGTCCAATATTTGATTGAAGTCTGAAATCAGGATGCGTCATCAACCTTCGATTATAGAGTGTGGTTATCTTTTGTTCTACGAAAATGTGGAAGTCAAGGTTAGGACTGTAGCACCTTGGTTAGGAGTGATGCAGTCCCTTGCTTGACAGGCTGACATTATTTGCATTAAATGATGACTTTAGAAAATCCTTCATATTGTGTAGTGTGATTTGTAAGGAGTATGAATGCAAGTTCCCCCCACTGAATGGTTTCACTAATTATTCTCAGCTCATAACCGACTGACTTCGTTAGGAATTCCTCTCACTAAACCCATTACATTCCCATCAAACTTTATGGCCTTTTCTTGAGAGCACACATTTCAATGAAAATTCATTCAACAATGTTGTCCCATCGCAGGATCATAAAAATCCCAACAAACCACCGACAAAATCAAATCAAATAAATCGAAAATTCCTCCCTTAAAACTCTCCACACTATCCATCAGCGTTCAAGTTAAATGCAATAAAAAATTCACAAAAAAAAATTCTCCCAATTATTTGCAACAATAATCACAGGATCCCTGGCCCAAAGGTTTTGAACTCGTGCCTGACTAGCCATTTCAATTTATGTCCTTTCACGTCCTTGCGCGAATTCCCAATGATATAGAAAATTATCAAATGGAAAGCGTTACGAACAATAAAAGTCGAAGAAAGGATGAAAAGGTATCCGCCAGAAATGTTTTATCGCATTTAAAGACGAAATTTTATTACTTCTCATAATTCGCACCTCATACCAACAAACAGCTCTAACCAAATCTGACGGGTTTCCTTCGTCGTAAATGAAACATTCAGTAACGTATAAATAAATCAACGGCGATTTTTTGTGTTCGTTTGTTTGCTGTGTGTACTTTTTATCCTTGTCAACAGGAGGAGGTGACGGGAGCTTGTAACAAATCTCTGTTGTAACAACTGCTGAATCAAATTACAAGGATGTCAGGGACATATGATGGGGGAAAAAAAAGGAGAAAGAAGAAGAGAATAACATCAGCAACAACAAGTGAAATCAATAAATTATTTTGCTACAAGATTCATGGCACGTACCTTAATTTCGTTGTAAGCGAATTGCGAGAGAATGTAAGGACGAAGTGGTAACGCCTTTAGTTCAAAGTTGCACTTGCAAGGTAGTACACAGTGGGCGGAGAAGCGGGTGTAATGAGGTATTTTGACGGGAAAAAGGCGGTCGTAAATTTGTGACACCGTGGGTGTCTGGTGGGACGGTTGAATTAGAAAAAAAGTGCGTAGTGGCCTTTGAAGAGCTGAGGACTATAATCTTCTTAAATGTAGTTATTGCTGGAGTGTTCTCAGGTGACTGTCTACCATACGTATTCCAAGCAGGATTGATGCGATATGCCTTCAAAGCATTCACCAGACAGAGACGAATTTTTGAAGGAATGGGTTGTTACTTCATATGTTCTTGCTTGCTTTATGCAACGAGGCAGGGCTTCAGATATTTGGCTGGATCACGGGTAACTTTTCTCAGCATATTTAGCGGAATGTCCTACTTCTGACACTTCTTTCAGCTGAACTTCACATATTTTCTTGGACAAATGAAGGTTTTTACATCATTTTGAAAAATTGCAGAACGATAAAGCGCCTTTGTCTCTTGGCGGTGAGAGTTGAACGCATTTGTAAATATTGCCACTTCTGACACTTCTTAAAGAGAAACACACAACAATCCATTCAATGGATTATGCTCCTGATACACAGATATTTGACAATCTCATGGGTAACTTTCCTCCATCAGAATCTTTACAGAGATCTCCCACTTCTGACACTTTTGCTGAACTGAATTTCTAACATTTTCTCGGACAAAGGCAGAGTTTTGCATCATTCGTATGAATTGCCGGGCAACAAAACGGTGTGAATTGAACCTTGAACACTGCCACTTCTGACACTTGCACTCTTCTGATACGTAGCACTGAGTGGGAATAACAAAATTCATAAAAACTAAAGTACTTTTCATAAAACTTTTATTTTTCTACAATACTGCTGCGTATACGTACCAATTGTTAACACGTCCTTACAAAATAAAATAAAAAAAAAAACAACTCGCACACATTTTGAATAAAAAACAAAACCCATCCAGCAGAAGTATCTACCGGATGTAAACCTAACTAACTAACTAACTACAAACTCCTCATTTGCACATCGCACGAATGAAGTTTTAAACTCCACTTCCACTTAATTTTCATCTAGCAATTCCCACACCTTTTGCTAAATGCTACAATTTCATATCCTGCTGCAGTGCAATCCTTACACAACATACATGTGTGTGTGTGGCGCGAAAGAATAATAACGGTAATTGGACACATCGCTACCATGAGTACGTGTGTGTATGAAGTTGTTGTCTCTCTAATAGAACCAACAATACCCTTAAGGGTTGTTGGACCCATCAAATGGTCAACGGCATACATAAAACCACTCCAACTAGTCGCTAGATACATTCTCTACACACCAGTAGACACTTGGTTCAAGGATCATTTGAAATGCGGGCACAAGTACCGGAAAACAAGTGGAAGAATATACGGAAAATGCGGAAAAGCGTTTTATCCGAATGTAACAACACTGTCTCTCTCTCTCTGTATCTGTGTGTGTTTTGAATGCAAGGAATATGTTGACACTTCGTTAACAGGTCAGTTGGGAGTCCTGTCCGTTTTATTTTGCACTTTATTATGATTTTGAATGTTTGATGGTTATGCGACGAGGAAAGGCTTTCTTCAGGTTTGGGTTTCGCTTTTGGATTAAATGTTCCATTGCGAGTGATAACTATTAAGGAGTGCCGTAAGTATCTATAGCAGGTCATTAGAGTGTCAGAAAGTTTGTAATGAATTTGTGACAAAACAAATAGCTAAAGGGGGCGGGGAAGGATAATTGATGCGTGATGACATTGTGTGTTTGCTAAGTTTTGTTCGAACGGACTTTTGTTGGCATTTCATTTGATAGTTTGCTTGGAAATATTTTGCTGTTAATTGGGGGATATCCACACATGATTATCGATTGATCAATTATGCAGTGTGGGACAGGATTCAGTGGACTTTTCCTAATCAATTCAGTAAGTCACACGAAAAGGGGAGCCAGTCTGATGATATCCCATGGGTCCACAGTAAAAACATATACTGATATGATCTGCACAGTCATACGTACGTATAATATCCTTCCACAGTATCCTGATCTATAGTAAGTCCTGGTAGTAAAAATTGCAGACCACAAATCCATTATAAATCATATTTATTGCGACGTTTTAATGAGGTCAAACCTCGCCGTTGCAAGCGATATTCCGCACTATTTATGGACTCCTTCTCCAACTGCCCTTCGCAGGAACAACCACGAGTACAATTATTGCAAAGCCACTCGCTATACAATGATTCACAGTCCCACCAAGGCACGGTGGACTAAATACATTTATCCTGAGTATATCCTGTTCTTTAAGTTGATTGACCCTCTTGTGGTGAGGAAGAAGAATAGATGGAAAATAATGAGGCAAAGCAAACTGAGACATGAATTCCTTTTTGTGTTCTCTCCACCACCGATACACAGGGCAAAGTAAGGACTGTTTCATGGTCTCGTATCTCCCATGCCTGCGGGTAAAAGTAATTTTTGCCTTTTCAAATGAAAATGAAATTTTCCGTAGAAATGGGCGGAAATATTCACAGATGTTCTCGTCCTTATGGAATATGCATAAAGGAAATTTGCATAATGCAGTGGTACAATGACAGGACGACGGGTGGTACCAATGAGCTTTTTGTGTGCGCGGTGGGTGAAACGAAACAACAACAACAACAACAAATGCATATGCACATATATTTTTCGTTATTATTCCGTGCATTGTTTTTCAGGTGTTGAAGTGCATCGAGGATAAAGGAAGTCTCCATATCCTTGATGGTGGAAATTATATTTCACTGATGAGATATTCATGCAGCGGAAGAGGCAGGTGGTCGGTTTTACACGAGTCGGTTTAATGAAACTGAACGTTTGTGGGGCGGGGTGTGGGTTGAAGGATGTAATTGGAATGTAATGGAGAGGCATTGTCAACAAATTTACTAGCCGAGGTTTGCTGCTGAAAAAGGACTCGGAAGTAATGAGATTTTTCCAGTCTGGCATACACACAGAAGGATGGGTTAGTTAATTAGATATCATCTCGAAAGGAGAGAGAGAGTAATTCAATTCAAAGGTCCTGATTGAAATGTTGGTGTTGGTAGTTAGAATGTCATGGGACACAGCTGGTCAAGTGCATAGGAGGTGGTTTCTTCCTCCTCCTGATTCCAACAGCTTCTGCAGAAGTCATGTGAAAAGAGGGCCAGCCTTTTGGGACGTTAAACAGACAGTGTCCAGTGAGAACATTGCGTCGTTGATCAGTTATAGAAGCAACTCCGTTTCAGATCCAATCTGTCTTGAAATGTTGCAAGGAAAGAGATTCCCTTACTAACAGTTGGTAAGTAAGCAAGTCCAGCCCTAGAAAAAGTTTTCACGTAGCAAGGGACACACCCAGGCTTCACCATATCGGCATAATCTAGTAGGTAGTAGCCATTCCTGCGAGCTCGTCAGCCTTCCCATTTCTAGAATGGTTTTGTGACCCGGCTCTTCACCCAGGTGAATGAAAGACAATCTTTGAAAGATAAGAGCATGTTTCTACGGATTTGATTGATTGTCAGTGAAACTGCGAATATCCCTGACGGACATTCATTTATCTGCAAGATTTCTGCCTGGAAAATGCTATAATACTCTGAGAAATGAAAGGAGATCCTCCACCACCATGTAGATGTGGACTGAATCGTCCTCAGGAAAGGAAGCAGTAATCCATTCACTATGCTCGTGCAGAAACGTCAGCAAAAAGGCTGAAATTGAGAAGATCAATGATAGAGGAGTAGCCTTCATGATGGCGAGACCATTGTAAGGAGTCTTTGAGTCGAATAGGTGCATCAGTAGGAGCAGGTGGAACATGAAGTCCAGTGCCGCTGAAGGATAAGTTCTCAATGCAGATCTTCAAAAGAAGACTGAGAGGAGTAGCCCTATTAAGTGCCGATGATCAGAAAATCTTCCACTCTTACCTTTTTAATGTATCAAGCATGTATTAAGCAGATTCGCTTTATAGTTTAGTTTTCTATCCAAAATGATACCCAAGTAGTTTGTATTATCTTAACCTAAACCTAAAACGATTTCATGATGGTGGTTTGGTTCTCGTGGAGCTTCCTGAGCAGTTCCAACAGAAAGGTAACGTCCTCTGTTTTATCAGACTTAAGACCCAGTGTAAGTGGATTCCTATCAGAGCGTAGCCCATTAGGAGGATATAATGCCAGGCAACAAACGTCTACTTATGCGTGTGGTATGGTACCAAAGCTACCTCTTATCCTTGCACAAACAATTCTCCAATTTCAAAAGGAAAAAAAAAAAAATTAAAAAAAAAAGTTCCACATACGCCCGAGTGTCTCGGATTTCCCAATAAATACCTTAAAGACTTCATTGTCCAGCGACTTAAAAGAAAAATCCTTCAGATTAAATTTTCTTCCCTCTCAGGCTACTCAATCAATGCCCTATTCCCCAAGGAGTTCACCTACCTCGATTGGTTGGTACGACACACACATACACATACACAAAACAGATTCATTTCATCAATCAACACAAACGAAAAGAAAAACAAAAAATAGACGAAATAAGAAAGAAATAAATCACCTGTACCATATCCTTATAGATTTAGAGAACAAATCCTCAACCAAGCACTTACACTCAGTCATGAGTCATTTGGTTTTTTTTTTTCCTCCTTTTTTTTCTCTCTCTCTCTGTGTCCTTTGTTTTGTGGTAAAAATCAAGTATCCTTGTTTCAAAGAAGAGAAATTGCAGGCACTTAAGACAACCACTTTGAAACCAAAAACAAAACACTGTACATACAGTGAGAGCAAAGAAGTGTATTAACTCTTAAATCCATTTATCCTTTCCGTTCGGGTGTATCCTGTACAGGACTCCTAATGGCTATCGAATGCAATGAACAAAAGAGCGAATTTTCAAATGTCAATCGACTGGCTGTTTTTTTTTTTCTTTCGTTTAAGTATTGAATTCACAGTATCCTTTGTTATCCTGTTTTTTTTTTTTTTTGGAACAAACCTGATATCCATCCTTGCCCCCGTTGCCTATTATTCTCATTATCCTTGCCATTAAGTACAAAGAAAGACCATCTTTTGTTTTAGCGTCTGCATTCGGTTTTATTGTGTATTTAAGGGTACAATGACATCATTGTGTTTTGCTATGGATTTCTTCAAGAAAAGGATAATGCACCATGTCGGGGATTTACAAACAACAAACAAACGATTTATTGCCATCGAATTGAGTGCGAGTCGTCGCCAGTCTGATTGTTGAATTTATATCATTTTAATGATAAATTCGAGCACAGGCGGATGGTGATGACTCACTCTGGGGAAATTGCGGATGCGGAGAGTCCTTACATTAATTTTTCTCTGATTTATTTCGTGATATTGCTGTGCGATAAGAAAATATTCTTCTCTCGTCAATGTGTGGAAGGAAATGAACAAACATTTTGAATTAGACATGAGAAATGCCTAACGTAGTGTGTTGTCTGTAATCCTGTCAAGTAAACAGACATCTGGGGACTTTAATACCGCCACGAGCAGCCAGGTTATTTTGACTTCGAATTGAGGGGGCATTACATGTACATATTTTCCTCTGCTAGGATGAAAGTGCGAACGTAGGTTGTGACAGGAGGAGCTGTTTGTTGTCGAAGGAATTAAGGAAAGACGTGTGAACTTCTAGACCTAGTATCTCCTCCTTCGATGGCAAGTTATCGAAGAGGAATGGGCAGATGGTGGAATTAGGGGCTAAAGTCTATCGACTGACTCCTGAACAAAGGATGAATAGTTATAGGAAAATAGAATAGAAATGGAAGTGAATTTGACATGGCGGGGCCATCGGTACAAAGCCAAACTTCAAGCCTTTCACTAAAATTTAAAGTGTGCATTGAAAACCGGTTTCATTTGGAGTAACAGGCAAGCAGAGATAAAGAGAGGAAATCAGCAGAAACTCAATCGAAACAGAAACAAAACACACACAAGCTGATAAGCTTGGTTGTGTCAGTGCATTTGAAGTCGGAACGGCTTGCAATGAGAAGGAGAGATGAGGAGAACGTAAACAAAACACACACTTGCTTGCTTGTACAAGTTAGTGTGCCAAAGCATTGGCAGCTGGTGTTGCTGGAAGTAACAGGCAAGCAGAGGCTTAGCAAGTGATTCACTCGAAGCACAGGCAAAACACATGTTCGCTTGCTTGATTGTGTTGAATTTTTTTGTTCTACTTGTGTTCTACATATGTTTGTGTGTATGCACGTATGCAAAAGCCAAACAAAATCGCTTTCCTTCTGATTTCATTGATTTATCTACATCCTTCAGCCAAAGAATTGCTTTCGTTGGAAAAATTCTAAAAAGTGCATCGCTGCGCCATCTATTCGGATGAAACTGGAGACAAATGCTCACATACATCCAAAAATCTATAAATCTTTGGAAGTAAATGTAAATAGAATATTGTTTGTCCCAGTGCACTGGTTAGGAAAGAGTTGATCCAATACTTGTACTATCCTGACAGATTAAGATAACATAAAAGTGGTTTGATGGTTTGAAAGCCAGTTTTGTACACCAAAATTGTAATCAATAGGCTTTATATGGCTTTTAGCATAACCATCCAAATAATGTGCCATCTAATAGACTTGTGTCAGAGGATATGTACAGGACATTGCTTGCTCTAACCTCATCTCTTTGAATTTCCTTGACTTTCTTCATGACATGTTCCGGATTGGTTGTTTGAAACCAATAGAATGTACATGGTGCTCCTTTTATTTGTTTATACTCCGCGTTCCAGAGTATCAAGTTTTAAGCGATATAATACCCTCAAATTGTTCCAATCTGAGTGCCTTTGGTAGCTGTAACAGCAATGCAATCGCCCCCATCTATCTCCTGCATAACTCTAGCCTCTAAACTCATACATAACTTCTTGCCAATGCATGAAATGAGTACTAATTTCCCTACGATGGAAGTAGAAGAAACACTAAAGTGCTAGAATCTGGCACCAATGTATCAGATGTAGCACTTTCGTAGTAGAATATGATCCAATGGGATCAGAAAGATCAACAGATAACAGAACGAAGGAAACATAAAGAGTGAATGAACAGCCTCTAACGATAAGCAAGTCAAACACATGCTTACTGGCATAGTATAGGTGAGTTTGTGACAAACACTCGCTTCCTTCTATCTGCGGCTTAGCTCCAGTCGAAGGGCAAATCTCAAAAACTGCATCGACGCGCCATCTATTAGGAGCAATTCTCATACACATACGCAATCTCTTGCCAAGATTCTACATGTAGAAGCGAAGCACAGAGTGCCTTTCTGCCTGTGTGCGTCGTCAGCTCTTCTGAATGTAAACAAAACAGACACAAGCTTACTAGCTCTGCTTTGTATGGGTAATTGCGTTTTGTGATATGAAAATACTGGTTTTACTGGGTTCCAGTCAACCAAGTGTTGCAGTGTCACAATGCTTACTTGTTTTCCTGATGCCTGGTCTACCGAGATTAAGTGACAATAAAACTACTGAATGATTGATTCAGTTAAATGTGCAAGAGCACATATATGTAGCTGGAAGGAAGCGAGGTCGTAATAAGATAAGGATTTTAGTTCTACAAAGGTTGGCTGCAAGATTAAGTACTACTTCCTCAGACAAATGTAAGCTCTTGAAAGACTCCATCAGGGCTGAAATACCGCTTAGAACAAACTACAAGACAGCTTCTGGTAGAAAAAGCTATTGCAGGGATGTAAGGTGGAAAGTGTTCCTTTGTCAAATCTGAGGAGTTATATTCTGGGATTCAATTGGTACACATCCATGGCTTTTCTTAGTTGAATACATATGTCTATCTATTTAGAGGCCAAATACCTCGACACCTTCTAGCTTACTTTGTTTCTGATTTCACTTATTTCTATCAGCTATAAGTTCTATGAAAAAACCGGACTTGTTGGGATTACTTTAACCTGTTGGCACAGACCGTAGTCTAGACTAACTTAGTTTCCCGACATATGTATGTACATATGCAGCAAATCAAGGATATCCCGACCTCAAAGCTACTAGGTATTTGCCTAGTCTTTGAATTTATCCATCAACTTCTGTATCCACTTCTGTAAGGATCTCTGTGGTACTTAGTTGGGTTCATGATCAGAAGAGGACACTGCAAAAACTTGCATCAGATCTCATTAGTCTCATCGTAAGCTTGGAAGGATTAAACCACAGATTACCTCCTATGGTAAGTAATTGTTCATGCATTTCCTATCACCTCTCATACTGAATCATTTGAAAATCCAAGTCTTAAGCCTGTGAGCATCCAAACCTCACCAGCTAGGGCCCTTCATGGCAATTGTAATTCTACAGAACCGCGTCTATTCGTCAACCGCGGAAACATAGTTTTTAAGTTCCTTTCTTTGAATGTTACGCTTAGTTCCTTATTTCCTTTAGCATTGTCTTTCATTTTCACTTCCATTGAAGGAGAATTATCAAAAAGTGCATCGACGCGCCATCTGTTAGGAGCGAGCTCCAGTCTCATACTTTATTTTCTTGCCAATGTATGAATTTAGTAATATTTTCCCTACGATGGAAGCAGAAGAAACACTAATGTGCTAGAATACGGTACAAAAGTATCAGAAATAGCATACTTGTAGTAGAACTTAGTACATTGTGAACAGATAGATCAAGAGATAACTACCTATACCATCAAATCTGTGCCTGTACAGAACAGTATTTTGGTTGTACATATGTGACAGCCTTTAAGGCTGAAAAATATAAACAAAGTGCACACATGCTTACTGCTTTAGCTGTGTCAGAGGAGATAGAGTAGATGACGTAGTGAACGATGAATTTTACATAAGTAATCGGTCCTATGTGAGTGAGTAAGAGTATTCCCTGCCTCTGACATGATAACCCACCTCCACCCATCGACTGCATAGCTCCAGTCGTAAGCCAAATCTCAAAAAGTGCATCGACGCGCCATCTGTTGGCGATAGAAACTGTGGCTTCACTTTGTAGTAAGCCGGACTTTTCTTTCTACGTGAAGTCTTTCTCAAGATTAGTCTGTTTGCACTCAGTCCTACACACACTTCGAAATATCCAACCAAAACAAAACAAAAGTGTGGAGGAGAAAACTGGTTTAACCGGTTCTGCTTGAATTGTGTTTGTGTGTGGTGTCTCTTTCCTCCACGTCTCCCACAGAGCAAGCCAGACTTCGAAAACTGGTTTGACCGGTTCTCCTCGACTCCACTGTGTGTGACTTCGAATTTTGTGTTTTTGTTTTATGTTTTCGACAAAAATACAAATAAAGCCTCTAAGTCCCGTCAAATCGTACACACTGGGCCTGAGATTTTTGGATTTACTTCGGAGGGAGTACTACGATTGAGAAAAAGACTATGGCTATCTACGCGTTCTGATCAAAAGTTTGTAAGACAAGTACTTAAAGTACAACTCCGCGAGATGCCCAAAAATTTCCCACAACCTGATCTCACTATTCATTCAGGATCAGGAGTAGTACGCTTGGTGTATTTTTATATATCTACCCAACTAGCTAATAACAGAATTCCTACTCTTGTTAAGAAACGTGGAGGACCACATTAGCTTCTGTCCACGGACAGTGGCTGCCATCATTGGACTTTAGCAGAGGCTGCTGCTGTATACTCTCAATAGTACAAACGCCAACGACCATGGCGTTTTCAGGCTTTAGGTAGGGTCCTAGCTGGAGACCGTCTATGCTAACGCGCAGATAGCGCCTCTGACATGGTCGATAGTACACTAGCAAAAGGCTCTTAGTCAATCCTTTGATAACTGAGGATGTTTCCTTCAAGAGAGATTGTAAGGCAACTCTATCCAGATCTCCGATGAAGCTAAGCACTTGAAAGTGATCCTGGAAAAGATACTTTTTAGAACAAAGCATGTCAAGCCGAAGATATCCAAGGCACTCTCATTGTACGTTTGTACTTGGTAAGGCCTGGTAAGACCTTTCCTAAGTTATGTGTCGGTTGTTTGGTGGAAAACCCAATCGCGTAACTATGTGAATGTCGTCTGCACTAAAATATGATTCGTAATGGCAGCACGGGTCCTTGGGTGTGCGCTTGGCTCTGCTCTGGATCTCCTGCTTGATTTATCTCCACTTGATACTTTTGTCATGGATTGTGCTATCACAGCCTTGGACGTGGTGGATTGTGGTATCATCCGCATTGAAATTTCGATGACCATTGGACGACACTCATCCTATGACCCTAGTTCTATGGATACCCAGTCTGATGCAATGGCACTGGAACGTAGTCTGCTGTTCCAATTTAGACTTTTCTTGCGTTTAGGACTGATTTCGCTAGAGTTGGATTGCCTGGCTCTATAGCGATAGTCCAGCTGCTCGCAAGGCCATATTCAAATCTGTAAAGCTTAGCCAAATAGTTTGAGAATCCAGGAGCTCCTAACATTCAATCGCAATAGAACGGATGTGAATTTCCCTTGTCAACTTGAAGCCACACTGGTACGGAACAATCGGACCGTAGGCATTCGCAGGAGATGCTACTGTCTTCACCAGACGTACCAAACAGCATCACTAAATCTTGTTTTACCAGCATCAGGACATTGCAGATACTTTTTTTTGCATGTTCCTGTAGAAAAAACGTCCTTTCTGCGCCGCCATCTGTCAAAGAAGCTCCTTATTCGAAGGGAATAAGGACGCCTGTTCATGGCCTCCTTTCTGTCAACCTGTTCCTTTTCTTTGCAATATTTTCGCAAAACCAAGAACTGAAAGCATTGTTTAGTAAATACTTAAATAATTTCAATCCTTTTCGCAATTTTTCATAACTAAATCGGCATTTACATACAGTCCACGACATTGAATGCCTCCACATCGATCCGCACTTCGTTTTTTAACGTTTTCAGCAATTTTGATACAAAATTATCACCAAAAACTAATAGATTCGCTTATCAAACAACTAAAACTAAACATTTGCATCATTTTTTCTCAAAAAAATTGTGTTTTTCGAAAAATTTCCAAAATGACACGCGCATCACCAAAAAGTGCAGACAAATTCGTAAGAAACTGAGAAGATTTTTTCGTAAATTCCGTGTCATCTAGAGAAATCCCGAATTTCCGTGATTTTTGTTTGTTTTTCGCGTTATTCCTGGAAATCACGGGTTGTTGCATATGTACTTCGATTCGTAGAACCTTTGTGAATAGGAATGTGAAGGAATTGTTGCAAAAACACCATGTCCTGCGGAGCCTTGAGCCTTTAAGTCCAGGATGAGCTTTTTTGCGAATAAATCTCGATATTCTCAAAAACGGTAAGAGATAGGACAAAAATATTTGAGAAGAAGTGGTAGGTAAGAGAAAAATACATTCGAATATGACTTTGGCTGTGCTTCGATGTCCTTTGTTTCAAGGATATTCACAAAATTCATGTTTTCTGCTCCAAATTTGGAGTTACAAAGTTGAAATTTGGTATGCGGACTTCTGGATCTCCACTGCATGGGATGTGAAAAATATTTAGAGATCCGCCCACTGACACGCCTACTATTTAAAAAAATGCAGTTTTTCCAATATTTTTCTTCAAAAATGGAAAAAAATCTTCATAATAAAATGTGTAGACTTTGATATTCCCTATAAGTCGTCCATACATTGTATGGCTCTCCGCCCACTTTTTGGGGGCGATTTCTTCGAAAAACCATTTTTTTCCTTTCCTAGGCTGTTCTTTTGAAGCAATTCGTGGACTAAATGTTCGACCAACTACCACCCTGGCATTCCCCATAAACTATGCACAGGATAACAAGTATCTCACCACGGCTCTCACGAACAGGCTCCTAAAGAATCTCATCTTTACTCAACGACTTTGGCCCTAAAGCCAAAATGGTCCATACAGCAGTGCCTTTCAACAAATGCCACATTTTCTAACAAATGTCACCCAGACGTTGGAAAAGCCTCCAATAATATTTTAGTCGGTTATCTGGATCTCACACTGTAGACTGGGTGATATCCCTTCAACAGTGGGACTCTTAATATTTTTGTTGTGGGTCTTGACCGAATTCTGTCCTTGACACACTTAGGCGGTGATGTGGTACTCGTCATATCTTCAAGAGTTTTATAAACTGTCAAGCCAGTCATACCTTACATCAGCGTGGGACTTAATAAAATCTGGTTTAACTCCTTTCAAGATGTCATTCGGACTCTAGTACCAGGGCAATCCAAAGAACATACCAGTAGAAGGTTCAGATATTCTCAGTCTGAGTCTCTCTTAAGGTATTACGTAGTTTCACCACAGAAGTCTTCCAAAACTATGATCTCCGCTCCACCCATCTACCGTATAGCACGAGTCGGTAGCAAAATCTCAAAAAGTGCATTGACGCGCCATCTATTAGGAGCAAATTCCATACGCACGCGTATTCTGATCCCAGAAGTCCGTTGAGACCTACACAATCAAATCTGTCCTCACACACAATGCTTCTCTGCCTCTAAAAGGCTTAAGCACCTCGAAATGTAAACAAAACACACACATGCTTACCGCTTCTCGCATGTGTGATGCGATATAAACTGTTTTGTTTTCAAGATAAAACAGCAATTGCAGTTGACTTGGAACTAACTGGAATCCAGATGGCTTTGCTTATGCAACAATTACAACATTAACCTCCGGATAGTGATAGCCAGAAAGTTTGCCAATGATTGCTGGTGTTATGTGCTTGCAAGACCACTAATCAAGGACAGGCTCCCTTGTGTATAGTTTTATTTCGAAAATACATTTGCTTTTGACTTTCGAAATAGTATCGATCTGAGCACCTTTGACAGGCAATGAGCTGTCTATAAAGCTACATCTACCTTTGGTTAAACTCCAGTCCAAGGCTAAATCTCAAAAACTGCATCATATAGCAAATTCCATACGCATACGTAGTCTCTTGCTCATGGAAACATTTAGTAATAGTTCTCCTACGATGGAAGTGGAAAAAACACTACTGTGCTAGAATATGGTACATAAGTAGCAGAAATAGTCCACTTGGCGTAGAATATAGTCCGTTGGGACTAGAAAGGTCAAGAGATAACAGAACGAAGGATGGAAGCATGGAAATTCCTATACCAGCAAACCTTTGCCTTCACAGAGTAGTACTCTGGTTGTGTGTACTATCCTCAGAAGGTAAACCCAGGCTTTGCTTTGATAAGTATTAGATCAGGCAGTGATATTACTATGTTATGAATAATTTCATTTTGTATTTGAATCTGCCTAGGTTCTGACATGAAAATCTTGCCATCCCCCCACCGACGACAGAGCTCATATCGCAAGTCAATTCTCAAAAAGTGCATCGAGGCGCCATCTGTTGATACGAAAACAGAAATACCTCCAAGCTTCTCATTAGCATTTTTTAATTCGACTCTCAACACACTTGCATTCCCTGCCAAAACTGGTTTCACCAGACATGCGCAATACTATCTATCTCTGTCACAGCTGTGTTGCAGTCAGTCGCTGTGAAACTAGACTTTAAAGACCTTTCTATGTAGTAAGCCCACACACCCATACAAGGCACACTTGCTGCGCCTGCCAAAACAACTCACTTCACCGAGCATGCGCAATCGGGCCTTCCACTCTCTCTCTCCTTTTCACATCTGTGTAGTAGTAAATACAGTCGCTGTCAAACTTGGTTCGGTCGATCGTGATCAGTGTACGTCTCCTTCTCCCCTTTGAACTTTCTATCTCTCCTTCAAGTCGAGACAAAATGTCGCGCAGTAAGACAAAAGTTTGTTTAGTTGGTGGAAAATAAGTGCAAGTGGAAGTGAAAAAGTGTCAAAATGTCAAAATTTGTGAATTTATGGAGCAATCCAGGAAAGGAGTGCCTGAAATCCCCATCTCTAACCGCAGTAAGTCCAATTCTACAAACACATTTCATTCTCCTCTCGAAGCCAACAAATTAATAGAATTTCCCCAAACAAACTTGTGTCAATGGCACATTTGACATTTCTTCTTTCTTCCTTTCATCTGGCTTCTCTTTTGCTTTATTTGTTTTTTTTTCTCCCCATTCTGTGTAATGAAATGCACATTTATTACATTTGCCTCTCTGCTTTCCTATCAATTTCCCCCGAAGGATGGTGATTAAAATAAAAATAAAAGAAAAAAACCTTTTTTTTCTGATTTGCATAACCTTCAATGCGGTTTGACATTTAATGTCCGTCCGCACGTCACGTAAATGGGTCAAAAACCCACCAGGAGCGGAGCGAAAAAATAATAAATTACACAACGAATGAACGAAACAACAAAACTAAATGAGCATTATGGTGAACAAAATAAAATTACAAGGATCTTACAGCACTTAAAACAAAAAACAGAAAAAAAAAATAATATTTTTCAACTGAAAGAACATCATTCCTGGCACCGGGAGGCGAGTAACAACAGCTTACAGCTCTTTTTCTGGTCCTCGGTATATGCGCGGTAACAGCAGTAAAACTTGTAAGGCTTTAATGAAATCCTAAAGGATATAAGTAGGGCGCGGTTGGCAGTGGTGGTAGGTCACAGGTGGAATTTAATTGGGTGGGTGGTGTTGGATGTTGTTGTTCTTCTTCCCTTGAGGGCGATTTTTCAAATGTCATAGCTCGCACTGGATGCGGAGCTTACTGTTGTTTTTAATATATATTTCACAAAAAGATTTCCAGATGACTATCAATTATTATTGTTGTGTAATTTTAATAAGGCCTTCTGCCAGGTTACATCATTACTTAGTGAGTGGTTGTAGTAGTAATGGCACTTAACATCTCTGTAAGCGGTTCAGGGTGGCTTTATGCCGAGTTAAGGGAGCATAAAGAAGGTGCAACGCAATTAGTGTGTTTGCAAATTAGGACCTGTTACTGCAGAGAGCTTTGGAAGGAGCACCTTTCTTTCACACCATACAGTAGAAAGCCTCTTACAACAAACACCTTCAAGTTGTTTGAAGAAAACTTGTTAAGAAACTTCTAATGGGTGTCGTGGTTCCGAGTCCTTAAACAGTCCCACGTGTTTTCGAGGGTATAAAGGGTCCTCATACACAGAACGCGATTTGTGCGGAATGCCTTACGGATTGGTCGTGCCACTTGGAGTAAGTCCAGGCAAACCATGTTCGGCTAATCGATTGGAAAAGACCATAAATCCGATACATTGAGACCAAAAATAGGTGTAAGAAGGAGTTCTACTCGTCCAACTTCTTCTTCTCTCAAGATGGGCAAAACTCCATTAGAACATTTAGACGGAATCGGCTGAGTACGCTTCTACTAGAAGTCCATTTGCAAGCAAGTTACATGACGTTCTGCAAAGTTATCGTAGAGCTGTCGACAGGTGTTTCTATTCAGAGAGCCCATGAGTACTCGTTCAGGATTCTTGAAGAGTCTTGTCGCACAAAACAGTATTCAATCCAAATGTTAACTAAAGTCTTCACTATTGAAAGACCCAGTGCAGGTAAAAGCCTTAAGAATTCGGCTAGTAAGCTCATTCAAGGTTACTTTTTCTGCTTCCTCATAGAGTTCTTGATTGCGCTGTGGTCGTCCGATTCACGCCCAAGTGGAAATCAAGGCCAATTGCCCTTTGTCTCTAACGAAAATGATGCACAAGTCCAACACAGAGCTATACTGAGTGCTAGACCATGTGCATGCCTGACACTGTTGGAAGGACCAATTTCAAGACACTTAACTCCTCAACTCAATTTGAAGTGTTTCTTGACAGAACTGGCCTAAGCTGGATCTAGGTTAATCATGCCAACGAGATCATAGATAATCGATCTGAACGGTAAGCCAAAATGCTGAAAGTTTCGTTTTTAATGCCTTCTTCAGGAGCTGAGTTCCTTCACTGTCTGGCCTTGTTCCAAAGAAAACTGATTCATCTAGATGCACTTCTCTTCGACAATCTAAGTGCATATATGAAATTCTTCCAGATGGAAGGATCCTTGGTGTCCAAGGGACCTAAATGTGTCTCTGTTCTCTTACAATTAGCTCGATCAAAGCGAAGGTTTTGACATAGACTTAAGAAGCCTTAGGACCTCATAGAGATCGTCTGTGTTCCCTAATTAAAGTCACAAGTCTATAAATGAGACTTAGGATTGCTTAAGCTGATGAGGAGGTGACATCAGGGTGCGAACGTAGTCCGAACAATATCACAAAAGATCTCTATGAGGTCGCAGTAGGCTCTTTCTTAGCCAATCTCTGCAATAAGCTTTTGTCCGAGCTGTTGCACTATTCGATTGGGTAGTACTAGTATTTCTGGGGTTATATTGGAGAAAGCAATGACTATATATCTGGTCATTGTTCGCATCTCTTTCGTTTCTATTTTGAGAACCAGATGAGCATGTCACCACTGAAAGGTTCGGGCCAACAAATGGGGAATGAAAGCCGGACTAGGCAAGTTCTTCAGGAGCTTCATTGTCTAAATGTCCTAGCATCCATGTTAATGTGATTTTATTGTGCGCGTCTTAGACTCAAAAATGCTCAGCTAACTGATGTTGTTTGAGCTCGTAAGAGGTCTCTTTTGATGCATTCCATGGCACAGAGCTTGAAAGGCATAAGGCGGGCCGAAAATTGTGAATGGAATGCTTTTTCGAAGAAATTCCAACTAGGTTAGGTCTTCCACCTTATTGATGAGGACAGGAGGAAGTGCATAGTAATGAATCTATTATTTGACACTGAAGCCTCGGTTCCTTGCCAGATTGTAGCGCATGCTTGAAAGGTCTAAAATCTTCTCACGGTATAGTGGATGTTCAGTTTTCTGGAGAAATATTTCTGAGAACTGAAGCAACATCGGATACTGACAGGACCAATGTTCCCCGTACTCCATAATCCCCTCCTTTTCTAGAGCACTTTCCACCTGCCACATACAAAGTGACAGTATCCTTTGAAACACCTTTTCGTTGCCAAACTTTTCACTGCACAAAGTGTGAGACATTTCCAGTATCCCCTCGCGGTGACGTTCCTTAAATGCATTTTCCCCAGTTCTGCCCCTGGGGATTAACATTCTGCAGTCCACATACTTAACTTTCCATCTCTGCATCCGTGTTCCTGTGAAACTTTTTAAGTGCTGACATCTAACTCAACAAACATTGCATTCAGTTTAAACCCACAACACACAGTTTTGGATAAGCAATTAGTATTCGAGTTGCGTTCCACATAGTCCTACACCACGGCTGAGATGAATTAATCCTTCCGAAACAAACCACACACACACATACATACATATTAACTCACTTAAGGACTCACTTAAATATTTTGCGATTATGCTTATGACAGGAGATGAATTTTGAGGATTCTACGAGGGCTGAGGTTCAGATAAACCCAACACACAATTGACATGTGCTATTCGAGGATATCTCTGAAGGACTTTTGTGCTTTCCCCAGAAATAGCTCGTTGAAAAGGATTCGCAGTTGGGAATGCCTTACCTTTTCTTCCTCATCGTCGAGGGATTGTTTAGATACTCTTGTGAGGTCATTAGAAAGTTCATCATAATTTACCTGGAACGAAACAACAGAATAACATAAAACATTTTAATTAAAATTAAAAACAATAAAACAAACACAAAACAACAAAACAAAAAGGAAATCTCATAAAACTCCCACAGGTGTCTGGGAAACATTACAAATTTCTTCTCGAATTTTCCTCTACGAACATTGGTTCTACGTAATGGGAATTAAAAACAAATAAATGAAAAAAATAACAAAAAAATAAAATACATCTGTTTGTAGAAAATAAAAACCACAAGGAGAGGAGGTTGCCTCCAGCGTCAATTAAAAGTTTATCTGTAGAATGTTTGCTCCTGCAAAGGAAGAGGAAGAGGATGCTTACGCGAATATCAAAGGTCAAAATTTCGAGGGGATCGGGAGTAATTACATTATTTGGCCAAAGTACTATATTTAGATTTGTAGTGCGCTAAAAATAAACATTTTCGACTACTGCTGCTAATAAGCAGTAAAGGAAGGCAGCAATGTGTTTATTAATTTATCACGTAGATCGCTTGTGGCAATTACGAGTTAATTAAGTTGAAGTGCATGTTCGTGGAAATTGCCTTCAGGTGGGCAAGTGCATGTCGATTGTATGTAATTATTTGAAATGGATGTGCTTGGCCCACGGTAGACACTTGCCCTTTCACCAAGAAGCCAGATGAGGTGGTTACCAAGTTTCTTTGCGATTAGCTGATACAGTTCATTAGATTCCCATTAAGTTTCTTGAAACATGGTTGTGATGCCCGAATGGGGATATAAGTCCAAGGAAGTCAGCTTTAGGTACCGTTCGGGTTGGATCTGCACCTTAACCAACAAGCCTCTGCAATCAGCGTGGTCTTTGGTTAACTGCCTCCAGTTGCGCACTCAAAGTTGGTTGTGGTCCTCCTTCACTTGTGCGCGTCAGCTAAGCGAGTTCTTCCTCTACTGAGTTGTCCCTCCTGGGTGGAATCGAAGACTCTTCGGGTCGGAGCATTGATGTTCATTCGTTTTACATGTCCTAGACATTTAAAGCGACTTTTCTGACCAAAAGTCGCCGCCGCTGAAGAACTCATAGAGTTTCCTACCCCAAAACGAGTCAATTTTGAGTTCAAAACAACGTCATCGTTAACGTCAATGGTTTTGCGCCATAAAGAAGGACTTGGCTGATGAGGGTATTACGTAAAGCCACCTTGGTGTTTCTAGATAAAGCCTTACTACTCCATTGCCCTCTTAGGCCAATGAAACAGCGATTGGGAAGAGTGACCCTTCGTTTGATCTTTGAAGTTATGTTATCGTGAGAGTTTACAGCGGAACGAAGTCCTAAAATACCTTAAAGCTAAAGCTGTCGCTTGCCTCCATTCACAGCTAAACCCATTTCAGTCGCTTCTGCTTCAATCCTTGCAAACGCACCAGTGACAACTCACTGCGTCCTATACTGGGTCAAATCCGCAGTATTCCTTAGAATACCTTCAGACACAAACATTGTTGGTATTCTTGGAAGGATTTCTTGAGGTTTTATCCTTGTTTGGTTTAGTAGGTCCGTAGAATTAGGGAGAAGTAATAAGATTTGATAGCATTGTAGACATTGCTTGATCAGCGCCAATTCCTTGCTTCTATGACTACGTACTTTGCATCCTTTGAGATGAGGTTAGCTAAGCCATCGTCAGCATTGACTCTCTACTATTGTTCTTCATAAAATTTCATCGTTAATTGACGAAGAGAGTACTTGGAATCTTTAATCCGAAACTCGTTTTGTCTCATCAAATGGACTCATCTTACTAAAGACATCCTTTTCCACCTATACTGCGCCTATCGATACCTATGTGATGATGACAGATTCATATCTACTCAGATAGAAACAAGTTAATAGAGTCCTTGTTCCCTAACACAATGCCATCCACCAAGTTTCCACACGACTTGACACAACCTACCAGTTTAGTGCTAATTGAGAATAATTCACCAAAAGCCTGCACCGGGGCCAAAATGAAAAAGGATTTCTCCTCTGATTAGGCTACGCATTCAAACCCAGAGAACTACTCCCGACAGCATCGCAAAATAGTTTGCAGAAAGTTATCATTCAATCATCGTCATCCAGCCAATTCTATGTGCCAATTAGAGAAGACTTTCCATCCAAACAAAGTACCACAACCCTCAAAGGGGTGCCCTCCTCTCCTTTACCCATCCGCTGAATACACTTTCAATTAACAACATTCACTTAGTTTGATGGGAAAGTGATGAGAATGCAGAAACATCAACTTTTCACTTGCATTCTACTGTGAAATTCCTCGTGAAAAATCCTTCCAACAAAAAAAAAAACAAAAACACAAAAAAGGATTCCACATACGCAGTGTATGCCGAGAGGCGAATAAAATCGAATATCTCTACTCCCACTAGAGAAACACACACATATAGACGGGAATACCCTGTCAGATGGAGTTACCTTGGCTTTACGGATTTACTAGAAATTCATTGTTGTTGTTACACACATCCACATGTACCTGTGTGTACAGAGTATCCTGTCTCACTCAATGACAATGCGCTATTGATAGGCGATATCGGAAAAATAAATGCAACCGTGCGTACGGATCGCAAAAAGGACCACGTCTGTGTGTGTGTGTGCGTGTGTGTGTAGAGAGAGAGAGAGAACCGTCATTTATGTTCATTTGCCTGGAAGCAAGGATAAGTATTTTCGTGGATATTTCACATCGTAATTGCGGTCAACTGGAAGCTTATTGTGTAGATATCCTCGGCATACGTGTGTGATGTCCTCTTTTGTCTGAAATAATATAATTGAGAGTGAACCGATGACGATGGATAATAGAGCGGTGCATCCTTTGCCTGCGATGGGAGCTAACACCCCTTGACGTGTCGTCTTAGTATTGATCGGAGTCGAAGGAATGTCTTTAGGGGGTTGGGAAGGATCACAGAGGGAGTATTTCTTTTTTTCATGGTACGCTGGAGAGATAGAAATGTATGGAATTCCATGGGAGAATTCTTATTTCATTCGAATTACGTTATAGGGATGAAATTCTTTTTTTTCCTTTGCCCGCCCTTTGGGGGTGATTTTTTTTTTTTGCTTTTATGAAACCTTTTTGCATATACGAGTATATTTTTCTTCGTTTTGTGTAGGGTAGGGTTGCCATGTTTTTAATGCTGATGCGTTTCGGGAAAGTCAGACAAATGGGCAGGGAAAACGTAGAATGGAAACCAATGCATTTAAATTGGCTAGATTAGGGTCAGATAGCAGCATCAGGGAGGGCTTACACACAAGGAAATTGTGCATTATTGGACAGTTTATGGCTGAATAGCCATGGTTTAGAAATCGTAATTTGATTAAAATAAAATCTGTGGGACTTGGGGAACAAGAAAGACATAGAATCGATTCAACGATGGCTTTGTTCCAAAGAACATTTAGATGAACTTATTTCCTGAGCAAGTAATACAATTTTTTCTAGGAACTAGAGAAAGGATTTACCATTAGGTAAAAACTACTAGGTAGTGCTTTAAAGGTTTCCTATGACTGAACGCTTTCGATTGTGCAATGCTCGTTCCATTGATGCTGTCAATATGATTTATTGGATCGTTTTAGCGAGAAATTTCACTGAATTGTGAAGGCTTTCACTATGGGAATTTCCAAGATAGTTCGTTGTCCTTCTTAAATTTGATAGCACAGCGGGAATTATATACACCAGTTCATGAATTCGATTAGTGAATGGTGCCTTTCGACATAGAATTCTGGAGTCCTCTTCAAAGTTTAGTAAGCCCGTATTATGTCGACAGAAAGGACCTTTTATCTGTTAGTGAGCAGACTTAAAACTCTTTAATTACCGCAGGTTGGAAGGCATGCGTAGTGGGCATCTTTTCAAGTCATCTACTAGACCTTAGCACTAAGACTATCATGTAGAGTTTATGGCTTGCTATGGGTGTTTCAAATCGCATAGCAGGTGACAAATTTACAATTACTACCTCGGAGTTTAGGCGGGAATGTTTAGCCTTAACAGCTTGAACAGACATCAGACTAACAAGCTATCTTAGTTCCTTAGCTCTGGAGATGCAAGGTTCTGAAAACGAAGACTATCAGAGATGACTCGAAAACAGTGTCCACCAGTTACTTGCGGAGAGTTGCGTCTATCCTAAAGTGGGACTATCTATAGAATTTTGTTCATATGAAAGGAAAAATATTTCCTGGCAACCCTTGAACATTGCTCGCAAAAATTCCAATAAAAAAAAGGGTTCCACAAGGAATTCCCCTATCATGTTTGCCATTAAATTGAATTGCCAGCAAATGACATTGAGCCCGCAAGTCTCTCCCTCGACGGTACCCACCAGTCCTTGCGCTCACCTTTAAGCTCATCCACAAGTAAACACCCTTCCAGTGTAACCGAAACATAAACAAAATAAAACAAACAAAAACTTAAGCAAATACATATATTTCGGTAAACAAATTTAAACAACAAAACCAAAGAGAAGAGACAACTCTAACCGAAAATTAACAAACAATTCATTAGGGCAGGGGGTAGTGACTCACCTGTAACTTGCTCGTCGGAGGCGATACAACCAAACAAATCTTCATAGTCGCCCGCAGGAATTCCTCCCGCTTGGCATTCAGGTCGTTGTGTGCCGCCTCTTGTTTACTGCTCGACGACAAGAAAGGATTTAAACTTCGCACCATACTGCTGGCAATCGATGACTGAGGTGAGACCTTATCCTTGCGTTGCTGTTGCTGATGCTTTGCCTCCTTAGTGGGTGAGTTCAGCGAGAAGAGTTTTCTTTTATGTTTTCCCGGACTGGTGGGTTCATAGGCACTTGAAAGTTTTCGGTCATGTAGGTGACAGCCACCTCCTACTCCTCCAACTCCTCCACCCTCGAAGCCGAGACCGGAAATGGCATCTGCATGATCACGCTCACTGTCGGATTTCTCGCCGCTATTACTTCGGCTAAAGGCAAACAATGATTGGGTTGGCGAGAGTTTTCCCCTGTCGTGGACGTCTCCATTGCCACAGGTGACGGTCTCACTCTCGGCGCTGTCGGAACGATATGCACGTGCTATGATCTCGGGAAGGAATGGATTGTTCGGAGAGGTAAGGGTGTACTGATAGTAGTCGAGTTCGGGTTCCTTTTCGGTTGAAGTGGAAGTGGCTGCCGCTGTACTCACAGGACATCTCGTTGCTGGATGTTTGCCCTCGTCTGATGTTTTGAATAGGAAACTCTGTAATCGGTTTAGCTTGTCACCGTCGTGAGGCGGATTTCGATTCCCATGACTACCAGCGCCGGTACTCAAGTCACCGCCCATCGATATCGGTGCGGTGTCCTTAAAGCTAAAACTGGACGATGATGGATCGGAAACTAGGTCACTACTGCCCTCCTGGCTGTTGCTACTGTCCGCACTGAATGTGTGGTACTCGAACTCTGGTGGGTCGTCGGGACTCTCGAGCAAAAGTGGACAGAGCTTTCCCAACCCCGGCAAGGAAGTCGTATACACTGATGGACCAATGCTTATACCTCCACCACCTCCTCCTCCTCCTCCTCCTCCAGCACCACCACCAACACCAGCACTGTCCAGTGGTACCGGTGAGAGGTTATTTGTTAGTTTCGTTGTTGGTTGATCCGGTTTTCGATGTTTCTCTTCGTAGGAATTGTATAGATGTCTTTGTGGTTCCGTTGGTGGTTTATTCTCGAAAAATGTCAGCGTTGTTGGTGGTGTTGTAAAACCGCCGCCCATTACGTCGGTTACTGTCGCAGCGATGGTGGCAACAACCGATGCTGGTATATCACAGACGGAAACCTCTGGCGAACGCACTAGTTTGCGATGTTTTTTCAGTGTTGCCGCTGTTGCACTTGATTTAATTGCTGAAGATGCACTACTGCTACTACTACTCGTCGTCGTGGTGGTTAATGCGTTTTGACTTGATGCTGATTTTTGATGGACAATTGTGTGAGGTTCGTCCATAATAGGCTATACGAGTCCACAGAAAAATTTCTTCTCTTTCTCTTAAGTTTTAAGAATGTTTTAACTACTATAGTGCTTAAGTTATGTACTTAACTAAATTAAGAAGCGTTTAATGTTTTCCCCCCAAAGAGAGTTAAAGGTTTTCTTTGATTTGTTCCTATGGTTACTAATTTTTTTTTTTGTTTGGTTTCGTAGTTCGTTTACAAAAAGAGTTTACTGGTTGACCTCAAGTCCTGTCCAATGTGTGTCTCTGAAAAATAAAGAAAAGTATATAAATCGCTGGTTTTGGAATTGATTTCATAGAATATGCAACGATTTTCTTGACTATAACACATCATTTGCTTCCTGTCTCATCATACACCACATGTGGCATCATTCAAGGCCGGCGTTATCGATCTTCCCTTAAATTCAATTTTGCGGAAATAAATTTGCCCACAACAGCATCCACTTCCTGCAGGCAGAGTCTAATTTTAAACACTGCCTGCTGCCATAGTCTACATCGTTTTCACTCCAAATGGGGGCGGCGGCGTCTTGTGAGTTTTATAAGAACATTGCCAGGATTATCCGCCACACCAGAGCAGGAGCGCCTGCCCGTTCTGCTAGAAAGTCAATCAAGGGAAAACTCCAAAATTTCCGGATCAACCAATTTGACATTCTTTTCACGGAGCCTTGCCATTCGCTTTTCATCTTTCGCAAATCAGCTATGATTTCCCTATAAAACGAAGGACTCTTAGCATGTGTGTGGATGTGGGCCACACGTTTACAACTCAACTGAATGTAAATTTAATCGGCAACAGATGATTTTGCCATCACTAAATATTTTCCTGATGCCTGTCATCGAAGTGTGTACATGAAGATGGATCGAAAATCCTGGCAAAGTGTGGGTGGTTGGGTGAAACAAAAAGAAAGTCATGACACGACATTGTCGTTGAGGCTCATCTCGTGAAGTTTTTCAATTCAATTTCGGTGAAATTGGAATTAAAAATTTAGAGTTCAATGTTAGGGAGGCTTTCGAGTGAATAAAAGTAAAATTCAATATTTTTTCTTATAACTTGGGAGCAGTGGTAGAAGAGAATGAAAGAGAAGGATGACAGTCATTGTAAAGGATCATCCAACAAGAGGTGTCAAACACTGCATTTCTATGAAAAGTGGCGATATTTTATTTTGATTCAAAAGTACACACTCTGACGTTAGTAATGGAATACAATATCTGTCAAATATCAACCTCGTCTCTGCCTAAAAATGGTCGTTTTTTCGATAAAACTTGTCGTCATGTTCTCGCATATTTCCATCATGGCCGCCCGTCCAAAAACCCCACTAAACTGTAACTTGTTGTTTGGTGTCACCCTGTTTTCGACGGAAAGGTTGTTCCACTATTTTCTGTGGTTTCCGGAGGTCCAGATGCGACAGTTTTGTTTGTCTACGAACCCAGACAAGTGGAACTGATGATGAGTAAAAAATGACGTTTCCGCGAAATTTTCACTGTTTTTGAAGTGAATTCTCATTATTTTAGCACATTGTACGAGTATATATCGATCGATATTCGAAAACCTCCTAGTTTTTACTTATCAAGAGTCATCACAGTGACAGTTGAGTGTTGACAGATCAGCAGTGGCAGGAAATTTAAAATGACACCTCGTGTTGGATGAGTATACACAAAAACTTTGTAACAAAGAGGGCTAAGACAGGATTCACGTAACTTGATCGGAAAATGTACTGAGAGTCTCAGGAGTAGGGTCTGAAGCTTGCACAGATATCTAGAATCCACATAAACGTTGTGACATAGAAAAGGAACTGTCAGAGTGTACAGCAGGTTACTATCTCAATGAATCGCAATGGAGTCCGGATTGGCTAAGATCAGTCAATAAGTCTCAGTCTCATACTTCAGTTAGCTGAATTCTGTTTCACACTTCAAATTGAAGGAAGAACATCTCTGTGCTACCATTCCATGTCTTCAAGGGTCGATGTGAGTGACCCGTGGAAATGTGTAGAAGAAATGGACTTAAACTTCTTCTATATGGGAAAATTTAGATCGGCACACTCAGGTCAATACGGACCCATCCTAAGACGAATTCGAAGAGTATCGCGATAATTGACCAGGATGTCCCCATTCACCTTAAAGCAAATTTATGCCCCTGTAATGCAGAGCAGGACTAGTATTCTTTTATTCGCTTGGAGACAGTGTTTGGCAAGAGTAACAGGGTTGCACCTAAGTTTAGGTAAAGACAGTCCTTGATTATGTCTAAACTATAGCTCTGGCCTAGGTACCTGTCCTATGTGTTCCTTACGTATGACAGGACATATCGGAATCGTGAAGGATCATTTTAGTTTTCCGGAACTACACTTTGACTTTGAAATCTTCGGCTTCGGCTGTCAGGCTTCAGTTTAGTTCATCATGTGTCATGTTGGTAACCATCTGAATGAAATGGTTCTGGCTCATCCTTTTGCTCACTCTCGTCATATATACGGATATGTTCAGTACAATGATTCTGTTCCTATAGCTTTCACAACAATCAGCTTGACGAAGATCGACACCTCAGTAACATAACAGAGATGGAAGAGAAACCGGCTCCTGTCGATAGCCACAGAACTTCCATTGGTGAACACAGAAAATTAATGATTTCACCAGCGCGAGAGTAGAATCTCGAGCAACACAGGCCCTCCATGAAATAGAACTCCAATCCATAGGAAACAACCATTTATTCCCACGCTTCCCCCCACTCTCACACACAGAAATATGAACAGCATTTCGTCCTTCGAAGCCATTTGCAAGATTGCTCTCTACTGCTCACTAAACCGCACTAAAATGCCACAAGAAATGTCATCTCTAAGTTGCCACAAACATTCATAATTAACCACCATGCGTGTGTGGAACATTCTCGCAGGTTCATGTCCCTAAAACGGTCCTTTTACTCTAATTACAAGTGTACTACACAAAAAAAAAAAAGGATGTCTTAATAAAACCATCATCTTGATGCCGCCCCCTTCAAGGACGAAACTTGCCCCACAAAAACTAAAGACGAACCGTTTTTCTTTTCTCTTTTTTCACAAATTTATTAAAAATGCAAGCAGGAACGGAAAGGACCGACCCAAAGCGAAACGGATTCAATTGCATTTCTGGATATGAAAAAGAAAAAAACCCTAAAATACATAGAAGGAAGGAAATTATTTATATTTTAGTTTACTCAGCAGTTTCCTCGTGCAAAGGATATTTTTGGAAATCTATTTACATCCACCTCCCCAGCTAGAGGAAGGGTCCAAATAATTGAATTCCCAGCAATCCGAGAAAAAGAAAAAGGACCACAGATAAATCCACCAGCAAGGATAATAATTTTCACCCCAACACCGTGCCGTAACGAGCGAAGGCACAACTGATTTGTTATTTCCATTCCCCGGCATAAATATCAAATATCAATTTTTTTTTTTTTGGAAAGCAGACGACCATGTGCTCCCTTTGGCTTCCACACAAAATCATATAAATATCCTTTCTGCCGAATTGGCACTGTTTGCTTAAGGATATTCTTTTTTACCTCGCTTATGTGAGATTTATTTATGGAATTTCAAGCGGTTGCTGGTGGTTTCGGTGCTAAGATATTGAGTAGGAGTATACAACACGTATGCAGTGTGAATATCAAGGATGTTGATTTTTTTCATTATGAAATGACTCCCAGGACTAAAATAAATATCCACCAAGTGGTTGGTGTGGTACCTCGGATAAAAACCCCTAATTGAATTTATTTGCTCATACACTGGCTGGCTGCTGAACGTGAGTTGAATGGGTGTTGAGTCTCGAGAAATACAAAAAAAAAATTCCACCAAACGATGCAAAAAGGATTTTACTTTACACCATTTTATCCTTATTTGTGAGCTGAAACAGCAAAAAAAAGTTATGTGACTTGGTTGCGCCTCTGCTGGTGTAATGCACGGGAGTTCCATGTCTTGACGTTAATTTTCTATTCAGGCAGTTGGAAGGAAAAACATGAAATAATTTTCAGGATACTTGTCGCACAACATACGGTGGTGAATATTCCTGTGGAAATAAATTGCCAGCCTGGGTGTGTGTAATGCGAGTTAAATTGAAAAGAGCAGTTAAAATAAACCCAAACGACATCTTTACTGTCTTTCGGGTGAATTAGTGGGAAAAGTTTTTCGGAAGTTTTTCTTACAACGATGTTTTGTCTCGAACAATTGCATGTTGGAAAGGACGAACAGGAAATTAATTTTCGTTGGAAAGTTTCGACTTTTTTTTGTTTTTTTCTTTCTCAATTATACATCCCAGTCATTCGTTCTCATACAAAGGGAAATAAGCCACAGAAGGAAGGATAAAAAGTCGAATTAGAGGAACAAGCTTAACTCGATTTTTTTCGCTGAGAAATATGACAAGAGTTCCCGAAGAAGTTTTGTATCGAAACAGGGTTTCAGCTCTGCCACTGTCACGAGGGGTTGGAATGAATGAGTGCAATGGGTTCCCCATTAATTATCCGAGTTTTGAAGGAAAAACCATTTGCAGGAGAGTTGTGGGAAAATGAACTAAGGAAGGCGATCAGAGGTGCCATCTGGTGTGTAGGATTTTCAAGAGTCACCACTGAGACAGCTTGCGGGTTCCAAAAGTAGAAGGAATCCGCCCAAAGAAAAGAAACAGAAACGGAGAACTTGCTACTATGACAGGTGTCAGTTTAGGAAGGGTTGCCATCTAGTAAAGTGGACAGAAAAATGCAAGGACTAAGAGGGTAATATCCCTGTTATGGTACCCAACGAAGGAGGTTTACGACTATGAACCCGTACAGGACTGATAGAATCCATCGAACTCTTCCAATTCGCTATAATGCCGGATGAATGTATGGGTATTCCAGTTTCTTGCCCTATAATCCTTCTCTAGTTTCCTGATTTCCTGATCCCTTAATTCGCAGAATGCTTCAGAACCTATGAAGGTTTCTGATGCTTTCTTACGGAAGTTTAGTCAAAGAAGATTGCCTGGCACCTCATTTCCAAATTTCCAGTCAAAGACCCTTAGGTCCCTTTACTCATGATTTAGGTTGTAGAAATTTTAAGTTCGAGTCTGTAGTCTCAAGCGTCGGTCGTTTGTGTAAAGCGGACGACTTAGGATCGTTTTCCCAATTCAACTGGTCCCGCAAAGTATCATTTGACCTAGTTTGTCATTTAAAAGATTCAATGGCGCTCCGATGGCATGGTATCTTAAAGGTGGTCTGATAGGTATATGAATGCAGTCACTCCCTGAAAGTCCATTAGGAAATGATTTCCTATTCCACTGGGTTGGCAATTACTGCCCTTACCAGTGGACCTGTCTTGTCAGTTTCTAATAAAAATTTCGTCACAAAGAAAGGTTGAACTTTTAAAATAGCTCCATGGTCTGGAGATAGTCCTGGCACATCCAGAGATAATCAGAATCGAAGTCATAGAAAGCAGTGTCTAGTAGTCAACTCACTTCAGCCTAAACTGCGTCTAGTCCATAACAAGCATGAGAGCTGCTACCTTCCCACATTAGATGATTCAAATGGACTCTCTAAGGCAGCTCTACCTGTGTCGATACCTTCTCCAAACTGAATACGACTATCTATCTGCGTTGGTTACAATACAACAATGCAAGGACTCATACAATTCCCAGCTGACTTGCCTGCTGATAGGAAAAGTTGTGATAACCTTTACAAGACCACTTACATATACCCAATTATCCTACAAGGGTCTTCAAAACGAATAACTTGTAACTTAAGCTAAGCAGAGGTATCAGAGATTCCCTTTTCCAATAAAAAAAAACGTAAATCCTGGGCTGAAAAGTTAAACACAAATCTTTGCTCCACATCCTCCCGGTGCTCCTTACAAAAAAAAAAGTTAAAAACATCACTTTCGACCAATATCACTGCCATCAATATTTCAGGACCACTCTCAATCCGGACAAAAAGATTTCTCCTTAACCCCGCAAGTAAAATACACATTTGGGAAGATTGTAACAAACCCAGATCTACAGAAAACCTCCAGTCAATATGTCCAATGGCCACGATGGTAACATTTATAACACAACAACAGGGATGGCACCTGCCCGCTCTCGTATAAAGCTCCATTCCCCATAAAAAGGTTAACCAATTTTTATTGCAGCATACAGACTTAACAACAACAAAAAAAAAAAGGACTCCTGATGGTCGGATAACATGATACACTTCCCGCAGGGCAGGACGACAGCCATTACATTTCGGTGTTCAATACGAATGCCAAAAGTATTTCTTGAGCTCGTTTTATTTTCGTTTTCCTTCTCGTTTGCCAGGAGTCCTGTTTCGTGTGTTTACAACTTTTAAAGGATGAAAGTAGACAAAAAAACAGGGATACACATGAATCTTTCTTCCGAATCGTGTTCGCGACGAAGATACACAGAAAAATGAAACCCCCCAAGGGATATCCACTTTCTGCTGATGGTTTGAAGTGCACAGGATATGCTATATTTGTGTGCTGTCCTTCAGTTTATGACATTGAAATTGCTTGCCTTGCATCACATCATCGATTTGCGTTGATGTCCTTAGTAATTATTATAGCTTCATTAATTTATTGGCCTAATTACAAGCGTTTCTGTGGGCCCGGCATTAATATTAATAAGCAAACCGTCTATCCCTCAGCCATTATCCTTTTCGGGGAATTAGAAGCGCGGCATAGCTTTTCTTTCAGTTCCGAGGGTGGACCATCTCCGAAAGTAATTCATTTGGCGCGTTCAGTCATTATCCTTTTTCCTGTGGTGGATTTGTGTGGCCCGACAAAATGCGTCCACCGCGCTTGCCGCCGCCGCCGTAAGGATGAGTAATTAATTTACTTCATGCTGTGTGCGTTCGGTCTATTTGCGCTCCCACCCCCCGTTGCCGTACCATATTTTCGGTGGTACTGGTGGTTGCTGGTGGTGATGGTGGCCATCGGAAATGCCCGCTTTTTGGGTGCAATTAATTTTCTATGACAGCAATCGTGCTGTTTGCCGGATTTAATTTATAATAATTATTTTGTGGTAAACGAAACGTTAAAGGATATAAGGATGATGGCCGCCTGCTGGGTGATTTATCGTACGGCCCTGATCGGGAGGTGTGAATTAGTGGGGAAATGAGCGGTTAGGATTATGGAATTGCTGTGAAATCCTGGTGATTTTTTATTTCTTCTCAATCCTTGGGATGTACCTATAAATGAAGTTAGTTCCGGTCCTTCAATTGGCATGGAGGGAGTTTGAAGCAATGTTTGAACAAACCAAGCGATGATTAGGCGGAAGGATCAGTTCCATCTTCCAGATAAGACCTTGTGAAAGTTTTCTACGGAAATTAGAAATAATGTGGAGGACTCTTCATATACTCTACAACAAAACAATCCTTAAATGCATACTGTAGTGGGATTCCCTTGAGAGTACAAGCATTTCGTAGAAGGCATACTTTTTTAGCTATTGGAACCTGTTGTGTAGAATCTTCTCCAAAACATTCCCTTCGAACAATTGTTTGGGAAGCAGTAGTTCGGATTTTGAGAACCCTGCCTCATTCAAGTTATAAGTTCCAAAAGCAAGACCAGTTCCTGGAAATCAAAGCAACTTATATGACTACTCTATACCAAGGCCCTTACACCTTAAACCAGAAACTTGGAATATCACTTTAGGGTAGGTTTGGTTAGGAATCCACATCAGGGCACTCAGATCAATACAGACCCATTGTGATACCCATAGGGGAGTGATTTCCTTTGCCCATTGGCTAACCTAGCTAGATACTGGAGTTAGGTAAAAACTCATACAGCCTGCAAGTGGATCTTTTGGCAAATCGGGTATGATATAGGGAATTTTCGAAAGGTCCACTCTTCCATAAATTAAGTTTGAAAAGTTCCTTCTTGGAGAATACCTCCAATAAAGACACCAACGAACCATTGAAATACACATTTCTGGAATCCTTCAACCTCCACTTATTCCGGGAACAATCGATAGGCATCAGGCTGTACCCATAGGTGGAAAGACTCTAGAAATGTACATTTGTTGCCTTGGGTTGTCTTTGTTTCGATCATATTTTCTGAAGGCATTCTGAGTAGTTTCAGAGCTTGGTACTTTAGGGGTATAATACGGTACTGGGTTTGGGACTAATAGGTATCAGAAGAGAGGACCTGATCGATTATAGTTTTGTCAGTACTTATAGACATAGCTGTTCGAATATACATATTTCTAAGCGCTTTAGGTTGGATTTTCAAAAAACTTGTCCATCTTGAGGCATAAATCAGCAGTTGCTTGAAGGGATGAAAGTGTTGATAGTATGTTGGATTCTTGAGGTACTCTCCTGTTAAACAATCTTAGTTGGGTCTCTACCTAGTCATATGTTTCGCACTATCGCTGTGCTTGTGACACTTCATCTCCAATAGTACCGCAGACTATGCAACAGAGGCTTTGAAGTATGTATATCTACTTGGTAGAGTTATGAGTTAATCATAAGGCAACTAGGTACCCAACTACCTTTACGTTCTCAAAGAAGTTCCAACGCTTTCACATGCACAGAGTGATGTTTTCCGTATTATGTAAGTTGTTGCATTGTCTGTACATTTAAAACTGCAGAGAACCACTACCGTGACTTACTAAGTTTCGCCACTTCTTTACATTTTTTCAAATCTAAAACAGCTCACAAGGGATTGCGCATCCCATGGTCTTCTTAGGTTAGCCAGGTTGATAATTTTGTGAAGAATAATACTGTTAACTACCCAGACTGGTGGTTCTACGCCTCTAGCTGAATCTCTTTGTGAAAACTCCGATCCTTTCTTGACCTCAAGCCTTTTGTTTCTCTGTGCATTGCAGTGTCCTAGGACCCTGAGTATTGTGATGCTTTTCTTGTCGAATACTGATTTCATTTCATCTAAATCAGGGTATCCATGGGTCTACACTTTGAACATAGACTCCCCACAATCCTGGCTCGCATGGCATTGCAAAAATGAAAAATATGGAAAAATTGTAAAAAAATATTACGTATACGTCACCGAAATGGGCACATTCTTGCTATTCCTGGTTTGTACTGAGTCGAGTTTGAGCACAGATTCCATTATTTCTGCGTGGAGCACTGGTTGTGGAACCTACTGTCTATATTTGTAGAGAGACTGCTGTCTTTGCTAATCCTCCATGTTTGGTGTATCGAAGGAGAAATCCAATTCCGGGACATCAGGAAGTGATTTCTTAGGCTTGTCGTCTCGAACCTGAATGTTAAGGGTCGTAATCTTAAATAAGGCGGTTGATTTACATACATCCGAGGCTAGTGTCTCTCTTATAACTAGGTTGGCACAACCCTCAACCAGATGGGCCAGTTTTTTTGTTGAAACCCCTAGGACGAGGGACCGGTTGGGAAACCGATGTCGGTAACCCGCTTCGGGGATGTGTGCGCTGCCGTTCGTTCGCCACCGTCTCTTTTCCAAAAAAAAACTGACTGATTTTTGGAGATCCTTACCGGCCTGGCTCCGAAGATGTGGAAGTACCACGAGTAAAGTGTGCCTTCTGGTTGCGTTTGGAGCTCGAACACCACAGTTGATTCCATCGAGAGCGGTGCAATTTTCTCTAGTTCAACACTCGGGTTTATAAGATTTGTACCTGATGACTACTACTTGGAGGCCAAATAAGAACAATTAAAGTGTAATAACAGTTACAGCGCTGGACCTCGCCTAGTTAACGTCAATCAGTGCCTTCCCTATTCCTACAGCACCGACCAATTGTACATCTCCTCTGCTAAGTACTTAGTATCCGATCTGTCTTGCCCGGGGTGATATGAAAGGCACAATCCCCAGACCATTTCCTAAGACTGGTAAGAGCTGATTCCATCATTTCGCTTAATGCCTCCGACGCGTTTGATTGCCTCCTCTTTTCCGCTGTAAACCGAGAGAGTTTTTCTGCAAACAATACACTTTTTAGGAGTTCCTGCTGATGCCTCGAACGCTCAAACATCGAATAAAGCGCCAACAAGTAAAAACAATCCGAAAGTGTGTTCCTGAATATTTGAATGCTTTACGCTTGAATACCCTATGCCTACGCAACACTTGGTCTCAAAATATTTACAAAATACATCTCCCTGCTTACAATACAATAAATCCGCATATCCAGCAAAATATCCTTTGGCCACAATCGACCTTTCCAACCCGCCCACAATCCATTCCACTAAAGTTTGCTCCAGAGAGTTAAGTCACCCAGATCAAGAGAATTCATCTTAAACTTTTCAACAGGACCTTCATCCGTCATACGGCACATGTACAAACCGTCAAATCCACTTAAACAAACTCGCAAAACGAAACTAGTACATGCGGGAGTCCTTCCATCTTCAAACGAATCCTCAGCAGACTAACAAAAGTGCCAACGCCATAAATTTTCCTACATCAAAATGCAATTCACTATTAAACAAGTAGGTGGTACGAGTAGTGTGTGTTGTATACACGTAAGGACATGACTTTTGCCATAAATTATCCGCACTTGGTCGAAAGAGAGAGAGAGGAAAAAAAAAACGTCAAAACTTTCTACATACACATACATATGTACGTGTACAACCAGTCCAATGGGGAGTAGTTAATTAATTTTCGCTTTGCCCAGCACATTTGCTTCTCCACCGACAAAGACCTGAGGCTGTCAACCCTTTAACTCTTACAGGACATGGCATAGAAAGAAGAGAAGTGAAAAAAAAAAATGAAAAGATTTACCATAACGCATAACGACATAGCCACCACCACCACCACCACCACGCCAACACGTTGCTCGTTGGCGGTAGCGTATAGCAACGGCACGCTTGCCAAGTCATTTGTTATTCTTGTGAACAAGTCACACTAAGGCAGACATAACATGGCAAGGACTTTCTTTGGTCCTGTTTTTTTTTTTTTATGTTTTGCAAACCAGGCCAACAAGAAGTGTACCACGAAGGACTACTACTCGTCTAAGTAAATATGTCTTTATGTTCATATCTGTCAAATGGAGGACGAAAAGGACTAGGCGAGTGGGTTTAACTCTCTAATGAACATTCAGACCATGCTCGGGACGGAACTACTCGTACTACATACTGTGACTGCCCCCTCGCGTAGGGAAGCAGTGTACATAAGTGAGCCATTAAGCCATGACTTTTAATCGTTTTCAACCCTTTTCACTTATCTTTCTGCATAATCACTTGTAAAGGGTTGCAAAGCGCGATTAACGAAAGCGGAGGACGAAAGGTGGAGGCTCTTCGTCGTAATGCGAAGAGGTCGAATAATGGTGCTACATGTAATAGGTAGTTGGTCGTCAGTTTTGATAGGGAATCGGTTGACGGGTTTGCGTGATTCGGAAGGGTTTTGTTTTTATTTTGGTTTTATGTGTATGCGTGCAGGTTTGGCGTGTACGCCCGGCTTGATTGGATGGAGATTTATAACTTTGAATGCCGTCGACAACTTTTACAATTATTACAATTATGACAAATTGCTCGGAGGCTCGGCAACGGTACTCACCTGCCTTCAGACAGAAATAGTTGTGCGGTAGGGTTGCTGGGCGTATGGAAGGGAGTAAGGGACGATTCCTAACTCCTTAAGAGTAGGAGCCCCACCTCGAGTTGTGAATTTTTATTACTCAAACGACATGCTTTGCAGGATCTTTCAATAGATCCACATACCTACGCAACCGTGGACAGGTTAATCTCTGTAGTGCTCTTGATCGTTTGTAGGTTGAAAGGAAACCTATATTCAATGACCTTTGACATTCTCTGTCGGCCTGAATCCACATATTATGCCTATCGAGGACTAAAATATAGGGTCTCAGGACTAAGGTCCTCAAGTATAGGGTAATACTAGACTGTCAAACGATTGACTTAAAGGGAGGTTTTTGCTAAGTTCAACTCGCTACTTTGGTGGTGCTACGGTTCGGGGTGAATCTGGACTTTAACTTACAACCCTCTTCAGTTAGCCCGGTGTTTAGCTAACCGCTTTCAGTCGCGCACTCTACCTTAGGCGAGGTCTGGCATGCCATGACCTATCCATCTCAGACGAGTCATGCACTGCTTTGGACCAGATCGATGTCGCTGCATAGTTCGTCGTTGATTTTCCTCTTGCAGAGCCTTGAGGAATTGTTATTCCATAACAACCGAAGATATATTCATTTAGTTTCTATAGATTCCACGCCTTAGCATCATACAGTACGACTCGGGCTTATGTAGAATCTCCTAACCTGTTCGGGACAATGCCTTACTGATCAGTTACCATCAGCAGACCCTGATGGCTATTACTTCGTCAAAATTATAGCTGTCGACGATGCCAACGGATATTATAAATCCCGTCTTGTCGAAATGAGCTAAACCAATTTTAGTTACTTTCGCGCCAATACAGGATCAGTGATAGCCCGCTGAGTTCTGTCAACTTAATCGGCATTTGCTAGTAGTCCCACAGACTCCGATTTTGGCTTGTGGGTCTCGCAAATTCCTTCCAAGTTTGTTGTTAAAGAAGTCATCTTGTCTGAATCCGTTTTTGAACTAAAAGGTCTCGGTAAATTTGTTACCAACCTTAACGGAAGAGCGAACTCTGTCTATCGTTAGTCCGCACAAACATATGAGTCTGGCAGGGTTTCCAAAGGTAGACTGGACACTGTAATGCTCTCTCAAGGTGGACATCGTTGTGGATTTCTTGAATTTTCTCCAGAATCTGCAGAAGAGTGGACATTTGATCGATTGTGAACTTTCCTGGCTTAAAGATAAGGTTCCGTATGCGATGTTAATGAGCCTGATACCTGTGTAGTTGTCCCAATTGAGCGAGTCATCCTCTTACTGGAATCCCATAAAGTAAAGAATTGTCATAAAGTCGTCTCACCAGTTTTTAGAAATAAGTTGGTGAATGCTCTCTTCCAAGGCAGTTGCTTCGCAAAACTCTGCTGATACGCCGCTTGGCACAGAAGTCTTGTTGGTTTGAAGCTACTCATACCCTCATTTCGTTTTGGTTATCATCGACTGGAAGCGGCATGATGGTCTTCGTTGCTCAGTCTACAAAATACGTTTTCCATATATTCAAGACCCACTGTAACTCTACTACGTGGTTTCCTTCTTCAGGCCTTCTTTGCTGCAACAGTTTGTATACATCAGCGAGGACTCTTGTGTAATCCTTACAGTAATTCTTCTTTGTCGTGGTACTTGGGATACATACATACATTTGGATCTTGGCTACAATACAGTAGTGATCCAAATTGTTGTTGGAGATGAGGAAAACTGTGTGTTTAGTAAAGCTTTTGCCAAGTATCCCTTCTAGTGTTACCGGAAACTTTGTCCTTCGACACCTCGAAGACTGAATCCCTTCAGCCCCTAATGCGTGTAGAGTTGTTGCATTATACCCACCTACCTGGTACCCTCAAGCGTTTCGAAGGTACTCCTCTCTAGTTACACATAACTCTATCGAACTTTGTATCCCTAAACTTTGCCTACTGGTCTGCCACTCCATTCGCAACTTTCCCAACTAAGTACCTATTTGCAATTTAACTTTTTGCGCAATTTAACCTTCAATCCATCCTTCGCTTATCAGGTCGCCCGTCGCCCTTCTCCACTTTATCGATCGTTTTCAATTAAATTTAATCCTCTTAACATCCATCCTGCTTCTCCGTACATCGAAGAGGAGTCCGCAATTGAAAATTTTTTGTCAAAAATTTATTATTTCTCTCAAAACAAAATCCTGTTCGTTCCATGCAGTTTAACACACCCACACGAGTGCTCCAATCTAAACTGATGTGATAGCAAAAAAGGAACAACTTCCTCGCCAAAAACCCAAAAACCAAAAAAAAAGGACGAAGAAATTTCTGCAAACTGCAGCACTAAAACAAAACCTCAATTATACACAACAGAGCAGAATTTTGGAAAACATCAGGCGGAATACTATATCATAATTGGATGAGAGATCCTTGGAGGTTTTTGACAGGAATATTCACCTTAACCGCAACATATACGTACAGGTGCCAGACAAGGATAAGAAAAGTCCCCAAACATCTGCAGTGTTATTTTTTTCCTGTCCCTCCTTCAAGGATGATAAATCAGACTTATAGGCTTCAACCACATTTCACCATAGAACAAGTAAAAAAAAAAGAAATCCTTTATCATAAGTCCTTATGACAGAAAGTGAAACAAAGCCAGGACAAGAAACAAAAGCAGAAAAAAATGTCATTCGTCGAATGAGTAATAATGTTTCGTTCTCGTCCTTGTCGCCTACTTCAGTGTGATTAAGGATTCGAGAGTGGTGCTGCCTTTCGATTCAGTGGGGAGGTGTTATTTATGCGTAGTAGCGACGATAGGATACACGGTGCGTGCGTTCGATAGAAACACGGGTGTAAAGCGTAATTACGACATTTTGATATATGAGCCCTCAGTTTCGGTTGTAAATGCAAAATTTTCCCCTTCACTGAGGCAAAGATGTTCCGTCTTCCTTGGTGGTTTTTTCTTGTGCAGATAAAGCTGGGATCCTTAGCTTCCTTTAAGAAGCAGAAGGAGCATTTTCGACATTAATTGTCCGCTTTATTGCCATTTCTCTTGGACGGACTCTGCCGCCGCCGCCGCCGGTGGAAATGTGAAACACATTTGTGTTTATTGTGGCGTAATTTATTGTCGATGATGGCTTTCGAAGCGAGTGTACAGTGGAGAGGAGGTCCTTGAGAAATGTTAATACGAAGAGTTTACAACTTGAGTATTAAATCGGTCGTTCTTTGTTGTTAGGAACAAGTCATTATATTACACCAAGTGGATATGGTACATTTTGGGGGAAGTTTAATGACCGTTTTACAAGGATATTCATTGTGATTGATGGCCAAACATTTATGGGATACTTCTTGACTTTTGAATAATGCCAAACACAGTGTGTGCCTGGGCTTGCATGGCAACATACACAACATATAAATCATTGGGTTCAAAGGTTGAAGGTCTCGACTCGACGACGACGGTATCTTTCCGTCTAAGGATGCATAAATGTGTTTTACTTTTCGGTAAGTCATTAAGGAATGAATAATTTTTATTTGGTTTTATATACAAGAGATACACCCTCGTATAAAAGTTTCAATCTGCATGGGGAATTTGAAAATATGACATAAAAGCAAAAAATAAAAAGAAATCCATCAGTTCCTAGATAATGGGATGCGTCGGACTCGCCTCGACTGGTTTAGGTCATTCATTTTTATGATCTTCTCTTCTTTCTTTTATCTCGAGCTAACAGATTCCTATGCATATGAGTTTGGTACTCGAAATTTAGAGCCATTACGTGCTCCCCGAGAGATGCTGATACGATCGGCATTACGATACAGAGGACAATGCGATCCTTAAGTTGGTACTTTGCATAACTTACTGTGAATTATATTCCAACACAAATATTTCATAACCCATAACAATCCATAATTTATAGCAAACTCAGGCTAAGTTGATCCATTTGGGTTAAAGTCCAAGCTATGAAGAGGGATGCAGAAAGTCAGATGAAAATTCGAGATAAGCACCTTTCGAGCAAACTATTTTTTAAAAAATATCCGTAGAAGCTTGTAAGACCCTACTCAGTCTGAGTAGGGAATAGCTGGTTATAACAGAACCTTGCGCATACTTTTATCTAAAAGGCTTTACTCTATACGTGGTCCGTGGGCGTTGCAGTTGTTAGTGCATTGGACTACGTAGCAAGAAGTTCCAGGTTCAATTCCTACAAAACCTGCCACGCCCCACCTTTCGGGAACGTCTGACAAACATCCGAGAGTATAATGTCGTGAGAAAGTTTCTGAAAATATCAATTTGACCTTCGGATACGGCATTGAACATTCGTGTAAAGAATATAACACGCACAACATGAATGGTTGTGAGACGCTAAATCCCGGGGTTCCGTAGACCTGTCGCGCCAAATATTTGTATTTTTTTACTTGTAGGATGTCCTTTATGCCTTTTTTAAACAAATTTACAAAATAGTTTGACCTGTGTAGACAGTTTTTGTTTTGTTGGGTTCTGGGCACACTTCACTGGAGTACACAGACATGACAGATCTATTGTATGTACTACCAGGAAGTTAGACACAGTTTAACCCATTTTACTGAAATGTCTTGGGCTTCAGTGGTGAAGTGCTTACAGGATCAGCATTCACCACATCACCCCAAAGGTTTGGCAACAAATCCGAGTGAAGGTAGGGCAATTACGAAGGATTTGAACCGTTCCAAGCTAAGGGAGCATTCGCTTAGTCTGCCTTCAAACTGGAGAGCCGTACTTCAAACAATGTGTCAAGTGACAGTAGGAAATATTTCCCTCCTTACCAATTTTCTGACCGTTCAAGCGTTACAGTGATACTAGATCCTCAATATCCTACAATTCATCTGCTTGATTGCTGTGTAGGCCCTCTGCTTATTCTTTGGGTGGGCGCGGTCTGCTCAGGGTTCAAACATTTCCGAAGCTCTTCATATTTGAGTTGCCAGCGTACCAGGAAAACTATTCATACCCGAGACGTGTAAAGGTTTCCGAGCTACCATTCCTTCCGTGGTCGAGAATCAGTTCCTTTTTTTTACCTCTAGGACAAGGGACTGGATTCCCCGGTGTTTTGTTACACGCTTCGAGGATATGACCACTGCCGTTGGTCTGATTTCGTCCTTTTCTCGAGAGGAAGCACTTTGTATTAAATTTACTTCATTTTATGAGCCAATTGCTGACGTCTAGCTAATGATCGACCTCGAAGGGTCTTTGATGTCCAAACAATGACTTAGGGGCAGCACTACACAGAGAAAAACTTCGGCATAACCATTCCCTCGAGGACTAGACTCTAGACTACCATTAGAGGTGGCAGAGAAGTTTAATATTCACATTTGTTGGGTGACATGTTCCGGGGAATTGTTGTGCTAGACATGGAACTATTGTCAATACCTTAGGTATTCCAATCCCTTCATGCAAACTTAAATAAAAGTAGGGTCCTCTTGAAAGATCAAATTTCATTTGACTAAGAGGCATAAGGACAAAACAGATTTGACCTAAGCTTGATCAGAAACGCTTTAGGATATTCATCTTTCTTTGGAGACTTTGCCAAGATCAAGTGGAAGAGGAATTCATTCTTCACCTTCTCTAAACTTGCCCATGTTCTATCCACCAAAGGAGCTGTCTCTTCAATGATCTCGGGGATCGGGGATTAGGAGTCTACTACGCTCCACTAGAAGTTCAAATTCGTTTCTCTAGTAGGTATGGAGGTGGGATCACAACGGACCTATTATTGGTCTTTAAACCTAAATAGTCTGAGAAACTGCCGAAAGACCGAAGAAACCAAATACACAATTTTTAGGATTCGCTCAGTTCCTTGTGTCATTTTCATCTAATCTATTGTTCCCTTCATGTTAAAGTTCTAGAATGCAAAGTCCGGGTTTTTCTCCACTAAGCCGTTGCCAGATTGCTATTCCGTTCTGTTTCGAGTTCAAGCTTGGACATGCTTGTTAGTTTCCAGGACTCACCGGAACCCATCAAAAATTCGGAGAATTTCAACTCGTTTGCTTGAGCCACAAAATGCTCTCATATTTGAGAGAGAACTCCAAGCTTTGGGTAGCTCTCCGTTTACTCTTTTGAAAAACCAGTCGTGAAGGACTTTTCAATACGAAATTGGTTTTCTTTCAAACCTCTCCCAAGTGTTTCTTCGGTAAGTGATTGCTTACCTGGAATTCTTGTACACAAACCGGCGATCAATTCAAAAGAATTTCCTTTTCAGAAACTCACCGGCCAGAAACCCATGCTATTCAAACAAACCTGCCATACATCTCCACCGATAGTTTCCCTGAGTACAAAATGTAATCAATTGAAGTGCACTGCATTTCGCATGACGACGACCCATGCACATCTCAAGGATCTATGAATATGTATCAGTACTTCAGAAAAAAAAAAAGTAAAAGGAAAACAAAAATTTGAGGAAACAGTCTCTTGAAGAATTTCCCTGCCACCGATTTCTCGAAAATTGTTCGACTTGAATGCATTGGCAACGACGACAGAGGGTTAAACGGGGTCAAAGGATATTCTCGACTGAATTGCATGCATGTGTGTACAAACAGTTGAGTAAACACTTTTCAGTTGAACGATAAATGCATATAGTACACCATCGACCAGGGAGTAACGAGTGGCCTACCAATGGGTTAGGGTTAGGGTTAGGGATTGCAAAACCGAAATGGAGAACTCAAGCTTTGAATATCCTTTCTACCATAATGCAGACCCAAGTGTAGTGGAACACACAACTACTTTAGGACATAGAAGCTATTATGACTGATGTACATACATGCTTCCGGTCGAATGTCTGTGTTGTGGTGCATAGTTCCAACTCATCCTTAATCCTTGCGAAATTTCACGCAGGATTATATCGAGAATGGCTGGCGTGTTTGGGGAAATTCCAGAAAATCAGCTCGTTTTCGCAAGGATGTGGGAGTACTTCCGAATATTGAAGCTCGGTTGGATTTTACAAATTTGCGAAGGCGTTTCCCAGAGTGTATGGTCGAAGTTAGTGGCCTCATTACTACTGTGTGACGCAGTAGGTGGAAATCAAAAATTCCCATTGATCGATAGCCTCCCATCTGACCTGAGTGGCCTACTTTCGAAAGCAAACACAAGTCCATCGCCATCATATTTCAACCACCGAATTCGTGTCAAAAATATATTTCGCTACGCAGAACGTAATAAAGTACCCCGGCTACAGAATTGATTGATACAATCCTCCCGCAAAAAAAAAAAAACGTCTCACTTTCCAATTCTACCGCAAAAAATAGGGAAAAAAGGAAATATTTTTCAACTCCCCCACCCTGTGCGTATAAAATCTAATATTTGTATTCCAGTCATCGAGTTACCTTTAAACCCCTACGGTACAGTCAACCCAATGCGGCTATTAATCATTTCAGGATACTTCTTCGCCTTTTTTTTGTCGTCGGTTTCTCACCCAAAACTTTGGTAAACGGTCCACAGGCTGTCGCACTGACGGTTTGCTTGTCAAATTAATGGGTCAATGAAATCAGGGAGAACCTTGCGCCCGAAAGGAACCACACACAGCGCCGCCGACCAGGGTGATTTTTACCTGGAATCATTTTAATCAGGATTCCAAGAAAAATGAATGGCTGTGGTAATGGATCCTTGCCGACGCAGAATCCTGGGAGGATTATCAGGTTTTGTTTCTTTTCTTGTGATTCTTATCCTTCCGCCGAAAATCTCCCCCGAAAGTTTCATAACAAAATTACGAGATTGTTTCTTACAAACACCAAGACACCACCACCATCGCCACTAGGATGAGGTCCCTTGTGCCGATAAAAAGGATACCTTTCAAGGGAAATAATATGCAAATGAATTACCCAGGTGAATATTACGATTCAATGTTTGATCGATAATTGAGTAAAAGTCAAATGGGGCCCAGTGGTGGTACAAGTTGGTTACCTTGGAGGCTCCGTCGTCATCGTCACCATGGGTGATGGACTGCTACAGGACCTATAAACCTACCGAACGACGACGACGACGACGACGACGACGACGACGACGAGGACGACATCGTGAAGATGTTTTGAATTAATGGCGAGCGCGTGTTTAATTTATTGTTTGAAAGGTAGTTTGACAGGTGATAGTGGGCGGGGGTTGTCAACCGACCGACACACACAGAGAGAGCGGGCGCGAAAAGGACGTTTTAGTTAATTACTTTGGCAAGAGTTGAAAGTGGTATTCGAGCGAGAGTTTCTGCCAAGGTATCGATAGATGGAATTTGTCGAAATGATTTCGTTAGGCACACGAAGTGCGCTTGGTCGCCTTTTGATGTTTAACTGGCTCCATTAATTTGGCTGTTTGCCCTGGGGGGCGGTGTGTCATTAATTAGGAGATTGTAACTAACTATTAATGGGCAATCGGTGAGTGAATGTTATTATATTGTCAGCGGAGATGTTGGTGGATGAGGTTTGGTTTGGGGCTTTGTTATGAGTCCAGCTGGGCGATCATTACCCCTCGATGAGAGAGAAGTGAGCACCTTCCTTCTGAGGATTAGTTAAGATGGTATTTCAGGCAATAGTGGCTTGGAATTTCATTAGTTCTGCGTGGTTTCCTTGTAATATTCCAGATTGCATGACTTGATGCAGTTGGTATTCTGTGACAGAAATCTCGTTTCATTTCCGTTTCAGTTTATCCGCAGATTCAACGAAAAAGTTAGCAAGTGTGTCTGAGAGTGTGTCATCTGTCCAAGAACAGATTTTAAGGAAACAGGTTTTGAACGCTAACCTGATTTACATTCTATATTCAGTTGGTCGTAGAACTAGACCAGACTTCCAGTGTACGGTATGAATCTATCCATTTAAAGCACTTTTTGTTCGGGTCTGTTCAAATACGCTGCATAGCTTGTTTATCCAGATCTATAGCAAGTGAGCACCCACAGTTCAGGTCCCTGAAATCGTTCACATTCAACTCAAAAACTGCCCTAAATTGTCGGCTGCCTCTTGACGAGATGGCTGTGCACTGCAACATTCAAGACATCTAGACGAGCTTGCCAAGCGACGTACCATCTTACTAATACGGTCTCAACGCAGTAGATTGAACCAATCTTCGATGCACGGAGGGCACTTTACCTCAAGTTAGGTCACAGACGCTCCAAATGTTTGATTACACAGAAAAGGATGCTCATACCAATCGTAATAGGTGTCATTACAGGACACTTCGATATCGGTAGGCATGCCTACTAGCCTGGGTGCCGAGTTCCTGTAGAAGATACATACTTCTTTGATAACCTAGACGAACTGACTAACGCTAACATCAATAGGCATTAGGGCCTTTTTATTAGCGTCTTGCTGGTTCTAAGGGGGGTTCCGGGCTCCTTCGTCTATTTACTACTCCATCGCGTGCTTAACTATCATTCATTTCAATGCTTCTTGGGTTTTTTTTTGGTACCGGATGCTTAGAGTCTGATCCTCAGTGTGCTGGTGTCTTTTTTCGTACCAAAGTCTCTCAATTCTGCTGTACACACTGTCCAATAGCACTGAGTGCCTCCTAAGTGCAAACTAAAAGAGGACATCCCTTGTAAACCATAAACTCAAAGTACAGTCAGAAAACTAATGCAAATCAGTCAAAAACATTGTTTAGCTACGAAAACACAAAGTAATTTGCATAATCACTCACTAACCTTCAACTTATTCTTTCTTTATTCCAGAATCTCTCAGTCAACCAAGGATGCCCTTCTGTGGACGTTTATTGCATCTCAAGTTAAAAAAAAACCAACGAAACAAGTGCAAGCAAGAAGTCATTCATCAGCAAGCACTACCACAATTCACCAACTATCGAGTCCATCAAAAACTTTCAGAAATACCTCGAGATGTATCACATTCAACCAACAATGGCTCTGATTTAACCAAGGATCCACGCTGTGACAACGTACACGAACTCAAACTCAACCAAAACTAACGAAGCAAGATCACCCAAGGACCCATTCATCAACACATCACAACCTACATCCATGCCTCTATTCCACCATCAAGTCCACTTTAAACCTTTCATAATACTCTGAAGCCCTCAGAAACACCCTGTAACTACTCGATGTAAAATATTACACCAAAAACAAATATCCTTTCTAATTTATTACTAATAAAAAGTCCTAAAACGAATTTGTATGCCTTTTCATTTAAAAAAAAAACTTTCTGGAACACCCTGTGTTCATGGCACCCTGTGGAAAATATTTTTCCTAGAAAGTACATCCGGTAAGCTATCAGGGAAAATTATTTTTAAAAATCTACCGCCCTTAGTTTCCCCAAAACAATTCGTCAAAAAAAATCCAGACGCTCATAAAAAAAAAATTTCAGCTGGGATACCTACTTGCTGAGCATGGGCGCCTGGTATTTTTCGGAAATTTTTGATCGATTTTTCATGAAATTTTTTCGTGACGTGATTTTTCTCTTAAAGTTGGAGGGCGATGGATGGATTTTTTTGGTGAGACGGTGGGCGGGGAAGGGGGTGTGGCTATAGGAAGATGGAATCAAAGCTACAGTGAAACGCTCATGGTTTTTGGAAGTTCATCGGTCTTTATTGTAAGTTTCGTAGGAGTACACATAAATATTTTATGTAAAGGCTTTGACTCCGAGAGGTGAGACCTGATGGTACTATACACTCCCAGACCTGAGGCTGGAGGTAAGATGGGCAGCTGTGGAGAAGAGAATATGGTGCTGCTCAGGCAGATTTTTCTATTTTTCAGAGTGACAGGGTCTTAAACTCGGCCTTAGTAGGATCAACTTAGACAGTATGTGTTGTTGACGCTTGAAAGACCTAATGACACACCATTGGAAGGTCTTAGAAGGCAGGCATGGGAAAGGAATCCGTCTGAGAAGCTCTGGAGTCATTTATATGACGACTTACAGATGCTCAAATCAGTGATCCTTGATTATCTCCTCATCTCGACTTGTTTAGGAGGGAAGAGAGTGATCCCAGGGTTACTTAGGTGTCGTTACTGTTTTCAGCTTACACCCTCTAGTTGGCTGACGTACCCTTCTGCGTATACACACCGTCAAAGCAAAGTCTAGTCTTCCTCCACTTCGTTGTCCCTTAGGGTTGAATTCAGAGAATCTGCAGGGCAAAACTAAATTTGAAACTTTCAGGGAACCAGGAGTGTTACCATGTATGAGAGAGGAGCCTGCATCTTAGTGATACAGCCGGTTGCCACTTACTCGTCCGAATGTCCAATGGCGCTACTGGCCAGCTATTGATGTAGCCAGTCTACCGAAGGACTTGGGGTTACATAGTACGGATTCACAGAGTTTTACACAGCTTCTTGGGTAAGTAGACCATTTCTTGTATTTGAAGGGGGACTTGAACACCTTGAAGTAGAGTGTAAGTTAAGAAGTCTACTTATGACCAACATAATGCTCGATACTTACCCGACTTTTGCAAGCTGTAGTACTAGGCCACGGTGTCCCTATTAGTGTCCGACTCAGCAATTAGAAGTTATGCAGCTTACTCTTGCCTTGACGTTGCACTTTTCTACGAAACTGTTACCTTATGTGGAACTGGCTGTATCCACTCTTGGAAGCATCATCTCTTTGCCCAGAGTTTTGATTTCAACTTCAAAACTGAACAGTTTAAGACAACCAAGGCTATATGTCTGACATAAGAAATGAAACTTGGCAACTTTTACCGAAACATGTGTCCCGGATAGGCCCGCCTGGAGGCTGGGATCTGCTGTAAGTAATGAGTTCTTGAAAATCTTCCGAAATAAGAGAAGGGTGTAACTTGACGCATTGACTTCCAGGCCCATCCGCCATCCGAACATGTGTTCCATTTTCTTGGAATCAACAAATCACTTTCATATCCCATCCCGAGAATACCCAACTGTCCAATGGGCATACCCTGGCCAACATCTAAATAACACCACTCATTAGGCTGCCATATCAATTTACCTGTCATCAAATGACATCTACTCTATGATGATATTTATGTCCTTACACCTAAAATTTATATCCTCTTGGGTGTCCTTTAATATTGAACACACTTAACACGGAATAAAGTCTCCAGTCTCCATTCCCCTACCGCCACCTGACTGCAGGACTATAAATAAACAAAGACAGAGGCTCCACATCACCACTGGGATTATATTCATCTCCATGCCAGGAATCAAATCACTTCCATCTCGAATCATTCTCCCCCACCACCCAGCCTCATCGCCAGGACATGGGACTATTTGTAGTCTCGGTGTATACTTATGTGCGTGTGTTTCCTTGATTTGATTAATTGATTCTCCACGAATGAAGCACATGATGTTACCCACAAATAGTTACCCATACAATCGCAGGCCCAACATCTCTCTTTACTTCGCACCTCGCGCTGGATCCTTTGTTTTCTAGTTCATATCCTGCGGGAGTGTGCTTTGCCTTCTAGGATATATGCGAAGCATTTAGCTTCACATAATTTCATTTGCCTATTTGAACAGAGAGGCGAACACAGATTGCGTGTTGGTTGCCCCCCCATATCGGGATGAGTCCTTTCCACACACACATACACACACGTGCGCAGGCACAAAGCAATAAGCGTGTACGATTGAGTCTAATTAACTTTGAGAGGACTAATTTAGCTTTTATCACTTGCAATTTGTTAACTTTTGCTCGCGCGCCGCCGCCCGATGACGGATGGAGTCAGCTAGCGAGCGTTCGACAGTTGGAGGCGCCTCCTTCTTTCGTTTCGGAAGTAATTTTGTAGACTCTTTCAGGGGACACTACACGAGTATTAATATAAATGAAGTGACTTCCTGGGTTTTTGGTTTACTTTGGCCTTGAATCCAACTGTGTGGAGGGGCGCACACAATCTTCTCCAGGACAACAACAAGTGGGGCTTCTCTAACTCGAACACCACAGCGCACAAATGACGAGTCGGAGAAGTGAGGAATTTCTTTCATTGGAATTCTCCCATTCAATCGAGGAGTGGAAATATTTTCATCTCTTGAGGGGATGACTTTTCAAAGTATATCATGATTCAATCGATGAATTCCAAGGAACTTACTGAAGGAATGCTTGCGGTTACATAGGAATATAGAGCCGACGGAGGCTGGCAGTGGCAAGTGAAGGATGACCTTATTAGTGGTATGTTTATTTGAATTTTGTTTTTTAATGGAGTTTTTCTCTTTGTAGACACATGCGAGTATTAATGGAGTTTCAGTTGCTCGTTTGAAGGCTGCAGGATCTATGATGAGTTCTGAATGAAGGGGATACGAACAGCATCCTATAAAGAAAATTGAAACATCAGTCATTTGCAAACACGGTCCTAACTTAGACGAATAGCGAAATGTCAAATGCCACTGGTAGACTTCTTTGCACATCTGAACAGCTTACAGAAGGGATCGTCGAACTTTACAAATGTCATCATCCTGTTCCCAGTACACATGCTCAGAGCCTCGAAATCATGAATAAAGACTTCTTTAGACACAGATGCTGATACCACGGAGAGAAGAAGATCAATTGGACTTTGTCTGCAACTCAAGTTCAACAAAAACACCGAAGCTAAGATCAACCAGGATCTACATCCATCCAACCATCATTTCCATCAAGAAACTCTCATAAACAATCTGTACCTACTCCTTGTTAAACATTTTGCCAACAAATAAATATCCTTTCTGATATATTACCAATAAAAAGTCCTTAAACGAATTTGTATGCCTTTTTCATTTTTTAAAAAAACGTTTCTGGGACACCCTGTGCTATGGCACCCTGTGGAAAATATTTTTTCTAGAAAGTACATCCGGTAAGCTATCAGGGAAAATTATTTTCAAAAATCTACCGCCCTTAGTTTCCCCAAAACAATTCGTCAAATAAATCCAGACGCCCATAAAAAAAAAATTTCAGCTGGGATACCTACTAGCTGAGCATGGGCGCCTGGTGTTTTTCGGAAATTTTTGACAATTTTGCGAAATTTTCGTGAAACGTGTTTTTTCTTGATTTTTGTTTGGGAATTTGGCGGGGTGGGTGGGTGTCTATGGGGGGACTAAAGAGAAGTGGCTACTTGCACTTGATTGGTTATCCTATGCACCTATTTCCAGTCTTGAAAATGCAGGGAAGACAGGCAGCTAAGGAGACGAAGGGTATGAAGTTCAGTCAGACATGGAAATCTGTAAATAAAGGAACTGGCTACTAATGGGCGTATGGAAACGAATGTGTTTACTTTTTTTGTTGGGATTGGAATCAGGGGGCAACTGGTAAACTGTACTACCAGCCACCAAACCCTGCTTATCCCATATTATTGGAATTATCGGCGCTTTGGTGATGAAGAGCTTAAAACATCAGCACTCACCACATAAGCACCGAATATGTATAATATGAAGGCACCCTGATCATGTAAGGACGAGGTACGAATGAGAGTTCATCACAAAAGGGCTGATATCGCAAGACCGTCGAACATATACGCCAAAAACTCTCCTGAAATGACTGTCAAAACATTAGAAACGCCTCAAAAAATGTACTGAACGTCAGCAGTTAATCTAGAAACATAGAAAGAACGACGACCGCTCACGAATTCTACGAGAAAAACAAAAAAGAACCATCAGAACTGTGCAATCACTCTGTAGACATGATTCGAGTGTCAAAAGATACACTGAATGCCAGCAGTTAGTCCAGAAACATAGAAAGGACGACGATTGCTCGCGAGTTCCATCAGAACTGCATAATCTGTCTGCAGATATGGACCTTTCGAGCCTCAAATCAGTGGAGGACAGTCTGGAAATTGAAGAAATTCGTTGACGTTTGTCAGGGTAAGCTAGAGATTGGTAAAGTCGATGTTCTCTTCTTTCTTGTAGAAACCATGTACTTACGTAGCTCCTCAAGATAGTGACTGGCAGACGGGTTGAAGTTATGGGCAGAGTCCCTGAACATTAATACGTTTCTGTGGGTACACTGCTTGCAAAGGTCCTGCATGCCTTAATATCGATATTTCTGTTCAAAGAGGAGTTAGAGTAAAGTTATGAGTCAAGCCTTTTACGTGACGGGAGACATTCACGATGGATCGGATTTAGTCTATGAGTTAAACCCTTTTATCACCTCAATCCTCTCAGCCGAAAAGCCTTATATGGATTACCAGAACAACAGGAAGTAACCTGCCTACGTTTTAGCAATAACAAGACCAAGTACCTCCCACAATTCTACTCGTACATTTCCCATGTCCTTTCAATTGAAATGAACTGGAAATTCCTGTTCATACTTTTCTGCCTTTGGGGCGAAAAAAAAAACACAAAACAAAAAACAAAAATTCTTATTTAGAAAGAAACTCGTCACACACAGGAATCTGTCTAGCAGATGCCTATTTGGTAAACTTCCACAATTTCATCGTTATCCTGCAGATAAGGAACAAAAAAACAAACAAGTCCCTCCCACTCTCAGTGACATTACGTCTTACCCGTTGGAAAGTTTATAATTTGTTTTCCACAATTTTATTTATTTATTTTTGTTTTTTTCTTAATAAAGTTGGAACATCGGAATCTACTTTGCAACTCATATCACAACAGGCCCTAAGGACATACAATTTTTTTTTTTTATTTTTAAATCAACAAGTACTGAGAGCACTCATCATAAGGAAGGACACAACTTGATTTGTTAAATTTTAGTGCACTTGTATGGCTTTAAGCAGCCAAATTGCATTCGGATTTTTGACACTGCCACTCGGATATAAAAAGGCCATAATATCAATTAAGTCAATTCACTTATCAAAATGAAATCACACATGTTTCACTCAGAGGGATACGAGCCAGTCCCGGCTGGGTGAAATGATAAATAAAAAATGAATTAAATATTGAAAATCCAGAGTCTTATTTTTTGGTGGAGAATTTAATTAAAAATTAATAAAAATAAATAAAGAGCATCGTGCGAGAATAACTGGGAATTTAATCTGATGCCATTTTCATTAATTGGCTGTGTGGCATTGGCCACAGAACTTCCCCCAAAAACATACCATAATGCCTCTTACGGTGGCTAAATTATTTCAATGCTACAGACCACTCGTGCGTATACGTAACCTTTTTTTTTTTTTTGTTCTGTTTGTTTGGACCGACTTTTGGTCCTAATTGATGCGGGGGAGGTTGTGTGTCGTTGTTGATGTTTATGAAATGTGTACTTGTGATGTTGATATATGTATGTAATATCCTGCAAACTATGAAGCTAAGGGGCAAGGATACGCCCGATGTTAGAGGGAACGATTTTATGAAAAGGTTATGAGCTTGAGAAGAGAAGGATTAGTCAAAGGACTCCTTCTTGATTCTTTTCAATAGGTTTACTCTCCAAGGCTTTCGTTCACAGACATATTAAAGGGCTTTGTTTCCTCGGTCTCCAACATAACTTTTCTCAATGATCTCTAATTAAAAAGGGAACGAAAAATAGCTTTTGGGAAGCATTGGCTCTTCAACTGGTTAATTCATTTTTCATGGACGAAATAAAGAGACCTCCATGGAGTCTATCGAGAGCTGATAAAGGTACTCGTATCCTTGGTCGCTTTTAATGAAAACTTCTTCGTAAGACAAACGTTCGTATTTACGTTCATAGTCTTATGATGAGGCATTCTTGAATGCTCGGACATGGATTTGACCCTCTCGAACAGGTTAGTGATGTGAAAACTCCAACTCGTGTTCCTCCGGGAAGGTTAGCTGAAAACATCGCCGATATAGTTGAGAAGAGGACTGAAAACCCAAGCTGATCACAGGAATCGGGTCTATCTGCAACCAGTTCATCAGGTATTTTGCATACAGATTTTGGCTTATAAGGTCCAACTGACCAACTGACTTTGTTGGATTACCTTCTCCGGGGAATGAACACCGTTCTTCGCATCTTCTACAAAGGTGGAGAGATGTGACAAAGTAAGGTAAGTAAGTAGGTAAGTCTTCAGTCTTTATAAATGTTTGAACAATATCGTTGGCGCTGATGTGATGAGTGCTGATACTGGAAGTTCGTCATCACTGAAGCGTTCACTCGACTTTCTCAGAAAGACGAGAAAATGTCAGTAAAATGGGCAAAACAGACTTTGCTTTCTGTAGTTAATGGACTAATTGTGTCCAAGGACTCCAGTGAAGTCTTTCCTAGCCCGACAAAAAAAAGTAAAAAAAAAACTAGAAAATAAGTTAAACTTAGTTCGTAGGGGCTGAGGCATACCTCTATATTCTTTCAACAGATATCCCATTGTAGGTACTTTTGAAAATACAACCTAAGAACGTAGTAAAACAAAGGTTTTCAACAACAATCTGAACTCTTCACGTCTCATGTAGTCCTTATGAAATAGAAGCCGAAATGCTGAGCAAAAAACCAGAACGGGACGAGTGATTTAGGCAGAGAACGGGTGATACTCTTCTACATAACCATGAACAAGCTAGCAGAAGCCATTCTATGTAACCGTCTTGGTCGAATACTTGGCTTACAAAAAATCCGACCAAAAACTTGACTAAATATACTGAATCTCTGTCGCTCAGAACTAGGACATATGAGTGGAAGCGTTGGACGAAGAAGAAGACGTTCCCAAACGTCTGACAAACTGTAGGTAAAGTATGACATGCACGAATATTTTAGGAAACCCAGGACCAGTTGGCGAAGTATTTAAAATTACAAGCAACAGCTCACAAGTCAACACTTGCAACTAGCAGTTTGTCGAGAATCAAAATGTCCTAACAGACATGCACAATGTCCTAAGAAAGGATCTTTCTAACCTGAAACGAGTTCGAAAAACAAACACTTCTGTTTCCCATCCATCCCCGGATGGATTAAAACTTTTCTCTTTACTTGGAAACAATTTTTTTCGGTTTAAAGTACGAACGTCACTCACCCCGAATCCAGGAGTAGGTGGATTGTGGAAATAAATCAATTCCTTTCTTAGATCCTTAGGACACTTATTCTATTTACTTTTCAAGCAAATAGGGATAGAATATCCGTTAAACTTTCCCCATGTGAAGCTCCAGCAAACACGGACATGAAAGACTTGCCAAAACAAAACGTCCTTTATAGAAACCAAGTCACCGGGACACTATCCATCTCCTTATGCCTATGGACTGTGAACTTCAAAGACCATTTTCCACTCCAGGACACAGATGAGCTAATGAAAAACAAAAAACAAAAAATGTATTCAGTTTCGGCCCTTTTCCACGACCCACTCGTTCCACTTCTCTATTTTTTTTTTCCTTTTTTTTTGTTTCTGAATGAAATCACCCTCGTCCTCTTAGAATAATGAAATGAATTTAAATTAACATCACACACAGTCATCATTTATCAAAAAAAAGGATCAGAAAAACAGCTTACAACAGCAGCAATAAAAATCCGTACGCAAAGAGCATTCATACCACTTTGGCGGCCCTGGCAGAGGCAATTGTGACGCGCAGAGACACGGCGACCATCTTCTGCTACGCGCGGCACCACTCTTAGGACATCCGGTGTATTGCTGTTATTTTTCTTTCTCCTGTAATACGTTTTAACTTTATTATTTGTCGTTAAATCCCACACGTCACGGGTTGACAGAAAAAAAACATCCTTGCACGCGCACATCACCTCCGCAGTGACAGCCATGGGAAGCGGAAATGAAACACACTGTTGGTGGTTACCGTTGCGCTAGTCCTGTGATTTTACATTTTCGACATTTCGACATCCGTTTTGACATTTATCTGTGTCGTATGTTACTAGACGCGAAAGCCCCACGACTGATGGTCGGTGTAAAATGTTTTCCGGCTAACACACACACACACATGAACTCACGCCGACACGCAGAGGGACCTTGTTAAGGAGCGTGCTCTGGAATTACCAAGGATCACGTCTCAATTGAGTTGGATATTAATGTACTGGCACAAGTAGCTGATGGTATGTAATGACGTACGACGCCATCAAATGGGTGAAATAACAAAATCGTCATGGTTTATGGGGCAAAGGCGTTACGGCGCGCGCTTTTGCTTTTACGAGGCAGCAGCAGTGCCAAGGATGTGGATGAGGCGGCAGTCGGCTATTGAAAATATCTGCTTATCATACTTCAAACGTTATGTACTTTTTTTTTTGGTTTCTTTATATTCATGTTCTGCGGGAAGGCTTTCGCTTAAATTATTGTAAAAAGCGGTTTGCTTAAGGATGCGTGTACAAATTTTATTTTTTCTCATCACATTGATGTTGTGCGATGGGGAATTATTGGCATAATGGGGGAGATTTGTAGCAATAAGCTAAACAGGAGGCTTGTGATGGGAAACGGCTCGTTTTTATGAGCCCCGTTGTGTTATATTATGTCCTGGGGAGATGGGTTCACATTTGCATGGGATGTGGGGGTGGTAGATGATGTAAAGGAGATCACTGTCGAATCAGGAAACCACAGAATGCATTTAGTTCAAGAGTAGAGGACTGAAAGCTGAATCCTGGGGTACTCCGTTTGCATCTTTAACGATCTTATGAGTACTAATAGCCCGAGAGATGGTGTTGAGTTGATGATGTAAAGGAGATCATTGTCAAATCAGGAAACCACAGAATGCATTTCGTTCAAAAGTAGAGGACTGAAAACTGAACCCTGTGGAGCTCCGTTTGCATCTTTAACTGGATCCTTACAGCAGAGCTGAATGAGAGATCGTGGTCAAATTAGGAAACCATGGAATGCATTTCGCTCGAAAGTAGAGGACTCACAACTAAACCTTGTGGAACTCCGTTTCCCTTGTATCTTTTACAGTGTCCTTGAAACAGAACTTAACGTACCAATAGCCCGAAAGATGGTGTAGAGATATGATAGTGTTTATTCAAGAAAAATTACTCAGGATGTCACGACCTTACTGAGTCATGCTCTCTGTTGTTACATGAATTTGGCATTCGTTTCGTTAAAAGGATACACATCCCCTGCCGTTTGTATACTGGAAACTCTTTTGTGCATCACCAGATATTTCAGAAAATATCTTTTAAAAGAATCGAAATCACGAAACCAACGACTAGAGCAATTAATATCCTTCCACTTCAGGCAATCCTTTTGAATGTCAATAAATGCAACCAAGCACAGAAATTAGCAACATTTTTCTTCAAAGCGTCCTTTCTTTTCATGTTACAACACCATTCACCTGGCTGAATTCATACAATTTATCAAAACCAAAAAAGCAAAGTGCAACCGCATTGTGCCAACAGAAATTAGTTGTGTTGGCCAGCTGTTGGCGATGGCGTTTACCATTGTTTTGTTGGTTTCCTCTTTTTAGCGAATAAATAGTAAACATAAACAACAATGGTACGAAAGCGCAAAGTGTTATATAATAAAATGCAAAACTACTGCCATTACGAAAGGAGAAACCCGCCTTGCCCTTAGGTTTCAACCGAAACTACAATGACCTCAATCCTTGTGCCAGGTTATCTGGCAAAAGCAGGCAACAACCACTGCCATCATACCTTCCAACAGATGTGGTTGTCGAATACAGTGTGTTTTTTTCCTCGGTTTTTTGTGTTCTCGGAACCACTTGGTGCTTGGTGGTAGTAGGCAAACTCGTAAGATAAATCGATTGCGAAAGTTTTTCGGAAATCACCTTGAAGAAGTTCCTCCCCACTTAAGCTTGTGGAGGATGGTTTATTTTTGGCACTGTAGTAGCCCCCCCACACTATCGTATAGTTGTGAGTGGAACAAATCAAATAGGGTGTCGTGTAAGTTCAGTGAAATTGAAGGGATCTATAAGTCGACTCAAGCAGGTTCGCCATTCAGAGACGATCGATTGGAAAAATCCACGTAAAAGAAAACGGGAGGAGGTGTCAGAAGTGGTTTCGTTTTTTTTGCGCTTTTGCGTTTGAGTTTCAAAACAATGTTTTCTTGGAACCTCGCAATATTCTTACACTGTTTCTCACACTTGGAATATGTCAGTGGCATGAGAGGGATATGTGTCAGAAGTGGAGCTCCTTGCAATTCTGAGTTTCCAGATGTATCTTGATTTCGAAGGCACATGACCATGGGAATATACAGATCAATGCTGACAATACTTTTGTTTTTGTCCATAACTCATATATGAACGCGAGGTGTCAGAAGTGGAATTTCTTCGAATTCGGAGAATTCGATTTGATTGAATTGCAGAAACATCTAAGAGACTGCAATGTTTGAAGTCTTCTCTTATGTTTCAATACATTCACATTCTAATATGGAATAGGGTGTCAGAAGTGGAATGTCTTGGAAATTTAGAGATTCAGTTTGAAAAGGGCGGTTGGGTCAAGAAACATCGAAAGAAACTGAGGAATGAGTGTCATAAGTGGAGTTTCTTGGAACATAGAATGCCATACTTTAAGTGAAAGGTAAAGAATGAAATTTCTTCTGGCAATTTATTTTTAGTTTTTCAATGATTTACCAGCAACCAAGTCTCGTTTTCCAAAACTTCCAAAAAAGTGCACAACATTTATATATCATTCATAATCCCTGGAAGTTTTCCGTCCACCCTGTACGATGATGAAATTCCTTGCAAAGTTCTTCAATAAATCTCCCCCACAACAATAAATATTTCCTGCATCCTTGTGGCATCGTAAATAAATTGAGCAATATATAGTATATTTCACATATAATCTTCTCTCCACCATACGAAGAGAGACGGAGACCGAACTGCATAAACTTTTCGCCTACACAATAACTAAAAGGAAACTTAAAGAACCGGAACTGGCCTCCCCAACTTAATGTTGGAACAAACCGGCGGATCCAACAATTTATGCTTAATTCTGTTATCATCCATAAACCATCAATGACGGGCACAAGTGATCGTAAATTGCAAAAGTTTCACCACCCATAGCCAGGGTAATAGAAAGAAGGAAACGAAATTAAAACAAGGATACCACTTTGGATATATAGGTGTGTACTCCAGTGGTGAGTACTAGGGCAGACCACCCGATATGGTGAGAAGGAACTAAATTTGACGGATGTTGTGGCATCTCCATTTTCGTCGATTTAACGATAATTGCTGGGCTTTCCTGGGAAAAAATATAGTCTTGCTGGGTAGTAAGGGGGATTATTATTCCTTTTTTTTTTTTGGCTTTCGTAAGTTAACTGGGCAAAAAGTCAAGACTATGTTCCATTCGTCCTGCGTGTGCATTGATTTTGATTGAATTATTGAAATCGATTTGGGCGTTCCAAGATTGAAAGGGGGAGATTGCATTCAAGTGCATTAATTTAATTAGCTTTGACAGAAATGTCAGATTTTGGGGGTTGTTTGCTTTGCTATTGACGTGGCTAATAGAGTGTATTATTCACGTATCCACAGGGGATGTCGTAACATACCTCTACACTCTGTAAATATAACCTTGGTTTGTCAATCATAGAAATTCTCGGAAAAGAGGAGTTGGTGTCAGAAGTGTAGATTCGCAGAATATCCCAAAATGGAGCGTTTTTGTTTGGATTTGTTGGGTTTGTAAATTTTCGAAGAACCCCCGGCATCAAAGCTATCAAAAGTTTGAAATTAGATTTACAAATCTTTTAGAACTTTTCACTTTGAAAAGTGTCAGAAGTGGTGTTTGCCAAAGATTAGAAAGTTGATGTCTTATAATTGCTGGGAAACACTTCGAAGGAGGATTTCCAGTTCCATTTGCAATGTACATCGAAATCACAAAAAAGAAGAGAAAGGTGTCAGAAGTGGGGTTTTTCGGGTATAGTTTAGAGACACTTTTACACTTTTAAAATGCACAACGGAGTAGTAAAACTGAAAAACCAACACATCAGCTGCCTTGAAGGATCACTGAAACTGTCGACCTTAGTCAAAAGGACACAAAATTCATTCCTATACACTCTATGGTTCCCTTAAGGCCCCAACCAAACGATCAACACCAATGAGCTTTCTCTGTGACGAAATTACCCACAACATCCGAATAAAACGACAATAAGGACCTTTCAACAAAATTGATTCCAATTTTTCTTTTCTTTTTTTGTTGTCGCTACCCCCAAAGGGAAAAAAAGTAAAGTGTCCTGCCGTGTCAACCAAGGCAAACAAAAAAAGGAATCAAATCTGTTCACTCAGGAGACCATTCAAGTGGAAACGAATTCCTTTTTGCCTTTAAGAAGATAACCAAAGAAACAATGTCTATAACCAGAGGACACAAAAAAAAAACAAAAAGAAGGATGTTTGCCAATTCAATTGCCCAGACATTATTTGTACTTTCAACCAGTCAACTGTTTTCTCTTACAAAGAATTCCTTTCACTTGACCTGTGAAGGGACAAAAAACTCCCAAAAAAAAAGGACAACAATCGATCGAAACCACAAAGTAACAATAAAATGAACCTACTCCAATAGTCCTGTTTACGTAACACCAATGCGCGCTTGTCTTCGGGTGCCTCCAGCGTGTCATTGCCATCGTCGTCACCGTCTTTGCACAGCCTATTACCGGATTACGTGATTTGCATGGCCAATAACCAGACCAAGAGCGAAGGGGAAAGAAAACCGAACACGAAAGGATAAAAACACTCATCCACACACACACAGCAAGAGGGAAGAAATTTCGTGGTTGGATGTAATGGCCTGGCAGAAAGGACACTAAACAAACCCCCGCCGAAAAACAATGGCCTAAAACAGTCAAGTGGAATCGGGAAGAGTTCCGCCAGGATCTTGTTGTTGCTGTTTCTGTGTATCGTTTCGTTGTGTATCTACAGTGTTTCTTAATCGCTGATGTCGTCTTCCACACCGGGGGAGTGATGTAATTTTAGGTTGACGTAGATTCCTTCCGCGGGCTGGGTTCTTGCTGTATGGTGGGATAGGAAGTTAGACGCCATCTTCACCATAACCATTCAAATTAAATACGAATTGAGTAACCGTCGAATGGATAAGGGAGTGGATTTAGTGGTTTTTCTCTTTCATTTTGTTTCGTCGGGGTAGATGTCCTTCGATTGTAAGCTCAAGGATTCAGTAGTTGTTTGACATGGATACCGTGCGACAGTTGTTTGCATACCATTACCATTGTCTACATTGCAAGCGAAGGTGAGCATTTGGCCATTAAAGGGATGTGTTTCATGCACCAGATTGTGATTGACATTGATGGCAAGTACCTACATAGTTCTAATGCAGTTTCGAGGTAGTTGTCTGTGTTTTGTAGAACACTACACAGGTGAATCTGCTATAAAATAGGATTTCAAGGATTGCGATTGCTTAGGTTTATAGAAACTAAAACAAAACAACTCCTGAATGAAATGTGTCCAATCTTCCAATTGAGTCCTTGTGACTAACCAGAGTGTCACGGATAAAAAAAAACCAATCTGAGGCAGATAAATACTTTATTTCTCGTGGCGTGCTACAAGGCTCTGTGTTAGGGTCTATTCTTGAGAAACCAAACGAAATTATCCGTTTAACAGTGGGGCTTTGATTCTCGTTAGACAGTCTATCAAAAATATGGCATTAATCTCCTGCAGGAGACCAGAAATGGGATGATAACCGTCCTATATGCAAATATGGTATTAATCTCCTGCAGGAGACCAGAAATGGTTTTCAGAACCACTTCCAGGTGACATTGTGGCTAATAAATCACAGAGAACATACGAGTATAATGCCAGGGACAGGCAGTCTAACTCTCTTAACAATTGGAGAGATGTATTGGGCCTATAGTGATGAATGCATTCCAATGATGACAATGCAAGGATGTCGAGTTTGTTCGTCTCCTCAACCATATCTATGTCCACCAAAGCCTGTCATGTCAACCCTTCATACTCTTCTCTAAATACACGTCCGTCATTCCCCGCATGGAAGTCCAAAACAGACAAGATTCCAGCCGTTCACAACAATCGCCACCCTAGCAGGATAATGCCATTCGCGCGTTCAGTAAATTTTGTGAAACCTTTACATATACGACGACATAGGACTTTCAATCTTTCAATCGACATTGCGAAATACCCCATCCCTCTCCGAACCACCCACATAAATTCGCAGCTTAGTGCAGAAATGTGTTCCATGGCAGCTTAGTTCCATTGTCCTTTGGTAGTATATTCCCCCCCAAGCATTTGGCTAATTCAACAGAGTCCCAGGCAAGCAAGGACGACATTCAAAGAGGACAGCACAAAAAATAATCAAAATCGATTTACGAACTTCTCTTAGTGGGTTTATTGACTGAAAAATAAACAACAACAAACACCAAAGTAAAGCAGAAAAAACCGCCTAAAAGAATCTGTTTTAACAAGACCACAGTGTTAACAAACCGCGCGCTATAACGTGGCCAAACAGAGGGAAAGACAGAGAAGGAAAAAAAAAACCTCGTCTTTAAGGATTCTTTGCTCTTACAGTGTATGGCTAGGTTTTTTCTAAAATTGTTCCCTAAAGTACGCTGCGGTTTCTATGTTGTGTGTGTCTTTGGCGTTTTCGTCCTTTTTTTTTTTGCCCCGTCTAGTGTATGTTTGTGTACTGTCAGATATGCCCATTAATTTACGTTCCTTTTGATAAGAGCTGACGTTGCCTACTAACAAAGAGAATCACCGGGGTGAAATAATAAAAAGAAAACAACACAACAATCGCGTGTTGGTTTGCGATTTCAGTTGGTTCATGTCCTTAGCAAGGACTAAATGGAAAAGTAGAAGAAGAAAAAAAATTGGCAAAGAACATGCTTAAAAATAGAAATCGGAGTCAGAATAGCAACAAGAAAGCCGAAAAACCGATCGAAGGACGAAATAAAAACGGAAACACGTTGCTGATGGAGCTTTTTATAGATTCTGAGTCAGGACGTGTCCAGTTATGGTTCTATTTTTTGTATTTTTGTTTGCTGCACGAGTTGGCATTCGCATGAATAGAATTGCTACTGACATGGTGGCAGTAGAGAGGTGGATATGTTGAATTGGTTGCCAAGAGGCGGCTGACCTAAGGCGGTTGCAAATGGAATTTGAACTGGAAACTGTATATAAATGGGCTTGCAGGGTCAGATGTCCTAAGCACAAACAGACAATATTTTACTAAAATCGCACTACAGAGAGATACGGTAAAAAATGTATGGAACCTCAGTTCTGATGGTTCACAGGATACTACGGATTTTATCGAGAGTCTTACCCTGCCGACATGATTCTGAGTCAATGTTTGAATATTTCAAGACAAAGACGAAGTTCCACTAAAACGTTCATATTTATCCGACGTATCACTAGGTGTCAAGAGGCTTTCATATCGTGATTTCGAAGATACATGATACTTGACAATCAAGCCGTTTTGTTGGTATTCTAACAACTAGAACCCTACCTTCTTGAGTTTCAAATTGGGTCAGCAGATGAAGGAGATATTCAAGAACATATAGAGCCATTTCTTATGATCATTGGATGATTAAAAGTCCCTTATCCGGGCCCCGGATAAAGGGGCGTTTTTAGTATAAAGAGTTTTTTGAGAAGAAAACATTAAAAATTTCGATTAAATGAAAGACCACACCACCCCCTTGGCATGGAGATAAAAAAAAACGCAATTTACCAGACGTCACTCTACTTGCCAACTGATTTAATCAAAATCATTTGCAAAATTTAACCGAAATACGTCACAGATTTCGTTTAAAACTAATTGCCCCCTCAATCTGAAATATTCAATGCACAGTCATTAGTTCCAGCTTAATACTGTCAACCAAACGCAAAACTCGTTACACCGCAAATCAAAGCATAAAATAAAAACACTTCCTGTGCATATCTATACTGCCCTCTCTCCGGGACATGAATTCCGCGAAAACCAAATCGCAACAAAACCCATAGTCGCCGTCATCCACTCCCCCATCGAGTCCATGGTAATATTTTCAGTATAAGCAGCAGTTTCCAGGTCAACCAGTCCTTAGCCAGGACTACCAGTGACTCGCTGAATTTCAAATTTGTAATACCGTACACGACGACGATCCTAAGTTCCTGATTGGACAGAATTGTTCTCGGTCTCTGGGTGCCCTTGCTCCAGCGGCAAAATGGAAATTTTTACTAAGTGTTTTCCTATTTTTTTTCTTATTTGTGTTTTTCCTAAAATTTAATTTCCTTTTGCATTATATACATAGGTACGTACTCAACATCGGGGGGTAAACTAAATGGAAAATTGTTTTTTTGTCTTCCTTTGGTAGGGGTTTCGTCGCGACGCATAAAACCACCTACCACTATGTCGGAGTTTGTTTTATCGGGTAGTAGGTCGTCATAAATTCTAGGACATGTCATAGAATTCAGCGAAAAACAGCTATTATTGTCGATGGGACTCCGGATAAGACGTTAGTTTGTTAGATTTGGGTTAGATAAACATTCAAAACACCATCACAGTCGGATTCAATTTAAACATGCGATTCGGATATATTCATACAGTGCCCATTCAAGGATAATGGAGAGCGATTAAACCCATCTCCCCAATCAACTATAGCAGCATATCGAATGCAAGAGAGAACGAGTATCCAGTTCATTAACATTAATTTTCGCCTGATTGATTATTTTCGGAAAATTATAATCTGGCGCGCTTCGTTTTCCAAACCAATTAATAATTTTATTATCCTGTTGTCCAATTAACACAGATAATGGCTACAAGCACATATGGGATAATGCCTCTATTGTTTGAACAATTTATGAGGATAATTACATGGCATTGTTAACATGTTTATGTCATTAGGATAGAGTTTGGTTAAATTTGACACCAATTGAAAGTTTACTCCAATGGCTGGATAGGGAAGGGCTTTATCCGGATAAATGATTGTCGAGTTATTTATGTACGTTCGTTGGGAAATTAATCTGTCTGTCGGATGGTTTTTTTGTTAATTGAATTTTATTTGAGTTTTTGTAGTGCGATTTATGATGAATAATAAATTGACGAGGAGGGAGTTGAACACAGTTGAATTTTCATTGATTCATGAAAAGTGCTACATCCGGTCATACGGATGAAAATCTTTTAACAGCCATGCGCCAGACGGATGCAGAAGATACATATGAACATAAAGAGCCATTACTCAAGATCATTGGACAGTTCTAAGTCCCTTATCCGGGCTCCGGATAAAGGTATTTATTTTTATCCCTTAACCACCATTAGAATATCTGTTCATCCGGTAGCCAAAGACACATCTGTAAGTAACTTTCAAAACATTAATCTAGTAAACACCCCTCCCAGAACGCGTGGCTTAGAGTAATTAACTCCCGCCATAAGGATAATTAGCCCCTATCAGTAGACCCGGCAAAAAGTAATAAACCACATCTAAATCTCTCACGTCTAAGTAATTCGATTAGGGTGTTTATAAAACATAAATATTTAAGCTCATCTCTTCCGTCGGTTTTCCCTGCCCTCTCTGACAAGAATAAGTTCAAAGGACCGACTAAATCTCGCGCCAGGATAATCAGTTCGTTTAGTTATATTCACTGTGGTGAAATTTTTCAATTAACTTTTTGAGTCCCTCAAAGCATGTTAAGTAAACACAACGCTAAATTGACGTAGCTAGTCGTATCCCTCAAACCACAATGTGGCAAAGGGTTAAAATGATCAAAAAAAAAATAATAAATTGACGTCAATCATCTCACTGAACGGAACAAAAAAAAATATCAAGGATGCACGAAACATTATCGCTGCTAATGGAAATTAGAGTAAAATGAGGTTTAACCCTACCACACACATGCTTGCTCATCGTAGCACATTATCGTGTGTGTTTATTAGTCAGGATATCCGTCAGTCCTTCTACCTCTCTTCCACTGATATGGGAAACCTGTTAAATTACCGTAATTTTCCCTTCGACATGGATGTAGTTCTGTTTATTTTTTTTTTGCTTTCGTCGAGTGTGAAAAACTTGAGCCTTTCAATTTGATGAATTTTGATATACGGTTGGAGTGAATTCGAAGAAAAGGGGAATCCCAAAAATTAATAACTCACTGAATTCAGTAGTATGTGCATCGTTGTCCTCGGATATCACTGTTTTAATTACGAAAATGGAGAAAATTGGATACGAATTGAATTTTGAAATGAAATTTAAGCTTGGTGTGTGGTTCTTTTGGAAATTCCTGGAATTCTGTGAGTGGATTTGGTACCTGAATACGTTCTGGAAGCAATAGAAATACCATTTGCCAGGGAGAGGAGTTACGCTTGAACGCATGAATCCTTTGATGAAATTCAATTACTAGAAAGGGAGCAGTTGGGCTCTGGGAGAAATTCCGCACTTTTGTCCTGAAATGGCATCGAATCACCTTCGGACTTTATAGAGATGTATCCTGGGACCTAGATTAACATGAAGCATGGTCCTATACATGATCTCTTATGAGGTGAAGTAGGATAGTAACGTGGAACTCGTTTTCAATGGAGTCCCACAATGCAGCGGTTTAAGGCCTGGTCTTTTCTGAATTTCCTGGAAAACAGAGAGATAAAGCCCTTTTGTAGGAAGTCTCGCTATTAATAGCAAACCAACCAAAGGCCACACTGCTCCTACATAAGTCCTGACCCACAAAAGAAACCCCCTTCAACTTCCGCTTTAATTAGCACACATATATTTCCAATCCGATTAAAATAACCCGCAAGGTATATTTTAATGAAATTTAGCAGCGAAACCACTTACACAATCCTTGCGTTCTGTCTTTCGTTCCGAACGAGCAATCCTTCATCAGGATAATTAAGAGCGACACAGAAACTGGGTGGAACCCTCCAATTACAACACATTACCCTGTGTAGCCCTGCCAATTTTATAGTTTGCAACACCCTTGCACGTTGCTCTCTCGTTATCCATTTGCAATTACGAAATTACCCATCCGTTTGGGTTCGTCCTTTTTTTTACGCCTTTCGCGCGGCACTATATGCAATAACTCGTACACACCAGCCCCCCTTAAGAGTGAAAATTAATTTTCCTTCAACGAGAGTGCGAAGGTTACAAAGTAATTCCATTATTTAACTGATATTGATGGGGTGTCTAGGATTTAACCTCGATACCAAATGCATGGACCTTAGAGGTATAAGATGCTGCAGTTTGAACGTATTTTTTTTCTTACATTAAACATTTTTTCCCCCCCTTGAGAGGGTAGAGACGCTTCCTGTTTATAAAGAGGTAATTGGAGACACATCGAGTAAAGTACTTAATGGCCACTTGTACGGGGTATTCTTCGTTTGAAGAGGAGTTCTACAAGGTTGCCGTTTGGGACCTGTACTTTTTCGAGCAGACTGAACTAGTTGTCTACCTTTCAGTGACTTAAGATTGGAAGAGGATGGAGAAAGGGTTGCAGTATACTGACAGATTCAGATTCAGATTTATAGAATCAAGTGTGGAATAAGGACTTGAAGTTACGGAATGGATTAATTAGATTTTTGACGCCAATTGTGGTCTACTCTTGGAATCTTTGTGGGCCACGAGGGGATGCGAATTTTGAAATTCGGATAAATATTTCAGAATGTGGACGAGTGGGGCACCCTAAGTAGAGATTGGAGCCAGATTCAGTTTGGGCGCCCTCGCTCAGTGGCCTATGGATCGGACTTCGGAGGTGAATGTCGAGGTTTGAATAGAAGAGTAAAACTGTCTTGAAAAAGCTTCTTAAAAGCGAAAAACCTTCGGCTATAGACCTCTTCCACTCAAGTGAAGAATATAACATGCACAACGCGAATGATTGCGACAAGCTAGGCCCTGAATCCCAACGACCTGTCGCGCCGAATGTGTATATATGTCTTTTTGTTCGATTTCAGAAATTAATTCAGGAATTTTGTCAAATTCATCGTCTCATCACAGAGACTCTTCATCTCCATCTTCCTCCCAGGATATGATTGATAGCGGCCGTCTATTCATCGACTTCCCCGTCGGTCAGCGGTCACCTTACTTGCGGTCACCTTACTTGCGGTGGCATCCCTAAATATCTCATCGTGATCCAATGTACTCCCCATAATTTATTCACCACTAAACCACGAAAAGTTTCCATGGATATTCCCACCAGATGGATGAAGTCCATTGGTAAAACTTCCTCCTCAATAGTTCCACATGAAATATTTAAAATTAATCACCATTTATCCTTCCGTTGACCGGACAAATTCCCGCCATGTACCAGGACACAGTTACACCGGGACTCTAAAAATATCCTACAACTCAGAGGAACAACTTTAATTGCAAATCAGTTTTATCCACTAAAAGTCCAAACTACATGGTGTAGGCGATTAAATGGGACTTTCACTTGTTTGTCCTTCGATATGTGTGTGCGCGCCGCAGGAAATTAAATAAACCTATGAAACGAACACCCCCACATTTTTTTTTATTTTGTTTTGCTGGTTTGTTCTTATAAAAATGTCCCTGACACGACTTGCAGAAGTTTTGTTTTTTTTTCTCCTTCTGTAAGTCAAAAACTTTGGATAGTCCTTGTTGGTGCATCGATGATGGTTTATCGTTTGTGCTGGGAGAACCAACCACATGAGTGGACATTTATATTGCTTTTGATTGGCAATACAGCAGTGTGAGTCCCTGTAACCAAGTGAAAAGTTTGTTCAAAAGTTAGTTTCTCCGAATGTGGGGCGTACTTAACGAAATAAGTGAGTCAGGTTTAGTCCCTGACAAGTCAAATGGCACTGATGATGGTGATGGTGATGGTGATGGGAATATGGTTAAACTAACTTTGTTGGTTTGGCATTACACTCTGGCGGAGTGTGGTAATCCCATTGAAACTCTAATGGGAATGAAATGATACAAGTTTTACCGACATTAAGAGTGGGGCACCATAGTGTCAACCCTGTGGCACGCCTTCTCTTTGCTTTTGGAATATAAATAAACCCACTTCCAGACACACAACTGAATTACCAAAGGCAAACAAACATTTTAAAATAATAAATATGCATATCCCACACACGCCCGCACACGAAAAAAAAATTATTTCCATTCAAAAACCGTCCAGACGACAACTGTCAGTCAAAGGCACAAAAAAAGGACACACACGAATCATCCTGCAAATTGGTGTGTGTAATAAAATAGGAAAAAAGGTCAAAGGACATTGTATATTATTTCTCTGTTCCTTCGCACTCTGTCTCTCTTTCAGTCGTGGATTTTATTTTTTCCTTCCGAAAAAAAGGACGATTGTGATGACACAATTCGCATGATATGGGCATCGAGCTTCCGCAATAAGGAGAAAAAAAAAATGAGCAGGGAAATCATTGGCTCATCAGATTTTTTTTCCTTCCTCTTTCGTAAAGTCCTTTATCCTTTTATTACATGAATTCGATACATGAGTGTATGTATGTGTGCAAGGGATTCGACAGAGAAAAGAAAGAAAAATCCTTCAACAAGTTTTGCATTCCAAACTTTCAATTCGACAAGGCACGAGTCTAAGGCAAGGAATTCGTGTTTTTATTTTTTTTATTTTTAAAGGATTTCCAAAAGAAAATTCTACCTCATTCGTTGTCCTTTTTTTTTTCTTTGGCTTGAAAAGAAAATAATACATGTGTGTACATGTGAGTCTAACTCTGGAGCCAAATCCTTAAACTTATGATATTCCAAGTGGAGGAAAATCCTCTTTAATAAATTGTTATCCGGATTGTGCTTGCAAATTTCTTTTCTTACCTTTTTGCTTTGTCCTAACAGACAAGCAAAAAACGAAGAAGGAGCGGGTGTTTGTCTTGTGTGTTGGTATCCTGTGTGTTTTGGGTTCCGGATTTCTCGGTTATGATGGATAGCTGAGTGTGTGTCTGGAGCAGAGCAAAAAAAAAAAAGGATATCACAAATAAACATTATAAATGTATGGACATTTAGGAATGATGGAAAACAATAAGGACCCGTAAAGGTATAATAAAAATATCCTAGAAGTCTGGCTAATAAATTAAGATGATAGTCCCGACAGCTTCATATTTTCACATACCTTTTTGGGAAAGAAAAGGACATGCGATATAACGATATTCTCAGTAGGATATTGGCATTCCTTGGAGATTACTTGTTCATGTTTGCATGTACTCTCCCTACCAGGTGTGTACGGCAGTGAAAGGGCGGCTTACTCTACCCTGAAGGAACTGCATTTGTGCTGGAAATGTGCTCTGAACTGAGAAAAAATTCAGGACGCAACGGGGGTAATTTTATCCGAAAAACAGAGATTCACACAAATTTTTGGATATTTGAGTGGAATTTTGGTTTGATTTTTCCCCAAAAGAGTGAATCTCGACACTATGAGGATAGGATCTCTCACCATCAAATGGGGAATACCAACTGCCTAACAGCTCAAACAGACATTCCTTTGTAAGCCCACTGGTGTGTAGCCTATATCTCTATACAGCAGTGGACTTAGTAGTAAAGTAGTTGCATGATAAGTCAGGCAAAAGGATACTTTCCCAAGCCCTGCTGCTGGCATCGCTGATTGCTTTAATTATCTTCAAGAACACGCTCCTTGCAGGGTGATGCACGTACGCCTCCATTGCAATCTATTACCATGACTATGCACGCACCAGCATCATAGCATAACAGATTTAAAAAAAAAAGGCCAAAACTCCTTATTACCAAGAAACGTTTATCATTCCTGCCATTCAATGTGTCTGCTCGCAAATAAACAAGAAAAAAGAAAACAAAATCTCCATTTCTCACTCGAATACAAAGAAATGTAAATTAAGAAAAGAATAAACAAATGAAAACCTAAGCAGGAGTTGTTATCCTTTAGCCTTTGATTCATTTAAATATGATGGCGGCGACGGTTCTAGTGTGTTTCGTTTTACGAGAGAAGTTTATTAGATTTGTTTATCTGTCAGCAACAGATGTTGGGTAGAATTAATTAAGAAAAAGAAAAGAAAAAATCCACAAAAAAAAAGGATAAATGTCCTTCAAAACTTCTATCAGGTAGATGGGAAACATCAACTAGTTGATTCGATTCGATTTGAAAATCTCTAAGATAGAGCTAGGACGAACTTTGACATTTAATTTTCCAGGAAACGTCCTTCTTCTAAGGAAAACCCCAACCTCAGACGGAATAGCGCTCAAAATGATAAAAGAATAAATCACCCTCGAAACTAATCAATTTCTCAACACATATCCTTTCCTTCGGTTTCCAGGAATCTTACACCTTTGGATATGCATACATGCCTCCCACACAAGGTTCGGTTTTCACCTTCTACCATGAGAATTAGAGCAAGGACTTGATGCAGTTTTCTTTTTTTTTGCCATTTAATTAAAACCAGAGTAAGGCGACACTGACTGGAAGAATCAATTAAAAATGGACGACGATATACCTATGCATCCTGCCATACATGGAGAATCCCGTCTTCCCGATTCGTAATAAGTAACATGTCGCATAGATTTTGGAGGAAATGTTGTACTGAAAAAGTCTATCCTTGAAGGCAATTCATACTCCTTAATCACCCTGCGATGAGAATTGCCTTGGTTATGTAATTTTCAAGTCTAATTTTATCCTTTGCGTCTGCCTGGGTGCTCCTTCTAACATGGGAGACACTTTTATACGTCTGGGTAATAAAGTCAAGAGGGAGCTATTCCTGTTCGGAGGCGAAGGTGCCTTAGTGTGGTAGAGAGCCCACTCAATCCTTCGTAATCGATTTAATTGAAGGAAATAATTGCAACGAGAGCTGGGATAAGTGGAATTAAAGGGTTTTCCAAGGTGGATTAGGGGGTTAATGGTCCTTATTTACAAATGTTGGTTACGGATCGATTGCTATGCTATGTACGAGGATAATGGCTTTTCAGTTCGTTTCACTATTTCTGGTAAAGTTTTGCTTCCTATTGCGGATATCTGTAAGTAGGTCGATTTGATGCATTTTCTTGATTCCGCAAGAACTAACTCCCAGAAACGGAATTGGGAAACAAACAGATAGAGGCAACATCAAGGACGCTCTTAGCACACAGTATACGAAGAGACTTGTGGCAGGCAAGCATAGCCGACAGTTTAGCAAGAAATTTCAGGAACCAGCAGCACCAAAGCTAGGATTAGGACTCTTGAAAATAGTAAAGGCTAATGAGTCAAATTCAAGTCGAGACCTATCGTCTATTCCTCGAAGATGAGGCGCAATGAAAAGGGTTTTTCAATAAGGACATAACAATTTTGTACTTGAATGCAAACGCCACCTTAAGCTCTTTTTATGATCTGCCAATGTCACAACATAAGTCGAGGTTTATATGTTTGTATATGGTGAAGTCTACGAATGACCATAGAAAAAGACTACCAAAATTCTTAGTCGGTTGTCGCAACTGTAATAGCTTTTACTCCGGTTTTGGTCGTGATAATGGTCCCGCCAGACAGGCTCTGCCCTAAAGTGTATAAATTCGAGTCAACATAGTCAGTCTTGAATGTTCCTATACCAGTAAAACAAAGCACCGCTCGAAGGACCACAAATATCGCTTCAGTACAAAGTGAGTCAAATCAGTCGATTCTACGCGGTTTACAGGAATTGGGTATCTTTTAGTGGCGAATTGTGCCTAACATTTTTGGCCCTTAGATGATCAAATGAACCGAATGACTGAACCCTTTTGATCGTTTTAAACACCGAAACTTCTTCGATAAGGCTCAGGAAAAGTTTGAAGAAAATTCTGAATTTCATCAAAAATCATTTTCGGCGATGAAGCTAGTTTTTGGCTTAATGGGTCTGGCAAGTTGCAGTGAATGGAGTTGGCCAGGTTGAAAGACTATTTTTTGGTCAGAATTTGATGAAGTTGACAGCAGTGATACGTGGTTCCAACAAGATGGTGCCACACGCCACACAGCTGGTCAAAAAATTGATCTACTGAAGGGGAACTTCGGTAAAGGTGTACCTCGGAAAATGGTCCGGTCGGATGGGAACCTCGCTCATTCTCGCGATGGTTATATGAACAGGATCGAGTTCTATACTTAAATTCAAGATGTGTTCTATATCTGCAATGAATTTCAGTCGGTTTTCTCATTTATTCTGTGTTTTACTGAAATAGAAAATTGTTAGGTCGTTATTGAAACACCCTTTACGATCTGAAAATGACTGGACCTAGAGAGGAACGTTCGCTCATATTTTACATTTCTCCGCTTCATGCTGATGCAGAAGGTACACGAGATATGAATCAGCACTTAGGACATGTCTTCCAGAAGCCCATCCAGGTAAGTCGCTCTAGGTACCATAATGGACGATCTGGCGAAGATGTAAGTATATTGCAAGTCAAAGCAAAGTCTCGATGGAATTTAAGGAGTCAATTCACTCAAAGGAGAGTGGCCTTAGAAAGCCATTCCTACTTGGAGAACAACATGTTATTCTGCCAATTCGCCTATACAGTGCCGATTGGTCTAGACTATAGGACAAATTCTGTCCACTCTATGAGAATGTTAATGTCTCAACTGAATGTGCAAATCGACAGTAGACCTTCAGTCACATATTCTTCGCCAAGGTCAAGACCCTACATAGGTAAAGAGCTTACTAAGGCTCACTAAGGTCTCACTAAGTATGTTAGTTACGCACACTCAAGCATTTTAGTAAAAAACATTGCAAGGTCTAGACAGCAACTGGGTAGCAATGATGCCGACGAGCTCTAGTTCATTCGTTATCCAGAGAATGATTTTGCCATTCCAGAACATATTATGAAGAATCATTTATTTGTAATTCAAGAACGTGATGTCTGACATCTCTTGCGCGGCCTACCTGTCAATGAAAGCAGCAAAATCTTTTCAAAGCCCCAACAGGCTTCCCAGCCCTGAAATAGGTCTTATTGAATACCGACTGATTTACCATTCGCTCCATCTGTGGTCACATCGTCAGATTGACAAATACCCCACATCTGCTACAATGGAATTTTTAATCCCAACAGATTAAGGCACAAGTCGTATCGTTTAAGACCGTTTTACGTGATTAACCTCTTCGAATTCCTCAACCGACTGACTAATAACACAGAATACATCAAGGATTAACGTGTCGGCCCCTTCTTCCATTTACATAACCTCCCCATCGGTATCAATAATATCAGCCAATATATCACAACCCTCCCATCCAAGAGTAGTAGTCCTTGTTTCGCCCCAAAACAAAAGCCAGACACAAAGCCCCCCCCAACTACCCTGTCTAAGGGGTTGTAGCATTTTTCAAAGGAGAGTTAAGGCTGTCTCCTTTCGGTTGGTTGGAAATTTTCGAGGTGTTAGCGAATCCTTGATATATTGCACATGAAAGCTGTTGTTGTACCTTTGTACCTAATTACCTTAAATGGATGGAGGAGCCAAAAGGGGAAAGAAAAAACTGAAAAAATAAAAAATAAATGGCTAAGCAAGGTACCTACAACAAAGGTCGGTGATTTGCACTACAGGAAGCCTCCGTTCTTCCACATCGATCATTATTTGCAAAGAATATGAGGAGGCCCCTCCCGCAGCTACGCCATTTCGTGCTGCAAATTGGTTCAATAATTAAGGCGCAGTTGGCGGCAGGACTTAGCCATAAGTATATGTTTGAATTGTATTTACAGAATAAATTGCGCACCGTTAATGAAGGATAATGACCGGCTGGCTAAGGGGGGCGAGTCAGTCATGTAGCGGATGTATTACACGATTTGCTATTAGAAAACTGTGTTGATGGTTTCGAAAACGGGTGTGTTTTCGTGCGGGGAAATGCGCTTCAAAGCTGTGTTAGGTAACCTCCATGAGTGGAACATGACAGCCTCGCGAATGACACTTCTTACGCGTCACGGTACTCTTCGTCGTCATAGCGTCCTTCAACATAGAGATACTCTTCAGATTTCTTTTCATCAAATCCTCACGTTATTTGCTCACTTCCTTGCGCTCCTTTCAGCGCATCACTGTCAAAAGGACGAAAATGAAAAGACGAAGGCAAGACTTACGATTGCAATTAGTTCATCGTTGGTTTCTAATTATTTAAGTCACCCTTCCTGGTTTTGCATTCGCAGAAAAAGTCTTAACATCTTGAGATTTGCAATTATCCTGCCAACTTTCGGGGGGTATAGTTCCTTTGTTGCCTCCTGGCACTGCCGATGAAGTATACTTTTTTGTTCGGTCTACCGAATAAATTAACCAAGTGCCTTGGCATAGGCAAGGAATGCTTTCCTTCGGTGGAAGTGCATTAAAAATGCGCACACAAAAATGAATAAAGAAAACTTGTGGTGGAGGATGAGCCTTTTTTTTTTACTTCTCCTCCGAGTCCTAGGATAAAGGACTCGTAAAGAAATTGAATTTTGATTAAGACCGGATATTGACGGAGGGCACTTAAATCTTATCGTCTGCAGAGGAAAAATTATGATGATGATGTTGTGCTCGGATAGGAACTCCCTTTCTTGGGATTTATAGTCCCTTGAGAGGACAACTGGGTTGGATGCGATTCGGTTTCGATTTTATGAAATCGCTGGGTTTGTTTCGGGGTCAAGGCTATTAAATATTGCGGGTAACGAGGTCGTTGAGTATCTACTAGTGAATTGACTCTTGTGCAAAAAAACATGAATACAGTAGGAGGACCACGAATGATTTCTAGTGACAGATACGTTGATAGTAAGATACCCTCATCCCCTTTGATGTGGGCTTTTTCCTACAACAGATTAATGAGCACATCACGGCCCTGGAACATCGCTTTCAAGTTCACCATCAGCTGCATCGTGTCACACTAGCATAGTACACCACACAAGATTGCAAGCAACAGTTTCTCCTATTATCATTTGGTTGGCGCATGTATGGTTATCAATACCGCCACCACCATCATCTCTGTACTCACATCCTTCCATGGGAATTTAATTTGAACAGACACCGTCAATCTGTGTTACACAGCACAAAACAGAAAAAAAAGAAGAAAAATCACAGATAAAGAAGGAGAACACAAACAAAAAAAAGTCGTTCCACTTCAAAGGAGCAAGGACACTTTCATAAACCATCATCAATTTGGGTCATGAATGCAGGCAACCATGCGCCACTGCAGTTGCACATCCTATTCTCCATAAATAATTGCAAGACAACAGAATAACTATCATCCATGGAAACAGCATTTTCCCATTATCCTCACCGAAGGACGAGACACAAGCTCGGCTATTCGCACTCATTCGAAGCCATACCAAGAATATTCTATTATTTGTCAATTCTCTCCTGTTTAGTAAAATCAATGTTCACAGCTCCCCGGGCCGCACATTGAAAGTCAATATCCTGTACCAGGATCCCCTCTAGCTGTACCTCCTACACACATGTATAGGTATATCGAAAACCAAACTAGAATTACATGCAACCGTGATTACTCCTCGGGCAGAGTGGAAAATTTGCAGTTTAATTTCGCAGACTTGGCAAATTTTAATGGGAAATCTCTGATGAAGGAGAAAGGCAGAGCAGAAAGGACGAACGGACATCTTGACACTGTCGTCTCGGGGTGAAAGGATATGATGTGGATTTTCCAAATGACTTCACTCTCCTGCCAGGGGGTTAGGGTATATAAATTCCAATATTTTGGTTTATCTTTCTCTTTGTCTCGTTCGTTCTTTTTTACTATGGAGTCTCAGGTTGAGTGACTCCTTGTTGGTATTGCAATTGCTGTTGGGTGGAAATATCCTTTCGGGGAAGTACGGGTGGTGCGAGTGGTTGTAAAATGTGTAAAGCGATGTCTACGACAGTACATTGCCATGGCTCGGTGAGTGTGACTTTAAATTGTTGTCTCGGATTCTCATTTCTGTCATCATAGGCGATGGTAATAAAGGACATGATGATCCTGGGCGAGGGGCATGGTGCTGCTTTGTGTAAACGAGACTTTATGCTTTTTAACTTTTAAGTAAATGGAGTGTTAATCGTGTGGTGGGTGTGAGGCGATGCCTTACTTTGTGGCCAATGGACTAGAGGATAGGATTTGTTGTTGATTTGCTGGGGAGGATTGGGAACAATCCGCTCACCAATCCGACGTGGCAATGACTAACATCAGTGGTTTAAGGTTTCAGGCATCCGGAAGAAGTGGCATGGTTTCAGCCAGTATTGCTCATGTCAACAAACTGCTACATGCAAGCAACGTATTGAAAACGAAGGAGTGATGACCCTTCTGGAGTCAGATTCGTCAACTTGGACGAGGCAAGATTGGTGCTCTTTAAAAAAAGTGACATCCCAACACATCTCCCGTCTAATGACGAGAAAGAAGGCATTCAACAACGATGCTAAATAGACACATTTTTGTCCACATGACGTGATAGACCTAAATGTCAAACATTCCTTAATGTGTCGCCGCTACACCTCGATTTTCAGAAGTCTACCGCTTAAAATACGTTGAGAATTAGCCCATCAACCGGCTTATGCTCAAACCTCGAAGGGCTGAACCTAAAGGAACTCGTAAGCGAACAGTGACTATCCACGTGACTAAGGCAGATAAAGACATTTTTGTTACACAGCTCAAGTCCAGGCTTGTCCGACGATCGTCCACATGCTCGTACGCATCTCTGCTGTGATCTTGGTCACAAGGATAGCTGACGAACTTGCAAGATGAGGGTCTACAATGAACCAACATGAAGCACTCTCCACCCTCTTTAATCTTCTCTTGGGGTCTGAGGACATCCCGATGGGTGGAATAGGAATAAGCCTGTATAGGACCTGGTCTTCAGGGAATACTGGCCAGAACCAAATGAGGGAAATGAGGGTAACCAAAATAAGGACAACGAAGACAAAGAATAGTATCAAACGTTCAGTGGGAACATGTGTACCTACTTGAATGGTTAAACTGACAGCTGCAACCAGATTCAACTTCCAGAAAGGAAGACATCACGTAAAGGAAAAGAAAGAAGTAGGACTTGACGAGGTAATCTCTAACGAGCAGCGCTGAGGCTGAATGAGGTTAGGAGGCTCTTTGATGAGTAAAACCATGGAAGGATAGCTTTGCTCTCGAAAGAGCCCAGTTTTTGCTTGTGTCGACGAAAACAATACGCCGAACTTACCCCGAAAAAGGCGTTCAACAGTCCCAGTAAGTATTCTAAGCCCAGAATTCGAAATCTCTTGATGGAGCATAATAACCGAGCAGTTAACTGAGACTTGATACCAGAAATCGTACACCTCAACGGGGTAGTCATGATAGAGTCTCTACGATCCACAAAGAAAGACTGACTTCAGCACTAAGCTGGGCTTACTCCAATCCAATTCAGAGCTTAAAAGTGTTGCACGTTTCAGAGATGCTATAAGCTAGGACCTCACTCTTTCCCTGAAAGGTTTACCATGAACAAGTGCACCGTGATCGATGGGGCGACACGACCCACTCCCTAATTTTTCTTGTTCGCCCTAGCAACGACTAACTAACAGGCATTTCCACACACCAGTGACGTTTGACATTTCACTGTTCACACAGCAGGACGACAGTATTTCTTTTTTTTTTTTGCTTTCTTTTGATAAATAATAAACAATTTACCCTTAAAATGCACACGCCTGCTACTCCTTCTAAATATAGATGCCGTGCACCCTTAGTTTGACAAATTAAACAATCACCTCGTTAGCTAAAGACTCCGCTAAATCATGCAATTCCTTCCCTTAGCCTGCATGCGAGTCTGTGTGTGTATTCATTTAGATTTATTATTCCCCAACAACCATTTAAAATGAATTCTTAAAAAAAAAAAAAAGAAGCAGTCTTTCTTGCAAGAAAACGCCCACGACACGATGGCACCCCCTTAGGTACCCAGCCCATCGACTCCCATCGATCGGAAATTAGGTCTAGAGGGTAGCGGCTACAGGGTGGCCTCTATTTTATATGAAAAAAAAAAGAGACCTGAACACCGGGGCAGCATAGAGCAACACAAAAATGGGAAAATCAAGGTGCGGCTGATTAATCAGTTTAAAAGGGAAAACAAGTTCCTTTTCGGCCTTCCTACTTCTAAGTTTTTTCCTCCTCACTCTTCGCCCCTTGAGTTGAATGTAATTTCCGGAAGATTACCAACCCCCCTGCGGCCGTTTGCAAAAAAAAAAAAACATTAATTATAACCCCTCTGGCACAGATAACCTACGAGCCGACCAAACGGCAGAGAATAATCGAAAATTAATGGCTGAATCACCCATCGCCACCCCCATCCATCCGCACCTCGACAGAGCGGTCTATCGATGTGTGTTGTGTGTCGGGAACACACTTATAACACGACTTCTCCTTCCTGGAAAATTGCTTTTTTGCATACACACATTTCGAGGAAGCGCCTCGAAGCGCCTCCTCTCTATCCGCGTCGCACATAAAAGCCAATCTGAATGAGACTATCGCGTGCAGCTGGGGAGTTCATTTAATTTTCACTATAGGGTCTCGGTTAGGGCGGAATACGTCAGTGGAGCTCGTTCCGTGCCAGCCCTGGGGTAGAACTTTCGATTGAACCGCACAGAGCTTTGTGGTTGTGTGTGGAATTTAAACCTGCACAGTCGGTGAATATATATTTTTTTTTCGTATTAAAGTTTGAGGTTAGTTCGAGGGTGTGGAGTAGTATTGCAGAACTACAAACTGTCAAATGCAGGGATGTGTTCAAGGATTGATGGGTGATTACATGGCTGATTGTGTTTAAATTTGTCTCTTCATCTTCCATTGAGATTGGAAAATAGCTGAGTCAGCAGCAAAAGGATGATGGATAGGCCGAGGGATGACAAAGGGAAGATTAATCTTTCCAAAATATCACAATCGGAAAGGAAACTGTCAAATGTTTTCCAATTAAGTTGACAGATGCTGTTTGGTTTACAAGAAGGTTTCTAAAAATTGTTGAAATGTCTAAAGCAACCAACACAACCAGATAGGGCATGGCAGTTTCTTACAGATGTGACAGTTGCTAAACCTGTCAAGTTTGTGGTGAAATGTTGTCTCTAAGAACGCGGTCGGGAACTCGAACTTTTGAGCAGTCTCTTGGATTAGATTAGAATTTCACGATGTCTTTGCCTGTTGTTGGTCAGGAACAGAAGACAGTTTCTGACAGATGTGACAGTTGCTAAACCTGTTAAGTTAATTCGAATTTTTAAGCTTTTTTCGTGGTTTCGATTAGAATTTCACGATGACTATGACTAACGTCTTAGATCTGTTGTTGGTCTGGAACAGAAGACAGTTTCTGACAGATGTGACAGTTGCTAAACCTGTCAAGTTCGTTCAGATTTTTGAGGTATTCTCGTAGTTTCGATTAGAAATTCACGATGACTCTGACTGTTGCTGGTCAGGAACAGAAGACCCATTCGACAATGTACTCTGCAGATACTTAAAGCTTCAAAGCACAAAAGACGTTGGTTTGCATCAGACTAACAGACTTACAGCAGAAAAATCGGTTATTACCAAAAGAAACAAAGAAGGAGCATATCTAGCCACCAAACAAAACCACTTTCAGCGGACAACCCTACCCACAAAAAGTATCAACTAACAAAAAAACGCTCCCTGGTGCCCCACAAACAAGCGAAATGCCGCCAAAATATCCTTTCATATGAAACAAACGAAGCCCTTCAATTGAGTACTAAAATTCGTCCTGTTTTCCTTCCCTTTTTTAAGCCCTAAGTACTGCACGTGATACTTAACTGTTATAGCCCAACAATGTATATGTATATTTAGCAGGCGCAAGTCTAGAAGACATTATCATTTCAAGGACATTCACATCCCCCGCTGATGCTCTTAATTTGGCGTAATTTCCATAGAATCCTTTTATGGCGATATTGAATTTCATCCCGTTCCCCAAAAATGAAAACGAAAAAAAAATTCCTTTTGCTTGTGCGAGTACATGTCCTTATCTCAAATGACATCTTCCAGCGCCACGTACTCCATCGCCTATATATGTATGTACGCAGCAGTGGGGATCTCTCTCATAATCTTGATATGCCACAATCGCAAACGCACGCTCCAAAGATGAAAGTGTCACCGCGGAACGCTTTAATACGAGACTCGGGTACCTATACACTCCCCCTTTGGGAGAGACAACACGACACACGACACAGAAACCACCCCCAACCCCAACTCCACTGACAATCTCGCTTTTCACCATAGGTATCATTGCGTCCTTAGGTGAGGCGGCAAGGAGACGACAAAATACATATTCCCTTGGGAGTCGTTTAGCGATGCGGACGTGCAAAAAAGCGCCAACGCTCCTGTCCCTTCTAATTGAATTAACACCCGCCCGCCCGTTCCACGCAGGCGATGTCTCCGCGTGTCACGGTGTGAATTATATCGAAAACGTTTCGAATTCAATTCGGGTGTTTGAAGGATACGTCGGACATAAAATTCGCCCTTATCACAGGGCTTGGGGCTGGGTGGTTTCTGATTTTACGCGAATGGACTGGGATGGAGCGAGTTCTTATCTTTTGTCCCAGGGAAACTATTTTCGGTGACTGAATCGCCAGACAAGAAGTAGTGAGTGGCAATATAAGACATTTGTCGGTTATTCCTGGGAACCGACCTTGTTGAATGGGCGGGGAGTTTGCCTGGTCGAGATAGTTTGCCGAGGAATCTTTGGGAGTACAGAGTACACGCTTCAGTGAGCCGTGCTTTGTGTAGACACTAATGTTGTTTAGTAATTAAGACTGTAATCCTTCGAGACGTTTGCTGTGCTATGTTTTCCGGAGAAAATTTCTATGAGAGAAAATTCTTATTGAACGAAAGGCTTTTGTTGTCAAAGGAATTAAGTCGTAGTCTATGTTTCTGTTGAAGTTTTCATGTCTGAATGTAAGGATACAGGTAGGGGGACGAGACCCGGTAAAGATAACAATGTTTGCAATGTTTAACTGTCATGCGATACCAGGATGAAATGAGGTTGAATATTTTAGAAAGGAAAAACGGTACATTTAAGGACCTTTTAGTGACAAATCAGTTTTGTGTGGCAGTGCTTCAGCTTTGACGTGGTGAGGGCTGATATCGTAAGCTTCTCATCACTGAAAAGCTACAAATTTCAGTAAAATGGGTAGAGTTTGCTTCTTGGAAGCGCAATAGATGAAATGCGTCTATCCGCTCCAGAGAGGTATTTCCTAAACCCAACAAACGTAACCTCAGTCAAAAAAAAAACATTTTCAGTTTCAGTATTGGAGCAATAGACAGGTTCGTAGGTAGGAAGGTAGGGGTGGTACTTGATTCAAAACTTAGCTGGAAACTGAACATCCAGCACCGGGTAAAGGAAGCCTGCGGGGCCTGTTCGAGTAGACTCAGACTGTGGAGTAGACTCAGACTCAGTAGATTTCTTGACTCATGCAACGTCTTTCAGGCGGAGGTTCTCGCTGTCATACACTTAAGCAAATCGCCACACCCAGCAACGACATATTCATCCTTATTGACAGCCAGGCAGCTATCAAGAAACTTGTAGAAGATAAACTTTCCTCCTTGGGTCGTCTGTTCAGAATCAGCCTAGGGAAATGGGTTAACCGGCGAATTAGCAAGAAAGGAGTCCGAACAGTGTAAAGTGTACATTTCACTTCATTTACGAATGTCCAACCCAGAGAATGTCCATGCAGAGCTAGAAAAGCGGTCCTCAGTGAATACCCACCATTTATCATGGTTCAAGGAGACCACGTACGATCCACTAGAGATCCGAGTGTTGGTTGCACACTGGACACTCTGTTCTATCTATGTAGCTGTAGAGCGAAGGAACATCGACGCTTAAGTCTTCAATGCCAAACAATATCGAAAAACCAAGGCAAACCCCATTCTCGATAATGGACTAAGTAAAAGCAAATGCCCGTCGACTTGGTGTCAGAGATTGGAAACATGTCGGCCCAGGAATCGACCTACCTAGAGAGGTATATTTCTTAAGAACCAGGAACACGACTTTTTGCAACCCAAACGAAATTCTATTTGGCGGGAGAGATCGATGGGACCCAGGGCCAAGCTAAGCATGAATGGAAGATTCCTACTATGTAAGGCCATATGCGAAAGGCTATTTGTTACTTAAGAAGCCTTCTCATGACTATTGTACTCTCTGATGTTTGTCAGACGCTCGCGAGAGGAGGGACAGTGAAAGAAATTTGTAGGTGTTGTCTGGGGATTGAACCAGGAACTCCGTAGGGATTTCGAAAACGAAAGTGAAAAGTAAATTTCACCTAACCTATAAAATGCAAGTATTCTCATCTGAGCTTTGTTTTTCTAAAGTTATCACCAAACTTCCTTCAACCTGATGCTTTATATTTGTGTCCTCCTTGTTAAGTTCTCTACGAAAATCGGGCAAATCTTTACAAAAACATAAAAAAAAAAGGAGGCGTGTCTCAATGAAATATTCTCAAGTCATATATAGGTACATATAAGGAAAATCGTTGCATATTGTACAAAAATTAGGAATAAAAAAGCTTCACTCACCCTGTATCCCAGGACTGAAAAGGGTTTCCGTATCCAAAATCCGTGACCTCTCCTCGTACGTGTCACTTCTAAGATTCCTTTATTTTACTCTCGAATATTATGTTAACACTAAATTATATTTTTTTTTACTTAAATTTACAAACTAACACTCAATTCTTACAACAAACACACAACAATAAATCAAAAAGGACAATTTTCTTTCCCTTACTCAAATCAAGGACCACTTTAAGCACTTCATTCTTCGATGAAAAAAACAAAATACTAAAAACTTTATTTACAAATTTTCACCAATTTTTTGCGTTTCTTGTTTACCTGAAAATAAAAGAAAAAATAAATTACTTTAACGAAAAAAATTTGGGAAAATAAAATTAAAACATCAACACTGGTGGTGGGTAAGACCGAGAGGATGTTCATTTATAATTCATGAACGGTCAATGCGGTGTCCGCATTTAATCGGAACGACGATGACGATAATTATCGTAGAAAAATGCGGCAATAAGAAAAGAAAGCCCAGAGAAAGAAGAGGGGAAGACGAAATGCGTATATAAGGACTTTAATGAAATGTTTATGGCAACAGACGGAGGAGTCTGCGTTGGCTGGATAAGGAGGCGAGCAAAATATTTTGGGGAACGGGCCACGTTACAGATCCTTTGGGGCCGATAGGGTAGGTATGAGTCCCACTGTTGCCATTTGGACAGAACTTTATTTATTCATTAAAGTTCTTTATGAATAGAGGAGCGGAAGAGATAACAAATTGCAGACGACGGGTGATAGTGTCAATTGAACGACCATGGAGGGGCTGTTTCGTTTACACTCTTATCGGGCGAAGACAATCTTAACTTGGCTAATGGAGCACGTCAAACAGATACTCTTGGGAGAGTAGCATAGTTTTCGGACGATATGAGATGTGTCTGACTTGGTGCCTTTCTGTGACAGTGATGTAGAAAAGGACTTCTTCTGCTATCAATCATCTTGAGTGCAACCACCGAAAATTTATTCCACTCCTTGAAGCAATGAATGTTCTCCAAATGGTACTTTCATTAAATCCTCATTCATCATCATATTTTTTTTTTCGTTCAAACTGTCCACTCACCATACGGATGGTGTACAAGATCCCTTACCAGGACTCTGCAATTAATCACGTGATAAATTTCTCATTTTACAATTCGGAAACCACATGGACTGGCGGGAATGGAGTATGAAAAATGCCTCCAATGAGGATGGAATAACAATTGTCGTGTCTGTGATTTTACAGCATAGACTCCTCGGACAGGAGAGGAATCGATTAATTGTTGGATAATGGTGTTGTGCTCCGGATGGGGTCCAACCATGAGAATGGGCGAATGATTTAATTTTGACGAGATGAGGGATCCCTTTCAGTTGAGTTGGAGGGGATTTCAAAAAAGGAGAGAGATACCAACAGTTTGTGCCAGCAGGATGTGGTATAACAGCATTTCGGTACTCCATCACTTAGACAGAAGAGTCATTGTCCCAAGATCAACTGAACCAAGAATATGTCCAAGAGACACAAATGCCAAGATCTGAGGACTCTCAACAGCTTCTGCAGGCACGGACTGTAATGGTTTTGTTGGTTGAAGCGATAAGTGTGGTTCACGGTCCGTAGTATATAGATTTGATCCAGACTCTATCGAGTTCAGTTAATGAGATCCACATAGAGAGTGTTATCTAACGACTAGACTGGACCAACTCAGGTAATCAATATTTTTAAGACAAGGCGTTGGCTTAAGTGTCAATAAGGAGACGTCACACGAGGATACACGTCACAGGTTTATGGGACCCAGGACCTAGCTTTGTGTTCACTCATAATTCACATCATTTAGGTAGTCCTAAACTAACTGTCTTCAGTTCGTATTTCAAGATGGTTGAGCTCCCTTCCATTCTGTGCCAAGGTACCTTGCTCTACTACGCTCAGGAAATAATGTGTTTTTCAATAAGGACATAACAATTTTGTACTTAAATAAAACACAGAAATATTGAGATATCGGACTGAAATTTATTCCAGCTGTAGTGAACATGTTAACTTTGAGTATGGAACTCGATTTTGTTCATATGTCCATCGTGAGCACGTTTGAAATGACCGATTCCTTGGAGCCAACTTTTCCACACATATCGTCCGAAACGTTGGCAATTTCGCGTCCGATCGGAGAAGTTTCGTCATTTCCAATGATTAAGAGGCTTCCGGTTTTGAGTGAATTTTAACTTATAAGTATGTAGGCCAAGGTCCTTACCGAAAGTTCGACACAATGTCGAACGAGAGACTTCCAGTTCCAGGGAATGAACGGAGTGGATTCGACTAATTTGGCTCATTTTGATCGAAAGCACTTACGGCTGAGATATTTTTGGTCCTTCGACCGATGTGTTCTCTCACTGTGACAGGAAAATTCCATAGTAAATATATAGACTCGAATTTATCTACTTTAGCACGCAAATCCTGGCCTAGTCGGACCGTTAATACGACCGAAAATCGGATTCAGCGCTCGTAAAGTCTTAACCACCCAGTCAAAATTTCCAAAGTAATTTTCATGATCTCTATATGTTATTCGTTCGTGAACTTCAGCGTGACAAAAATGTAAGCCTTGACTGACGTTTTGGCATTGACAGATCATAAAAACAAGATTAACACTGTGTAATATAAAATTGTTATGTCCCTATTGAAAAACTCTTCCACATTCTTCATACAAATGTTTCTGATGAAAGTGATACTCTCGGACGTGTAATGAAATTCCGGCTTCTTTCTGCGAATTGAACCTCGATCTTCTGGTCCCTGATTCAACATACTGCGAGTATTCACTGAGGCAGATGAAATAGTTGAAATTCGGTAGTCAATTGAAGGCTTCGTGCGATAGACATTTACCGATGGATTTCGTTTTATTAGGCATCAAGAAGTTTAGTATATCCTACACAATCCGACCACATGAATCAGTCAACTGAGGTATTGCGCAAAAGGTCGAAAATTTAGGAACAAAGTCGAGAAAACACTCAATTACAAGAAGGGACTATTGTGAGCTTAAGGGTTACTTATGCGTAGACAAAGTTAGACTTGACATTGGTTTGCAATGACTCAAGTCGAAGGTTTTTTTGTTCTCCAGTCCCTTTTCATTGCGACTGTCAGACAGTCTCTTCTTTAATATTCTCACCGCATAGACACATGGAGTAACTTTTTCTTTTCGAGAAATCCTTTCACATCCTTCCATGCCGACTGAAATCTCTCGCTGCACGCGTCAAATCTGGAAGTTCTGAGATCCCAGAAACCATCTCTTAATTTTATCTCCCTAAACTAAGAGAGAAAATAGGAAGTTAACTCGTTTTATTGCACAAACTTTGCCAATAATTCACACAATTCATCGTTTCGCAGAAGTGGTAGCAGTGAACCAAAGCCAACGCCAAAGCCAAGTCAAAAGAAAACCTTCAACTTTTTCCCTGTGCGTCCTTACCATTCTCCGCCTCTCGATTCCTGCAAGTGCGTATGCGAAACTGAGCCTAGGCATTAACTTTATCCTCAAATAAAATCCTTCTAATAACCAAATAAAACCGAGAGTTAACAATGTCATTATCCCCAACGCACACGCACAGCCGTACTGCCTGGTAAAAAGTCCTTCTTACGTGTTTAACAATACATGACACATGTTAATCTACATATGTCATCGTTGTGTAATAAATATAATAAACAAACATATTCTTATTCAATTTAACGTCACTAAAGGATGTTAAATGTGATTATAATTCTTCTGATCCTTGGCAAACGACTCTATAATGTAATGTACTGGCCCCCACTTGCTTCGTGTGTGCCTTTAAAATGATGAAGGATATAATTATGAAGGATTTTCTGTTTGTGTACACACATAGGCGGCAACTGGAGACCTTTTTTCTTATTTTTTTTTTTCTCTATTTGTTCGTTCAAAGTCAAGTTCGAAAAAATTTGAATAATAAAATTCTAACAATAACCCTCTTATAGAAAAGTCCTTAACCTTGTTTTCTGGTTTCTATCCCTTCTAGTGTGTATGTATGTGTTTGTGTGTGTCTCTGGCTTCAACCACAAAAAAAAAAGGAAAAAAAAATCAATACCCAACCCTCCAAACCCCTCCACCAATTGAGACTAGGAAAAAAAAATGTTGTGCAAGGACTAATGTCCTTTAAAATGTGTTTTATGTTTTCTTTCTTCTTTTTTTTTTTCTTTTTCAGGTACCTGGTCAAAGAGAATGCGATGTGTGTATGTGTGTTAGGCGGAGGAAGAAGGAATGGTGGAATGGTGGAATGGTGGGTGGTGACAAACAAACCCAACCCCTGCACAGTTCTGTCTCTCGAAATTCAATTGAAAAGTTTTTTGGATCTTAGCCAGGATAATTGTGCACAGGCTGGTCGGTCCGTCGTCCGTCGGTCGTTCGCTGGGGTAATAATAAAAAGAGAAGAATCTCTCCCCAACCAGCCATTGTACGGATTTGGTAATGGAATTTGGCTCATAATGCGGAAATATGACGGCTTTCCAACTCAAGTTTTGTATGCATTTAATGAGCCGCCATTAGCGCAAAATTTCGACAAAACTTCAGCGCCCATCACACACAGATTCCACTTGGAATTATCTCATAGAAATAACAATGAAGATTCCTCGACAATTATGATTGAACATGGAATGACAGCCAATTGATGTCAATTACTCGAGAACGAGCGCACAGGACGACTGGATGCCGAGTGTGAGATGCCAAATGGTTTCCTAGATTTGATATGAAACAAAAAAAGGAAGAAGGAAACTTTTTCGCTTAACAGAACAACTTCGATGCGAGTCAGCAAAGGGATAAGGATACAGTGAAAGTTCTTCCGGGAATGTTCACTTTTTTTCTCGGATTGTACTCGCTGAAGTCGAGTGATGTTTTCGATTACTTTCGTTGAGCAGCTTACCAGGCGGTTATTACTTTCAAGTGATGCTTTGAATTTTGCTGAAAAGTTTTTTTTTTCTTCTTTTCCTTCATTACATTGTGTAAAGTATCTGAATTATTCTCTGTCAGTGATTTGGAAAGTTTTCATTCAAACTTTGGCTGCTCAGCAACTCAGGCCTTTGTTGTTTGTTACTGAAGAGGTTTCGCGTGGTATTGATACTCTCATTCGATCGAAGTGCGTTTTTGCACTTTCTGACCTTTGTACGGAAGTTTTTGAGCCATAAAGTGAGCTTAACTAAGTATTTGAGTCCTTAATCCATTGTATTCTAGCTGCTTTGGTTGAGTGTACTATAAACTTTGCGGTCCTGGATGAAACTTTACCAATGAAACCTCTTAACCACTCACAATTACAATCTTTTCACTTTCACTAAGGATGAACCTCTCCCTCATTTCATTTTAAATAAAAACATGTCCTATTGCATTCACTTCTCACTTTGGATGCATACTTGACATGAACACACTTACATTGCACATTTCACCGAGGATGATTCATCCAGGTTGAAAGGCGTTTTCATCCAAATTGAAGCGTATTTTCATCCAAAGGATAGTGAACAACTGGAGGTGTTCCCAACTTCAAAATAAAAATTTCATAATTTAGTAAAATGTTAGTAAACAGCTTCGCCTTTCATCCTTCACTCACAGCGCCACTGATTCATCCACGATGTACATCCAAAGTGAAAGGTGAAAATGTGGCGAAAGCAACAGCTGTCTTGGAAATATTCTGTGATTTTGGACGAAGTTAGCCAGTTCTCTTCCGTAGAAGGAAACGTAACTTAAGAAGCTTCTATTATATCGAGTTGGGTCAGCTGACAAATATAGATAGGAAGACCCTCCCCCTCTTCATCAGAAGTTCAAAATGGCTTAACGAGTGGATAGAGAGGAACTTGTAGTGGCAGAATGAACCTACATATTGCAGTTTCTAGATGGAACAAACCAAGTCCTTCAGCAACAGTCACTGTCAGACAAATAAGAACTTCATATCTGTTGACGAATCCTACACTTAGACCTATGTAGGTACATACTGATACCGAAACCACTTACGGAACCAGTCGTAGTTTGTTATAAAGCAGGATTTACGAATGTTCCCCTTATATCCAGCAGAAACTCTTTTGTCTTGTGGAGAAAACAAAGATTAATTTGAAACGTTCCATATCTGTCTTTACAGATCATTCAAAGATGAATGCAGGCTCTGGCTCAGACATCGCTGGGCATATCCAAATCAGTCCGTCTTCCGAACCATAGCAGTGTTTCCAAGTCAGACTGCGTTGAAGGCAATACCACAGGTAGATATCATCTTATTCATCGACAGTCAGATAAGTCTTTGAAGTGCTGTCGTGAAGAGCTTAAGGTTCTTCTAGCACAGCACAAGGTTGCCCTCTACTGGGTCCCTGTACACGAAAATATGTATGCCAGGTAATGAAAACGCCGACGAACTGGAAGAAAGAGTTTCGAAATCTATGCGTTGTGCACTGACGCAAGAGGCAGGGATCAGGGCCCGTAGAGACGCTAACAGTCCTCCCTAGATACTTGAGTGATTACAAGAAGTTTATGACCTTGTTTGAACAAGAGTAGGACCGACAGAAGTATGCAAAAGAATACTCCTGATAGGAGTAATCACGAGGCGTGTAACGCTCTGCGGTACCACATGAAAAAATTAAAATATGTCGTCGATGTGAAGATGAGGAACTTAATGAGGGTACGAGCCACTTTCCCTGTCCCTGCCCAGGTCTTCTTCCGCGACCTTGAAGAATTAACCAGCAGTCCAATCAATGACATCTTGAACTTCATCAAATCTACAGGAAGGCAGTCCATAGGGAATATATTTGCAGGACTAGGCCTAACCAATGTACGGACTTCCCTCCCCTATGGTTATAACAATGGGACCTGAGTGTAGCGATGTGAATTCTGAATTTAGGATCACTGTCACAAGCAATTTCAAGTTCTCCTTCAATCAAAAGATAGTGTAAGTGTCATAGTGACTGTGAAGTGTCTTCAATGTCTATGTACTACCGAGGACATGCTGTGATCCTTCTGACAGTAGATACTACACTTATTACATTGGACCTCCAGCAGTCAAACTCCAACAACACCTGTTACTTTCCCTAACAAATGAACAGCGATTGCTGGGAGTTAGTTAACCCCAGAGGTTACACACATGGTTAGTAATCATAGACTCCCAGAATCAGCAAAAACAGAAGGCAAACCCCCCGGCCCACAATACCTTTAAAATTGAACTCACCGCAGCGAAAATGCATCTGTAATCCGCAGTTGCAACCTAATTGAATTTCTTGTAATCTCCATCACATCCCCAAATCATCCCGCATCCTAACAAACTGAAATTCAAATAATCCCCCCCGGCAGGGCATCCCCCTGTTTTAGAATAAATATTCAATGCAATCACCGTTCGGATAGATACACTCTCGTACAACACTTGTGATTGGATTTGTGGAATAAATTTAGTGCACGCACCACAACGTTCTGTGCGGCAAATGTCGCAGCAATAACAATAATGGTTCAGATGAACGAGTATACCGTTGTGCGCTGGGTTAAATGAACATCCCAGGATAACGATTTTTTTTTTATAAAATAAATTCCCATCTGAAACGGACCCTCTGTGGCATCGTCCTCCACTAACAGATAAAAATGACATTTATGCTCCCATTTTGAGGTCGTATTTTTGACACAGGAGCACATGCATGTTGCAGGATGTACTGAACACGGTTTTATGACAATGACACACATGCCCAATCTCACCTGTGTGGGTGGTGTGTCCTTCTCCCGGCTCCACTGTGTGAGGGCTCTAATAAATTTGATTTATTTTTCTTCATAAATTTTCGTATTCAATTGAGTTTTTCTGGACAGTTTTCGCATGTCTTGTTGTACGATGTCCTGGTTGTTCCTTTTATACATGTATCTCTCTCTGTGCGGGGGTCCTAATGAAAAGTAAAACGCTACCGGAATTCCATATTATTTTGACATTCTACCAGCAACACAGCGATGTGGACTGCTGTGTTGATTTGTATTCAGTGAACAATTTGTTATCGTTTTGGTGTTGTTTTATTGGATTTGGAAATTGATATTTATTTACAGGATCCCATGAGTGACGAAGATGTGTGTGGATCTGTGTTGTGTGCAAGGACACTAAGCTACCCATATTGAATTTATGGTTTAGAGTAGGAGATGCCACTGTTTGGGGACAGATTTATTTAGATGCTTTTAGAGTTAAAGAGGGGAGGCTAAGGACTCTCTTCGGACTGTTTTCGATGTCAACAAAGGATATATCTCAATAAAGTCATCCTTTATTAGTTTTTGGTTGCAGTAGCTCTGCGTTCTTCGATGTGGAATTGTTCCAAAGGATATAGCTTTCTGGTGAACATGTTTCCGGAAAATCGATCCCAATTTAGCTGGTAGCATTTTCCTTATATTTTTCCGATACATTCCTCTGTTTGGAGGTTTGCTAACATCCTTACGATTTTTTGTGATGTAAGGATGAATCCCTTTAGTGTAGGATGACCAGATAGCAATGATACTTTTTCCAGCTGTCATGTTTCAGCAGCTGTCAAAGTTATCAATGACATCAAGCTGCCAAAATGTTCAATAAGGATTGCCATTCCATTGTGCATAGGTCTACACTTGCCAAACGTGCTTTCAATGAAGCTGAAGAGGAATTGATTAAAGCGCACACTGGTCATCACCTCACTGCAGTCAGTGGGGCTTATACTAGCTTGAACCAGACTATGTTTATCGAATGAATAGCAGTGCCTGTTCAATCAAGAAAAGCCCTTATGATACAGAAAAGCAAACGGATATGACTCAAGTCTCATCAAAAGGAGAAGTTGCATCCCACGAGCATTTCCTGTTGGATTCACCCGCCCTTCCATGTTTATCTATCGACCTAGTTTCGGATAGGTGATAGTGACAATGACCTGTCAAGATGAAGATATGAGGGGCGTTACATTTAAATTAATACATTTTTCAACCGCCGTTCTATGTTTATCTATCGGCCTAGTTTCGAAAAGGTGATAGTGATAATGATCTATTAAGTGGAAGGTAAAACCAAATACCATGGCCTTGACAATGAGAGGCCTACATTTAATTTCGGCCTACATAAACCCCTCCAATACCTGTTCATTACCAATATACCCACCCATAGCCAGTCAAGAAGGTTGTCAATATAAGGTGCCACCAAACATCAACAACCCTATTCCAGTGAATCCCCCCGTCATCCTCCTCCATTCCATTCACATTCCTTGACATTTAAGCGAATAACAAATTGTACGATTCCAAGCGACACGATAAGAAAATGTCAACTGTCACAAGGCGTAGGTACCTACTCGTTTGTTGTTATTAAAATTTTGTTTTATTACTTGTTGTTTATTCGCCAACCCACTGCACAGTAGGTTTTCTGCGAAACCATCGATTCCAATCACAAGGACTAACAACAGGGCTATTTAAATAAATTGTATGGTTCCTTGCCATGAAAGGCAATCGTTTCTACATACACGCAGTCAAAAAAAAAAAACACTTCAAGCAAACAATCATGTACTTCAATATTAAATTGCAGATTGACGTACATGACGTCGTCTCATGGCTATGTACCTATATGTACTGTTTGTATGTGTTTGCTGTTTCGGGAGAACCTCGAAATGAAACCATTTTTATTTGCTCGGAAAGCCGACCACTAGCTGCAGAATTTAAATATTAAAAACCTTTACGCGTTCGGTGTTTGTTCGGTTTCCGTTTCACTACTAATAAAATAGTAATGGCACATCCGGTTGGTGTAATTATGTATGTATGTGGGGCGGAATGATGGTTTTCGGCGATAATCGTCCTGTAGCTCGTTATTGACAGACGTTTGTCATAGTTGATATAAATATCCGATTGTCCAAGTGATTTTCGATAGCCTTGACAGGAAACCGAAGTGAAAGGTTAATTCCTAGGTACTATGGGGGAGGGGGAGGAAAAAAGCGGTAAGGATAATTGCCAATTAATGAAGCAAACGAAATGCGGGTATTAATTAAAGATATTACGCAACTGGGTTATGATATCCTTCAAGCGATCAAGTGATTAGCCAGCAATGCACAGGATGCTGGTTAAGGGGAACCCATGGTGGTACTTAGAGCTGGAAGGAAGTATGAGAATTGAGTGTGGAGTAGGCAAAAAGGATTCTCTTCTTAACACTCACACTTTAATAAAGTAGGAGCAATCATCAGAATAGTACAATGAGGTGCCCAACAGTCGTTGTGGTTATCGAAAGTTGGAGACCTTCAAGCAGACTGAACTTTGAATATGTAACACTGGTTTGAAAGAAGAAGAATTCCCAACACGAGATGGAATGGAGAATTTTCCCAACATATCATTACCAAGCAGATGAGTTTCTGAGAGACGACAGTGTAGAAGGAATCACATCCTATTTCAATGGTCGCAGTCTGTTAAGTGATAGCAATAAGTTAGAGATGTGGCAAAGCACTGCCTGTCCAGAATTCCAAAACAAGAGTACGATTCAAGACAGCAATGTTGTGCATATGCTTATACTAGACAAGATTGGTCACTACCAGGACACATCTTTATAGACGAATCCAGTGTCCAGCAACAATCACTTGCCAGCTTTATTAGGGCGATATTCCAGCCTCATCTCTCCATACAGATGATTACAAAATAGTCAGCTCAGAAGGTTCTGCCACATACATACATATGATCTACTCCATTTTGGAGGCAACTATTAAACAGGCAGGAGGACTGTTGCAATACTAACACGGATTTAGAACGACATGCGAATAGAGGTATGGAAGAGGAAAAAGGTTTTTGTCTAACGAAATCTTTCGAAATAGTTTAAAATAGTTTGTCTCTCTTCCCAACAAATCTGGTCAGAGCTGCATTTTAGGAAAACCAGTAGAGTTGTATCTGTGAATGGGACAAACTTAAGAAAGATAGCTGGGGGCGTCACATGACACTGAATGGTAGACAGATATCCAAGAAGCCTTGGTGCCCGATTCAATGATTTCTCTAGAAGCGGTGTAGACGAGAAAAGAAAAGGAAACCATGACATATCTCCTGTGCGCCTGTCCTTTGATTCTGAGAAGAAAAAACCTAGGCGAGTACCTCTTCACATTTCTTAACGATGCAGCCGGACTAAACTTAAGTCGGGATGGGTTCACATCGAAACCGGTTGTGCTGCCTCCTATCCCATGTAGAGAGTCTACGAGTAGGTTTTCGATGCTCTTTGGTCAACCTAACCCAAGTAACTTAGATACCCACTAGTGGATTCCGTAAGCCAGACTGCGCCAAGAACACATAGAGATAACTATACAGAGGAGAACGTGGCAGTGGCGGGACACCCTAGGCAACTAGGCAATTGAGCTCTCTGGCTGGAAGCTGGAAGTAGCTCAAACGCGTTGCAGAACTCCGAACAAGATTCAGGGGCAGACGTTGTTGACGCTCTATGCCTTCGTGGGGTTAAAGAACTTAACTTAATCCTTTAATAACAGTTTGGACGTGTCGTTTTCTTGAGATATAAAAACATGAAACATAGACCAAAGATGAATCACAAAGTTCGTCAGTATAAAGCACATGGAGTGCCTTTAAGTTTCACAGTATGCCATGTACGGCTCCGAATGTGACTTCTCAGTTCATTGCGAGGATTTTCTAGATAGTCAGACCCTTTTACGTGATACAAGTGCTCAAGCAGACAAGGAATAGTCTCTGCTACATCTGTGCGAGGGAAATCTTGCTACAGCTTCAAAGTAAGTAGGGCACCGTTGTTTGGTTAAATAGTAGAAACAGAAATAGGACTAAAGTTCTTCCAAGACTCTCAAGCCTAGAGGCACAATTCGTAAATTTACTTTGTTCCAGCAAAGCTACAAGGAAGTGGCAAAGTGTGAAATATTTTAGCACGAAAATTCGCCTTACAACTTTTCATTACCATTTAGTAAGCGATTTCTGCACTAAGCGATTTCATTACTCGATGAAAGTGCTAAGTTTTGAAACTATTTTGACATTAAACAGAATGCAATCGCTTGTAGCAAGGACCTATCACATTCCACATTGGTTCGTTCCTTCGTTCCTTCGATGAAGTAAACTAGTCATTCTGCGAAGTAGTTTTGAATGGATCTTCACTTTCTAGCAAGCAAATGATTAAATGATAAGTTTTGTATGCTTCTCCCTTCACATATTCAAGTGCGAAGTGAAAAGTTTTAATTTTTTTCAAGGAATATGTGAATTTTTCCATCACTTTACCATAGTCTTGGACAAATCTAATCTTGGAATAAAAATTATCAAATTATTTCCAATCGCTAAGTGAAAAGTTGCAAAGTTTTTTGGTAGAAAACAAGCTCAATGTTTAATACTATTAAAAGTTTTAAAGGATCAGAGGAGGAAACTATTTAAAGACGTCCAAAGAATTCAGCTGAAATCCGTGAAACTAAACACAAATGCAAAGCGACTCCTCAAAAGGAAACAGAAAAAACCCATTACCATCAGAATGCTAAAAATAATAAACCTCTCTCTGGCGTCTATGTGTACCTTTCACGATACCCAGTCGAGTGTGAATTACGTGCACCTATCATTCAAATTATACGCTCCGCCAAAACCGAAGGATTCCACGTCGATCCAATTCTAAATACATTTCCCCCACGCCACAAGCCACAGAATTTGCAAAACCACTCCATATCCTATTCCTCATTATCACTCCGTTGAATTTAAACGTTCACCCCAGTCGCTGAATGCTAATGTCCTCCCGAAAAACAACAAATCCCACATCCTCCGCAGATAAACCATAGAGAGACTCGCGCGCACGTTCCATCAAATTACCCCAAAATGAGATCCTTAAATCAAATCATGAATAGAACAAGGAAACAAGGATAAAAAAAAGAAACCAAACCGTTCTTCGATTTACTTACATTAATCACATCCTCGTCTCCAATGGTGAATGAGTCTAAAATCCTTTTTGTCGTTTTTTTTTTGTTCTGGAAGAAGTTATTTACAAAAAAAAAAAAGAAGAAAAAAACAGATACGAACGAAGGAAGAGCAATTATTATTGTTAGCCAGGCCAGGATCGTCGTATGCAGACAAAAGTGTTTGTCGTTTTGGTTACTTAAGTGCACTTTGTCGCATTGAAAAACATTATACAACAGACTCGCACGCAACACTCACGTACAGAGGAGGAAGAGTCCTTAATTAAAATTCTTTCTCGAAGAACTTACAAAAAGGGTAACACAGAGATGGAAAGGAAGCAGAAAGAAAGTAGAAGATTAGCAATTTCTGTTGCAGTATCAACCACTCATTTACTCAATTTGCCATGACACACTCCACAGAGGGAATAGGGAGAAAAAAAACCAAAATAAAGGACTCCATCACGTGTGTGCAGCACTTTACGGAAAACAAATATATCACTCTCGCATCCGGTGTGTGTGGTGCAAAATCCACACAAGAATTTCAATTTATTTTTTTAATTTTCCCGAAAATCCCCAAGAAGGACACCACTCACTCACTCACTCACTGACTAGCACCGAAGATCCTTGCGTTGTTGTTTCTCTCGTTCTCAAGAAAGCAAATCAAAACACAAAAAACTAATTCAGGAGAAAACGAAAAAACAAACTAAAACAGTGTTCTGTCTTATATCCTCGCCGTTATCCTTTTTACCCGAGTTATGATTAGCGCTGTATGTCCACACACGGAGACGGTTCGTAACGAACTAAGTTAACAAGCCGTGTAGACTCAAGACTAGCATCGAACTGAAAGCTTTCACTCAAACTTGATTTTTTTTTATTTTTTGGATAAAAAGGACATTCTGCTACGCCGACGACATACAGTAGAAGTGTGAGCTTTCTGTTTTGTTTACTTTCCTATCCTAGTCGCGCGATGAAAGCGAAATGCAAGAGAGAGGAAGAGAAAGCTGGAAGAGCCTTTCAGTTTTTGTCTTTTTTTTTTTTTGTTTTTTGGGGAGGCTCGTCATCATTGTCCTTGCTCGACGACACGACGTATTTTTCGCTTTCTTTCTTCTTTGACACACAAAAAAGGACCTAAATTACAAAGTAAACAATGTTAGTTATTTCGTTTTGGGGGGAATGATATCATACACATGGGAGGGTGTTTCCGATGTGAGCCTGAAACGATTAAAAGGTTAAGGATTCCCCTAACTGTGTGGTGGTGGTGGGGGGTTTAATCCCTTTTTTTCCCAACCTATCTCTCATTCTCGTTCGATTCGTCGGAATTCTCGGAATGTAAGGGAGGTGGAAATTAAAAAAAATATATATTTTCAGGATAATAAGGCCAATTGGCAGTACTCGGCTTCAATTGATGTTGTTACTGTCAGAACAGATTTAGGTTTTTGGAATTTTTTTTTTGTTTATAATGTGTGGGTAGGGAGGGTGAAGATCAAACCATTTCGAGTCCTTTGCAGAGTAATTAATCAATTTTTTTTTTTTAAATGAAGTCATAGAGTCCAATTAATTCTTAGCCTAGTTACCGACTTCAAGGAGCTCGTAATTTTATCCTGTTTCATCAAAGGATACATGTGTACATATTGCAAGTCGTTTCCTTATGAGTTAAGAGTCATTCTTGGATACTTTATAGAAGGGCTTCAACTGCCACTTCGTTTGGTTTTAAATTTTCAAGGCTGTACTAGATTGCACAGTATAAGCCACTTCGTGGTCCTAAAGAGGGATTTAAGTAGATTTAATTAGAAGACTGTCTTGGCTTTGGCTTTCCTTGAAGACCTTATTAAACTTCTTATCTTGAAAGAAGACCTTGAGAGCTGTTGGAAGGATATGGGCTGAGGTCCGATCTTAAGTAGAAGTAAGTGTTTGGGAAATGTGCCAATTTGATACACTGACTGCCGGGTAGCTTAGAAGAGTTGAGACAGCTTCATATAAGGTTTGGATAGACGTATTACACGAACAAGGCTGAACGCTTCTCTGAAAGGTAGATCCACAGGCGGTTCGTTACATAGAATACATTCCTCCAACGTTCTAAAACATAGAATGACATTTTAACAACGTTCAGACTCAAGCTATTCAAGAATTCCTGAATGAGATAGATTTGGAGGGTTAGAACCAGAAAGCTGGTGATACCGAGTCTGTAAGTGTTGGTACGAATGTACAGAGACTGCTTCAAGACATACGTGGACGGTGTGGATAATTTAATGACAGTATAAGTCGAAGTATCTATCTTGACCCAAAACTAAATTGTAGAGTAAACATTGAACGTTGAGTTCAGAAAGTAACCATAACAATGATAGGACAGCTGTAGTGAGATCTCACTCGTTGCCAAAATGTCAAGGACAGGTTTAAATCGTTGCAAGTCTTTGCTGATAGCTTTGTCTAGATGAAGGTTGTAGGTGAATTTCAAACTACAAGTATACTCAAGTCAGTTTAAGTTGCATAAGAGAGATCTTATGGTGTACTTAATTGCCTTGTAAAGGAATTCTATGTAAGAATAAGAAAAGCAATACCAATCATACTATGGGAAGCTAAAGATATCCTGCATTCTACTAGAGCTGAACGTAAGACAATGTATAGTAAGTTCAACTGTTTAAAGCAGATGATCACAAAGAAACTTGGCTTGTTGCGGGACAAATATGGCGATGGCACAAGCTGCACTAACAAATGAATAAAGACTGAAGAAATGGTCTACAAAATTAATACATTCGTTGAGCATCTCGCTTAAGTAGAAGAATCGAGGAACTTACGTTGAAAACAAGAAAGAAGGTACTAACAACCTTTTAGAGGCATCAAGGTCAATAGAGCTCTCTGAAATCAAGCGAATCCGACCTTATTGGTGTAGGAATACCCAGACAAGATGAATTCATTTATGATACTAAAAACGCCTTCAGCACGTTTCCCTCACTTATTGGACAACATGGTGACTAGCCTATCTCCCGATAAAGAAGAACGACTATTTGAAGGATTTGAAGAAGGTAGCAGTATGTTCCCTTGGTTTAGTCAGAATTTGGAAACCTAAAACGAGGACATTGCACTACTGGACTTGCAATGCAGGGTTTTCAATAAAGACATAACAATTTCACATTTTAATATGAAGACATCCTTGAGTACCTTTTATGATTTGTCAATGTCAAAACGTCAGTCAAGGTTAACATTTTTATCAGTGTGACGTTTACTAACGAACAACATTTGGAGAATATTAAAAATTACTTCCGAAATTCTGAGTCGATGGTCGCAATTTTAAGAGAACTTACTTCAATTTTCGATCTTAGTATTCGTCCCACTAGGCAGATTATGGATGGTATAGTGGATAAATTCGAGTCAACATATGCTCTTGTGCCAATGAGACAATGCTACGCTCGAAGGATCGAAACTTGACATCAGTGACACATGATTCGGACAAGATGGTGCCACATGTAACCGAACTGTTGAAGGCGAACTTAGTTGATCGTGTTATCGGAAGAAATGGTTCGGTCAAATGGTCAACTTGACTTTCTTATTATAGGGTTACGTTAAGTCGTGGGTTTATGTCAACAAGCCAATAGCGTTAGAAGAGCTCCAAATCAATAACGAACGCAAAAGTGTCAAACTTCCGGTCGTCATCATGTGAACATGGATCAAAATCTATCCTTAAATCTAAATTGTGGACTACATCTGAAATAAATTTGAATCCGATATCTCAACTATTCTATGTTTTATTTAAGTACAAAATTGTTATGTCCTTATTGAAAAAGCCCCTACTGGAACCTTGGGGGTGTACCTAACTAAGTCTCCAATAAAATAATGCGTGAATGGCACTAAATGTGTACCAACAGAAGACAGGAGACTCAAAAAAACCGATCTTGAAACTGAGTACCTTTGGTGAGGACCTCGCTTAACTGGCATAAGTATGGCTGACGAAATGAAGAGCCGTGGAGCAGGGTATTGATGTAGAAGAATCCTTGACAATGGCACCGATGACAGTGACTAGAAATACACATAAGAAGGAGGATTTAGTAGGACTCTGTTTCCATAGATTTCGTCATCTGAGCACATTAGAATCAAAAGATTTCGGTGGACATGTAAGGCTGTTGTAAGATAGCAATAAAAACCATTAAAGTTCCAGTGGGTGGACATCAAACTACATATGTATGTCAAAAGTAGTAAATAGTAAAAACTGTTAATAATGGCAGACAGATAATATAAACACAAACCCACTTAGTTTTCGTATTCTTATCGACAAAGTCTTTGAACTCGCACCCACTATAAGATCTTTGTTCATTAAATTGCCTCATCTCGAATAAACTAATTCGTGGCGCTAATCAGTTAAAAAAACCGTCATAAGCTCATAAAAAAAAAACAATAAACAAACATCCAACCCATTTCTAGCCAAACAAGTCGAATGTATGTCATTTCATGATCACTTTTACTTAATTAAGATTGTCATGCCAACAAATAGCTTCTGTTGTCGCAATAAATCATTAAAAACAATTTGTTTTGTTGTTTCTTACTTTTCAATTTTTTCTACTTTCGATTTGGTTCTCTTTTCTTTTTTGCAATTGGTCTCTCTCTCTTTCGAAAGAGCCCCGAAAAAGAAAAGAAGAGAACTCGGCGAAAAGCTCCCCTCGCTGAAAATGTAAACAAACCCCCACACTCGGCTTCCATTCACAAAAGCATTAACCTACTTTATGCATGCGCCCTAAAAAGTATCTCAGAAAAAAGAGGTAAAAGTATCTTAAACTTAAGAACCACCCCCATGTGGGGCAGCTAGTCGCACTCTTCTGGCGAATGTCTGGGGCGCGTGTAACACCGGTAGACCACCACCGCCACCACCACGGCCACCGCCGACTGCCAAATTTGTTCACATTTCTTGACTCGAGATGTACGAGTATGCAAGTGTACTTGTATCTAGAACCATGGAGCACATGTTGTACTGGGCGGCGTGCGGCTACTGTCACTATCACTGGCGATGGCTGTCATCGGTGTTATTATGGTGTTGGCGCGTCTGACTCACGGAAGCTTTTTGTTTTTTTTTTTTTTTAATTTTTGTTGTTTTGAAACAGCTAAGTTCGATCGAACGACGTTTCCACCTCATTTGGCATGAAAGTGTGGATTTTGTTTTTTTTTTTTTGGTTTTTGGTAAATCTGACAGATGGTGCCACTCGTAGGTGTGGGTGGACAGACGAGTGGTGATCTACTCGGTGGGGGTTAAGATGAATCAAAGTTCGGCTACTGATTGCATAAGGAGGGTGTTGCAGGGTTCCTCGGCGGGGTGATGGTGGGTGCGCTACTGTGCACCACAGATGCTAATTAGATACGTTTTAGTTGGTCTCACTCAGATGATTCACAAGGTTGGAGCACAATGACTGTGCTGTGACGAAGTGATGATATCATACGCGTGATTGAACCGCACAGACTGTGGTATTCGTCGATGGTGGATTTAATGGAATTTCACTTTGAAGTTTCTCAGTTTGGATAAGGTGGCCTTCTTTTGTTTGTACAACTCTGTGCTGGCCTGGGCTGGCCTGGCCCAACGTAGCGCATATATAATTGACGTTGAGGTAATGGTGTGTAATTGCTGGTGGTGATCTATAGAGGAATAAGTAATAATTGCACCCGAACTGGTGGAACTTGTTTTTTCTATTCCACGGATGTGGACAACACGCCTTGGATAAATGAGATCGAAAGTGAATGAATGGGAAATATTGTTTGTGAATGGAGGAGCCGGTGATTGGCTTGAGAAATCGAAAAAGAATGTGCATCTGAATATCTAGTACCAAAACTACCGATTGAAAAGGCAAAGGTTAACGTATAGTCGAAACGGTTTCAAAAAGCTCAGTCATTAGACTGAAGAGCAAACAACGGCTGGATTTAGTCCCATACACACCAAAGCTTTGCAATAGAATCCAGAGCTGAACTAGGCTAAAGGAAGTTGTACAAGGCCATACGTAGCATGATGGTATTGGCAGTCACACTCGTTCAGTATGAAATACTGTATATGGCCTAAAATTGGTCCTCAAGCAAGCTGGCTTGCAAGAAGATAGATATCTCCAACGAATACGACAGGACTTCAAGTGTATCTATCCAAAGGCGATGGAAGCCCTCTAAAAAAACCACATTTAAGGTTATTGAAATACTCTAGAAATGCCATTGGGACTTAACTATTAGTTATGAGAACTGACCTTGACCTTTCTGTGACCTCAGTTGTGAATTGGATTACACAAAATGTACCTAATGCTGCCCACATGATCCTTGGACTTAGGTTCTCCACTTTACGTCTAGTATTAGAGGAATCATGCACACAAGAGGTATACATAGCTTATAGTGGTTCCCACAAACCACTTCACTTCACATTCCATTACAATTCCTTACACCAATCCTGTAACTGTCTACACCCAGAGACGAGCCAGAATTTCTGCCAAAGCTCTTAACACAATAAACGCCAAACAAAACAATCAAAACCTCTCTCTAATCCTTTAGACATTTCATTCGAAATTTATCCAAAATGTGCATCCAAGAGATACAAGGCAACCCATTTGCATTAACCCGTCGTTCATCCATAATTTAACCAAAGTTAGTCTCTTCTCAACTACAAAACTCACTTACATCGCAAATCAATATCAAATCAAATATCTGAATCCCTAAAATGCATGTCATTCAATAATTTATCCATCACACAACATCTTCATTGCTATTCCTCCTTGTAGAGTGCACATTCAATGTAACGAAATACACAGAGAGACAAGTATAAATATTTGCCCACCGATTTCCACAGGATTCACATTGGGGTTTTCGGTTTTCGACGAGCAAAATTATATTGCTACTCTTTAGACAGTGGCACACGAAATAAGTTCACAACTCCTTGAAATGCCAAGGATATGCAAACGACTTTCGGAAATCGTTGTCGCAAGGAGTAAGGACGAAACTTTCTTTTGTGTATGCAATTCATTTCCTGTCGTTTGTCGTTCGTTGTGTCTTTTACCCAATCGCCAGTCAATTTGTTCAATGAAGATCCGGAGAGACTCTACAGACAACTGTCACGGATTAGATGACTGTTTTTCTTGTTGATAACAACATATATCCTTGCAGTGTGTGGAAGGAATATTATCCTTCTTTGGTTGATTTTATTTGATTTGTTTCGAGGTAGTTTCAATGGGGATACGGATTACAAGATGTGATTCACGATTTGCGAAGTTGCAAGGATTTCGTCGATGAAAGTGGAAGGAGGAATTTTAAAATGGTTCGAGGATTCAACTGGCATCTCAACTGTGAGAAAGTGAAAAAAAAGACATTTTGCTCAGGTAAAGTAGTAAAAGATGAAACTGACTCTATGTGATGAGAATCAATAAGGAGGATCTTTGATTTCGATATACCTTGATTGGTATGTCGACGGAAATGTAGAATCCATCCAATCAGATCTAAATTGCACAGAAGACAATGTTGAAGAGGTGTCCCAGCAACGTTTCCTGTTCTCGGATAACAACTCTTAGGGCCCTTTATGATGAAAACAGTCTATATTTGGTGTCATGTTCAACCAATCGATCATCCCTATCAATCCCGCGCACTATTTGCCCTTGAATAGGTACACAACTTGACCTAAGCCCGCATGTGTAATGTAATTCCAGTGATTCCGCTCCAATTATCCACTCTTCCTGCCATGATTAATGCTTTACACACCGCATTCCAAGAATTCCGCCAATGACTTATCATTCCCTACGAAATCGTTTATTATGCTAGCCCTCCCGATAGTGAATAGGACAAACAAACCAACAAGGCAAGTGCCTTATCAATCCCCAAGCCTGATAAGCCAAACAAAATTTTCACAATGTTTGCGCAAAACAACGAACACACTGTCACAGGCGCACCTGTTACCAAAAGTTTCGTTACGTATACGACACCCGCTGATAAGATTACAATTCGTTTACACTACGACTTGTGCGTGTTATCTTATCTAATCAAGCGCTGAAGCGATTCAAAGCTTCGAGTTATCTCTTCAGTTCAGTTTGGTAAGTTAGTAATTTTCAGTACAACGAACAGCGAAGAACGTCAGTGTTCTCAAAACAAAATAAATACAATATATACCCAACGACAGGTGGAATAGAATAACTTGTTTGCAATTATACTGATCCTTAACGTTTTATCCGTTTTTTTTTCTTCTGTTTATCCGGCCGATAGGGAAGTGTATCTTTCCGTGAAGTAACGAACGATATTTAGAAAACAAAAAACTTTTGCAACATGGTGTCTGTGGAGACTATTGGATCAATATTCATCAAAGTGTTCAAACTGGTAGGTGTCTAAGAAAATTTTATCCTGCATTTCGGATAAACTAAAAACGATGAGATCATGTTTAAAATTAATTTATTTTTCGAGTGATTAGAGTTTTTCGTTCAAATTTGTTTCGAAATAATTCATAATAATAGCACTTGTGCTAGCTATGTTGGGTTTGATTAAAGATAAGTTATCTCTGTTGCTTGTGGGAAATAAGATATTACTCACGGTTGGATATGAGTGTTGGTGTGTGTGTGTGTGGGGGAAATAGGGAGTGGTTCGTATTGCGAAACCGGGTCGAAAACGGTAGAGAAATGACTCACTGTGTCAACTGAATAGGAATTCATTGCAGGATAATACGATTGCGGCGTACTACAAAGCAAAATATGACTCAAAACATGCTCGGATAAAACATCGCACAGTGGATTTTCATAAATTTACTGTTTTATCCTTATGAATGATTACTCCTTTCGTGAAACTCTATAAAATGTCAAGTGGATAAAACATCGCATGTCTAAAACATTCCCATTTCTTTCAGGTTCTGAATTTAGTCATCATAATTCTCTATAGAACTGGATTTGGTGGTGAATTCCTTGGTATTGGCGGCACGTGGAATCTTAATGAAGAGAAAAGTCCCGACTGTGAAATTGTGGCCTCGGGCGTTTTTGTTGGATTCTTCATATACACCGCCGTCCATTTGATAGCTTATTCCTTCGGTACAACCAAACACAAGCGGTAAGTACACTGTCTACACACACTCCACAGGAATTCAATTAACCAATTTAATTCAATTTCAGTGAATTAACTGACACAATCATGAACGTTGTGGGTACCTTCATGTGGATAGCAGTCGGTGGTACAGCTCTACACTACTGGAAGGGATACATGTCCGATCAGGGATTCTTGTATGTAGCATCAGAACGACAAGTTGGCATTGCAATGGGTTCACTTTGTGTTGTCACTGGAGCACTTTACCTATTGGACACAGTGCTGGCATTTGTACACTTTGCCAAGGGCGACTCGGAATTACAATAAACAAAAGCAGACAAGAAGAAAACATAGAATAAGTTCGTGGACCTTTCTAAGCAATTTCTTAACAACACATTTTGGTTTAAGTTCAAATTAGATTTTATACATAGTTAACATTTATGACAGGACACATTTCATTCCATACATGTATGTAGGTACGCACCTGCATTTTGTCATACCCAGTTATGAGTGGCTAGGGTCGTAGACTAAATTTAAGCTGACAATTTACTAACATTTTATGAACAAAACTTTTTAATAAATAAAGAAGAAAAAAAAACTACATCCGATGTAGCCTAGGGAAGTGCGGCTTTTCATTGAGACTTTGAACAAAACACCGCAGCGCGTGACTGTCAATATGTTGGAATCTAATGGCATGCAATGAAAATTATTGCTGCGATCGTTTGAAGTTTGGTTCATAAATCGTTTAGACGTATTCTCAGGCCATGTGCTAGGAATTTTAAATCTAACGCGGCTGTAGGTGGCATCTTTTGATGCTACATGACGTATGGAATGCTAGTTTGTAATCTGTATAGACTGATTTAAGTCAAGTCTCTGAGATGAGAAATATCCGCACAGCAAGGGTACTAAAGCCAAAGTAAGATCAGTTTGTTTTAGAGTAAATTTCTCACTAGATTATATTCCGAATGTGGAACGATCACTAAGGAAGATCTGTGGACATCGATCGATGTTTTTCATACCAAATGTGGCACGATCACCTTGAAAAGATCCTCGAAAACGATAATGAATCAAACGATCAAGATTTGCCAAGAGAACGACAAATTTTTCATCCCAAACCTTGGACGATCACCCAAGAACATCGGTCGACGACGGTAGCCGAAGGATGCTCATGAAGATAAGAAATTGAGAAAGATTGTTTAAATGTTTTAAGGCATTCGGAGACGATCGCGATAGGAGGATCACTAAAACGAAGTTCAAACTAGTCATGTCCAATAGGATGATCACTGAACAAGAAACCGATAGATTGAGTGTTTTCAAGATTTTCATAGAAAATGTGACATGATCACCTTAAAACGACCTTCGACAACGATCATGAATAAATGATTACTCAGAAAAACTTTAGACTTGCCAAAAGAAATACTAATTTTTCATTCCAAGCGATCGCTCAGCAAGATCAGCAGACAACGATCACCGACTGATAAACACGCAAATGAGAGGTTTAGAAAGATTGTTTAAATATTTTCAAGATGTCGATACGAGGATCATTACGACGAAGTTAAAACTAGCCAAGACCACAACTGAACGAGGATCTGCCGACAGATTGAATGTTTTCAGGATTTCCACACCAAATGTCGCATGATCACCTGGAAAGGTCCCTCGAAAACGATCACGAACAGAGGATTACACAGATATAGACTTCGCGAGACAAAGACTGATTTCTATTCCATTTCAAAACCGGATGAGGATTAGAAACCGTGTGTGGTACGATCAATCAGTAAGATCACTTAGCGATCATGAATACACAATATAGCAAAGAAGATCACTGCACAAGGTCAGAATTGAGCCCATTTTTCCGACCTCTTGCGGATAACTTAAACCCATAGTCAAACATTTGTTCTACAGAAAAAGACTCACCTGAATAGCAGCTCCTGCATCGACGATATCACTCGTACTCCGACTCTTCCGCAACGTATTCACACTGCCGATGTAAAAGGAAACAGGTCTCTTTCGCCTACCAACACTTCCATCCTCCAAATTCAAAGCGTCCAGTTTCAAATCCAGAATAATAGAGCCTCTCGAAAACTCGTTCAGTCTTTCCAACTTCCTGCTGTCCAAACTGAACCGATACACGTTCTTCGGTCTATCGAGGTTATGTTCAAAATCCGAATCAAATAAAGCACTCTGCGTAACATGCTGCCGCGCCTGAATACTCGAAGCCGAGGAAGTCTTTTTCGGTCGACGCACCACCACCGTGCCGGGTGTACTGGGCGTTACTGGAGCATCGACAGTTGTTTCCAAATGCGCCGTCGACAATTGACGCTCCAGATTCTTCTCGTAATCATGGAACTTATCGTAGTCAATGAATTTCATATTCTCATAGCTCACCATGTTGTCGATAGCTTGCAGCGACTGCAAAGACGCACTCCACTTTGGGTTTAGGGGCTTTTTCTTCTCCGCCGAGCTAGCCAGAGTTCGTCGAAACGACGCTATGAACGACGATGATCGGCGCTTTTGAAAAGCCTCCTGCGGATTGTAGGCCGGACTAGCTGGTTCTTCTGGTTTCTTGAACTCGAATTCTTTCTCAGGCACCACGTCCGGGGTTTTGATCTTACTTTCGGGCTGATCGGAACTTTTTTCCATTTCCTCGGATAACTGCTCCAACTGAGGTTCGATCACACTTCGTCGGTTCGTTCGCCGAAGCAGAATCATCGATCGGCTTCGGGTGAATTTGAAGAGACTGGCCTCTTCTTCGGTTTTGGACAGATTCTCCTTGCTACCGGTGATGGACGTGATAAGTTTAGATAGACGACGTGTGAGTGAAAAACTATTGGATCTCTCGAACTTTGGTGCATTTTCGAAACCCGGTGGTGGTTGGATGGTTTTCGTCGCTGACGGAGGATCTTTGGTCTTGACATTGTTGTTGTTAGAGGTGAGGGCGTTCTTGTTGTTGGTGGATGTCACCCTGACCGAGTTTGATCGTGTGGGCTTCGGTTCCACTGGCGCTTTGGACTTCTTGGCATTGGACTTCTGAGACTTGCTGTTCGCTTTTTTGCTGTTAGACTTGGAGTCCTTGTCTTTGGTTGAATTCATCTTGGTACAGGTGAGGGTGAATCATTTAACCTATGGAAGAGAGGGAGAGCAGGCATTAGAAAGGTTTTCAAAAAAAAGTTATGTTTGAGTCCATACTACTGTTTCTACTGCAAGATGGCTTCAATTCAACTCCTATTACATAGAACTTCAAAAACACCCGTTTTCGACCACCGAATCACCTTGAATTTGATTCGAAAATTCCTTTAATCGGTTCCACCAAAGATAACCCTAATTTTTACTATTACGTCATCGAATGTTTTGATATATCTTTCTATAAACCGATTTAGGTAATCGTCTTCGTTTTAGCACGACAATAGTCTACTGTTCCAGTTTGTTTTTTCAGTCCACTTAGAGATTACTTGATATCAAGAATCTTATCATTGAGTAGAAGTTTTTGATAACAGTTTCGGAAAAGGGTACGTGTAATGGCTGGTAGTTTTCTGATTCAATTCTTTTTTTTTCTGAACTCTTTGCCGTGACAGTGGTAAGTAAGTCGTAGTCACTTCGAAAGGGAAACAAAAAAATAAAACACCTTCTTAAGATAACACAAATTAATCGGATGAAATGCTGATAAGAGCTGAACATGCAATTTCTAGGTAATGAAATCATCGACAAGTTTTTAATGGTATTGTGCGCGACGAATAGTATTCAAAAAGTAGCTGACAGCCGAAAGGTACAAAATTAAACATCTGGTTAAACGGCGGCGTAGTCGTTAACAAGCAGAGTTAATGGGTATCGCTACTGGACTGGATGAATCATGAAATGAGGTAATCTACACACCAGGTAACATTGACATGTGAAAAATTGTACAAAGAATGTAGATTTTGGTGAACCAGAAGTAGTCTGTGAAATTCCTGATGTGGCACAGGGCTAGATCGTAGTACATCAATGACCTTTCGAACGGGGCATAGAGTGAATGCCCAATAGGGCGTACAAATCCTTGATACCTTGATAACAGAAGTGAATGGACTCAACGTGAGGTTCTGCTCCACGAATCGCTGTCAACTTTTACAGACGGAGCTAGACATCAACCTTTCCTTTAACCTCCCACACTATATGCCATTCATCAAATAGCTGATCAGCATCGGATATTGTCTTATACATCGACAGTCAGACAGCCGTCAAATCTTTCGCACCTACCACTATGAGATCTAAGGCAGTGAAAGATTGCCGCGTATCACTTAACTGGCTACAAGAGACTTCTCTGGTTTGGATAGTATAAAGATTGACGGCTTTGAGGCGCCAACGCCTTAGGCAAAATATCTTATCAACAGCGGTGTGGTAAGGGAGGCCTGACAATGCAACACCGCTAGACGACTCTGGCCGACTCTAAACGGAAACAGGTCCATCTGACTCCAAAAACACAAGAGTGGAACGCTACCCAAGACATGCTCAAAGACGGATCATCTCCTACAATAACTTCTGCAGAAGTTGTATGAACGAAGAGGAAGAGGAGACTACTAGTCACTTATCTAGTTCATACAACGGAGCAAATGGTTCCCAGAGTAATAGAACGATCCTTCCTCCTTTGACATCGGCTGTACAATTGATCTTCTCTGATCTAAGTGCATCGTAACCGAGGGTCGGTCTTTACCAAACAACCAAGGATTGATGAATAGGAAGTGCAATGCGAAGTACCACAGGGTTGCAGCCTTAGACCTCTGATATTTTTAGTTATAATCAGTGACAGTGACACATTTCTCGATTACCTTCTCAAGCAATAAGAAGAGGTCAGACCCATCCTTACATACATTAGGTGGGCAACATAGGATCAGGGCTTCTACAAAGCAACAAAATACCACCGATCTGCGTGGTTAAGAGGATTATTCTTGAGAGATTCGTCAACATGGCTAGGATAAAATAGTTGAACTGAAGAGAACATAGAGGTCTAAGACCTAGTGGCCTACGGTAGATCAGATGAAATCTGGCCATTACCTTCTGAGGAGTAATCTCAATCTAAATTACTTATTCTCCTTCGTCATAGGCAGTCAGAATGTAGTGCTGTTTTTGATGGTATGATTCGGGAACTCTCAGCTGATCGAGCTCAAGAAGCAGCGTTTCTCTAAGTATGGATCAGATACAGACCTCACCAAATCCTTATTCCAAAGCACGATCCAAAGAAAGGCTAACAAATAGCAACATAATCAGTTCTGAGAAGTCTAGACCCCAAGTTGATTCATTTGTTTGGTGATAGAAAGTCCCAGCATATCATCATACGAACGTCACTCACTTTTCCATTTCACTATCAGCTCTATTTTCCAAGACCCCAGTCAGTTCCACTTACTTCCACAGTCTACAGCTCAGTCCACTCTATATTTCCAGTCACGTCTGCCTACTCTGTTGTTACATCACGTCATCTGTACTTCAACTAGATCAACGTGTTTGCAATGCATTAGCTTGCAAATTAATCTCTCACGACTTCGAAACAAGTCAACATTCAATCTGATGCCAATCTCAGACTGTCAGTACCCCCAAACAAAGAAACTATCTAAATCTTCTCTCGAGCAAACTGCTGCTTGTTCAAATAAGTTCAATGTCACCCTCAGTCCCCGCAGCAAACACCCAGCACTGGGTCATATTGATGGCCAATAAAGATACAGGAAAGTCATTAAAAGAACTCCAACCGAAGCTGCATGAGAAAATCGTTTTCTTCGAAAAACCCCATCAAAAGCCCCAATCAAACGGCCAAGAATAACAACTCATTTGAATATCTAACATTCACCACCAGCGCTTCTGATTATGACTCAACATTATGTGCAAAATACAAAATAAAAGAAATTTGCCCATTAAAAAGCCAACCAATCGAAAGGAATAATTAAACCAGAGAAAACCAACAAAATAGACCCGCAATTTGAATAAACAAATAAACCAATCGAGTTAATAATTTTACCTTCAACAGCTGCATATGCACACAGAAACTCGCGTTGTCTAAGGAAAAGGAACCAACAAAAAAAATAATCTATTTATCTATGCGAATTTTTTGTTAATTTTTTCCAAAATAATTATTTTTAAACTTTGGCATACTCTGGCGAACAAAAAAAACGAATATACCGCTGATAACGCGACGACTTCTCTCCCACACTTTTCAACGATTACGCGAGGACAATAAATAAGAAAAACAGAAACAAAAAGAAAGCAAAAGACATAATGTGGTCAAAATATTTAAGAACGAGCCGCGCACTCACTCGGTAGGCAGAGAGCAAATTGCCTGAACTGAAGAGAGTACAAAGAGAAAAGTACACAGTGGTAAGAACAAGTGACGATAATTTTGAACTTTTTTTCTGATCATTGTGACTCATGTTGTGACTGCAAGCCTATTGCTCGACCCTTGAACAGGGTTCACACTGGTCAGAATTTGGGTCAAAATATTCGCCATGACGACCCCAATTTGACAGACCGTTCGTGAACAAACCTGTTCATGAGTCTGTCTGTTGACCCTTGAGCGGGGTTCACACTGATCAGAATTTTGGTCAAAATTTTTGCCTTGGCGACCCCAATTTGACAGACCATTCGTCAAGCCGGTTTTGCTAGACCTATGTACCTGTTGGTCTTTGGTACAAGTTCTGTTACCACAGATACTGTCCTAAGCAATGCAACCTCTTCTATCTAAAACTGTTTACTTTCTCACCTTCCGGGTCTCTACTTTATATGGGGTACGATCTTTCGAATAGTCCAAGCAGACAGAAGCGTTTGTTTGGGTGCCGTACCTTGAGCTGTATGCAAACTCTCCTCTGTATATCGTGAAAATTGGACAAACCTCAGCTCACAAAACTATCCCTGACAGTGAAGCTACTAACGAACTAGCCTATTTCCATTGCTCCAAAGGGCTTGAACCCTTTTGTGGATAACTTTTTAATCAAATAAGGCTTAAGCTAAACCGATGGAAACTGCAAAGAAAAGCTCTCCTACTGGGACACACAAACTGACCTAAAATCACCTCAAGAAAATCCATATTAGTCTAGTCAATCGGATCCTGAAACTGTCACTACTCGAACCACGTTCAAAAACTGTCAAAAGGCTCAAAACATCATAAACTTGATTTCAGCCAACAGGCAAAGCCACATTTGTTTGAGATATCACAAAAGGTTTCAATAGTCGCCTTTGCCGAATCAGGTTGGAACTTCCATTTGCGATACCAACATTTCAGCAGAATCAGAAACATAGCACTTGCAGATCCATAATCATGAAAGAAAACCCATTTCGAAATTTCCATTGAAAAAGAAATGAATAAGGGCGGCCAACTCGTTTTAAAGGAGCAACCGTATGGTTTATACAAAAACGTACTTTTTTTCAAAGCTCGAGTTGGGCTTAGTCACCTCCATTACCTTGCTGGATCTGACTGTGATTTTTTATCTCCTTGCACACACATATTGCTCGATAGAAGAATTCTGAACATTTCGAATGAATTAACACCTCTTTCCTATTGGATTTTCGATCTCCTTCCAAAAGAAAGTACTTAGCCCCACATACGTTAAGGTCATTACCCCACAGCATGGAGTGGGATCAATTTTTAGGGCATTATGGATCAAAGAAACCTAACTCGATCATTTTTGAACCTCCACTCAAAACTATATGTAAGCAAATGTTTAGTAAAACTCACTTGTAAGCAGCTGTTTTGTAGAATTCCAAAATATTTTAACTTCTCTCCTTGTCCTTTGAATTTTTTTGAATTTGTGACTATTTTTGAAATTTTTCTGAACAGACGAAACACAACTATTTCTTCTTGGAATCTAAACTTTCAGCACTGATTCCGAGGTTTCTAACAAATATTGTACACTTTAACTCCGTTTTTTGAGCTTTGTAACACTTTCCGGTCAAGTAATAAATTTTGAGCTCTTTTTTAGGCCTTCTTTGACAAAATTCGACTAAACTTCGGAACACTTTTGAAAGTAACACGAATTCGTTTATCTTTTGACTCAATTTTGTTTTATTTTTGGAATTTTTCCGACCAACTGGTGCCCGAGTGATTTGTTATCCTTCCAGGAAATTTCGAACTTTTCCGACACGTTTCCCGTAGTGCGACCATATGATCAAATTGACTTAACCCACAATTGAATGACTTTATCACTGTTGTTTCCCTTCCTTTTCGTTTATTGCTGTTTCTCTTTGTGTTTTGCTATTCAAATGGGGGTCGCGTTGGACTTTCGGAACTCTCTTGATTTCGAGATGATCTTTATATCACTCAGTCGATATATTTTTCGGCTCTCTTTCGTCATGTAACCTTCTTCAGGATTTACTTTATTTTTTTTATCCACAAATATTTTTGTTACCTCTGACACTTTAGTTCTCTTTTTGCACTACTTTTTGGAGCTTGTTTTATTTTATTACAAGGCGTACACACTTACACTACACGACGTTTTATTTGCAAAGATTTGTTGGTTTTATTTTTATTTGTATTTTTTTTTTGCGAATTGATCGCGCGCGTGAACACACTCAACTGTCATACGAAGCTGAGAATTGCGAATGAAAAATGAATAAGAAACAACAACAAGAAGTGAAAAAGAAAAAAGAAAAAAACAAAAACGACAGCATGGAGGTCTGTCACATCGCGGTTTATGTGTATCTTTCAACTAAACTGCCAGCAATAATATTTAGTGGATTGTAGATACTTTAGATATTTTAGATATTCCGGTCTCTATTTTGTGCTTTCGTCTCCGTTTTGGGGTCTCTTCCACCCGCCTGTCTACACATTTGAAGCGTTTAAATCATATGAAAGTGAAGTATAACTATACACCGACAACAACCGTGCGTCGTCGTCTGTCATCCGTTCGATTGTGTAGTCGTCGGCCGTCGCCAGCCAACGGGTTTATCGCTATTTTTGTGTGTTTTCTCTCTCTCTCTTTGCGGGAGTATAACGTCGTGTCATGTGCTCTTTGTGTTGTGGAATTATTGAGAATTTATTAAGTTGTTTTTAATTATTTATTATATTTGTTTTTGCATGATAAAAGAGAGAGAGCGAGCGCGAGCTTTAAGCATTGGCATTGGATCGTGCAAAAAAAAGCAAAGTGATCGTCATGTCACTGAGGGAACCGATCGCGCTGCGTTTTCTTCTTCGGATTCAGATTCAAATGAGAGAAAGACCGACACAGGGAAGGTAAAAAAAAAACACTTGACACCTGTTAATTACAAAATTGTGTTAGATACTCGCACCTATTCACCGTGTTTGGATTATGAGTATCTACTCAAACCAATTAGAATGGGGATCAGATACAATCCGTATCTCTGCCGTATCTAAGAATGGATAGCGATAGGTTTCAGTGTGGGTGAAGGTGCGATTGTTGCGAGACAATGATATGCATAATAATCGCTGAATGCTTTGATGTGAGAATCGCGGAAAAAATATCACACATACGCCAGAGGGACTCGTTTGCTACGGCTTGTTAGATGTGAATAAAGAAATATTTGCTAACAGATAGGTGCATAGTTGTGTTAGGTGTGGGACTTGATCGGGCGTCATAAATTCATTTACATCGGAGTTTGACATCATAAATACGGATAAGGAATATGTTTCTAGTTAAACACCTTTTAGGGTCTGAATAGTTCCATTTGCTGACACTTCATGGCTTATGATGTAAATACGAGTGAGGTGGACCTGGCAATAGATGGATAAATGAGTGGATGACATCATCCAAAGCACTTGACAGACACAGACAGAACCTTGAAACATTTACGACCTGAACTGTAATGAAGTCTTGAGGTTGCAGAACGAGAACGATGAGATGAACACAGGGTTGTATTGGAAGACCAATGGTCACCTATGAAACAGGAGCAGCGGTAGAAGAAAACAGAGACGCCACAATGAAGGAGACACTGAGTCCTTCATATTTTGTCATTTAAGAGACCGCAAATAAGTTAATTCCATGAGTAGTGCTAGATTCTACAGGAAGACCTATCACAAAAGCCGCCATTAACCGTCCTGAAATGTATAACAATCTCGGGGTGGTTTAGGGAGGCCGTGAGCTACAAACCAACTTTCCTACATAGCTTCTTCAGCTTGAGATCAGTCGGAAAGAAACAGTCAAGACCTGGAAGAATAAAATACCACGAGGCAATGAACAGATCTACTAGATCTGGTTGGTCGTGGTTCAAAACCACGCAGCTATAAAGGTATGGAAATGTCTGGTAAAACTGAATGAAGAAATACATGTACTACCCCTGAACTCCAACAGGTCAAGTTAGAATGAAAGGTAACAAAGGGGGCGATAGAATAGCAAGATGAGGATAAGAAGAGCCCCAAAGGATTCTCTAGGGCTTGCAACCAAATTTCCAGAAAGAAATGCGAGTCTAGAACCCGAAAAGTTTATTCAAGGGAATCCAAGAGAGTCTTAGACAGTTACACAAATGTGAAGGAGAAATCTGAGACTCTGAAGCAACTCCTAATCAACAAAATACCGAAATATCATATCATCTTCACATAAAGTGGTCTAGAGAGGGTGTTAGGAGATAGACTGTACATTGAGTTACTTAACCTTCAACAGACCCCTGAGGACATACACTTTGTCTATTAATTGGTGGATTCGGCCGTGTACTGGCCCCGGCGTTTTAGAAACGGCACGCTCTACTAAGTGCTGTGCCCAACCAGGACGAATAGAGACGTTGCCAGTTCTAAGGTCAAGTACCTGATTTCAAAGCAGGAAGACAGATTCTCCAAAAGTTTGAAGGACATCGTCGTCCTTCCTTGCTGCCAATCCCTTCCCTTACATATGTAAGATCCCGGACTGCCATCACATTTGTTGTATTGGCACCACGTCCTGAAATGGCCCCGTGGAGTCATGACTGCAAGAAGGTCCTATCCAACTGTTCATTGGTAAGGAATTCATGACTCTATAGTACCAACTTTAGCGTAAAACCCCCCAAACAAGCTTCACAGCCTTGGGGTCTCCATTTAAACATCGGACTTGCATCACTTTTCCAAAATCCATACACTTCCAGCGGTCACACATCTCTTACCAGTCTCTCGGATGTGAAAGCAAAAGTTAGCAACAAAATGATTTAATGCCATCCATCTAACGAGTCTAAAATTAAATTGGATCAGATAAACAAATAGAAAAAAAACATTATTAACAGCAGAAACAACACCACACCAGCCATTCAGCCAGCAGTCACTAAATGGAAGTAATAAACTGGACTGGATCGCTCTCTCGATTAAGTGAAATTCAATTGCACGACATATTAAAACCATACTCGCGCGGTATGTGTCTATGTCTACCCTTGAACTCGTCTCATAGAAAACATTCCATGCCACCCCCACCGCCGCCTCTTATTGTTTATCACATGTGCCTTTTTGCACTCTTCATCTTCGTTTCGGTTTTATATCTTCAATCCCTTGATTGCCATAATCATATCCATTCAAGAAAAGACATCAAAAAACCGCGTGGCCGCACGTCTTTCGCGTCGTTGTCTGTTTACATGAGAGTATCTCGAACGATTACGCAATTATAGATACGCGCGTTCGTGATGAATTCGGAATCACTTGGCCCCTGGGTTGGATATTTGATTTGTTTTTTTTTTTTGTTGGATGTGCAAACGGTTTGTAGCGCCGCACGCCATTTGTCGCTCTGGCAATTGGCATACTGTGGCTGGGTCTGTGTTGGATTGGATGGGGCTGCGCCTTTGAAGCTTCTAGTCGCAATGGTATGCTGGAAGATATTATTTACTTTTTAGCTTTGGATGGGTGTATGCTTTTGTATGCCATGTTGGACGTGTTTATCTCTAGCGAGCGGGCTAATATATGGCAGCATGTGTCTCTTGGTTGGCTGATGGAAAAGGGGGTGTCACTTGCTTATCCGTGGTGGGATATTGAAAATTAGTCATTTTATCATGGAAATATCTGATTCAAATCTGCGTAACTGTGTGCCCCTATTAGCCTATCCAATCCAGGTTTTCCAGCCAATGGTGATTGAGATTCATACTCATTAGACTAAGAGAACGACTGGAAACTCACAGAGCAAAAATAATCCACAAAGGAGCTCTGCTAGATGCCACAGATTTCAGCAAAATGCTCCTGTTCATTCCTCTCATTGAGCGAGGTAAAGAATGCCATCACAGGGCAGTTTTTGTAAGTCCTATTGTGAGTCTTTGCCTCTCTGTTCAAGATCCCAATGAGAGTGTATTATGCTTTTGTTAAAAAGGGGTTCTGCAGAAGCTTTTTGAATCTCGGCTTGAAATTGTAACGACTTTCTTTCAGTGGCTTCAATACAGGGGTTTTGAAGCAAACACTTCCTAACATATGCCAGGTTTCTGCAGCAGGAGATATTGCCCGAGCAGCACTACAGTGCAACAGATTTTAAGACGACTTTCAGTGATCTTGACCAAAATCTTACTCAGGGATAAACTATAGTCGAAAGTGAACAAAGATTCAGTGCTGGTATCACCATGGAAGACTGTGACATAAGATTTTGTTACACTTTGGGCAAACAAGCAAAATTCCTTCCAGATGACCGTGAAAAATCGAAGCCTCTCTAACTGTCTCTCAGCAAAGAAGACCTCATATAAACTACTGCGTCCAATGCTGGAGTATGACCTTGATAAAATGTACCTTGCATTGAGTAGGATATAGTCAGAGAGACAACCCAACCATCAGTTGCAACTATAGACTATGACTGTTCTAAAGTCCTTTACGTTAAGACACCTATGTAAGTAAAGGACTTGAATATATTGATAAAATCGATAGACAGTATCTTAAATAGAAGATCAGGGAATAAACACGGTCAATGGTAGAAGGCAGGTTATAATGGTCGGGGCAGGTTGTAAGGAACTTCTTTCAACTCTCCAACTGCAAGCTCTGTCGAACTGCCTGTTTGTAACTTTCATTTATTTCAGACGTTTCTTGCTACAATAGGCACGGAAATTCTCTACAACCTACCCCAGATACTTCAAGTTTATTATATCTAGATCAGTAGGTCACAAGAGAGTACATGAGATATGAACCCTTCTACACCCAAAAAAAAAACCTTTACAACTCCTCCCTCCAAGGGGTTGCACAGTGTCTCGAATCGCATTATGAATCCCCATGCAACCTTCTTGCCTGAACACCAATTTACCAGCCATCTGTATCTACACACAGTATCTATCTTTCGTTGAAATGACATCACTACTTCAACATTTCAGGAAAAACAAAAAAAAATCGCCCGCAGTTCCGACACACTCTGGAATTAAGTATTCCAACTGCATCTCGGTCTGACTTCATATTTGCCCTGCCCTCCCGCCCACCTCCTCCGTCTGGCCGCCGAAATGGACAATAAAAAAGTACAAAAAAAAGAGAAAAAACTCAAAGGAAAGCAATAAAAGTCGAGAAAAAATGAGAGCAAATAAAATTTACTTGCTTCGCCAGGTTCACGTCTGTCGAGAGTTGCATGACTGTGCCAGTACGACGACCGATCGACGTCTGAACGTAAACACCTCGCCATGCCACATTGTAAACAGCTTTAAAACCCAAAGCAATTAGGGCTTTTTAATTTGCTTGCTACTAATAGGTGCTCCACCACCATTACCATCAGTGGGCCACTTCCACGACGACGACGACGATGACTCTTATCAGCAGTTGTCAATAATTTTCGCAAAACAGCGCTCTTCAGAGGTGTTTTGCTGATAAGCCTTTTAAAAACCAAACAGGCCACTTCATGCCGAGGCCAGCAAATGCAGGTAAACTTAGGTAATGAACCTCGGAATGGAATTTCCTTTGACTTATATCTGGAGTAGGAAAAATAAAGGGGGAAAGCGTAAGCGCTTTCGTTTGTGAGAGGAATACTAATTGGAAGAAGCTCTTGTAGACTGTGTAGGGCCTGATGTCGAGTCGGCTCTTGTGTCTAACCACGTTCGATGGCGATGACAAGATCATTTAATTAGACAATTGATTGATTGAAATTATTAAGTAAAGGAATTTGAGGTACGCAAGGTGGAAGTACCTACAGATACAAGCCTTGCTGTCAATAGTTGTGCGATGTTTTGGGGGTGTGTTGATTGGAAAAACTCGCTCTTTGTGGAAAAACGTGCAAAAATGCATGTGCATCGCGAAGTGATGCGAACAGATGGGAAGGATGGGATGTATCGAATTAATATGCATCTAAGTACCTGAGCAGAAATCAAAGCAAGTCTATACTCGTCGTATAAAGCACATCGACTCCGTAGAGGCATTCATAGAACAACTCAGAACATGAACAGTCCAAGTAGGAGCTTTGAAATAAGGCACCATCTTCTAAGCCAACATTTAATAAACAAATAAACAAATATTTGAGACAATTAGGACATACGTATTCCAGGACCTATATCCTTTACACAAGTTCTCTTACACTTTATCTGATAACTTTCTCAGCACGGACCCTATCTTAACATTTAGCTTTGCTTAACTCAGCGGAGACAAATTCTTCCCTCAAACAAAAACCAGTTGTATTTCAAGTCCTTTAATCACTGAGGATTACAAAAATTCAACTGTACAACGCTGAAAGGGGCCCCACGACAACATGCTCGTCCAGCACCGGCCCATCTGCCAAGTTCCGAAACAACTTCACGGAACCTATAGCAAGATGTGGTGGTATCTCACCGGGCGACAGGGAGATGGGGCCCTGTCTACCACCTGGGACTAGTCCTGAAATTGAGACTTCTTGAAGCGAGAAATAGACAAAGCCCTGCTAAAACTACCTAGATGAGTGCCCGCTTCAGATCTACGAGTCCATGAAAGGAAGCGAATCCTAGTCATCTTTTATTGACTCTCTTACTGCACTCGATTCTAAGAAGCCATTGCACTTCCGGACGGAAGATTGACTAAGCATGGCTTTCTGGGAAATCACAGTCAGTACCTGACCGAGTTGCAATTCAAATAGCAATTCATAGGATTAGTCCTTGTCCTTGCATCCACAGACTAACCAATTTACTCAAAGTTATGTCAAAAAACAGTCGCGAGACCCTCCTTCAATGAATGCATTTACATACATATTCAAACACTGACCACGATAACCTATCAACCAGTCAGATGTTTGTAGCGAATATTCTCTACAAGGAAATCTCTTACAGACTTGAACCTGGATTCTTTGGATTATTTCATTTTTGTTGCATACCAGCGTTACTGAAATGAAATACAACCTTTTGAGTGATATTTTCTGCAGAAAACTTGCAGCTACGATTCACAAGATATCGTGCTTAGATACACGCCTACTAAGCCCATTGCACTTTCACTATCTGTCCTGCTCACACAGATATCTCATAAAATAGTAACACCTTTGTGGGTTATATATACAAATATCTTCAAAACTGCTAGAGAGTATATTTCCCACTTTATTACCGAGTCCAATCCACGTCATATAAAAGAATGAGAATCAACAAGAGGTAACAATAATTCAAAGCCATTCGTATGCAACAGACCCAAGGGTTTCTTTCCTGCTGTCATATTGCTGACTACCTGAATGTAATTTAGTGACTTACAAGCAGGATTTCTGCAGGAAAATATCTCAACTGTAAGGATCCTATGCCAGGGAGAAGTTATTATTCTAGTCTTACAGTGAAGCCCCCACTGAAAAATAAAACACCTCCCAGTTTGCAATAACAATTCAAATAATTATTTTTATTTAACAAATATCACACATTATCACCAATAACTGAGCACTTTAAACCAATTAACCAAAGCAATTAACTGCAAACAAAATATTCAAGAAAACGTTGATGCACTTAGCAATCTCCAAATAATTCGATGATTGAGTATTTCTGGTGGATCCTGTTTCACTGGTTTCTCAGTCATGTTGGAGGCATCCGATATAGACATCACTGCCGCTGCATCACAGTGTAATGAAATCACAATTAGGATTGTCAATAAAATGACTGACAGATTTTTCATGATCTAACTAATGCAGGCGCCTACCCTTAACCTTTGAATAACCGAGAGGAACTTGATTTAGAAACTTCTCGAAAGGCAGGGAGACCACGACAATAATAATCATTTTATTGCCCTAAGTTACCAACAAGACGGAGGAAAAACGATAACAAATTGTCATTTTACAATCTTTGATAAGAGATTGTGTAGTACATATGAATGTCTGGCTGTATGACGGCAGCAAGGGGTTGTGGGAAGCAAAATAAGCCTGATGGTATGCGTTCTTTGTTGGAAATGAAAATCCTGAAACAGCCTAAGAGGAGGCTTTTTTTGTTAAGTAAATGTAGACCTTCATGCAGGCGCCTCGTTTAAGTTGTGATGTGTAGGTGTTACCAGATTCCAAAAGCTTTTCTTATGACCTTCCCTTGGACTTCTTCTGTTTAACGCCAGATCCCCAGAGTGGATGAAGCCAAAATACTATTACAACCGAAATACTTTTGATATTCGATATATTTTATCAAATATACCACATACCACATACCGAACTAATCTATGGTCACTACCTCAGGTAAGGTTTTGTCTTCGAAGGGGTCCGTGCTAAGCTGTGTCTCAATCCTTACTCGATTTTTAAAGAAATATAGGCTCTTTGACAATTTTTCGGGTTGACAACGTCGGCCTGACAAGCCATGATTGCCAAAGTACTCGTCATCTTACAACTCACATCGACCCATCATGATATGCCACATCAGATAAGATAGACACTATCATCCTTAGCCTATGTGACCCTGAATGAGAGTAGAAATGACGCATTTTACATACATATACGTTGCCTTAAACTTCAGCTATCAGTTGCCACACCCACGATTCAAGACAAAACAAAAAAAAGACACATTTCGAGTCCAAAGAATGCCAAAATGCAAACGATGTCTTCTTATCAAAATGGCACCAATGCCGCCACGTCCATTAGTGTTTAACAACCTTTATCGACATGAAAAGCGACAAGAGACAGACAGTACGAAGGCAGCAGGTGCCTATAAAAAGCTTTCACTATCCAAAGATCTGCCGCAGTATCAAATAGCGGAAATAAACCAAAAGGATTACATCTCAAAATAAATTCGGTTATTTGCTGTATCTAGGCCAAGTTTTTAGCAAAATTATGCTCCATTGGAGTTTTTTTCTTGCCCTCCTTGGGACAGTAGTCCTGCAAGCATCGGCTATTAACATACGGACGGTGAGTAGACCAGAAAGCAGGAATGGAAGGCTTATATCAGTTACCTCATTCGTAGATGTGTAATGGACATTCATCGGGAACGCTTTTACCAAATCCGCAAGACTGCAATTCGTACTATGTTTGTCAATCCGGTCCACAGTTGGCTTACTGTGACTATGGATTGCATTTCGATCGGGTACACAAGGTTTGTAACTGGCCTAATTGGGCTAATTGCAAATTAGAAGAGGTGGAAGTTGATCACTTGATTGTGGATCAAGTCGAAGGACTGCCCAAGGAAGAGGAACTTGCGGAGCCCCATAAGCCAGAATTTAATGAAAACAAGCCTACAGAGGAGCTTAAGGAGTCAATTAAGCCAGATTCAGGGGAAGAAAAGTTAGAAAATAAGCCTACAGAGGAGCTTAAGGAACCAACTCATCCAGATTTAGGTGAAGGAAAGGTAGATGTTAAGCCAGACCACAATGAAGGAAAGCCTACAGAGGAGCTTAAGGAACCAACTCATCCAGATTTAGGTGAAGGAAAGGCAGATGTTAAGCCAGACCCCAATGAAGACAAACCTGCAGAGGAGCTCAAAGAACAAACTCAACCGAATTCAGGTGAAGGAAAGCCAGACTTGAATGGAGACAAGACAGTTGAGGCAATTAAAGAGCCAAATTCAGGTGAAACCTCTCTTCATACTCAGCTTTCCAAGGAGCTAGTCGACGAAGCCTTCGAAAGTGAAGTAATAAAGTCGAACGGAGTTGGGCAGTTAATTGCTTCCTCGCTATCTAAGGATCCAAATTCAATGGATAAAACTCCAATGGAAAAAGAAACTATTGAAATTCCAGGCTCAAAACCCGAGGCAGACCATCTTCTGGCTGTAAACGTGCCAGTCGTTTCGTCTAACGACACAAAGGATACTGCGCACGTTATAAAGGTACCAGTTGTTGTTCCTGCACAAAACCCAGATTTTGGAACTCCAACTGACCCTAAGCCCTCATCAAACCTTACCCTGGCAATTCAGGTGCCGATAGGAGGGCCTCATGTTTCCGAACCATTGGACGTAGATCAAGTACCAATTGTCGTCCCTGGAGACATTCCGAACTCCTCAGTAGGTGAGATTGTGGACGAGACGTTAAGTCCCATTGAGCAGATCCCAGAAGATCTAGATAAAGTTGAAGCGTCAAGCCCATCAAAGCAACAACCCCAGGTAATTGAAGTAGCAGCCCCTGTCTTACCCGTGCACGTATTAACGCCAAATGAAGACATAGCAGCGTCGTCTCCAGAGAAAGTCGATACCTCAAAGCCATCAAAAAACACAAACCAAGTAATTGAGTTATCCGTTCCGGCAAGCCCCGTTGAAATTCCGAACACGAACATCGACAACTCCAGACCTCAACAAGTTGAACTCGCTGTGGAGAAGATAGAGAAGCCTATCGACCCTAAGCCAGTGAAAAACCCAACCCAGGTCATTGACTTGCCAGTATTTGGTGGACCTGACTTGGTTATACCCCTGCCAAAACCTGAAGTTGGGAAAGTTGATAGCTGGACACCAGTAAAAGAGCATCAAGATATAAGCATATCATCGTCTGAAGAGAAACCAGCAAAAGCGACTGAGGACCTAAGTTTGTCATCGTCTGAGGAAGACTCAAGCTCATCATCGGAATCTGTCCAATCGTCTGAAGAGGACCTGAAGCCAGCAAAGCCGTCCAAGAAAAAACCTACGAATGTGATCGCGGAACAAACATCCGACTTAAAGTCTTCAGAGGAAGAACCCATACGCGAGGTGGAGAAAGTCACAATAGCCCATGGCAAGGATCAGATTTTACCAGACTCAGCTCAATCTTCTGAAGAACATCCAATACAATCACCGCACGAGAATGCCGAGAGTGCAGAAGCATCAATTAACCACAAGGGGTCTCCTGAATCTTCCGAGGAAAATATCCTAAAGCCAGGCCAAACCATTGACACCCAAGAGCACAGCGCCAATTCTGATTCAGTTGAATCATCAGAGGAAAACGTCCTAATACCCACTCAGCACATCCATCCAGGCCAAGGCACTGTAAATAAAGTGTCCACCGACGAGGTATCTGGAGAAAAAGTTAATAAGCCAAACCACCAAATAATTGATTCTGAGGAGCACATGGGGTCTCCGGAATCATCTGAGGAAAACGTCCTAAAGCCAGTCCAGAACAGTGTTTCCCAAGAGGACAAGAAACTTCCGGATTCAATTGAATCATCGGAGGAAGACGCTCTTGTAGGCAATCATCATATTCACCCAGGCCAGAGCATCTTGAATAAGGTGGAAGTCTTCATTGACCCGCAGACGGAGAAGGTAGCTACTAACCCATCAGAAGAAATCATCCTACACCCACATCATGGTGCAGTCGAAGAAGAAAAAGACTCTCTTGAATCGTCTGAAAAAAACGACCATCACTACTACCCGAACTATGTACACCAGAATAGCATTGAAGCATCCCAGGACTCCCAGTCCTCAGAAGGAAGTCAAAGGCCACTACTTCCTATCAAGGTTGAAACCCTTAACCCTAAGCCCTCAAGCGAGTCTGCGGAGGACATCCTACACCACCTACCTACGCCATATGCTGACTACAAACATGAGAAACCTCTTACCCCCATTGGCAAGCCTCTCACACCTGAATCAGAAGCAAACTTAACCCCTAACCACTCAAACCTCATTGTGTCCATTCTCAGTGTGGCCTCGTTCCAGGGCAATTCCTCCGCAAACGCCACCATCAACCGACCAATTGTCGGAGCACATAGCACCGAAACGGGACACCCAATTGACGTGATGACTGGCTACAGTTCCAAAAATGTCCAATGCATCCACACCGGGTTGTACTTCTTACCCCATCCGAGCAGTTGTCAAAAGTACTTCATTTGTGCATACCACCACTTGCACTTGCATTCGTGTGGCAATTACTTGATCTGGAACTACAAACGGGAGCAGTGTGAAGTGGGCTCCGATTCCAGATGCTATTCAAGGGAACGAGTGGAACGCCCAAGGCCACAAAAACCTTCTAGAGAGGAACCAATTGATGAAATCATCCCAGTAACCGATGCACCCGTCACACCAACTCCGATGCCAACTTTGCGAACGACTCAGGCCACAGAGCCCACTGTTAGCCGCGATAGTTTGATACCAAAATGCACTACCTTACGACAAGTCTATATGCCGAGCTATGATAACTGCAACAGGTATTACATTTGCATCCTGGGACAGCCAGTCTTGACATCATGTCCAGACAACATGCATTGGGATGCAAAAGGTGAGTTTTGTGGTAATCCGACAGAGGCTCAATGTGTTCGGGAATAGGGGGTCCCTAAAGGGTCTAAACGAAATAAACGATTTTCAGAATATGGGTGTGTTGTTTGAATTTGGTTCCACGCCCTGAGTCCCTTCGACAGAAAGCTTTAAGTAAGGATGTCATTCAAAGTGAAGGGCAAAAGGAATTTTTAGTCCGCACTTTAGATTTTTTTAAGCCAGGCTTTGAAGTTTAAAGTAAAGCGTTTGTAGCAAATGCCTATGGGCTACAGTGTCGAATCAAAATGCCATGAAGACCGGATATAGAAGCAAGTAAATAGTAATTCTGACCGAGTTATCGAAGCAAAGGATCATGCAAAGGATTTGTCAATCTTTTGGTTCGTAATAGTATTTAGTTCGGAGGTTTAAGTAGTTTAACTATTCGTAACAATGTTTCCTAGACTCCACAATTGCTGAGATGAAAGGAACACAAGAAGAACTTATGGTTCAGTGCAGAAAACTGACGGAACAAGTAGACCATTGTTTAGAGCTAGTCAGTGGTCACTAAGCTGGATCAAAGCTCACTGATCATCTCACCATCAAGCAGAAAAATTCTCAAAACATTGTCTATTCCCAAAGTAGTTTACTTTTGTTTCCATAAACTCGATGAGTCCATGAGCAAAATTTTACAAAACCAAGCATTTGCTCATATTTTTCATCGAAAACCCAAGCAATTCCTCTCAATGTGTTTCCGAAAAGAAATTTCATTCAAGACTCGTGACCAATAGATCAGTGAGTTTCAGCAAAATAAGTCAACTAATCCAGTCATTCTAAGACAAGCCCCTTGCAGTTCACCATTTGCACAAATCAAAGGTATGTTCAGCTATCACAAGGGATCACAAGTATTAGAGACAACCCCGCCTGACACTTATCTAGTCATCATGATATTTTTAACACCAGCAACAGTTCATTCACGAACGATGGGTTTTTTTTTTAAATCAGAAATCGATCTACAATTTGTTTATTTCAGTCTATTTCGGTAACATACTACTTTTATCTTATCACATCAGAGGACTGTAACATTAGCCTACAATCTCACTGGTATAGATGTTATAAAATCAAAGAAGATACCGGCTTCCGTTCACGCGTATTCTGATTCTGAAGCAGACACAGAGGATTTACGTCATTCGGCAGAAGGGTCAAGTTCAAGGAATTTTTTTCCTAAAGCGGAAACTAAGTATCTTTCATGAAAGATAGTTGGAAATACATAGATTGGAAGGTAAACCTAGATGCATGAACCCCTTAAGGGCCAAATTGAAAGGAAACTACGTTACTTACTTACTTAGGTGGCGCTAGAGTCCGGGGTGGACCTGGGCCTCAACCATCAAGTCTATCCAGTTAGCTCCCTCCGCTAACTCCCTCTAGTTGCGCACTCTAAAGTTGATTGAGGTCCTCTTCCACTTGTGCTCTACTGCATTGAATTCTCCGGGTTCGAGGTCGAAGAATCTTCGGCCCGGAGCGTAGTTGTCCATTCCCTCTACACATCCTAGCCATTTTGGGCAATTGATATGTGCTTTTCTGCCCCGGTTGATATCGCTGTACTCCAACGACCGTCAAGGCAAACGGGACCGAAAATCGTAGGATTTTGCTCTCAAATCAAACGAAAGTATTTTCATCTGTCTTTGTTAACGCCCATGCTTCTGCGCTAAAAAGAACGACTGGGATGATGAGGGTCTTGGGTGCTTAGGGTCTTAGGAGTTTTTAGGCTAAAGAAACAGCAATACGCTTGATCTCCGAAGTTATGTTATTGTGAGAGTTTATAGACGAAGTCCCTAACTACCTCCAGGCTATGTATTGCTGTCGATTGTGACGTTCTGTCCAATTGGTCGGTGTTGTGTGTCCCTTCTTGTTGACAGGATTTTGGCTGCTTCTGCTCCAATACCTGCAAACGTATGAGTGACAGCTCGCTGTGTCCTGCCGATGATATCAATCTCGTCATTGTATGAAAGTAAGCTTTATAGCTTGCCATATCTCTTCTAAATTCCTTACAAAAGTATGCCACTTACAACTAAAAACTTTCGCAACACATCTCCTTGGGGTACCATACCCTAGGTGTTAAGGATGCTGCTCAGCCGGCCAATATTTCTTAGGTACTTAGTCTATACCCTAGACTCTATGGTATAAAGATAAAGGCGGCCTTAACTTCCAATAGAAAAGAAAACTCTCCGCTCTTCGATTGAAAATGTTTCCAACCGCTGACAAATTCCTGCCAAAGACTTGCAACCTCATCCATCATGCGGCCACTACGCTTCTTATCGTTACCACTGAAGTATTTAAGCATAGCCCCGTCTGTTCACGGCAATCAGTTATTTTCAAAATTTTACCAAAACAACAGACTGCGCTATGAGAGGTACATTCCATTCCATCCAGAGGCCGCTAAATCCACTTCTACATCCACTTTCAGATCTCAAAGGACCATTAGCAGTGCTTGTCAGCCTTCTATTATCATTGTCCGCCACGTCAGCGTACGATGTCGCTCAAACCTGTGCAATAGTTCCAAACAACACATGGATAGCAGACCCGACTTCTTGTGCTAGCTGGGCCTATTGTGTCAACGGCGAACCAGAGTACGGCCAATGTGCCGATGGGTTAATGTACAACTCTCGCTTGGCCTCGTGCGATTACGCCGATGATGTCACCTGTATTACCAACAATGTCACAACATTGTGCGCCGGCCTTAATGACGTCTACAGAGCCAATCCAACAGATTGCCAAGGCTATTGTTACTGCGAGAACGGTGAAACAGGCTGTACACTATGCCCGACGGGACAAATCTACGATGCCACCACGATCTCTTGTGTCTGGCCCAAATCGTATACATGTGCGCTGGATTCTCCATGCAGGCTGGTGGCGGATGATGTGTTCGTTGCCAACAACGACGACTGTGCAGGATACTATCAATGCAAGAGTGGAGTCGGTACTGCCGGTTCATGCCCTAGTGGGTACTTGTACAGCGCTATCACGGGTACGTGCGATTATCCTGCAAATGTTGTCTGCCCCGCGGGATCATCCTCGTCGACCACAGTCAGTGCCAACAGTCAGGTGGGTAATGCCACTACATGTGCTAACTTGACATCGGCCGAGTATTTTGTGAACGACGGAGCAACATGCCAGGGATACTTCTACTGCGTCAATGGATCGTCGACAACGACACCAGCGTGGGGAGAATGTCCTAGCGGAAGTCATTTTAGTCAGACGCTGCAGGAGTGTGTCGATCCATATGCGGTCGCATGTCAGTACAATCGGTGTGAGGGAGTATCGTACACGTTTGTCACGCAAATCAATACAAACTGCACAGAGTATGACATTTGTAGCAATGGTGTGACAGATACGAATTCAGAAGCTGCTTGTCCATCGGGCTTCCCGTACTTTGACGAGGCCCAACAGGCTTGTGTCGAAACTGAACCAAGTTATGCGGTTTGTTAGTAGGGCCTCACTGTATTGGCAGAATGAATAAAGCAAGATTTATATAATGATTGCACTGCTTGGTATTTGTTTTCCCTTTCTCTCGCATCTAGAATAAGAATACGACTCAAATCAGATCCCTGAGGTACTCCATGATTTTTCCGATGAGACCACACAAGAGGCCGGAGAGTGGGTGTCGTGGCTTAAGTGATTAGTACCTGCGTACTAGGGGTTCCACGGCCGAGCATCTGATAAACATCCGAGAGTACAACTGACATGAGAGAGCCTTACACAAGAAGTAAGCGATAAATAAAAATTTGTGCCTGTGAGAGTTGCTAACAAAGCCAATCTAAACAAAAACTCTTTATTTATTTAATTACAAATAGGATATGTAAGTGGGTCTGATTGACAAGCTTGTGCTTCCTCATTGAAATACGGGTTTCCAGTGGGACAATTTGTTGGTGTTCCCGCTGTGTAGTTCTTGCAGATATAGTATTGCTTGCATTTGCTGCCAGGTACTGTCATAAACGTCTTTGATATACCGTCACAGCGATTATAGGGACAGGTTACTAAATAAGGATCGTTACACTGTTGGGTGTCAACATTGAAATTAGAGCCAAGGGGACACTGTGCCCATTGAGCACCCGACGCAACTGAAGACGTACAGTAGAAATATCCACGGCATGTGGTGGCATCGCTAGCAAATTTTTGTGATGGATACGCTATGCAGGTAGATGCAGTAGCACCGGGTGCATCACTTGGTGTTGTTCCGGGCGTCAAAGAGCACGCTACATTTTCTTTATAGTCACATTTGCCAGTATAGGCATTGAAATAATACAATGTTGGATTACAATTACCGACACTAACTACTGCACCATTTGTACAACGAAGCCAGCCGGTACAACTTGAAGTGTCCTTAACGAAACCATTCTGTGCGAGAAGGCATGGTGAGCTTGCCTCACAATTCGAACTGTCCGCCCATACACACGAAGTTGATGCTTGATTATAATTTTGTCCGTTCGGGCATTGTTGCAGATAAGATGCACCTTCATAGCAGTAACAATAGCCTTGGCAATCAAACGGATCAGATAGGAATACACCCGATTTACCGGTGCACATGGTTGTGTAATTGGCAGTGCATGCCACTTCACTTGCATAGTTACACGTGCCCGTGGGCGAATCATAAAGTAATCCTGAGCCACATTTGCCGTAGTAGGGTTCACCATTAATGCAGTATGCCCAGCCTTGACAGTCTGATGGATCGGCAACGAATGTGGCGTTTTTAACAATTTTACAAGTGTCCGCCACATCCAGGGCTTCGAGTTGCCCTACATTGGATACTAAAACCGCTGCTACTAATAGCGAAATAGCTATATTCAATGTTAAGTGATCTGAAATGAGATATTGTTTTAAATTAGTGGATAGATTGGAAGGATTTGTGGTTGCAAATAATAAATCGGAAGAATGACGTTGAGAGAGATGGAAGTGTTCGAAGTGGCTTTGGAATTTCCCGCAGATACGTACCGGAAGTCGGAATCAAATATTTTTACTTCCTACGAAGCTGACAGATGAATGATTAGTTGAAGTCGATAGTGGTTTCCATCTTTAAGGAACTTTTAAGGAGGAAACTCCCACTTTTGACACCTTTCAGTTTCATTTTGGCTAAGATGACATTTACATTGTGACATTGCTTAGTCCTTATCCATTTTTCTGCTCCAATTAGCATTCCATAACCATTTGTATGAAAGAAATGTTTCTCACAAATTAAGAAGGAGCTGATAGCACCGCAAGTGAAGAAAACAGGATAAAAGAACACTTTACTGCTGTCTAGAAGGATGTCAAAAGCGGACTAAACGCTGCTTTGTAGATCGAATAAGGACAATGACTAGCGAGTTATCATCTGAAATTTGATCCAGTTGACATGTTATCCGTTTGATCGAGCTCATACATCCAAATATGATACGTGTCATCTGACAGTTAAACATTGTCAGACATCTGAAGCTGTCATCTTCATTTCGTGACAAATCTGACAAGGAGGTCCATTTTTTAAATGAATGTGAGATGACGCTACAACCGCTGGTTGACAGATGTATTCCGAATCCGCTACTACGTCAAGCAAACGTGTGTGCGATGTCATTTTCTCAAAATAACTGCCAATGAAGCCAATCCAACGAAACACTTTTTATCAAACTCACTCACGTAATCTTTTAAAGAATCTTTTTTCATTATCCGATAGTTTGGTGAACGAAAAAAAAAACACTTTGTTGTACTGTCACTTTATTGTACCTTTCATTTTAGTTTCGAAGGATATCGTTTGTCAGACAAGTCCAAAAGTAGGTGATATCCGTTTCGTTGGTTCTTCTAGTGTGTTATAATCCTCGTACACTGACTGACTTGCAAGTATAATGCGTATTGCCTTTAAATAGGTTTCCACTTTAAATATATACCCGTCAGTGCAAGATTAAAAATTGACATCTCGTCGTAGGTTTTTTTTTTGTTTCTTTTTTAATTTTCGATTTACGTCGAGGCTTGTTCGTTTGATTATCGCTATCAATACATGCCAATTATTTTTTTTTCTAATCTCTATGAAATGTTTGGCGAATTCTTTTTGGAGGAACATAAGGAGGAAATTTTGGACGAAAATTAATGTATGTTAGGTTGCCGGTATTCACAAGAAAACGATAAGATCGTAGTTTTGACAGACCTAAGCTGTGTTTTTCTCGTGAAGTTGTAATTATAGTTTGACAAGTTTCTTTGGCGAGATTGACAAGTTTTTGCGAGAACATTATTAGAACTTTATTAGATTGGAATACCCCCCTTGTTGACATTGTATTTGACATTTGATGTTGAGTACGAGCTCGAGTAGGACTTTGATAATTTATAGTTGCATGGAAGAGGTGGCTTTTAACTCCTGCATCCTTGTTGATAAACGTATTTTGACGTAAAAGTTGACAGAAACGATACAGCTGTCAAAACTGACTTTTGTGTTTGATTGTTTATGCTGGCAACGTCCGATGCTGTCAGAGTATCCTAGCGGCTGTACGCAGTGCACATGTCCACAGTTATGTGGCGTCCGTGTTGATTTAGAAATTGATGGAATCACATGACAGCTAAGTTTGAAGATAATACTAATCAAGCAGACAGTGAAGTGATAATTAATTTGGAATTTCACTAAAAAAATATGCAAATTCATGGTGAGAATGAGATAAAACCAAAACTAGGAATAGATAGTCATTTTTTTGCGAGAACACTGAAAACTAGTGAAGATACAGGTCGGGCAATGTCTGTTTAAAGGATAAACCAAGACATTCATGAGGATGCTCGAATAGAGAGATCTATTGCTTGGAGAAGGATCAAGTTTTTTTACAATTTGATTGAATGAAACTGAAAAATATTGATCCCCACACCAAGCAATCGCATTTCAAGCCCACCAAAGCCCTTGCAAGCCTTGAGATCAGTCTGTAAACTCAGAGATTAGCCAGAAAAACTCTTGAAAAAACCCTTTCTAAAGTTAAATATTTGTTTATTTCCGAAAGACAAAAATAAAAACTCAATTGAAGTACAATTACAATGATTGACACCTCACGTGTCTGGCACTCAGTCCACACAAGCCATGTAGGCAATGAATTTCTTCGTACAACTCTGTGCCTTCTCGTCAAAGTAGAAGTTATCCGGGCAGGCTCCCTCCGATGTGCTTATACCCTCATGACAGTACGTATACTTGGAACAATCGCCCTGTTTGTTGGCAAATTTGTTGCCCATTCCCTCGCATCGATCGTACAAGCATCGAACGTTGGTTCGGTCCTTGCAGGAGAATAGGTTTCCATCGAAGAATTTGCCCTCGGCGCACTTACCGAATACCGGATTGCGATCAGCCTTACCATCCTCCATTTCGTCGCAGTAATAGTACCCACTGCAGGTCTTATCGTCTGGGATAAAGCCCACAATCGGTGCCTGATCTGTGCCACATAATTCATTCAATGGTCCGCCGGCGACGATTTCCTGCAGCACACAATCACTGTCCTCCAATTCGCCGCATAAGCCTGTCTTACGACTGAAATAGGATCCAGGAATGCATTGCGTGGTCTTGAGAACACCCCTGCTGCATTGCCTGAATGCAGTGCAAGAAGTCGGATCGGCCATACGGATATTATCACCCACAGACATGCAAATCTCACTGAGGGAACCTTCACTATCCATCTTGGGACAGGTGTAAATATTCGGGTATACACAGCTCTGGGTGCTTGGTTCGAAGTTAAGACCCTCCGGACATGCGGAATACTGCTCGACGCCGTCCAGGCAGTAGATGAATCCATTACACATTTCTGGATGCGCCAAGAACGTACCAGATTTCACATCTGAACATGGTGTCTTCGATGTCTGTGCATAGGGACATTCGACTTGTGTACTCTTACTGCATTTGCCTGCTGTTCTGTCGAAGTACCATCCTTCCAGGCAGGTGCCTTCATCAATGATATCTCCATCGTAGCTGCACTCAATCCAGTCAATGCACGAACCGGGTTGCAGGATTTTCGTATTGTGCGGTACAAGTTTACAAATATCGGTCACTTCGGCGGTTATTATGTTTGCACTGCTTACAGTCAGGTAGAGGAGGCACGAAGCCAGGACGATCTGTGGCTTAGACATCCTTTTGTTTGTTGCTAGAGATGCGTTTGCTTTTGGAACTCTCGAAATGGACTATTGTGCGACTGACACTTGACTGATGGATGGCAATTGCTTGCCGGCGGTTAAATACGTAGTCTGGCCTGAGTAAAGTGCATTTTGATGTTGCGATCTCGGTAGCTAGTCAAGTTAATTGATTTGTTGGAACAACTCCACGAACAAAGCCTTGTTCCAGAGAGAACACAATGGGTGTGGGCCAGAAGACAAAGATTGTAAAATTGATACGAGAAAGACAACGTTATCGGCGTTGTCGGTTCAAATAAAAGGAGTATAGATCTGTATCGGATAGGGTGGGTCGTCTCCAGATATGGCAGTGGAATGTCATTTTCTATGTTCTTACAATAATTGTTAACAAGTGTAACCATGTTGACAAAGGTTTTTGTTGTGAAGTTTATTCATTCATGCTTTTGAGCATCAAGGCGTTGTAGGGATGTGGAGCCCAACCTGGTACTGTGACTGATGAAGGGAACTTTGGGATCTACATTTGGACAGTAGTCTCGTATCTCCGGGACATAGCACTGGGTGTTCATATTTAACATTAACATGTGGCCATGGTCTGTGAGAGTCATCACCAGTAGATCTCCAAGTATTCATGTGACTCTCGAACGCCGGTAGGTTGATCTACAGAATATAGGTGGTACTGCATGAACAAGCGACCCCTGTGTCAGGCATCGAATGTAAGAAGCGTGTGCATGACTGAAGTTTCTAAAGTTTCTAGCTCCAGTGAGTAGAGTGTCTGAATCCGACAAAGGCGGTCCCTCCTGGCTCTCTTTTGACAAAAAAAAAACTACTATCAGTAATGAATTCAGTCAAGCTGTAGGCATGGATTAGACGGCCTGGTCCTGATCCAAAGTTTCTAGCACCAGGGTGTAAAGATTGTTTGAATCCGACAAAACCGGTGGCTCTTATCTGACAAAAATAAACTACAATTAGTATCGACTTCAGCAAGAATCTGAGGCTGGATTGGACTGGCTGGTCCTCGTGTCTTCATGGAGATCGATAACACTAGTTTTTAGGCCTCTGTTTTTAAGTGGAGATCTATGCTTACTTTGACTACATTGTTAAGAATAGGTGGAAAGTCATCAGCGTCAACAGGGACTGTCAGGCTGTGCTTGAGGCTTTGGTAAACTACGCAACTCATTCCAAAATAGCTCTAGAATGTAAGAACTCAGTGAATTCGGTCGTAAGGCTGAATTCTTTCAATCTTATCTGGATCCTAGGTCACACGAGGATTGTGGGACATGAGATCACGAATGTGATTGCTAAGCAAGGCTCAGAGGATAATTTCTCAAGATTTGAACCTGCTTTGGATCTTTCTGTACCTTGATTAGGGCCTTCATTATGAATACAATTGTGTATCGCCATGCTCTTACGGATGCAGGCCGATCAAACCTATGCTTCCGAACGTACGTAAGATATTCGGTAATCAATTTGTCTGTAGTGCATTCTTGGCTTTCTCCGAGGGTCGAGTGGTACTACAACGGATCAGTTGCGACTGAGTGCTCCAGTGATGCGACTCCTAACCCGACAAAAGAAAACTACCCAACACTCTAATTGGGGAATCAAGACGTAAGTACTACTGCTTCTGGCATCTTAAATGAAGAAAAACAAATAAATCATTGATACCCTATCTTTTGACATAAGCTGTCGATAATTTAAATTGGTTATTAGCGCTGAACATGGATAAGGGGACTCATGAGATAACTAACGACTAAATAATCTAATACAGACTATCGACATAGATAGTCGGTACATTGGCTGATGTGTTTGTTATTTTTCTACCAGAATGCGATCCAAGTTCTAGATAACCTTTATAATCAGAAGTATTTCACTTTAAAAGTTCAACAAAAGCCACACCATTTGGCGAGGTCAGTCTGAATGGTTAACAATGAATAAAACCACCGAATGACTTCCAAATAAATAACAAAACTTTCAGATCATATCACATATAATGCTCACATGATTGACTGTCTTTATCCTGATATCAAATCCGATCTCCCTCCAATCAGTCATGCCAATAATTGTGAAATAACTTAGCTGTATGTGGCACGAGTTCCTTTCTGATATAGTTAGTTTCCTACAATACCTACCTATAATGTTTATCTAATCGATTGTAAAGTCCAGAGTATCAATATTACCATAACAAACAGCGAATGAAACCAGTTGAACCTGGTTAGAGTTCCTGTTAACTTGGTGGTTCTTCACTATGATGAGGCGATGAGTCAAATGACTCAGTTGCAAGAAAATACCCTACAACTTGACCAGATTATAGCGAACTAAAGATTACTATTCGATTGTATCAGTATCTGCACGTGCTTAGACTTCCTTTGGTCACCCAATCGGTTAACCGGAACCCTAAACTAGCTTTGTCAGATTTTAGAGATCAGATATTGTGCATCTGGATCCTTAATTTTGTCAAGTAACAGACTCAAACATATATGTATGTATGAAGTCCATCCTCTCCCTTATGGATTCGTTATAAGTAAACTATATAAATAATTAACTGCTGACGTTTTAATTGATCATGTGTATCCGGTTATTTATCAATAACTACATGCTAATAAATTCATTAAGTTTTAATCTAATTTCAATCCAAAGTATAATTTGACTCCTCCTCTCGAAGAACCTTAGCTAAAGCTATTTTAGGCCTGCCCCTCTAATCTCGAATCTAATTGTAGTAAATCTTATTTTATTTATAATTTAATCAAATAGTCTCCATCAAATGACTGATATAGATTATATGCAGGTAGGTACGTCATGAATATTTTTGGATTAGAATCATATCTGAAAGCAAATAATGCGTTTCAAAGCAGTTTTGACGACATAGACAGTGATTGCTGGACATTTCTTTGGTAATTTGACAGATAATGACAGTTTTCTCTGATCTTGACATTAGCATTTCTCTGAACTCCTTTAGAACGTCATCCGTCATGGGCCTCCCGGACAGAATTTAAATGCCAACATCAACACGCATTGTTATCATTTTCTTCGAACGCAATAACTGTCAAACTGTCAACTTAAAGCCCCCGCTGATAATCCTAACATATGGGTTATCATATGGTATATTCTGACAACTCAAAATGCCATAATTGCTTGAAAATAAATTCACACGAGTATTCGATTGGAATTTGTAGTTCTCTATAAACAATGACAACATTTGTTTATAATTGTCCATTGAGCAATGGTCTTTGGTGTGTACGGATATTCTTATATAATAACTCACGGTCGCTGGGTATGAAGTTAGTTAAACATTAGAAGGTGACATTTGAAGTTAATTTTCGGGAAACAAAAAAATAGAAAAACATTGAACCATGACAGTTGGTGAGTGAATCTATTTTTTGATTTGTGGTGACATTCGACAGGTGGATGATAAGTGAAGTAAAATACTTTGACACTCGTGCTCAATTTAAAAGTTTTGACAAATGACATTTGATTCGATATAGTTAGAGCCTGTTTACACGGAACTTGACGTTAACGTGTTGCGACAAACCCGATTTTCAGATATTCGGAAATGTCAGTTGCTGTCATTCGACAAACGGATGGAAGAAGGTTTAGATACTGAGATATTCATGAAGAACACAATAGAAATACGACAGTTAACCAATTGAATTGCAGTAAGAAACATTAATTTCTCCTAAAAAAAATGCGCGAAAATGTTGAGACAAAATTACCAATCTGAACACGTGAATGTCAAAGAAAAAATCCAGTCTGTCAATACTGTATGAACAGGATCTTAGAGTTTTCCTTTAGCCGTATAGAGCAAAGTATAATTTTTTTTTAACTGACACTGACAACAATGACACGATACACAGGGTCAACCATACTCATTTGTTTCTATCTTCCAGCCTCCGCAAGATGTCCAGTACTTCTGTTAGCTGCCTTCCTCGTCTTAACTCTGATCCAACTACAAACAGTTGGTTCCGTTACCAGTACCTTTAATGCAACACTAACATGTTCGATGGTAGAAAATGGGACATATATCAAAGATCCCTCCGCCTGCAACACATGGATTGAGTGCATTGACGATGAACCAATCTATGGAACATGCGATACGGGTCTTTTTTACAATCGAAACACCGGCGAATGTGTTGATTCCGATTCTATTAAATGTTACTCAAGCCAACCCTGCGCTACCACAACAGAAGACGGTTTCGTTGCGGATCCATACTCCTGTAATGGCTACTACTACTGCTACGGTGGCGAAGGTACACGAGGTGAATGCTCAGCAGGATTGAACTACAATCCAGGAACACAAGACTGTGTTCGAAATTTCGTTTGTCCGACCGAACCCGATCCGGATAGTTGGTGCAACATCATTCCCGATGGAGAGTTTTTTTCCGATCCCCAAAGCTGCCAGGGATATCATATGTGTGAGAGCTACGTGCTGGACAATGGAACATGTCCCAGTGGATACTACTTCAATGCCTTCGACAGTGTGTGCGACTACAAATCCAGTGTGGTTTGTAACGTCCCCGAGGCGCATCCGAACCTACCAGGGGAAGGGGTGTGTCAAAATGCCGGCCAATTTGTATCAGATAATGCCACTTGTGCGGGATACTATTACTGTCAGGAGGCGTCAACTGGGGATTTTCAATTGATCTGGGGTCAGTGTCCAAGTGGACGATTTTTTGATCCTTCGAGAGGTGGCCAGTGTGTGGATCGTCGACAAATCGCCTGCAGTTACAATCGGTGTGATGGAATGGGTACGGATTACATTCAGTTGGCCAATGCACCAGATGATGGTTGTGTTGGATATTTGATTTGTCAGGATGGTGAGGAAATTGGCAGTGGAGTGTGTCCCAGCGCTGACGAGTATTACGATGAAACAACACAGCGCTGCACGACTAGTGTCATAGCGTATCCAGCCTGCTTAGTGACGGAAACCTCGACGACATCAACAACTGCATCTACAACCACAACGATTCCCATTATCAGTTCAACAATAATAATCATTGAAGAATAAAGAAGAGTGTTTCTTAAAATATGTTTTCGAAATAAAGGTTTCAAGGCCCTGTGGGGTGTTATTTGATTTCCCTTGACTTTCAGTTAAGTTTTCAAGGATAAGTTGATCAAGAAGGTATTCTCCAAGGATTAGTACGATGCGTCCTGCTGTGGATATGTCAATGTGTTATGAGGTACACAAGTGTGAATATATCCCAACAAGTTTCGCAATTCAGCTCGAATCCTTGCGAGACGGTATCCATGGTAAAAATATGACGTAATCAAGTTGCCAAAGACGGCTACAAACGATAGTACTTTCCATGTACACTCTGAAGCAGCGTTTCCTCGAGCCTAACCAAAGATCACCATTTGTAGTCGCCTTAAATTAGTTTCTGTTACCACTTCGCTACCAAGAAGATAACACAAGTTTGATGGTCAAATCATTGATATATTTGAAAACACTAACAGATTTAAAAACAAAAGGTAATTGATCGCTTCATCCTTATCGAATTTCTAGGAAGGTGTCTGGTTAGATAAGACTTATGTATGTAGGAAGAGGTACACGCTTTGGAAGGGAAAAGTAGCCAGGCTACCTCGCAATGATAATAATAATTAATCATGTGTCAAAGGAAAAGAAGTACCCGAACCGAGATTATCTTTTAGATTCATTCATTGAAAAACTGGAAGGAATTTCAGCACACAGCACGTCTCACACACATTTGTAGGTACATGGTGGCGATAAGTATAAGGGTTAAGGGCCTCAAATTCCATAACTTATCTATCGAACCGTGTAAAGAGATTACACTTAAAGAGATACATCTTTTCGAAGCACCGCACATGTCGGATTCATAGGATGAGTAACCGAGTAACCTTTTGAATTGCCGACTTAACTTTAAAATAATGGGATACCACAAGTTTGGATACTGTCCCCACTATTGTTTTGATGTGGAAGACGCATGTCATCCACTTAATAGAGACTGTAGACCCAGCAGTATAGTTTAAACCTAGCTTACCTAGGCCTGCTTTCATTTTAATCAAGACTTGAGTCAGACCTAAGGAGTGTCTATAAAAAATATAAGACTTTTTTGTTACTCCAGACCACGCCCCCATGATTATGTTAAGTAACGAAGAAATGTGTAAGAGAGGAAATTAGGAATCAAGAAATAGATTCGTCATACTTTACGGTCTAACAAGGAAACCAGTCATTCAAATGGGTAGACAAATTCATTTTCAGTAAGCACACATGGCTCGAGGAAGATTCAAAAGAGCTGCGAATGATTTGGATATTATTCAAGTTGAAATGCTTTAGTCTTTGCTCCAGAAGTGGTTACAGGTCACTGCAGACGTCGGAGGTGATAGCAAAAGGTCCAAAAGTTCCTACTAAATAGTTCAAGCAGTTTGTGAATAATTCTATTATTACTTCTAACAATCGATCGTCTGAGAGTTCATTTTCCTTGTATTACTGTCCATAATTAAGCGTGGAATACTATCCTACGAAGACACTTTAGAAAGAACGAAATAGCAAGCCCTAGTCGTTTGCGCAAATATCTAGACGAAATGCATGCGACAGACAAAGCAATACAGACTACAAACCCCCGGCGTATCAGTCTAAAGTGGGATCCCTCAAGACACCATGCTAAGACCTCTATTACTCTTGATTCATGTAAGTATCACGAGTGAAAAGTTTTAACTGAAAAGATGACAGAAAGTCTGATTTGAGCCAATAGAGAGAGAATATGATAGAGCCTTTCTTTGTTAAAAATACTTTAGGACTTCATAACTAGAGGTGGCTCGCTCCTCAGTACAAATTTAGTTACCCACCCCAGCTAATAATCGGTTGAGCGAATTCCAATGCCAATCGCAAACACATGACATGGTCCTAAAATAAAGTCTGTAATACAATTTTTCTGTTTAGGCCCGTTAAAAATAGTCGCGACGTAAGCAAAAGAGCTCGCCATCCATCAGTCTTAATTTGAGGATTTTCGAACAAAGTCTCCTGCTCTTATCGATTTTTTTTTTGTTTTCTAAAACCACAACCAACTAAACAATGCAAATCAAGGCAAAACCTTAGATCAATGAATAGGCCCTCGATGTTTACGCGTGTTTTTGTGTCTGCAATCTCTAGTCTGTTTGCGCCTTTCAATCGAACCTAATCGGTCACAACTTGGATTTTCACATTTTTGCTTTCTCTGACAGGCAATCGGTCACAAGACATGTCAAACGATGATAGGTGTTTTCCGCACTTTACAAGGCCCAGTCAGTCTATTTAAGGTCCAAGCCAATAGTTGACAGAATTAGTATTGCGAAATAATTGTAACCAGAAACATGTTAGGTAAGTCGGCAGCGCACGGTAGCCTTTCGTCATCTAACTTGATTAAAGTTTCAGGTTCAGCCTATTACCTTATCGTGGCGTTAGCCCTGGGATATCTTCAACCGAGCACGGCCTTAAATGCCGAGGAAGCAAATGCGGTGTGTAATCTTCTCGAAGACGGACTGATGATCTTTAGTGGGAATGCATGTGGAGATTACTACTCTTGCAGCAATGGAATAGGCAGCTTGGCCAGCTGCACTGAAGGTTTCTCTTTCTCCAAGGACAAGCAAGGTTGTGTACTTTCATCTCAAATTTCATGCGCATCCTCCTCGGATGCTCCGTGCGCCAATGCGGCAAATGGAGAATTCGTAGCGGTTCCCAACTCGTGCACTGATTTCTACTATTGCAACAATGGTGTAGCGACCCAAGGTTCTTGTCCCGATGGTTTGAATTTTGATGCCACTGACCAGTCCTGCAACTATACATCAGACTATATCTGTTCCTCCACAAACAATGGAGGCAGTACAAGTGGAAGTGGGGAGACTACAACCATCAACCTTTGCGCTGTCGTTCCCGGTGGAGTATACTTTGCAAGTTCATCATCGTGCCAGGCCTGGCAACACTGTTCTAATGGAGCCCTAACTATTGGCAACTGCCCAAGTCCGTACTATTTCAACGTTCTGACCGCTTCTTGTGACTACCAGTCTGATGTTTCCTGCAGGCAAGTGACAAACAATCCTGAAACGGCTACCAATCCCGACTACTTGGCTGGTCAAGCCTGCCCGACAAACGGACTCGTCGTATCCGATAATATAACTTGCGTCGGCTACTACATGTGCAACAACAATGTGTACAGCTACGGACAGTGTACCAATGGAAACTATTTTAATCCTCTGAGTAAGACTTGCGTAAATCGTTTGAACGCCGTGAACAACTGCAACCGCTGCGAGGATACCTCTCTTCAGTTTGTCAACTTGTACCAAGACAACTGTGTTGGTTATGGCTATTGCAAAAATGGACGTGTTGCCTCCACTGGTGTCTGCCCAGAGGGTTATTTCGATGAGACTGCCCAGGCTTGTCTTTTAGAAAGTGAGGAACCACAGTATGCTGTGTGCAATGACTCATTGGATGAATCGTCCTCAACTACAGCATCATCCAGCAGCAGTAGCAGTGACAGTGACAGTTCAGAGTCTTCATCAGACTCATCATCAGGATCTACTGATTCAACTGTAAGTTCATCAACAGACGATTCGACAACAGACGACTCGACAACAGATACATCGACCACTGATGCATCAAGTAGTAGCTCGTTGAGCACAGAACCCTCCACTACCACCACTTTGGTGTAAATTGGATTTCGGTTTTCAAATTCAAATATAATCAAAGTAATAAATAAATTTGGTGGTAGTACTTTGCACTTCTTATTGAATAAGTCCTTGCCACCGAATTCAGCAAATCCTAAAAAGCTCAAAATATTTCTAAGAAACTGTTTGTCAAGGAAGATATGGGCCCACGAGTCCTTAAAAGAATCAGATTGCATAGTCCTCCAAATGGTTTTTCATTGCATGATAAAAGCCTCTTGCATTTCCTATCTACTTTTGACAGGTAGTTCTGCTCAAAGTAGTAAGTCTAGAGGTCTGTGCTTGAAGGTCAAATGGTATTCTATCTACAAAATATGAAACGAGGAAGCAATGTGACTTTACTTTGTTTCGGACCGACCTAACCTAACTTGTCGTTCATTTAGTCGACACGATTCTGAGAGCATTTTCTCAGAGGATTGTCGGACTGGATTTTATTTTGACGTTTACCCGCGAGGGTGACATGTTACGGCAGTCCAGATTTTCTGAAATTTCTTGGATTTTTTTTTGACGTTAAGAAATGTCAACCGCTGTCACTCGACAAAAGTCATTGTCACTCAAATTAAAAACTCAGAAAAAAAGAAAAGCATTCGCTTTGTTCTAACACAAGTTTTCCTGTTAAAAGAAAATTCATTCATTTGACGTCAACTACTAAACGTCAAAAAAAAAAAAATACGTGGAAGTGTGCAGAAAGGACTATCAATCCGAACACGCGAATGTCAAAAGAAATCGAGTCCGGCAATCCTCTGTGAATAGGGTCTTAGTAGTTCTGTATACGCAAATGAATTTTAAGAGATGTCAAAATTACAGAGACGATAAAGAAGTATGCTTTTCGAACATTCATCGTAGTTGTCAAAGTACTTCATTCAACATTCAATAGAAAAGATTTGAGTCGGTATTCACGTCTACTCCCGCTTTGACATATAACCTTCTTTGACTTGTACTGTCATAGCACAGGAGGCTTATATAATAAACCATCCATTACCGCACAGCGAACTTATTAAGAACTTTAACATTCCCAAAGCCATTTCCGTTAACATAACCTCATTAGCAGAGAAGACACAGATACTTATGTCTATTCATATCAAACGTTATCTATTTAACAACTTCTTCATTTCCTTTGACAGGTAGTTCACGAATGATTTCCTCTCTAAAATATACTCTCGGTACAAAGGTCTTGTATTTCCAAAACGTGGAGAGGATTAATTTAATAACAGGAAGACACCAGTTTCTCTGTCTAATCTGTTTGTATGAACTAGGTTATAATTTACAGTACAAAGTCATCAGCATCACCAATTATAGATACAATGTCATTCCGGAAATATGGCCTCACGAAGAGAGTTTCACTTTGACGTACCATATACAAACGTCATCAACGAATCATAAATGCGGACTAAGTTGGATTTCCGTTTTTAATTTTTGTTAAATGATTGATAGGCTGATTAATGTCAATGGTTAGTGTGACCAACATAGAGGCAATTTTTAATAAAATTCTTGCTTGTGGATAAGTTTTTACTGATTAAACCGATCGGCATTTGGGATTTACCTTTTCATCTACATACACGCGTGAGTAACGCGATGAATTTGCATATTTTTTTTCAGAAATTCCATTCATTTATCGGAATTTTGAGATTTCGCAAGTCATTTGTTATCTTTTAGTTTTTTGTGAGTAAATAAAAATCGAAAGGCCATTGGGGCTAACGATGGATATGAGCTTATGTTGATAGTTAGTTTGGTTTAGAACACCCGTACCCATACGCAAATCAGCTCACTTAGTTCAATGAATTACCAATCTGACTACGCATTGGAAAACAGTCAAGTAAGGTTAGTTTTCACTTGAAGATCCTGAAGCCCATCACGGCTTGGGTTGTAAGCAACTTTTTGAAAGGGTGATCAGATAGCAACGATACTTTTCCCATTTATTAGGTTTCAGCGGCTGTCAAAGTTACCAATAACATCCACCTGTCAAAATATTTACTAACAACATCGATATATCCCAACTCATCGAAAATTAAACCGACGGCTTGAAGCCCCGCAAGCGAAGCCAAAGTGGCCATTTGAATGATGTGCTACTCCAAATATAATGGCATAAATGTAGCTTTAAAATAAAGTCAGAATCAATTCCATATCTTATATCGTTGTTATTTTATTCAAATTTGTTTTCCTATTGTTCTTAACTGGTCACTCGTATTTTCTGCCTCAAATATTCTGTTCGTTTGGTAGTCTAAAAAAATTCTCCTCCTGCACCAGACCATCAGTGAATAAAAAGATTTGGCATGTATTGTATTACTAATCCTCTCCGAATCCTCGAATCGAATCCATAGGGGACTCAGTGCAAGGACAAACTAAACCTCTTGGACAATGCATCAGACCCACCGACATTGGTGCCTACCCCTTCATGAAACCGAGAGAGAACTGTTTGTTGCTTAAGACACTACATCAAGCTTGGTCTTAGCCCGAAGTATATTTCAATCTCATCTATCAAACAGACTCAAGTCTAAGACTCAATGAACAGGCTATGGATTACATTGAATGAGGATGACAGTTTGACCTGTTAAGCTACAACATCGCCGATGAAGGTCGTCACTCAAAGTCACAGTACGACACTGGTAGCTACTTTGAAGGCACATTGGTTCTTTTGAAAACCCAGTTCGCAGTACCAATCCTCGTCCAGAAAGGACTGTCATCTTCTCTGAAACACAGTTGGTCCTAGATGCAATACGGTCAAGTCACATACTTTATATGACTGAGACTTTCTAAAAATCGCAGATTTTCGACAGGATATAGAAGTTCGATGCGCCCCACTACCAATGCAACATGTGAACTACAGAAAATCAGTCCAAATCTCTATTTCGATCTACCAACTTCCGTCTCCGATATCGTGCCAGTAGCAATCGATTGAAGCACACACAATCATGCCAAAGGCCGTCCTATTGGCAAGCGCATTGTATCTGTCAAAAATAGTGAAAACCTACTCTCATCGACCATCCTTACACGTTTTGCGGGCATTTGACGTTCACAACTAATCACACACACACACCTACGCAAATCGAAAGTGACATTAGGCTCCGCCCTGAGGGTGCCTGCGGGCAGGGGATTGTAATTTGACTATCTAATTGTAATTTATTTCATACTCAGTGCCTGCGGGTTAGGGAAATCAGTCTTCAGTTTTGCTTTAGTTCCATCGGGTTTCAGAACATACAGCACCCGTTGGGAGTCCAATATTCTGGCTGACAGTATTCAGTGTCATCAGACAGATGTCAGTGTTAATAGTTCTGGTGGTAGCTTGTCTATAAAGGCGTTTAAGTCTAATAGACCCGTATCTACGAGAAGACGACGAGTAAAACGTACTCCTCGCAAATACCTTGAGCGCGGATAGTTGTCTTTACTATTAGTGGACTAAACTTTATCAACAAGGACTTCTGTCGAAAGTCGGGCTTTACTTCTTGAGTGACGATAGTTCCCATATCTCGGTCTTTGAATTCCATAAGTTTGACGTTTTCATATGCTGTGGTGTGCGTTTCGACAAAGTTTTCAAAAAGTCATTCATGCCTCTCGGTGTGACAAGTTTGACAGAAGGAGCTTATATTCGTATCCAAGGACATGAATCTCTTTTTTTACTCGATCTGTTTCGACTTTTTTTTTATAAATAAATGTTCCTTCACGTTGTAAGGAAATTGAAGTTGTCGCACGATATCATTTCCGATAACATGCTCATTGATATCGATGCAGTTCACAGCAGTTTAACATATCCGCTGACGAATACACATTACGACTTATAAACATACACACAGAGAGTAAAACAAGACCTTGTTTGAATGTTATACATATTCTCAAGATAAGGGAAGACTAAGCACACAACCTCCAATGAAGAGAACTGCGTATTGGGGAACAAACGATGAGTTTGTCAGACTTTTTCTTCTCAATTTTTGACATGATTTGTCCATGGCACCATACCTCCATCAATAAGACTTCAAGGATGATGCCTTGAAACATTGACATCAAAATAGATAGGTGACCAGTAAAACTGTCTAGAGGACTGAGGCTACCAAGAGAGCATGTTGCGCATCTTAGGGAGAGACTTTGCAGTGGGGTATCGACATCAGCTAACTTCACGCTGTTAAAAGAAGTATTTTTAGTTTATTTATCTTATTTTCACGATGAGTTTGCATATTTATGTCCAGAAAATCGAAATTGTTATCTTTCTAGTTGTGTAACAGTGGCGTCACAAGGGGGGCCCTATAGAGTTTAACGTGGTAGACAGCAGCGGAAAGCCTTTGAATCAGAAAATGTTATATCGGTTGGATCACCTAAAATTGTAGTACTGCCTTAGATTAGGTAAATATATAAAGGAAAAACTGGTCCTTCGAGCCGTATTCTCTTTGTGTGGGATAAAATGTTTCATGAAGAGAATTTAGGCTCCAAGATCCAATCTAAGATCTATGTGCTTCTGAGATTTTAAATAAATTTATAAAGCAACCTGTCAGTGTGCCAACAATTAGAGGAACATTTAAAAAATGTTTATATCTCTAAAGGAGAAGATCGAAAGAATGGTAAACCATAGTCTTAAGAGTTCGACTAGGGAGTATCAGCGAGTGTCAGTATTCTCTTTTGCATACATTTTCACTCTTTTTCTCAAAATGCATTCAAAAATTATATAACGCTACGACTGTTCCGATTCATTGTTGAATCCTTGCTGCTATTGGGGAGCAGCATCTATAAAAGATATACTGTCGGACAGGTCTTAAGAAGCAAAAAAAAAATAGATATTCAAACTGAAACCTATAAAAGAAACCGCAAGTAACTTCACTCGATACTATGCGTGTAGCAGCAGACATCGTGTTAAGAGTAAAAAAATATTTCAAAGCCTATTTCCAAGGATTGTAACATGACTACTGGGCTTACACCCGAATGTGAGTTACGTCAAGTTTCAGAACCCTCGATACGATTTAGACATCTAAGAACAAAAAAAAAACAGACAAATTCAACACCTACAGCTCTAATGTTTGTCATGCATTACCAGGCAGCTAGCGATCCTATGCAACAATCGTTCGAAACCAACTCCGTGGTTTTACTGGGTAATTTGATGCTACTGGTTGGATCGGTTCCACAGATTAACACCTTTCAAACCTAGCAAAGGTTTGGGTTATGACTTTAGAAGCCAGACTTATAGGTTTGACTTAGGTTTTGATCTCTGAAAGCGATACTTTGAATTCCTTAAGTAAATGCCAGTTTATTGTAGGTACTCAGGAGCATCTAGCTATGTCAGGAAATCAAGAAAGATGAGAGTCACCATGAGCAGGGGCTAAGGTGCCCAACATGGTTCATTGACTGCCAGAAACCAATATGAAATCTTGAAAAAAAAATCTAAGTGTTCGGGTTATATCCGGCATTCAGCAATAAAATTACATACAACCTTCAGGAATTGAATAGATATGTCGAGTCTGGAAAAGAAAACCGCACGAGGCACTAATTTCCAAAAGGAACGAGTTCGAGTAATAAATAATACAAATATTGGCTAGACGATCTTTTGTGTAAACGGCTAGAGGCGCTAGGTACTGGAGTTGTTCGAAAACCTTTTTACAGCTTAGCCTTGTCCCGTAAGGATGTAACATTAAAGTGTTGATGACTCCTCTTTCGAATTTGACGACAAGAATCAAACTTAACCTACCAACGATCAACCATTCACTGTTGGCTGACAAACTATGTACGCATTATCAAGACCAATCTTTCTCAAAAGCCTTCTAATCTAAGTCTTACCTTATCTCCCTACTAGTCTTCCGAGAAAACAAAAAAAATCACAAGGCAGAGTAACAACAATCATCAAGAAATGTTCGAATCCCATGAAAGTATCTATACGTGTATATAGCGCATACCGCACACTATTCTTTTTTTTTTTTTTTAATTAATGTCCCCCTTGGTGTTAGGTAGAACCTGCTAATATCAAAAAATCGGATCTTATCATGGATTTAATATTAAAGAACAAATTTTAATCAGATTCGTGTTGTCTTCTTTTTTTTTCTTTCTATTTCCATTCCAATCCGACTGACATGAGTCGAATTTTTCGTATTTAAGTGTCAAAGTCGCAATTACCAACGTCAGTTTAACTCTGGAGCTTCTCAGAAAGCGTAAGGGGTTCCTTCTATTTTTATTTCGACTCTTGTAGTTTATCCGATATAGTTTTATTAATAGTTGTGCATATATAAAAAAACGAAAATAGAAATAATCAACCATGTTCGGTGAGTGTTTTAAATGTTCGAATTCGATGTGTTTTATGGAATGTTCGAAAAAATAGTTTGACAGTTGAATCTATAATTTCTGAAGAATATACGTCAAATTTGAAGTCAATATGAACGAAAATGTCATTAAGACATGGGATTCATCTTCGAAGTTGCTATCGAACAATCTGTCAAACTATCTACGAACATTGCACAAATATAGAAAATAGAAAAATAATGCTGCATACTTGTAGCCATTAGCCAACAGTGCAGTCCGATAAAAGTTTCTTTTTTGTTCTTTTACAGACAAACGAACATTCATAACATTACTGGGTATGCTTGCTGTAAGCACAGCTATCAATCCCGATAATATATGCGCTCTTGTTGCGGATGGAACCAAAATTGTTGACGATACCAGTTGTTCGAAGTTTTATACGTGTAACCAAGGGAAAGCGACATCAGGGACCTGCCCCAGTGGCCAATATTTCAGCAAGGATAACAAGAGTTGTATACCCCAGGCACAAGCCAGCTGTGTTTCTGTGAGTGACAATCCGTGCGCAGGTATTACGGGTGAGAAATTTGTTGCAAAGGCTAATTCATGTACCGGATACTATTACTGTAACAATGGAGTTGCCCAGGAAGGGACATGTCCTAATGGCTTGAACTTTAATCCCACGAAACAAGCTTGCCAATACCCAGCTGAATACCCATGCACCGTAACGGGCGACTCAGGATCCAATGCGGCCAACAACCCCAATATAATGTGTGCCTACATACCGAATGGAATGTATTTCGGAAGCGCATCCAATTGCAAAACCTGGCTGAAGTGCAAAGATAACATTGCGAGTTCGGGAACCTGTGACCCTTATGTATTTAACGTCCAAATACAAGAATGTGTCTACGCAAGTAACTACAATTGTCAGCAACTTAATGGCGATTCCAGTGAAACAGGTGGGGCTCCAGCTGGATCGTGCACAACTGAAGGCGAGATTAAGGCCGATCCAGACTCCTGCAGCAGTTATCTGATATGTACAAGCTTGAAGTACGAGACAGCTAAGTGTGCCTCAGGCCAGTATTTTGATCCAGTGACGAGCAAATGTACAAGTCGAAACGATGCTCAGAACGACTGTGATCGCTGCGAAGGAACAACACTGAAGTTCGTGAATGCATATCAGGACAATTGTCAAGGTTATCTGGTATGTTCCAACGGTAAAACGGTTGGAAAGGGCACATGCGATAGTGGTTACTATTTCAACGAGGAGTATGCCAGCTGTATTAAGGGGGCAAATCCTAACTTCAAGGTGTGTTCATTGCCACTGTCACAATGTGCGGATTGTACTATATATGACGCGGGATGCGGTACAACTTGTACGTGTACAACTTGTTTGTTACAGCCGTGCTCCGACTGTACTGTGTATGATGAAAAATGTGGTGCAACCTGTACGTGTGCAACTTGTGAGCTACCGCCGTGCTCTGACTGTACTGTGTATGATGAAGAATGTGGTGCAACCTGTACGTGTGCTACTTGTGTACTGCCTCCATGTGTCGACTGTACCGTGTATGATGCAGAGTGTGGTACAACTTGTGAGTGTGCTACTTGTGTTATTCCACCATGTGCCGACTGTACCGTGTATGATGCTGGATGTGGTACAACTTGTGAGTGTGCTACTTGTGTAATACCACCATGTGCCGACTGCAGTTTGTATGATGCAGAGTGTGGTACAACCTGTACGTGTGCTACTTGTGCATTACCACCATGTGCCGACTGCAGTTTGTATGATGCAGAGTGTGGTACAACCTGTACGTGTGCTACTTGTGCATTACCACCATGTGCCGACTGCAGTTTGTATGATGCAGAGTGTGGTACAACCTGTACGTGTGCTACTTGTGCACCAGCACCGTGTGGCGACTGTAGCGTGTATGATGCAGAGTGTGGTACAACCTGTACGTGTGCTACTTGTGTACTGCCACCATGTGGCGACTGTACCGTGTATGATGCAGAGTGTGGTACAACTTGTGAGTGTGCTACTTGTGTTATTCCACCATGTGCCGACTGTACCGTGTATGATGCTGGGTGTGGTACAACTTGTGAGTGTGCTACTTGTGCACTACCACCGTGTGGCGACTGTACCGTGTATGATACCGAGTGTGGTACAGCATGTACGTGTGATACTTGTATACTGCCCCTATGCACAGATTGTGGCGTAACTGATCCAGCTTGCGATGTTACTTGCACATGCGATACGGGCTGTGTATAAGTGAATAAATAAATTGTCGCAACAAAAATGTTGGCTGTTCATATGACACGTGCACACCGCAGTAATATGACTCGTCACGATCACCAGGACTACCAACAAGGACTACTTAACCCAAAGCAAAGTCTTGTGTATGTTAATAATACTGATCCTGAAATAAAGTTAATCATTGGAAAACGAACTCGAGTTGCTGTTACTTGTTTTGTCTCTATGTCCTGATTCTTTTTCAGTTGTTCTGTTCAGCCGTTTGACATAGTACAGGACACCATAGGACACTGTATGCCAGATATTTCAAGGGCAATGTCACAAATTTAGGCTATGGACCGCAACTTAACTCGCCTAGCTGACTTCCTGTACCAGTCAAGGATACAAAATATCATTGGCACTCATATCCGCCATCCGAAGTACTAGTAATACTTCGAAATAAAACCCGGTTGTTCGGATATCGAATTCGAATTCAAATCGAATAAACTATACTCATAGGTATTGCATCTCTTCATCGGCATCTACCTTCTCTCCTTACGCAAGGAGTTCGGAATAGTAGAAGACTAACAAAGTTTCTGACACAGATTAGTCGATTGTGTAAAGTGATTCAGATTCGAAGTTGCATACATAGATTAACGGCCCTAGCCTCCACCAAAGTGTAGACCTATTTGTGTACTTCGTTATACGTATGTAGGTATATGGAGCAGCCAATTTATTTAGCTTAAATCCATTTTCGAGAGAACGTTCAGCCTGCCTCTTGCCGCCTCGAATCTTTCATCTAATTTCCACAATAACTTCGAAGCCTTGATGTGGACCGATCTAACGACATTCATTCACGTTGCGTACTTACAACCGAGTCAGAACTTCGATATTTTTTTATAATTTGCGGACTTTCGGCAATCGTGAAACGATGCACTATAGAATGGCTCACCTGACTGGATATTTTGACAGCTAGATGTCATTTGTTACTTTGACAGCTGCTGAAACATGACAATTGGAAAATGTATCATTGCTATCGTCATCCTACCAAACGCATTTAAACATTCATCTGGATCGTAAGATAACAGCACTTAAGGTGCCCTTTGACCATCAGATGCTCTCTAAGACTTCATATAGCAGTATCAAGACTCTGAAAATCTGGTGAATCTGCATAGGAATACTCCGTTTTCATTACCAAGCAGAAGACTTTCGCCTTAACTGCAAAGAGTTCCAAAACAGTCAGTTTGAAACAAGGTTTAACTGGAAAATTTCCTACTGAATTCACCTGAAGACGGTAGTAGAATCCAAACAAAGGTCTCACAAGGCTACCACAACTTATTTCTCATTCTTGGTTATGAAATAAACGCTTACACCCTACTTATCGGATCCGTTTATTGTTCAATCGGGTACGCGATAAACTATCGGAGTCCTACTTTCTATTTCGCGGAATATACAACAACTATCTGTCCACTTCTTCTCCCATGAAGACAACAGAGACAAGAAAGACCAATAATTACATACAGCACCTTAAAGAAAGTTCCCAAAAACAAAAGACCTTGCATATCTCTTGGAGCTAAGCATGTTCGTCACAGTACAGGCCCTTAAAGTGGTCAATTCAATTTTTACTTTCCGATAACAAACTAGGAACGCCAAAAACCCAAAAAGTCAAGAACAGTCAGCAAGTGATCAAATTCTGGTAGTGGGTATTTCTAACACAAGTACAACGAACTCGTAGATCTTGCCGATAAAGATTAAATTAGTCAACCACTTCTTTCATCTTACATTCTGACAGATAAGTCATACTCATTATCAGTTTGGGGTATCATTAAATCCAATCGAACCTTGGGATTTCCTAAAATAGAACTTTATTCAGATAATTCGTATCAAAAAAAAAATAAATCACAAAATACGACTTAAAATCTAGTTTTGTTAAACACAGTTTAAATTGAGATAGTTTGACGTTTAACAGCTTATATTTGAACTGACATACATAAATGTGTTACTTTTTGTCTAAACTGTGTAATCACACGCTGGATCTGATACCTCATCATATATGCAAGCCTGTAGGACCTCCGAGAAGAACATATCCCATCCACATTTCTTTAACTCCGAGGCCAGTCCATCGCTGCACGAATGATAGTACCTACATCCCCAGGTGTCAGCAACAACCAACGAAGTCTGGCTACCTTCACATCGATTATAAATGCATCTTACCAAATGCGGTGGTAAGCACGACTCAGTGGCCGGATCGAAGAACAAGCCCTCAACGCATTGACCCCAACTTGGATTCTTGTCAGCGAACTTGGCACCCTTGTAAGCACAATAATAGTAACCGCGACAAGTTGCTTTATCGGCGACAAATTTATTGGCTATCGGCGAGCTGTCCTTTCCACATATTTCCGAAGGTATTGGATGCTTATTACATGCCACACTAGCTATGTTTTCGCAGCTTCCAAGCGCCACGTCATAATACAGTCCAGTCTTGCAGTCCTTATTTGACTTGACACTTTTGCTGCTGCACTCGTTGTACTTGGCGCAACTTTGATGATCTGAATATTTACTACTGGCCGGCAGAATTCCACAAAAGTCGCTAACCCCACTGCAATCGGAATCCGTTTCGTAGATACACATTGTCCCATCAAAGTGATACCCATCTGCGCAGAATCCTGGCAAAGCCTCCTCCGAGCTGCAATAATACCATTTTACACAGTCGATCTTGTCTGCTACCCAAACGCCATCTTTTCCTGCACACGGATTGTTGCAATACGCATCGCTTAGGGTAGCAACACACTTTTTAGTGTCTTTGTTGTAAAGCTGACCACTCGCACAGTTGGTCACTGTTCCAATGCCATTTTTACAAGTGACATACGCTTGACAGTTATCTGGTTCTCGAAATTGTGCTCCCTCTGTGAATCGTGCGCACAGTTCCTCATATTCAGCACTGGCTAGACAAATCACAACCGCAATGGCTATGAAACGACACACTACTGAAAAGTACAATACAATTGGCTAATGTCATGTTTTGAGTGTCAAATCGTTGTGTCACCTTTCATTTTCTCGTCTCGTCGTATTCCTCCAATGTTGATCCGATAGTTTTTTCGAAGTAACTAAATTCACGCCACCCATCGTGATCCTTTTAAATACGAATTCGATTTCGATTTGATTGTATGTTGCTTTTAGAATTTTTGATTAGATAACACAGCTGGCTGTAGATTTGAGATTATGTCAAACATCGATTTAATAAAGCAATATACAAAATATGCGTCAAATTGACAGATAACATTGAGTACAGTTTTATATTGCATTGTGTCATAAAAAAAAAAAAATTTTTTTGTTTGTATTTGGGTTGTTAATCGATTTTCGAGTTGCAAGCTATGGGAATATTTTTATAATTAAAATTCGATGTTTGTTAGACTGGCGCCATGTTTCACTTGTCAAATGAATGACAGAAGGAAGAAAAATGTTCTGTTTGTATGGACAATTTTTCCATCATGCGTCTGGATGACAGTTAATGGAATGTTGAAGGAAAGTTCCTCTCCATTGTAGACTTGTCGTCTTTTCAGTGATCCGATTCTGTCTGTCTACATATGAAGCGAGATCTCAACAAAATCAGATTGTACTAGTATCTGGTCAAGATGGGAGTATCTCTGGGAATGAAACCTGTTCTTGATTGAAAGAGTCGTAAGCATGCAAGGTTCGAAATACGAAGACCAGTACCCGATCATTTTGGCAGGGGCTCACTTATTATTCAATGACATTGCCACCTAATACAACCATGTACAACCTTCCGTAGATACGTATTGGTTAGATTTAAATTTTAATATACGACGGGCAAAGCCCAATGGATTTTACGTGATGGGTTAAACACCTGTGAAAAAATATCCATCCAATGATAAGGCTAATCAAAGACGTATTCAATAGAGAATACCAGCTTTGAATGGCTTTTTTACTTGTTTTTGATATTTATCAGACCGGATAAGGCTCTACGTTACAGGAAACATGTCTGATAGATCAGATACGAATCCCAGAAGGCCATAAATCCGGTTCGTTAGTTGAATAGCTTTCGTACATGTATACATATGTATATGTGGAGATAGATTCAGTCCATCCTGTCGAAACTGCAATCGTGGAAGTATCTGTAACAGACGGCATATCCCTGAGGAAAATTTTCCATCTCAACCAATAGAATTAAATTTATGGAGTCTTCGATAAACCCTGGGTATCATATAATTATTGGTTGACACTCCCAATCCACATGTTTTCCACCTTTAGTGTCAAGGAACTATTTATCACCACCGCACAAATAATTCAATTGATTTGTCACAATTCACTGTTTAATTTATTATTTCAATTATTGTTATTGTATAAATCATTTAATAAATGTCCACAGGTGTTCGTAGAAGCTCCAGGAGGCGCCATAAGTCAGTGTTTAGTGGTTTGACGCATACAGGGTTTCAATGCTCGAGTAGCTAAATAAGAGAGTAACATTTGACAAACATCCGAGGGTATTATTAGTTCTATAGGCCTGTTTCAGACAAATGGAGAAGCTATATATGAGTCACGACACACTTAGTTAAACAGCAGATGCATTCTGGGTCAATTTCAGCCTATAAAATGGCAGATAAAATGGTGTTCCCCAACTTTTATGAAAGTTCACCCTGTGAACCATTCCAAACTTCATAGACCAATTTATATTCATATAGACCCAATTATTACTCTAGCCAATAAAAGGAAATAAAACAACCTTCCGCAGTCTTATCGGGACTTACTTCAGCAACCCAAATATGTATAAAATTTTATGGACCCTTAGCTTTATCGGTCCCAAATGAACTGCAAAATTATACCTTGTCAGACTACATATAACAACCTGGCTAATCGGCACGAGCGCCAGTTGAACAAAACCCCAATAATAAGCCGCAATTATGAAGGGTAGATTCATTACTAATTTTATTTCGTGCATAGTGGTGTTCCCAATCCTTGGGTTGGTGTCCACGGCTCGGGCCGCAGTTGTGGAACCTTTCGGAACAGAAATCTGCCGCCTCTTTGCTGACGGTGCAGAGCTGCGGTCACCAGGATCCTGCCAGGACCGTGTAACATGTCAGGGTGGCATAAGCGTTGTAACATCCTGCCCTAGTAACCAATTATACAATAAGGATTCAAAAGAATGTGTTGATACATTGATCGATAGCTACTGTGGTGATCCATGTTTAGAATCGTCTCCCACTTGGGTGGCAGATCCAAAATCTTGCGATGGATACTTTAAGTGTAAAGACGGAATAGGTACGCCTGGAACCTGTTTGACTAATCACTTTGAGGAGGCAACACAATCTTGTGTCTATCCAGAGGATTCAACCTGCAAGGGCTATGCCTACTGTGACGTTGTACCCAATGATATTCCCTTTAAGGACGAATCTGGTTGTGATCTGTACTTCATGTGCGTCCAAGCTACTTTAACTGAATTTCAATGTGAAACCGGCTACTATCATCCCCAGCTGGGCTGTACGAAAAAATCCGATGTCGAATGCACCGAGCATCCGATTCCGGAAGGTTTGTGCGGAACTATCAAAAAACCCATACGTAAAAAATTTGTAAACGATCAGCGAACTTGTCGCGGGTACTACTACTGCACTGATCAGGGTGACAATACTCCGGATCCTGCTCCAGTGTGGGGCCAATGTCCCAACGGATACTTCTTCGATTTTGACCAACAATATTGCTTCTCACCATCGGATGTTTACTGCGAACACGATCGTTGCGATGGACGGAATCGGGCTAAGGTGATCAGTGGAACGCAAGGATGTCAGAACTATCTACTCTGCAATGGTGATGTGACAGTTGCTGAGGAACAGTGTCCGGATGGGATGTATTTTGATGACACGAACATGGCGTGTACCACAAACGTTCGAAGTTACGCTTCTTGTGCTTGACGCATTCGAATGCTTCTTCTTATTTTTTGTAAACAAAACAATAAATTTGTTTATTGATGACATATCGCGGTGATAAATCACGATAAATAATCGGCGAGTTTTGTTTTCTTTTCTTGAATTTCAAGTGGCTACCTTATGTGGGGGGGGATTACCAACTCACGCGCCTATCTTGAGCGAGTAATAAAGGCAAACATTTTATGGGCTGGGTTAAGAGTAGCGTAGCCACTATCGATGGTAGGAAGAAGAACGAAAACGCAAAGGAGGCCCGGTCTCAGAAACAGGGATCGATCCCTGTGACCTTAAAACTAAAGAAAAACATCTATTCTTTGCATTGCAATGGTCATTTATTTATTATTACTTCTTACAACCTGTGTACTCAATTACTTCGGAAGTGCAGGCCTGGCGTTTCTCGTCGAAGAAATTGTAATTAGCACACTGCCGTTCCTCGACTGGCAACCCACCTCGACAGGTCAGATAATACGTGCAATCCTTGGAGCTATTCACAAACATATCCTCTCGGCCATCACAACGATTCTTGGTGCAGACAACAAGTATTGGATCCATACATGCCTGCTTGTCAGCATTGAAAAACAGTCCCGGCGGGCACTGACCCCAAGCAGGATCCAAGTCTACCTCTTTGCCTTTGTCTGCACAGTAGTAATAGCCCCGACAAGTGGCGCCATCCTCCACGAATTTATCCTTTATAGTACCACCAAGAGTCTTCTTACACGTGCTCGTTGACACTGAACGACAGTTGTCATTCTCGGTAACACTGACCGAACAGCTGGCTGTTGCCCGATTGTACGTTTGTCCCGTGCCCGAGCTACAACTTTTCGATTGTAGCACACGTTTCGTACAAACACGATATTTGTCGCAATAGTCCTCGTCTGCAAAGTTGATGCCATTCGGTATGATGTGACAGTAGTTGTCGTTATGCTCCTTCGCGGTACAATTCGAATTCCATGAGTAGACACATTGCTGCTCGTCCTCATGGAAATGTAAATCATTAGGGCATACTCCAAATCTGCCAACACCGTTGGTACAATGATAGAATCCATTGCAAGATATCGGATCGGCTGCCCACATATCATCGTTGTCGGGTGCACATGGATCATCACAGTTATCGGTTCCGGTAACGCAGGATGCTTTCTCCACGCTGAATTGTTTGCCACTTGCGCACTCTGTGGAGACTTCAACGGAATTGGTGCAGGTTATGTACGCATTGCACTTGTATGGATCACGCAGTACTACACCATCGGCGAAGAGACGGCATATATTGTTGAAAACGGCATCAGTTGACGGCGGTCCAAGTGAGACGAGCAAGATACATGTTATCCCAACGGAAATGGTGATCTCTGGAAGGAAAAATTTCAGAACGTCAAAAACAAATGTCACTCTCAACCTTGTGTTGACCCATTGATCTCGTTGAAGCTTAAGATTCGTCCAGTCATCCTAGGGATTCGCTGCGCGTATATCGAATAATTATTGTTTGACAGTCGGCCTCCCAGAGTCCTAATTAAATGTCAAAGATTGGTGTGAAGACAAGCCATCTTCACCATCATTATTCAGCCCAGTCTGTCACCGTAATTTTTGATATCTCAAAGTTGGATTACGTATCTATTTTTAGCCAATATCAAGAGGCACTTTGCTAGAACATTCTTCATAGCTATACACTTTCTTTTTGGCATAACCCCCCTTCGATAGGCCAAATCACAATCTTATCTGTCAAACGCAAAACACAAACTCGTAGAAATTCCTACCGACTTATTTTGTTTACCTTTCATCCCGCTGGCTTAAGTAGGTTTTTGTTGTTGTTTTTGATTTGTCTTTAGTCTTATTTTGGCAATAACTAAACTTTAGAACTGATCAGCAGCGCCTTTTATAGTTGACAGCTTATTGTCGAACCTGTCAATCTTATTGGGTACAAATTATGAACCTGCAACAAATGACGTTTTTATTATTATTTTCTTTAAAGATTATTTTTTTTTGGTCTATAGATTAGATAGAGGCTGTTAGCTCAAGTGCTATAATTGGCGTGGAAACCTGATTTGTATTAGGGTAATTGAAAAAGTTTAACTGTCGAAAAATTAATTGATCTGATAGGAGTATTCCCTAACTTGTTGTCTGTTTTTTGTGTAGTATATGTGACGCCATTGAGTGATGACACTTCGCTGTGTATATTTTGACATCGCCTCACAGTTTTGCGTTGGTTTGAAATTAAATGATTAGGATTAACTTTAAGATAAGAATACAGTGTACCTAGATTCACGATGTAGTCCGACCCCTCCTAGTCGTTACGATGGAATGTTAAGTAAGAATCGGTTGGCTTGCCTATTCATGATTTGTATCAAGATGACAGCGTCGAGCGTGATTGACATTCATCCGTCACTAATCATAGATTCAGTGATGTCAACGTACGTCTTTAAGATTGAAAATTGCAAACTATGACAACTCTGCGTATCAAGATGGCCCCTTCGGACATTTTCTTTGATCACAAGTGACAGTTAGTGATCAGTGATACCAAAGCTGGTTTTCTCTGCCAATATTTTAGTACTCACATTGTCAGAAGAATAACCAAAAAAAAAATATCCTTATCTCCAAACATCTCCTACAAAAGCATTCCTGCGATAAGTAACACCCGGTAACATTCGGTAACACCCGACTTATCACTTGCAAGCCATCAGGACAAAGCTATTTTTTGCCTTTTATCTTCTCATGTTGATTTATCTAATCTTTAACGAAAAAAACAAGAAACATGAAATTAAAAAATCCCATTATATTAGCTGTCTGTTAGCAGCTGAAGGCAGTTGAACACTACATTCGATAGAAACTGAACTGCAAATGAAAGGTAAGCCTCTTGACACTCCTCAGTATAAACTCATCGTCTCAGCACTTCTTTGATTCTTTTCAGTACTTATCCTATTGTTGGTGATCTGGGGCGCTAACTGTGACCTAATCGAACCATTTGGCACGGAACTATGTCGTCTCTTTGCAAACAATGTCAAACTTCGAGTACCGGGAACCTGTGAAGCCTACCAAACCTGTAAGAATGGTGTGGGCGTTGTAACCCAATGCAGCGCTAACCAACTCTATAACAAAGAGACGGGGAAATGTGCCAAATCTGTATCGGATGACTATTGCGGCAGCAGTTGCACAAATAAGACTCAAGTCCAATGGGTAACCGATCCCAAATCCTGTACGGGCTATTTCAAATGTGTGGACGCTGTGGCGACACAAGGTCAATGCAAGAACGACTTGCACTTCAGTCAGGCTCAACAATCGTGTGTCTTTGCGGAGGACTCGACTTGCAAAGGATACGCATACTGCGACGTGGTGCCAAATAATGTTCCGTTTAAGAGTGAGGACGACTGTCAGGAGTATCACATGTGTGTGAAGGGTAAACTAGTAAGCTATGACTGTGAGAATGGATATTATAGTGCACTAGATGGTTGTGTCCCGCGGAGCGAGGTAGAGTGCGATATACATCCTATACCGGTCAGCATTTGTGGCTCAGTGAAGCGACCGATTCGAAAGAAGTTTGTAACTGACAAGCGGACGTGTCCTGGATATTTTTATTGCAAGGATTTAGGTGATAATGTACCCGACCCAGACCCGAGTTGGGGTCAATGTCCCGACGGCAGGTTCTTCGAGCCCAATTTACAGGTTTGTTATCCAGCATCGGCTGTCAGCTGTGAATGGAATCGTTGTGAAGGAAGGAAACGTAGCATGGTGATCAGTGGAACTGCAGGATGTCAGAACTATTTGGTTTGTAATGGCGATGATGTTGTAAGTGAGGAGACATGTCCTGATGGATTGTACTTTAACGATGATCTGATGGCTTGCACTGACAGCTATATTCCGTATGCCGCGTGTTCCTAAAGGGATTTTCTAAATAAATCTATTACAAGCAAAATTTTTTCGAGTGTAGTTTTTCTTGGATCGAGTCTTGGTCTGTTAAGATATAGGTTTTGTGTCGAATTGGACCGAGCTTAGGCCAGAGGATACCATGTAATACGTGACATCTATAGACGCCAGCTGCCTGCAGTCATCAATTAGAAGGGAAGATAAGTGATTTGAGAATAAACCTGAACTAGTTCAGATCTAGCTTAGCAGTTGCTCTTCGGGTTATACAATTCCAACCTGGGCCTTAACTTTCCTATTGGACTGAAAAGCACATCGTGCTACGAGCTATGGAAGGATGATTTTGTGTAGGAACTGCAAGAATGCTACTGGGATCATGCATATGTCCAGTAGTGTGCTTCATGACGAAGTGAGGATCATGATCATTATGATACCCCATGAGTCAGGGCGCTGTGACAACTGTTTCTTCAATCTCCAGATTCTTGTCGGAGCCAAAAACTATGGGTTTCAAGAGATTCATTAAGTTTACTCGATTAAGGTCGTTAAACGATCTCACCCAGACCGTGCCAAAGAAAAATTTAGGCAAGATGACGTGCGTTTAGAAAATGTTGCGAAACTCACAAGCCAATACTAGAGGCACAATTCTCATAGCTGTATCCGTGCATACATATGTAGGATATACATACATATGTAGGAACATATCCCAGTCCCAACTTGTAGCAAGTGGTTCGTACCGTAAGTACAATCCATTGGTACAATAGCGATTTAAAATGATTCTTAAGAACCCAAAGGCTTATGTATAATATCCTATCGGAATACGCCTCTTCTGTAGCTCGTTGGAGAATGCACTTCATCGTGGATAAAACCACTCTCTCCCTGATCCCAGTCAGTACAATAGCCCGACCCTACAAGGATTAGGTTTTTGCTTTTAGGAATCAGCACACGTTGGTTATAAGACGTTACAGTCTAGACAAATGGATTTTAGTCGCCTCTTACGACAGGCATTCCTACCTCGGATGTATTCTAGTCCCCATCCGAAGGGGGTACCTAGAGGCAATATAAACCACTCGATACCTGGGTACGTTCCTGGCACTTTACTGTCTGAGGAGACAGTACAAAAGTACAGTAGTACAAAAGTTTCCTTGATCGTCGCTTATTGACTCTAGGATTACTTCGCATCTCGTTACTGTAGGTCCGTTTCCTAGACACACTCGATTCCACAAGTGGGAAAGGCAATTGTGTAAATCGTTATCAACTTATGTGAGACGTTATCTCCAGATAGTAGTGGCATTCCACTGTAGATCACCTGAATGAATCACGACCAGACCTTGAACACAACCGGGTTAGGTTCTCCTCTTCTGGGGGCGCAATAAGATACAACTCGGACAATGTAACATGTGCTCATATCAAGTGGCTACAATACGACCATAAATGGTTGAATAGCCCTTATCAATGCCATCGATAGTTAGACAGCTACATACCTATGTACATCTGTACACTTGAGGGTGAATTCCTTTTTTGCTTTAAGACAGGAAAACACAAATTTTTTAGAACGCAAGAGCTTAGAAATTCTAATCCCACCATTGAGTTATCGATGCACTTCACGACTTAGATAATCAAGTGTCATTTTAAGTTGATAAGAATCTTGTATATAAGACGGACGGTTTAGCAATACCGCTGGATAGTCATTCTTCGATCGAGTGTAACGCAATATGTTTCGTCGTAAGTGCTTTTCTATAGAAGTGTTGTTGCTTGTTTTAATTGAAATTTAATTTTAAGGCATACCAGTCCTGTTGGTTATCCTTTGTATCGCTTTGGTATCCCTGCCACAGGGTTCGGAGGCAGAAGAGTGTGATCCTTTATCGATTGGGGGAACACTGCAAGACCCCGAGGACTGTCATGGTTATATTCTCTGTCATGGCGGACACAAATTGCAGCAATTTTGTGATTATGGTCAAAAGTATGATCCGACTTTAGGAACGTGCGTTGTAGGCAAGTGCCCACCATGTAATTGTGAACCAGGAACAACCACAGCATCGACAACAACAGCATCAACCACAACCCCATCAACAACAACTCCGTCAACGACAACCCCATCAACAACAACTCCGTCAACGACAACCCCATCAACAACAACTCCGTCAACGACAACCCCATCGACAACAACTCCATCAACAACAACTCCGTCGACAACAACCCCATCAACAACAACTCCATCAACAACAACGCCATCAACAACCACTCCGTCAACAACAACTCCGTCAACGACAACCCCATTAACAACAACTCCGTCGACAACAACTCCGTCAACAACAACTCCGTCGACAACAACCCCATCAACAACAACTCCGTCGACAACAACCACCTCAAATTCATTGGTCAGTTGCAATAACATACCCGACGGATCGTTCTTCTCAGATCCTACACACTGTCGAGACTATTGGGTGTGTCGAAACAGAGTTCCGGTCCTATTGCATTGTGAATGGGGCACGTGGTTCGATGGTATTAACTTTGTTTGTAACTTCCGTCACTTGGTTAACTGCCCCGCGAATATTGATTAAAAAATAAAAGCATTAACTTGATTATCAAAGGTCTATCAGTGAATTTTGTGAAAACGTGGAAACGAAAACCATTAAGCCGCGTATATAGCACAGAGACGATAGTAGAGTTCCAAGCAAATTGGATGTTCCCTATCAATTGACAGATGTGTTGGACGTTCGTTTGAATTGAAATTGACTGAGGCCTTGAAATGTCATTTCACTTTCGAAGTGAAACGTGGAAGATATACAAACAGAAATAGCTAATCCCCCTGAAATTCAACAGAGGATCATAAATGACTTATCGATACCTACACTTGCCACTTCTATCAATAAATCAATCCATTAATCCTCTGTCTTTGTATGTCAAAACTTTACACGGCAATGACACTGTATGTATGTCAAAAGCGGTTGACAGTTCGATAGTGTAAGTTTATGGCCACCAATAAAGATACGAAATCGTACACTTTTCCGAACTTTGTGTTCTGGGTTCTTCCCTTATTAAAAGGCTAGCTTTTAAGATAGTCCAAGACGATGTTCGGTCACTATTTCAATCAACAAGAGGCAGCACAGACGTCAAAGTCCAAACAAAACACATATTAAGGGTCAAAATGCCAGCTCTTTCTAAACCTATTCCGTCCATGAGATGCCTACACCTTGAACTTTTTTATCAGCTAGTTACCGATAAGCTCGTAGATTCGAACGATAACCATTTCAAGCAAAAGCGAAGATAACGTTTACCTGACATTTCTGCATTTGCATTAATAAGTGCCCTGACAGATCTAAACTCCAATAGAAGGAGTCCCTTTATGACATCTCAATTCAAACATGAAATGCTATACGGCTACAGCAAGCTTGAAAGTGTCATTTAAGTGGAAGTGAAACAGAATAAATTTGAGCCGTGTAGTGTAGTACCAAATCAGCAATTAACAAGAACAAATTGACAAGAAATACCAATCGAATCTGATCATGTCTCAGATGTTAGATAAGCACAATGGCATGACAAGGGACAGGGACAGCACTGGAACATCAATGTCATTTTTCCAGTCTTCGGGTGACAGCGAATCAATTGAAATGACTTCTTGTTATCCTGCATTGCTTTGGTTAGGTAAAATCTGAAACATACTTAGTATAACGATTGTGCTGACATTTCATTTTGAATTTTAGTACTAACCTACCAATGGACGGCTGTCACGTCACTGGAATCTGTTGAGGAACTGCTGTGCGATAACATGAAAGCTGGTAGTCGAATACCACATCCGGAGTTTTGCAATGTTTACATAGTTTGTACAGATAATGCCGCCATGCAAATCAGTTGCGAGCGAAACGTTCTTTACAATCCTATGACAGAGGTATGTGATGCTGGCTATCGGATTTGCCTAGGCGGACTAATAAAGAATCAGGATGGTAGTATGACTCTCTACAAAGATGAATCGAAGCCAGAAAGTGAAGGTGACAATGTAATTGATGGAGTGACATTCAGTGTGACAGATACCACGGCAAATAGCGTAACAACAGCGCCATTTAAGGCAGACACGCCACTAAAACCAACCTCCGAGATGCCATCTCTGTCCACAAGTCAGCAATCTTTCAGCCATTTGGGATGTCCGCCAAGAGACTCTGACAAACTTCTCTTAATAAGTCACGCAACCAAATGTTCTGTCTATTTTATCTGCTACCATGGCAAACCCATTCCAATGGAATGTTCGCTGGGTTTATACTGGAGCGAACGGAACTACAAATGCGTTCCCAAGGAGCTGTCAGAATGCCTTGTAAGTAGGACAGAATCTGCAAATGCACGACTACATTCACATTCTTTTAGGGTCGCTCTGCCAAACCCAATCCGAGGTGTCCACCGGTTGGAATAGATTTTCTGCCCCACGAAACAGACTGTGATCGCTTTTGGTATTGTCGCGATGGTTTTCGAACGCAGCAACAGTGTGACGCCTTCTTCCAATGGGATGTCAACGAAAGGAAGTGCAAGAGGACTGGTCAAACGGTTTGCTATGCTGATCTCCTAAACTCATTGAACTATCAAACTAGATAAGATATAAGTATGTAGGTGAATTGTGAAATTGTTTTGCATTCCCTTCGAAAGTTCTCGATCTAGAGTAGACCAGAGCAAATAAATAAAGTCATCGGGTATGCTTTCAGCATCACAGTGTTTACCTTGTTACCCTAATCTTGGCTGCGTCAACGAGCACCTGGACCTCTTCACAATACTGAGGAAAACAGAACATTTTTTCCGTTCAAAACGTAACTTTATTAAGTAAATAATATATTGACTCGACTGTGCAAATAAAGTGAAGAAGCTGTTATCACTATTTCTCCATCTAAACAAACAAAAGAAAAACTATCGACGATATCCACCAATGCTAACCCTGTTTCTGGCCAATAAAAAGCAATAAATAGTCAGCCCAACCGTCAGTTACTTATCAATAGGCGAGCAATGGACAGGCTTATACTAATAGCGTTAGGTAAGTCAAAACGAATTTGTGCACAGAGATGTAGAACTAACCTGGAATATTAACAAGCGATCGCGGTTACAACTGGGACATTTCTACTTCCAACAATTCTCGCGGATAGTGTGGATTTAACAAGACGCCCTTGTCCAACAGGACCTACGCAGCCCGAGTGCAGTAAACTGCCGGATAATACATTTGTTGCTGATACAATAGATTGTAGAAAATATTATCAGTGCAAGAATGGCTTGACAATAGCCGGAACCTGCAGGGATGGACTATGGTTTGATGTTGACCAACTCTCCTGCAATTTACCTCAGTTTGTGTCTTGTCCTAATTACGGATGCGTACCGGTGACAACCGTTTCAACCACAGCATCCACAACTACCACACCAACAGAGTCCACAGAAGCTACTGGCACAGAAACACCAGCAACTGAAGAACCTGCAGAACCTACACAATCGCCTTCAGAAACACCAGCAACTAACGAGCCTACAGAACCTACCCAATCGCCTTCAGAAACACCAGCAACTGACGAGCCTACAGAACCTACCCAATCGCCTTCAGAAACACCAGCAACTGACGAGCCTACAGTACCCACCCAATCGCCTTCAGAAGGACCAGCAACTGACACAGAAGCACCAGCAACTGACCAACCTACAGTACCTACAGAATCGCCTTCAGAAACACCAGCTACTGACGAGCCTTCAGTACCTACCCAATCGCCTTCAGAAACACCAGCTACTGACGAGCCTACAGAACCTACCCAATCGCCTTCAGAAGCTCCAGCTACTGACGAGCCTACAGGACCTACCCAATCGCCTTCAGAAACACCAGCTACTGAGACAGAAGCACCTACAACTGACGAACCTACAGTACCAACCCAATCACCTTCAGAAGCACCAGCTACTGACGAGCCTTCAGTACCTACCCAATCGCCTTCAGAAACACCAGCTACTGACGAGCCTACAGAACCTACCCAATCGCCTTCAGAAGCACCAGTTACTGACGAGCCTACAGGACCTACCCAATCGCCTTCAGAAACACCAGCTACTGACGAGCCTTCAGTACCTACCCAATCGCCTTCAGAAACACCAGCTACTGACGAGCCTACAGAACCTACCCAATCGCCTTCAGAAGCACCAGCTACAGACGAGCCTACAGGACCTACCCAATCGCCTTCGGAAACACCAGCTACTGACACAGAAGCACCAGCAACTGACGAACCTACAGTACCTACAGAATCGCCTTCAGAAACACCAGCTACTGACGAACCTACAGAACCTACCCAATTGCCTTCAGAAGCACCAGCTACTGACGAGCCTACAGGACCTACCCAATCGCCTTCAGAAACACCAGCTACTGAGACAGAAGCACCTACAACTGACGAACCTACAGTACCAACCCAATCACCTTCAGAAGCACCAGCTACTGACGAGCCTACAGAACCTACCCAATCGCCCTCAGAAACACCAGCTACTGACACAGAAGCACCAGCAACTGACCAACCTACAGTACCTACAGAATCGCCTTCAGAAACACCAGCTACTGACGAGCCTTCAGTACCTACCCAATCGCCTTCAGAAACACCAGCTACTGACAAGCCTACAGAACCTACCCAATCGCCCTCAGAAACACCAGCAACTGACGAGCCTACAGAACCTACCCAATCGCCTTCAGAAGCACCAGCTACTGACGAGCCTACAGTACCTTCAGAAACACCAGCAACTGACGAGCCTACAGAACCTACCCAATCGCCTTCAGAAGCACCAGCTACTGATGAGCCTACAGAACCTACCCAATTGCCTTCAGAAGCACCAGCTACTGACGAGCCTACAGGACCTACCCAATCGCCTTCAGAAACACCAGCTACTGAGACAGAAGCACCTACAACTGACGAACCTACAGTACCAACCCAATCACCTTCAGAAGCACCAGCTACTGACGAGCCTACAGAACCTACCCAATCGCCTTCAGAAACACCAGCTACTGACACAGAAGCACCAGCAACTGACCAACCTACAGTACCTACAGAATCGCCTTCAGAAACACCAGCAACTGACGAGCCTACAGTACCCACCCAATCACCTTCAGAAACACCAGCTACTGACGAGCCTACAGGACCTACCCAATTGCCTTCAGAAACACCAGCTACTGACACAGAAGCACCAGCAACTGACCAACCTACAGTACCTACAGAATCGCCTTCAGAAACACCAGCTACTGACGAGCCTACAGTACCTACCCAATCGCCTTCAGAAACACCAGCTACTGACGAGCCTACAGAACCTACCCAATCGCCTTCAGAAGCACCAGCTACTGACGAGCCTACAGTACCTTCAGAAACACCAGCTACTGACGAGCCTACAGTACCTACCCAATCGCCTTCAGAAACACCAGCTACTGACGAGCCTACAGAACCTACCCAATCGCCCTCAGAAACACCAGCAACTGACGAGCCTACAGAACCTACCCAATCGCCTTCAGAAGCACCAGCTACTGACGAGCCTACAGTACCTTCAGAAACACCAGCTACTGACGAGCCTACAGTACCTACCCAATCGCCTTCAGAAACACCAGCTACTGACGAGCCTACAGAACCTACCCAATCGCCCTCAGAAACACCAGCAACTGATGAGCCTACAGAACCTACCCAATCGCCTTCAGAAGCACCAGCTACTGACGAGCCTACAGTACCTTCCGAAACACCAGCAACTGACGAGCCTACAGAACCTACCCAATCGCCTTCAGAAACACCAGCTGCTGGCACAGAATCACCAGCAACTGACGAACCTACAGTACCTACCCAATTGCCTTCAGAAACACCAGCTACTGACGAGCCTACAGGACCTACCCAATCGCCTTCAGAAACACCAGCTACTGACACAGAAGCACCAGCAACTGACAAACCTACAACAACAGAAGGAACGGAAACTACTACCTCCGGAGGTTGTCCCGTGTCCGTAGAACCCGATTGCAATGCTCTACCACGTGGAACTGCTGTTGCTGACCCAACTGACTGCAACAAGTACTACGTCTGCAGAAATAATGTGGCCATGCCAAGACGTTGCGAAAAAGGTATGTGGTTCGACAACGAACGATACCTATGCAACTATCCCGAGTTGTTGAGCTGCCCCCACCATGGATGTAAGCCAGCCCAGGGCTAAGATTGTGCCTTCCTGGGCTTATAATGTAAAACCGTTCTAAAAAATAAATAATCTTGGAAATGACTTCACTTAAAAGCGTTTTTCCTTTACCTTTGCCCGACCTAAACCAAGGATCCTTGCATCCTTAGCTGGGTATGCTAGCCCCAGTATACACATCATTACGTTATAGGTTATGGCCCAGCCAGAGGCAGATCTGATGACTTTCATCAGCCGAATGTGTATAGCCTTCAAGGTAGTTGACCTACATGCTTTGGAATGAACACAATCTCTAGGTTCTCACCAAGAGCCTGCTGTCCTAATCAGGACCTTGCCGAAATGAAACCACATTTTTGAGTATACACTTCGTAAATATATATTTTTTTCAATACACAGAGGATATTAGTCCTGTTCCGATGGGCAGTTGACTAATGCCTTGAAATTGCACACAAAATGTTCGTCATCAAACCACTGGCCCGGGGTGCAACGATGCTTTACGGCTTCATTGTTGCGACATACGTAGTAGACGTTACAATGAACGGTATGCCTGACGAAAGAGCCATTTGGACGACCGAAACAATCTTTCATGTTTGGATCGACTTGACCATCTGGTGGTAGAGTTGGTGCTGGAGTTGGTGCGGGAGTGGGAGCTGGTGTAGGTGCTGGAGTTGGTGCTGGAGTTGGTGCCGGAGTTGGGGCTGGAGTTGGTGCTGGAGTTGGTGCTGGAGTTGGTGCTGGAGTTGGTGCTGGAGTTGGTGCGGGAGTAGGAGCTGGTGTTGGTGCAGGAGTGGGAGCTGGAGTTGGTGCCGGAGTTGGGGCTGGAGTTGGTGCTGGAGTTGGTGCTGGAGTTGGTGCTGGAGTTGGTGCGGGAGTGGGAGCTGGTGTTGGTGCAGGAGTGGGAGCTGGAGTTGGTGCTGGAGTTGGTGCTGGAGTTGGGGCTGGAGTTGGTGCTGGAGTTGGTGCGGAAGTGGGAGCTGGTGTAGGTGCTGGAGTGGGCTCATCACATTCGGGACTTGAACTCGGCGTGCACGATACCAATACCTCATAGTTACACACAAATGCCACATCGTCAAAATATTGTCCCGGTGGACAGAAATCCGCAACGGGAATCCTATTCCTGCACGTATAGTATTTGCGACAATCCTGCTTGTCGCGATGGAACGACCCATCGGGAGCCTTCCTACAATCCGGAAGGCATCCCGAAGATGGTGTCGGCGCCGTTGGTGTCGGCACCGATGGTGTTGGATCCGGTTGAGTATTGCATTTACACGGCGGACACTTGCCAATTATACACTTCCTTTTCTCTTCGTCAAATTTCTCCCCCAAATCACAATGAGCCAGATAAGCCTGGTCCTTATAGCACACAAAATAACTATGACAATCGGTGGGATCTTGATACTTCCATCCGATTGATTTGCCAACACAAGTCTCCGCCGACGCGACTTGGGCCAAACTTTGGAGCAAAACAATGCCAAACACTAGCGGGTGACACAACACCTTCTTCGTACCCATTTCACGTGGTTATGGATGTTTCTGCGCTGCCAGCTAGCTGATTTATTTATAATGAGAGATAAGGACATATATAGCTCTTGAACTGCACCAAGAGATGAGATAAGAAATCTTTGAAAGGGCTCGAGTGGCCGGTTCGCCACCCTAGGTGGTTAAACTGATGACTATTAAATGGATGTTGACCGAAGCCATTCTCGCCGAGTGTATGCTAAACACATATTTGCTTTAATTCATTAATTAAAGTGGTAATTGAGGTGGCTGTCCCGTGCATGTAATGGTATGTTGTATCTATGACATTAGAACAAGTCTGTCAGGAACCTATTTAAACTTAAACACAAGCACGCAATGTGACCAGAGTCCTAGAGAGAAGCTTAAACAACAAAATTGTACAAAAAACATCTTTATTCGCGCAAGCTCTTAGATCTCACACCCTGTAGCGGTGCACATTTTCCTAGTGGCATCCCAACCGAATCCAAGTGGACATTCTTGTATGGTCAGCAATCCACTCGTACAGCGGTAATAGTAACGACAATTGCTAGGATACGCGAAATATCCAGAATACTGGCCAGAGCACACTTCTCTGGGGCTTATCGTGGTAGTTCCGACAATCTGCAACGACAAGCTACAATATCTTCTCCTTCGAGCCTCACAATACTCATACTCACTCTACAGTTCGCCGATCCAGCCCAGTCGCAGGATCCCTTTAAGGAATTAAACTCCAAATCGTTGGGACAGCTCATAGGAATGGCTGTCAAACGATAGCACATGTAATAATCCGTACATGAGTCCGGATTAGGCAAGTAAATAACCTCATCAGGCCTCGACGGTTGGGGACAAACAATTTGTCCATCAGGTCCTGGTGTCGGGCTCAATGTTGACGTAGAAGTTGGTGTCGAAGTTACACCACCCGTTGGTGGCAATGACGTGATAACCGATGTTGTTGTTGAGGTTGTTGGGTTTATTGTTGTTATTAAGGGTTGTTGGGTTGTTGAAACCGTGTCCACACAATTTACATTCTCCGCATCGTCACACACAGAATCGATGACATTGAACATGAGATTAGTTGGACAACTGTCCTCAAACGAATTGTCACCATCACAATAAATATAAAAGGCACATCCCTTGGGAGACGACACAAAGTTACCGGTCCGACTGGCGTCCGCACATTCCGGGTAAGTATCACAATTGACAATGGCAACTAAGACCGATAGGCACAGGATTAATTCAGGTAAGACCGTCATTCTAAGACTGCGTTGAAATGGAACAAGTAACACGATTCGATTGGTGGGGCTGCCGGGCTTGCGTTACCTTTTATAAGACAAAGACAGATCAAGAGATATACAAAACTAATTATTTCTTGTTGGGAGCTGTTGTTTCTCTCCCTACGGTGATAAGAATGGTTAGCATGATGTATGGTTTTAACAACAACTTGTTTTTTTGTTTTTTTGTTTGATAACCTAGAAATAGAATGTCAATGGTGACGATGAGTGCTTCCCAGGAAGTCGTATTCATCATGGTTACTCTTCTTGGAGTTGTTCGATTATACGAGTATTCTAGGTCATAGGACCTCAGGAAACTGAGTGTTTGCACCCGATAGCTGTTATCACAGATGGCCTCATTAGTTTGCAAAACAAAAAATTGTCATTAACGTCTGACTGATGGAGTTTGTATCACTGGTTTTAGGCCAGAAATGAACACACCTGTTAACGCTTATAAAAAGTAGATCAAAAACTTTATTCCTCGAGCCTGTAACCGTTTCGATAATGACCGAAGAACCAGAAAGGCTTTGACCTTATCATATCCCAATTCTGATCTTTCATTGACTACCAATAAAGATTCCGGCTAATAAGAGGCTATTCGAGACCATTTCTTAAAAGCACAATCTAGAACGAGCATCAGTCACGAGCTCTACGAGCAAAACAATCCTAAAGAAGCTGATACACTTCTTAGGTACACTTCGTTTGAGACAGTATAGACCACAGTGGAGAACTGATATCAATGTCCAAGCTAAGATCCAAAGAGTAGGCCGGAACTGACAGTCGGATCTTCGGTGCTAGTCGTACGAAAATATCATGCCCACCAAGCACCGTCTGACAACACTACTCATCATTTGGTGTCGAATTTTGTTGAACGCGGGACAGTCGGGGATCGTTCCAATGAACTGGTTGAAGCAGTAAGAGAGAATGTTGCCGAGAACCCACATGGCATCAGTAGAACCACCTTGCGGCGCATTTTGAAGGATGATTTGCATTTGTTTTCGCATAAAGTGCAGTTGAGTCCAAGAATCAATGTCTACGAACCATCCAAGTCGCTTTGAATACGCCCAAACAGTCGCTCGAATGGTTGACACTGAACCTGATTTTTGGAAGCAAGTTTCGATGATCGGACTTCTTTTTGTGGGATTATTTGACAAGCAAAGTGTACGCCAGCAAGTCTCAGACCATTGACGAGCTCAAGGCGAACATTCGTCATCCCTATACCGCCCGAGATGCTCGAAAAAGTGATGGAAAACGCAATTCTCGTTATGATAGAAACTCGTTCGAGAACGCATAAAACGATTGACGAAAACGTAAAAAACGACTTCAGTCTTTCATCTCGAGTCATTGCCTTCATTGTAGTATCACCATTGGTAGAAGTTCATGATACCAAAGATCCATTGATTTCCCCCCAGTGGGTAACACTTCCAATGGAGAACTTCATTCAACGACCAGAGTGATAAAAATTCGACGAAAAGTTTTCAGTCATTACAAGATAAGATACGACGCTTAGGTATTTTACGTACGCCCTTGAGTTGTTGAAAAACTATTATCAACACTCAAGACCTTAAGTACGCCCTTCAGTTTTTGAGATTTTATTTGTGACACCACTTGAGAAGGAAATCAATTATTTATGACGTTAGGCATCCGGAACACTTCAGTATGTTTATAGACCAAACTCTCGCTTGGAAGTTGGAAAAAGTCCATGACGACACGATGCATAGATAAAGACTTCTCAGTTTGAAGTCGTTGGACGGGTAAAAGTGATAAAAGTTTATTTTTTATTTTATTTTATTGACCTAACCTCACAAATTTATCGTTACATTGGTTTGGTGAACCTTTTCTAAACTAAGCTCGAGATAGCACTTCTTCTCCGTCCCTTGTGGGGCATCTCCCCTGATTCAGTTTCAAACAGAGCTTCATGTCTTCACTCCAGCCGAATCCGATGGGACACTGTTGCAGGCTTAGGAACCCATTCATGCATTTGTAGAAGTAATTACAGTTCTTCGGATAGGGGAAGTAGTCAAAGGTGTTGACGGTACACTGTTTCTTCGGATTCGATGTCGTCAAACTTAGGACCTTTTATTTTTTGTTGTGTGGGAAAGAAAAACTCCAGTTATTGGGTTGTAGGAGGGCTTCTAGACACTCACCTTGCAATTTACCCTCTCAGGCAGTTCACACTTTGAGGTTAAGTAGTCGAAATACAACCTTCCCGAGCAATACATCCGAACCGGTGTCCCGTGGTAGCACACAAAGTATTCGCTGCAAGAGTCCTCATTCGGCAGAAATATGACCTCATCGGGATTGTCACTGGCGGGACAGACATCTGTTGGGTTTGGCGGTGTCGTCTCACCAACACTGATGGTCGTGACGACGGCATTCAAAGTCGTCTGTTCGTCATCAATTGGTTTAGTGTCTGATGTGGGTTCTGTTGCAGGCTGAACGTCCTGTTTTGTGGTCTGAACATTAGCTACTGTTGTTGGTGGCCTTGTTGTGGTCGTTGTTGTAGTGGTTGTTGTCGTTGTGGTTGTGGTTGTTGTAGTTGTTGGCATTGTTGGTATGGTAACTGTTGCATCCTCGTCCGTGCAATCGACATCACTAGCTGGAGCACAACTGCCATCGTTTGTATTAAAAAGCAACTGCGATGGACAAAACCCCTCGTAAGAGTCGTCACCGTCACAGTATATGTATGACTGGCATCCCTTGCTGCCACCAATGAAAGCACCACTCGGTCGACCCTCACATTGTTGGAAACTGTCACCGGAAACTTCACGCAGATGGGTCGTGAGGATGAGGCACGACAGGCTTAAAAGGACTCGATATGGCATCTTTGTTAGATGGTCTTCGATCAGCACCTAGTCTGTAACAAGTGCTGGTTTCAACTGACTTGGGCGTACCCACTCGCCTGTTAAGTGTTAAAAATAAGTTCCGCAGACTAAATTTAATTGCGGCCTATCTGATGTTCATCGATAAGGTTCCTTATCGAAGCATTTCTTTCGGAGAAAACATTCTTTTTGTCTTTTCCTTTTTAGGTCACTAAGAGGTAGGTGATGATTGACAACATATTGGGGGCAATAAGGTTCGAAAGTAATGGCAATGGAATGGCTGGTAGCAGCATTGTGCACTATGCGTTTCTAAGTTGACTTCCCTAAATCTTATGCAAAGTCAGCAGACTATTCAAACCGTCGTCGTGTCGGTATCCCGTCAAGACTAGACTGGGTTCGATATCCTTCCGATATCCGAGTAAGAGGAGGTGTCTCGTTCAACGATCTTAGCCTTTGTATCTCATTTCGCCTTTCCAATTACTGCAGCGTTGGATCATGGCGATCCAGGAGGTCCTGTTGTGGATAAATCAAAAAAACTGCCATAAAATAAGAGACAGGCGTCCAACGAGTTGACTGAATAAATCAATATTCACATCATTTGGGTCCCGGGGTACTGTGACAGTCCAGGGAATTGTATAGCTGACAACCCTACCGATCTCATCGGATGAGTTAAGTGTTGGCATACTTCTCGCTCCAGTTAACCAATCCTCGATGGAAAACTGGCTCTACGTGCTGCATTTTTAGTTAGATCTGGCACCAGCTGTCAGTTTAGACAGATGACATTACAGAACACTCCATAATTGGTAGCCATGTATTAGGCTGGACCACCTAGCTAATGACTTCTATAGAATCTGCTTCTTTACAAGCTCTCTCCGCTCAAAGAAGATTCGCATGTAGGTCCATACTTCTTTGGTAACCTAGGTGTTCCATGGGTAGTTTCAAGCGAAATTTCTTAGATCCAGTGAGACCTTAACTGGTCGCTTGTGCGGCATGCCACGATAACTTTCCCAAATCGAAGTTTCAGCTCACAGCTAGAATTAGATCTGGCTAAGAAGCAGAACTTAACTCCGTAGGTCTGACTATACGCATATTTATCTTATTGGAATCGACACGATAACCAAGCACTTCTTAGCAGAATCCAATTCTGCAACAACCCATTCGATGATCCTTAGCTCCTTCTGTAGACCCACCGCTCATAAAACAGACTAAAGAAAATATTTGGCCCGACAGGTCTATGGAACCCCGGGCCTTCCATTCGTGTTGGAAGAGTCCAACTGTTCAATGCCGTATCTGTAGGATCATTTGTTATTTTTTGCTTTCTCATGACAGTTATACTCTCCGATGTTTGTCAGACGCTCGCAAGAGGTGGTGTCACGACGGAAATTTTAGGACTGAAGTCCAACGTAGTCCAACGTGCTGTTCCGACATCCACATCTCTCTCTAACCCCGCATGAACGACAGCACTGATGGGAAGTTTGCAACGTAAACCTCTTGACTCGTCTCCTGCATCTCTGTCAAAAACGTGTCAGCCCCGTATCAAGTGCGTACTACACTACCTTATCGAAAAAAAACACCAAAATTACTACACAAAACTATAAACAATAAAAATCTCGATACCCCTCCCTGCACGAAGCTCCAAACTTGTCAATCAATTAGATTGCCCGACTGTCAACACACATTTATTCATAGTGAGTAGCCGATAACATTTTGACAAGATGATTGCCGATCAGATAGGTTTGATGTACAAGCCGAACACTCCCGAATGTCAGTCACTTCGCAGCGAAAGATCGCTGATATTTCGGCAAATCTCATCCCTGGAAACCGGACGAAAACCGCCATTTCTGACAGCCAACCAATTGGCGCGGGTTTGACGGTTTTCCTTTTTTTGTTTTGCGTCGAAGCAAAATGTGTGCCGATAATATTGTCGATCGATATCGCAACTCAATTGACTTGAATTTGATTTCTCGTCTAATTGGTAGCTTGGCAGAGGCAAAAAGAGAAGGCGAAATGCGACATCAAAGTGCAAATCGAAAACTATCACATTATTGCCGTGCAAATCGAACGGACGAACATTCGGACGCATAATGTTCCGAGTAAGCACAATTGTCAGTGGTAAGTGTGTCAGTTGTGTCAATAGGCCGGTTTCATTTCAACTTGTTTATTTTTTATTAGCGTTTCTCCTCGTGCAGGTCACAGTCGCCGCTGGCGTGAGAAGGGTCCATCAGACTCGCGCTATTCGCATTCCACGTTTACTGCATGAGCCGTGTCGCAATCAAGAGGTTGGGAAGTTCGTGAAAGACCGTTACGCCTGCGACAAGTTTTTCTACTGTGGGCCCAATGAAAAAGCGATTTCGGTGGAATGCCCTAGTGGGATGATATTCAACGACGTGAAGGAGATTTGTGACTTCCCATGGAACCATCTCTGTATTCCCGAGATGGAGGAAGATGATCCTACAGACACCACAGCTGTTGAGGAGCAGGAACCACAAACTTCGATAGCACCTTCGACCAGGCCGGCTGGTAAAGATGTTCGCTGTCCAACGGATGAAACACAGGGCTTAGTCTTTCTTCCGAATCGGAACGAATGTCATCGGTACTACATTTGCTATCACGGACATCCGATTCCGCAAGAATGCATTCGCGAGCTACATTGGAATGTTAAGCTGGAACGTTGCGATTTTCCAGAGAATGCAGGCTGTATGGTGACACAGCCGTCTCCACCAACTACATCCGTCGGGGTTGTGGGTGTCAGTATGAGCTGTCCGTTTCGCGGGGAACAGGTCTTCCCGCATCCGGATCATTGCAATTTTTTCATCTACTGCATAAATGGATACGCAACGGTGCAGCAGTGTCCATTTTTCCATCACTACGATGTACAGTCGAAGAGCTGTATGTGGCAGACAATGGCCAAGTGCATTGTGGGTAAGGAAGCATCGGTTAAGAAGCAATAGGATGGACTAAGGGGTTTGTAAATGTGTTATTAGTGTCAGAAATAAAGCATTTAAGTGAGAAGAGTTGTATATTCTATGTTGCTAGTTCGTGACACCAACACCCTGAGACCAATAGATAACCCATTGAGAGACTACGCTATGTACCTTAGCAACGATTTTTTTCTTCGAAGTCCGAATTTGTGTTTAAAAAAAACAGAATCTTTGCTCTGCATAAGGCTCAGACTTTAGAACGAACGGTAGGCTTCATTTGTGGATATTTGAAAGGTGGGTCTGTTGAATAGGTCTCCCAGGTATCGAACCTAGGCCTTCCAATTTCAAGGACCTATATGTAAAGTATACAACTCTCTAGTCCGACAGAGGAATTTGTTGTACAAGCTAAAACATTCTCTTAGCTGGACAACTTCTGACAATATTCCTTGACCTCAAGTCATTCATAACTTTGGTCGCAAGGTTAAGCCCTAAATTAGAGCCAAGTTCTTCTGTATAAGATCTCAGGAAACTGTCATGGCTAAATGAATCCAGGGGAAAGTATGGGGAATTGAGCTTCAAATAGCATTCGTGTTTGGTGTAACGATACAAAAGAAAGAAGTATAAGCCACTGAGGTGAAAACCTGTCACTTTGACCATTTTCTCGATATTCCCAGCTTTCATAACACACAACAGTGTGTTCAGTTTCGTTCAAAGTGAACGCATGCGGAATTCGTCTACGAACGCCATCTCCACATCAACAGAGTAATAAGTAAGTGAAACGTAGAATTGTCTATGATAAAGTACTGTTAATGGGTTTGAAGCGTTGCTACCCCTATTCGATTGAAAAGCTTTTCTAATTAATCTTTTATCGATTGTTTCGTAACCACAGTCTGAGTAGATAAATTTTATTTCCAAAACGAACTTTTGCGTAAAGCTGGAGTTGTGATACCAAGCTACCACCACAAGCTATTGCGAAATTAATAGAGAAAGCGTTTAGAGTAAGGACGACTGATGCTCAGTTCACTGAATGATTTGTAGACAAGAAAGGACGAACGTCGAGGAGTTTGAAATTAGAGTAGCGTCTTTGGATCCAAGAATTCGTGGTGCCTGGGCAAATGTGTCTACTTTGAAAGTGGTATTAAGAAAGCTAGATCAGACTGTCAAACAACCTTCAATGTGTCTAAATTCGTGAACTGTATGACAGTCACCAGGAATGCCAGACATCCGCAGCTGCCTTAAAATCCACATTCATAGAATCAGAACCTTACAGTGGCGTCAGTTGGGCTGCGATGATTAATGACTCAGCTAGCCTATAAGGCTTAGTTAGCTGGGTAAGGAGAGTATAACACAGCTGGTGACAGTTCTTACAGATCACTGGGGTCAGATATGTACATAATAGTGGTTTCGAACACTTGTGCGTATGCATAATGCCCGCCACTTCATTGGTTAAAAAGACGTATCTTCCAAAGAAAAAAAACTACGTTCAATACGGGAGCTGGAAAGTTCCCCTACCAAAGGACAAACTAGCCTTCATAATGGAGTACAAATCAATCGTTTTCTGGCAGAGCCTTGGAGGACAGAGACCTAGAAAGGAAGTCTGGACTGGAATCCTTAAGGTGATAGTTGATGATTGCACTCTGTTACCTCACACACAAAAACGATCACAAAAATGTGGTGATGATCATTTGGGAGAGTGCTAGAGGTATGATTGTGATGGTCAGCATTCAACTATCGCCTTAGAGGATTCCACTCCAGAAAACTTGTAGAACATGGAACCGGAGTATTTACTTTCATTTGCAGAAGATACTTAAGAGATCGCCAATTTAGTCAAAGTTCTCGTTTTCTTTGATCAATGAGTGGAAAGTCGCTCTTATTTAAGACGTCCCTCATTTCTGTGACAGTCAATGGGTGCTTTTGGGAAGAATATGCATTGTATCATCGAACAAGATTCATTAGATCTGTACAACTGTGTCGGTACACAAGTGATGGCATGCAGAAGAGCGTCCTCTCTCCAACCAACTTAAAGAAAACAAGTTTGTGAATGGAAGATGCTTTCTACTGAACGATACCTACCATGGTTTGGTTGAATTTGAATGGTTTAAGAGGAGACTTCTTCTAACAACAGGTATTCTACGTTCTTGGGGTTTACAATTAGTGAAACTTGTTGAGTATGCTAGGGACACTGAAACCGTCTATACTGAGAGCCGAGAAACAAATGTGTCATACTGGCGAAGCCACCATTAATTAGGATCCACCTCCACCACTCGATTGGCTAAATTTTACAAGCAATTGGAATAAGGCACAAAGTTTGCGCGTGTCTGTGGTTTGATAAGAATTTCTCATTCAAGTTTTTGTTGTTCCAAAAATAATTCAAAATGGTGGAGAAAAGGTACCTTTTTTCGTCCGAAAGTTGCACATATTTGTACTTTTTGTGTTAACATCATTGCAATGCCATGTTATTGCTAAAAGCTAACAAGATCTAGTCAATGATTAGGTTGGTGGGGGTCGAATCTATTTCACAAAGTAAACTTAACATTTTGTTAGTTGATTGGCGATGACCTAAGAGAGGTTAACCCTCACTGATCACTGGTTCACTGATTCTACTAATTTCACTAATCTGGCGAAAATAATACCACTCTATGCAGCTCATCAGATACATACAATCAGAACCAATTTTCGTTAACAAATTCTTTTGTTTCCAAGAACTGTGAGACTATTCTCGACGACAAACTGTCTACCCGTAAAATATTTCCCAAGACAGAGCGGCGTCGTTTCACAACAGTCACCATCTACCCCATAGAGTTCAGCAACTGTTTTCGATTTGTATCTTATCATTTACGTTCTGTGTATCTGATAGTACCGAAACAAATAAGGACAAGATCTTGACAAGAGATACGCACCCAATGTGCACATCTCAACTATGCTATATAAGCGGCGATTTCTTTGACTTCCTCCAACAATTCCGAGACTTTCCAAGATGAACGGTTCGTACCTACTATAAGCTAATTCCTTCAAATTTAAATCCCTTTTTTTCATTAGCCTTAATTCTCATCAGTATAATCTGTGCAGCGATAGCGGTTAACCATGCCGAGGAAGAACCAAATCCTTGTGAAGACAAACCGAATGGTTACAAGTTAATCATACCCGGAACGTGTTCAGATTTCTACATATGCCTGAACAAGAGAAGTATCAAACAGAGTTGTGGAACAATGTACTTCAATTCGGAAACCCATGCCTGCGATTTGCCACATAAGGTGGATTGCGTAAGGACAATTGTAATACCTCAGCCTCAGGAGATTCATATGTGTGATGGACGAGAAAATGGTGGACTGGTTGCTTCCATAGAGAATTGCACTGATTACTATGTCTGCGTTGGAAAGATGGCTATTCCGAGGACCTGCGGTTGGATGCATTTCAGTCCGATTGTTGGAAAATGTGTTCAACCAAAATACTCGAACTGTGATCGCCAGAAGAAAATGGCAAAAAGTAGACCTGTAATAAAGTATCAGGAGACTGGTAGAGCGGTTCAAGTTCCGATTCTTTTGATGCCTCGGACTTAGACAAAAAAAACTGATTTGTGTTTATTTTTACAGAAATATAGATTTAGAACCATGTTAGGTGCACGAGAGTTTTTCCTGGGTCGGTCGAATTTGTCATCGCGGAGATACTTTTGTCTCAAACAAAAACTAAGAGCTAGGTACAAAAATGTTTGCACCCTTCAACTTTAACGTCGAATTTGGTGTAAAATTAATTTCAGGGATGGGAATCTGAGACAAGGAATGCAACAAAACACACAAATAGAAGGGTTACACAGAGGAAAGATTTCTGTTCCTCTGGTACACTGAGGAAAGATTTCTGTTCCTCTGGTACACTGAGGAAAGATTTCTGTTCCTCTGGTACACAGAGGAAAGATTTCTGTTTCTCTGGTACACAGATCGTGTTCCTATCCATGCGATTCAACAGTTTAAGGATGAACTAGATCCCCCTGTTATTCCACGTTGGAATAGGACTCGTACCATCCTTGTAAGGGCATATCAAGAGTTGGGTCATGGTTAAATATAACTAAAGGGGAAATGCTTGTCCGTGCGAGTATGTATTAGTTCAAACGATACCTCCGTTCGAAAGAGAACCGCGAATATACATTCTTAAAGTAATCAAGCTTGCCAAACTGCCTTTAGAAACTTCACCGGTTTTATATCACTAATCACTCGGTATATCACTGGTATCCGCACCAACTGAAGGACATTTATACGATTTTTTGATTTCAATTATAACTTGCACTCGATCAGCAGACATTTGTCCAAAAGGATTCATGGAGGAGGTTTACAAAAGGCTGAGCTTTGACATCCATAATTATGTTTTGTTTTATTACACATATAAGTTCACATACATATCATTAATTAATTTGTTCAACAAACAAACATTTTTTAAACAAAAACCAATAGGGGGGAGGGATTGTAGAAGGAGGGCTGAGGCCATTTTAAGGAAGAAGATTCGGGGCAAATCAAAAGCGATATATAATTTGTTTGTTGTTTAATTTATAAAACGTTTTACTATCCAATAAAGCCGCCTAGAAGCACGCCAAACTGAAATAAAAAGGAACGTAAAAACCGTCGTCACACGACGTCTTACAATGGCAGCAGTGCCGCCTAACTATGGGACACTGTTACGTTTCCCGATGCCCCCAGTAATGGCCAAGGGATCGGTGCCGAATGCGCCATGCAAACTAGACTCGGGTCGTTGATTTTGGCCATCGGCATCCTCTTCAGCGTTATCGCTATCAGCCGGGAGTGGGTGTGTTGCAGCATCAGCTGCCAGATGGCGATTCTCCTCATCGGGATTCTCGTTGTTTTCCGTCTCGTCGAGGAAGAAATTTAAAAAATTCTGACTGGCAGGTGGAGGATTAGAATTTGGCTGAGATTCGGTTGGAATTGAAATTAGCTGTCCCTCGGCGTTGTCTGGTGTAGGTGATGGCTGCGATTCTGCAGTGGGACCGTTTAGAAGGAAACTGTCGTCGGTATGAATCTCCATTGTGTTGTTGTCAGAGGAGCAAATTTGATCGGCTTCCGCCAAGTCTTCGTTCATGATATTGTTACTGGTGGGGGTTGTGGGAGTTGGATGGTATTGCTGACTAGTGCTGGGGACTGGGTGTGGTGGCCTTGTGCTCGATTGAGAGCGCTGATGCTGTTGCTTGAATGATGAATTGTTTTCGATTTTGTTCTCAACTTCAGTGGGAGGAGCCGATGCAGCCGATCCGGATGCAGTTGGTCGCAATGGAATGTTGGATTTACGCACTTGATGGGCGTTTATATAGATGTTGTGGATATCCATCCAGGAGAGATTGCCAGGAGCGATATTTTGGTTTGTATTTCTGGGGGCGTTATTGTTATTCTCCCTCGATGGTCGTGGTTCTTCGTCTTCATCCCTTTTTAGAGTGACAAAGAGCACGGTTTCCAGATAGCGTTGATACCACATCAAGAAACCATCTCGGTCGCGAGGGAATGTCTTGGCCTTCAGCTTGGCGTAGATTTTCTTCGGAGATATGTGTAAACGTGCCTCGATGATCTCTTTTTTGCGACACTTCACTATGGCGTAGTTCTGGATCGCTGTGGCTGTTAGTTTAGCTATTTCGACGAGAAGCGCGTCGTTTATAACCGAACTCGGTTGGGTGTCCTCGTGAATTCGAGCTATAATGTAGTGAATCAGTTCATAGTCCGGAAATTGGACAGTCTGATCGGTTGGAGCCCCTGCTGTTGCGGCGGCACTCCCGACGAATTTATCTGCCAGCAGTTTGATGTCCTTCGCGTTTAAGCCCAATGCATTTTGAGCCTCGTTATTGTTGTTATTCAATATGTTGTGGTTATCCAGGGCTTGGGCGCCCTCTTCTTCATCGTCCTCGTCGTCATCTTCGTCTTCATTTTCGCCGTTATTACTCTCCGTTTCATTCAAGTCCTCTGTGGGCCTACTTAAACTGCGCACCTCATTTAAATACAGCTTACGTAAGGGATCTCGAGTGGTAGCGATATTGTAATCACGGTAGAGTTGTGCCAGGAACTGCTGTTCCCCATCCTTAGCGCGCAGCAGAGTCTCAATCCTGCGAAAAACATCCTCCTTCAGAGATTCATAGAACTTGGTTGTGAACTTCTCACTTTTCAACGCGTTTACCAATAGATTCCTCTTTATCTCATCCGATGTATCGTCCATGGCAGAATCCAACGACTGCATTACCCCTGAAAATAGCCCCGGGCTTAAGAGATCGCCAGCTGATTCGGGCTGTTGAACGCCCTGTTGCTGCTGTTGTTCAACAAACGTTGCTGGCTCTGATTGTGTATGCCGAAGTCGTCTATTGCTAGTCGCTGTAGGACGTCGAAACGATGATGGCTTCATTGGAACCTTATTCGGTTCGTTATTACCAAAGTTGAGATTCATATTCCGTAAGTCATGGGCCAGTTCATTCGATTCGAATACATCACCACCACCGGCTGTGGTGTTCCAGGCGTTGGTTGCATGCTGTGGGTGTTCATGCTGTATGTTCATCATGTTGCTGTAGCTTGTCGTCTGTGTGGAAGATGTTGACGACGCAATGGGTGGTCCGTTCACCAGACCGCCACCACTATGCATTGCAGAGTTCGCATTGATGCGATTCCGGAATGTATGCAAGTATTTAGTGTCGCAACTCGGTGGATTTAAATTATTTGTGTTCGAATCTGTACGATAGCCGACATTTAGAGAATTTGTGAAAATTGGTAGATTCGGTGCTTCCTGCTGATGCTGTTGCAAGTGTTGGGGCTGCTGCTGCTGCTGCTGCTGTTGTTGCTGTTGAAGTTGTTGATGCTGATTATGATTTTGTTCTTCGTTGCTTTTGCACGAGTTTGACGAAAGCAAATTCTGCCGTGAATAGCTGCAACGAATGAGTAACAAATTAGGGCACATTCAAGCAACAGTATATTCATAAAAGCAACACAAATAAAGAAAACAAAACCTTGAATGAGGGACAACTCAAGCGACATTTATTAGGAAGCTGGTAAAAAAAAGTAACAAGAAAAACAAAATCAACTTCTTTGTTAGTTTGCAATTATTTGACACACACACGGCAACGAGACTTACCGCTGCCTTGGGATCACATCTCAAGATTGCCTGCAAGAGAAAGATCCAACTAAGACCAACGACGATAGATCTGTAAATATTTTGTAATCGTGTTTGTCTCGCCAAAGCTCAAGAACAAAAAGGTGGACATAGACAGACAACACAAAAATGGTATTCTTGTACCGAATTCAGAGCTCTTTCTTTGCGACTCGCTTGAAAAGTTTGAAGATGTAGACGTAGGGTGACCGAACCTACTGTTTGGTAAAATCAACGTGCCTTACGACAGTGCATCAGATAGAGAGATAGAGAAAGAATGAAAAGGAGTGCTAAAGCTTTCGCTGAATAAGCACAGATGTATGGGCATTAGAACCTAAAAAACAAAATTCCCATCGCCAGTTCACGTGCACATACATAAGTCAGGTCAGCTATATTCGATGGACAAGAGATAAACGGTTAAAAAATAAATAAATTATAATTCATTTAATTTTTTTATTTTTCCGCTAACAAAACTAAATAAAATAACATTTTCCAACAAATAGGGAGACCCAGTAACGAATGAAGTAAAGAATTGAATTTACCTTCTGAAGTTATCCCAATAGTTGTTGGCTCGGTTGCCCGGTGGCACTTGGTTGTTGAGTGCCGATCCGGCTAGATTTGAAACGCCACTGGACACGCTGGTCGGTTGTGAGTTTTGTGCGGCTGACGCGGCGGTTTGTTGTGGTTGCTGTTGAGCAGCATTGAGCAAATTCGAGTTGTTATTGTGCACTGGATGTTGTGTATTGTTGTGATGATGCATAAAGATTGGTGCCCCGGCGGTGTTGGTGCCAGCAGCAGTATTACCGACGTTATTGTAATTCGGCATCGGTGGCATTGGAGAACAGAGATTGTTTACCGCGGAGGAGTACATACTGCCGCTGGTTTGTTGGTCGGCGGAGAAATTATAATTTGCAAGCTGTTGCTGCTGCTGTTGCTGGATGTTGCACATGTTACGTCGATGGAAACTGCTGCTGGATTGGCTCATGATAGTTGGTAAATGATGAACATGGTGGGGGTGAACAGATCCGAAATGGTGTGGCTGCTCAGACTGTGCGCGATTGAGTGATGGATAGAGATTGTTTTGAACTGTACCAGCTGGTGGCACTGATTCGGAGCGATGATTTGCGGCTAGATCTGTGCCATTTGTGTGACTGAGGAGACGTTCTTGAAGCTGTAAAGTGAAATTAGAAATTATTAGAAAGTTGGGGACATCTAGTGGACAAGCTACTTACCATATGGATGGTGCTATTCAATGAGTCGATCTCCCGTTGTTGGTGCCACAACATCTGATTGCACTGGCACACTGAATTGATTAGCATCTGTTGGGTTTGTACGAACTGCTGCAGCAGCACCGGATCTGGCTGCATTCCCATAGATCCAGCTGGCGTGGTAACACCATTTGAGATTGTATTTGAATTTGCCTGACAAATGCAATCGGTGGGGACACCAGATCCTCCAGATGGTAGCGGTGGGGCGAAATGCGGACTGTACGGTGCATTGTAGAAAAAATATGGATTCCATGATCCAGGTAATGGCGGTGGGACTGGCCCAGTGCTGCCAGCTGCCGAAGGGGCAAGCGGAGCTCCAAAGTGATCGTAGTGCTCTTGAGAAGATTTGCGCCATGAGGCTTCTCTATTGCTCATAGCACGCATTGGGGGCGGCATGCTAAAGCTTCGGGAGCTGCCTGACTTCATGCTGCCAGCTTCGCAGGACGGAGGTCCATGGACATCTGCTGCCCCAGAATCTGCAGATTCTTTGCCACGTGGTTTTGCTGTACCACCATGCACAGATGAATTGCAAGAGACACCTTGAGACTGAGGGTAGTAATAGCTGAGGTCTGGTTTAGGAGTGCCTTGGCCTTGATTTAGAAGGTCCTCTTCCTCCTCCTCCTCATCTTCCTCATGAGCTTGACCATCAGTTGTTGTGGTGGTAGATTCTTCACTTTGAATGCGATGACATATATTTTGGAATTCCTTCTTCTTAGCCTCGTACTCGGCCTTCAACAGATCACGCCCACCGTCCTTGTTCGACAATTTCGATGGACTAACTCGATCTCGGTTGGAGTTCTTGTTTTCTTCGCTACTGGCCGCAGCCTGTTGGCTCGCTGCGGCATTAGCTGCCTTTCGGCGCATGATTTCCTCTTTCAGTGCCCTAATACGGTCTCGTTCACCAGCTAAGCTGATTGCCTGCGAGCGGAGATCTCTGGTAACTTCGTTGAGAAGATGTATTTTATCGGTAATCGCTGGATCATCAGGATCATCCACGAAGTCATCCTGAACAGGTGTCCGATCCTTATCGAAGGGTACTGCCGCTCCTACGGCTCGCTGCTGATTGTTAGTATTCTTAGGCGTGGATTCCCGTTGAACAGGTATTTCAACAGAACGCCTTGCATCTGGATAGCCAATTTCCCTGGGACTCTTACCCTCGCTACGCTCTTCGATAAGCTTCACTGTTTCCATCATAGACTTGAGTCGGCTAAGCTGGTTCTTCATTGTTTGAATATCAGACATTTTCTGATGAATAAGCGCCGCTGTGGCGGGATCGTCTTCAGCATCATCCTCTTCGGTAGGCTGTGCAATGCCATTTGGAACAGAAGTGCCGCCATTTACGTGGTTAACCTGGGGCTTCTGTTGCTGTTGGTTTTGTTTTTGTTGAGCGCCAACCAGTTCGATTGGCACAATTCTCGAATACTCAATCGGAACAACACGCGCTGATGCTTCTTGTTGTCCACTTCCCGATGGCTGTTCACTCACAGGCGGCTTTTGCTGCTGTTGTTGCTGCTGTAGCAGGTGTTGTTCGTAGGCTTTCCGCTCCGCGATTCGATTAACCTCATGCAGTTCGAGAATTAAATTTTTCATTTCGTCACGATGCGACTTGAGTCCTTCGAGTTTCTCTTGCAGAGTCTGCTGTTCGGCCATTATCTCTGGACCATCGTCGCCCAGCAAGTTGCTCAATTCATTTTGGCCCTGAATAAAACTGGTGAGATTCTTCATACGGCCCACGAGCGAGGACATGTCGGTGTGCACTTGATCGATTGACTCATAGTCTGGTGCCCCATTTTGTCCTGTCCCCCGACGGATTGGTGCTGTTTGATTGCGAAGGGTCTCCATTTCAGCAAGATGTTGTTTTGCTTGGTCTTGCAGTCGGATAAGCTGCTGCTGCTGCTCTTTCATGCTTTGAATGTTACGCGTTGACGCCTCAAGACGTGTCTGTAAATCCTCATAGGTTGGTGTCGAGGGTTCCACAGAGCTATGGATGCTGGTGACGGATTGAGCACGTTCAGTCGTCTACAGAGGTGAGAGAACAATGACGGTAAGTTAGGAATTGATTAAGGCATACAATTATTCACACACAGTTGTAAGTAAACTCTCGCAAATCAGAACTGATGGTATGCTAGTTTGCTAGCGAAGAATTCAGTTACTCAGCTGTTACTCAAAATAGGAACAAAATTCAATGATTTAAGAGCAAATTAGCTCCAGAAGGCGCACATACAATCCACAATCACAAACGACAATCTGAAGTCTCACTTCAAACAGCGGTTAGTAGATTAATCTACAGCAATTATCACACAAATCACAGACGCACTCTGCACTCGTACCTCACTCGAAGCGACATCTTCCAGGCTTGTGGAATTCACAATAATTTCTTCATTATTTTCATTAACCATGTTGCCCTTGTGAAATAAATACAATTTTTGTGTTTAAAATAAACAATAACACAATTGATCGCATGCTTACCTTGTTCTTGTTCTGCTGCTTGTTAGCCAGCTTTATGCAGTACTGAATGTATTTATACCGTTGCAATAGTATATCGTCAATATCAATGATATCGTTATTTATTGCCGATGACGGTCCTGGCTGGCGATATCTGACAAAAGGATTTGTTGTATGCCGCAGATGGTGGGACTCCTCGTTAGTTATGCCGAGAGAAGTTGGATTAACAACACCAACTGTTGCTGCTTGATTGTTGATTGGTATGCCACAGGACGAATGTGATGAATGATTGTGTCCGTGATGATGAAATGTATCGTTATCACGAGATTGTGCTGTACGCCGTGGTATAGGTCGAACTGGATAGCACGACCGTTGGTTATCTGGAAAATGATCTGTAGACACATGGGATTAGGATTGTTCTTCCGATGGCAAGTGGAACAGTTCAACTGGTTTTACTTTAACTGTTCATGGTTTTCATGGATTTGCGCCTAGTTCTGTCATATTAGTCGCGATTCTCTCGCCCTTCGCATAACACAAGACGATCGTGTGGGCCTATTTTCTACCCCAACCTTGTTCCATTGAATGTTCTCCTTCACAACCATGAAATAAGAAATCCTTTCTACCACCAATACTACTTTTCTTTTATTTGCTTCAGCAAACGTCCAAACAATTGTTCTCAAGTGTAGCACATTGTGTATGCGAAAGTGTATGTACATCACTTTGAATTTCTAAAAATAGACTTCTTTACCGAAGGTAACTACACATAGAAATCAATATTTCTAGGAATTACTAACAGCCACCCATCGAAGGACTTGGGTTAGCGATAGATTCCAGGAATCTATCGATGGGTTGCGGCAAAAGTTCACAGGAAAAGCCCAACAAAAATGTTTGTGAATTCGTCCCTGCTGAAAATTAATATACACATCTCTTGAGAGTTGAGTGTTTCAAAGGCTATTCCCATTATCCAATTACGTTTCCGTGGAAAATCGTAATTTAAAACCACCCTCGTCGAAATGGTATCATTCAATATGATATCTACCCTCTGCTGTAACAGCGTAAACAATCTGTGAAACTGTTTTTCAAAGACGTAATTATTCTCACTAGAGGCAATAGCAAATGTTTCCAACGCAACTTACCTTTGGTGGAAGGTGGGTATACACCCACCTTACCAAAATGGGCATAGGTTTACTTGAAAAGGAAAGACAGTTGAAGTCGCTCAGTCTCAATGCTAGGATTCAGACTGGAATTGCTCTATTCACCACAAGAACATGGCATACATAGGGATCGGTGTATTACATTTGATTGCAGATCCCAAGTGGATCGGTATAATGGTCTTTTTCAGACACTTTTAGCGTAAGATAGCGCTATTTAGGAGACAAGGGACTGACAAATGAATTCAAACACCTTCCAGATGATTTCAAAAATCTCCCCTTGTTTACCGTCTAGCGCGCAATTGTCGCAATGATTCAATAGATATTTCCAGAAACATTCAAACAGCGCCAACTCGTGTTTTTCCATTTATAAATTAAATGTATACATTTCTGGCAATCTCCAAAACATCTTCTGACTTTTAATAGACAAATGAATCAGAATCACTAAAAGTTATTCGCAATTCTTCGACGCAACGCACACCTTTGAACAAAAGTTCACTCGCCCATTGTATCTTAAAGTTGTTAAAGCAACATCAAAGTAAAGTATTAAAAATAAAAATAAAAATAAAAAGAAACTACAAATGATTCTAAAAATAACCCTGCGTAGAATGTTCCACTTGTAAACTTACAAAAAGAAAAAAAAAAAACTCACTTATGTAGGTAGCGTAGGGTACTCACCAAAATCAAAGCACGTTGTTCCGTCCAAATTACTTGGTCCTGCTAATGGTGTCACCGGCGGTTGGTGACGATGATGGTAATGATGATTCTGCCTCTTGTAGTTTGGCAATGACGACTGTGATGATTCCGTAACCGATAAAAAGTAGTCCTTTCGAGAGGTGTCAAACAAAATTTAAACCATTAACAACAGCGCGATACCGATTTTATCGACAATTATATCAAAATTTACACCAGGTAGGGTTAAAAATAAATTAATATTAACTTCAGGCGAATAAGGGAAAATTAAAAATGATAAAGAAGAAAATTCGAACAGAAAACGGAACTCGATTCGTTTCGGAGGAAAGAAAAATCGTTTCTGTCCGATGAGACGGATTTCGAATTGAATTCGAGAAAAACTTTTCGATTTTTTTTTTCGTTTTTCGTTTTTCGTTTTCTTTTTTAATTTGACTATTTTTAGAAATTTCTCTCAGTCTCTTGCTGATTTAAGAATGTCTCCACTTCCCTTCGCCGCATCGATCGCAAACAATATTCGACGAGACACACTGAGTTATACGTTCTCAGTTGAGGGGATTTATTAGATATTTTTCTTTGTTTTTGAATGGAATTGCGGGTGAAAGCCTAGCGTGCGCGTCAATGCGACCGATGCAAATCGCCACAAGATCTGACGGTGTAGAGAGCACCCACCTAATAAGTGATCTGCAGTATGTCGTTGTAATATTTTGGAAGAGAACAAATTTTTCAATTTTTTTTTTATTTCCCTCTGTTTCTGTCAAAATATTTTTGAAACAAAATGAATTTTCATGAATCTTGTGGGTGATATTTCAAAAAAAAAAAATAAGGAATAGCAAGATCATCAGCCGGTGGGAGTGAATGAAGCACACAAGGTGCGAAATGTTTCGGTGGGTATTTATAGACCCGATGACGATGTTTGCATTATTTTGTACGGAAATGTGGAATAATATCAGCGAATAAGGCGTTTATGGAGGTAAATAATGTAGTCATTTCCACCACTAGTTGAAACGCACTACACTTGGTCAGTTTGCTTTGATAAAAACCAGATTTTTTTCTAAACTATCGGTCAAGAAGTTGTGTCATCATCTTTGAAGTTGTAGCTCAGGATAGAAGTTGAAAATTCCCACGATATCCTCTCCTTTAAGATTTGGAAACATACTCATTCATTGTCATACAAATATCATGTTGACCAGAAATTTACCGAGCCCTTGCCCGCTTACAAAGGCCCACAGCACATACATAGCTTTTAAGACGATCGTCGACTACCCTTTCGTCTGTAGCTTGCTATTTGAATAGTGTTTCACAATTTGTCGCGTTACTTGAAGTAAAAGACGATTTTTCAAAACGAGATATCGCCTACGCGATAGTGTTTTATAACTTTCCGTGAAGCGAAACCAGAAATCAAGCGAAACTATCTCAAAACGATATCATCTGACGTTTGTCCTCGTACGTGATGAGGATCTACGCTTACATTTATTTGTAAAAGAATCATTTATGCCGTAACTTCAGTACTTGGACACCAAATCAGCTCTCTGTTTATATAAACGATGAAGTCCATTTCTGGCTACGCAAACGATCAAAGTTGTCGTGTTATAACCAAAAATAACTCACAAGAAGCTCATGAAATGTCCTTAGATTCACAGAAAAGCAGCATTTGATGCCCTTTTATGACATCATAGACATCGTGGAAGCAGTCCGTCCAGCTACATTATAGCATGAAACCAGCCATGCGCTCACCAAGATCAATAGATTTTTTCTCATATTTTCAGAGTTTGGATCCCGCTGAGCGGAGAGAGATTGATCTCTACTCAAACTACACTCAAGCTATTGAGTAGAATCTCTATTGTAGCCTGCGCTACATATTCGTGTCTCCTGAGGAAGAATTCTTACTCCATGCGAAATACAGTGAATTTCTTTCTTAAGATCACATTCTAGTAACAAACTTGAAGTTCTTCTCTTCCTCTAGTTGGAGTCATACCTAAGAGGACCTCTCTTCAGTACATAGTAAGTATACATCGCATTCATAATGCTAAAGTTCCCACTGGGAACAGTGCTCCATCGCCCACATTTTCGCCTACTAAAACCCAACTAATTCCCATCGGCAGCTTATTGCACACCAAACTGACTCTGGATATTTTTAGAAATTCAAAAATCATGCGTAAGACTTCACTTCAAGCCCAACTCCCACCGTGACAACGCCCACACTCAAAGGCCACCCTCTTCCACCCACCACTACCAAGACTTACATTCAAATCCTTCAACTCCCGTCGAATTGGGGCAACAATTTCTGTATTTTTCCTCAACACATATGCATTTGCCATTGCTCCTCCTACTGCTCCAATTCCTCCAGATTGTGGCACTGTTGTTGCTTGTGTTGCAGCAGGTGGTGCAATTGCCACAGTTCCCACACCACCCACAGCCCCCACTATACCACCGCCGCCTCCGCCACCTAGTCCACTTCCACCACCGCCTGCTACTCCTACGCCACCCTCAGCACCCTCTCCACTTACACCACCATTCGATCTCATCGATATAGATTGCACATTCGGATCCGAAGATATACAAGAACTTCCCGATGGCGAGCTTTCCAACATCGAAGACGACGACGACGACGATGCCGATGGTGTCGACTTCGGCACAGTTCCAGTATTATTACTTGGATTTTTAACTGGTGCCATTTTCGACGAATACAATTAAAAAACACAAGAAACCAATTTATCACATGAAATAGCTGAAACACTGGGCGAAATTGTCTTCAAACTTTTTGGGCCAAAAAATATTTATAATCTTCAGGGCGACATGTTTTTTTCCTCGGCGGGTTTTACGGCGAGAAAATATTACAAATTCGAAAAGAACTCAACACTCTGCAGATTAATACACATTCCGTCAGTTTTTCAATTGCTCTTAATCAACTATCAATTAATAAAAAATGTTTTTTTCCTTCTCGAGTACAAAAAAAAGGTGAAAAAACGAGTCCGGCAACAATCGGAAAATGGCAAACACAAATTTTGACAGCCAACAGTTTGCGAAGTGGTCCGCAGAGTAACGAGTAGAATGAGTGAGTTCGACGGCGATTGTTCGCACACGGTGGTTCGCAACAGCTGTCTTTTGTTATTCTCGCCAGTGCGGCCAAGTTTGTGTTATATTTCACTAATATCGTACACTGAATTATTTATCAAATAACAGAATGCAAACTACGGATTGCTGTGTTCGAACTGTTAGGATAGAAAAGGGAAAGTCTATATTCCTGGAGGCATTCCCGTTTAGACTGATCTTCTCCTGAATTCCTAGACACAATGTCTGTCTTCCACTATTGATGAACAGTTTTTCAAAGAGATGCTAAAATCCATGGTACTGTCAGACATACATCCTCCTTTTGGTGTAATGATTATAATTGCTCAACCAGGATGGAACCCACACAAGACACCTTTACATCTATGACATGAGTACATGTATGTATGTCACCTTACAAGCGTAGAAGGTAATGCACCACGGTACTATCTCCACCGCAAATGACCTTGCTCTCCGTCTTCCTGAGATGCAGATATTCAGTGCAGAAACTGACTTTATCACAGAGGGTGACAAGTCCCAATAAATATTTTTGGATCAGAAATGTATTCTCAAATCCTTTTAACAGAATCCCCCAACCCACTTTCACAAGTAGTGATAGGATACATGAGTCCTCATATTAACTGACAAGATGTCCAATTAAGATGCTGTCTGTGTCCAAAGACACGTAGACAAAACCTTTTTTTATTCATTCATAAAACATCGACAAAAATTATGAACAATGTCATGGTTGCAAGCGGAAACAGACTGACGAATCTAATGGTTCATATTATGTCAACGTCTAACCGCAGTAAGTTACTCAACCCAGAATCAGAGTCTGTGCGCTTCTTAAATTTGGATATCCTTTTAGAAAAAAAAAACAAATAGCTTCACGAACCTGGAAAAAGCTCTGCTATAGTCAGATCAATTCTTATTTATGGATGCCTGGTCTGGTGGCCTGCTGCCGCAAAAGCCACAAACCTGAGGGCCCCCAAACGAATCTAACGATTGGCGTGTATAGGGACTACTAAGGCAATCAGAACTACTCCCATGCTGCCCTTAAAAACAATGCTCAGTAATACCGCCTCTGGTCTAATATGACCACGTCCTCCGACTACATCCCCCTCCCTCAGATTTTTACCTCATATTGTACTCCAAATGTCTCCTTCAGAGAGAACTGGACAAGTGGTGGGATCATGAACCCTACCTGTATATCCATCTTTACGGAAAGGTGAAAGACAGGTGAAGGTATCTTCTCAGAGGAACCACAGATTGTCCGCTCCATAAAACTCCCCAACCACTCTAGTGTTTTTTAGGCGAAAATATATGGTACCGTCGAGGCCTGCGGTAGCTAAGCCTCCCCTTCCATTACAACCAATTCATAACTGGTCAAACAATGTAAAGGAGAGCTCAAATCCCTGAGCATGCTGTATCCCGGGACATATGGGCTTCCAAATAAACAAGAGGGCCGATAAGCTAGCGAGAACTACCTCAGTTTCAAGTGCCATCCCGCGGACAACTCAGTCCTACCGCCCATTAGCCTCATTTCCTCCAGAATCTCAACGGACTTCCTTTACATGGCCAACACTAGGTGGAGCACACCCTCCTCCTGCCGTGTTTCGAAGCTACTATGGACGAAATACAACGAAAAAAGGACCAGAAAGCTTCTGTCTCTCAATAGTACACAGCTAACTCTTCTCACCGGCGGCGTCCTCACAATCCAATGGCGATCCACCTTATTAGAACGGGTTTCAACGGCTCAGACCTATGCAGAGGCTGCGTCGACATGGACGCTCTAGTCTCAGCAGAATCAGACACCAAACCTTCGGAAAAACATTTTTCGACCAACTCTACGAACTAGCTAACATGCCCCCTAAAACCGACCTAAAATTCATAACGAAACCGGGTTGGTCCCGGGAGGCCGCTCCTGCAATGGACTAACGAGTCTGTTTTCATATTTTTCCAGGTATCCCACCCTGGGAAACACAATGGATCCATCAAGATCCGAGCTTGCTCCCTCCTCATGGTTTTGCAGTGACCTCCCTTGTCAAAACCAGTATCTAAGAATGAAAATATTTCAGTTCCTGTAGGTCGGATCCTTTCATACCTCGCATCGCACGATTAAACTCGAGAAAAATGAAATAATTATCAACTACGCACAGACGGAGAAGCAAAAGGTTGTGACGATCTAGAATCAAAAATGGACAGAAAACCTAGGCAGCTTTCTTCGTTATCTCTACTGTCTTGCCCAGGTGTTACGTCTTAAACTATTTTTGGAACCCAAAGTCATCGTTACTGCTACTAGATAGCAACACCCCCGTTCCCATCAGTCAATCACTAAACAAAAGATACTTATAACATCCGTTTCTATGTACAAGGCATCTCACTTCGTTTAATTCCATTCAATTGATTCTCGATGACGAATTTTCGGTTGTTCCCCATGGGGTGCAGAACATGGCGTTTCTTTTAAGGTTTTCGCTATTTACTGATCTTCATTTTAAAACATCTTGTTTGACATATTTATCTACTTTTAGGTAACTAGATTGTTTTCTGTCAACGATAAGAGTAGGATCTGTGGAAAAATTCAGTTGCGTTGGTTGGCAGATAAAACCATATCCGGTGGTCAGATCTGCGGGATTTTTAATGCCGAGAAAATGGACAATTAAACAAAAACCCACGTGAAGTGCATTATTTCATGACGAGTAGGTCACGAAAATGACTATTTAAGCCGGAAATCTAATAAAAGATTGACATTGCAGGTCGAACAGGCCGATACCGATCGACCTCCGTAAAGGAAATGCGATAAAAGATACATTTGTTATCAACGTACCTACACAAAGTTTTTCGGTGATTTTATCATAAAGTAAGACGCACTTAGGAAGTGAAAGAAACATCGTAACTGTTGTCTGATCGAGAATACCTTATACGGATGGGACAGAAACCAATTACAAGAACGGCAATAACCATGAAAAAATGACAAGAATTTATAAAATGATCTTGAAATTGGTAAATTTTGTGAATATTTTAAGCCGGGTTTAGTCAATCGCTATGCTATGGATCTTTCATAGCGATGGGGTCTTTATCAAGAGCAGGCTTATGTATGCATGCAAGATGAGAACAAACAATGGAATTTGAAGGCAAAAAATGGTGCTTGCCTTGGCTTCGATGAACAGCAATAGTCAGGACATTTGGTGCTTTATGTGACCATAGCTAGGGTAGTTCACAGCGATATCTATGTAGAATCTGTCTCAACATAATTTAGAAACTCTCCCTACATGATGTAGTAAACATTGACTTGATCACACCACGATCGTGATCTTCTGTTGCAAGATATTTGAGAACAAGACAAACTGGACTTCGAAGAACACTTGACCAATAACCGCCAAGAAATCTTCTGAAATTTGGTCTACCACTTGTTATCAAACCACCAGATAGCATCAAAATATTGATCTTGACACCTAAAATACACCAAAAATGCCAATAGCTTCAAGAACCAAGGCGAAACGATGACAGAGAAAAGCAAAAGCAAAAAAAAACATCCGATACACCACTCATCACTTGAACATTAATTGCGTGATTGTTAGCCACCGATAAAATCTTGGCAAACACGAAACGGGCCAACGAAACACCGCACATTCGTAGAAGCAATCTCTTTACACCTCCCAACAGATAGGCCGGTCTTGGGGTAAGTGGGTACCATATAAAAGAAAACCATCAGTCGAAAACGATCTCAGTGCAAGTTAAATAGGATCCTTCAGCGGAAGTCTAGACACGCTAACGAAATAGGATACCCCTGAGGAAATGATGAAACGTAAGAAGGAGTTTGGATTTGATACAGGATGACAAGATACCGATAGAATTTTTTTTTTCTTCTTTCAGATATTGCATTTGCTATCTTGGCCGTGGCCATTCTCCACATCAACCCCACCCAAGCTGTGATCAATGTCTGCAGCAATGTCACCAATGGAGTCTTTCTAGCCAATCTGACAGATTGCAACAAGTATTTGGTGTGTTGGGACCAGGTCGCCTATCCCGGTGCCTGTCCAGATAATCTATATTTCAGCGCAAAGACTCAGAAGTGCGATTACGCAAATAAGACCGAATGTGTGCAAACGTGCAATTCCTCATTGTCCACGTTTGCCTACGACAAGACCTGTACCAAATACGTCCTCTGTTTCGACAGCATTCCGCTTGTGCAATCGTGTTGCGACAACTTGCAATACAACTCGCTGACGGATCGATGCGATTTACCTAAGAATGTCGATTGCCAGGCAAATCTGTGCACTGCGATCAATGATCCTGATAATATTGTCTACCTGCCCAGCCATACCAGTTGTCTAACGTAAGACTGGTTCAAACCCCGAAAAGATATTTTACTTCAAAGCCCTTTTTATTTAGGTATTACATTTGTTACAATGGTGTCGCCGTTAAAAAGGAGTGTGCCACAGGACTGGTCTTCAATACGAACACAAATTGTTGTGATTACAAGGCCAATTTCAATTGTACCGTAAGTTCTACCACGGAATGTGAAGGACAATATTGTGTAAATTTTGAAAATTTCAGGAACCAGCCAAGTCTCGCTCGATGATGCCATATTCTAAGGTACCACCAACTCGTGCCAATATTGAATGCCCCGTCGTTGGTTCTCACTTCTATCCACATACAACCGATCCAAACAGCTATTACTTCTGTTTGAATGGCAAGGGCGTTGTATTGACTTGTTCACCTGGTTTGGTCTATGATGAGACAGTGGAGGCATGCCGTGAGCCTATTAATGTTAGAAAATGATATGGTACATAGGTGATTCTAAAACAGAGACAGTGATTCGTTTCAACTATCTGAAATAAACGTATTTTATACTGCGAAGAGTTGGTCTTTTATTTTTTTGACATGAATCCTGGTTGTACTGGAGTCGGAGCGGACCTTCATAGCTTCTTTGAAAACCAATGACTGACGTGGCATGTCTGACGGAAATGATCACTCCTCGGTTGTGGGGAAATGTTTAAGACTTCTACTTGCTATTGGCGGATCGTAGACCATTCCATGGGATTTGGAGATAAACAAAGCTACAAGCAAAGCACAAGCTAGAACAACTCTTGGAAATGGCTACCTCTTTGTTCCGAGACTTGCTCTACGGCATAGGGGCATGGTAGATGACGAATTCTTAGGGAATTCAGGAGAAAAATTCTTTAGGCAAGTTCTAGACCCGTATCTGTCGATTAAGAATAGAGAAGAAGCTTTAAAGACGAATCTTACAAAATACACAGTAGAATATGGTTTCGAATGTTCAGAAGCATCGAAGCTTTTTCAGACAGACAGTCCTATAAAATAAAAAAGAAGACAAATAAAAGAAGACCTCAATTCACATGAAGCATCGCACCTGTGCGTATTTAGGTAAAAATTTAATAACTTGCCGGAGGAGTTTATAAACCATATGCTCGTGGGAGTTGTGAGATTCAGACTGAGAGCAGAAACAAACAAGCAAGACAGATCGATCAACTACATACGTCAGCGTAAGCTTAGAAACACTTATTGCATGAATTATAGACAATGTTGAGGTTTTCAATCAAAACTATGGACTTCTTAAAATAATGGGCGTCATTGGGGGACTGACTGGGAAAAGAAAATTTCCACAACGTACCTCTGTACGTAGTGCGTACAAATGTTAACTTAGCCATTACCGTCCAACCTGAGTGGTCGGTCCAAGAGGTAAGGAAGTGAAATATTGTCAGTACAGATGGTCTACTCCTAGACTGGTAGACTGGCTCTATCCGATGCTCTTATCGTATGAAACAATTGAAGAAATTGTACAAAACAACCTGTAACAACTATTTCGGTTGTAAAACCAAAAGAAGTGTAAGAATTCAAATAAAATTTGTATCTACGTATCTGAAAAATCAGTGTGGAACTGAACGCATCCATTAGAAATGTTTCTTCGCCGTCCATTGCGTTGCCAGCATAAAACCATTATGGGTGGGTAACTTTTTGAGTTGTCACTTTCCACTCATTCCAAATTGTTGATTTCAGTAATTTGGCGATAAAAATAAAAATAAATCTAATTCCTTTGCATTTAATCGAATAAACCCTTCGCAAACCTTCGTAAGCCATGCAGAAAGTACAATCCGCAGATGGATCCGAAAAGAACGACTATCCCCGAGCGTCGAGTGAGTATTCTTCTTCGATTCAGTAAAAGGCGTCGGCCAAAATTCTTTGTAATTTAATCCGTGCGCCTCTTTCGAAATCTCGCTGTAGATGGCATCGTATTTGGAGCAATTGTGACATTTGCTGGTTCGATAGCCCTTCTGATGTCACTCTGTTCGCCGTATTGGATAGAATCTTATGAGGAGTCGCACAGCAGTTTCCTGAACATGGGCCTGTGGCAGTATTGCTTTAAGCATTTTGTCTATCCATACTATCAGTTCCCAAAGCAGTTTACTGGCTGTCATGGTATATTCAGTCATGTAAGTCATATTCCCATCCGTGGAAGGCAATTTAATGTCAATTTCTATTCACTTGCAGGAATACTATGTAATTAGGGAGTGGCTGTTGCCCGGCTGGCTAATGGCTGTGCAGGCATTTGTGACGATCTCCTTCATTCTGACATATGCCTGTCTGGGTATTCTGTCGATGGTAATTATTCGCCTGCCACTGAAGGGTGTCCTGCAGTATGAATGGATTCTGACAAGAATAGCATTCATTTGCTGTGCTGTGTCCAGTAAGTTTTATGTGATTCCCACAGAACGGGTTAATAAACCGACTTTTGTTTTAGGTCTCTTCATGTTTCTGGCTGTGGCGATTTTTGGTGGCTGTGCCTACCGCCGTGACTGGCTGATGTACCCCAAATTCAATGTTCTCTCCTGGTCGTATTCGCTTGCCGTGGTGTCATTCATGATTTTGGGCATAGCAGCACTCATTCTCCTCCGTGAGGCAAGAGAGGCCTACGAACAGCGTGGTGACAGTAAGAATCTTGTCATGCAGATGGAAATGCAAGAACCAGGCTATCAGCCACCTCGTCACCATCAAAGCCAATCGCGTAGCCTACAGGGCTACATATAGACGATAGTTCATCTACAAATATCTTTCATCAGACCTAAGTCGAGTTAGTTTTTAGTGAAGTAAGCATTTGTTTCTCTTTTTTTGGTGTTACTTATCCGTCCACTACACACAAGTGCCTCTGAGAAATGTGTTTTCTTATTTCTTACTCTATTGTGCCTAGTTTTATACTTATATCATATCATATCCGTCCAATGTGCCTTCGACGCATCAACTCCAAATAGCGAATCTCTGTACTCAAATTATATATTTAAAATGTTTACACTTGTAACGAAGAACAAAAATAAACAGACAAAGAGCATACAACTTTGCAACAAATGGAGATTTATTTTTTTTTTAGAAATAAAAAGTGTGTCACTAGACGGTGCAGATGACGGTGACTCATCAGATTTATGGCAATTCTTTGGAGTAGTACCATAGTTCACAGCCATGTTTAATGGGAAATCTGATGTGGATATTCGCTGCAAGTAAGCCTAACCGAGGGATACTCTCTAAGAAAACGATGTGGTAAGCTTCGTTATATAAGTACAATCTCTTACTAGATATAATATATATATTTTATTTGTTCCACTATTGTTTTGAAAATACATATACATAAGTTATTTGCTGGCGTATAAATAAAAGAAGTTGTGACCATTTCAAGTCAATAATATCTTTACAAGTAAATGTCCCAAAACGGCTCTAAATGCTTAGAATATCTTAGAGATAGTATGTAAGTATGTACATAGCTCATATTATAATATGTATAGGTATATAGAGATTCAAATAAGTACTCGTATATCAAGAAAAATGTGAACTGGACGTGAGAAAGTTTTCTTTTTTTTTACATTATATTACATTGATAACTTAGATTTGGAATAGTAAAGCCTAAACTTGCCCAGGAATTAGCTTCAACTCAAGATCGTGTGTTATTCAATAGATACAGACCCTGGGTAGAAACAAACGAAAAGATATCCATGATGTCACAGTCGGAAATGGTCTAAGTCTGTCTGTAGACAGACAATTGGAATGTCACTTCAGTTGGGTCTGTCTTCTTCGGTATTTTCAAGAGTGATCATGGCAACAAGTAGTCCGTCTGGCAATAGAAGAGAGTGGCATCTTTTCAGGGCCATCGTTCAGACGTACTCTCTAATATTGTTCACCCCTATTGTTTCCTGGTGTTTTTAACAAAAAATTTGAAAAATAAAATCGATTGAATCCAAATGCATTCCCGCCCTAAGTTATCGTCTATTCTTTGTGGACACCTCTTCCTCGAGCATTTTGTTTACAACTCCATACGTTCGTGTGCACACAAAATAACACTAACCAGCCACACCTCCACAATTCGTGCGGCATAGTGCCGTCTCTCTTTCGTTATCACATTTGTTTTCTTCTTTTATTATCATACGAATCTTGCCAGTTAAGTAATCACCTAACCATGCCGCATGAAATGGATTTTCTCTTCTCCTCTTCGCAAGAAACTACATAACAAGCGGAATAATGAGTGAAACATCGACCATATGGACGTGAGTTGTTTTTTATGGCGAAAACTTGCTTAATACGATGGGATTACGTCGTTTAATCACTAGTTGTCCGGTGTAGAGCACTCTAGATAGTGTTTACGAAGTTTTGGTTATGTCTTAAGTGGAACCGGGCTAATGATAAGGAATATTTTCGGCATTTAGGATAATTATCAAGTGAAAATGAATACAGTGCTGCGACACTTGTCCGTATATAGCAGGTGCCAACGGCTCCTACTACAGAATACTCGAATTAGTTCGGTTTGCCCGTGTGTTTTCTCATCGGGTGGGGGTGGGGGTGGGCATGGACAAACGAAGAAAGATTCCAAATCTTTGCTGACCTTGATGGGGCTAAGTGGAGCTGTTGTTGGCTACGTGTTATTTGATCAATTAGATGAACTGAGTTCAAAGTCTATCAAAGCAGCCGCAGTTGAGAAGGTGACATTGCAGTCGGAACCAAGTAGCGGCGATGAGGACTTTCGAAAATGGCACAGAACGGAGAGGGTGGAATTGCCAACCTATAAGCAGGAACAGATTCGATCACATGATTCACTGGACAAGGGCATATGGGTGTCATATGGTATTGGAGTCTATGACATCACAGATTTCGTTCCGAAACATCCGGGAAGTGATAAAATTATGTTGGGCGCAGGTAGTGCGATAGACCCTTTCTGGAATATCTACCAGCAACACAATAACCGAGAGATTCTTACTTTGTTGGAGTCCTATCGCATTGGAAATCTCGCTAAGGAGGACGAGGTGAGCACTGACGACATGGGATCACCATGGGCGAACGAGCCAAAACGACATCCACTACTGAAGCCAGCTTCTGAGAGACCATTCAACGCAGAACCACCAATGTCTCTGCTTGCCGAACACTTTCTGACACCGAACGAGTTCTTTTATGTGCGGAATCACTTGCCAGTGCCGGTGATTGATATGGAAAGCTACGAGCTGGAAGTAGAAATCGTCCAATCAGAGGAGCAGCTTGCATCGAAATCATTCAAGCTGGACGACATTAAGCGGCTCCCGAAGCACACCGTCACTGCGGCTGTAATGTGTGGCGGTAATCGTCGTTCTGAGATGACTGCAGTAAAACCAGTCAAGGGGCTTTCATGGGGTGCCGGGGCGGTTGGCAATGCCAAGTGGTCTGGAGCTAGACTACGAGATGTCCTGCTGGCCATGAACGTGCAGTCCGACGAAAAACGTCATGTCATTTTTGAAGGCTGTGATTTGGATCCAACGTCGAACCCATATGGTGCATCGATTCCTCTCTCCAAGGCGATGGACGAACGCGGAGATGTCATCATCGCCTATGAGATGAATGGCGAAACCCTCAACCGTGACCATGGTTATCCGTTGCGTGTTATAGTTCCCGGTACAGTGGGTGCGAGAAATGTGAAATGGCTCGGTAGAATCATTGTCTCGGACAAGGAGTCAACGTCGCATTGGCAACAAAACGACTACAAAGGGTTCAGCCCCAGCACCGACTGGGATACAGTGGATTTTACAAAATCACCAGCGATCCAAGCGATGCCTGTGACTTCGGCCATTTGTACACCTTCGCAAGGAGAAAGTGTACCCGTGGTGGATGGCCACATAAATGTGAAGGGATACGCTTGGTCCGGCGGTGGACGCCGTATAGTACGTGTCGATTTAACAGTGGATGGAGGCGAAAGTTGGCATGTGGCCGAGCTGGAGCAAGAAGACTTACCCGACGGCCGTCACTATGGCTGGTCTCTGTGGACCGCAAAGGTACCAGTACCAAAGGGTTCCACAGAGCTAGAGATCTGGTCGAAAGCCGTTGATTCGGCTTACAATTGCCAGCCGGAGAGTTTCAAAAACACATGGAATCTCCGTGGCGTTCTCAGTAATGCGTATCACAGGGTGAAGGTTCAACTGAAATAAAATTGTTTTATAAAATTTTATAAACACCGCTGTGTCTAATTTGATTTGTTTTCTTAGATTTTTTTTTAGATCAATCGTTTTCAGGATGATTAGCACTTGCTGCATGTGACTAGAGACGTCTGGGCAGTGGTTTCGTTTGCCGAATCGATTTTATTGGAAGGGAAGGGAAAAAGCAATTCATTCACACAACAGTGATAAACAAAGAAGGTTCAATTTTAACCGAATTGAGCTAGCCTCCTTGAGCTGAACTCCTACTCGTGTAATTCGTTGTTTAGAATCCCGAATAGATATTCAAAAATACTGACTACTTACTGGCTAAAAACAAGTCAAGACTTGAAATATTTTTAATCACTTTTTTCTTTGGCTACCTGTTTTGAATTCGCTCCTACACCTGCCCCCTTTTACACCTGGTGCTCCTATTAAATAACAATCTTGTCGTATGACGGCGGCGGTGATTCATCTTTAAATTGCAACTCTTTACCATTCTCTGGCAGTAAGATGGCAATGTGGTATGGCGGAGGTGCACCGGTTGGTGTCAGTTCCAAATTCTCCTGTGGATGTGGCTGAGCTGGTTGATAGTGAAGATTAAATTGATTAGTCTGTTGATTTATCAATCCACGACTTGAATCGTCGATACTAAGTGATGGCGAGGCAGCCAAGCTACTTGGTAATCGACACAACGAGACAGTGCATGCGGCCAGAAAGAATGTGGCGGAGAATGCAGCAAAAATTAGCACTTCCAGACCGGTGCCTTGATGGTCTGCGTAGAATTTGGCACCGGCTACGAATACTGAGGCTAGAATTAGTGTGGCCCACATGCCGTACTTCAAATGAGACGGCAGCACTTGTCCATCGTTTGAGTCCAGAATTGGATTGCTACCCGTGTTGGTGGTGGTAGTTGTTACTGTACCGCCGGTGTTCGACGGGTGTAGCCGGACTGTTGAAATGGGACCCATACCCATGGCGCCTTCTTCGAGACTCTGAGCATGTGATGGACTTCTGAACGAGAATAGGAAGGAATATTAGAGACTTTAGAGAGACTAGTACGGAACGGGGGATTGTGTGGTACACTGGACAGTGGACAGTTAAAGACAGATACTCACACATAAATAGGTGGCAGTGAAGCGGACGTCACTGTTGTCGCCGAGGCATGTGTCCTCTGCGTTGGATTGTGATGATGATGATGCACACGTGTCGCGTACGGACTATGATCAACTCCTGCCGTACCCGATTGTTGAGTCTGATAGTGTCGAATGCTCATATTACCGAATTGCGGATGATGATGATAGCTTCGTGTTGTCGAAGTCGTTAGTGCAGTGGTCGCCTCGTGGTGGTGGTTGTTATTGTTGACGGCGGCATTGTTTGTGCTACTGCTACTGCGACAGCTTCGGTTTGTTCTATTCGCCGAGTAGTGCACTATGGTCCCGCTACCACTACTATTACTAAAATTGTTGTTATTGTTGTTGTTGGTATTTGCAATATTATTATTGCTGCAGCTATTGTAGTTACTATTCGAATGATGATTGTTATTACTATGGCTGTGGTTACTATTGTGCGCATTGTTATTATTATTATTATTGTTGTTGTTAACACTATGCGATCTATGGCAGTCTATTGTAGTCGATTGTTGTTGTTGTTGTTGCTGATGGTTGTGACTGTGCGAATGTAATTGCTGCTGATGTTGTGGTGGCAAACGATGTATTGTTGGCATTAAGGATGTCTTTCCACCCATACGTCGTGGTGGATGGGGGAATCCTAAGCCATTTCCACCGGCTCCTGATAAAGAAGCAGCGACTCGAGCACGACCAAAACCATAGGTCTGGGAACGTTTATCGATCCAGAAATGCATAGCTGAGGAACAAATCGAAGGTTTATTGATATTGAGAAGTGGTCAAACTGAAACTGGTAGTTGGTTGTGGGAGAGATTACCGCAAAGACTTTCTAATGCTCTTCAGTCATAATTTTCTTGGTAGGAATCCTCACTTGGCATCAAACGAGGCACGTTTGAAAATTGGTATAAACCAACGAAACGTGAATTGCATACTTTTAGGTGTCCTATCCATGGTACTACAAATGGATATTATACCAAATCCGTGCGCCGACAAGTATGTCGTCAAAAGCTATCGGAAAGGTCTAGCAGGACAGCAACGGAAGGTACTAAAACCCGTCTTAAAGGATAAAGGATTGCTCTTGGATGGAATGGCTATGTAACTTAGTCAAAACAAAACCAGAAACTATCCATTCGAAGCATAATCCTTTTGATGAGATAAAAACCAAAACGTAGCTTCAAAGGGTTCAAGTTCAACGCACCGTGAAAGTGAAATTCCCGCCACATGGTACTCTGGTTGAATCACTGAGATACAACGTCTCCCTTTTACATTCGGAAAGGGAATACCAGCGCCGACTAACTTCCTGCCAAAAAGAGGGAAACCAACCCTTACACACGAAGTTCAACGTTCACTGCATTCGCAGTACCTACGGCAAAAAGGAAATTCTCTTTTGACATCCGCCGACAAATGCTTTCATCCCCTTTGTCTACAGCCGCTGCCGCCGCCACCCTCTCTTTCGATTTAGTAGGTATGCACACCTAAGGTCAAAGGCCTCGAGGGCAACCTAAACGGACTGACTGACTGGCATAACCGCCGCCGAAATGTGGTGGATTCTCAATCGGTAATCGGTGGTTTCTTTTACTTGTCGTGTCCTTTGTCCTGACACTGCATTGCAAACAAAGTAAAAATTCTTCAACGCTTTCCCTTTTTGCCATGTTTTTCTGCAATCTTTCTGGAGTATGTATGTACATATGTACTCCAAACAAACTCAATGTACTTAGTACTTCCTTTTAAAGGATTACACTTCTGGGTGTATGTAGCATTATAATTATAATGGGCCGACCCGCCAACCCGCCCACTCACAGGTAATGGAAAATGCGCAAGGAGCATATTTAATGCAAAGTTTTCTCGTTTTTTTTTTTGTTTGCTTCCCCTCTCTCACAACCAGCTAAAAATAATGCACTTACCTTGCGTTTATTGTGTATCCTTGGTGTATCCTTAATGGGATACAAACACCACTGTAGACACACAGAGAAATATAACAAACACTGCACACACTAACTGGTGTGTTGTCTCACAGAAGAAGAAAAAAACAAAAAAACAAAAACCAAAGACGGAATCGTAATATCACACAGTTTTTGAGTATATCTCCAAAAAAGGATAGAAAAGGATTATGGAAAATCTTTTTCAAAGGAAAATCACAGTTAATCTATCCACAAGCTGACCTCGTCAGTTTTTTTTTTTTTTTTTTATTTAAAAGACAAACAGTCACAGCTAGCTAGCGACTAACAACGCAAAACGATGCTTAAGTTGTTATCCTTTCTCTGCGATGTATGTAGGACGTGTCTGTCATCAAAAGGATGCGCTTTTCGGACTTTATCAGTTGGAACACCACCTACATACTCGTACATATGTAAGTGTAGGTACATATATGTATGTGCAACTGATGCTGTTTACTCTTACTTTTATGGTGTGCTGCTCTCTGTGTACAAAATTTCGTTGTGTCTCTCTTTGGGGTTTGTTTTTCATTTTGCGGGGGTTCAGGTTGTGTATAACTTTTTTTTTTATTTCACATTTTTTAAGCCCACTTAAAGTGGGTGCACCAACACACACTCACAAAGGCCACCATATTATAAAACACAATATCCTGGGATTATCTGAATGGGGGCTGCACTTCTATGCAACAAAACGAATATCCTTTGCATATCCTTAGCATTTTTCCATATATATGTGTAGATTTAGTTAATAAAACGTAATAACGCACAGTCTGTGTATTCTAAGACTTTTGGTTTCGCATCAAGGATGCTGAGAAAATCTTTGTTTGCTGAATTTCGGGATATATCCTTGAAAATAGCGCGCAGAATGATATGATTTTTTTGAACACCAAACTTGGGATCGAGGATTTACTTTAGAAAACTAGTTATGTTGGTTTTTTTTTGTTTGTCTTAAATATATTTCCAGGACAATGGGATTCTTTCCTCCCCCGAGAACACACTCTACAGACATCTGGTTGAATTAAATGTGATTTTCGCACTGTTTTCGTGATGTATTTGCCTTGTGTTGTGCCAAAGAGTATGGCAGAGAGTTTGTCAAGGACTTTGGAGAGTGTAAGAGAGTTAACAGGGTGTTGACGATGTTCGTAGGTGGGAATGTTTGGAATACCACAAGGCTAGTTACTAGTGCTTGTACTTTTCCACTGAGAAGGGAGCTGCATCGAACCAGCCGAATGTTCTAGATTTAGCTGGTCTCGTGCCAAAATAAGACAAGTGCCATTGACGAAGGTCGCTCTAAGAGTCCATGGAAAAACTTAATATCCTGTCAAGCTGCTTAAGGTACCTAGCAGGATCGGATATTTGAATCACTTTACGGTGGCAACCATATGAGTAGCCTTGAAAGTTCTTATAACTTTTTAAGCCCGATCTTGCTCTCGCCAGACAAGGAGGCACCTGGATCTGGGTAGAAGACACTTCAGACAGATAAATTGGTCTGTCTGCCTGAAATAATTCACATGAGATACAGGACGTTCCTCGAATTTGTAAATCCTCAGCCGAAACCACAGTCTTCAGTTCATTTAGAAAGGTATTGAGACAGATATTGCTATACAGCCCACCTTTTCAGGACTAATAGCTCTTCCTTCTCCACCAGTTTTTAAAAAGAGAAGAATGTGCCCTCTTTGGGAGAAAATGCCATCTCTTTGCAGGAACTGGACACCTATTTGCCACTCACCCTGTGCCAACTGTATGTATGCAAGTACAATCAGCTGGTTTTGCACGCTCAGTATCCCAGTTTTGCATCTCTTAAGTGCGACAGATAACCACTGCGCAGGATGGCATTTTCGTGCAATAGTCCGTGACAGTTTGTTTTTCGGTCAAGTCAAGTGATTCCCATACACATACACGGTCACAGTACGTTCCGTTCATGAGTTCTAACATTTTATTCCTTCAAATGCGACTCAGATTGCCTTGGAATCGCAAGGATAGCAAAATGTCCAAAAGGACTTTCGATTGCTATCGTGAGAGCTTTCAAGAGTAGGTTGGTGTATGGGAAACCACCTAGAAGCCAAGGCTTTGGGTTCATGGCATTGCTGCTGGACTACTTTGGTTCGTGCATTGGCCTGCATACAAATTACAAATTTTATTAATTTTCAACTCTTTAAACAGTTTATTTAAAAACAAAATAAAAAAACAATTTTTTATTCAAAAGGACATCAGTTTGCACACCAATTTGATGGATTGTCGCACTCGGCCATGGAGCTCTTGATGTAGGCTGCAAGTAAACAAAAGTTTGTTCATAAAAAATGCTAGAAAAACCCGTCCGGCTTTAATCGTGCATATATAGGTGCGTATGGCTCTTTAATCGACCGTGATGTAAGGAGAGAACGAAAATCTGTGGCATATTCGAAGGGAGGTCCTTGGCAGAGGGATAGCAAATACAAAAGCTCACGTCCGTCTTGAAGAATGGGAAATGAAGGAATCATAGATACAATTTCGAAAAATGTGTAGGATATCATCTCTGGAGAATACTTAAGCTCGTCGTTTGCCCCAAAGGACGGATGGGGCTTGGACAGATTCTTAAAAAGATCTACACAAACAGAAAGCTCCAGATATCCTAATTCTGTATCATTACCCAATACCCACAGGAAATATCGTACTAACCACCCAGGTGGTGCTCCAAAATCATGCGAAGAAGACCATTCTTCAAAATTTGTTTCCCTTCTCTGAGAGTCGGGGACAGGACGAAATGACAGGGCTAGGTACACAAGACAGAGAACTAAAGAAGTTCACGTCACATTGAGGCAGATGTGGCCCAACTTAAATTTGGTCGAGAACACGAGAATTAGCACACGTTCCAGGCCTATGCAAACACATGTCCTCAGACTAGGTAACCGCATCTGCAACAGTATTAGCGAGAAGAAAACCCTCTTTGGTCCGACATCGGAGACCATACAGCCTTCGTGAAAGCTCAGGACTTTCCCTTCCTTCTCCTAGGCTTATATCAACTCAAACAATCAGGTAACGTGGATTGGAGCCTAATCACGGTCATTAAGTAGCAGACAAGTGCAAAAAATAGAAAAAAAACGAAAAGAAATTCTGGCAATACTCACATCCAGGCCGATAGCAGTTGAACAAATCAATGGCACAATCGTTTTCGAAAACCCTATAGCAGTTCTTCACATCGCTATAGGCACACGCCAAATCGAACTCGTGCGGACACTCCAAAGGGCAGTCTTGAAATGATACCACCACCGGTGCCGTCAAAGCACCTGAAATATGCCAGCCAGCCAAATCGATAAATTAGATTGGAATTTTTCTATTTCGAAAACCACTACTCACAGCAAAGCACTAGAGCCACCGAAACCGTCCGCAATATGTGGGTTTGCCTCTGCATTTTTGTTCCTTTTTCTTTTGCTCCTTTTTTTTTTTTTGCGTTTTTGTGTACTTTGGCAAGGATTACGTTTCGGTGTTCGTTTTGTTTTTAACTTTGTTCCGACACCGGTAGAAAGTCAATTGCAACTGTGGGAGCTGACATGTTGCTGTTGGCAATTGACGTTCTTCGACGTTGTCGTCGCTGTCGTCCTCGTCAACGTTGGTGTGGTCTCGTTTTTTGTCCTCGTTTTGGTTTTTTTTGTACATGATTGACTGGTGAGGGAAATAATGCCATTAGGGAGATGTGTACGTGTGCGAAGTTACTCATATAAATTTCTCGTTCACATAATTTGTTTGTACGAGAGCCCAGCGGAGTTTAGTTGTTAACACAGGATGGAGTGAGGATTAGGGACACTGTGCATGTAGCTTAGATATTCCAACAAACTAGACTAGAGTATGTCTTACGTTCACAGATCCTTTCAGATTTCCATATAAGATCGATCAGTTCAAAGACCGATCAGCTTGTCAAGAACGCAAAACTCAAGGACATAGACTCGCATTCCTAAAGCCTCTTACAATTCATGTCAAAACTGGTTTAAGTGTGGGTCCAAAAGAAAACTCTATCAAACCCCATCAAACTTTGTCCATGAAAGTCATTGGAGGGCACAGGGTTGCCCTAGGTTGTGGACCGGCACTAGCTTAGACAGACGACTATACTTCCCCAACAAGTCTAAGTGTCAGAGCATAAGTCGAGTGTTCTAGCCAAATAATTTCTCAATTGAACCAGGAATGTACGAAACGATATGCTATGGCACCCGCTAGAGGCAAATTTTGCATGATCTAGTTCAAATCCCCTTTGAAGTTGTACATTTGAATGTCAGCTCCATCTAGAGTCGAATGACAAAATCCTCACATCAGTGAGGACACCACCAAAGCTGAATTTCGAAATTCAGCACACAAACTTATCCTATTTTCTCCCCTCATTTTCGACTTCTATCATGAAAGGAGCATACACTTCAGACAGGACCTTGGACAAGATCCATGGTGGTAACAGAAAAATCCAAACTTTCCCTTAGCTGCGACCCAGGTTATATGTAGATACATTTCGGCCAAATGTTAGGGGGTACTACCTTGCACCAGTGACACGTGAGTGAGTATCTCGTCGAAACAGATCCGACCCAGGAGAAGTAGGTCAGACTTGACGAAAAGCAATAGAAGCCCTAAAAGTTCATTATTCTCCATCTAGAACAACTCTACACGACTAAGTCTTCAGCAACTTAGTAGGGCCCCCAAGGACTCAGGTCCTCCCATTCAAGGGACTGACAGGTTTTCACTCTATGGACATCTTTTCGACGCATACACCCGGGTTCAGTTTCTTTCGAAACAGGGTTCAGTTTCTTTGGAAAAGAGGCTAAAATGAGTCATTTTTTGAAAGTGGTTTAGGCCAAAGCAAATTGTGGCTTGCAGAATAGTAGCCTTACATTTCGCATTTAAAGCTACAACCAAGATTCTGTCAAAAAAAAAACTGCCTCCATTCGAACCCACTGTCCAATTCTCCTTCCGCACTTCGTCAAACCCGATACACTGCAATGCAAAGGATGCAACTAGATTCCCGTGAGCCAATTTCCAAAGTTGATTACATATGTCGTCTGCGGTAAGTGTAGTTCTTCAAGTTGAAACTAAAAATTTACATTTTAAACACTCCCGAGTGTGTTCAGCAATTAAGCAAGTTTTTCTTTTTTTCGTTTGTTGGCTGTAAGCACACTCAAGTGAGACCTATTTTTACAAAACTCTTTAATATCTCATAAACGAAATTGAGGACGAGGTCGGGTAGTTAAGGGCCGGCTGGTTGCCTCATGTGCATTTGCATTCAATTCGCGGGCAATTACTTGCGGCATTCGCGTTCTTATGACTAATAAAGTACCTACTCACGAGTAAGTACTCGTTTATGGGTTTCTGAATGCCTGAGCCAGCAAAAAACTAATTCTACGGCTATTAGCTACACAAGTGCGTATCGATAGATCTTGCTGCGAAAGTGCCACCCTTGCTCGCAGTCGTTGTTGGAATTTCATCGAAGACGGGTTCGAAAGGAACGCGATGAGGACACTTCTGGCGATTTTACTCCTATTTGGTACGAATCCCTACACTTTGATGAGAAACATACAAAAGCTTACTTAATTTCTGTTCAAGGCCTCTTTGTGGGTGCATTCAGCCGCATCTTGTTTGACATTACCTACTGTATCTTGCCTTGTACCCATCAGTACAATCCTGTTTGTGCGTACAGTTATGATCGGGAATGTCACATTTTGTTTGACGAGGAATGCTATTTTCGGGTGCGAAATTGCATCGATTTCGGAGGTAAGGAGTTCTACCACAGCTGTGACTTGTATCTCTTGGTGAATATTGAATTCTTACAGATTTGAGGAAAAGATCTTTGGAAGATTGTGGCAATCATGAACCATGCAAGGAAACTCATGTGCCTGACTGACTTAGCGAGGAAAGGGACTGCAGTTCGTCTGGCATTAAGCTAATGTAGTGAATTGGTAGGAAATATAGATAGAAGTAAACAGGCTTCACTGTGTCTTTGTTTAAGAAACATATTAAGGCTGGGTTGTATCCCAAACGAACAGCTTCAAGCAGGCGAATACAGGAAGGATTTTGCGTGACCTGGTTCAAGTCCCATTGAAGTTGTACATTTGAATGTCAGCTCCATCTAGAGTCGAATGAAAAAATCCTCCCATTATTAAGGACACCACCCACAGATGTTATTTTGAAAGCTACCGCCCCATGGAGTCTCAAAAACCAGTACACACACCTTATCCTATTTTCTCTCCTCATTTTCGACGCACATTTCAGACAGGTTGTCATGAGGACATTGGACAAGATCCAATGTAGTTAAGTGATGGCACAAGTTTGCAAACGAATACGAACTTCACTTGTTTTAAAAATAAAGGCGAACGCTTTACATCCTGCACCCGTAGTCTACCTGCTTACAAAAGCTGAAGGAAACAACATCCAGGAGTTCTTCCAAAAGACTGAGGAACACGGAAACTGGCTTATAGTAGAGCCCTTCGAAACTGTAAAGGCTTTGCAGTTAAGAGCTTTCCAGCATTGTGTACCTTCCAGTCCTGGTGATCGTCAAAAGGCCAAATGTTCACAAAACGTTCACAAAATGATGATCTTGGGCTACAAAAGGCATCCAAATGTTTCTATATAGGGATCTCCTTTTGCATTTCCAAGCACTGTGCCGTTTGCCAAACGGAAATCATGGCGATCTTGGCGATCATGCGAGTTCTTCACTCTCAGGGTTAGGTTTAGCAGGGAAGGCTTTGTCTCTAACATGTGCATATGCTCCCCTAGAACAAGAAGTCCGTCTCCTTCGTTCTTTCAATCCATCTAAGGATATGTGAGCCATTTCGAAGCAATAGACCAAAATGTCTTTTAAAACCAAGTCCTTCTATCAATAAAGCCAACAAAAACATAAAGCAAAACCTATTCCATTTGTCCTTCAACGCGTGCATACCAATAGAGTTCGTGCAGATACGTCATACATCCATCCAAAACCACACCATAAGTGGTTTCTCTTCAATAAAATAGGCCTTGCAGTGTTTGCCCAGGACATGTGCAATCAATTTCCCATGCACTTAGCCGACTTGACTATGCACTTACAATGACAAAAGATCAAGTTTAGTTTGCGAGGGAGGCAGGATACACATAAGTGCTCTTTGCTGCCTTCTCGATGCGAATAAAAGGATTTTTCTAAGAAACACATACCCATACATTCAAATATACTCTTCTATGCATGCATACCCACATCACCGCATACTTGATGAAGTTCCACTTGCGTACGACTTGGAGGGCTTTGTATTACTTTGGGTAAAACTTTTCGTTTCCCTCGAACTGCCGGAAGGAACGCCTGGCTATCTGTTAATAGTTTTTTGTTTCTATTTCTTCTTGATTGCCGGTTATGGTAGTTGGGTTTATTGAATTATTCTGTGGTTTCGAGATTGTTTCCGACACGCTTGGTTATGGTAGTAATTTTGTTATGACTTGTTGTAGATTTGATTTGAGTCCTTGGAAGTTGAGTTCATGTTAACAACTTGCACTCCATTAGCCATAATGTGATCATCATGTTGAGATTTGGTTGACATCGACAGGCTACTGTGATGGCAGCCTGGAGCCGGTGGTGGGTTGACACAGTTTTGAGAAATTTTTGGATGGTATGGTACAGAGAGTTGCTTCGAAAAGTATTTTAGAGCGAACAAGGGTTCTCGTAAGCAAGTGCAGCACAAGGTCCCTGAGCTAGAGCCATGGCTTGCTATTAAGTGAGTCCTTTTGGGAGTTTTTACTATCAAACCTAGAACAGCCTCTACTAAGTAAAGTTCCAGCTGCTTGAATGGGAGGCATGTCATCACTACTGAAGCAAGTGGCTCACTTTGAAAGTCTCATCGACTGAACCACTTACTAGAAAAGCGATTAAACTGGCAGCTGGGCTTACTCAAATCAGCAAACGTCTAGTGAACCCGACCCGACCCGAGGAAGGCACACGAATGTCAGATACATCCATTGTCTTGAGGACACCTAGAGATAAATTTTTTGTAAAAGGTACTAAGGTCAGGTAAGGTACTAAACGGACGACGGCCTTAAATACTGCAGTCCCCCAGGGGTCAGTTCTTGGACCCCATCTGTGGAATATAATGTAAGGAGTTCTGCGACTAGGATTATCGGCTTTGGTGACGATATTGTAGCCAAACATGCCTAGAAAATTGGCTACAGTCTGCCGACTTAAAACTAGCTGACCACCAGACTGAGCCTGTCTTAACAACCACTCGAAACGCGAGTTGGAACTATGTCCAATTCAGCAAATAGGCGTCACAGATGCAATCAGCGCTTTCCGAGATGCTGCCTAACATCGGAGGACCGGAATGCTTGAGTAGAATTTTGCTGGGTTTGACGTGGTAGCTTTAGTACTTCTGTATGCAACTATGGATCTGGGCAGGACTCTTACAAAGTAGAAGACAAAGCATTCTAACTATTAACATCCTCCCCAATGAGACGCAAAACGCCAACTAGATACCACCTTTATCATGAGAACCATGACAGCAAAAGCAGAATAAAGGACGACGTCTGCAGAACTTTGGCAAGTCAGGTGGGACAACTTGACAAAGGGAAATGGACCCACAAGGTGATCTACACGATCGAGGTCTGGACAAAGAGAGAACATCCAATTCCTGTCCGGCCATGGTGGTCGAAAGGAATGTATCTTCACAGATTTGGACTCGACTCCTCGCCTTTCGCGCAGAATGTTCAGAGCAAAGGCAAGAATGGACCGGGCCTACCAACCCCAGAGGTCATGGTACAACTAGTTGGAGACCTGCTCTTTAATACTGATCCTGGAGAACGAGCTAAGAAAACTCGAAATCTGACACGGTAGATACAGAGCAGATAAGTTCCTCATCAGCGAGAGTAGTAGGGTGTGGATTAGTACATATGTAGGCATAGTATTTGGGTCTACGAATTTTGCGTCCTGATAGCCCGGATTAATCCCATCTTTGGAAGAATATTACCAAATCCATTCCCAAATGGATCAGGAGTGAAGCAGGAGTATCACCAAACTGTGGATCTTTACCATTTACTTCATGGCTGAGAGGAGAGCTGATGAAAGTGGGAGCATTCTAGCTGTTACCATATCACTAGCAGGACCAGTAGTTGTAGCTTTTAAGGAGCTAATGGCAATATCTGTTATCAGAGTTCAACGACCTTTTGCAAGTCGGATAGAAGCGGTAGCCAGGACACAAACAATAAGGAACTGCGAAGGGTACACAAACTTCTCCATTCCATTGCTTTCATTACTAGATATCCTCCTCTACCAACCAGTCAACGGAGGGCGTACTGGAGAAACAGACCACTGATCTCAGTCACAATATCGATAAGCACTCAGTTGAAGGACCTCTTGAAGCTCATGCCTCTACCAATACCATTACTTTTTCCAAGTGGGTCTAGCTCAAGAATTATTCATACATTACTCCATCTGAAGAGGGACAAACCCAAACAAACAACCCCTTCAGACGAGAATCCTTGAGGAAAATTTTCATAATTCCTCTAATCGTCATTCGTATGCACATTTCGTAAAGAGCGCCCCTCCGACGCACAAGCACATTAGCCCTCCTGCCATTAGAAGTATCTGTGTCTGTATAATGGTACAATGGTGCATTCACCGAAAGGTGTATATCCTTACAAAGCATATTTGGCATCGTCTCCCTGCCCCAAAGTGAACAGATGCCGCAACACACAAAGTGAATACAGAGAACAAAACTGTATTACGAAAAACAAAACAAAACAAAACACCAAGACGAACTTCTAGAAAGGATACTCGTATTATGCAAATTGTATTGTCCTTTCCATTGCATTATAATGCGAACTAAGCCGGACTACATCCTTTTTCTGTGCGCTTAGTGAGCGCTTAGTTTGCTTCGGCGTTCCAACATGTTCGCAAGGATAATTTAAACATAACTCTGGCTGCAGGCTATTGTTTGAATATTCTCACATAATTTATACCAAATTGTGTCTGTTATCCTGCCATCTAAGGTGAAGGTAAAGAGATTCCTATCACCTTCCACCTCCTTCATCAGATGAAAGGACTAAACTCGCGTTACAGTGTCGAGATGAAGACGGGGAAAAAAAAACAAAAAAAGTTACACATACGCCAGAGTGCGAGCGAGTACTACGTAGAAAAATAATATCCTTCCTCAAGGACCTCCAGCACTCCGTTTTATTTCTTTGATTTAATTTTGATAAATCACACAAGAAATTTGCATACTTTACGGGCGAAGGGAGTGAGCGTGTAAAATTGGCAGTTATCGCAGAAATCTGGCGAAGAGGATATCTTGCGCCAGGATGAGCACCCCAAATGGAGTGTTGTAATACATACTCTCATATTGTTCATTTGTTTTATGTCCTGGCAGTTTATTACCCATGGTGACAGTTTTTTGCTTTCCCGTCGGGAGGTACGTGTCGGCGTCTGGGGTCGAGCGCGCAACACATTTCTCTCGTCTGTTGGACTTTGATTGTGTATTTGATTTGAACGTGGAGTATGTACTGTCTGGCGGCAGTCCTGTGGAGGGATTTCGTGAACAAGTCTATTACGTGTGGAAACTGGGAGAACTGCCAGACGTGTACGGGTGTGTTCGCAGAGTGTAAAAATAAATTTACTTTTCATTTCGATGAATTTATTACATTTTGATGCGCTGGCAATGTGCGTTGCCAGCGTGTGTGTTTCGGGCACAACACATGGTGTTCCAAGGTTCGTCGAGAGAGAGTGTCACAAGCTGTGGCTCAATGGCCAGCCAATATGACAAAGACGTGATCTGATAGTCATAACTGGCACTTGGTTGCATTGGTGGCAGTTTTGATTCTGGTAAGGAGTCTGAGCAGAGACTGATTTCTGTTGAAATCCAATTAAGTGTAGAACTGAAGATCATTGTAGACAAGGCTTCGTGTGTCAGGAAGAGACTCTTCACGGCTCGGGAGCCCGTTTAGTAAGTAAGTAGTCGAAGGACTACTAGAACAATGCAGCGTCTAGGTGCTCATTTCAAATAGCGGAAGTTGGTATCATGGCAGACTATGAACAAGATCGTTCAAAGCACATGGTGAGCTTCGTGGCCAAGTCCTTGGTCTCTACGACAAATTTCATACCAACATTTGTGCTAATGACTCACATGGTAAGGTTCTGTCTTAAGGATCTGTAATCGAACAGAAGATTCGGTGAACTTCTTAAGGAAGGGATTAGTATCGCGCCTTAGCAAGACTTTGAAGGATTGCTTGTTGGATTCTAAAGGGAAAGACCAGAAGAGTAGAGAAAGAGAAAGAAGAAGGAGTAGGGAGAGATAAGTGCACCAAATACCACTCCTACCCTAGCTGCACAGATGGGTCAAGAACTGATGAAGGAACTGGAGCAGGAGTCATTAAGTCCAAACAGAATAACCCTATGCTCGATACCTGGCCATGTGGGAGTAGAGGGTAATCAAATGGCCAACTTCCTAGCAAGAAGGGGAGCAACAGAAGCCCTTGTAGGTCCTGTAAACTAAGAAAGCACCTAAGGAGACTGGGTAGATCTGAAGAAGGCCTTTCACGATGAGTTCAGTGGAATCCTGGAACATGTTCACAAAAGATTCAAATATTTGAGAATGTACCCACTAAAAGATGAGGAAGAGCCAACTTCCTAGAGCCAACTCTTATCCTCAGATTCTTATGGAAAACTAGATTAGAGTGATCATGTGTGTCCATCGAGCTTAAAAGTCCTTTAGACAGCGTTCGAGGAGATTTATTTGGCTACCCTTGCACAGGACTATGGATGCATACGGCTATAGTAAGACCTATTCTGACTTAAGGCTGTCTTCTGTAATGGCAGTCCGCCAGCAAGACCACCGACTTAACGACTCTTACGAGGATACAAAGACCGGCCGGCATTGGTACACCAAGTGGCATTAGATCAACTCCTACTGCAGGACTGGGGGTTATTCTGTCCATCTACACTGGGTTCTAAACCACTGGTCTGCTTTCCGAATCATATCTGGTTTTTTAAAGTGCGACTGCGTTGAAGGCAATACCACTGGAAGGTATCACCTTTCTCATCGACAGCCAGGTAGCAATAAAAGCGATCACTGCTTGAAATAAAAGCCAAGCTTGTGAAGGGCAGCCGTGAAGAGCTTAAGGCTCTTAGAACATAGCACGAGGTTGCACTTTGCTGCGTTCCTGGACAAGAAATTCCTTTAAGTGTAGGACCGACCGAATTATGTAAAAGGATAGGAAATCCCTCTCTACCCTGACAGGAGTCAACACAAGGCATATCACTCTGCGGTACCACATGAGAAAACTAAGGCAAACGGAAGAAGACCTATGTGTGCACGTATTGGATGTGAAGATGAGGAAGTCAATGAGGACACAACCCATTTTTTCTGTCACTGACCAGGTCTTCTCGGGATACACTCATCAAGTCTATTGGATGGTTTGGTAGTTCATAGGGAACATATTTAAAAGGCTAGGGTTAACCAATGGACAAGAGACATCTCCTCCCTATGGCTATCACAATGGGTCTGCATTGGCCCGAGAGTGGCGATACGAATTGTTCCACTTGCCTACCCATGAACCTAACCTAACCTAATGCATCCCTGTTTCTAGCGAAAAACGTGATCTAACATTGACCTCGCTAAGTTTTTAAAGACTCCAACGTATGCAGTAAGAACTCAGATCCCCAATGCATCCATTGTGAGCCAAAAGACGTTGTGAAAACAGCAAACTATCGATTGTGGCGCCTAGGCGTAAGTGTCACAGCTTGGCTACTACGATTAGCTTAAGAAAAGGCTTACCGATCTTCTGAAACAAAAAGGAACGCTCCTTCCGTTTCTGAGCAATATGAAGTGTTTCCCGTACATGAATTCGAAATGTTTCACAAAGAAACTCAAGAAACGACAATGTATTCAGCATCCGAGTTCAGATCGAACCTATGTTTTAAAGACCAATCTATCGCGGATGCCAAAGCCCTTGGTCTGGACAACTAGAAGCAGCGTCCCCGGGATCGAAGGGAAAAGAAGGCTGCCGTGTCTCAGGCAAGGACTCTTCACGGGTCGGGAGACGTTAAGTAATCCACGACCATATGATCTGGCTTAAAGGCAACACCACCCCATCTCTACCCGATGGAGCGGAGGTACTAAGATTCACAAGGACACTAGGATACCAGTAAGATTAGAACTTTCTATGTGATAAGCTTCAAAGAGGGTTTGTAACTCCCACTTAAGCCTGGGCTATATGATTCCCGAATAATGTCCTTCGGCGGTGCTTGTGGACTTTTTAATTGAATATATTTTCCGGCAAAAAATATTTCGGATAACTAGGTTCCTAACAATTGAGTATAAATCCAATCATTTTCCGATCAGCCTTAGGTTTGCAAAGTGCATACAACACATATGCCGACGGCGGTTTTTTTTGTTTTGTTTGGCTAACGATGTCATAAGCCCGGCATTATTCCGTCGAACATAAACCAATATCCGCTTAAAGGACTCGCCAAATTTAGTGCTGTATTCGGCAATAACAATTTATAGTTGTTTTTCGCCGGAAACCTCAGGCGAACATAGTGCGCATCTGGCTTTTATTATCCTTTATGCTTGCGACTGATGGCAGGATAAAATGCTCCTCCTCCTGTTTTGTTCCCATAGTTTATGGAGCTGTATGCAAAAATTTGCAAAAATTGCAAAAAAATAAAAATAATGTGTCTGTCCAATATCCATAGATTATTCAGGACAATATGGTATTGTCCTCGTGGACTCAGCACAAGGATAATCACCCTGTCGGTCTCGATTTGAAAGGTATAAAGCAAGTCAATGCACAATTTAATTTTATTTAATTAATGGCTCGCACATAAGTGTGTCCTGGCAGGAGGAGTTAATACGTCACGTAAAAAGGAGCAATTAACTGTATTACTAGTACATCAGGCTGGGCATACAAATGCAGCTGCGTGTGTGAGAGCCAACATGTTTTATTGATAATGCGAATTTAATGTCCTGTTTTTTTTTTTGCGGTGACCGTATTACAGGAACTCAATTACCCTTACGCGCTGATTTCGTTCAAAGGACACGCTTGGATACATGAAATCTCTCGAGAGCAGTTGTTGACTGGTAAACAATTTTAATTCGTTATTTATGGTTGCTGACTGCTAAATGATGCTGAAATTGAGGGATCATCGGGTCTGCCTGGTCGGGGGTGATATCGTGTGTGCCTCGTCCTGTTCGGTAACTCAATGAATCCAGAAGGGATTCGGGAGAGCTGGCTCAAAGTGATGGTTGTTTCGAAGAGAAGAGAATGTTGCAGAAGAGAAGAGGCTCCAATAGAGACGCTTGCGTTAAAAGGAAGCGCGATGGACATTTTGAAGCCTGGTCTGGCCTGGCACGGCCTATATGATTGCAGTTAAGGATGCCTTGTTCGCAACGAGCTTAACGAGCATAATAAGAGGGCATACCATGGACATCGAAATGGCACATTGGTAGGCAAAAGAATATGAAAGGAGCTTGCAAGCAGTAAATAATTTTGACAGAATCCATGAAAAGGAAGACCGAGGCGGGTTCTACAACCAATCGAACAAGAGTCCGCCGGACAACGTCAAGGTATAGCAGATACCAAGACTAGGTGCATCGCCCGTGATTTACTGCTAAATGGTAGCTCGAGGTTATTTGGTTCTCAGGGAACATCAAAGACTTGTTCAACGGTCCTGCGCCTTCCGAGGGTCTGATGAACATCTGAGACTACAATAGCGAAGCTGACGTACTGGCCACAAGAGGCTTCTCTGGTTAAGATAGTTACTGACATCGAGGAGCCAATGTTTTATGCTTAATACCTTATCAACACCGACGCGGTAAGTGTGGCAAATCATCGAAGGCATCCAATGGCTTGACCAATGCAACACCGCTAGGGTACTCTGGCTGACCTTAAAGAAAAACAGGAGCTTCAGACTCCTAAAATACAAAAGAGGAACCCCCTTCAAGATAATTAACACCCTACCTGGCCACTGTGCTACAGGAAGACATACTCAAAGATGAAGCTGTCACCTCCTTTGCACATGCCCTGTACCTGTACCAACATCAGGAAGGCTTCACTAGGTGAATACGTTTTCAACGACCTTAACGATCGTTGCATGGCTAAGACTAGCTCATTGATTCAAAGGGACGGATGGTTCCCAAAGTAAGAAGGTGGTCCTCCCACCTTACAATGGATCTTCTATGGTCTACGTGCATCCTCACCGAGGGTCGACCTAAGCCGAAAATTCTTTATAAAATGTATCCTAGCCGAACATGTTACACTACAGTGGAGGCAGTTCCATTCCTGGTCAGAACATAACACACAGAGATTGGTTGTGAAACGCCGCTACTTCTGTAGAAACGCGGCAAGGATTCGTGGTTTCGATGTCTCTCTACAGCACCCAGCGTTGAATACCATATGCTTAGCCTTCCAGGTCGATTTTTGAGGCTCGGTTAGTCCGTGAAACTATAAATAATTGCGCTGCCTGTAAAGCGAAGGACAGGTAGTCAGAATGTGAAGAGCTAGCTTTGAAATTGTATGAAAACCAGTCTCGAAGGGCATATCTCTGCGGTGGAAAACGACAAGGTGTCCATCAAACAGGGATACTACTCAATCTCACTAGGAATCTAGGAAACTATTGTATCAAGAGCTGGGTAGAATGCTCGCATCGGGAGTCATACAAAACAGAAACAGCGCTCCAGTTGTGCCGTCAATTCAAAACTGGTGAAACGATGTCGTGAGGATCTCACAGCACTCATGGCAAACCATGATGTTACGGCATTCAAGGGAACGAACGGGCGCACGCTAATTTCTTGAACATGACCTGAAAATAGTTCCTGGGACTAGCTAACGAGAAACTCTGGACGAAACATGATATCGCCAAAACCATACAAATCCTGGGGCTTGGCAGACCCAACTTAAAACTCTTTACAGGGATCATCACCGCCCACAATCTCATGGCGGTCCATTGTAGTCGAATGCGATTTTAGAAATTGCTGACTTCTGTCGAGACTGTGGTGACATGTGCAGTCTCCTGCATCCATGTCACCACAGTCTCGACAGAAGTCAGCACTTCAGTTAACAATGCCCAAACCTATGCAGAGCTAGAAAAGTATCCTTCGCTGAAGACCTGGGCGACCTTTCAGGAAAGCCACCAATACCATCCTGAAATTTAAAACAAAGGTAAAAGCCAACTTCTGCCACGACAAAGGCTCACAATGCAGCCACTAGTTATCCGAGAGTTATCTGCACGTGTGGCCACCCCGTTCTACCTAACCTTCATACCTACGAGTCTCTAGATGCGCGTCTAGCGAATTTGGTAAAAATGTAATATATTGCCCATCATGGTGGATTCTTGGATGTTACTTGTACTTGAAGACGTTATGGGGTTTCGGAACAAAGAAACGCTCGCCATAAATGGCGCCCAACATAAGGTCCTTCTTGATGCTCTTGCAAATATCATAGCTTCTACAGAAAGTTGCCAAAACATCTGCCAAAACAAGAACTTTTTCATACACGTCACTCCTACAAAACTTGGCATCTCATCTTGACCGAGTTTGAGTAAATTACTTGAATTATCTGATAAGCTGCATAAAATGATGAAAAATGAAATGATTACCAACACCAGCCGGTTCAGTGCACCTGGTGATAGGAGTACAAAAAGGAATCCACGACAGAGGGAGAAAAAAAATTTCCATCACAATAAAAAATAAAATTAGTAACTCACTTTACGAACTGAGTCCTCATTTGGAGAAAAAATAAAGGATTTACCATTCGCCAACATTACCTGATGAGTACTACAGCTTTTACGCTCCATTTTATTACCATAATCTCTTGTCAAATCCATACAAACGACTAAAGAAAACAAACAAATAAGCAGAAGAAAAAAAAAAAAATGAGAACATCCCTCGACCATAAAAATATCCCAAGTACCATCCTTCATGGGTTTTTTTCTCACTTTTTCCAATTTAGAATGCAAAACATCTTGAACGCCCATTTTTGTGTAGTTCCTCGCCTTGGAGGTGCATAAAATTTTAAGTATCCACACGTGATGCATTAATCTGGTCTCGAAAGCAGCGCATAAATGTCATGCATTTTTACACTTCTCTTTGCGCTGGCGTTCGTCTTCCTGCTTCGCCTTATTGTCCCATTAATTTTGTGAAAAAGAAGAATTATATGTCTCTTAGGACTCTTTAAACATAAACTCACAGGACGAGCGCGAAAGGTTATGAGGAAGGTAATAATTTTTTTCTAAAAGGACGAAACTCGCAAAAAATAAAGGCCACGACTTGGCGTTGGAGTTGGGGCTGGTGACTTGGCAAATTGCCGGGAACTTAGTCGTTGTGGCACTGACATTATTATTTAATTTCTTTTAATTATAAGAAAAAAGGATATTTGAACTCTCGATGAGTTGGAGGGAAGTAAAATTGATTTTTTTTTTCAAACAAACTCAAGGACAAGAGGGTGAAAATGAAGAAAAGTTTTATGATTACGTCAAGAATGACCCTTAATTCGTGTGAGTGCACAGAAGTCTTTAAGGTCATCGAGGACTATACGAGGGAGACGCGTTGTGAAGAAAAATTGGTAGTCAATGGATTCATGTGCTGGCTCCTTTGGATAAGACGTTCAAAATAACTCAATATAGGGCTAGAAGAGCACACGGATTCAGTCAATGAAGAAGCCACCCCATCCCAGGTTTAAAGAGGTTCAAAAAGCTGAAGGACAACGAAGCTTCAAGCTCTGTTGGCCTACCAGCGGAGCCTTTCAAATGGTATGGTAGGGTGTCAACCAAGTATGGGTGGATGAAGCCATGCCCGATGACTGGACTATTAGCTCTAAATGCTTTATCTTCAAGAAAGGCGGTGCCACCCTTTGAAAGAACTATCGAGGCATAGCTCTGCTTAACGTCTGAAACCTTTTTTGTGGCCCGGGAGATCCGGAAAATCCTGGAAAAGACTAACGAATTTCAAGTCGAGACACACTATCACTTCATCGACAACATTTATCGTCTCAAACTCTACAAGGCGATAGCAAATCAGGAGTTCCACGTGAAAATGGAAAACATGTGAGCATTGCATGGTAACTGCGAGATAGTTAAGGAGTTTACCTATCTCGGAGATAGTATCAACTCCACGAGTGACACCCTGGTGGAGATCCGGCGAAGACTTACCATGGGAAACCGCTGGTACTTCGATTTAACGGAGCCAATGGGTTTAGAACTCCTAACTCGGAAGATGAAATGCATGCTCTACAAAGCATTGATTCTGCCAGTGCTGCTATTCCGAGTGCTGGACGATTACCAGGAAAGCTGGAGGGCGAATGGAGAAGAAGATATAACCGCGAACTATATGAGCTGTACCAAGATGTGGATGTAGTCCAAAAAGCCAAAATACGTCGACTACACTGGCTCGGCCACATTAAGCGAATCGACAATAATGCTCCGGCAAAGAGGATCTTCGAATCACAGCCCCCAGGTTCGAGACGACAAGGAAGACCGAACCTCCCTTTTAATGACCAAGCTATCACAGATGCCAGAGCGCTTGGTCTGGACAATGGGAAGCAGCGTGGCCGGGATCGAGGAGAATGGAAGGCTACCGTTTCTCAGGCAGGGACTCTTCACGGGTCGGGACCCCATTAAGTAAGTAAGTCAGTAACCATATCAGTTAAATGCTGTTACAACAGTGTGATACTCGGATGGGTTCCAGGTCATCAAGGGATTGTAGGCAATGAAACTGCAGATGAATTAGCCAGAGCTGGTTCAGGATCTGCATTCTTACGGCCTGAACCTCACTTTGGTGTCAACTGATTAACGGATGGGAGCACAAACTTCATCTAACTCATTGGAAAAATGTCCCGGGATTACGAAAGTCCAAAAAATTAGTCAAGTCCTATTCCTACAAATTCTTAGCTTAGACAAAGATAGTATTAGGAAGCTGGTGAGCTTTCTAACAGGTCACTGTGACCACAAGGTAACATGCTCGCCAGCTATTATATTAAAAACTCTGTGACTAAGGACGTGCTTTCCTTCATTGGGGAGCTGGTACGACTCTTAGAGTAAAATGCATCCTAAGATGCAATATCAGTCATATGGGCTAGGGTCTAGGGGAAAAAAATGTTATGATTATAATTCCATCGAAAATGTGAAAAACCACGCCTACTTTATTTGAATTTCAATTCCCATAAGATTGCACACAGGGTGGGCCAAATACGACTTTCTTTTTAAAAATGCAATTAGATGAACAAGGTTAATTTTTTTCCATGTCATACATACATGTACCTGAACGACGTTGTATTCCATAACTTATGGCTATGTTGGCTCTTACTAATAAAGCCATAATACATGGAAAAAATTTTGATTTTGTTCATTTTATTGTATTTTTAAAAAGAAACTTGTATTCGGCCCACCCGGTACACTTGTAGCAATAAGGTGCAAGAACCTACCTTTGTTTGTTGATTCCTTGATTTTTACTTGCACCTATTCGAACTCAAGATTTGAATCAAACTTGACATCATTCTAATGGAGAAGTCCAAAAAAGTAGGTCCGGCAATTCCGTCTGTCTGTCTGTCTGTGTATACGACTGCAGCCTAAACGGCTGGACCGATTTGCTTCAAACTTCATATATAGGGTCTATGGGATATTCCCTTCAGGCCTTCAAATTTTCTATAATTCACTCAAATGCCCTGTCTGTTCACGCCCACTTTTTAGGGGCGTTTTTATAAAAACAAAACATTGAGTAAACTCCTACAATGTTATGACTATTATTCCATCGAAACGCGGAGTGCCACGCCTACTTTATTGGGAAAAACAAGACTTGTCCCTCAATCCTGTTAAATGTTTGCACTTATAGCATTACAGTGCAAGTACGTATGACCCAGTCGTGCACTTTATTTTACTTTTTTTTTTTAAATTTTGAAACAAATATTTCCAGATTTTTCGAGTTTAGTTTTAGCACATTTGTTTGGTTTAATTTATTTTTTATTTTTATTTTATTTACACACGCGTAGGAGAGGCATTTTAGTTTTCGTAAACTTTGGTCTGATTTCCATTTTTTTTAAAAATTTTATTTCGATTTTTGATGAAAATTGTATTTTCTGTAGTTGGATCTAGTATTTTAGTTTTTATTTTGATATTTGTTTCCTTAGATTTCGGTGATTATTATTTTTTTATCAGTTTCTGAGGCTTGATTTTGCTTGAAATTACATATATCATAAATTAAGTTTACATTTATTTTTTTTTATTTATTTATGAATATTTTTAAAATTTTGGTTGGAGTTATCATTGACAGATTGTTTTAGAATTTGTAGAATTTTGATATGCATACATACAGTTACGGACAAAACAATAGGACCACCGAGTATCGATTTAAGTTTCATTGAGAAACCCGGACATTTAATAGTTTTTTAAACAATTTTTTTTTCATTTTATTATTGTTTACATAAAGAGAAACAATAATTATTTGTAAAAAACTAAAGAAAAATTTAAATTTTGAAGAAAAAAACAGGAATTCGTCAAAAGACAGATACAAAGAGGGACCACAAAGTACAAAGTGTTAGGTGTCTTGTACTAATTTGTTGTTTTCTTTAAATAAACTTAATTGTTTGTGGAGTATCCTTCATTTTTCATCACTCCACAGACTCTTTTTGGCAAGGACGCGACTAGTGGGCGGGATATGGGTTCGGTATGGCGTACCAAACTACTTGAAAACTGCTCCACAAATCTTCATTATTTCTGGGTTTATCGGCGCTAAAAGACTCTTTTGCTCATAAATTTTCCAAGAGATCGACATCTGAAGATTGGGAGATTCAACGCAACAGATCGATACTATGCTCTATTAGCCAAATTTTTACCTTTGCCCGCCGATTGCTTCGGCTCACTGTCATGCATAAACTGCTACTTTAGACGCATTTCCCACTCTTCGCGGGTAAATTCTGGTCCATGGTTCCTTTTATACGAAATAATGGACCTACACCATACCACGAACTAAATCCACCATGATACCAAAGAACATCTGGAATGGAGAGGTCCAGAAAACAAAATTTGGTGGGTTCGGATTGCAGTAGATGGGTCAGGCGTTCAGGGAATACAGGATACCGGCCTCACCGGAGGTGGAAGTATCATGGTATGTTGGAGATGTTTTACGTGGCATGGGAAATGCGTCCTAAGTGGCAGTTTATGCACGACAATGAGCGGAAGCATATGGCGGGCAAAGTAAAAATGTGGAGAGAAGAGCCTTATATCGATCTGTTGCGTTGAATCTCCCAATCTACAAACATCGATTGTCTAGAAACTTTATGAGCAAAAGAGTCTTTTGGCGACGTTAAATCCAGAAATAATGAAGATTTGTGGAGCAGCTTTCAAGTAGTTTGGTACGCCATACCGAACCCATATCCCGCCCACTAGTCACGTCCTTGCCAAAAAAAAGTCCGTGGAGTGATAAAAAATGAAGGATACTCCACAAACAATTAAGTTTATTTAAAGAAAACAACAAATTAGTACAAGATTCCTAACACTTTGTACAGTGGTCCTATTGTTTTGTCCGCTCTGTAACTATCTTTTGACTAATTTCTGTTGTTTTTTTAAAAATTGAATTTTTCTTAAGTTGTTTATAAATAATTATTGTTTCTCTTTATGTAAACAATAATAAAATGAAAAAAAATTGTTTAAAAAACTGCTAAATGTCCGAGTTTTTCAATGAAATTTAAATCGACACTCGGTGGTCCTATTGTTTTGTCCATCACTGTATGTTTGTACGTAGAAGGACTCATTGCAATACTGCAACCTACATGCATATGCATATGAGGGGCTCATGGTAAGGACCCTGACCAGCCACAAAAGGATAAAAATTTCTATCTGATCCTTAAAGTTTGAAAAAAGTGTACCAAAAAATGGTAAACATGTCAAGGTGAGTATTAAGTACACCTTTTCAAACTTTAAAAAGGATTATTCTGATCTTTTTCCTTTGTGTGGCCCGTCATAGTCCTTACCATGAGCCGCTCATATGCACATGCATGTAGGTTGCAGTATTTTAGATTGTGGTGAGTATTTTTCAAGATTTTTGGTTTGATTTAGGTTTTTTGCTTTTGGGATGGTTGCACGTTCTTTTGATTCAATTTGTTACTCTCTTGGTATTGGTTTTCATTGCTTTGGGACATTTTTTGAGTGCACTTCCATAGACTTTATGAGATTTTTGGATTTTATTTTGATGTTGAGTTGAAATATTTGATTTGAAACACTACACTGCGTATGTGTCAAGGGCCGGCCTTCAGTAAAACTCAATTTCAGTCAGTGGCAGTGGTCCCATCCCGTCCTCTAGCCTGAGGCCTTTTAATTAATACATCCACATGCACTTGGTAGTTTCTTCGTCCTGTCTCACGACACGTCTACACTTGCAGTGTGGATTTCAAGGATTCAACGACACATTTGTATAAATTAAGAGACTTGCAATTAAATTCTAATTAGACTGGCGAAGCCTTAAGTCATTCCCATTCCCGCTCCCGCTCTCGGAGAATTTCAATCAAGTCCGCCAGACACACACATGCAGAGCTAATTTTATTTGAGACACCTTCCGGTTTCGAAAGGGGTGCAACAGTAGTGCTCTGAAATCACTTAACTTCGAGGGACCTCGCCGAGCAGCACTTCCGCGTCACGGTCGCCATCGATTCACACAATACGCCGTAGGGTGTAACAACATAAACAGCAATTAAATTGGATATCCTTAATGGAAAGTTCGTGCAAGGAATAGAAAACTCTTTTTTTTTCTAGTCCATCCTTCCCGCCGAACGTGTATGTGTGAGAGAGAATAATTGGCAAACGGGTATGTTGCGCATTCGAATTGGAAATGAAAATGCAACACAGAAATTGTTGTTCGTGCTGGGAATTAATTTCCAAGTTTGTGCAGTTAACCGGATTCACATCCGATCCTTCACACAGATTCCAGTTGGGAATTGCATGCACGCATGTGTGTGGTAATCCTTGTGCTAGATAGTGAATTGAGTGAGAGGCTGTTAACATGAGGACACATTTAAAGCGGAAATTTCATTTGAATAAGCACACATGACATGAGGATGGTGTGCTGACTACAAGATGAAGCCACGATGTGTCCCCTCTGAGCAAATATCCTTTGGAGAGAGCAAGAACCTCGATAAGTAATGAGAAGCTTAAGTTCGACTGGCCACTTTGGCGTATACGTAACACTTCCAAGCAAAACAACTTCTTGAATATTTAACCCGCCACCGACTATGACGGACCACAAGTAGACACAAAAAAAAGGACTTCAAAGCAAAATTCAAAAGTAAAGAGACAATAGGATGGAGTAGGAGAGAGAAAGAGATAGAGAGAGAGAAATTAAAATTCACACAGGACAATCTGTTACATTATCCTTCCTCGTTTCGTTTCGCACTTCGGGCCCCCCTTTCGGATACAAATCCAACTCAACTGAATACTAATTCAAAGCGATGTTTGACTCAAAAGGACGAAAGGGAGGCCACAGGGAGAGAGCAGCATTTTTGCATTTTGTATAAGTCGACGTTTTGGGTTTTGTGTTCCTGACTGTTCTTGTGTGTGTTAACTGTCAGTTTAAATACGGTTTAAGGCACTTCCCATGGGATCCTTTTTCCTTTTGTTTAAATAATACAAAGGGGAGGCTACGGGCGGAAGCATTCTCAAGTTGGTTTTTGTGTTCACTGACAATGGTAGAGATCTGGTTTTGCGTTAACCTTTTTTGGTAAAGATATGAGAAATGCGAAATCAAACCCCGGCTAACAATGGGGAGGATGAATCGCAATAAAATTTATTAAAGGATGTACTCAAGTCATGGGAATGATTAAAAATTGATTCTACTTTAAAAAAATGCTTGGTTTTGTACTGTACTCACTTGATGTAGATGCGAATGCCTTGAAATGTCTTCAAGAAGCAAGGAAATACAAGGGAAAACAGCCAACTTATCCACAGATATTCCGTCACTGCCTACGAGCCTTCTCCTCTACGGTCTGGGAGGAAGGACCTAACTCAGTGCCAAAATATGCCCTAAATGCATTAAGAGCCTACCTGCTTCACAAATCCGCCCATTGGATGAACTGCCTAAGGGCCTTCTCCTCTACGGTCCGTAGGGAGGATAAACCTTGCTCACATAGTGCCAAAATATGCCCTAAATGCCTTAAGAGCCTACCTGCCTCAAGTTGTGCCTAAACTGCATGAAGAGCCTACCTGCCTCATGAGCCCGCCCATTGGAAAAACTGCCTAAGGGCCTTCTCCTCTACGGTCCGTAGGGAGGAAAGACCTAGCTAACATAGAACCAAAAACATGCCTAGCTCCCTCATACATCCGCCCATTGGAAGAACTACCTAAGGGCCTTCTCCTCTACAGTCCGTAGGGAGGAAAGACCTAGCTAACATAGAACCAAAAACATGCCTACCTCCCTCATAGATCCGACCATTGGAAGAAATACCTAAAGGCCCTCTCCTCTACGGTCCGTAGGGAGGAAAGTCCTAGCCCGCAGCGCGCCAAAATATGCCCTAAATGCCTTAAGAGCCTACCTGCTTCATGAATCCGATCACTGGAAGAACTGCCTAACCTCACATAGTACCAAGTTGTGCCTAAATTGCTTGAAGAGCCTACCTGCCTCATGAGCCCGACCATTGGAAAAACTGCCTAAGGGCCTTCTCCTCTACAGTCCGTAGGGAGGAAAGACCTAGCTAACATAGAACCAAAAACATGCCTACCTCCCTCATAGATCCGCCCATTGGAAGAAATACCTAAGGGCCCTCTCTTCTACGGTCCGTAGGGAGGAAAGTCCTAGCCCGCAGCGCGTCAAAACATGCCCTAAATGCCTTAGGAGCCTACCTGCTTCATGAATCCGATCACTGGAAGAACTGCCTAAGCTCACATAGTACCAAGTTGTGCCTAAACTGCTTGAAGAGCCTACCTGCCTCATGAGCCCGCCCATTGGAAAAACTGCCTAAGGGCCTTCTCCTCTACAGTCCGTAGGGAGGAAAGACGTAGCTAACATAGAACCAAAAACATGCCTAGCTCCCTCATACATCCGCCCATTGGGAAAACTGCCTAAGGGCCTGCTCCACTACGGTCCGTAGGGAGGAAAGTCCTAGCCCGCAGCGCGCCAAAATATGCCCTAAATGCCTTAAGAACCTGCCTGCCTCATGAGCCCGCCCATTGGAAAAACTGCCTAAGGGCCTACTCCTCTACAGTCCGTAGGGAGGACAGACCTAGCTAACATAGAACCAAAAATATGCCTACCTCCCTCATACATCCGCCCATTGGAAGAAATACCTAAGGGCTCTCTCTTCTACGGTCCGTAGGGAGGAAAGTCCTAGCCCGCAGCGCGTCAAAACATGCCCTAAATGCCTTAGGAGCCTGCCTGCCTCATGAGCCCGCCAAATGGAAAAACTGCCTAAGGGCCTTCTCCTCTACGGTCCGTAGGGAGGAAAGACCTAGCTAACATAGAACCAAAAACATGCCTACCTCCCTCATACATCCGCCCATTCTAAGAAATACCTAAGGGCCCTCTCTTCTACGGTCCGTAGGGAGGAAAGTCCTAGCCCGCAGCGCGTCAAAACATGCCCTAAATGCCTTAAGAGCCTGCCTGCCTCATGAGCCCGCCCAATGGAAAAACTGCCTAAGGGCCTTCTCCTCTACGGTCCGTAGGGAGGAAAGACCTAGCTAACATAGAACCAAAAACATGCCTACCTCCCTCATAGATCCGCCCATTGGAAGAAATACCTAAGGGCCCTCTCTTCTACGGTCCGTAGGGAGGAAAGTCCTAGCCCGCAGCGCGCCAAAACATGCCCTAAATGCCTTAAGAGCCTGCCTGCCTCATGAATCCGGCCATTGGAAGAACTGCCTAAGGGCCTTCTCCTCTACGGTCCGTAGGGAGGACAGACCTAGCTCACATAGAACCAAAACCATGCCTGTATGTTGTGGCCACATGAGCCACAAAATCAACCACTCTCCAGTCGACGCCAGCAATTCCGCTAAGCACGAGGCTTGTCGTCCTGTTAAGCATCGGAATTCGCAGTGACTCACAGAAAGCAGTCAACCAACCAAACTCGAAGATCGAAGAAGACACAAAGAAAGTAGATAGGGCACGGCAAGCTCTGCTGTATGATGCGACAAATGATGGGGATACACGGTTTACGGCTTTAAGAGAATGTGCCAATGTACCCTTTTCCAGCCACTCATCTCATCAAGTCAAAGACAAAGCCATGAGGATTGCACTTAGGTTAGACGAGATGTGGCGTGAGTACGACAACAACTCTCCTCAGGGACTACGACACCAGATGGCCACCAGGGACAGACATCGCGAGCCATATCCTCCATCTCTCCACAGGTCTGTGCTTCGATATGACGAGAAAAGCTGGTTAGCTGCCCAATGAGGTGCGAATTCTTCTGGGTAACGAGGGATCGCTAAGGTATCTTTGACCTCGATTGGGGTTTGGTTGATTTTGTTGCTCTTGGTTGTGACCTTCAGTAGTCATTAGTATCGGTCAATGTTCTCTTCATTCGGTTTTAGATATCCTTTTCGGCTTTAAGTCAGTTCAATCAGCGAAGCCCCTTATCCACTTTATCCCTTCAAAACTGTCGTTCTACTACTTCTACATAATCATTCCTGAACTGCTTGAAGAGCCTACCTGCCCCATGAGCCCGCCCATTGGAAAAACTGCCTAAGGGCCTTCTCCTCTACGGTCCGTAGGGAGGAAAGACCTAGCTCACATAGAACCAAAAACATGCCTACCTCCCTCATAGATCCGCCCATTGGAAGAAATACCTAAGGGCCCTCTCTTCTACGGTCCGTAGGGAGGAAAGTCCTAGCCCGCAGCGCGTCAAAACATGCCCTAAATGCCTTAAGAGCCTGCCTGCCTCATGAGCCCGCCCAATGGAAAAACTGCCTAAGGGCCTTCTCCTCTACGGTCCGTAGGGAGGAAAGACCTAGCTAACATAGAACCAAAAACATGCCTACCTCCCTCATAGATCCGCCCATTGGAAGAAATACCTAAGGGCCCTCTCTTCTACGGTCCGTAGGGAGGAAAGTCCTAGCCCGCAGCGCGCCAAAACATGCCCTAAATGCCTTAAGAGCCTGCCTGCCTCATGAATCCGCCCATTGGAAGAACTGCCTAAGGGCCTTCTCCTCTACGGTCCGTAGGGAGGACAGACGTAGCTCACATAGAACCAAAACCATGCCTGTATGTTGTGGCCACATGAGCCACAAAATCAACCACTCTCCAGTCGACACCAGCAATTCCGCTAAGCACGAGGCTTGTCGTCCTGTTAAGCATCGGAATTCGCAGTGACTCACAGAAAGCAGTCAACCAACCAAACTCGAAGATCGAAGAAGACACAAAGAAAGTAGATAGGGCACGGCAAGCTCTGCTGTATGATGCGACAAATGATGGGGATACACGGTTTACGGCTTTAAGAGAATGTGCCAATGTACCCTTTTCCAGCCACTCATCTCATCAAGTCAAAGACAAAGCCATGAGGATTGCACTTAGGTTAGACGAGATGTGGCGTGAGTACGACAACAACTCTCCTCAGGGACTACGACACCAGATGGCCACCAGGGACAGACATCGCGAGCCATATCCTCCATCTCTCCACAGGTCTGTGCTTCGATATGACGAGAAAAGCTGGTAAGCTGCCCAATGAGGTGCGAATTCTTCTGGGTAACGAGGGATCGCTAAGGTATCTTTGACCTCGATTGGGGTTTGGTTGATTTTGTTGCTCTTGGTTGTGACCTTCAGTAGTCATTAGTATCGGTCAATGTTCTCTTCATTCGGTTTCAGATATCCTTTTCGGCTTTAAGTCAGTTCAATCAGCGAAGCCCCCTTATCCACTTTATCCCTTCAAAACTGTCGTTCTACTACTTCTACATAATCATTCCTGAACTGCTTGAAGAGCCTACCTGCCCCATGAGCCCGCCCATTGGAAAAACTGCCTAAGGGCCTTCTCCTCTACGGTCCGTAGGGAGGAAAGACCTAGCTCACATATAACCAAAAACATGCCTACCTCCCTCATAGATCCGCCCATTGGAAGAAATACCTAAGGGCCCTCTCTTCTACGGTCCGTAGGGAGGAAAGTCCTAGCCCGCAGAGCGTCAAAACATGCCCTAAATGCCTTAAGAGCCTGCCTGCCTCATGAGCCCGCCCAATGGAAAAACTGCCTAAGGGCCTTCTCCTCTACGGTCCGTAGGGAGGAAAGACCTAGCTAACATAGAACCAAAAACATGCCTACCTCCCTCATAGATCCGCCCATTGGAAGAAATACCTAAGGGTCCTCACTTCTACGGTCCGTAGGGAGGAAAGTCCTAGCCCGCAGCGCGCCAAAACATGCCCTAAATGCCTTAAGAGCCTGCCTGCCTCATGAATCCGCCCATTGGAAGAACTGCCTAAGGGCCTTCTCCTCTACGGTCCGTAGGGAGGACAGACCTAGCTCACATAGAACCAAAACCATGCCTGTATGTTGTGGCCACATGAGCCACAAAATCAACCACTCTCCAGTCGACGCCAGCAATTCCGCTAAGCACGAGGCTTGTCGTCCTGTTAAGCATCGGAATTCGCAGTGACTCACAGAAAGCAGTCAACCAACCAAACTCGAAGATCGAAGAAGACACAAAGAAAGTAGATAGGGCACGGCAAGCTCTGCTGTATGATGCGACAAATGATGGGGATACACGGTTTACGGCTTTAAGAGAATGTGCCAATGTACCCTTTTCCAGCCACTCATCTCATCAAGTCAAAGACAAAGCCATGAGGATTGCACTTAGGTTAGACGAGATGTGGCGTGAGTACGACAACAACTCTCCTCAGGGACTACGACACCAGATGGCCACCAGGGCCAGACATCGCGAGCCATATCCTTCATCTCTCCACAGGTCTGTGCTTCGATATGACGAGAAAAGCTGGTTAGCTGCCCAATGAGGTGCGAATTCTTCTGGGTAACGAGGGATCGCTAAGGTATCTTTGACCTCGATTGGGGTTTGGTTGATTTTGTTGCTCTTGGTTGTGACCTTCAGTAGTCATTAGTATCGGTCAATGTTCTCTTCATTCGGTTTCAGATATCCTTTTCGGCTTTAAGTCAGTTCAATCAGCGAAGCCCCCTTATCCACTTTATCCCTTCAAAACTGTCGTTCTACTACTTCTACATAATCATTCCTGAACTGCTTGAAGAGCCTACCTGCCCCATGAGCCCGCCCATTGGAAAAACTGCCTAAGGGCCTTCTCCTCTACGGTCCGTAGGGAGGAAAGACCTAGCTAACATAGAACCAAAAACATGCCTACATCCCTCATAGATCCGCCCATTGGGAAAACTGCCTAAGGGCCTTCTCCTCTACGGTCCGTAGGGAGGAAAGACCTAGCTAACATAGAACCAAAAACATGCCTACCTCCCTCATAGATCCGCCCATTGGGAAAACTGCCTAAGGGCCTTCTCCTCTACGGTCCGTAGGGAGGAAAGACCTGGCTAACATAGAACCAAAAACATGCCTACATCCCTCATAGATCCGCCCATTGGGAAAACTGCCTAAGGGCCTTCTCCTCTACGGTCCGTAGGGAGGAAAGACCTAGCTAACATAGAACCAAAAACATGCCTACATCCCTCATAGATCCGCCCATTGGGAAAACTGCCTAAGGGCCTTCTCCTCTACGGTCCGTAGGGAGGAAAGACCTAGCTAACATAGAACCAAAAACATGCCTACATCCCTCATAGATCCGCCCATTGGGAAAACTGCCTAAGGGCCTTCTCCTCTACGGTCCGTAGGGAGGACAGACCTAGCTCACATAGTGCCAAAATATGCCCTAAATGCCTTAAGAACCTGCCTGCCTCATGAGCCCGCCCTTTGGAAAAACTGCCTAAGGGCCTACTCCTCTACAGTCCGTAGGGAGGACAGACCTAGCTCATGTAGTGCCAAAAACATGCCTACCTCCCTCATAGATCCGCCCATTGGAAGAAATACCTAAAGGCCCTCTCCTCTACGGTCCGTAGGGAGGAAAGTCCTAGCCCGCAGCGCGCCAAAATATGCCCTAAATGCCTTAAGAGCCTACCTGCTTCATGAATCCGATCACTGGAAGAACTGCCTAAGCTCACATAGTACCAAGTTGTGCCTAAACTGCTTGAAGAGCCTACCTGCCTCATGAGTCCGCCCATTGGAAAAACTGCCTAAGGGCCTTCTCCTCTACAGTCCGTAGGGAGGAAAGACGTAGCTAACATAGAACCAAAAACATGCCTAGCTCCCTCATAGATCCGCCCATTGGAAGAAATACCTAAAGGCCCTCTCCTCTACGGTCCGTAGGGAGGAAAGTCCTAGCCCGCAGCGCGCCAAAATATGCCCTAAATGCCTTAAGAGCCTACTTGCTTCATGAATCCGATCACTGGAAGAACTGCCTAACCTCACATAGTAATAAGTTGTGCCTAAACTGCTTGAAGAGCCTACCTGCCTCATGAATCCGCCCACTGGAAGAACTGCTTAAGGGCCTTCTCCTCTACGGTCCGTAGGGAGGAAAGACCTAGCTAACATAGAACCAAAAACATGCCTAGCTCCCTCATACATCCGCCCATTGGAAGAACTACCTAAGGGCCTTCTCCTCTACAGTCCGTAGGGAGGAAAGACCTAGCTAACATAGAACCAAAAACATGCCTACCTCCCTCATAGATCCGCCCATTGGAAGAAATACCTAAAGGCCCTCTCCTCTACGGTCCGTAGGGAGGAAAGTCCTAGCCCGCAGCGCGCCAAAATATGCCCTAAATGCCTTAAGAGCCTACCTGCTTCATGAATCCGATCACTGGAAGAACTGCCTAACCTCACATAGTACCAAGTTGTGCCTAAACTGCTTGAAGAGCCTACCTGCCTCATGAGCCCGACCATTGGAAAAACTGCCTAATGGCCTTCTCCTCTACGGTCCGTAGGGAGGAAAGACCTAGCTAACATAGAACCAAAAACATGCCTACCTCCCTCATAAATCCGCCCATTGGAAGAACTGCCTAAGGGCCTGCTCCTCTACAGTCCGTAGGGAGGAAAGACCTAGCTCAGTGCCAAAACATGCCCTAAATACCTTAAGGGCCTGCCTGCCTCATGAGCCCGACCATTGGAAAAACTGCCTAAGGGCCTTCTCCTCTACGGTCCGTAGGGAGGAAAGACCTAGCTAACATAGAACCAAAAACATGCCTACCTCCCTCATAGATCCGCCCATTGGGAAAACTGCCTAAGGGCCTTCTCCTCTACGGTCCGTAGGGAGGAAAGACCTGGCTAACATAGAACCAAAAACATGCCTACATCCCTCATAGATCCGCCCATTGGGAAAACTGCCTAAGGGCCTTCTCCTCTACGGTCCGTAGGGAGGAAAGACCTAGCTAACATAGAACCAAAAACATGCCTACATCCCTCATAGATCCGCCCATTGGGAAAACTGCCTAAGGGCCTTCTCCTCTACGGTCCGTAGGGAGGAAAGACCTAGCTAACATAGAACCAAAAACATGCCTACCTCCCTCATAGATCCGCCCATTGGGAAAACTGCCTAAGGGCCTTCTCCTCTACGGTCCGTAGGGAGGAAAGACCTAGCTAACATAGAACCAAAAACATGCCTACATCCCTCATAGATCCGCCCATTGGGAAAACTGCCTAAGGGCCTTCTCCTCTACGGTCCGTAGGGAGGAAAGACCTAGCTAACATAGAACCAAAAACATGCCTACATCCCTCATAGATCCGCCCATTGGGAAAACTGCCTAAGGGCCTGCTCCTCTACAGTCCGTAGGGAGGAAAGACCTAGCTCAGTGCCAAAACATGCCCTAAATACCTTAAGGGCCTGCCTGCCTCATGAGCCCGACCATTGGAAAAACTGCCTAAGGGCCTTCTCCTCTACGGTCCGTAGGGAGGAAAGACCTAGCTAACATAAAACCAAAAACATGCCTACCTCCCTCATAGATCCGCCCATTGGGAAAACTGCCTAAGGGCCTTCTCCTCTACGGTCCGTAGGGAGGAAAGACCTGGCTAACATAGAACCAAAAACATGCCTACATCCCTCATAGATCCGCCCATTGGGAAAACTGCCTAAGGGCCTTCTCCTCTACGGTCCGTAGGGAGGAAAGACCTAGCTAACATAGAACCAAAAACATGCCTACATCCCTCATAGATCCGCCCATTGGGAAAACTGCCTAAGGGCCTTCTCCTCTACGGTCCGTAGGGAGGAAAGACCTAGCTAACATAGAACCAAAAACATGCCTACCTCCCTCATAGATCCGCCCATTGGGAAAACTGCCTAAGGGCCTTCTCCTCTACGGTCCGTAGGGAGGAAAGACCTAGCTAACATAGAACCAAAAACATGCCTACATCCCTCATAGATCCGCCCATTGGGAAAACTGCCTAAGGGCCTGCTCCTCTACAGTCCGTAGGGAGGAAAGACCTAGCTCAGTGCCAAAACATGCCCTAAATACCTTAAGGGCCTGCCTGCCTCATGAGCCCGACCATTGGAAAAACTGCCTAAGGGCCTTCTCCTCTACGGTCCGTAGGGAGGAAAGACCTAGCTAACATAGAACCAAAAACATGCCTACCTCCCTCATAGATCCGCCCATTGGGAAAACTGCCTAAGGGCCTTCTCCTCTACGGTCCGTAGGGAGGAAAGACCTAGCTAACATAGAACCAAAAACATGCCTACATCCCTCATAGATCCGCCCATTGGGAAAACTGCCTAAGGGCCTTCTCCTCTACGGTCCGTAGGGAGGAAAGACCTAGCTAACATAGAACCAAAAACATGCCTACATCCCTCATAGATCCGCCCATTGGGAAAACTGCCTAAGGGCCTGCTCCTCTACAGTCCGTAGGGAGGAAAGACCTAGCTCAGTGCCAAAACATGCCCTAAATACCTTAAGGGCCTGCCTGCCTCATGAGCCCGACCATTGGAAAAACTGCCTAAGGGCCTTCTCCTCTACGGTCCGTAGGGAGGAAAGACCTAGCTAACATAGAACCAAAAACATGCCTACCTCCCTCATAGATCCGCCCATTGGGAAAACTGCCTAAGGGCCTTCTCCTCTACGGTCCGTAGGGAGGAAAGACCTGGCTAACATAGAACCAAAAACATGCCTACATCCCTCATAGATCCGCCCATTGGGAAAACTGCCTAAGGGCCTTCTCCTCTACGGTCCGTAGGGAGGAAAGACCTAGCTAACATAGAACCAAAAACATGCCTACATCCCTCATAGATCCGCCCATTGGGAAAACTGCCTAAGGGCCTTCTCCTCTACGGTCCGTAGGGAGGAAAGACCTAGCTAACATAGAACCAAAAACATGCCTACATCCCTCATAGATCCGCCCATTGGGAAAACTGCCTAAGGGCCTTCTCCTCTACGGTCCGTAGGGAGGACAGACCTAGCTCACATAGTGCCAAAATATGCCCTAAATGCCTTAAGAACCTGCCTGCCTCATGAGCCCGCCCTTTGGAAAAACTGCCTAAGGGCCTACTCCTCTACAGTCCGTAGGGAGGACAGACCTAGCTCATGTAGTGCCAAAAACATGCCTACCTCCCTCATAGATCCGCCCATTGGAAGAAATACCTAAAGGCCCTCTCCTCTACGGTCCGTAGGGAGGAAAGTCCTAGCCCGCAGCGCGCCAAAATATGCCCTAAATGCCTTAAGAGCCTACCTGCTTCATGAATCCGATCACTGGAAGAACTGCCTAAGCTCACATAGTACCAAGTTGTGCCTAAACTGCTTGAAGAGCCTACCTGCCTCATGAGTCCGCCCATTGGAAAAACTGCCTAAGGGCCTTCTCCTCTACAGTCCGTAGGGAGGAAAGACGTAGCTAACATAGAACCAAAAACATGCCTACCTCCCTCATAGATCCGCCCATTGGAAGAAATACCTAAAGGTCCTCTCCTCTACGGTCCGTAGGGAGGTAAGTCCTAGCCCGCAGCGCGCCAAAATATGCCCTAAATGCCTTAAGAGCCTACCTGCTTCATGAATCCGATCACTGGAAGAACTGCCTAAGCTCACATAGTACCAAGTTGTGCCTAAACTGCTTGAAGAGCCTACCTGCCTCATGAGTCCGCCCATTGGAAAAACTGCTTAAGGGCCTTCTCCTCTACGGTCCGTAGGGAGGAAAGACCTAGCTAACATAGAACCAAAAACATGCCTAGCTCCCTCATACATCCGCCCATTGGAAGAACTACCTAAGGGCCTTCTCCTCTACAGTCCGTAGGGAGGAAAGACCTAGCTAACATAGAACCAAAAACATGCCTACCTCCCTCATAGATCCGCCCATTGGAAGAAATACCTAAAGGCCCTCTCCTCTACGGTCCGTAGGGAGGAAAGACCTAGCTCAGTGCCAAAACATGCCCTAAATACCTTAAGGGCCTGCCTGCCTCATGAGCCCGACCATTGGAAAAACTGCCTAAGGGCCTTCTCCTCTACGGTCCGTAGGGAGGAAAGACCTAGCTAACATAGAACCAAAAACATGCCTACCTCCCTCATAGATCCGCCCATTGGGAAAACTGCCTAAGGGCCTTCTCCTCTACGGTCCGTAGGGAGGAAAGACCTGGCTAACATAGAACCAAAAACATGCCTACATCCCTCATAGATCCGCCCATTGGGAAAACTGCCTAAGGGCCTTCTCCTCTACGGTCCGTAGGGAGGAAAGACCTAGCTAACATAGAACCAAAAACATGCCTACATCCCTCATAGATCCGCCCATTGGGAAAACTGCCTAAGGGCCTTCTCCTCTACGGTCCGTAGGGAGGAAAGACCTAGCTAACATAGAACCAAAAACATGCCTACATCCCTCATAGATCCGCCCATTGGGAAAACTGCCTAAGGGCCTTCTCCTCTACGGTCCGTAGGGAGGACAGACCTAGCTCACATAGTGCCAAAATATGCCCTAAATGCCTTAAGAACCTGCCTGCCTCATGAGCCCGCCCTTTGGAAAAACTGCCTAAGGGCCTACTCCTCTACAGTCCGTAGGGAGGACAGACCTAGCTCATGTAGTGCCAAAAACATGCCTACCTCCCTCATAGATCCGCCCATTGGAAGAAATACCTAAAGGCCCTCTCCTCTACGGTCCGTAGGGAGGAAAGTCCTAGCCCGCAGCGCGCCAAAATATGCCCTAAATGCCTTAAGAGCCTACCTGCTTCATGAATCCGATCACTGGAAGAACTGCCTAAGCTCACATAGTACCAAGTTGTGCCTAAACTGCTTGAAGAGCCTACCTGCCTCATGAGTCCGCCCATTGGAAAAACTGCTTAAGGGCCTTCTCCTCTACGGTCCGTAGGGAGGAAAGACCTAGCTAACATAGAACCAAAAACATGCCTAGCTCCCTCATACATCCGCCCATTGGAAGAACTACCTAAGGGCCTTCTCCTTTACAGTCCGTAGGGAGGAAAGACCTAGCTAACATAGAACCAAAAACATGCCTACCTCCCTCATAGATCCGCCCATTGGAAGAAATACCTAAAGGCCCTCTCCTCTACGGTCCGTAGGGAGGAAAGTCCTAGCCCGCAGCGCGCCAAAATATGCCCTAAATGCCTTAAGAGCCTACCTGCTTCATGAATCCGATCACTGGAAGAACTGCCTAACCTCACATAGTACCAAGTTGTGCCTAAACTGCTTGAAGAGCCTACCTGCCTCATGAGCCCGACCATTGGAAAAACTGCCTAAGGGCCTTCTCCTCTACGGTCCGTAGGGAGGAAAGACCTAGCTAACATAGAACCAAAAACATGCCTACCTCCCTCATAAATCCGCCCATTGGAAGAACTGCCTAAGGGCCTGCTCCTCTACGGTCCGTAGGGAGGAAAGACCTAGCTAACATAGAACCAAAAACATGCCTACATCCCTCATAGATCCGCCCATTGGGAAAACTGCCTAAGGGCCTTCTCCTCTACGGTCCGTAGGGAGGAAAGACCTAGCTAACATAGAACCAAAAACATGCCTACATCCCTCATAGATCCGCCCATTGGGAAAACTGCCTAAGGGCCTTCTCCTCTACGGTCCGTAGGGAGGACAGACCTAGCTCACATAGTGCCAAAATATGCCCTAAATGCCTTAAGAACCTGCCTGCCTCATGAGCCCGCCCTTTGGAAAAACTGCCTAAGGGCCTACTCCTCTACAGTCCGTAGGGAGGACAGACCTAGCTCATGTAGTGCCAAAAACATGCCTACCTCCCTCATAGATCCGCCCATTGGAAGAAATACCTAAAGGCCCTCTCCTCTACGGTCCGTAGGGAGGAAAGTCCTAGCCCGCAGCGCGCCAAAATATGCCCTAAATGCCTTAAGAGCCTACCTGCTTCATGAATCCGATCACTGGAAGAACTGCCTAAGCTCACATAGTACCAAGTTGTGCCTAAACTGCTTGAAGAGCCTACCTGCCTCATGAGTCCGCCCATTGGAAAAACTGCCTAAGGGCCTTCTCCTCTACAGTCCGTAGGGAGGAAAGACGTAGCTAACATAGAACCAAAAACATGCCTACCTCCCTCATAGATCCGCCCATTGGAAGAAATACCTAAAGGTCCTCTCCTCTACGGTCCGTAGGGAGGTAAGTCCTAGCCCGCAGCGCGCCAAAATATGCCCTAAATGCCTTAAGAGCCTACCTGCTTCATGAATCCGATCACTGGAAGAACTGCCTAAGCTCACATAGTACCAAGTTGTGCCTAAACTGCTTGAAGAGCCTACCTGCCTCATGAGTCCGCCCATTGGAAAAACTGCTTAAGGGCCTTCTCCTCTACGGTCCGTAGGGAGAAAAGACCTAGCTAACATAGAACCAAAAACATGCCTAGCTCCCTCATACATCCGCCCATTGGAAGAACTACCTAAGGGCCTTCTCCTCTACAGTCCGTAGGGAGGAAAGACCTAGCTAACATAGAACCAAAAACATGCCTACCTCCCTCATAGATCCGCCCATTGGAAGAAATACCTAAAGGCCCTCTCCTCTACGGTCCGTAGGGAGGAAAGACCTAGCTTAGTGCCAAAACATGCCCTAAATACCTTAAGGGCCTGCCTGCCTCATGAGCCCGACCATTGGAAAAACTGCCTAAGGGCCTTCTCCTCTACGGTCCGTAGGGAGGAAAGACCTAGCTAACATAGAACCAAAAACATGCCTACCTCCCTCATAGATCCGCCCATTGGGAAAACTGCCTAAGGGCCTTCTCCTCTACGGTCCGTAGGGAGGAAAGACCTGGCTAACATAGAACCAAAAACATGCCTACATCCCTCATAGATCCGCCCATTGGGAAAACTGCCTAAGGGCCTTCTCCTCTACGGTCCGTAGGGAGGAAAGACCTAGCTAACATAGAACCAAAAACATGCCTACATCCCTCATAGATCCGCCCATTGGGAAAACTGCCTAAGGGCCTTCTCCTCTACGGTCCGTAGGGAGGAAAGACCTAGCTAACATAGAACCAAAAACATGCCTACATCCCTCATAGATCCGCCCATTGGGAAAACTGCCTAAGGGCCTTCTCCTCTACGGTCCGTAGGGAGGACAGACCTAGCTCACATAGTGCCAAAATATGCCCTAAATGCCTTAAGAACCTGCCTGCCTCATGAGCCCGCCCTTTGGAAAAACTGCCTAAGGGCCTACTCCTCTACAGTCCGTAGGGAGGACAGACCTAGCTCATGTAGTGCCAAAAACATGCCTACCTCCCTCATAGATCCGCCCATTGGAAGAAATACCTAAAGGCCCTCTCCTCTACGGTCCGTAGGGAGGAAAGTCCTAGCCCGCAGCGCGCCAAAATATGCCCTAAATGCCTTAAGAGCCTACCTGCTTCATGAATCCGATCACTGGAAGAACTGCCTAAGCTCACATAGTACCAAGTTGTGCCTAAACTGCTTGAAGAGCCTACCTGCCTCATGAGTCCGCCCATTGGAAAAACTGCTTAAGGGCCTTCTCCTCTACGGTCCGTAGGGAGGAAAGACCTAGCTAACATAGAACCAAAAACATGCCTAGCTCCCTCATACATCCGCCCATTGGAAGAACTACCTAAGGGCCTTCTCCTCTACAGTCCGTAGGGAGGAAAGACCTAGCTAACATAGAACCAAAAACATGCCTACCTCCCTCATAGATCCGCCCATTGGAAGAAATACCTAAAGGCCCTCTCCTCTACGGTCCGTAGGGAGGAAAGTCCTAGCCCGCAGCGCGCCAAAATATGCCCTAAATGCCTTAAGAGCCTACCTGCTTCATGAATCCGATCACTGGAAGAACTGCCTAACCTCACATAGTACCAAGTTGTGCCTAAACTGCTTGAAGAGCCTACCTGCCTCATGAGCCCGACCATTGGAAAAACTGCCTAAGGGCCTTCTCCTCTACGGTCCGTAGGGAGGAAAGACCTAGCTAACATAGAACCAAAAACATGCCTACCTCCCTCATAAATCCGCCCATTGGAAGAACTGCCTAAGGGCCTGCTCCTCTACAGTCCGTAGGGAGGAAAGACCTAGCTCAGTGCCAAAACATGCCCTAAATACCTTAAGGGCCTGCCTGCCTCATGAGCCCGCCCATTGGAAAAACTGCCTAAGGGCCTACTCCTCTACAGTCCGTAGGGAGGACAGACCTAGTTAACATAGAACCAAAAACATGCCTACCTCCCTCATACATCCGCCCATTGGAAGAAATACCTAAGGGCCCTCTCTTCTACGGTCCGTAGGGAGGAAAGTCCTAGCCCGCAGCGCGCCAAAACATGCCCTAAATGAATTAAGAGCCTGCCTGCCTCATGAATCCGCCCATTGGAAGAACTGCCTAAGGGCCTTCTCCTCTACGGTCCGTAGGGAGGACAGACCTAGCTCACATAGAACCAAAACCATGCCTGTATGTTGTGGCCACATGAGCCACAAAATCAACCACTCTCCAGTCGACGCCAGCAATTCCGCTAAGCACGAGGCTTGTCGTCCTGTTAAGCATCGGAATTCGCAGTGACTCACAGAAAGCAGTCAACCAACCAAACTCGAAGATCGAAGAAGACACAAAGAAAGTAGATAGGGCACGGCAAGCTCTGCTGTATGATGCGACAAATGATGGGGATACACGGTTTACGGCTTTAAGAGAATGTGCCAATGTACCCTTTTCCAGCCACTCATCTCATCAAGTCAAAGACAAAGCCATGAGGATTGCACTTAGGTTAGACGAGATGTGGCGTGAGTACGACAACAACTCTCCTCAGGGACTACGACACCAGATGGCCACCAGGGACAGACATCGCGAGCCATATCCTCCATCTCTCCACAGGTCTGTGCTTCGATATGACGAGAAAAGCTGGTTAGCTGCCCAATGAGGTGCGAATTCTTCTGGGTAACGAGGGATCGCTAAGGTATCTTTGACCTCGATTGGGGTTTGGTTGATTTTGTTGCTCTTGGTTGTGACCTTCAGTAGTCATTAGTATCGGTCAATGTTCTCTTCATTCGGTTTTAGATATCCTTTTCGGCTTTAAGTCAGTTCAATCAGCGAAGCCCCTTATCCACTTTATCCCTTCAAAACTGTCGTTCTACTACTTCTACATAATCATTCCTGAACTGCTTGAAGAGCCTACCTGCCCCATGAGCCCGCCCATTGGAAAAACTGCCTAAGGGCCTTCTCCTCTACGGTCCGTAGGGAGGAAAGACCTAGCTAACATAGAACCAAAAACATGCCTACCTCCCTCATAGATCCGCCCATTGGAAGAAATACCTAAGGGCCCTCTCTTCTACGGTCCGTAGGGAGGAAAGTCCTATCCCGCAGCGCGCCAAAACATGCCCTAAATGCCTTAAGAGCCTGCCTGCCTCATGAATCCGGCCATTGGAAGAACTGCCTAAGGGCCTTCTCCTCTACGGTCCGTAGGGAGGACAGACCTAGCTCACATAGAACCAAAACCATGCCTGTATGTTGTGGCCACATGAGCCACAAAATCAACCACTCTCCAGTCGACGCCAGCAATTCCGCTAAGCACGAGGCTTGTCGTCCTGTTAAGCATCGGAATTCGCAGTGACTCACAGAAAGCAGTCAACCAACCAAACTCGAAGATCGAAGAAGACACAAAGAAAGTAGATAGGGCACGGCAAGCTCTGCTGTATGATGCGACAAATGATGGGGATACACGGTTTACGGCTTTAAGAGAATGTGCCAATGTACCCTTTTCCAGCCACTCATCTCATCAAGTCAAAGACAAAGCCATGAGGATTGCACTTAGGTTAGACGAGATGTGGCGTGAGTACGACAACAACTCTCCTCAGGGACTACGACACCAGATGGCCACCAGGGACAGACATCGCGAGCCATATCCTCCATCTCTCCACAGGTCTGTGCTTCGATATGACGAGAAAAGCTGGTTAGCTGCCTAATGAGGTGCGAATTCTTCTGGGTAACGAGGGATCGCTAAGGTATCTTTGACCTCGATTGGGGTTTGGTTGATTTTGTTGCTCTTGGTTGTGACCTTCAGTAGTCATTAGTATCGGTCAATGTTCTCTTCATTCGGTTTCAGATATCCTTTTCGGCTTTAAGTCAGTTCAATCAGCGAAGCCCCCTTATCCACTTTATCCCTGCGAAACTGTCATTCTACTTTGAACTCCAAGCATATGTCTAATAGCTTCTCACACTTTACTGTGCTAATTGATAAAGATTTTCTAATTTACTACCTAAACTTTCATTTCAGATCGAAAATCGTATGAGTTCTTGCTCTTAGTTTAAATTGCTCCTGAAATAAGTCCACCTACCCAAAGCCTGACTTACTAGCGACTAGTAGAACAGCCATGTTAAGTAATCTCTCATTGTCTGCTTTATCCCTAACTTATCACAATCACAGAACTATCTATACATAGAGATCTCTCGCTAGTCTAACTAACAGACAAAAGGATAATGAAAATAGAATAAAGTTCCCTAAGTGTTCCCTAAATTGTCCTCCTTTTATGGCAAAGTTTTCCTTTATTTTTCCAGTTCTTATTTTCAGACAAATTCCTGAGACTATCGTACCCAAGGCCAATCCATCGAACTGAATTCCATAATGTTTGCTCTATTGCAGTAGGAATCTTAGAGGTCTATAAGTAAAAAGTTACCCTAAGCCTAATCTATGTAAGGATTCTGTAATACATATGCTAAGAGTCCCGTAGTCTATCTACATAATCCGTTTTCAAGAACTCTAAGTTCGTCTTTGTGTACCTACTCTTACGTGCTAAACTAAATAGTTTTATCCCACCATGTAGCCTGGCTAATCCCAGATCAAAACCAAAATGTTCCCCCCTGTGCTATGACGTTCTATCATTCTGCTTGGATATCTATTCTACTACAAGTTGTGATGAAAAAGTTGTAATTTGTATCAAAATTACGAAGAGTACTCCCTTCCTTGTTGCATCAATCGTTTGGAAAGTAGTTTGACTGTTCCTTATGTATTCTACTACCTAATCGCTTCGTCTAAGGTCCCTGCAATTCAAGTCTTCAAATCTCATTATCAATCCAAAAAATTTAAACAAATGTCCTTTCAAAGCCACACTACCTTGAGTCCTAGATTCGAAATTTGAAAATTTTTGAAAAAAATAAAGTTTGGTATCCATCCCTTTGCAAAAGTAGGGTTCAAGTTCACCATAAGCCTTGTCTATAACTTCTATCGATGCCTTTACTCAACTTTGTTGCCTGAAAGCCTGTGTGTTTGAAATGCTATAGTAAATCGAAAAATATGTACCTTATACCTTTCATTTAAGCAGAGCTATCTATCATTTTAGACGAGAACCAAAGTACCTTATTTTTCCAACAAAATCCCTCCAGAAATCTACTAAAAAAACTTCCATCTAGGGTACCTGAACTATTTGCTGTATCCATTCGCTGTATCATCTTGAAAATATGCCACAGACCCCCAAGTTCCAGATGTAAGATGTAGACAAATTCAAAATAAAGCTTGACAGCCCCCAAGTCTCCCATTCGATCAAGAAATGCAAGAAAAACAAAATGAAAGATCCCCAAAGTACGTTCTAAGTACTAGTTCTCCAAAGTATGTAATAAATAAAGAATAAAACTTACAAAAGTTGATTAAATAAAGAAAGAATTTGTATGTTCATTAATTTTTAACGTACTTTACCTGTTAATTTGTTTATAAAAAAAGAAATTCAAATTCAGTTAAAATTCTGCAATTTATACGTGACCACGCCCATGAAATACGCCCACTTTTGAGGTCACAAAACGAAAAAAACTTAACAATACTCAAAATTCTACCCATTTTACTGCAGAAAAAACCCCCAAATGTTATTTGTTTTTCGATAAAAATTTGTTCAAAAGCAATGTTTCAAATGTAAATCGTTGCTACCACGCCTACTTAGTTATATAATTTATAAATATGCTTGGTAATATAGTAAAATTTGTTCTTCTTTGTTTAAATAAAATAAAATTTCATAAAAAAATCATGATTTTATGGAGAAAATATAGAAAAAACGACTCACCCCCTCAATCTTCTAAAAAATCTTCGGCTTACCAGCAGCAAACTTGCAATTACTTCGATGAACATCGATGAATACTGATGATCTCTTGATGTTATCCCAGGAACAGCACTTTATTTCACTTTACACACACACACATACACACTTTTCACCTAAAAAGAGAACAAGAAACAGAAATACATTTGGATTAATATTTTTTTGATTTTGATAAAGTATTTCCGAATCAAACTGGCATACTGCCATACTGACAGAGACAACTCCTACCAAAGCTTACGCATATACCACGAGTAGTGGATAGAGCGAGAGAAATGGAGACTAGAACAGGAAAAATCCCGCGCAAAATAAGTTCACTTCCACACAAAGAGAGACAACTACTTCCACACCAGCTGATGTGGAACAAAGATGGAGAGTGTCGAGCCACCAAAATGGCTGACAAAGAATTTCACAGAAAATTTATCGAAATTCTGTGGTACAAGCCGGCTTTGGAGTCCATTTTGGATTGACTTGAACCAAAAATTTCATCGAAATAAAGTGAAATAAAAAATTATAACTCACCATCTAGTGAAATTCAAAATCCAGAAATTTTGCACAACTTGACTCAGAAAAAAATAAAAAATAAATTTTTATTTATGCGCACACGTCTAACCACGAACAAGTTCACTTTAAGACTGAGCTTAGCTTGGAAGAAGAGCTTCTTATATGGATCTTCCACACGAACAGGAACGATCGTGCACAGAAAAAGCTTTTCACCCACACAGCCAGAGACATCAACCTCCTCAGTGCGCGTGGGAGTGGAGAATGCAGTGGAGAATGTAGAATTTGGAATAGTCTCCTCATTTGGGGTTTATCTTGCGGTCCTTGTGCGTTATAACACAAAGACAACAAATTTCAAGCCCGATTCGACAGATTTCCTTGTGCAAGTCGTGGAACCAACCTTCCAAGCAGGATTTTGCAAAAATGTCGAAAGATTCACAAGAAAAACTCACTCACACATAATCCCGCATACGTTCCTTTCTAATCTGTTCCTCTTCCCACACCTCTACGAAAGGAGAGTTCAGACGGGCAGAGACAACTGTTGCCATCCACCTCACACACAGTCTGATGTGGGAAAAAGGTTACCAACATGGCTGACGAAGAGTTCTTCGTGATTCAAGACCAAGTAGGTGAGGCTTGGATTCCAAGACTTGGCAACAACACCCAAGACTCTCCCCAAAATGTCAAACACTTACCACTCAAAATGGTTCCAAATTTCGACGACTTTCGATGAAAAAACCTCCGTCAAACCACAAGATTTACTGCCGCACACGTCTGACCACCGAATCTCTACACATGTCGACAGGAATCCACCTCCCACACACACAAGATCCAGAGAAAGTTCGAGCAAGACTACCGATCGCCGTGTGGTTGTCGCAAAATGGCCGACAATCGCACACTTTCTTCGAGACTTTACTGCTGGTTTCGTGTAAACCGTGCGAAACGAAACTTCTCCTGCGAGTCACTCACAAAACATCCAATTATTGCCTGCAAATCGGATTAATTACGAAATTTTTATATCAAAACACCAAGCAAACACTCACCATTTCGAAAATGATCTCAAATTCTGATAAAAACATCGAAAATTATACAAATTTCGATGAAAATCGAACTCCCCTTGCCAAACACGTCAGATCGCGAAAAAACTCACTCTCGCACTGAGCTTTGCTGAATTGACATGACAGCCACTGTCGAGTGGTGTACTCGATAAGGAGGTGAAGGTGGCTGAGTTTAGAAGGAGAAAGGTTCGAGTTGAGTTATTGTGGCTTGTTTGTGTTTTCAAAGCGCTGAAACTGGTCAAAAAGCGAGACAAGGCTAAGAAAACAACAAGCCAGGCTTTCGTTCTTCGTGAGGCTTGGGTAGAGTTAGGGAAATAATGCAGTTTCCACTTAAGAAAGGCTTGGGTGGCGATTTGGTTATGATTGCACTTGGTCTAGTCATAGAACGAAGAGTCTTCTCTAAAATAGTCAAAGAAAGTACTGAGTTCTAGGTTTAAAGGTGAGTATCCCCCTTACAAGAGACTCCGATTTCAATAGCAGGGCGTCCTTCACTACCTCCTCCTTCATTACTTTCCAACTGTTCGTTGGAACGTAGGTAAGCAGAAGAGGTTCTTCGGTCTAAAGTAGGATCTCTCTCCTGCTTACAGTCTCAAGCACTTGTGCATGCGACGGTGAACGCAGCCTCCATGCTGTCATCACGTATTCCTAAACCCGAATAGGCTTGAAAGGATCCGTTTTAAACAGACCGAGAAGCCTGAGATTCAGTTTCTGGCTAAGCCTACATTCTTCGTTCGGATAAGGGTCCTTTGCTTTACGTAAACAATCTGTCAGTCAGTCAGTCTGTCCTCAAAGTCCTCGAGGATTTGAGGAACTAATGTTTGACATGCTTCATGCGAATCAGGTAATTCTGTCGTCAATTGGATTCCTTGGATTGAAGAATTGGTTGTGATTCTTCCTTCGAAGCATCTACAGTCAGCTGGGACGTGCGCTAGCTGGCACCAACTTAATTTCAGTGGTATAAGCCCTCATCGAATTTCTAAGGCAGCAGGTTGGGATCCTTTCCTCGTACCAAGAGCTGAAAACGATGCATCCTTAGAAACATCTAAAGCCAGCTCGGTCGGTTGGTAACTGACTTCAACTACATTTCAGTGATGTGAGCCCTCTCCGAGTTTCTCAAGCAGCCGATTGGGATCCTACCACACCGGAGACAGTGAGAAATGAAGATCTGTTCTGTTGAATCTTATCGCTCTGGTCATACCTAAGCTAAAGCATTCGTATGCCAAATGGAAACTTAGTTCACCAAGACTCCTAGCTTTGACAGAGTGGTGTTGGCGAGTCTTTTCCTTTGCACTCCATTCGCTAGTTGGAACAACACACGGAAGTCTTCCGAAATGAGTACACGGATGTGTCAAAGGATAGGTAGTGAGCTACTCAATTCCTTGAAAGCCAAGTGTGGCTACAAGCTAAAGTTCCAATAGCCTCCTATAGCTAGATCCTCCAACAAGGAGGCTTAATCTGACACCTTACTGGTTGCAAAGTAACTTTGAGAAGGCTGAAGTTATCATTTCTAAGAGTTGATCTCATGAAAGGAATCTTAGCAATCCAAACGAAAGGAGACCTCCTCAAGGAAGAATCTCATCCATAGGTCGCCTCTACTGCGCATTTAAGATCTCCTCAGTCATACTGCCTGATTGTCTGAAAGGACTTGGAGAGAGTGCAAGATGTTTACGACGGAGTTTCTTCCTGACGCGTCCATGAAGTGCTCCAGTCAAATGAAGTAAAACTGGTTACATGATGAAGGCTTCAACCTACACAGTAGGGAATAGGATCTTTACACTGTTGAAGTACTCCATTGGCTGGACAAATGTTTACCACCAAATTGATTGAGTACACAGTGTTCACTGCTTGCACAGCAAGCCATCTCCGTTCAAATATCCTCGAAACTACCAACAGAACTTTCTCAGAACTCCCTGAGTCAACGACTCCTTAATCAATTGGTAAATATTTTCTCAAGACCCCAAGAAAACACCCAATTCCCACTAAGCTATTTAGTCTTTCATAATTATCGCCGTTTCCTCCAGATTTTTTGGCACCATTGCCATCCATCTGTCTACCGCAAAGCGCCCCACATCCAACCAACCTCCTAGAAGTCAACAAACACTCAATTAATGTCGAACCACTGACTGGGAAGATCCCAGATCCAGTATCTTTTCACAAATAAAACTGTAATTCAACGCAAGTCTATAAATTACGAAAATGAAAAAAAAAACCCAAAAGATACACAGAAGAATCCTTACCACCCACCAGCCACCAGCTACCACCACCGCCATCATCATCATCATCATCATCAAAAAGCGAATAATTTGACACTCGGCAAATCTAATTTTTTTTTCCCCTTCATCCATGACAAGGATAACGATGCTGTTGACTGAGAAATCCCAGAGCCCGTACAGCTAACCGCAGGACAAAGACACCACATTCCGAGGAGAGAGCCCCACGATAAACATTGTCTGATAGAGAATAGAGGAGAAGGACTCAGGTTCACAGGATCCCGATGGTTGTGTTTTTATATAATTTTTTCCTTTCTTTCTTTTTCCAAAAAAGGAAATCATATAAATGGGATTCGATAATGTGCTGTCGCGACAAAAATTTCATCCCATCCCCCACCACCTTTGAAAAAAAAAAGGATATGCCATCATTAACAAGAGATGCCACTCAATTGGTGTCACAAAGAGAACAAAAAAAGGAAAGGAAGGAGGAACATCCCTGAGGAGGACAGACTGCATCCAAGACGTGTGTCATTTTCTGTGCAACAGATTGACACTGTTGCAGCGGGCTCGGGCTCCTGCGGCTCAGTTGTGTTGTTGGCTTTAAAAAAATCCTTTTAACCTGTCAAGACGAGCAATAAATTTGCATTTGCCACCAACACCCTTGAGGCGTGGCAGCAGTAGTGAGTGACAAATTGGCATTTTTTTTTTGACAGCAAAAAGGATAAAGGATTTGTATGGCAAGCTGCAAGGATTATGCTTCTATTTTTATGAGGCATTACGGAGATTATCCTTAATTTTTTCGAGGAAATCCTGTGACGCAGTTGAATTCGAATTTCCGTCGCTGGAGATGATGGTACGCCCATTCTAATTAGTTTGTATGAGATCATCTGTGTGTCAAATCTCATCCTCGGTGTAATATCCTTTTGTCCCAATTTGTCATCAAAATCTATGTACTCTCGTGTGTATCTGTTTTATCCTTGTAAATGGTTTCAGGTAGACTTTCGTACTTTGGTTGCCTTTGAGGCATTTCCACAGCTACATATCCAGGAAGGAGGAAGGAAGGATTTTGAATTGCCGTGATGGGAGGAGGGCGTTTTCAAGGATTTAATTAATGACAAGTGTTATTAGGGTAAGAGGTGTGTGTGTGTGCTTTGAAATGTGAAACCCATTTGTGAAATTTTTATGAAAAAAGGGATAACGTAGTTAAAAGTATCTGAAGCAACTGATTAAATATCTAAAGCAACTGATTAAGGAACAAGGCTGTTGCAGAGACACTTCGAGTTCAAACGGCTCACAGTTTGAGACCTTAGATCCTTTCTGTTGTGTCTGAAGGAGATACAGGCAGTTCCAGTCCATTTGTTATCCTGAGTCTCAGGGTATGTTGGTGGATTCGTTCAACTTCTTACACCCACGAGTGTGTCCAAATATGTCCGACGTGTTCCACAACCCCAAATCCTGGCAGAGTGAGAGAAAATTAATTAAATGAAGTTTCCACCTGGCACAGCTTTCCACCTCCTCTCTGCCATTATCCCTGAGTTCGCAGTATTCAAATCTATAAACCATCCGCAGTGCAACCAGAAACGAAAGAATTTTTTTTGGACTGCAGCAAGGTGGACAGGGATTCGTGGTCACAAGTCAATGTGAACTGTGGTCGTTTTGGGTAACCTGAAAAAATAGTCATGTACCCGACTTTTCTCCCTGGAAACATAGAAGCTACCACAATGTGCTCAGGCAACATTTGTGTTCCCTGTGGTACATCCCTATGGGAAGTTAAACAACTGCATGTGGGTTTGCTTTGGGAGAAATGGAAGCGTATTCGTTCGAAAGAACAATAACCGGGAACTTGAAGGGAATCGGGCTTTACACAACTGGTAAGGGGGTTGTGAGAAGAATGAAGCCAACGATACGAAAGGATAAAAGTCCTTGAGAGTACATTACGTATCATTGATCGTTAAAGTGAATATGTATGGTCCAAGGTGGCTTCCATGAGGGACTCCAGAGGTTGTGATATAATCAGAAACAGGGGCAAGGATATCGAGTTCCTCCATTGGTGGTTATTCCTTAGGAAGTCATGCTAAATAGTGGAAAAAATTGGCTTGCACTGAAACAAGGTTTTGGCGTGGACAATGCTAGATAGTGAGTCCTTCTGTGGAATACTAGTCCTGTCACACTCTAGGAAACATTCTCTGCAACATTGATTATTGGAAAAGGACACTGAACGGCTTAGACAAGTGGCTTGCTACATGGGAGGCAAACTATCATAGTGGACATCCTTGAATTATCTTTTCAAGAACCGTAGACAGGTTTCAGAAACCAACGAGAAGCGATTGGGAAGTCGAATTCAAGCTTGGATCCAGCGTATGGTGGTCCTTGCTGTTACGAGGAGATGATAAGCCAGGTTTTTCGCAGAAGTTAGGGGACCTATTGGACGGAAATTGTTGGCAGCATCAAGGATCGATGGATTTTACAGAACACTTACAGCCGTTTCTACCTGCATACTTATGAAAGCAATACCTTCAGCGCCATTGAGAGGGTAGAGTCTGATCTGGCTAGAGTTTTCCAAGGAGCTGGTCTTTACGAATATATGGTCATCCCAGCCTGAGGAGTGGCAGAACCTCAGAAGTTGTGACAGATCAAAGGAATGAGTCTCGCTTTTGGCTCACAAAATAGACCCACCGCCACCATCAGCTTAGACGAGAATTTCGATGCACAAAAAGTGGTTTGAAGATGTCCAATTGTTCGTAGGGCCACTTTAACCATCGGGCTGAGGGGAAAGTATCTTTCTAAGTTCAGAAGGAAGCACACCACACGCTGGTAAGGACTCAATTTGTCGCCAGAACTGATGCACCTAACCAAAGTATGAAGCTGAAGCTCCTGCCCCTGTTACTTGCTCAGTTGAGGTCTATAGCAGAGTTTCCTTCGACTTCAATTGATCAAAGACTTAAATGGAATCAAATTGAGCTACTTTGAGCAGATATGCCTGCGACAAGTTCAAGACAAACACAAACTTGTCGATACCTTCATTAAAACCCTCCCACATCCTTGCCAACTATTCCACTTAATTTCTTCTATTCCCACCGCCAAAGTTTCGGCCGTGCCCCCCTTTATTACAAAATCAAATTGAATTCCTAGGAATTTTCGAAACATTTTGTAAAAACGAACCAACCATTCCACGGGCAAAACTTTCAAAGCGACTCTCTCTGCCCATCCTTGTAGCGGGTTCCCTAATCGAGACGATAACCTCTCTCATAATGACTTGGAAAAACTTATTGAAAAGTTTTCTGCTCATGACCACACTATTTCGACTTCAATCTCCGGAAAAAGGAAATACAAAATTAATTGGAAATTCTACAAAGAATCCTCAGATCCTTTTTGCAGGATCTCAACACACAGGGTCAACCGATGATGTAGAAATGTCGTACAAGAAGATGCGGCAGCAACTTTTAATGAACTCCGCGCAAGGATGTGATAAGTCACTTTAAGGATGTGATAAATCCAGTTATGGCGGGTCCTTCTGTTTTTTTTTTTTTTATGTTTGTCATCAAGTGTGTTCCGTTTGTGTGTATGATGATGCATGGATTAGGTTGGAGCAGACAATTCCTTGTTTATTATTAATGATCTGGATTTTCGTATCAACGGATAGAGGTCTTTTGTGTGTTTGGAGGTGTATGCAATCAATCAGTGTCCTGCCATTATGTGTCCTGGCCCGTCTGTCTGTAGGGATGAAAGTGAATTAAATTTCCAAGAGTAAATGATGACCGGTAGTTGTGGGCCCTTTGAGTGAGTGTGTGTGTACACAATGGGAGCTTCGGGGATAATGGTTTGTTTAGGTCCTTCGTATGCATGAGACATTTGTCCTGTCAGTATATTGAGCTAATTGCATTTATTATTTACTTGTATCTGGTAACAAATTAATGTGTTAAGTGATAGGTTTTGTTGTCTTGAAAAGGCGCTTGAAGGCTTTAAGTTTGTACGTTTCAGTGAGGCTAGGAGCATTTTCCTGCTCCTGCTCCTGCTCCTGCTCCTGCTCCTTTTCATTTTCCCTTCTCACATCCTTTGCCGCCAGGATAATTACTTAACCTTTTCGAAGACAAACAGACATCCTTCCCCGCCATCGAATGAAACATCACAGAAGACCACAGCCAGGAGGTAGTTAAAGAATTTACTTCAACGTTCATTGCCTTCACACCTACGAACATTCCTCCTCACAGCCAAGGAGCAGCACAAGAAGTGCAAGTCGCCGGCAGCACAGCCAGGAAATTAAAGCGCCAACAAATCGTGTACAAAAATTATCAGCTATTCAAATTGATTTATAGCCTCTGACCGGGTTGCCAGGACCCAACTGTGTTCAACTTTTCGATCTCTAACGAAGCGGCACCATGTAAAATTGCAGAACATCAATTTGCACCCGGAACGGAACCCGTGCAACCTCTTACTTAGGTGATTGTTCCTCCGCTTCCCGATGTCGTGTGTCTCGGTCCGACTGCCGCCGGAAGAAGTGGAGTTTAATAAATGTTCTCGACCACCTTCGTGGGAGGTTCAATTAAAAAAAAAAAAAAAAAACCACCAACCAGGACGAACTTACAGACAAGTAAGTCCTGCGCCAGCCACTAGTGGGTACAGCACGAGATCGTCGACACTTTCCCCAGAGGGAATCTAATAATACCAAATCCCATTAGTCAATGTCAGTTGACCCAGTATGCTGGCATTTGTCAACATCGGATGGTAAAAGGCTACACCGGATGGGAAGGACCAGATAAAAACGCATGAACGGAAACACTTTTCCTGGAGGAACCCATACGAGTATTTGCGAAATCACTCGAGTGAGCACCGATCCGTGTGGAGGAGGCCCACAGCCATTGCGTGCTGGTGAATTATGTTAACCTAATTAAGCGGATGTGTGTGAGTCTACAGCAGGACGTGTCCTGCACACCAGAATAAATGGTCCTAGTCTCGGCTAACATACTTCCCCGGTGGGGAATATAAATCCATTTGTTCGGACACTTGTTTGAGTGAATTGGACAAAGGGTTGAGCGATGGCCGAACAAACTGAACCGATATGGCGAATCAAAGATTAATCGAGCACTTGGCTAACATTTTGTGGTTAGGTGAGTGATGGTGTCCTGCCGGGTGGATATAAGGAATTTAATTGAATTGTTAATTGAATGGCGTGGGAGCTTCTGTTTGGGCAGAATTATCTGCCCATGGAAGAAAGCCTTGCGTTAGTAAACGAGTTATTGGCCCTTAGGGACTAAGGCAAGGCCACAGGACTCCAAAGAGGATGTGTGCATGGATAAGGGTCTCGAAATCTACCAGCAAGGATCATGGCCTTCGTAAACTTGTGTATATACTACTTTATCTCTATCTGAGGTCCAGACTGGTGGAGGAATGACCGAAGTACATCTTTAAAGCCAGAAGGGATCGTCTGTCATTTTTAGAAGGCAAAACACCATGTCGAGGATTTTGTTAAAACTTGGGAGACACTCGACTTAAAGGGACAAAACAAGGAGTAAGAGTTGCCCTAATGAACCGTCTTACTCATAGCGAGCTCCTTGATTTTAAGGACCTTATAGTTTAAGATAGAGAGAGGCTGGTGATTGACTGATTCAGGGAAGGATAGGTGAGTCAAAAATCATAGACTTTAGGCCGAAAACGAGCCCACGTTTTGGAACGTATTGAAGTCTTGAAGGCGGAACTGGTGTGCCTCCTTTAAAGAATCTAGTGTGGGTTATATGCTCCGAGTATAAGAAGGTACGTTAAGGGCTCCAAGTCAGGCTCTGCAGTAATTTCAAACCTTGCCTGCGGTTTAATGCAATTTCGCTCCAATGTCGCTAGTCTAACAAGATATAGACGCGCTGAGTCCTATCTTGACAAATGCTGTGGAATAGCTTATGAAGAAATGATTAGATTGCATGCTGGAGCGTCGCATACTCTTCGTTTAATGTCCTATGGTAGACTGTTACCATAACTGAGGACAGAGAAAGCGGACCTGCAATCTGAAAGTTCAAGACTCCTTCCGAAGGCTTTCGCCGTGCAACCTCTGTCCTTGATGATGTTGGAGTTCTTGGTCAACAAATTGGTACATCTTAGGCGCTTTATGCTGTCATGACGAAAAGCCTGTGCTAGAAAGGCATGATGACATCAAGCAGTTCAGTGAATGTGTGCAAGGATGCCAGGACTAGACATATAGCCAATCTATGTGGATTCTTCTAGCCTAAGACCGAGCTAATAGCAGCCCAACTGGCCGCTTATGAAAGGTCTAACCGAACTAAGTAGATTGCCTTTGCAATTAGGGTGAGATAGATCTGTGGGATCCGATAACGTAGAGCAATTATCGAGAAGGTCCTGGACTGTGGTAAAATATTGAAATGGTTAGCTATAGGAGCATTCTTTTCTTCACTCGGAGAGTCGAACTTTTAACCCAAAGCAGAGCTTCAAGAATCTAGCTGATGAAATCAAGTTGAACACAGAGGATGTGCACCATGGCCATCACCCTGGAGGTAGTTCAAATACTGTATTTCAAGGGATCCTTTCATTTAAAAAGGACAAAATATTCCCCACTCATTCCAAAACGTCTTCAAAATCTTGCGAACGAAGGTAAAACAGAGAGCGCATCACAACGGCCCACAAAAGGAGTGCCTAGAGGAGGAAAAGTTAACATTTTGTAAGAAAACACCCCTAAAAAGTGGGCATGGACCCACATAATGGTCTACACATCTTGTTATGAGAATTTTTTTCACTTTAGAGTGAAAATTTTGAGAGAATCACATTTTTTTCAATCAGTGTGCGTGGTTCTATTTTAACAAACCCTGCCTCATATCCCACGAAGGCAGTATACCAAGGATTTCAGCATTAAATCTCCAAGATTATCCTCTTCAAGGACTTAAAAGGAGGTTCACTATCTAGTTTATTGCTTGATACGGAGTAACTTTGCCTCCAATCTCTATCCGTTTCCAAGAAAAATGCCTTTGGAGGCCGTAAATGTCACACACTTTGGATTTTTAATACAGTTTCCTTCATTTTCCAAGCAACAAACGTCACAAGGATTCGAATAAATCACCAACACACCATAAATATGAATTTAAGCAGAATTCAGAGGAAGACACACAAAGCCAAAGTTGATATGAATTCCGCGAAAAAGTCTTCTCAGTTCCATATCCAATGAACTGCATTTTTTGAGCTTCACGACACGAAAACATCGAAAACGGTGAAGGACTTGTCATTTTCAACTGTGCATTGGTACTACCAGTGCAATGAGAACGGCAGGACTCGAGGTCATCCAGAAACTACTCGCGCTAGACATTTTCGTACAAGAATCGGCAGCCACAAGCGTCTTAATGATATGTCACAGCTGGAGACCGAGCCCATCGGACCACGCTAAGGTCCTTCAGGAGTGGGGAACATATCAACAGACTACATGAAGTCTTATTTTGGCTTCGATGGACCGAGGATAGAGGAATAGGAAACCAAAGAAATACCAAGCCTGGAAGACACAGAGGCTTATACTGATAGATCGGAGTTCTGATGCGCTTGACAAGGCTCAGTCAGTGAGATTCCTGAAATACAGCAGCTCTTTCCAAGCAGTAACAAGGGCTGCCCATGGTGTTGAAGGCAATACCTCACCTTTTTCATTGACAGCTAGCTGCAGAAATAACATCAAAGCTCGTGAAGTGCTGTCACAGCATACCGTTGGACTCTCCTGGTCACGAAGGTATACCAACAATTGAAAGGTTTGATCAGCTGACCAGGACAGACTGTGCTCTGAAGCAAGCCTTCCACACTTGAACATGAAGCGGGAAGTAACAAAAGATGGAGTTCCATCCAAGACTGACAGAAGAAAGTAGAAAGTGTTTCAAAAAAACAGCGTCAGGTCCACCGTTCCTTAGACCAAGATAAAGAGCAGTCAAAACATAGGTACTACATCCAAAACCATCAGTAACGACCGTTCCAGCACCGTTTTTAGGAAGCTCAGGGTAGACTCCGCCTTTAACTATGTATCCACGGTAAGGAATACCCAACGTCTGTGCTGAGCAATGAGTAGTTGAAAGGATTTTGGGAACTTCTTGGTAGTCCTAGTTTGAAGGCTTATACTGCTACTTTAATGAGGTACACAGTGAACGGTGCCACCTACGTAATTGAATACAGAATTCCAAGGACCACTATTACTGCCTCATTTCCTAGGAGTTCAGAGCAAGACCAAGCTGTCGAAAAGAGTAAAAAATTTGGCCTTCTCTTGGTTCCACTGCAGTACTACTGGTAGCAGCGATTGAGAGGATCCCACTAAGTGACGAGCCTTGATCTCCTCGGCCTTAGCATGGATCCTGCAGTGATTTCCTCGACAAAAGAGGAGAAAGCGTACACCACCCAACCGTTGCTACGAAGGATCAACCAATGTGCATGGGCCTCCAACTGGCCTAAGAGGTTGTTAACAAAGGATCTACAGTCTTCAGTCAAAGTCGAAACAAAGGCCAACAAAACAACACCAAAGAACATTTCAAAGGACCCGAAACAATAGTCCTGCCACTGCTCTTGTTCTATAAAAGTTTTCACATTCCATTCAGAGCCACAGACAGTATTGAGTCTTGCAAGTCACCTTGAAAGCCTCCCCCTCACACGTGCATGCATTTAAATAGAATCATCATCCGGGCCAGCAGTGAGTGCAGGCATAATGCCCAGAGCTCCATTTCAGAACGCCATCCATGAATTGCAATTTTTATTCAAATTCGCCAGAGAGTGTGCTGGCAAATATGCTCCCCATCTCACTGCTGCGTTGTGAGAAGGATAATTGGCAAGTCGTGGCCGGGAAACCTAATAATCCGAGCCAACAACATAAAACTGGTGAATGCGACGTAATTGAACAAAAAAAGCCATCTAACAGTTCCATTAAATCGCATTCTTACGATAATTTAAATTAGCGTCCTTTCAGTGGGCCCACTGGATCGGCCTAATGTCCTTCATCAAGGATACATAAACGCTGAGTGTAAAGTTCTTAAAACTACTTTCGCAGATTACCCAGTTAATACCTTCGTCGACTAGCCTCCCCCAATGGATTAGCGATTACAATCGCCTTCTGTCAAACCCACGTCCGGAATGACTCGTCCTTTTTCGCACATAATATCCCTAATTGCATTGAATGCCTAATACTCTGAGAATTTCTTAGAATCACAGGAAATAATCCCCAACAACGTCCTTGCTCTCTAAATCAAATTATTGATTATACCACCAGGATCCTGCATACACGTGTTCAAATCTGCGTTAGCCGCCAACAATGGAAATTGTCCTTTTAAATGTGAGGCAGAAAAAAACCCTAAGCTTCCTTCGACATAAACATCCTTATTGGCACATTTTACAATGCCCACATCCCACGTCCTTTTGTGAAATGAAATTCCTGGAACACATATCTCCTTGGCGCACACAACAAGTCGACAATAGAGGATGACTTCATCGAAGAGTTCTTAATGCAATATCGCATTACTGGCCTCTCCGTGTACTCGTACGTGTGTCCCGCCCGAGTGTATCGGAAAAATGCAATACTCAATTGCAAGTACAGGTAGTGTGTTTCCAACAACAAGGATTCCAAGAAGAAAACAGGCACAGGACTGCTGAATTCAAAGTCACTGCCAAATGGGGTGCCAATGAGGGCGAAAAGTAATTCAAGGATGCAACACACTTGCGGCTTTCTCTTCTGCAGAACAACCTGTAAGCGATTTTCAGTCAAAAGTTGGATCCTGGTTGGGTACATGTAACATCCTTGTCCAAGCCACTGGCTCTTCTTTGCTGTATGCATGCGGTACAGGAGAGTAGGGACGACTGGGGCAAAGGAAATAAAACTTTCTCAAGTGTAGATCAAATAAAAATTGCTCCGGGAGATAAGAAAGAAGTTGAAGACGCCGGCAGGACGTGGAAATAAGTTTGGACAAGGATACTTTTTTTTTAAAGGCATATTTCATAATATGAGCAAGGGAGGCAGGTGGGTTTAATTAACAGTGGAGGCAGGATGTTGAAAAAGTTTGCAAGGCTACACCAGATATATACCGACTCGGGGCGAGGAAATGAAGATAAATTGGTTCATATGGGAGGCGACGTCCTGCTGAGTGGAGGAATGAGGTTTCCTTGAAGGAGGTCATCTCCGGCTGACAGGTAAATTAAAAGTTTAAATATGAAACCCACACGCAAATTGGTGGTCGGAACTTCAAACTGTTTAGGTGGCATCCTTTCGATTTCGGATGGTGGTCAGCCCTTCAAACTTTCCCCTTGCCTGGATGACTAAGAGGACAGGACGAGAGGCTAAGAAAAAACAGTCTCCAGGCTGGCAGAATAGAGAGAGGAGGTTTTTTTTTCTCTAAGAATGAGTGAAGTGGGAAAGAAAATAGAAAGCCTGGAGGAGAACTGGACGATCCACCGTTGCTTAGCCCAAGTCGAAGGTCCACCAAGAGCAGTTCAAAACCATCAGAAAACTCAGGGTAGAGCCTGCCATCAACTATGTGAAAGCACTAAGGAATACCCAACATTAATGCTGAGCAATGGTAAGGTAAGGATTAGAACGCGAAGGATTAGACCTCGGAATCAAGCCACAGTGTGAAGTTCTGTCCTGTGGATCGTAGCTGCTACCCAAATGAGGTACAAAGCGGACGGTAGATGCCTGGAACACAACACTCCAAGGACCACCTTAATTGTCTCATTTCCTAAGAGTTCTGAACAAGACCGAGCAGTCGTAATGAATGAAATGTTTGCTCTCAAGGCTACGCCATCTGGTAAGGCTCTGTAAAGTTTATCCCCAGCAGTACTAAGCAAAGAGGCGTCGACCACGAAACCATTCTACTTTGTAAAGAGCTCCAAACAAAACTGAGGATTAAACGGCAGTGGACTGGACTACACCTAGCTACACACAAGATTTCCGCCTCAATAGGATGTATCGCTGGCAATCCCTATACGCCTTTCAAGTAAAGTCACTGTGCACCAGGATTAGAAGGAATTCAAGCATTCAAAGCACATGCTTGGAACGGAGACCTTTCTGCGTCTTTGGGATGGAGTCCCCTAACAAAGACAGACCAACGAACTTGCAGTTTAGGCCTAAGTAAAGCCAACATAAAGAGTGCATCAGTAACTTGAGTACAGACGACGATGGACACTTCGACTCTGCTTGAATTTGGAAGGTGCTTTGACTTGAGTAGAGTACGACCTTCCTTCGACTTGAATGTGAACAGCTCTAACCTACATGCCTTGTTGCTCGTTTTTTTTTAAGATTTTGATATTGGATCCATTCCCACGTATCCCTCAGTGAGATACAAAAGCCTCTTTTGGTTTCCATGAAGAAGCACTTCTCCTGTCACAATGTTTGTGGTTCATTACTTCCCTGAGCTTGATTCTCTAACCAAAGAAGGCACCCTCATCCCGTCCCACACACTGTGCTTATACCTTTCAACACAATAGAACCATATTCGGTTCTGGAAATGACAATCCAATCAAGAAGCTATAGCATTACACCAACACGTGTCTCAGCCTTCTCAGAAAATCTTAAAGTCTATAAATAATCCTATTACAGCGAATCAGGTATCCCACGACAAGCGACTCACTGTGATGCAATGAAATTCGTCGAATTACAACTACAAGTACGTCAACCGCACAAAGGACTGCGTAATGAAACATCCTTTCTGTCATGTCTTTCCAAAATTAACATATCAACCGATGTATGCCGGAAACCGACAAACGTCTGATTGCAATCACGAACGCAAAATGTATCTCGACCCTAAGCCCCCTCCAGAACGAGCGACACACAAAAAAAATAATTGACTATCAATAACAAGACGAATGTCCTTGAAGGGAGGACAAAAAATGTTTTTACTTGAAATTGAACGAGTAGTCTCGGGGGTATGTCCTTCAGAAGGGTTTTCATACGTCGGCGGCGGAGACAGACAGTCAATGTTTACGCAGCCCAATTTGTTTTTCAAACATTTTCGAATGAAGCCCTCCCACTTGACCCTTGACGGTGGGGACGCAGGTCCTTGCTCAGAGCATGTGTGTGCCCACGAGGTGTTTCCACATTGCGAGTATTTGTGAAAGCCGTAGGCATTCAGGTGGCATAGGTACGGTAATAAGCTGGAATGCAAATTACTGATTGTTGATTGCGAGTTTATTATTGAAATTGGAATGCCTCAGGGTTCCAGATTTATTGCTGCAATTATAATGCCTTCAAAGGAAGGAAGGATTTGGTGGCTTGTAATGGAATTTTTTTTAGAGTTGATTGGTTCGTTGGTTCGGATGGAGATATCCTTGACTATACTATTGCATTACATAACTCCATTAGCAATCCTATTCACAGTTGACATCCTTCGCAAACAAAAGAAACAAATCCTTCAATCGTGGAAGAGAGGAGGACTCGAATGCTCTATTTTAAGGAGCCATTCCTCGTTGAGAGGAAATATTAACATAGAAATATGTATCGAAGTACACATGGACCTCAAGGACATTGCCATAAACCTGTATCTCTATGGCACAGCAAAACTCCGTAAACATCTCCGTTGAACTCATGCAGAACATGTTTAAAGTGATGACAGTCCTTTCTGGTTCCTACTCCTCTCTGTTCGTTCCTAGCCCGATTGTAAGCCTTAAACTTATGTTCAAACAGAATAAGGGACTGGAAGGATAGATAGGTAGGCCAACGCTGTTCGATGGTGATGGTACTTTTCCAATCGGTTGCAGGATACGGTTAGGTGAATGTAGCATGTGTGCAGGATAATAATATTGCGATAGAGCATAAAACGGAATGCGATACGGAGGTCCTTTTGCTGTAGGATTTACATCTGTTTGTATTCGGGGACTACTAAACTCATCGTCCACCATTTCAGGACTAAAGGCCGTTTGAGGTATCTGTGGAGTTGAGGAAGTCTCGTTTCCTTTGGGTATATCAGGCTTTGAATAGCCAGGACCGTACCTCTCCTGAATCCTGTATCTACATCGGTTGCGACATTCCGTCTGACAGTAGAAACAATCCAGTCAGGCAGCAACAAATTTTGAGAACTGAATCATGCAGTACTACTTGTCTCTGCACTTGATAGTACCAGGAGACCCTTCCAGATATAGATTGAAGCAGCCTGACTCCAGTATCGCACCATTATCACGGTGCTAGTCAAAACTTTCGTAGGATGAGTCCACGGGTTCCAGCACGAATGCCATACCCAGACTACTGAAAGAAGAAAAAGTCTACGCAACTTCCCAGCTCAAGGACATCGAAGAGTCTAGTGCCCTTTAAGGAGCATTTTCTTTGACTCGCTCAATATTCTGATCCTGTCTGGCGTTCTCTCTTAACGTCTTAAGGGGTTCCGCATTTTATTTATCAGAAAAGGTCATTCCTGGACGAAGATTTAATGTAGAATTCCAACAAAACCCGGTTACACTATCTGATGAACTGGTAAAAGAATGTCTTGAAGGACACACTGTTCCTGACAAAGACTATTCCCGGGTTGGAAGCCCAACTTCGCTTTTTTGGTACAGATCACAGGCTATGTTTTCTAAGTAATACTTGCCCGCGATTGTCCTAGCTCTTCCTGGAAATGGGTATAAGGATAGTTCTCCCAGGAATAGTAGTACAAATTCTTGGTCCTACAGCACTTTATTCTTTCAAGGAACAGGTATGACTATGGTGCCACGTAGAAGGCCACATGGCTCCTCATGGTTCCTCCAACAATCTCTGATTGGGAAATGGATATCGAGTTGTAGTTGGCAGAGTTTCTAAGGAGTGATGAGGCGGCAATTGCTTTAAATCCTTACTTTCTTCAGGTCCTACGTTTAGATAGTTTGAACTCCTTATTGAGTTCGGCACTAGCCACCCATTTCGATGTATGGAAGGGATTTCCCTTCCTTTTTTGTTTCCTGTTCTAGGTGCTTATTCAACCAAGGATCACGGGTTCAAAGGACGACTAAGATCTGCCTGGAGCCAAGCTGTACCAGGACATAGCCCTTCATCGATCGATTTTAAGGACTAATGACATAGATACGTGTAATCTACCAACCTTACCAGTGAAGCTCTTACTCATCAAAGAAATGACACTAATAGGCTTCGATTTCGGAGGAAATGGCCAAGTGCCAGTTAAGCCCCATTTAAGAGTCCTTATCCTAGTCCGATCCTGGCTCATACCAATACCTCCCCATTCCCAAAACGCACTGAACATCCTAACACCAGTAACACCTGCTTGAACATTTCGCCCATCAGGTACGTCGTATCCATGTGACCAAGTTAGTTTCTGGAGCATCATCCCTCTCTCCTACCATACTATTCGGCAAATGAATGTCAACCCGAATACGAGAACACCATTCGCGACAGAAGCAGGCAGGTGATGAGAGAAAAACTTGCAAAGGTGCATCCTCCCTCCTTCCGTAAGCTCTAACGGCTGGGTGTGCGCGGTTTTAACCATCATGGCCATTGTTAGCACGTTTCACAGAGATCCAACCCAGCGAAATCAGAGTCCTTGGTCCTTTGGGTGTTTCGGTTTTTTTTTTTTATTCTCGTTTTAGATGTCAGTGCTTTAACTTTGCCCATTTGCCAGGCTTTTAGGCAGGAGAAGGAAGTATCCTTTATGCTAATTGCTTTCGGAGGATATTTGCTCCATTTTTAATGGACTGCGGCTGTGGCGTGCCATGGTCATTTAAAGTATGAGCTTAGTCCAGGCCTCGCAGGGCAGAAAGGATACCATTTTCCTTTTTAATTGCGGGAGTTCTGTTCATCTTTTTCCTTATTTTTTGTGAAAGTGTCGCTTTGTTGAATATTTTAGTTCCTTCCGCAGGAAAACTTTATTCACTCCGGAACATCCTGTGTATCTCACGGACCATTGAGTGGAGTCAGAATTTATTATTCTATTTAAATGGCATCCTCTCTGCTCCATCCCTGGGCTTGCCTTGGTCATGGGAAAGTAATTGAATTTATGTATTGTGTCTGGGTTTAGTTTATGCCATCCCCTCGAGGACACTCAATTGAATGATGGCACTAGGATTGCATTTCCATTTTTGTCAATTCGCATAAAAAATTGGTTTTTTTTTGCCCTCGTTCCCTCGCGACTTATTGTGAACTATATCCTGCGTCCGGATCCGGTTCTGGTGAATGCAATTTGAATGCTCATATCCGGCAAAGGCTGAGTGGCAATGATGTGAGTAATAAAATGCATAAATCGCATAGAAAAATCGAAATAAATCAGCACTGTAGGTACTTGTGGCACACTGTGGATGTGAAGGATCAGATGGGTTGGGGCTGGAAAAGAGGTTTTTTGCTTTTCGCCTTTGAATAGACTCAAGGAGGTTAATTGGAATTCGCTGTTCTTTGATGTTTTGTGGGGAAATGGAAGGAATAAGTCACACTAGGCTTTGAGTTACCTGTGCATTCGATGGAATGGATTTTCTGCAGCTCATGGCCACGTGGCGGAGAAGCTCTTTCGTAGAAGTGTTTTGCATCCTTTTTAGTGTCGACCTCAATCGGAATGCATGCTCAAAGGGAAATGCACTTGGAGTTGAAGAGGGCAATTAGTTTCAGTAGTTTGAACGAATGTGGATCAGAATGTGGTCAGGACCCACCCTCAAGGTCCTCCTAATACCTTTTCTGGTACACTGACTGTATCAAAGTCTTTAAAGGTATCTCCGGCTTGGAGTCATAGCCACATTCAGATTCAACCATGAATGAGTTTAACGGAAGTCCCTGCCGGCAGGGGTGCTTGTTACGAAATTCAGTAGGAGGTTGATGCCTTCATTTGGCAAACAACTTGTGTGGAACCATCTGAAATTACATGACTGGGTGTGCAGGATGGATAAGGGGTAGCTCGGATACATTTGTGGGGATATTGTGATTGGAGCCTCAGGTAAGGCGAATTACTAGAATGCAAAGTCTTTGGTGACAAATGGTTCTTGGAAAAATGGTCTACGAAACAGCGACCCCCATGAAGACCATCTTGTCCTCGGTCGCCAAGAATCACTAGACATCGAAAGAGTACAAAAAACAAGCTTAGTTTGCCAATGGAAGGCGCTCTCACCTTGCCATGTCTCCAGAGACCTGTTCATGAACTGTCGGAAGTGAAACGTCAGTCTTGGTTATGATAAACATCAAGGAAAGCAGAAGTATTCCAAACTTTTCATAGCAACACCAGCTTCAATGGCACCCCAAACGAAATATAAATTCACAGAGCAACGCATAACGCAAAGCAAGTCCTACTTCTTCCTTCCATTTGGTCCTCCATTTCCCCTCTCCTGTTTGAAGTAAACCACTTACGATGCACGCCAACCTAAGTGTGGATATTATTATTACACTTTCAGACATTAAAATCGAGGATTTATGCGGTTCTTCTCGCTTCTTTCTGTTTAACTGTGCACATATCCATGTCGTATAAAATATCCTTACAGTAGGATGCGCTACCGATGCGGAGGGGTGGTGCCAATAATCGTACAGTGTGGAGGATGCACATTTAGCCAGCCATTGAGTTGTCAATAAAAGCCACATGTCGTTAAGGAATGTTTTTCTTGATAGTTATTGGCGTTCTTTTACTGGGAGTCCTGTTAAATGTATTCGCTTGGTATTATCCTTATTTCGTGTCATAAAGATGGAGGGGAATACAATTTTTTTTATTATTATGGTTTTGTACTGCAGTTTTGAGACGACGGCAGCATCGATGCGGTTTCAGCACTTTGAATCTGGTTGGCAGGATGGCACATAAAGTTAACATAATTGTGGGGGAGTGTACCGTTGTATATTGTACATATATTTATATATTTGTTGGTTCCTTAAAGGATAGCGATTTCTGGAAGTGATTTGAGTTTTATGTGACTAATGTGGGAAGGATGTGTGCTTGGAATAGGTAATTGTCGAAGGAAAGGTTAATCTGGATTCGAAATGCGTTCTTCTTGATTCTCAAAACTTAAGGTCCCAGTTCAATGCAAATGGCAGGCAATGCGGGGATATACTTTGCCAAGGAAGTAGCTTGGTTTTTCCAATGTGGGACCAAACAGCTTTCCATCAGAAATCGTTCTTAAGTCGAAGAAGGCCTTCTGTCTAAGAGAATTCCTTGCTTCAGACCCGATAACCTACCTCCAACCATCTACCAGTTGTACACTGAATTTCAAAAAGTGCATCGACGCGCCATCTGTTGGCGTTAGAAACTACGGGTTCCCTTTGTAGTAAGCCAAACTTCTCTGTCGACGACAAGTCTTTGTCAGTATTAGTCCCTTTCCACGCAGTCCTACACACCCTTGGACATAAATAACCAAAACAAAAGGAATGTGTGGAGGAGAAAACTGGTTTGACCACTTCTGGTCGAATTCTGCATGTGTGCGAGCTCTCTATCTCTCTCTTTCGAGTCAAATTCAAACGAGTTTTTGCACACGTCTCCCACAGAACAAGCTCGACTCCGAAAACTGGTTTAACCGGTTTCCGCTATCTCCACTGTGTAGTGTCTGTGTAGTACCTTAAATTTTTTTTTCGATTTCGAGAAAGAGCGGCCTTTCGACAAAAATACAAACAAAGCCTTTGGGTGTCGTCAAAACATTGATCAGAGCTTGGAGAAGGGGAATACTTTGATTGAGGAGTTGGGTGGACTATGATCGGTATAACTGTCTTCCTATCTGAATCTCACACCGTAGACTGGATTAGATCTCTTCAATACTTTCTGCTGTGCGTCTTGAACGAGCTGATGGCAGACTTGCGACCTAGCTAATACCTTATGGCTAAGGATATAGTGAATCGAAGGCGTTGATTCTTCCAAGATGCAAGATACCAGTAGGATTGCTACAATCATCGTCATTCTATCAAAAAATCCATTAAGTTGAAGAGAAGGTACAAGGTTCTTGCAGAAGCACATGAAATTTAGGGACAAACCCTCAATGATTGTTGAGGTTAAGTGGTTTCGCCCTTGCAAAACACTGACCAGGGAAAGACTCACCAAAGGCTACAAGGTTGCTTCTGATTTTGAAAAAAAAGAAATCATCCGACGAACACTATCTAACTCACTTCTGGACAAGTATATCACAAAGTTATGTATTATAGTCTCAGACAGAAGCTACAAAAAAGTCGTCCTTTCTTACTAAAAGCGTTTGATGTCTGTTACTACGCTACCGTCCTCCATATCTTGGTTCCTATGCCCCTTTCTGTTTGGGCTCCTTGAACTCTGTTGAATTCCATGTAAAAGCTTCAAAAACTACACATTGCCTAGCTTCTGTCATACCAAAGAAACAATAACTCACTGTCTAGAAGCTACGAGTGCTACATCTAAGCTCCAGTCGAAAGCCAAATCTCAAAAAGTGCATCGACGCGCCATCTGTTGGTGATGAGAACTGTGGCTTCACTTCACAAGTCTCTCGCAATCAGTTTTGTCTTTCATACACTTGCACTACAACTACCCATCCACATGGAATGGACGAACACAAACAAAGGAAGAAGTAAGCAAAAGAAATCAGAAATTGCCTCTCTTATTCGAACTCCCTATGTGTGTGTAGGTTTCTACGTCCGTCTCCCACATTTCAGATTCTCCATACGTGTCACACAAAACAAGCCAGACTTGGGTGTGTACTTCGAAAACTGCCTTCCACTCCAATCCTCGAAATATACATACATATGTATGTGCATAGTATGTATGCCTCTGTAAGTTTCTTTGTCTGTCTCCCACACTTTGTTTTTGCGCACAAGCCAGGCTTGAGAGCGTGTAGGCTTATTGTCTTCGAATTATTGTCTCTTCAAGGTTTTTTTTCGGCTGCTAAGCCAGAAGTATGAGCGAGCATGACAATGTTTATCCTCAGACTTGTTAAGGCTTTTTGCTTCTGCCTGTTGAGCTCTCGTAGACTTTCCTCCCCATTCGTCTTGGCAATAACTCCTCTAAGCACACTTCGACACCCAAAATCTGCCAAGGACTCCCAGTCCCTTAAACCCGTCCATATGTTACAGCACGTGATTGAAATGTCCTCGATTTGAAAAAAAAAATCAATAGAACTCCTCATTCTCGGTTCAAAGCCCTCTGCACGATGTCACGTTCCACTTAACCGGCTTATTCCGTCGTAAAGCGAGTTCATTCCCTTGATCGCACTCAACAAACGTATTACCCTGCCATCAAATAATTAAATCCGATTCACTCGCCATTAATTTTCATGACTCACGACAATAAAGTCCTTTCCCTCAACACCCTAGACGTCCTTAAAAGGCGAAATTCGTTGCCCAAAAGTGACGCAGCCAATTCAAAATCGGTAGATAAATTTTCAAATCCAAACTTCAACCCCGAGGATTGGTTGGATTGGATTTTATTGGTTCTCCCTTTCTTCCTTCCGTTTGTTGACGTTCGCCTGAAGTGTGCTAAGCAAAGTCTGCAACTATCCCTTGCAGCTGTCAGCCGGTCTAGCATATGATGAACCAATGAAACGAATATCCTTCCATCCTGACAGTCGATAATTTATCAAAACGAACGGAGATTACAGGCTTTGTTGGGAAGAGCTACAAGAAAATGCTGGCGTTTCGGATGGATGTTTACAAGGTCTGACGACTATGGGAACCTCACCTCTCATGTGAGCTTGGTCTAGTCATACTCCCAGACTGGTGCTCTATCGAACTACAAATCTGCCTGAATAAACATTTCGAAAACTTTTCCAAACAATCACGTATCCCCGAAGGATATTCCCTTTGAAATCCAGTCACTGCTCAGATCCTTGGGACACAATCCCCTTAAACGCACAATTGACCCTCATTATGAGACTTCACCTCATTTGACGTGGGTACACCTATGTGCGTGTGTACCAGAAATATTCATGGCACCAATGTGGAGCAGGCCCACCCCGCAGTAAATAAAACGTTTAGGGGTTAAACGCTGACAGCAGGATGTGGTATGGACTGCAGAGGCTTTAGCCAGTAATTCCATTCATCAAAACGGCTGAAGTTGTAAATTTCGGTTCTAACACGAAATGTTTTGGCGGAGTTTACAACGGCTCGGCTCTGCGGTCGCCCCATAAAAGGCCAAAGCCGACAGACACATAGCACCAATCAGTTGCGTGGCAATTTATAACTTTGTGTTCGATTTTATCTGCCAGACAGGGGTTGACATTTGGGTGATGGATATCGATTCCATCGGGATTCCAAGGATTTAAAAAAAAAATTGTCATACAAATTGCTTCCAGTTCTCAAAGTTCTCCTACTTTCGTCAGAACAATACAATCTGATCCAGGAACAATCGTCACAGGAAAGTAGTTCTCCCTTAAACGGATACATCTAGCAATTTAGTAAATCCCGAGAGAATCGATACCAAGAAAAGGAGATTGAAACGTTCTTCAAATCCCTTTTATTAGATCAACAAAACTGAACAACTTTGCTCAACCTACGTCCTTCGAAGAGGTGCAATCCTTTGAATCGTACGTTACAGAGAGTAGACACACACAGACCATTGTCACCTGTACACGTAATTGTCTCGCAATACATTCCATTGGCAGAAGCAATTGAGAAAGTTTATTTGTAGATGGCTATTTGAGGGTACAGTCGGTTCGACAAGGAGGAGGAAATCTCAAGTCGCCAGCACAGATCTATAGAAGGCAAATCTCAAAAAGTGCATCGACGCGCCATCTGTTGGGAGCAGTCTCCACACACATACGTTATGGCATGCCTGTGAATGAATTTGGTAACATTTCCCCTACGATGGGAGCAGAAGGAACACTTATGTACTAGAACATGGTACGAAGGTATCAGAAATGGCACACTCGGAGTAGAATATAATACATTCGAAGCAGAAAGATCAGGAGATAACAGAATAGAGGATAGAGAAAGCTGGATTACTGCCAATACAATCAAATCTACGGCTGTACAGAGCTCTACTCTGGCTGTGTGAGTTGGTCTCTATAGTTTCTAGAGGCACACATGCTTACGGCTCTGCCTTATGAGTGTAAGTGAGCTGACGTAAGCAGTTTCGAAGGGAAATACAGGAGGAACGACTTTCCTCAATGAATTTGAATTTTCTTGAAAAATAAGTCCGATCTGGAGCCCTTATACGTGTTTCAAGACTATGCACAGCCGATAACGTTGTAATCTCACTTCCATCCATCTGCAACTAAGCCCCAGTCGTAGGGCAAATCTCAAAAAGTGCATCGACGCGCCATCTGTTGGGAGCAGTCTCCACACACATACGTTATGGCATGCCTGTGAATGAATTTGGTAACATTTCCCCTACGATGGGAGCAGAAGGAACACTTATGTACTAGAATATGGTACGAAGGTATCAGAAATGGCACACTCGGAGTAGAATATAATACATTCGAAGCAGAAAGATCAGGAGATAACAGAATAGAGGATAGAGAAAGCTGGATTACTGCCAATACAATCAAATCTACGGCTGTACAGAGCTCTACTCTGGCTGTGTGAGTTGGTCTCTATAGTTTCTAGAGGCACACATGCTTACGGCTCTGCCTTATGAGTGTAAGTGAGCTGACGTAAGCAGTTTCGAAGGGAAATACAGGAGGAACGACTTTCCTCAATGAATTTGAATTTTCTTGAAAAATAAGTCCGATCTGGAGCCCTTATACGTGTTTCAAGACTATGCACAGCCGATAACGTTGTAATCTCACTTCCATCCATCTGCAGCTGAGCCCCAGTCGTAGGGCAAATCTCAAAAAGCGCATCGACGCGCCATCTGTTGGCAGAGAAACTATGGCTTCTCTAACACACACAAAAATGAAAACCAAAACAGAGACCCGCTTGATAGAAAAAAACTGGTTTTACTGCTTCAACTTTAACTGACTACGTGTGTGGGGTGGGCTGAGTCTCTCTTTTTCTATTTTGCGAACGATTTGCACCGAGCAAGCCTGTGTGAGAAGAGGCTACTGTGGCTTCGTGGCTTCTGGTTTTAGGAAAAGAGCGGCTTACATACAAATAAGGGAAGTGCTTGGACTGGGCGGATTAGGGTAGGCTTCAACATTGTATAGGGCAAGGTCTGACTGGACTAGACCGCGTCCCTCTATGCCGGGTTTCTGAGGTTCATAAATGTTTCTCCTCCAATATCCCCAGATTGTCTGAATGTAAATGACTGTCTGATGTGACCAGAGGTAGATCAACAATCCATACTAAGACTTAAGTCTAACTTAAGGCGATATTAGAAATCAGACGGCCAGATGGACTGTGAGCTGTCCAGTCATGAAAAACTGAGCACAATGTTGGACAGACAACAGCGAAGTACACTGGCAGGTTTCCTTAGGACGAATTCTGAATTTGGAATCATTTTACTGAAACCATTTAACTGCACAGCAAGCTCCCGTCCCTGTTCCTATCAAGGTCTTCAAAGTATAAAATGCTGAGAGGTTAAGGTAGGGCTTTGAGTAAAACTGTTTTCCAAGAAGTCGCTAAAAGAGGAATAAGACGAGAGACAACACCTAAGTGGCATGTGGAATACTAGCAATAGAGCCTCTGTACCAACTAAGCCTTCCCTAGACTGCATTGCATTTCGGATGAACCGAAAAATTGTAAAAGGAAAGGACGACAAATTGTGCCTGTCCTTTCTACATTATTACGATGTCGATACACAAATATGATCATATGCACTTTGCTGACTTAATCTTGTTGATAGATCTGATGTGCTCCCATAAGAGGCCATCGCGAGCTAGCTGAAAGCGTAAGCCAAATCTTAAAAAGTGCATCGACGCGCCATCTATTAGGAGTAAACTACATACACACACGTAATGGTATACTTTTGGTTACATTTTCCCTACATTTGATCGAAAGATAACAGAATGGAGGACGGAGAACGAGTCTCTGGCTACCTACACCAATGAATCTATGCCTTCATGGAGTATTCATTTGACTGTGTACCAGACTTTGGCATTTAAGCAAACTCCATACAAGCTTACGGGTTTGGTTGAGTTTAGTGTAGTCAGGGTATGATGACGTAGTCAACGAATAATCGGAATTCAGTGCAAAATTTTATTTTCTCATTTGAAATCGCATTTTCCACCAGAAATCGGTCTTATATCAAAGAAGGCCTTGTGTCTAAGAGAATTCCTTGCTTCAGACCCGATAACCCACCTCCAACCATCCACCAGTTGTGCACTAAACTTCAAAAAGTGCATCGACGCGCCATCTGTTGGCGTTAGAAACTACGGATTCGCTTTGTAGTAAGCCAGACTTCTCTGTCGACGACAAGTCTTTGTCAGTATTAGTCCCTTTCCACTCAGTCCTGCACACACTTGGACATAAACGACCAACACAAAAGGAATGTGTGGAGGAGAAAACTGGTTTGACCACTTCGTCGAATTCTGCATGTGTGCGAGCTCTCTATCTCTCTCTTTCGCTTTATCTTTCGAGTCAAATTCGAACGAGTCGAGCATACGTCTCCCACAGAACAAGCTCGACTCCCAAAACTGGTTTAACCGGTTTTCCCTGTCTCCACTGTGTAGTGTCTTCGATTTTTTTTTGGTTTTTCGAGAAAGAGCGGCCTTTCGACAAAAATACAAACAAAGCCTTTGGGTGTCGTCAAATCGTAGGTCCAACAATGTTTGTACATTTGCTTCGGAGGGAGTATTTCCATTAAAAAGAGTCGGCCTGTGATCAGTTGGCTTTAATAGTGTGATTGTCTAGATTTTCCTTTGGGACTTGCATTGATATATAGATCAAGAGATAAGGGAATGATAGGGAAATCTTAACCTCCTCAGAGTATTAGACTAGCAGTTTGAGTTTGAGCAGTTTCGACATTAGATTGTTAGGATGTGCGACTTAATGAGAAAACAATTGAAATTCGTGTGTCAAAATATATTTCGCAACTGATAAGAAATTTGAGAGCCCTAATCAGGCAATCTAACCAAAATGTGGCTATAGTATGCTAACCTCGACTTATCTTCTCTATCCTATACCTTCAGTCGAAGTAAAATTTACAAAAAGTGCATCGACGCGCCATCTATTAGGAGAAATGAATGAAATTGGTATCATTTTCCCTACAATGGAAGCAGAAAAAACACTAATGTACTAGAATATGGCACGAAAGTATCAGAAATAGCACTTTCGTAGTAGATTTTCATACAATGTGATCGGAAAGAACAGAGAAAGACTGGAGGAGTACCCATACAATCAAATCTGTGCCATTTATAGAGCTCTACTTTGCATGTGTGAGCTAGCCTCTACAGTTTCAAGAGGTAAGCAAGTTGCACACATGCTTCCAGCTCTGCTTTGTGAGTGTGAGTGAGCTGACGCAAGCAATTTGGAAGGCAAATGCATGGCCTTTTGTAAACAATTTAATTTTGTAAATAAATTTGATTTTTACTTCCGAATAAGATCGGTTCTGAACACCTTACATGTGTTCTAGGGCAATGCAATGCCTAGTCGTGCCAACTACTCTTCCAGTCATCGACAGCTAAGCCCTAGTCGTAGACCAGATCTCAAAAACTGCATCGACGCGCCATCTGTTGGTCATTAAAACAATAGGTTCTGTTTTAGTCAGTCTAGTCTCTCATACACTGGCAGTATACACTCACACAGAGTTGAACAAAACGAAAGTGAGGAGAAAATACTGGTTTTACTGCTTCTCTTTCGAATTCCCTTTCACCGACTGAGAACACTATCTTGTTTGACTTCAGTCGTTAGTCGGCTTAGTGGCTTGCCTTACATGAAGGCATTCGCATGTGATTTGATGAACATCAGGTCCATCTTACATGGAAGGAATTTGGCAGAACGCCGGAGTCTCTAGACTAGAGATGGTGCAATTCTCCAAGCCAATTTCCATCCTCAACCTGTTAGACAGACTGTATCCGAACTCGAAATGACTAAGTAAAATACGCTGCTGAGAGTTTTGGCCAGGCGGGATCCCCCTCCACGACTAATTAAACTTTCGATGCCATCGCAACGTAGTGCTCTGGTGTTTTCATTTTATTTTATCAAAACCGAGCCACAATATGCGATGCGATTCCATGCAATGTCGCGAATAACAATCTCGATACAACCAATACAATTCGGATTACCGAGCGAACATTTCCCCCAGAAGAATCTAATTTGCCGTCGAAATATCTCGAATCCTAATAAATTCCGTTTGATTGCGATTCGGAGATGAAATAACCAAATTAGGCGACGCAATGGCTGATTGATTAATTTCGTAAATGCTTCCATAACCATAAGTTTTAGCCAACCAGGTACGACCGCTTTAATTGCCCCATTCGCCGGTCTAATTGGTGAAACTAATTAGAAAATTTTAATAATTAATTGCGAACCATTTAATGCGAGCCACATTCCAGATACAGATGGTATGTCCGCCCAATGGATGCGCATTACTCATGGTAATTGGCCAGATATTGGGCAATTATGCAATTTCATGTTTAATGGCTTCGCAAAGTATCTGCTGATGGGAGAGGTGCATATTTCATGCGAATGCGGTTGCACTGCATGTGACATACATTTCCAAATCATCATCGAATTTCAGACCGAGTTTGACATCACTCGCATGGATGCGCCTATTTATAGTTGGTATCCAAATTAAATGTCCTTAAAATAGGACCGCATTTACTGGGGAGAGCGCCCAAGGACACAGTAAAAATAAAACCCTAATTTGGGTTTATTATTCAACGTTGGGAAGCCAAACAATGAGTGATGTGCTATCCACAGAATTTTATTAATACGGTTAACGTTAGGTTTACGTAAGAAAAAGGACAGAAAATCCATTGGAAGTCAGTGCGGCCGAAGGATATAAACATGAAGAAGTTAATCCTCGTTGGTGTCTTGAGGAAATCATGCGTGTTGCCTCGAAGAAAAAGCAAGGCAGCCACACTTGAAATGAAAACAAACTCTTCGCATCCATGCTGACAGATTGTGCGTAGATGTGTCTGATCTACGACTGAGGCTTAGTTGCAGATGGGTTGAAGCGAACGTCACAGGCCATGCATTGATGTACGATTCGACATACATCCAAGGGTTTTGTTTGTATTTTTGTCGAAAGGCCGTTCTTTCTCGAAAAACCAAAAAAAAAAATTCCAGACACTTAGCCTACTACACAGTGTAGACAGGGAAAACCGGTTAAACCAGTTTTCGGAGTCGAGCTAGAGAGCCAGCACACATACAGAATGCCACCAGAAGTGGTCAAACCAGTTTTCTCCTCCACACTTTTCCTTGTATATGTCGAAGCATGTGCAGGACTGAGTGGAGAGGGACTAATACTGACAAAGACTTGACATCGACAGAGAAGTCTGGCTTACTACAAAGGGAATCCGTGGATTCTAACGCCAACAGATGGCGCGTCGATGCACTTTTTGAGATTTATTTACGAAATGAAGTCATCTACCAAAATACCATGCATTTGGCTTCCAAAGCAGAGTCATAAGAATGTGTGCAGCTTGTTTACTTCTAAAAGCATTAGGGACGAGCCCACACACCCAGAGTAGAGCTCTGTACAGTCGTAGATTTGATTGTGTTGGCCGTAATCCAGATTTCTCTATCCGCTATTCTGTTATCTCCTGATCTTTCTGCTTCGAATGTAATATATTCTACTCCGAGTGTAGCATTTCTGATACCTTCGTACCATATTCTAGCACATAAGTGTTTCTTTTGATCCCATTGTAGGGAAAATAATACCAAATGCAGTCATAGGCAACTTGTATGAAGCCTGCTCCTAGTAGAGGGCGCGTCCATGCACTTTTTGAGATTTTGCCGAGGGACTTTGTTTCTTTGGTATGACAGAAGCTAGGCAATGAGTAGTTATTGAAGATTTTACATGGAATTCAACAGAGTTCAAGGAGCCCAAACAGAAAGGGACATAGGAACCAAGATATGGAGGACGGTAGCGTAGTAACAGACCTCAAACGCTTTTAGTAAGAAAGGACGACTTTTTTGTAGCTTCTGTCTGAGACTGTAATACATAACTTTGTGATATACTTGTCCAGAAGTGAGTTAGATAGTGTTCGTCGGATGATTTCTTTTTTTTCAAAATCAGAAGCAACCTTGTAGCCTTTGGTGAGTCTTTCCCTGGTCAGTGTTTTGCAAGGGCGAAACCACTTAACCTCGGCAATCATTGAGCGTTTGTTCCTAAATTTCATGTGCTTCTGCAAGAACCTTGTACCTTCTCTTCAACTTAATGGATTTTTTTAATAGAATGACGATAATCCTACTGGTATCTTGCATCTTGGAAGAATCAACGCCTTCGATTCACTATATCTTTAGCCATAAGGTATTAGCTAGGTCGCAAGTCTGCCATCAGCTCGTTCAAGACGCACAGCAGAAAGTATTGAAGAGATCTAATCCAGTCTACGGTGTGAGATTCAGATAGGAAGACAGTTATACCGATCATAGTCAACCCAACTCCTCAATCAAAGTATTCCCCTTCTCCAAGCTCTGATCAATGTTTTGACGACACCCAAAGGCTTTGTTTGTATTTTCGTCGAAAGGCCGCTCTTTCTCGAAATCGAAAAAAAATTTAAGGTACTACACAGACACTACACAGTGGAGATAGCGAAAACCGGTTAAACCAGTTTTCGGAGTCGAGCTTGTTCTGTGGGAGACGTGTGCAAAAACTCGTTCGAATTTGACTCGAAAGATAGAGATAGAGAGCTCGCACACATGCAGAATTCGACCAGAAGTGGTCAAACCAGTTTTCTCCTCCACACATTCCTTTTGTGTTGGTCGTTTATGTCCAAGTGTGTGCAGGACTGAGTGGAAAGGGACTAATACTGACAAAGACTTGTCGTCGACAGAGAAGTCTGGCTTACTACAAAGCGAATCCGTAGTTTCTAACGCCAACAGATGGCGCGTCGATGCACTTTTTGAAGTTTAGTGCACAACTGGTGGATGGTTGGAGGTGGGTTATCGGGTCTGAAGCAAGGAATTCTCTTAGACAAAAGGCCTTCTTTGATATAAGACCGATTTCTGGTGGAAAATGCGATTTCAAATGAGAAAATAAAATTTTGCACCGAATTCCGATTATTCGTTGACTACGTCATCATACCCTGACTACACTGACACAACCAAACCAGTAAACCAACACAGTCAAAGAAATACTCCATGAAGGCATAGATTCATTGGTGTAGGTAGCCAGAGACTCGTTCTCCGTCCTCTACTCTGTTATCTTTCGATCAATCTGATCACAATGTACTATTTTCTGCTACGAGTGTACCATTTCTGATACTTTCGTATCACATTCTAGCACATTAGTGTGTCCTCTGCTCAGATCGTAGGGGATATGATACCAATTGGTTCTCTTGGCAATGAAATACGTATACGTGCGCTCCTAGCAGATGGCGTCGCAATGCAGTTTTTGGAATTTCGCTTTCGACAGAAGAAGGTAGTATTGCAGATCCAAAGAGAGGGGAACAGATGAACACGTACCTAACAAAGCCAAGGAGAACTGATATTTGGCAGAAAGTGAATGCCTTCTTTCTTTCTAGCTTTCAATGGCTAATATTTAAGAAATTTGTCAAAGTGGAGACAGCAGAGGAGGGGAATGAAGCTAGATAAGCTGATGCATAAAACCTCCATGCAGGACACTGATGTTCAAAAAAATCCTTACGATACAGTGCTAGATGAAATAGAACACTCATTTGATCGTCATAAAGTTGGTGGACCAACAAGAAGACTATATGGAGGCCTTAAAGGCGGACAGTTGGGAAGGATAGCTATCGCCTATGTAACTTCTATCAGAGTACATCTAGTACTTACTAGCCATATCTCTAGATATCGTCTATCGTAAGTCAATCGTCAAAAATGCATCTGAGTATTAGTTACCTACGTTATGTCTACTCTTGAGCGTCATGTGATACTGCGAGCCTAGATTTGAAGGACTAATACTAAGTGTCACGAGTTGCAATCACTTGCTATAGACTCTTTCGACTTTGTTCTTCGCCTTAGACCGCTCTAGTATGTGAATCATCAGAAAAATATCGTCCCTCTGTGGATGGGTACCACTCATTGTTAACAGCTGTAACTGCAACTTGCACACAAAACAGGACCCCAAAACTATGAAAGTTTCAAACTTCGAAAAATTTCGAAGAAAAAATAAGTACAGCACGCTAGACATCTCTCTCAAAAAATTTTGTCTACACTAACACTGACAGCTGTCAATCAACTCACTCTGTCAGTGTTTGCGTGTGAGAGTTGTACGGTACCGAAGTTGGTTGATCAGTTATTCCTTTGTTCTGCGCGTGTGCGGATTAAAGAGATCGGAAACGCATCAATTCGATCGAAATTTCTAATTTTTTCGGTCTAGTACCGTAAATTTATCGAATTTTATCGAAAAGTAGTGCAGTAGTTCATGTTGTGTCGCGTCGCGATTAAATGTTTGCTCGTGATGTGCGATGATTTGCTTTTCCGCATTTCAATTCCATTCGTTCCCCTTGGTTTCAGCAAGACCCGTTTCGAGTTTCGAGTTTCGAGTGAAAAAAAGTGTTTCTTTGTGTGATCTGACTTGTCTAAGTGTGTGTGTGTGCTTCAAGCTGGATTAGCGGAAGAAATTCATCAAGATTCGTCTAAAGCTTTCAAGATTTAACAAGGTTGGTGGTTTTACTTTTGTTTTTACATATTTATCGTATAATTGGCTGGTAATGGCCGCATTAGTATTAAAAAATGGTTTTCTGATTGCACTACAGTAAAGTCTTGGGACTATTTGTCGCACTGGCGGGAGTGCTACAAAAAGAATTAAGTCCCTTGACCCTGTCCTTTCTTATTTGTAAACTGTAGGCATTGTAAATTGGTAACTAGGTAGGTAAGTAGTTAGGCTAGAGAACCCTTATGGTAACATGCATTTGATATCTCTTCAAATCTTTACCATCCCTGGCCTTCACAGAGTAAATACGTCATGTCTTCCGAAACTTGAAAGTTGCTGTAGTATCTGCTTGTATTTGTACAGAAGGCTATAACCAGAGAGAGTCCCTACGATATTCTTAAACGCGACCTGCCAAGTTTCCAGAAATTTTTACTCAACATCAAGAAGTGTCTTTCATTTGTGGTCATGATACAGATTTTTTCAAAAAATACCCTTTGCCGACTTCAATACATCATCAGTACTAGAATAGAAAAAGAATGGGCAAACAATCAGAACCCTGCGGTACTCCAGTTTAGTCTCTTGCAAATGTCTGACAAACATTTAAAGGTACGTCGGTCCTGACACGCTCGTATATGGCATGTCTTCAACAACAAGAAGCGTTAAACTGCAGAGTTTTTGAATAATTCTATAGAACATGGCCTCTATCGAAACCTTGTGAGTGAAGCTAGATAGGTATCTACTTGCTGTGACCCATCCTTTCGATATGTAAATCACTATCACGTGGTTCTGAAAGAAGGGGGTGAGTTCTGTCGATGTCGGTAGTGCGTCTCGAACACTTTTGACAGTCGTTCCCCAATCATTTTAGAACAGGTTCAACGCCTGTTGGACATTTGGGAGAGAGTGTCGTTTTTTCCTGGAATATCTGTCTAAATGTTTAGTTTAGTTAGTCTGGGAGGTGTTGCAAAATTTAACTTTCATTTAAAACGCCCTCCACTGCCAGATATTTATAGCCATCAACGCCATGAAATGTCTCCCAATACAACCAGATACTCCAGGGCAAGTTCAAGGCTACAATCAGAAGTAACATCCCAATTTTGCTTTGCCATTTACCGCTAAGAATCCAAACATAGTACTCAGCAATCCACATAGGATTACCCAAAACCCCGACACCCCATGTCACCGCAAAATTCCCCAAAATAAGTTCCAACTTATCTCTAAGTCACTGCCATCCGGGAGAAGTAGAGGAAAAAAACCCATAAAAGTTCATCCCTCAATTTGTGTAAGCCCGGCAAACAAAAAAGCCTACTTGGGGGATGTTAAAATGACCAAGGTAATTCCCGGTGTGCGCCTTAGATAACACTGATGGTCTCCCTCAAGGAAGACCCACAGGAATGAAAACCATCTTGCCATAGAAATGACCACGTGCCACTTGAAAGCAGAACTCTCCACGGTACTTTGGTTTTAGGACGAGAATAAAAGAGAGAAAAAAAGCACCTTCCTTGCCAATAATTTCATTGAACCACACACAGTAGGAAGGCTGGCAGGAACCACCAGACAAAACGCTCAAATTAAATGCCCTTCGTCGGCACGTATGTACTCCACTTAAGGTGGAAATCCTGGCGCACCGGGATGATGGAGCACATGTCGTAAAGCACTCATGAATATTTATTCCACAGTGTTGTCCTTAAATTTAAGTCAATAAACTCTGCGCCACAGTTCCACTGTCTTGAGAGCGAAAATTAAGGAAGGAAGTACCTCTCACCAATTGGTCCTTCGACTGCGCGGCAGTGTGTCAAAGTTCAGTAGCATGCCCTCGAGCACTCTCCGGATAGGCATCTACATAAGCCCTGTAATTAATATTCAAGGGTTATGTATGAGTTGCGTGGCGGTGTGGCGGCGTGTGCTCGCTCTGGGTTCAATTGTTCCCCGAGGAGGGATTATGTCCGTGTCCTTCCCCCCATTAGGGTAATGATGTTGGTACGACGTGATTTAGTGCGAGTATGTGCGGCATCGGTATTTATAGAATGATTAGCAGGGTGAGAGGCTTAGCACAGTCAATATGCCTTCACTGGGGTTAGGGATTTATGTGGAGGGGCAAATCTGTCAAAGGATTTCAATTATATCATGCATGTGAGGGGGGTGCCCTTGCCATTCGAATAAGGATCAATAGGACGGGTTAAGCGTATTAATTGACTAAGTGGACGAGTGCGACTAAGCAAATTCCAAGAAGGGGTGCTAAAGCCTTTGAGACGAAGTAGTGCGTGAGGGCTGGGATTTTGCTCTGCCAGTTCGTTTAACGGAAGGTGGGTTCTTCCACATGCTTCTGAGCGCAATTTACTCACAGAAGACGCTCACCCATTCGTAGAGGTATCCGCTGTCTGTTTGAACGAATTTTGTCGAATTATGAGGCCGTGAATGGTATTGGACAGACTGTCCCCAAACAAAGCCAACTATTGAAGGACACTTCGAACTGAGATGTGTGGCACAACTTTAAAGAAGAAAGCAAGGGACCAAGGCTGTCACTAGTACAGAAGGTTGTATAGGTCGTGTAAGTTGTTTGTCTTCAACAAGACACAACCAGACCATTACCTTCGTGGCTCCAATTGTCTATTCATGAAGACCACGATTCTGGGAGTCAAAATACAGAAGAAATTTGTTGGAGGGTTGTGTGAGTCTGTAAGTACTTAGTGACCTTCATTCCTCTGAAAGCACTGAAGGGTTAAGCAGGTATCTGCACTCCTTGGAGGATTGACTCAGTATCTGGTGAGTTCGGCATAAAATTGTTTGATGCAACCAAGATGCCTTCCGCTGGGCACTGATGGGCTTTTAACGAGATCACACTGTACAGACCCGTCACTCTCTATAGCCCAATCAGCAGCATCATCTCCAGAAGTCGTGTTTGTGTCTTTTCTATTCAATCTGATGGACAACTTAGTCAGTTTGAATAGAAAATCAGCTTATTTCCAGCTCATGAGTCTTAGAGAAGTTTTGGACAAAGCTGCCAATCATTCCCTTTGGTACGGTGGATGAGAATCTCTACCTTGAGGAGTGGAAACTTTCAATTTATCTCGAAATGCACGGACTTAACCCCGTGGAATAGGCCGCCCTTTGCAATCATTGAAATCATAAGACTTAGACTAGATAGCTAGCTTCAGGAGAGAGGACTGAAGGCTAGACTGGAGTGTCACCAAATGGCACGGAAAGAGCAGCAATGTCTGCAGATTGGTGCAAGAGATAGAGAAGTGCGAGCAAGTAGGAATCAAAGGGACTATACGCAGTTGCTTCTATAATCTGAGTTATAGGAGTCCTAAGTAGGATTTGGAGGGACAACAGTCATCAGGCCCAGATAACGACCTACGGGTGGCTGTATATGTACGAAGATTGGTTTCGATTTTGATTTGAATAGACACTTACCTTCGATTTCTTGAAGTTCTGCGTTCATTACTTCTGCAGGATGTTCAATTTTCACCACACGAACTGGACAGGGAATTGCAGAAACACTCAGCAGCATGAAGGGACTATGATACTGGCAGACTTCTGCTGCTACAAAAGAACTACACAACTGACCCCGAGGCAGAAAACAGTCTGCACTTGCACAGCTCAACACTTTCTTCGACAAAAGGGGCAGCTTCCACCTTACAGACTGAGGGAATAGCAAGGCTAACACAGAATAGAACACTGATCCACTGAACACTTGGAATACTTTTCACAAGGACTGACAGGTCTGATCACTCCTAGACTCACTAGGGCTAACATAGATCGGGTATTCAAAACGATTTCCGATGTATTCCTCACCAGAAATGCTCTACATTTTGGGACAGACCGACTGGGAGGAGATACTTTTCACTAGAAATTCACAGCACTAACCGAACGGAAACCATTTCCACACGCACCGAGGGTGGATTCGCGACCCGGCCTTCGCTAGAGGCACTCGAGACCGATTTTCAACTCGAAAACCACGAAAAAAAACGCAAGTCGCCGGTCAAAGGTAATTTTTAGAAAAACTCTCGAATTTTCACCGATATTTCCGAAACGGAAAATGAAAAATTCTCTCGTAAATTCGCCAAAATGGCCACTGAACTGCTTCCTCCACTTTGTGCGAAATTCAAACGAAATCTCACCACGCCGCTTGACCAACAAATTTCCCTCGAAATACATGCGATCGGAGGGATATTCTTCTGAAAAACGAAACAGAAACACTTAATGAACAAAATAAATCTATTTTCTTACCGGAAGCGTCGATATGTTTAAGTAAATATTTAGTTTTGTTTGGAGAACATTGCAATTGGAAATATTTTATGCGCGAACGGCTATAAGCTCAGTGACAGATGCATGAGCGGCAGTGGTGCCAATGAACTTGCATTTTGTGAGTGCAGGTGAAAGGTTTTTAAGCTTCGTTTTAATTTTTCACTGAAATAAGAATTTTAATGATAAAAGTTTGATAATTTGTTTAAAATGATGATGAAACGGACTTAATTTGTGCAGAAAGTCACGAAGAAATATGATATGAAGTCCATGTCATATGTGAAAAGTGCTTGAAGCAGAGACATTTTCACAAAAAACAGTTGCAAACGTTTTACAACTTCAAAGCCTAGAAACTATGCTGTTACTTGTCACAAATGTCGGCGACCTGCCAATCGTTAGGCAAACTTCTATTGGAATTTATGTCAGGAATTCTATTGTTATTCGTCAGAAATATCGTAAAAATCCGTGCCCCCGTGTCAGCAGGAGTCCGGCAAAATAATAATCCCTTCATGTCCCTGAATGTCTAGTTCATGCGGTGAAAATTGAAGATCAAGAATCCGCCTGATCCAGCGGAAGTAATGAACGCAGAACTTCAAGAAGCGCAAAGGTAAGTGTCTATTCCAAGTCACTTCTAGGTCATCTTCCGAGTCTGACGACTTGGAGGGACCAAATCCTACATAAGGCTCCTTTAAGTCAGATCATAGAAGGAACTGCGTATAATGTGGTCGAGCCTTGCTAAGATCTTTACGAACCTAGATAGATCAACTTGTGTTCCTTTGTCCATGATCTCTATACATTTGTTCAGTTCCTCGTACTTCTCCATAACCTTCAACTGTCAAGAAGCAGTGACAGTTCTGGCCTTTCTGCCAGATTTGGTTACGCTACAGTACACTTACTGTACTGTATTCACTCCTAATATTGAAATCGAAGACTCTTTATACCAAATAACTGGTCGAAACGCATTCCTTCACCAGTGCACATCAGACAATCATCCGAGAGAATAAACGTCATATGCTATTCAAAAGTTGTTTCTAGTTCTTTGTTCCACTTCGTCTCTACAATGTGGACACCAGTCTAGGGGTCAAATCAACCGATAGCGAGTTCTTGAGAACAGAAATACACCCTTCACATATCTCAAGAGCTATTCTCTAGCCTTTCTGATAGCCTATCTCTTGAGCAGACTGATGTGCGACGTACCTTTTGATGTTGGTCGTGCCTTGATGCTCCTAAGTTTTGTACGCTTCGCTAGAAAAGTTGAAAAATGTCCCCTTAACTACGAAAAATCCTTTCAAGTCGAAAATTTACATACACAAGCTTATTTGCATCTAAATAACTCATTACGCGTAAGGGGCGGGCGGGGCGTTAGGGAGAGCTCAAACTTATCACGAGTTATAACCTACTTAACGGTCTTGTGGTGGTAAAAATAAAAAGAACTTCATTACACCAGAAAAAACCGTACGTATATCCACCACTTCCATGTGACAGATGAAAACGAAAAGCATCACAAAATAAAATATAAGTATATGCGTACTTACGTACTTTACATACACATTTGCATGGCAAGGATACAGCCAACTGAGTGTCTGTTGAGGAAAACGTCATTAATCACTTGAGGGTGACAGGAAACGAACGAGATGAAGGAATGAACGTGCGCAGGGATAATAATCAAAAGTATGAACGTTGTCATCCGGTTATGACATTTCGTCTGTTTTGGAGGGAAACGAAAACGTGCCAGGTTCATGGGGGAACGATTCATTGTTGACAGATGGATGGACCCGAGGCAGGGAGAACCATCCGGAAATCAGGAACAGTTTGTATCGAGGTTGCTTATTTTTATTAACGTTTCAGGTGGAAATTAAGTGTAAACATTGGTGATTTGATTAATGTGCCAGATTCGTCTTGGTGGAACTAATAATGTTTACCGTGGCAGTGGACGAAATGAGGTGATAAATTTTATGGGTTATGGAGTGGAGAAGTTGTTACGAACTTTCAAGTCGTTATGGAATGGCGGTGGGAGTGTCAAGTCAAATGGAATTGTCAAGAAGGATGGAGTTTGAGGTTATTTTTCACTGAGAGGTTACATTTTGAATAAAGGAATTGAAGTTGAATCTTGTACTGAATCTGTGAAGTAAATAATTTGCTTGACAGATTAAGGTTGAGTGGTATACCTTTGGATTTCCTTATACTGATTGGTTGCAAGATGTGTCAAACTTCATAGGACTTCCAAAGGCTTTTTGACTCTTGTGTAGGCTCTTTTGGACTGGGTTAGTCCTTCTTATAAGTTAAAGCAACGACTGGGAACGGAAAATAGGTGATTTCTGGCAACACATCGATTATTTCGAAGCCCTTGCTAATTACATCGTAATTTCCCCTCACTCGAGAGTCTTAACCCGAATCACAACATTTATACATCGAGATAGCGAGTAAAATCAGCAAAAAAAATAAATTATTTCATAAAAAAATATCCTTTTAAACCGATTAAAGCAGTCACCCAATCGTTTGGCCGCCGCTGAGTGTTTAAATGAAATAAATCTGCGGCAGCAGCTGAAAATTGTTTGACACTTCAGAGGAAATAATAATAAATTAAATCTCAGCTCTGGGGGAGGCTCGTGGCTGCACGTGATGGAATAAATATTTCGAAACCCCCCGTCTGGCGTTTACTTTCAAATTAAATATTCCTCACGAGTGTTAAATTTAATTTTAAAGTCTCGTGAAATATTTATGTCAATAGGCTATGTCATGATTTTGTTTTTATATTTGTCAACTTGGACAGGGTGTGAAATTGTGTGGCCACCCTTATAGGTGTGGTTAGAGATGAATGGCATCTATATGGGTGTGTCCTTCACCTGGGAGACCCAACTCTTTGGAGGAAAGGTGGCCATTTGTGAAACCAGCAATTGAAATGGGTACTTAGGGATGTAGTTGTAGCAGTATGGGAGCTAGACTTCTCTGCTATCATAGCTAATTACGAACTTGGTACACTTGGGCCTGACGCTGGGCGCCATTTATTGTTATCAGCACTCGCATTCTATCATACTCTTACGTCTCTCATCCCATCCCATTCCATTGGTTTGAAACGAGATTGTGTAATGAAGTTTCTGTCACTTTGGTCGGAATTGATAGCAATGTCTGGGAGGCTAGAGTACTTCCTCATAAGAATTCAATCAAGATCGCCTTCTCTAAGCGATTTGTGGTAAAGTTTCGACCCGCTATCTCAGATGCAGTCAGGAATTCCCTTTGCTTAAAGAAGCCATTACCTTGGATCTGTGAGATTTCGAAATACAGCGATATGGTCATTAAAAGCCGAAAGTGTGGGCCGTGTACCTTTAAAACCTGTGCCTTAGTCGAATTGGAGAGGAAGAGATGGGGATTCCGTCCGCAAACAATGCACTGGCTCTACACGGTGAAAGTAGTACCAGTACTCATATATGGAATCTTAGACTGCTGTCATACAATATGATCAGTTGTCTATCTCTGTCTCATAAGCAAGAAAAAGGCTTGCATTTCCGTTACCAGCGCCCTACGCACAGCTCCCAAGGTGGCTCTAGAAACGTCCTTTCCTGGACGCTAGTGGGAACAAGAGATCGCAATGAATTGATCGGAATTGGGTTGACTTCCTTAGTGGTTCCCCAGCTGGATAGGACAAGTATACATATGTTATTTTTTTTTTTCTGAACTTCATCGTGCAGGACCATGAACGTAGTCCCACTTAAAACAGGCGAAGGCATACGAGTTGGACTGTTTTCAGTCTCTCCTACGTGTAAGCCCCTGAAAGGCTGTCGATAAGATAGGTATCGAGTTCGAACATCGTAAAAGTGAGATCAATCTGTGCTGGGTTCCTAGCCACTCAGCTGTCCAAAGAAATTGTAAGACAGACGAACTGGCCAGAAGTGGCACAAGAAGTGCCAAAGCCAGGCTTCGTCTACCTGCTTCTTTCCAAACTCTTTCTGGTGTACCCTCCCTTGAGACTCCAAAAATTTAAAACGAATTGCTGCAACTATTACCATGCAGTTGGGGACCAAAAATGGAACATTGAGGGACTTTTTTAGGTACAACTATCGCAGATGGATAGTAGGGTGGCTATGACTTTTAGGCCCTTCCTTGGCTTTTCCATACTCCGTTCTATGTTATTGGTAAAGGCACGCCAGGATGTGCACTGTTCACAGCACTTCTAAAATTCTCTCAGTCACACCAACTATTCCTTTATGACTGGCGACATCCTCATTAAACTCTGCAATAGCATAGCTCCTTCGTTAGGACTACTTAATTCCTAATAGAACGCTTCTTCGCACAGCAATTCTCACGACGATGTGCGTTTGTAAGTTTCCATTTTATGGGTTAATTATTTTCCAGGAACGGGTGCCTCGTAAAACCAAAGGAAGATTCCTTTCCTTTATTACTGCTATGCGAGTTCCTGAAAGATGCCTTGAAAATATTCTCCAGGAAGGATGCACTATCGTTGTATGCATATAACGCCCTCTAGTTTTACGAGGTGGTGGTGTTTGCCACTGCAAGTGGAAGAGCATCAATGAGTGCTGTATAGACGATGTCCTGTTTGGTGGTTTATTGTTAAACGCAATCAATGCACAATCCTGGTTGCAGGGATTCCCGAGGACATTTTATATGAAATTTTTATATGCGCTAGGACTTCTTCCTTCTGTTACCTGGTTGTACGAGTATGGCAATGCAAACTGCTGTGCATGCATGGGTATAGTAAGCCTCAAGGATTTTGTGTGGTGAAATGGTTATGTCTATTGCGGAAGGTTTTATTACGTGATCGTAAAATGTATAAACAGTTAAATGGAAATGGGTTTCCGGATAAAATAACAGGGAACATACATAGGATGAGGAATTTACATCATTTGGCTGAAAGTTAATACTCGAATGCTATGGACTAAGTAGTAAAATAGTTTAATCGTTGGGTTCTGAAAGGATTTCATTTGTCTGCAATTTGGGTTGGAATTTTCAAGGATACGCTTGGATTTTTCAATTCTGAATGCCAGGAAGTGGAATGTAAATAGTGGAAACAAATAGAAATAGACCAAATCTTCATCGATTCGTCAAAAGAATATTAGAAAGAAACCTTCATCGCCATTTCAGAAGAATATCCTTTAATCGATAGATGGGTCTAACTAGCCTGATTTTTTAGGGTCGACTACCTAGCTACTAGCTAGTTTCAAATCAGAGATACTGCCATCAGAACTGCTGCTGTTGTCCAACTATCTGACTCACAGTCAATTAGCTGTATATGCCTTTTACCAAGGAGTACATGTTTTCGAGCTCTGGACACAGAAAGTCGGTTAACATCGCTCTATGCCTGAGACCAGCGTCCGGTGCCATGAACCGCACCAAACTGTCAATCACTTGTGGATTGTGTTTGTTCGGCTATTCTTCTTGTTGACATAGCCGCTGAACCAAAAGTGGACCTCGTTCGAAAAGATGATTTTTTGGTCGAAATTCAGATCATCAGCCAGCATTTCCAGCACTGGAGTACAATGGTGCATACCTTGAATTCTCAACTCAATTGAAAGCCTCATCCAGACATGACCACTGGGTGAAGTTTTCTAGATTAGCCTTAGACTTTTCTATCACTCACCTTTCAGGCTCACTCCGATCGTATGGTGGGGACAGTCTGCTTAAGTCCTCTTGGAAGTTCCACCTCTACGTATGATTTTTATAAAAGGATAAGCCCTTTCAATTGATGGTTCCTCTGCGAATATTCCTGAGTCAGTCCTATCTGTGAATATTGATTTGAAGGAGAGGTTGACGACCCCACCATTTGTCCAGCTCTATCTGGAGGGAAACTTTAAGTCAAGGTTGAGGTTAAGATTTATCTTGGGGCACAGTAGTCAGAAGACGCAGTAACGTTTGATCACTTGGTGATGGTTCTTTGTGTCCTTTTTGGATGCTCTTCCACATCTACATCGGAGGCGAAGCGCACAGAGCCGAAGCATGAGCCTTAGGTTTTCTAAAAGCTACACACTCTAGGCATTGGATCTCTGTGAGAGTGTTCAGACGTTCAGCCTAAGCAGTCGTATGTGAGGATAGGCCTAACGACGAGAGTGTTCGAGAACAAGCTCTATGGTCTATGCTTTATGCTCCATTGGGACCAGAAAGGAAGGGTTCCTAGCCCTGCTAAGGTCGTGATTACCGGGACTATTACAACTAATCTGAGGTTGCAAGCGAGAGTTTCGATATGAGTTCTGAACTTAATGAATGGGTTTAACCCGTCAACTTTATTAGGGAATTCATCAATAAGTTCAAGGACATTGTTGGTTTCTACAAGACCACCACTATTCCACGAAAAATCAACCACAAAAACCAGGAAGATACTACCGCTTACAATGGACAATGATTCTATTGAATACTCAAAACACTGTCCACATAAAAAGGACCTCGCCTGTCACCAGCAACAACCACGTTATCCTTACTCATCGCATAGTAATTACTTCTGTTTTGTCCTCCTATGCACTTTTTCACCGACATGACAATCACTTTATTTAGTTTATGTATGTCGCGCTCTGACAAACCTGAGCCACCCTCAAGGACTTCCACTCTCACTTAAAACAAAGGACGCAGTTTATTACCAACAAAAACTCTGTCAACGGCGCAACCATAAAACCGCAAACACCCTCAACCAAACGCAACAACTTTTGCAATTCATTTCATAAAATCAACAAACCAAACAAAAAAGTTCAAAAATTTGTTATCATCTGAGTGCCAGACGTCTGCCATACGCTGAGACCGACAATGGAAGGACTCAGGCGTTGATAGCTCAAACAAGAAGCGCTGCCATCCAGCTAATTTGACACACACACACACACACACACAAGATGCGAGAGTAACATTTGTGCAGACAACAAGAATTTCGAGCGAGATGGTGGTTCCTAATTGAATATCATCAGTCAGGCATCCATCGTAAATGGCATTAATTAGTCACTAAGTAAAGTTTGAGGTATACAAGGAGTAGCGCGCACACATGTGCTGGGCAATATGACGGTATTTTATGTAGCCATGGTTGGGGGGGAGGGGATGAAATTTAAGTCATAAGTCAATCTCACTCAAACCATCTTCTGGTGGTAATAAACTCTAATGGAGAGGGGCGTGGCGCTATTTATTTTGTGATTCTCCAAGGAGCGGATGTCCTTAAAAGGTTTCATGTTGCTTTGTTTCTCGAAATGGTTGCAAGACGTTCCACTAAACCTATAACGTACGTGCACTAACATCTAGTACTCTAAATAGGTTTAGAGATTCGAAAGATACTTTGGTTGTGGCACTGTAGATGGCATTACTGCAGACGTTTGCTCAGCAAGGACATTCGATGTACTTTCACTTATAGATCACCGGTTTCCCCAACCTGGTCTTCATATATGTATATGTAGTGAAGCCTACAACCTATAGACAATTTGCTAAAAGATAGCATACTTTGGTGGTTGGATAGGATTGATTTGGGTGGTTGTCACGGCTCAGGCAAAAACACACCTCGAACGAAAAGAATGTGACGACATAAAGGGAAGATCCAGACTTCCATACAGTAGATGGTGGGATCAAGGAAAGGATTTGGAATCAGTCCTTGTTGCTTACAAAGAAAGTCCTTCACACGAAAGAAAGCGGATAGAAAGAATATTCGCCAAGGATTTGTGTTGTCAGAACTTCTTCTTTGACAAATAGAGCTCTCGACAAGAGCTCTGACAAGTCTGACTGCCTTACAGATAACTTTGCTGCCTTCAGCTTCCCAAAGATACTAACTTAGCTAAGGAGTCGTTCTACTGTAAAATCTAGAACTGACTGTGATAGGGGAACATCCAAATATTTTAGTTTTGAACTAGCAAGGGACTTCAGCTTGGGTTTGGTAATCACTTTGATTGCGATACACCTTCGTGGCTTCCATTTGATTTTTACAGGTGGATTTCACTCAAAATCTGTTGAGTTTCGATAGTTTTATATAACAAAAGTGGGCGTGGCAGCACTATAAGCATTCGAAAGTTACAAACTCTTATCACGTTCTCCGAACACCCGTAGTCGTACCTAGTGAACAGCTTTGAATAGGCAAGGTTTGGGTAGTTGGACCTGTATCTCAAACCATTTCAGAATACTCTCAAGTAAAACCCACTCGAGTACGCTAGCCCTGAGCTACTTTCTGTGGCCCTTGAGAACAACTCCCAACCGGAACAGCTTCTGGCTAACAGCCGCACTTCAGTGGTAAGGTATTTGCAATTAATTAGCCTCGCTTAGTATATGATTGCCGGTTCTTATTATCGAGAACTCCACTGAGCCGTACACAGATAACACTTGGGTGTAAATTTTAAAGCACTTTCCAAGATAACCACATTACAAGTATGTTTGAGTACGCTCTCGACTTGTTGTTGACTTCTTGTGTTGTTTTGTTATCAGCACTTCGGAATCAAATCAATTACCGATGACGCTTTGACTCACGACTACGTTTGGATGTTTCAGAGTTGATAATGGGATTGAATCATCACTCGACGACGGTGACCTTGAACAAGGACATACCGGAAAGGGAAATACAAAAGAACACAGCTTTGGGTTGCTCACAATAAGATGCGGCCATCTTTATTCAATTGTCTTGATGCTTCTAGGCGGAACATCCGGAAGTGGTGCAAATCTTTTTATCACTATCCCAACCGAATCCAGTTGGGCAGGCTAGTTTGGAGAGCATTCCGTCGTAGCAACGATAATAGTAGTGACAATCGCCTGGATATGCAAAGAATCCATACGACTGCTGGATGCATAGTAACTTTGCTTCTAAAGTTGTGCTAGTCAGCGCTGTTGTAGTTGTTTGGGGCTGTGCTGTCGACCAGAGGGGTGTTGATGACCAAGTTGGTAGTGGTGTGGACCAATTTGGTGTAGTGGTCGTTGTTGTTGGTGTGGACCAAGTTGGTGTAGTCGTTCTCCAAGTTGTTGGACTAATTGTCGTTGGTGTCCATGCTGTTGTTGGTGTAGACCAAGTCGGTGTAGTGGTTTTCCAAGTTGTTGGTGTCCAAGATGAAGATCCAGGTGATGTTGATGACCTCGTTGAGCCGGTTTGCGTTGTTGGCCAAGTTGGAGTAGTTGTTCTCCAAGTTGTCGTTGTGACCGTTTGCGGTGGTGTCCACGGTGAAGACCACTGTGGTGTTGAAGACTGCGTCGGCGTATTTGGCCGTGTACTGCCAGTTGGTGGCCAAGTTTGTGTTGGAACCCAAGTTTGGGTTGTTGACCAAGTTGGAGTAGTTGTTCTCCAAGTTGTCGTTGTGACCGTTTGCGTTGGTGTCCACGGTGAAGACCACTGTGGTGTTGAAGACTGCGTCGGCGTATTTGGCCGTGTACTGCCAGTTTGTGGCCAAGTTTGAGTTGTTGGCCAAGTTGGTGTAGTTGTTCTCCAAGTTGTGGTTGTGCGAGTCTGCGTTGGGGTCCAACTTGTAGTTGTCACTGTGCTAGTCCATACCGGCGGTGTTGATGCGCGTGTTGTTCCAGTAGGATTTTCTGGTGTCAAATTTGTCACGCCAGTCGATGTGGGCCAAGTTGTTCCAATTGGACCTCCAGTTGTTCGAGTTGATCCCCCAATTCCTGGCGTTGGTGACCCACCCGCAGTTGTTGGCAGACCAGTAGTTGCAGCAATCTGCAAAAGTTAGAACAGAAATGAAAGCCAGTCTCCTCGAAACTTCGTACTCACCTTGCAATTGGCTGTCAGCGGAGACTCACACGTGTGTGTTTGAGCATTGAAATGCATATTGTTTGAGCATTTCATCGGAACCGCACTACCTTGCCAGCACATGTAATAGTTCGTACATGACTCTGGGCTGGCCAAGAACACAATAATATCGTCCGACAATACTGTTGGGCAGACAACACTCGGTGCGACAGCCGTTGGTTTGGCTGACGTCGATGTAATGACTTCGTCAAAACACTGTACGTTTCGGGGATCGTCACAGGTGCCATCCTTGGGATTGAATGCCGATCCCATGGGGCAGTTGCCCATATAGGAACGATCGCCGCTACAAAAGATGTAGGACCGGCAACCACTGTCTCCGGGTAAATATGATCCGGTGGCCTGCCCCTGGCACTGCTTGAATACCTCACAATCAACACCGACCAAGAGAACACTAAGGCACAAAGTTAATCCAGTTAAGAGTGCCATTGCAACGAGAAGGGTTCTGTTTATACGTTAAAGTGTTGCAAGACTTTGCAACTCCACTGCTCCTACCACTCATTTTATAGAGCCGAGGAGTGGGCTTGACAATAAACCGTGTTCAGATCCTGAGATACAGGAGTAATTGTTCCGTGTGAACACGACTGATAGCTGCGGCAAAATGTGATAAGATCGTGAATTTTTGATTTCACAGAAATGGAAGTGAGGTTTTCCGAAGCCCTATCTCGTTGCTTGCAGCCGCGACAAGCGATGATTGATATCGCTTATTAGTTTGATTGCTGTTGAGTAAGAGATCGGGAAATAATTACTTCAAAGTGGTTGCTTTGTCTGTGCTCTCTCGGGTTTTGGTGAGTGTGACTGGGTGTCTATCTCCAGATGGCTGCCTGTCAATGAGCCGTCAGAAATTTTCATATCAGTAATAGCCAGGGGTACTTATGTCCGCCCATTATGGGGCAATCAAGCGTATTTGTGTTGCGCGGAACCACTCAAAGTCCTTCAAGCTATTCCTTATCATAATGACTCTACTGGAGTATCTATCCACTTGTCGGGCAAACAATGAATGCCCAACCAGTAGTATATAAAGTAACGCGTAATTGTCGAACGGGCTAGTTTCGGACTAAACGACTAGCCAACACGGGAATATGGTGTCGGGAAAAAAGCGTACAATCGGGAAGTTATTCGAAGGACATACAATTGGATATCTTGTGGTGGCAGCTATTGTGATATCTCAGCTATCGCCTGTCAGCGCGGAAGATGATCCCTGTGCTGACAAATCGACCGGATGGAGGTACCAGGATCCTCTAGATTGTCATGGATTTTTTATTTGTTACAATGGTATGTCGCTTCAGAGCTATTGCGACCATCATGAAAAATTCGACGAGACCACCCAAACATGCATAGTTGGGAAGTGCCCGCCTTGTAAGAAGTGTGACACAGATGTCAGTACAACACCTCCAAGTACTCCTAACCCTTGCGAGGGTCGCGAAGACAATTATGCGTATAGAGACCCATATGACTGCAGTAAGTTCTACGTTTGCAAAGCAGAATCCGCAACAGAATACTACTGTCCCAGTGGACAATACTTTGACACAAATGTAGGTACTTGCAATTATGCGAATTTGGTTGACTGCAGCAGCGATCAGTCTTCAACTTCATCGTCGACTACAACACCAACAACGACATCTTCTTCTACCAGTACAACAGGTTCAACCTCGACCTCAACAAGTACAACAACTTCCACCTCAACTTCAACAAGCACAACAAGTTCTACAACGACACCAACTTCTACGAGCACAACAACGCCAACTTCTACAAGCACTACGACATCAACTTCTACGAGCACAAGTCCTAGTTCAACAACCACAACAAGTTCCACAACGACGCCTACTTCCACAAGCACTACGACATCCACTCAAAGAACAACAACATCATCCACTTCTTCCACGCCTACCACTACGACGACTCGGGCTCCCCCCTTGAATCCGGATTCCTGTGTAGATCGTGAAGATGGAGAAATGTACAGAGATCCACATGATTGCTCCAAATTCTATGTTTGCTTTGCTGGCACAGAAACTGTTCACTTCTGTCCAGGTGGTTTGTATTTTGACACCCATATCAACGTCTGCAACTATCCGCAGTATGTAGACTGCAGCAGTGGGCAGACAGGGCCGACATCATCCAGTTCTTCGACGAGTAGAAGACCATCCACATCAACTTCTACGAGCACAACAAGCTCTACAACGACACCAACTTCTACGAGCACAACAACGCCAACTTCTACAAGCACTACGACATCAACTTCTACGAGCACAACTCCTAGTTCAACAACCATAACAAGTTCCACAAAGACGCCTACTTCCACAAGCACTACGACATCCACTCAAAGGACAACAACATCATCCACTTCTTCCACGCCTACCACTACGACGACTCGGGCTCCCCCCTTGAATCCGGATTCCTGTGTAGATCGTGAAGATGGAGAAATGTACAGAGATCCACATGATTGCTCCAAATTCTATGTTTGCACTGGTGGAACTGAAACTGTTCACTTCTGTCCAGGTGGATTGTATTTTGACACCCATATCAACGTCTGCAACTATCCGCAGTTTGTGGACTGCAGCGGGGGGCAGACAGGGCCGACATCATCCAGTTCTTCGACGAGTAGAAGACCATCCACACCAACTTCAACGAGCACAACAACGCCAACTTCTACAAGCACTACGACATCAACTTCTACGAGCACAACTCCTAGTTCAACAACCACAACAAGTTCCACAAAGACGCCTACTTCCACAAGCACTACGACATCCACTCAAAGGACAACAACATCGTCCACTTCTTCCAGGCCTACGATTACGACGACTCGGGCTCCTCCACTGAATCCTAATTCCTGTGTAGGCCGTGACGATGGAGAAATGTACAGAGATCCACATGATTGCTCCAAATTCTATGTTTGCACTGGTGGAACTGAAACTGTTCACTTTTGCCCAGGTGGATTGTATTTTGACACCCATATCAACGTCTGCAACTATCCGCAGTTTGTGGACTGCAGCGGTGGGCAGACAGGGCCGACATCATCCAGTTCTTCGACGAGTAGGAGACCATCCACATCAACTTCTACGAGCACAACAAGTTCTACAACGACACCAACTTCTACGAGCACAACAACGCCAACTTCTACAAGCACTATGACATCAACTTCTACGAGCACAACTCCTAGTTCAACAACCACAACAAGTTCCACAAAGACGCCTACTTCCACAAGCACTACGACATCCACTCAAAGGACAACAACATCGTCCACTTCTTCCAGGCCTACGATTACGACAACTCGGGCTCCTCCACTGAATCCTGATTCCTGTGTAGGCCGTGACGATGGAGAAATGTACAGAGATGCACATGATTGCTCCAAATTCTACGTTTGCACTGGTGGAACTGAAACTGCTCACTTCTGTCCAGGTGGATTGTATTTTGACACCCATATCAACGTCTGCAACTATCCGCAGTTTGTGGACTGCAGCGGGGGGCAGACAGGGCCGACATCATCCAGTTCTTCGACGAGTAGGAGACCATCCACATCAACTTCTACGAGCACAACAAGTTCTACAACGACACCAACTTCTACGAGCACAACGCCTCTCACTCCAACTCCTAGTCCAACAACCTCAACAAGTTCCACAACGACGCCTACTTCCACAAGCACTACGACATCCACTCAAAGGACAACAACTTCGTCCACTTCTTCCAGGCCTACGATTACGACGACTCGGGCTCCTCCACTGAATCCTGATTCCTGTGTAGGCCGTGACGATGGAGAAATGTACAGAGATGCACATGATTGCTCCAAATTCTATGTTTGCACTGGTGGAACTGAAACTGTTCACTTCTGTCCAGGTGGATTGTATTTTGACACCCATATCAACGTCTGCAACTATCCGCAGTTTGTGGACTGCAGCAGTAGGCAACCAGGGTCGATATCGTCAAGTACTTCTACAAGGACAACACCTTCCACGACTTCTACCACAAGAACAACTCCATCGCGAACAACCACTTCTATTCCCACTAAAACCACACCTGGATCTACATCGTTGAATAGCTGTGAAGGGCGTTCTAATGGAGACATGGTCAGACATCCAACCGACTGCACCAAGTTCATTATTTGTTCTGAAGGACATGAAACGATTCATCCGTGCCCAGCTGGATTATACTTTGACATCAAACTCAAAGTCTGCAACTACGCGTTCTTGGTTGAATGTGCTGCCACTGGACCAACAACTGGAAGGACTACAGCTACTCCTCCCACAACTCGTCCCACAACTCCTCCTACAACTCCTCCCACAACTCGTCCCACAACTCGTCCCACAACACGTCCCACAATACCATCTACCACTCGGACTACGCCGACAACGTCCACTCCAACTACAACTCCTTACACGACAGCAACGCGTTCCACTACGCCAACACCATCAACAACCGGAGCTACATCAACGACACCAAGAGATGGTCAAGTTGATACCACCGTCAGGGATTGTTTTGGACAACGAAATGGATCCTTCGTTCGAAACGCAACGCATTGCAGAATATACTACGTATGTCGCAATGGCGAGGCTGTCAAGCACAGCTGTCCGCTTGGACAATGGTTCGACGACAAACACTTTGTGTGCAACTTGAGTCCTTTAGTTGAATGCTCAGCAAGACAGGACTAAGTTTTTTTTTTTTTAAAAAAAAATAATAAAATTTTAATTTTTTTAATACGCAACTCATCAAATGCATTTTTCCTATCTCAAGACCGACACTAGTCTCAAGTACTTAGAACCAACAAGCGTCCACTTAAGGACTCCCAAACATGGGCTGTTTACATCCCTGTGATACAAGCAATTACCGCTAATGGTCTTTACACACAAAAGCTGTACATCTTCAGCGTTATACGAAGCCATGGTCGTGTCGGCCATGGTCTGATTAGACGGGCGTTATCTTCGAGATACTCGAGGCTTGAGGCTGGTCGCGTACACTTCATAGTGGTACGTTCCACTGTTGAGTTGATCCATCTACCGATTGGTGGTGGACCCAAGACCTAATTTGCCAACTCAATTACCACGGATACTGGTCCACAGATACCACTTGATCCACAAGTTCGTAAAGGTCACCTCCTTCCCAAGGTTTTTCAGAAAACAAAAAACAGAAAAAAAAACCGAAAAAACAATTGAAACTTTCAATTTGCAAAAACACATTAATAACTTGTTAGCAAACAGAAACAAGTCCTACTCAAGCTTTACCTTAAAAACAAAATAATTTATAATTTAATTTAATTAAGGAAGAAACTTCGTCCTTCTTATGATTTGCTCATTTGCTCATTTGCGCTCGGGTCGTTGTATCTATTTCTCGCCATTAAAGGAAGGACTGGTAGAGAACTCAATAACAAGTCTGATGAACTTTTCTCCTTAACAAGTTCGGTTCGGTGGCGGAGGCCAGGCGGATGCCAGGGATGCGAAACTTTTCTGCACACACTGTAGGCAAAGTGTATTTGTTTAATGTCATGTCTTATGGCATCGTTGAGCGCGTGTGAGTTACTTACTGGTATCCTATTTAAATTAAAACCACTGCACAGTGAATCGAACCGACACATCCTGTGTGGCGGGAAGGAACAAAAACAAAAACAGGGATACGACTTTTTTTTTGTTTTGCTGTTTCTAGCAACTTGTGGCAGAAAGTAATTTTCTTTCGAATCCTGCGGAAGTTGGCTTTGTAACTTTTTAGCGTGCGCCTTGCATTGTGTATCCTGGTGCAGTGTTGCGGTCGGGATTGGGGTTTAGCGAAAAGTTTTTAGCGAACCGTACCTACCTACCCTCGTAATCTGTTTTAATACGAGACTTGTCGCTAGACGGAAGAGGGATGCGTGAAGGCACATCCTTGCTTGTTCGTGTATGTGCCATGGCTGTATCTCTGATGGTCTGATGTTGAGTACGCGGGCTTTCAATCTAAGCACATGTACACGTACACATAGGTGGCTTTCACCGCTCAACAGAAACACAATTAGACCAATTCTTAACCGAGCTTCTGGACCACAGGTTCTCTATAATCCTGGCTCGCATGGTCGAAAATTCGTTGAAAAATATTACGTATACGCCGCCGAAATAGTGACATTCTTCCTATTCCTGGCTAAACTGAGTCTATTCAGCACAAACAAATCAGGATATCCAGTAGGAGCACAGGTTCTCTATAATCCTGGCTCGTATGGTCGAAGATTCGTTGAAATATATTCCTGTCTCGTACTGAGTCGATCCAGCACAAACAAATCAGGATTGGTCTGCAGTTGGAGCACAGATTCTCTATAATCCTGTCTCACATGGTATAGAACAAACGAAAAAGATGTGCACTTCTCACTCCCAAATTAGACTCTGTTATGGTTTGCTGTCGAATGTACCTACTCTGGCTGTACTACCAGGAAAGTACGTCTCCATAAAATGCTCTACAGTTTCTCTACTGGACATAGTTCAATCTGACTAAGTAAACTTGTCTAAAGATTGCCCTTGAAGCGATCCTAATCAAGTGAGTTCCTAGAGTATTTTGTTGATAGAGAAGCCTCCTTCTTTGGGTAGATCTGATTAGCTGAAGATTCTCTCAACCACCAGACATCGTATCCAGACTGTCTCACGATATAAGGCCAGGCCTCTACCTCACTGAGACTATATGGTGAATGGTCTCAAAGAATTATAGAAATGAATATCCTCCTCCTGCCACAAACAAGGACACGCAGTTTATATACTCCTTGAAGTATGTCGATGAACCATTGCTCGCTGGAAACCAACACTCAGTCAACTGTTATAGTCGTGATGTCTACGTATCCAGTCTAAGGACTATTGACCATCGGAAAGTATTTTCTTGAGTCCAATCAATACCAAAGACCAACAGCATCACGTAAGTCACAAACTGCCTGCCTTGATTAGCACAAATTGATGATTCAAGTTCATCTCAGACACGTCAACGATCGAAGGTCCTTTTACCTTTTTCATCTCGTCCAAGCAAAGTGTTAAGTACTCCCCAGTGTCCTAATACAAAACACTTGATAATAAAGACAAAGAGTTATGCACATTTCTCGCACACACCCATCCATTTACTGTGCGCCAAATATCCTTGGAACAGTGCCATGACAATATCGTTAAGAAAGACTCATCGTCCTTAATTCAATTTCTCACCATCGCTATGGCAACAAAAGCGCCATGAAAAGCCCCTGTTACTCCATGCACACACTATAATGCATGACACAACTTTTTATCATCATCTTACTCCTGGCTGGTTCCTCCTTGAAAAACGAGAACTGTTTACTTTTTTTTTTTATTTTTTTATCGCCGGCCATCTCGTTGTCGTCCTGTTTCTCTTGTGCTCTCGGTTTATTACATGTATCAGAAGCAAACTGTCTCATTGACGAGGAACCAGTAGACAGAAGGATACACATATGTTGGGTGGAAACTAGGTCGCATCTCAAGGATGAAAAGGATGTTTAGGGGGGCCGCCGGCTTATGTGTAAAAAGAGAGGAAAATATTTCATAGGCAACACATAAGAAAAATTATTTAATTAAGGATCTACGAGACATATTTTTTGTTGCGTCCTTTATCCTTCACATCCAGTTAAGGACATGTCCTGGAATTGAATTATATATAGTCATCCGTGGATGGAATGCATACATCCATGCATGGTTTGTCGTCATGGTTCGCCTGGTGCGAAATGTACACACGCCGCTTGCGTTGCGCCTGTAATCTGAATCCTGATGCTGTGACGGTTCAGTAAATAAATTAGAGTTGAACCGAGAAGAAGTCGTTATGCGTAATCGTGAACGCGTAACTATTTGTGGGCGTGAATTGATGGTACCTAGCGGGCTGTTATCCTTTGTATTTATTTATTTGCTTGCCACTGCATCATCGAAAGAGGATACACCACCGAACGCCTGTGGCTGGTCGTCCTTCTTCTAGTGTTACTGCGTTGGATTACGATCGTTGGAATTTGTTATCCTTTGAGTTGCAGGGTGGATTTTTTTCTTTCTTTTCTTTCCTCTTTGCTTCTCATTTTAATTTTGAAAAGTTCATCGTCGGCGAATTGAAAATTCATCATCTGGTGTACGTGTTAGGTCAGAAGTATAAAGTTCGAAGGATAATTATTGTTGTTGTACGCATAAACTTCAAGGTTAGTTAGGAGGGCTTAGGGAAACTTTATTCCACTGCCGGGAGAGTGGATGGATGAGATTAGGGCGATTTAGTTTGATTTAGACGATAAAAGGAGGATAGGACCTATACAGATGGGACTGGATGCAAAGGACCTGCTTAAGTAGAAGGCGGAGTGCCAACTATTTCAGATGGTATCCATACTGTCCAAGTATTATGAATTCAACATATCTGGTCAGATGAAAGCTTCCCAATGCTGTTCTTTGAATGTCGATAGGGGAATAGAGGAAGGTCTCTGGTAAGAGGTAAGAGTTTGCAATCAATTCTTTGGCAGACTGGCATTCTTCTTGTCAAAGCCTCTACTCGTAGCTGTAAAAGTACCATTGCAGAGGCCTCTCGCCTTTTCGTTGATCTGAGTTCATAGGCTCCGTAGGAAGGTTTTAAGAGAACAGATTTCTGACGTCGTTCTGAAATGCCTGAGGAGGCCTATAACTCCTTGCTGTGTAATCGTCATGGGATGTCTTGGACTGGTTGTGAATTAGGTTCTTTCGATTTTGTTAGAGTCGAGGATGTGTAACAAGGATTCGTTTGTTTTTTGAGTTGGTAGTCTCCAAACTTACTCCCTTTCTAGCCCTTTGACTCCATGCTACCATAGGTTTAGCATTTTTCCACAGAGAGGCTTGAGTATATCTAGAGTTTACCCTGTTGGTCTATCACTGTTCGCTGTTTTCTTTGCAGACGATTCATTACGGGCCTTAGAGGCTGTTATACCTACAGAAGTTCCTGGCTTATATGAGTAGATATGCCGTATAAGCCAGTGTGTTTAGCGGCCTTTCGTGGGTGCATATCAACATTCCATACCATACCCTTGTGCTCTCTAAAGATAAGCCACGTTGTTGCGAAATTTATCACCAAATCCTGGAAGCCACACTATTTCCTCATACCAAGTGGATTGAGAACTAAGCCTTTGGACACTCCGCAAGTTAGTTTGTATTCCGTGAGGCTTATAGGATCCTACTTCTTACCTCAACCTCTAAAGGTGTTAGTCTTCGTCGGTACTATTTATTTAAAAAGACGATTTCAAGATCTGTAAAGGCTTTCAGCAAGGCCCCACACCTCCATTCGATGTTTTATGGCCTAAAGTCATCGGTAGCGACTTAACCAGTCTTGGTGGTGCATAGCTTCACATGTACTCATACTCTGCTAGGAGGACGTGCCTCTTAGAATTGAAGGTCGCTAGTTTCCCCCCCTTAGCTCTGGTGTACCTTGGTGGACATCCTTCAGTAATCCTTTTCAATGCCTCCAAGGCTTTGTTGGACACCGACCGATACAATTAAACAATGAAAATTAAAACAGTATCCTTGCAATGGCTCCATATCCGGATTCCAGCTCATCTGCCCCATTTTCTCCTGCCTACATGCGATTCGTTTAATTTCCTCTGTTGTTTCAAGTGTGCGGCATCCACGTGGCACAAAAACAAGACGCAACGCAATGCATAATCAAACAACAACCACCTCTAGCACCACCATCACCACCACCACGGACACCGGGCAAACAAGAAAGCCAAAGGATTCGTTCATGCGGAAATGCAAACAATAGCAGAAAAGTAAAACAAAAAACGCCATCCGAGACCAGATGACTCCGACAAGGACATTGCATTGGTTGGACATTCAACCAACTAACCAAGCAGACTACGAGTATGTGTCCGAGACTGACCACAATTCCCACTGAAATTGGAATCTTATCGATTGCGCACAGGAAAATGCCAATTTATTGCGCTCAGCCTGTAGATTGCAAAAAAATTCAAAAAAAAAGGACGAAAACGAAATGTGATAGACAACAAGCAACAGAGCAGACAACTTTCCCCTCCCCCACCCCGAGGATAAAAAAAAAAAACTTTGAAAATTCTTATTGTCACTCAACCCAATTCCCATGCAAGAGTCCTGGAAGTTATGCTCCTTGGAGAGTGTATCCTCATCGTTGCGTTATCTGAGAACCTAAGTCGGTGGGTCGCTGTCGTTGTTTGCTTTGAGAATGCAAAAAGGACATGGATTTCACGCGTATCCTGTGTACACACCATTTTCCATTTCTGCTTCGGTCACAGCGTGAATTTAAACTGGAAAACGTTTTGCAAAAAAAATTTTATTGTTCAATTCAGTGAAAAACGAAAAAAAAAGTAAAAAATTTGCTTCCGTTTCGTTTATGATAATTTTTTCCTTGGTTAGAGGATTCGAGGATTGGAGGATTCCAACAAAAAAAAAAAAAAGAAAAGGAAAAAAGAAAATGCAAATAGGCTTGGATAATCGGAATGTTAATATCCTTCGGATGTAAGCAATAAGAATCCTTGAAATTTTGTCATGCGATTGGACATGAATCTGCGTCGTGTTGAGCTAGTTGGTGGAGGTCAACCTTGGAGAAGGTTAGAGTGTGGAGCCACGAGGTTATTGACTGACAGTGGCGACATAAATTGTTTCGAATGGACGGCTATAAATAAAGTAACGATAGTCTGCTGTCGATATTTTCAACAAATTGCAGTATTTTCTTAGCAAATGTGGTATCCTTGAGAATGTAAACCTGAAAGCTTAACTTTGTTCCATTTGATACGTTTCCAATGTCAAGGATTGCAACATCACTGTTTCTTGTTTGACGTTCCATCGTACCAGGACTACAAGGCTCTGTCTCCACTTGATCCTGGGCAGATGCTTGTCATTTCATTTGAGAAGTCTCGTCCTGAGTTTTTGGCTGCAATTTTTCCTTTGGTGACATAAGCGTTGTATCTACTACGTAAGACAGGCGATAGTCTACTAAAGTTGCGTCAATCTGCAACGACCTAGGTCCACAGTGGCCATTTTAATAGTTTGGAGAAAGGTAAGTCTTCACAGACGGGATGGGAATCTCATGTGAAGACGTGACTCTCAAGTCATTCTCGTACCGCAAGAGTACCACCTTGGAGACAATCCGTGCGTCCTTTCTTTCATAGGCCAGGTTTAGCAGTCAAAATGTCCCTGTGAGTCCTACGAGGAAGGGTAAACCTTTTATAGATAAAACCCCGATCTAAGCGTCACCTCAGCCACGCGGTGCCTCCTGCAGCTGTGTCCTTTTTAAATCAATTTCGCTTCTGGTGAATACACTTGACTTTCTCTCAGTTACACGTATAGTAGCATCAGGATGCTAAAACTTAGGCTTGTCCGACAAATCCTTTGTACCATGTGACGGCCACGAACTAAATACCAACTTCTGAGCGCATGACTCCATAGAGCTTCAGAAGTAGGGGCCTTCTTTAGCCAATTATGGCGCACAACCCTTCTTAATCGAAGCTCTACATCAATACTTTATGTATCCTTGAGTGTCTTGTGTGTTGTTCTCGTCCTTCTCATGGGTAAAGGCATTCATATTCAGCTCACAAATAAAATATCGCCGCACAATTTATTTGTTTACCACCAGATGTCACCTTTTAGGGGAAAATATTGATTTCACTGTGCCAGCCTCCAAGCACGACCCAAAAATCCATTCAATTCAATTCCTCTGCACAACTCCTTACCCACTCCACGGAAAGCCAGCCGTAGATTTTGTAAAATAAATTTAAGTCACCATGGGCAAGGGAGTGAAATATTAAAGTCCTGTGCCAGCCTTTGCCTCATTTAAATTCAAGCGGCAAGCTGCAAAACATGCGCACAACTGACACCGACTGTAATCGGTTGAGACGTTTTAAAAGGATCTTGCGACAGACTTTTATTGAGAATTTTCAGAGCCAAAGAGGTGGACATGATCCTATGAGATTCCAAGACAGGACAGGAACTTATTTCCTCTTGGGATGAGGACGCTTCAAAAGTGATGCCACTTCCCTGTCTAAACTATCAACAAAAGGACACGCAATTCAAGGATTTTTTCGCCTGTTGCTGCCGTGTTTTTTTTTTGTTTGCATGGTTAACATGAAACATGAAACACCCGCTATGTCTTGAATAAAAAAAAGAAAAAAAAAAAGGACATTCACATCGTTTCGAGTCCTTGGGGAGAGTTGTGTTGCTGTTGGGTCAAACACGGTCAAAGGGTTGTGTATGTGCTGCGTCAAGCTATCATCGTTAGAGCTCCTTTAATGTGAGTAAGGACTAAAGGACTCGACTTGATGTTTTTATGATTACACTAGATACATAAGGACTACAAGCTGGAGGAGGAGGAGGAGGAGGAGTAGAAAGTGGCCATTAAAAGAGAGAAAAATAATTTCTTTCCATGCACATACGAGTCTGTGTGACTTACATATGGGACGACAGCACGTAGTGTCCTACATTCCTTACAAACTGCATACGGGTGGACAAATACATGTGATTTTGATGAATAGTCCAGAGGCAAGGACTTTGTCAACTATTTTCAGAAAGTTTATACTCCAAAGCGAAACGAAGAGGATTTATTATCCCGACTGGTAGTGTTAGTTTAGTAAAATGCTTCCACTTTTATGGAACGAAGGATAATATATCCGGATATACGTTGTTCCGGAATTACGCTCACAGTTTGGTTGACTCAAAAATTGTCCATTTTATATTAGGAGACTAGGAAAAAGGATATTAACAAAGTTTATGATGGAATGGCTTGCAGAGTGGATTCGGAGAACTGATATTTGAAAGTTCATTTGGGATTACCAGTTGATGGGACAGGGGGATTACGTTAGATGCGGAATTGGTAATGAGTTCGCTTTCGTAGGATCCAATTACAGGTACTTTTTTGTGGAAATCGCTTTTGAAGTAAACTTCATTCAAAGTTGTTCAAGTTTAGGTGAAATTTTGCAAATGACGGACACGCCCACTATTTGCAGACTTTTTCTTGGGTAGATAGTTGCATCAAATATTAAAATTTTAGTGTTCATAATGTATTTATAGAATTTCTATCACCACGCCCACTTTTTTAAGGCCATCATGAGACACTGTCCTCTTAAGGATGCTTGGAGGAATATTTCGTACGAAGGTACATATGTGGAGTGGATTGTAAGTCTGTGGAATGTGTCAATGCTTCTTTGAATTTCTTCGGCATGAACCTAAGAGTTGAAAACCCTAAAGATTGGGACTACATCTGTGCGTAGTACGAAGTAAATAGGCCTCTGGGCTGATGGCTCCACTGGTGCACTACACTTCTGGGAGACTGATTTACATACCCAGCTTTAAATTGTAGTTTTAGCCTGTCTAGTCTTGTGGTAGTTCTGGTTCACTCATGGAGTGGTCTACTTACACTGCAAGTTATGATGTGGGCTTTTTGTAACCTTTTTTAAGACGATATCCAGGACCTTACTCTGTGTGACTAGTTAAAGCTTGTACGAAGCAAAGCAGCTCATGCGGTTAGGTCTAGTTTGAAGGTACTTTGATGAATGATTCACTAGATATCAGGTAACGGATATAAAAAGAGAGATCCAGGTATCTTTTTACTGTATTCGACGAATCTTGCTTCATGTAGTTTGGCACTTTTAGAGTCTAAATGTAAAGTTTGTGAGTTTAAACCTTCCTTAAGGTTCCTTAAGCCTCATTTAAAGGGTCATAATTTTTCAATAGGGTCATAACAATTCTGTATTTTAATGCGCCCTTAAATCTTTCTTATGATCTGTCAACGTCAAAACGTCTACCAAGGTTTACATTTTTATTATAATGAAGCTCACGAACGAGTCGATATTTACATTTTAAGAGCTCTTACTCCAAGTTTCGGTTGAAATAATCGTCCTACCAGATAGACTGTGCTTGCTCTAGTGGATAAATTCGAGTCCATCTATTCACTGGTTAGTGCTCCTGTACCAGTGAGACATGGCACTGGTCGAAGGGCCAAAGGTATCGCAGTCGTAATTGTCGTTCAGTCGTTTCCGCGTCGCAACGTTCATAAGAATTGGGAATCTCTCAGTCCAGTCCAAGTTGGGGCAAGTTTTCCATAAAGTTCATGTCCTACAGCTTTACAAGACCTTACAAGACCTAACAAGTTCAAAACCCGTAACCTCGTGATCATATGAAGCACCGAAATGTCTCCGCTTGGGCTCTGCAAAGGTTGGAAGAAAAACCCAAGCTTTATCGATGAAGCTCATGTTTGGCTTAGTGACCTCTGGTCGTTTTTTTCGTCGATCCAAGTGATTGCCATATTCAAGTCAATGGAGTTCCCTATCGTGTAATGTTGGAAGACTATTTTCGACCAGAACTGGATGTGCTTTTTGTTTTGATGCGCTGGAGGGGTGAAATCCTTTATGAATACTCAGTAGTTCATGCTATGAGTTATGCCATTTTCTACCCTCCTGCATGCTTACGTGGCTAAAACAGTCCAGTGTAATCTGGATCTAATGGCCACATTAAGCTAAGTCGTTGATAACGTTCAAACTCTAAAGAAGCTCAGGAAAAATATGCCAATATTCAGGACGAAAACTGGCTCCAAAAAATCTATCGCTGAGAAACTATGCTCGTGGTAGTCATATGAACAGAACCGTTCTTAAATTCATCATATGTACTATTTCTGCAATGAATCTCAGCCTGATATCTCAATTATTGTGTATTTTATTGAAATATAAAATTGTTATGTCCTTAATGAAAACTAATTTACCAAATGTACATACTTATGCCTGAATATCTCTCAGTCTGTTGGGACAAAGCAAGGACATTAGAATCACTTTCCACTCAATCCATCTCCTCAGTTAATCCGATTGTATTTGCTCCCTTCCCATCGATCTATCTAAACAAATTATCGTATCAATTGGCCACTAATTATCCTTTCCATCATTGTCACTCTGTGGCACATCCCTGTGCCATTAATTATATGTGTATATGCATTTTCAATACTCATCTCATCGCATAAAACCTTTTACCGCTTCGGTAGTAAACATCATTAGATATCTTGTCATCGTAACAATTGATTGCATTCAACAATTGTCCCGTCGTCGCATCCAATATCGCCTCTTTATCGGCACTCCGGCCGGTTAGAGGTTAGCCCCCTTCCATCTTCTCGGCTAATTGATATTTGTCTGTGATGCAGATAAACAACAAACAAAGGAAGAACGAGCCAACTCAACAAAAGACGCAGCAAACAGTCTTTGCTCCCATAAAGTCGACGATAGTGTCCCTCCTTTTTGGGGGCGGAACGGCTGCGGCGGCGGCGGCGGCGGCGTAAGACAAATAAGAAAAGAAAGGATAATGAATCTCTCACTTAGCCAAGCAAAACCGGTTTGCGTTGCATTTGACTGTGTTTATTCCATTATCCTACCGTGACATTCCGCTACATACCCCATTGTGTGTAAGAAACAAACAAAAAAGGATATGCCACCCCTAGTATATCCTTTTTTGTGTGTTTCTCTTTGGCATCGAGTTGAAATGGGTCCTCGTTCGGTGTCCTGAAAGGCATCTGATTTCACTGTGACATCAGTGGAATTGACTTCAAACAATTATTATATTCCCAAAGGATGGCGAGTGGGGGAGTGAACCGTTTTACCTTCCATTTACCAATTTGCATCCATTTAGGATGAGGAGCATTTACTGTTCTCTATTATCCTTATCATATCGTCCTCTTTGTGGTGCTCTGCGAGAACTACATTTCCAAGAGAATTGTTAATATCTCTACAACAAGTCATGTCGGTGTCATGTTGATGGTGATGGTGGTGGCGATGAAATGATTATTGGTCTCCACTTATACATTCAGACGGAAGGACTACCGTCGTCACACAAAATCATACATCTCGAGGTATTTGTATCCTGAAAGCTGAAAGGGAAGCACAACACAAGAGCCATCAACCGCATGTCAGTTACACTGTGGTGGATATCGGGAAATGTTGCTTGGAATATTCCCATATGTTGAGATACATTCGGTGTGCGTCGGGTCGAGGAGCAACAGATGTTGGAACTTGGGAGAGTGTTTCCGTGACCTTTCAACTCGAAATTCGAAGGAGATTGGTCCTTCGAAAGGGTGTTGATAACCTTGTTCTTAGTTTTCTTTAGTTATTTGGGAACTTCGCTGATAAGTTGTTAAGGGATTTGGGGTGAGTTGACTGGGGACTGGTGTTTCTGTTGGTTTAAGGCATACCAGCCTTTCACCAGTCACCAGGGGTGGTTGGAATTGGACCCATTTTATTACAAAAAAGTGAAACGCTAAGCCTAAGTCCGATAATAAGCCTTGAGTTTATGCTGCAGCGGATGTGGATGTCTGTCAGTTTCTCCAGTCTTCTCGGTCCGCGATCTTTGGGACCAAAGTGAGTGCTATTACCTGGATTTGATACAAAACCCCAACTGTTCTCCGCTACAAAGCACTTGGAATATGGTAATACTTTTTCAAAGGATGTCAACAGGGTGACCAGATAAGACCAGATACATTCATGCCATTATGTGTGGAATAGCACATTGTTCATATGGCCGCCTCGGCTTCGCTTGAAGTGCGGCCCCGTTTCGGATGACTCGGTCCAATATGTGCGGCGTTATTCCTGCAATAGCGTGTCTCGAATATTGGCCTCGAGCTCGTCCAAAGTTGACTAAGGACTTGACGTAGTCCCAGAGCAAATTATCCAGTGGTGATCGTGGTTACCTAGTTGCCAAATTTTTCCTTCACAACTTCGAGCGTTGCATCACTTCTATGGCACGCAGCGTCGTCTTGTTGGAACCACAGCTGGGATATATCAATGTTGTTAGTGAAAATTTTGACAGCTGGATGTCATTGGTAACTTTGCTTGGAAACACAAACTTCATCTGGGCCACTGGGAAAATGTTCCAGAGTTAGGACATCGAAACGATTAATCAAGCCTTATTTCTGTACAGTACTCCTAAACCTAGTTAGCATTTGAGCTTTCAAACTTAATCTGTACTCAGATATGGAATGTAGGTTCTGCTCTGGCCACTTGTGGATTGTGTTTGCTCCAATAACTAAAATTGGCCTTGCCTCCGGCTAATATTTCCAGCCAAATATGTATGAAAAAATATATTACGCATACGCCACCGACCCAAATGCCCAAATGGAGAGTCTACTCTTTTGTGGCCCAATTCAAGTCGAATATCCTGATTCTGTGCATCCTAAGCATACACTAACTTAACTCGCCTCTAATGGGTCTAAACTGAATACTCGGTGTGAGTATGGGAAACAGAAAATTTTTCAGTCGAAGAATGAACGAAAAGGAGTGTTACGCATACGCCATGTAGGCCCAAATCCAAGCACAAAAGAAGCCGGTTTGACTCTCTAACGATGCCCAATTCAGCTGATCGGGGTTGAGTCGAAATTTCTGGGTTTTCTTCGATACTGGTCGACACGGCGGCTATGGTTTTTTCAGTTTGCACTAATCTCTCTCTGGCTGGTGGCTTAAGGTCCAAGAGAGTGTACTTACGTTCAAACTTTATCACGGTGCGACGAGTTTTGATGATTTTTTATCAAGTGTGAAACCTCCACGATAAAATGGCACACTTTACTCAACATTTTGACAGCTAGGTGGCACTGATTCGTTTGACAGCTGCTGGAACATAAGAATTGAAAAAAAGATTCATTGTTATCTGGTCACCCTTTAAAAGATCTGATTAACAGAGACTTTCGTAGGTGGGACGTTCTGATTGAGTCCTTATAGTGATTGAATCATCTGTCTTCAACAGAGGGGTCGGTAGCCAACACAAGGTATATATAAGACACGACAGCTAGCTTTCGAAGTCCAACTGGTTCGATTCTTGGTCGTCACCACAGCTAGTCGTTGTTCCAAGCTCTGCTTCCACCAGACCAACGACATCAGTCACCACTAGTGAGTATCTACGTCATTTTCCCCAACGCCTACTCACTTCACACCTCGTTATAAGTACTTCCTGTATGTCAAACTGTCGAGGTTTAGGTAGCAAATTGGTTATTTTCGGTGACATTTCAAATTATTTTATTTCCCTCCGTCAAAAGTGAACAATTTTTAAGATTAATGTCTCGGCACACGTCTAGGTATTTCATTTCGTACGTCAGTCGCTTGATTGATGGACGGTTCAACTTATATTAATTGTAACCAAGCCATAGGGTGAAGCATTCATGAAAATTTCGATTACCTCCCCCAAAGTGCTCTCTTCGCTCAAACAAGCGAACCGAATTAAAATTCCAATTTTAGCACTAAAAACACTTATACACAATTAACACAGCCATTAGCACGTTTCGATTGTAAACAGTGGTAGTCTTACAATGTTTTTTGTATTTTTTTTTTCTGATTTTTTTGTATAAGAAAAAGCACTATAACAAAACAAAAAAGTAAAAAAAAAAATTAAACAAAACGACCAATAAATTTGAAGATCAAAGAATGCAGTGAGAAACTTTTAGGTCAAGATACGACTTTCAAAAATAGATTACCACCTGGATAATTGTATTTTCTGTTCCCTAAACCATCGTCTGAAATGGGGTTCCATGTTCCGTGGCAGTGGAAGGAGGAAAATTCCATCAAACATTTCCATTTGGAAAAAAATAAAAGAGAAGTTTTTAATCAGTTTAATGGCAACCATTATTGCAGCGCGTGGATGGGGAGGCGGGCTGGTAGTTTGGCTCGTCACGTAGATATAAAGTGACGGAAATCTTTCGCAAATGACGAGAAAATGAAGAAGTTGTAGATAATGATGATCTGATTTCCTAGAGTTTCTGTTTTCAAAACGAGTTAAGATGGTTTTAATTAAGGTTTTAATGATGCCAAGTGAGAGCCAGAATTTAATTGGGACTACGTACACAGTGCAGGGATGTGCTATTTAAAAACCCAGACATGAGTTCTAGACTCAGTGAGGTAGAGTGGTGGGTTTGTGCCGCTAAAGGTACAAGTCCGAGCGCCACCACAAGAGTTCGCCGTCTGACGTGTAAAAGGTGGGCCGTCTAGCGGTTTCTTTTTGAATCATAGGTTATTTTGACACTGACAGCTGTTTCCCGCTCGAAATCTTGACAGAAAGTCAGTATCATACCTCCGCGGGACAAAGTTGGAAAGTATTGAAGACTTATTTCCAAAGTGAGTGCCAACCCAAATAGTGTACGCAAGTTTGTGTAAAGAGTTCGTATGCTAGTGGACAACACTCATGGTTCCCGTCGTCCTACAGAGCGCACAGACGAGAATGTGGCTGATGTAGCCGCCAACTCGCCATCGATCTCAACAGCTCAACATTTCACGCATTAGCCTGAGGAGAATTCTGCACAAAGATCTCGGGTTATTCGCTTACAAGGTCCAATTGACTCAGCAATTGAAGGCGCATAACCATCCGCTTCGTTATCGCTTTGCAATTCGGGCCTTAGAGCAGCTTGAATTGGACAACGATTTTGGACGCATTTTCATCCCGGCGGCTACGTTAACGAACAAAATTGCCACATCTGGGGCTCGAAAAACCCGCACGTTATTATCGAGAAGCCGATGATGTGGAAAGGCTGGCACTTTTGGACCGGGCATTGTACCATGACTAGGTGGTCTAACGTAAACGGATCCTTATTCAGACTTGAACCTCATCCCTCGACTGCAAGTTCCATAGAGAGTCGGACAAATGGTGGGATTATCAAGCCTCCCTTCGGCTTCACGGTTGGGTCAAAAAGGGACGAAGGCACAGGTTCAGGAATTTTCTTACAAGAATCGCAAATCGCCAACAACAACCAAGAACCTATCCTATGCTTGAACAATGTCAAGGACATACAGATAGACATTTGCATCCATCAAAGCCACCACTTCCATCACAATCAAGTCAAAATTGGTCAAGATATGGGAATAGGAAGAGCATCATGTTGAAATGAAAGGGCAGCGATGAGCTAGCTAGAACAGTCTCGGAATCAAAAGACATCTCGTTGGATTCTATAACACTAGCCGGAGTGAACTCTCCTCCTGTCATGTTTCGAGGCTACTTCGGGCCCAGTACATTGAGAACTCAGCCTCAGAGAACTCAGTATCGCTCAACAGACCACAGCCGACCCTCCTTATCGGTGTCTTCACAGGCCAGCACTGCCTACCACAACTAGTTTTAATTAGGTTCTATGTCTAAATTACCATAACTGGAGACAGCTAACGAGCGGAACAGTATTAATCAAAAGGAAAATGTTTTAAAATATTCTTATCAGTCATATGAAGCACGTGTTGAACATTGATCTGTCATAGGTAGAGGCAATGGCAATGGTTTAACAAGCGGTTCAGCTGGAACTATCTAGAGTAGACTCAGAACCAATTCGCCTTCTGGCACGAGGCTAATGCAATTGCTGCAACCCCAGAGTTGTATACCATACATCGGCACTGTTTAAGGACTTTCTTGTTCTTCATATTAAGCTCGGAAAATGTAGCTAGCGCAGTGCTTTCTGCTTGTGGAGTATCGCGATCCTTGTGGTACCCCAGCCTTTATTTCTGAATAATAGTTTGGCGGATTTGACGCAGAATAGTCTATTCGTAAGGTAGGTCTTCAACGTTAAGCTTTCATGCCAGACCTTGTCAAATTGTTTCTCCTTCAAAGGATCTTTTGATTACATATATTGCCATAAAACTCCTCTGCGTTCCCCAGCAGCTGGACAGTTTTGTTGAACATCTGCCCTGTATTCACACCTGCTCTATGCACTATCTATAGAATAAACCAGACGACAAGGCATCTTCTTGCCCAAATCCGGTCAATGTTTGGAATAGTCTAGAGGAACTGTTCCCGAATTGCAGATCAGAATTCGATCATCACCCTGTAAAGCTCAAGAGCATGAATGCTGTCATGTGGGGCATTAAAGTCGATGAAGAGATGGTGTGTCTCGACTTGAAATTCTTTGGTCTTTTCCAGGATTTGCCGGATCTGCCGGACCGAAAGCCAACACATTGGCAGAAAAGTCTCAGACGTTTACACAATACCTTGGATAAGATCTTGTACGCGACCTTAAGCATGGGTATGCCTAGATTGTTCTTACAAGAGCTGGATAGTCTCCAAGATTCCTTCCGACTGTTTTTCTTTTTCTTGATGCTATCTACGACGTCCAGGAAGGCAGGGTTCTAAAGCCTTTGGCTTGTACAACATAGTTCACGATACCTTCCTTAGAGCGCATAAAGGGTGGAGTCCTCTTGCTGCAACACGCAGTGGTCTTTCATTTTCATACGTAAACCACTGGATCCTATCGCGATACTGCTCGATAATCGTCGGAACTTCCGACGTCGATTTTTCAGGTATTTTTTCGGAGTTATAGGATCTTGAATGTTGAGGCCAAAGTTCCAATGCAACTTTCTATAGTCTGTAATTGCAACTACATTTATCGGTGCTTATTTTGCAACGATCTTCGCTTGTCGACTATTTGTAGCTCGACTCCAGGTGAAGAGCCAACCTTTTCAATCACTGAATTCCATTTTTGACGCACTAGCAGAGACATTCGTTCTAAAGCTGGAAATGGAGATGGAGTTCCACTTGAACTTCTTGAAAAAGGATCAATCAATGGCAATCAAAAATGGCTCTCTTTTCGTAGATACCTACTTTGTCGTCTCTATATATTATTTGGATGCTTTTCGAAAATCAAAATACATATGTTAAATGTAATGCAGCGGTATTTGCTTTATTAGCTTATAAATGAATTTCAAGTTCCATGCTCTGAACGAGCACTGCTAAGACGAACGAACTTCATCCGCTGCCATTCGATCAGCACTTAGCTGTTGTCATCGTAAGATATAACCAAACGTTCAGGCATAACGTCTAAACTTAGATTCAACACCTACGAATAAAAAAAAACATTAATCATGGTCTAGTTAAATTATAATAGAACATGACATACTTTGTCAGCAATAACAGTCGCTGTAACTATCTCTGCTATTCTCAATGCAATTTTTGCTGCTATTGCAACCATTCCAAGTATTGACATTTTTTGACCTTTAAGACACAGTTTTGAAAATGAACTGATTGAAGACACACAGCGATGGGCTTTTAAAGCCTTTGCTCTTAATTAAATTTTTAATTAAATCAGCTGCGGCACAAATCGTTAATTATTTGTGTGCTAATTGCGTTGCCATGGCCAATGTTGTTATTTCCACTCACCTTGTAGTTTTAAAGGTTAGCTGCACTTGAATTTTTTTATCCTAACTAAGGACTGAAGGCTGAATACTTTGCTTCTTCCTTATTAAGGAGGTTTCTGATGCACGTAGGGAATGGATGTGTATGCCATCATGTCATAGCCCATAACTTACTATTAAGTCGCTTTTGGTCTGTTATGGAGAGTCGCACATCTCCGAAGAAAATCCATGTTTCTTAATTCGAAAAGAGGTAGAGATAGGATGGCGCCTCGATGTTTTTTTTTTTCTTCAAAAAAGACATAAAAGGAGGCAGCGTTCAGAAATTACACACCACTGACATTTAGGCGCAACTTTTGAAAAGCTTCATGACCTGCTCTTGACTTGTAATTGTTTGATGGGATAAATATTCCTTTCAAGTCAGATAGAATCACATTCTATCGAAGTTCCTCCCTGATGAGGTCTTCTTCAGGACCAAATGTGTTCTGAATGAATTTTGTTTTCACTTATTTGGGTTTTCCAATTGGGTCATAACAATTTTGTACTTAAATACAAATGCACTCTTAAACTTTTTTTTATCATCTGTTAATGTCGAAATGTCAGGAAAGGTTTACATTTTTATGATAATGAAGCTCAACGACTAGTAACGTTTGGAGATGATTGAAAATTACAACCGAAATTCCGAGTCGGTGGTTGTAATTTTTGTAATTTTAAGAGCGCTAGGTGCAATTTTCGGTCCTAATAACCGTTTTGATAGACAGGCTGTGCCTGCTAAAGTGAATAAAATTTAGTCAATATAATTGCTGTTGAATGCTCCTTGTACCAATGAGATAACGTACCGGTCGAAGGACCAAAAATATCCTCGCCGCAAGTGCTTCAGTACGAAATGAACAATATCGACCACCATACAAAATCAAATTGACTGAAGAACTGAGGCAAATCTTTCATTTTATAGAAAATGCCGCTGCAGGTTGATATGAACCTGGGCCTCTACTAACAAGCTTCTGCCTCCAACTGGCATTCGATCTAGAGATGGAGATGAAGATCGAGTTACACAATAAATGACACTCTTTTCGTAGATACCTACTTTGTCTGCAAGGTTAACATTATGTTTTGAGAAGCAACAACAGCGACAACTTACCATTCTCTATATATTATTAGGATGCTTTTCGAAAATCAAAATATGTGAAATGCAATGCAGCGGTATTTGCTTTATTAGTTTATAAATGAATTTCAAGTTCCATGCTCTGAACGAGCACTGCTAAGACGAACGAATTTCATCCGCTGCCATTCGATTAGCTCTTAGCTGTTGTCATCGTAAGATATAACCAAACGTTCAGGCATATCGTCTAAACTTAGATTCAACACCTACGAATAAAAAAAAACATTAATCATGGTCTAGTTAAATTATAATAGAACATGACATACTTTGTCAGCAATAACAGCCCCTCCAACCATCTCTGCTATTCTCAATGCAATTTTTGCTGCTATTGCAAGCATTCCAATTATTGACATTTTTTAACCTTTAAGACACAGTTTTGAAAATGAACTGATTGAAGATACACAGCGATGGGCTTTTAAAGCCTTTGCTCTTAATTAAATTTTTAATTAAATCAGCTGCGGCACAAATCGTTAATTATTTGTGTGCTAATTGCGTTGCCATGGCCAATGTTGTTATTTCCACTCACCTTGTAGTTTTAAAGGTTAGCTGCACTTGAATTTTTTTATCCTAACTAAGGACTGAAGTCTGAATACTTTGAGAAATGGCGCTACAGGTTGATGTGAACCTGGGTCTCTACTCACAAGCTTCTGCCTCCGATTCTGCACTCCAAGTCGGTTGATGTATCATTCTACCTGTGCTTGTTTCTAAAGACGATGTCTTCCACCAATGCTTTGTCTCTCTGGGTTGTTTTTAAGGACTCTATGAGTCGGAGTATTTGCGTCTACATACTATTTTTATTGGTGATTAGCGACGTGATAAATGCGGCCTTTTCAATTCGATGGACTCTTACATCTGAACTCAAACACGTCGACTACGCCGACGACGTATGCCTGTTGTCACACAGAAACGAGGAAGCTGCAAACGTTCGTCTATAGGTGCCTACGATATAGCTTTAGGATTTTCTGGCCAAATCGTCTCTCTACCGAACAACTCTATCAGAGGAACGACGACAGTACGACGACGAATGTGGCAGTGGATTGGACATCCTCTCCAAAAGGGTGACAGGTCCATAGGTAGCCACGCGATGCAATGGATCCCGCTTACTCAGGATGGCAGGATACGCGGTGGTCCTAGGAGTACGTGGCGCAGAACAGTTGTGAAGGAAGAACTGCAACAGGGAAAGAGTTGGGGTGAACTGAGACATATTTCGGCTCGTAGGCATTGTCGAGGCCCTAGGACCTCAGGATACAGGACTTAAGTAAGTACGTAAAGTATTTGCGTCTATATGTCCTAGTCTTACTACACGGGTTGCTCGATGTTGCTGTACGAACTGTAGTTTGTAGCTTTTACAAAGCGACCGAGGATTTTTTCATCAACTTTATGTACAGTTCAAGTTTCAGCGTTATAAAACAGGACTCTAGGGGAGGTTAAGGGATCTAATACTCAAACATAGATTGGTGATTGGTAACTCGTTGTTTAGTTGTGAGTCGACAGTCGATTGTGACGTTTTGTCCATGTTATGTGGCCCTTCTTGTTGACAGAATACTATAATGGGTGACCAGAAAGCAATAAGATGTTTCAACAGCTGTCAAAGGGACCAATGACATGAATGTTGCTTCAAAATGAGGTCAGACTAAATTTTATATCTCACACCGTCGTTTTTATCTGCTCACCCTGTGTTTGGTTTTGCACTTTAATTTATCACTAAACCCCTTCCCTGCGACTAATTGTTTGTGACAGCTGGTTGCTTTCTGTCAATCTCATCCGTCATACTCTAGTAGTCGCACGGACTTTTCAAAGACTGTGCCTTCCTTTGAACGAAAGAAGTAAGTTATGCACCTTGTCTGTGTCCTTTTGTGACATCTAAGGTCTCGATGGCCTCGTTACCGATCTCTAGGAAGCAACGAGCATTATCCTGCGTACGCGAATGCGTTTGACAGAAATGTCAAAGCTAGACATGTCTCTGTACAGCTTGTCTCCATCGATTTGGACTTCTTGGGTGTGTTTTTTTTTTCAAGGTCCCTCCAAGTGTCGATACAGACCGATCAGACTGTTGCCGAAGACTTTCCGGTGGTCACACAGCTTTCTCGTTTGCTTGGGAGAGAGAGAGTTCAATGATTTTTGGCAGCAATTGTCTCCAGCCCGATCGTGTCTGTTGTTTTGCTTTCCTCTGTCCGTGTTATCATGTGTAAGCGAAACAAATAGCTCGAAACGAATTAAAGAACAAATGCCGATTGGCTCCAAGTCCGGATGACATTTCACCATCAATTTACAATCTCCAGGGCCCGCCAAGGCAAGACGTAGTGTGTACGTGTACGTGTTCATCGCACATGGCCGCGTATACCTTTAGCATTCAGTTCAAAGGAAACTGGATAATAAATCTGTCCAGTTAGTGAAAAATTTTAATTTAAATTCCACACATAATTATGGCAGCAAATAATTTGCCTTCTCTTTGAGGCTCTCCTCCAGCAGCTCCTGCTGCTGGTCTTCAATGGATATCTCATATCCAAAGAGACTATCAAAACCAAAAAAAAAAAATATCTTATTTGTTTTTTTCAATTTAAATTGGAATACTTCAAAGAGTGTGAGACCCACCGGCATCAGCACACGCAATGAAAACAATAAACATATCCATCATGACATGACGGGTGCGTCGGATCCCGGGTCCCATATGTGTGTTTTCATTTGGAAAAGTTCCCTCGCAAGGGGGGCTGGGGGCTAACAGAGACGCAATTGTGATGGTTTCGTCTCTCTGGACCAAGCAGCGTGAAATTGAATTCAAGATCCGCAAAGTTTTCGGGTTTTTATCCATTAACGCCGCAGCTACTTAGCGGTAGAACGTTTTAATTTAGTTAAAGATAGCGCGCATCCATGTGCCGGCAGTCTGTATGTATAGGTATTTCTGGTTTCTATCCAGGTGCGAACATACGAAAATGATTCTTTTGATTTAGTGCTGCAATTAAGTTCTATTTTGATAATTAATAAAGCAATTGGTCGGCGAGTTAAATGGCTGCTCTCGGAAGAGTCTGGCGGGATGGAATATTTTTTATGGGCTCATCTGGTCTTTGATTAGCTTGGGCTATAAATTGAGTATATTTTCAGCTACAAGTGTAAATATTTATCGAATCGAGAATCGTAATGAGAAAGAGTTTATCGATGACAGCTGAAGCGGCAGGTAGACTATGGAATGTATTGTGATACTGGCTCTTGTGATTCACCCATTCGAATGGATAGTCTACCAAACTCAGTTGGAGACATCTGATGAACTTCAGCATCTGCGTAAATATTTTCAACTCATTACCTTGAGTTGAGCACTGTCTGAAACTTAAAACTAAGTCTGCGTTTCGGTGTACTCTAGAGAAACTGTCAGTTCATTTGGTACTATAAGACGCACATTCTGGAATGTATTGCCAAAAACCTAGAGTAAGCTTGCGTACATTGCATTCTCTCGTTCTCCAGAGATTGAACCGGGAAGCCCTTGCTACATAGTGCAACGCACTAACCACTTAATCCACGCTTCTCGCCTTGCTTCATATGGGTATCATGTGAAATTTTATAGTGAAATTCTTTCCCACCGAAAGTGAGCGATAATCTCACTATGAATTCGGTGGAAGTATTTCCCAAATTGAAGTTTACTTTTCTGATTTATTTAATACATTTTGAATGGGAAATACTTCCATCTTCGAGAAGTGGATTTTGTTCCCACTAGAGGTGGAATAAATTCCCTTTTCTGCTGTAAATTTTCAAAGAAAATATGATAATCTTAAATGAAATATAAATAATGTTCTATTTTTTATATTTTCAGGTATGTACGTGGCTCTAAGTTATTGGTAAGAACTACATATATAGGTCATAGGTTTCTAAGTGTAGATAGATAGGTTAAGCAAGTTAAGTTTGCTACATTAGCTATACGTTTGTCAATTTAATGACTTCGATCGGAGTAAGTCTCATTCAACTAATGACCCCTCTCTTCGTAATCCATCTCCTAAGCAATGATTCTAATTTGTCTCATTGTGGATAGAGTCTGAGGGGCTATTCCATTTAGAATATGTCGACAGGGAATGAGCCCTTTTTCTCTGGTTTTTCAGGATAATTCATTTCAGAAGTTTTTGAAGGAGTTTTGACAGCAAATCAGATCAAACTATCTGAACCATTTAGGATTTGGGATATTACCTTCTGCTTTACTCAGAGTGGGCTTTACTGAAAATTTGGTACAAAGCCAAATATATGGAAAATAGCGAACATTTTCGACCGAACAAGTCGGTTTTGTACAAAGTTAGTCCTCACAAATGTACAAGATCTAGTACGACAGGTGTCAGTGTCCTTATCAAAGGAAAAAGCCAACATCAGTGGGGAGTTACAGAATGCTTTCCAAAGAGTATTTCTCTCGAGCTTGACCTTAAGGTCCATCTCGAATCTGAATCTAAAACAAAACAATGAAGGAACCTCTTCGACGGAAAACTGTCGACACCTTTCGATTCAGTCCGCTAATGTTTCAAAAAATTCAATGAGTATCCTACCGAGCAAATGGTACCAACTCACATGTTGTCAGACAGAATAAAAGCTTCCTCTCTCCATGAGAGTAGCAACATTTCCAAGCAACAAAAGCTCTGCAAAATTTCATCCCCATCTGAACGAAATGCAAAAACAAAAGAATACCCCACCAAAACAAATCAAAAAATTCGAGTACACACGCACACACACCAGACAGCACCCGAATCCGAGAGAAGTGGTGTATCTTTAAGATACATTCGCTTTGGTATTTTCCGGTTTAGTCTGTCGGCATTTGTGAATGGGAGAAGTTCGATTACACGCCATCCTAGTCATCGGCCATTCGTGACAGGATTGCCTTTCTTTTTTTTTTACGAAACTGCTTTTAGTGTTTGAAAAGTGATTTGTTTTTGTCCCAAAAAAAAAAAAAAAAACAGGATCAAGGATTTCATCTGTGAAAAATCCTCCCATCATCTTGTAAACGGAAATCAATTGAAAAGTAAAAAACGAAAGGAAACTGAAACGATAAACGACTAGTGCTGGGCAAATGTGTGTCAGTAAGGATTGCCTTAACAAGGATAATGTGAAAACGGAAATTTGCGTTAAAGGATATTATCTGCCATCTACTCGTAGCCGTGCTTAGTGCGACAAATTGCAATTCTGTTTGTTTGGTGAATTTTTAATTGAGTGCACGAGTATCCTGTGTGTTCGGGTCATGTGACCGAGTCCTGTATGAATAAAGAAAATTTGAAAGTGATTAATTTGCTATAAAATGGTAAACAAAATGAAAAAGTGTTTTATGTGAACAAAACAAAAAAAAAAAAGGAAGTTTAACTAAAACTTATGAATAAATCATCAGAGTGAATAATTGCATAATTTTACTGTACACCGTTGCACAACTCTAAGGCAGCTGTTACATTAAGGAAATTGCTTGCAAACTCAGGAAATACGAGTGAACATCGCTGGTTAGATTGGTTGCGGCTTTCAACAACTTTGGATGGTAATTTGAATTTGTTTCTATCGAAAGAGGGAGTTATGTAGATTAGGTGTCGACTATTGTGGACTCTTTTGTTATATAGTATCTGTGTTTGAATTTTAAACGAGTCAGAGGTTGTGACACAAGATAGGAAAGTGGGACTACCTCAATTGTTTCTCGGTTTTGCATACATATACGTATGCCAGCTGTAGGAGGAGTTCCATGAGGCATGATCATCAGCCGACACTCATTGTTGGGCCTAAATTCTTAAACACTTGTTCCATTTTCTTAGCACTTTTCTACTTTTGAGACAATCTTCCAGCTCAAAGCACATTTAGAAGGATTCAAAGGGAGTGTATCTTGAGCTCTTACAGCTACCTATGAGCATCCATATCGGGGTTTAGATATTGAAATGGCTACATTCTATGAAAAATTTAGTCCGTAGATACTACAGATTTGACCACAGTCGTTCTTGTCAAATGGACTTTCTAATCAAGCTACAAATGGTGGAGAAAACTGATGCAAAGTAAGTGCAGATACTCCATGATTGCTCTGCCTGATCCAAAACATGTCACCTCATCATGTTCTGCTATTTAGAGATTTTCAAAAGCTATGTATCTCTTCCGTCGAAAAGCTACTTATAGGTTTGAATAGACAGTAGTCCTACGTAGAATACATAGAGTAAGGCAACATTTCTCAAACGAACTCCGTAAGATCGTAGACGGTTTCTTCTTGGCTCATGCATCACTGGCCTGTTACCCTCACTTTTGTTTACATAGGAAGGGAGGGAGTGAGCCACTATTAACACTGGTTAACTCTTTACACCACATACTGTCCGATTCAATCTATCCATAGTGTTCGCTTTGTTCGTGTCGTAATCAAAAAACCTCGGTACCAAGCCTCTACTTAAAGTTTACCTAAGCATCTCCTAAACTGAACCAAGTGGTCTTATGGGTTTAAGTCCAGAAACCTTGGAAACCATAGACTATCCAATAGTGCGGAGAGCAACAAATTCACCTGACTCCTAGTCAATCTATGCATAAACAACGAGCAACTGAGCGATCAGCAGATCTTGCCACACACTTTACTTGTTCAAACTTATCTCAAACAATTCAGTTCATCACGTTACGGGCAGTATTCATCCGGAAGATGTCATAATTAGCTCTCCTATCTTCTATGACTTCTAGGCAGTCAATCTTCGGAGAACGATGTACTTCAAAGGGTAAACTGGCTTTCTAATCACAGGCTCTGTGGACTCAATTTTGGGCATAAAAATTGTCGTTTGGTCTGTCATTAATTGGTTCGACACACAGGTGTCTTTTTCCATTGGAATTCATAGCAAGGTTGGTGTCTAGGCTTTCGATAGTTTTCTACTTAACAAAGACTGTGGCACTAAATAGGTTGATGTACATATAACAATATTTTCAAAGGACTAACAGCAGGAGTCTCTTCCCCTGTAACAAATGCTCAAAGGCAAACTTGCCTTTATGCTTCCTTATGCCTACTCCAGACTGAATAGATACATCATTTAGTTTCGGTCCATTGTCCTGGTGTTGTCGGTGGTGCAATAGATGCCTTTCCTTAGAGAAAATGGAGTCTCTTGAGTACGTTGCGTTGGTCCTTTGCTTAACTCCAAATCTAGGCGTAGAATCCGCTGAATTTCTATGTTCGTCTCCTTCCCATAGAGTTGAGGTAGTATTTATCGGTCATATGAAGCTTATCGTCCGGACTAACCAACTTGGAGCATAACTGGCAGGATGTGGTTGTTTCAACTTCGTAACAAATGAATTCTGTATACATTGCCAGCTAAAGCCAAGTTTGGACTAAAGCCGATGGACTTACTTAGCTCCAACATGGAGTAATCCCATTCTAATGGAATGAGTAGGCCAATTCAAATCCAATTCCGTTCACAAAAATGGGTATCTACTCAACCGGCAACTAAGTCCTTCAAACTTCTAAAACTTTGAATGAAAAGAAATGCAATTACAGGCCATCCTTTCAAGGATTATGGTTCAGTCAGCGTCCATTTCCATCTCCACAAAGTTTTACGACAAAACCTATGTTGAATACAGACTTCTGCCATAATTTGCCCACTCAAGCAGTCACTGACCCTCTGTTCCACTACGGAGAACTCGAACTCCATGCACTACTTCTATTTATCTATTCGTTCACCCTTCAAAAAAAAAAGAAAGGAACCATCTCAAAACCGCATCTTAATGCCATTCATTTGAATATCTTTAGAAAACCCTCATATCCTTTTCAATTTAAAACTCAACAGGCTTTCAAGCCAACACAAGAAAACAAAAAAAAGGACCTTTCCATTCCTTTGTACCAAAACGAAGATACAAATGATGGTCCACATCCGAAGCTCATATCTCCTCGGCTATTGTTCTTTTATGAGATTTTGAAAAACTTTCCCGTATTCATGTTAAAGTTTGGTTCAGTTTCTCTTTCCAAGAACAGTCCATGCTCGAAATGATTTAATGAAAAGGATACGAGTGTGTGTTGAGGGATTGAATGAACGTTCAGGGGTCCATGCTCTAACTATAGGTACTCGTACTCGGTGGTTCGTCCGACTAGGCGAGTTTGTTTCAAGAATTCTCGTTAAAAGATACATTTTGAATTATATTTTAACAAAAAAAGAAAAAAGTATTCTTTTTCTTTTATTCAAATGACATGAGTATGTCAGTGTCAGTGGTGTGTGGCTTTGATGGCAAAAGGTCTCTTCAAGGCGTTTGTGTATTTTTAAAACTGCCAAACGCACATGTTTCGTATGATATTTCACAGCAGGGAATTATTAAAATTGTATTTTAAATTAGTTTTGTTATATGCCAGTCATATTGGTTTGATGGATTGGTGTGAGGAATTTTTGTTGAAATAATTATCGAATAAAATTCTGGGTGCGTTCTGTGGCTCGAAATCGAGGTGGTATGACGTGAAACTGTAAGATTATGTTCTTAAGATCTTGGGTCTGCTTACGGATTTCTTTTAGAAAAATGGCTGTTCTGATGTCTTGCATGTATTTGGAGGCTCTTTGACTAGGACTTTCACTGAATAGAGTCAGGGGCAAGCTCATTCTAACTCAGTACTCATTGCTTTCTCTTAGATTCTTGTTGCATTTGTAGGAGGGGATGTCTGATTCTTGAAGTCTCCATTCTTTTACTACATCCAAGTATCTGTCGGGTATAGCACATGTTTTCTAGTTATCAAGCATTGGAAGACTACTTCATCATCATCGCTCACCAAGCACCACCCAACAGATAGGAAATGACTTCATTTAGGTCGTATTCTCCTCACAAGGATAATCATTTCGAAATATAAAGAATGGGAAAGGTTTTTTCATGAACTGGTTTGGAACACAGGTGTTGTTCTCTGTTGCAGTTTCTCCATTGGGTTGGTGTCCAAGCTAGCTATGCAAAATAGCTAAACTTTCCACAATTTTCTACTCAAAGGTGAAACCCCAGCCACCTACAGGTATCTGTTAAGCATATGTTTCTTGGACTAGGAGCAGAAGGATACTCATTTTGAAAAGAACGAGAAATGGTTTGAAACAAGGCATTTCTTGGCAGTTTTGTCATACATTTGTAGTTGCTGCATCCTTGGGTATCCTTGTCATCAGCAAGGATGCTTATAGTACTCTCCCTGTCAATGTTTTTGGCCACCGTATATCCTTGTTGTTCATTTGTAATGGGTTCACTTAAAGAGTGCCTGACAGTTTCGCTGTTTCTCAGTTTGTTTCAGCGAGGTGCTGAGGGCCTATTTGCTTCCAAATCCACGGGTATTTGGGTTGAAGTCTCACTATACGGCTGGAGCGCATGATACTCTGAATGTTGCAATTCTGTGTACTGTAGCATTGGTATGTTCACCAAGCTGTATAGTAGATATTGTATTCTACTCGTTGTCTACCACTTATTAGAACAGGAACAGTCTGTTGGTCTATTAGTTCCAGGCTTGAAGCTTGAAACCATAGCTTTGGATCTCTTAACATTTGACTCCAGTGTCCGAAAAGATGATTTTATATCCTCGTCTCGGCTTCAGTATGAACATATGTATGTCATCGTTCATTCTATCCTTGGACATTATTATTATTCTCAATATAAGGTTCTAACTATGCTTTTGTTACGACTGCACAGTACGGACTGGTTAAGCCTAGGTTACTGTCATGTGAGCCGCCGTTCTAAGCCATCCTAGGGTAGATTCCTCGAAATGCAGCTTTATGATGTAATTCAGTGATTCTCTTTGGAGTTAAGGCGTTCATAAGAGCTATCTTGTCGCAGGCTTTTTCTAAGTTGTTCCTGAAAGTTGACCCTTAGGTTCAGTATCACTTGATAGATATCGGAGACACACTACTTCCTCATCTGTCTATTGCTTACGTCGGACTTTTTCGCTAGTTCATTACAGATGTGTCCATCAAACCAATTAATTTTGCTTCTGTCGGAAATACGAGGCTCAGTCCAGAGTTATAGAACTCGTTCCTAACACAGACCCCTGTGGGACTCCACCAGAGAGGAGGTATTCATGTATCTCAGTGGATCGTCACCAGTTTTATTGGTTTAAAGGATTCTATTCTTTGTGTTCCCAATTCAAGGAATTCTAGTTAGCCTATAGTGGATTATTGCATTACCGAGCATTGGTTCTACTCAATAGCTATCACTCTATCCAATCAAATCTAATCTCTTTGAAATCGTCTAACGACTTCATCAACGTCCCATGGAGAGGATAATCGTTTCCACACCAATTACTCCCACAAGGTGCTGTCAAACACGCACAATTCGATTTCTCGGAATAATAAACACTTCCGGTTGATTAATTTTCGTCATACCTTGTCAAACACCTCGTCGATACACTCAAAAGTTTCGAGTATCTTGTTGGTAAAAAAAAAACAAAAAATTAATTTCAAAACCTCTAGAAAGGTATCACCTTGTTCAAAGCCTATTCATCTGAGAATTATCCTTCTGACACCCGTAAGATACTTTCACCTTTCTGCGAATTCACTTCAAAATACAAGGGAGGCCCCCGCAGCTCGTTTGTTTTGCTTGAGAATCGTATGTATGCCGAGAACACAGTTTCTAATTAATAATTCACACACTCGTGCTCTTGCAGAATCCTTTTCAATTAAATTCCTTGATGATCATTGTGGTGGATAATGGCGATAAGATTCGCGATAAGTGGGTTTCTTTAAAGTTGAATTCGAAAGTAGGAGGCTTAGTCGTAGGCGTAGCTATTTCTTGGAATATCCTTAAAGCCACAGACAGAGAAGGCTTTGCTTTAAATACGAAGAACGTGTATGTGGATTCTCGTCATACCATCGAGTCCTTGGACATCTGTCATCGAGGGTTTGATAGTTTGATTTTGAAATGGAAATTGGTATCATCTTGCTGGGTTAGGGTTTAAGTTGTATCTAATCCTTGTCGTTCTGCAAGTATTCATTAAAAACTTTTCGCAATTACTTTTTCAAGAACTGAAAGTCATTTGGTCTTCGTTAGAGACCAGCAGCTACCCTCGAAACTCACGAAAATATTAATTCAACCCATCTGGTACTGAATCAGATTCATTTCCATTTCGCTTGAAAGTTACAGCGGGTAACCCTGGCCCAGAGAGGGGGGATTGTATTCGTCTCCCATTGTATTGCGGCACACTCCTTTCTGGCTTTCTGAAATGTTGAATGTTTCGAAAAGTGCCTGATTTATGGACTGTTGCGGGGTATTTGTGGCATATTGAACTGAAGTTCTTTAGAAAGTTTCCTCATGGCAGAACCCGGTGCAAGGCAAAATAATGAAAGGCTTTACTCGCGCCATTGTGGACTTGTGGGAATATCCTTCTTTCTGGTCCTTCAGTGTGTATAACAATGGAAAAGTTCCTATGCAACAGAATGCCATTGCACTATACACAAGAGTGCACTTTAAAATGCTTAAATTTATCTTTAATCAGCTGACAGCGAACAATGTAAATGTCTTCTGATGTTGCAAGGAGTTTTGGTTTTCCGAGGGAACATCCTTTGGTATATGGTGGTAACCTTTCTTAGATTGACTTACAAAGCTGTATGCTCGACTTAGAAACCGAGGATTCGTTGAATGATTTGAAAACGGCAGGGGGTCCTGACATAATTTTTAGATCCTTGCTAAGTCCGTCGCCGATGAACATAGTGCTTATCTTCCAGGTCATAGTAGCACTGGTCGGAAAGCGGTCTAAAATGATCTGCTACTGCTTGCACCTTCCGCTGATCTTAGTAGGTCTCTGCTGGTACATCGTAGTTGTTGGGTGGACCTCAAATAATCTTCTAAAGCGATTGTTTCACGGTCTTGGATTTTCAGTCAAATTCTTGAAACATTCGCAATTCTGCTTAAAAAACTTTCCACCTTTGCTTTCAAGATTCCCTTCACAGATTCGTGATGGGATTTAAGTCTGGAATCTGTGATGGTCAACTTGAAACTTAAATTTTGTTACCAAACTCAGCCAGTTTTTGTTCCATACTTCGAATCAGTATCGTGGACAAGCCTTAAAGCTAAGAGAAGGTTTTTAAAAGCGTAAGGCTCCAGAGTATTCAGCCAAATACTCCACCCAAAGGACTGATACCATTCCACGAAAATAACAATCCAAACCATAACACGATTCAAGCCAACTGAGCTCGGATTCGTCACTCTAAAAAAGACCAAACCTTCTTCATCATGTTCTTGACTGAAACAAGGGACTTGCAGTAAATTTATGTAGTCCTGGCTCTATTCGGCGGGCATGTTTAGATGTGATATTCCCCCTGATGTTTCTCGTAAGTTCTGTCCAAAATTGGCGCCTGAACAAGTACAAATATCGTTTCGTTTTGGCCATCGTGGAGCTGGCATATATGTACCTGTATCTGTCAGTTGAGTCAAGGTACCCCGAAGAAGGAGACTCTGTTAAAGGAAGCAAGGTACTCCATGGACTTCCAAGTATATACCGCATACTGGACCTCTATTGGCTACGCGATATGGAGAGAGAGTGTAGGAGTTTTTGACATACTAGAAGCGAGGTGTCTGTCCTCCATGCTACAGAGGCAACCGTCTTTAAACTCACACATTGGCTTTAACCACCGACCTATTCAAGCTCAAGGTTTCATTTAGAAATGATGGAAGCCTTGGATGTCTTTCCTTGGTTGCTACCCCAAGTTAACTTTCTCAGTTAGAACGACTGTTCTTTTGACTCCATTCAGTGAGAGTATGAGAATCTGCTTTACGTGAGCTCATCCTGTGCTATATCCTGAACGAATGTGTAGCCTACTCTACTGAACTCATTTCTAATATAAGAGTGTTCGTCATGTCCCTAAAAACCCTAAAATATACACTCTAAGGATGCAGATGTGGGTATACAATGTCTTTTTGAATCCAATTTTCCTCTAGGCAATCATAGAAAAATCCTAGTATGAATCCTTTGTCTGCTTTACTCATAGTATGGATCTCATCTACACTCCTCAGCTCGCATTCTTAGGTCACTTCAGTATCTTCAGTAACTCATAGACCTTCTCTGGGCTCTAGCTTTCGTGTGGACTCTCTACCAATGGTTATGAATGATCTAATATTTGCTTCTAATTGGTTCAAAACGATGTTCATAAATTTCTGTAATCGCTGGGCGGATTGTAGAACTTATCCTCTCTAAAGCTCTGGCTTCATTGTATCGTTTTGTCTACCCTTGTATCCTTTTTCATACTACACCAAGGTTTTCTTTGATGTTCTAATGGCTGCAATGCCCCATACTCCCACCAGGATAGCTAGAGACTCTTAGTATTCCCCCCCAACTTCCATGCGTCCTTAAACCTCTTTAAAGGTCACCTCACACAATCCGCATTATTCAAGCAGAGCTCCTCCACAGTGGTGAACAGAAGAGGACTATCTCCCATTTTAATGATTCCGAACGATCCTTTATCCGCCTCCATGTGAAGTCATTAAATTTCCACAAGTCCATTGAATATTCATGATACCTTTCACCTTGCATTGCATATTTATAGTTTCGTGAACATACTTCTGCTTCGCTTCATAAAAAACATCCTTAATTACCTGAACAGCATACAGCCCCATAGACACACAGTAGGTATAGAAGGAGCCCCATCTCCGCAGCCAGTTTCTGCGAAATTCAATTTACATGAAGACCTATTACATAGCCGAGTTAGCTCGGAAGCATTTTAATAAGAAACATGGCCTGATGAACCAGTTCACATGGAGAACCAAATTAAGCAAAAAATAATGTTTAACCGAACCGCCTTAGCTAAACAATGCATCCAGCAAGAGGACTCCGCCCTCCTCGAGGGAAAACAAACAAAAAAACAGAACTCCGTCGTCTCCTTGGCATCTGTTCTCGGAAAATTGCGTAATTAATATATTCGGTTGGTCCTTGTATCCCATTGGGGCTAATGATCACGATGCGAATGATTTACTGTAGTAAAACAGATCGAATCCTGTCGGAGGATTAAGTCCTCCACAACAGCATGCTGCACACATGCCAATCAGGAAGATTAAGTTAAAGCCACGACTTTAATGTGGCAAGGACTTGTGTATCGCTATGTGTGTGTGTGGCGGGTGAGCTTTACCTTTTTGATTCTCGCACAAGTGGGTCCATATGTAGTTTTAATTTTCGCGCAAATTGCAAAATAAATGCTACACGGACATTAAGCATGACCCCGTGTTTGAGTGCGCGCCCGCCCGCCATGCCATCGTCGGAATATATACAATTAACCTACATTTGAGAGGACAACACACTCTGGCACACAAAGGGCGAGGATATGTATAATTTACCAGCACATATGGTAAACTATGGGGTGAAGGTCTAGCAGTGACGAGCTGTGTGGCCTGTTATCCAATGCCGGGATCTCTATCCAAAGGCAGAGATACGAGTATCTAGGAGGCCAATTGAAATGATTTTTATTTGAATAGTCCTGTGTGATTGTGATGGAGGCAGTGTGATGAGATAATATTTTCCAATTGTGTTGGTACTCCTTGTGGCGCTGGGAGTGTAATGAAAATGCCATTGCACGTAATCGATGCGTGTAGTAGTCGGGATGAAGAACTGTGGTGCCGCACAGAGGATGTGCTGTGCGAAATGATGTCCTAGACAATGTTTTGAGTTGCAGAGATGAACGAAGAAATAAGACGTGCACATAGGATACTTCACTTGATACCCATCAGGATGGAACAGGGGTAACGAGATCCTTTACAGGATGGAAAGATACGTTTTCAAAATTCTTTCATTCATCGAATGGGTTGTCAGATGTGCTTAATCACTTGACAATCTGCCCATGAGTCTCATGTGAGAAAAACATTTTCCTTAAGTAGATCGGTAGACTCTAAGAGCGTTGTAAGCCCTTGAGCATACAAACATTCATCTGACTCGAGTTGAAGTTACATTAGAAACTTTAACTGAAACTTTTCAAGGACTTCTCTTGTCCAACTTGGAAATTGAACCCATGTTCAGAATATCTAACTAGTCTTTGCCATCAAACCCAAGTATTCCAACCCAACGATCACATATTACGATATCTTCAAGCTCTGACTTGCAACTTCGAATGATTAGTCTAATATCTCAAGGACCTAGAGATACTATCCTTAAATGGATGTAACTTTCTGGGAAAACGAAACCAAGGTCAGTAGCTCCTTTATTTTGGAAGAGAAGCTATGAACTGTGCAGTTATTATACTGAGAACTAGCACAACTCACAGATTTTTAAACCTCTTTGAGAGCACTATTATCCATTTTGTTATTCTTGCCCAGTTTTGCCAAACAAACATTGCTATCTTCTGAGTCGATTAAGTCGTCGAAGGCACCTCCATCCGTCCACATAAATTATTTCAAACAGTCCTCAGTCCACAAGGAGTACATTATGTATAGACTGATTCTGAATCTATCACTCAAGATCACTCCATAACATGATCACCAAATCGAAACACTGAAGATCACTTCAAGGCTAGACTGTAGAATTGAACATTTTTTGCAGAAACCTACTTAACTCATGATCCAACTATAGATGGTACAGCTGTTCTTAAGAAAAGTGACGTCGAGGATCACTGTAGATCATTTCCTAAATTCGATCAAACTACCTTTATTATGTACATATTGCCTAAACGAAAACAAGTACACATGAGTGGTTAACAGTCTCTTTCTAAGTTTTAGAACACTAAGTACAGTTGAGGATCAGTTTGTAACTGATGATCGCATCTAGGATAGATTTAAAAATATCCACTTGTCCAGAGACCTTGAATGTTATAGCATGTTCGTCGAATGCGAACATGGTGATCACGTCATCATTTATGGAAAACCTATCTTCACGATCACTGTCGATCAAAAATGTTGGTCTTACATCCTTGGAGTTTATAGGTTGGATCTTACGAGTTACTTTAATGGCAAAGTATTTATGGGTTCATCTTCATTTAAAGACCACAAAATATAATTGAAGATCACTTAAGATCACTTTATTAAAGATCATGAGAAAAGTAATCTTTTCGAGAAAGGACTGAAGAAAATTAAAGACATATTTGACCGAGGATCAGTAACCATTCTACAAGGACATGATCACCAAAGATCGCTTGTATATATCAATCAATGAAAGCAATGAAAAGTCCCCACCAAAGCATGCAAGATAAAAAGATTCTGACAGTCAGCAGCTTTGTTGACTGACCTAAACCGATACTGACGATCAGTGGAGATCACTGTTCGATCGAATTCAAATATGTTTGTTGCAACACTCCTTCAACAACTGAAAAGTATCTAACGAGGGAGCTGTACCATAAACAAACAGTCTTTGTACACCTGAAGTACACCTTGACACTACTCAATGCATGTTCTTGTGTTTCCCTTGTGTAGTGAAGCTACAAGTATCTGCACGGTGTATCCTCCATCTACCACCACTGTGCATTCGGACAGACAATCTGTACACATCCTCTGTTCATATTCATATCAAGATGTTAGCAGTTTTCCACAAATTGCCTCCAGTAGACACGGACGAACTCCACATCTGCTATCCTGCGGCCAGTCTGGTGTAACATCATCTGTATTGCCTTGTGGCGAAGGTTGGTAATTGAAATTCCGGAATCGCTATAACTGCCGTCATTATCATCATCATCAACACGCCAACCAATGGTAACCGCTCTGTGTGATTACCGTCATATACATACATCCTTCGAAAGGATTTCCAAGAAACATTGATTGCAGGTTTTCCGGATCTATCTGTTTATACATACATATACATTTTGCAATGGACACTAAAATGCTTGGGGGCTTCTTTAATCGAAGGCTTTTTCGCAAATCGCAAGATACCACGTGATAGATACAATTTATTTAAGAAAGGTTTTTCTTCTCCATTAAGGAATACCCCAGCTGGGTAATCCAGTTACTAGTCCGTGCTATTGAAATGGAAAATCAGATACAAATCCTATTTGGAGATGTGATTTCATTCGAACGGAACCACTTTTCTTTTGAGAAATATCAATATTTGTGGTCTTGGTCTTCCGGATATCTGTCAAACCTAGTTACGAATGGTACAGGATCCTTGATGAGGATACACTTGCCCCGGGGGTATTGTATCACATTTTTATTATCTATTTGTTGTCACCCCTTAAAGCTGATGAATAGCTATGTTTAATATCCGTTGATGGGATTTGTTGTGTGTTATGAACTTCAAAAGGATTCTAGTAACACATAGAGCTGGCGCTGTACCATGGCGATGAAAATGGTATTACTTCGCATGAATTTGATATTAAAATTGAAAGCCATTCAATCGGAGGAGTTATTTGTAGATTCCTTGGAGAAAAACCGAAGCAGAATGGTGTGGAATTGTTGTATCCTTACTACCCAACGTGGGATTGCATTCAAATTATCCCCAAAGTCTATCAACCATGATGTTTCTGTTTCATAGGAGACAGCTTAAAATCCTTTTGATTCCCTTTGGGATTCTATTATTCGGGATACACAGTCCTTGTTTGAAACAGTTCTGGTTGTTCAATCTCCCCATCCAGCTGCGGTGTTCCACACTCTCTCATTGCATCGTTGGTGGTAAATCCCTCTCAACCGAGTTGGTTGTAAAATCTTGCCTAATGCAAGCAGGACTAATAGCTGCAGATGAGTTTTCCTATGAATATCAACTGTGATATCTTTTTCTCGGAACAAATATCTGCATCGTTTGCTCTGTATCTATGCACGCTTAGGGACATCTGAATGAAAAGAGGTGTTCGGATCAAGATTTTAATAACCGAAATCCATTCTGTAACAAAACTGCCAGGGACAACGTAGCATATCTAATGAAATTCTGTGGCAATTCCGTCTGACCATCTATGTAGCTACGTATCCGTTGCAACATCCATTAATTTGTTACCAAAACCAAAACAGCAAACACAGCCTTATCCACTTTACCAACTGTTTTCAAAATTATCAAATAAAAAACCAATTAATTCTGTTTATTTGTTTTCATGGTGGTAATCCGCAAATACCTAAAAATTGATTTAGATATGTATTTCGGGTTTTTTTTGGCGTTTTGCGCAACGAAAATATTGATTTTTCATCCATGGCGCGTAATCAGCTTATTGTGGTAGAATCCTCGCGCACCATTGGTGGGATTAAAACCTCTCGGTCTGTCGTTAAATTTCTACGGAAATTAGGTTTCGTATCGGGGCGCGAAAAAGCAAAAAAAAAAAAAATATAGACTGCTACTCATATTTACAGGGAACTCTAATCCACTCGAAAATTTTCTATATACATACCGAAATCTAATTAATTTTGATTACACTTTCTGACGCACATTCTATCCGCACTAGCTGTTGAACTAATTGAGTGATAATATGAGTTACTAAATAGATTACCCATGCATGTATCCCCCTAGTTGTGTTTGGGACACACGTAGATACTCTGAACAGGACGTAGTAGCCGTAGTGGAATAGATGACGCTATCGATGTTTATTGAAGAATTTAATGAAACATTGGTGAGCAAACGATTTTCCGAAGATAAATGGGAAAATAAATGGCTTATGGGGCTGTCCCAGGCATGTATAATGGCCATGTGCGGCTGTGCGGGGAAGGTGATGAGTGAGATAGGATTACTGAAAGTCCTTCGTGTGTTTTGGTTTTTTACTCGCAAATACAGCGCTGGTTTTCATAAAGATGTTGGTATCTTGTTTGTATCCAGACGCATGTATCCTTACATCCACTTGGGTTTGTCTTTCAGTTTCATCTTCCGAAAGCGATTTTTTTGACTTTGCAGATGATAAGTGGATACCCATCCCATTTCCAAGAGCAAAATTCAACAACATTTCCTTTGCACCTTGACTCCGTATATGACGTGGCACTATCTGTGTCATAATTTGCGTCGATCTCTTTGTATCTTCCTACACTAATGACGATCACTCAATATGTGCTATTCAGTCGATTATGAGGAAAGTTATACTCTCGGATGTTTGTCAGATGCTTGCTTATGGTGAAACCGTGAAAAAGAAAACGTTGTTGTCGTCTCGGAATCGAATCAGCTTAGTACTCGGCTACCATCTACATCTAGTAATCCGATCCGATCACTTTCGGATTTGAGATCTCTATTGATTCTGAGTTCTCCATGCTTCAAGGTTGATCCCACTCTTCACATGTTTCGCAGTAAGCTGTAGGTAAGGAGGTTCCTGTGAATGATTTCCATCCGTCATGACCCATTTGCTAGTACTATTTACTAGTGATCCTCGATCGTCACTGCCAACACTCTGAAATCACTGACCCACAGTTGTCATTTCAAACGATCCTGTACAATGAGATCTCTTTGTGATCATTTGAACTCTCATGACTGTGATCACTGACTGATCTCTGGAGGGCTTTAGCACCATTCATCACCATTCATGTATTCGATCTGTATACGATCGTGTAAGTCACAAGACATAAAATTCCAGATTTGTTCGATTTGTGACTGACAACACTCTGAGATCACTGATCTTCTCCAGCTCTCCAGATCTCTCACTATCGATCACATTATCTCCATCTTCAACGAACATGATGTCGAAGTGTATGACAACTTGTATTCCCAAAACGGCCCGTTCGTTGTATGAGATACATATCCACACTCCACTTGTTCTTCCCTAACAACTATCATAAAAGTTTTTCCCCACTTTCCTGAATCCTGCGGGAGCCCCTGACATTTCCAAATTTCGTTATAAGCTTTGTCCAAAAAGAAAAATAAATAAAGGTTTGGTAGTTTGCTTAGGGTAAACTGGCAATAGATACTCGTATTTATATTGACAGACAGAAACTACAACAACTAGACAGGTGAGCATGACACATTTATGTGGGCGTCCAGATGGAATGGGTAGTATTTTTATTTTTTATTTTATTATCAGAGAACTATTGAAACGGATAAAATTTATTACCATGACGTTCTGTGCTTCGAATAGTGAAGTAGATTTGTGCAGGTGGGTCGAATGAAATACCAGTGAAGCGGCGTGATGATATGTTATCTCGCTGCAATGCGGATCAATAGAAATCTAAATAATCTCACGTTGAGTAGATAAGTTCTTGATTGGAAGAGAAGGTAATTGTTTTTGGTAATAAATTAAATGAGTAGCTGGGTTTAAAGGCTTCCAGGGGTTACTTTTTGTATGCACTGATTGTGGAAAGTGGTACAGTCACTGGTTGGGTGTATTACTCATCAGGTTCTTGAGTGGATCCTACTGACGTCAGAGGTGGAAAATAGAGCAAATTGAAATCGTCTTGACAATAGAATCAGTAGAAGCTCTGAGTAAAAGAGGTTCTAAACGCTAACTTGTCCAAAAGGTCACCTTTTAAGTAAAGTGAGGGTAGTACCATAAGTTCTTCGGTGAACTTAACACAACGATGTGTACTTTCGTTCTCATATAAGGTCACGCGGTGTCATTCCAAATTTCCAGCACTCTGCGGGTCAACCGGGCTCAATTCTTGTGCCAACTGACCTCCATAAGCACGTAGCCCAAAATCTATATCCAAAATGGGATGTAAAGTGGTTGCGGATAGGTACAACCAGTGTGATAGTCTCGAACTTGAACACAGCCGTATTGGCAGGCATACTCTCAGCTATGGGGGCTGAGATTTTCAGGTCATTTTGTTGTATAAACATGAAGTATAGTCCTTACATCACCGACCTGTCTGGGATGTTCCAATTTTTCGATGGAACTCCTCATAGATGTCCGAGATGGGCATACGGAGAGCCGCCGATTCCTCTCGATTTTGGACTGAATTTGCACTATTTCAGGACATTGTATGACTATAAATCCATTGTGTGACTATAAAGACCTCCTAGTTTTCACTTATCAAAGGTCATCCCACTGACGATTAAGTGGCAACAGCTCCAGATTTCAAATGGCACCTCTTGTTGGAGAAATAGAAATAAAGACTCTCTGCTGAGAGTTCGCCTGATGCCAGGATGTCAAAAGATGCCTTCGGGGTTTTCCTCTAATCATCATAAAAAGAAACTCCCAATGCTGATGAAATTTACAACCCACACCGCCAATTACTCGCTAAGTAATGGCAACGCACACGCTTGACTGTTCCCTCAAGCACTCTCCTCCATTAAAATGGCGGCGCCACTCGATGCTTATTTCCTGTCCTAGTTCGCCCAACCATTACATAACTGCGAAGCGTAAAAACATATACACATGTTAAAAAATAATCTCTATGCATCCAAGTATAAACTGTCACCCTCACAAAATTCCAGATCTATGGCTCCGACCTATGACCCTGCTTGGCAATGTTCAGTTCAGCTCCCCCCCCTTGAGGGCAATCTCAATGTATACCATGTGTATCGCGTGCCCAAACTAAGCGATATTAAATTTTCTTTGCAAAGTCACAGAAGTGTGCCACCAAATGGCACACCACACATATTTCCCCGCCACCACAAGCGATTGCCTGCAAGTACGAGAGTATCTATTTATGTATCTGCACGACGCCTTTGTGCGTGTACGAGTATCTAACGAATTGAAAACGAAGCCGGGCATTAGTAACAAGTGGAGTGGAGCTTAGGCACCCTTTAAATAATTTATGGCCCAACTTATTCGAAATTTAATCGATCGATCCCCGAAGCAGATAAGATGGAAGCCGCCCCCCTGTTGGTTGTTTACACCAACGCCAGGCTGCGGCTTATCCCGGCTACCATTTGTTATCACCCGTCATCATTTTAACATCACACAATATCACATGTCATGGTGACTTATTCAAGTCTTACGGGTAAGTCGGGGAAAAAATTTGAGAAAGGTCGACCCAGACACACACCCAGTGGAAAAATTCTGCAATTTTCCCTTTCACTTGATCCTGGGGAATTTCTATTTTTGCAACAATTTATCACTGGCTCTGCGGTTTTTCTTGTTTTTCTTGTTTTTTTTTTGAAAAATTTTCATTTGCGCGTCACCACGAGCAGCCGTGCTAAGCCACCCCCTTGCCCCCAAAGAGCATGGTTTTCGCATGACAACATTATCATCCAATTACAATGTAAATTGTGTGATTTCTCATCACAGGACTTCGCCGGGACTGGGGTGGTGGGGAGAGTCCTTCCGGTGAAATTTGATTTGTAAATTATTCACCCAAAACCAAGTAATGCTACTTGTCCAGGCATTAGGGATTCAATAATTATCCTTAATGTTGCTGTTAATGGATTAGAGATCGAAGTGGGCGTGGTGGGGTGCGGTAATTATTTACGCTGTCGAATTGCGAATGGAATTCGCTTCTCTGTGTGTGTTTTGTGATAAATGGCTGGAATTTACAATTCCAAGGACGACAGTGGGAGTTGGGCGGCCGTAATTACCAGATTTGGGTCTAATCTTGGTCTTATTCGCATTTAATGGTTTACATTGTGTGTTTGTATTTCTTTTCATTTTGCCTTGGACGAGGAGTGCGAAATATTTAAGAACAGAACGTTTAATAACGCGCGGATAATGAGGAGGGAAATTTTTGATTAATTAGCAATTCCTTGGAATTGCCGAAAGGAGTGCGACTGTAGCTGGGCCTATGGTCAAGAGTTTTCCATGAATTGCTTGGGGTGACAACTTGGGAAAGGGATATTCAAATGAGCAATTTGTGATTGCAGATGGGTGCCAAACGAAATCTGCGAAGAGGGTCACACTCAGTCTCTGTGTACCTTTTTCTGTGGAAGGAATGTTTAATTTCTCGTCCTGCTCATCGAAGCTATGTATCTGTGGGTCTGTAACTTACAGATACATCAACAATAGAGCCATTTAGACATTTCATGGATTATTCGTCGTTTTGCTCTTCTTATGATACCTCGCCAGCACTTTGTACACCAGGCGTGCGGTTTCATCGGAACACCTTAGAGAAAATCATTTAGCACGATGATCACAAGCGGTTACAAGGTCATAGCCAATGTTCTCAGTATGAGTTTTGATATAGAATGAAGGGAAGTTCCTCAAAATGTCAATATTTTGTGAGTTGGTGACACTTGCCTTGACCTGACGCTGATGCACGTGAGTGTCGTACACCATTATCCCTTACTTTCACTATTTTTGAGGGATCTGACTATTTTGAATCAGGATACTGTACTAAACTTACAGAAATAGGCTTACGTCCACCTTAGGATACAGGGAGGTAGAACTCTTGATCGACCTTAAGAGACTTTGTGACAAACGTAAGTACCTACTCTGCCAATGTCTTGAGGTCTAAACTATGCATTGTCATCAAATGCATCAGACTTTTGCTTTTCACTCGCCATTGCCGCATCCTTCTGTTGTTTTGTTCTATACCTGGAAAATGTATTCAAACTTCGGCACTCTATCCATTAGGATGAAGTGGTTGTGTTTCATCAGCTCTGTACACAGATCTGTCATCGCCAGATCGACGTTTTTAAACACTTTACAAGATACGCGAATCTACGACAAATTATGAATGATTGGCTTTTAGCTATGTCCCTTCAACTTACTTAGTGATCATGATCGTGACTTCGACTTGAACATTATACACGATCCCTCGCCGATCTCTTGTAAATCAGTCCTATTGCCCTGCAGATACAACCAAAGACCTAAAGTTTGATGTGTTGCTCATTGCTAATGATCACCTTGATCGCACGAATCTTCAACATATTTCGAATGCATGGCTACTAGATATGTCTCTTCAACTCACTTTGATGTTCTTTGCTTTATCCCACTCAAGCAGACTCACTGCAGTCGGGACCAACTGGTACTGATCGTGGTCATAACTTCGACTTGACCACTATGCACGATCACTGACCGTTCCATTGATCGTGCTAAGTAGTTACTTCTATCAGCCTCTCCTTCATATCTTTTCTTATTTCCTTAAGCCTGGAGGAGAGATCCTTGTTTGTCTTGTTGGTGATGATGATCTTGATCACTGATCGCACAGTCATCGAGCTTTGGCGCCTTAAGATACTTCTACAATGGCTGGCAGTAACAACGTAAAACTCAATCTTGGTCAAAGTGCATGATCTCTTGATTGGTTAGTGACACCATGATCAGCTGGATCGCATGTAGATTGTGGCAGTTGACTTAAAATCGAAAAATTTCCTTCATTTCTCCAGTCCCGTCTTTAAACCGACTATCCAATACAGACTTTACAGATCTTCCTAAAACCCTCGTGCGGGTCCTCCTTGAACTTTTTGAAAGTATGATTCGTGTTACTTTGACAAAGGACCACAGATTGCTAGTTCTTATGCTCTGCTATCCATCTCCATAAGAGACAGACTTTTAGTGGAGTCATAGTACTAAGTAGCAGATGCCTCTGTAACTCAGTCGAGCTTGTTAGAGGCCCTTTCCAACAGCGCGATGATTATTTTAATGCTATTCCAGTCTTAGGTCTTAAGTGGTAAGTCCTCGGCTCTTTATATCGCTTCTTCATGATGGTTGCCACAGTGCTGCTAATAACATCTCAAGTATAATCCGTGCTCCTTATTCCTCATCAAACCTCGTGTATTGTTTCTACTTCAGGATCTGATCTACATCATTTTCACCTAACTGATAGTTCAGGAAGTTGGACTACCATCATGCTTCCTATGAACATCATCCACATTTTCATAAATCTGATTTAATAGTCACGGACCTAGTACGGAATCTTGAGGAACATCTCAAAGTTATTAGACTTTGTTCTATTGTTCAGTACTTGTACTCCATCACATCCTCGGATCGATTGTTCAATAATGTTCTGAATCGATTCGCCTTGATGGCATCTGATCCTCATGTTGATGCGGTTCCTATCTATCAACCATAACAGCTGATAGACCCGACTACCTTAGATTTCAGTCTTTACCTCTAAGATGATCAGCCCAAGCACCTAGCCTACTCCGCTCATTCGTGGACTTGTTCATTTAAAATCCGATTTAGTCTGAGTCAACAATCCTTTAGAAAGGATTCCTAGAGTTCCACTGCTTAGCCTCTTCAGGTACATACCTACGTTATGCAATCCATCAAGTTCAAGGACGACATTGCACACCGAAAGAAGAAACCCCAACCATCTAACCAAAGCCATTGCTCCAATTAAGAATATTGAATATTCAAAATCAAAAATTACTTTCCCCCGAAAAGGATTCAACCGAAAATAATCCAATTCCGTCCGCTTCAGCGGTTTTCGGATACCTTTTGAAGGTCGTTCGAAAGTTTGCCAACTGCGAGCCAATTAAGCCCTAAAAATTAATATTTATCAAATGATTGATGGTATTTTCAATTAACAAAGGACTCGTTCCCGCATCGCTGCACCACACGCAGGGTTACACGGAATCCAGTTTGAGTTATTATGTTACGAAATGTAAATAAGGCTCGGTAAACAGACGTAATGCACTTTCTGAAACACTTAACCTTGCTCCAGCTGCTGGTGGAATGAGTCTCTTTCGGTGTGTTCGTATCCTTTGCTCTTTTGCAACAACAACAACAGCAACAGCAATAATAATCTCATTCGCGAATGTGTGTACTGCAGTGCAGTGAGTGCAGTGCAACTCCTGCTGATGCTCATGCACACTTAACTGTAATTGGGAGTTCATTTAGAGGGATCATCCGAAGAGGTCCTTGTTAGTTGTAATAGCATTCTGTGTTGGAATTCCATTCAAGGTATAACTTTATTGAATAACGAACTGAGTGTGCATAGCGTGAGTAACAAAATAAGGACTTGACACAGATCCTTGTTGTTGAGGATTCATTAAAAGGGATTAGAACAGTATTTTTCTCATGTTTTCTCTGTTTACGGTATCGTTGTGTTCCTCATTTCAGGGATAGCAATTATTTTTCGGTGTCCTTTTGTTCCAGTTATGAGAAATATCCTTTTTTTTATCTTGGATTCGAGTTACTGCTGTTGGTCATGTTTGTATTTGCATGCTTGATTCGAATTTGTTAGCCATGGTGGCGGATTCAATTAATCGAAAGGAGGACAAAACTGGAACACGATACAGTGCAGGATGGTGGGGTCCTATTTACAGGATTTATGTCCACATCGAGACGTCTCTGGCAGGAAAAAAAAAAAGTATTTAATCTGAAAACATTTTGTTTATTATGCTAAGTGGAGTAGGGGGGTCGTTGTTTGCGATTGTAATCGATTCGGGCCAGGATACCTTTCGCTGGGAGAGTGGTAACCTTTATCCCTGTGGGTGTTTGAAAAGGACACGAATTCAAAAGAATCTGAGTGATTTGATTCACCTTTTTTTTCACTCTCATCTATTGAGGGTTGTTTTGACAAGGTTCAACACGTTTTGCGGGGAAAAAACAGGCAAGAAAAGGTTGCCAGTCGGTGACTTATCGAGTTTCTTTATTAATACTTGTAAAGTTTGCAATAATGGTCTTAACCTGACTTACACACGTAGATACATTCGTTCGAAGGGAGTTATGGTCGGTTCATGGCCATGGGGAGGCTATTAAGGATGAGGATTTGGCTACTCGTTTGCGATTTGCTGCGAAACTAGTGCAGGTATGAGTACAGAGCCTTGAGGTACTTCTCTGTTGTATGGGAATTTGTTGTGCCGTAGTCTTCGAAGGTCTTTTCCGGCGAACATCGAAGAATAAGTCCACCACTATACTTACCTTGAGCTTGTAGGGGAACAAATGGACAATTACAGTTTGTAGGTGACTAAGAGAAGTATGTATATTCTCTTGGTGAGTACTTACCTCTTGATGAGGAAGGAGAATCGTATGAGCTCAACTTGATGGATTGTATCTCTCCCTAGCTAGTATTCAGTGTCTAGTCCCTTGGCTTTAGCTATCATTTGTAAGTGAGTATCCTTTACTACTGCTTGAAGTTTCCCATTTCGAGTAGAGATTTGTAGGGCTTTCCATTTATGATCGAAACAGCCTTTGGTACTCCCTCGTGACTATTTAGTAAAATAAAAACATTGCCAACCATTAGCAATTGGCCTTGGTACACGCCAGGCTTATTACTTTAACGCTTTGGTTCGTAAGTACTCCTTCTTTGAGTATTTAGGCTATCTTTTGTCATTATTTCGAAACATTTTCTGACAGCTGGACTGAGGATTGTCTTTTTAGTCCAATACTTGTAGTTTAGACTTATAAGCCACGGGAGTCCTTCTTATCATAATGGGCTACTGAGGTGCAACTAAAACTGCTCGAAATGTCCTGAGTATCTATAGAAAGCTTTCTTGACTTTATCTGACTCTCGACCCATGCACAGTAACTGTCTGACTCACAGTTTGCTTCCATATACCTAGTTTGCAGGGAAGGCGAATGCAATCTCGTTCAAAACACTTCCTTCGGCTCCGAATTCAAGGATTCTTTCCGCTCTCGCGCTGTCTTATAGTGACGCTGTTTAAGTGTTGATATGAACATGCACAACGGATTGCATTCTCATCCTAATACCACCCGATGTTTGCAACATCGGCAGCTTTACCTTGTTGATAGAAATGAAGCGCAAGATCACTTCTATTATATATGATCTCTAGAGCCCCAGAACAGTAACTAACCGATGATAACCGTACTGGATATTCTTCTCTAAATTAGAGCTACACATTTCCAGAATTTTCCTTCTTAGAAAAGTCTTGTCATTCTCTCTCTTTCCTAAGTCTTCAGTGGACATCTCATTTACCGAAAGCTAAAGAGTGTTTTTTATAGAGGCGAAGAACTTTAAATTGACATAAAGTACAGAAAAATATTCTGAATATCCAGGAAATTAGCTTTGTTTAATAGATAATTTTATGGCATTAATGTTTGAATATAACTTTGGGTATGTCAACATGGAGCGATAGCGAACTTTTGTGACTTTTACTCACCGTCATTTTTTTTTACTTTTTATGGATACACCATGTAAGCGCCAACTATGGCAGCCACATACTCAAAATTGTATTCCAACTATAAAATTGCCATAAAATTATCTATCAAACAAAGTTAATTTGATAAATATTGAAAACATTTTTCTGTATTCTACCTTAGTTCAAAGTTCTCCGTCTCTATAAAAAACATCATGTGGACTAGGCAGTTGAGCAAAACCTACTATTTGTTCCATGTCCTTTGGGACTTCAAAGGGCAGTCTTCAGTGAAAACCCCCTTTACATTCGAATATCAGTGAAAGGACTAGTAGAAAGCCCGTTGCTTACAAGGCTATAATCGATGATAAAGCCTGGTTTAACTTTGTAAACTATATCTGTCCCTACGACCCCGACAAGCTTTCTTGTTACTACGCCTTCGTTTGGCTTAAGAAGGGTTTTGGGTAGCTCCTCTTTGGCCTAGGCTCAGCTGCAATATTTTTGTTGACAAACTCTTAGTATTCAGGGAAAGGCTTAGCTACACAGACCTGATATCAATAGGTATGGCTTATACACTTTCATTTCTTCATCTTAAGAAAGCTCTCTACAAACGTTTCCTTAAAGTTTTCCGTATTTCCTGCAGGAAGAGATGCTTCCATATGTTCCCTCGAATGAATTCGATATGTCACCGACTTTATGGCCTATAAAATGTCCTTCCAATTATCGTGAACATCATAGACATCCAAACAATCCCAACCATCAATACCAATGTCCTATAAAGTATCCTCGCATCCAGCCCTAACCTAACAAAGTCGCCCTCATTATAGCAGTTTGTTTCAATCAATTTGCGTTACCAATCCCCCAGAACCAAGCAAACAACATCGTAAATTCTCATCTTTATGACCAACACCTTCGTCGTCGTCGTCGTCAGACAGCCATCTAGGCAGGCGACAGCAACAGGACATCCCCCTCTCCATAGACCATTAATTACAGTTTAGTTTCCCTCCCCGGCTACCACACAAAAACAAATCGTCTATCTGAGTGTGACATCGCAGGATAAGTCGTCCTCCTTCACCATCTGAAGTGAGCTAAAAATCTGCATTTAATCGATCCTTTCTCATCAATTAAATGGAAATTATGTGGTCGTTCAATAGATTCCTGTTCATCGTCCTGCCTCCTTGCTCCTGCTTCTCATCTCAACGACCACATCAATAGATGATGCATGAAATTGCTTTCGAGCCATTATCGCATGCGGCAAGGATGCATCCTCCCTACACCGCGCCGTCTCCCGAAGGTAACCGTTTTTGGTTTTTCTTTATCCTTTATCCTGGAGATGCAAAAGGTGCTGGGAACAAATCCCTATTAGCATGTGATTGGAGATGTTAAATTGACAGGAGTGCATCTAGGGGAAGCCAACCGTGGTTGGTTGCGGTGAGGATATTTCTTAAACACTGCTATCCTTGGCATGTGGTTGCTGGTGTACAGCCGAGGTGTGGAGGTAAACAAAAAGTTAAGCCCTGCCGGAAGCCTTTCGAAACCATTAGGGTTAGGTACATGCATTGGGTTGATGTACGGTGCTGAAATATTAAGAGTGATGATGATGGAAAGGTATGTGTTGAAAGCGTTTTAGACGAATCTAGAGCCGCTAGGGTGGAGGCGAAAATGACGCTGTAAAGGGGATTTGAGTCTATATGCATGTTCACGTCGATGCAGAGGGATTGAGGCTTTCATGGACGTGTGCGCTTTAAATGTAGACTCGGTTGAGTTGTTGGCAGTGGCACCACTCGGGCGTATACGTGATGTTTTTCGTGTAATCAGATTATTTGCGGAGCATAGGTGGTGTGGTAGGTATCGGTCAACAGGTGCAATGTAGTCGACCGATGCAGAGAATAAAGCTTACAAGTCTTCTCAGGAAGTTTTATAGTACAGCGGCACGGTTGAGTGATAAAGATGAAACTGAGTTCGTACGGAGTAACAGTTTAGGACTTCCACCTTCCCTTCTATTTCTGGTCCTTGTGGCACTCCCGCCAAGCATTTTATTGCAAGGGGAGAATTCAGTCCTAGATACTTCGCTCGCCAACCTACAGCGCTGCGCCACGTTATCGCTCCTGTTCTCCCTAGTCCTTCATAAACTTTGCCACAACTTTTGCCCTCGCTTAGTTCGTGTACCATCAGTGTCACATGTTGGTTCCATATCCTTCACTCCTTTCATGCGAAATAGCGGTTGGAAGTAGCCATCGTCGTCATGTCCAAACCTATGCATCTAGGCTCTGAGATATCAAGGCACGTAATGATTTGAGTCATGATCCTCCTGCTTTCTATCCAGTCGTCTTAATTGAGCAATTGACACCACCACTCCTTTCTTCCATTCTTCATGGCTTATACTGGTTGGTACTTCAGCATAACTTCGACTCGTCGGTATTTCTGTTGTAAGAAAGTCTATTGGTACCATGCCACTACACTAGGAAGCTCTTGGGTACTCTCAAAACCTTAATTCGGTAAACTGCCTAACTCTTCGTGACACCAGCCTAATTTGGAAGGTGTAGAGGATCGCTATTTGGCATAATCCTTGGCAGTGCAACCCATGTCTTTACTGCCTTTTCAGCCTTCCAGCTATGGTCATTCTAAGCTACTTGAGCTCTGACTTGGAAGCCACAAACATGATCGCCCACGGTTGCTCCTATTGTCTCTGTGACTCACTTTTTACTGAACGGCACTACTTCTTTACTCCCAAGCGCACTAGTGCGTCCTGGACCATCCGATAGCCTCATTGCAGTTATGCTCCAATTTTTGAAAAATTGTGTTCACTACAACGATTGTTGAGATCATCATCATTAGATTCCACAGTAGTGGACTTAGTATGAAGGCTCAAGGGACGTTATACTGTCTCGTTCCATGGTTTGTGTCGTAGAGCAGTATCCATCACTATCTTCTGCAAGTATTCGGGTCCTCTCTTGATGAAAAGTACTCGAAAAATGTGTCTCCAGTTTGCTACGTCCAAGGCACTCTTCACGTCCGGCGTTATGATTGCGCAGTTCTATTCGTTCCTTGGCCATAGGCAGGACCTTTCACAATTTTGTCAAGTTTATCAGTCTCACGAACTATCAGTCAGTCTATCATTCTCCGAGGACTCTTAGACGAAATCGACTTGTATTCTGTTCATGTTGAACTAAATTTGACCATACTCACCAGGAAGAGTTCACAATCTAGGTCTGTTGGAGCCCTACAAGTTGTTGGGTAGATAGACGTCAAATTTAAAGAAGTTTCTTATGGTATTGAACCTATTTTTACCTCCTTTTTGTGTCCTCGCTTCTTTTCCTTTCACCACCGACCCACCAAGAACGTCTATGACCCAGTCTTCAGCCAAAGCATTAGTCACTCATGGTTAACCACGTTCAGGTGGGCGTACAAGTTTCCAGACAGTCGACAATGTGTTGACGTTGTGTTTCATGTGTATACATCAACACCTGTCTGTCCTTTGAATGCGGCCGCACTAATTTACATAAACTCTTAGGTTCATCCTGGTGCACAGCCATTTGTGGCAGCCATCAGGCAAATTACACATTTCAACACATCTGACTAGACTGGACTCGATTAGTGTCCTTTGATTTTCTCCCCACAGCCACAGATTCATTAAACAATTTCCCTCTAACCTTAAACCTTTACCCAATCACCGACACGTTTCCAAACAGATTGCCATTAACTCTTGACAACCCCCTGAACGCCGGCCCCAAAAATCAACACGGTGGGGGTAAATACACCTTGTTTAAGTGTTTGTGACCTTTTTTCTGCACTCGTACGCCCCCAAGGCCATTAAGCAATTGACTTTTGTGCTTCGTTGTCCTTGCGAAAACAAAATCGACTTCCATTTTTCAATGCGCCTTCTGGCCAATTGCCAGAGGGTAACGTCGAAGTGTGTTTTCACTTTCGTCCTGACAATCATTTGACATTGATGTCAATTCCATCCTAATTATGTTTTAAATCGAAAAAACGTGAAAAAATATTTACTTCTGCATTTTTCAACTCGAATGTCCTTTTGTGTGTATCCTGGGCAAATACACAATGGAAACGGTAGGGAATTTTAAATTAATTTCATCTACCGTGGAACAGCACAAAAAAAAGAAAGTCACAGGGATGTGTATACAGTAAGAAACGACCAAGGAATGCAGTACGATGTCCTTCATGACTACATATGTACGACCTACACTGCTGGACAGTACGCAGCCATTAATGAAAATTTTTCCAGCATTCACGAGAGACCACAGGAAAAAAAAAATAAAAATACAAAAAATTCAAAAAAACAGGGATAAAAGGACTCTTGAGCATCCTTTTTAACAGAACATCAAGTTTTATCGTTTGATTTGAATCTAGCAAAACGCTCAATTGGTTTCATTTCATTTGCAAAATGAAAACGATCATCATAATGAAAGAGAAGCACTACGACACAGCCAGACAGGATGGAGTGGTGTCCTTGCTGGCGTTTTACTCTTTACTCAAATTTTTCTGCACATCCTCCTTTGAAGGGAAAAGTTATTATTGAATTTAAAGCAATTTCCCAACTAAACGAAGTGCGACTGATTGGTGAGGCTGAAAGGATTTATGAATACCCTTAAGGATATATTGCTGGCAGTGGGATGATGGCCATTGATGTTTTCTTTTTTGGGCGGGCGGGCTTGTGTGGTGTATGGGTTCACTGACTCCTTTGCATGAGGAGTTTGTATCTATGGCAATCTTTGAAGGAGCGAACAGGATGTGAACAGGGAGCATATTTCATTTGATATGCATGGGGAAATGCTTTATGTATGGCCCCCCGCGGAGGCGGGGTTTTACGATGATGTGCTACGTTCCTGGGTGTCATTGTTGAGGTCGTAAAATCGTAAATCTTTTTTGGGGAATTTGCAATTTCCCTAGGAACGGTCAGAGCTATCATGGTCGGGGAGACCTTTTTCGATACACACACATAATTCAAGGACACGCATATATCCCTAAGCCGACGGGATGTGAAGCCGTTTATCGCGACAATTCATGTAACAATTTACTTGATTCATTGGGCTATTCATGGCTAATGTTGTCGTACATTTGAATATTCAATAAATATTGGAGGAGATGGAAAGGTCATGACGAATGGCAGTAAGGTACGTGTGACCTTTTTGTGTGCGCCATTTGGATGTTGTTAAACACGTCTGCTACTATTAGATAAAGGACTAAGCACTCCTCAGTCTTAGTACTCCTACTCCAAGTTGGATCAATCGTATCCTTGTTCTTAGTATCCAAGATCCCCATGAAGTAGGTTTTTGAGATCAGTCTGTACAGACAGAGCCTAAAACTCCAGTATATCCAGTGCATACCTCTTGCACATCCGGCATTAGTCTAACTAAATCTGAGAAAGGAGTTCCTTTACAGTTTCACTTTCGTTTTGACTAAGTGGACATAGTTGCTGTCTTCGTCTTCGTTTAAGGATGCAGTCTCCTGGTGATAGGTGGGAAGAGTTTCCTCTACTTTTCGACATTGAAGGCTGAAAGAATATTTACGAGATTGGGGCGCTTTTCGAATTGGAAAATCTTTGGAATGAACTTCACTACAAAAAGGTTCTGATCGAAAACGAAATTGGGTCCTGCAAGATGTGAGTACATACAATCGCAGTACGTTTTGCTCGAAGGACCATGTGCTTGCTATAGTGTCTCTGGCGTCTGCGTTGTCGACTGTGAGGGCCTTAATGCGAATCACTATTCACTCCCGCGTTGTACTACCTCTGTTCTCTATAGAACTTACATGCTACATGACGGATTTTGGGTGGAGCTTGGGACAGTACTTCAGCGGTTTAGTCGGTCTGAACTTGCATATGTCCCTCTTCTGGTCAGAATTGCATTCTAGGAAAACTAGTGGGCCGTTCATAGGACATTGTCTAGTGGTTACCATGCCAGATATTTTGGTACTCTCTCCAGTGATTACTTTAGAAGGTGATAAGATACGAGAAGGAGGAGGAATGATCTAGCCAGGCTTGTCTTGTTCTCCAATCCAATGCAACTCAACTCGGTTGTGGACATGTTAATCCAGCACAACGACCCTGGGGAGGAAGTAGTACACTTAGCAATATGGTTTCCAATCATAGTCGTATTACGGCCAGAGAGGAGATTCTTAGCGATAGAATCTAGAATCTGCTATATGAACAGAGTTCCTCTGACGTACTGCCCTCAATTCGGAGTGCCAAATCCACGGTCTTTATAGTACTTATAGTTCGAAGAAGAGAAAGGTCCAGAGATCAACTGAAGAGCTGTGGATAATTTCTAGATGCCTTCCTTGGTTGCTTCTGTCTATTCATGAACTTGTTCATCTGAGATTCTACATTTTTGTCTGTGGTTCTCGGTTTGGAGTTATAAGACCTGGTTGAAGCATTATTTTACAAACTGTTCCTTAAGCTAGTGTCATCTCATCTAAACCATCTTGAATTCTAATGTCCCGCCATTACCTGCTACTACAAACTTCAAGACTGTCATTTTTGCCGAAAGATAGTCCATAGTTGGTTGAAAATAAGTTGACTTCTAGACACATCTTGGTATCCTTGTTCAAGGAGCCGTGGTACTTAGCCAGATTCGTTCCTCCCATCTGTGTGATTCAAAGGCTGAACCCTGTGCACATTCATCCTCTGACAGTGAATCTAGTGCTTAAACTTGGTAAGGGTGCCTGCATTTCCATAAAACACATGCCAGCGACCCCACAGCCACTCACTGCATATCACTGTGGCCATGGGGTTCACCAGAACGTGTCGGGATTCCACAATAGTCCCAAAGAGATGGATTTGATACAATTTAACCCAAATGTGCTCCAACCTAAGGAATTTATCCAAGAATCCTTCAAACTCCATCCATCGCAAGCCGCTATCGATCGACTTCATTCAATTTGTCACTGCATAGCAAATTCCTTAAATTAAGCAACAGCTTCATCCACCACCAGCGACGCTCGTCTACGACAAGGAAAGTTCCTTGTGTTCCCATCCTTTCGCCAGATAAACATTTTAAAATGCAAATTTATTTGCACAAGCGAATAAAGCGTCCTTGAGTCCTGACAAATTGAATACAATAATATCCCCTAATTGAGTTTATAGTGGTAAAGGACCAAATAATAATAACTTGACCACGAGGGGATACAAAGGATAAAACTGCATTTATGCCGTGCGAATCCCAACCGGGCTCCGCTTTAATAAATTCACCAATTAAATACTTAAGCCGACGGAAGCACGCGAAGGATACTTTCGAATCATTTATAACAAAATCCCAAATAATACAAATCCCTACGGAGAACATTCTTTTTTCTTCCGCAAATAAATGTACAAAAAAATGAGCAATTTAACAGCGTAGGATTTTCGTCCTTTTTTTCTTTTCTTCTCCTCTCATGTTGAGTGCAAACTTTTCCTCGGGCGATATTTTCTTTTAAAACGAAACGAACGAAACAAACAAGAAAATAAAATAAGTAGAGGAGGAGAGAAGTAAAAAAAAAACACCAACCAACACAAAATCCTATTTAAAAAGTCATTAGCTTCCTGCAGGACACAACACAGCCGAACAAAACAAAGCAACAAAAAAAAAAGGCAAACAACGCTCTGTGTGTGTGGAATAGATGAGCAGCAGCACATGTAACCCACCCTCCTCGGTTGGGGAGGGGGAGAATTATTTTCGTGATTTCCTTTCACCAAAATAAGTAAAATGTAATTGAACCATTATGAGTCTACCGTCTCCTTCCGGTAGAGAGAGATCCTTCCACCAAAGAAAAGAACCAAAAGAACCAAAACTCGACCGAACAAACATCAAGGATTGTTTTTTTCTTTCTTTTTTTTTGTGAGAAGAAGGAGGCCATTTTCGTAGCACACGAACCGGGAATCAAATACACAAAGACAACGTAAATAAATAAAGGATATTGTAGCTGCGGACAAAGAAAACAAAACCACATTTGTGGAACTAGCTGGTTGTCTAGGAAGTGCTGGATGATTGAATTCGCCCCAAGCAGTACGCCGTTGCAATACCACCCACTGTACTGATTCCCGCGCGGAATATCCTTGTGGACTGTTTCATTGCCCTTTTTTCACGGAGGAGACGAGAACGACTTCATACTCTCGGTCACGTGAATGTGCAAGGAATTGTATTCTTCTTGTGTTGCAATTTTATCCCGTGGCTACTACAGTCTGAGAGGCAAGAAAGGATTTCTCAAAGTGTAGAGCTTGAGATCCTTTCATTTAAGGTTGATGTGACAAGAGAAACTTGCCCTCTTTGGTGGCTCTTGACTCTTCGTTTCAATAGGTAACCCTTCATGCCTTAAGTTAGCATATATCAAGGAGTGTCCAAAATGACATCCATCGCCCCATGAAGACTAGACTCACCTAGACGCACAGAGAGACTAGTCGTTGTTCTACACCAGAGACACCCTAGACAAGGTGTTCTTAAAGCAAATAATTCTGGATTTTTTTCTAATCCCTGCAAAGTGTACAGCATGCCTTGTGTAAACCAAGATCCTTGAAGATTAAGTCCTGATATGGCTGAGCAAAATGCCAACCCTGTCGCTGAGCCACAGGGCGGTAAGGTTCATTGGAATGGCTATCACTGTGGACAGATGGGGTCATTAAAAAAGTCTGGCCTGTCTTGGATCATAAGTGCTCTAGCTGTCTAGTAAAAGCTTGCATGTCTGTTCCACTAAAGGACATTTCCCATAGGATAGGCTCTTCTTCAATGAAAAAAAAGGCACGATCCTTGTTTCTGACAACCTTGATCAGACTACAGAAGCTATGACAAACCTATAGACCTTCACGCCGACCCTACGACTTGTCAGAAAAATGTTTACTACACCTCATTGTCGGTCATACTATCTCTGTGCATGGCTAGTAACTAGGTCGCAGATTTTGCCGAATGTCCTTTTTAGGTCTATGCTTAGTTTCCTATCCAAGATTTGCATTCCGGTGTTGTCCTTTCGTTGGTAAAGCCATCAGTTGTGTCTTGAAGTCCATAGTTCGTGAACCTAGTTACTAACTACGGATAAGGCCCTTTCTCCCTGGTCACTTAGAGTGAATAGACAAATTAAGACTTTGTTTACCGCGGGTCAGTAGAGTCTCAGTTTGAGAATGGCCTCTGGGTGCTGACACCGTGATTGGTACGCTAACTGGTTCTAAACTTATTTGTCTGCTCTTTAGCATGCTCATTGTCTAGTTGATACAAAGCCTTCCTCATGCATAGGCATGGTATTGTCTGACTTTCACTTGGCCATGTATAAGTTTGACTGACTACCTTCAATGTGTTCCATTGTTGCTCGTACTTCCATGTTGACCTCATCCGTCCTCGGTAAAATGAGTAGACAGACATTGAACTAAACTGTGTCTGAGTATGTACTCACAAGAGTAGTTCCTAGCGACTTTCAACTGCAAATGATGGGAGCCTTAACCTCAGTATGGTAACACATACTTGTCTTGCATTTGACCATCTTTGGTAAAACGTCTTCTATCCCCTTGCAGGGACTTGTCTTTTCTTGCTAGCTTCTGGTGAGCTGGAGAATCTGGTGAGCTTTTGCTTTACAACTCTTCATTCAGCCTTTAAGACTGGATTGTCCTTCCTTACTAGTGTCCATCTAGTAGCAGATTCTTCAGATTGAGGATTGTCTCGGGCTACCGACCCTATCAAATCCTGCAGAGTGGATAATTGTCTCTGGATTCAGGATCTTGTAGATGAGTCTTTTTTTTTTCCTCGTCTTTTCATGAAATAGTTTCAAAAGACTTCCTCCTTGACCCGAAAGTTATCCTAACATTGATCGCCCTTAACAAACTGTCATAATATTTTCGAGGACTAGCCTCTTCCATCCATTTTAAGATTTGCTGCAACTTATCATCCTGCAGCTCCTAAGTTCGATATATTATTTCAAAGATTCCTTGTTCTGTAAGAAAATAGGCCATAGGATGTCCGAAAGGAGTCTTCTTTCAAGATCTTCGGAACCGCGGAAGGTTTCGTTCTAGAAAAGACTGTGAACTGAGCTTCCTTCGTCCACATTAATCTGTTTCCACTGATCTGGATTTGGTCGGATTTGATCATGTTATTGATCGACTCTATGAAGTAGAAAGAAAGTTGGTGAAAGACTATACCCCTGTGGCATCCCATCGTTTACACCAAGTGCGTGATAGAAGTTGCGTCAAGGGTCACAATTCGAATTGATCTTAATAAACTGTCTGTTGAACTAAGGTAGGTTCCTTTATTAATGCTTCACTGGCTCTCCATGTTGCTTCGATGGCTAATGTTCATCCTAACCATGGAGCAGGTGGTGTCGGATATGGCAGTTCAAAAGGCTGAAACACTTCTACACGTTCCTCCTGTGCATTAGTCCTTCCGATTGGTGATCTCTAATTCAGCCGAATATTAGATGAATGTCAGGAAATAAAAGCGTATATGGTGAGCTATATGCATCCTCCTCAGCGACTGGGGTTTTAGGATTTAGTTTGATGACACTGAAATCTATCAGTCTGCCTTATTGTCTGTGACGAATCAAGGCTCTGTAACTGAAGATTTACTTACTTATTGGCTTTAGATAGTTTCACAAACGTAGTTCTCGGTGAAATGTAGTTTAACTTGGAGTTTGGATCCCATCTAGTCTCCTTGACTCATTTATTTTTCCAGTAGAAGTAAGGATTATTTTTCTTAGGTCATCTTCGTCAGCTTCGTGGATAGACAGAGATATTTAGACATCACATCAAGTAGCTGCACATCACTTATGCATCACTTATACATAAGATACGAATCTCTGAGACATTCTTCTGTTCAGTTGGGTTCTAGACTTGGCCACAGTACCCTTGAAATCGTTCAGACGTGTCCCATCTCTGATCCTTTTTTTACGGAATCGCGTTATGCATTCACACTGTATCCATCTCAGGAACCAAAATGTACCGAATGCACTGCCATATCCTTGGAAGGGGTACAATGAGCTTCTTATTCCCCACTTGTGGATTCCTTGCTCTCTTCTGTGAACGCTCATCAGGTTTCCAGTTTCAAACCCATTTCAAGTCACTCGTATCGCTACTATTTAAATTACAGATTTTCCCTAACCAAAGCGAAGTATATTTTCTCTATATTTCGATCTCCATTGACTCCCTTCTCCTAAAGGCTCAAGTTACCTCAAAAAAGTAATTCTTTTTCTTTTAACAAAGCAGGACCTTTTGAAAGAATTCTGCCGACTGTCTCCTAATCCCATAAAGGAACACATAAATCCGTAAAGAGAGAAAAATGTAAAACAGCAAACAAATTCGCCAGTGGGTCGTGTCGTCCCGGATTCTGGGAATTTGTTAAACATCCGTTTAAAAGGTTCACCCCGTGGGGAGTCAAGAAGGTCAAAGCATTCTTGTAACTTACATAAGTAAATCCCGTTCCCAAGGTGAGCCAGTATCACTCAAAATAAAATCCCCTCCTTTCCATTCAAAGGCTCCATAGGATGCAAGAGTATCCTGAGTACCATATCAAACTGATTGGCCAACACTCGTGTAAACCACAAGACGCTACGTGTATCCTTCTTTGCACCACACAGTGGAACAAGTGCACCATACGAGCAAAAGTAATAAAATCATCTTCCCACCCGTTACCAGTCATTGCCGCTGGACATTTGATCTACATTGGATTTCACCCACGAACGTGGAAACTTTTCCGCCATTACATCCTCGTTGTTTAAACAGGAAGCAAAGAGTTCACAAGGAAAGAAGCTGGAACGTGCTTGCTTAGCGGGTCGAGAAAATTATGATTTAATAAAATTGCCCTGCCCCCACCATGGGGAGGGGGGTAAATGACTTTAAGCTGTGACTGATTGTGGAAGGATAATAGTCGTGAAAACTGGATCTGCCATGGGGATAATCGTCACGATGTTGACGGGTTGTTTGGTGAACTTCAAATGAGTAGTTTTCACGATTTGGGTGACGGCGGACGTGGAAGATGAATTCCGTCCTCGAGGGTGTTATGTACACGTAAAAGTTTTAGATAAGCAAAAGTCAGTTCTGCAGAGGAAAAGGGTTGGTTAGTTCTGAGGGCTTTAGTGTCGACTTGATTTACTTTGTGGCGTGTTTGAGTTGTGAGTACTCACGCAGGGTTCTCTACTTCGTCTTATCGTACACCTGGTGGTGGCTGATAGCACCTAGGGCACTTTTAAAGTTTACTCAAGCTCATGTTCGGGCGGCGGTTTTATGGCTAATGAAGATACTAGTTTGAATTTGTTGTTGGTTTAGGATATTTGTCTACACCTTGCAAATGGCCCATTCCAGGAGTCTGCTAAGATATGTGAAGTAATGTGTTTAGATACGCGGTGTATCTATGCGGTCCTTATAGGCTCTCTCGTCGTAATTAACTTTTAGTTTAATGTAATTAGTCGCAGCTTTGTTGGCAACAGAGATAAGTGAAGATTAAGAGCTTCTGGCAGCGTCTATTCCTTACAGAAGGGAAGTTCAATTTCTTGTTTAGATTTCCTAGATACCATACTATTCTGAGCCAAAAGATAAGGAGTTAGCAGAGTCGTTTTGTTTTAATCGATATTTGGCGCCCTACGTGAGGCTTTTTTTCTGTCGATTTTAGGGGAAAGTCCACCATCAACACTAGAAATCACATCATTTTGAGTATCCTGTGCATTTGTTTCATTTCAGAAAGCAATGCCATCGAAACGATCATCTCCTTCGACGTGACCATCAATCGATAAAAAAGAGAAAAAACCATGACTAGACCCAGAAGTACTTCTACTAGCCGCGTTAGCTGGACCTGCTTCATTGTAATATTCCTCATTGCGACACTAGTGCGTTCAATTACAATGACCATCACCGAAGGAACACCTTCGTCGGCATATCCAACAACGACATCGTTTGGATTATCCTCGTCGCTCCTGCTAGACGAGTATCCCTCCAGTCCGTTCATACAAGGCAGTCTGAATTCCTACCAGTATCTGCTCAATCTCTCGTCAGTCTATGGTCCAAATGCAACCTCAAACAACTCGTCCTCCCTGGACGGCGATCAATACCCGGACGATATGCAGTGTCCGTCCAGCCAAAATGCCATAGGAAATTACATAACGATGATCCTGTACGCGGTCGTGTGTATTGTTGGACTGCTGGGCAATACCCTGGTCATCTATGTGGTTCTGCGCTTCTCGAAAATGCAAACTGTCACCAACATCTACATCCTCAATCTGGCCATCGCCGATGAGTGTTTCCTCATCGGAATCCCATTCCTCCTGTTCACCATGCAGATCGGCAGCTGGAAGTTCGGCGAATACATGTGCAAGGCGTACATGGTTAGCACCTCGATCACGCAGTTCACATCTTCGATATTTCTCCTGATCATGTCAGCCGATCGTTACATCGCTGTGTGCCATCCAATCTCGTCGCCACGCTATCGTACGCCAATGGTGTCGAAAATCGTCTCGGGAATTGCATGGATCGCATCTGCAGTTCTCATGCTGCCTGTGATCCTATTCGCAAATACGGTCGTAGTCTACGAGGATCACTTGTCGTGCAACATCAAATGGCCCGAAAGTCACAATACACAATCGGGTACCACATTTATACTGTACACACTGATCCTGGGCTTTGCTACACCGCTTTCTTTCATCTTGTGCTTTTACTATCTGGTCATACGAAAGCTCCATACCGTTGGACCGAAGAATAAGTCTAAGGAAAAGAAGCGGTCCCATCGCAAGGTCACCAAACTGGTTCTGACAGTGATTACAGTATATGTGCTGTGTTGGCTACCCTATTGGATATCGCAAGTGGCTCTCATCAATTCCAAGCCCGATTCGTGTGCGTCTCGTTTGGAAATAACGGTCTTCTTGTTAGTCGGTTGCTTAGGATATTCGAATTCCGCGATGAATCCGATTCTATACGCGTTTTTGAGTGATAATTTCAAAAAGAGTTTCATGAAGGCATGCACCTGTGCCACCGGCAAGGACATCAACGCCCAACTCCAGCTAGAAAACAGTTTCTTTCCCAAATTCGGTAAGAATCGCCAAACGGAACGGTTACTTAGCTCCAAAGCGAAACAGAAAGTCGCTCGCAATAACAACATGACAACGACAGTGACAACCGCGACGATCGTCGGAAATTCGGCTTCAGTTGCGTACGGCGGCGGCGGACAGTTGAACGCCACTGTTGTGAACAACAGTGCCAACTCCACAGCGACGAACACTCTCGGCGAACCGACCACCACCACTACGGTCCTCAGTCGCAGTGAAAAACCGCCCGTCTTGCACACTGATTTGTAAAAATTTCCTCTTTTTACCAATTCTAGTAAAAAAACAAAACAAAAAGGATATTTCAAAAAAAATATTTTACTAAACATTAAGCTAAAGTTAAACTTTGATTTTTATAAGAATTTTGAACTTCTCTTGTGCTACGTTTAGATATGTTTGAATAATTTTTTTTTACTTAAAGAAATAAATGTATAAACTTAACAAGGGACTATAGTAGATGTTTAAAAAAAGGTTAAAATAGAAAAGAGAAAGATGAAACAATTTGTAGATAGAAATTAAAATTATATAACAGAGATACTAAATTTAGAATATTTAATGTTTTAATAAAAATAAACGCCTATTGTGGAATATTTAAGTGAATTATTGTTAATTTTTATTTCGCTATAAACAAACGAATGGAGTTAATGTATTGCATATAAGATTTTCAAGTAAATTATGGAATAAAGAATTAAAATAAATTACATCACAGTGTGGAGTACTTAATCGTTTCGGATCGCAGTAAGTAGAGTTGAGTTTGGGGACATTTTGTCCTTCTTAACGTTACAAGTGCCAGTTTTATTCCTGATAATGTTCTGAAGAGGATGTCTTCCATGAACCTAACCGAAAGCTTGTCTTTGAATGAAACATCCTTCTTCTAGATCTATAGTGCAACCTAAGTCTTTCAATAGGGACATAACAATTTTGTACTTTCATACAATCGCACCTTTAAGCCCTTTTTCCGATCCGTCAATGTCAGAACGTCACATAAGATTCATATTTTTACTGTGCTGAAGTTCGTGAATGACCAACGTTTGGAAACTTTTAAAAATTAGTGCCGAAATTCAGAGTCAGTGGTCGCAACTTTTACTCTTTTTTCTGTCGAAATAATTGTCGCACCAGACACACTGTGCATGCTATAGTGGACATATTCCAATCAGCATATTCACTATTGAATGCTCCTGATCTAATGGTGAGACAACGCAAAGGTTAGTTTGACGAAAATATCGCAGCTGTAAGTGCTTCTTAGAACAAAGTGCCAAATAAGATGATTCCACACTGTTCTCATGAAGTGGTAATCTCCCAGTCCACGTTGTGTCGATATTGGCATAAAGATCTTAGCCTACAGCCTAACAAAGCCAAATTAACTCAGGAACAGAAGTCTCTTGATCATTCGAAGTGCCAAAACCTCTCCGATTGGACCCTGCAAAAGTTCGAAGAAAATCCTGAATTTCATCATCGAAAAATCATCTTCAGCAATGAAGCTCATGAATGCTCTAATTTGATGGTTTTATCAAAAAGGAACATTTTTATACCGAAATAAATGTGTATATTTGTACTATGTCTGGAATGAATTTCAGGCTGATATCTCAATTATTCTGTGCTTTATTTAAGTACAAAATTGTTATGTCTTTATTGAAAAACCACCAATTTCGTAAACTACTAAAAGTGTGGTGGAAGTTTGTGTCCTTTGTTTTATTTTTAAACGTTATTCAGGTCAGTCCTCATAGTCTTTTTATATAGAAACAAATATTTACAATATCTAATCCTCTGTTCCTTCAAAACGAAAACTATATTTAGACTAGAAGTACGTCAATCTGCGTATCCCTGGTTGAAAGAGCTGCTTGTTACTCCTTGCAACGTAGTACTCAGTTTAAATGTAGAATGTGAGTGTAAGTGTCAATGCCAAGTGTCATGGTGACTCGATGATTGCCCTAAAATTACCAATATTCAGGTCCTTTACTTCAACCCGACATTATCATGGTATCTGCAGGTAGCTTGTACTATGGATACCAAGATAGGGCTGACTAAAGTCAAGAGTTGTGTCTAGCAGATAATGCAGGTCCTTTTCAGATTCACAACATCTAAACACATTGAGGAAACCTTTGGAGTTCCTAAAGGGAGACAAGTTAGTCCCTTCTTCTCCATTCGCACAACTAATGATGTTGGTTTAGGTCTGCGCTCGTTGAGGGTGCACGTAGACCAGAGAAGTTCCATTGTACATGTGCTGGCCATATGCATAGGAGGTGACTAATGGTATCTTCTTCCATTTCGTACCTATAGTTTCTGCCGCGAAGTCGTTGTAGGGGATGCCCAGTCTTTGAGCATGTTTGTCTAGTGCCCAGTTAGGGTGTTAACTATCTTGAAGAAGGTTCCTCTCTTGTGTTTTAGGAGTCCGATGGTCCTACGATGTAAATGAGATGAAAATTTTTATGGAAATGTGCTGCAATGGCCCTAAGAAGGACTCGACTACTATATAATGACCAAATTCAAACTCAAGCTTAGCAGAAGATGTTAGTCATGTAACCGGACCTACTACAGATCGTTCTCTTCCATATTTACATGGATAAGGCTCATATAGTTCCGTGGTAAATTTTTAGGCGCATTTACTGAGGTCTTACACCTAGTTTTCTTTAGGCCTTCCTTTAGATTTAGAAAGGTGGTTAGAGCCTTTAATTTGTATCCAAATTCTGTTCATTTTTGGATAATCTAAATTTTTGTTCTACAAAATTGTCTTCGCCACAGAACGGCTAAGATTTGTAAAAGGTTTTACTGCCTTTTGTCTTGCTAGAGTAGAAGGTTCTGCTTTTATTTTTACCCAAGTCTGTGAGTTCGTACACAAGTGGAGGACGAACGATCCAGGAAAGTTGTGCTTGGCTGTTTGGCAGTTCACATGCCTCCCTACTTCAGCCGAACTTAAGCCATCAAGCCATCAAGAGACATTTTGATTCTTAGCTAACAGCTTTCAATTGCAAAATTTCGTATTTTTTAGGAAAAGTGTTTTAAGCAGATGTAGACAAGAGTTTAGATCTCCAATACGATCATCCTATCTTGCTCAAAGGACGTATCTAGCCAACTTTGGCCGTCAAATTGTCGAAAACTCTGAAAAAATATGACGGACCCCCGTTCATACGATGAAAGATGACCAGTATCGATAGGAATCTCTCTTGAGTTCGTCCCAGGAACTTAAGAATTGAGAAGAGTGTATCGAAAATGGATTTTCTGAACTGAAATCTGCTTGCAGAAAATTGACTAAGAAATTTGGTGTTCATATAACTTTGCCTAATGAGATTTGTCTGAGATGTATACGATCCTAAGGAGGCTGTCCATATATGAGAGTCATAGAATCGGCTTTAGAAAACAAGGGTCCACAGCTGCTTTGAAGAACTAGGCCAGATTTTTCTAGGTAGGCTTTCGAATGCCTGCACTCACTTTACTTGAGAAAGTCTGAGTGGATGTTATATAGTTTTTCAAAGGACATGTCAACCATTGTAATCCTCGCTTCCTCTCTTCATCTATGTAGGTATCTACGTAGTCTTTGTCTTAGTTCTTGAAGATGACTTGCTATCTGTTAGTCACATTTCTCATGGTATCGTGTTAACTGAAATATATTCTTGTCTCAATGTGTTATACCCAGATCGCGGTGGTCCTAATAAAATGGCTTACAAATGAAGTATCTACACGGCGTTGCAATGAATTCCGTATCGCAATTTAATCAAAAAGTGTCACAATGCCACGCCCACTTTGCTACAAACACAAAAAGATACGAGTGTGATTCATTTCAAATGAACAAGCACTACATATCTGTTTGCTTTGTCACGAAACTATTGAACATATCTCACGTATCTGTTGCATGATGTTTACAGATGATTCGAATCTCATGATACCTTGTCGCACAACAAAACTTATGTCCCGTGTAAGAAAGTGACTCACGATCTGATAAAAGATCTATGTTCCACAGATACGGAAGCGGAAATTGAAGTTGTTGTAATTTCTGTTCTTCGTAAACAAGATACTGACACAATGGTAGCACTACTATCGATGTTAGGTTAGATACGCATGAGAGAACAGTGTTCCTGATTGCATCAGATAAAGATTAGGAATTTGTTTGCTCTGGCATCGTTCAGTCTCAGATGAACTGGATACATTATACTTCAAAAGCACTTCAAGTCCCAGTCCTTCTCCTTACTGTGAGATCTTCTATTTATTTTCGTAATTTCTCGAACTGCGTGGATGCCACCACCCCAGTCTTTGAAACGAGTTCAAATAGCACTCTCAATGCCAAACGCAGTGTACTCGGAATAATTGCCCCCCGGTTATGGCCAACTCAGAGAGTTCCACTCTCCGACTCAAGCTAATTTATTTCCCAGACAAAAGTGTAATGATTAATCAGTATTTAAAATCACGAGGTAATCAAAGGTATCCATCCACGACATCAGTACCAGACGTGCCATTAAAGTGTCCCCATCCTCCTCCAGTTCTGATTAATTAAAAATTCCTCTGGCATATTTAAAATGAATTAATGGGATAAACTTGACACAGAAATCCTGTAGCTCCCTGAGGACACTCGCTAACATTTGCTCCGATGTCAAATGTATATTTCAGCGAAAGAAGGGAAATTAATGGTTTCACGTGGACCTCCTTCGTCCTTCGGAGCCTCTTAGTCATCTAATTAATAATTCCCCTTACAGTGGAGTCCTTTGTTGTGGTCATTCGGTGATGGTACATAGATAATGCCAAGGGGTAACGCTAAAAGTGTCGCATTACCGTTTAATAATAGCTACGACCTACGAACAATGCGGTAACCACCCACAGGATATGATAATAGTTTTTGCGCGCCGCAATACCAAGCCTCGAAATCGAAATCCTTGAAAGGAGGAGCTCACAGTTGCTATGAGAACAACAATAGGATTCGGCATTGAATTTATTTCATGTGGTTTCCGGGTAGATCCTCTTGTGGTATGAATAGACCGTATTGTTTGGAAATGCCTGATTTTTTTTTTAAAGAAAGCTTTATTTAGTTTCAATACATCCTGCCGTGCACATAAGTAGGTATTCCAAGAAGGAATAATAACAAATCCAATTATGTAGGTGAATTGGACACGTGCGGGGTAATTAAAGGAAGAATCGAGGCAATTTGTCGAAGGATAACATATAAATTAGGCGAAGGCGGTGTTATGCAAGGAATTTTTCAAGTTTCTTTCGAAAGGAAGTGAATATTTTCGAATCCCTACGAGACTTGTTGTTTATGAAATTCCTTCTCTCAAACCAGTGAGCAAAATAACGTAGAAAAATGCTGACTAATACTCCTTGGAATTAGATTCAAATGTAATCTCCAGGAGCAACTAAGAAAATTGGTTTCATTTAAAATTGTGACATCCTGGCCACACCATCTTGGGTTACGTGCTTGCATTGGAGATGAGTGGATTTCATGTGGATGATGATGCATCTTTAATCTGAACTATTACGCAATAAATGGGAAGAGGACTCGAATCACGTTACGTGGATCAGGATAATTGTGGATAATTAGCTCTTGCACAGGACGACTGACAGTGGTAGTATTTTGCAGATGATTTCGCTTTAATTGGACGACATACATTGTATCATAGGAGAAGCATGTTGGAGTGGTGTTAGGAGGGAAGGCTACCTCGTATACGAGGACGTTAGGCACTCCTGGGAGCTTAAGAATGTTTTTCTTTCTGTTTAGGGAACTTGTTTAACCTTCCTAAGGTTCATAGTACGATTGATGTGGTTTAGGGCCAGAGGTATGAGGAGGCTTAAAGGGACTGCGGAGAGCGGTTGAAAAGCCCCAAAGATGAAGAACTGACTAAATAAAGTCTTATGGAAGAAAAGGGACTTGTTTTTGCGTAAAGTTGTTGCGTCTAGTTGTAGTTGGACTACATCTGCCTAGGTATGACAGAATCCTGCAACTAATGCCACCTGGTATTAGTCTGTCCAAAAGATCTTTCCTTTGACAGCTTCAAATGGGACGGAAACGCGATTGTCTCTCTCCTCTGTCCCATGAGCTAGGAAGTTGTGTTGTGTTCGAGGTGTACAAGGCATAGGTGCTTCGTAGTGGAAACGTGGTTTAGGCATAACTTCAGTGCTTGCATTGACACTGATTCCACAACTAGTAGGGCATTTGCTTACATCTTCCAGAGCACCTACCATGAGCTCATTTCCGATACCATATCTCCAGAATACGTCAACATCTTGACTCCATTTCCTTTGAGTCGTGATCGAATCTTATATCTATAAGACAGGATTTGAACTGGCATTGTAATAGATTGTACAGATCACTGGTCCATAGGAATGCACCCATCCAGACTAGAAATCCCATTCCAAGCAGCTGCGTCATTGAGAGCATGGAGTGTTTCATCTCCTAGATTTCTAGCTCTAGGGCAAATCATACACCTTCTTCGTAAACCTTCACGAAATCTTGGACAAAAAACTCAACAGGTTGGCAATCAGTTCACGTGGGTTATGGTGTTAAACTGGCACTTACGTCCTAGTTCAACATCATTGTAGAAGAAGCTACCACTTCTACCCATCTACCCACCTACCAACCTGAAGACACATGACGTCCCATGAACAGCTGTGGAAAACCCTCCACTAGGTATATGGTAACACCTTCTCGTCTATGACTTAAAAAGGAACTCCAAACCAGGAGGATTATTCCACAAAGATAGCCATTCAATGTCAGATGCATTCCGTAATCTGAATTTTATAATAAAATTCCAAACCGGATGGGGGGCTGTCAACCAACAGCAATCAGTATCATTCCTTGCTCTGGACGTCATAATACAGTACTACGCAGATATTTAGTATGAAAAGGACACATTTCATACGAAGAGTTGCATGCAACCACCAAGCCAATACGTAACGCTGGCATTGCATGCATTATGAGGAGATGTCAGTGGCAAGTCCTATGATCAAGTGCATGTGTTATGAGAGATGTCCTTGGAAGTTGTAATGGAATGATGTAATAAGACTGGTGTTCTGGTTTCTCATTGGTTTTAGGTACAATTTGATCCATGCTCAGCGGTATCATGGCCTTGCCCCATGTCCATACAGTGTTCCTTGTTAAGGTATTTTCTTTTGAAAAACGCGGTGTATCATGAACGCTCCACAATTCCTCACCTATTTTGTACTCCCATTTGGCCTTTTGCTGACCTATCAAGCCATCTTTTGTTCGTCATTTGCCTCATCTTCGATCATCGTCTGATAAAGTTTGCGTCAGAAAGCTACTTTCAGTAAATGTCCATCGTTATGCGGTTCTCGTCTGTGATTCTGTAAACTTGCAAACTGTTTCATGAAACTGATCTCATGAGGTACGGTTTAACCAGAACAGGACCTTCAGAAGGAAGAAGCTCCTTTACGGACCTCATAGCGGCATACATATAACATGTTTTGATTCGTAATATGTCAGTCACTTCATATATTTTTCAACAGCAGTCTGAGTATGAGCCAAGTAACTCAAAAACGGTGTGCCACAAGCGACAGTTTAAGGGCCACTATTGTTCACACTTTACAAACAATGTTATATCAGAAAAACTATCCAATGCAGATGACTGACATAGTACATTGCAGTGTCCGTAGTACTAGTAGATCAGGGAAAGCTTAGAATCTTTAAAACATGAGGTCCTTTATTCAGCCTAACAGACACTAGATGTGAAACCTACATTTGGATCTGATGCCGCCTTGACCTACCTACTTACATTCAGTGCTATCTTTTTACCACGTTTTATCCCTTAAATACAGTTCAAGTTCTACCAGGTGTATCTAACATGGACCACTTGTTCGATTTCTGTATTTGAATAGTATCTGAGGGTTTAGCTGGAGGAGACGCACGACCGGTGCCCAGGGTAGTATCGACGGAAGCTAACTCTTCCTTTCCAAGTTATTGGAAACTATTCCACAATGAAGTAGTGAACGTTTCATGCTGCAGATTCCTTTTCAAAGATCGTGCATCGTGCTCAGTTCAGCAGATATCTAATGAAGGCAAGCTCTCTACCAAACTAAAGCCTCCTCTGAACTAACCACAACTGACTACGAGAGACGACGAACTTTTCCCCAGCTACTAGTGAGTACCAAAAACAAATAACTCCGAGGAACCAGAGTGTTAAGTGGCAAAGGAGTCGACTACCATCCATCTCCAATCATAAATTGGATGAAAATAACACGAGATGACCAATGACTCCGAGGCCAACCCATGGATAAGATCCTTTCAGTCAAGAGGACAATTAATTAAAAAAAAAAAAAAGATAACTCAACCCAAAGGAAGTGAAGTCAAAAATTAATTTAATTCACGAAATTTTCAGCATCACCGGACGGATGATGGTGTCCAATTATTTTTTCCTTTTAACTTTCCACCGTAGCCCTTAGCCTTTAGCCATTTATGGAAGGACGAAACCTGTTGAAGCTTAAAACTCAACATCCGACGGCGACGACATCAGCACCTGCAGCTGGGTAACTCAGTTTCCTATCACTCTGGCTGTTCATTAGTTCCGACGACATGAGCAGTCAAATGGAAAACGTTCGTCCTTACACCGATTGACTGAGGAGAGTAATTGACGTTCCATTATATGTATGTCGTCCTTGCGCGAAACTTTGTTATTACAAGAAGTTAGACAACTTCTCCAACTTGTTAATGATGATGAGCAAAAGGTGCCAACATTTTTATGGTAGGTTGCCCGTTTTATGCTTCCAAAGCGCATCCACCATAAATGCATCCCTGTGGCTGGGATTTTACATTAAATTGTCAGCAACTTTTCCAGACAAACACCGTCTGAAATGTCATTGCAAGAAGACATGTGTGTGCGGAAAATTAAAACATCCCTTCAGGACATTGGCATTTGTTGACCGTTGTGTTCGAAAATAGTTCACTCGCACGCGTCACCTGCCTTGACAATAATTGAAGGTCTGTTGAACTTTACGCATGGAATGGCATTCGCTCAGGAATGAAGGACTTAATGGAATCCATTTACGTTAATTCGTTTCTGTCTGTCATGCCACCCGATGACGTGGGATTTAATTCTGTCCTTACACGAACAAAGACGGTGTCAAACGACTGACTGGCCCAAATCATTGCCAATAGTTTCATACCGTCGATGGGTATTTTTAAACCGTCACATGCATGACTGCACGTTTGATTGCATGATTTCGTAGGCAGGGTTGAGGAATTGGAGTCACGGTTCAATGGATTTTGGATTTTTCTAAATGTCTCTACTGGCAGCTGTAGAGCTCTGGGTATGGCACAGCAGTCTCAAGAAAAGTCTTGACACCTAGGACTGTACTTGTAAACAAAGTTCTATCAAACCCCTTAGAGATTTGTCATGCAACCCTGCCAAGATTCTGTAGGTAAAGCTAGATTCGAACAAGCCTTTCAAGTAAGAAACTGATTCATCATACTCGTCCATCACGACCGTGATTAGTCCTTGAAACCAGTAAGAAAATTTCGGGTATTCAGTGTTGATTTAGAGGGGCTTCAGAACCACCCATCAGTAGAGGCTCTAGTGTAGAAGAAAAAGAGGAGAAGCATAGATCTCGAAGAAGCAAGTCAAAATTTCAACAGAAACTCCGAACAGAGCACCACTAGTAGAGCTCCTTCCAAGCAAATTCAATAGGTTTTCACAAGGTAATCTGGCATATTTTTTGACTTTAAAGGAGCAAAGAGTCCATCTATAACCACTACACCCAGTGAGAGATTTTGCCTTGAAAGGTCTACATTCCCAAGAATACCTGTTATCCTTAGGAACAACCCATTAAAAAAAAAAATCCTTTTTGTCAAAACTTACACTGAGCTGAGATCCTTGGAATCCTTCAGCGAAATTGTCATCTAGAAATATATTACGAGTAAGCGTAGTCTTAGTGGAATGTTAGTCGTATCCTAGGACTTTCAAGTGATGAAAGTTGCATTTTTTTAATAAGAAATTCGAATGCAGATTTCACATATAAGACATCCTTCCCGGTGAAGTCCGCAGGTTCGTGTTTCCATTTCAGAAGTCGATAGACATTCTTATTGTTCGAGTAGATAGTCTCGCAGCTGTCTTCACAGTGGCGTTTCCTATTGATCTTATCACCAGTTAGTAGGTTCCAAGTTCTCATCTCGGACAAGAACGATCTCAACCTGAGAATGTTCTCCGAAAGTGCCTCTAGCTCTTGTTCCGAACTCCAGTCATCATATAAGGGAGTGTGTGAACGAGACCTTAGGCTTACATCCCTGTCATCAAAGGGTAATGACTTGACCAAGGGACTTGTTTGAATACCACACGAACCAGATGACTTTTTGCTGACTTTCCTGCACCTTCTAATGAACCACCTTGTTGGCTAGCATTAGGAGGGATAAAGAGCCAACTAGTTCTCTTACTGATCACTGATTGCTGGTTGTGATCATTGTCTCTGACCATTGTCTAAGCCTATCTTAATCTTTGTTATCTTAACTTCCCTTAAGCCCTCGTTCTATGTTTAAGATTGATCAGGGCTCAGTCTAAATGTTTTCAAGTCCAAGACCAACCATTGTTCGTTAGTACGTAAGAATCTATCAAGTGCTGCTTCATCTAAACAGAGACCGACAAACTCATGTCTTAAGTCTAGAAGAAGTCTACAAGAATCCTTTGTCTATTGATTAGTTTCGGAGCATAAGTCTGTGCCAAAATAGCTTTCTCAAATGCTTAGAAAAAGTAGAAGGTAATGTGGTCCTTTGATAGAAATGTATATAAAAATGTACAAAAAAAGTCGGCCTTTGTTGTACCTTTGTGAGTCCATGTTTGCCTATTTTTTTAGTGAATAGGGTATGGAGTATGTGGAGTTCTAAGCCAATAAAGACGAATACTCCATGCTTAAGCCTGACTTTATGGAAGTAAGTATGACTTGTCAAAACCAACCTTCATTAGAAACCATTAAATCTAGTATATCCACCAACAAGTTCCGATATATTCGAAATAGTAATTCAAATTATTTTTCTCATTTCAGGTAAGCCGGGATTGGACTAGTAAGTTAAGCTTGTCTAGAGAGTATAGGAAAAATTGTGTTGGAACGTCTGTGTTTGCTGTGAGTCTAAACGAAGCCTTCTAGCCCTTAACTCATTCCAAGATTTTATTGAAAACAGGTAGTCTGTAAGTAAGTAGGAAGTAATTGAAAGAGTTCCGTGACTATTTTCGCTTAAAGTATGCATATGAAGTGGAAGAATTTGCCTCTTTAAAGCTGTTATTTCAAATCGCATTAATAACCCTCAAATCTTTTAATTGATTCTTCAATCTGACGATGGAAACATGTCTAAAAGCGAATGAATTGGAACACTCTACTTAGATCTTCCAAGTCAAGGTTACAGCTGTCGATGCGATAGATCGCCAAGTAGACCTAACAGCTTCCATGTCCTCTGACTTTGAGTCTAAGTAGGTTGGAACTGTTTTCAAACCCTTTCTACGGCCTTTTAGAATGTACTCAAAAAGAACCTTATTAACAGAGGTCGCAGATAGATGTAGATGTAGATGTAGATATACCCGAATTCCGTGGGTCATGAACCCCTCGGTCATCCATCTATCAGTGAGATGCAGATATAGGCAAGCTAGTAGAAGCAAAACGGAGGGGTTTCTCTCTGGAACCCACAAAAAGTCTTAAAACTTACAAATGTTAAGAATTTCGTCAGTTTTTTTTCCAAAAAAAAGCCCAAAACAGATTCTAGATTCTAGCCAAATACAACGCTAACATGCTGACTGACTTTCTATCTAGTGAGTGCTTTCTCGAATAGCTCCTCTGGATTCGGACACGTGTCGACTAAGCCTAAAGGACACTGAAACTGGCGAGCATATTGCATGTAAATCTCTTGCTATTACTTGGACTAGGCTAGACTTCAGCTTAAAGTATCCCAAACCTCATTCATGAAGCTGGTAGGCATTACCAGACCGCATCTTAAAGAGGAGGCCACAAAAGGTCGTAAGTGCTTCTTGACGCTATTTGAAAGCCCAAATAGTAAATATTAAGCAGATTCTCTAGCAGCGATATGACAACATGCTGTTAGTTCCCTTAAACTATGTATCTATTCAATCAGCAGCAAGCTATTTAAATGTCCATTTCACAGCTGGTAAACACATCCACCTTCGATAAACATCAACTGACTGACCGTATTCCGAATGCAATAACCCCATCAAAAGTTCTCCAGCCTGCTCCAGATTCATACATATTAAGTACCCCTAGTTACGGAGTCCATAAGTGGCTGGCCGGGCAAACAAGCTCCGACGAAAATATTATCACCCCATCACCATCGCGCCGTGTATCTATAACGAGGCCATTTGGGATATTTACATAATGCGCCAGAGACAAATAAACAGAGCATAAAACTCGCATCTAACTACATCTCGACGGGGAAGCGGACACCGACCACCGCCAGGCATCCATTCTCATTTCAATTAGCATCACAAATTCATCTTTTTTACTTTTTTATTTCGACCAGAAGGAGAGTAGAGATAGGTGTGCTTCAGCAGGCTTTATGACTTGTTTACATCAAGTTGCACATTGCACATAGTCGACATGATCATTCGATTGGATTGTATATTTTCCATTCAATCATTCTGGGGGAATTACAAACTGTAGAAGCAGTAAATCCAAACCCACACCCATCGCAGATACCACCCACTACAAACACACACTTGGTTCCCCCTTTAGATACAATTTATGCCAGAGATTGAGATTGTTTCTCGTTCACAAGCAAAACAATGTTTACTCGGAGTTGCTTTACATTGTCGAAGGTAAGATGGCCTTGAACTGCTTCTAGTGTCTATGGGTGGGTGTCTGTACCTTTTGTCGTAAACAGGTCACACACACTCGCAAGTGGAGGTGACATTTGATGGAAGTCTTTAGGGATCCTTCACAAGATGTTGTGTGTGTTTTCATATTCACTTCACACACAAAAAAAAAGAAGTTAGAATGGCGGCGGTGCTTTTAGCCTTTTTCCGGTTTATCTCTTGTTTTGTGTCGAGATTGAGATTCATCAAGGAGTTGCTGGAGTACATTGATTCGAGAATGTGACAGTTGAAGGATATACTCTCGTATTGGAATGGATGATGGTTCACGGAGCCGGAATAGATTTTAAGCCGATTAGATGGGATTACTCATGCTTGCGTGTAATGTTTTGAAAGCGATGTGATTGATTTTTTTTTTTGTTTCTTATTTACTTGCACCTTCACCCACAGCCATCCCTGTAGGACAGGTATTGGTTTCCTGGAAAGTTTCAAGCTTGGCAGTAGTGTGATGGAAAAGTTAAAAAAAAGTGAGTACATCTGGTATTTGGGGTGTCCTCCTTCTCCCAAAACTTCGGATACCTACTTTACTTGAAGCCGATTCGAAAAAAAAATCGATTTTCTCAAAAGGAACTCCAGCTTTGGGGATATATCATGCGATATCATGCCACGTTTTGGCCAAAAAATATGTATAACGATAATTTTGAAGAAAAAATACTTACCATACCAAGATTTTGGAAAGGCCACGCCCTAAACAATTTCCTAAATAATCACATTTTGACCAGAATTTGAAAAGAAACTTATCAGGAGGAAGTTCATTCTCTAAAATCGCTTAGACACTACGTAGAGCCACGCCCACACTACGTAGTTACATCCCTGTACTGCACTTTACTGGCCTCTTGTGTAAGAAAATGGCCTCCTTCTCTCCCAAACTTTAGACTCATCTCAATCGATGTTAAGTGGGGAATCTTACTGATGAATTCTTATCCTGTTCTGATGACATCCCTGCTTGTTTACTCATCCTTTAGTCTGTTCCTTTCATAAGGATAATTTGCTCAACTTTGAAGGCCTCTTTCGTAACATCGATACTTTGGAGAAGGATTCAAGAAAGAAGTTACTTATTACCACGCATTGAATGTGTTTTGCATGAAGCCCTAAGCTTTCAGTGTAAGTCTCTTAAGCCCTCTAGGTAAGATGGTTTCCTTAAAGGTGGAATTTGTGACCTTTTGTCTTCAAAAATTGGAACAAGATACCTCATCAATTTATCACTTCTCTCGACTACTTTCTGGCCCACAGCTGGTGAACCACACGAGTGCCATCTGGGTCCCCTTCTCTTCATTCGAGCTATAAGTAATCCTAAGAATCCTCATTCTATTCTGAAGACACCAGATTTTTCAAAGTTATTCCCGACAAGATTCTAGTGTCCTTCAACATGACCTCGATAGTTGGTCCATCTGGTGTCTCGAAAATTACTTTGCTAAGAGCTCAGCATCGCTAAAATCCATCATATTTTCACTTATCTTCTCCACGATTAACGTAAATATATTCAACTCCGTAAAGGTAATCCTTAAAGCTTTTATAAAACGGTGGTCCAAAGGATCCTCCAAGTCGTACGTGGCCAAGTCCCTCCACATTGACTTCGTTCGCCTCCTTGAGTAGGCTAGTCAAGCTTGGACCCTCTTTCAATGAGTTCGTGTATCCGGGATTTTACGACTGAACGACTCTTTTAACACCTCAACCTCATTAAGCCAAGAACTCGTGCAGATCCCAGAAACGTAGTTGACCCACTCTTCATCCATTGTGCGTCTCCGTTCCGATTTTCCGTACCTCTTATGGATCCAGTGAGACCTTTCCGCTTTCGGCTTGAACCTCAGTTCTTTCCGAATAAGTCTAAGCCCTGATTTATAAGCTCGTTTCTAGGACAGTCTTAGCTTGAACCCAGAGTAATTGAAGCCTTTCTCTTACCCCAAGGATTAAAAATCAGGAATTCAAACCTTTAGCAGATAGGTGCAAGTCCTTACGACCCAATCGTATCCTTTATTCTTTACTTTTTGTGGGAAAGTAGCTTAGAGTTATAGAATTCGGTAAAATTCTCAGGTGAATAGTCACGTGGCTGGTTGTACAGCAGACATCTACGCACACAATTGGGGATGATTTTGAATATCGGATTGTTTGTAAGCATCTTACAATTACGTTGAACCCGGGATTTGATAATTGAAGCCAAGGGCTTTGATTCATATTTCCTGGTAACATATGTCCCAATTAAAACCAACTGCAGCACAGAGCCCACAGTGCACAGTTGAACTGCAGTCTCTCAGAATGTTTAATTGGCCAGAGAGGGGTTATCCTTTTGGGGTTTTGTAGTACCTACTCCATTCAAATGTATTTCTTTTGAAAACGTTCCTTTCCACAGTTCTCTTTCATGTCCTTGCCACATGGCTCCGTCCATCACACCACAATTCTCGGACACTTCCTATCTAATGGCTATTCACGAAGAGGAACATTTTTAGAAGCCAAAATTATTGCAGAACCCAAATTGTAAATGATGGGATTTTTACGAGAATTAATTATTAAATCATTATTTTGGGACAAGGACCCAGCGGGGCAGGGGACTGGGTAGCAAGGACGCAGTATACCTGTTTCACAGAATGAATTGTGGTTTTAATTAGAGGTTTAGGACCGAAACAATTTGGTCCCAACATGTTGCATACTTAATTGTTTGTAATAGAAAAACCCTCCTCATGGCTGCCTACTTGGGTCGCATGATAACCTTTGGTTTCAGACTAATTTTATGAGCGTTTTGTTGTGGTTCCAGCTGGAGTGTGTATGTGTAAAGGAATTAGTTACGAATATTCTTGAATTAGGGTAAAATCACATAGTTTGTGACACGTATTCGTAGGTTTAGGACATTCAAGGACTATGACTGCGTAGGTCATGAGTAGTTCAAAAGTAATGGAAGGATGTACCAATGTACCTTATGGATCAAATTGTGGGTCAAGTAGGACATCTGGAACAAGACCTCACGTTGCAAGTGTAGGATGGAGATACTCGTTGTTAGGGACTTAGAGGATAGCTAGGACAGTAAGGGTACTGGATTCTGTCTCCAACTCTTGCTTGGCACAACAAAAGTTATCGAAGATTCGAAAATGTTAACGTCCTGCATCGGGCCGTTATCTGTGCAAGAGTTGGATCATCCAGCAAGAGGTGTCATCTAATCAATCATAGCCTTGTCACCTTTACACATCATTTGGGTGTAAATTTTCTCCAAAAGTGCGCTTCATTCGTCATTTTATCAAAATTCCCATAAATTTAATCGAATTTCGATAGATTTCCCATCAAAATTTTGACAGTTAGCAAAAAAAAAGTTTCCCTTTCTCTCTCTCTTACATAAAAACAAGTCCCATGCCTCACACTGTCAATGCACAGGTTAAGACATGTAAGGCAAAGCTTACGAAAGCTCATACACAAAATCTATGGCTAAGCTTCTTTAGAAGGCTTAGTACTAAGCTGAGTCTTGTGACGTGAAGACTGGCTCGAGAATTCGCTCGAAGATGTTGGTTTTCTTTTTCATTTTTTTTCGTTCGACCTCCGTCTGATCTGTGGGTTAGAAGAGGAGAGAAATAGTATGAAGTGTGTGTGGTGTGGGGAAAGAAATAGTGAAACAACTTGTGTGGGGTAAAATCAGTTGGAAGTTGGAAAGCCTACATACATCACGGCTTAGTGTTTCTTATTCTCTTCTTTATATAAATTTCTGATGAAAATGTGTGCTTTGTGTATGTGTGTGTACTTCTGGCCTAGATGCCGTGGAAGACTTGAATAACAAGCCAGGAAAATGGTGAGCGCACTTCTCTATATAACTCTTTTGTAATCTTTAATACTTTATTTTACCAACACCCTTTAAATTTTGTGGGTGCTTCTAGAAATGATTTAACCTTTTTTGGGTGGGCCTATGATTTGGTGTGGCTCTGGCTCTTCCTTGAATATGCCAATCGATCTTTAGACAGTTCCCTTCTGTTTCAAAACTCTCTGGACTTCTTCTTCCTCCGATTTATCTGTCGTCACGAGCTTAATAGTTTGCATAGCCCAGATTTGCTCTGCCTTCTCCAGCGATCATCTATGCAGACTGATCCGAATATTACCTCAAGTAATTTATTTTCAAAATAGTCACTTGAAAGTCAGGATCAATGTCATTGAGTAAGACTGTAATCTTCAAAGGCTTTTACACAGACCTAGGGTTAGGAAGAGGTCTTCCCTTGATTCCATTCTGAGTCTACATAGATCAAGTCTATACTTTTTTTTAGGGCAGAAAGAACTGCTACAGTCTTACTATTCGCCAGCGTAAGACCTTGACTGACCGTCAATTGTTTCTAGCACCAGTTAACCTATGTGTTTAGCAGTAATTACAAGCTTGGTTTGTTCGATGTAGAATAATGCCGAATGGGATTTTCATAAGTATCGGGCCAACTATAGAGTCCTGTGGTACACCATTCATAACCTTGTAGCTGGATTGCTCCGAATTCAGTGCTGATGGATTTCTTCCTTTCGTCAGCCTTTTTCTTCGATGATACTCTTTCAACATTGATTTGGACACATCTGTCGAAGGCATTGATGCTAGTGCCTGTGTCCATGAATTCACTCCTGCTGCAGTTCCTTTATCAGTTCTTGATCCGTTTGTGTAGCTAGGGTAGGTGAGAAGTGGTATTTGTTTGAGTATTGCACCGAATTGCTTCGCTTGCAAGTACTGCACTTGTCTGTCACTACACCTTCTTTCACCATCCTTAGAATCGTTTCACTTGCACATTCTTCAACCACGAGGTGCAGAGGAGTTAATTCCAGTTGCACCTCCATGGTTGCAGTTGGGCAGGTTCTCGTGGCCAGTCTTTGCACCTTATTGAGTGTCTGCCTCGTGATTGCTCGTGATACGTGATTCATAAACTTAGTCTTTTACTTGAAATCGAAAAATCTCATTAGGACCAAACTGTCTATTATTTACCTATCTATAGTTACGCCCATTTTTTGAGGGCGTTTCCACAAAAAAACCGATTCTGTTGAAGCCTTGCATGTAACATCTTCAAATAGATATCAGTATATCACGACCACTATCCTAGAGGTATAGTTAATGATGATGGAGAGGATGTTACAGATACCATCTGGGTTGTAGCTTCCCGGTATGTTTTTTTCTTCTTTTTTTTTTTATTTAATTACATATGTATGTAGGTCGTGCTAGCACTGAGCACTTTCCCACTGAGAATCCATTTCAAGTGAATAGTTGCTGATTTGATTGCTTCATTAAAATTCACAAACGCAATATAAATCCTTTTCAACAGGTCCGAGCACTTAACCTTGTGTACTCGTACTACTTATCTCCCGCTCTTCATGTTTATTTTTAATTTTTTTAAGTGTTGTTGTACAATGTACTGGTACTGTGGTACCTTTTATTCTCCTCTTCTATATCCAAAAAAAAAAAATTAATGAATTCAACATTAATAAATCCGTCAACGTTGTTTGGGTATTTCAAAACGAAAGGGAATACCTATTTACATTCGTATGTGCCTACGTATGTATGTTATGTGAAAAGAAATGAAAATAAATTGGGAAAACAAAATTTATCGAATTGAAAAGGAAAAAGGGAAAATATCGCGATACAACACACACAATCCGGGGGACAGATAAAGCCGTTCGTCTCTAGGAGCATACGTCGGCAGGTGTTCCGGGTTCCGTCGGAAGAGATGGGATTCTGTTTGTGATGTACATTCCGCGTACAATGGGAACGAAAGGAAGAAAAACATGAATCCCGTGAATTCATTTCAATCTGAGAATGTAGTCCTCTCTGACATCAACAGAATAGGATGTGCACAGTAGTCGATTTATTTTAAGGATTCCTTTTCTTTTCTCTTTTTTTTGCAGGCAATATGTCACCGCTGGAGATAGTGTGCTGCATCGCAAGGAGAGAAACCTGTAAGTTCAGAGCTACGTGCATACATAAGCAGTAAGTCCTACATTTTTATATGTAGATACATATATTTTACTTATATTCCTTGCTTTGCTTGTGTTTATTTGTAATTCATTTTAGTTTTAAGTGTTTTTACGCCTTTTAGTCTAAGTGTGTTGCGTTGTGGCGGCTTTGGTCCCCTTTGAACTAGTTGCTCGACCTTCCCTGTTCTGGTTATACAATATCTTGGGCAATTCCCGACTGTTTCAGGTTTACTAGTGTTGAATTCTTAGACTCTTAGATACTGATCCCATTTTTTGTAAATCCGCACCTTTGAACAAAGTTAGAACTTCTCGTTGAAATACACTGTATGATGTTCGGCTACTTAGAGCTCCATGTCTCTAGAGTATATACCTGAGTCGGCCCATCGCTTTTGGGATCGTCTAAATAGTCTGACATAGCCCAAATACTTTTGACTACAAGACTGTAGCCACGTTTATTCTGAGTTTTCTCTAGGTTAGGTTAGGTTAGGTAACACGGGGTTGGCACATGTGCAGCCAACACTCGGATCACTAGTGGATCCATTAGAAGCCCCTGTCGTCGGCTTACCTTAGAAGAAATACAAATTGATATTCACCGAGGGGCCGTTTTTCTAGTTTTACCTAGGCCTGAGCATTCGCAGAGAAAGCCAAAAGCCTGTACAGAGGACATCAGTCTTTTTCGACTTCGACTACGGCGGGCCGCAATGAGGTTGTGGCCGGTGATGATCCCCCGTGAAGAGTGCCAAGTTGGGTCTGTTAAGCGCCAGAATTTGTTTGGTTCTGGCGATATCGTACTTTGTCCAGAGTTTTCGGGAGACATGACAAGACGGGAGTGCGTTCCATCTCTCGTTAGCCAGTCTCACGAAGGTTTTTATTGTCAGGTACGGTTCGGACCCCTTTCTTGCTAATTCGTCCGTGAGTTCGTTCCGCTGAGTCCCGGGACCCACATGAGTGCGACGTTATGGTTTGCCGTGAGTCTTGCCGTGAGTTCTTCACGACAACGTTTAGTTTTTATGGCGGCGTGAGTGTAGTGTAGTGGTGTAGTGTAGTTATTGCTAGGCTGGCCTTACATTGACCAGAGTGCTCCGTGTATTCTTCCTTAAAGTGTGCTTCTACCATACAAAAGTCCCATAAGTAAGGGATCCACCGTCGTTCTCTTGCAAATGAAGAGAGCGCTATAAGCCTTGTGGACTCCTCCTTCCTGTATGTTCAGCTCCCAATCTAGCCTCTTGTCCACCCCATCCAGTTTTGGCTCTTTGAAGGGTGCTATCTTCTATTTTCTGCTGAAGAATAGTTCCTGCATGTCCTACCAGACGCAAGCTAAAGTCCCTACATCGCACCAACGCAACAAGAAGACCCGACACATGGTCACAGGAAACGCTTAGACAGTGAATTGGTTTTTTTCTTGAGGATGGCCAGGATGGAAGGAATGAGGGCAAACCCACTTAGACGCAGCAGATTGTGGACAAGGGGATATCTATAAACTTTGGGGTCCTAAAGTTCGACGCAGAAAGCTAAATTAAAACCCTTGAACTGGCTGACATAAAACCTCCTAGGACAGCTCCTGAATTCCACCCACAGATACGCCCTAAAACCATTCACATCTTCCAGTCGTTAAAATGTGTAAAACGCACTGCGTTACTACTAAGCGCGATAGTGCCTCTCGTCAAACTTGTACTTGACATGATTACCGCATTACTGTCACCAATCTCAAGCCCTGCAGGAGGCCAGAGTACGTCCCCGCCCTGAAATCGACCCGTCTAAACGAATTTTCATTACACTGATGCACGAGAGTGATATAAAAACACTTATCTCGTTTTAGCCATTTACGACACACATTCAAAAGTATGTTTATCGGTTTATGTTGGCTCATGAAAAATCGTCCTTCCCCCTGACCTGTGCCTACGTATTCAGGACATAACTTGTGCGTAGTAAACTGCCGATAAAATTCGAGTCAATCATATACAATTCGTGTGTGTCCTGCGTGCGTGTGTGTGCTGGATAAAATTCCAATTAATTCAATGTCGCCGCGTGCAGGACATCTGCGACCAGGATACAGTCTCTTTCGATATTTGTTGCACATATCCTCGGGCATAACTCCGTTTTCTCATTATTTTTCAGTCTTTCTTCCATTTTGTTCGTTTTTTTACTTGCACCTATACCTATAGGGCAAGTATTGCAATCGTGAAAAAAATCGAACTCGAGATTTTAATCAAACTTGACATTACTATGATGGAGAAGTCCAAAAAAGTAGGTCCGGCAATTCCGTCTGTCTGTCTGTCTGTCTGTCTGTCTGTCAGTCTGTCTGTCTGTCTGTCTGTCTGTCTGTCTGTATATTCGACTACAGCCTAAACGGCTGAACGGATTTACTTCAAACTTCATATATAGGGTCTGTGGGATATTCCCTAGAGGCGAAATTTGAATTTTCATTCTAACCTCAAAATTAAGGGTAGTTTACTTAAGGCCGATTTCAGTTAAAATGGATTTTCTCAAAAACGGCTCTAACGATTTCGATAAAATTTGATGTGTGAGTTAGTTTGGGTATATGCTATGAGGTGGCATACCACGTTTTTTACGAAAAATTCGAATAACGGTAATATTGAAAATCAGCTGTTTCTCGGGTATTTGTGCGGTGATTGGGCTAAAAATTATTATTTGTAGGTTATAAGACAAGTGCAAAATAATGGCATACCAAATTTTGGAATGCCACGCCCACTTTTATAAAACTTATTTTTTTCAAAATTTTTACTAGAAATTGAGAAAAAATTATTTAAGCAAAGTAATAGGCCTTAAAATTCTCTATAATTCACTCAAACACCCTATCTGGCCACGCCCACTTTTTATGGACATTTTTATAAAAACAAAACATTGAGTAAACTCCTACAATGTTATGACTATTATTCCATCGAAACGCGGAATGCCACGCCTACTTTACTGGGAAGAGCAAGACTGGGACTTTAATCCTAATAAAATTATACACTTATAGCATTACAGTGCAAGTACGTACGACCCAGTCGTGCACTTTATTTCCTTGTGCGCCGGGCTATGAGCACGCACTCGAATGAGTTCCGGCGGTCGGGCCATAATCATCCCATATGTCTTCGTATATTGAAGTTTCAGAATGTATTCGAGATACATTTGTCGAAGGATATTCAGGTCAATGGAACGGAAAGTCTTTCTCCTCGGCTGTGCCAAGGTTGGATGATTGACATGCATTTCTTCCGGCTTGTTGGTGTCCTAATTTTTCATTCCCTCTGATGGTGTGAAGCTGACCGTGATGAGTTTGACTGGGGAATCGCCAGTGAAGCGGAAGGGTTGAGTGATTCTTGATCGATAAGGATTCCTTTGATGTGCGAGGGATGAACACGAATTAGGAGGAGATGCTTGGAACCGTCTGCGGATTAGATGAATAGTGGCTTCGTAGTCATGTATCTATAGATATTCAGTGCCATGGAAGGTTACCAGAAATTCTTCTACCGAAACTACGAAGTACTCCTGCCTTGCATTGCTAAGAGTAATCCCATTAGCAGTTGTCATCAAAAGTCCTCTCCCGATGTAAGTAGTATGTACAAAAGGAATTCTTAATGGAGGCACTAATGATGAGATTTGACGTAGGTGCCTGTCCCACGGCTTGACTTTCCATAGACACCCTGTCCTACAGCCAATTAGTTGAGTTGAGCTGAATAATGCCCACCTGAAGCCATTGTTGACGTCGTCATCGGAGGAGGAACAACAAGACATTACGTGGCAAGAAAAACCCATCAACAACTTTGACGAGTCAAGTCCTACGCAAAGAGGGAGAGATCATCGCATCTGTTGCTAAGGTTATGGTCGTTCCATTCATCCGTCGATGACATACAAGCCTCTGCTTTCCCCATTGTATACATTTCCCTCTTCGGATGCGTACGGATACCTAGTGTCGTGCAGGATATTTGCTCGCCGGAAAGAGATTGATTTGACAGATTAATTTGATGGATTGTTAGTGTACTTGCTTCTCCGCCGGAGGTGCTGCAGACGTCAATTTATGATTTTTGAACGCTTTTTTCGGTGTCCTTGCACCTGCCTATGACGTGGAGTGTATTACGATGCAGTATCTCATTAAAAATCAACCGGGTGGACATGGAAGGATGTGGAGTGTTAATGAGACTCCTTCATCCACACTGAGTTCTTGAAAATCAGCAAAGTAGTTCCACGGGACTAGCATTTCCATGGATTCCTTTAAATTTGTTAAAGTTTCACCAGGAAAAGTGCTGTAGATACTTTCAAAAGGTACTCTACCACCATGAACAACAAAAGTCAAACATCCTCCCCGGCTGGCTGCGATAATAATCGCAACATCCCCAGGCGAGATGGACAAAACTTTCTGATCCACAACAACTACCTACACGATGTGGATAAACATAGAACTGAAGTCATAACAACTTCCAGGAAGATGTTCTCGTTCACAGCCGCCCAACTGGCCCAACTCCATCCAGGTCGGACACTAAACAAGGATAATGCAGAATTGTGTTTGAAAACTTCTGGCTGCACTCGTTCTCACAGCCAATAACAGACTCTGACGTGTAATCCTTTTTCCCCGAAGGCAACACTAGTCGTACACGTGGTGATTTGTACCAAGTCCTGTGTGGAGCACCTCCGATTAAAATAAAGTGCACGACTGGGTCGTACGTACTTGCACCGTAATGCTATAAGTGTGTAATTTAATCAGGATTAAAGTCCAAGTCTTGCTCTTCCCAGTAAAGTAGGCGTGGCATTCCGCGTTTCGACGGAATAATAGTCATAACATTGTTGGAGTTTACTCAATGTTTTGTTTTTATAAAAATGCCCATAAAAAGTGGGCGTGGCCAGATAGGGTGTTTGAGTGAATTATAGAGAATTTTAAGGCCCATTACTTTGCTTAAATAATTTTTTCTCAATTTCTAGTAAAAATTTTGAAAAAAAATAAGTTTTATAAAAGTGGGCGTGGCATTCCAAAATTTGGTATGCCATTATTTTGCACTTGTCTTATAACCTACAAATAATAATTTTTAGGCCAATCGCTGCACAAATACCCGAGAAATAGCTGATTTTCAATATTACCGTTATTCGAATTTTTCGTGAAAAACGTGGTATGCCACCTCATAGCATATACCCAAACTAACCCACACATCAAATTTAATCGAAATCGTTAGAGCCGTTTTCGAGAAAATCCATTTTAACTGAAATCGGCCTTAAGTAAACTACCCTTAATTTTGAGGTTAGAATGAAAATTCAAATTTCGCCTCTAGGGAATATCCCACTGACCCTATATATGAAGTTTGATGTAAATCCGTTCAGCCGTTTAGGCTGTAGTCGAATATACAGACAGACAGACAGACAGACAGACAGACAGACTGACAGACAGACAGACAGACAGACAGACAGACGGAATTGCCGGACCTACTTTTTTGGACTTCTCCATCATAGTAATGTCAAGTTTGATTAAAATCTCGAGTTCGATTTTTTTCACGATTGCAATACTTGCCCTATAGGTATAGGTGCAAGTAAAAAGGAAGAAGTGTATACAACTATGCACATGCAAACGAGATCGGAATTTATGGCCTATTGGAGGGAATAGTTTGCCAGAGTTCCAGGTTCTAGGAAGAAGGAAATTAATTTCACGAATTTTTCGCTTTCGAAAGTCTGTTGTGGTGAAAACTAGGAGACGGGGGAGTGCATCTTAAGAGCTTTTTGCTATAAACTCAAGGATTTATGAAACTAAGCAGTTTAATTCGCTCCATAGGAAGTCTTGAATTAATTAAACGAAGGAAGACGGGAGAGATACATAAATTGAAAAAGTATCTGCAAAGTTGCTGATGGCTCTGGAGTAGATTCTAGTTCGCGGTGGATACAATGAAGATACAATGTATGAACAGATGAACGTTCTAATCCAAAAGGAGAGGTGTGTTCACATGGCTGATTTAAAAAGGTTCAACTTAGTAGGATATAGGGTGCCTAAAGCTTTGTGGGCGATGATGATCCATGAGACTTGACTGAGATTGTCACCTTCAAGTCTCGAAGGACATCAAACATATACTACAAGACATCTCGATGAAGTCGGATCGACAAGCCCTTAACACAGAATAGCAACCAATTGCAAAAATCTATGGACTTTTAACTGATGGCGTAGTAAGGGATAATTTATCCTGGCTATGTTGGCTTGGAACTCTTGTTGTGTCTTGTACTCGAGGTGCACCAGGACTTCAGTCAGCAACCCTCTCTACCCAGCAGGATCCTTAGCCAGTTGCCTTCAATTGCATACGCGGTGTTGGTTGAGGTCACTGTTCACTTGCGTATCCCATAGAAGATGAAAAGTGGTCCTCCTCTCCATGGCCTCTCAGGAATGGATTCGAACATTCCTCCAGCTGTAGCATTAGAGTTCTTTCGTTTCACATGAACTAGTCATCTTGATCGTTGTTTGCGGGTATTTTTGTCCAAGACGGTGTCTCTGAATAGCTCCTCTCGTCCATTATCCGTCAATGTCAGTGGGACCGATAGTCGAACGAGGAATCTTTCGATTTTGACAAGGCTATTGCACCTCATAACATCTTCTTTGTTCTTCACGATGGCACTTTGCTTGATAGTTGTCTTCTAAGGCCATAGTGACAGCACCTGGCAAGTGCTATTCTATACAGGATCGTGCACGAGTGGGTAGCAGAGCCTAGGTAGGCGAAATCCTTCACTAGCTCGAAGTTAAAGTCATCGACCGTAGCTTTCTGGCTGAGACGTCGTCATCGAGCCTCAAAGTTCATAGAGAGGATGTATTTTGCTTTATTCTCGCTTACAACCAGACCCATCCTAGCAAAGCCTCGGGTGACTGCTTGGCTTGTTCTCTCAATGATGCCAATGTTGGCTGTGTAACCAAGTTTTTGGACGGTTTTGTGAAAAATTGTGATTTTTGTCTTGACCAACCAATTTTAGACAATTTTCTCCAGCATCCGGTTGAAGAACCATCATGACAGCATATTGCCCTGTCTAACAGCTCTAGTGGTGTCAAAGGTCTCGGTGGTGTCTCTTCCGGTCTCGAAGGAGCAGGGAACCTTCTCCATCGTCATAATTCACAAGGAACACCAAAACCAGACGTGGTGGGTATCGATCTGGAACTCTAGGGACTTCTCCAGGAGGCTTCTATGCAATGTTCAGGAGACACTTTTTCATCCCAGCTGGGGCGGTCTTCTTGCATATAAATCAGGCATAGTCATGGTTACGTCGGACTATGTGTTACAGATGAGTTGGTGCATGATCCGCACCAAATCATTGACTGCAGTCTTGAATAACTCTGCTGGTAGACCTTGGACCTTTCAAGCCTGTCTACAGTTGCTACAATTTTGGTTTGAGTTCGGTATCTGACTGTTTGACAGCAGTCGGAAAAATACTCTTTCCATTCCCATCCGTACCTACCCACTTAACAAGGTGGTGGTTCAAGTTCGTACACTCGATCCGTCCCACCGCACTCTCTAGAGAAGACCTCTTCCTCAAGATTGGTTACATCCACTTTATAGCTTCCGAGGGTCTCGCTACTTTGTTAGCTGCACGGGTCTGTTCAAAGAACACACACTCCACACGACTATCCTCGATTCTTTGTCCTTTATACGTTGGCTCTCGTTCTCTTTTTATACTGATGGATCCGTCAGTCTGTGCTAAAGGACTCTGTGTCAGGTTTCTATTCAGAGGCAACGATAAAACTTTTTGCTGTGAACTTGTGTTGGTTTCCTTTATTTTGAAAGCTATTCGTGGAGGACATCATGACATCTTACGATTTGTGCGTCTGCTGACTCCTCAGATTCCGGAAACAAATCTTAATTCGGCTTCCTCGGCCCAAACCAATACTCCACTTCGTTCCAAAGAATCGGATTTGAAATGTAAACATCTACACACCGATCCCTACCACTCGTCCCGTGGGAGCGTTCCTTCCCTGTTTTTGTTTTCCTTTTCCCACAAGTTCGACAACAGATTTAAACTCCTTCCAAGCAAACAACCGCTCAAAGTTCTTTATGAAAAGTTATATCGAACTCAGTCTAGATGTAGGTACCTATCGTCATGGCTTTCATCGACTTTAGGACGAAAAAAAGGGAAAAAATCGCAGCTGTTTTATTTTATTTAAGAAGATTGAGTAATAAAAATGCAACTTCCGCCGTCAATCATTTTAACGACTCTCGGGAGCAGGTGAGCCCATCCACGCAGTTGATTGAAATGGTTCATTCCGTTCTGTACACACTCTTGTACAACAAACCATGCCCCCACGGGCCCACGTAATCGATTATTTTTATTTGATTTCCCATCAGGTAGACCAGCAACTCTCCTGCTAAGGTAATACAATTTGATTTCATCATCTTTTCGATTCGATTCGATCGGAGGAATCGAATTGCAGTGTTTTCAAACAATGGTCAGAGGTGAAATGCCACACAAACTGAAATGAATTTTGAAAATGACAGTTGTCTTGAATTTAGAACTGTCAAAGCTCAATACGAGGGTTTGACAGATCTGACATTTCTCCACGAAAGCACAGAGTACACTTCTGAGAAGCTGTCATTCGATTCGAACTCGAAACCGACACGGTTGTCGAACATGACCTTGCTGCTGTCAGTTGCTGTTTCTGATATTTGCATTTAATTAAAACAAAACATTGTTTGTGATGTCCTTTCACAAAGAGTTTAAATTGATTGAATCCTTCTGCATGGACTCCTTTGTCGGAACAAAGTCTGTCAATTTGATGAAACAACTTTTTCGTCGTTGCAATAGCCCGGGCCCTGCGGTTTAATTGGACCTTTTAACAAGAATCCAAATTGATTTTATGTAATACACATACATAGGTGCACTGTGGTGGGGGCTTAAAGCAAAAACCACATGTCCCGATAATTACTTTTACCGCAAAAAATTAAATGACTCTCTGTTCGAATTCCCTTTTGATGGAGGGGAGGACATGACAAAGAACATCAGGACGATAAAGATCAGCGACGGATATTAACAAGATTTATGCATTGCGGTGGGCCAGGGTGGATGGATTACGCTGATAGGTCTGACCCATGTCAGAGTAATTAAGATTAAATAAATGTCTTTCATCTGGTATCTGTCGCTGGATGCCTGCCTTTGGCGCTCTCTCTCTCTCTCTCTGTCTGAACAGATTCCGCTGTGTAATTGGGGGATAGACTGCCTTTGGATGGGAAATAGAAAACCGTGCATCGGGTTTCTCCTGGCAACCGACAGAGTGGTTAGAAAGTTTTCGGTAATCGACTTAAAAAGGGGAAAAAAAGATAAAACGTCATCTGTCATCTGTCAACTGTCATTTCAGTTTCGATATCGAATACTTTTTGACATAAATTTTCCCATTCGAAGCTTATTCTATACCTTTTGCTCTATTTCCTGTCATTTGTATGTGCCTGGCACTCAAACTAATTTTAATTGCCTGAGTCTAGTTGTCCTAGACTAAGCGCTCTGGCATCCGGGATAGCTTGATCTTTAAAACGAAGGTTTGGTCTTCCTTGTAATCGACTGGAACATTATTGTCCACTCCCTCGATGCGGAATAGTCTGTCTTTTTGAATTACATCGACATCTTGACACAACCCATAGAGTTCGTGATTGGTAGAACTCTTTGATATTCTTGAGCTAGCAGATTGCGTAGACCCTTTTCATTAATGCAGGATCTTCTTCTCTTTCCTTGTTCTGACTCGATACTCGTCCCTCACCTTGAACGTTTCGACTAAAAACTGAGAGGTTAGGTGACAGTGTACCCTCGAAACAATGGCTTATAGAACCTAATCATGAATTTTCCATAAATTTTTCAAAAATCTCTGTCAAGGGATCTTCTTTTACGATTTGTTGTGGAACGCGTCTACCATGTAGACTAAGTGGCTGCTGGACCAAAATTTGGTCAATTTGTTCTCCTGTCGGCCAAGTTTTTGACATTACCATGAACAGTTGTCAGTGTTGGTTGACAGGCTTTTAAAAACAAATACAAGTGTGGCGCCAGACCAACGAACCACATCCCCAGATACATCATTGCTCTCTAGGGTCCACTTTCGGCGACTGGTGTCCGTTTGATTTTAAATTTGTCGAGCAAAGTTTTCACCCGACTCCAATGGCCAAATCAACATAAAATACAAAATAAATTGTTTTGTTTCGACCATTCTCTATCTCCCCTCCTTTGATCTGTCCTGTCGCAGGATGTCTTTGCGAGGAAAACTTTTTCCCGACCTAGAAAACGATTATTCCTGCGATGGAGATGCACACCACGAACTTCAAAGGACTCGCACTCTCGGCTGACGAAGGGGAGATACCGTTTAAACATTAATAAATCAACCATCACGAGAGGTACGGAGAGACGAAAACTGGTCCAAAATCACGTTCGCACATGGTGTGGTGGGAATTGTGTTAAAAATAATTCCGTCCTCTCATTAGGATTCAGTTCCGCCCGCCGAGGAACACATTCCATTTGGGGAATCGTCGTCATCAGCATTCATCTGCGCTAAAGTACATGGATGATGAGATACACGGTTTCCAGAAAAAAAAGGAGTCACCCGAACAAAAAAGGTTACGTATACGCCACCGTGAATCTGTTGACGTGAATTCACTTGCCGCTGGTGTTGTGTGTATCTGTACCTGTATCTGTATCTTTTTTTTCACGAAAATCCTTAACAATGTGACAAGGATATTTAAATGTGTGTTGGCGCATATTTAAATTGTATTTATAGATGTCCTCCTGTTTGGAAAAAGGGGTTGACTGTACCTACACAGTAAAATGTTCAGAATTTTGATTTTCACTGGGATAATAATGGAGTTAGATACTATTTGTGTATACATTTCGGTTTTGGAAAGCCTATCCATTGTGTTCAATGACATTTCGGTTTTGCCTTGACAGTTGGCTACACTTCGAGCACATTTGCGGAGTCCTTGATGGTGTCCTCATGCCTTTCATTGTGGCAGTGGCAGACGGCATTGGCATATTTCTGTCTGATTTGCTTGGGTGAATGACATTGCGAATGCCTTCAACCGTTTGAGTGGCAAACTGATTCGTCTTAAGTTTTGTAGAGTATTGATCCTTGAACGCTCAGTACTCCCTTACTTACTTGAGTAGCGTTACAGTTCGGGGTGAACCTGAGGATAGTCCTTTAGTTGGATACTCCGAGTCGTCTGAGGAAATCTTCTGCTTGTGTGAGGCATCTAAGGTGAGGTCTTCTGCCATGTCCCTTCGGATTGAATTTCGGAAGACTTTTCGGGCCAGAGCACGGGTTTTCATTTGCTCTACACGTCCTAGACGTGACGCCTACATTTCGTTGAATTGCCTCCAAATATCAGTGAAACGCTCATTGCCCACTAGAGTCTCAATTTATTTAAAGCTACCGGGACACATGTGTGTCAACAGACACTATACTTACCTTTAACTCCCATGAAAGAACCCTTCAATTTAATAATATCTCTGATCGAAGGATTTCTCTAAATTCGATGCCATTTCTGGAGGACGTCTTCGAATTATACGATGAATGGATGGATGCTCGGATAACAGAAGCCTACCTCTTCCAAATATATCACTTTCTGGAGAACACAAGCAGGACATTTGTAAATTACAAGGTAAATGTGATATCTCACATCCTAGCCAGTTCTGTGTAAACAGCCCATCACCTAGTCTGTCATCGAGTCGCAAAGATAAACACACCGGGTGTGATGCATCTGTGAAAATCGGAAAGCTAAGCGCCTTTAGCCTTACAATAACAAAACATCAAAGGAATTTCAAGTCTCTCTCCCGCCTCCCCAGACAATATGCCAAGGACTGAGCTGAGAAAATATTCCTAACCTCATGGCTATGAGAAGCCCTCCCTCCTTTTCGTAGCAAATTAACACTTTATCCTCATCACTGCTTCCAACACTCGTCAGGGACTTGTGTATTTACATATATAGGATGGCAAGGATACCAACGAGAGATGTGGTCATCTGTGTTATTGTACATATATCCCTGTGTGTGTTTATCATTCATTAATCCTTTTGATGGAGCACTCACAAGGATTGCCTCTATTATGGCAAATGTGAGCAAACATCAGGCCATGATTGTGCTACCATTTACGAGTAAGTGTCCCAGATCGATGCGCATGCTGATGGATTGGAATTGCATTCGAAGCAGCCCAATTGAGTACGAATACGAAAACATAATCAGAATGGAATGCCGGGGGAAGTATATTAGAATTTCGAAAGCCAGAGCAACAAGCTCAAACAAATGTGGTTAATGGTCCTGGTTGAGGATGTGCAATTCGAGTGAACATCTTGCATTGGACTTGAGTTTAATTAAATTTAAGAAGATGTAGTGTGGGGTTTCGGTTTTTCTTATAACTCAGGTTTTCTGTTGTGGTTGAGGCAGTCGTTCGTGTTTCCTGGAATTGATGATCTGTCAGAACAGCTTTGTGCATGTTAACCATTTATGCCCTCTTCCTATGTGATTTTCTATTGGAAACTGAACTCAGATGCCTGCTACTGATTGAGGCAGGAGTGCACGAAAAGCTTCTTTCCTTCTTCCATAGGCTTTGCATAGGAACCGAATCCATTCAGGCAGCAAAGCTGCTCAGAAAATGATATGAATTTTGCAAAACAAGAGAGGGAATCTCCCCAAATCAGGTCAGACGTATCCTGTCTGAGTAGCTCTAGGTATGTCCGATATTTTGTGGATTGCCCTCCACTCTGTGTTAGATGAAATGATGAAGGGAATCCTGTTAGGAGGATTGAGACTTTGTACTTCTTCCACTGGAGAGGATATGCCGGATAAAGAGAGAACCAAAAACTGTGGCATACACATGTGGTTTTAGACCATGAAGTGAGGAGTATCCACGTGTCGGTAGATCCTGGAAAAAACTTAAAAAAACCAAATCGATACTTACATCTCAGTACAAGTGCACTCTTACACACTTCTTATGATCTTTCAATGTCAGAATAGTTCGTAAAGATTCTGCCTTAAGGGGCTTTAGCCGTCTCAACAAGTAAGCCATCCGAGGTAGAGCCCCGCTTTGCTAATTCATCCACTCGCTCACTTCCCTCGATGTTTCTATGAGGCGGGACTGATTCTGAACCGACGGACCTAGGATGAAAGTTTGTTTTGCACCCTTATACAAGTTTCCATAATGTAGTGACCGATACAATAGGCTTGGTAGCCTCCTGGCTGTCAATAAGGATGGCGGTTCACTTAAGTATACGGCACGCTTCTCCACTTGGAACACATTGCATGAGTCAAGAAGCCGGAAGGACCTGCAAATGTTAAGAGAATCAAAAAAAATCCCTGCCCCTACTCCACAATTGCACCCGTTTGTCGCCCTGCCTGCTTCCCACTCTATCCTTTCTGAAGTTCACTTTGGGAGTTGTACAGTCGGTTGCATTGGCTACCAGATTTCGAGGTAAGATTTGGAATTGATGATTCGATCAAACCCTGATTCCTTCTTCCATTGCTTGCACAAGTTCTTTAGCTGTGACCGGCTGAATAGCTCTATCTCAATCGGAAGTTTCTTCCATGCCTTGATCATTCTTGGGTTCATAAGGTTCGATGACGTCTTCTAGACGCAAATTTTTGGCTTCATTTTACCCAGGTTACCTTCTCTGGTTTAACACAAGCCATTGGCCTGCTCATTTTCATTGTTGCCTTTTACAGCAAAACAGTCGGTACTAGCGTGATTTGTAGGATTGGTAAGGTAGGTCCTAAAGACTTATTATTCAATTCTCTTACCGGGTATCCAAGCTTATTACTTAGGTTGTTGGCTCATTTCTCTCTTGCCAGGAGGTGTAGCCCATGCAGCTATTTGTATGTTGGCACTACTTTCTCTAGCAAACGATAGTTGGATACTTGGTTTCAACTTCTGTCTGACGTAGTTCCAGTCAGTTAGCCAATTGCCTAGATTTGGGCTATCTTCCCTTTTCTTTGGGGAAGCATAAGAAGTATGGCCCTTCTTCAACACTAATTTCCGTTGAGGAGTAATTTTTTTGTTTTAAAGAGGTCGACAGGATCTGGGGTCTTATTCTTGCCAGCTGGCCAGTAGGTAGGTTTTCCCTTTGACTGATATTTGCCACAACTTTCCTTAATTGTTTCATATAAAGCTCTTCCTCTTGTAGTCGCTAATCTAGGTTCTAGAGCCCCAATAATTCTTTCTAGTTTATATCGAATTTGACTTGGATCTCTTCTTTTCGATTCTCAATCTAATGTATGCCCTTTCGGCACAGCTTTTCTATTGCTATTCACTCTCTCTACAAAGGACCTTCTTTCTGAAATCTGTGGTGCAGTGGTATGGTGTTTGTTTTTTTCCTTTTGAAATTGAATTGATTATTGAAGTCAATGAATTGGAACAAACCTGAGTGATGTACCTGCAGACATCTTAAAAACTTTCAAGACGTAGTCCTGTTCAAAATTTTGAGTATCATTTCGACGATACACGTCCTAGACAACTTCAACATTTCAAGTCCTACTTGTCTGCACATTTGTCATACTTGTGACAATTTGACGTAATCAGCTAATCAGGCGAATCCTAGGTAGTCCTGGCCGCCAGCCACCCTGCCCGTTTAAAGCCTTAAAACAGGAGCAACGTCTTCTCCTTGCGTTTTAATTAAAAAGGAATAATTATGAAAAATCCCAAAGGATTACCGCTCCCTTATCGGCTTATTTACACGTTTAGCTATATCCTTTCCATCAACATAAAAGGAAACTGTGAGAGTTCCTGGAACTTCTCCATGGCCGTGCATAAAATTCTTGGAAACTATTTCCTGGAGAACTCCAACATCGGACACACACACACCGTACGGGGTGGGAGAGGAGAATGAAACCATTTGCATAACTTGACTTCCGGGGAATCCAAGAGGCTCCCACATTTACAAATCCAAGAGGAGGATACACGTAAGCCATCCGTCATGATTGACATATCGATAGCTCAGGATAGTTGCTACGTCATTGTCTTCGGTGGGCTACTCCTTATTTATCTTGGATCATTATTTACGATATCTGGGCTTTATGGGGAATTCCTTGCATGGGGTGGTGGCGGTAGTCCTACTATTTTTGTTTTTAACATACAGGATTACACAAGCATGACATGCTAGAGTGGGTCAAACAATAGAACTGATGATGAACAAAAAAAACAGGGAAGAATTCTAGAGAATCAAAGGCGGTACGACACTCAACATGATGTTACACTGTTAGGGAGGTTCGCAAGTGTCCTTTTCGTGTGGGTTTTATGGTCGCTTGGCTACACGGGAAGAAATTTTGAGTGAAATTTGATGGTATCCGTCTAAAGTGGATAAATTGATGGGAGCCATTAATTTTTAATAAACATTTGGCTTTTTATTTGGCCTCCTGCCTGCCAAGGGGGAGGTGGTAACGTACCAAAAGATCAAAGGAGATGTAAGGACGAAGTTCAGTTTTGAGATTCAGAAACAGAACAATTTGATGGTCAAATGTGGGCCAGCATGGCTATTTATAGCTTCAATTGGACGCCAGTGCTAAACTGAGACTATTTCCGTCCATGTTCGGAGCTATGAATGTATCATTCATAGTCCCTTTTGAAAGGTTTAAAGTTACTTATAATCCTTTCCAGGATATGTGAACCAATAACGCTCAGGGTGGATAGCGAGGTGTCGATTCTGCTCCTGAATCTCCTGAGTTCAAAGGCTTCTATAAATAGTATTTTGGAAGTGTTTCCATTTGTGAAGAAGGGATAGTAGGTGAGACCCCGATGTACTTGGAAGGCTGGGCTAGACGTAAAAATGTCCATTGAGGTAGACTATGAATGTGGTATGGATCTGAAGACAAATTTGAATGAGAGTTCATAGTGGATTCCTTGCTTAGAGAACTGTTAACTTTGAGTAAGAGTCTTTCTATTTAATACCTTTCATTCCAGACCACGCTGCTGCCAGCTAAGCGTCCTGGCACTCACGATTATTTGATTGCTTTTACCGTCGTCTCGAAACTGAGGGTTGGGTTTTCAAGGTTATCTTGCTTGGAGAGTTGTCGTCCATTCTTTTACAGTGCCTGAGTCAATTTTGTCGACACCCTTTGGGCTTCTGGACTCCGATAACATCATAAAGTTGACCGCGTATTCAGGCGAAGTATTTTCCTCTCGAAGGACCCCAAGATTTGTCTAGTTTCTCTGCTTATCGTTTAGCACTCGGCGAGATGTAGTAAAACCATTCGTTTCACGGATCGTGTAAGAAGTCTTGAACTCAGGATTTGGTTGGTTGGTTTTGGAATGTAACCCGATCACGTAGGCCACCGATCTGGCCCGTTGTGTTTGCTTCTCTCTAGAGAAACTGTATGTCTGTAAGTTTGTTTGTTCAGGTTGATGTGTCCGGTATACAGATCGACCGTTCAACCTAGATCGAGCACCCAATTCGCTTGACGATGGCAAGGACATTCGAACATGGCCTTGACAGGCTACTTTTACTAGTTATAACCGTAGGCGTACCTATGTTTGCCATCCTTTTGCTTACACAGTTCATCCGCCACTTCGCTCCGTGGTATATTGCTCTTTCCAGCGTCAGTTTCCTAGCATTACTTCATCTATTTCGATGTGGCTCTGGGGTTACTCCGTAAGCATCTCTAAGTCCTGCTTGTTCTGCTATCAAAGTTTTTTAACTAACTCTTCAAACAAAACATAAATATGGGTTGTTACATAAGACAGTCGGAACCTTTCAAAGATAAAACCATATCCGTTCACAGAAACCTTGCTCTAGCTTCTGCGCAGAAGTTTTGCCAGGTACTGCATCTTGAGATGGGATCTCTACCCATATCCATCTGAAAATCTTTACTCCTTCAGCAAAAACTTCCTATATGTGTAACTTCAGAAGGTCCTTGAATACATTCTGGTCTCTCAACCAGCTGCATTCGACCTAAATGCCAATTATGCCAACAGACAGCCAGAACGTCTGATTCCACTTCTGCTTTATTTATCAGGCATCTGGATTCTGTCAGAACTTAGGCTGGATATTGCGTACTGACTCCCTTGATTGGGGGTCCATAGGGTGGTGTTCTCCTCATAGTCTCTGGAAGGAATCATAAGTTTTGTTGATTAGATGTGCTGAGAAGTATAGAAGTGGTTGGATCTATGCATCCTGAGTTGTGTCCGATATCAGCGATCCTTTCTTTGAGTTGTAGCCTGGTTTTTGTTGAGTAGCACTAAAGAAGTTGATCCAGAAGTCTCACCATCAGTCTCAGTTACTTTCTAAGTACTGGAACTGAGAGTTCGGTTTGTTAGATTGCTTTCTGCTGCCTTAACCATTGACTTGACCCAGTTTATAGGAAACTAGGTTCGCCCAGTTTTTATTGAAGTTCTGAGTAACTCCGACCCCTTCTTTTTAAATTGATTTCTTGTTGGGTGCCAACACCTTCATGTCCCAGTACCTAGGTTAGGCTTACTTGGTTGTGACTTGCAAGGAAGTTATCCTTCTCCTTACATTTCCTTACCAAACGTTATGTTGAGAAGAAGAACCCTGTAATGGGGCTAATCCCTGCTTTAGCTTGACCGTGGTGTCTGGTTAGTAGACTCGGTCAGTACTTAAATGTACTATCTACTCAGCTCTTCCAACAACAGTCTGTCGTTCCTTCTGCTAAGCTTTTGAAGTACGTTCAGGGTCTCCATCCTTTCATGGATTACATCCTATAGGAATCCATTAGCTTGATGGACTGAATCATGTCTGAATCTATTGGATTTGCACTAAATTCCTAGTCCCACCTACTTCGATCCAAGTCGATATTTTGGGTGAACCGTAAAGGCCTATAAAAATGCTTCCTTTTGGTCTTGGACTGCACCGAGAATGGTTGGAGATACGTCTGATTCGCCAAAAGAATGCCAAGGTTATAGGAGATACTCACAGAGTCACTCTTTCAGTGGTTTTCTTGACAAATCGTTGAAACATAGTCTTCCAAGTGTGGGCCTCTAACAATGATGGCTTTTCTAGTCCGTTTCAGATGTGGTAAGTGAATCCTGCAACAAGTTGACCTCTTGCTCTGGTTAGAGCCCCCATTTCCTAAGTCGGTTCCACTTATTTTTCAGACAACACTATCCTTGGGTATCGCCTTTGATCAAGACAACAACTTCTTCCTTTTCGAGGATTTTTGTTGGACAATCGGACCTTACGTGAGCTACGTAGTAGTCTTCGCCCTAAATTTGTTTCCAGTGTACTTTCGAACACACTTCACCTAATTTTCGAACATAATAGGAACAACAATCGGTCACGCATGGCCAACATAACAAAATGAATTATCGATGAGTCGACCAAGTGTGTCTTGAGATTTTTTTTTGCTCCTTCTTCCTGAAAAAAAAGAGGAAAATATCCTCCTCCCCCCCACAACGTTGGTGATCGATGAATCCTCATCAATTATTTAGTTTTGCTCGCCTTGGCCGTCTAATGCTTTTGGCGCCACCATTCGGTTTGATTATTCCCCCGGGAGTTCTCTGCCGTTCGCAGCAACATAAATGAAATTATTTTAATGCCGATGCGGGAATCCAACCCCATCTCCCTGGGGCGAATGACCGATGGGCCTTGCATGGTCGACTGAGAGGAGTAGGTTCGAAGGATAATTTTTTTTTTTTTTTTATCGCAATTTTATTATCCTGGCCAGTTGGTTAGGTTCGCCTGATAGAGCTTTGTTAGACCATTTTATGGTTTTTTTTGTGCATAGACACAGTCGCTCAGACGAAACGCATTGTGTGGGTTGGAATGGATTGGCAGGTGGCTGGACAGGGCCATGGGGAAAGAGTTAATCAACTGCGAGTTAGATTTTATGTGGTGCCGGTCGGACATGATGGATTGGAAACGAAGTTTCAATGAATAGGGAAAGGATGGGAAGGGACGTGTTATAATGAAGTTTTTACGAGCGCAACCAAGTGACGCTGCGAATTTGGAAGCCGTGACTAAGATCCAAATTCTACACAATGTGGCCATCTATCGATATCTCTGTCAAACAAAAAAAAAAAGAAAACGGAACAAAACAAAAAGCCTTTATCCCATTGTGCTGTGCTTACACAGACGGGAACCCTAGTTCCATCTGTTACCGTGGCATGTTAACAACATCACTCCGAGAGGGAGTGGGGGAAGGCGGAAAAGAACATCCTTGCGAAGTGATACGCACTCAACATCCACACACATTTATCATCTCCAATTGACAGGGACTAGAATAAAATCTGCACCCTCTCACCTGTCGGGGAAATACGTTTGTCATGATTGCCAATTGTATCCTTGTTCGCACACCATGGGCACACTCGTATTCACATTAGCAACCAAAATGTCGTCCTTTTTTGGCGTGTCAGAGAAAATATTGTTCTGTCCTGTGGGCTCGTTGTTGACAAATGATGCCATTCATATCCGTGGTGTCCTTTACCGCCCGCCAAAGGTCTAGGATTAAAAGTTCCTCTCACTCTCTCTCTCTCTGCTTTGTGCCATTCAGCCTGACGTGTTATGAGTGGGCTCTTAGCAAGCAAATATAATTACGAGATTATCCTTTTGATGATGAGGAGCACGTGCTGCAGTTGCGGTCGCATTTCGGCGGCCACAGCTCCTGTAATTAAATTGTTCGGAGTATGATCAGTTTGGTGGCTAATTGGGAGCGGCTAAAGGACCTTTTTGTTTGATACGCAAATGCCAACAGATAGTGGTTAGAGATTGTGTTGCAATGTTCATGTGTAATGGAATGATGGACGTCCTTTGAAATGAATCAATGGGGAACGGGTTTATTGGTTTGTGACAGTCGATTTGGGTTGTAAAGGTCCAATCAGCGTATGGTGTAAAGGATATTCGACTGATTATACGATTTGATCGAAGCCATACAATGGAACTCCATTGGGAAGGGTATTTGTGGATGAGCAGTCTGACTAGGTTAGGTTAGGTAAATAGGTGCCCTTGCGACCGTAAGACCTCTGAGAACAAAATGTCAGTCTTCGAGTCAGACACTCGTATAAATCTCAGGACTTTCTTCAGCTCAATGTTCGTAGATCGTCCAATTTCGCCAGGAAAGGGCTCCGAAGACTGTCCTTTTGCTTTTGATGGCTAGTACTGGTCTCTCTTTCCTCTTTGTCCCTTCAGTTTCCAAAGAAGTTGCCATGGGGTAGTCCTAACCATAAGGAGTTGTCTGGATATTTCAGCGACAGAGTTTCATTAGATTTTCAGATAATTTTTTGTCACAGACTAGGGATAACGATTTCATCGTAGAATACAAGTCCTATAGCATCGCCTCCTCGATTGACTCAGTGTCTACCTCCCTGTTTGAAGTCTTAAATTGTAGGCTAGGCTTAGAACGCACCTGCGAGGAGTCTAAACTTAAGCTTCCCTGGCTAGTTCACTGACCTGCTGTCTGCACTGACTTCAAGTTAAAAACGCTACAATCGTCCTTAACTCGAAAGGACCTTTTAGACTCACAGTGAACGCGAACACCAATTGCCACAGCCATTTTAGATCCATCGGTTTAGATAGCTACCTCATTCTCAGTACAGACTTCACGTTCATTCCACCCTTCCCTGCTAGGACTTCTTACACCGAGTCCTCTAATTGGAATACACCTTGATAGTGAGACGATGTGGTCTGTTTCCAACCTGGAGAATCGACATATTCCGGCTTCCCTTAGTCCTTGTGCCATGTTTGCAGATCCTTTTTACCTGAACTTCCCCAGTCAAGTGGATAAAGGTTCAGCATTGTTTCGATTCTTGCTCTCATCGTTGAGTCCTTGATTACAAGGAAGTACTTTTCCAATACCAGAATGCCTTGGTTTCTACCACTGAAACCACTGCTCTCTACCATCTTCCCACCATGTATCACATGTCCTGCTCTCTAAGTGGACTTAAGTCAATCCCCTTTCACCAGAAGACTACTTCAGGGCAAATCACACTCCTTGTTCTTTTGAAAGCGATGGCTTCCCGCCACAAGTTCGTCAACCTAAATTCAAAGAAAAGGCCAATTGAATCGATCCAGACCGAATGGAATTCCTCGACCGTCTAGGATTTTATTTCAATCGTATTTCCACGAATGACCACCGATTGAGTTTCCTTTTTATACCCTCAGAGAAATCTACGATTAACCAGCATTAACCGGCCATCAAGGACACACACATCGACCGAACATAGACATCCCCAGCCAGACTCAAAGGCGGCACGCTCAGGGACACAGTACCTTCACCTTATTTACTTTATTAATCAATTGATTCGTCTGCATGGACGTTTTTCCTGCTTACGACACTCGTCCTTGCCTAATTTATATTGAGTAGTTATTGTTCGCAGCGCTAAATTGATATCCTGGCCGCGTGAAGTCCCTCGAGACAGGTCACGCATCGGCACTTATTTACAAAATCCGAAGGACACGTTCCGTGTCCAATGTGCTGATGAATTGTTTACTTAAATTACAATTACTTAGCCGCCAGCCTGATTGGGAGGACCTCATCTCGACTGTGGCTTTGGCAATTCATTTGGACATGGTCTCTCGCCTATAGATACAGATGGAGGAGATACACATGGTAATTGAGAATGGTTCCGAGTTTCCGATTACTCAGGGGGTGGTGGCTCTGCATTTTGTATTCCTGGGAATTGAAAATGACCAATTTGTTTGCCGGTCTAACAGCTATGGCAGCGCTATGGTTATGGCATAATTGCTAACCCCGTTCCGGTGAAGCACTAAGCTTCTTTCAGCGTTACGTCAATATACGAGCACAATGGGGGATTGGGACCTGTTTAACTTGTGCATGACATCAGAGATGAGGTCTGCCTCCTGGGCACAATCTCTGCCGAATCGAGTCAAAGTTTGGGGCGTTCTGCATAATTTAGGCGCCCACTGACGACGGAGTACAATTCACTTTTGAATCTCAACTACTATTTGCACTCATGACATTTTCGATAGCGAAATTCATGCCCACAGGAGTGTTGGCAAATAAACAACCAGATCCAGCACTGGCTTGCAGACAGGACTGTGTGCGGTCACTCACCATTAACCGCACTCAAAGGCAACCACAACAATAAGCAGTTTGCTGTCAGCACTACTTTTGCAGACAATAGTAGACCGCAGTACTGACCACAGCTCGAGTGTGTGTTGGACACGTGGCTGAAGGGAGTATTGTCCTGCAAAAGATTGGGTACTCTCGGAGAAGGCAAAGGAGGTACTGAAAGGATGCGCCATTGCTTAGAAAAACACAGAAAATGTCTGTCGGGGTCCTTTGTACTGCCTCCAGTGAGAAAGGACTTGTAGGTCATCAGAAATGTTTTGGCGGGCTTTGTATCCTTTTCACAACGGGAGTGCCCTGCTGTAAGGAGCAAGAAAGCATACGATTTGATCCTTATATCCTGGTAGTTGGTAGGCACATAGAGGTAGTGACTGTATATGCAGCAAGCACTCGGATGACCAATGGATCCAATGTGAAGCCATGCCACGGGGTGACCTCAAAATTCCTTCCTTCCTGAACCAATCCGAGATAGTTACAAATTTCAAGACGATCGTGGGACGATTTTCCTAGTTCTGTACTAGCTTGGGCATCCGAATAGGAAGCGAGATCGTATTCTTCTTTAAAGGCAAGATGAGAGTGAAGTCCATATTTTACAGGCTTGTCTCCTAGCTAGACTGGGCTAGACTTGTTATATCCTTTCCACTGTCAGATCCTTTCTTTCAAAATCCGCCGTCAGCTTATTTGCCCAGAACACTGGTGTGTCCTGGAACCCATAAGAGTCAGTCGTCGTGGGTCGCTTGAAGTACTGTGAAGTTTCCTTTTTACGCTGCTGGCCTTCTAGTTTCTGGGATTGCTCCTGCAGTAGTTTGGAAGTATAAGTGAGTGAACCTACTCCTAGCCATCCGTCAAAATTTAGGTCCTCTTCGTGTATCCAAACAAAAACATAGAACCCTTCACGAAGAAGCTGTAAGGGTTATAATACTGAAATCTGGACAGGGACGTGAGCTTTGGGTAGAACTCCAACAAGAGAACAGCCGTACAGATCGAACTCTTAGGACTCAACAGGACACTCCGCGAGCCCCAGATAGGGGGACATACTTGGACTGTATACTCGACCGAAAACTGATTTGGAAAGAAAACAAGTCAGGACGGATAGGGAAGCCCTCAATACCTGTGTATAGTCGGTAATGCATACATTCTATCCTTTGCATCCCTAGTCTATCAGGTTCTTTGAATTTACCTTCACAGTCGATCTCATGGCTTGTCAAATGAGGACTTAAGACAGTAGCTAGCCACGGACTACTGTATTAATTGTGGTTTTGTAGCATCATGGTAAAAACACCATTAGGACCGAGTAGGCTAGCAAGTCACGGAACTTAACCGCCTTAGACTCATCATTCTTAAATCGATACTCCGCAGAGCGGCGGAAAATCTGTGCCGAGTCCATCTTCGTCCTTCAGGACTGTCATTTTACGACAACATTGAAGTTGATTATTATTTACAGCCGTTAGACTGCCAGACACCCCATGAGGTAAATTAAGTGTTCAGTGCCCAGCCACGACCGCTCCTGCTGGGCAAACAAATTTCTTTTAATTTACTCCACCTCACCCCCAGGCCTACCTCTGTGGTGTGATGAAGCTAGGAACTTTGCAGACGCCACTTACTCGCATAAAAAACTGAAAATAATGGCGTAACCATCCCAGCCAAACGCCCAAGGACGAAGACGAAAGTTTGTAAAAATAATTTCCCCCATCTCGCCACATTTAATCAGGACTTGTTAATCATTTTTTAAATAAAAAAACAGAAACAAGAACAACATCGTCTCATTAATCAATTGAAATTGAAATAACAATATTATCCTTGACAACCCTCGGCTGGCAATGAAATCCTTGCGACTTTTGCTGTGCACAACAATTTGGGTGCGAAAATGAAATTCCCACATTGCCTCCGCGTGTATGGCAAACATAATTAACTGCGCCTCCTGAATGGAATCCCTCACATCCTGTGTGTGCTGACATATTACTTTCAAGGATAAAGCATGTATGTGTGTCGTATAATTTGCGAGTAAAACCCTTTGTGTTGGCACAATCATCATCATTTTAATGAGAGAGAGAGAGAGAGTGGCACTGATAGCAAAAGGACGAAGGGCGACGTTGTCAAAGGGATCTATCCCGTCCGTCCACTATGTGATTTAGTCATTAGATGGGTTTTTTGTTTCGTGTCCTTTGAGATTAGAAGTTGAATTAAGTTTTGGTGGCGGCGGCGGTGAAGGCGGTGTGTGTTCAGACCAACAAACTAATGAAATTATTATCCTTCGTTTCGGCTGCCTGCCTGGGTGTGTGTGTGCTGAAAACTTGTAGTGACAGTTTCTTCACAGAAAAGGACGGAGGTTTTTCCCCCTTTTTTTGTACTTTCTCGGAGAAATATACATGGATGCATCGTCATCTGGCGGGACGAGGGGATTTGCTGTCACATTTTCCAGCCCGAAAATTCGTGATGGTCTGTTGTTACTCCTTACGGTGATGAGACATGTATATGTGAAGGATATATCCTGCAGAATATTCCATTCAGATTTGAATTCCAAGTTTTTTGGTTTCGGTCTGCAAGGATTTAAGTTGACCCATGCACTTCGAGGATAGGACGACGGATGGAGGAGCCGTCGTCCTTGGCTGTTTGTATTATGTTTCGACATAGTTGAGGTTTATTTGTGTTTTTTTTTCTCCTCGTTTTCTCATTGTTGACAGAGTTATGAGGAGGAAGTTATTAAACGAAATAAATTCCCAGAAATTGGCAAATATTTGAAGGAAGTTGCTTCCTGCGACTACACACATGCATACATACACATGTGGGCTTAAAGTTCTGCTTGCAGTTATTGGAAGACGACGCGCTATGGAATGTGGCAGTTATGTGGAATGCATTAGGGACGATTGGAAAATGGTTTCCTTTTTGTTGCCGTTCAGTCAATATGGGATGTTTGGCAATAAAGGATATTATGAATTGCAGGGATTCTTTGAAGGCAGGATTGTGTAATATTTGATACAAGGTTATGTGTTTTTCTCTAAGACGAAGGCAATTCAGTGATGTAGTGTCGGGGATTTTTCCTCCTCCAAGGAGAATGGATATTCTGTCTGTGGACACAGATTTGACTTGATTGGGTGGTACCTTGGTACCAGTTCAGTTGACATTATCGTAAGATTCTAGTCCCATGAACGCAGATTCTAAGCCAACCCTACCTTCTTAGCCTACAGTGGGTGAGTAGGGACCCGATTGAGCTTCATCCTCTTATCTCTAAGAAAAGATGGGCATGCATCATACCAGCATTGAACATTGCCTGGATATCTGAAGAGATATGTATTCCAGGGTCCTAAATACCTCAACTAAAGTTTATACTAGCTCGGATCTAAGCAGGCTGAACGTCGGTCTGCAATACAGTAAGACACTCTCAGAAGAGATGACTTCTTGAGTTCCGAGAACAGACCTCTAGTACCAGATAACCAATAGACCAAGTTTACATTCCAAACCCGTACTCTCTGACCAGCGATAGATGCTTCTGTCTTTTAAGGTGTGCCACTTTCTCTTTGGTTTTATGCACCCACTTTGAAGCTTTGGATCGATAATCTCGGATCCGATTATCCAGTGAGACTACTTGGAAGTTTTAGAAGCAATCTTGGAGACCATATCGCAGGCTATAAGTTGCAAGGTTCGGATACAACATTCTGGTACTTTCTCACGATAACTTCTGGCGAGACTGCAGTGGTCACAAACCGATGTACCGATCTTGAATGGCATTGTTGTGGCATAATCCATTTAGTCCCACTTTCATCTGACGCTCACGAGTATCAGTAGTTTAAGCGTTTACTGATCACTCTTTACCCAAAAATGTATGAAAAAAAAATGCTACGTATACGCCACCGAACTCGATACTCACATCCACATCTACCTTACCGTGGGACGTTTAAAGTCAGATATTCTGATTCTGTGCTTCCTAGGTACATGCGATCTGAACTGAGCACTCTCTAGGTGTAAGGGAAAGTTTAAGTTTAAATGGTTTTACTCGTCTCAAGTCGAATACACACTATCAGGCCTTAACTGAATGCAAAAGCCAATGCGCTCTGGCATCCGCGATAGTTTGGTCCTTAAAACGGAGGTTCGGTCTTCCTTCTCGTCTCAAACCTGGGGGATGTGATTCTAAGATTCTCGTTGTTCCCGCACTACTGTCCATTCGCTATATGTATATGGCCAACCCAGTACGTCAAGTATACTGGCTGGCTGGACTACATCCATATCTTGGTACACCTCATGGAGTGCACGCTAGTATTTTCTCCTCTATTCGCCCTCCTACGAGACCAAAAATTCGACAAAGTAGTCCAAGAGGAGAAGCCTCTTCGGATGATGATCCGAATCTCGTCCGCGTATCCCAGCAGTTGGACCTGGCCATTCGCTATTCGGATTGAAGACATCGCACAATAGCCCATCTTCTTGCCGATATCTGGTGCCAATTTGGAATAGTTCAGAGGAATTGCTCCCGAATCGCAGCGTTACGTGGCACAAGTTGATCAGTTTTGCCAAGATTCCAAAGTTTGTCCATCACTTTGTAGAGCTAAAGGCAGTGAATCCGGTCCTATGTGGCTCTGAAGTAGATGAAGTCCAGGATTTATCTTAGTGTGATCAATCGTCGATCTGTCGAGTTAGAAGCCGCACTCTACCTGCCTCCAAGTCTTTTGCAGAAAGGCTTCAGATGTTCAGACTATTGGATAGAATCGTACATGCGACTTTTAGGAGGGATATGCCTTTATAGTTCCTACGATATACCTAAAGGACCGTCTTTCTTGCAGATTATAGTATTATAGTTCATTCATTTGGTATGACTTGGTGCATGCACCCTACAAAAACATCAATGCCATGAGAGCTGGTTGCCTTGTTGTTCTCCACCTGTTCGATAGTTGAATCAACCTCTTCAAAACTGGGAAGTGTGATGGCTCCTTCATAGACCTCTACATGATACCCATTAAGTAGCTACTGGAAATGCTCCTTAAATCCATCTACTATTCCCAGTCCTTTGATCCTTGATAGTTCGATTTTTATCTGCTTTTTCCAGCTTTATCATTCACACATTGCTGGGAGTCAGGGTGTAGGCCCAAAGCTGTATGAAGTCCCCTCCTTAGCTCTTCCGTATCACAAACACTGGACTCTTATAGGCTGAAGTCACCCAGATGGTCTTCCAAGTTTGAGATAAAAAAATGCCTCGCCTTCCTCCACTGTTTTGTAATGAAAATGAGTAGAGCTAAGGACTCTTTAAGGACACCTTAAACATCATGTTTATGGCTCTCAATAAATACCTCAATTCCGTAAAGGAAAAGCGAAACCATCCCGCAACGATGACGAATTTTGAAATATTGATTTTGAATAACATTTCGTGCTCGTGTAGCTCCAGTTCGGAAACAAGGGTAAGCAGCAGAAATTATCTCGAAATGATAATGTAAATATTTTCCTTGAATTTCCAACCCGCTTTCCTCAACGAGATACTCCTCCACAGACAGGTAGACTGACCCTCCTGCTCCTCCTGTCTATTGTGTCCTCTTGAAGGACTACTAGTCACGCCAAAACGATTTAATTTTAAACAATCAAAAAACACATGAGGGTGTTCTCGATGATTGCGTACGCAAATACCGAAGGAATGTCCTTGAAATTGCAGACAAATTGACTTTGTATTGGTCCTTTGTTTGATCCTTTTTCCATGGAAATCTCATGAGAGATGAGCAAAAGGAATCAAAAGTCATTCGGTGTAATCCAAGGGATTTGGTCAGGTTCCTGAGACTTTTCTTCTTTTTTTTAAGAAGAAGAGCAAGGAGATTTGCTGTCAATGGCTAAGACTGGCTTACACAAACACGGTCCTTTGTTATACGCACCTCTGGAATCATTTGAATGGTTATTCGAGACGACAAACGCAGATATATGAGTAATGTGGGTTCGGTGACAGCTGACAGATACTGAAATACATTTCGAATCTTATTTGAGTGTCTGGAGGGGTGTCGGGTATTTGTTTGGCTTGAGGGGGAAAGGCTTCCTCCCTGTTTACATACGATACCCTCTGTAATCCCTTTAATGGTAGTACGACTCGTAGTTATGGGAATTATAAGGCTTAAGCACCATGACAGTGAGCAGTACCTACTTTGAAGTGAGTCCTTTTGCATGAACACCCAGGACCACACTAGACTCTCCCAGCGACCAACTGCAAAGACTACTCTGGCGTTAACCACCGAATACCCCTCGCAAACGTGATTATTGAAAACCCCCGTGATTAAGCTCTAATAGCCGCTAGCCGCATCCACCCGGGCCAATCACCGCACATTTACAAACTTCCAATATTGCTGTTGTCCTAGCCACCACCATCACCACCTCCACCTTCACCGTGCCTCACCGCTGTTACTAAATTACAATCAAACTGGACAACCAAAATTCTGCAGTTTGCAAGCCGCCACCGGGTTGACCTTAATGTGGAACCGCAACCAAGCTATCGTGTCGTCCCAATCAACGTGGACAAATACTCTAATCCCTGCGTAGTCCTTTAATACGAGTCCATTTGCGGAGTTTGTTTCCGTTTTGTTGCAATAATTGATTTTAGATTCCGCCAAAAACGTTCTTCAATTACAGTACAGCACAGCACAGCGCACAGTCGGGAGTCAAAAGGACACGTCAAGAGAGGACAGCGGGCGGGCGGAGTGGGTTACAGTGCCAGTGACCGGAAAATGTGTGTCTCTCACATTACACAAGCATCCATCAAGTAGACGTGCGTCGCCTAACCCACCCTGGAGCTATTAATTACCGGGAGGCGTTTGTCCCACTCCCATGGATGTGTGTGTGCGTGTGCTTCCGGAAGGAGGCTTTATTTAGCCAGAAATTCAAAGTTTACCTTTATTGTTGTCTATTAGAATTGTAGTCCTTGACAAACTTGTTGTTACTTCGATATTAAGTGATTGAAACTTGAGCATTTCTTCCTTCATTCCCTGGGGAATGAGCAGCAGACTTGGGGAATAAGGATAAGATATTCAAGGATATTTGTTTCTTTTTTTTTTTGAAGATGAAGCACGTTTATTAGAAAACAAGATGGTAACGCTCAAGGACATCATGGAAGAGGAATGCTTTTGAGATGGTAGCACAAGCAGCTTAATTGATTGCGGTTCGATACGCAAATAGGGTTGTGCCTTGGCCCTGTCTTTTTGTCTGTTTGTGTGTGTGCGTCCTGAGCATTCCTGATTTAATACAATTTAGTGGAATTCAAGTGGTAAATTGTTATTTCACGCCGAAGATGGAAGGCGCGTGTAGTTTTCGTTTGGTTTTGGCCAAAATCAGGGGAAGGGACATACATTATTTGATTAATATTCGGATGAAGGAGTGGGAGACATCTTTGGGGGTTTGGATGGGATTGAACATGGCCTTGGAGACCATATGATGCCAGGAGCTCTGACCCTGAATCAGTAGAGAGACAGTCGGTTAGAGCTGTGAAGTCTATAGATCCTCACGTTGTGACCAGTTCTGGTTTTTCAAAACTGAATTTTGTGCCTGAAATTCTTAGGAGTCTTGACATGATCCACGTTTTTGAGTACTTTTCCCCCTAAGAATCGACTCGAAGGTCGTCCTTGATGTACAGAGTTCTATTCATTTTCTATCACAAAAGGCTTGGAAGATCCTTGGACAAGGACAGTCTCTTATTGTTCAGTGGTGGGCTCTTCACGACCTACTTTGAGTCTTTTCGTTGGTGTCACCTTGCTGTTTAGAACACTCCTTGAGTTCATTATCCAGACACCTTTCTACTATTTTGTATAGGACAGTGAAGGATTAAGTCCTACTGAATTCAGTTTATTGGCTGAATTTCTAGAGGATGGTCCTCCTGATCGATTATTAGTTCTAGATCCTCAAGAAGTTATACAATCTCGTTCAGGTATATGTGTAGATTGAGTCCTTTTTGGTGATCCCTGTTGTTTCAAGGAGCCTTTTTATTGCTGTTCTTCCATATATTTGAGGAAACATACCTAGAGCCACGAATAAATCCTTTTCTCTTTATGAAGCACTAGTTTTTCTAACGTAAAACATTTTTACCATGCGACTTCCACCTGAACTGTACATCGAACCCGTGAAACATGGACAAGTTACCCTTGTTTATAGGTACATCGAAAGCAAATGCCCTTCTTCGCGAAACTCAAATATTGTGCACCTGGCAGCCATTTACAAGGAGGTTTTTGTACCAAATACATTCCACAAAGTCGTGAACTAACCTGATTAGCTTTCTGTTCGGTGTAAACCCATGGTTGGTCTCCTTGGTGTGCTTTTCTGGAAACATAAAATGGTTGTGTGTCCAGAATAGTTATAAATTGTTGTTGGTTCAAGAATTTATGGGGGAAATGGTGTGTTTCGAAAGTTTTTAGCTAAGGATGTGCTCTTTCAATCAATTTTTTAGACGCTTTTTTAAAAAATCTGTAAAAGTTCAACCTCACATGGGTGTTAGCTTATATTAAAGGTTTTTTGTTTTTTTTGTAGACTTTGGGACATTTTTCCTGTCAACTAGACAAACTTTGTGTTCCCAACACTGTAGCGGGAACCAAGTGGTCCTATGGCCGTGGTTTCTGAACCAGGAGTGGAATCCTCTAAGGTGATAGTTGATAGTCAAAGTGGATGGTCCCACTTTGTTAGCTCTCACTTGTTCTGTCAAGCAAAAATAATCACAAAACTGTGATCTTCCTTAGAGAAAGCAAAAGGGACTATGGTGATGGTCAACAATCAACTATCACCTTAGAGGACTCCAGTCGGGTAGATTCGTTGTCTGATTACTGAGGACTTAAACATGTCTGGGTTTTCATGCTATTTACCTAACATCGAGTCTACTTTTCTACTTAACAGCTTTAAGTGCTGCCTGGTTTTGAGTATTTCAGCACTCTTAACACCTTGTCGAAGATGTACAGTGCGATGCGTTGCCATAGGGTGCAAGACTTAGGAGCTGGGTTACCTCTTCGATCTGTCTGTGAGCCAGACTAGAATTCTAGACCCTAGGACCATTCGACAATTTTACACATTGACTTTTTTATGTAAACAATGTACTAGCACTCTTGTGGTCCTACTGAAAATTATCCTTGCACGTCTGTCTATGCAAGTTTCAGACTGCATATGTCATCTAATCTACAAACATTCAAAACCAATGGGCATCTGTATGTGCTTCTTTATCTTCATATTTTCCCCATCGCTCCCTTTCTTTGGACTTTGAATCTTGCATCTCTCTTATAGTTACACGGGACCCTACGGAATGGTGCCCTGCTTACTTCTGCTATGTTATCGATGTCCTTAGATAGGAATTCTCCTTCTAATGGTAATAAGGTTCATGTGTTACCACCATTTAAACTAGATTCAAGTCTTGAAATAGGTTCACGAGATAATGCGACATATTTTGAGTCTCCTCTTTCACCTTTATGGTCCCTGAGGCTTGAGAATTCAATTTATGCGATAAATCTTTGAACTTATCTGGTTTCAAGGACGGTTACGATTGTACCTAGTTCAGTGCGACTCCTTGACAATGTTATTGGCATGCGTCTTTCCAGACCTTCCTGCTGAAAGGTTATTTGTTAAGGAAATAATATTTCAATAAGGATTCCGGCACTGATATTTCTAGTCAAAGGATATAGGTCAATAGAAGTTATATGCCAGTCTATCCTATCTAAAGGAAAAGAAACTTAAAAAGAGCGCTGCTCAAAGAACTGGTGTCTTACAGGTCATAGCTTTACAGCAGAAAAAAACCTAGAAGTGCATACAAAAAAAGAGTTTGTAGTTCTGTTGAAGGAAGAAAGAAAGGATGCCTAATGGGGATAAACTTTCACTGAAATTTAACCAGTTATGACTCTGGCTATAATCCTGTCTTGTTGATTTGATTTGCTGGTAGAAGCCTTAGCTTTAACAAAGAGGTTCGAACTTGCCGACTAATTGTCTCCTTGTCTTTGTCCTCTTCCTAGGTATACGTATAGTATTTCTAATTGAACAATCTTTCCTATATGGCTTTGGTCAAAACTACCGTGTTTTGATATGGTCATAATCAGTAGAAAATCAGTTTTTGAACTCTATCACGAAATAGTTGGCAAGTTCTCTTAAATATCAGTCCACCAGCCACTAGGGCAAGACATGCTTGTACTTACATTTCCAGTAAGGTGATAACCTCCTAGTTTGTGTTCTGTAATGTGTTGCCTGTTGCTTGCTTTCTAACATCTCTTTCGAGGAACATTAGGAAAACCCATCTCTATATCATCACACTCTGCCTAAATCCATCTGAAAGAATAGACTGCTTCGGATAGCTTGGCAGTAGGGCACCCTATTAACCCAATTTTTTAATACATTTTCGAAGGATTCGGCCAATATTTTTTTTGAGTACTTGTATGTTCTCGATTGGTTGGGAGAGGGACGAACACGGAATACGTTCGGTTGTCAATCACCAAACCAATCTCCAATTTGACAGACATTTCTTTCCAAAAAACTTTACCGTTTCGGCAGCATAACATCCACTTTGGACTGACTTTCGGATACTTCCCAACGTCGCTTAAGTGTAAATCGATCCATTTCGTAGCTCGACCATACATCACTGAGTTTCTGTCAATTTGTTGACCGCAAGAGATCTGTCAGTGTCAAAGTGACATATGATTCAATAAGAAACCAACAGATGGCCTACTTTCTATAACAACTTCCACAAACAGAATTGCAATCACTCAGCAGATACATGTGCATGTACATATGTCAGTCATTTTTAGGGAGTTTTTTGAAAAATGCCATAAATTCCAGAATTGAATGCAATTAGTGTTAATTATGCCACCAACCAAGCACATACTAATGAATCAAGTAGACGGTGTAACAAACATCAAGGACTCCAATCAGTCGGGGTTCATGTAAACAACCAAATCGATACGACTACATATATCGGCAAAGTAATGCACTTGATGCAATAATGAAGAGCATAGTCCTTCATTAAATAAATTACTTGTCCTCGAATTGAAATTCCCTTTTTAAAGTGTCCACTGGGCGTATACTCAACCTTTTTTTCCAAAAACTTTCAAATAAATGAAAATCCTTTTCCTTTGAAATTGAAATCATTTTCTTTAATCATTCAATTGTCATAATCTTACCTCATAGATATACATACAGTACATGTTATAATGTCATTGTTGTTATTATTATTTTTTACTGAAAAATATAAATTTAGTTACACAGCTTCTTGCCTATTACATGTATATATATAAATATTCATTTAATTTGTCGCATTTAAGCCGCACTGCTTCAAGTCCTCGATGCATTCCCTTACAGTATACAGATATACATATATATATATTATTTTATCTTTTATTATAGTCCTAGCGAAGGATATTTACTTTTGTTTTTTTTAAATAAAAATAGATATATAGAATAGATTCATAGATACATTTCTGCGATTTGGCGTGGCAAAGATATTTTTTTGTTTTTATTTTAAAAAATATTCTACTTTCATTCTCTTAATTTTATTTATATTTATGAATTCTTATATAAACAGCTAGAGATATTTGTTTTATTTTAAAAATACATAATTACTAATATTTTATTTTTGTCTCTAATTACACATCGATAAAGTAATTTGTTTTTTTATTTAAAAAAGTGGTGTTTTCATGGTTTTTTTCTTTTTTGTTGATAAATTTAATTTTTAAGTTTAAGTTGTTTAGTAATTTGTTTGATTGGCGTTTTATTTTGGTTTTGATAAAACATTCATTTCATTCATTATTACGTCAATATTTTACCCTAAATACTTTGATTTTATATTTTATTTACATTATAACATTGATATTGGGAATTAGTTTGTTTTAATTTTGTTTTAAGAGAAGAAATTGATGCAGTAGAAGCGTATTTAGTTTCTTCGATTGTATTGTGGTTTTGTTGGCATTTTTTTTTGTATTCTTTTCCTTTTGGAATAGCTAGGTAGATGGAGAGTGTCCTTGGGCGTGGGAATCCACCAAGAGAAAGTCCATTATAGTACAAAGGTAGAGGCCTTTGCTTGAGTCTTCTCTTTGTGCTACTTTCTGATATATTCGAAGCCTAGTCCTAGTTCCCAAGAGATGTGCAGAAACGTACAGTGAAAGCAGTATCGTTAATATTTGCCAACAGGCTGTGTACACGTTACAGAACGAAGAACAGAAATAGAGTTCTGAACCGAATTTTATAGATTCCGACTTGTACCCAGATATACATACATATGTATCTTACTATCGAAAACGAATACACTACCGAGAGATAAATTATTCAAGTAGAAGAGCTGTAGCATTCCACTTCTGAACTAGCATATGGTTGGAGGTATCAGCCTCTTGCTGACAAAGCCGGGTTAGTTTGAATAGTGAATGATACTCTTGACTGAACCATAGGACCAGGTATAAGGGTGTCATCAGTCCGTGCCCACGTTCTGAGCTGAAGAGCCGTGGAACCATACAATTTGTCATGAATTTGGGTTAACAAAATTATATGGTTTAATGGCTCTTGAGTCCAGAACCTGGGTATTGGCTGGACTCTACTTTATAATAAACTCCAACTGCTTGTAATGTGTCCTTATTTATGTAAGGAACGTTTTTCTAAAATCGCAATGGGTCAAGTTATGTTAAATAACTTCCACCTATGACCCTAGTTTTATGTAGTTCAGTTGAAATTGGTATGGTATGCATTGCAAGGGTCCTTGATTGGGTTGATCCCCTAGTCATCAACTTGGGGCATACTAGAAGACATTTCCTTGAATATTGAAACATTAGCTTTGACAGTAGCTCCTGTCATCATTCGGTGAAATAGACCAGAAGTGGGGTCCTCGAAGGCGATAGTTGATTCTTTACAATGTTTTCTCTAAGATGACTATAACCGTGATCGTCACATTTTTGGGACAATTTTTGTGAGAGTGACAATCAAAAGTGTGACTGCGGAGACATATCCTACAAATGGAAAGGAATAGACTACCTCTAGACTATGGGAAGAATTTTTTAAGTAAACTGGAAGAGATCTTGTGGTTCACTAGGACACTGGGGTTTCATTCTTCTCCAGAGAAAATCGCTTCTCCATTCTTGAAGATAGAAATGTGCATGAAATGTACAAGCTTTGTTCAGATGATTGATAGACATACAAATAATATACATACAAAAAATAATGAATGAACTACCAAGGCATCGTCAGACAATTTGCAAACCACCATCTGTCAAGAAACTTCTGAACAAGTGTTCAGGTCATCAGGCATCAGGCATTGTGAGTGAGTGAAGGATGACGCAGACCCATGTCAGACTATGCTGGGTACCTAGACACTGCTATATTAATGGGAACGGAAGGCCCAATGAGCTGACCAAAAGAGGATCTGAACTTCCACAAACCAACAAAGATAGAGATGTACAACCATCGATCTGTATAGTTGAGAGTATTATTCTTGAGAGGTTCATGAACTTGGTTGACCAAAACTGGTCAAACTTAGGGAGCATAGGGTGTTTAGGGCCTTGCAGCCTATATTAGATCATCGAAAATCTGGGGAAATTATGAAACCAAGCCCTGGTCATTGCCTTCTGGAGAGGCATACTAAGATTATTAGGTACGAATTAAATGCCGAGGCATAGCTCAACGTAGACTTAAACACAGGGAAGTATTTCTTTGACAATTCAGAGCAATTTCCATCCAAATCCATAAAAGAGATAGTTTGGGTTCAGATTTATTATCATAATGGTTCTCTAGAGATCGGAGTGGACCAATGGCTTTGTCAATAATATGCCTCATTGGACAGCAACCTACATGTGTTCCAAGTGACTTCATTGCACGACTATTTCTGGCCAGAATTGATAGAACTCAACATCAGTCGTATGTGGTTCCAACAAGATGGTGCCACATGCCACACAGCTGGTGAAATAATTGTTCTATTGAAGGAGAAGTTCGGAAATCGTGTAATCTTGAGGAATACTTAGTTCGGTGGAATGGTCACCTCATTGGTTTTTTTGCCAACAAACTAACAACATTAGTGGAGCTCGGGAATAATATCGAACGAATTTCGGCTGATAAATATGTGTGGAAGAGCGGTAGGCAATTTACTCCAAAGAATCAATCGCTGCTAACGTGCCCATGGTAGTCATATGGATAAGATCGAATTCTATACTTAAATTTAACATGTGTCCTATTCGTGGACAAAAATTTCAGGCCGATATCTCAATTATTCTGTGATTTATTTAAGTACGAAATTGTTATGTCCTTATTGAAAAATCCAGTACTTTACACTAAACGAATACCAAAAGGTGGAACTAGAATGGTTTAAGGTTCTACTCCTCACTGAAGTGTCAAAATCGGTTCACTGTAGGCTTACTAGCATCATCTCCAGGGATATCTCTGCATATATACCAACATTTTTAGTGTATCCGTCGCTCAATTAGACTCAGTCTGTCTGTACGAAACAAATGGACACGGTTCTGCTAAGAAATAACGACAAATTGTGTATCTTTTGATACACAATTGACATCTGCTGCTGTAACTAATGGGGCACGATATTCTAAAGAGTCTCTCTAGTTCAAGAAGTTCAAAGAATATAAACGGAACTGATTCCTTTCAAGCACACAACTCCTCAAATAGCTAAGAGTTCCTACGAAGCCCAATGATGAAGCCCCTGCTGATGTTCCCAACTTGTAGCCTTTCAGACCACGCCTGAACCCTAAACTAAATCTATCCATCTACCACAAGACATAAATACTTATTTTGTTTATTAAAAAACATTGGATACGTGAACCACAACCCCATGGAGGCCAATCTGTAGACTGAAATTCTTATCCAACATTTTTTGATATTTTTTTCAAAATGCCAACAAAACTTCCACAAATATCTAACACATTGTTTTTTTTTGTTAAATTTAATCCTTAAGTCTAATTTATTTATCCAGGAAAATACTTTCTATATTTTAATACAAACATCGACATACATAAACGAAACAAAAAATAAAACTGAAAACCAGAACGGACTTGACATCTAAAATTGCTTTCAGCGGAAAATTTATTGCATGTTTTGAATATACATATACGTTTCGGTTTAGTTAACTGAAGACGGAAGGAGGAGCAGTAGAAACCTTGAAAGTTTGAGTGGATGTTTGTCTTTGTTTAGTGAAAACCTTTGAAATATTTGAGGTAACCCGTAAGCCTTTGTGGGGAATGAAACGAAAAAAGGGGGTCTTGGAGTAGGAGATAGCATTCCTGTGAAGTAGCATCGCCCTCTGTGGATCACTCTTGTGCAAGGATATTGGGAATTCTATTAAGAAATACTGCAGGAGTTTCTTTTTCCGCCCAAACTGCGCTCCTGGATCCTTTGTAGATGCTGTAGCTGGGCTGCTGATGGGACATGAGCGCCTGGTATGACTGATGGCGTATTACTTGGGTTACTGTGGTGCCCGTTGTTGCCCATTTGGTTTGGGGGCAGGGACTGCCTCCGGCGGCGTCTTAGCGCGGGACTGAGGTTGTATGTGATTTTCGCTTGTGATAGGAGTTCCTTGAAAATCTGGAAAAGGGAGGAAGTGGTCCTTTACTGTTGGGTGTACGGTGTGGGGTGTTGCTTACCTGTGTGACGTTTTCATTTTTACTTGCGGATGCTTCGACAAAGCCATTTTCCCAGTCTACTGTTACCACGGACTCGGTTGTTTCATAATCTATCTGTAAGGAGAGAAAGAAAGTGAGGTTAGACTTCGATATGGTCTTAGTAGCAGACAAGGCCAAGATACAAAGACAAGCATGTGTAGGGACTACCTTCAAACAGTTCTTGTACTAAGCCGGCTAGACCTACATCTAAAGGAAACAGCTGCCCACTTATGGAGAGCTGCAGGCAGACCATTGCGAAATGAGCACAGAGACAGATTACATATCACCATCACAGGACATCAGCCTAATCATCAAAACAATCTTTCCCCTAAGAGATGATTGGACAAACGACGGGACTATTGACAAGCGATTTTCACAGACGGGACAAAAACTGGGGCTCTTCGAGACTTCCAAACCACGGCAGTGTGTTCCAAGCGGAAGTACTAGCAGTAGCTAAAGCAGTGCGAGAACTATCCAAGCCGCCATAAAGGCTAAACGTTGTCGTGAAGAACTCACAAGACTCACGGCAAACCATTGCGTCGCACTCCTTTGGGTCCCAGGACTCAACGGCATTCATGGGAATGAACTGGCGAAGGAATTAGCTAGAAAGGTGTTCGAAAAGGATCTGACAATGGTCGACACCTGTGTTCCACTGTCCCTGGCTCTTGATAAGCACAATATAGAGTAAGATTGGCTAAGGAGAGATGGAACGCACTCCCATCTTGTCGTGTCTCCCGAAAACTCTCAATAAAGTATGATATCGCCAAAACCAATCAAATCCTGGCGCTTAACAGACCCAATTTAGCCTTCTTTACGGCATCACCGGCCACAACCTCATGACGGCCCATCGTAGTGGATTGCGAATAGACCTCTGCAGAGGCTGTGGCGACCCGAATGCAGTAGAGTGTGCTTTTCACTTCCTCTGCGAATGCCCAAGCCTATGTAGAACTAGAAAAACGCCCCTCGACCTGTCAGAAAAGCCACCATCAACCGTTCCTGAAATTTATAACAACTTCAGGGTGATTCAGGGAGGCCATGCTACCCCACAGCTTGTAGCATAGCCCAAGACAGAGGCTCACAATGGATCCACCAGTGTGACACATGTGGCCACTGCCTATGATATACTCCACTTTCCTTTAAAGGCTCCTCCAACCAAAGTATCTACCTTTCATCGACTGTATTTCTCCCTCCAAATGCCAAAAGCTTCAAGGACCCACATCGACATTTAAATTTATTTAACAAAAAACTAAATTCATTGAACTATTTAAATAGACGAGGAAGTAAGCAAAAGGATTCCAACTCATGAATTTCCTTCCACATGGCCTCACCCAAATGATCAATGAACTCTCCGCCTCCTGCCGCATACTCCCGGGGAAGGACCGAAAAAAAATCCCTTTAAACAAAACCCGTTTATCGTCTATGACCTATGTATGTAAATTTTGACATTTCAATCTGGCATGGTATCATAAAGAAAACAGAGAAGAAAAAAACAAGAGAATCTCCTCGTTGAGATTCCTTCCGTGGGAGAGGCGATACCTTCAAGTGCATACCTTCGGAAATAGGCACGTTAAGAATTTTACCCAAAGTTGTACTAAAAATTTATGCAAACAGTTTTCCTTTCCCTTTTATTCCCCTTTTTTTTGGTTTTGTATTCCTCCGATAAGTGAACTTAAATATTCCAAAATGGTTTGGGACAGTCGTCCCACGCCCCCATATTCTTTCTAGGAACTGATGGTGCTGTGCTGTGGTGAGGGGCCCTGTGGGTTCAAAATTGTTTTGAAATTTAAAGAAATACACACATTTGGGTTGGAACTTGGAGGCATATTAGGAGAGACATGTCCGTTTAAATTTAAATAAAGGTCAGGTCGCACGAATATGGAAATTGCCCACAGTACATGTGATTCAAGTAGTTTTCTTTAGGACACCTTTGATCCTGTTCATAAAAACATGTAAAAAGTTTTTACATCCTTTTTTTTGCCATAAAATTCGACAGTCCTGATCAAGTAAGGTATAAGCATAGTTCTAGGCCTCTGCATGTGTGGGCTTAATCCGCTTGTCTCCTTCGAGAATTACACGAAAAGGATAATTTCTACTGGAGGACACATCCCTTCTGATTCAAGACAATTGCACCAACAGATAGAGAAGGGAGTTGAGTAATGAAGAGCCTAGATCCTCAGCTCTCATGACATCAGCACCATAAAGAGCTTCGACCAAAGGCAGGACAGTCACCAAAGAACTGATTCGTACTAATGGAACCCCTTCACAGCATAGTCGAACACAAGTCGCTTAAAGTGCTTAGAAAGTGCAGGTAAATTAGTGACAATTTGGTTACCGGGGTCTACCTTACTTGGATTGGGTAGATGTGGGATGGATTAACTTATGGTTTTTGACTCAAAGATCCAGATTGCATACTGAACTACAGTCTTTTGCCAATATTTCATTTAAAAAACGTTGAGTTCTTTGTTTTCAAAAACGCTAGCAGCGGGTGCTCATAGTCGTGGTAGGTCTTAGAAAATCTTCCATTCTCTCAACCAACTTCGAAACCAGATCTCCTAGTCTATGAGTCGACTTAGTTTAGAGTGCCATCCATGATACTAAAAGAAACACACTGTCCGCGTATGACACTACCTTGGGACTCTTCCTGTCCAGCCCCAGTCTTGTTCCTGACTGAAAGCTATGGTGGATACTACACTTCTTATTCCTCCACCTAACCTGGGAAGAGATTTTTGAATAGCTTTAGCCTTAACGTTGTTAAAAGTCCCTTCTACGTTTAGGAAAGTAGGTATGTTACCGTATCAGGCTAGCGCCCGCACTTAGACTAGCTTAGGCCCATTGTGATACCACATCGATCTTCACCTCATTTATCAAAAAAGCTTGTACCTACATAAGTGCAATCTTTTTCGAGGGGAAAGAGTTCGGCGCGTCCATGCAGCTTCTACAGAGGTCCACCTTATCAGCGTCCTTTCTTGTCTAAACAAATTGTTGGACCATTTCTGATGCAGCTTGGGCAGGATCTGTCTGAACGTTTGTTTGAATCGACGTCCTTGAGACGTTTAAGACATTACAACAGACTAAGCAGTAGCTACGATACCAATCGTCATATAGGGCGACCTCTGTCAATATACTTTCGAAATACGTAAACTAGGATTTGAGTGGAACAGGAAATTCAAGGAAACGTTTCGAGGTTTTTAAGACAAAGCGGTTTCATGTCCTTGACGTCCCACTTCTTGAATAAAAACTAGGACACGTCTACAGGATCCTGCAGCATTATTGTCAAAAAACTATCCAAACCACGGGTTTCACTTATATGAGCGATGGTGGCCCACGAGTTGTGCTATCCATGATGGATACTAAGCACGGTTGGAACTATCTCGCTCCGAAGAGCCTTCACTGTGCAGCTTCCATCTGTAGTTCTTAAGAGAGACAGATTCGTACGCCCTTTCGACAGATGGAAACTGAACCAGACGGACTCCTCGAGTGCTTTGATTGACAGTATTAGAGTCTCATAGATTCTAGAGTTTTTGTAGAGCTTTGTAGAGGGATTTCTATTGGATACTGTCATCCTTTGTAAATGGCTGGGTTACTCGACAATCTCTTACAGGTTTTCGGCGTCAATGATGCGACAGTCCTTCTTAACCCTGGAGATCGTAATAGTCCTTGTGAGTCACGATGACTTCATTGAACATATTTGTATCACCAGTTCGCGTATTTGGCATTTTGCTCATAGTCCTCCGACTTTAATTCTTGAGTCAGATTCTCAATTTGTAAGAACGCATTTCAAGATCCTTGTGTAGGTTGGTTTAGAATATTCCTAACGCGCCTTGCAATCAGCAATGTTTTCGACTGTCTTAGCTTTTGCGAGGACGAGTTGGACTTTCTCTGGAGCTCACGATAGCTGGGTGAGGAGGTACTTAAGAGCAATCGTACAAAGTACAAACTTTACGAAATATCTCCTCTAGGTATTGACTATTTTCAAGACGGTGCCAAGGCCTTCTAAGGCCTCCTATGATCTGTAAAGATCATAATCCTTGGATATGTAAAGGGAAATATTTGAGCTGAACTTCTCATACTTTTGCTTGTTTTTGTCTGGGGATGCTATACCCTACTGGAGTACTCAGACTTAAAACTGATTCATTGTACTACCAGGAAGGAAACCCCATTTTATTGTGCTTTGTCCGTCCCTCAAGGAAGGACGAGTAGGTAGGTGCTCCAGCGATGAAGTGCTTAGATCAGCAGCACTCACCACATTAGCACCCATCATACACTCTCATACGTATCTCTAGATTATGGCTAGTATCCGCATGTATCTATCAAGTTAGTCGTGACGAGACTCGTCTTAAAATTTCCAAAATTTTGTGTCCTAGATTTGTAAAGACTTGGCTAAGTTCGAATTAGTCAAGGTTTTGGTTCGAAACTGCTCGCAGATAGATTCTATTACCTATTCGAACCACAGCCCTACAAATAGTGGTACAAATGGGTCTGAATGTCCTCAGCAAATACAGTGTGTCACAAAAATACATAAACAACATATTGCTCACGTCTATTGCGATAAGTGTGGAACGAAAAAAAATTCGCACGCTTGTCTTATCTGTTCTTCTAAAAACGAATCTTTTTTTTGGCAAAAGGCACTTTTGTTTTCGTAATTTTAATGACATGGAAATTTTAACGAAACACGAATTTACTGATAGTGTTCGGAGTCCCAGTCATCCACAGAAAGAACCGCTGCCATTGTGCAACACATAATGTGACACAACAGGGTGTGTACCTGATAACACCGCACCCAGAGCCTTTTAGTTTCTCAGACGCCTCTGATATGTATCTTTTTGGTTTTCTATAAAAGAAGGCAATTGCGCAGTTATTGACCATTTAGTTTGAGGCCAAGAGGCGAACGGTCACACAAGGAATACGAGACTTAACTTTTTACGATGAGAGGTAGGTCGGTCCATTCTTACTCTTGGCCAAGGGGTAATGTCCACCTTTTTATTGTAGTTAGCATTCTGATACTCGTGCTAGCTATTGAACTCAGAGTTGACGCAAAGAGATTGGTAGGAAGCCAACGGGTGAGTCAGACACGTCTTGTGGATCGTATGTTGTTAAAGCCGAACCCTTTAATCTCCTAGAGCGTTTGTACGGGTGAAGTTGATGGGACATTCAAAGGCGATGACACGTCATGTTACAAATTTTTCGTCTGCTACAACGGCGAACCTATAAGCCAGAGCTGCGAGGCGGGAAGCTACTTTAACAGTGCGGAGTTATACTGTCTACCTGATACGGATAATATTTGTCCGCAACCAGAATGCAGTGTGGACGGAGCATATAGCCCAAATCCGAGCAACTGCAATCTATTCTACGTCTGCTATAATGGACAACTAGTAGAACAAACTTGTGGATCTGGGAGTTACTTCGATGAAGTAAATCTGTATTGTCTACCGGATACAGAGAATATTTGTCCGCAACCAGAATGCAGCGTCAATGGCACATACAGTCCACATCCCACCAACTGCAGTCTTTTCTATGTTTGCTACGATGGACAACTTATAGAACAGAGCTGTGGAAATGGCAGTTACTTCGATGAAGTGAATCTGTACTGTCTACCGGACACGGAAAATATTTGTCCGCAACCAGAATGCAGCGTCAATGGCACATACAGTCCACATCCCACCAACTGCAGTCTTTTTTATGTTTGCTACGATGGACAACTTATAGAACAGAGCTGTGGAAATGGCAGCTACTTCGATGAAGTGAATCTGTACTGTCTACCGGACACGGAAAATATTTGTCCGCAACCAGAATGCAGCGTCAATGGCACATACAGTCCACATCCCACCAACTGCAGTCTTTTCTATGTTTGCTACGATGGAAAACTTATAGAACAGAGCTGTGGAAATGGCAGCTACTTCGATGAAGTGAATCTATACTGTCTACCGGACACGGAGAACATTTGTCCGCAACCAGAATGCACCGTCAGTGGCACATACAGTCCACATCCCACCAACTGCAGTCTTTTCTATGTTTGCTACGATGGAAAACTTATAGAACAGAGCTGTGGAAATGGCAGCTACTTCGATGAAGTGAATCTATACTGTCTTCCGGATACGGAGAACATTTGTCCTCAACCGGAATGCAGCATTAATGGTACATTCAGCCCTCATCCTACCAGCTGCAATGCGTTCTATGTTTGCTACGATGGTAAACTTGTGGAGCAGAACTGTGGAAATGGTAGTTACTTCGACAAAACGAACTTATACTGTTTACCGGATACGAACAACACATGTCCAGTAGCGACGTGCACAGTGGAAGGAGCGTATAGCCCGCATCCCTCAGAATGTGCTCTGTTCTACATTTGCTACAACGGCGTGCTAGTGGAACAAACCTGCGGAAATGGCAGTTACTTCGATGCCACCGATCTTTACTGCCTGCCTGATACTGAACACATTTGCTGGCCATCAACGCCAGAGACTTGCACATGTGTGGGAGGATACACCGATGGTGAGTTCGTGGCAAGTCCTGACAGTTGCTATTCATACTACGTCTGCAGTGACGGCGATCTAATCGAACAAGTTTGCGGCTATGGCAACTATTTTGACAATACGACCAAAAGATGTGAACGCGATACCACTGGTGAGTGTTGGCCACTAGGCAACACGAGCTCAACATCAACGACTACTGCGCCCTGCCAGTGTCCCGGAGGCTACGAAGAAGGGGAACTGATTGCCAGTTCTGACAGTTGCTCCTCGTACTACCTGTGCAGTCAGGGTGTACTTATCGAACAGAGCTGTGAATGTGGAAATTACTTTGACAACACGACTAGAACATGCCGACCGGATACCGATGGTAAATGCTGGCCCACACAACCCACAACATGCCCTGGAGGATATGAGGAAGGCGATCTCATTGAAGATCCCGACAGCTGTAACTCCTACTTCGTCTGCTTTCAAGGAGAACTAGTGCCGGGAGACTGTGGAACAGGAAACGTCTTCGACAGTTGCAGTAAGACCTGCGAACGTGATGTGAATGACACGTGTCCTACTTCAACGACGTTGGCAGCTGTATGCTCTGGAGGCTACCAGCAAGGAGAATTGGTGGAAGATACCAACAGACCCAGCTCCTACTTTATATGTTATCAAGGGGAGCTGGTGCCGGGAGATTGTGGAATCGGAAACTACTTTGACAGTCAAAGCAGGACCTGTATGAGCAATAAAATTGGTCGCAGATAGTAGAAAACAGTTCTTTCTCTTGATTTGGAGTCTGTGACTCGTACTTACCTCTCTCAGTTCGCTGTCGTCCTCCACCAAATCGATTTTATTGCCCACTACCACGATTGGTACCGCACTTGTGCACTTGGTCTCGTGAATTTGATCTCTAATCGTCCGCACCTCGTCAAAAGTACTCGAGTCGGTGACATCGTAAACTAAAATGAATGCATCCGCCGATGATATGGACAGAGCACGCATCGCCGGAAACTGCAAAATAAAAACAAAAAATTTAGGTTAACAGCTTGTCCACATGAACGTTTAATTAGTTAAAGGAAGCATGCCAGCTGGAGCACTAAGTTGACAGGTGATGATGTCACGTAGGACGATATGGAAATGTTTCCTCCTACGATGCAGTGAGGCAAGGACAAATTTCAGGTAATTATTTGCGGCAGTGACATGACGAAAATCCCACCACACCGATGTGCTCTTAAACACAGTATCAGCTTGAATGCGAAGCCCACCTCCACAGGTTAATCCTTGCTCACACAATGGATTCTTTCACGTTGGATGGTGTGTTCCTTTTTTTTTTTGAAAAAACCCCTGGGCGTGAAAAATCAGCATCATGCTGGATCATAATATAAATTCGCACAAAAAAAACTGACATTAATCGCGTTGGCAGGTCTTAATAATGAAAAACCTTCCAGCGGGGGAATTGATGCGGATGCGAGTGCTGTGGCAAGATATGAATGCAGTTTATAACCTCTGCCTTGCGTTAATGGCGTCTGTTGTTCTTCCAGCACGTAGCTGAACATTTTTCATTGGAGCCACACCTGCATGGGTGTCTATGGTATTTGAGTTATCGTACCTCGCTTGGTATCCTTCAATATTTTCTTTAGACTTTGTTTGGATGGGAATCGTTGTTCGTGACCATAGAGGGTGTAATGGGTTTTTCCTTAATTTTTTGAGTATTTTAAGAAGAAAATAGAAAAAAAAATGCACTCTGGCGTATGTGGAACACTTTTTTAAATTTTATTTTGAACCCCACTCCACTCTGGCGTATGTGGAACACTTTTTTAAATTTTATTTTGAAAACCACTCCACTGTGGCGTATGTGGAACACTTTTTTTAAATTTAGTTTGAAAACCACTCCACTCTAGCGTATGTGGAACATTTTTTTTCTCATAATTTTGGAAACCCCTCCACTGAGGCGTATGTGGAACCTATCTCCTTCGATGCGTATCTTTTCATATAGAAAGCCCTTCAAATACCTTTGCAGCACATCCAGACGATAGTACACGAATTCGAAAGCAGACATCATCAGGATTTTGTCAAATCCATCTCCTCCCAGTGCCAAGCCCACCCCTGACAAGGCCATCGACCCCCTTAAACGAGTACATGTTACGAGCTTATCTCCCACAAAGATGTTGACTTTATTTAATTTCTTTCTACCAATAAAAAAAAAACCTCCCGAAGCCCTAAATAAAACCACACACTCACATTGGTGTCATAATAAAATTTATATCTACAAGGCGTTCATCATCTTGTCAACTATAAGTGTCTCAGATGTCTCACGGAATACACTCACGTGATGTCATTACTTTGTCAGAGTTGTCTCCATTATCGCACACGAACACACTAAAAACAACTACATACGCATGTAGTAGCCTGTCTAAGGTTTTCTTTTATTAACTTCATTTAACAAGGAGTATAAAAAAAAAAGTATACCAATTGTTTTGGTAGAGGTTAACTGCTCTGTAATTGGAACCATTTGGCTCGCTTTGCAAGTGGATTCGGATTTTAGATAGAAACGATTAAGGACGACGAAGGAAACATTTAATTTGGCCGATTTATGAGCGTAGGATGTGCGATTTATTGGTTCCATAAGGAAGTGTGGTGGTAGTCCTATTTACTGCCGGATAAGATGTCACGTAGGTTGAGTGGTTTGAGGTGTCATTTTGAGTTAATGGAAAAGTGCAGCATTTTTGTGAAACTAAAGTCTACTTTTACTTCAATCTAAAGTCCTACCTATGAGGTTAGAAATAGTATACAATGTTTGTCGACTAGACGCCTCAGCTCTGCCTAGATACAGGCATTCTTTTGATGAAAGTTGTCATCAGGACTACTGCTGTATTTTGCGAAAAATAGCGCAGATATTTTCTTTCAGGACATGAATCGTTGCTGTAGCACTGACGTAGACCTAATCTTTAATATATGTAGCTTGGTCCTGAATCGCAAGATCTCGGCGGCCCCAGGAAATTTGTCACCCAATAGGACCATCGTTTCACTGTCTATCAGGCATATGGTGCAGTCCTGTGGAAAATACACGTATTTATCGTCCATTCTTCTCCCAACTTTGACCTTATAAGTATCTTAGCCAAGATTTGTATGCAAAAAGAGGTCCAAAATGGTTGCGAGTAGGCCCAATTACTGTGATCGGGAAATCGTGTCGAAATGGACACCCCTACGTTTTCAGATACACTCTTACCTACGGCTGCGATATTTTTAGCTGATTTTTCTATACAAACACGAGTTGCAGCCTTCATATCATAAACCTGTCCAAAAAGTTCAAATTAGTTGATTCGATTTCCTATAGCTGTGCGTGAACATACTCTTGTGTCATGGTTATGCAGTCTGAGAACACGTTCCATTCACAGATCTTGTCTGTCGACTTGGCCTGAACCTTGACGATCAGAGACTGTAGGTAAGGGAGATGGAGATATTCCAGAACGCTACACTCGAGGTTTTCGTGATCTTTTTCGGACCTCTTCATGCCAATTCCATGGCCTTCTCATTACCTGGTATATCTTCATGTTCAGGGATCCAACAGAGTGCAGCCGTGTGATGTGTTTCCTTCTAACGACAGGACATCCACTATGTACGGTATCGGGGTAAACCAGGAGATGCACTGCCTAGATATTTTTTTAGAATCATAGACTGACTAACTCTTAGGATACTGAAAGCTGGCGAGACTTGACTGACGATGTTCACAGGAAACAGGGTGAAGATTCCCTCCAGTACTGCTGTGGATGTCCACTGATTCTCATCAACTCAACTCTGTATCTTCGTTTGGATAGGGAAGACGACTCTACCTGGAGGATACCTCTGTAGGCATACACTACTAACTTTGTTCCACATTTTCAGTTGCATTGGATCTTTGCTCAAGAATTTCCGCAATTCAGTTGGTAGGGGTGTTGTGGTTACATTGTCAAATGTCCTTCTCTTGTTTGGCTATTTCTTGTTCTTTACCTAGGACCTCTCCCCGTCATACCAATATAGATCCTTCAACTTGATGGCTTCAACTAATCGTTTAGGTTTCACATCACCATTCGTTTCAAATCGTAAATCTATCGCGAGACACCGACAGTCCTATTCCCCTAAACTTCATTGTATCTAATTTATTCGCATTTAGCCGTGAAGCCTGCAGTCAGAGACGGTAATTAACACAACCCCAAGGCCCAAATCAAATTGCCTCCCAGGCAAGTGTTCTCATTAATCCGCAAGTCTATGAATCACAAATGCCTTTCGCCTGGCCTCCTTACAAGTCCATAGACTCGGCCCGCCAGGAGTGGGTGTTCATCACGCAAGGGCGCCGGTCGTTCGAAAAACAGGCTTAATTTCCCATTAATTGAAATGAATTGCAACTTTGGAAGCCCACCTCCGATAATCCGTCTCGGAAAATTAATAAATCAACCTTCGGATTCATTAATCAGCGATTTTTTTGCGTCTCACAACGGCGGCGGGGGGTGGCTAAACAAATAAAACGTTCAACCCCTAATCTGAGTTCTTTTATTATTCGTTCTCTAAAGTCCTTAAAATCCCATTGTCAAACAGAATAATCCTGATGACGAGATGGCGTAGAACAGAGAGCAGAAGAACACAGCGAGCAGTTGAAAGGAAAGTGAACAATCCCGAGTGTTTAGGGTCCTCCAAAGCATCGTGTTTCCTTTTTTTTTCTTCTCCTACTCCTCTTGCTCGATGCCAAGGAACACTTGAGAGTGTCTTACTCTATATCCTTTCCCCCCCCCCATTTGGTTGTAAGGACGAGAGATAGAGTCAAAAATACGATTCAGTGAAGGTGTTGGAATTTAAACCTCTCTCTCCCCATCGCTACACACAGCTGGAAGCGTTAAAATATCTTTACGTGTTTTTTATCGTTAAATGCTTTTCGTGAGTTTTGTTTGCTTTTTGGATTCCTTTATGTTTTTTTGTTGTTGTTGCTTTTATTTTGTATTTTGTTTAGTTAAACGCTTTCGTTCTCTAGAGGGGCGGTGACAGCAGGTTGACCTTATTTTCACGCTTCGCCCATTGAAAGCAAGATGGGAATCCTTGTCTTGACCTATAGCCGCACACAGTAGTCGCCAGGATAATTAATTCCCCTGGATATTGAGCGTTGTATTCATTCATGTCGAAATTTTAAATTATTTTTTCGGAGAGACTCTGGCTGGGGAATACAAATTAATCTCGACGGGAAGGGAATGACGGCTAATGACGCTTATTCCATTTAATTTGAATGGATACACTAGGCAAACGATGGTGTATACCATTTTGTGGAGGGAATTAGGGATGCTGGTCGTTTGGCGAAATCGTGGCATTCCTCTGACAAGTGATGAAATGTAATCACTTCGAGGAATTCGGTTGGACGATCAAATGCTGACAGACTGACAGTTGGCTTCAGCTTTGGCTTTGGCTGTGCCTTTGGCTTAAAGCGATTTCATTAAGTATTTGTCACAATGTTCGCCTGACAGATGTTAATGTGATTTCCTTCTAAGCTACCATCAGGACCTTAACTCTCACAATACGAAGGACACTATAAGCCGCTCTTTCCCTTTCAGTACCTAATTGTCGGTTTTCAAAACAAATTTTCAAAAAGTTCCACATACGCCTCAGTGGAGCGGTTTTCAAAATAAAATTTTGGAGAATGTTCCACATACGCCGCAGTGGAGTAGTTTTCAAAATAAAATTTTCCAGAATGTTCCACATACGACAGAGGGAAGCGCTCAAAATTAGGAAAACCCTTTACAGACTCTATGGTCCCTGACAGATGTTTATGTGATTTTGGCAAAAGCGTCCATCAAGACGTTGACCATAACAATACGAATGACATCCTCTGTCCACAGTAAGCCTCACTTTCCCTTTCACTACCTAATTGGCATTAGTTGACCTCGTATCCTGTGCACTCGACAGAAGTACCACACCACTGCATTACACCCACCTGTGCAGCGATACGATTATGAGTAGCTAGCACCAGTACATGCCCTGTGTCAAGGCGACAAAGCGGAAAGGTGTGGGAGAGCCAAAAGGAAGAAAGGAAAGCTAAAAGGCATCCGGAAAGTCAATTGAAATAGTGTTCAAGTTCAATTGAAATTTTTCACTCTCGCTGGTTTTTTTTTTTGTTCTCTTTGCCTTTTGTATCCGCTTCCGACTTTTACTCACACTCGAGCGAGTTGTGTGTGCTTAAGGGGTGAAAACGGAAATTGAAGTACTAATCCAATTACAATGGCTGACAACGTGCCGACATGGACTTCAGCTGCGCTAAGCATGACCACTTTTCCTAATGCACTCCGGCGTCATCGGTGAACTTTGTGCTCAACTCTGTATACTGACCGACGAGGTGTCACAAAGTTTTACAACTCTGCCGGACTACACTGTCCGAGGGAGATGTGTCCCTCGAATGGGAGCAGTTCACACGAAAAAGCGAAAAAAAAATCTAATTTAATGAGTTTCACTAATTATGCTTAATTCGTCGTGCATCCTTGCGGCGCGCTTGGGAACTCAATTTTCGCTTATGACTGTCCTTAGGCGAAATTTGTGTAATTAAATCTCGACCAGTTTTTTCATAGGGATTCGAAGGATTCAATTGAATTAGAAGTTTTCGTGGAGTTTTTCTCAATCATGTTTCGAAAACGAAGCTCAGATGTACAGCCATACTAGACGAAGAGATTGATGAGACCCTGGCAGTGGGTTTTATGTGTTTCAGGCAACGTAGAGGATAAGTAAAGGATAGGTCACTGAATCTGAACAGAAGGCCTACTGAGACCCTGTCATCAAAAGATTTTCTCGAAAGTTGGGAGGGAAAATGGTTGTGTCTTCCTGAAGGCCATCCTAGCCATGTGTCGTTTTCATTTTCTGCTTTTGACTCCTAAATGCATTTATTTTGAGTAATGTATCCTAAAGAATGGATGCAGATGTCATAGTAGACTTCTCTTGGACTTCTTCTTCTACCAGCGAGAGGTGGATCCGTCCTGGATTTAGCTGATACTGTTCTGTCCTACTGTTGGTTAGGATACTCTTTTGACAAGCCAACTAAGATATGTCATGGCAGACAGTGCCATCGATGTAAAGGGTCACCCAACAAGAGGTGTCATTTTAAATTTCGCAACATCCTCGAACGAAGACTTTCAATCAGCAGAAACTAGGAGGATCGATCGATATACCTACACTCAAACAATGACCAGAGGTACCCTCATATTCGTCCTTCTCAACACTGTTTCAAAAACCCTCCTAGTTGATGGTCCTCTCTTGATTCATCTGATAACCCTTTATGTGCGTAGCTGTCCCCACTTCATTTCAAGAAAGACTTCGTCAGATCCCATATGAAGGCGGAACTCAACTTACCAATAGTTCCGTAGAAGATACAGGACCTTCCTTCTCATAACCCTTTGCAATGTACTTCTACATTATGTTCGCATGAAGTGGAACAAGACTTTGCCTTTGTCTGGGAATTGTCTCTTAAATGCTGAAGACATCCTCGTGAATTCTTTGCAAAAATGTATACGGAACGTCTGTCAAATACCTCTTATGGGCTAAGGGCTAGTGTCTACCTTATTTGTTGCAAGTTCAGTGCATACCAAGTAGTGGTACACTAGGAAAACAGGGTTCCTTTTCTGCTCTACTACTAGGATACGTATAATGTCCACCTTTAGATCTTTTAAAAACGATTTAAGGAACAGAATACTGCGTTGCAGACTTCTCGATTTATATTCCTCTCTAGCTGTGATCAAACTTGACGGTACAAAGCCATTAGACTTAGCTTACTCCAAAGTACATACACAACAGGATAATGAATAAACCATGAAATAATCGCAGACTTGTTTCTTTCCAGGTAAGGACTAGTGTTGGAGAAAACCTGTTTCAAACCATCACCAAGCAGCTGTCGATGACAACGAATTAACCGAGCATCAAGCCAACGCATGAGACCAACTCTCGAAAGATACCCAAAGCGCTTGGAGTCACAGGTATTCAAAAACATTTTACCGCACTCAATACGTTCCTAGTTTTGTAAACAAGTCTGAGCATATGTATCGGAAACCCTTCTCCTTTTTACATTGAAAATTGCCTCGACTTCGGGAACTGCATGTAGTGTATCCTTAATCGTTTGAGTTCTTGAAACATTGGGTTTGTAAAAGCTTATACTGACAAATATTTGGGGCAACTGGTCTACGAGACCCAGGACCTTAGACCAGGGCTTATATTCAGGAAACTCAGGATGTTTTCATTCTCCCCATAAACGACATTAATTGATTGCTCCTGATAGGCATGAATCTCCCCCAAACCTAGTGCGGGGATACTAGAATCAACTAGTTCAGATTTTACCCCAAAATTACCCCACGAAGCTCTGTTCCTTTCTTTAAAATAAACAATCACCCTATGGTTCGCACAGAAAGTGGCCTACACCCTCGTTTCATAAATCTACAAAGCACTTTCCACTGTGGCCCCCGTAGGAGACTCCCACACCCATCCTTCGGTACACGAATCCCATCCAGATTCCTTGTTCAATAAAATCTACTTGAATGCATGAAACAGCCCTCGACAATGATTAACTTATGACTTGCTTTCCTGTCCCCTGAACCGTACTGATTTCCATCAATCTTCCAGCATATCTCTCTCCAGTGGGGGGGGGGGCTGGAACATTTTAATCTCCCGTCTTACGTTCAACGTTATTTTATTGGCCCCCCATTCCTTGAGCGATGTTCTATTCTGTTCCGGAATCCCTTTTTCCAAAGCCTGGCACTGGAGGACTAAATGAAAGATGGTATCGTGCCACCCACCACCCGCCACCCTCTTACACTCGACTGAGTTCTAATTAAATTTTTTTTTTTGGAAAATCTCCTCTCGATTTTCCTTTATGCAAAATTAAAAGCTTCGAAGGCACGTAAAGGACTCATTAGGAGAACATGTGCCCACATTCAAATGCGCGACGCTTAACAATTAAAATTATCCTCCAGCCAAAGACATCCTTTTTTTGGTTCTTCCACAATAATGGCGGTGGAGGATCCTGCTAAACGCACACACCTTTGGGGGTTCATGAGGAAAAACCTGCTCATTTCCGCACGCACACACACACACACACAGGAGGGCAGGACAACTCTCTGAAGTTGCTCGAAGAGAAAAACTGTATTATCCTGGCCGTGTCGTACGTAGAACGTTGAAAAAAATGTTCCCCCGAGAATCGAAACTTTCCGAAACGAAACTACTTTGAAACTAGAGAGTCCTGAAAAGGGGTGGAAAAAACCTACCTCATACGAGCCAGCTGTATCGAGGATATCCAACGTGAGGCTGACTCCGGCAATCGAAAAGTTCCCCTGGTGCATCTCCTCGATGGTCCGTTTGTATTTCGTCGAGAATGTGTTGTAGAGAAACTGTGTGATGATGGAGGTTTTGCCCACTTTAGCCGAACCCATGACGACGATTTTGTGTCGAGCATTTGACGGGCTGATGCTGTCATCTACCGCATTGTGACGGCCGACTCTGTGAAGGAAGCAAACAAAAAAAGGATAACACTTTAGGTGTGGTTTTCTCTGTGTGAGTTTGGGATGTAGGCACTTAGTTCTAAGCACCGGGGCTCTGTGACAGGCAAACTTTCTAGATTAACACTAGTTTCCAGGATAAGTGTCACAAACACGGCCACCACGTACACATGTCCTTCGTGTAAATTAAAACCAAAAATAGCAGGCGCAGCCATAAATGAATATGTCCTGGGCAATTGTACACAATACTTCTGTCATCACCTTACTCGCACTCTGCGAGTCCTTTTCATGACATTGTGAACATAAAAAGGATATTTACGAAAATTCTACTTATTTGTCCTGTCAGCAGGCTGTCTGTTGTTCGCTTTTATATTTTTTTACGACGATTTGTTTATTTGCTGCGTAAAAAAGAAATGGTTACTCACTTATCCCGCTTTTGCTTATCCTCGCTGTCGTCCTTCATAAATGAAGGCTGCAGACTGAATCGTCGCCGTAGATGTCGTCCCTTCATATTTTTCGGATTATGATGGCCTCTGAGCTGGGAGATGCGGATGAAGTTCGGCCTACCGGGAGTGGACGTCCTTGGAGACGGTTATTTACTTTCGTATTTTGCTATTCCTGCTGCGGTTACCGTAACAGTGATACACTCTGTATGTGTGTGTGTGTGTGTGTGTGTTGTTATTTTTCGCCGAAGGCGATTAAGGACGATTGATTCCTCTTCCTTGTTTATTGATTCGACGGAGGATAACGTTGAATGACTTGTGAATTGTCTGAGAAGCTGCAGGAGAAAAGAGAATTGAAAATTATTTTTAGAATCGAAATGGTTGATAAATAAATTAATGAGATGGTTCCTGCGAGGACCTCGGAATGCAGGATACCGGGGGCAGGAACATGAAGCTTTTCTTGTTTTAAATAAATATGAGGTTGGAAATTTAAATATAACAGAGGGAAGGATATTTCTGGCGCTGAGTTGTAATGGAAACCCTTGTTGGTTGTGTACTCATCCTTTCCAGGGGCATAAGGCCGGTAGATACTCGCAAATAAGACATTTCACCATAAACTGTGAGACTCGTTGTAAGAGGAGGTCAAGGCGAGCCCTTTGAATGGAGAACATCATTTCGGATGGTGTAGGGGAGTTTAGGTTAGATTTGATGTCTTTCTCTGAACTTCCCGGCACTCGTGACAGTACTTAGTTCGAGGGAGACATTCTTTCAAAAGTAAAATTCAATTGTCTTCACTGTCGGCGAGGATTTTGGCTTCTTGGTATAGGGCTCCTATCCGCTACTAGACCAATTCCGTCTTCCTTCCTTCAAATTAGTCTCAATGTCACACATTTCACGTTTTGGGCTGATACTCTAAATGCTGCCTACTGACGGCTTCTACAGGTCACCAGGAGGCAATGAAAACTCTGAGGCAAGACTCAGTCCCAGCACTGATCTCCTTTGTCCTTTGATAATATAAAACTCGTAGGTCAGTTTGGATTCAGTGGAGGCGAACTATGACCAAGCAAGCCTCGTCCAATTTAATGGAGACTGTGTCAGTCGAACTCCTAACATAGGATACCATCTCTTGCCAGATATGCATAACAAGGTTAGACTCGGTTGGTTCTTTGGTAGGCTGATAACTTTAGTCTTCTCTACACGCATTTATAGGACCCAAACAGGGCTGATTACTAACTCCGTGTATCCCACACAAAATATGTCCCAGGGCTTACCCAATCCGAAGGACAAACTAAACCCCATTTCCACAAGAAAGTCCTCAACTTTGATAACGAAAGTATCAGGTACCTGAGGTACCATCTTCACAAGTGGAGTCTGTGTTCCAGACAGGATTAGGTTTCTGACTCGAAGAGTAGGAAAGTTGTCCTTCTAAGCACATGATAGCCTTCATAAAGTAAAGCCAAGAGTTTTCATGAAAAAAGAAGGTTGGCTATCGCTTTAGCCTCACGAACTTCGGTCCTTCCACGCACTATAGCCCATGGATCAAAGCCAAGTCTTATGTTGAAATAGAAACACTAGCTCCGGTCGCACAACTAATTTTGGAGCAATTTGTGAAATTTCGACTTCAGCCTTTGCCCACCGTAACGATGTTTATTTCGTTCGATGTAGGAAATAGGCATGAGGAATGGGTAATTCTTAAAGATTTCTTTTTAGCAGGGGTAGTGCCTGCAAGACGAGCTAAATAGTTGAATTTGCGTTCTAGGTTGCAAAGGAAAACAAGCAGAAACTACGAATGCGTAGAGTTTACAAAGGGACTCTCAGAGCATATGATGACTTCTACATTTCATTACAGATACATCCCCTAACCTATTACTTATACCTGACCTCCTCAAGAAGTCAATCTCAAGTCCAATGACATGCAACAGACTTTACATAAAAAGTTTCCATCGCTTCCATCGTTTTTATACCCATTTGTCAAGATTTCCCTCTCTCTTCCAACTTGGATTACCCAAACAGCCTTCAATACATAAATTCCCCAATCCACTCATTCCCCTATTCAGCTTTTCCTAAAGTTTGAACCAAGACTCTATAAAAAATCAATCTCCTCCGCTCCTCCTCTACAAAGCCAGACTCAAACAAAGCCGGTCAAGTCACATCTGTCAAAAAACGGCGCAATTCCATCAAAACAAAACCTTCCTTCTCCCTCATTCACATCGCACAAAAACTGTTTCTCTCTCACAAAGCGTCGCAAAAAGCTTTGAGCTCGAACCGTAATGCCCGATCAGTCAGTGCTTTTATTGTTTCATTGTTCGACGAAGCTTTTAGCAGTACATGATCGTGATCGTGCGGTTCGGGTACGTAATCAGCATGGTTTCGTTGAAAAATCAATTAATTTCCCAGTTTTCGGTGTTATTCCGGGAAAATAAATTCACCTGGCGACTGTCTTTGATTGTGCGTGATCGGTTGCCCATTCGCTCGATCGTTTCGAAGTGAAATTTTGTGGAAATTCTTCGGAAATCTCCTCGCTTTTACCATGTGTGTGAGCCCCTGATCAAAAAGAAGAAAAAAATTCCCTCGATCATTCAATTTGAAGTGGAAATTGTGCTTTCCTTTGTGATGTCCCCTTCATCCTTCGATGATAAGTGCAAGTTGGGGTAAATTTTGTGAGATTTGTGTTGTGTTCACCATGATGGGTTGCTGGAGAAGATCAGGAATAGAAAGCCTACAATCAAGACCACAAACTGATGTAAGTCACATTTTGATTGATGCTATTTGTACTGTAAGTCCTTATTTAGTTATTCTTTAGTAAATTGCCTATTTTTTGATATAAATTTTTCCTCACATTACCCATCCTCTACGTGTTTTTTTCTTGCCATACATTTTGTAATCCATGTCCATTCCAATCCATTTGACGAGTGTGGTACGTAGTCCCAACCAAGTGGTAGGGCTTACATATTCCAAGGGCTGGGTTCATTGTGGTACCTACGTACATACAAATAAAGACATAAAGGCTGCCGGTACAGCTGACTTTATTTGGATTTGACTCGTAGGCTAAGCTACTAATCTTGGAGAAGTCAAGACCTAATGGTCGCTTAGGTCATTGAAGAGGTATTCCCGCAAAATGTTCCTTCTAAATCAGAGGGACGCTTATACAGCTCTTAAGCCTTTACGTCGTCGAAGGGTACACCTAGTCTTCATGAAACCGACCAAATTAGCTTAGGCGGGAGAATGCTTTCCATCTGACTGTGGCAGCCTTTTTCCCATCAATAGGGGTTGAGTGAGCTTTGTTATCTTGAGTGAGTTTCCGACTTGTACCGTGGGACTCTCTATAGACATATTTCGCATCTGGTTTGGATCTCAGTAAAAGACCCACGGTACTGGTACTTCTTTATGTTGATTCGACGTTCTAGCTCTTTTAGATGAAGTCTCACTAAGAGGATGTGTTTCTGAATTCAGTCCTGTCGCTGGTGGAAGCCTTTTTTATAAAAGATTGACACTTTGGCACAGAATTGCTTTAGCAACTTCTCACTTAGAAGCAATTCTCCATTGGAGCGCTTTCCTTGCTCGGATTGACTGGCCAGTATCTGAGGAATTCCTTCGACGAAATGAAGGACTTTCTCCCTTTGTCTATAGAGTTAAACCCTCCTTTTCACTAGAAACCTGTTTGAATGAAATATGGCCATATACAGCTCCATTGTCGTGTCGTTTCTAATCAGTTTAGTGAGGGCTACCCTTGAAAAGGTTTTCGGTATATAGCAGGTCCTAAGAAGATCAAACTCTCATGTACCACAGACCCTGCCAAACAATCTATGGGAGCTTGTTCGTGACTGCTTTAAACCTCAGCCTTGGATCCTTGGACATGGTTCAGATTGTGGTTGATTAGGCCTTAGCTTCGGTCGTTCCCTTGGAGAACACACAGGGATCTCTAGAGCTTGCATAGCATCCACACTGGAAAGGGTTTAGCGAGAAATCAGTCAGCACTTGCTGTGGTATATAAGGACAGGTCCTCTAAACGGAACTTTTCGCTCATTGGACGTTTGGATGTCAATAGCATGAGTACCGACTTAGTTTCTGTGTCAACAAGGAAATGTGACTGGGTATCTCTATAGTGTCGGTTTGAAGGACTCAAGTATTTGCTACATACCAACTCCATCTAGTTCACATACTGAGCACCAATGGAATGCACTTGGACTCAAAAGAACTTCGTAACAAAGTGAGTTCTAGAATCGCTTTTGTGACACAAATGTCCTCACGATGTTTGATGGTCTTGCGGTAGTGTACCATAGCTTTGCATATATAGTTGCAATCTTAAGTACTACGATTCAGGTGCTCCCGAGATGATTTTGATTTTTGACCCTAAACAGCCAAATGAACCTCCGTACGGTGCATACATGAGAGTATTACCACATCCCACCATCTCTTCGGTTTTTCCTCGAATTTCTCTCCTGGACGCCTGCTTTTTCATAGAAAATTGAAGCTCTTGACATCTTCCTCTTACTTCACAGGAAAATCCTTCCATTTATCATTACATCCACTTATCTATCGCAAGGAACCGACAGGGACAAAAGGGTACGTACATCCGCTCATGAATAACCAAGAAGATGACATTTTTTGTGTGTTCTCAAATAATTGCACTCCATGTGTCATCCTCCACAACTTCGGATTCCGATTTTTCATTAGCTTCCTGCAGTCCTTCGAAGGAAAAAGCTGCTAGTGTCCAACGCAACATTATCTGGTAGAGTGTCCCTTGGGGTCTTGGGGAGGTAATTAATCATCTATTCTCTTCCACTTATTTTATGGTACTACGATAGCCCCTGTGGTTCAAAGGTATATATCGAAGGAATTGAATTATTGAAAGCATAGCTTGGAAGGATAGTAGTCCTCTTTGGAGAAGGAAGCCCATTTGAATTTAGCTTCAAAGCAGAAAAAGAAGGAAAACCAACTCAGAATGCTGTGGAATCAAAGTTATGAATACCCAAATCTCTAAGTTATAAGCCGTGTTTTCATTGACTGGTTAAGCCATGGTTTTCGAATTAGCTGACTGGACATTGAATTGCCTTGCACCTTGAAAGTATTTTTTGGACACAAATCGATCAACAATTGACGGCCATTTCCAATGACTCTATTCCAGACCTTAGGACAGATGGTCCTTTGGGGAAGAAATATTGGAAGAGGCACAGTTTTCTTTGCCTAAAGTTCAGAAATTCAGGACGCTGACGTCGGTCGTAGGAAAAGGTCAAAACTTTTGTAATTTGTTCCTTCACTGTTCCTTCAAATGTGGGTTTGATTCAGGCCTCCGTTGGGCGTATTGTGTCTCCCTCATGGTTTATATATTTCTTGTGATAGTTGGTTGTAAAGTGGGTGTTTGGGAACATCACGTGTAGAAGGACACAAACACATGTAGCAGTCGGAGAAGGGTTTTAATTTTCCTGCGAACTCTATCAGTCTACTAATTCCTTTGCTTTTGAGGATCTGGAATCGTTGTCGACCAAGTTGTTGCACAAAGTCTATCAGGCTCTATCATCATCCTTGTACGTTCTCTGTTTGAGCCTGACATAAGGTTCTTATTAAGGATCTGGATACACGGTTCTGTCCTATATATGTTGAAATGACGTCGAGTTTGTTCATTGTTTGTTCAAGTAACCTTCACAGTCCGTCTTTGAGCCTAGAATTCGACTTGGATTAGTCCTTAGCATGAAGTGTACACAAAAGCACGTAGTTTCGTCCTTTCTCTGGCACACATTCGTACACAACGTACACATTCCATACAGTAGTCTCCCAGGGGTCCACTAGACTGTTGTCTCTGGCTAATGTCCTGTCATCCATCCTGTCGTTCCTAAGTGCCGTCCAACTACTTAATTAAAAGAATAAATAAGGACTCGTCACAGCACAATTCGATGCCAAACCTGTTATCCTTTATAAATCAAGTTTCCTTTAACCTCTGATTACATTTCACCACCACGACGAGGCACAACAAGAAAGGAAAAAGCAAACATTCACCGCAGAACGAGGCTAATTGCCAATCAAGCCGCCTAATCGCTGCAATTTGTTCCGAGAGCATCTCCATCTTTTCGCAAAAAGAAGACGATAGCACCTGCTAGCCGATAGCACATCCTTAAACCAAAGAAGACAATAAACTAGCCCCGCGCCGCCGCCGCCGCCGGATGGGGGTGACAAATTTCCTGTTAACACACAGGACACGCAAACAAAGCGAAAAGAACGAGTGTAGCCCCAGAAAAAAAAAAGCCAAAAGTCAATTCGTCCCTAATTGACCCCCAAGACTCGGGCTCTGGGAGTCAAGCTCTGTATTTGCCATCAAACACCGAAAGAGAGCAGTGTGTTCCTGACAGGAACACATGGACGCACCTCGTAACATGTGTACAATAGGTAATGGGCTCGCAAATGGATAGAGCGATTGGGGTTTTCGGGACATTTCCGGCAATCAATTTTGTGCCCTGGCTGCCGCACAAGGAATGGCTGAAGTCAGCAGGATATTTCTTCTGTTTGTTCCTTTGCCTTCTTATTTCGGTTTTGATTCCTTGACAAATTGACGCAATCGATGTATGCGCGTGTGTGTGCGTGGATATGGGCGGTGTTCGATTTGATTGTCGTTATCCTGTTTCATGTCGTAAAAAGGCAGGACATTTGCATGCACGCCATTGAGTGCCAAATTGAATATGTGTTACTGATTGGCTTCCGTTTTTTCTTGGTTTTCTTGTCAAAATGTCAAATTCATTTGAATTTATCCGAAGACAAGGATACAGCATGTCGCACAGCATGTGTGGAATAGTAATTAGCAAGGAGGTGGTGATTTGTGGGAGGTTGAGACAGTTGCTCAGCTCTCAATCATTTGACTCATTTAGTTCTTTTTTTTTTTTTTTGTAGGGAGCTAGGGAGTGGGAGGACGAAGAAAGATTTATCTTGTCACGGTGATGAATTAGCATTAGGAGCTCTCTCTTGTTCGGTTGCTCCTTGATAAGGACATGTTTAATGGTTGTTTGGGGAAGGGTTGCTGTGTGGATTTGGATTGTTTGCTCATAATTAGGTGGAAAAAAAAGGATGGATACGGGATGTGAAGGATTTCCTTAATTGTGTCTTGAAATGGAGGGAAATTCGCAGAAGGAGCTTAGCCTTTGAAGGCTTAAATTCAAAAAGATTCCAAAATTCTGGCCGAGTTCATTGAAACGACCGCATTGGAAGCAATTTTCCAAACGTCTCTGTTTGACCTTTCACTAGGCCTATGGAAGCGTCTCACAACCATTTCTTTACACGAATGGAAGGAGCCAACTATCTAGGGATTGAACCTTGCTCTGTAGTCCGATGCACTAACCACTAGAGCCATGGCGCCAACACTGACTTTTGCTAAGATTGGCTGCTGGATACTTGGGGTTTCTTGAAGGTTCAACAGCGATTCAAAGAAATCCATGAAATGATGCTCGGAAGACACACTACCTCCACTGATTTTCGTACAAAACGAGGGTCCTTTCGGATGTACTTCGAGGACACATAAGTATGTATTTCCAGAAGCCTCCAAGTAATCTGGTTGGTCATAGGTTTGCCTCTCCTGAGCGGCTTTTATAAGAAACTTTGGCTCTTCCTGCGTAGAAGGTGCTGAGGAGTGGGAGTGGGAGTGAGTGGTAGCTGAGGATCCACCGTAATAGATACGAATGTTATTACTGATTGGATTATCCGAGCCATCATCTCTCTTACATTACACCTTTCCATCCTTCTTATGGCAAAACTCAGAGTTAAAAACTGGATGATAAGACCCAGGTAAGAGGATTATTCCCTCGAATGCAATCCTCTTTCTTAATGGCTTGCATTCACCTACCTACCTTTCTCTATTCCTCCACTCACATTGTATCCTGCCGCAGGATACAATCGCGATATCAATTCTATGTGGGTAGTAGGTACATTAACTTGTAATTCATCTTTTGTGTGCCACCCTGACGTTGCTTCATTAAAAGCTCGGCTCTTTCTTCCATCCGACCCTCAGCCATCTTGCCTCCATAAGAGCTGATTAATCCCCCAACCGTACACCTCCAGGACACACACAATGCATTCGCGTTGAATAGAAAGAAGCGTATATCCCCTAAAGCGAACGCAGCAGTACAGCATTTCTGATGCGAATCACGAATCCTTTGCAAGAATCATTACACTGCACGTAGTATCATCATTTACAATGTCAGTCAGGAGACGACGATGTGAGGACTCTGACCGAATATACGTTCCACACCAGCCGAAGAGATAATGTCAAGTCAAATCCAAGAAGAAGAAGAAAAAAAAAGGACACCCCACATCAACGAAGATGGATCCACGGCGCGCTAAGGTTCAAAAGTCAACAAGTAGTCAGTCAGCCAGTCTCGAATGTATCCTTTCATCCGTGTACGTGGTCGGAAGAGAGCAACTACCCGCATGCAAACCTCCAAAGGCGCGTAATGGAGGAGGCGTGTGCTACACCGAAGGACATTCCGTGGGAATATCTTTTTTTCTGGATGTGTATCTCGCTATCTGTGTGTATGTCAAAGAGGACATCACCAGCACACCTTGTGGATTTGTAAAAGTTCTCCTGTGTGCACACATGATTTGTCTAAAGGGAATCCTCCCAGAGATTCAAAGTTCAACGTTTATCATGTCAGCCAGCCCTGAGTAATGTGGATTGGTTTGCGACGCACGTTCGTCGCCGAAGGAGCATTTACGATAGCTCACCATGGAAAGTAGTGATTCCAGGGAGTGATTTGAATTTATTGGAATTCATTGCCGGGTACTGATTCCTTTTATCGCAACTAATCACGAGCCCCCTACAGGAGAAGTTTTATGGGTTTTTCTTAAAAAAAAAAATAAAATTTTAAGGACTCTCTGCCGTCATAAACGGGGCTATCTTCTCTCCTCTTTTTATTGAAAGGAATCCCTGTTTTATGGGACACTTAATGGCTCTCCTATTCCCACCGCAAGCCTAAGCCAACCTCTACACGTGTGGCCCATGGCTTGAATGGAAAACAACTCGAAACGATTTAATTAATTCCATTTATTTACTTGTTTTGTTAATTTATCCCACTGATAGCTGCAGCTCGTCGTTCGCCATGTATCTAGATACAAACACCACACATGTGTGTGTGACCGAACCGAGGAGAGAGAGGACGCGCCCGAATGCATTTGTGGCTAAAAGCAACAATCGATTATAATTGACAAAACACTTATCGGGTTTAATTTCGGGGCGATAACATTTTATTGGATAAATGTAGTGGAGATTCGGTGGAGTTTGTTGATTTATGGATACACACTGATAAGGCGAACGCTGTTCCATGGAAATACTGAGGGGCTGGGGCCGATGTGACTGGTTTTTGTTCTCCTTGAAAAGGTTACCATCGATAACGAGGGGGCTTATGCGTTGAAACTTTCAGTTTCTAGTGTGGTACTACCGGGGCAGAGCTCGGCAGGACACACTCCTCGAGATGTTATTGCCAAACCGAGAGATTGATAGTCTCCTCGATAGCCATCCAACAAGAGGTGTCATTTCAAATCTCGCGCCGTTGTTGAACTGTCAACACTCAGCTAAGTCCTTGCGAGGACTTTTGATAGGCGAACACTAGGAGGTTTCTAAATATCAATCGATTTGTACTCCCAGATAGCGAAAGCATACTGCAAGGACAGTGAAAATATCGCAAAAACGTTTCATACAGCGTTTCATCATCATAAAGGACCTTCTCGCTCAGCAATAGTGAATTTAGTCGATAAATTAGAGCGTCTCGGACAGGTCAGTGCTGTGAAGACTCCAACTAGTGTTCGTAGGGCAAGGTCGGTTCAAGATATCAACGTGTCGTAGCTAAGAGAGAGCCTGCAAGCCAGGGTGACCAGATAGCAATGATACATTTTCCAATTGTTATGGTTCAGCAACTGTCAAAGCTACCAATGACATCTAGCTGTCAAAATATTCACTAAGGTTTGCCATTTTATTATGCACCGTGTCAGCCTTCCCGAACGTGCGGAAATGAGTTAAAAAATTTATCGAAATTCCAACTCAGTGAGATCGGTCATCATCATGGCTTCAGTGTGCAGGCAGTTCGTCGTACTGTGGAAAAGTTTGAGCGTGAGTAGACTCTTTTGGACGTTAAGCCACCAACCAGGCAGAGAGATTCGCCCGAAAGGAGGACAACATAGCCACCGTACCGGCCAGTATCGAAAAAGACCTAGAAATGTCGATTCGGCGCCATTCAGCTGAATTGGGCATCGCCGGAGAGTCAACCCGGCCTATTTTGCGGTTGGATTTGGGCCTAAATCCATATAAGATTGTGCTAACTCAAAAATTGAAGTAGGACGATAATAGACAGCGCCGTGGGCACTGGAAATGTTGACCGGAGATTGGACAAGTCATCTATTGAATTGGACCGACCGCTTGAAGCACTACCAGCGAAGCCAAAGCGGCCATTTGAATGAAGTGCTATTCCACCCAAAATGGCATGAATGTAGCTTCCAAATGGGATCAGAATCCATTTTATGTCTCACAGCGTTGTTATTTTATTTAAATTTTGCTTCCTATTGTTCTTATCTGGTCACCCTTTAAAGCCTTCGTAACACACGGTAACTTTAGGGACAGATGTATGGCGACCAGGCCTTGGAGCACTCGCCCTAGTTTATGGATAGCAAATCTTGGTTAAAAATAAGCCCCTTCCACAGTAGTAGGACCATGGTTAACCTCTCTAAGTGCGCTTTTAAACAAATTAAGGGCACACGCTAACAAGAGCTGCATACCAAATAAGGCCGACACCCTGACCCCATTAAATATGTATTCTATCGGAATATTGGGACATCATTTATCCATTTCATTTCGTTTGAATCCGAATCCTTTTCGAAATTGTTTATTCCGCCTATTTCGAGTGCGTACGCCGAAAATCCTTTTTTTTTTGCTTGTTGGTTCCCTCCACGAAGTAATTATCCCTTAGCACCTCTGAGAGGATTCTTGCGCCCCATCTGACACACGCATAAATTCTCTGCTCTCTCAGGACGAGAAATGAAGAAAACAAAAAAAAAAGGGTCGGATACAACCCATTAAAACACGTTTTTCACGTTCGTGTCCTTTCTGCAGTTGCCGCCGCCACTGGAGTAAAATCAAAGTCGCATTTTTCTCACAACAAATAATATCATTATCCCTTCTTTACGCTTCGCCTTTCTTTCTATCCATTCTATCCTTACGAATTAAGTTACACAATGAAAATCCCATTCCTTTGGCGTTGGCGGTGGCGTTGGAGGTGGCGGTGGGCATCGTGGTGCCCTAAAGGCTGCAGTAATAAAACTTCAAGGATACTTTTTCGATTTGTTTTATTTTTTGCCGATTCTCTCGAGCAGGATACAAAAATAAGGACATATTCGTATGAATCGGGTCCCGTACCACTTGGCTGGAGATTGTGTGTTTTCCCTCCGCGAATTTAGCCAAAGAAACTGGAACAAGCCACCAGCGAGAGAGAGGAGGAGTCTTTGGAAAATTCTTGGAAAAATAAATCAAAAAAACGATGCAATGAGGCAGGATACGTTTGTTTTGGCATTCAGTTCGATACATTTTTGGCACCAAGAAGGAGTTTTTCTTTCTAAAAATAGAGTGTCGTGCCCTGGAGCAACGAACCTGGGGGGGCTGCTGGAATTTTTTAATCGGCCAATCGGACCATTTGTCATCTTAACCACATGTGTTGCGGCGAATGTCCTTTTTTTTCTCTCTCTCTCTCTCTGGAGGTGCCATTAATTATTATGACGATGTGTCCTTTTTTTGTTCTGTGCACCCTGTGCCCTTACCACTGACAGCTATATGTTTGTGTTGGTAGGGATAAACGTAAAAGGGATAAAGATAAACAGGATTCTATGGTGATTCACACATAAATTTCCTTCCAACACATTAAGGCGGTAAGTCGGGGTGGTGCATTGGTGGACAGCTCTGGGTTATCTTTCGCCAGCATACGCACATGTTAACAGCGGCAGGAGGGTGAGCGCCTCAGCCTCTTCTGCTGAGGATTTATGGTTACAGACATTTTTGCGAGAACCAATGACCCATTTGGCATTTTGTTTTGGCAAAGGAACAGGAGATGGTTGGTTTTTGTTTTTTTTTGTTTGTTTTACAGCCGCAATGACATATCGTGGCACCGAAAGGTGACACATTCCACTGAAACTGTGGCTCGTGTGCCATTGATTTTGTTCTATTTTCAGCTTCCTGCTAATATCCTGTCTAATCAGATGTTATTCTAGTCAAAATCGAGTGCGAGTTTCCTATTAAAAGTTACTACACACCTACAGCCATATGCTCGTACTATCGACCTCCCGTTTGTATCTATGAATAGTCTCACTTTGCAAGTGAATTAAATTTGCATTGCAAAGTGTGTTGTTGGCCTCGATACGTTCCAGATACATACATTCGCTTGCACACATATGTATGTATGTACCTAGTCGTGAAATGGAGCACCCTCTCGCAGCGCACAATAGACACTAGGCACGAATGGGTGCTTTTTTTTCATTTTATCTCCTAATAACCATTTGAGGTTAGCTTGAGTGAGCTTCGCTTATCGCACGTACTTAGCATTTATTCCGTCGTACCGGTGCCGTGAGTTGGTTCTATTCACACCTTCATAGGTTTTTTTCTGGTATTTTGCAAGAGGATAACCTAGTTACTACATCCGTCAGAGGAGCAGGCGATTTGTTACAGAATATCCTTTCGATTCCATATGCCAGCCAGCTTATCTTTCAGTTCGAGATAAGTGCAGTTTTTTACCAGCTTTTGTTGGTAATTAAATCCAGGTGTGCGTGGGGCTGGAGGCTTGCAGCAGCCCTAAGGGATGGTTTCATGGGATTTGCATTTTTAATCGAGAGGGAAAAATGTACTTATTTTCCGTGCAACAGGATGCATGAATTATTTACTCGGGGATATTAAAATAATTACCCACCCAGCGGGTTTAATTTACGCGAATCAATTTTTTAGTATCACACGTCATTTCATTGGAAGCAAATATTCGAGGTTATAGGCACCTAATCAGGCTTTAATCTGTCAACGGTTTTACACATATTTATTTATGTTCGTCGGTGCTTATTGAATTATGCAGCGCTTGAGCCTAAGCTATGTTCAGACGATTGTCAGATCTGCAAATGGAACACCAGTCCCAGATGTCCGATAATCGTGTGAGTTACCAATTTTTGTCGGACAATATTGTAAATTATCAGGAATTGGGACAAAAGCTAACAAATGACAGTTTAGTTTGTCATTGTCAGCACATTTGTCGACCTGTCAACCATCTGAACATAGCTTTAGACTTTTTTTCAAATGAAAAACACTACTCTAGCACGGATTTGATTATCTAAAATCTTGATCATGAAACAAAAATTATTGACTTTTGAAAGTTTCGAGTAGCAGCTGTCAGCAATAAAGCGCGCTCTCTTTCTATCGAACTGTCATTCATTCGAAATGGATGACGGCTAGAACAACCATTTATTTGAGTCTGTTCACACGACGGACTGGATTTTTTTTTGACATTCGCCTGTTCAGATTGAAAGTTCTGCCTGAACATTTCCGATAGGTTGTCAACAACAAATGCTTTTACAGCAGCTAAGTGGGTTTACTTTGTAAATTTCTTAGTTTTTTAATGTTGTTTCCACCCTTTTGACGAGTGACAGCGATGGGCATGTTAAAACGTCAAAAAAAAATCTAGAAAATATCTCTCCCCTTGCCTGGAAGCGTCAAAAAATTCTCATTTAAGACAAATGTCACCATTGCATTGGCTTGATGTACAATTATATCCATGTCACTCCTCCAGCTCTGACATTTGGATACTGACCATGGAGTGAAGTCGGATACAAGCGAATTTGCTTGTCGAAATTTTTGTCTAGAACTGTGCCAATATGCCAACATCTGGTATTGGATTTATCAGAGAACAACATGTTCTAGTTGACATTTGTTTCTCGGTTTGAACTCGGTTAGAACTGTCACGTTTGTCCCATTCACTGTCACTCTTCTTGTTGCATGATTGTACCTATCGATACCAGATGCAGTATCTGATATAGGTGTAGCTGGGTTCCATAGAGATAGTAAGCTTAGTCACTGCTTCGCTGAATTGGCTTCAGTATAGTGACTGGTTCCATCGTACATAGAGACAATATTTGAAAGGTATTGGGAACTTTCTAGTCTTTTTTCTAGTTTTCTAGCTCCAAACTTGAGGTGATAAGTTAGTTACTGCTTTCATTCTGCAGATTTGTCATGTAGTCGTTCATAGCAAGAGAGGCGTTCGACTATTATTAAGTGTAAGCTCCAAGGATACTTAGAAGCATCAGATATTTCTTGCTTTCCTTGCGATTGGTATAGTAACCATCGACCAGGACCCTCATCACGTATGACAACAACCGTCTAACGATATCGTGGATATAGTTTTGCTTCACGTTTAGGCCATGTTATCGTCCTAAAAGTTACATGATGAAGGTCATGACTTGCCTCTTGAACCTCGAACACTTCCAGCTTAGTAGCTTACAATCCCTTACAAACCCGAACTGGTGCATTTTACAGGGAAATACCTACAAGACTCTTTGTATGTCATATAGATCCCAAGACCCAAGGGAAGACTTTTTTAAAAACAAGAGTTGAATGTTGAGTCAGAAAAGGCTGACCTTCATAGCTTAATGCATAGTAGTGTACTTTGCGATTGTCCAACGGTGTGTCTCAGAGAAATCAAGACACTGATCCTTCCGAACAGTTCTTGATGCATTGCTATGCTTACTACCACCAGAATTCTACAAACAAAATCTGATAGTCACAGAGACTACACACTGTAAGGTAGAATTCCCAGGACGAAGCAACATTCTGTTTCGAACACAAATGATATTGAGACTACCGTCATCTGTTGGTTTTCAAAGAATGGCTTACCACATACCAAGTAGGAATATAGGGCAGCTTCCTAAAATTCTCAGAAAAACTGGATTCGAGTGTGTGCTCTAGAGTATAGCTAGCATCCTTGCAAAGGCTAAGCAGTAGTGTAAGAACATCATAGATATTCCTGGAGAATTATAGGTCAAAGAGTATTTCAATTAAGAAACGGACCGTACCTAGGTATTCATAGAAGCCTTTGCAAGTAGTAATGAATACTAGCTCGGACAATCAGGCAATTCTGTTGAAATTTACGAAGCAAATCCAAACTGATATTTCCAAACCAAATGTGAGTACCCATGTGGGTATTTCATCCTCAACCGCAGTGAATTCTTTTGTTTTTCCTTAATAAATCCCTTCCTGCTCGTTCTGGTGGTTGTTGATGAATCAATCATGGTCCTTTAAGAACACAACAACAGACAAACAGACAGACAAAGGTTTGAGCACGAGCTCGCTTTGATTCAGACAAGGTACCCAACACAGTGCCTATGCTGACACAGCTACTTCCACCTAGCTACCTTGAATGTGCCCTATGCACAGCACTCCTAAATGCCCTCATATATGAAAGTCCTTCCCCTACGACAGACCTCCTGTTTCCTCCTCTACTCTTTTACGACTTTCTCGACTTGAAGACACTCCGTCATAGGTTCATTGCATGGTCTTACTGCTGGAAGTAGGACAATGGACAGTGAATTTCAACTCTCAAGTTTTGAGCAGTGACATCTGGTATCACTAGAGATGTCTAAGTGCTTCCTGCTACTTTGGGAAGATCCATTTTGCGAGGTTCGATTCCAAGAAACTTAAAACTATTTCTCTTTAAAATTTTCATGAACGTCTTACAAACGTTCGACAGTATGATCGCGCACTATTGCACCGCTTAGCTCCGCTAGTCTCCGCTATATCGTTCACCATATAGTACTCATGTCTTGAAGACATTATTGGCATCACTAGTTTTACTAGCTCTAAAGCAAAGTCTTGAAGATAAAGTGTATTGAAGAAGTGATGCTGAAACGGATTACTTGATGAGTATTTTTCGAGTTTGGATTCGAAATATTCCAGAGGAGACCCTCTTGCTTGCAACGTGTCTTCTTGCTGTCATGCACTGCTGTCTAGGTTTCTATTTATTTCCAAGGAGCGATCATGAGAGGTGTACTTAGCTGGATACAAGTTCGTACAGAGTTAGTTAGGATAGGTACGTTGGTAGGCTTGTGGAAGAGGATCAACATACGCTACGTTCAGACACTCAGACTCATTGCAATACTCACAGGAGAGAGATGTCCCTTGCCCATTGGTTAACCCCAGTTCTACAAAAACGGTTCCTATGAACTACCAAACCATCCAGATTCCTTAATAATTGTTCTAAGTCACGGAAGAAGTCTCCTTAAATCTTAGGTGGATACGACCTGAACAGTGACAGAGAGAGTGGATTGACTTGCTCATCTCCACGACATAAGTCTTCTTCCGTTTGTCTTAGATTTTCCATGGGTTACCGCAGAGTGTTATGCTTCGTAGGGATCAGGATAGAAAGGAATTTCCTATATTTTTGCATAAATTTGTCAGTCTTATCGAAACACGAGCATGAACTTCTTGTGACGACACAAGTGTCTAGAGAGCTCACATAGAGCAACGAAGAGGTCCACAACCTCTGCACAGATACCACCAGGGTTTCACGAAAGACTTCATAAACTGGGGATCTGAAAAGGCCTATCGGCAAGGTTTTCAAAAGCAGATCAGATCCCTGCGTGTAGGAGATAAATGTAAGTCGTTTCTCAGTCAGATCCATGATTGATGGAAATGTTTTCGAAGAACCGCTTAAACTGGCCTCAGTTTGATGTAAAAAAGACCTAGATTTTGAAGACTTCTCTACAGGTGCAATCAGAGGCAGCTTGTGGAGGTGATTTCTTTCCTTTTCTATGCCTCGGAGGTCTGTACCTCACCCTTTCAAAAGCAGAAGCGCTTAAGGCCTGCCTTCTTGCATATTAAGGTTCTCTGCGATGAATTAGTGACTCGAATTGAAGGAAAGACTGGCAACATCAGAATAAAACTTCATCTCGCAACCAACTAGGTACCTGAGCTCATGAATAATCTACCTGCCGCACACAAAATTACACGAATTCCATACACACAATCTCTGGCTGGTACGGTATTCAAAAATGTCCTTCGCATTCGTCGTACTCCCCACCCGACCACAATGCAGTTCCACTGTGTCACTCCATTTCTTATTTTTTTTGCCTTTCCCACTTAAAAGATGAACGGATGTGAAAATAAGGATCGCAGGCAGGAGTCTAAGTATGTAGCTCAGTAACTCTGGGTAAAGTGCTCGTGCATTGTATCCAAATTCAAAAACTTAATTTGACAGCTAGGCAAATGGAACTGCCTCGACTCCACAACCAACAAGCAAAGCCTTTATCCTAGATGAGAAATTTAAATATTAATGGAACAGCACTAGGAGTACAAAAGGATTTCGGTTGCCAGGAAACAAAAATTAATTTTAATATTTGATTGTGCTGCCTCGTAAATCTGCTCCAAGTAAACGTAAAGGATAAAATTTATTTCTACATATATGCGAGGCGTATGAGTGCCCACCCTGCCCACAATCCTTGCAGTCATAATTTTTAACTACCACCAGTTGCTCAGAGGATCCCCACACACACCTATAACTCGTTTCCCGTGCAAGGCTATTAAAAGGCTGCAGTTTTTCTTCTCCCATATAACAGAGAAAAAATACACAACTTGCCTGTTGCACAAGGATAAACGTATCCTTCACAGCGAAATGATTTTTTCAGAAAGAGTTTTTTTTTAAAAAAAAAAAAAGAACCCTACCTTGTGTCCAGCGTTTGATTTGTGGCTTTAAGGACTTCTCTAAACGTTACTCCATTGCTTTTCTTTCCTTTTGCGTTGCGTTTCAAACGAACCACTTCACTGTTCTGATTTCACTGCTCTTTTTTTTTTTTTTTAGCAGTTCTTTTCACTCACAAAAAATCACTGTTCATTCATGAATCACTTGAATTAGAAGAATTTTTTTTTTTTAATGAAATTTAATTCATTTTTATTTAGTATACGCTCTTCACTGTTTTGTCCTGTGGCAGGTGAGTCGACCAATTCACTACGAGTTCCCGGGAAAAACTGTTGAGGGAGCCGTACAAAAAAACGGGATTCCCAATGCCAGTTCCGAAAGTGTTTTCACGAGAGAGCTTGCTTTGGGAAATCCAGAAAATTTCGAGGGAAAGAGCTTTCAGTCGTGTGTGCGAAGCTTCTGCCAATGGCTGAATGCGCGGCGAATTGTAGTTCCCCTCCGCCTGCTCAAGGGTGGGGAAGGTTCCACCGTGTGTTTGGTATAAAAATTAATTAAAACACTTGGAGACATACTTTCTAGCCTTAATCTGCTTACCTTGTACCGCACCTCATCCTGCTGCAGCTGGATGGGTGCGTGTTGAAGTGTATCTGTTAGTGGTTGGCCATGCTTTACAAGGATGTGGAATGCTAATTTTAAAAATAGTCTTGAATCTATTTTCATGTATCTAACATAGTTTTGGTGTGACTTGTTGGGGGTGACTTGTTGGGGGGTGACTTGTTTGGGGGGAGACTTGTTGTTGGGGTTGAGGGGTTTTTGACCTTTTCGACGTTTTCTGGTTTTGGTCAATTTCCGGAGACGATGGAAGGATGTTATTTTAATGAGATGCCAATGGGCAAGGACTTTGTGTATAACTGATTGTGCGTGATTAGTATTCCCAGGGGATGTGAGGATTTTCTATGAGGTCTGCGAAGTGTGTACGTACCTGTTTTAAGGGAGCTTAATTGTTATGGGTTCTGTTCTGGGACGAATGTGGTGTAATGGGGTTTCATCCCTGAGGGGGGTGTGATTGGTGGTATTTTTCTTTTGCGTTGTGCGATTTAGTTGAAGTATTTTGGGTTCTGTGAGGGCATATTTCGATAGTGGAGGCCACACATACTATACACTACGTCCTACCAGAGGCACTGGCATTGGCTTAAAGGATTTAAAAAATAATTCCCCAGGAGCAGACTCAGCAATGGAAGCCTAGTCAGTCCTCTCCCTTCGGTGTAATAGTACAGACAGTGTCTTGTGTTCTTTACTATGGAACTATGAATCGAAGGAAAAGTGGCTTCCAAAGCAGATGACATTCGGGTAGTTGCGCCAGAGAAGCATCTGATGAGGACATTCACTTTCACACTGTTAGGCTTCTAAGAAATCTCTAAAATCGACCCTTTCTACGTCGTTCTGGGTAGATATTCGTTTGTCTTTTGAAAGACAACGTTGTCTCTTGCTATAGATTGACACAATGTCGCTAGAGGCATCCCAATCAATCCTATTTGGTTTCTCACGCAAGTTGAGGCTCCGAGATATCATCCTTTGAGCCTTGCTTGAGACATTTCATTTCTCAGTGTGAACTGGAATATGGACAGGAGTCAGCTTTGATCGAGTTCAAAGAGTTCTTCAATTTTCCAACTATTTTAGAACGGGTTGCGGGCTTAAGCGAAGTCACCTACTCCTTGACAATATAGTCAGTAGGCTAGCATAGATTTTCGCTTGAAAAACAAAGGGCTTGACTCTGGACCCATCCTTGTAGATGCGACTACATCCCAATCCAAGCGTAGAGTCTGGCCGAAGCCAGTCCTGAAAGTTGACTCTAAATTTGCACAGCAGCCGGAGCTCCGGTATCATTGCAGCAGGCGGCATATCTATGGAACTAGGGTCGTTGGATAAGTGTCGTGCAATCTCGTCGAAAATCCGAAAGCCAATCCGTGTATTACTTTGACGGAACAATTCATGATAATTGTATCGAGCAGAGCCCAGCTTACTCGGGGTATCTCCTGCCCATCCGAGACAGACCGTTCTCTGGAGTTCATTGCAAGAGGCAGCCACATACTTACCGAAAGCCGTCTTCCCCTTTGCGATGGTAAGCCTCATGTCTCGCCAACAGCACCCTCACACTGCTAAAAAACTCAGAGAGCCTTGAATGCCTTGGACTTGACATGCTGCCTGGCACCGAGGCAGCTGCTATCCATTCTTCTGTTCTCCAGAATTTTATGTTAAGAATCGATTCCTTCTATACTTTGGTTTGCTGAGGTTTCAGTGTGATCCTTGGAGTCTTGTGAGCAGTCTGCCAAACATCGCCAAGGTTCCTTCGCTCCTACCTCAAGACTCTACCGATGCTACCGATGCATCCATGTTTGAGTCTGCAAATTGTACATACAATCAGTTTGTTGTGGTCAGTTTTCTAGAAGTTTGATTGCAGTGCTTAGGTTCACTATACGGGTGTCACCCTATATACGATTAACCAGTAGCGGCCCTAGTACAGACGCTTGAGGAATACCGCCTGTTGTGTTGCACTGCCCAGCTCCATCATCGAGAGTGCAGTTTCTTGTAGGCTGAGAAGGCAACCGAGAACCGTCCATGGGGATCTAAGGCAAGAGGGAAACCCACCACCCATGTGCGGGTGCCATGAGTTCACAGACTTTCTTCCTATCGTGTGTTACTCAGCACCCGTTTATGACTCGATTGGGTTACTTTGGATCTGAATTTCCTACCCTAAGCTCCTGAATGTGCTCCTAGTAATAAATTCTAACTCTCATCACACAATCACAGCAAACAGAACCAATGGAGAGCCCTAATCCATTATTTACACTCCATGTCAGCCGTTTGCATTACTTCCCTAATCCTCGGGTACCTCCAGCCCGAGAGACAGTGACAAACCTTAAAGCTAAGGCTTTCCCTTTGAAAACTGCTTTAATTGAATATTTAATTACTTTCCTATGTCAGTCGGCGATGAGAACTTCATTTCCTGTTCTTTCGTTGTTCGCCATTGTCGACAGCCCCACACCCGGCTTCAGAGTGCCAATCAACGCTCGGTAAACAAACACACAACGAGGACATCATTCTCCAGTTCGTGATGAATTCAACACAGCACAACACCAGGAGCCGCCCAAATGACACAAAGTCATATCCTCTTGTCATGGAAATGAATTCGTAAAGTTTTCCTTCGGAGCGCTACCACAAAACGCCGCCGTATTTATTATTAGGCCCTTTTTGCCACCTTATCTGGTGAAGCCTTCACGTCCTTATTACCTCTCAAAAGGCGAAGGGAACGCAGAGAGTTCGAAAGGGGGGAAAGGAGCGAATCCTCCCTGGGAATATGCAACTGGTTGTGGTTATGGTTATGATTTATTCGTTATGGAGTTTCATTCGAATTGATTCCACACAATGTCCTTGCGTGGGCTTTACATTGCTGTGTGTGCGTCTTTCTGTCTCATGAAAATGTAATTCTGCTTATTATGTATGTTGTCCTCTTTTTTTTGGTTCCTTTGCTTCCATGCAACAGTCTGAGGAATGGGCGATGGGCCGCCACCATTACTTAACCACAGAAGATGATAACGAGTCCTTTTTTCGGCGTGTGGGAGAGGGAGTCGCTCCTTGTTGTTTATGTGAAGGGAGATCGGAAGGAGCAACGGCTAACCGAATAAAGTGAAAGAAACACTTTGCATTTTGTTTTACGAGAACGAAAGGATTTATGAGCCCTTTTTACTGTTATGAATAAGATACGCCACATTACAGTGACTGGAGGATGTGTCCTTAATGTGATTGTGTGTTGTTAGCGTGGTAGTGTTGTGCAGAGTTTGCACTTTGGCTGGGGACTTTTGAATGTTGTCAGCGTCTGTCTGGTTGCGGGATTGAGGAGTTCATATCCCCGGCGGGCTATTCAATGGAACAGAAGGATTTTCAGGCAATTAACAGGAGATAACACATATGGCTCATGTGGTCCAGGGGGATTTGCGAGGATTCAGAGGGATTGTCCTAATTGCTTGGCGAATTGGGTCAAAAGGGGATTTCTTTTGGGCTGTTAATGACTTGGAAAGTCTTTGAGTAGGTATCCCATTTGGGAAAAGCCAATCCGTTGGGATGGGCAGACTATAATCCCCCCAATGGGCGGCAGAATTAACCATGGGACATCGAACTTATTTCGTTGGACCTGGCGCTGGAATGGAAAACTCTTTCTAGAAGAAATAGCATTCGATGAAGCCAGTCAACCACATGTCGCTGATTATGGCTTCCTAATCAGAAATCAGGGCAGGTGTTAGTTCCAACTGCTCCAGAACCTTATACAGGGAAGTCTTAGTGCAAATTTTCTTCTCAATTTCATGCAAACTTCCATCCAAGTCTCAGCGCAAAAGTCAACTAAGAATTTCGTCATTTCTACTTCGAAGTATCCTTTGACGAACAGGAGTGACATCTACCCTCGAAGATATCCGAATCCGACAACAAATCGTGCCTTTAGCTGGCCAGTAGCACTATATCACGTAATGAGCAGGACCTTTGGTGAACTGAAAGTAAATTTTGATGTCAAGTTGTAAGGATTTAAGGATTCTGTACCTCTTCTGGTTAAACTGCAAACTTTGCAGGACCCATCTGCGGAAGAATAGTAACAGAAAATTGTCAAAAATTGTGTCCTGCGGCCCTAGCTCTTTACGAGACTCTCGACAAAACACACGATAATGCCAAAACTAGACAGATCCTGGCGCTTTACAGACTCAACTTAGCGCTCTTTATGCCGATTGTTACCGACCATAATCATCTGTCCCTGTTCAAGGAACTCCTTCTCTGCATTGCATTCCCCGAACAGTTCCAATACTGAGTTCATCAGCACAGTGCCTGACAATATTTTAAAGCCATTACCACCGCCCTTCTGCCAGTCAACACTGCATCCTTTGACGGCGAACCCCAAATAATCCATGCCATGTTTTGGGTCACTTATCTCGAAGCCACACAGGCATCTGCCACATGAAAGGGGGAATCAAATTAAAGATACCCAATCGATAAGTCCTTCCCCAACAAAAACAAAAAAAAAAAAACTCCTCCGGAGATATCTCAATATCTTGCTCCCGCATATGTGCCATTATTTATACTCTTATCTATGGTGGCCCGAGTGTGGTATTCCCAAAAGGATAACCGCCCTGGCAAACCGGATGTTTATCATAAAAAATGACTCACATGACCTTAGACAGACCGAACCGCACAAGGCTCGTTATGATTACCCGCACTCTCCACGCCACTGAATCAGCATCAAAATCAATTCCCCAGTATGATGCCCCAGAGTACAACTACTCCATCGTGATGAGCCGAGAAACCAGCTCCCCCTTCACACACGCATGTATCCTGAAAGATTTCCTTCAACCGAAGTCTACTCACTCACACGTGGCCATCATAGAGTCCTGATGCCACACACCGGAGGAGGGAGTTAATGACTTTTGCGAGAAGTTTCTCTCAACGCAGAAGGTCGTGCGAATATTGTTTTGACAAAGACGACTTTAATGAGGCTAAGAGGATGTTCAGGATGCGCTCGGGTTGGCTCGGCAACATGTTCTGACAGATTACCGCAGAATCGAAAATGATTTCCCAAATACAGGCCACAAATCGCTACTCGACTCAGGAGTAAGCCCCCATCCATCGTGGCGCGTCCATAACAATAAAATGTCAGCATACATTCCCCATCAATCCAGCTCAGCGTTTATCTCTGGATGCATTGGATCCGAAGAACGTACAAATCCCGGCAATCTTTACTGCTCATCATAATATTTCCACCACGAATCCGAATCCGAATCCGAATCCACTTGACAGTCGTACGCCAAGATGCGGGGGTAAGTGAACGCCCCCGCACGCTCAATTGCTTGCCATTTCCCCGGGGAAGACAGTGAAAAGGAGCACAACAAGGACATCGTTTATTGTTTTCTTTTCTCCTTTTTTTTGGCTAAGTAAGCCTCTCTCCGATTTCTGGTGGTTCCCCACTCCTTGATCTGAGTTCGCCTCAATTTTATTTCGGATGGTGCTTCATCCCTGAATTCAAGAGGCTCCGAGCAGGAGCCAACAAAACCACTTTACACACACTAATGGCGTACGATTTATTTGAAGAGGATACTTCATTTCGTTTTCCTCTTCAGGTCCTCCGAAGGCGGTTGAGGATTCATTCTTCCTTTTTGGCTTCGTTTTGTTCTTTTGCGACGTTGAATGAATAACTGAGTTCATTAAATCGGCGCTTGATCTCCTTAATGAAGGCATTTCGGTCGGCGAAAGCCGCCGCGAAGGAGGAGAAGGATTTATGGTTTCCAGAAGCCGCGACTGAATGCAGAAGCAGCAACAGGAGTTAGGTGGTTGACGGCTAACAGGCTAACGTAACCGCAAGGACACAGACACCTAAAGTACGTTACAGTTCTTGTGGACCTGACCATGAGGAAGAAACTTAACGAACTGCAAGGACTAGCATGAAGGTTACACAGATCACTGTCCACGTCTGCCATGAAGGTTTTTCGAAGTACATCGAAGCCTCATGTGCACTGAAGACAGCATGAATGTCGAGGACACATTAGAACTCGGATACCTAAAGTGAATGTAATGTAGTGACTCGTTGAACTTCTGAAACCTGAACTTCGTAGAGTACATGGACCTCGTGGGCAACACTGACCTCGAGCACCTCCTGGATCTCGTGTAGTACCTGCACCTCGTGGGTAAAACTGACCTCGTGGGCAACTTGGACCTCGTCGAGTACCTAGACCTCGGGGGCAACACTGACCTCGTGCACCACCTGGACATCCTGGAGTACCTGGACCTCGGGGGCAACACTAACCCCGTCCACCACCTGGACCTCGTGGGCAATCTGAAACTTTTGGTGTTCCTGCACCTCGTGCACCACCTGGACCTCGTGCACCACCTGGACCTCGTGGAATACCTGAACCGCGGGGGCAACATTGACCTTGTGCACCACCTGGACCTCGTGGAGTACCTGGACCTCGTGGAGTACTTGAACGTCGTGGAGAACCTGGACCTCGAGGGCAACACTGACCTCGTGCACCACCTGGACCTCGTGGAGTACCTGGACCTCGGGGGCAACACTGACCTTGTGCACCACCTAGACCTCGTGAGGTACGTGGGCCTCGGGGGCAACACTGACCTCGTGCACCACCTGGACCTCGTGGAGTACCTGGACCTCGAGGGCAACACTGACTTTGTGCACCACCTGGACCTCGTGGAGTACCTGGACCTCGGGGACAACACTGACCTTGTGCACCACCTAGACCTCGTGGAGTACGTGGGCCTCGGGGGCAACACTGACCTCGTGCACCACCTGGACCTCGTGGAGTACCTGGACCTCGGGGACAACACTGACCTTGTGCACCACCTAGACCTCGTGGGTCCAGGTGGTGCACGGGGTCAGTGTTGCCCTTGACGAGGTCCAGGTACTCCACGAGGTCCAGGTACTCCACGAGGTCCAGGTACTCCCCGAGGTCCAGGTGGTGCACAAGGTCAGTGTTGTCCCCGAGGTCCAGGTACTCCGCGAGGTCCAGGGCCTGCACGAGATCAATGTTGCCTCCGAGGTCCAGGTACTCCACGAGGCCCACGTACTCCCCGAGGTCCAGGTACTCCCCGAGGTCCAGGTGGTGCACAAGGTCAGTGTTGCCCCCAAGGTCCAGGTACTCCCCGAGGTCCAGGTGATGCACAAGGTCAGTGTTGCCCCCAAGGTCCAGGTACTCGACGAGGTCCAGGTGGTGCAGGAGGTCAGTTTTGCTCCCGAGGTCCAGGTATTCCACAAGGTCCAGGTGGTGCACAAGGTCAGTGTTGTCCCCGAGGTCCAGGTACTCCGCGAGGTTCAGGGGCTGCACGAGGTCAGTGTTGCCCCCGAGTTCAAGGTACTGCACAAGGTCCATCTTGCCCCGAGGTCCAGGTGGTGCGCAAGGTCAGTGTTGCCCACGAGGTCCAGGTACTCTCCGAGGTCCAGGTGGTGCACGAGATCAATGTTGTCTCCGAGGTCCAGGTACTCCACGAGGTCCAGGTTGTGCAAAAGGTCAATGTTGTCCCCGAGGTCCAGGTCCTCCACGAGGTTCAAGTACTTCACGAGGTCCAGGTCCTCCACGAGATTCAAGTACTCCACGAGGTCCAGGTACTCCACGAGGTCCAGGTACTCCACGAGGTCCAGGTACTCCACGAGGTCCAGATGGTGCACGAGGTCCACGTACTCCACGAGGTCCAGGTTGTGCACAAGGTCAATGTTGCCCCCGAGGTCCAGGTACTCCTTGAGGTCCATGTTCTCCACGAGGTCCAGGTGGAGCACGAGGTCAGTTTCGCCCCCGAGGTCCAGGTGGTGCACGAGATCAGTTTCGCCCCCAAAGTCCAGGTACTCCACGAGGTCCAGGTGGAGCACGAGGTCAGTTTCGCCCCCGAGGTCCAGGTGGTGCACGAGATCAGTTTCGCCCCCGAGATCCAGGTACAGCACAAGGTCCACGTACTGCACGAGGTCCAGGTACTCCCCGAGGTCCAGGTGGTGAACGAGATCAGTTTCGCCCCCGAGGTCCAGGTGGTGCAAGAGATCAGTTTCGCCCACGAGGTCCAGGTACTCCACGAGGTCCACGTACTGCACGAGGTCCAGGTACTCCCCGAGGTCCAGGTGGTGAACGAGATCAGTTTCGCCCCCGAGGTCCAGGTGGTGCGCGAGGTCCATGTTCTCCACGAGGTTTATGTTCTCCACGAGGACCAGGTGGAGCACGAGGTCAGTTTCGCCCCCGAGGTCCAGGTGATGCACGAGGTCAGTGTTGCCCCCGAGGTCCAGGTACTGCACAAGGCCCAGGTGGTGCACGAGGTCAGTGTTGCCCTCGAGGTCCAGGTACTCCCCGAGGTTCAGGAGGTGCACGAGATCAGTTTCGCCCCCGATTTCCAGGTGGTGCACGAAGTCCAGGTGCTACACTAGGTACTCCACGAGGTCCACGTACTGCACGTGGTCCACGTACTCCACCAGGTCTAGGTTGTTCACAAGGTCAATGTTACCCCCTAGGTCCAGGTACTCCACGAGGTCCAGGTTCTCCACGAGGTCCAGGTCCTCCACGAGGTTCAAGTGCTCCACGAGGTCCAGGTCCTCCACGAGGCTCAAGTACTCCACGAGGTTCAGGTACTGGACGAGCTCTAGGTAGTGCATGAGGTCACTGTTGCCCCAGAGGTCCAGGTGGTGCACGGGATTAGTGTTTCCCCGAGGTCCAGGTACTCCACGAGGTCAGTGTTGCCCCCGGGGCCCACGTACTCCACGAGGCTCAAGTTGCTTACGAGGTCCAGGTGGTGCACGAGGTCAGTGTTGCCCACGAGGCCCAGGTGGGAAGTTAATAAAAAATCAAAATAACCAGTAAACCTGCAATCAGAAACGATAATGTCGTAAGCTCCGCGGCTTTAGGTGAGTCATAAACCTGCGATTTTGGCCACATTGTTCTAAACCAGAGGCCCTACCTGTAAGATATCGAAATGGCGTTGGGTTTTCAGAGATTCGCATGTAGATGGTGAGTATACCGGCAAAGACCAACGAGTTAATGTTCCTGAAATTCTAAAAGAATACACGTCGATGCCATCCTCCACCGGTTTTGTTCTCCAGTGACCTTCATCACGGTACACGTGCACTGGAATTTCTTCAAATACCCGAAGATGAATCACAAGTTGTGTGAAGGAATGTCAACCATTTGTGAAGGTGTCCCAACATAATCTATCCAACAGAGAGCCTACCTCGTATGCAACCACACTTGACCTATTTAAGGGAGCAAAACCCGCCCACAATGTGAGACAAATTACCCTGCAGATAGGCCCCTACAGACGTGCTCCCATTAACACTCTCCGCACCAAACCCACTCGCATTTTCCAAGTGAGACGTGCCCACATAATTGCGATGGATATCATGTGTCTCCACTTCCAAGTCGTGGTCTCATGCATTTAAAGTGTCGGTTTTCTGGCCTTTATTGTATTTCGGTGGCCCGTCATTAAATATTCAGCTACGTGCGTTCCTAGAAAACGATTAAACCCCCAAAACGTCCGTAAAATGTATTAACCGAGCGGGTCCTGTCCGTTCATGTAATTATTTTGCATGACAACTTGGAACTTGTTAAGCGAGAGAGCACATCACTCCTGCCACGTAGCATTGCGTGCAGCACACCCAGGTGCATTCAACGATGTTGACATCGTATTCGTTTATCAAAAATCTCCTCCACTGCCACCCACACCCAGCACGGACACGCAAAGCACACGAGACCAGCTGCACCCAAGAACAGCAACTCAGTTTCACTTTTAACATTTATTTACAAAAACGAAAAAAAATACATCAGTCATCACTTTCTCTAGCACACCAGACGATAGGAGATGTACCTCCCAGCCGTCTCCGACGAACGAATAATCTTCACCACCTGCCCTCGCTTCAGTCCAAAGTAGCGCGCCACTGGATCACCTGCCTGGATTCTCATCAACATGTTCTCCTTCAGCTTGTAACGTTGCAGTAGTTCTGACTTCTCCTCTGGTGTCATCAACACATGCTCCGGCACCAACTCGTGTTCCGTGATGTTGATCAGCAACTCGGACTCGAGAAACTGCTCCAAAATGTACTTCGGTGCCATGTCAACTAGTGACTGCTTGGCTGACGGTGTCATCCCACCCTGCACGACAACAATCGCCCGATGGATGTTCTCCTCCTGCATTCGGGTGCAGTATGTCTTGATGGTTTTGATGCCGATTTTCGGTTCCTCCGGGAAGAATACAAACATCTGGTCTGTCGGATCGTCGTTGTGGGCCACAAGCACAACTAAATCACTCCTAGCTGGATGCTTCTCACTCGGTTTGTCGCCAAACATCTCCTTGAACTGCTCCAGTGTCTGATCCAATTCATCCTGCGTCACCAAGTACCCACGGTCGTGGCTGAGTTGCATGATTGTTTTGCGAATACGCCACAGTTTATAGGTTTCTGCTTCATCATCCATGATTGGTATTCGCTTTGGTGAGTATTATTTATTAAATTCACTACGTATTAACGATTATTTTCGATAAATTTCAGGACTTTTCACGGAAATTCTGCGAATACTTGTTCTTGCCGGAAGATTTGTTCGAGAACTGTCAAAAATGAAAACCATGCTCACGGCACTGTATTATCGACGCGGAGAAATAAATTCACAATAGTGTACATTTGCGTTGTTGCTCACTTATTTGTAATAGATTCGAGAATTTGGTGTTTTGATTAAAAACAAACAAATCAACAAAGTTTTCTTGCTTTTTTTCGGTCAAAAACAAGCATTTTAGGTAGCAGGAGAGGTAAAAAAACGTAGAATTTAACGCACAAACAGTCTTCCAACAGGTAAGCTTTAGATCTGAGATGCAAAGAGTTAAAAATCGTTCCGGAGTCACCCTTGCCAGCTAGAAATATTATAAAAATTTACACAGGTAAGCTTTGGAGCAGGTATATATTGCTGCTTTTCGTCCTGGAGCACCTGCTAAACAAGACACAAGGTAACGAAAGTGATTGCCAGGGCTTCCTCCGATTAAGTTGAGTGCTCTGTACTTCTTCAGATGGAATACTAAAACTGTTAAGAATATGAGCGTCCTCAGTGGCACTCAGGCTGCTATAAAATATCTGGAATCGTTCTCTTCTAAAGGTCTGTCTTGACACGATGGACATTTTGCAGAGTTCTAGGCCTAATGAGTCGTACCTCGACAGAAAAATGGGATCATTGCTCTCGCTAGGTCCCAGACAGACCTGATTCTCAAGCTAAGCTTCTTCCTTGTTGAAGCCCTAGCAGTCATAGAACTCCTAATCGTACTCAGCAGCAAAGGTTTCTATCTTCAAGAGCAAGCAGATGCTATTGCGATTCCAATATGTTCGTGGACTGGTAGGCTTCACATCCTAAAAAAAGGCATCACAGTTGTCCTTACCAAGAAAAAACCTAGGAAACCTGCTCTCTTTTGTAAAACAACAGAACCTGAACACCAAGAATTTCTTATGGACTAGCAAAACTCCTCTAAGCGCTCTTGGAACCATCCAAACCGAGCAGCCAAGCTTATGGACGCTGGGAGCCCTGTAAGGCTCGGTATCAAGAAAGATTAGAAGTCTCACTTCACAGCTTTCGAAGAGATACTCTGCTGGGATTCTTCACTTTAGTTCATAAAACCATCCAGTTGTTGGACATGCCACATGCCATTCCCAAGGAAACCATCCTAGAGGGATTCATACCAAGAGTCATTGCTCTCAAACTCTCCTTTAGAAAATAATCAAGGATTTGCTGTCAACACCTATCATCTGGTCTAGAAAAAACGTCCGCCTAAGTAAACGGCTCCTACTTTGAACGCTTAACACAAGACAGCCATCCTTCCAGTCCTGCTTGAAACTGAGTGTTGAAACAGGACACTAGAGCATCGATAGCAAAATACGTTGTCCAACACTCGGACTACAAGTACACCATGGCGCCATGTATACATTACACTCTCACTCCAGGCAACAGGTCACTGCTCATCAATGTCCTCAATCCAGAGGAGTTGCACCAAAACTTTTATTCGAAAAATATCCTTTTTCCTGCCTCCCTCGTCCTAATTGAAATTCATTTTAAGACCCAGCAGCCAAACAATCTTCTCTGAAAATTTATCACTGACCTACCGTGCAACCAGAGTGCCTTCTTCCCCATTGTCTGCCAAAAAACTTGTACGGCATGCCATGGCCCCATCCTTTGAGGCTGCTCCTGTTTCCCTAATTGATTTCAAAATTTTCTGCTCGAGTTTAATTCTCCAAATCAAGCCAAACGAAGGCAGCGCAAGGAAAAGGTGCAGCCGAGGTTAGCTTGTAATTCGAAACTAACTTTCTTGGGTAAAGTTTGGTTGCGCCATAAATTAGTCTATAGTTGATTATAGTCGGGCTGTAACTACACATGTATCCCTGGGTGGGCTGTTTGTGTATCCTTTGGAGGATTACTGTTACACTGAGTGCTCGGTTGTCTGTTTTGGTTTGGGTTTCATCTTAAGGTAACAAATTATGGTGATCCAAGGAGAAGGAAAGTTGATTTCGAAATGGAACTTCCTTGGAAGGCAAAAAACAAAAAACAAAAACGGAAAAAAAGGACATTGCATCATCATTTGGCTGGAGGAGGGACGGAAATGGGAAGTGTCAGGGATTATATCCATTTAAAAGGACTTTGCGGTTGGTAGCGAGAGATAAGTTTCTGTCAAGTTATTCTGTTGTTGTGAGATGCTGTTCGGTGTCCTTTCGTTAATTGGATGCAATTATGTGTTGGATAATGAAGAAGGGAATTCACTGCTGGAGGATCTTTGGGTGAGGATGTGGAACGATGGACGGATGGATGGAAGATGTTCGCAATTAAAATGGAAATGAAGTGATAATTGGGAGTTCTGTGAACTCAGTGGAAGTTTCTTTGATTTAGGGATTCGTATGGAACACTTGAAGCTGGTTGAACTATTGTGAGGTAAGCACTCGGAACTTAGTACTCGAAATCCACTGTACTCTTCGCTTCTTTAGGAGGCTATCCGGGCACATTCGTCCCGAAACTGTTAGTAGACAGAGCAGACTAAAGGTGGAGGCACTAATAGCCGTTTCTTTTTACAGACTCACTGACTGACAACAGTTCATCCAGCTCTTACTCCACAGATTCCTTCACACTTCAACCTGGCTTGAGCCTGGCTTAATCCCTACACATTCCTTTTTAGGAAAATCTAGAGAACACAACGCATTAACACGTGAAAGACTTGCTCAATGAGCTGCCAAGTCACAAGACAAGCTTTGAACTGCTATTGAATCTCAAAAAGACCTTGAAACCTTCACATAGTTCACCACAGCTACGTAGTCTAACATATCCATCAAAATAGCAAGAATTGACAGATTAACACACAAGAAAAGGATCAGCGTTAGGAGGACCATTGATGTAACGAAAAAGAACCAAAGTCGTCAGGCTTCATGAACAAAGAGGAACCAGAAGCATAGTAGTTCTTAGAAGGAGTACATCTCGACGAATGCATTGATAGAACAATAAGAAGGATCCTGAACTAATGTAGAGGCGGAATACGTAGAAGTCTCTTTAATTATCCTATATTCTATTGGGTAACTTTCTGAGAACCTCCAGTCAGAGACTGCGACAGGGACAGAGACAGAGAGGACCCCACAAATCACGAGAAATCTCTGTAGACCAACAGCTCCGTGTAAGCATCTTTTTAGACCATATCTCTGTAACCTAAGGCAGCGAAGGAACTGAAGTGATTTCAGTGAACAGAGTTGGAGAAGAAAAAGCCTTCGCTTGAACAGGTTAGATTAGGTAAATGGAAATACCCTTGAGGACGGAGATTGTCAGCAACTTACTCAGACCAACTCACCGAGTCGAGAGTCATCATCTCTTCATCGAATTCAAAGGCACATACGACAGCATTCAAGTCGCTGGCCGAATTCGAAATCCCAGCAAAACTAATCCAGCTGAGGCCCGTGGAACATTGCAAAACTTTGATTCTACAATATGGAGCTGAGTTCTGGAGCATAAGCAGAGCAGACTTGGAGTACGGAGAGGATGAATGAAGGAGAAGATACAACCACAGGCTCCACTGCTCCAAGAAAGAGAATCTTCGAATCACAGACCCCAGGTTGGAGACACCAAAGAAGACCGAACTTCCGTTCTAAAGATCAAGCTATCGCGAATGCGAGGTCTGGACAACTGGAAGCAGCGTGCCCGGCAAAGACTCTTCCTGGTTCGAGAGCAAGAGTCCATTGCATCCTAGTATAAGACTCCTGAGAATCTAATAATCACTCTTCAGATGCGTGTATGAATCTCATGAGTTCGTTCACTCCAACATCTCCTAGTTCGTCCAGTTCTCCAAGCAAATAGTGCCTAATGCTGGACAATCACAGAGCTCAATTCCCTGTTCGTTCGTGCAGCTTTTATAAAAGTCTTTACGGGTAGTACAAGCCCTCCTATCAAACCATTTCCTGCCACGACACCCACAGCTATTCGAATAGCCCTGCGACTAGATTTCAACGATTCTGCTATTAGCCCCCTCACTGGATTCATTTATTTCCCTATTCAGAGTGCTAAGTGGTAAATTGGTCTCAAGAAAGGCCTGCAAAGAGCTTAGATGTACCCAACCGTCTGATGATGCACATTTCTAAAGCCTCTCTATCCAAGACCTTGATCTAGTTATGTTCTACGAATGGGTGAAGTCGACCTCAATTGATCTGAAAGATATTGGTTCCGACTCCTAGTGGCGAAAGAAAACCACTGAATTGGTTTCCGAAATACGCTCCAGTGGAGCAACACTCTACTTTAGGTGGCACGCTGAAGTGGAAAGGGTCCTCAACCAACTTAGAGCGTAAAACTGGCTTGTAGGTTTCAGCTTACATCCTCCTAGATTCCTCAGTCTCCTCTTTAAGTAGGAATCGAGTAAATTCGAAAATCGACCTCAAATTGAAAATAGAGCATAGTTTCAGGTTCATTGGTTCGACACCCGGCTGCGTTTCCTCTGCCCTACAGGTGTGTGTCTGAACTAGTTTGAACTATACTGCAACGAACCATTGAATTTCTTGCATTATTCCCAAATTTAAAGCTCTTCACCGATGGTACATGAAATGTAAATCAGTAACGACCTCCCTTTTGTCTAAGAACAGCCTCACCCACACACCAATCCGATTGTACCCTAATTATATTCAAATGAACCAACCACCAAGCATGGCATTCACGTCCTCCAGCGATTCCTACGTGGGCACTGTCTATTCATCATTATCAAGTCGCAATTGAACACCACATTGCCTCCTATCTATGCGCTTAACACTCAATTGAATTATCAATGAAACAAATCAAATTACAAATTCCCTTTACACCGTTATACAGAGAACCGACCCCCAACCACCCAGCACTGATGCCACGTCAAAAGCACCAACATCCTTCCTCCATTCAACCCATCCACGGTCCTTTCCCTTTATAAACCTAATCTTAAATGTTTTCCTTAAAAAAAGGACGAAAAAAAAAAAAGGAGAAAAGGAAATTCTAAAGTGCCCTGCTATGGGTGAGTGTGTGTGTGAGAGCGAGTGAGTTTGAGGGAAATCGATCATTTTTCCATTTTTCTTAGGAAAATTGGAAAATTTTCAATCGATTGGAATCGATTTGAGTCTGCCGAGTTCCTGCAGGGAGTTTATTGTGTTATTCGTTCATCCAGCGAGGGAGAGACGACTTGGCATTTTGGTAGAAGAACCGTAGAAGCAATCAACTTGAGAACAAAGCGTTCAGGCCTATCATCGACGGTCCTTAGTAGCAATAAAGAAATTCAATTTGTTTCAGTATTTTGTGCTGTGCTGTGCTGTGTACAAAAGGATACTCTGCTTGGAGTCTTAAAGAGAGGAGAGAGGCAAGGCAGTCTCTCTCCAAACGACTGTCAGTTGAAAGTCAAGATAATCTTCTGTTTGCTGCACACACGACATCCTTGAGAAGTGTACTCGTATGTGTGTGTATATGGAACTACTTCCTTACCACATTTTATCTGTCATTACGACGGAAGCACAGACTGCATTCTCTGGGAAATTTCATTATCTGCCATCAACTTTGCAATTGGCTTATGAAACATACACACATACACACAGGACGAACGAAGGATATGCAGAGAATGTTTAATGATTTCTCGCCAAACACGCATACCAAAGAGTAGCATGTCCATTACAAACACACAGACAGCACAGTAGAGTACCGGGAAATGGAATGCGATTTCGCAAAAGGATACGAATTGCACTAATTTCCAGGAATCGTAAATAACACATCTCCGTGGACTGATGTGCATGAATGAAGTGTGCGCGTTTCAGTGGTGCATTCATGGTGCATTCTTTCAATGGGAATGCACGTCGTTTTGGTGAATTTTTAACGCACGAATGCACAGTCTGATCCTTTTCTTCTTCGCGTTTGCCGCCTCACACCGAATGTCCTTCCATGCATGCAGTTTTAATTGATTTAACCTTTGTCTTTGTTTTTCTTTTTTTTTTGTGCAGGTGCTTGAAGCGCCGAGAGGTAGGAACAAAGAATCCTTCAGGATGCACTGCATTCAAGTTTCAATTAAGAATTCATCAGGGAATAAGGAAATTGCACAGAAAGGACTTCCATTTACACAAAAATAAAAAATGTTTTATGGGCGGCTTGAGTGGTTTGAAGGAAGGAAGACAATTCACGGAGGATGGTGTTCAAATTTAAGGTATAAGCTATGCAGTTTAAGGTCCTTAAGGGTAAGCTTATGTGTCCGTTTCAGTTCAACTACAAGGGAACAGAAAGTTAGTTAGACGAGAGAAGTCCCTTCGTTACATGCTTATAACAAATTCTAAAGTCTCATCTGATCATATAAGGCGACCAAGACAGGCCACCAAATCCTAGGCACAGTAAGTAATTAAGGAATTCTAAGGATTGTTCCCTGATTTTTGTTACCAACAGCTCAAACAGCAAGGAAGTGGTCAACCAAAAAGGATTTCAAACTCCGATGAAGGTTTAAATTTTAGGTCTTCAAGCACTGCTTCTACCAAGAATCTATCATACTATCAGTTCAATCCACAGGCCCAAAGTTGAGGTCATACAACACATGACAACCCCAATCCTGATTCTGATGGATTTTGTCAAGAAGATAGCCGCTTCGTCCTTTTGTGGGGAAAATATTTCGATTGACATTGATTCGCTTCTACATATACTTAAGTGAGAAATAAAGGAGGAACTGACCTGGTATTGCATTGTCCTCCAGTCCAAGCATAGTCCGAATTCAATCAGGTACTGAGCAGTAGATGAAGACCTCACGTTGGGCGACATGTACACATGACCAAATGTACTAGGATCCCCGGTGTGGGATACCTGAAAAAAGAGAGAACAAGAATTAGTTCAACAGATTAGTCCAAGGCGGGAAGGACTCTCCCCGTTTTCGTGATAAACTTTAGGGTGGTTCTAGGTGGAGTCGTTAAGATATAATCACAGTTTGGACCAAACTCGGTCAGTCGGAAACTGTTAGAGCTAGTTCCGCTGAGGGTTCATAAGGACACTATATACTGTGTCCGTCCACAAAGTTCTGATCTAACTCACAAGACCCATTTGGTGCAACAATTGAACCAAACGACTAATGCTCACCCCGTAGTGTGGTCTTGAACTTGGGCCCTAAATCAGCTGGAAGTGGGCTTGTGTATTGGAGAGAAGACCTACTGGAGTTTCTGGAAATTCCTGTACACAAGTGGCATCATTGCCCTTTGCCTTTCAGAAATGAGGCGTTACTATCAATGGAACTCGTTCTACATCCTTCCGTCCAAACTATTGACGAGCCAGATCGGCAATTCTTTTGATCTGACAAATCGAAGAGCCACCAAATTCTGGAGTAAATGAAGCTTGACCCCTAAATTTTCTCATCGACTACGAACCTCCTACGAAAGCAATCATCATTCGAGGCTTTACAATCTGATGATCCTGTCTTGAAATGTTCCACGTAGAGAGAGTGGGGAGTACAGTTGGTACTTCTAAGAGCGTTTGCCCAACTAATTCGACAGAGGGTCGAGAAGTAGAACCTTTCAGTTCCTCGTAAAGAGGACAAGTTCTGTTGGGCGGGGATTCACCCTAGTCCGCAACTTGAAACCCATCTAGTGAACCAAAGGATTCCCTTGAGTGCATCACGGTGTATCAATAGCAATGGCAGTCCCTTCGATGTCCAAAAGTTCGCTCACACTAGATTCCACAGAAGAGAATAAGAGACATCACCTTGGAAAGTTCCGCAGCTAATAAGTCTTCTTTTTGCTTGAGGCGCCTCCGCCCAGCTGTGACCTGATACACCTGCATGTGAGCAATTGATTGATCAGTACCTCAAGCGAGGAATCAGACTTTCAGCCCTCCAAGTGCCTAAAATTGCCGCAGATTCGACATTGTTAAAGGTCCCTTCAAGGTCTAAGAATGGAGATATGTACAACAGTCAGTGTAAGCCTGTTTCGGCTGATTTTGTAGGACACTTGCTGGAACGCAGAGAACGGAAATAAGCTAACGCTCTGGCCAAGGTGGATATCTGTTGGTCTTTCTAAGGTTTTCAGTAGAATAGACGATAGACTGATAGGTCGTAAGCCCTAAGGTTCCTTATATGAGCTTCCGCTTGCTTTACTCGAGGATACTTCTTAAGAAACACTTGCCCTACGCATTGAACTTCAAACTTTAAACACCAATGTCTGAGTCTTAAAGGCGGCAGTACCCCCAGACTCAACCTACATGTGAGTACACGGCTTCCATTGAACCAAACCTGGTCAGTCGGAAACTTTTAATTAACAAAACCAAATCTCTTTCATTTCAAAGTTATGACTACTTCCTCTCACTTATTGGCAAGGTCCAAGGACAGCCATAAAAGTTGAACCCCCTCCGACACATCCTTTGCCAAAATTCATATAAACACTATTGGTTTCGGATCTCCATAAAAGGTTAACCTTGAAGGAAAAAAGGACTAAAAATCCCTCTTAGGTTACCTACCGCATTCGTATGTGATACCCGTGCTAAATCCCCATTACGATTGAATTAATTTGACAGGACTTACGTTTCATCTATTTTTCTTTAGATAATCATGTAATCAAACTGACTTTGCCTTACTTATGGTTTTTCTCCTTCGTCTTCGTCGTCGTCGTCGTCCTCTGCCAAACGACAGAGGAAACGAAAGGATTCTCTTTGGAAGGGAAATCCTAATATTTTTCCACTAAACTGACTGAGAGTAAGGCAAGCTTAAAAAGTCCTTTTTTTTTTGCGGAGCCATAAGTCCCTTAACAAATCAACTCGCAAATGTAAATTGGGAAAGCAATCCTTTCTCAAAAAAGGATTTACCTCGTTTCGTTGCCTTCTACTTCCCCATTTATCGATGGAAAGTAGAGTCATAGGTTTGGAAACTTTAAAAGGATCCTTCCTGCCTTTAATCTATAATTTAGAAACATTATATGTAGGGGCGAGTCCTTTTTTGTTCTCTCTGTGTGTTTGTGTCGGTAGGATTCATTTTTCAAAATTTTATCCTTTTGTCGGCGGTCGGTGGTGTGCATCAGCAGGTGGTTCGTTCGAAACGAGTATGTGGATGCGAACGAACCTATTGTGGTGCACCTCCTTTGATGCTATTCGTTCGTTCGTCCTTTGAAACGAGTCCTCTCGCAGAGATTTTTCACATGCACAATGCGATAGCACGAACCGACTGGCAGCTGGATTGTGGAACTTTTTGCCAGGGCTTTAGGGACATCAAATGTCCTTCGGTTTGGGTGGCATATAATTTGTTATCTCTCGGTGCCCTGTCTGTGTCTGGTTTGTGGTTTCAATTTGTATTCTCTGTTGATTACAATGTCCTTCTTCGGTTGGGAATAGATAAAACCAATTTGTGATTGAAATGGGGACGAAAAAAACGCACTACGTATGCGGCAAGGATATAAAACAAAATTAAAAACGTGTAAAAAATCAATTAAACGAGACCGTGTTCGATTAAACCTCTGGGAATTGGGAACAGGATTTTATTTCCTTGGATTTTTATTGCCATGCCATTGGAGCGTGCAGTTTTATGAATCCTTTTTGGGGCGTGCATCCGTTTGGGACGTGCTTTTATTATTTGCAGTGAAAGGCCATTTATTGTTCGAAATTTAAATGGATTGGGAGTAATTTTTATTGATGGATCCGATTTACGAAATGGCAAAGCATTACAGTGCAGCTACCGGAGAGTCATCAATTAACTGGAGGATACACTGGTTTGGCTTCGTTTTCTATTAATATTCCGGTCACGGACATGATCTTTATCCGAAAGACTGATAGTGTGCCGAAATGGATTTCTAAAGTAACGAACAGACTGGGTTCTCAGAAAGGATCTCTCCTATGAGTTCAGCCTTACACTGATGAACCTCTCAAGAATGCCCAAACGATTGCTTACACTTGAAACATCTTAAAATAAGAAGTACTTGCATCGAATCCTTGTACGGTCTTCCTTGAGACTCATTTCACGATTCATACTCCAGCGTCATGAACAGTGAAGACGTGAATTGATGATCAAGTTTGACGTCTCAGGTGATCAGATTCTGGCAAATCTCAGGATTTCTCTAAAGGAACAGAAAGTTAAGCCTTGCTTAACTGTCCTGCCTTCAGACACTTTTAGTGATGTCTACGGAGTCAATTATATCATGGGAGCCTGATTAGACGTGTTGCGTCCTCCGATTAGGCTCCTACTAGACTATGTAGACTCTCAAAGTATCAGAGTCTAGGTTAGAGAGGGATTGGAAGAAAGATTGATGGATTCCCTCAAAAAAACCTTGGGTTCCCCCAACTAATCGCATAAGTCACTCAAGTCTTTGGATGGATTCAACGACGTAAAGTAACTACATAAAATAATAGCCGTTCGTTCGGACCATTTCCGGAGATTACAGGATTGCCGAACTAGATCAATCGCTTGACTAGCTGCGGGCATGTGGCACCTTCTTGTTCGAACTACATGTCCCTGATGTGGAGACCATACAATTCTGGCCAAAAATAATCTTCCAACCTGACTGTAACTTGACAAAGCCATTGAGCCAGAAATGAGCATCGGCGCTAAAGAAGATTTTTCGATAAAATTTAGGGTTTTCTTCAGGCTTTTGCAGAGCGTAATTGGAGAAGTTTCGGGACTTCCCGTGGCCAAGAGGCCACACTTTTTGAGTTAATTTGATCTTGTAAGGGTGTTAGCCTACCATCTTTATGCAAAACTCACCACAATGTGGTCTAAGAGATTCCCAATTCCTGTGCATGGCGTGGAATCCACTAATTCGACTCATTTTGTGAAGGACCTACTACTGGGATATTTTTAGTCCTTCGACCGGTGCGTTGTCTCACTGGAACAGGAACATTCATGAGTGAATATGTTGACTGGAATTTATTCTGTATGCACATCCTGCCTGGTGGGATGCATATTACGACAGAAAATTGGAGTAAGCGCTCTTAAAGCTGGGACCACAGACTCAAAATTTTGGTAGTAATTTGTAATAATTTCTGAACATAACTCGTTTCTCAACTTTATCATGATAAAAATATGAATTTCGATTGACTTTTTGACACTGACAGATCATAAAAAGAGTTTAAGACTGCACTTGTATTAAAATACAAAATTGTTATGTTCCTATTGAAAAACACTCTACCAAAGGTTGTTAAACAGCAGCCGCACAGATTGTGTTTCTAAAAACCTCAACTGAGGGCAAATGGTTCTAACATCTTCTCTTCTACCTCGCTCTCACTCACATATGTAACAGATTTGCTTAAAGAACTGGTTAACCAGCTTAAACTTTACACAAGTCTTCAACCTCCACTTCAGTGTATTAGGCTTGGAGTTAACAACATTTATTCATAGCTCACACCTCGCTCTCGAAACTCTTTACAAATTTTACTACTTGACGAGCAACCTTTGATGACTTTCGTAGCATTGTGCCTAGCTATGATGATTTGCCCGTCTAAGTGTCGAAAGGAGGATAGAAAATGAAATTCCCTCCTAGAAAGAATCATTACCTTTGCATCACCCTATTGCTCTCACTCACACCTTCTATCCTCCTTCTCCCTGACTCCTTACCTTCAAATACTTGATCTGTGGTTCAAACACCACCGAAAAGACTTCCCAGACCTTAACTTTCCGTCTGATACTTTTCGTTTATAAGAAATGGCAAAGGACTGCCAAGAACAAGTAACCATTACCAGGATTACTCTAAGAGTCGCTAAAGTTCATCACAACACCAAAGGTTCATTATATATCAAAAATCACATCCTTTTGAAAGTTTTCCGACAATTAGATCCTCGCAATCATTCATTCAGTTATCTTGTTACTGTTATTTAAATTTTACGGTTGCACAAGCAGAGCATCCTTCCACATTGCAGTGCTTACTCCTCTTTCTATTTATAGCCAAAGGGATTCTTTATTACACCAGCAAGTTGATAACTTGCAGAACTGACGTTTCCTCTGCTCCTTCGAACGTGAATCTTAATTACCAGAAGATAATGAATGTCCTTTTTTTCTTCGCTCACCCGCGCCCTCCTCAAGGAATGCAATAAAACTTTTCGTAATGTCCTTCCGAGTATGGAAAATTAAAAAAATTAAAAATATCTCGACTTTGAAAAATGCAATATAATCACTCGGACAACAGAAAGGACATGCTACGTCGGCCAGGATTGCATGAATCCCCAGTCCCGCTTAAGAGCGCGCCCCATACGGAGACATGGATCGTCCTGCAGCGCTGAGATGGAAAGCGGTTAGCATGTTTCCTTTTGTGTGAATCGCTGAATAGGAAATCGTTAAGGAGCAGAGCGACGCAGAAGAAAAGAACAAGTTTCACCCTTGGCAGTCAAACAAATGACCGTGATGTAGTTTCATTCAACTTCTGTTCACAAAGGGAGCAGGGTTTGAGGCTAAAACAGCGTCGTTGACCGTGTGCACGACGAGATTGTTAAGCGTTTTTTCCAAAAAAAAAAAAAAAAATAGAATAGACTCGCTTACAGGATACAAGCTAACGAACATAGTTAGTCCCTGGGGCTGCGGTGGCGTATACGTAACATTTTTTTTTCTTTTGTTTTGTTTTAAATATGGAAAGTGGTGGAGCAAATTTTCATCTAATAATAACATCCTCCTTTCAAGGATAATCCACTTCACATTATCCTCGCCGTTGAGTCAACAAAATTCTCGATTTCACGTTTCAGCGTGGATAACCTCATTTGCCGCGCTTGACTTTTATTGGTTTTCCGCTTTCGAAGTGCAGTGCACTCACTCAATAGAGTGGGGATCCTTGCAGCTGAAAAGGATCCATAAATTGGGATATCGTTGTCGTCGTCAACCCCATAGCCGCCGATGTGTCGAGGGGAAGAGGAAATTTCACCAATTTCGCATCAAGGCTGTGCATGGAGGAGAGAGTACTCGTACACTTGGAGCCACAAATGGAATTAGTATTCGGAAAAAGTTTGCTTAGTTATGCCGAATGCTGAATGCACTGGGAGGCTGGTTTCGGGTTATTTTCTTTTTCGAAATGAGATTGGAAATGGAATATCCTTTTTGTTTCTTGCATTTCGATGGAAAAAGCGGAAGGATAGACTTTGAAACTATAGAATTCCGGTTCAGTAGGTCATGAGTGGAGGGGTTTTAGGGGAGACATGCTATGAATGTAAGGTTAGTTGAATCCGGTTGCTGGCTAGGGTGGCCATGACTTGTAGGGAATATGTCTGCAATTAGGGGAGATGTTGGAGTGTTCCCATCTTTGGGGATTATTACAAAATGCGAAGGGTGGGGTGAGTTGTCCTCTAAGAATTGTGCTTTAGGGCATCATTTCCAATCCGGTCACATGGAGTCCCTTTGGACACATTGGGAGATCTGCAAAGGCCCTCATTCAGTACGTGTTCCAAATAAGTCATAGTTTGTATATTGTTTATGAAACTGCTCAACATAGCATCACCCTCTGCTGAGTCCTGGGATGCATTGGTTTCCAAGAGAATGAAATGGAATGAGCTAGTTAGAACAGGCCCGAAATCAGATGACATAGCAACAGATCATTCAGTCCTAATGCCAATCCGTCTCCTCGCATCCGACGTTACTTTGGACTTCGGAAACATGGCCGTCGTAAGGTGGAGTGCACTCTCCTCGTACCTCGTTTCGAAACTACTTTGGGCGACATACGACAAAAAAGGACCAGAAATCTCCTTTCACTATCACTAGACCAAAGCTGACCCTTTCCTTGGTATGGTCACAAATCTTAACCCAATGGTGGCCCACCTAAGAAGAATGGGAATGGGAGTACAACAGCCTTACCCAGAGGTTGGAACGATGCAGAGGTAGAGAAGAACTTGGTTAACCCCCAACAGATCTAGGTACTTAGTCCTCGGAAAAGTATCCTTAAACGATCTCGACAAACTAGCTATTATGCCACCTAAGAGGACTCTAAAATCCATCACGGGTCACTCCTAACATGGGCTAATCTTTTGGACTAATTCTTGGACTCTCTTTTTCAGGAGTCCTATATCACGGATCGAAATTGCACTCCTATGCCTGCACTGACCCCTCCAACCTACCTACCCACCTTTGGCATATATCTTAGCCTGGAATATGATAATACTTTGCCCATAGGTAGAAAGCGTTTCATTCTTGGCTCCTCCACCATGTTTGTCATCAGTTCTTGATCATTTAATGGAGTTCCTGCTCAATCTTTTGGTCGACGATGCATCGCTTTATTCTTCCTAGGAGTGAGAGTTTTTAAGGAAATACGTTGAATAGTCTTCATTTCATCTCTTCTTCATCAACACCATTCTGAAGTATTGCTGTCAGTTGACCTCGCTGAAGAAGGGATATCCTTAACACTACCTCCATTCAAAAGTTGGCTACAGCTGTTTTTCATTGCCTTGAGGGCTAAACTACAGCCATAACTCGTCTCCTCTGGTTTGGTACATAGCTCAGGGTTAGTCCAATGCCATCTACCCGTGGCTATGATCTTGAGAACAATCCAGTCCAGCTTTAGTCCCCGAACAGTGGGTTACTCCATAAAATGTCATTCCACACAGTAAAATGAAGAACCGTCTAGACTCCTCGTGACCAGCAGTATCTCTCCCAGTGGTACATGCTCGTATGTATCCAACTCATTATCCCCTACCCCGTCCAGAGTCCACCCCAAAAGAAAATTTGAAATTAATTTGAATTTCCTTCCTCAATCCTTGAGCCCGGTCATCCGAGACTAATAAATTTCTAGACAAACTTTATACCACAGTGATTCAGCTGCAATCAAAAGGACGAAAAGGAACCGAAAATCCCACCAAGTTAAGTAACTTATTTATGATCCTCTTGAAATTAAAACAAAGAAGGAGCGCCCGCCCAGCGTCTTTTGTGTGAGACGTCCCCCACTTTTTAGGGATTAATTTGCTCGCTGACCTTTGGAGTTCCTCTCGCAGGATTGACCACGGCCAACCGACCGACCGACCGGCCGGCCTCCCCGTCGGAATTACATAACATTTCAACTTAGTGGCTTGGAATAATCTAATTCGAAATTCATTGCATTTTAATGGTAAGCAAATTAAATTATCGCTCTACGAGAGTTTTGGGGATTCGTGCTGAACATGTCCATTGTGCTGGTCGTGGTCGAGTGGGTCCTGGCAGGATTTGGAGAGTTTTTCATTCGCAAAATGAAAAGAGTTATGACGAGGCGAGCGGGAATGTACATACATTTGGTGGCAGTGTGCACTCCGTGTACAACCGCACCGTGGAGGAACCACATTGTTGACGCATGAACATCGCAGATGGTGCTACACAGTGGCTGTATGGTGAAATGTTAATGTGCGGTTCAATGTGGGGTGTTGCGGGTGCCAGATGGAATAATTAATTTAATCTAATTAATGTAGTTGATTGGTATTTGTTTTTGGGGCGACACTTAGCAGGAAATCAGGGTTTAAGGACGAGCGGAAGTAGTGCTCCTTTGAGTTTAAGGAAGAGTGTGGATGAGCCTAGAAACGCTACTCATCGAAACCGTCAGAGTAGGAAATGGCATCCACCCTCGACTTTAAAGGGTTAAATCTTCGAAACTAGATAAGTCGAAGCCATTTTCTAATTCCTTTTTATTTATTTCCAAGGAATCAGGGCGATAGGTCGAAGAACATCCTCTTGGAGCACCGCAGTGTTCTACGTGGGACTGTTCGTATAACCTTTTCCAGCTTAACACACGTTTCTTGATGAAACCAATGAAATTTTGAGTTAGAATGGTTGGTGGTTAGCCCTTTTGAAAAGGATTTCATTCTTCTACCAGCAATGGCAGGACATTTGTACAAAATTAAGCCAATATTCTCTCTTGACACAATCTGATGGCTTTTATCGATTTGCTGGAGGTGATATCTGAGAGATCCGTGACCAGCAAGGATGGCAATTTCAATGTCGCTGATCCACCTATGGCTTGGGACTCAAAAGAGTGTGCGTTTCTTGTAAAAAGTCCCGGTTTGGTGGTTTGTAACACCAAGAATAAAGGCCTTTTTCAATAGGAACATAACAATTCTGTATTTTAATAAAGGGTACAATCTTAATTTTTTTTTAGATCTGTCAGTGTCAAAACGTCAGTCGAGATTCATATTTTTATTATGATGAAGTTCAGAAACGAACAACGTTCAGAAGTTATTACAAATTACTACCAAAATTTTGAGTCTGTGGTCCCAGCTTTAAGAGCGCTTACTCCAATTTTCTGTCGTAATATGCATCCCACCAGACAGGATGTGCATGCTATAGAGAATAAATTCCAGTCAACATATTCACTCTTGAATGTTCCTGTTCCAGTGAGACAACGCACCGGTCGAAGGACTAAAAATATCCCAGTAGTAGGTCCTTCACAAAATGAGTCGAGTTAGTGGATTCCACGCCATGCACAGGAATTGGGAATCTCTTAGTCCACATTGTGGTGAGTTTTGCATAAAGATGGTAGGCTAACACCCTTACAAGATCAAATTAACTCAAAAAGTGTGGCCTCTTGGCCACGGGAAGTCCCGAAACTTCTCCAATTACGCTCTGCAAAAGCCTGAAGAAAACCCTAAATTTTATCGAAAAATCTTCTTTAGCGCCGAAGCTCATTTCTGGCTCAATGGCTTTGTCAAGTTACAGTCATGTTGGAAGATTATTTTTGGCCAGAATTGTATGGTCTTCACATCAGGGACATGTAGTTCGAACAAGAAGGTGCCACATGCCCCCAGCTAGTCAAACGATTGATCTGTTGAAGGGGAAGTTGGAAAATCGCGTAATCTCGAGAAATGGTTTGATCGAGTGGCCATATCGCAGCTGAATTTTTTTATCGGGTTACGTTAAGTCCTTAGTCTATGCCAACAAGCTAACAACGTTAAAGGGTCTTAGGAATAATATCAATTGCGGACACTTAAGCCGATTTATGTGGAAAAGTGATTTAGAATTGATTCCAAAAAATTGATCGCTGCACACATGCTCACGGTGATCCTATGAACGAAATCGTACTACATACTTACATGTCCAACATGTGTACTGGAGCTGAAATAAATATCACTCCGATATCTCCATTATCCTTTGTTTCATTTAAGTACACAATTGTTATGTCCTTACTGGAAAGTCACACAAAAATCTACTCAAAGCTTGTGTTAACACATCTATCAGGGAATCTCCCTCTTCCTGCTGCCACCTCCTCCTTCACATGCAACTCTCACTCCAAAACAGAAATCAATTACACTTGAATACCCAACCAATTTCATTTGCGAGTCCATTAAAACTGTTTGCCTGAATATGTAAAAAATGTTGTAACAACGAGCGCGGCGCGTTACAGCCTGGCCTTTCTATTTCCCAAGCCATTTCCTATTCGAATATTTTTAATTACAAAATGGTTGTAACAACAAGTCAACAATACAGTCAAAGTGCAAAAAAACAAAACAACACAAAAACAGGACACGTTTTCATTCCCTAAATGATTTGCATTATCATCGTTGTGGCTGTGTTGTCCGGGTCCTGGCGCGGCTACAGGAAAAACACTGTGTTTCGACTCTCAGTGAAGTACCAGCGTTATAGTCACAACGACATCATCATCATCATCCTTTTCCAACAGTTAACATGCTTCCTGACAGTCAGTGGAGGAGATGTGTGGGCCTGCGTAGGTTGGGTACTTATTTATATACACACAGTGCGAGTATGAACTCCATTTCCGCCTCCAACCATGGCGATAGGACGAAATCAATTTTCTAACTACACACACAAACACAAAACGAGAAAATTGAAAATTCCATTCGATTGAATTTGAAAATTGAAGAATGATTCAAATTTTATTTCTATTTATGAATTATTCATATCCTGGAGGAGGTGCCTTCCCTCCTGGAAGACGATGCAAATCATTTCAGTATTTTGTAATTGCACTGCTGTGCGTGTACGTTTTGTTATATCCTGTCATGCATTGTGGCATGGGATCAGAACAGATTCAATTTGTTGAGATCTCCGGGATATGTCATGGATCGTACAACTCAATTGAATTGTGGAAGCATCCTGTGATGTGATACTGAATACAACCGAATCTTACACTCGAACAAGGACCCCATCACACATTTGTCTTACTTTAATTTTCTTAGTGTCCTTCAATAGTGTCCTTCAGTAAGGATTTCTCAGCAACCCCCCCTTCCATTCAATGAAAAACTCCAAACAAACTTTCCCCACACCTCCAGAGAATCCCTTAAGTTCCGATTGTAATGGCCAAAGCCAAACAAATTCTTCCCTAACTACCTGACAACTACGAGCAACACCATCTGAGAGGAAACTTTAAATACAACGATCTCCTCGTTAACTAGATTTCATTTACTACCTCCCGTTCGAGTTTATGTATTCAGTACTCATTTGGTAAATTGAATGTCTTCAGCAGGACGAATCTTTTAATCAATCCCATGAAAGGATACAACAACGCAAAAGTAAAGGTACGCAAGCACAACCCGACAACTTTTATCATTAAACTTGTTTTTCTCTCCTTTTCTATCCCGAAAATTACCGCTGATTGAGGGGATTGATATCGGAGTGGAGAAAGTATCCTTCGGAGTAATACACACCCGGAGTTTATCCTTGGAAGCAGGATGAATGGAAAAAAACGGATAAGAATATGCATAGTTCAGCAACCCGTATACAGATTGGATCGGTTACAGGTTATCTTGATGAATTGTGGTAGCAACCGCGGTTTAAAGGTCAAGAGGCACTAACTTTGGGGATTGTTGGTAGACGCCGTGAGTCTGTGGTTGGTGTCCTGAAAAAATCCATGACAAACGTGGAGGGTTTACATGGACCTGCACATGGTTTAGGACAACAGAAGCGAATTGTAATGCTTTTGGGCCTTTGGTAGACATTTCCAGGATCTTTCGTTTTGTGAGGAGTTTTCTTAGAGGGGAATAGTTGTTGGAATCCTCACATGTCCTGGAAATGTGAAATTTCTTAAACCGAAGAAAAAACTTATGAGGTGAGCACCATACCAAGATTTAAAAAAAAAGTGAGCCAAATGGGGCTTGGTTACACCGAGTGAGAGAGAAAGTAGGCCCTGGAAGCTGCTTGGTGAAAGGATATATCATCATACAGTTCTATGCTTGACAGAAACCAGGAAGAAGCAAGACAAGGATAACTTCTAGAGACAACTGGCTGCTGGCTACAGCGACTTCATCACATTGACAGAGGTCCTCAATCCCAGTAAGGCTACGCCCATCTTATTGTCGAACATGAGATAGGAAAACATAGTCTTGGAGGCCGAATTGACCAGGAGAATGCCTGCACATGACAAGTAAAGTAGAATGGACATCCCTTCCGTGTGGCACTAGTTTGGAGACTACCTATCTTCAAGCTTCGAATCTATAAACACTGGAGTGCTGTGAAAATGATTCTTACAACAGGAGTTGGACATGACATTCGAACTCATAGTCTCGGTAATACCAATGGCCTAGTCATAGAGGGCACCCTACATAAGCATAAGACTTGCTACAAGAAGAACTAAGGGTCTTGGAGGTGCGTGGCTTCAAGTTGGCATTGCAAATACCCCTGCAGAAAGTAGAAGCCACCTCAAGCCTCTACATTGCATCCAAATGGATAGTTCGATTGAAATATATTGGCCAAACCAGGCGACAGGACTTGAGGGCTTTTCTACTTAACTCTACGAGGTTCACTCTGCACTTCCATTAGTGAAGAAGATTTGGAACAGTAAAACCTCCCAAGAAAACTGGAAGAACCCTGTCAAGCATCCAAAGTAATGTACCAGAGCGGGAAAACTGGAGAGGTATTTGCAAGGAGGCTCATGACTCCAGTTCGCCTAGGTTGTCAAGGAAAAGAAGTCCTAGATGGGGAAGTGGGCAAGTGTCCATCAATTTCTGTAGAATTCATGTGAAAATACAGATCCAGTCTTCAAGCAGACAGTGTCCACTGAGAGCATCGATAACATGCCTGATCTGTGATCGCTTCAATAGGACGAACTCCGCACTTCGTTTCAGATTAGGTGTATGTCAGATCTGTCTTTGAATTTTGGGTCCAGTGGCTGCGGGGACACCAAGGCTCAGCCATTTCGGCCGGATCTTGTGAGTCGTACCCAATCTGGCGAGTTCGTCAACCTTGCAATACGTCTTCTTTCGAACTAGTCAACAAGGACTAGACAACAGGAACCGCAGGATTCCATATTTTCAACATTTCTATTCCTGCTAACCGTCCGTGATATGTTCTGTACCTCATTGACAGAGGAAAGCCGAGAAGTTCAATGAACACTGACAACGAACTAGACTGAACCTAGACAAAGCCGATTGGTGACACCTTTCAGGTAGAATCAGAACCTAGACCAAATTCCTTATATCTTAGAAGTTCGAATCGAATAAAATGGAGATATTAGCTTCTACGAACTGAACCTACATTTCATACCTAAGAAGTGCTGTCCCGACATGTAAGGAGTCGAGTTGGCAAGGCCTGACCTGCCTTTCTTAAAGGTTTTTGCTTGGTTGGTTCCCAATGTCTAAATCCAAAGTTGCATTGTATTCAGCTTCTGGATACATATCCAGTATTCAGCACATACAGTTGGTAGTGATTAGGAACCACCAAAACCGCTTAATAAGCTTAAATTCAAATCTTCAAATGCATTCAGTACGCAGTCCCTACGATTTAGGCTTTCCTGACCAAACTCCGATGTTCAGTTTTCAACTTAGAGAACTAGGTTCCCAGAAAATGGTTACATTCCAGTGACCGCTTACAAGGCTGCTCCCTTTAAAGTTCCTCCTACCTCCTAGCTTTGGTTAGAATCCTCCCAAGACTAAAGTTCAAGGATGACGAGTTGCACTTGCCCACCTGCCAGCCAGCAACTGTCGCCAAACAAAGAATCTGCTTCGAATTGTTCAAGACCCAAACAAGAAGCCCCCCCCACCTCCCTGCTGTATTCACAATTTCACCATTAAAGCTACACGGAGCCAATGTTATGAATATCGTTTCGAATAAGTGAAAGAAACTTCCCTGGCAAAGTATCCTTTGTAAGGGATCCTTGAAACAAAACTTGAGTAATTAAAAGAAAGTTAAAGGTTTCTCCATGGATTCGGGAGAAAGGAAAAACTTCAGCTTGGTAATTATCGATAGCATCGGAACATTCCTCCGAAGGACACTGTGGAAGATGTTAACCAACAAACTTTTCGATGTCCATAATCGTTTTGAATTGAATGAAGGAAGTTTCACTCCTTATGAGAACGTTGAGTATAGATACGCGTGTACGTCATGTAATGATTTGCAGAAATTAGTTGCGACACAAACCCGGGCGTGCAGTTTAAATAGCTGAATTCAGCTGTGGCAATCACCCTTTGTTTGGGAACAGAGTTGCGGGCCTGTAAACGACGGACAAACATCTGTTTCGATACCGCAATCACCGCATGAATAAAAAAAGGACACAAAACATCCACTAAGCCACCGAAGCGGACGAATTATTTATGTCACGTTTCATTAAGGCCGAATTTACGCAGCGTGGTGTAAATTCATTTTAAATTCCGCTCGGCTAACCGACAATCATGTTTTTCGCAAGAAAAACCCAACCCCTCTCGACCAAAATTGTCAGATACACTCCCAAATTGTGTCCACTTGCGTCACACCATGCCAAATTATTTCCACAAAATTCTCCTGAATCCTCATGCTCGTCGTCGTCCTGCAGCAGAGCACTGCAGAGCACACACAGAGGACAATATTTGGTGTATCATCTTTGGAATAATCTGAAATTGGTATCTCAGTGCTTCACGGAGCTATGAGGATACTCAAATATTTGAAACAACAACATTTTGTTTTGTTCCTCTGTTGGCTTTAAGGACATTCGAGACTAGAGTTTCGGCTAGCTATCCCGATGCTTGTTTATATTTTTTTTGCAGTTGAAGGCAGTCTACGGTTGCTGGAACATGTCCTTTAGATGCGTGATGTTATCTCTTCTTTTTTTTTTTTGCTTTCATGCAATTATCCTTAGACCCGACACCTAATTGGACAAATTACACTCAAATCACGTAGGCTTCTGCTTCAGCCCAACGCCACCTTAATTGTTTGCACATAGGTCCTTTTTTTTTTTTTATTCTGCCAACCCTGCCCATTGCCTTCAATACAAATACTCGCATCTTCGTCCTCGTTAGGACATTTAACTGAAATTTATTATGTTAAATAATTCCTCGAAGAGTCCTGAATGCTGTACTGCCGCTTGAATGGGTACAGCAAAGTATCACGTACCGCAATGTGCAACACAGTGAATGTCCTTTGAAAGTCGAGAACATGGGGTAAATATGTAATTAACTGCGGAGGAGGCATGTACTCGCCGGTGATGTTAAAGGTTTGCCGCTGGTGGGCAGTCATTATGTGTAGTCGTGGGCCGGATAGCATTTGTAATTCGACAGGCTTTTGTAAGGACAAAGGAAATTGGCATTAAGGTGCGTTGTATTTGACTTGAAGTGGGTTGTGATTTGAGGGAAACATGAGCCGCATTTGATGGGAATTGGAAATGTCGCTTTGAATTAATTAGTGGGTGAGCTTCTGGAGGCTCAAACTTCGCAGTGGTAATATCAATAATTTCGCATAGTTTGTCCTCGAAAAACCAGCTAAAGTCCCTGCTGTGCCTGGCGATAAGCACTTGTAAGACATCCACGTTTAAGTAGCTCACTCGGTTTGGTATGGGAAAGGGGAACTATTTATTGTTATCGTGTTTGGCGCACACTTAACACGCCGCAGAGGTGTTAGGTTTTATGCCTTGCATTAGGGATACACGTGTGTCCTGAGTTTGGAATGTTGCTGGGAGTGACACTTGAACAACTTGAATGGGAAGTATCAGAGATAAGAAGACTGAAAATGAACATGACAAGCCACATCCTGCAGATGATCTTAAGTCCACAGCTGGGTAAAAACTTATAGCTTTCCATTTGATTAGACTATTTCTGAGGAAAGGCTTCATATGAATGACAAATCAAGAGAAATAATGGCAGCTCATCCAACTCATGAGGAGTCATAGAGCTGCACCTAGATTCCTGAGTATAAATTCAATGAGCTAGAGACAGTTGATCCTCTTCAAAACCATGCAGGTGGTTTGCATTCAAACTTCAAATATCAGAGGCTAAAACCGCGTTCAATTAAGCTAGGATTCATGAAATTATCGAGAAAGCCAGGACTTTACTCCAAATAGTCGGTTGAACTTGAAACTCTTTTTCTTAAAAAGAATAACTGAGCCTTTCTTAATGAAAACTTAGACATGAAAAACCAGGCTTAGACGATGCCTAACTTAGTACCGATCACAAAGTCAGTATTGCATGATCAACTAAACCCGGGTTTACGTGAATGACTGGGGAATGGTCAAGAGAGGGGAACTGGAAGTCGAGAATCCCTCACAAGCCTTGGTCGAAAGACAAGATTTTAAGAACTTTGGAAGGCAAGGGTTTCTAAATTCTTTTCGGCCTACCACCCACCTGTGACTAATGTTTACTCAAAATGTCAGTCCTTAATATTCAAAGTCTGGCTTGGAGTATGTTCTCCACTAAGAAATGATGAGTCTTTGCGCTCAAGTCGCCTATAATACTGAGTGATAGGTGCATATATTGATGAGACTGACATAGTGCTAGAGCTAGAATTAAGGCTCAAAATAGCTTGAGAGAGCTCAAGAACAAACTCATTCTGTCGGAGATCATTTTAACAAAAGAGAAGCTTAGCCTAGCCGGGTTTAATTCAGGAAATCAATCAAACCTGGAAAAAATTTGAAAGAAACTGGTTTTATAAAACAAAAACAAGACCACATGTCTTTTGGGTCTTTTACTTCAATAAAAACCCCTCAAGCCAGAACTCAGGCTTAGAGTGGCTTTCTAATAGAATGAGAGACCGTACATTCCCTGAAAGAAACCGATTATATGAAAACACAATAAGACTACGCAGAGGTCTTCTGTTGAGACTTGTACTTGGACTAAAAGCAACTAGACCTGAGTTCAGGCTTAGAGAATAGATTTTCATGATCCGGCAGTAAAAGGCTGAAATAAAATTATAGAAATCGATTACTATAAGGCACACGAACTAAACTAGATTTAACGTATTTTATTGCAGCAAAAACCAAGTAAGCCTTAACTCAGGCTTACGCATGCATGGCTATGATCATCGGCACTGAATTCATTCGGTCTTAGTTGGTAACCAGACAAAGTTGTTAGAATCAGTCAACATTTCAAAGAAGTTAGGAGACATTTGTCTCAGAAAAAACGCAACTAAGCTTGCACTGAAGCTTGGCTTAAGTTATCAGTATTTCCGGGATTGATTCTAATTTACTGGAGGGCCTGAAATAGGCTCCGAAAAAGTGATTCATATGAAATAAGAGCTTAGTTGACAGGATGTACCTAAGCGGGCACTCAGACCTAGGAAAGCAAAGCTTATAGACAGACATAGAAATCGAATAGAATGGCGATTAGGCTTGAGTTTTTATGCAATTCTTAGCCATTAAGCCTGTAATAAAGGCTTAGAATTACTATTAACCCAATTCTGATTTTACTTGTGACAGAAAGTGATTATATGATACAAACAAGGGAAGCTGCACTTTCGTCATCAGCTTTTAAGGTCAATAGTTTATAGTCAGTAACTAGATTCAACAAGATCTAACTAAGCCTCCATTCAGGCTTAAATGACGTTGGTGGAAACTGATGGTACATAATGGAAACTAGGCTAAAGTCTATGATCCAGCTTAGGGGATCAGAACTGTCATTTGCTGTACTTGATGATCGCTACTATGTTCCGATCCGATACTATGCAACTTTTGACAAATAATTAGGAATGAGAAGCTTCACCCTAAGAACCACCTTTCTTCTTGACAGTCTAGCGCCGATAGTCAATCCCAGATATGTATGTGAATCTCTACAGGTATTAGCCCAAGGCGATATCGACATGGCTTCACAAGTCACTACGCCTCTTGTACCTTCCTTTATAGGAATTCCAAACATCTCCTTAAAAAAAAAGGCCGACGATGAACACATTTGGATACTGGTACCATTTCATCTTCAAAAACTAGATGACTGATTCCAATAGGAAGAGACTCGGTTAGACAACAGAAAAGTATGAGTGCAGAACCAACGGAGATACGAATGCAAATTGAATATTAGTGAAAAGTAGGGGACCTAAACGGGACTCTTGAGGAACACCATCTAAAATGTTTGTAAATTGAAACTTGTTTCTATCCACTGTGAGTGCATGCAAATGACATATCGTTCCGAAATTAAAAGGTGATGGATGGTGGACTTTAGTGTCCTTGAAAGCCTGAAAGACCTCTGCTCCCGAGTGATTCTAAATCAGAAACTTTCTCTAAGGATTCGTGGGATGACTGACGAAACTTACTTTATCCAACGTAACAATGACGAGGATACTTCGAGATGTGTAATCCATTCAACTAATTTTTGCTCACCAGGATTCAATGCACATCCCATTAACTTCTAATGGATTTTTCGTTTTTTCTCATCTATGGGTCAGACCTGACCAAAGGAATGAGATGGAATAGCCTTTTAAAATTGATTCCCAAAACTTCCAAAAGCCGCCCTACCTTCCAGCGCTCCTCACTTGTTAAGTGAATCATCATAAATCTGTCCTTTAATGTTTCCTTCTTCCAAACTTTTACTCGTGGTCCTTTCACATCAACCGATTTGCAATAAAACAAAGTTCTATTCGACAAGAAAAGTTTCCTTTTGATTGCTTACATCGAAAGATTTACAAACAAAAAACAAAAAATCCAATCCAAGGATTAAGTCTTAAACGTATCCCAACTGCCGACAATTATTCATTATCACCAAGGGACCGTTCTATCCTTATTTTCACATAATGAACGAAAACATAAACAAATCCTATAAGGCAAGCAGACAAAACAAAACAAATAATGAATGCCTTTGAATGTCCTTTCAAAATCGCAATCTTTTGCTGATTTGTTGTTTTTTTTTTTTTTTTCGTCTTCTCTGGAAAATCCGCAACAGATCCACATAAATCCTTCACTGCGCAGTGATATTAACGATATTACCAAGTAACGAATGAAAAAGGACGAACCAACAATAATGTGTATATCTCTAATCCTTATTTGGGGACAAATTGCTTTAGTCGAACCGAGCACGAGACGTGGGGAATGAACTAAATCGCATCTGAACGGATGAAAGGATTTCGAATACCAATGTATTCGTTGTGTACGCATTAAGACAATCTCACATGTCGTCCTGTGCAGTGTGTATAACTATGTGGCAGGAGCTATTATTGATGGCTTGAATATGTTTGATTAAATGGTGGCGATGAGGACATCAATACGAGTCCTTAAGCTTATTAGTGAAGAAAATACTGTAACAGAGCCAGAGGGCAAGGATAACAGAAAATCTCTGGCCAAATCCACCACAGAAACAGTCTTCGAACCTCAAAGTCAATCAAATTATTACCCATAATCGATTTAAAGCTTGCGGCAAACCCACTTCCTGTGTTGCCTTGTAAGTGTAAGAAGAAGGATACGGTTTCCTGTTGCTGAATGGCGTTGTCATAATTGTTAGAGTGTTCGATGCAACAGGATGCTGTGGGCGTAGGAATTTGCCACTACTTATACTGTGCAGTGTGGTAAGAAGGATGATTTAGGTTTCGTTATGCAAAAGGGGTTTGTTGGGAGAATTTTCTCTCTGGCGAGGGTGCTTTACCGGGAATGTTTTAATATCCCTTTCGTGTAGTCCTTAGACATTCCTGTACAAAAATGTGTTATGAACATTCTGAGAATTGCTGATCCTGAGATTTTTTACCGACTATGTGGAAGGAAATGTCCATCAATCAAAAGTAGATAGTCTCGATATGCTACGTGGAATTTTGAGTGACCAAAATACGTCCAAATAATCCTTCATAGGAAGGAAGAGAAAGTCCTTAAAATCTAGTTTATTGTTAAGGAATGTAACCTACCTATGATTGCTTCCAAAACGGAGTTAGCCCAATCCTTAAAAGCCATCTCATGCCATGCACAAATGAATTTGTCATACGTTGGTCATTTAAAAAGATTGTAAAAAAGCAAAGGACCCAAACTAGACTCTTGAGGAATGCCAGTCAAAATTACAGCAAATTGAAACTTGAACTCAAAATTAAAGAGAAATACATGAACTAGCCACGATCTTAGTAGAAATAGTGTAGAGAAAGGAAATGATCCTGTGAAAGGACTCAATACTTCTCTGAAGCAGTAGAAAGGGTACTTCTCAGCAGATGGCTCGATCACTGACCACAAAAGTCCGATAGGTGGTCTGAATCTGCCTTTCATGACCAAGAAGATCGAGAGTGGCTTGGACAAAGAATACTAACCTCTAGAATCGATTATAGTAGTCCTTTCTAGTTCTAGGCATAACTCAACGAAAAACAAAAGAGTTGATGAAGCCTCTTCGTACTTAATGTTGGCCCGTGGCTGCTGAGTTAGATTAGAGGGTGTTATTGTGATGTACGTGGGGTACCACAGGGGTACCACGTTATTACCATTCTTATTCATAGTGATCAAACGCTGCTGGACTTCGATCTAAATTGGAGGAATTCTAACAAAAACATTGGCGACGATGGTTCCGTCCTTAGACTCAGGACAATGGATGATCTGAGATTTGGAAGCAGAGGCAAACAAGCGAGGCTAATCATAAAGAAGATCTGCCGATCAGCATTTTGAGCAAGATTGCAACTTTCTGCATCTAAGAAGCTAGATCCTGGCCGACCCATGATAGTGCGAAACTGACCATAGGTGGCAGAATCTGAAAAGCTGGGGATCCTACTAAAGCATCGACTCCGACGGTTCTTGGAATCAGTAATCGTTACACTTATCTGTGTATCATCTGAAGGAGTGTGATGTCCAAATCGAATAGTTTTAGCTGAGATCTACAGAGCAGACATATGTATGTCATGGAATCAAAGGACCTTCGCCTCACATATTGCAAAGAGCAGTCGAGAAGGATTTCTAAGAAACAATTGGCAGTATTCATCAATTTCTGAAATTTAGAAAGAGTGGGGGACCTAAGTGAGACTCCTGGGGAACTCAAGCTAAAGTAGAGTCGAGGTTTGTGGAGTTGTAGGCTGAACGCTGAGCAAAGAGGCACATACTCTGATTTGAGTAGAAAAGTATAAGGACTGAGATACCTCAGACATGTAGAGCAGATCAATTCATCAGTCCAAGGAGCCTTCGGATCTAATTCAAAGCGATGGGGCTGTAGGTGAAGAATGTTCATGCGGAATGTTCATGTTTATGTAAGATGCCAAGGATGTCGGAGGAAATGGAAATGGAGACAGCGTTTATGGATATCTGGGACTAAGGACTAGACAGTGTTTCAGATTCTGAACACATTCCTCACGAGTAAGACAAACAGATTCCAGAAGTGTTATCCTGCCCCTGATGCAAGTACCTTACCCCAAGGTTTCCTTCGACTCAAAACGACATACATATCTCGTCTGCGTCATTCAATATCTGCATCTCCTTCTTCACAAGTATCGTACCCAACACAACATACAAGCAAACATGATGCCTGCCTTAAAGCAAACTCATCCTGTCGGTAAATCCTGTAAGTAACGAGAAACACTGCCGGGGAAGCACATAATGAAATGAGCGCAGGAATTCAAAAACAAAACAAAAAAAAATGTAAGAGCAACATTTAATGAAGCAAAAACGATGCTGATGGAAAATAAAAAGGATGTCATGAATAAAGGAACGATTCTTTGTGTTATACATACCATGTACGCGCACAACGACGATGCTGATGATGACGAAGACGAAGATGAAGATGAAGATGTCTTGGTTAAGCAGAACACAGAGGGAAATCAATTTTTCTAAGTACTCACAGGAGACATCCTTTTTTTTTTTTTTTGAGAACACATTTACATGACGTATTGTCTTTCCATCAGAACATCAGAAAGTGTAATAGGGTTCAAGACTCCCAACAGTTTAATGTCACAAAGAGGTCCTCATAGCAACCCTCGATAGACAATCCAGAGCTCAAAATTAAATGTTTATTAAACAATTTTGAAATTTTATAGCAAAACTTATGCCTACCTGCACTAAAAATTTCCCATCTCGCACCCAAATAGGCAATTCAACGCCCGACACTCTTCGAGACTCATTAAATTTTAATACGCCTCTGCCAAAACACCGAAAGGATATTGTACGCCTTCCCTCAATGATATTCCTTTTAATGTTCAAATTAAACACTGAATTTCGGAAAATGACTAAGCTCTCTCGCCCTCCTGGAAGGAGGATTATAGCAAAAGGATGGATATACTCGTATACCCCCTACGCCAACCCTCTGTAATTGCTTTGAATTATTGCCGAACAATAACAATCGAAATGGTCCTTTTGATTGGAGTGTTAAATCACTCCTCCTTCCCATGCATAATTACAGTAAAATTTGACAAAGAGAATCCTTGAGTAAGGATATCAAAAAAGGAAATGTCTTGGCACACTGTTGCTTGGTAAATCGAAAGCCTAAAATCCCCTAAGAATGGATTGTTAATTATTGAAAGTGTCACCAGCAAGGATTCGCAATATATACTGGGTGGGGTTGGTACACTGGAGACACTGGTAACCAGTCTACGTTGTCCATAGAATGCGACAAGTTAGTAATGAAACGCTTAACTAGCAGATGTTGCACAGGGAACTACAGATTTAAGGGAATGAAATGTAGGACCAAGGATACTTAAGAAGATTGATGGTGAATCTCTAGACTTCGCAAACTCTCTGGAATGGTCGATGATCCCGATGGTATTTCTGGGATCTGTAGGGGATCAAGCCACAGTATGTTGGATAGATCTGAGTAGGCATCTCAGTCAGCAGTCTTGAAACCTAACTAATGATTAGTCCGCCGTATGTACAAAAGTCTGCTTATTATTCAGACAGCTTCGGGCTTTTCTACAAAAGGCTTAGTTTCTAGCTTCGTGAAGGTCACACTCTGGGGTGTAATGGTCAGTGAGGAGTTTAAGTCTAGTTTTGAAGCTGGTGGCGATACAGAGAAGGAAAGGGTGTCCGTGTTAAGTTCGACTTCGAAGAATCGACGTTCCATACCGACGAGGGTGCCTGTCAGAGTGATAGCTGGTTGAATAGAGGGGAACTTGAGCTTGAGTCAGGGTTTAGAGTGTTAAAGGTGTAGAGTTTCTGTTTGTGGGTGGATTGGGCTGGGTTGAGAGACTTGCCACTTGCATAGCCTCACTTGAGACTCTATCGCTGTGTGACACTACTAAGCCAGAGATTGGTGTCTCCTAAGTCTCAATCCTTACATTCGATCGTCAAAGGGCTGAGCTTATACAAATGACTACGTTTGTCGATCTGATTGTAGGGATTTGTAGAGAACCTTTACGAATGGTTCTTTGATGACAAGGGACTTAGACTGATGACTTCCTTAAAACTTTCTAAAAACTTTGCTGAAATTCTTTGCGTTTGATTGCAATTTGGCGCCACGTCTTTAAGGAACAATTCAGATAAACCACTTGGCTTACTGACAAAACTTATAAATTTAGGCCAGGAACACCACAGACAATCATACTCTATTCACTATTCCTAGAGCGGACATCAGGACAAGATACCTATTTGGTTCACTTGTCATCAAGGGAGGTCCTTGTAGCTTGCTACGTAACCAATTCTTTAAAGCGGGTTTATGAAACCGACAGGTAATATGGTCAGATGGACAATCATAGAAGGGAACGAAGGTAGATGAACAGATGAGTTTACATTCTGCTTGGGAGAGCAGAGTAAGTGGTCTAACTCTGAGCCAGAAACTCTTAAAGTCGAGTGCTGAATCATTTTTAGATTCCACTTTCTACGAGTAAAGAAATTCCATAGAAGGATTCGTCCTGTGGACCGTTGGACAGTCGAAAAACAAGCAGCAAGAGTAAGTATGACAGATTACATGAGAAAGAAACTCTAACTACAGACAATCAATAGGAATTACCGGGGACAATCGATAATATGCTAAGATGCTGACATTCAGTTGCTAGACCTAGGACCCACCATACCGATTCGCATTCCTCTAAATCAAGAGGTCGCAGGAGTCGTGATACAAGGTACTAGTCCTAGACTAAGAGTTAATTTCATGGTGTTCCACAAGGCTGTATGCTGTACACGCTACTTTTTTCAACGCGTTAGAGTCTTCTTAGTAAGACAGTTCCTACTGCTTCGGGCAGCAGTGAACGAATTCCTCAAATGGAATCAACGGTGGCGTTTACAGTTCCAGTCAGGATGAACTACTGGTGGAGAGGCTTGTTGGTTGACTAAGTGTTGACCACATAATCCGACGAAGTGGAATACGCTGGAGCAAGAGCCCTAAGGTAAGTATTGCCACAGTAGAGAAGCGACTGAAGTGGTACGTTTGGGAGGGTTTTGGTTTTCGAGGGTAAGTAGACCAAAGCAAGACAGTAAAACTCAGTAAAAAATAGTTTTTCCTTGACTGCACACAACTATTGCAAAAGCCACCGTGCATCAGAGGTACAAGCGAAAGCCATAGTCTATCCTCAATCTACTTTCAGTAGACCTTTTTCTAAAAATAATAATTGACGGTTGTAAGTGTTTAAAGACCTAAGATAGACTAGTGTCACAAGGCGTTCAGCTTTCTACCAACAAATAGCAGTTTAAGGCCTAATGTGATGGATCCTATTATGACGGCAACTACTTAAACATCTAGCCAGTGTTCCCTTTGACTCACGAAAGATTTCAGACTAAGATCGACTCAGCCAGATAGGGATAGTGGAGAATCCTCGCTCCGTATGTAGTCTTGAAGTGAAAGTGTCGGAGCACTTTCTGGTCCAAAGTGGAGTACGTCAAGATTCCATACTGACACCACTATTGTTTCTGGTGCTTTTCAGCGATATACTTCGTGCAGCATTGACTGAAGTTGACTGTATTGACGTCTGCTGCTTTCGGATAATGGACCTTCACCTGATGGCTTATAATCTAGAAACTGCGCCAAGACAAAGTGGGCCTCATGGTAAACACAGTCAACACAAGCACTACTAACATTCGCGCTCAACTTAACATTTTCGGACAGAGACAGTCGGGAAAGTTGATAACTCTCTGTACCTAGAAGCCATGGTCTCGAATAGTATTCAGTTGAGGAACCACGCCTCTAGCTGCAATTTTTTGCAATCAAATGTTTAATAATCTTCTTGCCTCCGTTTCCGGACTGAACCGTGTCTCTAACAAACAATTTTATACAAGAACGGGACATGAACTTATAGAACTTCATATATGAAGCAGAAAAGACATTGGAATCCGGTCACACAGTCTGACAAATTCAAGAAGGAACCAAGCTTAATAGTCATAAGTTGGAGGTGTTGTGGAAGCCCAAGTCAGTCGTGCTTGGAAGACGAATTAGTACTTCATCATCAGCCATCGTTTCAGGGTGATCCTAACCTAATTTCAATTTCAAACAAATTTAAGTAGGACTCTGTGCCAAACACTTTACAAGACCATCGACGCTGAAAGCCAATTCATCAAAGGCTCTACCCGAGAGGTTAAAATTAGACCTTAATGCACAAGTTTGTTGACACCAAACTTACAAGCAATTAAAATTGCACGCTACTCAACAAATTCACTTAAAAACCATATCCTTGCCAGGTGGTGGCTTGGGACACGATAATTGTATTTAATGCAACATCCTTTCAGCCTCACACGCACACCCTCACTCTTTCTATTTTGTCACACACAAATACTGCCAGTGAACGGAAGAGGATCCTCATCCAGTAAACTAGGTCATAAGTAACCGTCATAAGCATCCCATCTCTGTGTGTGCAACACAGCACACAGCCTACTGCTGCATGTTGCATGAGGAGGCAAGCAGCTTCCGCTTCCTGGCCTATTGTTTCTGTGCAGCGAAATAAATTGAAATACTCTGCAGCATGGCTTCGTTTCACATAATTATCCCACCAGGGGAGTGATATCCTCTGTCGCATCGCAAGTTTTTTTCTTTTTTCTCTACTCTGCTCTGCTCTGCTCTCTTGAATCTGAAAAGGTGGTTTGTAGGAGGAACATCCTGCGAGGTTTTTCCTTTTTTTCTGTTTCGTGAAACTTAAAAGCGTGAACGGTTCACGAAAAACTGCCGTCATTAGTCGGGTTAACTTTCGTTGGTATTTTTTTTTTGATTCCGGATGGATCCAACGGTCCTGGGAGGGGTAAAAACCACGACCAAAACTTTAGCCTTTCCACTAAAATCGAATTAAACTTCGTCCCGGCTGAACTCGTTCGTCAAAACAGACTTGTATTGGGTCAGGGAATTAAAAAAAACAAAAAACAATTTCCTCACGCACCTGAACACTACTGCGATAACCATTACCATTACCATTTATATGGTAATTAATTACCCGGCAGCGAATCCAGGCGCCTCACTTAAAATGTAAATCAACACAAACGCAGGAACATTATCTCAAATCGGGAACAACAAAGGAAAGGAAAAAAAAAACTTCCCACCACTTAAAGATAATCCCCATCGGCCGGGGTAATAAAATCCCAACCCCCCCTCAATACTGTACGAGTACATGCAGCGGTGGCAAGGCAAGCAAGAACCTATCTCTTATTAAAACAAATTAATGTTTAATGTTTATAAGGCGCAGGATACGTGTCTGACAGGAATCCTTATGTGTCAACAAAAGTCCCATGCGTGTGATACGTTTATGTCGAATACACCCCACGGGCTAATATCATCTGTGTGTGCGTGTGTGTTGTGTTGTGTTGTGTATACCGCCTTACGGCAGACGTAATAAGGTCGTTGAATGGCTTCAATTATTGTTCATTACGTGAGTTTGAAGCACAGTGCTTGGAGAGTTCTTCTACTTTTTTTTGTTCGACTAGAAACCCTTTAAGATTTGTGGAAACATGTAATTTTGAAATAATTATTCCTCAAGGATTCATAGGGATTCATAGGGATTCGCGTAACCTGTACATTTGGGGGGAAACAGTGACTTTGAAGTTCCTTCTTGGGGGAGAGAGAAAGTTCGTTTTTGTAAAATTAGGGGCTTAGGTCGAAGGATTCAGTATTTGCGTGAAGGCTTGGACCCAGAACAAAGGGTTGACACGTCCGTCTGAGTGGGAACACTTATTACTGAATAGCAGACCAGTTCTGAAGGTAAAGAGAGATCGAAAATTATTGCTAAAGCGGTTTGGATAGTTTGTGAACTTTTCTACAATGACGAAGGTTTCAAGTGACCATCTGTGGTCATGGCTCCTCTTTTGGAGCCATTGAGGATTGTAGACGGTCGCCCCTTAAATTTGTTGAAGAATTGACTTAAGTTTCGTAAGTTGTTGAATCTCAAGCAAAGAATCAAATACAAAGCCGGTTTGAAGAGATGAGTGAGATTAGTGAGATGAGAGAGACGGTTGGTGTGAAAATTAGTGAGATATGGTCCTCGGATGACAAGGGAATGGTTTTTTGTGATCAATTTGGATTACTAATTCAAGCGATGAAGAAAATTTCGCCCAAAAAATGTTAGAAGTGAGCAAGGCAGTCCGGACTAGAAGCAGTCTTACATGATGAGTCAGATCCCTGCTTATGTCGGAGGACCATTTACAAAAAAAGCTGGCAATATCCTTCCAGAAGAAAGTACTCAAAGGAAATAAAACTATGGTTTCCGTATCTTCAAGAAGACACCGTTCTTAAGGTCCCTCTGGCGTTGAACTATTGAAAACGTTAGTTGACCCTCAGTTCCCAGGAAGTACTACATCAGGGGAGTCTATAACGAATGGGTACTCAGATACTACACTAGTCTGTCAACAGAGAAGAATTTAGCGGATCTCATTACAGGATAGAACTTGGTTTGGGCTATTATGCCATTCGCGCCATTGAAGACGCTCTATTCTGATGGTATTTGCCAGCTATGGCCCAGGAAGTCCCAATGTTTTGAGTTCAGCTACATACGACCACCGTGGAGGGAACTGAGGGCCATCTGGGGAATCATTGGATTCATGGAGATACTATAATAATCTTCTACTCTGCGCATACCAGAGCATATCTCGGAATAGACCTGGATACCTAAGGGGCTAATGGTTCTCTGGGGGTCGCAATGGATTGTGATAGTCATGTTCCTACATTACCTACCTCTCTACCTACCTAAGCTAGGACTGTGGTTTCGAATACTTCAATCAGACATTGTTCTTAAGATTCTTGTTGACGATAAACTGAGACTGCTCTGATCCGGGATGGTCTCGGCTTAGGTAGAGGGCACAAGTAGAAGGGAACCTCAACCGACTTGCAGCGTGAAATTGTAGGTAGTAAGCTATGGATCGGTTTAACTGGAGATACTTGTAGGTTGTACTAAGTAAGTAACTGATGAGCCTAGGAATAGGACGAGAAGCAATCCAAACCATTTTTTCAATAGTTTTCATTGCGAGCGTAAAATGTTTATTTAAGTTCACTGACACGCCTACTTTTCTACGTTTTACAACTGTCCTATGTACAGCTCTTTTTCACGCCCATTTTCTGTATATATTGGGCTTCCAGCTTCAGTGTGAAAGGTTTCCTTAAACCGAATTGAAAAATCTACCAATCAATCCCATTTCCCTTGCAAAATACTTTAAATTCAAACCTCCAGCCAAGACCGAAGAAGACCACCACCCCTTGTTAGGCTCCTATCTAAAATTCCAATTGATTTTCCATGTAAGCGCTTTGTGCAATTATATTCCGTATCCTGCGCTGTACATCCTGCGAACATATCTCAAAGTTTTTCTCACAACACCCGCAGCAATGTACTCAAATAAGTGTGACACTCATTACAAGGAAACAACTTGCAAAGTGTCATTATATTTCCCAACTGTCGGCGAAGTAAAAGGCGCAGGGAGGCCCCAATAAGGACATTGTTTCAAAAGTCGGCATATTAAGTGCTTTTTATGAGGAAAACTTTCGTTTATGAGAAAAGAAAAGACGTTTCGAATGTGGGTTCGGAATGTACGCAGTATGTACAGTGCTCTTGCGGCTGAAGATATCCACTACTCACTAAGAACACATTAACCGACTCTTTAAGACTCCATCGACAGCAGTTAACCCGGGGCACAGGAAAAGCTTCGCAGTGTAACCTTTCAAACCAATCCTTTTCATGTAGGCCATCAACTCACACCGGCTTGGCAGGGAATCATTTCAGGGAAGACCCTGAGGTAACGCAGAATTGCTTATTTTCATACACCCACCTCGCTTAGGGAAGCCCCTGGAAAATTTCCTCCATAAATACAAAAAATGTGTTCCACCCTCGAGAGGTTGTATTAGCCCAACGCACACATTTACCTCGCGTCCTTTACGGAGCAATGCATTACACTTGAAAGGAATCTTTTGCCGGAGCAAAGTGCTACGTATTCGTATCACGAATCCTTGAAGGAAATCATTCCAGGAGACGATTTATCATTTTGCAGAGAAAAAAAATCACCAGCCCCAGGACTAAGGCATATGCAATCGTTCAGCGAAGGAGATGGAGAAGTCAACAAGTGCTGGGAATATGTTTGGTGCCATTCCTGTGTCTGAGATTTCGAAAATCCCTCTGTTCAGCGCACAGGACAGGTGTCTCTAGCGAGTCATAAGGACGGGGTACGTTTGCTGGGGAGATTCATTCGTGGCATTATGGATCCTGAGTATACTTTGGAGGATTTTTTGTTGTTTGTCGTCGTATGTCCCTGACTTGGACCACTTGCGACGATAGTTGACTTTGGAACTTAATTTCGGTTAACAGGATATGAGTTGCACTATCTGTGGCAGAGTATGTAATGGGATTGACGAACATTCCCATAAACTGCATCATATGTACATACGTCGTACGTCCTTGGGGGCAAAAGGAATTGGTTTTCGAACCAAAAAAACAAGATAAGCATCTCTCAGCGAAAGCGGAAGGATAACAGAATGAAAATTGAAGGACCAATTCAACTGTGACAGCTGACAATTCTGCTGCGGGCGCGTCCGTAGAAATATGAACTCAGCGGAGTGCAAGAGCAAATCTGGGACAGATTGCTGTTAAAATGTTGTCACCAAATGGTTGAGTTTATTAAACGTGTCCACTGGTGGAATATTGTTTGAGTTGTGGATGATTGAGTGGTCCTGTCAAGTCTTTGGTTTATTAGGTTTATGACATGGGGTTGCTGGTTGCATACTAGTCATACTATTAGATGGCCTTGGATCCAATTGAGCCCAATTACTGTAATAGCCTTTAAAGAGGAAAGGTTGTCATGCCATAAATGATCGAGTTTCGTCTTGAAAGGCCTTAAAAAACACCTAATTAGCTCTAAAGTCCTTTGACTGAACGAAAGATTTTCGTTCGTCTACGTCCAATCCTCACGATGAACGTTTATTGCGCCAAAAAGGTCGATCATGACTTCAGACACACCTCTCATGGGAAGAAGCCTCTACTTGTTGTATCGCCTTTTCCCAAACAAAGCTTCAGACGAACACCCTTTTACATTACCAACAGGCATTCTGTCGAATACTATTCGATCTTACTTGGAAGGTACCGTCGAGTACCGTCAAGGATTGCTCTACCAAACTCTAATTTTAGCTCAGAAAGTAGGACCAAGCATTCAACATCATAGTCCTTTCAGAAATTTATGTAGCTTCTCGCTTATGGTGACAATATTGACATAAAAGACAGAAAGGAGTTTCTAAGCTTCGGAATGCAGACATCTCTTCAGAAAACTGCTGGTTCTTCAAAGCTAAGAACGGACTACTCAAGACATCTTTCGAAATACTAGGGACATATGCTTTAAAAGGCTCGTTGAACTTGAAACCTGAACTTGAATCAAGAGTCCTCTACCCTAAGTACATATGTATCTCAAAGGCTTTCAATAAATGTAATCGTTGGAGTACCACAGGGTTCCGTCCTTACACCACATCTTTTCGTACTTCATAATGGTCCTAGCCATACTGTTGTTCGTTTAGGGTTCTGCAGATAATGGTATAGTGCAAGACTATTACGAACGGAAACACCTCAAACCTCCAGAGATGTGCAGGGAATCTTAAAGTAAAGCAAGGCTTGAACGAATCTGAACCTACGGGCTGTAGTCAAACTCCGACGTAAGAACACCACAAATGCAATATTTAGAGCATTGAGCTTCGAGATCGACTTGAAAGTGTTGCAAGACATTTCGGAAAGTGTTTCCAAAACACAGCATTTTGTCTACAGCAAGGGCTTTAAGAGGCAAGAATTCATTTGGCAATCACGTTCAGATATCAAAATCAAAATGCTTCCCTTTCCCTTCTAAGAAACACATTTTCAGAAAGAGGCTTCATAAGCCTGCCCTCGAGATTAGATTATACAAAAAAAAGAGTCCCAATCATTCTCTGTGGTACAGGGAATAAAGTCTTCTCTAAAACGACTCCTTGACAATCGTAAGGAAAAGAGATTTCTGGTCCTCTTTCTACTGAAAGGTGCTTTGCGAACTGTATTGAGAAACTGGGATGTACAGTATTTATAGATACCCATCCCTCGCCTTCAGTAGTTTAGTGATGGTTCTACCATGACCTGTCCATTGAAATACACCCTAGACTGTGACGCATTGAAAAGTAGAAGCCTGGATTGGAATCCTCTAAAGTGATAGTTGATGGCCAAACTTTTGATAGTCGAAGCAAATGATCACACTTTAGAGAGACCAAAAGGAAGGCTTGTAATCGCCAACAATCCAGTATCACCTTAGAGGATTCCACTCTTGCTATTACATCCTTCGTCAAACATACTGGCAACCACGCCCACTTTCTTTTCAAAAAACTGCATTAGTATTAAAAAAAATTCTAGTAAATAGCTTTAAGGGTCGAATTAGAGGCTCCAAGGAACCCTTGGAGTCTGGGAAATGTACTTCCACGTAGACTGTAGTATGCTGGAAGCTTAAACCAACATTTGAAAGGGATTTCGAATAAAAAAACCTGACAACCTTCTCCACTAACCAGGCCAGATGTACGTCCAAATCGTTGGCATTTTATAAAAATAATTTACAACCTCCAACTGTTAATTAAATGGAATGCAATTATCAATTTATTTAATCAGGTAATAATAAATAATCCCGCAGCAAACAACATTTTTATTCATTTTTTAATAATTTACCATAAATTTTATTATTTAAATATTTTTTCCTTAACCAATCCACAAACATCCAGTCAACACATTGATAGCAATTAATTTGCAATAAAAAAAAGAATATTTTTATTTAATTTACTTCCTCTGAGGGGTAATAGATCTCCGTGTTATTAATTTTATTTATTTTTTTGTGCAGTAATTCGTTGCATATACAATTTAATAATAAATTAACAAAGTGTAGCCACATGCGTATGTGTTTATCGGATGATAACAGACATAGACAGGTCCTTAAAAAAAGGGATTAAGCAAACAGTATGCGTATTGGTCGTAAATGAAAGGAAAGTCCTTGCGTTTCATTGCGAATCACCTGCAACTACGGTCAGGATTAAGTAATTTAAATTAATTTGTAACTGTTAACATCGGTTTTGGTTGAATACAATAAAGGATTTGTATTACAAGGACGAGAGAGTGTGAAGGGGAATGCAATGGTGAAATCGCAAAAGGGATATACGGATCGGTCGAGTGGGGGTACACACCAAAAGAATTCATTAATTGATGGAAAGGATATCGGAGAGAGAAAGAAAATAGTGAAGTTGGTTGTGCTGGAAGCTGGCGAAGTTGGTTGTGCTGCTTGAATGGTACTCAACAGCAGGAATATCGGTCAAATGGCATGGAATCCTGATGGATAACATAGTTTTCACAGATTTTTCGATTCAGTGACGAATCAGGGAAAGAGTCAATGAATTAAGGAAGGACTAATGAAGGACTAGTAAATGTAAGACTCCTGCAGACTGGGAAGACACGCTTCGACCCAGTAGCTTGCGACTATCCATACGGATATCAACGAAGGATGACCACATCACCTAGCCAGTCCACAAGCTGGTATATTATTACTATTGGGTTGTTCAGCACAAATTGCTTGTCACATAAGTCAGAAAGGACAAACCAATACTGTACCCATTTCAATTGTCCAACTTGACGTGCAACAGCTCTCTCTATTCCTTTTGAAAGGATTTCCGGTATGTAAATCTCCGATTTTCACGGTCTGAAGCAATCTATTTCGAATACCGAATTGTCGTTGGCAGTGAGGAGAGCCCTCATCAAAAACTTTGGCAACCGAAAGTGGCAGCATGACATACCAATTGAAGGGTAGCTTGAGAGAGAGAAAAATGTACCTTGCATTTGGCGAAATCCATTATCCTAGTCTTCCTGCAGCCCACACCAAGACGCTGTAAGACGCAAAATGAAATCTCATTTTCGCAGAAAACACAACAACTCACCCACAGAGACGGAACAATGTACAGAGAGAGAGAGAGAGATAGAGAGAAGTAAAAGCATTACGCCTAACGTACGATGTCCTTTGAATTAAGAAAGGAAAACATTCAAAAATGGAGTTCCTGCCTCCATATGGAGGAATATTCCCCGCGTAGTCAGTTAACATGTTTATTCACTCACCCACTCATCCTCCTTGCGGCACACCACCCACAGTGCCGTACAGTGTATATGCCTATGCATGTGTACGTGCTTTCATTACGTTGTCCAAATAAAATGATATTTCCTTTAAAATAAGTACACATCCTGCTGCCGTTTATTTATCCTCCTGTCAGCAGAGAAGCAGCCTCCTGCTAGGACTGCGACTACACTGATGGTTGCTTTGTTTTGTTTCACATTTGTACCTACACATGCTCGCAAATCTAAAGAAGGCTTAGTATGTGTGATTTAGGGAACAGATACTCGGTCTAGTGGAGACGAATAAGTCTGTCCGTACGGCGGTCTGTTTGTCTGTCAGTTTGTCGTTCTAAATGTAAATTTTATTGATTTTTTCCCATTTGTTGTTCGCTCTCCTTGAGGTCCTTGAGGTCAATTGATTTTAGTTTATTGGCTGTTAAGCAGGCGGGACGGTTCGTCCTTGTTATTGACAATTCAATGGGCTGTAAGAGAAAGAAAAATGGTAATGCGATGCAAGGATTTTTTTTCTAGGATTGTTTATTGAAGAAAAAACACAAGATGGAGTCCATATTGGTGGGAGTTTGTTGCTATTTGTTTGATAAAATTCGAATTTGAGTTAAGTAGCTGCTCTGGCTTATTAGGGATTTCTAATGTAATCCTGTCTGCTTGATTTTTAAGTGGATGAGGTCGTTATCTCGTGTTTAAGGAGTTGGGGATTTATGTGGATCCTAGGATGTATTCATGAGGCTGTGAGAGAAGAACAGTGCCTTCTTAGAATACTAATTCATGAGATGCAAGTTCAAACCAAGTCCATGTTTAAGTTCGACACAAAGTCCTGCTTCAAGCTTAGCCACAAGTCCCAGTCAATCCTAAAGTCTATGTCAAATTGAACACCAACTTGAAATACATTTCTCACTCCAAGTTTAGCTCCAAGTCCTAGGTCAACGCCATCAGACCAATATCACCAATATCAGACCAAATTCACCTCCAAGTCTACGTCCAAACATATGTAAAGTTTAAACCTAGTCCAGGTTCCATTTCAGGTTCAAATCCGAGCTCTTTCTAGGTCAGGTTTTAAGTACAAGCTAGTGAGTTGCAAAAATGCATGCCTCAGTCCAAGCCATGTCCACGTCTTCAAATGACAAGACAATTCTAGGTTGAAGTCCAAATCCTAGTTCAGCGTCACCCACAGATCCATTTCCAAGTCTCAAGCCATTTTCAAACGATATGAAGCCGAACACCCACTCCAAGTCAAACAAGCGTAAAGCCAAGTTCAAGACTAAGACCAAACACAATTCTAAGTCAAAGTTCAAAGCCAAAGCAAATCCAGGTTCAAGTTCGTCTCCAAAATCACTTCTTAGTTCAAGTTGAAATGAAAGAAGTTTACGTCCAAACCGAAGCTTGAATCAAAGCCCCATTGCATGTCCAAGCCGGAGTTCAAGCTCAAATTTCAGTCCAAATCCTCATTTTTCTTTCACATGAATAGCCAAGTCCAGCCTTCATTCCTGGCTCAAAAGTTCCGTGGAAATCCAAATACATATCGAAAACCAAACTCAAATCCAAGTTTCAGTCCCAGTTCCAGCTCAAGTACAAACCATTCTTCTAGTCTTCAGCGAATGCAAATCTAAGTTCCAGTTGAAGTCCATGTTTACATCCAAATCCAAGTCGAAGTTAGGAGCTCAATTGGAAGTAAAATCTAGGTCCAAGCACAACTTTACCACCACTTCCAAGTTCAAGTTAAAATTTAAGAAATTTACATCCAAATCCCGACTCAAATGTAAGTTCCATTTCAAGTCCAAGTCGAAATTCATGGCCCGATCTGGGTCGAAGTCCGAATTCCCTGTCAAATTTAAGGCTTACTCCTGATGCCCATCCTCAAACGTATGTGGTCCAGGAGGAATTCCAAGTCCATATCGAAAAACAAATTGTAATGCCAGTTCAAGCCCAAATGTGAGTTCAAAGCAAAGTTGACATTGAAGTCCACAAGTCAAAATAAAAATCCAAGTCACAGTCGAATCAATACCCAAACCAAGTCCAAGTACAATTCCACGTTCAACTCCAGTATTGAGGCCGAATGGAACGTCAAGTCCAAGCATAAGTTCAAGCCGAACACGAATTGAAGCTCATAAGCCAAGTCTAAGTTCAAATGAAAGTCCAAGCCTGGACTATAGTCCGCCAATCCTTGGTAATATCCTCAGCTCGCCAGCGATTATCTTTACTGCTTTGAAAGCTACATATGTTCTACGGTTAATGGTTTAGCTTTAATCTGACTTAGAGACCACAGAGCTCTCAATCAAATCAGCTACACCAGGCCCTGCAGTAGTAGGTTGCACCTGTCAGTACGAAGAAAGCAAAAATAGTAGAGAACCTAGCACGGAGCCTTGAGGAATGCCTGCTTTCGAAATACTAATCTTTTGTAGTCTTTTTAGTGTAAGGAGTTGAGTGCCCTTTACAAGCAGACCGCAGCTATAATAATCTCTAGAACGCAATGGATACACGACTTGGCATGAAGAATAGAAGTCCATACACCGCCCACAATGTTCCCTTTGAACCCCTTCAACAGCCAAAGCCTTGAGAGTAATAAAAATCTTCAGTTAATGGTCGGAAAATTTCGGAACGACTTGTGAGTCATTGATGCTTTTCGGGCATCCGTCGCAGGAGCCCGACTACTCCATTTGGGATTTATCGACTCCAATATTTCATAAATTTGCATTTGTCTCCATAACCTATGCGTTTTATGGCAGAACTCGATTCCTACGACTAGGACATCCCAAGGAGAAAACAAGTAACCATCCTCCATCTTCGTCAAATATCTTCGACGTCGGTCGGTCGGTCGGTGATGATATTTTTCGTGAGGGCGTTACGTAAATTTTGTCGTTATACGAGGAAAATTTAAATTTACAACTGAATGACATATTGAGTCGCTCGTGTCCTGGAGTGCAGGACGATGGGATGGAAATGAATTGAATTTCATCTTCACCTCGTGTACATGTGTTGGACACAACGGAGACAGTGTGTATCTGTCCCTTCTGGGAAGAAATCCCATTAATTATTATGGTTATCCATTTTTTGCCTCCTGCTCCTCGCAACAGGAACATCCTGTGTACACAGGCTGAGTGTGTGTGCAAAGGAAAAGGATAAATGGAATTTTATGGTGATTCTGACACATAAATCTTTTACTGAAATGAAGAGGAGATAAAATGTCAGATGGTTGTGCGACGCTTTGACGCGGGATGCATCGATTGCCGTTAATATAATATGGACGAGTGTGCGAAATGCTGTTCTAGGACATTCGGAGGCTTATCGGAGGAGGACACATTGCGGGAGTCTGCTCAACAGGTCAAGGCAGACTAGATTCGTAAGAGAAGAGCAGAGCGGATAGGATCTCCAACCAGTTGCTCCATCGGAAAACACCAACGGGATTCTGTAATTCTTTGCAATCAAACCCATCATCAACGGGAGCAATCAGGCTTATCTCTCTCCACAGCAAACACAGAGCGAAAAAGAGAGGCGAAGGGCTGCCTGTTGCACAAGGATAACACAACATTCATCGGGAAAAAACAAAAAGGAAAGAGTTGCTCATGGTCAGTGACTAGATACGACGGGACTCGGTTCAATGCTCCTTGTGTCAATATTCTCCTGTCAATAGCTAAGCAGTCATCCCTCGGGATGTTCTAGAAATGTACATACAACTCGATGACCGATTCCCGGGGAAAAACTGCTACAGGATACGCAGTGTGCCAGTCTCTGGTGAAAGCTCAAGAGAATGGAAAAGCTTTCCGGCGAATTCCGACTTCTAGCTGAATACAGCGACAGGATGCTCGGCGAGTTGTATCCTTTTTTCACGTTTCTTACCTCTCGCTAAACCCCCTACTTTGGATGTAAGTTTGCGTTGTTTGTCCAACGCTTAACGCTCGGTAGAAACTAATTAAAATTCTGTTCTGCGGTGCTAAGACGTTGCGGGCAGGATGTTCACCTATTTTGTCTTCAGAGGGAGAGAGTTGGGCATCCAACGACATCCAAGCAATTGAATTTAATGCATTTTTTATGCATTCTATGGTTGGGGACTTTGTAGAGGTGAAGGAGTCGTTGAGTCCTTTTCATTGACAACATTGCTTGAGGACTTCATTGAAAATTGTAATTCGCGGTAATTACTTGATGACTGTGCGGGGTTGTAAGTAGTCTTACTTACTTTCTTTGGAGAATTTGCAACTGAATAGGTGAGGGAGTCAAACCAAGTGGGAATATTCACGGTCCGGGAGAGCGTTATAGGGCAGTTCTTGAAATTGGTAAAACCAATAGATCACTCTTCCTTGAACAAGTATTCGCCTTCTAAACGGCCAAAGGACAGCATATAGGCTAAGAAGGTGGGTAGTCATAGTTCCTTTTCCTTCCATCTTCCTACGAGAGAATCCGCTTAATACTTGCAACTTCATCTGGAAATAAGTCCTCTAGTTCGACTGAGATCTGACCAGGGCTCTTTATCCAAACGACACCTACTGCACCAACAACTGTTTGTCATACTATTGGTCGTAGAATCTATATTGATTCCAGCCAGCTCGCCTGTATTGCGATTTTGGACAACAAACCCAGCATCTGATTGTAACAAACGTGGCCTTGAATCCATCTCTCTGATAAAATATTACGCTGCACAGCGAAGTACATATTCTATTGGGGGATGGCTGTGCAAAGACGTGAATGTATCCAGCCAAAGTCTTTCAATATCAGCTGAGGGGATGTACAAACCAAGAGGAAATACCAAACACCAGGACCAGACTTCGAACGAAGGAGACGTGATACCACTGAAACAGTGCAGTCTAGCTGGCATTTCGTTGCCACGAACGAACGACTCTATTTCCGGCAATCGTTTGACCAAATCCAACGCCGAAAATTATAAGTGTCTTCCCACACCCCTCTGCATGGAAAAAACTTAACTCGAAAGCCTTGGATTGCACGTAGTTCTCACCCTTAAGACCGTTTCCAGCAGCGACGTACAAATGCTTGCAATTATCCTCCCTCCGTCGAGTGATTTGTTGCGAAGGAAGAGGCAAGAATCCCACAAGCAAAACACAAACTTACAGAATATACAAATATTTATTTAACTCTAGAAACACCCCCCTTAGTCTAACACACCAGACGATAGGAGATGTACCTCCCAGCCGTCTCCGAAGAGCGAATAATCTTCACCACCTGCCCTCGCTTCAGTCCAAAGTAGCGCGCCACAGGATCACCCGCCTGGATTCTCATCAACATGTTCTCCTTCAGCTTGTAACGTTGCAGTAGTTCTGACTTCTCCTCTGGTGTCATCACCACATGCTCTGGCACCAACTCGTGTTCCGTGATGTTGATCAGCAACTCGGACTCAAGAAACTGCTCCAATATGTACTTCGGTGCCATGTCCACTAGTGACTGCTTGGCTGATGGTGTCATCCCACCCTGAACGACAACAATCGCTCGATGGATGTTCTCCTCCTGCATTCGGGTGCAGTAAGTCTTGATGGTTTTGATGCCGATTTTCGGCTCCTCCGGGAAGAATACAAACATCTGGTCAGTCGGGTCGTCATTGTGCGCCACTAGCACAACTAAATCACTCCTAGCTGGATGCTTCTCACTCGGTTTATCGCCAAACATCTCCTTAAACTGCTCCAGTGTCTGATCCAACTCATCCTGCGTGACCAAGTACCCACGGTCGTGGCTCAGTTGCATGATTGTCTTGCGAATTCGCCACAGTTTATAGGTTTCTGCCTCATCGTCCATAGTGCAGGATGTTTATTTAATCAGTTTTTTGAGAATTTATTGAGAATTTCACAAGATTTTGAAAGAAATTCAAAAAAACTCACAGAAATTTCAAGATGTTTGTTATTTTGTTTGGCGTCGAACAACAAACGGAGGGAGAACTGTCAAACGAGCGTCTTCCATGTGTCGGCGTTTACTACATTATCGACGCACAAAACAGGGTGAGCATGATTTGTCGGAGCAAATATTTAAAGGCAGACTGACTTCCCTATTTATGAATGATTTCCCACCAAATTTAGTCAAAAACCCAGGTTATCGTAGGAATATATATGTATTTCAATATTTCTCTCGATAACAACATTTAAATAATAACGAATACCAACCTCAGTGGGTAGTCATTTTCATATGATAACATCGCCAAGGAACTGCGGCATATTCCCCTCGCTGCTGCTGTTGGCCACGCTCTGGGAGTGTGTCAGCATACGGGGAGTGCTTGTCAGAGGGGTTCCTGGTGTCTGGGGGGCAGAGCGACTGCCCAGAGGGACCGGGGGAGGAGGTCTTGAAGGCACTATTCTGACAGTTCCCGGTATAACGCGCACATTGTCACAGCACTCGCACTTGTTCAGCAACGGATGGTTCTGGAATGTACACATGCTGCACTGCCACGGTTGTCCACCTGTGGCCGGGTCAGGGTCAAAGTTTTCATCGATGACTTTTGGTTGCTGCTGCTGTTGCTGCTCCTGCTGTTGAGGTGATCCTGGCGACTGTCCATGCTGGGACACCGGGGACAGTCCATGTTGCGACGCCGGAGTCTGAGGGCTGAGTGACGAAGGCTGTGACTGTTGTCTCGGGAATAGGGTATGCGGGCGTGTACGTGGCGGAGGATGAGGTGGAGGTGGAGGTGCTGGTCTGAAGGGTTGTCGTTGCTCCACAGTTGGCTCGTTACCGCGCTTCGAGGCCTCGATTTCGTTCAGCATAGCCTGGCACACCCGCCGCAACTTGTCGATCTCATCGTCCAACCGCTCGCATTCGTCCTCATTGTCTATGCTCAACGGCTGTGTGAGCACACTGATTTCCTGCCGTACTTGGGTGAGTTTTGCCCGATTCTTGAGGATCGCCTTGGAGAGCTCTTGCTTCTTGTTTCGTTGCCGCAGCACGACCTCGGATATGTCATTCTGTGGCAGATACATTGTCACTGAAACAAACTTCGGTGTGGAATGTTGGAGTTCTATGGAAATACTGAACACTCGTTTGGGAGGCAGGATTGCTTCGGATACGGTCTGCCCAAAAAAGGAACAAAATTCGTTGTCAACTGATGAATCAGCAGAACGTGGGCGTCAAATTCCAGTCATCTGTAACAAAAACGTAAGATGACACTCACATACGTATGGGAATCATCGACCTTTCGAATGATCTCACCTCGCTTCGAGAGAAAAACGAAACTATTCTGAGGATGAGACTGACGCCTGGGAATGTAATTAATACGTAGAAGGCACTTGAGGGGGCAAGACACGCACTTATTGTTGATAAATCACAAACAGATTGCAGGAGAAATCACGAAAAACAATTACGTGATGGTGACACTTGTTTTGATTGTAGTTCTGCTGCGCGATTTGCGTAGTTTTTCTCTTCTTTCACATCACAGTTCGGGTGCAATCGTTGCAGTGGCGAGATGGCTTATTGATTTGGGCAATTAGAATTGGCTTTTTGCTATTTTTAGAAAATTCTCGCTTATTGTTTTCTTGTTATCACAGTTTATCTTGTTTTATCTCCCCCCACAGAGGATTTTTCCTTCATGAAATCTTAGCTTATGTTTTGACAACTATCCGATTGTCAGGTCGGTGGATGTGTTCATTTGGGGGAATGGACGCATTCAGTGGAAAAAACACGATCGCGCGAACTATGTGTGTATACTATAATTTGCAAAACATTCAGTTTTTAGCGAAATTTGAACTAAATTTTGTAGAAATATGAATCGTTAGTGTTCCAGATTGTCATTCGGTCCAGACTTGTCCCGTGGAGAGTGTAAAATTTTAGCCTCTGACCACGAAACACAAAATTTACTGACAAAATGGTTTCGGCCATACCACAGGGCATAAGGAAAGCTTCATGACAGTCTTAATCCATAAGAACAACGTTGAGGGTTATCTGGAAAGGAAGGCGCAACCTATGAAGTACAACAAACAAGATTTTCATCGAAACATCTGCTGCCCCTGGTATTGGAATTCATTTGACAAAGAAGTGGTCCCAACACAGACCCTTGTGGAACACCTCCCCTTGCACAATATTCCCGGAGACACTAGCACTTTTGCAAGGCATTATGGCATCTCTTCATCTCCTATTTCAGCAGCTTCTACTCATTGAAAGTACTACTCCAAGAAACCTCCAAATTATTGACTTCTGCTTCAGGTGTGTTCCAGTTGTGCACAGCTCTTATGGTTTCCATTCCTCGCTTCACGTCCGTCACCCATAAATGAATCCTTATTCCAATTTGTAGACATTACTGCCCGACACATGTGAGACTTGAGACTTTTTTTTTTTAAAAGACAACTGACAGCCCACATAGGTACATCAAAAGTCAACCACCAGACATCATCCTAAGCTGTTCGTTCGATTTTATTCACCTAATCTGTTACGTATCCTCAACAAATGGGTTTCTCGCAAAATCGATTAGTTTCCTCAATATTTTCACCTTTCAAATGAAGAAATTGAAAAAAAAATCCTCAATCCGCACTGCCAGTGGAGTTCCACCAAAGTGGATACCGAATATGGCATTCGCTCTTCAGCAGCGTTTATCTTTTCGGGTTTTCTCTCCCAACCCGCCGCGCGCCCAGAAACCATGGAAACGAAATCGACCATCAGAAATGAAAACATTCTGAGAAGACCGTTGCCGAATGGTATGGAATGGAATGAAGCCTCCAGCTAACCGTATCGGTTGGTGGCAAATGGCAATAAAAATTCCAATTTCAGGTACTTGAATGCTTCTCTGTTACGATTTCTGTCGATGATGGCGATGAGGGCAATTCAAGGCCTCCTCTTGCTCTCGCAATCATTTTGAGGGGTGAAATTCCTTATTTGAATCAATTTTGCAATGGTGGTGCGGCGCGCGGTGGTTGCCTTTCACATGCTTTTAAGGATTCGACGAATCTAGTCCTTGGGTTTCGTGATATTCATGATGAAAAGAGAAGAAAGAAAAAGAAAAAAAAAGAAAAACGTATTTGATCTCAAGAGGACTGCCATTAGCAGAAGTTAATTGTTTATTTAATGGCAGGGGATGGGTGGGTTGTTTGTTTGAAATGTAATTGCTTGCCGCACTCCTGCGTTGGAGTTTTCATTTACGAAAATAAGAGAAAATATTTCAAATACTAGTCGTTAAGTTCATCAGAGCGTCATATGAAGGAGTTCGACTGGAAGCTCATTGCATGTTCGAAACGCATTCGACTTCGAAATGTCAAAAGGTCAACACACATACGTCAAACGTATAATGTTCAGACAAAAGATTCTGATACACAAATATGAGACGGAGACTCGGCCATTGCAGTGGAATGAGCTGAGAATTTCACACAAGAGGCGGTCAGACATGTTACAGGATTACTTGAATGGTTGAGGCTGTCCATCTGTCAGAGAAATCCAATAACGTTCCTCGCGAATCTGTACAAATCAAAGAACCATCAGTATCCCTATACTTTTCCTCGAGTACCACAATCTTGAAATACAAGGGGAAAAGCTGTAAGCTGTTAGCATGTGCTAGAGGAACCACAAACAGTCAAGAACATAATAATCCTTATGATCCCAATGAATGACATGCAGCACAGTACTTTCTATGAACGTCAAAGTTCTGACATTTTTTTCTCCCACTGACAGTACTTAGAATGAATAACAAGGGCAACAGCAACTGACCACTTCCGTGCAAGTGTCAATCCTAAACGACACTCAATGGCTACATAAGTATCTATATATAATATTATCAACATTCAGCACTATCTCGCACCATTAATTGACACTTAACAGCTCATCTCTGTCATCTGCCATCTATCGATTTTCGATGAAAATAACGCGAGAGCCAATTAATTACTTATTCGCCTGTCTGCAGCTCATTAATACACAAACATCTTGTCCCTGCCAAAGAGGGAGACCCACCAAATAGTTTCCTTCCTCACATATTTCATTACAACTGACAGATCTATTCTCATCGTATTTCACCGAACAAACTCAATCAATCACGATTTTCCACACAGCCACCCACAAATTAGCGGTGTTTCTGCTGCTCTCCGCTTCTCTGTTCGTTTAGTTTTCTTTCTTTTTTTTTTTTTTGCGTTCATTCGTTCCGCAACAGTGCAAACATTAAATGATTGATTGAGTTCTAAAAACCAGTTATCTAATTACGTACAACGTAATGATTACGAATTAAATTATTAGAGAGCTTCGGGATGAACAGCAGAGGGAAGGAAAAGAAACCACACATTAATATTCCATCTGTCAGCGCGCCACCTGTGGTCTGCACACAGTAATGTGGTTTGATTTACTGTCATTTGGATGGCGTTTGCCGTATGAGGTTTACCTTGCAAGAGAATTCCTGAGGAAGGGTTTGATGTGAAGTGAATGTTGTAAATCGGCGAACTAGCGGTGTGAAATGAGGATGAGAAACTTAAGAAAAGTGACAGTTGGACGTCAAAAAAGTGACAGAATGGTAGAAAAACGCAGTCCATGAACAATAAAGTATCTCTGGCTATGAGATGTCAAATATTTTGACTCAAACTGGCGAAGTATCTATCAGAAGGAACATTGAAAAGTAGCAGAGAAAAATGTCGGTGGAAAATCGCTAGGATTCCGTCCGAATCGCATGTGAATCACAGGAAAGTTTAGTAAGTACATGAAGATACTAGCATGCATGCGAATAAGCCGTGAGGAACAACAGTCAAACAAAAATCACGTATTATGCAAGTAAAGACCAAAACCTGAAGATACAAGCTCGGATTCATACGAACTTGCACACTAAGTACACGAGAGCGTCCAGTGTTTTAACTGAAAATGGTGATATATCAGTTCGTCACAGTGAAAAATAACAGTGAGAAGTAGGAGTGAAATACAGACCACCCTTAGAATCCTAGGCAAGTTTTGTACACGAAAATACAAGGTTGGATGCATACAACCGAGAATGTCCAAGAATTTCGACCGAAAAATGTGATACAACAGTTCGTCACAGCGAAAAATAACAGTGAGAACTGGGAGTGAAAAATACCATACGAAGTAGAACGCCCTTGGAATCCTAGACAAGTTTTCGGTACGAAGATACAAGAATGCATCCCTATGCATATATTTCGAATGAAAATTGCATCTAAACAGTGAGAAATAGCAGTGAAAAGTAGCAGTGTGAAATGTGATCTCAGGACTAAACAATAGAACCGATTAGTTTCGTTTTAAGAAAAAAGGCATTGCAGCAAGGAGCAGCTCCTTAGCCCTGCCATGCAATAAACACCACACCATGAATGGACTACCGTCCTTTGTGTGGCCCGTTACTATTTCAAGCAACAATGGCGCATAATGAAACTCTTGCAAGCAATTTTCCTAAACAGGCAATTCCGCACGACTCTTTTGTTTCGTTTTGTTATTATCCCGACGCGTACTCCTTGGAGCGTGGAAGCTAATTGAAATTATTTCAATTGCACACTCCTTGAGGATTTATTATCCTTGATTTGTCTATTTCTTTTCATTTCTCTCCTTAGACCGTTGTACGGTCCTATACCACTGCGAATGACATCAGTTAATTAGAAAATATTTTCGCTGCAAGGACATTCTGCGAGACCAACGAAAGGATAAAATGGAAATAAAACACAAAAACCATAAACGGAAGAGTTTCCTGTCAGTTTAGTTGGGCGCTGCATTGTGGTCCTTGCTCTCCTACGCACTGTAGTAAAGTTCGTGTGATGAATTTCGGGAAATGTAACTCTGGCGATGGGAACTCTTATCCTTGTGCAAAGTTTCGCATGACTCAGTTCTAATGCAGTGTATGTCAGTCCAGTGGGTGTGGGTGTGTGGGTGGAGTAGAAACAATCAGATATCCCAGAGGAGAGAGAAGTCATTCCCTAATGTTCATCGCAACAGCTGTAAAATATTTTATGGCTCCTTCCCACAGAGTGACAGACAGACACTGGCCGATGCAGTCGGTGTGACTGATGGCATAATGAGATTTTGGTATTCCTAACTTGAGTGCCTAAAGGACTTCTTGGCACAAAGTTGGAGCGCTCACAATTAGGGCAGTTAAGTGATGGACGAGTTTTATTCGCTTGGTGTCCTTCAAAGAGGTCCTTTTTAATGATTCAATTCCATCGATTTTCACCTTCGAACTCACTCGTATCGTAAGCCTGCGATTGAGATTCCCTCCTGCCAGGTAACACATGGACTTGTATCCAGGACTTGTATCCAGGACTTGTGTTTTTCTCTCTATTTTCCAATATATCTGTGGATTTTTACGATTCACGAGTTTTCATTGTTTTCGTTTTATTGCCGCAAGGAAACGTTATTGCATCGTAAAATCGGTAATTTTCTATTTTCCTTCGATACTCCTTTTCCCCGATACTCCTGCATGAGAGGCATTCCTCAAGGTATGTGCACGGAGGACGGTGTCCAGTAGTGGTTATCGAAATATCCACAAAATAAACACCGACTCTGTGGTGTACGTGAGGATTAATTACCTTCCCAGGACCCCAAGGGACACTCTACGAGATAATGTTGCATTAGATAGTAGAAGCTTTTTCCTTCAAAGGACTACAGGGAGCTTTGGTATCTGAAGACGTAGAGAGTGACACATGGAGTGCAATTATCTGAAGACTCACACAAAATGTCATCTTGTCTCTGTCGAGAAGAAGAGGAAGTGTCAGGAGCTTGAAATTTCTATGAAAAAGCGGACATCCAAGTGGGAAATTTGAGCAAAAAGCGAGGAGATAGTGGGAAGTGGGCAACGTACATATGGGTGATTAGGGTAAGCAAAATCATCTAGGGAGCAACCTGACTCGTGGTAGGAGCCACCATAACCTTACACACGGATGATTGAAGATTTCAAGTGAAGATTTCAATCAAACGTATGCGAGGCTAGGTAGTTCTCATTTGATCTTCAGTCAGGTAGTTCCCATTTGATCTTCTAACTCGAGAGGCTTAGGAAAGATCCTTGTTGCAAACTGATTCAAAGAGCACATTGTTACCACCTCTATAGAGGTGCATTCCATTGATCCCCAGCATATAGGTTAGATGGAGTAGCCATGGAGCAAGACAAGACAAGAATCTCAGTTTTCGTAATCCAAGTCCTAAGGAAGACACTTCACTTCACTTCACTTATGTTGACACAGAAACTAGGTCGATAGCCTGAAGCTTGACAATTCTCATACTCCAGAGCCACCTTTCTCCGTTGTGGTGGTTGAGTTAGTAGCAGCGATCCCAGTGAGCGATTTCAGTGAGTTTTTTGAAGAAATGACCAAAGCTAAGAACAGATGGTAAGCCATGTTCAAGGATGAGGTTTAAACCAGACGCGAATGAGCTCCCACAGATGTTAAAGTCTGATCGTAGTTGAATGGACTATGCAGCGATGGACCTGCTGGTGTGACCTAAGCTCTCACTAGACTCACTAGCTATTGATGACAATCCAGGCATCGACGCAAGGATAGTCCAATGGCATTATCCTCTGAAAGCTAAGTTCAGAGATATCCATGCAGACTCTACTATCCGTATCCTTTTCGACATATTGGAACACTGTCACGTGGGAATAGAGGGTAATGAAATGCCCGACTATCTAAGAAGAAAAGGATCATTTGAAACATCCACAGGTCCTTAACTATTCTGCGGAATAGGTAATCATACCCTGAAAGCAGATTTCAAGAAACTAGAGAAGGAAAACAACGCAAGAACAGCGCAAACCAAGAAACTTCTGGAGGAAACGGAAAAGGTTCGAAGCATGTATCACAATGAGAAAGGGAAACCTTCGTATGCGAATGGGTTCTCTTAGGAAACTATATCTATCGGAAGAAGATCCTTGCAAATTCTGCGATGAGTCCAGTCAAATTCCAGATCATGTGCTGAGATCTTGTGGGGCAGTGGCCCACAAAAGACTGAAATACTTGAGCAAGTACCAGTTATCAGATGAGGAAATGTCATTGAATTAGAGGAAGTGCTCTACTCTCTCCGCCAAGCCGTAGTAAGAGTCAGTGACTCTCAAAAAGGAGTCCGAAAGGAGTCTCCTGCGAGGAGAACTCTAATGAGGACACGTACCTCTCCAAGGCGACAGTGTGCGGGAGAGAACAGATCAAAAGGTCCCCCTTCTACAAACAATAATAACAGTAACACTGACACTAGAACCAGGAAGCCTAGAGCGCCAAAGATTGCAAGGTCAGATCATATGCCCAAGTAGCTTCAGAAGTCCCCGGGTCGCAGACACATCTAAATTGACTCCATGATGGGTGCCAGGGTAGCTAAGCAATAACTCTCCGAGGATACCATGCCCCACTTAACAATACCCAATGTCCGAATGGGAATGGGAAGGACAACCAGTTAGTTCGTAGATGTACACTTCGACAATTTTTGTATAAGCTATCTTGACTTAGAAGGGATACTTCTTGAATGACCTAGACGACGATCACGTCTCCAAGATTAGTAGCTAAGCCTACGAGTCAAACCCACATAAAGTCAGCTGTAGTCAGCCTTTATGTCTTTATTTGTATGTAGGTAGACCTCGGACATACTTCCCTAAAAATGGTACCACAATGAACCCAGCCCTTGGAATATGTGAGCCCTACCACTTGGTTGGGACTACCTACCATACTCGTCAAATGGATTGGAATGGACATGGATTACAAGTTGTATGGCAAGAAAAAAACACGTAGAGGATGGGTAATGTGAGGGAAAATTTATATCAAAAAATAAGTAATTTTCTAAAGAATAACTAAATAAGGACTTACAGTACAAATAGCATCAATAAAAATGTGACTTACATCAGTTTGTGGTCTTGATTGTAGGCTTTCTATTCCTGATCGTCTCCAGCAGGCCATGGTGGTGAACACAACACAAATCTCACAAAATTTAACCCAACTTGCACTTATCATCGAAGGATGAAGGGGACAACACTAAAGAAAGCACAATTTCCACCTCAAAATGAATGATCGAGGGGATTTTTTTCTTCTTTTTGATCAGGGGCTCACACACATGGAAAAATCGAGGAGATTTCCGAAGAATTTCCACAAAATTTCACTTCAAAACGATCGAGCGAATGGGCAACAATCAAAGACAGTCGCCAGGTGAATTTATTTTCCCGGAATCACACCGAAAACTGGGAAATTAATTGATTTTCGACGAAATCGCGCAGACCACGTACCCGAACCGCACGATCACGATCATGTACTGCTAAAAGCTTTGTCGAACAATGAAACAATAAAAGCACTGACTGATCGGGCATTACGGTTCGAGCTCAAAGCTTTTTGCGGTGCTTTGTGAGAGAGAAACAGTTTTTGTGCGATGTGAATGAGGGAGAAGGAAGGTTTTGTTTTGATGGAATTGCGCCGTTTTTTGACAGATGTGGACGGCTTTGTTTGAGTCTGGCTTTGTATGTAGAAGATCGGTTTTTCTTTTTCACAGAGCTTTCGGAGTTTGGCTAAAGTTTGAGGAAATGCTAAATAGAGGAAGGGATTGGGTGGGGAATTCAAGTGTTATCTGTTGCTTAGGCAGCCCAAGTTGGACGCAACAGACAAGTAAGGGAAAAGCTGACAAATGTCAAGAGAAACGGAAGCTTTTATGTAAATTTGTTTGTTTGTCATTGCCACTGAGATTACAGATTGACTTCTCAAGGAAGTTGAACATAGGAGATTTATTCCCAACTTTTGGAGAATACAGCTTCTATACACTAGCCATGGGATCATATAGTCCAACATTTTCTACAGGATGACCGAAATAATGCCAAGGGCAGCCGATTTATATGAATAGAAGCCCAGGAGGTATTAACTTCTGCTTTCGTTGTCTAAATATGTTTTTAGGATGCCGATTGCAGGGCCTGAAACCCAGTGCATGGGCAGGAAACTGTGTTTCCATTAAAAGTTCCATTGACTCTCTAGAGGACTCCGTTTAAGTCTTGAATAAAGGACAAGCTAGGGTGTTGCTTTGGACATGAACTTACTCAAACAGGCAGAGCCCATTATGATTTCAATGGGACAGACTCAAGCCGAGGATCCCTTCAATAGATTTATTGTATTCCTTAAGACAGTCCTTGTATGGTTGCTGACATGTAAGATCTCTCTAGTAACCCTCCTCGGGTTGGATAGATCTTCGTTCCACCGAGGTGTAGGTCTAGTGGTCTACCTCATCCTGTGATTCTCTGTGATGCACTCCTTAACCTCTTTTGCCTCAAACCCTTGCCTGCCTGGTTCTCCTTTTCTAGTTTCGTCAATGTTCCTCCATTTAGGACTCATGAAGGGTTCTGCTGGCTGTCTTCTGTGTAAGCCCTCTGGAATGTGTGTATCCTTGTGTTTGCTTTATTATCTCAATGATATCGATTCAAATTCTCGGTCCGAGTAATCCTTCTCAAATCCTTCCAAAAGAGAGCATTTTACCAACCGCTTCCCTAAGCCCTTCAAATGAAGTACCAGCAGCTCTCTCGCAGTAGAAAAACTTATTTCGAAATATAACTAAACTCTGATTAAAAACAAAAACACTCCACGACTACGATACTGCACTCGAAGGACATGCAGACACATTTTACCATCCCCAACCGCTGGCTGTTGCTAGTTACAAACATGCACTGTACGTGTGTGCACATGTTACCCACTAAGCTCTCAATCGTAGAGCAGGATATGCAAAATCGTTAACAGATTCCAGGATAATAGAAAAATTCTCAGAAAGAATATTCCAACAAAAAAAGGACGAAAACTGCTACAAACCACATGCAAATTGCGCAACAAAGTGCACTCTTGAGTGCATTGGATATAGCTCTACGTCCTTCCTCCTGACAAAGGATTGTGTGCCCTCTCTCCCCTCTCGACACGATACACAGAATGCGAAGTTGATAAATGAATTTGAAACAAAAAAAAAAAAAACAAAAAAACAGAACAACATGTATGGAGAAAGGATTCACTGTTCTGGAAGTAGGAAGCTCTTTAACAGATTGAAACAAAAAATTTTGTCCTTTACGACTGCCACTACACGGCGAGGAGTCCCAAACTAATTTGCATGTTGTTGGGGTATATTTGCGAAGGACTTTCGCCCGAGAAAAGCCTTTAAGCTTGGTTCCCTTTTTTATTTTTTGGTTAGTTTCCCTTTTAGGGGGAAAAATAAATATTCGGGAGTTTAGGGCGATTTTTTTCGACGCGAATCCTTTTTCCTAGAAAGGTGTGCCTAAAGGTAAAAATGAGTTTTGATCACACACATGCATGGGAGGCGCCAATCCTGTCATAGGCAGCCGTGACGAAGGTTTATTGGAATATTTATGTCACATCGAGGGTGTACTTCACAAGGATTACCTAATGTCTAAGTAATTGCATTTGCATACACAGCCAGAAGCACGTGTCAATCGAAAGGATTGGGCTCGATGTGAGGCGAAGGTCCTGCAGTGAGTTGTCAAAGTGTAATTAGTGCGAGAGCAACCCTAATGAGGATAATATGATCGATTAGCTTTAATTGATTTATGAGACTCCTACCCTCTTACCTGTGTCCGAGCTAAAAGGACCTTTTGTCACATTAATCTCAATCGATTGTTACCTTTCCTCAGACTTGAGAGTCCTTTTATAATTAAATTATTCAGCAGAATATACAAAGACGAATGTGTCTGCTGTTTTTTTTTTAAAGAAAAAAAGGAGCAAAGAACTTGGAAATTCTCCGAAAGATTTATGCGAAGTTAAGGATGTTAAGGATGTTCATCATTTTGAGGAGAAATTGGTTTTTATGGTTTCGGCTGAGATGAATATAAATCAATTTTGAATTATTGACGCGAGAAGGATGTTGTCCATTCCCCCATCCCACTTTGCAGTTAATCATGGTGGATGCTGTCAGGACATGACGTACTAAGGTATGAGCGATGCAAAGGGTGTTCGATTGATGGGATAGCGAGGACAATCAAGGGAAGTGATTGGTTTTCTTTCTGTGGGGAGGAGGTGCAGGACTTTTGTTCAGAAAATACCAAACAAGAGAAGTTTGCTGACCATGCATTCGACACACACAATCAGGCTTTAGGAACCAACCATCTTCTACAGTACAATGGGTGGCTCATACGGATGCCAATAAGTTGTCTGCAATTGTCTCCATAGCACCATTCACTCGGTCTGTAAACATCCTTGACAACCAGGGTGACTTAGTGAGGTGAGGTAGTAAGGGACTTCATCTACCTCGGCTCTGCTATAACCTCGGAACACAACACCTCAGCTGTTTCTTTCGTCTAAGAAGGCAATTGAGTAGCAAAGCCCTATCCCGAAGAACCAAGGAGACTCTCCATAAGACACTGATCATCCCAGTCCTACTTTATGGCGCTGAAGCATGGACTCCGTCTAAAGCGGATGAAGAGATCCTCAGTAGTTTCGAGAGAAAGATTCTTCGTCTAATTTTCGGTCCCGTTTGCGTTGACGGGCTTTGGAGGAGGAGATTCAACAGAAAAATGCGCATCAGCCGTTTAAGATGGCTAGGACATGTAGAGGACACCACTGCTCCGGCCCGTAGAGTCTTCGAATCAAACCCTCAGGGACAACGCAGTAGAGAAAGACCTCGCGCTAGGTGGCGCGCTTAAGTAGAAGGGGACCTCAACCGATTTGGAGTGCGCAGCTGGATGTAGTTTGCTAAGGACCCGGCTAGCTGGAGAGACTTGTTGGTTGAGGCCCAGGTTCACCCCGAAGGCTGACTTCATAAGTTACCCATTCGGCAATAGAGTGGCATATGTTTGGGTCTCTCTGATCCCTTTGTGACCAGCGGCCTAAACTATAGTCAAAGGTTCAGCCTAGTGACCAAATTCAAAGACCGTGCTAGGAAGGCCGCGATTGCCCTCTATTCATCAAGGAAGGCTTGGGTCTCCGGTTCTGGATTGTCCACTATCGTTATGTACGGAGTCTTAGGCTGGTGGACGGCACTGGACAAACAGACCCACGTTGCAATACACGAGAAGGTTCAAAGACTATCCTGCGTTTCTATAACGGCCGCCCGTTCATTAAGGATTTCGTTCTTTCCTAGGAAAACTTGACCCACGTGTCAGCTATGTAGCGAAACGAATGGAAGTGTACAACGCAGTGGAAAGACTAGCAACTTGGTGGCACAATCCCTGGATTGGTGAGTTCTTAAAAGGAATCTTTCCTTGAACTATCCAACAAAGTTTTGCAGCTAAAGTTGTTCGTTGATCTCGGAGTTTTTATCTTGAAATGAGGCTCCATTCTACTCAGCGAAGGTGCTGTCTGGAAAACGAGGAGATCTCCTCAGCTTGGCGGCTCAGCTGCCTCTCCAAAGCCAGACTCAAACAAAACGCGGAATTTGAATCAAGCAAGGAACAGCACCGTAAAGGAACAGCACCTTGCTCTCGCTGATGATCGCAGGAGTTGGTATAGGATCGAGCTTGTAGCTTCTGTTCAAACACATTTTGGAATGTGGTCGTTACGCATGAATTTGTTTTGACTGTTTTAGTCTACCAAATGGCCTAGTCCCCCGTCAGTAATGCCCAAGAATCGAACTTTCTTCGACAAGTTGGTGTGTGTACCCCCTTGTCTTTCAGTTTAAGGAGAACAGTCAAGTCACGATGTGTAGACCAAGAAGTTTCCACTGAAGTTTTAAGAAATTTACTGAGTGCGGACCCACTCTTATCCTGGCAACTCTTCAGTACTGCGTTGTTTCCACAACAATACCTTTGCGAAACCCAAATCAAAACTATGACAAGCCCCGTGCAGCTTAAAAGCCTTTGGAACCATCGCACCTCTCTGCCAACAAATCCTCATTTATTCCACGACCCCACGTAGTTCTGTCAAGATGGAGGGGACACATTTGTTCCTTCCTACTAAGCGCCAGGATATGAAAGCTCAATTCACCCTCTCTAATAGTGTGCGTAGCTACTTTAGCCGCACACCTGGTATCACCATCGAAACCAATCAAACAGGTGAATTGGAAGAAATCGCATTGTCCCACCCAGTGTACACCATCCAGAGTGAGACTAATCCCCCTGTGTGTTTAGAAAAAAAAGAAAAAATGGCAAAGACCGCAGGAGCAGCTCTACGCAATTCATTGTTCCCCCAAAAGAGTCCTGAAGATGTTCGGGGATCCTTGAATTTCCCTTCCAATCTCGCCTTTGTTTGCGCAAGCAATTTGATGATATTACGAAAAAGAGGAGAGAAAAAAAAACTTTCATAAATTTCAAGGATATCCTTCGTTTTTCAAATTTTGATTGAACGTGTGATGAAATCAAGTGTCAAAGGACATCTGGCGTCCTTTTGTAAACTGAATTCGAAGCAATTCTCAATGGGCGGGCGGGGCGGTGGTCCTTTATTCACTTTTGTTTGCAGCAGGATGTCGGCGGGCAGGAGGCGAAATCACAAGTCCTTTACGTGTACCATCCAGAGGTCATTTGAACACATGTCCCAACGCAAACCTCAGTCGATGAATATTTCCTGCTGCTCCTCGTGTGCTCCTTCTCTCGACATCTTTCACAAGTCATTTACAATTCCCTAAATGGCGTTATCCTTCCACAGGGAGCAACGACAATAAGGAGAGACAGACAGAGCGAGAGAGAGGACACTTTTAGTCGTTTTCACATGTGTAACTGGCTGATCGGCGGTGTAAGGACAACAATGTGCCCGGGAGGCAGTTCGAGCCCATAAAACCAATATCAAATGGGTGGTAGTTAACGTGTTTCCTTTTCGTTTTTGTATTTTTGGAAAACGAAAGTGAGTTTGTCGGTGATGTCCTTTTTTGGTGCCTTTTTTGCTGTGACAGGTCGATTGTGATTCAAGTGATAGATGATGAGTGGTCGAGATTGTATCGCAAAAAAGGACATAGTTGGCAGAATTTTAAATTTATTTTTATAAAGACCGGCCCTCAGTCCCCAATCAGTGAGATTGATGGGGTCGCACTCAGTTGGAACTCCAAACAATCCTTGAATGAGAAAGTTTCCCCCTGCACATCCTGTGCAATCGTTAGGAAACTTTTTAAAGCACTCTGCCCATCCGAATGGGAGCACAACTTCCAAAGAATACCAATTCTGTGCATCGTTGCCTTGCATTATACAAATATCCTTGTTTGCTCGAGATGAGATGATATTCCAATCGAAGTGCATATCCATTTCGGAAGGAAAGACACTTCGGCAGATCGGTGTGTCACTTTAGAATTTTCCCAATAAACCGATGAAAGTGTCCTTCGCAAGGATGGACTGACTCGTCGGTGGTAATGAATGGATGATTTCATTAGAAAATTAGTTTTTGGTTTCTCTTTAAGTGTGCCACCGAGGTGGTTGTTTACCCAAATTCGTTCCTAATGTCCTGCGAACCTAATTAGTGTCTCGGTAATTATCCTGGTGGGGGATATTCCCTCATCCTGCTGGTGGTGTGAGGGAAATTTAATATTCTGCGAGCACATTTACACTTCTTCGTTAAGTGTTTCACCAAACCAACATTTTACGAAAAAAAAAGGACATTTTAATATTAAATATCCTTGCCATTGGCGCTGATGAATAAATGGATGATACATGCTAAGTATGATGAGGATTCATAAATCAGGAGGCAGCAGATGGTTCTTATAAAAACGAAAGTACTGCGTGTACATACAAATCCGAAGTCAAGTGGAGAAAAAGGACATAAATCATTCCTGTGTGTGTGTGGCTGTGTGATGGATTGTAATAAAGAATCATTTTTTTTTTTTTTAACAGGATATTAGGGAAACTCAAAATTCGAGAATGAGACTCAAAATGAAAAGCAAATGTCGGTCGAAAGGAATTATGAACAAGTCCTTGCGATGAATTCCCAAAAATACATATTTGATGGAAATTAAAACGATTTGTTGGATATTTAATGGCCAGGATGATGGATGAGTTGCTTTGGGCTGCTTTGGTTGTTGAAAAGCTGGAGAATTGCTCTCAGAGATGGGAATGGGAATACAGGAGGGCCTTCAACCAAGGAAGAGGCTTCAGTTGTAGAAATAGGGAACACAGTACTATTTCACGAGTAACCAAGCCCATGTACCAGCAGCTTCCAGCAACAAAGAAGGAAAAGACTATCCAGTCACAAGCCCATGCGAACAGAATTTAAAAAAAATGGGAAGGTTGGGGGGAAACACTAGAAAGCCAAACGGTTAGGCCGCCTAATTTCAAAAATCTCAACCAAAATGTCAACCAAATCAGAAGGACGGCATTTCTAGAAGAGGAACTGTAAGCCTGGACACCACAATGCACGATGTACTCCTAGAAGTCAAAGACTGAACGAAGTCACGACGAAGGATAAAACCTACCAAGCTCTGGGCAAGGTTGGGTTAAAAGTAGATGCCAGACCAATACTTGATCAGCTGTGGTACCTACATAAGGTTTTGGCAAACAAGAGTGTACTCCATCGGAACTAGTCCCAAGGAGAACTGGAAACTCTCATGATATGATTTTCCCTAGCAAATCCAAGACTCCGACGAAAGAGCAAGGGATTACAATAGCGTGGTAGACTTATCTAAACGTCTAAGCCCTACACCTAAAGGAAATAGCTGCGAAGGGTGCCCTACGCTTGAAGCAATCTAACCTGTGGAAGGAGAGCGACATGGGCTACCGTACCATGTTCGCAGTTCTATCTCTGGACTTCAGTCCAAGAGAGGATTGGATTACCAGCATCTTGACCTTCACGGACGGGTCAAGCGCTGAGGAAGGAGTAGGTTCTGGCACACATTCATCTGAAACCGAAATGGCCCGAAATCTGAGACTTCCAAGCCACGGCGGTGTGTTCCAAGCGGATGATCGACATCTACATTGACAGTCAAGTCGCCTTGAAGGCCATCTCATCCACAGCCGTTAAATCAAAATTGGTTAAGCGATGCCATTAGATTCCACGACACAGCGCCATTCAAGAGCAATGGTAGTCGTCTGTGTTCCACCGCCCCCATCTCTTGTTAAACACAAAGCATGAGATGCCTCAAAAGCAAGAAGAAAAGCTTTGACACATCGTTCCTCAGCTTACGGATGGCATGACGAAGTCACATAGCTCCGTGCCAAGTGTCATCAAGCAACCATATTGTAAAAGTCCTCTGGATGGAGAGTCGTCATTACCGAACTATAAAAGGACTTTACAGGTGTTTCCTTGGCATCAAAAGTCTTGGTCTTGCCAAGAAATATCACGGAGACTCTCTATAAGACGTTCACCATGCCGGTCTTGGTCTATGGACCTACGTGCAGAAGCATGAACGTTTTGAACGCAGCAATGACGGGCTTTAGAGGAGGAGATCTAATAGCGAACTCTACGAGCTGTACAGAGGCATCGACCAGGTCAGGACATGTAGAGCACCAGCCCGAAGAGACATCGATTCTAACTCGTTTGAGCGATGTAATACACGGAGATCTCGCTTTAGATGGGCCGGACAAGACGAAAAGGACCTCAACCAACTTAGAGCGTGCAACTGAAAACAGCTAGCCAAAGATCGCTCTAAATCGAGAAGCTGATTTGTTGAGGTCCAGGTTCATCCCAAACGTCCTTAGTCAGTAAGAAATACAAAATCACCGACGGTGTACCATACGGCTCTGTACTTGGACCCCTACTTTGGACCAACAGTAGAAAAGTATTCTGTAGCGAGACGAAAATAGTGGCATCTGCTTGTTAGCACTGTTAGAGGAGACACAAAACTTTGAATGTCGTGGCTAGCCGCCTACTTAGATGTCTGTTTGGATCGCGGATTCCAAAGATTCCAAGCTATTTGCTATGTGGAGCCTAAGACTCTGAATGGATGACTACCTATAGAACCTACAAGACTGTAGACAGGACAGCCTTGTGGTCACTATGGAGACTGTATTCACATTCCTTTTTTCAAACTGTGTCCAGCAGAGTTTGAGAACCCATGCTTAGGTTTTGAATAGTACAAGCCAGATTGGGAAGAACAATTTAATGTAGGTTCCTAGTTTCGTCAGTACAATCGTCCGACAGTAAGATTGACAACAGATCCTGAAAGTTTTCTCTCGTGCTTAAGCCACAGCTTGACTACTCGCTTCGCAGCTCTAAGTCTAGCTTGGGATACACTTCAGGCTGCAACCAGTGTATGTATGTTTTTAAGTACTTTGCTTGCATCTAACCTTCTTTTTGACTTGAAATTCGCCTCGACTAGGGCACTGTGTCAGTCCTGTCGAAGAAGCTCAAGTTAGGCAGCTTTGGCAGAGTGGGGCTTTCATTGCCCTTTCGTAGTTCCCTCTTAAACCATTTCACTTGGCCTTGCATGCAGGCGATTTGAAGATAATCGGTTCGTGGCAAGACTGACCTGCCCCTTCACTCCATAGGTCAAGCCCTTCCTCCAGATCCTGTCCCATTCCAGACCATTGAAGTCATTTTCCAAAACTTGTGTGTTCTTTTCAAACAAAACTTTCATGGATGGTTTCCCTTCAACCTTTCAAAGTTCGCAACGAACAACGCATTCCTGGAAATTGACATTCCTCCTCTTGACAGAGCGGAATACATATATTTTTTGTTGATCCTTGTAAACGACATTCTTCCGCATAACACCAACGGAAGTTCCTTGAGGTTTCATTGATTGAGAAAAGTCTGGCATTTGATTTCGCCAGTAGGTTGGGAGTGGGGTGTCCTCCATCCAGCTCCTTCCAGCGCCCACCGATCAAAAGGTGAAAAATGCCACCCCATCCTGCCACATAACCTTTGATTTTTTTTTTGACAAACAGAAAGGAAAACTTTTGTTCGTCCTTTTTTTTTGCCTCAGGAACCTCATTTCCTATTTTGTACCTGAAAGTTAAGTTCCATCTGACTGGGTGTGTGTGGGTGGGTGGGACAAATCAACCACTTGTCCTTACAAGGGGAAATGTTCAAAGCGAAAAAGGACTTCAAACTCACTTTCGAAAGGAAATCAAAATTGATTGGTGAGGCGGCTGGCTGACTGGCTGGCTGGCTGGGTGGTGAGGAATACATTGACATATTGTCCTCATAATGAATTCAACTGTGAACAATGAACAAGGGATTCTGGGGATTCCTTAGACGGTTCTGTTTGCGGTACAACGAATAGATCGATCTACCTTTCTTTTGGTTAAAAGGTGATTCGTGTTTTTTTTTATTCTTATTTCGGTTCAATCCATCAGTGGTTGACAAATGAATTGTGATGTAGTTTGGTAGATAAACTGGTTGTTGGCTGGCCATTGAAGGGAGGAAGTTGCCAATAAAAAGCAATTTCGATTCAATTGAGTTCACTGGGTATGGGTGGTCCTTGAAAGTTTAAAAGCACTTAACTCCAATCTCTCCCACTTAGTGGCGTCCTTGTCGGTACTTAACTCTCTCACTAAATGCGAATCCTCGATGCGCTCTCTCATTACCTGCACTTTTAGCAATCCTTAGTGTTTTTCGCAGGAGCGGAGTAATCCTGTTGCATTATTAATTTGTCCTTTGCTCTAAGCTGTGCATTTAGAGGGATCTTCGCATTGCATTTGTGGTACGTGACTCGGTGTCCTTTCGGGGAATTTATCCGCAAAGCTTAGTCCCTCAGTGGGCATCGAAAAAAGGACGTCACTCCTTGCCTGGTAAGAGGTGTATATACAGCCATCATTGACAATCCTTCAAGGTCAGTCGAAATTTATTCCAAAAAATTGTATTTTTCATTTGAAAACTTTACGTTTGTCTCCCATCCCGGGGGGTGTCCTGTATAATTTTCGTTTCTGAACATATTCCGCTCTTCTATTGGCAAAACAGCGAAACAGCAAAACAATTCCGCAGATGGCATCTGTGGTCTTGGCCAAAATGAAATTCGCTTCGGGTTAGTATTTTTCGAGGCAAATAAGGATTTTTGTTTTCATTTTGTTTTTCCTAATAAACTACTGAACGGAGGGGACTGTTCTTTATGTTGCTTGCTGCGTGCAAGGATCTGCAATAAACCCGTGTACAGTTCACTAATTAGAAAAAACACAGACATTAATTGTGTGGGAGGAATACGAACACGTCCTGGGGCGACAGTGGGGTGTAGTGTGGTGGGTAATTCGAAACGCGTTGCACTCTGTGCGGGGATAATGTTGTCCTGGCGGCAAGAAGGACACTTGGACATGGTACGAATGTACGGGGGATTTTATGGTTACGGATAGTGGAAAACCACAAGTGACTCCAATTGGTTGGGTAATGGTGTTTCTGACGAGTCGTCTGGTGGTGATTTTTGGAAAAAAAATGTCCTTTTCCATGGGAGAGCAACTCAATTTAAGTTTAACTGGGTTTTGGTGTGGCCGTGGCGAACACGTGTTTCCCACGATGGGCTATGATGTCACAGTAAAACACGAAGCACGAAGGCTACTGCAATGTGTGAGGCTTGGAATGGTTGAATCTAGAAGGCAAACTGTACACATGTCATTGCCCCGAAACTCTGTTAAATGTGACTAAGTAGGTGCAGTCAGTGCAGCCATTGGAGAACCATTAGGACAATGGCTAATCCACTCAACACTACTTCATCGAAAGACTGATGTATCGCCTCTTCTTTGATACACTAAGACTGCTCTGTATGAGTCGATAGAAGCCACCCGACATGGTCTAGATCCGGGAAAGATAGAACTCTGTGTATCGAGAAGACAGTGCACATGAAGCTATGAAACAAACCCAGAACAGGGAAGTAGTCAATGGCACAGGACCTTAGAAGATGAAGGGGCTACTGAACATAAGACAAGTCGGGACTATGCCAAGATTAAGACAAAGACAGGATGACCACAAGAGAGAGTGTTAGCACCTATATTGTGGAGTAGGATTACAAGTGAATATCTTAACAGGCTGGCTAGTCTTCCTAACAAATGTCAAGCTTATACTGGAAGCATAGTATTGACGTCTAGCAGAGGGTAAAGCCACCGGTCAAGACAATAATAGCATCATTCATGGTAAAGGGAACTCTCCAACGGTTGGCATGACACGAAGCTGATACAAGACCAAGACCTTGAGTACCAAGGATAGGAATGAAACTGTGAACTAGTCTTCTCAGCTTAATAGGGTGAAACTAACTTTCCCAAGCACTGCCTTGAAGGTGTTAGGCTTCACACTAAAGATACTCCTACCGATGGCAAGAAAAAAGAGAAAAACAAGGTGATTTTGGAGTAGATTTCACGGTCGATCTATGGTTCTATGGCAACCAGTCAAACCCTTTAGCCTGGAAGAGACTGGAAAGAAACTTGACAGAAGAGGCGTCGGAGGATTTCGAAGGATTTCAGTGAAAGCGTTGAAGAGGTTCCCTCACAAAGTGCATTCCATTAGCTACAGCCTTCTACCGCTTTTCCCGAATCTCAAAGACGCTGTGGACGATTTTCGGTCGAAATTCATTATGACCGACTAAGCCCATTTCTATCCGGAAGGGGGCACTGAGAATCTACGTACCATTCACGAAGAGGCATAACTGGATGATCCGCCATTTCCGCCAGGGGTGACATCGGGCCTCATTTTTTTGAGGATGCCGTGGGTAACATGGTTACTGTGACTGGTAAGCGATACAGAACCAAGATCAACGAGTCTTAAGTGCCACAAAGTGATGGCTTGTGACTGAAGGACATACGTCTCCAACAAGAAGGTGGAACCGTCCATCTCCAGATTTTGAAATTTTTTGAAGTCACGGGTTTAGGAAAACAAGCTTCTGACTCTCGAAGCTCTCAAAGGTAATATCTGACAAGAGTGCGAGAACAAATTAAATTCTTTTTAAGGATAAAGCGGGTGAGTGGCACCCTGTATATGGACGAGCAGAGATCTGAGGAAGAATCCAGACGCTTCTGCAACTACCAATGGTTCGAAATATGGAGGGATGTCTACAGTTTCATGGACTTTCTCAGAGATTGACTGAAATGCTTTCTCAAAACAAGTCATAGCCTCGGATTATTGTCAGAGACTTGGTATTTTCTAGGACTCAAACCTTAGAGCCCTACTCTGTCTGACTTAAGAACCACGGCGACTGGATTGTCCGATTTGAAACTACAAAACTTGGTGAAATGAACAGCACTACCTTACCCCAAGCTGCCCCTTTAAAACAAGTTCTACTGAAAGTTCTATATCCAGGGCTATGGGACTCTTCAAACAGGCCCTACTTTCTCTGATGGAGTTCGCTTTAGAAAACCTAAAGTCTATATGACTTGACTTGTCTACAGACCTAGCTATGATGGTAATGGGCGTTCGTCTTCATTTGAGGCTTAGACTCAGGCTTGGTGTTACTGTCTTTGAAGCCATTCAGCCAAGCTTGGCCAGTGAACGCATAGCCCCTAATCTGTAGACCTCCTGACACGGAATGTACCACCCAGCATCTAGCTCTAGCAATGTGAATGACTAGGCGTTGCTAATAGTGAAATCAGTAAGGACGAATCAAGCAGGAAATATTTTCTCAGGCAAGGACTTTTCACTGGTGGGGACATCGTTAAGGAAGGATGCTCGGCGTAGACCAATGCCAGAATGAGTGTCGATTACATCTCTTGGCCAATTGGCGCCGTAATTGTCCTTCGATTAACAAATATTTCTCCCGTATTCTGGCAAGGAAATGGGAATAAAACTGCCCATTCCTTACCAAAATATGAGCTTAATACTGTCAAACAGTTGTGGTTGAATGCTGGACCCACGTTGGGCGCCAGATACCAGGGAAGATGACTTCTCTAGGACCATGCTTTACTCTTTTTGTTACATGCTTGGGGATCCTTTGAAAAAGTCTCAATATTTCCTCAATAGCTTTGGGATATGGTAGCTTTGTACCCTTTGGACGAGTAGCCCACCAGTCTTTCGCATGAAAAGTAATAATTTCAATAGTTTCATGCATTCCATGATTAAATATGAAAATTCCTTACAAAAGCGCTTGCACAAGTAAACAGATGGAGTTCTGTCCCCAAGGATAATGCTCGTAGGTGGCTTCTTATCCAGAATCTGTTTGTGTTGCTGAATATCTCCTCATGCGAGCGAAACATTCCAAGAAACTCGTTCAAAGAGACAAAACCGTCCAAACTTACATGCTGGTAGCCAGCAACCCCCTTCCAAATGCCTGATAAAAATTAACTTCTGTGCTGGGGAGTCATGTGGAAGAATGGCTTCCGGGTACAGCGACAACAAATTCGGTTTCAAAAAAAGAGGACGAAAAATCTGTCACAGATCTCCATCGAGCCCGCAGCAGTACTAGTCATGGACAGTAAACTATTTGCATTGCCTCAAGGCGCAGTCGAAGGGATTCCATTCCGCCGCTCCTCCCTGGCGCTCGTTCCGAAGGAACTCGTACGAGAACCCCCAGCCGGCGGCGGCAGCAATGACTCAGCCAAGTTCCTGAATAATTCATCGTATTTAAATCATATTCAATTTTCGCAACTCAATCAAATGGAATTTCCACTCTGTGTCGACGAAAATTGATTTCCATGGAATGCGATTAGGTTCTCGCTGCCAGGAGAATGGGGGAGACGGTGTCCTTCCCCTGCAAACCAAGGACACAGAGTTCATACAAACATTGGCGCACAAAACAAAATAAAGTAACAACTCCACCCATAGCCACTCGTACATGTAGTACTCCGAACGACGTCTACCATGTTAACAGTCAATGGCGATGTCCTTGATGATGGTGATGATGCCGATAATGATGATGGGCCACGTTTGCACGTTTTTTGTTTTTGTTTGTTTCATTGGATACCACCCCCACCACTCGGGCAATGTCCACACTGTTGCTGTTGATGACTCTGTTTACCTTGGCAGGACGCACAGTGTCCTGGCAGTCCTTTCTCTTGCTCTGGCCATTGTTGTTCATCGAATTAACATGGATTCAGTTAAAGTTTAATATTTACGAAACCACATTAAAGTGCTGCGGCAACACGAGTCCTTGCTGGAAACCCAATAGGAACCTCTCACCACTAATGGCATCTCGAAGGAACACAATACATTACCCAAACGATAAGAGCATCTCTCTAACGATGGAATTCATTGTGGGGAATACATTATTAGCACCCGCGCGCTTCCATCATATCCTTCGGAGGATTTCGCTTTCGAAAATCCCTTCAAAGGAAGACGAATAAGAAAAACGCCAGCTGAAATATTAATTCAGTAAGAGGCTCAAAATTACGAGTATTGCGATAAAATTTAGTATCCTCTCTGTGTGAGTGTCTCAAGGATCGATGTAATTGAATTACAGATTACAGTTGGAGGAGATGAAAGTGGATTTATTCGCTGGCGTTCGAATATCCTTAACACCAGAAGCCATCTCGTTTCGATTGGATAATTTGAAAATGATTCCAATGGCGCACAGGATATCGGGTTCTGGTTATTTAATTACTATTTTGGTTGCTGCATGGTTAGGACGGAGGATGATGATATCTTCATCTTCAGAGAGAAAAAAAAAATGCCTCCAGGCAGCCAGGATAATGGTATTGTTCAGGGAAGTTTACATGGTTAAAGGGATGTCCTTGGGATGCAGTACTCAGAGGGAAGACGAATTCTGAATTCAAGTCTCTGTCACTATATCTCTGGAATGGAGACTCGGGTAAAGTACTTGTACATCCCAGCTTTCGTTAATCCTGGTCGAAGATAGGTTTTCCAATAGGGACATAACAATTTCGTACTTAAGTAAAGCACAAACTGAACCTTTTTTTTTATTATCAGTCAATGTCATGACGTCAGTCAAGGTTTATAGTTTTATCGTGGTGAAGTTTACGATCCAGCAAGGCTTAGAAACTTCTAAAAATTGCTAACAAAATTCTGAGCCACTGTTGCGTCTGTAGAAGCTCTTACTTCGATTTTCGGTTGTAACAATCGTCTTACCAGACAGTCTCTGCGTGCAATAGTTTCATAGATTCAAGTCAACAGATTCACAATTGAATGTCCTTGTGCCAGTGAGACAACACACAGCTCGAAGGACCACAAATATCGCAGCCACAAGGGTTACAGTTCAATATGAGCCAAATCAGTCGAATCCACGACGTCCACAGGAGTTGGGAGTCTCTCAGTCTACATTGTGATGATCACCCTTACAAGATCAAATCAACTCAAGAATTGAAGCGTGTTGATCCTTTAAAATACTAGGAACTCCTCCAAATGGGTTCTGCAAAGGTTTGACGATATTCCTGAATTTCATCAAAAAAACCATCCTCAGCGGTGTTGCGGTCATGTTATGGTCAATGAAGTTCGCTTTCGAGCCAACTTGGAAGACTACTTTTGTCCAGAATTTGATGGACTAGACTTCAGAAATATGTGGTACCAACAAGATGGTGACACAGTCCACACAGCTGTTCGGCCAATTCGGTATTCGTGTAATCTCGAGAAATGGTCCAATCGAATGGCCATGGATTTCTTTTTGTGGAATTATGTTGAGTCCTTGATTTATACCAACAAGCGAGCAATATTAGAGGAGCTAAGGGATAATATCGAACGAGAAATTGCCATCGATCCGGCTGAAATGTCTAGAAGAGTGGTGAAGAATTGGCTCCAAGGAATCGATGGCTGTAAACATGCTCGCGATAGTCATATGACCAAGTGTGGATTCCTTAGCTAAATTCAACATATCTACTTCATGTAGAATACATTTCAGCCCGATATCTCACTTAGTCTCCGTTTTAGGTAAATACAAAAATGTTATGTCCTTATTGAAAAACCCTTTATATCCACGCAAACAGCGCCATAGACCAATTGGCCAAACTAGTGGATAGTGAAGCCTCTAATGGAAGAGTGCTTGAATGGGACTAAGTTTATACTAACAGAAGAAATGAGACTCAAAAAAGTGTTCTCGAAAGGGAATACCTTTGCTGAGGTCCACAACTTATTGACGGTTCCGCTTAGAAATGCGGTTCAAGACAGTGTCACGTTTTCAGCGACCAAATTTAGACTCTAAATAGTTGAGAAAGGCTAGACTAGACCTAAATTTATTTAAAACATTAATTTTGTTGGCTCAGAACTACATATTTGCAGTAATTTACAGATTTAATGTTGTAGAAACAATGTGGAACATATGGAACTAAAAGTTTCGAGGTTCGAATCCAAGCCAACACACCCAAAAGTTTTTCCACGACCCAACCTCTCGCTAGCATCTGACAAACATCCCATCTGAGACGGCATTAAACAGTAGGCCCCTGCCATTGTCCTTCACGCTTGCGACACGACTGACTGTAAGAAGGCAAGCCCTGGACCCCATATCATAAGTTTTGATAACGAATCTACAAAGCCACGCCTACTTTTGCTTAAGAAAAAGACTCTCCGTCGTTTTTTTACTCAAATATCTCAAAAAATTGACAAATGTTCAACACGCAGTAAGGTATCCTTTCGTCTGAAATAAAATTTCCTACAACGCCACGCCTACTTTTTGAGGAAGCCTTGTACGATCCACTACGGTTGGACTGAAACTTTTCTCTTTTCGTTACAACAAAGAATCATAACCTTAGCGTCACATCTTTGATCATGTCTAGGTCTGGTAGTACTATACAGGGTGTTCCAGAGGAAATTCGTAAAGTGGACCAAAAAGGGTCTATTTCCACTCCCTTTCAAGTTATATCCCGACGAAGTGGGAGCAGTTTTGGAAAGGAAGGAACATCTCAAGCTCATCAGCACCAACTCAGCACTATTCCTCATCGCTCTACCCTCTGCTGCAGTCACTTGGTACGGCGTTACATTTTCGTTATACAAGTCGTCTTATAGATTAAATGAAAAGCATTCTCTGGTAACGTGAGGCAATCCTCTAACAAACCACTCAACGTAAATTCCCCCAGATCCCAATCGAATACGTTGAATTCTCCAAATTCTACTTAAACGTGCTAAGTGTGCAATCAAAGAAGCATACACAACCCCCTTTTCCGTAAATTTCGATCTCAGAGATAATCCCTCCACCCACACTGTTTGCACATCCAACCGCACACACCTCCACACCTCAGTGAACCCCAAGGAAACCCCCCCCCCCTATCTGGCCAAACAGTGAGAATTTCTCGCAAATTGAATTACATTGAATTGAATTGCATTCAGTCATCGACCACTAGAGTGCATCCTTTGGAAGAGGATATCGCATCGTTGCACCCTCTACACAACGTGATGCTATTTATAGCTAATAATCCCACTCCCGGAGCGTTTTCAATTCAACGGTAATCCTTTTCATTTTGCACTGAAACGGACAAAAAAAAGTGCAAATAAACATTCCCAAGGATAATAGTCCTGCTGATTACTTCAATCGCCACCGATGACATAATGAATGAATGGATGAAGGAGATTGTCATTTTCAATAGCAAATGGCAGGACAAGTCTCAGCGGCCTGTCTTAGGATTCGTTCTAATTAAGCTGCACCAGGGTATCGTTGGTTCCATCAAAGGATTCATTTCTTTTCTTTGCTGTGCTGACAGTCTTGCTAATAAATCATCCTCAGCGCTCCTCGCTCTGCTATCCCATTTGCTCTTCTCTCCTCTCCTCTGTTTGGAAGATTTTATTGCCCTTTAAAGGGGGAGAGTCCTTAAAATAACATTTCCAATTGTTTAGAGAGAGTACAGTACACCGTGGGAGGGAATGTATGGAAATTAATGTCCTTGCGCGAGCGGGACTTTTCAGAGGGAATTTACGACTTTAGTCCTAGTAAATGAAATTAATTTTGAAATAAAATTTAAACGATACCTCGAGAGGAGATGTAATCACATGGAAATGGGGAGGAGGAGTGTGTTTTCTAATGAAAACACTTTATGGGTTTCCTTCCAGCCGAAGGCTTCGGCGTGAAATTGCTCAGAGAATAAGGCAGTAAAGCGACTAATTTATGGCCTGGCGAGAGATACCGAAACGGAGCTCCGACACACTTAAATGAGGTGCAAAGGATTAGAGGGAGAATTTTTGATGTTTGTGGAATAAAACGAGGGAGTCCTGTGCCTCCCGCCCCCTCCTGCGGTGGGGATAATTAAAAACTATTAATTCTGGTTATGTTTTATTCTGGAGTGTTTAGAGGTCAGAGGTTCACCAGACTATCAAGGGGATTAACCAGGCTTAGAGGTGAGTTTCAAGGGGAAGCCATGCAGATTTAGATTTCAAAAGTGGAGTCCCACTAGGTTGCATTCTTACGGCGATGCTGTTTGGATATGTGGATGATGATGCGCTTGGATACAGAAAACAAAAGGGCTCGATGGATTAACCAGGCTTAAAGGTGAGTTTTAAGGGGAAGTCATGCAGATTTAGCTTTCAAAAGTGGAGTCCCACAAGGTTGCATTCTTACGGCGATGCTGTTTGGATATGTGGATGATGATGCGCTTGGATACAGAAAACAAAAGGGCTCGATGGATGGACGATGGTGCTATTATTATTCAACGTTAGGAGTGGAAGAACACATATATACTTCGAAAGGTAGAGAAGGCAGGCTTGGTAGAAGCTCTAGAATCCATAAAGTGGAAACAGGATTTATGGGAAGGCACTGTGATACTGAAGGGAACGAGAGGGTCACTCAACTGGTCACAAGAGAATCAGATCTTCCGCGAACAAAATCCACCGATCTGCGTGGTTAAGAAAATTACTTTAGAGAACCTCTCAACTTGCCTGACCTTAAATCGTCCAACAGACGAGACTATAGGGAATCCAAGGTCAATTGGCCTATGTAAGGCCAGAGGAAATCTGGAGAAATTATGAGACTAAGCAAGTTGCGGTTAAGAATAATGGTAGGGATTCTATCTGGCCATTGGCTTCTCAGGATGTAATCCATGACGACATCCAGCATCACCTCTGTGAACACCAGGGCATAGCTCGGAGTAGATTTTAAGATCTGGGAAAGTATTCCTTTGACAATTTAGGGAAAGTTGGATCGACGAACCAAATCTAGAAGAGATGGCTTAGGTTTTCTACAATAATGGTTATTTAGGGATCGCGAAAGGCCCATAATGGCGCCCTACACTACCCACCTATCTACTGATGTGAAGAAGGCTGTCAATCTGTAGCCAAGCTTCTAATGAGGCTCTGGATATGCAGACATGGGAAAGAGGTGAACGCAAGATTGGACATGATGAGACATTGCAGCGTTTAGACCAAAAAGAGAGTCCTTTTCGAAATGAATCATCAAACTATTTGGACAAACAAGAAAATCTTTTTCAATATTTTTCCAAAAACAATCACAATCCGATTAGTTCAGACACCACCCTTGGATCAATGACATTAGACGATAGCCAAGTTTGAAACCACTACTCACCTGTGGGAGGATAGATGTAGCTGTCCATGGACTCTTTATAATCATAAGTCAATCAGGATTTATTTCCACCGATTGGTGATGCTCTAAGAACTTTGCTGCCAATAAACTGGCCATTCAGGAGGTAACTCGATAGACATGGTATGGTATTCGACATAGAAAACGACAGTCCTACCACGAATAGTGAAACAGTATTTGAACCATAAGACCGAGTTCCTTGAAGCCAACTGTATGTCAGATCTATGTGTTTGCTGGGTGGTTTGCAGTTAGAGTGGCTGAAGTGGCAGATAGTCTGTAAGAACTAGTTCAGCATGAATCCTGTACCAAATCCTTTACAAAGTCTAGTTAATATTCTTGAAATGATCTTCTGTGAAGCTATGGGCAAAAGAAAATAATTCTTTCTTACAGTTTCGTCTCTCCGAATGGTAACCTTTCTTTCGACATCTTTGGTGTAAGCGATGGTGTACCACAGGTTTCCATTCTTCCACCAGTTTTCTTTTTTTATAAAAAAAATTTAGCTTTGTGGATGGGAGTACCCGAATAATACACTTTTCGGACTACAGACCATGGAATCGAACAGTTCGGGCCACTAGATACGAGTAGAATGAGTTTAGTATTAAGGAAGGACTTACTACTAGACTGCTACCTATCAGTATGGGCTTCAAACTAGCTAAGGACCAGAGCTCTAAATCGGTTATTTGGTACTCCATGACGAGTTCCTTAGAACGAGATACAAAAGTCAGTTCTTGTGGTAGTTCTTTAGTTCAGTTCGGAGAGTTAAATGAACTACTGAACCGAAATAGAATAACATTGAGAACTAGTTCATTTGGTAGAACTCTGAACTGGTTCCTTCGTGAACTAGACAAACCTAATTCGATTGGATAGCTACGAACTATGTCGACGACATTAACACGACATTAATCCAAAGCAGGCAACAGAGACCATCACACAGAGCATCTTGAGACTATTAAGGACTCTGTATGTGCTGCCTTCTTGTGACAAATTATCTCACAGTCCTTTTTTGCATGCTTTTCAAATTTGTTTGCAGACTAAGTCTAGAGAACTCCTCGGTCGTCGTACCTTAAAAACTTCCTTCCTCTGTTCTTCTGAGAAATAATTCCTTATTCCACAGTTTACCTAAGGACACGTCGACTTGGCTCCTAAAATTTGGGCAAGAAATACAAAAACTCACAAAGAAAAGCAACTAAAGGCCATCAAGGACATTCAACTTGTTGTTGAACACACAGAATGCTCCTCCTTTCATGTTCTGTTTTGTTTTTATTCCTCCGACGAGTTCGGAGACACCCTGGAGGCATCAGCTCCATAACTAAAATTCCGCAGACAGTGCCATGTAATCCGAGAGAAAAAAAAAAGGATTCAAAACGCTGTTGTCGTCTGTGAGTCTGCACCAAATCGATGCCGAAAATTTAAAGGATATAATTGTTCTGCCACGAATTCCCCAAAGTGCTGCAAAAAGGATCACATAATCCTCCTGAAATCGACCAGCGCGTAAGACAATCAATCATACCCATCGCCAGGACGCACACAAAACGAAAAAAAAAAACCAAAAGCAATACTCTTCCAATTTCGTTTATGTCCCAAATGAGAGGATTGTCCGAATCAGCAGCAATCGTTCGCCCACGTCCAAGGATTAGATCCATACATATGGATGTACTCAACCACAAACACATAACGTTTGTGTGTGTCCTACGTGCTGATATTTGAAACTCATTCATTCGAGTAATCAAATCGACTCACTCCTTGTCAATGTATATTCTTTTTATGTTATTATCCTTCCGAGGCAATTCGTCCTTAAATTCGGATCAAAGATTACATTTTTTTTCCGTTTGTGTGTGTTGCTTTGGCAACATTATTAATATCCTCTGGAGCTTGCGGATTGCGGATGGGGCATCTTACGAAAGGATGTCCAATTTCAAAGGATATCCGAGCGGAGATTGTTTCAATGAGCTTCTTAATTGGTTTCCAATGCCTAGGTGATAATGAATGAAGCCGGTGAGTCCGACTGACCGACCGAGTGGATTTTCCAAATTCCATCTCGTAATGTCCTTAAAAAAAAGAAAATGTGTCCTACGTCTCCTTGTCGACATCGAAGGATGACAATAAATCTCTTCTCGATTTCTTGGGTAAAACGGATAAAGTCCTTCGGCTATCGGCAAAGGAACGATTGGTCAATCCAGGAGGTAAGTAGGATCGTAAATCGGTTTTTATTGCAAATTTGCAATTCGATTGAGGGATATGAGTGTTAGTGTGCACCGAATGGGATTTTCTTTCTTATTTCGATAAATCAGCGAGGAATAGGTTAAAGGTCGGCATGGGGACATGTCCCTTGAAAGGGTTGAATTGTCCAATTATCGGTTGCACCAGCCGGAGAAATGGTTTATTCATGGAGTACCACAGGGTTGCGTTCATTGGCCCTCGCTCTTTCCACTTCTCTAGATATCACGATGAACTCTTCCCACTTTTTTTTTGGAAATGAAAAACATAGAGAAATAAAAGATATGCGAAAAATTCATCCTTCCAAGGACTACTTGAACAACCAGCAAAAGTTAAATGAAGCAGGAATGCTGTGCAAACGAAAGAAAGCATAGACGACAGCACTGAGAACGATGCTTTAGCTGAGAAGAAAAAATAAAGAAAAGGATACCAATTCTACGGTTTACTCCAAGGACACATGGCGTGCAGTGGCAATTTATGCAGCGTTTCATGGTTGGTAAGACTGTTTGGGAAGGATATCGAAAAACATCTTGAGATCCTGTCGAATGAATATGTTACGCTTTATGGTTGTCGCTTGTGAATTGTCGCAGTGTAATTGAATTTAAAGTGCGAGCATTCGGTTTGAAGGACATTTTTGACATTTCTGCGAAAGGAAATCGATTTTTTTATTCGAGCTCCTAGGTACAACATACGGTTAAGCAGTTGAATTTAGTTGAATTAAGGACGCACTCAAGGGAAAAATGGGTTTGACGCCTCGGGGAATATGTTATAAAGAAAGGATTACAGCAAGAGCTCCTTAGGAATGATTCTGAATGAGCTGCAGTTTCATTCTCTGCTTTGTAAAACCCAATCTAAGTTGGGTCTAGTTTTGAACTGGAATTTAGGAAAGACTTCTATTTCCTTAAGCAAAGGTGAGAACCTTTTGCCAGGAAGCATGGAAATCCAAACTGGAAGAGCCCACTCCTCACAAAGCAGAAACACCAAAGTAACAAGGATCAGGGAAACCTATCATTCTACGTGTCAGGTGGATCTGTGTGTGATTATGAATTACTATCGACGTAGAAACCAGAAGGTGGAACTATGGGCATGTATGAGAGGTTTTGAGATGAAATAGGGATTCCTACGAAAAGTAGCAGCGGTAACCTGATTAAAGGTACCATGATTGGTCCAAGTAACACTGAAAAGGAGTCTAAATCTTCTGTCATTAGATGTACCGTGGTATATTACAAAAATTTGGCAATGAAAGCCTCACAAGACCCAAAAGACTTAGCGTACCTATGGACACTGAGAAAACATGAAATTTGATGAGAGTCTGTAACGAAGAAGACTAGGCTGTGTACTACATCCGCGGATCCTCCACAATGAGAAGCTCCTCTCTATTGTGAGTCGCGCGACCAGACCCTAGAGGACCATTACTGCAACAAACCTAAGCCATTTCGTCCAGAGTCGCGTGACCTACTCTAGGATGGGTGTAGGGTTTCTCAAGAATATTTCACTTTTCAAGGACTCTAGTCAATATCAGTACCAATTTGAGTATACTGTTGAGGGAAATGAACAGGATACAACTCGCGGAGTTGACGAATGCTTGCATAGCTTAGATAGGGCTGCCTATTGGTAGCTGGCCACATGAATAGCTAGTACGAACAGAGTTTATTTCATGTGGGTGTCAGACGATGGCACAGCTGCCTACAGACAGTCATACTACCCAGGCAGGGAGTTGCATTGTGCTTCCTCATGCTAAGATTATTCAGAACCAATGTCTGAACAACTGAAGGAGACTAGATACCTTTACTGGGCAGCCGATTGGAAACCGATTGTAAGACGCAAGCTAAAACCTTCATGAGTTCAATCGAAGAAGAACGAAAGAACTCCTTAAAACTCGAAGCTACGGGGTATTTTTCAGTTCCAGGTATGGAATCTATAAAGTACAATCTATGTCAGTACCTAGGCCGTTTCTATGAGTCCTTTGATGAAGACAACATCGACCGAAGACACACTTGGACTTATGACAAATTCGGGTGTGATTCCTTGGGTCTACCAAGCTCAAGAATATTTAAAACAAAACGTTTCTTCCATTGCACTTTGGGGAAAGCATTGATGCGTAAAATAATAGCAAGGACTCACCTGGAATTGAAGCAAATCCTGTGAACATTTGCGTAGAGTGTGTGATGGTTCAAGGATTCTGAAAAAAAAAGAAAAAAAGTTAAATTCTGCTTGAATTCATTCAAAAAATTAGTTGAGTTTGACTTTTAAATTATACTTGACCTCTGCACCTTACCTTATCCCACAACAAGGACCTACATACTTACTTACTTGTGTCCTGTATCCCCTTCTGGGTCATAGGACCTCTACAATGCCTACGCGCCATCGTGTGCGATTTCTGGAAATGTGCCGTGCTTCCTTCTCAACTGTTCTGCGCCACATACTCCTAGGACCGCCGCGTATCCTGTCATCCTGAGTAGGCGGGCTCCATTGCATCGCGTGGTCAGCTATGGACCTGTCACCCTTTCGGAGAGTATGTCCAATCCACTGCCCTTTCGTCGTCGTATGGTTGTTCCCTGACAAAGTTGTTCAGAAAATCCCAGAAGATATAGCGTAGGCACCTATTGACGAACGTTTGCAGCTTCCTCTTGATAGTGGCGGCCACCCTCCAGGTACCACATCCATATAGCAGCACGGATTCAACGTTGGAAGGAAACAGTCGTAGCTACGCCAAACTGTGTATAGCATCCCAAACGCAGGTTTTGCTTTGCCTATTTGGCTAGCTATAGCCAGTTCGGTTCCGCCATCGGTTGAGACAGTACTCCCAAGGTATTCGAAACTCTCTACTCTCTACCGTGTGTCCAGCAGTGCATTTGATGAGTTCGGTCCTAGGCTGGTTATACATAGAATGCAAGACTTCAGAAAGAGATCCCGCCAGGATGTCTCAAAATGAGTTCGACGACAGTACTCATCAGTACAAGTGTAGTACAGTGTTCTGTAGTCCATATCTCCTCTCGGAACGGTTTGGTACGACTACAGTGTATACCGTGGCTTTTAGACTTAAAGGCTGACTTGAAGGACTGAAAATCCACCTGAAAAACAGAGAAGCCTTTACGAGCAAACTACGATATAAGAAAACTTCAAGTACCAGGCTGATGGATTAGTTGAAGTGGTTGCCAGCATAGAACACCAGCGCACTTGGACCTGTACTAGGTCCATTGTGATACCATGTGGATAAGCCAGTTCAAGTGCAGAGTACAAGCAACATGAACTAAACCTTCAGTCACCGTTGCAATGTGTGAACAGCATTGGAACCATAAAAACTGCACCTGCAGCAAAATAGCTCTCGCAACCTGCAGTATCAAAAGTAGCGATGTGTGGACGTAGCTTGTCGATCCTTTGTCATGACAGCGCACATACCAGAGAAAGAGAAGAACTACGAATCACCGGATGGATAGATGAGGCTTAAGCCCAAAGCCTTGAAGCGGGAAAGGTCATTTGTAGAAACTTAGACAATAGATGGCGTTCCTTGAATACGATCCACAAAGCTTCAATGGATACCGATCATCCTTCTGCTGTCAAGCTTTTGCACGTACAGATCTCACTGTGTCTGAATCTCAATTTTGAAGACTTCCTCCAATTTATTGCACTTAAAGGGGTTTAAGCTTTGGTTTACCTTTGGTCTTTCTGTAGGACAACTGCATGGCTGTAAGGCTAAATCGTGTGGTCCCAGGTGCCTAAAACAACCAACTCGCTGAGTGAATCCACCTTGAAAGAGGCCCGGAAGCCTGGCAACTTCAATGAGAATACTGTGCACCTGAGTGTCCTTGTATCAAACCATCAAATGCGTGCCGAAAGCCAAACACCTCAAACGAGTGCAAATCCCTTTCATTTCCACTCACTATCGCTGATGCTGGAGATCAGAAAAAAGGCCCTAGACTCGCCCATAAATCGACCTACATTCCCCGATTAAGTCTCCTCGACTAATTGTCACCGGCACCGGCTTATTAAAAAGTCCCCCACACAAGCCACCTTACCACTGTCCCATCTTGAAACCACTTAAAAGGACATTTATTACTCCCACAACATGGCCACAGGCACACAAACATTATAAAGTCCTCCTTTGCCATGTCAACGTTCCCAAGGATACCCTTCATCGGAGAGGTCCCCTCTAGAGAGCAAGTCTATTGAACCCACTTTGTAATTAATTTTGAAATTATTTAACATTGTGTGTGTGTATGCGTGTAATCCTTGTGGTTTCTTTGCTTTTTTAATTCCATTACGATAACCTGATTAAAAATCTCCCACCGACACATCCAAGGAGATGCCTAAGACCGTAACTTGATTGAGTTTGGGGATTGGCCAATCGATAGGTGTGTGTGTGCAAGGCTCATCCTCAAGGATTAAGTGATTCAATATACATCTCCCCCGGGGGGAGTGTAAGTTCAAGACGAAACCAGTCAGTCAAAAGAAGTAAATGTAAACAGTTATCGCAGATGGAGATGCAAGGATCAATATTTTATGCAAAGCAAAGTGTCAATATTGGAAGAATGAAATGTGTAGCGCTCTCGCATCCTGGCGGATTGTTTACACAGTTCTTCGCAGATAAGACATTCAACATTCAACATGTGACATTGTCAAGGGGTAAGGAAGGATAAGACCCAGTGGAGCGTGATTAAGGTCGTCCTGCAGAAATAAACATTGTAGTGTGCTCGTTGGCAGGACGAACAAGCAAAACTCGCCACCAACTGCAGCAGAGCAGCGGAACCATTGAGTACATTCGTCCTGTTGTTACACACTTCCCGTCCGTTTAGGACTCTTTTTTGTTTGTTGCTCGGTTTATGTGCGGTGGTGTATGCGCCTCGGGGGCTTCGCTTTAAGTGCCAGCTGTAACATGTGCTTTGCAAATATGTTGCGCCATCATATTGATGGCTCCCCCTGTTGTTTACAATGTCCTTCCTACACACACAGATGTGCAGAGCCTTTGAGTGCATTTTTGTTCGTCCTGTCGGGTGTGAAAAAGGATACAGTTTTCGTTTGCGCTGCAAATTTCTTGATAAATTGGAAAATTGTTATGTTGTAGTCGGTTGTGTCCTGCTGACACTGATCTGTGTGTCCTGTGAGAAGGCTTCTTTAAATTTTCCTACTCTAAGGACTTAAATAACGGTAATAAAACCGGAAATCGGTGGAAAATGAACAGTCGTACGTGACAACTTTTGTAAATTAAATTTTCTTCTCGTAGTTTATCTCGTCGGAGATTGTATTCTTCTTTATAATGGCAGAGCATCCTGTGACAGGATAACTTTTCGCTGGCATACAAATGAATGAAGGAGAAGGACGTGACAGGAAGGATATGTTGTGCTTATGCTTGCTTTGTATGTGAGTTGTGTCAGAAGTGAAACCTATTTGGGACTGATGCACATCTTGAGGAACTTTGTGCTCCTTACTGCTCGTACATATGTTTCCTGACTCCTAGAAGTTTATATTTAAGTGGAAAGGATATAAAATTTCTCCTTGGCGTTGGAGTTTTCTCAGCAGACATGCAGTTTTCTGGTGGAGGGAGTGCAACGTTGGGGAAACTCGAAATGAGTTTTGAAATCCTTTGTGTTTGATTACGAAGGCGAATTCATTAAGTTAAGGGTTAACACAGATTGGAGGATTATATACGGAGACAGAAGCCCTAACCTCTAAAAGTTTTCATAGGACAACAGATGCGAGAAGAAACTTCAAGAATAGATCTTGGGGACGGAATGTGGGACCATGTAGACTGTTCTAAGGAAGGGTCTCCTAGTCGTCTTCAAACCCTACTGAACAGCACAACAATCGTGCTTGTGATGAAGTCCTTGCTCTCTTCCTGGGGATCTTGGAAACTATAGCCAAATGCGGAAGGATGACCCTCTAAAAACAGAAGCGATACTCTTGACCGATAGAACAGATCGGGCACTGTGACACCCTTCCAAGTGTGGGATAAGGTAGGACTCTTGGGCTGTATACTCGATCGTAGGTTGACTCACATGCAGCAAAATCTTTGGCAATAAATCGAGGCCCAAGCCCATCATCATCCACTGGATGTATACAGCCATCGTCAGACCCATTCCATCCTATGTGTGGCTAGTCCGCCGGCCGGCAGCAGAGATGATGACGTTCCTCAGAGCACTGATTAGTATGCAAGGACTAGCATGTATAGCAACTGCCAGCACCATAAGGATCAAGTCAACCGCACCCATTAACAGGCCCAACTTAGAGCTCTTCACGGGGACTATTGCCGCCCATAACCTCATGGCATCCCACCGTAGATGAATGCGATTAGAAACTGATGACCACTGCTGGCGCTGTGGCGCTACGGACGCGAATTCGGTATAAGCTAGGGAAGCCATGAGATGAGGTCCCAGAAGGTCGGAAGGGGGTTCGGAAGCTGCATTACAACATTGGTGTCGCACTGAAACAGGGATTAACGCATGTAGAGAGGCTAACAGCAGATGGTCCTCCTTAGACAACTTCGCCGTATTCGCCCTCAAACCTATCGACGTACATTCAATTATATGGATGCTTTTCTATAGGAAATCCTGTACCAAGCTCTATTTTTCCCTCGCATTACAATCCCCAAACATTCAAAACCAACGTTCATCGGATCTCCTATCTTTCCTCTCTAATATCCCTAAGGCACGAGTTATGTCTTCACATTATAAGAGCAGTAATAAACCCTTAAACGCCCGTTCAAGGGCTAGACTTGAGCAATCTTTAGAGACAGAAACATTAACCCATTACCCTCTATCAGGACTTCTATCTAGGCCTGAGCCTCTCTCTAGGTCTGAACCTCTCTTCAAGCCTGAGCCTCTCTCTAGGCCTGGATACCTAAATTTTCGAAACAAAAGCGAGAAAGACTGATCCTGCATCAAGCATCTGCTCCTTCAATTCGAATGACAGTTGAAAAAGTGTCTAGAAGTTGGTGGAATCTATAGGGCCCGGGCTTAACTCAAGGCTCTAAGGATTGTCAGAACTGTAGCAGAGTTTTCGACGACGAGGTCGTGATGGTGTGTTTCAGCATCGGTGGACTCATCATGGTTTTCAAATGCATCAAGTTAATCCAAGCTGAAGTAAAGCCTCCACCTCGGCTTATAAGGATCCAACAACAATCCAAATATTATTCCAACTCATGCGTTCAACACCATGTATCTCCATTACGCCGAGAATAGTTCTAATTTTAAATCGAATTCACACACAAATGCCTTCGGATAATTCCATGGAAATTGGCTAAGTTCCATGAGAAAAGGTTCCAACTGAATGCCTCACTTAACATCGAAACATTTCCCAGGAATTTGCACCCATGCCACACGGAATCCTGTCCCGACACCACAAAGCGATGGTGCTGATGTAGATCTCAATTTAGGACAAATCACATGTGCAATGTATCGGAAGGCGCACCAGTCACAGGCACAGGCACAGGCACACGTATACACCGATTCGATTGAGCATAATTGATATTTAGCATTATTATCCTAAAAGGACATAATCCACACGACACACCTACCGTCCCACACACGCATACAGGAGAAATGATTTTTTTTTTGTATCGAAGTCTCACATCTCCGGTGAGATTATTCATTGGAATATCCTTGCACGCACACACGTCCAACGTGACGGAGGATGGTGCAGAAAGCATTCCTGTGTAATCTCGTTACAATCATAAAGGTGAGGATATTCCGGGGTCCATATCCTACTTTCTATTGCGTTCTGTGTGAGTGGATATGATCGTAAAAAAAAATCGAAATACGACAGGATACACACTCTCGGGTTTTTTGGTTTTGGATTTTTTTTTTTCAAAATTCCACTTATTGCAGGTGAAGGCTGGCCATATTGGGTTTCATTATGCCTCGGCGAGTGGATTGTGTTTCCCATTTTTTTGTTTTTCACAAGCACGCGGCGCGCGGATAATGAGTATTATCGTTGTCCTTGGGGGCCTTGTTTGGGGATATTCTTTCGGTGCGTGGTTTTCGGTGCGAAGTTTCAAGGGAAAACGGTTTTAAATTTAGTGGAAAACAATTTATGAACTCCGCGCGGTTGACATCGGCAATTTATCTTCTTAAATTGAAAAACTTCGCAAGGTGACACTGCGGTGGGGTTTCCGACTCCCCCGGTAGACGCCATAGACTCGAAGTTCTGCAGTCAAATGTTCTGTGAAATTGTATATTCAATGGGAAGGACTTTTTGTTTAGAATACACACACACAGCGAGACAATGTGGTTTTTGGTAGCGAAATTCAAAATCCACTGAAGCTCCAGGAAACCTAAAAGGGAGGGTATTGGGGACTACATAGTGAAGGAAGCAGAATCCAGAAGATTGAGGATATATTAAGCCTTCGACTTGAGCTCAGGATTCCTGCTCTTAGGGGACCATCTCTGTTCAAGCCCGGCTTTCGTATGGAAGTCGCTGATGTTTGATGCAAACGATAGGCGGGCCTAAGTCTCGAAATGGAAAGAGGTTCAGTGGATCGAGATTTGCCACCTCAAGCCTTGGCTAGAAAGCTAGGATTACATTTGACCAACTTGTATGCATTTGCCAATATGGTGTCCATCCTTTATTGCTGATAGGAAAACGAAGGAATTGAAGGGAAGTCTAAGCCTAGATTCGAAGGCAGCGTACCTATGTACTCAATCCAAAAGCAAAGTCTGGCTTAGACTAAACCACTTAGGCTCGGTTTGAAGTGGCTGCCAGCTATCTTTGTGGTACCACCTGGATGATATGATCCCCCATACCTTCTAGTGAAACCAATTCAAGCTTCTAATGAAGCGTACTTGACTCTCTCGGTGTAAATATGATGACCAAGATCATTGACTACGAAGGCTCCGACATGAAGTTTTCTTTTGTGAGATAGAGCAGGGCATCTTCATCTCTGCAACTTCTGCAAAAATCCTCTGAATCCACAATGAGTCTAGTTGCGCGATGAGACCCACTATGGTGCTGATATGCAGTCTGCTAAGAGAGATCAAAATCTAAGAGCGTTTCAGATCCAGCTTAGGCCAGCATAGAGGACCGTTTTGGAAGTCTTTCGAAGGATTTTCAAGCTAAACCGGGTTTTGAATGAAGAACTCTGCATATAAGGCAATGTATGGAGAATGTCAAGACTTTTCAAGCTCATGGAGACTTTAATGTTTCGGAAAGATGATCATTATGAAAAATTGCCTTAGCTTGGGGAATCAGAAGTCTCCTGACCGCCTATAACGTGGTTTGGGCCTCTGGTACAACAACCAAGCTCGAGATCAAGTTCTTCTTTCGCTCCCTTACGGTGGTCCCCTAGAACTAGGTCTTTAAATCTCTATAGGCGTAGGCCTAGGACTAGAACCACCATACCGTGTTGTCAGGAACCCGTAGTCCATCAATAATTTAAGGTGAACCACTGGAATGGTCTCAAAAATGTACTCGTTATAGGCACAAAAAGTGTTGTCAGGCTATTTGCTGAAACCTGAAGACTTTATGGACAGAATTTTGTAGAGCTCAAGCCCCTGTACTGCATGGAGATGAGTAACAAAATAAAAGCCACCAATGCACCCCCTGAAGGAGTCTAAAAAGCAACAGACTGAGCCAATAGCAACAAGGTGTACAGAGTCTGATAGAGAGCTGATAGGTGTGAGAGCTTGAGCTGAGTAATTTGGACAGTTGTCTGCTAATGGGGAGCAGCGATCCCGGTTTCGAAGGGAGGGCAAGGTTACCGTGTCTCAGACAAAGACTCTTCAAAGTTCGGGAGCCCAATGAGTAAGTAAGTAGTAGCTTTAGAGTATCGTTGCCCTTCAGAGTCTAGATTTAGCTCCATCCAGTGCATTACAGCTTTCAGAGTTTTCTTTTCAGAAAGACAACACATGGATTGTATGGTTCACATCTGGATGAGTAGAAGCTAAGCAGGACAACTGATTCATCAGGAAAAGATTTCAATTCTCTAACCTATTTGAGAATTGCTTCCAAGGCACAATGTTCCTTGAAAGTACGTCAAGTGTTAGCAGAATATGTCTCAGTTCGCTGTACAGGATGACATTTAGCTTTAACTCGAAGAAAGTCTGGCCACTGGCTACTGAATCTCGAAACAGTTTTCCCGAAATCCCGACGTTGGTGCCTCGCATGATGGCATTGCACTATACGTTACAGTCCTCGAGTTAATAAAATGTCCATGTTCACCGTTTAAAATGTCTTTCCAAGTCCTTAGAGCTCAGATTGGATTGCTACTCAAGAACTAGGCGTTTCCGACTATTTAACTCATGAACTGCCTTAAGTTTTCTTGCTTAAGAAGTCCCTCGACCAAATTGAAAGAACTCCAGTCACATCGAACAACTTATTCACGGTGGTCTGGCCTCTAAGTCCATTATTTAAACTTAGCACTACCTGCTGAATGTACAAACAAGTACAGGAAGCCCCTACAAAACCCCGAATTCCTTGGAATTCCCAATTCGCGGAAGTATTAGGCAAGAACTTCCACGCCATCGAGCCAGAGGAGAGAATTTTAAACATCCAACAGAGCAAAGCCTTTTTAATTTACCGCGAACCATACCCACTCTGTGTCCAATAATCCCCCGACTGATGGAAAACTCTAAACTACACTCCCATGCGGAAGTATCAACAAAAAAAAAAAAATATCCTTGATACGAGTACACCACCACCCAGCACCCTCATCTAAATCGCAAATTACTAAAACATAACACCGTCGTCGCTCCTTCACAAACTAAAAACGAAACCTAATGCCACCGCCAACGCTCCAAAACCTCGCCTATAGCACTAAATTTAAACGAAACAATCAACACTCCAAAAGAAGAGCCCACCTGTGTGCGCAGCACTGTTCCCATTCAAGTCCAAGTTAATCCCTAATCATTCTCGCGTTAGCCGTTACGGCCTCCTCGCTAGTCCAGCAGTAGGTCTCATTACACCACAGGCTGTGTTGATGAAGTCCGTGTCAATCCAGAACGAAATTACATGCCATCATCTCCCTCAGGCTAAGACCCGATAATCCATTTTAAAACCTTTTTACACTACACTACAGGACATGGCAAAGTGAAAAGTTCAAAAGGAAATGAGCCACAGACCGAGAGAAAGTCCGAAGGATCTAATGGCATTTCTGGCGGGAGGTTTTCCTGCAATTAACCGCGCAAAGTCCTTTACATCTGGGACTTGTTTCGTTCCTTTTTTGCCAACGGAAAAGCTTCCTTCCCCAACCAAAAGGGGCAGCAGCACCCAATTCGCCGCAATTCAGCGAAAGCTTCCTTCGAAATTTGAAAACGAAAACCCCCTACCGGCAGTTGCTTTGTTTGACAAGCTAACGACTAAACCCCCCCACACCACCAGGACCTATCCATAATGAAAAGTTAGAGTTATCGTCTAATACCGGGGCTAATAAAACTTTGAAATTAATTTTCGAAAACTTATGGAAAACGGAAAATTGTTGTATTAGCCTCCACCACCAGCACCAGCAGCAGCAGCAGTACTGTCGCCAAGACTTCGATTCTGGAGCCTGGAGTGTGGGAGGTGTTGACGTTCATTAATTCATGTAAACAGAACTTTCTCTTCGGATCAAAACGGTATAATTTCGATTTGAGAAAAAAAGTATGCTAATTTATTTCACACTGGAATGGCGCTATGACGAAGAAGTCAGGCTAATGGCTGCTTGCCAGTGCCAGCCTCGTTTTATTGGCCGGCGAACGGAGATTAGGGAATGATTAGCAATTTTACAAAGCAGATTTCAATAATATCGGAACTGTAATTGGTTTTTGTTTTCTCTTTTCGTAAGGATGTGAGAAGGAGGAGGTTTTGTCGGAGTTTAGTCAAGTGTCGGATTAGCTTGGGCGGGATTCTAAGACAAAGTCCATAAACAATGCCGATTTCGCAGTAACACTAATCTAATGGCTGGTACTATACTCGTGGAGGGCTTTAATGAAGCTCTGCCGAAACAAGCAATGATCTTGTGAAGGAGAAGACACCCTCTGGTTCGGATGTAACACTATTTTTGAGTCGGCATCGAGGGCCTACAGCATCAAAACTATTTGATATACCAGTTTCCTAGATAATCCTTGCCCAACTGGGTTGTGTGAGAGTTCCATACTGCACATACTGGGCTCGAAAGTAATTCGAATAAGTGTTCACTTGAAAATCCTTGTCCAACTGTATGATGGCAAAGGTCTGATAGAATACACATAACACAGAGACATTCCACTGCAATTCTAGGGAAAACATTTCCCTGCCGAAATGAATGCTCAATGCTGTAGGAAGTGATCCAGTTTGAAAAGGCACTTGTCACCCTTTTGAGTTCAAACTTTCCAAAACCATAAGAAGTTTGTAGAAAGAGAAGACTCATTGGCACCATAGCCATGGGAAATAACTTAGAGTTAGAGCTCTCACCAGAATGCACGAACCTTATAGAATCACACCGATTCATCTATCAGAGCGTCTTAGAGTCCTCGATCGCTATTCAACGCAAGATGTTTCAAAGAAGAAATCCTTTCATTTTAGAGGCACCTTGGACAAAGTTTAGTCAGCTAACGAAGGAGCGTTCGCCAGGAAAACCCGATCTCTATCACGCCCAAGACAGCCAGTACCAAGACAAGGACAGACGTCAAGTTAGCTTGAGGCTTATCGTTCCTTACCTCTTTCGCTAACAGTGACTGTCTGTAGGAGAATACCTGTCCATTCAAGAAACCTTTCCATTTTTCATTTTCCTTTCCATTATCCAAATCGTAACTGACCCAACCAGAGATTTTTCTGAAGCGGAGAACGCCCTTGACTTTTGTCGTGCTGAGGTAGTCGAAGAAAAGAGCCATGAGATGGCACAGTTTCCCTTCGAAGGGAAATGCTTTCCTTCTGATACTCCTCCACCAACTTGGAATGCCATTAGGTAAGGAACTTAAACTGTAGCACCAACATAAGTAGGTTGACACCAAAGTGGATATAGGCAATAGAATTCTAAGGACTGAGACTGTTTCGGCAAACCAGAAGCAATAACTACTGCACAACTTGACAATAGCTCACGGACTATTGAGCCCCGCTTTTAAGACTGCAGTAAGTCCAACACAAGTACTTCCAGTACGACACACGAGGCTCGGTAACACTGCAAGCGAGAATACCACACAACACTTCAAAAATAGTTTCCATCTTTATTCGTCGCCTTAAAGTATAAAAAAAAATAAACACTTCACACCTTTCCCTTGAACTTGTGGTACTTCTTATGGTCCTTAACCAGCACTTCGTACACTTGCCGCGCGGCTTCATTCGAACACCTCAGAATAAATCGTCCCACACGATGATCACAAACGGCCACGAGGTCATAGCAAATGTTCTCAATGTGAGTTTTGATCTAAAATGGAAAAGCGTTCCTCAAAAGTTCAATTTAAACAAGAATGCCTCCCTTATTCTCTGAATTGTGTCTGCAGCCTTGATTTGTGCCTCATGTTCACTCGACAGATGCAACCATTTCGAACCAAGGTACTGAGCTCAACTCGAGAAATGGACTTCAACCCACCTTAGGATACAGCGTAGTGGGCCTCTTGTTCGACACCATGAGGTTTATGGCAAACGTTAGTACGTACGGAGCCACCCTCTTAACCTCTAGACTATGCGTTGCCACCAAATGCATCAGGCTTTCCATTTTCAACGCCAGCTCGGCTAAGTCATCCAACTCTTCAGTCGCCAGCGCTGTGTCCTTCTGCCGTTCGCTCTTATACCAACAGATTGCCTGGAGAAGATCCTTGAAAATGTGTACAAACTGCGGCACTCGATCCATTAGGATGAGGTGGCGGTGTTTCATCAGCACTGTGCATAGTTCGGTTATCGCCAGGTGGACTTCCTTAAACTGTTTCACATTTGTGTCTCCGACTGGGAACTTCTTGATGTTGATATCCATGAGGAAGGCCAGTATATCGTCAAGGGTGTCATAGGACATGGGAATCTACAAAGAATCGTGAATGTTTGGTTTCGGAATGTGTCCCTTCAACTCACTTTGATGTTCTCGGCGATGGCTTTTTGGCACTCAAGCAGACTCAATACAGTCTCGTAGTCGATCAATTGACACTGATCGTCCTTCTGGAGGCGCAGCACAATGCCAAAGGTGATCAACTTAAAGTGTTCATTGAAAATCTGTAAACGAAAAAACGATCGTGACTTCGACTTGATCACGCAGGATCACCTACCGCTCCCTTGATGGTACTGAAAGGGCACTTGGCAATCAGTCCCAGCAGCCTGCAGGTGTATCCAAAGTCCTCGATTTTGATGTCTTTTCCGATTTTCTTGAGTGTGGAGAGGAGATCCTCGTTTGTCTTGTTGCTGATGATGATCTTGATCACCGATTCCGCTGTCTTTTCATCTAGTTTTGCCGCCTTAAGATCCTCGTTTAACTGCTTCCAGTAGCTGTTTAGGACAAACTCAATCTCATCCTGGTCGAAGTGCAAGATCGCCCGATTTGTTAGTGCCACCATGATCAACTTGATCGCATGTGGATTGTGACAATCCATCTAAAATCGGAAAATATGTGTCACCTGAGCGATTTTTTCTTCATTTCCGTCCCTTACCGAGTATCCAATGTAGATTTTACAGATCCTCCTGAAATCCTCGTCCAGATCCTCCTTGGACTTGTTTAGAATCGAGCTCGCATACACAACAAACCCTGGGACCGTCTTCTCCACAAACTTCTTGTCCTTCTTTGACTTTCGCCCGTCGGCCTCTGCAAAGAATGCGCTTACATGCGAAGCATAGATCCCTAGGAAGCCCTCGAGGAACTTCTTCAATCTTTTGTGAGCGGTGCTCTGGGTAAGAGTGTCAATTGACATCAACAGCAGCATAACATTGTCGTCTGTTAGCTCAGACTGGTTGGCTCTAAGATTCTGCTCGATGGTCTCTAAAAACTTCTCCGCCGCATCGACGTCATACCGCAGAGTGGCAAAGATGAACTCGTAGAGCTCTACAGCACCGGAAGGTGGAACAATTTCCACCAACCGATCGATAGGAAAATGCTTGAATATTTGGATTTGCTGCCCAAAGTGGAGGATGTCTAGAATGGGGTATGTCTATAGATCTCCTTCGATTCGTTTGCTCCCAACTCACCTGTCAACACGTCAAATGCTCCCTTCGCCAGCTCTTCCTCTCCAGCCGCCTTCAGGTCTCTATACACAGCCAGGTGCAGGGCGAAAAACAAAGCCTTCTTGTCCTTCCTGCAACAACCGATTGGTAGTTTGGCCATGACTTCCAGAATCTCCCGCGCACTATCTCCTTCAAGCTGTTTCACCGTGTAGCCATCCTTCTTCTCCACTACAGCACTTGCTACTGCCTCCACATCCCCCTCAAAGTCCAAACCATGCAGAATTGCCTTCTTACTTCCTTGAAAGACCGCTCCCAGCTTCCTGTACAATTCAAAGGCGATCATCTCCAATGCCTCCATGTCGTCGGTGAAAGCTCTAATCATCTCGTAGTCCAACTTCTGCACGAGGATCTCACATATCTCGTGCTTTTCCTTCGAACTCATGTGAGACAGCACCCAAGAACCACCGCCGTTCGGACTCGAAAAGATCAGCTTTGTCTGCTCGAAGTCAGTCGCCACCGGTGCTAGCAGGAATTTCTGCAGATGAACCGACTTTTTGCCTTGAAACAGCATCTTGCCCTTCAGCTGCTGCAAGAGCAGTCGATTGGCGTTGAACTTGCATTCCACTCGTCCGAAGTTGATGATCCTCTGCTGGATGAGCACCCATTCGTCGTCAGTTAGGTAGCCATGGATGTTTTTCGATGAATTGCTGAACTCCTCGTCGTTTGTTAGGAAATCAGGACGATAGTACCAGAGAAGTAAGTCAAACACGCCAGCGTGGTAGGAGCACTCCAGGAAGGCATTCATCGTTCGATTGTTGTGCTCCTGCCCGAGCAGGAATTGCCCAAATTCATGAAGTGTCCCACGGGTGAGCTGACGATTTGCTTCGATTTCAGCCCAGAACTTGTCCGCCTGTTCGGGCAGCTTGCATCCACCGAAGTACTGGCAGAGGAGCGACGAGTAAAAGTCGAAAAGAAAGAGTGTGTTGTCGTCCAGCACAGTTGTAGCCTGTATCAGCTCCTTTAGGGCATAAATCAACGTCTTCCAGATGACCAACGACGGCTTCGACATCAGGCCAACGATAAGTTTCGAGAAGCCCAGCCCAACGCTGGCTGATGGCCAAGCGAAGGTTATGTGTTGGAAAGAGGTGATTTTCTGGGTTTTCTCCGTCTCTGGATGCTGATGAAAGTCTCTGAACAGAACCTGGAGGTAGAAATTTCCCACCTCCGCGGAAGGCGGCTTGATTTCCTCGCCATCGACGAGCTTTAGCTTCTTTCCTCCGATTTCCTCTGAAGAGTCTGTGATTGTTCGCCGTCGCTTTGCCTTCTTGGGTAGCTTGTGCGTCTTAAGCAGCTCCTTGACCGATTTCTGAAGTAAAGAGACAAACTTCTCCGCTCTACTCAGCTTCCGGAACATGTCCATGAGGAGGATCAGATATTCCTCGAAGACCTCTTGCTCCTTGTCGCCCTTCTTGGCCACCATCATCTTCGCCGTGATGTCAAACACGCTTTTCTCCAGAATCAGTGGATTCAGTCGCAGAGTAGAGCACAGAAGATTGAGAATCTCCAGCAGATGTTCCCCTTGGAACTGTGTCACATATGATGTAACCTTCTCGCCGAAGAACTGTAGTGCTGTGGTATTGCCGGCGACGGGGAAATTCAAGAGAATATCGTGCTTCCTGAACATCTCCAGAGTATAGGTGGCTATGGTCAACGACAAACCGGGATCCTTGCCTTCTAGCAGCTCTCCAAAGATGACGTTAATCAGTTTCTTGAAGAAATGCACGTCTCCGCGATAGTTCACGATGGCACACTCGAAGGCCAGCAGGTTCACGTGAGTCGGTAGCTTCAGAAACCTTCCCATCAGGTCCCTCTCCACATAATCGGTGAACATAGTCTTCTCAATCTCCAGCAGATCGTCGAAAAACTTCACTCCCTTGTCCTGAAACACGATTATCAACTCGACCAGCGGCTGAATAGCGAACTCTGTGAAATTCGCTTCGAATTCTTCCAGATTTCCTGCCTTTTTGGTTCGGGATTTGACTGTTTCCATGATTTTTCCAAAGAATTCCGACTCAGCTCCCACTAGTATCCCATCAAATCGCCTCAGATACCCCTCGTACCCTTTGAACAGTTGCCCCAAGAGCCTCGCGTAGAGATTGTACTCCGTTCGAAACAGATCCTGCATCATCTCCATCTCGGAGATGGTGTAAAGCACCTCGATTGGCTTTCGGTTTTCTACATCCTTCCAGCGCTTAGCCCACTTCAGCATTCCCTCGACAAGTGTGCGTTTGGCGTCCAAGTTTATCAACCCTGGCGGACAGCGCAGCTGGAGGAAGTCATTCACTAATTCCTCTTGAAAGTCCTCAGTGTGCACTCCCAGCTGCTTGGTCTTCCCACCCAGCCACTCGAGAACTCTCTCATACTTCGTGGTCATCGGAAATTCTGACGATTTCCATGCTTTTATTGCGAAACTAAGGTTCTCCTCGAAAGATTTCTCAGACCGATTCAGCCATCGAAGGAATTCTGCGAATGAAATTGAAGTTGGACGGGATTTTCCTACTGAATTGGTCACAAGAAGATGCTTACCTTCCTCGGAAGACATGGTTGTGTGGAATTAAATTGAATTTCACTTAATTTTCACGAAAAATATTAAGAAAACCGAACACAACGAGGGAAATACGTAAACAAAACCGCACGTGTGCGATGAGAAGTGTCAGATTCGTTGATGGGTGTTCCAGATTCCAGCTGTTCTATGGCTGTGGATGGTATTGGGGGAAGTCAAGTGGTTCGTGCAGTGGATATCTGGTTGAATGCCAGGAAGAGACATCATTGGAAGAACACAATGCATCGACGAAAAGAAAAAGGCGTGGCACTTGGCGATATTTAAACACTTTGGAGCATTTTCAGGCCACTTTCGTAGTCTATTTCACGGATAGGGTCAACTGTATCACTGTTTTTTCGAAAAGAATTTGGATTAAGTTTCCCAGAAGTGTCCGGTGTCTCACTAGTTGAGCAACTTCTAGAATAAGGGCTGAGTCATCGCAGAGAAATGGAGGAGGAAGCCTTAAATTTCGAATAATTTGAACTAATTCCAAGTTTTCCTAATCGATTGAGCTTCCAACCCTACATGCATAGATCTCCTAAAGACTATCCTCCCCGAACACACATAAGAAAGACGTTGTTAGGAGTATAGACAGTAAAACAGTCACAAATGTCATCGTATCCGTCCTGACCATATCACAACCTCATCCAAGGCTAGTGAGCTATAAAGAAACTGCTCAGAGTTGAACCAATCAAAAGTCTATCACTTGACAATCGATCGTGACATCCACCACAAGGAGTCGCCTGGACTACACAATCACATCATATGAATTCCTCAACACAGCTTGGAATGACCGCAATCCCATACGCCCTTTGCTTCGTTTAGAATTGTCCCAATGACCTACAAGATCACTGAGGATCACTTGGGAAGAAAGATCTACGTATGTGCATTGTCTTTGTTACTTCACGACACTGAGGATCACCAACGACCTTAGCCATCTCACCAGAATCATGGGTACTCTGCCCCTTCAAGATCAGCTTTAGAATCTCACTGAGGATCGCTTATATCTATCCAATGGTACGATCGAATCTTTGTAGGGAGTTCCAAAACCAATTTCATTCAAAGTGTGGCTGAAGATCGCTCCACAAACACTAAATTTCGTTGAAGATCACTAGAGGATCACAGAGGTAGAGCTTTAGAGATACATTTAGAGATCCCTTTTCATCATCCATCTGATCACTGAGGATCCTTTGGAAAAGAAGCGAATAGAACACAAGCTGGACAAGCAATGATGACCTCCTTGAGTAATTTTCCAAATCAACTCGATCCTCTCGAGAATATTTTCATGATGAAACCGACTGAAGAGCACTGAAGATCATTTCTGATAAAAATGGGTTCAGCTTTAGACAAGACAATCCAGGCTCGTGCGTCAAAGTATAGCTGGATATCGGTTAGCATTGACGATCATACCTCGATTGGAATGAAAATGAATGACACGATCAGATACTTCTAACTAGAAGAGACCCCCGAGGATCGCTGGTGATCATTTGAAACAAATTCCAATAGACTAGTAGCGAGATGTGTAGAGATCCGATGAGGTAAGATAATCCACTAGATCCCCTTGAATTAAATAATCTTTTCCTTTAGAAATCGACTGAAGATCACTGAGGATCATTTGAGATAATTAAACCAAACTGAGCGGATAGCTCACAACTGATTCAGTTTCTCAAAAAAGGCTGGACAAAGTTATACACAGCGGAGTCCCAGATCAGTTAAGATCATGATCGCCTAAAGTTGAACTAAATATTTCTGAAGATCAATGCTCGGATGGGACCTCGGGGATCCCTGGTGATCATGCAGTAAGTAGATCCTAAATGTTTAGTACATTCGATGGACTTTGACAGTTAAGATCTTTGAAGATCTTTCCTTTTTCTCTGAAAAATCAAAGCTAGTTCGTAGAAGATCACTTCCAAATCAGATTCAAGCAAAAATACTTAAGCCCTTGCTCTTCTTATTCCCCATCAAGACAACAAGACATCGATTAATTGGAAGCGTTATTGCGGTCAAAGCACCGATCCTGCATTTCAAAACGATCTTAAATTTTCCATTAAACCCGCTCCGCCATTACCAATTAAAATCAGATCACATAAAACCGAATGGCATCCTCTGCAGAATATAATTGAATACTTAAACAAAATTTTAATTGCGATCATTTAGACGCCCATTAGCATGTAAAATCGATTCTGCGGGAGCTATGAGGGCAAGTAAAAAACGATCCTCTCCCCCTGCAGCCCCTGTCAGACGGAAAACACTTTTAATTATCCACACCCTCCGCCATGTAAATCCGTGTCGGAATCCTAATTAACATACCGAAACTATCATCCGACAATGGCGCGTATCTGACGATCAGCGATCGCGATCACCGATGCTAATTATACATCAAATTGACCAAACCGAACACACATTTACAGCGCCAGCCGAAGGTGGATCTCCAAAACGGTTCCGAGCTATAAATTCCTCGAAATATGCCACATCGGATGCTTTTAGAAAGAGATTTGCATTGAGATGGGATGCGCCCGAGTGCAGAGTGCAGATCGTGTGGGCTTCGTAAGACGGACGATCAAAATAGAACGCAATGTTCCAGAATGGATTTGTTTAGATGAGTTTCTCCATCTTTTTTGTTTTTGAAAAGAAAAATTTTAATTAGAGGAGTGATCTTGTTTGGACAGTGGCTGTTGGGTGATTAAGCCGCAAAAGTTTACTTTGGCAGATCGGTGGAGATTTGTATTTGCAAACTGCGCTGGGGAAGGCATTTTCTTTGGAATAGTTGTGGTGCGGCGGAGGAAGTACTACGTCGGACGTGGTTCGGAAACTACTGACACGTTTCAATCAGGAGGTTTCAGATGAGGTGATAGCTTTTGGTTTATTCACTGTTTGGACTGCTTTACAGTGAATTCTAGAATTTAGGTGCCCACCCATCAAGAAGTGTAGCGATCCACCTAGGATCCACTCTGTTGTATGGAAAATGCAACACAAGTTGGTGCCGAGAAAATGAAGGAAAGTGCTAGTATCTGGACAGGACACTACGAAATGAGGCAGAGAGGACCCATGAGAACTTCACAGACCCAATCTGATTGTCAGTTACCAAGAGTGTCCTTAAGAAAGTATGGTGCATTTGGTATGACAATACTGCGTTGATCATTGCAGAAATGATACATACTCCTAAGTACTTGTGGATGAAGGTACTACGCAAAAAGAGACCAAGAAATAAGCCAGGGGTTGATAAAATCGATAGTTCCCGACTCATCTCGATATTGGAACTCTGACGGAGTCCATAGCTAAGTTGGGTTCCAATTAATAGAAGCGCTACACGGGCTTATAAAGGACGCTACGTTCTAAAACGTAGTTTCCAAGGACGACTCCAAGACTAATGGGTTGCGGTGTTTTCCCCGTCAAGCTCAATCTGAGCATCTCCGTTCGCCTGACAGAGTATTGTAGCGTTTTCCAAGCGGAAATCTTGGCGATCAAGGAAGCCTTGTCCTGGCTGAGATGGTTTTCAGGGATATAAGCATTTTCACTGAAAGTCAAGGCCCTTGTCTCTCATGGTGATGCCTGAGCTGTTAAACATCCACCTATCTGGGTCCCGGTTGACAGAGACTGCGCAGAGCTTGCCAGACTGGGTACGAGGCACAAGAGCTAGACGCGATTTGTAGCACCAACTGTAGGTGGAAAAATCTGCCTATAAATCTGACTAAGCCTTGACCTGTAAGAATGGTTACTTGCTCAGCTCTGACTGATCGACACAGTATGGATTCCATAGCCAGGAACATCAAATGGATCAGTTTTGCCGGAACTCCGAGTTTGGCCATCGCGTCGTAGAGCTCAAGACGATGAATCCTGTCATATGCGGCTTTGAAGTCAATGAAGAGATGACGATTCACGACATGAAATTCGTTCGTCTTCTCCAGAGTTTGTCTTCGTCGGGCCGGAAAGATTGCAGACGTTCGCACAGTACGTTGGACAGGATCTCATAAGCAGGGATATGCCTCAACATTTCTTACAAGACATAGGGCGGCCTTTCTTGAATGCATCCGTTAGTACTTGGTTGACAATTTGGTGCATGCACCCTACCAATACATCACCAGCAGCTGGTACCCCATCAGAGCTACCGGCCTTGCTGTTCCTCACCTTTTTGACAGTCGAACCACCCTCTTCAAAACTGCGAATGGGTATCGCTTCTCCATTGACTGGATGTGGGTTTTCTTCTTCTCCTATCACTCTCTCTACCTGATGACCATTAAGTGGTTGCTGGAAATGCTCCTTCGGTGACCAGGTCTCCACTGTTTGCAAGAGCCTGCATTCCGTCCTTAAAGCCAAATGTCATCCCCTTGGCTCTCCTGATGTGTACTGCTTTTTAGCAGCCTCCTTTCTATCGTATTCTCCTTCCTCTGGGTTCTTTCTTTCATTACTCCCACTATGTCGCAAAAAAATGCAATAATTTTCGAAAACATTATGACGTTCAGTAGCAACACATTCAACAGAAGAGGACCTAGCACAGTGCCTTGCGGCAGGCCGCCTGTTATTGTGTTTTGCTCTCTACTGTCCTTGGATTCATAGAGTAACTCGTTGTGTATGAAGAAGTCCACTTAAATCTTCTGGATTATGACTTCCTTTATCGGAAGTGCTGACCAAAAAGATGTCAAATTGGCCATATTCAAGGGATTCTGGAGCTCTCTCCATGCCTGTGTCACCAATTTTCTTATTCCATATCTCGGTACTGAATAGTTGCTATGGTGGACACTCTGTTCTGATATTTGTTTGCTTATTCAAGCCGCATTCACAGACATCAGCAATTAACCCAGATAGCGCCACCACGTGGAACCAGACCTTCCACCGATATTAAAATGCAATCTTCAATCTAATCCCCATAACTGACATGCGACCGTCCAGCCTTTACCAAGAAAATTCCAATTACACTGCTAAACAAATGCCTTAACCCACAGGAGAACCGGCGAGCAGGCGAAAAAATCCCTGCCACCGCAAGCCCTTTCATCAACTTCATTACTGTCCACTGTATCTACAATCGTTAAAGCACTATCCGTGTGTCGCCTCCATGCAATATTGCGCACACAATTAACATACCAATTCCCTAAACAGAATCACACACTGCCCGGCAATCCGAAAGGGGCGTGCGAACCACCGATGCGAGATACTATCACAAAATCCATTCAAATGGCTTTCCTTACTCCGCACCGTGAAACCAACCCGATACCCGATATCTACGCAATCAACAACAACGCAAAACGCCGGTAAAACGCTTCCCAAGGCGACAATGTAGAGCCGACCTCAAAGATGTTTATCCACATCCACGCACACACACACACCGAGACCGGTGAGTAGCACAAAGTACACGAAAAGAGAACAAAAAACAACACACACCCGACACGCCGCGGTAAAGTAATCAAAACAAAGCGCGAAACCCCATCAAAACAACGTGTGTATCCATCGGATACTTTGAGCTTTTCCGGCTGTGCCTGTGCCACCAGCAGCCACCCACTAGACTTGGCAACATGTTGCTGGATCATCCACACATGCAACAAGTGAATGCCAGCAAACCATCTCACAGTATCCGCACCTTACGTTCAGTTTCATTCGAAACGCCGCGCAGTGCAGATACAAAGATACAAACAAAAAAATCTAGCTCCGTGGAATTGCAAAAATACAAAAAAAAAACTACAACAACTACAACTTCGCTTAAAAATTTTTTGTTTTTTAGACGAAATCCATCGTCACTCGCCGTGGGATGCACGCGTAGGACTCTCAGTGCGCGGGGAGATACACTGTTTTCGAATCTTTTTTTCTGTTGTTTTTCCTTTTTTTGAAAAAAACCATCTCGAAACCAAACCGGAAAGCCGTTGAATGTTGTAAAAATCCGTTTGACTAGTACGAATCGCCGCTGGTGGTAGTGTTTGCAGTGTTGTTTCCAACAAAAAAAGTATCTTTTGCTCGTAAAATTCAATTAGTTGGTGTTTTGTGCAAAAAAATAAAAGTTTTTCACTCTGTTTTTTCGGCCAGAAAAGTTTTGTTATTGTCTACAGCAACAACAGCCGCCCGGCCATAGGAGAAGAAGACCCAGAACAACGCGCAGTTAACTTTTGAGAAGGTAGGTAGGTAGGTTTATAGCGTAGCAAGCGGCGTCAAATTGGGTTAAGTGGGTATTCGGACAGACTTTGAGAAGATTGTCAACGGAAATTGGTGCTGTAATTAGTTTGTAGTTTGGCCATTACCAACCAGCTAAGTGGGTGACACACACAGACCGCTTGTCAGCCGCTAGAGATGACCCAAAAAGTTAGCCACTCGGCTGTTCTTAGTCAAATGGCCTTCGTATCATTTGGATGGGAACCCGCCATAAATCGGTCGATAAATGTAACCGTCGCAGTAGATACTTTATTTTAGGATGATCCATTGGGCCTGTAGTCCTGTGTGTCATGCATGGCACATAGTACACTACACCACCACCACCACCCGCGTTCCAGGAGTGATTTTCTACATCAATTGCGTTGTTTCGTGTTCGGAAATTTATTATCAACCCTTCCAGTGCTCTGTGTGTGTGTTTGCTGTTACCTCAGGTTTCGTTTTAATGGTTAAGAATGGCAAAAGCCGTGAGCGGTGATTTATGGCTCTTTTTAGGATTTTTGACACATCCACATTAGCTTCACGAGGAAGCCTTGTTTGTTTGTTTTGTTTGACGTGGTGGGGGGGTAGCGCACTTCGACTGGTTAAGAGGGGAGAACACTTGTACACAGAGAAGGTCAAGGGTGAAAATGGGATCAAACAATCCACAGTCCTCCCCACAGATACAGTAGCTTCTAAGTCATACAATCCAAGTAGACCGTGAAAAGGTGATTTTTCTTGCAGACAAGCAGGTACTGAGGCGATTTCTCAAACTAGGAGGAGGTATCCACATGTCCATGTGTGACGCTAGGGTACAAAATGTCCTGCCACGCCCACATATGAAGGAGAAGATACGCTCTGTTTTCCAAAAATCAAAAGAAATTCTATGTTTGGCTGTATTTTCATCTCAGACACGAAGCTATCCGCCGCAATGGACTTTATTCGGAAAAGTAATCCGAAAAAGCGGAGCGCAGCGGAGTAAAGCGGAGTAACGTTGAACCACAATTCCATGTTTTTCTGAAATAGTTCGACTGAGATTATCAGAATGAAGAGTGTGTGGCTTAGTAGGCAGTTATTGCTTCCAGTAGCACCAAGGAGGGCCTGGTAATGTTGAACAATCGAAGGAAGCTCATATGGATATCCTAGTTGTTCCACAAATCAGTACTTCCTCAGTACAAGTACATGATTGACTTGCATTCCTACGGATTCTATCACAAAAGGAATGGCATTTCTGGCTACTTTTTCGAGACAATAGTCACTCTGCCAGATTGGGTTCGTGAATTCGTCAAGGATTGCAGGAGTTGTCTTTCTTCGCGACGCCTGTCTACTGACTTTCTTCCTAAAACTCTTTTCAACTTCTTGGGTAGGTGAGTCATCAAGGAACGCCGCGCTAGGGACCATACTTGACTTGATTTAGAAATTTTATTTGAAATGGCCCAAGGAACCGAGGAGAGAATCCAAGGAATCAAGTTCGACTAGGAGAAAGCCTGTCACATACAAAGGAGATTAAGAGGGATGTAATGTTCTTCTTCATCCATGTAGCTTATACAGAAGTCAATTGCCACAAGGCCCAGTCTAGTCCTGTAATGACACCTATTACGACGGATACGAGCATGCTTTTCTGTCTAATTCAACTGTTGTAGGGTATCTGATCCAGCTTGGGCCAGATCTGTCTAGAAATTGAAGATTGGTTGAATCTACTGCTTTGAGCAGGTTAACTGTAGCGACAGGCAAACGAAATTAAACATCGAGCTCCCACTCAGTTGATTGACGTACTAACCACTGAACCATGACCATCAAGGATAGCTTGCTGCTTAAGCATGACAAGGCGAAAAAATTCACAAAGTTCAGGGTTGTATGACAGGAAACTTTGATCGATTTTGGGTCTGAAAACAAGGCTGTAACCTTCAATGCAGTAGTGGCAAGTACTCCTCCATAGCACTGCAGAGAATAGCTTGAGTTTAGAGGACACAAGTATGACTATCCGCCCAAATCATCGTTTTATTTTCTTTAAGTTTATCTGCTTCGAGAAAAAGATGAGCACTCTATTGTCTTCCCTGTGGTTTCCCATTCTTCTTGCAATTGGTCTAGTACCTTGAGCATATGAGACTCTAATGCAAGTCTATAGTATCTTACGCTTTAGTGGAAGAGTTCTTCCCAAGAGTCAAGGGTTGGAGTGATATCTAGATCCTTAACCCAAGCCCTGACAACCTCTTTTAAAGCTAAATGACGCAGTAATCTCTCTTTACATCGTTCGAAGGCTTCTAAGTGGAATTTCTTTGAATGGAAAGTGTGGAATCACTGCAGAAGCTTGTCAATGGAGGCCCAGGTTCACTGTTGCACTACCTGAGTAAGAAAAAACCAGTAATATGTGAGAAAGGATCAATAACTAGTATCAACAGTAATGAATGGTAGCAAAAGACGTGCCTGAAGGTCTAGCCCCTAACAATCATTCCTGAGTAGAAGGGGCCATCAGTTTAAGAATAATTTGTCAGTTGATTGTGCGAGATAGAGCCATAAACAACTTGTTGGAGTTATCTGAGATTCAAACCTTGTGTTCATCGACCAGCAGATACACAAACCAATGGGAAACTTACGTTGAGAATAGTAGACCCTCGAGAACCAGAAGAATCATTCATTTGTGTATCACTAACTCTGTCTTCATGCTGAAGTATGTTTCATGGGTTTTTTGCCTTGGAGTGCTTATACTATGAATAGATGCCTCCTGCTTGAGGCTGAGCAAGTAGTTTTATTTGATTTTTCCTCAGCCTGACTAAAGCGGTTAGAAGGACGCCCAATACGTTCTGAATCTGTGGCTTTTCAAGTGTCATACCCAAGTGTCATCGTACTTGAGAGAAGCGACAAGAGAAGCCCTCCTGGTAAGCTCACATTCATAGACCTACCTACGTAGTAAGTGTATCTTTTCCTTCCATTCCTGGCTCTGAGTCCGCGTTGAACTTTCCAAACAACGAAGGTCTCTGTCTAGGTTTCTATATTTCACAAAACGCCAGATGGCATGTCTCCCTGTCCATAACAATGATGGCAACCACAACACCGGTCAGTGGAGATCGCTTTGATTTTTAATAGGCCATAAGGCAGCACCTATGTTTGTGCTCATATCTGCATACAGACCACCGTGACAATGCATTTAGCCACACAATGTGGCCGTAATTTGCCTTTGCTTCCTAATGCGGTTGTTGCCATTAACCTACGTCTGTCTGTTTTGAACAAAATTCCACAGGCGGCATTCGTGCGCATAATTACTGCCTTGGGGACAGCCAGCGCCTCTATCGCGGCATTGAAAATCATGCTAAACGGACGTACTTTCGTATTTATGGCTAAAAACGGAGAAAATCTGCATCAACCAGAGAGTTGTACTAACATTTGTATGACATGTGGTTGTGCATGGTGGTCGGGATAAGTCAAGTTGGTTATGAATCTGAAATTTGTCGCCAGAAGGGTTGTGATTCAAGGCCTAAGGAAACAGAGGGATGGATACCACATGCACAAGACCATCAAATTGAAGAACTGCATGTGGTTCAGTGGTTCAGTAGACCTTTGACCATTAGCCAACGACCCTTTGACCTTAAAAATGGAAAATTTCTTTGGTTCTGATCCAAAGTTCGGAAGTTTTGTTCACTTTTCATCGATAATTGAGGAGAAAACATTTGGAACCAAGGAGACGTCTTTATTGACAGCTTTTTGTCAGTTTAGTTGATCGCTATTTCTGTAGCAACCTAGCCTTCGAAATGAGGCCCTCAGCTATTCACAAAGGTCACAGCACATCCCAGGTCGTTTCCAGACAAAAACCAAACTAGCTTCCTTGGAAACCTCCCTGATCTCGAAAATACAGACGTTTAGACAATGAAAAGAACGAATTGCGGTGTCACCACCCAACCTTGTGGCATACCGATTGAAATTTTTATATTTTCTGTTGTATTGCCAACGTTTGAGCACCCTTCTCGCTGGAAACCCTTGATCTACAAGTATCTCCTAAGCAAAGGAGTGTCCCTTCAAACAATAAATACCAGTGGTGATAGTACTCAACCTGGTACCATTGGCCGCTTGTCGACTTCAAGAATGTCTGCGATTCTACCCAAAGTAGCACCCCTACGAGTTGTGTACCCTGATAGGTTACACCTCCCATTTAGGAAAAGTCTCAGGTGACCTTGAGTTGGCATACTACAAGGTTGGGTCCTATCACCAATACGTTTTCTTTTTTAGGAGAAATGTGCCAAATTTTGACACCAAAACCTTCAGAATTGTCCTCCAAATTCATATAGTTTCCACCAAAGCAGCACCATAGGACAAACCAATGAAAGCTATGGCCTGAGCCGTCGCCCCTTCAGCCTTACACCCACTGAACCGAAGATACTTTTGAGCAACTCTTGTAAAGACAACTGTCCTATCCTATCTCATCCTCGGCCTACCGCTTGACAGCAGCAAATTATAAAATTCCCAACTCCTTTGGTTGGCAGTGTCCTTCTTGGAATTTCCTTTTTCTTTTCGAAATATTTCCATCATCATGCCTGTCAAGAGGTTAATTTCCAATTCTCTTCACATCCTCCCGACCGATTAACTTTTTTTTTGTGTTTTATTTCGAAAAAATTCCCCAATAGATGGATCTGTAAATAGAATACCGAAACGGATGTCGAAAGTGATTTCTTTGGAATTTTGTGGCAGATACCATCCAAAAGGAACTCTGTTCCTTGAAATGGATCGTCCAGCCCACGTACATTCACATGGAATTCGGCAATACCTCGCCCAAATATAGAATTGGGGAATTTGGGTCAAATGTCATTATTGATTGCAACACGACGACCATCTGCCAAAGTGTGCCTCAAAATATTTCCTTTTAATTCGAGTTGACAATTCAAAATAAAACGGTCCACCGGACTGCTAATTATAGTCCCAGGTGAGAGAGATACACCCGTACACTCAGTGAAATTTATAGAAAAAAATAAACGCACCATTGACACAACATAAATAATTTTTGGTTTTTTTCCTTGCGGACAGCAACAACGTACGGATGTCGATGGTTTATGCATTCTATAAAAAATTTTGAATAGTTAGTAAACAAGATGGTGTGTGGCGTGGTCTTGAGAATAAAATAATATTCGCGCGATTAATAATATTTATTATTTATCAGAGTTTTAAAAATAATTCCCGATGGCACATGTCGCGCATAATTGTCTTAGGCTTATTGATTGTCATTTGGTATTTTTGGCAGCACTGGCGGGCTATTTTAGACCGATTTGGGTGCAAATGCAAGTGCACTGGTGACATTCCATGGTAGTTTGTTGGTGAACAGCTGTGAGTTTGACGTCTATTTTTGGACTGTCAATTAATTGGGGAGGGCTTGACGCAAACCGATGAGGGAAAGCTCTTTTGGAATCAATTACTGTCACGGATTATTGTTGGTTTTTAGTAATTCTGTGCAAAAGCCAATAAGTACTGCATTTTGGGGGAGAAATGACAGGAAGTCGGCTTTAAAAGATAACTCTGGGGACAGGGTATGATGATGAATGGGGGTACTGTGGCGAAAGCCGTGTAGACAGTTGTTTAGATAGCGTGGATGGCTGTCATCCGCAGCTTGTGAATTATGCACTTTAAACGCTTGGAACAACTGAAATCTAGACCAATTTTTGACTCTTCATGCACGGATAGCAGGAAGCCTAAACTGACAGATACAAATCCATACACTTTGACAGTTCGCAAGTGTCATAGACATTTCATGGAAGTAAGCAACTTGTAGCTTTAGCCGTGACTCAGTGGTAGATCAGTTACTAGTCAGTCAAATGCAAAACATCTCATGAACATCTGACAACCATCCGAATGTATGTATATCTGTCATACAAAGAAAAAAAATAACCTTTAGATGCAACAGTAGGCCCCTTGCGTTCGTTTAAAGGATAATGCACTCACAACACGGTTAGTTATGAGGAGCTAGAACCTGTGTCAAGGGCTGATCTACTCTGTCAAATATTTGTCAGAATCTATAACACTGCCAGACAATCTTGGTATTTCTATGGTATCGCCCAGCATAGGGCAAGCAACTCTAGAAAGCAGATAGCTACACACAGAGTCTCTGCTGATCCCAGCTTGCTTCCTATACCAACCAACAACGAAAGCAATCCTGCAAGCCTACCTAGTAAAGTGTGGGTTCAGAGCTTTGCTGTCAGTAAAAAACCAAGTATATCTCTAAGTATTGTCTGCCTTCCACTTCCCAGAGTAGTGTAGCTTGTTTCAGGTGAAATTCTCGCCGATCAAGGAAGCCTTGTTCTGACTGAAATGTAAAGCAAGCCAAGCGGCAATTGAATCCCTAGAATCGTGCTCTTTTACAGCCGGTTGGCTCTCCTAGAGATGTCTGAGCTAAGACGTCTTGCAGGACATTGTAAGACTGTCGAACTCGCCAAACTGGGTACCTACGACTTGCCGGATTCTTCCGAAATGGCGAAGGCTGGGTAACCGTTCGTTAAATGCAAACTCTTAGTAAGACTGGACGCTTTCAGTTGTACCAAGACAGATCTGGATTAGACTTCATCGGAAACATAGTGTGGAGTTGGTTCGATTACAGGGTTTACAGGTTAGCCACATTATCTGTGTTCCCACCGGACACTGTTTGATAGATGTAGCTGCAGCTCTGTATATCTAGAATAGCCTAGGTAAACTGGCATCACTAGACCTCACGAACTTCTGTAATAAAACCTCAGATTGGATTAATTAGTCCCGCGTGTCCAAATGTTGCGAGTCTCGGGTCCAAACCTAAACCTAGCTTCTAGCAACACTCTTGGACTTCAGGAGCCCAACTGCCATCAACAATCTGAGTGCTGTCATCCACATTGAATGAAACTGAAAGTCTCTGTATAGAGTCTAAGAATCTCTGACCAGAACTCCAGGCTTTGGACTATCATAGACCTAACCCACGTCTTGCTGGAATAGATCTACTGTTACACTAATAACACAAACCCGAACGTTTGCCCACCAACAATCTAGCAAGGACACAATCCATCATTACCCTCCTTTACATCTGACGTATCTGTCATACTTAACTCCGTGATTTGACCTGAAAATCTCCCATAAATCTGAAATGCCTTATCTTAAGCAATCTCTGTAACAATTCCAACCTACCCCAACCATATATTTGCTTTGTTTTCATTTACTTTTATTTGATATTTTCACACCTCGAAGCGATTACACAAACCAAGCGGCAAGGTTTGACAGAAATGTCAACAGATAAAGCGGCGCTGCTCTTGAGATTACTTGCGATTACTTAATGTGGGTACCAGTACCAGTACCAGACTGTTTACCCAGCTCAATGCTACTTCAATAACTCAAATGCAACAGTTAAGATTTCATTGCCCTACCGCAGGCCAAAAAGCTCTTAAAAATGTCACTGCCATCGTCACAGTGACACTGACAGCGTACAGTACAGAGGGGGCTTTCAATTAATCCCCAGACGAGGTGGATCCCTTCGCCCAGCTAATGTCGTAACACAGAAAAGACATAAAACGAATTTTTTCGCATTTCGCAAACCAAATGCCAAAGGTTAGGCCAAACATCCACGGGGAACAAGCAGAGAGAGAGAGTCCTTAACCATAACAAATTGTCCCACACAGGTCATTTGGGTTGTGGTTGTGTCTATCTGCAGAGCAGTAGCAACCAGCTACATCGTCAAAAAGGACAAAACAAAGTAAACAAATGGATCATTAAGGTCGATTTACTGAAGGACACGCAGCGTATCCCACACTCTTTGACGTTTCACCTTTCGTTTCGAGAGGCAAACTTTAGCCTCATCAATATTTTACTGCGAACTTTTGACATCTGCCACCGATAGAGGTGTAGATACGTGTACCTATGGATGTGGCGAACTACATAATGTCGTTACGCAGCCTTTTAGCAGAAGAAAAGGCGCAGAAAAAGAAAAAGTATCTTCGCATCCACATCCCTGTCACTGTCAACATAGTGTGTGAAGTTTGTAACAGAATGCCTATCGAAATCGAATTAGGCCGGCTTCGCTTCACTCCGCTCCATTCCGTTCCGCTCCACACCAGGTGGCGGACAGGTGCCATTCTCATGTGCATACCGCAAAATTGTTTAATCGAATTTAAACTTCAGCTACAAAGTGGATGTTGCGTCATTTATTAATTTTAGAAAATTACTCTCAATTCGATCTGCGAGTAGAACTCGGGACAGAGGCGCTGAAGGGCGGTGAAGGCGCGCTAAATAAAATGTGTTACCCTCCATTAGAATGTAATATTCATTGGGCGGCTTGCTGAGTAATTATCGCGCGCCTGTTACACTTGTAATGCCATGTTGTGAGCTTTCTAATTAATGGCACTGGAATTGGGTACTAAACTTGGTTCGTTTCTGTGCTATCTGTGCGAATGTGTGTATCGATTTTATGGGACAACGTGAGGTGGATTGGTTTAATTGAATTATCGATTCGAATGCGATGATTAAAAATGTAACGAGCTCGTGATGTTACTCAGCTCACTCACTTCTGGGAATCGAATCAGGGGTGCGTTTGAATGTCTCCAGGGGATAAGTGGCGCAATTTGGTTTTGTCCCATTAGGTCGGGCTAACCGGAGAGCCTGTGTAATTATATTTAATAGAGTCGTACGACGTTTACTTGAAACACGTGCCTGGACAGTATTGGAAGCATAGCACGCATAGGTCGAGCATTTGCTCAGTTTGGGAAGCAATTGCTCAGGGGATTCTTTTGTTTTCTTTTCTTAGGTGTCTGGGTCGATCATCAGACCCGCTAAACTGCGCCAATTATAGAAGAATAAGTCGTCCCGACGTATTACCGTGGTTTTAGGCCAGGAAACCATGAACCACACCAGATTCTGGAAAAATCCCAGCAATGTCAAACCGATACTCACCAACTAGTCATTGAGTTAAAGGCTGTTTATGACAGCATCTATAGAGACGCGCTAGAGAGAGCTACGTCTGGTCTTGGTCTGCTCCATCAATTTCGGGATAAACCTCACAGATTTAGACAAGGCGACGACGCGCTGTCATACGTTTACTTTAACTTCGTTCTTCAAAGAATTGTAGAGAACTCACGCGGTAACATCAGAGGAACAGTCCTTCAAAAGTCCTTTCAACTGCTTGCATATGCCGAAGATATTGTGGCATACAAGTGGAAGATGTCAGTAGTGCATTTGTGAGCATTGAAACGGAAGAGGCTAAGATGGGCTTAACAATGACATATCGGGCAGAACGTCACTCTCAACAGATATACATAGCTTTGAGGTAGTTAACGACTTTGTCTAGCTAGGAACCGCTGTAAAGTCAAAAAGATTAATTGTTGCCAATCGATCCTTCTTTGGATAAGCACTCACTAGTGCAGCAAAGCCTTCTCTCAAACTCTATATGAAACCCTAATCATCCCAGTCCTACTCTACGGCGCAGAGGAACGGACTTTATCAAGAATGAATGAGGTCGCTCTTGGTTGTTATTTTTGGTTGCGTAGAGTGCAGAAGAAGATACAATCCTGAACTCTACGAGTTGTGTAGTGGCATCGAGTTCAAAGACAACGACATAGATGGCTGGGTTACCTTGAGCGGATGGACAACAATCTTCCGGTACGGAGAGTCTTCCAATCCACCCTGGAGGGACAGTGAAGTAGACGAAAACCTACCCTAAGGTAGTGCACTCGAAGTTTAAGGAATCTCAACCAACTTGAAAGTTCTAACTGGCTGGACAGACATATTGGCTAAAGCCCAGGTCGACATCGGAGGAAAACCTCCTCCAGCGCTCACTATGTTCCGACTTTGAATCTAAAAGGGTTAGGCTTGAGTAGACTGTGCCAATTGGACATGACTGACAATGGAAAGATCTGAGAAGGCTTATGGTAAACTCAACGACGCCTTCTAATGCTAAATTACCGAGACAGGCAACCGTATATGGCTTCTGAAGCTTAGCTACCAGTGTCCGTTCAAGATCTTTCGGCCGCCAAACGAGCTAAACTCCCAAATTCTACCTTTAAATGTATCATCTAGTACTAGTCGACCTGATACACGAATCCCAGTTAAGCCTTTTGTCAAGGATGACCGCGAGACTTGACTTGACTTGACTTAATGGTGATAGGTCCTAAATTCGTCAGTCTTTTTTCGCACAAGGCTTGACGGATAGTCCTTCTCTGCTGTACCATTCTAAAACATGTAGTAAAGCCCCTTGGCACCAATAAATATCGCCAAGTCATCAGCAGAATCGATGGCAATGTAGTCGGATCTCTGTTGATCCAAGAAAAGACACCTCCTTGTGGACAACCAGTTAACAGTGGTCATAGATACCGACACTCGTCCAGAGGAGGAAGCAATAACCCGCCTTTCAAGCATTGCTCTCATCCAATCCTTGACACCTCTGCTGCAGATAGCTCTTGCTATTGAGTCGTAGCCAGGTGTGTCTCGAAAGTAGGTATATTGGAAACTTTGGTGCCACGTTCGATGGATTCATTTCAGCGAGTTACAGCCTGACATAATCCAATCTTTCTACTATCAAACGGAAACAAACGTATGGCTGTAGCACATGGTAGCTCTAAAAGATTAAAGCCGAACCAAGCTAGTCACAGCTAAAGAACAGAGGCAAGTCAAACGAGGAATCTTATTAGTGCCTTGACGTCAATGTAGCTGAATCCACATCCAGAGCCGAAACTTCTCTATTTCCCATTCCTTCGCGAGAACTAAAAAATTTCGAAGACCTCAACTTGAAGAGTTTTGAGCAGACTTGACCATAATTGATGTCAATTTTAATAAAAAAAAAATGACTACAGGGATCGTAATGAACTGAAACTATCGCTCCTAGATCGTCGGCCAGTTTGACAGCAAATAACGTAGCCATACCTTCCACCCCAAATCGGCTACTAAGCCCGCTTCGTCCTCAGCCTTTTGCCAACCCTAGCCCCATAAAACTACATGACGTCAATGCCTACAGATACATCCACCAAGCCACACGTCCCTCTATTCAAATTTAACGATCACTGTAAAATGTTTAAACACTTTATTATCCCGTACTTCCCTGCTTGTATAGTATTTCCTTGTTTTACGACTTCCTCCACACACAACCGATGAAACCATAGCAACAAAGCCAAACGAATATAAACCCGAATCCCGCCCAAAACCCCGACAAAGTAGTCCAGAAAAACTGCATAAAATCTCTTCATAAAGCGCGTTTTAACGGCCACACTTCGGACAGTAATTGCCTTAATACAGCAGCGCCCGTTTCCATCATCAAGTGAGCCAGTAAAAACTGCAACAACCAACCAAACATTCAAAAGTCTTTCGAAAATGATTTCTTCTTCAATTTTTTTTGCTCTAAAAATACACTTTTGGTGTCTCGGACGGACGTCAAGAGGCCACACAATCCGTGCGCGCGGTTTAAGTAAACCGAAACTGACTGCGTTCGCGAGATGTGACAATATATTGCCAAGACACAGTCCATCTCTCGAAAATCACTTCGGTTTTGAGTGCTCGAGTATGGCATGTGGCGTACAGTGCACATGCACTCGTGTCATGTCATTTCGAAAACGAAACGGTGTCCTGTCGAACAAAATGTAGAACATCGAAGGGGATTGCTGGCTAAGCAATTTGTGTAATTGTAAACTGCTAACAGAAGGAAGGCTACAAGCTAGACAGCTAGATGGATGGATGGATTGGAGCGTATAATGTACAACACACAAACACACAGACGCAGTTGTAGTGCTATCAAGGTGGAAGGGTGGTTAGTGTCAGGCAATGTGACACGACACAGTGTGTAGCGAAAGGGACCATACATAGCGTTATGGATGAAGTGTCTAGAACCTGAACTTGAAAATCAAATCACGGTTGAAGGCGCTACAGTGCCCCTTTTTATTGATGTCAAGGAAGTTGTCATTGATGTCAATGAAGTTGTCATTGATGTCAATGAAGTTGTCATTGATGTCAATGAAGTTGTCATTGATTTCAATGAAGTTGTCATTGATGTCAAGGAAGTTGTCATTGATGTCAATGAAGTTGTCATTGATGTCAAAGAAGTTCTCATTGATGTCAATGAAGTTGTCATTGATGTCAATGAAGTTGCCATTGATGTCAAGGAAGTCAGTTTTATTTTCTCAAAATAGTAAACATTTGTACAATTGGATACAACAGTTGTGCTACTTAGGCTTCGGTAGATACCACCCTCTCCCTCGCAATTGAGACGCCTTTCTGTTTCTAGATTCTAATTCGCATGTCAGAACAAATCCAGGAGTCAAACCAAATAATCGTTTGGAGGATTACAGAGGCGTCCTGCCAACTGTCATAAGTCCACTGATGAAACCAATCCTTCACAGCTGCAGCATCTGAGAGTAGTAGCTCGTTCAACTTCACTGAATCCGGAGTCAGTCGCATCTTAGGTATAATTAGCACCAAATCTGGCGACCACTTGGCTAGTTCCGACATCTCGAAGGAAAACCTGACATAGTTTCTCTGTGAAAATCGTGGAGAAGTTTTCGAAAAGCTTACTTGGCGAAGGTTCAGTAAAATGTGGTCCACGCAAAGCCATTTCGTTTGTGAGTCCTACTTTGACAGAAACCCTTATGAGACCTTGGCCTTAAGACCCTGCAGCGCTCATAAGTCCAGAATTTCATGCAAAAAATTGATCATTCTGCCAAGTTTGAGAATCCCTGTAGAACCCCCAATGCGTAGGAGAAACAAAGTGATTCATGGCTTCTGAACCATTCTCCGGAATAGGTGGTCATATCCTCAAATATGAGTTCAGGAACCTAGGGAAGGAAAGCAGTCCAAAACCTGGAATACCACCCAGGGCATGAGCCAAGTCAAATATCTTCTAGAGCAATACAGTCGTAGATCCTAAGTGGCTTCCTAACAGAGCATTGTAGACTGATGGAGGACCTAAGGATGCGATAAGTACAATGAAATCCCAGAGCACTTGCTCGGTACTGACCCACAGAAGACTGAAATATTTGGGAAAGTACCGATCTATCAGATGAGGAACTCACATCCTCAGATTTCTTCCACCAATAAGACTGTATGACCCTCAGAACGATTTCGAAAGAAATTTCACGCGAGGAAAACTCTAAGGCTGCAGTGGGGAACACAATAGATCAACAGGGCTTAGGTTGCAAGATATCCCTTTGACATCAGTCAGAAGAGCTTCGAAGGAATCGATAGGTTCATCTCTAGCTCTGAAGATTACTGAAAGACCTTTCAAGGAGTACCTTCAGATGCATACTCTCATGCGAACTAGTTTGTTTCAGGATGGCACTTCGAAGATCTAACTAGAGGCGAACCAATGCCCTTAGAAAAGACAAAAAAATGCTTCCTTATGCTAAAGGGCTAATCAAAGATATCTCGGCATTCCAAAGCATGAAGGAGTACAGCGTTGTTCGACAGGCTCACTTGGTTATCACCTTGAAGACACTGTGACTTAAGTGTATGCGACCATTTTAAGTCTTCCGCTGTTCATAGGAACTGGGATCTAAATTGACGCTTCAAAACAAAGTCTAGATCTCACTGCATAGCTTAATGGAATTCTAAGTCCTTCTGGCATACAATCTCTCATCTAAATGGACGCTAGACTGGACCTACTACTAGACCCTGCGTGCAACCAAATGTCAATCTCTGGCCAAAATTGAAATTCTTTTATAAAGAACACTTCTCTCAACCAAGAAAGACATCAAGAAACATAGCTGGTATCCAGGACCCAAACCATAAAGTAGTTCCTTCAAACCCTTTCAAAAAATCTCGTAAACATGAGTAGGAACCATCAGTACTATAGAATCCCAGAACTCCTAGTCGAAGAACTGAATTATATGCACACTGGGCCCAACCTGCAGATGATGACTTCCTCACTGAGTAAGAATCTCCCATAACCTGGGCACATAAGCCAACGGGGCCTTTGCCTTCACGGGCTCGAATCATAGGAAAGCCTCCGTCTCAACCAATTTGGTGGTAGAACAGGAAAATTAGTCTTCGAATCCTACCCTTTCACCGAGTCCCTCTCTTCTCCAATCCTTGTCAGTTAAAGATACGTTTCGAGTGTATGCAGTGGGAAGAGGTAGATACATTTGCTGAAAAAAATCCCAACTAGGTTGTTGACTTTGCTGCAAGGTAGTGTACTCCAATATTTGAGAATGAAATGAAAACAGAACTTTCGAACATTTCCTCGGACACAATTGGACTACCATTGTTGGCTTGAAGTTACCACGAAAGAAGTTTTGAAATCCAATTGTTCTTCAAGCCTACTCTCTCCTGGTTAAGACATCAACCCTTTGGTAGAGCTGGGGCCTAAGCCGAAGTAATGCAAATGTCTGCCAAAACTTCGAAAAATTCCCTATCTATGCTCGAAACCGTGAAACAATCTTTCAAGGAAGAGTCATTGGACAGAACTCACGCTAGATACTACATCTCACATCGAGGCAGGTTCTGTGATGTCGTCTGATGCCGTTTCTAGGCCTGCGACTAGATTAGGGTATGGGCCTCACACAATATATTCAATAAGATAGGCCCTAGCACAGAACCCTATGGGACACCACCAGATATACGGAATTCATGGACCTACAGGTTCACACTCACGTCTAATAGTCCTGTGAAGAGCCCAATTCGATTGCAAGACGAAGTGAGTAATCTATTTAGGGAAGTGTGTCTGATTTGAGGTGAAGGAGCATGGTTTTTGGTTCAACTTTTGCTGAATCGAATGATGGTCGCAACTGAAACAACTAATTGGTAGCCACCACCCCGTCTTGTGGCCAACACTGTGCAGTTCGTGCCACCTGTCAGAGCCAACACAATCGGGTGTACTTTCCTCCATGTCGGTGCTGTATCCATTGTCGTGCCCCATATTCGTTGAGTGACTGATTGGGTTCGTGCAAGGATGACAATGGCTTTCCCCTCATCCAGTCTCCTTCTCCTGACACAATTACCCTCCTCATGAATAAATAAGTTTCAAATTGATTTTTTTTTATTCTGTTCTGTTTCTACTATTCTGTGGGGTCACTGGTACAAGGTTGTCAAAGGAAACTAGGTAGGTACACCACCCGCCCCATACGTGGCAATCGAAAGATGAACAGAGCGACGAGCAAGAAAATAGAAAATTGATTTCCTTCTATATTTAGTCCTTTTCAATTAAAAAAAACAACAAAACAACAACAAAACTGTAAGCGTTTTCCTTTTCCAATTGCAGATCCTTCATTTGCCAAAAGCCAATCATGTCGACGACAACCTGTTCACGTTTACGTCCGATGATGTCGCCGTCGAGCACCAGCGCCACATCCAATGCAGCGGATGCATCATTGACACTAACTGTCAGCTCACTACACAATGGCAGTGGTGGCAGCATAGGCTCGAGTGAATCCTCAGATCCTCTGGAATCGGATTACAGTGAAGAAGATGCCGAAGTCGAAGAGGAAGAGGTCGAAAATGAAGACGAGGTAGAGACCGACGATGATGCGGACGAAGATGAGGTCGAGGAGGAGGTCGAAGAGGAGGCCGAAGAGGAGGCCGAAGAGGAGGAGGAGGAGGAGGAGGAGGAAGAAGAAGAGGATGTGGATGATGGCAATGAGACAGATGAGGACAGCAGTGAAACCAACACAGAGAGCAGCAGCGTAGAGACAGCTAAGGGCGTTCGGCAGTATCATCTCGATGATTTTCAAATAATCAAGACAGTTGGTGAGTTGGGAAGGGATACAGTAGTTGGGTGGGGGTCGCACCGGGGTTCTCCGTGACCCACTTGGGTTGAGGAGTCTATGAATAGAAAGTTCGGATGGAACGCATTTGGGGGTGGTAGCCATTGTCTCGAAAAATGCTTCGAAACGACTTGAAACGCAGTTTACGTAACCGCATTCTATTGGGTGCAGTGCCGGGATCAGGTTTGTTACTCACAACCGGCAGCAGGTCTAACAAGGTCGTCAACTTTTTCTCGGAGCAAGTAGTTTCTGTTACTGTGGCGTGCGTCGTCGGCGGACTCTGATTTATTTTTTTGGCTCTGACTTGGTCACGACTTGCATGTTTCGACTGTGAGAGGTTCATTGGTTCAGTTTTGGTGTTACGTGTGCACATACGTGCCCTGGCAGTCAGTCAGTGGACAGGTACTGCCGGGAAATGGATACCAATTTGAATGGACGACCTTGTTGGCGGACTGTTGGCGAATGCAATTGCATTGTTTTCATTGTCTCGAGAGCAGAGTTGTTGGCAATTGGAATGGAATGCTGAGCTGCTAGTGAACTTTTCGATTGCAACTGCAGCTTGTTGATCTGGTGGTCGATGGTTCTCCTTATTTGGAGCAAGTGTTGCGCAAGAGGGTTCTTGCAGATTAATAGCTCGATTGTTTGCAAGTTGGCTTAGAACTGTTCTCAACTAGATTCGCCTGCAAATGTATGTATCTATGGGGGACATAGCCGTGGCATAACTCACACTTAAGGTCGGTAATCTCCCAGATAACCTCTGTATGGAGAATCATCCTACAATTGGAGACCATTTTCCATTTATAGGACGCAAGTTGGTAACGAAAAAAAGGGTCAAGAAATGGAAACGTGTTTGTAGTGGTTCGCAACTCGGGAGATGTTGAGTTTCACTATACTGTGGTTGGTGTCTGAGCTTATCGCCTTCTTTTGAAATCTCACTGATTACGCTGAAGAGTTGGCCTTCCAACAGTGTTCTGAGATCACAAAGATTTTCACTGAACTGGAAGAAGGCTAATGAGCCGGAAGTCAGAGACTGCACCCTAGACCCGAACCAGGCGTCTAGATATGTAAGTTGTACAATTTTTGGAAGAATATCAAAGCAGCTACCGGCAGATGGACAGGGGAAAACCTAAGGGTTATAGGATTATCCACTCAAAGCTTACCAAGGGAATCGTATTCTACCAAGGAAGCCAGTTGCTAGAACTTTTACAATGAATACCAAAGGAACTGCCTTAAGCCCTACAAAACCAGAGCTGAGAGAGTGTGAGGCTGCTTTGCTGTGCTATAACTAGTCGATCGTAATTCACCTCTTAGATGATGTGCTGTTGGAACGAGTCCCAACTATAAGCCAAGTCATCGTGAACATGTTTAAGACTTTCTTTGATCAGTCTAGACACTGACTAGAACCTAAGAACGTCTTAGAATCCAAGGACTAAACCGAAAGAGAGATGATCCTTGAAATATTGTTTGTTAAGGTTTTGATCACTAGATGGAGTCTTGGTTAAAACAAAAAGAACAATATGAGCGGTAGAGCATTCAGGAAGAATCCGGGTTTAATCGAAGATAACCACCCATTTCTGCCTGGGATCGACTTCTGATCGTGAAAAACACTCACAAACTTTGTCCATCTTGGCACATTATTCACCCGCTTACTATGTTGTGAGGCCCATCTAAAACCTGAGCACCATACCACAAGTCTATAGTCGGTACACGGCCCTAGATCTATCAATAAGTCTAGACAGCAACCGCGGGAATGTCAAGTTTCTGACAGCTAGTCTGGGGAGAATAACCTTACCAATGTCGTTCAACATTTCTTTAAGAAAAGCAAGAGTGAACGAAGCTTGCCTTAGAATTCAAAAGCGAGCCCATTTGATAGAGAATCGAGAAAGCATTCGAATTTGAGTATCTAAGGTCGTTCAGAACGTCAAGGTCTCAATGCAGTACGTTGTCTTAGATAAATCCATTAGTTTGGGCATCAACCATCCCATTAAGTTCGCGAAAATAGTCTTTCCATTCTGGGAACTCTAGAGACTCAATATCTTTCCGAAACGTAGGCTTTCAACAAGTATAACGCGACTTTGCTTGACGTCGATCAGACTATACTTCCTCGACCACTATGGATTGTGTCTCTGCTAAAACCAGAATGATCCACACCAGTGTTGTCTCCGCTAACGTGGCAGTGCAAATAGTTTTCTTTGAGTGGAATTCCCTTGTCATAAACAAGACTTCTTTGATCACAAAAAACCCTAAAATCTAGACTCTGACAGGATGTTGGATACAACCAGCAGAGTTTTTGAAGAACACATATCTTAGCCTCTCTACGACGCACATCAACGTATCTATAAGATATGTACAACTTTCCAATCGTCCTACTAGACAAAAAGTATCTAATCTCTAACTAAACCTTGAGGGATTCCCCTTCTATGTGAGCGCACAGGACAGCGGAAGTAAAATACTAAAAGCCCTTCAATCTGGACAGACACTCCCACCACTATGTGCAAACAAAAAAATTGAATGAATACCAAAATAGAAATAACCTGATAACCATAACTAGTGCCATTACCGGCCACTTTGCCACTTAACAACTAATTTAGCTTGAACAGCTCCTTAAAGTATCTCACCGTTCCAAACCGATTCGAATGGCAATCTCTGTGAGAAAATTCTATTTATAACCACCGCGCCTCACCAAGTAACACGTTCCCCTTTGATGTTCATCCAAAAGATACATCCAACAGCTGAGTGAGTTCACGTGAAAGTATATTCCTTTCACCCGATTACTCCCTGCAGTTACATCTGCATCTGTCGGCGGCCGAACTGGGTTACGACCATATTTTTGGTTCCATGTCCCCAGAGAGTCATCACAAGCCAAAACCAATGTTCCAAGTCATCACCTCCTCCTCCGGTCGGTTGTTTCCTTGTCCCCAATTCTGACTTTCTTTCCCCCGTCAAACGTCTCTCGAAGACATTTATAGCAACTCACCGCTCTCGTCGGTCCGTCTGGCATAGTTTCTGTCGAATTTCGAATTTCGGGGGAAACACCCACGCAAAGTCTTTATTTTTTTAATTATTTAAATATTATTGAGTGCAAAACGAAATAATTCATCACTTTCGTTCGTTGGGGCTGTTCCGCCGGAGAGCCATCCGATGACGAGTATGCTGGGTGGGCGGCCGTATCTCTAGCTAGTCTCCTCGGAGGGGGGTTTTTCTTTGTTTCTCCGTTTTGTCTGATGTTTTGATTCAAAGATTTTCAAATGCCAACGCCGGCAGGGGACCAGGCACACTGGTAGCCCAATGCGAATGACGTCAGACGGGGAATTATTCCAAAACGCATGTGTTGCAACCGAGCAGCCCTCGAAGGGAGCCTCTGTTGGGCAATCAAAGGAAAGTCGACTTTCTCGGAACTCGGAGGCGAAATGTAATTATTTTTTCCTTTGGAAGTATTCGCCCCGAGTTTTGCAAGATACGAACATTTTTATTAATGGAATCTGGGTGAAGTGTGTTTGAGTCCGAACGCAGCACTTAAGATGAATCCATTACATCTGGGGGTTATTTTTGGAACGCTATCTGTGTCGGAAATAGGATTGCCAAACATCCATGTGTATGGCGTGCTTGGATTAGATACACGAATGCCGTAGATAGTGGACAATTGAGTGTCACAGTTGCACATTTATGGCGAGTGACTCCCAGGCTTTCATCGGTTGATTGATGAGTATGGCGGGCAGTTCCGTTGATCAATATGGTCACTTGAATCCGCATCGTTATGCAAATGACACAATGCATCACGACGGCTCTGGAATCGTTATTAGTGATCATTAATCATGAGTGGCACCAGTGCCCCCATCAGTGGCCAGAATGACAAAGGAGCACAGTACGCAGCGAGATTGAACCAACATGGTCGCAGTGATTAGTATGGATGGAGTCATCTGCAATTACATGCAGTGATTCGTCGCGTATGGGTAGTAATTGCATTTTGGGCAAACAGTTCAATTAAATTCCGAGCAATTTATTCAATTAATTCGACCTCTGCCAGGGGAGGGTTATCTCTGTTTACGTCATGTTTGCGAATCTACTGGACAATGGAGTGGAGTGGAGTGGAGTTCATTTTAATGCAACAGTTGCAGTGTGGTAGTAGTATCTATGTATCTAGAGATACAAACGGCATAGTCTACTCTCTGTTAAGCAATTTCAATCGAATGAATGTAGCTCTCAGGAATGTGTGGTAAGGTGGGGTTCACTGGATCATGGAACAGAGAGCTGTGTTGCAAGCAAACCACTGGAGATTCTGGCTTCAATGGACGTATATCGATTTGAACCTCGAAAACTCCTGAAGGTCACCTCCACTACAACCTGGGTTGCACTGAAGTGAAGCCTCGCAACGAATTGAAGGACAATCTTCGCTTTGTAGCCAGAAATACTTTTAAATGGAAAATAAGACGTCGCTCCTCATGAGAACCGATGGAAACATGGTCTGCACAGGAACACCAGAGCGTGCATCTGGGCGGATAAAAACCTCCCCGTCTAGCATATGAATGATATAGCTTAGCATAGACTGATTCGATCAAAAAACTTTGCAACTTATCATTCAGCACTTTGCAGTTCTCCTCTTGCCAATAGTCTGTCTGAATGAAATTCCTGAATGAATGGCAATTATGATCAGTTTTCAAGACGAATCATTAAAATTTCATCTGACTTTGCAAAGTGTTAAGTGATAAGTGCTAAGTGAAATGATTTTTTGCCCAAAAGGAAGGTAAAAAAAAGCAAAACGTTACAGACAATGCATATGGTAAAGGTATTGTGTAGTGAATCATGACTCAAATGTTCGTAGTTCATCTGAAGTCCAGTGAAAAACTTTGCAACTTTGCAACTTTTCACTTAAAATCTCGAAACATTTCGGCATGGATTGTACTTTCTTCCGAAATTCTTGGGAAATGGACTGTGGGTGGACTGTTTAAAAACATTCGGCAAGACAGACTTTTCAAAAATATTGCAAAGTGATAAGTGAAAAATTGCAAAGCTACTTGGGGCAGTTAGCACTTTGAAAAGAGTTTGAATTATAACTGAAATTACGTCATTTTGATCAAGAAAATGTAGAACAAGGAATGGATTCTGAGGACTCGCTCTAGCATGAGAATCTATTCGACTGGTAACCAAGTTTTGGGACCAACGACGGATCAACTAAATTTGCAGTAAGATTGGGGCTACGACTTGGACTAGAAGTTTGGGTAGATCTTTCAAGAAGTAAGGTATTTTGGAAAGGCTTTTGCATTGAACTTGGTGATGTGAAGGCTTTGGGGTATGAAGGGAATGAAAACTAAGAAAGTGTGTTAAGTTTGAAGGAATATTTTGTAGGTGGAACGTAAATGATGAAGCAGGCGAGTCTTACCAATAATTTGGAGCCACTTACCTGAAACGAGAAGAAGAAACAGAATGTTATTAGTAGGTCATGTAGAGACAGATACTATTTAAACTTTATTTATGTATTCATCATGAATGCATATACAATCTGTTGACTACATGATGAATTACATTGAGTAGCAAGATAGAATGACTTACAGGTTCGTTAAGCGCATAATTTGTTCTGTGAGTAGGATTAGATACGATGATGTCCCTACTTCTTGGATTCCTCAAGAACATAAAGAGACGTATGTATCAATATTGCCATTGAATATGTCCGGGGTTGTGCATCTAGAACTGCATCTGGGCGAACTTTCATACCACCTCAAGGTTCCTCAAGGCAAAGCGTGTGAACCTTCAATCTTTTAAGAGAAGTTTTGGTCAAAATCACAGCAAATGACACTGAAACTCTCCACGCTGTATTGAATAGAAGCCACTCAGAGAAATAGGTAGAAACAGCTCCAAATCGTCCCCGAACATACAACAATTTGAGAGCTGTAAACAGTCAGGAATGTAAGCAGTAAAGAACAGGTTAAAAGTAGTGGCCCCGAATGGCTTCCTTGAGGCAGGCCTACTTGAATCTCTGTGGGAAAAATTTATCCTGGTTCTGCTGTAAATTCTGACAATAAATTCTCAGCAATCACTGTTCCTTTGGGCTGAGAGGGAAATTGAGCAGTAAAGTGCTAACCCCTAACAAAATTCTGTGTAAAACCCCCATTATCCCAGTCATGTCCTATGGCACTGAACCTTGATTTCTCTCATCAGCGAATGAAGATATCCTTGGACGCTTCGAGATAAAGATTTTTTAGTCACATTTGCTTGGAGGGCTTTGGAGAAGATTCAACGCCGAACTATTCGAGCTGTATAGTGACATCGACTTGCATATGAATCGTCTAAGTCGACTGAGATAAATGTTCTGGCTCGTAGAGTCTTGCAATCCAACCCTGTGAGACAAAGCAAAAGAGGAAAACCTCGCCTTAGATGGCACGCACAAGTGGAAAGGCACGTCAACAGACCTGAAGAGCGCAACAGGAGACAGTAAGCTAAAGACCGAGCTATCTGGAGAAGCTTGTTAATGGAGCCTCAACTAAGTTAGTACTGATTGGGTCACCACATGACTAAAAGTTCGACAGACAGTTCATGAGGTAAGATTCCGGGGAACTTAATTCAAGAACAATGCCAGGAACAACAGCCTAAAAGGTGTCACATCTTGAGGCATAGTTGGTACCAACTAGACAGACTCATTAGGACTCCAGAATAGTTTCCTATTCTGCTTCAGCGCATCACGATGGGCGCCCTATGTCTGACGGCTTTGAAGTACGAGGTAAACTTTGGTTACAGTCACAATACCAGCAAAATAAATTGAATTTCGAATGCTATTAGACTTTTTTGGAGAGAACTGTTGCTTATAGCCTTCCAGTCTCTCCCCTCCTTTGTTCCAAATCTAAAGAATCACGCAGAGGTAGCTGAACTAAAATTGCATTCCACATGAAGCTCATTCAAAGTGTAACCCAACTTAGTTGCAGTTCCATGCCTTTCCCCCATATCCCTTCCCTTTGACTTAAGAATCCACACAGTCTCTTCTAAAAATACGCCTTTCTTTGACATTTAAAACGAATTCCCTGCTCCCGACTGGCACGAGTGCTCTATATTTGCCCACAGTGCATGCACTCGAATACCATTTCTCATGTTAACCCGGTCAAGAACCCCACAACTCAACTGGGCTAATGTCGGCGAGGCGATATTTCATTGGCAATAAACAGTATAAAATATTGGAAATCAATTAGGACGTGATTTTCTGACGCTATATCCACATTTGGAGGGTTAAGAACCTCCCACACGTGTATCTCCAGAGTTATGCTTCATCATGGCCAACTCATCACTTTGCCATCCATCAAGGAACTAAAAAATTATCTCGCAGAACACATCTTTGCTGGTTTTGAGCAAGAAAATCCACAAAAGATACATTCGGTCCTCCTTCGCCTATGCAGATGAACGACTGTGTATCTATGTTTCTCAAACTATTTCGGTTCAGCGGAGGCGGAGGGGGCAGCGGGTTTCAATTAAATTTTTAAATAAAATATTTACGTGAAGCGTAAAAGAAAATATTATTCCATTGGCAACGAGCACGGGGAGCATGGGAGGGCGGTCCATACAAGAGACATTGTCATTCCTACATCTGGGGTCACATTTTTTTCTTTTTAAAGGACATCCATGCCATTGTAAACAAATTAGAAATGTAAACAAGGGAAACGAGTCCAGACTAATGGGTTGGTCATCATGGGAAAAGTTTTTAACCAGTTCTTGACTCACCATCACTGTCAGCAGAGATGAGGTAATACGCATAGCCAAGTTGGATATTTGAATTTTCACACCGCACAGACGTACCTATTCTGTCATCGTTACGGTTTACTCAGCTAAAAGCATTCCTAATACCAATGAGAAATGGGCAGCGAACAGTGCCTGGTTGGATTAGTGGGAATAGAGGCTGCTTAGATGGGGGATTTGTGGTCTAAGACAGATGGGAAGCCTTGAAGTTTGTATGAATTGGCAGGCAATCATGTACATAGTGTATCCAAACACATTTTTTATGGTCAAATCTAGGGCTTATAGGTAGAAATGATCGGAACTCTCATTTTATCACCGTGACTTGCTCGTAGAGAGGTATCTAAAGCCGATATTTTTGCATATTTCTCTTCTAGTGCCATCGCAGGATACTATTGGCGTGCTGCTACACAAGAATGTAATAGAAATCACTGATATTTTTCACAGTGAAAAAGTCGCAACCTGTTGTTTCCCATGTAATTGTACATTTCATGCGAAGTTTACAAATCCCTGGAAAGTGATAAATGTGTTGAGGCTCTTGAGACGAAAATCACTGATAATTTTCACAGTGATTTCAGAGAAACCTGGCACTTTTTACAGTGATTTCAGTGCTTTCTTATGTATCTGTCCATTTTATGCGAAGTATATGAATCCTGGGTAAGACCCTACTGAACCTTGCGATGGAAATCATTGGTGATTTTAGTGATTTATTACATATTTATCCACTTCATGCGAAGTTTACAAATCCCTGGAGAGTGATAGATGTGTTGAGACTCTACTGAACCTTGAGACGAAAATCACTGATAATTTTCGCAGTGATTTCAGGAAAAAAGTGACAACCTGGCATTTTTTTACAGTGATTTCAGTGATTTCTTATGTATCTGTCCATCTTATGCGAAGTATACAAGACCTGGGTGAGACCCTACTGAATCTTGGGGTCGAAATCACTGGTGATTTCAGTGATTTCTTATGTATTTGTCCACTTCACGCGCAGTTTACAAATTCCAGGAGGATGATAGACGTGTTGAGACTCTACTGAATCTTGGGACCGAAGTCACTGATAATTTTCGCAGTGATTTCAGGAAAAAAGTGACAACCTGGCATTTTTTTACAGTGATTTCAGTGATTTCTTATGTATTTGTCCACTTCACGCGCAGTTTACAAATACCTTCAGAGTGGCAGACATGATAAGACCCTTGGGATCAAACTTGGGCTCGAAATCACTACCATTTTTACAGTGATTTCAGGGAAAAAGCCGGAAACTGATATTTCTGCACAAATCCTTGTTGGGTGATAGATGTTATAATATCCTGCTGAATACTGCGATCGAAATCACTGGCCTTTTCACAGTGATTTCAGAGAAAAAGTTGCAACTTTTCTTTGGTGAGTGGTAGATGTGATGAGATTCAGCTGACTTTTGGGGTCGAAATCACTGATATTTTTCACAGTTCTTCTTCTTTCTCAATCGAAAGCGGTACTGACTGGTGGCAAAACTCATCAGGAAGCCGAGACCATCTATTTCATCCTGCTAGCCATCTAGTTCACTGAAGTAAACCCAAAGTAACCAAAAGCCCAGGGCATGTCAGCTACACTCATACCAATCATCAGCCAGGAACTCCATCGTACTTCATGCCGAGATGATTATTATGAGTTGTTTCACAGATTTCACGCTGAATCAGTGGTCATTCACTGTTCGATTTCACTTGCACTTTTCCAATAAAGAAAAAATGTTCCACATACGCCTCGGATTTAAGTGTCGATTCGCTACGCTCTGTCCATTCCACAAGCCATAAACCGAAGCCCATTTCCCATTACCATTCAACCGATACACGAATCTCAATTCGGTCATCGTATCGAGAGTAGGTACAGTATTCGCACGTCACATCCTTGATAATAACTCACGATGCCACTTGATGCAGCCTCATTTCCTTCCATTTCTCTTCTTTCTTTATTCTCTCTCCTACCGGGTCAATGAATCGTGAGTTACGTGCCGGTTTTTTGTTGTTCCTCGTACGTCCAATTCAATTGATAAATTCAAATCGAAAAATCTATCTCGAAACATAACAAAGTTAATTGAAAAACGCTCTTAGTGTCGCCCCACCGCCACCGCCACCGACATGGGTTTCCTTAATCTCGAGTGCTTTTCAATTTGTTTCGAATGCGAAGAAGCCAATGAAATAAAATAAACGTAAGTCGATTGCTCGCAATGTATCTCACTACAGTCGTATGTATCTGCAGCCGCTGTATGCGCTGCCCAGTGCTGTGTTTATTATTTTCGATTATTTTTAAACTTTTTTTTAAAAAAGGAGGAAACATCGCGAAACAAATTTTGAAAATACAAAAAGTTTTTCGCTGACTATAGTCGTAGGTATGGGCAGCGGGCGTGTGTAAGTACTTTGTCGTGTGTTTGGAGACGCACGATGCCGCGCGTGACGATAATTATATACATTAGACGACGCAGACGACGAGCGACGACGTTTGTGGCTGGCTAAGTGGCCAGCCTGCTTGCAGGCCAAGTTGAGGTGGTGCGAAAGATCATAAAAGAAAGATGGATAGACAATGGACAGCGTGACGGACAGGAACAATTGCAGGAGGATTAGATAATTTTGGCTTCAGATACATTATGCCTTTCACTGTGAATGCGAGTTCTAGACCGGATAAGGGGATTTGTCAGTACGTAACTGGTAAGCTCTTGACTGTTTTCAAGCAGGGAAGCAGGCACGAATATGGTGGCACACCTCCTAAAGCTGATTGGAAAGATTTGTTGTGTCGCGACCGTCACCATGAACCAAAGAAGTAACGAAGTACTGCAGACAAGGAGGGTTGCATCCATGAACCTGCATCGAGCAGTACGTCTAGAAGTAGCTGTTTCGATTCATAGATACACCCTGCATGTCCAGCTGGCTTCAGTTAGTATCCAAGTTCACATCTAGATGGGAACTGGAACCTTTTCCGGTCCAAACTGATGTCCCTGTCGAACAATGCTTCCTCTTACGATCAATTCTCACTGTACGTACACTGAGACGAATGGAGTGACTTTCAGTCTTCTGCTGGAAAAGCACAGGTCACGACTGGATTACAGCCTAATTCGCAGGTTAAGCTTGATCTAAGTCTCAAAAGTGGGCGTAGTTGGTATATAATGTCGACCTTCGTAGCAGATGGGTCCATAAGATTGCCTGTGGGATCCTTTCAAATCACCTAGTACCGATGGAATGGAGAGAAGAGAATCTGGACTAAGTGTCTGGGACTGGCGTATATTCCTGCACCCTAGCGTCCGGTTAGAGAGGCTTTTATGCCAAAACTTGGAAGAGATGACTACTCTTTGTCTGTAGTCATCACGGTGTCAACAGAGACTGCCCGCAAGGTCGCGTTCTATTTCCACTGCTCTGGTGCATAGTGGTTGCATACTGTGAACAGTTCAAACGTCTACGCTCAGCCTTACGCGGACGATGTTGCCATACTTTGGCTTCGATGACATTGGACGACATTTATCCTCAGATCCTTGTTCCATGGACATGGCGTTTGATGCCATGACACTGCTGTGGAAATTTAGAAACCGTTCAAGACTAGCTCTAGGTAGACTCTGAGCCTGGCTTGCGATGTAGTCGAATCTGCACAGATGCCTTCGTGGAGACCGCAAGTATAGCTCTGTTTTCAAACGGAGATCTATGCTATCTTAATGGCTATCGACTGTACTGGCAAGATTAGGTGAAAGGGTTGGAGTATCTGCATATGCCTAGAGTCCAAGGTTACTCTGGGATTCCGGAAAATGAAATCTCGTACTCATGGCTCAGAGGATAATTTCTCAGGACCTGAACCTGCATTGAATCCTTATGACTATGCTTTGTAGATCTGCTTTCATTTGCTACTAGAGTATCAAGTCCTCTATCAGTCCTCGAAGTATCAAGACTCGCCACACACATGAAGTGGCGACTGGGAGTACCATAGACTTGGAGATTGTACCATGAGGTGGGACATTGTACCATGAACTGGGAGATTGTACCATGAACTGGGAGATTGTACCATGAGAAGGGAGATTGTACCATGAGAAGGGAGATTGTGCCATGAGGTGGGACATTGTACCATGAACTGGGAGATTGTACCATGAACTGGCAGATTGTACCATGAGAAGGGAGATTGTACCATGAGAAGGGAGATTGTGCCATGAGGTGGGACATTGTACCATGAACTGGGAGATTGTACCATGAGAAGGGAGATTGTGCCATGAGGTGAGACATTGTACCATGGACTGGGAGATTGTACCATGAACTGGGAGATTGTACCATGAGGTGGGAGATTGTGCCATAAGGTGAGACGTTGTACCATGAACTGGAAGATTGTACCATTAGGTGGGAGATTGTACCATGAGAAGGGAGATTGTACCATGAGGTGAGACATTGTACCATGAACTGGGACATTGTACCACGAGTTAGGGAATTCTAGCATCTCATATGCGTGATGTCTAGGACTTGATTCATCCACGGAATATGTGGATGAACACTCGCCCACAGTCTACTTAGGAAAAGTGGGACAAGAAGTTGGGACACTGTACCACTGGGACTGTAGTTGTAAGCGCTTGATACAATCATTAAATTTTCCTCCTCCCATTGACCATTCATGTGGTACCCTAAAGTAGGACAAGGTTCCTTAGAGATTTCTTCACTAACTCCAAGGCATACTGCCCCACAATACAAAGTGAACTTGGACGCATGCCGTCCATATCTCACAGCGCTCGTTTATTTTCACACAGAGCCATGAAAACAATAGAAATTGTAAACAGCCCGTCAGGAGGTGTTTAAATGTTCACTTTCCCGGCATTTCTTCCCCGAAATTTACAACAGAAACCACACATTTATATCTTCTCTTCGATAATAAACAAACCACAGACATTTCTGACAGTTACGTACATGCGTTCGATAAACGTGCATCAGGTTAACAAATGCGGCCCCGCAACCCGACGACACTTCAAGGATATTGTTGCGCCAGATGCAGTGACGTAAACCAAAACAAAAAGAAAAAGAAAAATCGTATTACGTAACTGCACCGAGAGACTTTACTTTGGGCTTTTGGTGTGTTTACACAACTCGCATGTAATTCCCATAAAGAGATACGTACCCACCCGTGGATCGATGGATGGATGTATCTACAACTCAAAACGAGCTGCCAAAAAAGTTTTACGACCATAAATACACCCAATCTCACTATTGACATTGGTATGGTGTTCATAATAAACAGAAGGGGGCAGGTAGCGCAGCCCTGGGGCCAGTCAACTTCGTGCAAACTTTCATTCGACTTCGAGGTTGTTTTCGCAAAGAAGATACATAGCTAAGGCGGTAATAAATCCCAAAAGACAACTGCCAACAGTTTGCACAATGAAAACAAAAATATTTTCAACGAAACTTTCCGGGGTAAAGGTACCCCCGTAGCCAGCCTTGATAGTCCTACTCTGTTCCCGCTGTTGTTTGCCCATAAATTTCGCTTCCGCGACGCGCAGTTAACATTTTAATTGTTTATTGCATTTTTGTATAACAACATGTTTTGGTTTTAGACAAAAATACAGAAAACAACAAACAGGCCGACTCAACGCCCACTATTTACGCGAAGCGGGCACATATCAATGAATATGAGAGAGCTGTCCCCGAACTTTGTAGGTGCGGTCTGACCGCGCAACACTTGTGTACAGTAGTAGTCCGATGGCTATTTTTATAAACTTTTTGTGGGTTTTTTTTTTATATAAAATTAATTTCACCGCAAGTTTTGGTGGAAGACGAAGACGTCTTTGAGGACCGCTCCACTCGGTAGCTAAGTGTAAACAGTTTGGTAACACAATGGACTATTTTTGGGATGAGTTTGATTTATTGAAGATGCTGCGGTCATGCGGGAGCATGAGGGCTCGTTAGGACGTCTGAAGTCTGACAGAGCAATCAATCGGTGTGACAGTAACAAATGTTGTTTTGACAGTCAGACAGAGTCGTCTGTTCGAGCGCATCCGGACTGACATTGCAACGATAGTTCTCGGCGGCACAGGGATTCAGGAATAGCATGTGACAACCTCGCTCTATGTGACGCAAGCAGAGTAGAGCTTCCTGTGGATCATAGCACTGGTCACACTGTCCGTTCGAAGAGGCTATTTGTCCTGAAAGGAAAGTTTTAAGGCTTACTTCGACTGGAGAGTGGATACTTACCTATAAAGGCCAAGCAAAGCAGGTATACAACTGACCTCATAACTGAACGATTTTGAGCTGTCATGGGGCTTTCGAAAACTTTTATACCTTTCCATGGAAGGTGGAAGGCACGAAATCGTACAGAATTTAACAGTCAGAGCGCGATAAGACAGGCACGATCGCATTAAGTATCTATGACCATTTCTTGTCACGTTTTGTAAAGGTAGATACACACGTTCGAACGGGTTGAGTGCTGCCTGTCAAGGGCGAGCGTATGCAATGGAAAACTCCGGACTCTGACAGACCAGGTCTACTATGGGACTGGCAGAACCCCACTACCCTAAGAGTGTCTCTCGACTTGACAGACACATCGCTAGACGCGGTTCAGATCCCTATTATCTGAGGTGTGGTTCTGACAAGACTCTCCAAGTCTACGCCTCTAAGACTGTCGTGAAGGACTCGAGTTGGGCGCCCATTAACCAAATAGAAATGACCTTGTTGCCTCGGTCCTCTTCAAAATGATTTGTCAATCTGAAGTTTAAATTCCTGAAGCGTATCATCTGAAGTATGGTTCTGAGACTACATGGAGAGACTCGAGTTGGGCGCCCGCTAAGCAAATAGCGATAAACGCTCGGAATTTTTCCCTGTTCTCCGCTTTAGGGGTTTCTCCACACTTGACAGATGTGTAGCTAGCTTCGATTTAGTTGCATCTATTCTGTTTTAATCCTCGAAACCCAAAGAAATTCTAGTTCTGAGACGAGAGGTCATGATGAAGGGTTCGAGTTGGGCGCCCATTAAGCAAAAAGCGAAGAACACCTCAAAATAATCACATTTCCCTGAGACAGCCACTCACACTGTAGCAGTGATTGAAAGATAGAATCATAAATCTCTTGGATGGTGAGGCAACGTGAAAGCTGATCCTCCTTAGAGCTCGTATCTATGGCCAGAAATATGTATCTGACCGAGAATTCTTCTTCTCCCATTGGAACCCACATTCAATCGCAATGATTCAATGAATATGACCTCAGCGCACTCGACAGATGCATCATGTCAGTCAGCACTCTATCGAAACCGTCCCAAATGAGAAACACACTTTCTCCCCTCCAACAACCATCCATCCACACACATAGTTCTGAATAATTCTCAGATTAGCACAACCATCGAATTGGAGAATCTCTTCCACGTGAAACAAATTATTCTAGATACAAAAATTAGACACAGCAACAGTGTCCCGATTGCAGTTACGAGTACGTTCTCGCATGTGAAGACGTCATAACGATGCAATCGCTCCTCGATGATGGATTAATTGAAGCGGATAACGCTTCGCGATACCCGCCGACATAAAATCAATGAATGCAGCCTATCCAAACACTCTCGCAAAGTAGCCCGATGGATGGATGAGCCAAATGCTCATCGGAACGCAGCAGCAGACGCTTTTAATGACTTGGAAATGATGAAAAATCTTCAATTAAAGTCTGCGCGCACTACTCGTACAGACACACGAGAATAATTGGCTGGCTTCTGCTTTGCTTTTCTATTTTACTTTCTTTCCTCGTTTCGTACGGTCGTGGTTTTAGTGCATTTTTTGCAGTGTATCTGGGACCAGGTCGCACTGGAAACAATTAGCAGGCAGGAGAGAGGCAAGAGATGTGTTGTTAAGCGGTCCTCTTGAGTTAATTTTAGAATCCCTTGGGTAGTGTCCTTGGCAGTCCACTTCTTGTGTGCAAATGTCACAAACGCTCTCCGGGACAAGGAGGTTCTTTCTTCTTCGAGCATCCGGTGCGTTGAAGTGTGAATGCATTAGGGTGTGGCGCTAGAGAAACATTGTTGACATTGAGCGAGATAATGATGCAAGAAGCTGGACGAGTGCCACATTAAAACGGAAGCCCATCGGCATGTGTGTATCTTTAGCACTAATTCCATCCCAATCCCCTTCGGATTTGACAGTTCCGAAAGCCCATCGATGCAGGGAAACGGGAGAGGTAACCATCTCTTTGATCCACGCAGAGGCGAATGAACTCCAAAGTCCAATCTCATGATTATACGCCGCTGAATCATCCAAATTTACAACAGAAACCCTAATGGTTTCACGTCCAATAATTCTGCCCAAACTTTGAGTTATGAAATGCCAAACAAAACATGAATCATATCCGCCTTCCTTCCTCCCATCTAACCCAATTATCTTCCAACAGATTAGGCATCTCTCTGCGATTCTATACTGCCTGCGTCGAAAGCAATCTTTTATCCCACGCCATATTCTCTCGCGAAGGTGTTTATAGAGAATCTCCGATGATTCAAAAAATGAGTTTACATAGCACCACGGCGCAGGAGAGCAAGAGGAGCCCGCTAACAGATATATTCATTCGAGCAAATGAAAGCCCAATTGCCAGAGATCGTCCCGAGAACAGATTCATCTGGAACGCAAACTGGTTCGCTTTGATGTGTCCCTTTGGCCAGCCGTAACTAGTAAATCAACTTTCTTCTTGGGAACCTTTGAGCGATATGACGGCGAAAAAATCCTCCATGCCATGCCATCCAAGTGTCCAGTGGACCAGTCACTCTCATAGTATCGCGGGAAAGTTATGTAAAGAGTCTTCAGTCTCGATGGTCACTCGCAACCATGTGTAGATACTTTTTTCTTGTGTTGCCATTATCTCTTCATTAGTTTTCACTTTTTCTCAGAGTTACGGCCGCTTGTCTTTCAATTGGAACCGGTCGAGTTCGGATTTATGTTTACCCAAGTGCGTGTCTCGTGTACCTTGCTTGATGGGTGTAAATAGAAAGGTGAATTGACGGACGGTTTATTGATTGCCGGAGGAGTGTATGGCGAACGCACTTTCTTCGATTTCAGGTTTCGCGCAAAACCCTTTACGGTGATTGATGGTACTTTGTCGGAAGTAAGCAAATATTTAACAAAAAGGTTCTTCGACCTTACACTCGGAGACTGTCGGATTTGAATTGCTAATTAAGACGACAACGACAAGCGGTTCGGTGTGAATAAATGGGTGAGATACATGCCGGGGGGCTGGAAGCTAAATCATTTTAATTAACTTAAAAGGTTTATGACTGCTGTGTGATATAATCGGTGGGCCAACGTAAGAGCGAAGTTGAAACCACAAAGAGTGACAGCTGAGGCGGATTACAATTATTGGCTGCTGCCTCGAAGTTATTTGGTTAAGTGGGAAGAATTCACTCGATAATTTCATAATGCTTCCATCTTTGGACCTTCAAATGGCAGGAGTTTGTAAGGCGAACCACGCCCACAATAAGCTACAGTCTATACTCAGAGTTCAAGTTTATACGTGGGCAGGATTTGACTAATGTTCATACCATGTGCAACAAGGTCCATCTAATAGATACAAACAACAGAATGGACTACCGCAGGGTGGCGTGTTGGCACCACTTCTTTTTTGTATAAAGAAAACGTCTCTGATGTCATCAGAAAATCAGGTAGTTTGCTCCTAACTAAAGCACTACACAACTAGTTAACAATTTCATAAGTCTCTGGCGTCAAACACTCAAGGAATTGAGGCTCAGGACTGATGGAAGCTAAACATAAATATTTTCAACTGAAGTATGTATAGTCAAGACGTATGTAGATGGATGCAATTGAGGGGATGCCATCCTGGATGAACGGAAAGGTTGAGGATATTAGCATCTTCACTGACATTCCTGCAATCGATCCTGGTCGTTCTACGTTGTCTCTTGAGAAAATGAGTTAGCAATGTAACAAGCTTAACTCAACTCAACTGGAGAGATCAACCTGAGCTAGGAAATGCCATAACAAGGCTTGTTTCTAGACAGGACGGATCTGAAAACTCAAAGAATACCCGTAGATACTTCTTTAAGATCCCTGTCCATTCCTATTAATTGAAGAAGCATGGGTAGGTGGCACACTTCTTCAAATTAATCCACTTTATGGTAAGGAACCACGCCCCCTTTTTAGAGATATTCTCTTACAAATTTGCTTAGAAAAAACAAATTCAAAGCCATTCTAGGTGGAATGGATGGTCTAAGTGGAAGATCATGAATTCTGACCATAGTTGGTGACAGACACGCCCACTTTTTTTTGAAAAAATTGTGTCTAACAACTATTTTCTGAAAAAAAAATCAAACACGGAATCAATAGTCCCAAAATATTACAAGAAACAGCTAACTTCGGCCGGAATCTGTTTATTTATTCATGAACTTGACCCGAAGTCATGTCGACAATGACTGATGGAAACGACGGCAGAGATAAGTATCTGCTGGGCCTAAATAGATGTGAATTGGGAGACTTATGGGCTTTTGTGTCTTTGATGAGCATTTGGAATGACGTCAAGTGATGTAAGAGGCATCGTAGGATAATTCATTTACCTTAAAGCTAGGATTTCGATGGCAAAAGTGGCATACGACAAGGTTGCATAGTATCACCACTTCTATTCCTTATTGTTTAGTGAAAGAAGACTGTCTTTGAAGCTTTTAAAATGCAATCCTTGCATGCAATCCTTGCATTTTAAGAATCTGCCAATGCACTGAATTAGGAGCTTCTAGGGATCACATGTTGGATAGAAGGCACCAGTTGAGTGACCATAAGTGCAAAATACTTCGAGCAATGAAACTCATTTTACCCGAAGAGTACGTCGCTCTAAAGAAACATGAGATCGTTTAGAAGGAGCTACATCTTTCACAGGAGGTGACAAGGCTTTAGCTTAGGTTTTGAAAAAATGCCCACAAAGCATGCTTCGAAATGGAATACTGAATAACATCGTACATTTTTCGTGATGTGTTTTCAAGAATACCATGCTCCGCTTTGCTCCGCTACACTCCGTTTTGTTCCTAAATTGATCGCAGCTCTGACACCAGAAGACAGAAAGAGGCTATAACCCTGGTCTATGTTCGGTATCTACTAGGTAGGAGTTGGGAATTATACAAACGACGATAGGAAAACTCCAAAAAGATCACAAATCTGTAGAAATCTGTAGAAGGCAGGTAGAAGTTAGACAAGTATAAGAGAAGTAAGTTCGACTAACGACTAAGATCCCTGAGCCAGATGAGCAGATGATTTACATTGCTCCGTCCCAGAGAGTCTTGAAATCCACAACCAACTTGGTGTGCGAAACTGGAGGCAGCTGGCTGAAGAGGCTTGTCAGTTGAGGTCTAGGTCCACCCTGAACTATAATTCCGCTTAAAGAAAAAAGCAAACACATACTTTAGCGTAGAGTACGGTAAAGAACATGTTTCATGCCTAAAAGACCCAACAAACCTACAGCTGACACTCCAAGATACGACAGATACGATGGAACCAACATCACCTTCCATTGTTCGTCACTTCTAGTATCTCGAAGAAGGTGATTGTTCTCCCCGCATCAATCAATCACCATTTTGACATACAAAAACAATTTATGAATGGAAAATTCGCCCATAGGTTGCTCTAATGTTAAATTATAAACAATACGCACAACATAAACAAAAAATTACAAATGATTTACACTCACGCCTAACGCATGTCCACAACGTGTGCTACCACATGTTTGCCATTCGTTTTGTTTACAAAAATAAAACAAAAAATAAAAATGCATGAGAAATTCCCCTCGGTAATCACACCTAAATCTAAAAATTTTATTTTTTTCAAAAAATGAGCACACCCACGACCACCTCCAGCGATGCCAAAGTTCAGTACTCGTTCGATACAACTTTTACTGCTCCAGTTTTTCTCCTCAGATACAGTGAATCAGTTAACAGATACTGATGCTGATGCGACTTATTGTCACCATATAGGGGTGTCGTCGTACCGCTGCTGGATGTGCTCGCCACGTAGCTAGCCACAAATGACAAAATTAGTGCAATTAACTTTCCATAAATGCCAATCGGATTGTCATCGAATCGTAAAGACTCCAACCAACAAGACCATTAGTGGACGTGCTGCGGTGAATGTGAGTTTTCATTTCAAATGAATTTTTGACGCAAATTAATAGAGGTTGTGGAGATTTGTTAGTTGTCGGCCGTAAATGGTTGAAACCGATTAATGGTGATCGGATTTAATTAAGTGGGGATTTACAGATGAATGTGTTAAGTGCTCAGATGCCATTTACCTACCTATGGGTAGGTTTTGAAAGCCAGCTTAAGTAATTGGCATCTATTTGAGTCTACACTTCCGTGAATGGTCAGCCCGCAATTGAAGACGAATGAGGGATACCACAGGACTCGGTAGTAGGGCCACTGCTGTTCAATGCTCTATGCGTAGGCATTTTTCAGGTAGAAATGAAGAGAAAACATGTTGGGATACGACATAGTGGTCCTGCAGGGTCCCAACTTAGGGCCACTGCTGTTCAATGTTCTATCCGTGGGCATTTTTCAGGTAGAAATGAAGAGAAAACAGGTTGGGATACGACATAGTGGTCCTGCAGGAGGGATTGCACGATCACAAGTGGAGTGCCACAGGGTTTCAACTTAGGGCCCATGCTGTTCAATGTTCTATCCGTAGGCATTTTTCAGGTAGAAATGAAGAGAAAACAGGTTGGGATACGACATAGTGGTCCTGCAGGAGGGATTGCACGATCACAAGTGGAGTGCCACAGGGTTCCAACTTAGGGCCCATGCTGTTCAATGTTCTATCCGTGGGCATTTTTCAGGTAGAAATGAAGAGAAAACAGGTTGGGATACGACATAGTGGTCCTGCAGGAGGGATTGCACGATCACAAGTGGAGTGCCACAGGGTTTCAACTTAGGGCCCATGCTGTTCAATGTTCTATCCGTAGGCATTTTTCAGGTAGAAATGAAGAGAAAACAGGTTGGGATACGACATAGTGGTCCTGCAGGAGGGATTGCACGATCACAAGTGGAGTGCCACAGGGTTTCAACTTAGGGCCCATGCTGTTCAATGTTCTATCCGTAGGCATTTTTCAGGTAGAAATGAAGAGAAAACAGGTTGGGATACGACATAGTGGTCCTGCAGGAGAGATTGCACGATCACAAGTGGAGTTTCAACTTAGGGCCCATGCTGTTCAATGTTCTATCCGTAGGCATTTTTCAGGTAGAAATGAAGAGAAAACAGGTTGGGATACGACATAGTGGTCCTGCAGGAGGGATTGCACGATCACAAGTGGAGTGCCACAGGGTTTCAACTTAGGGCCCATGCTGTACTATACTATGTAGAGCTAAAATATCGGCCTGGAAACTTCAACAATTGCTAAAATTTCGAGAGATTAATAGCTGTAGCTACAAAATCCTGAGGGAAGTCATAGAAAGTAATAAATCTCTTGATTCGATGGTGCCCCAGAGCAGAGAACAAGGACTAGATGGACACACATACACTCCCTGATGAACCTGATTCCCAAGTTCGAGAGATATCGAAACGCAGATACTCTTCTGACTAATAGAAGATACACCCCGCTCCAAGTCCATCAACATTTCACCAGAACGACAGACAGACTTCCTGACCAATTTTCAGCCACGAGTCATTGCAGAGAAATCTCATTTAACACTCACGATCCGTTTCATTGGAAAATTCACCCGATTTATTGCGAATTTCCCGGAAAACGCTTTCCATTTCGACTAACACCGTGCTCGATGAAAAACACGTCTTTTTGTTTTTGTATACTCTAGCCATTCGCAATGAGAACGCAAATTTTTGCTGGGGAAATCCACACGACCAATGGATTGTAGGTCGAAAACGGTCAAAACATTGGGTTTTCCAAACCACAATCCAACCAAACATGACCATTGAATCATATTTCACTGGAAGTTCCTCCACCCAACTCTACCCGTCCTACTATAAACAATGAGATATGGCAATGTTCTCACTTCGATTTCAAAATACGCGCATTTCGAAAAAAGTATTCAAAAAAACAAACACATTCACAGGTTCGGAGGGAAAATTATTGAAATAGGAAAGCGAAATTCCATGAAAAACTCAACATTGTGCCTTGGGAATGTGATTATGTTTGCGAAACGACTGACTTAGTGTTTTTTTTTTGGTTTTTCGAAATTTGACGCATTGCGAACGGGAACGGGAAAAACCGTCCGCCTGGTTAGTGTTTTTCAATGCAAAGATAAATTAAACTTGACGACGAGCATTGCACAGCAAATGCAGTGTGAAATGCGAAAGACATTGTAAACGAAACGAATGTGATTTGGCAGCGTTTTCGGCGTGTCATTACGACGTTTTGTAAGACAAAATTTTGAATAAAACACGCCAACGGCTAATGGAAAAATTAAGACTTTTAATCTACTATATCGGCAGTCTTGTTTCGAGTAATTGATGTTATAAAAGCATTAATTAGCTTTGAATATATTTTGAAAATATGATGGTTGAGATGAGTGCATAGTTAATTTGAGCGCGGCTGCTTGATTTATCGAATGGACTAAGCGATCTTGAACTTTATGGCTGCCATGTGAGCCATACGAATCATCCGGCATGGCTGTCGGGATAGTTTTGAACGAGGAAATACGTCAGACCCGTCTGGTTGCCATAGATGGAGAGATGAGGGTGAAAGATACAATCAAGTTCAAGAGATTGTTGCAAAAGATTCTTCAACTATTTGGCGCCCGACGTAGGGTCCATCTGAGAACCTTTTCATTAGTCTTGAAGCCTAGACGATGAGACCTAAAACTAGAGACAACCATCGAGAATCAACAGAAGAGCGAGAGACGACTGGAAACTATCTTCTAGGAATGCCAGTTTCGAGCCTCAGAGTGAATGACAACAGTTCTTCCAATTCATATCCAAAATGTCTTGAAATTTCATAGAATTCAAGAGACTCTAGCGTATGGATTCAAAAGCAGAAACCCATCACTTTATAGAGCCATCCAGCCAGCTTCAAGACAAGTAGGATACTCAATCAAATTCTTACAAAAAGAACCATACATAGCTCATAGAGCCTCAAAAAATGTATGTTTTTGACAAGGAAGGACTCGATCCCTAACTGAAGCTCAAAATAAACCAAGTGATGGAAGTTTTGAGGCCTGAACTTGATGCATTTTGGGAAAGAAAGAGCAGTTTCCACTCATTTCTCCAAAATGAACAGAGTTATTTCCGATTTTGAAGCGAATTTCAGTGGCTGGAAACATGACTGACTTAAGAAACGTAATTGCCATGAAATAGCTCGCTTGGACTTTGATAAAGTACTCAAGACTGTTCCTCTCGTTTCAGACTTCAAATCGAAATGAGTCATTTTAGTGAGTCTATTGGTATTTGAACCTGGGAACTAGTTCTTTTCATTGAATCTTTGTTTCGATAGAAAATATCCACTGAGAGCGGAAGATTTGAACTGAGATCTTCTTCTTTTCGTTTAAGGCATTAGAGACACGACTGTCTCTGTTCTTTGAACGTATCTGACGCCTGATGTAACGAGGCGTGAAGTAAAAATAAATAAAATAAATACTTGGCGCAACAGGTCGATGGGACCCAAGGCCTAGCTTCTCACAACCATTCGTGTTGTGCGTGTTATATTCTTTACACGAACGGATGGGGCCTACTGTTTAATGCCGTGTCCGAAGGGCAATTTGTTATTTGAGAAGCTTTCTCGAGACAGTTGTGTACTCTCGGATGTTTGTCAGACGCTCGCGAGAGGTGAGGCCGTAAAAAAACGTTTAGGTGTTCCCCAACTGGGATTCGATCTCGAACCCCTTGCTCCATAGTCCAACGCACTAACCACTGAGCCACGGCGCCCACTACGAGGCGTGAAGTACTGAGCAGAAATGCTCTTCATCATCAATGCATGACTTGGATACTTTAGAGACACGAATGGGGAAAAGATTTTAATACACAATCTGTTCTTTAAAACTATCTGAAGTTCAATGTATCAAGAAGTAAAATACTGAACAGAAATGCCTTGTTCTTTGAATGTATCTGATGTCTGTTGTATCTGCTGACTCTTTACGTGAATTGTCCTAAATTTTAGAACATGGAAGTCCAATTATTCAATGTAAGGTTGTGGCATCTCCATCTTTGTGGCATCTTTGGCTAGAACTCATCAACTCATTGACTCATTGATTCATTTGACTCATTTGACTCATTTGACTCATTTGATTCATTTGCTTCAACGACTCATTTAACAGAAAAAACTAGTGAAGTTCTTTTTAAAAACTCGTGAATCTGTTAAGATTGAAAGCAGGTTTCTACTCATTCCTTGGAAACATTGCCTAATCGAAGATTTCTTTAAAAAAAACAAGAAACTCTTCGCTTTAATGTGACAGCTTGACATCCATATGAGCTCCATACGATACGGAAAAGAGGAACATTCCAACGAAATCACAATTTGGCTTCAATCACTCGTTCCCCCAAAACACACGATTGATGATTGGCAGAAGACTGCTATTTGTTCACCATTTCTACGCTCAACATGTCTAAACAAAGCATCACCTGGACATGTGTATGTTTCCTTTTTCCTCTGCTCTCTACAGCGCAGACACTTAAGGTGAATAATGTTTCCTAGGGGAAATCTGACCTCATTAAAAAGTCTTCTCCATCCATCCACTTCGGTGGTGATGTCAATTCTTTTAACAAAAAAAAAAAAAAACACATAAATTCGAAACAAGAAATACGAAATTCGAAATCCTTTAACGCTCTTTGAACATTTTTTTCAAAACAAAAACAGAGAGAACTGAAAATATACGATTCTCTTTGAGATACACACTCGTAGATACATTTAGACATACAGACTGTTGTCATTTGTTTTATTTTTCTTTACAGGAACTGGCACATTCGGCAGAGTGTGCCTGTGCAAGGACAAACAAACCGACACATACTGCGCGATGAAGGTCCTGGCAATGGCCGATGTGATACGTCTCAAACAAATCGATCACGTGAAGAACGAGAAGAACATTCTGTCCGAGATTAACCATCCGTTTGTTATTAGTTTGTGAGTATTCGTGCTTGTTTCGTTCGGAAACTCAAAAGTAACCAGAAGGATTTTTTGAAAATTTTTTTAGACAGTGGTCAACAAAGGACGACTGCTGTTTGTATATGTTGTTCGAGTATGTCTGTGGTGGGGAGTTGTTTTCATATTTAAGAAATGCTGGAAGATTTAGTAGTCAATCGGGTGAGTGTACATAGATTGTGTGATTTTTTGGTTCGAAAATTGTCGTTTACGCTGGTTTTTGAAGAGGTGGAAGCTGTAATTTGAGCTCTAGAAACCAAGCTTGAATAGAGAGTAGTTGATGGAGATCAGAAGATACTACCTTAACCTGTGCAGATACACTAAGAACTATCTATGTTTACTCACGAGAATAGCGTCATTCTTAGACATAGTCCACGTACCTGAAATAGAAAAAAAATTTAGTTTTAGTAAAGGGTAAGTACAGTAACTCCATCTAGACAAAGATATTTCAAAATTCCAATCCGAATTTGGATACATGGTTTCAAAACTTTGAACGATCCATGTGTCAAATCGAGAAAACCGAAACGATTTGAGAGTTCAGTACAAGGGAAACCCATTGTCCAACGTTTGAAAACTAAGCAAATTGCCACGCCCCTTTTACGCAAAGTAGAAATGCTTAACTTTTCCTTTTGAGTTACTATTCTGTACTCTTCTTACTCAACTTGTAAACCCATATCGATACACGTATACCATTATCTCTGGAACTACCATGGGTACATGATAAAAACTTTGCCACGCCCACTCTTCTATTAAAATCTAAACATTTCTGCGACACTTAAGTCCTATCACTTCTTGTGAAGTATGTACCAAAACAAATGTAGACCCTCCGTTCAAGGCTAGCTTTAGCCAGACTCTAAGCCTGACTTGGTTTCTAGTCGAATCCTCATGGACGGCTTGAAAACTTGTCGAATGTCCAGTGGTGGTGTCTTCGTGGAGACGACAGCGATAGACTTCACTTCTCATGAGGCAAGTATTCCTCGGTTTTTAAGGGGAGAACTATGCTACTTTAATAGCTGCCGAGAAGTTAGAGTATCTGCGTCTGTATCGGTAGCACGCAACTCATTCTGAAATAGTTCAAGCATCCAAGAATTCCTTAAATTCGATCGCAGAACTGAACTCTTGGATTGCATGAAATGACAAGACTTGAACCTGCGCTGTGTCCACCCGCGTCCTTCATTGATGATTGGGTCTCTTACAAACACAATTGTGTATGGTATGGCTCTCCCGGATACACGCAGACTGAACGTATGATCCCGATGGTCTATAAGAAATCAGAGGCATTCGTGCTAAGGGATACTTTGTTTTTGCTAAGACACCTCTGCCTGCGAAGCTTGTGGAAAGGGCGACGATAATCTGGATCATTTTTTTGTTTGTCCTGCCTTTACTTAAATCAGGTGGCAGATCTTCGGTGCTGGTGTGGTAAGTGCTGGCAATTTAAGCTCCTTATCGGTGAACTGGATCAGTTGTGCGTCAGTTCTCTAGTGATGCTCCAACACAAGATCACGCACTCTTTTACCGATCGTTACCGATCGATATGCTAATTTTGGCTCATGATCGATGAATTCTTGGTTTAGAACAAACAGAGCTGGCAATTGTGGATTCTCAGACATTATTCTCGATCAATTTAGGATCCGAGTCAAGAGTCATTTGCTCCGGTTTTAGGAAAATACTTACTAACTGATCGATAGAAAAAGAAATTTGAAGTGATCGAGTCGACAAAATGAAGATCTTATCCATCAGTATGATCACAACTGATCGACAAGAAGACTTATTACAAACAAAAGTGATCACGATCGCAATAGTAAGTGATATTGCAATAGTGATCACCAGTCTTTGATCGACTAATCTGTCGATGTGGATCGTATCGACCAGTACCTTCGATCGTGACCCCTTTTTGGTGATCATGATCAAAAAAGCTGCAAGATTTGTAAAATACAAATCGCAAGGTCTTACTACCAAACCACACGATCAGTAGTTGCTAGAGGCAATGATCTTGCGCTCATAGATACTGATGATTTCAGGAAGCCGACATGATTCGTGTCTTTCAAAAGTCGTTCAAACATGAAAGAATCCATTCTTTCAAAGTCTGATATACATAATTTAGGAAAAGGGGCTTTGCGAGACTCAAAAGATCCATATAGTACCCTGAAGCTAGCCCTCATGTGCATGTTGAGTGTAGTCATTCCAGAATGCATAGACAAAAACCAGTTTTAAGATTCAAAAATGAAATGGAAGGCTCCTGGGACCTTCATATCTCCAAAACAAAGATTTGACAAATTACTAGAGAAACAACTCATTACGAATGCATTGTTAGAACATCCCTTGTTGGAAGAGTTTTTAAAGTTCGGTGCTGGCTTGTTTGCTTTGTGGAGTCATTGTTCGACTTCCAACCAAGTTTCTTGTCAAATCTGTGGAACAGTGTCTCCATTTAGTCCTTATTCCCTGTCTTTGTCTTCATAACAACCTTCGTAGACCTTGCCGAGACTTGATAGAGCAAAATTGCAATCAACACTAAGAGAAGATAGAGTTCTCTGTGTTGTAGATACTTAGACTTAAGGAGCACATTACTCAAAGTTTGGGCCTCTGTTGCCCATCGTAATTTTTTTTCATCAAAGATTTCAAACTCTCTGTATAGACGTTCAAGTTTGGCAGGGAAGCTGCACATCGATTTGAATCACTTCCCTGGAAAAAACAGCAGCAATCACCTACATGCACCTTGGATGATGAAACCCTTAAGAACCAGTAGAGGTCCCAGCACACATCCCTGCGGCATGTCACCCAAATAACGGATAGATACACCTTGAACTTAAAAACTGAATAGAAATGAGTCTCCTCCAAATAAATAGCCCATCCTCCGCTCCACTGGCAATGAATCATTTCAATTTATAGCCGCCAACTCGCCACGCAGCAAATCGCCCGGCAAATATGAATAAATAATCGCGGCCCACTTGTGGCCAAGCAAATTAATAGTTCTTCAAAGATTTATGTACTTTTGATACCGGAAATTAAATTAATTGCACAAAGCATAAATGTAGCCAATCGATACGCCATTAATTTCGCCCCGAGGAGGGGTGCCCGCCAAGTTGAACCGCCGCCAGAAAGTTCTAAAAATACGGGGTTCCCCTCAGTAGGGCCGTCGTTGTTCGTCCACAAAGGAACTGAAATTCGACTCCAAGCCACGCTCGCCTAGAATCATTTTTTGAATCTAAAAATACGTTTTGGAAAAATGCTCTTGTTTTTGCCAAGTTGAATAAAAAACGAATCGACATCCCATTATAAATCCGTGTCATCACTGCAAAACAAACAAAAAAAAGAGTCGTAAACGGGTCGTAAACTAGTCACACAGCTATTTACGGACCCAGACCTCTGACTGAGGAGCGTTTCTGCTCTGCCCTCTCTCTAACACAGGTGGTACAGGTAAGATGCCGACTCAACGGCTGGTGTAAGCTAGACAAATTTTTACGACAAAAAAAACACCGTTTTCGAATGATTTTCGAAAATTTTCAAAAACTCATTTTTACTGGTTTTCAGCGAACTTCTACGCCGCCGAAATAGTCTTAGCCTTAGAGTACCTACATTCACTATCAATTGTATACCGTGACCTGAAGCCCGAAAATCTCCTAATCAACCGTGATGGGCATTTGAAAATCACCGATTTTGGATTCGCCAAGAAGCTACGCGATCGCACATGGACGCTGTGCGGCACGCCCGAGTATCTGGCCCCGGAGATCATTCAATCAAAAGGACACAATCGTGCCGTAGACTGGTGGGCACTAGGTGAGTTGTTGTTGATTCATTTTCGAGATAAAACTTTTATTTATTTACAAAACCGGAGAACAGAATTTGTATTTTAATGCTCGGAAGAGTGGTTGTGTTTATTTTCGAAATTATATGGCGGAGCCGTTGTAAACCATTTCGTTTCGCGAAAACGGAGGCATTAGTCAGCGCATTGCTGGTTCGGAGGAGTAGGCAGACATCGAGGAGTGTTAGGGTGTTGAAAGTCAAAAGAGATGCAACGCTTCGGGGAAATTTTCCACTCAATTCTGATGATTTATTATGATTGGCTTGACAGGAGGTGGTTGGATAAATAGTAATTGATGTCAGAAACGGGTCGGTGATCTAAGAAGTGATTTTTTGAGATGAAAAAATCGTTTTTACGATGACGGATGTTAATTCGTTTTTTGCGTTTTATGGGTTCATAAAGATTTTTGTCATTCCTTGAGTTATTAGCACTTGAAGTTGTAATAAAAATGAAAACGAAATATGATGGCACAGGATTCGCGAAGATGATTGAGAGATTGAAAGACTTGGAGACCGTCCAACGGGGTATGAGATATTTTTCGTGAAATTTTTTTGCACGAGGTGGGTATTCCTGGAATACATTCCGGCACATTCCGAGGAAATGGCTGTTGTTGAAGCAATTAAATCGGATGTTCTCTCTAGAAGTGGTTGTACTTTTGATTTACGAACTCAGTGTGGGGAAGTATGAGATATGAATGTGTTTCTCGACCTGAAACAACAAGCCAGTAAAACGATGAATAACGCCGGGTTTCTAGAGGGTAGTAGCCTGAGATACTGAGGATCTATGCAAGAATACCTTCCACAGAACCATCCCGAGATACATTGTTTCATGCATAAGCTGAGGTAGGAGCCTGATAGATGCGAGTTAGTCAGTAAAACGATGAATAACGCCGGGTTTCTAGAGGGTAGTAGCCTGAGATACTGAGGATCTATGCAAGAATACCTTCCACAGAACCATCCCGAGAAACATTGTTTCATGCGTAAGCTGGGATAGGAGTGCGATAGATGCGAGTTAGTCAGTAAAACGATGAATAACGCCGGGTTTCTAGAGGGTAATAGCCTGAGATACTTAGGATCTCTGAAAGTATACAACAGAACCATCCCGTGATACATTGTTTCATGCATAAGCTGAGGTAGGAGCCTGATAGATGCGAGTTAGTCAGTAAAACGATGAATAACGCCGGGTTTCTAGAGGGTAGTAGCCTGAGATACTGAGGATCTATGCAAGAATACCTTCCACAGAACCATCCCGAGATACATTGTTGCATGCATAAGCTGAGGTAGGAGCCTGATAGATGCGAGTTAGTCAGTAAAACGATGAATAACGCCGGGTTTCTAGAGGGTAGTAGCCTGAGATACTGAAGATCTATGCAAGAATACCTTCAACAGAACCATCCCGAGAAACATTGTTTCATGCGTAAGCTGGGATAGGAGTGCGATAGATGCGAGTTAGTCAGTAAAACGATGAATAACGCCGGGTTTCTAGAGGGTAATAGCCTGAGATACTTAGGATCTCTGAAAGTATACAACAGAACCATCCCGTGATACATTGTTTCATGCATAAGCTGAGGTAGGAGCCTGATAGATGCGAGTTAGTCAGTAAAACGATGAATAACGCCGGGTTTCTAGAGGGTAGTAGCCTGAGATACTGAAGATCTATGCAAGAATACCTTCAACAGAACCATCCCGAGATACATTGTTTCATGCATAAGCTGGGATAGGAGTCTGATAGATGCGAGTTAGTCAGTAAAACGATGAATAACGCCGGGTTTCTAGAGGGTAATAGCCTGAGATACTTAGGATCTCTGAAAGTATACAACAGAACCATCCCGTGATACATTGTTTCATGCATAAGCTGAGGTAGGAGCCTAAAAGATGCGACTTAATCTTGAACTGGATGCAGAGGGTCTTATGAGCTAGCTAGGGGAACCGTATGCCTTTACGGGGTCGACTGTAGCCAATAGATTGCAAAACAGAAAGTGTAAGTACAGCAGTACACATGAAAACACGAAGACTAATGTCCGTTCACAGAAGAAGCTTAACTGGCGCCCTCACCAGGGATGCCAATCGACAGGATTCCACTTTGAACAGAGAACAGCAAGTATGAGCATATCAGCGCAGATGAGGGCAAGCATAGATTGGAAGAAACCAAGAAGATCAATGTCCGTTTCTAGAATAAGTTCAGGAAGCTTAATTGGCGCCCTCACTGGGGACTCCCAAACGATTTCTCTAGAAACTATAGAGTTGACCAGGAGAAAGATACAACAACCCTAGCATCGCCGCTTGTTTATACCTCCTTTGACAATGTGGACGTCCGTTTGATTGTAGAGTAATTATGTAGTTCCCAAGTCCTGGTAAAAATAATGAAGCCCAGACCTCGTATAAGGCCTGCCTCATCTAGGTCTAAGAGTACATACAGCTAGCGTTGAACTTAAATAGAAGTTGAGAGTTGAAACCTTTCCTAGTTTCGACGTTTTGGTCTGCTTTCACAGTCAACTCACTACAAGGATTTTCTTCTCGTATTCCGTTACAAGATCTAAAGTTCAATCACACTTCGACCAAACGAGGCATAAACGTCATTGACAAGAGGCATTAATAAAGAGCTATATACTCGTAAGAGGGATTCAATTATCGGTTATTGCCTTGACAGCCACGGGGTGCGTTTGTTTCCCTTCCGCAATATGGTGGTTTGGCATTAAACAAAGAGGTAATAAAAATCAACCAAAATGCAACCAGTGGGTGGCCAATATACCAAACCAAACGATAAAAGTTTTATGTCCTTGTAAAAGCTTCCGTCACCCATGGGGTTTTTCTCAGAGAAACGACGAGAACTCTTTGCCATTTCATCCTTCTTTCGTCACCAACTTGGAAGGGTTCGTTGACGTTATATACGAACAGCATGACACTCATTTATGACCGAATATAAAGCAGGTTTAAGGACCAAAGGCGCTGTTATATGCGACATCTCTATCTGGGTATCGAAACGTAATAGGTTATCTCTGTATCGCTGCGAGTACAGATGCGTATATATGTCGCGAAGTTTCATCTAACAACAGAGGCAATCTCTCCCACGACTGTGGCATTTCAAAGGTATTTGACATCAAGCCCGTTTGGACAGTGTTATGTCTGCACTTAGCCAAGAAACGCTGGGGTACCTCAAGGTTCTGTTATGTCTCCTATACTTTTTGTCGTTTTTACAAATTGTTTTCTCCATGAAATATTCAACATTTCTCTTCAGGGTTCAAGGCTATCTGAAGTATCTGACATTCAATTAGCCCTCAGAGCATAAAATACTCCAACCCTACCGATTGAAACGCAAATTAATGAGGCCTTAGACAAACTTTGTCCTACTGCCCCCCCCAATCGAATACGTATCCCAATCGATTAGCTTAATCCTAAGAAAATTACCTCAGGACTTGATTATACGACGAAGCTATTTATACTTTTCAAAGCAAAAAAGTTACACAAGACCAAAACGAAACGCCTTTCATGGTCAAAGGAAGGAATAGCCTTGGGCCGTCCTATACGTATATTGACCTGATTCCAATCGCCCCATCGGCCCCCCCATCGACTTGGCAATCCATTAGCGTACTATATCAACACCAGGCAACACAGGAAATAAAGGTGTTTATGGACAATATTCCATTTTAATGGAAAATAAGCAATTTCCGATTTTCTATTCGAAAATTTCCATCGCCACAGGAAAAGCTCTCTCTCTCTCTCTTTCTCTTCCACCTAACCTGACTCATACCACCGAACTTTTGTTTATTTATCCAAATTGCCAACATCATTGATTCAATAATTCCATGGGCCATTAACAATAAATTCATTGCGTTAGCTACGTAGGCACTCCTCAGCAGAAATGCCTGCGCAAGGATACACTCCGCTCCAATCTGCCCCGCTCCGCACACTCCCCCAACAAGCAATCATATAGCGATACGATTTTTTCCAGGGTGATTTGTTTTCCTTTCGCTATTTTCAATTAGCTGGCGAAAATCTGTTACACAAATAGATTTAATCACTGGTGATAATTCATCGGGTTAAAAATAATCTCTCGATGATTTTTTATGCTTCAGATACTTGTATCTTTTCGGCTGTACTCGTTGGCGATTTATGGAAAATGCGAACTTTTAGCTCCCAACCTCAGCGATAGTTATGCGAATCACTGACGCAAGCTGGATACCAGTCGTACGAGGCGAAAGGACAATGGAAACTTGTCATGAGTATTTATAGATTCTTTTCTTTGTTTTTTTTTTTTTGACAATTTATCGCCTCATTAAAGTGATTTAGAAGATTTTCCTAGTTAGTTGTTTTCGAATAAATATCCCCCGTAGCCACACGAGTCGGTGTATGAAATAATCTTGAGTAATGGTGGATATATTTTTATCGCTGATTTGGAAGAGATTACATGGTTTGTCACTCGGGTGGTGCTCTGACGCAGGGCGGTTGGATGCAGACGTTCGGAGCGGGTGTTTGACGTCGCTATTGTGGGCGAAGAATTGGAATCCTTCCTCCGACAGACATGGAATATGATTCAATAGCAGAGGAGAAGAGAAAAACAAATCGTAACAGGTACAGATGATCTAGAGAAATTTAAAGAAAAAAAAAATCGTCAACAGACTTGAACACGAAGTCGTGTGGGTGTTGTGGATGTTATTTGAACCTCGAGGGGATTCAAGAATTTATTGAGTAAAAGCATTTCTTTTTTTTTGTTTAAATGACGTTTCAAGTGGAATGCTCCATGAGAGATAGTAAATTCTTTCTGACAAGTGATGTCCACGCTGCGCCACGATCAAGCTGAAGCAGATGGTATCTGTATATCTTTCCAACAAGACGTGCATTCTATAAGTCCACCAACCAACAGCCCTTAGTTTAGTCAATCGAAAAATATTTGGCCTGTCTTAAGGGAGCTCACAGACACAAAGCAAAGGCAAGCGATGCCTCGAAGTCGTTGTAGCAAAGACACGAATCTGTTTCCATCTTTCATGTGAAAATCTCCTTAATGTTGATGCGCCACCTAGTGAGAGAATGCATGCTAAACCTTGCATTAAGGGCATGCATTCAAGGGGCTTTGGGAGTCAACATGACACGTGATTTGTATACTATGGCCATCCATGGAAATGAAGTATTAGCTATGGCCGCTGCAACAATCAGAGTGTATCTGAATATCTTTCCAACGATATTGGTATCCAATAGGTCCACCAAGCACCAAGGCTCAGTTTAGTCAGTTGTAAAAGTCCTCGGACAGTCTTAGGAGAGTCTTCAGATACTTAGCAAAGACAAGAGTCTTTCCGAAAGCAGAGACATGAATCTATTTCCATTTTTCATGAAAAAAATCTTTCTAATGTTAATGCGCCACCTAGGGAGAGGACTCTATTGAGAGTTGGCAGCTACAAGTAGTAACCCATTGCGAATGGAAAAGGGTTAAAATAGTACCACTAATGAAAGGTTGGCCTGAAGACAGGACTGAGTATTGAGTGTATCAACGCATTATTGTGGAACACATGAGAAGACAAGCGTTTTGTTAGTATCTACCGAAAATAGGGAATAAGTAAGCGTGTATCCAAGACAACTCCTAAGTCTATACTTAGTATCAACACAACTTGATTGTTCTGACTACCCTTTGAGCTTATTTGACGGCAAGCAATCCATTGCTCTAGAACGTCCTGAAAATGACAGACTACGACATTGAATATGACTTGGTATAGCAGCTTTGATGAGGATTCTTACTTAAAGGTTGTTGACTCCTCGAATTGTTAGTCTTATACGTCACAACCTTGTGACAAAGTTACAAAAATATCACTCTCCGTAAGAGACTTTTATAGACATCACCTGGAAGGTTCAAACCATGAAAAGACTCATCCTTTTGGAAAAGTTTGATAGTCATGTTCAGCGCACTCCCATGCTGCATCTAAATTATGGCCTCCAAACCATAACCATCAACACTTTGAAACCCAAGCCTAAGCAAACAGTAGTGGACTAAGAAAACAGCCTTGGAGTACATCACTTTATGTTTCTGAACTCTAAGCCATGTACATCTCGCTTGGTTGATGGTCAATGATGTGTGGCTCCTTGGTAAATTGCATGAGATCCTTGGTACCTTCACCGTGATACACCTTACGAAGTAATGTACCCCAAAAGGGAGGAATAGCAGCGAAAAGCTGTCGCGTACGTTTCCAAAATGGATAACGGGATAGGCTCAAGTATATACCCTTGAGACATAGACCTGTAAGTTGCCCTGAGAGTTGGATACACAGCAGAGATTCCGGCTATGCTCAGAGCTGCAAAATCACAAGAGATGGGATCATTATCTGTCAAAAATATCCATACTGGGTATCTGGATACCGCGATACTGAGAGGAGCAAAAGGGCCGACAAACTGGCCAGAAGCTGGTTATCTAGGGATCGCAATGAATGGCCACGCTCTGGCGCATAGTGTTTTATGATAAACTCATCTATCCTACCTATCTACCTGCCTACCAACCATTTGCACAGCATACAAACAAATTGTCAAAATCTAGCGAATTTTGCTGTAGTTTTAGCGTTCATTCGCTCCACATGATCTAGTCATGCTTGTGTGCTCTCTAGACATCGCAATGGCTGTGAAGAAGATAATTTCAAATTGAAAAAGTAGCGTGGAAAGTAAGCAACCTTGCGGAATGCCATTCTTAGTTTCCTTTCCCCATATCTAGAACCACATTCTAATCCACAATCGTTTCTTCCTATCTTTCCAGGTGTCCTCATCTATGAAATGCTAGTCGGCTATCCGCCCTTCTACGATGACAACCCATTCGGTATCTACGAGAAAATCCTCGGTGGAAAAATCGATTGGCCCCGTCACATGGATCCCATTGCGAAAGACTTAGTAAAGAAGCTCCTCGTCCAAGATCGTACAAAACGGCTGGGTAACATGAAGGTACGTCCCCCCACCGTTCCACGAACCAAACGGGTATTTATTATCCTCCCACATGTCACTGGTTGGCCACACGAAGTAGTAGTAACACAGGCTGCATTTGTTTTTTTTTTTCCAAAGAAAAACATCATCACGAGTCAAATACTGTTGTTTTCGAAAAGAACCAGTTTTTTTTTTGTTTTTATTTTTAATTCCTTGAGACATTTAACTTTTGTGATATCAATTTTGTTGCGCGACAGGTTCACGCTCATGCCACTTAATCGTGACACCAAGTCAAAGCCAAACAACTGACGCTGGTGCTTAGCTAAGAAAACAAAAGACCACAGCCATGTGGTGCCAGTGGAAGAACATAATCCAAATGTTTTACACTTTAGATAAACTCTTGATGATGATTTGAGAAAAAAAAAAAAAGTATAAATCTTCAGTCATCCACGAGGAGGAATTTTAGTTTTTTTCGTTTTGTTTTTTTTTTTGAAAAATGTTTCTCATTCTTTTTTGCTTTTGCTTTCAGAATGGTGCGGAGGATGTGAAACGACATCGATGGTTTAAGAATCTAATTTGGAATGATGTGTTGAATAAGAAATTAACGGTAAGTGGATGCATTATCTTGTACTTTTTGCTTTCAAAACAGAATTCTGTCACAGTCTGTTCGCTTTCGAATACGATCCACTACGATCCACAAGCTCTTGCAGCCACCATATGTGGCGGATTTTCTCAAATTTTGGTTCACTCCATTCAGGCGGATGTTTGCTCTAGATTTCTGGCCAAAAATCACGAGTTTACAGTGTTTACCCGACCCAAACGCCCACAACTGAAACGCAGCGCGCATTTTTTCGAAAACAATAAATTCATCCGTCAAACCGACCCGGGCATAAATCAGCCAAGATGTTCCCTGTCAATTTTGCCCATCACAATGGTCTAAACACGAGTAAAACCTAATAAATTTTTCAAAAAAAGAAAAGAATTCCTCTGACTTTAGCGACCTTCCACAGGAAAAACTTTCTGTTTATTTGAATATTAAAATTTTTTGTTCAAATATTTTCGAACGTCATTCGGAAGAGGAATCGAAAATAACCAGAGTACCCTGGAGGTAGGTAGGTACATAATGCATTTTTGGCATCCTAGTAGGGGGCCCCACGCACTTGCCTGCCCACACCTTCAAGGCTAGACTAGGCGTTCTGTGTTCGAAAAAATTGAATAATAGCCGTGTGCGTTGGAAAGAGCATATAATAAATTTTCTCTTCGCTTTTTTGTTGCTGTTTTTGGCTGTCCATTGAATTATTTTATATTATAAACAAATTTTTAATGAAAATCTAAAGAAACCTACATATATGTGGTGTTACGTATGCTGTTCGTATGGCATGGCATGGTACGGTACGGTGGTAGACGTTTGTGATAAATGACCATCGCATAATCGTTCTAAAATTACCCAATGAGCTCAGGATTGCGGCCGCAAACATATTAATTTGAATGACCAGCAGATAGGAGAAGAAAGGAGAGAGAATAAACCAATCGTAAATATTGGAATGAATTTAGTTGTTGAACTATGATGATTGGGGAGAGGGTAATTGGCCACCTGTTGGGCGGTAAATGGTTGGACGTAAGGCCACAGCGGTTGTGCTGGCAAAAGAACTTTGAGCTGCGATGGCGTGCTGGCGGAGGAGTTGTTCAAGGTGAGGTTTTATGAGCTTTTATGAGTGAAATATTGGCCATTAATTAGCGAGGGGGTTTTGACGTTCCAAATGGAATGTCCTTGGAGTTAGTCCTCAGTTGAAATACAGTCCACTGTGTCCATTAGCATTGTCCTAAAAAATAAACCACTTGGACTTCTTTAAGAGACAACTACAAGTCCCTTTCTATCCAAAGTTCACCTTGACAGTGAGAATATGGTTTGTATCCATGATAATGACATTTGAAGTTCAGACAGTTGTTGGTTCAAGTCCCAGGTATACCCTTTATTTCGAAATTATATTCGAATTCGAACTTCTTACATAATTCGATATTATTTGACAGACGTCTGGGGAGGTACGACTTGGGTTGTGACCATCTCCACCAGTTCGTCCTCTCTCAGAAGTGACTGCAAGTGCACTGTTCATACTGACATCCGTCTTGTCAGCTAAACAGCTTGTTTCTCATCGAATAGAGACGGATTGCGTGTTTGATGTGCCGCTTCGGAGTCATCGGTCTCCAAGGATGGAAATGAGGTATAGATAGCTCTACGTCAAGTCAGAGTCCTCGTCCTTGATCGGATCAAAGCTGTAGTATGCTACACCTCCAGTCTTTGCCGAAGAAGCCAAAGATTGCTTATTGATGACAATGCGTTCCCTTTGGCTCGTCCAGATTAGGGACCTTCCAGATGTGTATCGGAAGGTAAGGGTTACTGGTTTCAAAGATGGCCAAGATTATTTCTGGATCAGAGGGCTCTCGGGCTACTTTAAGCTTTTCTTAAGGGACATCCACCAGACAATCACGAAGCATGTAGGGGTCTAAGGAGCAAGATGACGACCTGTGATTTCCAATAGCTTTTTTGCCTGAGCAGGGCAAGACAGTCTTGCAGTTTTGTGGGGACTTAGACCCAAACCACACCAAAACGCCCATCTAGTTAGCTTTTCGAAATATCATCCCCATTAGCTGTGCAATAGTAGATTCAATAATAACTCAGTGGGCTGTTGATCTGCCTTGACATTGTTGAACGCACCTTCTATGTCCAGGCAAGCGCGAACTCGCCATTAGTGGAGACCCACTTACTCTGGAAAGCACATAGTCCTTTGTATGAAGGAGCTAATCTTAGCCGACCAGGTGTTGAAGACGCATTCCCCTAGTGTAGCCTCCTCTTCCTTTTTGTCCCTACAGCTTCGTTACAGAGAATGCCCAATCTTTGACCATGCTTTCCTACAGTACAGTGTCCAGTGAATTCTACTGGCCCTTCTTATGCAGAAACTTGAGTGTCAAAGCAACCCTATACTGCCTTAAAGCTTCTCTGTCTCTTATGTTCAAACAGACTGACGGATATAAGACAGAAACCATTGTAGATACCGGGAGCTTTTCCGATACCATAGGCCCGGTTCTACCTATCATGAACCAAGTAGGGTACGAAGGGCAATACCATTCAAGGGACTTCCTTCTTTAGCTAGACATCTTTTAAGACAACCTTCTGAACATGAGAACACCACTCAAAGAGTTAGCCTCTAGTTCTCTGCCAGGTTCTCGAACAGTTCATTCAAAATCAGTAAGTCCTCATGCCCCAGTGGTTTGTGTACAGAATATGATGCGATGAATCTACTTTCAAATCACAGATGGCACCAGACGAAGGCAATTTACCACAACGTTTGGTCCCTGAAATATAGAAAATGTCGAGACTTCAAAATTTATACAACATCCCTGTTGAGTCAAATGTCTGCAGTGCTACTGGCATTTATTTCATTGAGCTATCGCGTACTGTTTGACAGTTGATTCAATCGTTTCCGATAAGTTTTCAGGCAAATTCATTGAAAAGATGCAAGTAATTCAGTATCTTTTGAAAGTATGATGTATCTTCTTGGCAAGCAAATCTGTCACTTGACACAGAAAAAGGATTTTACGCAACAAGAAGCCTAAATGCAAGTATTTCCGTCACAATACGACCACTTAGCCAATCCGCTGATCGACAAACGACACACAAATTCTGTCAGTGAGTCCCACTGGCACCGATTGTTAACAAAAAAATCTGTCAAATTCCCCAAGATTCCCGCCGACACATGTCAGCTGCCCATACTTCACAATTACCCTTTCAATTAGTTAAGCATCAATAAAATTTCCACCCAATTCATGCTCGCTCGACTGCAAAACGATCGCGCCACCACTAGCCACCACTAACGCCTGACAACCGCCGCCATGACCAACACCGTAGTCAACTGTCAATCGTCAGTCTCGTAAAAGTCACCACAAACATGCACACATGTCAATCACGCAGCGACTCTTTCATAACCGCTTTCGCGTCAGACCCAATTTTCGAAATAATTTACTCACTTCTGTCAAAGACAGGACACTCTCTCTCTCTGTATCTATCCTTCCCACGTTCTCACCGTGAAACGAAATTGTTTAACAAAAATTAAGATCACGGTCAGGTGAATTGATAAAATGTGCAACAAAAGGAAAATTCAAATGTTTTGCTAGTTTTGCTGGCATCGAAGAGAAGACCAACAATTAATTGCGAATTAAATGGCAGACGCTTCGTCTGTGCTGCCAAACTAATTGTTTGTCCTTCGCCGAACCGATATTCCATTTTTCTCTCTACCTTCCCCTACAGACAGACATACACAACACAAAATTTAATAATTAAATTCATTTTTTTGATTTCATTTTGTCATTATACTTGCAGCCGCCCATAATGCCCGAAGTCGCATTCGACGGTGACACAAGTAATTTTGACGAATATCCCGAAACGGATTGGAAACCAGCCAGGGCTCTAGACCAAAGCGACATGCAGCTGTTTAATGACTTTTAAAATAAATTTAACAAAAAAAAAAATAGAAAACTGGTGGAAATATTCAAAAAAAAAAGAAAAAAAACAAAAAATTTTGTGATCGATCGCACCCGGGGTAGGGTAGTAGTTGTGGAGGCGCTGCTATTCGCCCGCGTAATTATAATTAATTTTGAATTTTTTTTTTTTTTTGTTTTCGGATTTAATTTAACATTAAGAGGAGGTAGCAACACATTTATTTATTTACTGTCCATGCACGAGCGAAATTAACAAAAACATTTTACAAAACTCATTTTATTTTAAGTTTTTATTTATTTTTTATTTTTTTTTTTTGTATTTTTTGTGTTTTTTACGTTTTAAGTGATAAATTTTATGTAAAATGTTAACCAATTTATACATTGTCTACACAATAGTAGTTTTTTAGTCAAAGATGTGGAACTTGAAGGTGGAAAAGTTTATTTATTGTTAAATAAAAATAAAAATAAAAAAAATATTTAAATTAAAATTATAATTAATACTTAGAGGTAGTGGATGACAATGCATTTTGTTGCTCACGCAGATACTATTATTGTAGTTGTAAGATGAGAAATAAAGAATAAGCAACTTCATGTTGATGATTTGTAGATATTGAGACAAAAACAAGATCGGTGGTTTGATTTCGGTGGAATGGAGGAGGAGTGATCCTCGAAGCCCTCTCAGGCGATAGGCGATTGCTTGACGATCACAAGCTTGCCTTTTCCTGCCTCTTAGGTGGTTTACAGGAAAGGTTTACAGGAAAGGTGACAAAGTGTGATCATCAACTTTGACTGTCTGACTATCAACTATCACCTCGGAGGATTCCACTCCAGGGTTTGGGCTTTGTAACAGCGAGCTGCATTCATATAGTACGTGAAACGGGAAGAGTACATGAGAGTCAATCATTACCTACAACGTGGCAGTCCTATAGTTTCAGAATAAAGTTTTTGGTCTGTTAAATGTATCTTCTTGTGACGATAGGAACCGCATCGCTAGAGGACTCAGACAGAAGTGGACAGATACCACCGATGAGGAGCTTACAGTGTCAGCACTGACCACATCAGCACCAAAGATCTGCCACCTAATACGAGCAAAGGCAGGGCAATAACAATGGAAAGGACCCGAACTGGCATCGCCCTCTCTACAAGTGTCGCTAACAGAGGTGTCTCTTAAGCCTAGCACGCCAAAAACTCAAATACAATCGTTTCTACTGAGAGACTGCAAGAATACCGCTGATTTCTTACAGAGGTTCTTAAGCCTCTCGGCCTGCATTCTGGAGACCCATTCCACACATTCGTCCAAGAAGGATAAGGGAAGACCCAATAAAGATTCAAGTCCTGAGAAATCATTCCCTGAGCCTTGCTTAGCAATCTCATCGGAAATCTGATTTCACGGAATCCCAGGGTGACCTTTTCAGGGAGTTCGACTAAATTTAATGAGCTCTTCCATTCTCGAACTATTTCGGAACAGGTTGCAAGCGAGGTCTTAGCGCAGCCTGCCTGTCGCTGCAGACCCAGATACTCCGGCTCTTCCACCTATTCTTAACAATATAGTGAGTCCCCAGCTATTAAGACAACATAGATCTCCGCTTGAAAGACAGAGACATGCTTGCCTTGCAAGTAGTGAAGGCTAACATTATCGGTTTCCACGAAGAGACCAGCACCGGTCTAGCTTTGGAGCGATTCGTAAAGATTCGACTCCAGCTCAGTCTAGACTCAGAGTCGCGGGAATTTCGACTCAAAATTTGCCCTATATCCAAAGTTCTGGAGTCCATGGAACTAGGATGAGTGTCACGCAAGGTCTTCGATGATTTGATAGTTCAGCCCTCTGGGGGAGATACATACATATACCAAGCAGAGTCTTTAGATCACAGGAAGGTGCTTCTGTGCAGTCGAGTTAGCCGATAGCTAATTGAAGCGGTTATATGGTCTAGAAGTTCTAAGCTAGTGCTTCGAGAAAACCATTTCGTGAAGGACTTGTTGAGGAAGATCGAGGGTAGGTTAAATCGACTGAAACTAACAAGGGCTACTGGAAATCCCCGATTCTTGTCTTAAAGACTTCTGTGAACTGAGAACTGAGAACTAATAGAGATGAACGACCACCTGCAACTGGGTACCGAAATTGTAGTTCTCCTCAACTAGGCGTCTATACCAAGGTCACCACTGGTATCATCCGATTCAAACTGGGACCTTTCTTTGAGGGAGGTATGAGCATTGAAACGTTTTGGAGACAGCATCGTATTCTGAACACAAAATTGTAGAATGTGTCCTACGACACAAGAGTCCGAGGAAGACAAACTGGTATCGAGCGGTAGACACCTGCAAGATTGTAATTTGCTAAGTCCCCCAGATTGACACCTCGATGGTGGAGTAAGGACCCGCCCGACGTAAGGCAGAGGTCATAACTTGATACGAACTGGGAACGACAAATGAGATACAGATATAGGAAGACCCTCTGTAGACTGTCCACGGTTCTCGAGTCATTCAGAGACCTAGACCCACTCTGAACGATGTCACCCATCTTTCAGTTGAGTTAGGTTAGGTTTAGGTAAATGGGTGACCTTCTTGACAAAAGGAAAGATTTGTCAAACACCTCACTTAGTCTAACTATGAGTCCATTGTGTCCAAGTTTAAGACCCCTGAGAACCTAGTTTCAGTCTTCTATGTCCGAACTAAACCACACAGACATGCAAGTGCATGAATCTCAGAAGTTTGTTCAGCTGAAAGGTTCTGAAATCATCCAGTTCCTCAAGGAAGTAGCTCCTAAGAGTGTCTTTCGTTTTTGTATCCTTTGCTGGACGAATTGATTCTATTTCCTCTCCGTCACTGCAGTGCCTTCAGAAGTTGTTACGGGGTAGTCCCAGCTGTGCTGCATGATTGCCTACAACGCAGGGTCCGCTTACGACGCTAACAACTACCCTGTGACTGTGTTCCATGAGATCTGAAGACTTCTTCCTGTCGTAGACTGGTCATAACGATTTGGCTTTAGCACATGATGTATAGGATACCATCGCCAGTTAGCTTCCTCGTTAGAATCAGTCTCAATTTTCCTCTTCAAAGTCCTGAGCGATGTAGTAGTCTAAGGAAGGCCCTGCGCGGTCCAAGCAGCTAGTGAATCAAGCCTGGTGCTGCAGCTAATAAGGACGTCTATCAGCTTTTCCAGAAAGAATGCCCAAAGACTTATGGAACGCAGGTCTTTGGGATTGACTTGTCAAAAAAAGCTCCGCAGTTTGTTGGATTCCAGCACGAACCATACCGCCGGGTCCTGTCAACCTACATATGTACCTCATATATCGTTTGAAGCTCCAAAGAATTGTGTTCTTAGTAGTGGAGCATGAGTACTGAGAATCAAGGATCCAAGAACCATCAGTTCTTGTTAGAACTTGAGACCCACTATGTCTTGGATTTTCCTGAACACTGATGCCTTGGAGATCTTTTCTCTTCTGAGACAGGAAATCTCCAAGAATTACATTGGGTTACCTAGGGTTGCCATTCAGGGCGGCCTTGCTCAAGCTTCAACTAGAAAGGACTCAAGCATGTCGTCTAGATAGCCCTTAGCTCTTGACTTGGCCACAATCAAGTATGCATCAGTACTGGCTCAATACTCAACAATCAATTGTCGTCCAAATAGGCTGTTGTCTCCTGCTATATAGTCTCAGTCCAGGAAAGCAAGGAATGTTTTTAGGGTACCTACTCGTGATTTTTGTGATTTTTTTTTGTAAATCTTGACAATCTTGGCTAAGAACTCATCAAATAGTCCTTAGATACTTCGACCTCCAAGAGCCTTGTAAGTTTTCTAACGAGTTTCAAAATTCCTCTCAAAAACCACTCACCGTCCAGTGCCTACAATTGTTTACATGAAATGTATTTTAGTCTCATAATTCGGTGGCCGTCCCACCTTCTGTGTCGTAAAACTGTTTGTTTTCGAACATTTTACTTGGCACCGTGTTAAGCGCCCAAGGCTAATCAAAGCCAACACCCGAGAAGATTTATGAATAAATTCCAGCACACAGCGTTTCTACTCAAAAACCGATTACATCGTTAAATTGTTGAAAAATGCATAAACAAGACAGCAGCGGTTCCAACGCGCCCCATGTTTACACAGAGCTCTCACATGACTCTCCGAATTGGGAGCCGATAGTTGCATCTTCAATCGCCCACAGTCGCCGGCCAAGGCTGTGCAAAAGGTCAATGGCATCGGCGGAGCCGCCTCTATTCATAGAAAATGGGTTAACCGATCGTTACATCACTGCGCGGTGTAAACAAACATAACTTTCGTCGTAACGAGGTGTCGAGTTCCATTGCAGAACCACAACAGGCCAAGATGATCTCGAAAACAGAAAAACTCAAAAATCCCATCACCCGGGAGTGCAGATGAAATGAAAGTTTTTATCGAAATTTAAACAGACTCGGCCGGGTCTTTACGGCCCCGATGGGGGGTGACGAGCGGATTTATGGCGACTAATTAAGAGCGAATGGCGAACACAAACACATCGGCTAGTCGCAAGGGATTAATTGGCCTTAATTCTCGCGTGTAAACATCGGACGGCGTGGCGTGGTTTATTTGGAACACGTTTAGGCCATCAACTCAATCGGAAATGGTCGACACTTTGAAGTCGTTTATGCCGTTTGTTATTATTTATTTGGGTGTAAGCAAACGTTAAGAGATGTCCAGCACTTGGCTGTGAAGTGGAAGCAGTGATTGTGCGGCCGGCGGGATGGGTGGAACAGTGTCAGCACGGTGTGACACGGCTGAGCATTGACGTAGGGAAATGGCTGGCACTTACAAAGTGGATGGTTGTTCCACTGCGAGTGGAAGTGACACACTGCTGGAGGTGATGAGTGATGTTTGACATACCCTTGCCTACGCGTAGGGTTACCATGTGTTCCAGATGTTCAGGTTGTGACACACATAAGTCAGGGAAATTCGAAGAAAGCAGCTTCAAGTTTCCACCAAATCTGTTGAAATCCACAAATATACACTATTGCCCCGCTTTGCTCCGCTAAGGTGAACAGAGACCATATCTTGAAAAACCTCTAAGAACAGTAAGTAGTTTGCCCAACACGGGGAAGACTTGACAATAAGTTTAATGAGGCAGCGACACGATATGGCCTTATTTGGTGAACGACCCTCTGCCTCCTTTGAAAATTCTTAGCTTGGTAGTGCTTGTCGGGCTGATTGGTAAAAAGTTCAGTGAATCTCAACAGTAGGACAAGAGCTTCCTTGGTTCCATTTGTCATTTAATGGAAGGGACTTTCATGTAAAGGGTGGGATACCTACATATGACTCACAAGAAATCCGTGGTCTTGGAGGAGATGGCTTTTGGTATAACTAGCACTGGAGTTAGCCTTCGTCTTCACAACCATATATGTATCTCTATAAAGGACAACAACATCAACTCCAGTTCTTGTTAAACACCGATCGATCCAAGATCGAGGCAAGTCATCTTCATTTGTAATGACAGCCATCCTCAGTGCGTTAACTACTTTCAAATCCTTTCGAGGCTTCAACAACTCTTTGACACTTCAGTGGAATGATTGAGTTTGATTCCACGAAACGAGATATCCGACCATCTTTCTGAACAAGGTTTAGGATAGACCTGCTCATGAGCTCAAGCTAGGAAGCGTCTTTTGCTAATCTAGGGACACCTTTCCTCTAAAGGTTGTTACCTTGGAATGTAGACGAAAGTATCAATGAAATCACGTCAAACAGCGTTGAATTCATTATGTTTTATGGATGCAGCTGGTGGAGAGTAAACACTATTGTCACGACAAGACTGCAACTGATGGGTGCCTATACAAGATTTTGAGGAATGTCTGACTCAAGGATGTCTGTAACGACTTTTTCCTCAGGGAAACACAACTATCTTACGATGCATATGGCAGTTCTGTAAACACAGAATGGCAAGGAACCCGACCGTTCAAGAAGGACATGACACAGTATAGTCGAGAGTATAAACACTGAATAGCAGGAGATCTGATGATCCAAGAAGGAGATGACACAGAATAGAAGAGAGGGCACCTGGAGAAGAGTCGGAAGGAGCTGAGACACATCGCTTTTTGTCGGAAATGATCATATTGAACGAAGTTGTAACTCTCTGTTTCCCGTCTCATCGGAATAAGCACATGACTTCCTGAACTTGAATGTAATTTAAGTTGCCATACTGATGAAATAGAGATCTAGTGGAATGGAACTATAAGTCTCATAGAATCTGCCTCCTTGTTAGGGTTTGAAAGACGAATAACATTCCAACCTAGCAGCGGTATACCACTTCTCGGTTAAAACTCCATCTACACCTGAACGCGGCTTACATTACTTGTATCCAGCAACGATGTTCCTGGATTGTAGCAGAGAATCGTAGGAAATAGATCTTCTCCCATGAACTCCATTCAATGAGTCTTGCAACACATTCGCCCACGTAGGCATTGCTGACCAACAAAAGTTCGCAGTTGGTGCTGGAATCGTTCAAGATGACATGAGTCTTGCCTTCAAGATCTAATCTAGCAACCACTTAAAGGCACTACCAGTGTCTTTCAAATAACAGCATAGTGGAGATAGTGAAGACTTCAAGACAGACTTAGCGTTTTTAATTCCTTTGACTATATCCAGTTGAGCTCCACAGTACAGGGGTATACCGGGTGGTATTCACAAAAGAGTTCACAAGACTACAGCATATTGCAGGCCACAAGCATGGCCATTAGCAGCTGGGAAACAAGTGAATTGGTGAACAATCTTTAGGTCATACTTGGCACCGTCAGTCCCTCGGTTGAGGTGTTGTCTACAAGATATGTCCGTTCCACGCTTAGGTTGATGTTACTCATAGAACAATCCATCGCAATACTCGCCCTTAGATCGAAAACTTATCAAAGACTCAACCAAGTTCTGATAGAAAGCAATGTACACTAAGTTTTCTGGCGCAGATCACCGAGAGGAAAACACATTTGCTTCCAACTCCATCGTTTCACGCTCAAAAATATCAAATCGGCACTAGAACTGAGGTCTATTCATCTTCCAAGGCCTTCAAGTGGCCACAGCTACTAAAAAGTGTATAGGGAATGTCTTGGGAGTATAGAAACACCTACTGGACCTCTGAACAAGCAAAGGAACTGAAAAACGAGTCCAGCTATGGCAGTACACAAAGAATTTCTAACTAAAACCGAAAAACAAGTGCCAATCCACTGAAACCCACAGAAACATGAAGACTGAGCTGAATCTCTATATCCAGTGCACAAGCAGTTAAGTAGGAAGCTACACATTGCTGATAGAATGGCTCCTTCTTTGCCAACCAAGAGCATGTGCCATATGTTCAGAACGAATGCGGTTATCCTCGTCGAAGGACAGAAGAAGGATGGCGTTGGATCCCAAATGAACAGTCACTCAGTTAATTCGAAAAAAGTCTACCGACATTACGTCTTTATTTTCCGCTGTAATTCAAATGAGAAAGTTAACCAAAAAAAAACGAAAAAACTAACATCTGCGCGCATTGAACGTCTCTACACAACTTGCACCGCTCGGCCAGGCTATTTCTCCTTCTTCTCCGCACTCAGTGAGTTGTACAACCGATTCAGTTCGTTGGCCACGAGACTGTCGACGATAACGCCGTTGGTGTCGATGAAATTAGCACACGACTTGGTAGTGGAAGCCTCCCGCAACGACTTGGTATCCTTGACCGACAGCACCAACGTGTACTTATCGTCATACTTCCTCATATCCGAGCTGGCTTCCCATGTCTTCAGTCCACCATTGCCGTCCTTTTGTACTGCCACGGCGAAGGTGCCCTTCTCACGGTACGTGGTATGCAGTGTCAGCACTCCCATGAGGAAGAAGTACGACAACACACTGAACAGCAGTATGGGCCTTGACTCGGGGAATGGATGTGCATAGTCCCAGCCGTGGGCGAGTAGGGCAACGCCAACAGCGAGACCACAAATCAGAAGCCGGGTGTTGATCAAACCGAATTGTTCCTTGAAGTTCGGACGATCCAAGAGGGCATTCTTCACGGAGTCGTCCAGAGCGTGTTTAACTGCGGAGCCATCCCATTTGTTGATCTTTACAACCTGCAAGGGGGAGAGATAGGTTTACTTTTCAGCGTCTGACGTGTCCCAAGCGAATCGAGTCGGTTCCAGTTGGGAAAATTCAATGATTTGGTGCGCATTCTGGTGGGCTTACCTCTTCGATGATTTGTTTCTCCTGTTTCTCCTTGGGTTTCTCTTCCTTTTTAGCTTTTGTGGACATTTTTAGTGAATATTCGTGGGAATTCAAAGGTGACAACTCGACAAATACGATGCGGTAGCTTGTTTGGAGAAAAAATTTGCCAATCCTGTCGCATTTGACAGTACCGTTGGCCAGCTTGTTCCGCTTAGGTGTCACTTTTCGTGGTTCCGTTTCGAAATGGTTCCCATGTTCCACAGGTGAGATGGAAACGTCGATTGATAGGTGGCACTGTTGGGGAACTTTGTCGGTTGGGATTTGAATTTAGTGGGTTTGCTGGAAACTCAGTGTTTCGCAGGATTTAAGGAGGAAATTCTATGTGATTGGCACTGAATTGTGATCCAATACGTTTTCATGAGGCAACTGAACGATTCATGACTCAAAGATTCTACTTTTCTGAAGCAAAACTCAAGTCAAGGCTATCTACAGACAGTCTACACTTGGACCACATATGAGGCGCTGATCTAGCAATCGACATGGAGCCTTCTGAACACTCTAGCTGAAGCAGAAAGTGGATATAGTGAGCTCCCGACTCAGAGGCAAGGGAAGAGAAAACGAGGAGATTTCACAGTGACACTGCAAGGTGCAAGAACTGACAGCAGTCAGGTTCAACACTTAGGTCAACCAAACTAGCATCTCAAGAAGAAGGAAGTACAGCCAAGTGCTAGACAATGGAGCGAGGTATGACTGAAGGCGCATTCTCATCATTGCTTGATTCCTTTGGACCTAAACCTGTCTCTACCCAGAGTGCAGACATCAACGCATTCATGAATAGCTGCAAGGTTAGCACGATACTCTACAAAGAGGGGTTCAGAGATGTCCATCACCGTGACCTACAACCTAAGAGTTGTACTGCAAGGGATAGCTTTACCAGTATTCCACGCGCTAAACGTGTCTAGCTATTCACAACCTAACCCCTAAGCAAGACATGAACTGAGAACTAGTAGCCAGCAAAAGCCCTAGACATGCTCCTCAACAATCTCAGTGCAGCTGGTTGAAACTTTGCCTATATTTGCGCATCAAAGGCGAGGTAGACAGACTTATCGATTGCCGATATCTAAAGGTTACATCGCTAGAAACGACCCTCCTCTCGCGCTCAGTGAATCACAAGAAAGGCATTCCCAGACAGGATGAGGATGCATTCAAAAATTCGAACACAGACGATACACTTCAAAGCTTTACGGAGGCCGGTAATCCACGAACTAGGCTACTTCATGGTAAATTGGACTCCGCAGCTCTGTTGGGAAAAAAACTCATCGCTGTACCACAAGGAGGAGTGCTAGGTCCCTCACTATTGAGCTTCATTCCACAGAAAGTCCTCCTTTCTCCAGGGATCATCGAATTTAAGAATTTATTTTCGTTGTGCTACTCGCAGATACTCCATGAACTTGGAGGTAACATGAACCAGAAGCCGGCTTAAACAGAAGAGCCCTAGGAGCTCTGACAGGAAATAAAGGAAATGGTTTATGAAAACTCGTGCAAAAGGGTAGTAGGCCTAGGATAGAGGCTTCAGCCAAAGATACAATATGCGAGAGGCGGCTATCAATTGATACGGATGCCCTGGCAATGTATCAGCGCTGTTTCGAAAGACAGTATAGAGTCTTGTCTCCGTGAATATCTTGTGACAGAAGGAGTACCACATGGTTGAGTACTAGGACCACTTCCTTAGAATATTCTTTAGAATGACGTCCATACCATTGACAGGAAAAAGATGTGAGACAGTTAGTATCCCTGTGCACACTGAACTTGAAAGGAGAACCTCAAAGTGTGATGGCGATGGAGGGATGTTCATTTGGGTACAAGCAACGCCCACCAAGCGGAAGTCATCGAACTTCAAGCAGAGGACTGTTGTACGGCTGTGAAGATATATCAAAAAGCTTGACACTGGTATTTCCTTGGTGATTTCACATTCAAAGAGCTACTGAGCTGACAGTTGAGGGAACTTAGTTCGACTTGAAATTTTCCATTGAATGCAAGGTATTTAGGCCTTCATAGGGCTATGGGACCTGACAAGCTATAACTGCTGTTACATGCCTCCAACTGAACCTAGAAATGTAGCTTCAACTCCGAGTACCACATTGAGAATGAAGACATATTAGGGTCGGTAAATACGCACCAAGGGATACCCTTTGTTAACCTGACAGTAGTGAGAATGGTATAAGGAGCGCCCTACAGATCGGTCTACCAGTCTTTGGCAGACACAACGGACTTGGTTTTGTAGAAGCAGTCAACGTACAACACTTTCTAGGAAAGTTACTCCCATAATCACCACCAGAAGGCGGCAAATCTTCTCCGCCAGATCCTCCTCTTATGACATAACCCAGGAGCTATTTTCCAAACCTGATCAGCTTCTAGCAATAAAAACGCAAAGCCTGGTTGAAAACAACTCCACATTGACACATATTTCCAAATATGGTAATGAATTTCATATTCAAAGCCAAAAAAATGCCTCTCTTTCCAAATTAGCTGACGCACTCTCCACCAGTCCAGTCGAATTAACCATCTAAGCCATCAGACGTCATCGACATCGAGAAACAAAAAAAAAAGGCCAAAAGCCTCATTTGAAAGTCAAAATAGAACCAACAACACAACCACTTTGTAGTCGCTTTCCGAGCTGCAAATCACTGCCTCCTTGGACTGACGCCGAAGATCACCATCAAAACAAGTGATCTGCATAATGCCTCCGGAAAGAGATCGGCTCTGGTTGCCGCGCTCCAAAAAGCCTACAACAGTGTATCGCCCCTCGCCGAGCACACAGGTGAAATGGCCAACTCGGGACGCGCAATCGCCCAGATTATATCAGAGGCCAAAACAGAAACCAAACAAAAAATTAAAAATTCAAGTTTTTTTCTTGCTTTTATGTTCGATCGGCTTTTAGAAAGGTTTTAGCATTCATTAGCGTTATGACGCGAGGCTCTTGGCTTGGTGTTGCAAGCGCCTTTCTTTGCCAAAAAGCGAAAAACCGAGAGTGAATCGATCAAAATTTATGTCACTTCGTACTCGTCGTCGTAATGGGGGCTGTAGATACAGATACTTGCAGCTGTTGAGACGACGTTGATGGATGCTTAACCTCATCGTTTAGCATTGTCTCTGTGATTTTAATTATCGGGTTAATTGCGCCAGCACCAGCCAGCACTGTGAACCAGTTTCGGAACCTGTCGTCGTTGTTGGATGAGAAGCGATCCGATCGATGGACACTATGGGAGTGGAGGTTGGGCGCGCTAATGTATGGAACTGTATCGGTTAGACTGGATCAGTGAGATCACAGGAAGTCGTTTGGAGATAGGTTGAAGGCTACTTAGACTTAAAATGAGATGAGATCTCGGGTGGGGTCACAGTCCTGGTGTCTATGATAACCTTGAGTGTGGATGGATGCGGGGAATCGAAAATTGTGCAACACCCCCTTACTTTCGTTTTGGTTTCAGTTTGGTAATCACTTTCGAAAAAAGACAGAAGAAAGCAAGCCAAAGTGTGACGTGATTTCTTGCGAATTGCCGCTCCATTCATCCTTGTCAATGAAACCGTCTTTTGTCCAAGACTTGTGGGTAATTAATAACTCCGAGCTGAGCTGAGAAGACACACAGACTTTCGCTGAACTTCTCGCATCAATTCCATGCCATGTGGGTCGCACGATCGCTAAGACTATTCCACATGCTACCCAATATCTAAAGAACTATCTTTTCCCCATTCTGCGGCTGGAATTTAACTCTGAGAAGGTCTTGACTATCTCTGTCGACTCAAACCTCACCAATGATGAGAAAAAAATTAGTTAAAAGTAGAGGTGGAATGTTGCAGCCCTGTGGCATCCCAATTTGGCCCTAAAAATCATCCAAGAAAGCATTACTGATGCACAAATTGCAGCTGTCTCTTGCCACTTCTGCCTTCTCCACCAGCAAGTTATAAGCCTCTCCTGGCAGGATGATTAAGCCACTTATGATCCAAAGCCTATGAGACCAAATCCTGTCAACTTTTAGGTCTTACGATGCCTCTTCAATCATATCCCATCCATCAGCGGAAACACACGCTTCCTATCCCAAAAATAAAGATGAAGACAGTCCTTATAAGCTTACCAAAGCCGATAGATAATTCTCTGCCACGGTCCCACCTGACAAAGTGCAATCCTTGGAGAGGATGGAAAGGCAAGAAATAGTCCCTAGGCTAGCCCTTGTTGACGGAGATAGTCAACGGAGCACTTAGATCAAATAAAGGTCCATTGTGCCAGACACCTGAGAAACTAATTTGAATCTTCGACGGTCGAACTAAATCACCCAGACGCGTATATGAATCTCGGGAATTTGGTCAGCTTCGCGAGGAAATAGCTCCCAGGGACGCCTTTTCTTTGGTGGCTAATGGTGGACAATCACATAGAAAGTGATTCTTTTTCCTCTTCGTTCAAGCAATTCAGAGTAGCCCTCAGTAGTTTTCAAGAAGAAATCGATTACAAGAACTATGTTAGGAGAATTGTCGATGGTCCATTGGTCCTATTGGGACAGCTGCTACACTCAATACGGAGCCAGACTACTTCAGCTACTACGAGCATTCAATCAGCTTTATTTAACCTGAAGACTGGTCAAATGAAACCTTGATAAGCCGAAGAACGTCTGGCGATTTGGACAACAAATGCTGAACAAAGGCTATTACCGATGGAGTACCACAGGAAAGGCCAATTGGGCCTGTTTCTGTTTGCTTTAATCTAGTTTCTGGTTAAGTAATGCATTGACAGACTATGAACTCTTTAAAGGATCTCTGGATTCTTGATTGAATTTTCCAGCGCCTGTAGAGTCTTAACCGAGAAAACTGCGATCTGACCCAAACTGGATCTCAAACGGAGATGCTTCATCAGCAGAATAGTAGGTGTCATTACTGGACATTCCATCATCGCTCAGGACGAATATGAAGAGACTATTCTTCACCGTCTATGCATCCGGCAAACTTTTTCAACTCGAAGAAAGCTACATATCTCGGGAAGAACTGCGTCGAACTCGGTACCACAAACATCTGCCCCTTTTAGAGCTTTACGCTGCATCTTTACTATCACTGCACTCCAGTCTCCCAATGGAACGAAGCCCAGCCTAATGGCGAAACTATTTGCTTCATTACACGTGAGTAGCAACACTTAAGTGGCATCTCCAGCCTCAGGTCGAGTCATATTCTGTAGAGTTTTCAAACACACTACCTGAGCACTCAAACTCACCTGATTCATTGAACCTTTTTGCAATTTAAATCTTGTTGGAACCATTCTACCACAATTTCCTCATCCTTTGCAGAAAGGCTCTTCTAATCCGGGCTCGGAGAACTCGTGTTTCTTGAGTTCCAAACTCATTCTCAGTTTATCTAGCTCACACCTATACCTCACTATTCCAAGTTACTTCGACTCAACTATGATCGGAATAGCCGGCCAAACGTTCCAGCGTTTTCCTTTCTTTAACAAAAGTAGACTGATAGCCAACACTGTAAACTGTCCAATGCCAGACGATAGCATGATTCGGTTCCAAATCAGATTCTAATCTTTAGCACAGCAAACCCTTATCGATTCGACAAGTTTGTGGCATTGAAGGAATTACCAGAGCTTAAGCAAGGTCTTCCATTCTCTATCCATGTCCCAGGCTTTCGCTGTAGCAACTGATTTCACAGAAACACTCAGACTCGAGAATGCTCGACAGTCATCCCTACTCTGATCCTAGCAAGGTTCTAATCTTCACCTGATAAGACCCGCAACTCCAACGACTACATCCCATCTAGCTACAAGATTATGGACAGCTCAACCACTCCTATCATAGTACATACATAGCTTTCTAGCACCTAAGCCTCCTTTCTTAATCGTGTATTTCGAGGCTAGACTAACGAAGGGCTCTGTCCTTAAATTTCGTGAAAACTTGCTAAAAGTTCCAAAAAATCCATGCATATGGTCAGCACCTACATGCAGTCTTGAGGTACGTATCTCTGGACTCAACACAGGTTCGACTGCGAATTTTCTTGGACAGACTTCCAACTGAAGCTTATGGGCGTGGCAGCTGCCCTTGATAAGTGGAGTTTCTTGCATCTGCAGGTCATAGATACAGACTCAGTCTATCTCAGTCCTCGTCATATAATCCGAAGTCTAGACACGTTTTTATCCTTCCAAAAGGAGGCGTGGCCTTAAGCCCCTAAGAAAATCACAAGTTTTCTTGGACAAGCTTTTGGCCAAAGGTTATGGTCGCGGTTGGTGTCGTTGGTTAGTTGAGCTTCTCGTATTTTAAAGTCATAGATACGAACTAAGCTCCTTTTCAACTCTAAAAAAAGGGGGCGTGTCATCAATTGGTAAAGAAACAACCTGCATTCCCTCGCTTGCATCACCAACCCAACAACAGTTGAAAAAATGTTTCCTCAAAAGTCCCCAAAAAAATTAGGTCTTGTGTGTCTTGTGGTGTGTAACACGAGTTCAAATTTCAAAAGTTTACCAGTAAACACAAGTTAATTCGAAATTAGACCTCAACTGTGTAAACACATCCCTCGTGCTGTGCGCTACACTATTCGAGATCCCCTAGACGTGCTTGTTCACAACACCTTTGTAAACTGTTCCGCCACATTTCTGATCTCATTGAATTCAGAACCTTCTCCTCCTGCTGCTGGGGCGCTCCTCCTCCTCGATCGATACTGTATGCATAAAGAAAACAAAAATCAAATAAACATTCCACAAAGCGGTTTTCTCTTCTTTTTTTTCTGTTTTTTTGACTCCGAAAAGGAGGAAAGAAGAACAAAAAAAAAATGAGAACAAGACGAGCAACCGCTTAGATTCACCTGTTCACACAGAGGACCGAAAATTTGTTGAGCTTTATGAGTAACCCGAGAACAAATGTTAACCCGATAGATACACTTAGCCAGTACTTGAGTTAGCAGCTGAATTGTTTTAGCCTCGAATACAAAGGCACGACGAGGCAGGCAGAGAATTCGTTTGTTGGTTATTAATGGCTCGATGGGGATGGGTGAAGTGTCCACTATTGGTCGGTTCCAGAGGTTGGATCTATTGCAGTCGATCAGTGTGTGCTTTGGAATAAATTACACTCGATGGCTAGAAGTCGTTGGGAGAATTTTGAATAAAACCGTGCGCGCGGTTGGGTGGGACAGATTCATTGACCTTAAGAGATTGATGGGAGATTGGTGAATTCTTTTGGTGTGAGGTGAAGAATTTGGCGCCTTACGGTGTGACAGAATGTAAACAAATCGAATGGAGTATCAGTGCAGGCAGGCACGTACATATAGATGAGGGCGTCTAGATGGTGTGAAGAGATTGCTTGATAGACTCGGATTCCATGGTCACTTGTGCCTGTGAAGAGGTGCACCTATAGTGCTCAGGGATACTCGCAGATTGTGTTCCATACTAGATGAAGCCTTTCCTACAATCACTCAGAAAGGTGCGAGTATCTACCTCAGCCCTGAGTAAAACACGGATTGTGGTGGCATACCATAGGGGTGTCTGCTTGGTCCGCATCTATTTAGTACAAAACTGTAGGTGCTGCCAGTTCTTGTCCAAAGAGCATCAGTGGATCAACTGCTACTTCCGGGCCTTTTCCGGAATAATAGAGATCCGAACCGGCTCAGCATACAGGGGTCAAAGTTCTTTAGGTAGGCAAACGTTCGCATCTACTCGTGAATGCATTATTGAAGGTCGGTAGGTATACATATTACAACAGACAACCAAGTAAAAAGTGGGATTCCACGAGGTTCTGTATTGGTTCCTCTACATATTACCTTACTGAAGCTGCATGGTGATAGATACAATCCTGATGTCCAAGCCGGGTGTGAAGAAGTCCGATCAGTCTCACTGAAAACAGAGAAATTCAAAGACAAAGTCTTGCATCTTCTGTAGAAGCGAAACTGATAGGAGAAGCAATATTTCATTCAGGAGCAGCCTAAGTCGCCTTGTCTAGAACTGGAGGCTTAATTGTAAGAATTTGCTTTGTATGGCTTGACATACCAAAACGCAGGCACTGTCTCAACGTGGCATGAAACTCAACAAATATCCATGTAAGTCGAGCTTAGAAAATTGCAAAGCCTAGCTTGCAATGTGTACCCACACGAAGCAGCTCTTGAAATCCTCCTAAGTCTTCACATTAAGAAAGAAGTCAAAGATAGAAGCTGAAATCAGTTCCAAGACAATCAATTCTAAGCTCAAACAGGAGATTAGCAGTATGGAACACAGATATACCTTTAAAACTGAGGAAGAAGTTCATACTGTCTGATGCCATGAAACTCAACAAATATCCACGAAAACCGAGCTTATCAAACTACAAAGCCTAGCTTGCAACGTATACCTACATGACAGCAGCTCTCAAGATCGTCCAACATCTTCACAATAAAAAAGAAGCCAAATACGTGCCCCTAATAGAAGATGAAATGAATTCCAAGACAGTCCTTCCAGAGCTTAAACAGAGGATTAACAAGAATGAAGAGCTTGGAGGCACTATGACCAAAACTTTGCCTTTGAAACTGTATCTGGGAGTGACAAGCAGCTCGTATTATTGGTAATCCAGGCTTACACTTGTCCTTGATACTGGAATCCGAATCAAAGAGAGACAAGCCAATGCAAGGAACCAGTCTTGGATTCAATTTAAGCCTGACTTAGCAAAGTGCAGGTAAGAGATACATACATGCGATGAATGAGCAAAAGAAGTGAGCTCCTATAAGAATCCAAGTATCTGTGAGTTGTTTTCGTGTAGCAAAATTTCGGCAGATGGCTTAAATCATTAGAAAATCTTCCTGCAACCATCTGGGACTCCCAAGACCATCGTGAAACTCATTAAATCCTCCGCCCTACAAGCCTATGGTGTCAAACACGATATTCACCGTGGCACCCTCCCTAATCGCTGTCCACACCATAAAGTCTAGCTACACCTTCCATTGTTTCCATCTGTCCAAGTCCCGACGGTCTTTCACTCGAAATAGCAATTCGATAACAAACTTCCCTGCCGCTATGCCACTTGCAAAACAAAACAAAAACCGAAACCCAATCAAGTGCCTTTCCACCAACATCCTGCTCGCCAGTGTCTGTGCCACAAATTTGTATGTAATTTCATAGTCAGACTCGTGCTATACCCGAATCGGGACACGGAAGATCCCACAAATTCAAATCTTAATCCGACCCGACTGCCACCGATTTATCCCTCATTATTAGATAATTTAGCGGAATCACTTAATGAGCTCATGTAACCAGTGCTCGCTCCCGAATGAATGGCTCCTAATCACGCGTTCATCTACTTTCAATTGCTACCCGCTACCCGCTACCTGCTGGATATCGCATCTTCATCATAACCATATAAACAGGTAGTTCGTGCTGTCGTGACTTTGTCAAATAAATGCCTTTTTGATGTGTCTTCCCTCTCTCGAGGGAGAGGCGGAAACCACCAAAAAAGTATCTGTCGGAGCCAGTGGCTCGTACCTGAATGTCATCGGATTGTGTGACTCCTGATGAAAGTTGACAATCGTTGCGCGCTCGGGTCAACTTGTCGCCACCAGTCGTGTGGTAAAAGTTCTCTCCATATGGACCGAAAAAAAGAGGAGAAAAGAAAGGTTCAAGGGAACATCAAACAAATTGCACAACTCTCGGTGGATTTCTTGACGAAGGGACTCTTACGCACTGAGCCTCCGCTTAAGCCTTTAAGTGGCGAATCTGGTTTTTAATGGCCGGATGTTGGAATAATTTATTGAACTGATATCGGAGAGCTCTGCGGTTGGTTTTGTTTTTTAATGTTTTCCGAGAAATCATTGGGCTTTCTGCCGCCGAAATTAATTATGTTTACACTGCGCGGCCGTAAATTCATTTACATACATCGCCGCGGAGACCGGGTGGCATACGGCTTGTGCTTGTGCTGGGATTATAAGCCATTTGCCGGTGGTTTATAGCTTAGCATGTCTGGGGCTATTTGAACGATCGCAGATACTCTGTACTGTAGTCTCTGGTAGCTCTCATCGCTTTCGATAGACTCATGCTAGCAACTTGGAGGAAGTATCTGTTATTACTTCTGAACCAGAAGAAACAGTCTTGGGACCAAGTCCAAGGCCGAAAAGTAAAGAAGCGGCATTCAGGTACTCAAAAGTGTGTCAGAAAAGAAGACGAAGCTGCTGAGACTACCGAGGCATAAACAGACCAAAGGAATCCGGGACTCAATGTTTTCTGATAGCTTCGCTGTAAGTGCTGGAGTACCTCAGGGATCCATTCTATCACCTATTCTCTTTCTTCTCACAAAATCGAGAAGGACTGAAGATTTCAATGAAAAAACAGACTTCTGTCTGCTATGTCCCTTGCACGACCTCCTTCTGGACGACTAGGTCCAGTGGAATCAAAGGAAAGGAAAAAGTTAAGACAGTCGCTTGTGGTGGAAGCCAAGGCATACATCCTGCCTGTACCCAGAACAGGCGAATAGTACTAACCTTCTCCTCTAAATCTGTCTGAGATTACTCTGCGATTGATTTGTATAGTCTGAGTCGTACGCTAGCCCTGAGAACCCCACGTTTTACTAAAACCTCATCAATTGCTAGATAATTTCAAGAACCAGAGTTTCGCATGAACAGAAGCATCAGGTTCAAGAGTTGAATGCTTCAGCTTATCCCACATTCTGTACTTCCAGTCGTCAAAAGTCGCCAACAAGATATGGGTACACACACTCCACCTTGTGGACAGCCACTTAGTCATCTACATCTACAGCCAAGCAGAGCCAAGTATCTTCTGAGCTGAAGTCCCAATGCTATGTCCAGAGAAAGGAACTCCAGGGAAGCAAGTATTGGAAACATAGGAAGCAGAACTATCTAAAGAATCAGATCTGTAGGCAGCACTCTGTTAAGAATTTCAATGGTTCTTCTCTGATCTCAGTCGAGGACTAGCTCTGGTTGAAAGTATCTTCTCCTCAGTAGCTCCTCCCAAGGTTCAGGGTAGACCAAGCCATAGAGGTTGAGACTGCCAGGTAATCTGCTCCACTCACTTACAAGTTATGTAACCTAATGGAGTAGTAAGACCAATACTCTCATGTATGGGATCCGGAAGTGGCACAATGAAGGAGCTTTCGACTCCCAAAGGGGGGCTTTATCTGCAAGATACAATATCTCTACATACTCTAGTCGGATTGCTGGCGGACCAGTATGAGTTAGGTAAGCATGCTTTGAGGCTAGCAATTCCTTGCTTGCAGGTGAATCGATATCTAGCCCTGGACAGCACTTGTATCTCATGCTAAACTTGTATAATTATGGCCAGCTACAGGGCTCCAAAATGTCGGGTTTCATACTACGAATTCCCCTCTCAAAAGTGGCCTACCACAAGGATGTATACTATCGCCACTGCTATTTCTTGTAGTGATTTGATGGAGTACTGGGGCGTAAGTGGGTATAGTGGCTGGATTGAGCTAGATTGCTTCTCTTTTAACCACAAAAACCCCTGCAAAGGAAGTGATGTAGAGATTCTTTTTCATTAGTATCCTCGCAGCTTCTGCAAAAGTTATTATGATGCCCAGCTTCGCCGCCATTGGCCTGTGATAATGGCTAGAATTTTGGCCATATCTGGTCTTGATTTAGCAAGTAGCTCGTTTAACTTAGGTTTGTTCTAGCCAGACCATGCCTTTCTTGATATCACGCAACTAGTAAGGCTGTTGCACTCGTGATTGGCAAGCTGGAGATAGGGAAGATGTTCACAATACCGACCCTCATGTACAATTACTGCGCCCTGGCACTCAGATAAACGCATTTGGTGACTGGGCACTTCTGTGATTTATTCCGAACATGCAATGGTCTGCTAGACCAGAGGATATGGCAACCGCATCAGAATCTGAACAAACCTTAGAATCGTTTCCAAGGCCTAGCAGTCCAGTACTCAGATCATCTGACCCGGACAGTAGCTGAGACTTTCATAGGAAGTTCGAGCGGGATCAGGTGCAGGGAAGCTCCTGTGATCCCCAACATCTTGATCTTGTCAACAAGACAAACACTCTAATCACGTGCCATGCCTTCCCTTAGACCGCACCCAACTCAACTTGTAAACAACAACCTGCCTACGTTCCTGGCTAACCTTGGCACATTGCCATTTAAGCCCCGGCCCTTGCCAGACGCACGTCAATACTATTTCTGACTTCCGATACAGATTTGTGTTTCACAGATAAGCCCGCCCGTTGTTTCACAGCTCCTACTCGGTATTTGGTAGGAAAAAATACCAGAATCTATAAATACAACTCCATTTGCATGTCCATCACATTGACTCCCAATCAGTATGCGCATTCTTCACCGATCACAGGCCACTCTCGTGCCCAAAACAGTCGGCAAGCTCAGTGTCAAGGGATCCAGTCCCCAAAAGTTCACCATCAGACAACAAAATCTCTCGAAACTTATCAAAGAAAACAAAATCTTAAGTTACACGAGAGTAAATATACAAAAAAAAACCAATCAACAAATTTGTTTAAACAAGAAAAACCAGTCGCCGGGCTCTTAACAACTTTTTGAGTTTTTTTTTGTCAGTTTTGGTCGCGTCAACTCCACTGACTGTGAACTTTTTCTCTTAAGAAAATCCCCCCAAAGCATCCGACAGATACTCGTGCATCAGAATGTCGAAATTAAGAAGAAAAAACCTCTCGACAGAGTCACATCCGAAGCCGGTAACAAGAAGAAGTGAGTGACTGCCAACAGGTTTTTCGCGCGAGAATCAATAAAAGCCAAAAATTTGTTTGCTGGTTGGTTGGTTTTGTTTGACTGTTTCCACTTGGGATGTACAGACATAGATTACGGCTCATTAAAAGTAACCCCGGCGGCTGAGAGGGCTGTGAGTGGCTGGGTGGTGTGTCCAATAAAAGTCGAAGTTTGTCACTGCTGTGGCCAGGAACAGATACTTAGATACTTGGAGAAGCGTGTGAGCGACAATCTGAAGGAAAAGACCTTCATGTGCGCGCTTGATGCTCGTTGACCTTTCAGGTGGCGGGAGATTGATTTGTGCAGACATGTGGGGAGCTGGATGACTTAAGGTGGATGTGTCAGTTCTTTGACAGCGATCACAGCAAGGACAACTTTTGACAGCCTCACCTTAGCGATGCCTGTATCTTTTGATATGTATTTCTCGAGCAGATATCTCAGTGGGTCTTGGCAGCTTGTGGTTCAATTGAGTGAGTCGGGGATGACACAAACATGCTATGACCGCTCTAAAAGTGCCTTTAAACGAGGTGGAGAGGATCACAGGTCAAAAAAGTCCAGGCAAAGCAAGTTCACACTGAAAGCCTGATGAAAACTGAAGCTCAACAACTGCGAGGAACTCAGAGACTGGCTTGTCCAGATGGAGACGCGGATTTGGCAGTGCTCGGCGAGCTCTTCAAAGAGCATATGACCTGGTAGTGATTGGCAGTTTCAACGAGCAAATTATTTTCAGGAGGCATGTGCTCCAATGAAGATTTTTGTCACGAATTCTGAGTGCAAGTTGATCTTCCGAAGAAACTCAGAAGAACCCAGAACCGTTTTTGACACGAAATGTTGTAAAAGCTCAGCGATCTCCAGACGATCAAACTGGAGCTATGGATGGGACAGTAGGGTAAAAAATGTAGGAATACGGAGAAAACAGACAGAAAAGGGAAAAGAAATCCACGAGTTAGTGAGCTGCTTAAGCAGTCATGATCACACAAGAAATAGGAAGAGTTTATGACGCGTGATCCTTGGTGCCCTTACATTACTTTGAAGGTACCTAGCAGGAAACCTAACAAGAGGCAAGAAGCACCCCATGATTTCTCGTCAACCACAGTACAAAGTGGAAAGCACGTGTGAAATACTGAAATGAATCACAAGCCACAGACTCGAGTCTGTAATCGATTAGGAGCTCACCGATCACCAATATGAGTTCCAGAAGATGCCCTTCACGATCGTCAAGAAAATCAACCGTAACATGGAAATTGAAGGGCAGGAATGAAGGCTAAACTGTGAGCATTTCTGCTTTAAACGAGTGCCAAACTAGCTGCGTAAGACTACAAGGAAATTCTTCAAAACTAGGACACAACATCGACAGTGGAACAATGCAGCAGCACAGGGTACCCTACGATGTTCCCCAAGGCTCCATACTAGGTCCGCTACTATTGCACTGAAGTATAATGGAATTTTTAGACTAAGAGAGGTCTCCGAGGTCTCTGGCGATAAATGGCTTCGTGCAACAGTTTCCAAGTAAGGCTGACTGTTGGACTGGCCACAACCGGGTGTAGACTGATCTCAACAAGAATTTCGTTGACAGTCATCTGCTCAAAGATATCTGCCCAATCGTAGAGATATCTCAACCATAGATGCTGAGCTCGTATCTATTCGTATCTGTCAAGAGTTTTCCATCCCTGAAAGTGGATGCCTTGATCCAGTGTTACGAGCATGATACAGCCAAGAGTTTTTCGCTACTTAGCCAGTCGAAACCACCTGTTAACCAACATAGGTCCGTGACTGTTGTCGCAACCCGATAAAAACCACTTTAGATCGATTTTTCTCTTTAAACTAGAAAACCAATCAAGTTCACCTCTTGCTCCGGTTCGCATTCCAACACCAAGACCACTCTCGCCACATTTCAGGTTCAATAAACACCCAAAATACATATATTCGTGGCTTTTGAGTTTTACTACCTCTCTCCAGCACTAAATTGTTTTTAATTGCTCGTCGATCGCTCTAGCTGTCGCTCGGCAGCTACGACACCGCGACCAACTGGTTTCGGGAAAATTTATTCATCTTTTGCATTTCAATGCTAATCATTGCATATAGCCTCATAACCAGCTTAGCAACAACAGCCCGCCGGCCATTAAAATACTTGCATACACAATTATATTTCAGTTACGTAAGCATCGGACATCGGTCAGACAGATCAGATCCTTAATCAGTGATCGGCTGCGCGATCGGGATAAACTTGAAATCTTCGATTTTCGGTCGAGGTTTTGCTTTGGAATTAATCCGAAGCAACATAACGAGGTTGTAACGGCGGCGTGTCTCATTGAAATGGATTTTGAAAAACAGGAAATCAAGAACGGGACACTTTCGCAGCGAAGCGACGAAGCCTTGCGCATCCGGTTGTTGGCGAGAATTAAGTCATGCAAGTCTCGACTGTCGACACATTGACGTTAATTAATTTGAACGCGCTCGAGAGGTGTGAAGTTTTTATTCTGTTGGTCGTGAGTCGATGTCGGAATAACCTTCGGACGGAGAGGGAGAGCTGAGAAGGCTGACAGGGAGTTTGAGCGATGGGGAGTATGTGTCATGAGAGGTGTCATACTCATGTGTACTTTCATGCGAAAGTGGAGGCCTTGTTTCGAAGCCTGTACGCAGCCTACAAACCTGAAAGCAAGAGCTAGCTAATACGTCCAAGGGAGTCAAACGGATAAGGCAAAGGGGTAGACCCCAGCTTGCTCAAAAGGTACCAAGGAAACCTTGTAGGTAGTCTTAGAAGCTTAGAGATGCATGCCTTCTATGACAAAGCTGATATCAACCCGGGAGCGTACATAGAGTAAAGGTTCTCGGTAGATCCGTAAGAATTTTGCTTCACGTAACTTTGGAAGTAGAAGTCCCTCGCCTTACACATGACCCAACCAATCTCCTTTCATCTGCAAGATTACCATTCAGGGAGCCAAAACCCAAGCTAGTATCTGTTGCAGTCAGCAATTGTCTTTAAAAACTGAGGAAACTAGTGCACATTGCTAGGGCATGGACCGAGGTAGATGAAGACTTTGGTCGTTTCCCTGAAAACACCAGAATAGTAGCCTTGGTGGCCTTTAAACAATGTCGATCCGTTGTCAAACCCTGGAGTGGAAGCCTCAATGTATGCACATGCAGAGCACCCGTAAAGCCATTTAAATTTGTCAAGATAAAGGCATACCGCAGGGTGGTATCTTTGTTCCTCTTCTTTTGAATTAAGTGGAAAACAAGCAACGACTAGTTTCTACACCTGCTTCTCAGATTTCTTCGGCTTTCTCTGGGCGAAGACAACAGCGACGAGCACATTCAATTCAGAGAAGTAGCAGCACTTTCAAACTGATGGTCACTGTAGCTAGTTGAGCGCAGATGTTGGAGAAATAAGAGGCTCTGGACAGATGAAAGGAAACCATCTAGATTCGTAGAGATTTCAGTGAGATTGGACAACATCGCACGAACCTGACCTAGAGCAGTCCTAAGGACGAGAAGCTAATTAAAGACAGATTCTGGGGATGGCTATGTCAAAGATAGGGTCATTGAGAATGGACAACTTGAAAGCTAAATGGGTTTACTATGAGGAATTGGCACTTACCTTTGCTTTCTTGAAGTTATGCGTTCATTCCAGAGGATCAGGCGGATTCTTGATTTTCACTTTTCACTGCAGGAACTCAACACTTAAGGGAGGGATTCACAGAAACACTCAGGGATATGCAGGGACTATGACTTTTGCAGAGAGCTGCTAACAGAGACACACTAGACACATTCGTGTCTTGATTTTCAGAGACTAGAACGGGGGAGATGCACTTTATTTCACTGAAACACCACAAGGACTCCTTTTGCACTTGAAAGACTGAGGGAATGGCAAGACTAGGCACTCATGGACAGATTGGGGCAGACAGGGGCAGGGATTCACAAGATTTCCGATGTATTCACCACCAGAAATGCACTCACTTTTGGGACACACATGCTTCTCAGGAAGAGAGACCACTTTTGCACTCGCCCGCGAGAGCGCCCGCCAAAACCCGATTTTTTTTTCTTTTCAAACCGACACCGTATTTCGATTTCACCTCCCAAAGATGGTCGAAAGGCTACTTCCTTCGCTAGAGGCACACGAAACCGATTTCCCGGCACCCGACTGGTACGCAAAGAAAACCACACACCGCCCGTTGAAGACACTTTTCTCCAGAAATACTCGGCAGCGGCTTCTCCCGGATATTTCGGACGAAACACGACACGATTCCCGACAAACTGCAACCGATTCTAAGTGGAAAATTCCCCAGAAAGCCCGAGAAAATGCTCCTTCCTCCACTTTGTGCGAAATTCAAAGCGAATTTCACCACACAATCGAAGGGAAATTTCCCCCGAAATCCATGAGCTCCGACAGATATTTCACACAAAAACAAAACAGAAACACCTGACGAACAAAATAAAGGTATTTTCGCGGCGGAAAACTCGATATTTTTTCGTAAAATTAACTTTTTCTCTGGAGAACGTTCCATTTCGAAAATTTATTGCGCGAACAACAAACTGTAACGGAACTTCTGTGGAGCTGACCGGCTACAGCTTTTGACAGATGCAGGTGCAGCAGTGCTGCCACTCAACTTGCTTTGCTGCGTACTGGCAAATATTTTTGGGCGAAAAATTAAAGATTTTGTTTCGAGTTTTGAAAGTGGGATGCAATTCCATTTTTGTCGTTAATTTAACGATAAAGTATGCATTTTTTAGTCCATAAATTAGCGGTCTAAAGTGGAGCTGTCATGAAGAATGATTATTTTTTACAAAGTAAATGGTTAGATCCTCTTTCCACGTTTCTACGTGGTCGGGTATCATGAGTTTTCAAGGAAAAGCTAGTTTTCTTCGTAAGTATTCCATCATCTTCAGTAGTTGTTGCGGCACATAGGCTAAAAACTCATAATTCCACCAAGAAACGTCTTGCATTAAACACATACATAGCTCCTTCATACCTGACGAGTCTATAGTCTGAAAATAAATGCTTTATAGCGCAAGTAAGGACGCGAAATATGCTAACAAAGAAGTCGTTGAACTCGGCTTAGTTGAACTGTTTGTCAGTTGACGGGTTATAGGGCTTATTGTCATCTTTGTTGCTTCCAAGAACTCCTAAAACAATTTTGAGCGTAGAAACTAGTTGACATATTGAAAGGAGTGTAAGATAAAGCGACGGTCTTGGGCTGACAAGGACCCCACGATGATACGATAATAGGATCGGGCTTATATTGGCATTTTCCAAGGTAAGTAGGTGTTCCAAGTCAAACATTTTTGGGTTGAAGACAGAAACCTTGTGAGAAATGCCAAAAGCCTTCCTACAGTCAAACAAAATGAACTGCGAACTGTCATCCACTTTATGGTCCCTATTTGGCATTCCTACTTCAATCACATATGTCAAACCCAACTGTCTTCCACGACTGTACAAGCTTAGCTCAAAGCTTGCCAATCGGTGGACGTGTTAGTTACTGTACTGTAGTACGTACGTTTCGAGCATATTCTGGTGGATATAGTCGTCGGTTTGAGCGTACTAAAGGCGGAAATGTAAAGCAATTCGGTACTGATGACGCTCCACAGAAAATATATCTAACGTTAGTGAAAGTGTTGAAGAAGATCCAAATTTAGAGATTTCACGGCGGGCACAGCATTTGAGTTGGTCTCATGGAACGTTCTGCCGTTTATTACATCTAAATTTGCATCTACTTCCTTATAAGGCTCAATCTACTTGAAAACTGAAGCTATCTGATCATGGAATGCATAGAACTTACCCCGATTGGGTGCTTGAACATCAGCCATGAGAATCGCTTTTCACTCCCTTGATACGCCAGGAAATACAATTATTGTCGCATATGGGGAAGTGCAACTATCGGCAGACCAATTGGATCCACAGGAAGTCACTGTGCAATTTGGTCTGGTGGTGTCATTGATCGATACTTCTTGGAAAAAAAGGGGGAAGTTGTGACCCTCACCGTCGATTCTCATCGCTAGGGCGATATGTTCCCATTTGTTAACCCCAAATCGAAGATATGTATGTGGAGGACAAGCGGTCTCTACAAGACGGTGACTGCCCACAAAGATCGTGTGATTTGTCGCCGTTGGACTTCTTTGTGAGGGGCTATGCAAACGATCGTGCTTATCCACACAATCCGCAAACTCTTGACACTTTGCAAACGAATGCTCGCCAAGTTATGGTCGAGTTATTGCCCAATGTGTGTCAAAAAGTCATCGAGTACTACCTTATCAGAACCAACTTGAGCAAGAACTCCCGTGGAGGCCATTTGAATGATGTTTTATTCACTCCTTCATGGTCGTTGCAGCACTTTCTCTTGGTCTGATTCAACTCAAATGGGAGTCACTTAACCATTGCTATAAAGGGGAATCAGTTCTCGTCCAAAACCCTTGTACTTTAAAGGTATGTATTTCGTTTCTCAGCCCGATGATAGATTTCAGCTCAATGCAAGCACATCCAGCCAAGCCTTTGCCCCAAAACAAAGCCATATAAGCCATATTACTTCATTCAGGCTTAAAAACCGATGGTTTGCTGAAAGACCTTCTCCTTTTCAAAGAAATGCATTTTGAATTCTAAGATCCTTTAGCGCAACCCACTCATTTATGTTTTTCGCTTTGGTAACAAGCATTACTCCTAAATGCGAAACTATTTAGCGATATTTGCGATCATATTCATACTTATATACATCCTCAGTCCCGCGCTTGTTTCCAAAAGCATTTCTAGTCTGCGGTTCTACCTTTTCTCGTAAATAAAAATACAGGATAAGGTGTCTTTGAAAAGACTACCCCTGCTGTCATTCTCAATATTACACGGTGACTACATTGCGAGATTCCCCCTTGCCTGCATCCCTTTTCAAGTCTACATATTTATAACAAACGAATACATCCCTAAAAACGCATATTTCTCCTTTTAATCAGAATTAATTTTAAGAAGTAAATCCATTCCATTTTGTTCCTTTTCCGTTTATTTGCAACAAAATGCAAACTGTTGCCTGGCAGCACTGCACAAACTTCATCTTTCAAATAAAAATCACTGGAAGCTTCAGAAAGTTCCGTTGACTTGTCCGTACGCGCAAATAAATTTTCCAAATGCAACGTTCTCGAGACAAAAAGTTAATTTTACGAAAAAATATCGAGTTTTCCGCCGCGAAAATACCTTTATTTTGTTCGTCAGGGGTTTCTGTTTTGTTTTTGTGTGAAATATCTGTCGGAGCTCATGGATTTCGGGGGAAATTTCCCTTCGATTGTGTGGTGAAATTCGCTTTGAATTTCGCACAAAGTGGAGGAAGGAGCATTTTCTCGGGCATGTTGCATGTTGTTCTGGGGAACTTTCCACTTGGAATCGGTTGTAGTTTGTCGGGAAGCGTGTCGTGTTTCGTCCGAAATATCCGGGAGAAGCCGCTGCCGAGTATTTCTGGAGAAAAGTGTCTCCAACGGGCGGTGTGTGGTTTCGTTTGCATACCAGTCGGGTGCCGGGAAATCAGTTTCGTGTGCCTCTAGCGAAGGAAGTAGCCTTTCGACCATCTTTGGGAGGTGAAATCGAAATACGGTGTCGGTTTGAAAAGAAAAAAAATCGGGATTCCGCGGGCGCTCTCGCGGGCGAGTGCAAAAGTGGTCTGTCTTCCTGAAAAGCATGAATGTCCCAAAAGTGAGTGCATTTCTGGTGGTGAATACATCGAAAATCTTGTGAATCCCTGCCCCTGTCTGCCCCAATCTGTCCATGAGTGCCTAGTCTTGCCATTCCCTCAGTCTTTCAAGTGCAAAAGGAGTCCTTGTGGTGTTTCAGTGAAATAAAGTGCATCTCCTCCGTTCTAGTCTCTGAAAATCAAGACACGAATGTGTCTAGTGTGTCTCTGTTAGCAGCTCTCTGCGAAAGTCTTAATCCCAGCATATCCCTGAGTGTTTCTGTGAATCCCTCCCTTAAGTGTTGAGTTCCTGCAGTGAAAAGTGAAAATCAAGAATCCGCCTGATCCTCTGGAATGAACGCATAACTTCAAGAAAGCTAAGGTAAGTGTCTTTTCCAAACAAAGTCAACAGTTTTATGCATATTCCCTTCCATGGTTACTATGTATCAATTCTAGAAAGCATCCTGGATCCACCTTCATCGATTGTTCAGCGACTGCCTTCCGTAGCTTTCCATCTCTCTGGTAATTTCCCATAGGCATAGGCCAGGTCTTCCTTCGATATGAAGTTGTGGGCAATTATCAGGGTACTGTGGTCAATCCCCCTTTGATAGTTAATAGACCTCGACCTAGTCCCACTTTTGCGGATCATTACTCCACTTTCTGTAAGAAGGTGTGACTTGCAGGACCAAAGCAACTTGAACCACTTCATCGTGTCATCACGTATGGAGAACATAGTTGTCCATTCCTTTGAGCGATGAAGGGTTTTGGCTTTCATCTCGTTTACTTCAAGACCAAGGCTTGCCGGGAATAAGTGATGATGTCCTTGGAAATTCGTTGGTCGTTTTCCGTGATATTCTTCTCCATCACACAGCTATCCAGCGGTGACTTGCCTCCACTGCTCCCTTCTAGCTCATTGTCACTTTCTTTAATGTTAAGCGTCCCAGAGCAAAAGGAACCTTCTCCATCTATCAGCAGCTGCGATCCAATACATGCTCACAGAAGCGCCCAAGAGCGAGTCCATGCCCAAGAGAGTCTGTATCTTCGGTTGAAGAGGGTTATTGTTGGGGCTTCCTGAATCGTCGTCCAAGGCGAGATACTGTCTGTCTTGTGACAGAGTTTAAATCGCTATCAAGGCATCACCTGCCGTTTCAGTGCTTCATCAGGAATCTTTAGAACATTTTTGACTTGGAAACCCTTGCTCTGACAAAAGGAAGACAAGCTTCTATACCCGCCTTAGTCCATGCACTACGGAGCTAGAGTGCTTGACTTCCGCTGAATACCACAACTTCCCTCTCTAGCTTCCGATCAAAAGTAGAGACTTTTAGGGCGAGGGCTCTCCTATCTTCTCTTGTGAATGCTCCTTCCATTCTGAATGGGAGGCATAGCCTAGTTTCTCACAACCATTCGTGTCGAGCCTCCATGTTCATGAGTCCAGGGCAACGACTTCTAAAGCTTCCATGCTAACAAAACACGGTCCTGACTGTTCAATTCCGTCCAAACCCTCCTCAAACCACTGCCTCAGCCAACAACCAATCAATCACAGCCCAAAACGGTTCGGATTTCATTCAAAAAAATTATTAAAAATAAATATTCATAACGGCAGTCGGTTGTTTCTTCTATTTTTGTGCAACATCTCACCTCAATTAGCGCCAATTAAAATTCACCAATCTCCCCTCGCACACACACACCACCGGCAGCAGCAGCAGCAGCAGCAGAAAACTGAATCAAATTCTACCTCCAACCAGGCGATATTTATTGGCCCATTATCTGGACGCTCGGTGGCGGTCTTCTGGCCAAGAATACACCTCCCGAAGCGAAAACAAAAAAGTATCTCACTTCTGAAGGCAATTTGTCAGAAAATAGATACACGAACCGAAATTCCGAAACGTAGGGTTCATTGACTTGGCCCCTCGAGTCGCATTCTACTTGGCCGGCTTTTCTAATTGTCATGCAGGGCCCCGCCGCCGCCGCGAAGTGTGCTCAAACTTTTTCAGCACACTGTTTGCGCGAGAAAACGAGAATTTCCCACTCTCTCGCGCTCTTAAAAATTGATCCCCCCTCAGCTAAGAGAGCCGCGGCGGAATGGGAAGTTGGTTTTGTGCCATTTTTACCGGCTCTTCTTGACGGACGCGCCGCCACAAGAACTGGTGACCACCGCAAGGTTGTTGGATGGTCAGCTTGGACAGAGATTGGAAGAAAAAAGACGAAAAAACCCGCATAGATACACAGATACATCGAGAAATAAACCGTAAATCGGCAAAATATGTGAACACGAAATGAAAATTGGTGTTTGGGAATTTTTTCTCGATTTGTTGTTGTGCTGCGCTCGGTGGTTTTTCAGTTGAATGAACGACATTTCGTGGTTGTTGGGAAATTTTACGGTTTCAAGACTTTTCCGACGACCGACGGCACCGAGAGGGGGAATTGGTTATGGTTTTGAAATATTTTTTCGTGCTACGAAGCCTCTTGTGTTCTGTTTACCTATTTTTGGTGGAACTACATTTTTATTGATGGAATTTCTGTGTGAAATACTCGGCGCGGCGTAGGACTGGATGTCAGAGTTCTGCAACTTGGGGGTCGCGGAATGTTTCGTTATGCAGTAGGAGAGTAGGAGTTGGAATGGCTTTTGTAGTTTTGAGTAAAGGTCGTGAGTAAAGCGTGAGTGGAACGTCAGAGAAGGGCTGTCATATTCACACGAAACTCGAGTAGACTTGGCGGATGAGAGGTGGCAGTCCAACCTGGGCTTAGAGTGTTCAAACTTGGAACTAGATTCTGGGAATTCATAAGGTCGGAGGTTCCCAAGGCAACTCAGATTGAAGGGTATGGCAATGGCAGGCTTGAGGAGGCTTTACAGAGTACTTTGACCAAGAAAGCACCTCTGTAGGTGTTGTCTCCTTCTTCTACTCGACGTACTATCTCAGATGAGAGTGCGTTACTTTTCTAGGATTTGCTGAATCTGTTACTAGCAATCGCAGGCCATTGAACTTCAGCTTCACTGTTGCTGCGTTTCAAACTGAAAATAGACCTCGGAGTCTCAAGATATCGGGATATGACGGCTTAGTTCGTGGATTTAAGTCTTTATGTCGAGTTGTCAGTTTAAAGCCGCCTTCGACCTGACCTGTCAATCTGGAAAGCCTGATTGATATCCACTTACATTAGTCGAACCATGTTATCCGCGTCCCAACTCGCGTACTTCAAAGGCAAATCAGGCGAGGCAGCCTTATATTCTCTTGCCCGGATCACTGAGCATCAAGGAATACTTACAGAACAAAGGCGGCTTTCCTAGACACTGAGAGAGTCAGGGCTAGGCTAGGCAGTCTTATAGTGATATAATCTACGTTCCCAACCTCTTTTGCCAGGAATCCCAGATGTTACTAAGCCGCAATGTTGATCTTGCATTCCAAAAGCAAGTGTGGCATGGTTTCGAAGGTTGATCTATCGAACTTCCCTTGGAGTATGAATGCCAGAATCCCTAGAGGAGTTTCCTATCGAATCTAACCAGCGATCTGAAGGCGCTTTCTATTTGAACAATTTCCTTAGACTGTCTTCACTTAAAACCAAGTCCTTCAGCTTCAGGATACCTTGCACTTCTTCATGGATATTTTGAAGGGTTGAGTCCTGGATCTATGCTCAACTCTATTCATTCATTTGAGAGCAATATCTACGGTGTCTCTTTCAAACTTCATTTCATGATACCTGCATTGAATTTCTTCCATTAAACTTACTTACTTAGGTGGCACTTCAGTCCGGAGTTGGTTGAGGTTCTCATCCATTTCTGAGCCACCTAAGGCGATGTCTTCTTCTGCTGAGTTGCCGACTCTGCTGGGCGGGTCGTCCATTCACTCTAAGCAAGCCATCTCAGACAACTTTCTCGCCGAATACCTCGTCGAGTTCGCTGAGTCTCCTCCTCCAAAGCACGTCAACGAAAACAGCCTTCTAAAGAACTTGGAATATCTTCATCTCTCTTCGCTAACGTCCATGCTTCTGCACCATTAAGCAGAACTAGGATGAGGGTTTCACATAGAGTCTCGGCTAGGCCTTCCTTACTTAAGCCATGTACGTCCATCTACAGTCTTTTTTCCTGGCTTTCTTAGGATCCTGACAGTCATTTTCTTTTCCATAGCCTCGCTGCTATCGTTCCACATGTGCCTACATGTGGTTTAATCCTTCCTGGGAGTTGTAGGAAGTCTAAGTCTGACTTGTATTCAAGCAAACTAAGGCTCCTTCTAAGCCTTTCCTCTGATCTTCATTGGATGTAAGTAAGACACTCGTGAGCCAGTCTCACCATGGCCCCAAACGGCTCTTCGGTGTTCCAAGCCAACTCGTAATGCTGATCGTCGAGGATACTTCCTGATTACTGATCTGAGCTCGATTTGTTAGGGAAACCCATTCTTATTTCAAGAAAATTCTGTTTCAAGCTGTGGAGAAGCTTCGATCTAGCAACCCAAGATCGGATCATACAAATTTTGAAGATGATTTGCTTCGACTTTTACCCTCAACCTCTAGGGACCGATCTTGAAGTTTTCTGCCATGAAAACGCGATCTTTTAAACGTTCTCCGGTATCGTAGATACAAGTGTCAGTGCTAAGCGACGGTTTTGCCTCCGAAGTCGATTAGTATGCGATCAACGATCATCGGAGTCGGATCCGTAACAGTAACAATTCTTTTCGAAAGAGAGATAGCTACCAATCCCTTTCACATTCTATGATCGACCTCCTCCTCTCAGTCTGGCTCGAAGCTCTTTCGAGGGAAATTTTCTCTGATGCAACCCTAACGGAACGCACACACCCTTTTCGATTGCGTCTCGAAACCAAACCACCCCCAAAAGCAGCATTCGAATTCTAATCATGTGCGCGCGATTTTAGTCTCTCTGTCTCTCCTCTCTCTCTCTGTCCCTCGCTCTCTTGTCATTCCCTTCTTCCTTTCGGTTCCAAGTACTGGTAGGTGTGTGTGTGTCAAGTGAATGCGTGCAACTTGTTGAGTCGTTCACCTATCTCACGACACAGCAAGTCACATAGATACTTTTCCCCACTCAACCACTTGTAACTCTAGGCTTGTGCTCGCCTCCTCCTTCTCCTCCGCACCTCATCCTCTTGTAAAACTCGTAAAGTTCAAAGAGAAAAGAGAGTAACATCCATCCGAACCGGATTGTCCACAGCACGCACACACTCCCAGCGCCCATTCACTTTGCACACAAAAAAAACCAAACCACCTTTCGAACGACTAATCGCCCAGAAACACACACACACACACACAAATCCACACCACTACACTGACACAGAGAGGCAGAGAGAAAGAGCGAGCGAGAGCGAGAGAGAGAGAGCATTAAGAGAGCGAAGTGCAGAAAAATGTCGAAATGTCGAAAAATCGAAAGCGACCCCGCGTCCATTTCACTGAGAGCGCGTACCCACCGTACCACCAATATCGTTTTGTCGCCGAGGACAGTCGATCTATCCACCGGCACTGAGTGGTCCCCACATCGCTGTACTCGTTAACTGTTACTACACCGCACACCGCACACTGTTGCTTTGCTTTCTTGTATCCGTGTACAGTTCAAGAATTTCTCCGGCAAGTGGAACATTTTTTCAAAATCTGTTTTCAGTTGTTTTTCAGACGTCACTGGTCGATGTACTATTCTCAACAAACCGAGTGCATTTCCTTCCAAAAAAAATACAAAAAAATATATACTTTGTGTATCTGTGTATCTCAACGTGAATCGTGCCTTCAAATAAACAACCCAAACCCAAACCGGTAGCCACAGATACAAAGTATCTCCAAACAACAAGTGTTTCTTCTGTTTTTTTTTTTTGTAATTTTCGTGCAACAAGTGTGTTTTCTGTGCGAGACCAACCGCCCGCCCGCCCCTTGTGCGTGTATCTAATACAAAAACCAAAATATGGATACAATCCTTTGCAAGACAAGATAAATGTTGATGAAACACTGACTTCTGGACCACATCCCTGCCTACCTGTTGCCTTGTTTGTGGTTTCGTTTGTTTCTTCTTTTCCAATCTCAACTCCTCGGATCGACCCTTGATGCTTGCTATACAAGACACTTTGCAGTGACCTCTAGTGACTACGCCACTCTTCTCTGTCATCATCTTGACCGCATTTACCTTTTGTGACATAATTTTCGAAAAAAAAAGAAGAAAAAATCCAAATAAAGTTCAAACGAAGTGTAAAGATACAAAAGAAGTTCAGCGGGGTTTTGCCTGTTTTTTGTTTTTTTTTTTTTTTGGTTTTTCGAAATTCTCTTGTTTTTATCTGTGTTTTGATTGCTAAGTGAAATTTCTGAAGTGTTGAGTGGTTTTTTTTTTTTGAAATATTTTGCTGCGGAAAGTGTGATTCATTTGTTGATTCAAAAGTTCATTGGATTGAGCGCGCGCGTAGATATTTTTTCGGCTACCAGCAACCAGAGTTCTGAGACAACGGCCTTCACGCTGGATATCATCAGTATGGAGCCGTTTTACGACGGAGACCTCAAGGATATATGGGATTCCGACCTAGATCCGGTAAGTTTCAATCGGAAGTGGCAGGAAGGGGTTTCTTATGCTATTTCCTGGTCTGCCAGGTGTGGGTTATGTCCTTCCTTTTGATGGGGAAAGGGAGTGAGTAGTAGTCTGATTGGGGCTGAGGGGATTTTGAGGTGTTTTTGTCGGGTTTTCGTACTCTAGATGCGAGGCTGAGTGGGGTCCACAATCTCAGCTGAGTTTAGTCGAATAACTGCTGGGTTTGTAGACTTTTTTAGATTTTCTTTGATCCTCTAGATACAGGGTACAAGTAGGTCCATAAGTTGTGATGCTTTTTAGTGTAAAACTGGCTTAGAGCCGGCCTTAGAGTGAATACTTTCATATCTTTGAACTGGGCTTGAACATCGATGCATTTTACTGAAGTTTTCATGTCTGAAGCTTACAGTCAAACATAAGCTTGAAATAGTCTGTGGATTGAGCTGTCAGACCGGGTGTGGGTATGTCTTAATCTACATCTCTACGGAGGGGTTCGCCTGATAAAGCATCCAATCCAAGTAAATCTAGAGTCATCGTATCGATTTGATGAAAAATTTGATTAGTGTGAACCCCTCCTATGGAATCCAATCAGTTGATCGTAGATTGCCAAGCTCTCCTGGACTATTCTAAGCCCAGCTTTGCTCATCCAAATTTTGGAAATAATATTCTCCGGGGACTGCCTTTAGACATAGGCTTACAGATTCACATCGTAGGTAGGTACAGCCAGCAGTTTCAAGACACATAGCTTGTTCTAGTTTTAGAGCCGTGTTGGCTTCCATGTCTGTGGACTGTAATGTATCTGTGGAGTGAGTAGAGTTGTGCGATGCGAACTGAGAGAGTAAAGTCGTGGAAACGTCTTGCTATTGTAGATGAGATACGCCTTTTTCGTAAATAGGATGGCTGCTTGGTTGGTTAGTTCAGTTTTAAACAGAGAGTTCCTTAGGTGTCGGCGATGGGTTTGATTCAGTTCAGTATCTGCTTCTGATGATGTTCCTAAGCTCATAGCCAGATTTGTCTTGTAAACGATAGTTAAGATCAAGGGGTTGTGTGTAGATCATGAGGGGAAGACCTTTTTGATATTCGAACCTAAGTTAGGTTACTTAGTCTATATGGCGAGAGTGCGGTGGCCCTTATGGAGTTTTTTTTTTTGGGCTATGCAGTAGCAGGCACATGGAGGCTTACTACTACGTATATCCGCAGGGAATAAGCAGATTTTCTTCCGACGATCCGGTCGCAATGCGATTTTTCTCTTCGGGAAGTTCTTTTCCTTCTCCACTTGCGATGCAGATTAGGAGTCAATCGTTCAACCCTCAGCCCACAGGGAATTGAGCACTGATATAGTTCTTTGGATATATTTTGCCTATGATGTGCTTTCTCCTCTTACCAGCCCTTCAGCATCATAACCTCGCTGTCATGTGAATGGTGATAGAGGTGTACTCAGGATGCGGATATCTCTTCCAGTTAGAGAGACTAATTGGCGCCCAATTCGAGGATTTTTGATTTTTACTTGTGTTTCTCTGTTGATTGACAGAAAAGTTTCTTACTTTGTTTCTCGTTTGTATACGAAGAACTAGACATCCCTCATTTGGTTCGAAATTTGACATATAAATGACCATACTGGCTTTGGGCAAATGCTTTGGCTGGAATTTTGGCTAAAAGCGAGATCTGAAAAGCCAACACTTCCAGGAATCCCAGCTTGCTTTCTTTGTTCTGATGCCTACTTTGAATGTCCCTCTGAGTGACTGTAAGGCGATATCAGATAGATTTCGATTCGATAGATATTACTGGACTCAGTTTGCCATTTACACGGTACAGTTCCCATGACACAGAAGTGAATCCGCCTCGTCTCATACCGTCATACTTTCACCCAATACCCTCTCATTCGCTAATAACTTGCGCATTTCGAAAGAATTATAGCAAATCCGACAGGAATGCAGTTCCATTTTAGCGGTGAGACTGATCAAACAGGTCCCCACCCGTCAAACTAAATGCGTTCACCATTTATCTATCGCCACCAAGCACATCTGTCTTCAAGCACTTCTGGCATATGTATGTATCTCTAAAAAGATTCTAATTCCATTTCCAAACAAATCGCCTCTAACCCAATACTAGTTCCAAGTAGATTCATGGCTCCACAGAAAGATGTCATACTCATTTGTTTGCGTATCTGTCTTCTCAGATTTTGTTTGGCGATAATTATATCTGACAGACGTACATACGTATCTTTAGATACACTTCTCTCGATTAAAAGGAATTTCATTTGACAGATACAAGCTGATTCATCCAGACTGGTGGAGACCAGAGAAGGGGAAACCCTCACACCAATCTGGGTTATCGTGCGAAAGAAATGCGTTCATTCGCGACAGGTAAAAACAGAAATGATTCCAGGAATCCGTTTCGCCTTTGAGTTTGAGTTTGTGTAGCACGAAAATAATGGAAACAACAGAAACAGGAAATATCATTAACACCTATGCTCTAAATGAGAGCAATAAAGCTTCGCATGTATAACACGTTCTACGTGGACGCTATTCTTCGGTTTTTTGCTCATCGATTTTCATAGATCTGTGCATTTCGGAAAGTGGAGGACACTTTTGACATTTTTTTTGCTCACCAATTGGCATGTTAAGTTGGCGTTAAATAGTGTATCTATTAACGGAGTTAGGCAGTCATAAATGCTGCAGAGAGATGGAGTATCTATCAACATGTAGAGGAAATCAGTGAGTCTGTAACTGGTCAGAGTATCTTTCGACTCATTTCTGGACTCCATAGGCCTGTAGATAGTCCACTTCTATTTAGACTGGTCGGCAGCATATTCCTTCGCTGAACAAAAGCTGTATCTACCACTAGCCAGTGACAGACAGAGTATCTTTGGACTCATTTCTGGAGTCCACGCTCCTGTAACTGCTCCTCTTCTACTAAGACAGGTCGGCAGTGTATGCCTTCGCTAAACAAAAGCTGTATCTACCACCAGCTAGTGACAGACAGAGTATCTTTCGACTCATTTCTGGAGTCCACGCTCCTGTAACTGCTCCTCTTCTACTAAGACAGGTCGGCAGCATGTGCCTTCGCTAAACAAACGCTATATCTACCACAACCCAGTGACAGTCAGAGTATCTTTCGACTCATTTCTGGAGTCCACGCTCCTTTAACTGCTCCTCTTCTACTAAGACTGGTCGGCAGCATGTGCCTTCGCTAAACAAACGCTGTATCTACCACCAACCACTGCCAGGCAGAGTATCTTTGCACTCATTTCTGGAGTCCACGACCCTGTAACTGCTCCTCTTCTACTAAGACAGGTCGGCGGCATATGTCTTCGCTAAACAAATGCTGTATCTACCACCAGCCAGTGACAGACACAGTATCTTTCGACTCATTTCTGGAGTCCACGCTCCTGTAACTGCTCCTCTTCTACTAAGACAGGTCGGCAGCATGTGCCTTCGCTAAACAAACGCTGTATCTACCACCAACCACTGCCAGACAGAGTATCTTTGGACTCATTTCTGGAGTCCACGACCCTGTAACTGCTCCTCTTCTACTAAGACAGGTCGGCAGCATGTGCCTTCGCTAAACAAACGCTATATCTACCACAACCCAGTGACAGTCAGAGTATCTTTCGACTCATTTCTGGAGTCCACGCTCCTTTAACTGCTCCTCTTCTACTAAGACTGGTCGGCAGCATATGCCTTCGCTAAACAAACGCTGTATCTACCACTAGTCTTATTTTTAGATTTCCATTTCCGCACACTCCCAGTACCACCTTCCTCCAAGAGGCGGTGCTGGCGCCTAACCCAGTACAACACCACCTACCTCTCCACCGAAACAGAAACTTGCACTTTAATTGCACTAAACTTCAAACACCACAACTCCGAGTGGTCCTAGATACACATTTCACCCCACACTTTGCATATCGTATACAAAAATCCATTCAAGATACAATATCCGTCAAAGCACTCAATTTGCCAACTAAAAATACTGTTCGCCTTACATGCAGCCTAAGCTCATTCTAGCCACCCCCACGGGTGTATCTGCAAGCCACTTGAGGGGTTATTGTTTGGTCGTGCATCGATTTTCCTTCGTTTTTGTCCCGCAACTAGGTACATGAGTTACATATTTCCATACAAGGCTCTGCAAAAAAATGGAAAAACTCCTCAGATACAAGCCAAAAACAAAAACCCATTTAGAAAGTAGTGGATAGTGTATTTAGGTTTTGTTGTAAACCGTGTTTTTTGCTTTTATGATTTTAAGTAGCAGTTAAGCTACAAGCGATAATCCACACCAGTGCAGTGGAGCCAATCAAGAGCCACAGACAGGGGCAGAGGGACTGGGAGAAGGGGTAGGGGATTGAACGTTGTATTCAAAAGATTTAAAGATTAGCAATAGCCACAGCCTGCTAGACTAGTCTTTAAACAATTGAAAGTCATGAGGGTTTGTTTTGTACACATTTTCTTGGACTCGCTGCAGAGAAAGACGGCGAGAGCTTGGAGAGATGGAGTATTCTCCGCGAAATGATTTGTTAATCATTTAATGAATGCGCGAAAAGTGTATGATTATTGAGTAACTGATTTAATTGGATGGAATTGCTTTATTAATTGGTTGCGGTTGAATAGGTTGTGGTGATTTGTAGAAAGGTAGTATAGCTCGCAACTGTAGGTGGATGGAACGTGCTACGGATGGCTTTCACAATTTGTCTGGAACATCTTTCTTTTGGTAGGAATCCAGTCGACTTCATCGGTGTGCCTTTCTCTGTGAAAGTATCTACAGGCGAATGGTTCCCGAAAAGTCTTGAAGAGAGTGATAGTTGTGACATCCTTGCAACACTCTTAGGGAGTACTTTGCTATTTTGTGGCAAATTGGCTTTCGAAAAGTATCTAAAGCAACTACACTCCTTGTTTGGTTGACTAAAGCAAGTGCAACCATCACTTGGAACCCTGTGGATGCATAGTACTCCCAAGTCGTGTGATGCTATAAGTGTAAACTCAAACCAAACTGTTAGCAAGAACACGAACCTTATGAGTCGTTGATCTACGAAAATTTGTCATCGAAATTCCGTCGGAAAACAATTCAGTGATCGTGTGAATGATCATTTGTCATAACTACAGTCGCACTATGTACCCAGTCGCCCCTGTCCTTAATACTTAGAAACCAAGATCGGTGATCTGTTAGGTGAGATACCTGTCTTTGCTTTTCTCCTCCTCAACTGTAGAAACAATCTTGTGTCAGGATTTTAGTAGATCTTACCTTGAAAGGAAGATCCGCAATGGTTTGGCTGAACTCTTGTCATAATTCCAGGAATTGTGTCTTCAATGTTTAGAAAACACGATCGGTGATCTTTCGGGCACACTAGCTAAACAGTTGTCTTCCCAATCGCAGAGATTGTTCAATGATTTGCAGCGATTCTTCACTGACAGTGTCGTGTGAAATCTTTGCACAAAGAGCAAATCTAGACAACAAGATCACTGATCGTCGAACTGATCATTTGTAATAGGCAAAGTCGCATAGTTTAGTCAGTTGGATGCATGTCATTTTTGTCCACTATAGAGCCAGCATTGTGCCAGTTTTTTAGTAGAGCTAGCCTGGTAAGAAAGAACTACGATCGTTAGACTGATCGTCCCAACTGGTAGTAAGGTTGACTACAGATCACATCCGCAATGCGATCGTTCAATGGGATCCTTCAGCGTTGTTCCACATTCTTAGTAGACTTAACTTTGAAAGGGAGATCCACGATCGTTTGAGTGATCGTTCTAACTCTATCAATTCTGAATATGAATTCAAAAATGAATGCCTTCTACACTCTTCTAGGTAAGATCGACTACTAATCATGTGGAAGATCATCTACATCTGCGATCAGATCGTTCACATTTTGATAACATTTCGTCAGCGTTGTGCCAGGAAAATCCACGATCATTCCTTAGTACAAGTTCTGTATCTTATACTGGTATTTACCGATATCAGACAGTTCGTAGATTGCCGATCGTCACTATCGCCGATTAGATCGTTTACTGCGATCAGCTATAATTGACAAGTGCAACCTCAGAGGTGCTTACTCCATATAGATTCCATTGTTTTGCCGGCTGTCTGACGTTATCTCAAACGTAGGAACCAAACAATCAAGCTGCACTGCGAGCTTTAGTAATAAACAAAACCATTTGTTTATTTATTGCCTGCATATCACTAAAAATATTATAAATCAATTCCAAGTAATTTACTATACCTCTCTCCCGATAGCCCATACATTCCACTCAACGAATATGTACTCAATTTTAAGCTCAAAGAAAAAAAAATAAAATAATATCAGCCCGGTCACCTGCTTCACCTCACCGAAGACAACATCACCTAATCAACTGAACTAAAATTAAATAAATCCAGCAGCCTGTTGCTAAGCACTTTCTATTTTATTTCAGGTTTTGCCTTTTTTGGTTTTTATTTCAAAATCACCAACGAATTTGCATTCAAAGACAATTTAAATTCATTCAACGTTCAGGTGAATATATAGTCTGCAGACAGATTTCCTCATTTCTGTACTAAATTGTGTACTAAATGCCATTTATCCACATACCCTGCCGTATATCGACATCTTTTCGAATGTCGTTCTGTAAATTATGTATTCCTCTCATCATGTGCATCGTTTGCGCTGCCATAGAGAGACACATTCTCGCAACAGGGTGACCTTAAGATAAGACCAATCGTACACGAAAAAATAACAAAATTTCCCTTATCGCCGATAAGAAGAGAAGACGCATCGTCAAAAAAAAAAAACAGAAACAGAAACAGAAACATCTATTTGTTCCAAATGCTTATCAACAATTTGCGTGAATCTTTATTTGGATTCTAGATTTGTTTTTTATTTTGTTTTATTGAGTAATGTACATATTTTAGTACAGCGACTGATTGAATAATGTGAGCCAGAGCCAGAGCTAGAGCCCGAGTCCAAACCCGAGGAGGGAGTGTATGAAGTATCTATGAAAACAAATAAAAAATTTGCATAAGTATAGAGCGATTCCACGAAGTTGCTTACTTGAAATGTAAATCGTTTTCGAAAAAACCAGTTTCATTTCAACGTCCCGAAGTGTTGGAGTATTTTCGTTCCTAAACACATTCTAGCGTCTAGCGATAAGTTAGCTGATTACCAAGAATACAGCTGAATTGTACAGCGTACGACTAGTATCAGAAGGGTTGTACCCAACACAATTCTAGGAGCAAAAGAGAGAGAGAAAGAATTTGTATTTCCGCCAAAAAATTTTACGACTTTTGTTGTTCGGGGGGGAGTGTATGATTCAGCTTTTAAACGAAACACGAACGTGTTTCTTTCGATAAAGATGCATTCAGATACAGAGATACAGATAGACAGATAGATGGGATTTAATTAATTTCACTACATAGCAGACAGATCTTAAGTTAATCAAATTATCCGGTTACCGGTTTATGGAGATTGATACTTGGGTTGTAAAAAACCAAAAAAAGATTGCTTCGAATAAATTTTCATAAATAATCGAATGTAGCGAATAACAGGTGTTGTAACATCCCTATGACCTACAAAATGTAAGGGAGATATCTGTATTCATAGAAAAACAAGTTGTAAATGCATTTTTTGTTTTATATTTCACACGATCGGGGCTTATGATCACGTGATAGGTTTATTCATAGAGGGAATGCAAAGCGAAAACAAGGGTTACACAAGGCGTAAACAAGATCATCGATCGTTGGACTGATCACTCTCATGGTTGTCCATATTTAGTGAAGATCTTTCCAATGATCACTGGTCATGGTACTTGCCTTGTTGTCCTAGCACGATCACTCGTTATATGTACCTACATCCTGTTTGTCATCTCCCCGCTGTAAGGTCTCCTCTTCGACAGTATTGAGTCAAGTTTGTACGATCATTTGACTGATCAGAGCCTAACGTAGTTCTATTCTTTAGTCAAGTTGTTCCTAAAAGAGTGGGTCCTAAGAACACGGGCCACGATCGTAGCTGTCCTATAGAAACGCTTCTTCCTGAGCTCTGAAATCCACGATCGTTAAAGAGATCAATCGGTGAAAGTAGATTTAAAGTACTTTCTTGCCTCTTCGACAGTACTGAGTCAAGTTTTCAAGAAAGAAGAGCAAGATCGTTCGACTGATCATGTTTTTCATTTCCCACTTAGTACTGCGTATGTTTCCATGGAAAACGCTCGCTGGAGAGATATGCACGATCATTTGACTGATCATTCGTCGTTAGTCGAGTCACACTTAATTATTTGCATACGCTGGCTATATTCGAATTCCCAATGGCAGTGACGGGTCTTCGACTGTACTGCTTCAAGGGAAAGTTTAAGAAAAATCTACGATCGTGCAAGTGATCTTCCGATAGATCAATGCCTTAAGGTTGGCTGCAAAAATCCTTCCTTGACAGTATGCACATATCTTTTCAATTTGCCGTGGAAAGGCTGGTCCACAGCGAGTGATTCGCGATCGTTTGACTGATCTTCTCTGATCAGAAGAATTATATCATCAAATGGTCTCCTCAGCAACTGCAGGGACTCTTTCTGAAGACGCTGCTTAATGTGTCTGTAAGTCTAGGGGAGAGAATGTACGATCGCGCTGTCTTCTCGACAACTGACAACTGACTGGATATCGAGGCTACGTACCTTCAGAAGTTGTGGCAAAATTCTTCTAGATTGGAGGATAGTATGTGAGAAACTTTTGCCCTCTAACTTCAGAAAAATTCAAAGTTCTTTGCAAACCCTTGGTACTGCTGGTCTTTTTCTTTGAATTTTAAGCAAATTATACGCATAGCTTGGTCAAGCAGATCTATAGATACGAAAAAATGATGGTATTCTCGCCAACAAACAAAACGATGAAGCCTTTCGTTGGGCGCCAATTTTTGACAGACGAATGCTGTTGCAGGTACGGACGGCATGGCTTCTACTGCGATTTCACTGTCCTTTTCAACATGCATAGCTCTGATCAAGGCTGCAGCAATGGCCTTACATCGGGCGCCAATTTTCAAAAGCACTATGTCTCCGCAAGTTCTACTTCTGACATCAAAGTGATGCACCTCCCAAAATAGTGATGGATGCAAAACACTCGATTCAAGACGTATGTTTCGCATTTCGGTTGATACAAAGGACTTTTCTCACCTCATACTGGTCCTAGACCAAGGTTTGGTTGAAATGTATTGTCATGCATTGCTTATCTATCCATCAAAGTCACTCAAACGCCAGTCGAACCACCATTATCCCGAATGCTCATCGTCCGCTTGTAAACACGCATAAAGGCAGTAATTACAACCGCAAACACCCCTATATCCGAGCCATTCACACTTCAGTCCGTCCATATCTCCATGCGGCTTCCTCTCTCTTTGCAGAAGTCACTAGGTCATCGCATACTTTTCCACGAAATGCTGGCTCTTCATCATCACCACCATGAACAGCAGCAGCCCCCTCCAGACGACCATAGGGGTTGATCGTAATTATCAATTCTCCTCGTCCAAAATAACTATAAATAACAATCTCTCTCTCTCTCTCTCTCTTTCATTCTCAAATTTCACCAGGGCTGGTGGTGGTGGCAACGATAACACATAAATGAACATCAAATCTTCAAACTCACTGATAACATGGTCGCTACATGGAAAATCTTATCATCTTCAGAGGAATGCCAAAGAGAAAATCATTACAGCTACACCAACTGTCAGATACTCCCCAAAACCATTACAGCAAGAAGGGGAAATAAATCGTTTTTGACATTTTGTTTTTGTCCGATAACCGAGTACTTTGTATCTGTGCGGGAGAAATTGTTTTAGTTCTTATCGGCTGCATGATAAGGCGGCGTATCTTTCGTACGAAAGAAGAAAACATATGTTTTGTTTTGTTCTCTAAAAACATTTGATGTATCTTTTGGATTGAATTTGAATTCGGTTGTCCTCAGACTGTGAGTGTAGCTTCCAAATGAAGACGAATTAGGCAGCCATGTAGTTATCAGTGTCGCAGGAATAGAAATAGCAAATGAGTAACGTTTCGATGATTTATTGTAAATTAATAAAAATTCTAATCGCAGCACATTATCGCAGACAAGAAAAGAACTTACGTAGTGAACCTTGAAAAACATGTTTGACATCACAGGCAAGCAATGCTAAACAAAGTCCAGGTTCGATGTGGATTGAGAAAATAAATCAAAAGCAGGTTAATTCCTCTGACAGTTGTAATGGGTTTGTCACTCTCAATACTTTTTGTCACGTAATTGTGGTAAATTATGGGCGACTGTATCATAACATGGTTCATAAGTATCTAAACTTGAGTAGATAGTATTTGTTGTAACTTTGTGCTGAGATTTGACGTTCAAATGACTTCTCACACCAGGTGGCGGTACTATAGACTCTTGTGACTCACATGTTTTACGTGACTGTGTCTCCACTGTTCGTATCCTTGAACACTAGAGATGTGTCACCAAATACCCATTCATTCAACAGATCCAGCAGTGTAACTACTTTCCTTCTTAAGTGTTGTTCGTCGTTGACAAGTATCTTGCTCCAGACGACCTTTAGATTTGAATGATGTTGTAATGGCGCAATACTCCACGTAGCAAGCCGAAACCAATAGCCTCTGCTTAGGCATGGTCTCCTCTGTGTTTCATGGACGATTTCTGTGTCGTATCGATCCCCCAGAGGTTCGCTGTATATCTTTCAAGAAATCAAAATGAGACTCAAACTGGCACGAAGCTGAAAACGTCCGTTCCACATCCATCAAATCCACTATCTGGTATGAAAAAAGCCTCACGTTGGGCGCCATTTTTTACGTGGACGCTGGGTATATCTGTGGCTGGTACCTAAATTCTCCTCGACATGTAGTTTCTCTACAGAAATGACAAGTATGCCCTCGCATCGGGCGCCAATTTTCGAAAACAAGACATTTTTCAGTGACCGGCATGAGTACTGAGTATCTACACAGTCCCACAGCCATTCAAGTCATTGTTACATGGCTTCTCTGTCAAGTCTATAGTTCCTGTTCCATCAAAGTCATCATCAGATAGTTGCACTCGTTAAGTAGGTAAGTCGAACGTCGTGTTTCCCACCACCAGCGCAACCACACAGCCAATTACTCATCTCCACCTTAATCACAATCCATCGTCATCACCACCCATACTGTTTCTAGGAAAAGCCACAACATCAACGTAAATTAATGAGTATAACCGACAAAACATGAATCTTGTGCAAACCCCATGCCAGATTGCAAAACCCGATACATACCAATACCCGATCGGTCTGCGCCCCATTGCTTAATTGAAGGACACACAAAGTACGTATCTTTTGCGAAAAAAAATGTGAAAAAAAGGTAAAATCTATCGAAAATCCACCCGTCGAATCCGTCAAAATGATGATTTTCCATCTGTCTGGCGCAATAGACCCCAGCAATCCAATCCAATGTGTCGATTTCATTCATGAAAATTGCGCATGGTGATATCCCGCCAGCATTATCTCGACTCAAAACCGCGGCATGACTCTGTTCTGTGCCGCCGTTGCCGTTGCCGCTGCCGCCATTATCGTGCCTCATTGTGTGCGCCTTGCGTGATGATGTGACGATCGTCATCATAGCCAGCTCGCGCACATTGCCAAACAATGAGCGATGTTCATGTTAGATACTTCTTTGCTAGGTAGGTGGATAGGTACACACCAGTACACAGTGCGATAGATTGAATATCCATCGGATCCCATCCAATTAACCTAAAAATGTCAAATGCATGCGGTTAATGCATAAATCTGGCAATTTCATTGTCTACAGATACACATTGAAATGTACGGATACGAGTACTCTTTGCCTACAGCTGGCACTTTTTTTTCTTTCGAATTCCGCTGATATATGTATGTAATACTTCCTAGCGAAACTATGTGGGGGGTTCTTCAGTCTTTTTTTCACGTGAGCTGTGTGTAGTACTTCCAGAAATGGATAAGAGATGTACGAACCTCTCGCTCCATATATGACGGTACTGTGCGGGTTGTGTGGAAAACGGGTCATCTGTCGTATGGAGTTGGTCGTACTTCTATGGCTTGTATGGCTTCCGCCGGTTTTGGAAAGGGAATTTGTACATCTAAAGGCCACCTACATCCAGCAAAAGTTGCAACCAGGAGGATCTGTTGATACTTGTAGCTCCTACCGGCTTTTTTGTTTCGTGTTGTTTGTCTGTGGTGGCTTTGGAGGGCTTTCAACATTGATACTCGTGTTAGACAATTGAATTGAATAATAAATCAAACATCTGGGCATGAGATGGGCTTTTTGAGAAATTGTCTATCCCACGGGTAAAAATTTATTGTGAAATGCACGTTATAGGCAGGCAGACAGGCAGTACTGTCGATGGTTTAATTGGAACGATTTCGCTGGCTACATCTGCATACATCCACGGGCAATTCATCACACGAAGCGTTTCTAATTTCTTTTTCAAAGTCAATCTGTCTGTGTCATCTTGCACTTGGATGGCACTATTGTCTTCTGACCAAGGCAAGTGTACGAAGTGGGAAAGTTCCTTCATGACTCCATCCTGCAAAATCTATCGAAAACTACAGTGACGCTCAAAACTCTCGCAAGTGTTCGAAGTGGGAAACTTTTTTCATGGCTTCATCCCGCAAAATCTATCTAAAACTACTGTGACTACTGTCAAAACTCTCGTAAGTGTTCGAAGTGGGAAACTTTCTTCATGACTTCATCCTGCAAAATCTATCTAAAACTACTGTGACGCTCAAAACTCTCGCAAGTGTTCGAAGTGGGAAACTTTCTTCATGGCTTCATCCCGCAAAATCTATCTAAAACTACTGTGACTACTGTCAAAACTCTCGTAAGTGTTCGAAGTGGGAAACTTTCTTCATGACTTCATCCTGCAAAATCTATCTAAAACTACTGTGACGCTCAAAACTCTCGCAAGTGTTCGAAGTGGGAAACTTTCCTCATGGCTTCATCCTGCAAAATCTATCTAAAACTACTGTGACGCTCAAAACTCTCGCAAGTGTTCGAAGTGGGAAACTTTCCTCATGGCTTCATCCTGCAAAATCTATCTAAAACTACTGTGACGCTCAAAATTATCGAGTGAGGAAGGGATTCTTATTGTGAGCCGAAGTGTTCGAAGTGGGAAATTTAAAAAATTTACTAAAATCCTCTATAAACTCGTTGGGATTCTATCTGAACTACACAAACGTATGAGGTGGAGTAGCAAGTAAAAAATGGTCTACCAACTCTATTTACTTCGTAACACTTCGTACACGAAAGTATAACCTAAATTACTTTCGTGTACGAAGTGGCATGGTTCAATCATTGTACAACCTTTCGACACTTCGGCTTAAAATAAACCTTTCAAACGAGACTACCATTCAGGGAACTCGAGCTCAGAGCGAATTCTTAGTTAAGATGCTGAATTCGTATTGTATTGCAAAGGTGTACGAAGTGGAATAGTGGCTCAGTGGTTCAGGCTTCAGTTATTGATGGAATATTGTCTAAATTATCCAACCCTACGAGCTGGGATGTGAGACCATTTTCAAAGCAAAGTACTCAGTTCTGAGAAGACGTCTACATCGAGGAGGTGTACGAAGTGGCAACATTTTTTTTTTATATTTTTCTCCATATCATTCCCCTGTCACCTCGCAACATCTAATAATCTGTATCTGCATGCATGAATTGAACAGATACTATGTATCTCAGCAGGTCAATACCACTCAGCTGCAACAAGGCCATCAATGCATATCATTGAAATCCGATACCCGTCACAGATTGTTTGCTTACCTGCCAAGGTCTGTCACCATAGAAACAAAGTCAAAGTTCGTTTCTAACCTTTTAACTAGCTGTACATAAAGTTCAAGATACACATCAACCCAGAGATACAGAGAGAAAAGAGGAAAAAACAAAAGCAATATGCAAATGAAAAGGAAAAGCAAAAAGAAACTAAATCAGCTCATTCTTCTCAACTCACTGCACCGTTGACAGTATTTTTTTTTATTATATGGTCATCAAGCACGAATCTAAAACCAAATTTGTTTTTGGAATACTTACACACGTACACAGCCGAGATGATAAATTACAAGACTGTCTAGTCTCTCTTAGTTGTAGTAGATGCTAGCTACTATTGCCTTTGATGTATCTTTTGCTTGGCGCTTGTTCCGTTTCAGTGACCGTTCTACCATTCTCTTCTTACGTTCAACTAATAACAAGAAAATGATGAATGCACTCGGAATACCGACAGTAAATATGAAACGAAACGAACCACAAGAAAAAGAGGAATTGGCCAATAATAAGATTTTTTTTCCCTTCCTTTTCTGCTTCCCTGTTTTTTATTTTTTTTGACGGATTTCTAACATTATCGGACATTGACTTCGAGTTCTGTTATTCCATTCGAGAAGGGAGAGGAAGAGAAAGAGTCCAAACGAGCAACCGAGCGATCTGGAGAAAAAGAAAGATCTTCTCGTAATGATGATCCCTGTCCATGCGTCTCGAATAGAAAGAAGAATCTATCGATGCGATACGCGAAATGGGATTAGATTTTTTTCATTTTCCTCCTAATGACGACAGATACAACCGCAAGAGGGAATATCTATCACCTGTTACGCAGGGGACACAATTTTGTTGGTTTTTTTTTTTTGATTCTATTCCTCCAAACTTGATTATAAGTTTCTTGTAAGTGACATCGACCGATCGGCTCAATCCGGATGTAAAGGTTTTGTTCCGTTTGGGGTTATGTACGTGAATGGAATTTATTAGTTTGTTGTATTCGATTCGTGGAAGGACTGTTTGAAGATTTATTCGGAAAGATTTGTAATTAGGCAGGGAATGAGGTGCCAAAAGGGTTGAAAAGAAAACTCGATGTCGGTGTACGAAGTGGGTGTACCTATGTATACAGTCTCGTATGTTGAAGCACTATCAGTTCTGTGCAGAGATAGAGAGGCTCAGACTGGTGATAGAGAGGCTCAGACGAACCATATCCCGCACATGCTGGAGGTGTACGAAGTGTGAGGCAGAATTTTGTCAAATTTTTAGCTACGAGTGCATTTATTTTCTCAAATCTCGGGGGATAAGGAGGACGATTCTGAATTTTTTTTGCAATCATGACAGAGGTGTACGAAGTGGGGTAGTATATACTCACCTCTTCACTCCGCAGATAGACAAGTATAGTCCTATGGCTGACGGTTTTCTTGGATATTTGAAAATTCTCTCGAAGGCTAAAGGTTTTGGCTAAGCATTGCTCATATCTGAGTGGCGAGGTGTACGAAGTGGGACAGTAAAATACGTACCTCTTCACTCCACAGAAAGAGGGATATTGTCGATAGCTTGCATAGATATTTGTAAATCCCATCGAATGGCTCATTTCTACAAAAGTAGGCGAGGTGTGAGGTGTACGAAGTGGGACAGTAAAATACGTACCTCTTCACTCCACAGATAGAGGGATATTGTCGATAGCTTCCTTAAATCTTTGTAAATCCCATCGAATGACTCATTTCTACAAAATTTGCGAGGTGTACGAAGTGGGACAGTACAATACGTATCTCTTCACTCCACAGATAGAGGGATATTGTCGATAGCTTCCTTAAATCTTTGTAAATCCCATCGAATGACTCATTTCTACAAAATTTGCGAGGTGTACGAAGTGGGACAGTACAATACGTATCTCTTCACTCCACAGATAGAGGGATATTGTCGATAGCTTCCTTAAATCTTTGTAAATCCCATCGAATGACTCATTTCTACAAAATTTGCGAGGTGTACGAAGTGGGGTTCGGAGTTTTTGTGTGATAGTCCTGCAAAAACGAGTCTAAATTTCAAACGCAACTAGTTAAGTAATAGTAGTTATCATCTAGACGATTTCTAAGTGTCGAAGGTGTCCGAAGTGCGACAAAATATTGACTACTTAGCTGACGTACGGATACATGTCTGCAGGTTTGCTCAAATCTTTGAAAATCTCATCGAAGAGCAAAGGTTTCATCTGCGATTATTAGATGAGGTGTCCGAAGTGGGACACAATATATTCACTCCTTATGGAGTGGAGGTTTGCTTAAATCTTGTAGAAAGTTTGCTCGGCAATCGCACAAAGAATCGATCCATCCAACCTAACCTTTAAAGAACGACAAGTGTCACGAGATGTAAGGGTACAAGCGATGGAAGTGTACAAAGTGTGACGGGAAAAAACGCCTCGCAATGGAACTGACAATCCTTCTTCAACTTTCTCCCAATCCATCACTATCTTCATCAAAGCGATACCCTTCCAATCAGTCATAGATACGCTCCCTAACTTCGCTGTATAATCTGCAATATCATCACTTTTCCTCAATTATAGATTTTTTTTCCCCCCCCTGTTCGTCTGTCTTGTCTTTGTCTATCTATTTATCTTTCACTCATCTTGAGTCAAAGTATCTATAAATAATTCCATCATGAACTTCATGACCATCTCACCTTAAAATTAGCAATTTTTTTAGGTTTTTTTTGGAAAAAATAAAAGAAAAACTTTCCATAACAGATTCCTAACGCTTTTCAATTATATATGTGTATCAGAGGTACTAGGTATACTACTCTGCCTAACCCAATCCCTGCCCTGTCACTTAATTAAAAATTGAACTCCTCACTACCGACAGAAGAAAAAGACGAGAAGTATCTATAAATTCATTAAAAATGTATCTCTCCGGTTGTTTATTTCTTTCCTCTCCGCGTGGTTGTGATTTGCAGAAAGCTTATAACAATTTTCACTTTAACCATACGACTATGTACACACAGAGAGCGTCTAGAGAGACGAAGACGTTTCCCACGTTTGTTAGAGTCACGTTTTTTTTTTTTTTTTCTTCTTGCCTCCGCTCTTAAGGTTTCTTCTTGAATTTGGTTTTTTTTTTTTTTTGTATTTTATTTCAGCACTTCTCTGCGAGTATTATTTAAATTATTATGTGTTTTTATTTTCTCCAAGTAAGCAACTATCGTTTGGCGTTTTATGTGGCCGCCTTGTTGCTCTGTGAGTATCAAGCCAAGCCGATCAATTGAATCTGTTTGTCGGTTGTGTTGGCTGGTGTTGTTTCTTTTGTATCTGAAAAGAAGTGATTGTGGTTGTGTCAGCTTGAAAATCATCACCTAAAGGAGAAGACCGCAATTGACTTTCTATTTATTTGTATTTTTTTTTATTTTCTTGGAAATTTTGTGGCCAATTGCAGCGGCCAGCCAATGGTGTGATGGATGAATTCAATTAGTGAGTAGTATGGGTGCTATTGTGGTTCCTTGTGGGACACCAGTTTTTTCATTTTTGCTATCAAATCGCATCGACCTTCATTGTTTCCGCCTTTCATCCTTCATTACTTGTGAATACCGCCATTCTCTTCCTCTTCTCCTGGCACATAAATCATACATACGTACATATGTATGCTTGTAATAGCCCCAAACGTACTGGATACATGCTCGTACTGTACGTAATTTCAGTTCCTGTGTAAACACATTACCCAAAGTTCACTAGAGCGTTACACATTATATATTGGTACTTGTGTAGCTGTGTGTATCTATGGGTTGTTGTTTTTTTTTTTGTGGAGTAATGTTCAATTAACTTTGATAATCAGTTCTGATTTAATACAATTAAAAATTAAGCGGTAGATTCATTTGATTGATTAGAGGGAGAGAAGGTGAAGATACTATTTTTAGGTCTTATTTTGCTTCGAGTACTTAATCTACTTAGGTGGTTTTTTTTATCTCTCTCTTTCGGTGTGTGTGTGTTGGAATTTTAAGTATGTTGTGTTGGTTACTTGATTTCATGTTGTTGTTGTTGTTTCGATTCAGTTGAGACGGCGGCGGCGAATTTAATTAGAATTGAATGGCGTCCTCCTGGTGAAAATGTATCTGAAACTCATTAAAGTCTCATTTCCATCTAATTGCGTATTTAAAGCAACTCCTGGCGATAGGTGCTTCACGCACAGATTGTTTAGTAGAGATTTTCAAGGAAGCAGATAGTCAGTAAGCAGTTTGAAAACATCGCTAAGAGACTTGGGCTTAACATGCAGCCCTGTGGTATTCTTGAATTCAACACATAGCCATCGTTCCACATCTACAACTGATTGGTTGATTGGTTTGGAAGAGTGAGCATAAGCTCATCATGTAGGCCGCCGATCGGGCTTCTTAGCTTTTCCATTGCAAGGCATTCCAATAGCAATGGCTTGAGAGTTTCTTTTTCTTCCTCCCATCTCGGGCAGTTGCTTCATGTCCGACCGTCCTTCTTTATTCTCTCCTGGCGAGATCGAGCACACGTTTGGTGGACGGTGGTAAGGGTTTACCATCATGGAACAGCATTCCTTGCTTTGTCGTTCGGATGCCTTACGAGTTCAGAGGCTGTTTGTACTTCCTTCCACGTAGCGCAGTGTCCCGTAGTAGACCGTTCGTTGAAATGTCCCATGGTCCTGAATCGAAGAGCACACAGTTCGCCAAATCTTTGTACCTCTAGACCTAAAGAAAGTTAGTTCAAGATTGTCTCCAAGGCTGGTGTGAAGGATAGTGGACTGGACTCCAGTAATTTCCAGAAAAGCCGGAAGTATTTCCTCTCTGCTGTCGGTCCCCACAGAAACAAGTCCTGACAATGCAAATCCAGTACCCTGGTTTCGGTTTCAGACTCTTTTCCTTACCAGATCCCTTCTGCTTCTCGTATTTCTTTTTTCTATATTTTGCCTCCATGTCAGTCTGTTGTCCTGGATAACCCCAAGATGCCTTGCTTTGTTTTTTAACCTCCGAAAAACGGGCGCCAAAAGTCTATTCATACACAGATTGAGCCTAGAATTCAACAAAACAGTTCGTCCAATCCACTCCTGTGGAAAGACCAGGAATACGGTGTTACTTCCCCAGAGCGTCTTAGTTTCTTCTCACGGCTAAGGGTCTACTTTAAATGATAAGCAGACAGATTCTTTGTTAGCAACCCTGTTTCGTGAATTACCTTCAAACCATTGATGTATTGAACCACCTTCTTCGATAACATCCTCTTCCTGAAGGCATGATTCCGCTTAAAGAATCGTAAAGTGCAGGATTTCAGTCTCTCATATGAAAAGTCCCACAGTCTTGTATCTATAGATACTCGTAGATGCGGAAAGTTCGATTTTTCTTTCCTCATTCTACCATTTCATGCGCCTTCCACCGGAAGTCCATTTTGAGGGTTGTCACTTTTCTTTTTTCCTCTAAGATTGCCAATTTCTAAACACCCGGTCTTGCCTCTTTCCCAAGACCCCACAGATGCAACCTTTGCAAGCCTTACCACGTTGGAGATACAAGGGATAGCTACAGATATATCTTTTCTCATATCTTCTCCTGCCGAACAGAATATTAAACAGTAGTGGCGCCAACATGGATCCCTGTGGCATGCCTCCGGTCGTGTACACCTATCTTTAGTTCATTTTGTGGGTTGTCACTCTTTCTTTTTTCCTCTAAGATTGCCAATTTCTAAACACCCGGTCTTGCCTCTTTCCCGAGACCCAGCAGATACAACTTTTGCAAGCCTTACGACGTTGGAGATACAAGGGATAGCTACAGATATATCTTTTCTCATATCTTCTCCTGCCGAACAGAATATTAAACAGTAGTGGTGCCAACATGGATCCCTGTGGTATGCCTCCGGTCGTGTACACCTATCTTTAGTTCATTTTGTGGGTTGTCCCTTCTCTTTTTTACATCTAAGACCACCAATTTCTAGAAACCCAGTCTTGCCTCTTTCCTGAGACCCAACAGATACAATCTTTGCAAGCCTTATGACGTTGGAGATACAAGGGATAGCTACAGATATATCTTTTCTCATATCTTCTTCTGCCGAACAGAATATTAAACAGTAGTGCTGCCAATATGGATCCCTGTGGTATGCCTACATATGCATACTCCCTTGCTTCTGCAAGCACGAACCTCTGTACAAAGAAACCAGAAAGCAGCAATATGTTGCTAACTTTGCATTCGCAGAGGTCGCACAATGGAATTTTTGCACCAGTAGCACAGCTTTTTGTTTTCAGTTTATAAGCAAAAACCCATAATTCTGCACTTTGACGTAAACAACAATTGCTTCCATTTGAACTCAAACAAACGAAAAGCCATTCCGTCGACAGTGCTAAAAACTTACATTCCTACTTGTGCAATTCTTTTCTGAGACATGGTTACGAATGCGAAATAAAAAAAAGGTAAACGCAATTGCGTACTTTGGCCTTTTTGAAATCGTACACCCCAGCACATTCGTATTCGTGGTATGAAAATTTGTGATGATGTCGGAGTTGTGCAGCGCGATATGGGTTCAAACACGGGTGTTACTTACCTGACAATCGGTTTACCCATTCGAGGGACAAACCTGTAATTAGTCGAGTCGAAAAATTTGCCATCAATGAATGCAACTCACTGACTATAGATGTATCGAGTTACAACACCCTTATCTCGGCCAATGCATCGGCACGCAACATAGTCATAAAAAAAATCGATGTTTCACCTCGAAAACCATATTTTGCATGTTCGCCAGCAACAGATAGTTGGACAGTTCCAGTGAAACCCTGTACTATCAATAGTTTCTAGCGCGCAATCACGCAGTAAGAGACCGAACACTGAATGACTTTGTTTACAGTCCACACTTCATGATTCACGAGTTTCGGCTCTAAACGCTTATAGATACATTTTGTCGTTCCCCATTGTCATTAAGTAATAAACGACAAAAAAAAAGTATCTTTCGCTGTGCTCTCTGCGCTGCGCTCATTATCTTAATTGTTATTTGTAAAGTATCTCAGTGACACCTTGCAGTCTTATCAATAAAAGCAAAACAAAAACTATTTGTGCAATCATGGAAAAATTCCCCGCGCCCTCGACTATAGCATGTGTATTCGAAATAAGATCATTTGTATGGAGAAGAACATCAAACGATCGTGTGCTCTGTATCTGTGAGGTTGTTTTGTTGATGTTTCGATGGGGGATTCCCAGCGCCACCATGAGCGAGTACCTCCAGCACGTACATACGTTTCTCATTGATAGTGATATTGTGGATCCGGGGAGTTTTGTGGTGGGGACTTTTAAAGATGGAAAATAAAATGGGAATACCAAGATCGTGAACTTCCTAGTAAAACAAATTATTAAATTTTATTTCTTCGATCCATTGGCGTCAGACATCATAACCAGTTGTAAATTCGTAGTAAATTGGCATCTTTTAATGGGTTCCCCTGTCTGCTAGTGGCTTTTGGCATTTCTAAGTATCTATCTAGCTTAGATGGAATAATTTTGGTGCTTGAGAACCAGTGGCGCTTAGGATTTTATGCTCATAGACGAGCAACGAATCGTTGAAGTCGATCTTATCAGCTAAACCAACTTACGGACGCATCTGTCCGAATTTGGGTTCCGAAGCGGATGCGAAGATTGTGAGATATTTGAAGAGTACTTCAGGTACTGATTCAGACATACGGAATTTTCGTTTTTGGCATTGAAATGCGCCGTTCCAACTATTTCTTCGAAGTGACAATAGTATAGGCCTGAGGTGGGAAGCGTGTGGTACTTCAATTTTATTTACCCATCAACCATATGTCAGCTGATGGGTAAAGCACGTTTATTTGTAGATATTTCGAATCAAAAAGGCTTATTTCAAGGAAACCGAAGCGAGCTTTCTTTAGGTATAAGCAGCCCTCTTGTTCATAAATTTGCTGCTCTGAGTTTCGACTTCAAAATTTCTACTTTGGTTCTCTGAGTAGATGGAGGAATCTTTGCCCTTGTCAGTCTCGTATCACAATCTGACTCTGGATCTCTTCAGAGAACGATTGGTTCTTTATTGACTTCGCACAACCGCACAAAACGCTCCGCTTCTGCTAGCGGGGCAGAGTGCGAAATGAATGTTTTTGATGAATGGGCGCAATGCACAGCTTGAGGATACCATGGATGGTTGTGTAACGTTCTGCGATATGTGGGATGAACGTCAGGAGTAATATCTCGTAAACTGCTATGGAATTGTGAACTATTACAAGAGTCCAGTCGTGGAATCCAACTTAGAACGAGCTGCCTGCCTATATAAACCGATTACAGAACTCCAATTGAATCTCCAAAAGAAAGAGAAACAAATCCGTAGTCTGTTGAGTACGCACAACCGCACACAATGCTCCGCTTCTGCTAGCGGGGCAATGTGCGAAGTGAATGTTTTTGATGAAAGTTTGTCACGCACAAGTTGAGGATAGCATGGATGGTTGTGTAATAACAAATCTCCAGTGGATCGTTTGTAGCACGTTTACATCTGATATTTCAAGATATTTCCCTCTTAACTCTTGTCCCAGTCCCAATAGATACAAACATCTTAGAGTGGTTGGCAGTTTTTTATGTTGTTTCATAACCACTCGTCTGTAGGTACTTATGTCACCGCCTCTACACCCTCTTCCGATCAAATTCCCATTAAAAACTGCTCCCATCAGCAAACATAAACGCCACTGATTACACTAATTCCCAGAAAAGATCCTTATCTTCATTACCACCGCCTGGAGCGAACCCCATATTTCATGTACTAACAGAGCGTACTTACCAGATAATTCATTTCTAATCACTTCCCTGCACACAAACACACTGCAATACTAGGTGCACACGCCCAATGCTATTAAGATTCTTTTGCACAGAAAAAGCAAAAAAACCCAAACTAAAGTAAAACAGAAAAAACTGTCTCGACGTCCAGCTAAAACTTGATTCAACTAATTCCTCCACCTGTTAAGTAATCACACCACTCAACAACTATCCATTTAAACCATCGATCGACAGAGATATTATAAGCCCATTGCAACTGGTTCAACTTTTACACAAGATACGTGCACCACCTCACCTCAGATACGCACGCAGATACTTCTCTTTTCTTTCGTTTTTCGATTTTTTTTTTTTTTTCTCCATTTTTCCTTCACGCAATCTCTACACAGCAGCGCTAACGATTGGTATTTAAAATTGCAACGACTTTAATTTTGGTTGCATTCAATATACCAAATGTATCTATGTATCTTTTTCGCCCATAAAATCCGGTTCAATTACAATTGGTAGACAGACAGGCGCAGCCCAGCAGACAAAGTGAAAGTAGTAGCAGATAAGTCAATCACTCATTGGCTTTACTTATATTTTATTCGTCTCGATGTGTGTCTAAGAGTATCTGTAAGCCAACAAAGGGGAACAAATTATGTAAAAAAAAAAAACACAAAGTGTAACACTGTACCTAAGATAGCTGGGTGGGAGAGGCAAATTTGTTAAGCTTTCAGATTTTTTTCTTTTCGTATAAATGAATTTGTTGCCAATTATAATTGATATTGGTTGCAGATTTCGTAAACACGAAGTTGCATTTTCTTTGTACGCGAACTGCCTATGCAGGGGGAGTGGGGGGAAGGCTCGAATTTCATATGAGGTATAGCTGGTGAATTTTATTTTTAGCAAAACTGCATAACTGCGGACAGAGTTGAATGAAACTGAAAGCGTTTTCCGTTTTATGATATCGAGGGGGATTTGGATTTTGATGAGGTTTTTACTTTCTTTGATGATTTATTGAATTACACACACTTGATACAAATGTTGTGTGCTTATAATGAGGTAAGGATTGGGTAACACAAAGGTAAGCACCGCCACAAGTGGTGGGTACGGCATGAGATCGATGACATTGCGATGACAGGCGAGTTGCCAATGTATTTGAAGGGATTTATTTGTACTTACCTCTATTTTAGGTTTTGTTGTAGATTTTTAGAAGCTAAACATCTTGCTTTTGTATCGTTCGTCTATACATTACCCTTTGAATGTACATACTTTCACTAGATTACTGAGTGTATGGATCCAGCTGCATCTGTAAAGCCCAATGAAGTAGAACTTGATATTTTGCCCTCTAAGCATGTTGCCTTGTTATTTCTCTTTGAAACGATTACACACATTCCTTGATACATTACCTATGGAATGCTTATACACATTCCTCTATACATTACCCTTTGAATGCACCTACTTTCACTAGATTACCGAGTGAATGGATCCAGCTGCATCTGTCATCTGTGGATCCAATGACATAGAACTTGACCGTTTCCCTCAGTAGCATGTTGCGTTTTTATTTCTCTGTGAAATGCTTACCCAGATTCCTCTATACATTACCCTTCGACTCTACCTACCTTTACAAGATCACTGAGTATGCGCTGTATACGTTGCCCTATTCATTTAGAACTTGATCGTTTGTCTTGTTAGCATGTTGCCGTGTTATTTCTCTGTGAATTGCTTACCTAGATTCCTCTATGCATTACCCATGGAATGCCTCATTCCTCTATACATTACCCTTTCAAACTCCATATATTTATCATTGGAATTAAAACTATTCTGATCTTCTGTGGATTACCCTAGACCTTTCTTTTTTTCGTATCTTCGTATAGAGATCATCGATTGCTGTAATGCCAAAGTATTTACATCGATTACCCTATGCATTACCTGAGCAATTTATTGAAGGATGCACTGAAAAAGTTGGTATATCGTTGCGCTGGGTCGATTGAAAAGTTTTCTCATGACATTTATACATTACCCTGTAGATTACCATGTCACTCGGGTGTAACAAGATTCACTCTCTCAAGCCAGCACATACCCAATTCATTGTAAACTATTCCCCCAAAGTGTGACAAAACAAATCCAAAATTAATCCATAAAACTAAGCCAAACTACACCCGACCAATGGCGCAATGCGTGCTTAAGCAGGTCACGCATGCGTTCCAAACAACAAAAACAAAATACTGCCCGAAGTACTTGTGAATTAAGTACCTTCATATCCATATATTTCCTTCACACATACACAAGCCAGGCTATGTACATTGACTCTTCTATTTCGTTTTCCTCTTTGAAATTCTCTTCAAAATCGTCGTCTTAAGCTTTTTTTCGTATAATTTTCTATCGAATTGCTCGAATTAAATGTCATGAATACAAATTTTTGTTAACTTCACACACACCGGTCGTCGTCTGACGGTATCATCCATGCATAGAGAATCACAAATGAAGTATAAATGTATCTAAAAGGAAAAAAAATGCCGGTGCCAGTTTTGTGATCACACTATACCACTCATACTGGCACACAGTATCTAACTGTATCTAAGCGAGCATGGAGATATTAAAAGTTGTTTGGTTCTCTATCGTTTTTTTTTTCTAATTCACTTGATATACAAAAACGGCTTCTACACCTCATAGATACAGTTAAATGGTATGTAAGTGAGAGAAGGTGATCACTACTACCACATGGTAGACATCTAAGACCGGCATTTTTTCCACCTTTTTTTTTGTATTTTATTGTTATTACCCGATGTGATGGTGGTAATGATGAGCTCATGAGAAGTCCAAACAGAAAACAAGAATGTATCTATGTATCTATGCAAAAGAATCAAATCAATATAACAGGTTCAATTGGTCTTAAACAGAAATTATATGAATATAAGTATAGTTGACGAAGAGAAGTAGATAGACGACGGATAGCGAGTGAAGGAAAACAACAAGAAACCAACGGCCCTGGTTGGAATTTCTTGCACGAAATAACCTGGTTTTTTCATTGGAAACCAAATGAAGAAGATACTCAGCGTAAAGATTTGCATTTTCTTTTGCTCTGTTGCCTGTTTGTATTGGGTTTTGGTTGGATAAATTCTTAGTACAAGCATGTGCATGAGTAATTGCACGAAAGAGAGTAGGGAATACACATAAATCTTCGCACTGAAGAATGTAGATACGAGATTTGTTGAAAGGAAAGGTTGATAAGCTTTCGTGTTGAATATAAAATTTTGTTGGGGAAAAACCGCACTGCACTGCGAAAGAGAAAAGTAAAATTGATTCTCGGTAGAAGAGCAACGAAAAAAGAAAAAAGGTGAGGTGCCACAGGGTTCCATTCAAGGAACTCAGCTTTTTTACTTCTTTTTTTTTTTCAACGCCACTGTGCAGGGTATGGTGTACACTCACTTCCTATACGCAGTCAGATAAGATATGAACTTAAGAGTGTTTTGTGCCTTGTTTGACACTTCGCACTTTCACCACCGCCTCCCCTTTCGTACGTACCTACCCCACACAGCACTTCCTACACAAAATGAGATAAAAAAAAACAAAGAACAATCCAATCGTAATTTAAGAAAACAATAAAAAAAAAACACAGTTTACAATGCCACTGGCGAAAAGTGTCTGCAAAATCTTGATAACTCAACCTTTTGTGTGTTCGTTCTGAGACACAAGAGTGCTGGACTTGTGCGCAGAAGAAAAAATCATTTTTATAACAAAAAAGCATGTCACTGGAGATAAAGCGTGTATCTTATTGGGTTTTTGGGCCAACTCGAGCTTACTGTTTGGGGGAATTCATTTAATAATCCCACGTGAGTTCGAGTTCTGTAAATAAAAAAAAAAAAATAAATAAATCAAGAAAGCCCAGGTGAAAGGTTATAAATAACAGCCACGGGTAAACCCATTCAAAAGTCATCATCACAGACGAAGGAAAAATCAAGATCAATGACTTTTTCATTACAAAATACTACATGAGACCACGAAGAGGGCTGATTCTAATTGATTTTCAAAAAGATACCTATAGCCGAGTCTATGGACAAGGAATGAGGACAGAGAGAGAGAGAGAGAAAGAAAAGAAAGAATGAAGAGATTCTGTCGACGTGAAGTGTTTGGAGGAATATCGTTCGGTAATTGCACTATTAATTGGAATTTCTACGAATTAACTTTGATTTGATGGAAGAACTACTTAAAAGATCATTTATTTGAATGGAGATAGATTGAGAAGGACCACAATGTGTTGAAAGAAACTAGTTTCGGTCCCAAGTGGTTGCCCTGTGGCTATGCCTTTGGGTACTCTTTGTTGAGGCTAATTTTGTTTGATGATTTGTTGAGTAATAGTTTGTTATTTTAATGGATGTCGGGGTAAAAATGTGTGAGAATGTAGAGCGAAACGTGCAACCCTGAGGTTGGCTTTCGCTGTGGCATTCCTTTACTCTGTTCTTGGCTTTCCCTGTGCCAATCTTGATACTATTTCCTTTTTTTGTTGAATACCCTTGAAGGTCATCTTGATAACCATTATATCCTGCTGGCACGTGATAGGAGATATGCCTCGCGACTATACAATCGCCTGCGAAGAGCTCCAACAACTCGTTGTGAAATCTGCTACTACGGGTCGTTAGTCAGTGATCCGAATAGGAATTTTCAGATTCCGACCGCTTTTCCCCACTCTGGCGGGAGATGGGATGGGAGAAATGATGGAATAATGGTTCTACTAATCCCTGAGCCCACTTCACAATCGAGAGCGAGTAACTTCATCTTCTAAAGACAACAGCGAGACAGTGGCTGTCTAGGGTACCAATAAGAGTTGAGGTGCCACAAGTTTCCATGGAGGGACCTCAACTTTTTGTATGTACAAATGCCCTCATTTTCTCTGGCGGTTTGAAGCAGATGAGTATCTTTGATATGTTTCTGCAATATTTAAAGCAATCTATGTAGAAATCCTGTACCCTTTTGATTGCCCACCAAACCTAGATAGATGAAGACAATGACACTCAGGCAATTTAAACAGTCTGTCAATAGCATTGCAATCCATTTGTATGTACTTCACCTGCGGTCGCAATTAATGGTTCTTTTCTACAAAACCATTATCTTTGAATTTCCGGAAACCTGTATTCAATTTCACACAACCTCCACTGAAGCACAGATAACAACCGAAACGAGACAAGCACCCATAAACGCAAATAATATTCTTTATTTATACAAAACATTTTGTTTAAAAAGTAATTTCCTTCACTTGAAATTGTCACGGGGACCAAAAGCTTTCACTACGATAAGATAGTGGTCAAAATAGGAATTGGGTTTTAGACACAAAAAAACACAGGCACGGGGAACCCTCCCGCCCGAGATAGACGCGAAAGATATGATTACAAAATCAAGAAATTAAATTAAAACAAAGTTAATTATTTGACTTAGTTTTGAAGAAGTATTGAGGCATTGAGTGCATCTTGAAAGCATAAAGTCGTAGTCACGTTTTTTCCTTTAACATTGTTATCTTCACTTCCTGTTTGCGATAAGTTGGTAAAAAAAAAACAATTCTTTTTAGATTGCTTTTTGATTGAGGAAAGTAATAATTAAGTGAGGAAATTGAGTGTATTGCTAATAAAGTGAAGATTGTGCTGATAGATGGAATGCAAAATGATCAGATAATGGAATTCGAAGAATTTTGTAGAGATAGCATACTTTGGACACCTTTTCTTTGTTATTTACTGCTCATGGGATATAGAAAATACATCATAAAATTGCGAAAATTCTCAGTCCCCTTCTGACACTTCCTCTTTCCAAATCCTTAGCTGCAGGCTGGACGCTACACTTCTTATAGATATTGCTGCGTTGCATCTATATCAGGAATACACCAGGCGCGCTGCATCAAAATTGAAAACTAACCAAAATCTGATTCATTTGACTGATTCCACTTCTGACACTTAACACACAGATACACCATTCATCGCCGCGAATCATACTTACTTTCTTTATACTTGATTTACCAAAGTCTAATACTTACCTCTCAAGGCAATCGTCTGACATTCGTTCGTTCGCACTTCTAACACTCGACTATGATTGTCTCAATGCGATCTTCTAACAAACACTCTTTCAGCACTCTTTCCACTATAAATGTGGACAGCTATTGACATTGCTTCATGAATACACTTCTAGAAGCTACTTCGCTCCAATATACAGATTCCTTCACTTCTAACACTCGTTTCCTTGGTTACTTTTACGGGTATCCCAGTACGATCTATTGACAGATACTCATGGAAGTTACTTCAAGTTTTTGCATTCCAAAGCGTGGTAATGTTCGCTCCACTTCTGACACATCCTCATTTGAATTCTTTACAGGAATGCAATGCAAGGATATTCCTTTGTTACCCTTCAATCAGGAATACACCAAGCATTACAAATTCAAAAATCGATCAAAATCTGATTCATTTGACAGATTCCACTTCTGACACTTAACCAAATCAATACACAGATACACCATTCATTGTCTAGAATCATACTTACTTTTCTTTAGACTTGATTTACCAAAGTCTAATACTTACCTCTCAAGGCAATCGCCTGACAGTTGCATTTAGACGCTTGATTCGTTCGTTCGTCCACTTCTAACACTTGTTTCCTCGAGACATGACTATGATTATATCCATACGATCTTCTAAAAGATAGTCTTTCAGCAATAGAAGCACTATTCATGGAAATTTATTGAAAAAAGCTTCATATCAAGTCTTCGAATTCACCTTTGCATTCGAGAGAGTGGTAATGATTGCTCCACTTCTGACACCCTCTATCATTTCTCCATCCTATCACGAACTTAAGCCTTTTTAACAGACTTTTTTTGGGAGAACTTTTTACAGAACAAATTTCCTTGATAATACTCGTGGCGTCGTGTCGTCGTTCAGAGAACACCACTTCTGACACCTCGTCCTAAATAATTTCACTGACAGGGTAGGACTTCTTACAAAATTTTCTTGGTAGGGCTCCTTGAATGGCATATTTGAACTTTATTCTCGAACTCCGATCGCTGTTGCTCCACCTCTGAATCGTCCTTTTCTTGATTCCTTCTGCGGAGTGCTCCATATGCCGTATCTTTTAAAAGATTTCTCCTTCGTTTTACTCGAAACATTGGTGAACCACTTGTGACACGTCTTCTTTTCGATTCATTCACCGACAGGACTGAACTCCTTGCATAGTTTTTTGGCAATACTCTCCTCACGTCGTATCTATTCAAAGCAATCTCGTTGCTATGGCAACATTTTGTGCTAAAAATGCAGCTCCACTTCTGACACTTCCTCTTCTGGACACTTTCCCCTCCGAAACAGAACTGTCTTATCCACAGATCGTATCTATTCAAGAATTCTTCTTGATCTCACTACTTCTGGGTGGTCCCACTTCTGACACTCCACCCTGAATTCGTGCTCCCACCCTCGATTCAATTCGTGACCACTTGGCATGTTAATATTTCATCAAACTGCTTCCCATCCACCTTCATTCCCACAAATGGAATAAAAAAAATTCCACACATTATGCAACTAGATCAGTCTCATATGCCCATCCAAACTACATACCGACAAACTATCCCCATATGCAAACCATTCACGACGGAAGGAAGCTCATGGTTTTGAATTACAAAAAAGTTTACACCGCCAGCCGCACACCAGCCCCACGACAGACTAGTAGTTCCCTGCAGTTTACTTAATTATAAGGTCAATCCGAGGTTCTGCAGACTCTGCTTACTAAAAAGCGATGCAAAACAAACCAACCGTCTGTCGGCCATCAGCGGTGACCATCATCAGCAGTGCTTAACGTTTTTTTTTGTGAACTTTTTAATATGCGCAGCATAGCCAAACGTTGCTGTTGGCCGGTGTTGGCTTTAATTGTGGAAGAGAAAGGCAGGAAAGCAGTAGTGGGCAATTCCATCCACTTTGGATTGCGCGATTCAGTTTTTTTTCTCCAATTTTTTTTTTGTTCGAAGAATTGAAGAAAGTTTTCGAATTCATGAATCATTTTGTCGTGAATGGTAAAATAGTGAACAAAATAAAATTAAAAACCAAATCCGCTGTTCGTGCCTGGAAGCTATAATAATGGCGTTTCGCAATGTAGCCCTTGGATACAAGTTTGTTTTTTTTTTTTTACTTGCTAACTCCTATTGTGTTGTTTCGACCAACAGGTTATAATTAAATGAAACAACATTTATTTTTTAATTGTTACCACGATTAGATGCACGTTACTAGTCGTATTGGCACTACGTTTTTTTGTTTTTTTTTTTTTGTCATTTCTCTTTCAATTCGCTGAATCCAAAGTGGGACAGAATTCCCATTCAGTGAATCATGGCTCCAGAAATGTAGAACGAAAGTATCTATAAGTGCTCCACCCACAAAAAAAAGTGGCAAACAAGTTCGACAAACAGTCGAACAGTCCACCCTCTACACTCATTGAATTTGCACCAAAAAAAAAGTCACTCAAACAGAAGACAGTCTTAGTCGTACAGCGTTATGGTCAAATGTCTGACATCAACCTTAAGATACATAGATACTCCATAGATACATTAGTGTCTACGCGAAATAAAATAAGAAAACCTGTACCGCTAACGTATACAAAACCAAAAAAAAAAAAAACAATCTTTAAAAGAATTCCACTAAATACCTAACGGTAATATTCAATGGCAGCAAATGGCAAATGGGAATTATACTCAACCCAGACATTTAAATGACATATGCGGCCAAGTAGCCAAGTAGCCAAGTAGCATAAAGCCAACAACCAGCAAGAACCACTAAGAGAATGTGCAATGTATCTGTTGGTCAGAAAAAAATTATTTTAAAAACGTGTGTGAATGGTTTGGTCACCACCATCACCTCCACCAGGTATGCACACACTCATGCACAAGACTGGCATTGCATTGCAGCCTGATGACGAGTACGAGTATCTATCTATTGGCAAACAACCGTTTTTGTCGTTTCTGTTTGGTTACGGCCCCCGATAGTAGCTCTGGAGGCGACACAACGCTTGATGACGGTGTGGTTGGCCTTAAATCGCACTGGAAGCCAGTGTCTAAGAACTGAAATAGTTGCATACTATACTTTTCCATTCGTAGAAATGAAAATGTGAGCAGAAAAATAATTACGAATTCAAGTGACGACTGCGGTTCAGTTGAGGGCGGTTGGTCTAAATTTGGAAAAAAGGTGAGAACCGTGCCATTATTGCTCTTGTGAGTCATTAAGCTCTGCCGGATTGGGTCTGTCCAACCAGTGTTTTTTTGTCGTGTTGTCGGAAGAAGATAACATTTTTTCGCAGCAAGACATAATTCAATTAGATAAAGAAAAAAAAAGACGTCATGTTGCAGATACGAGTATGTTTAGATACTTTTAGTTGTGACGCCTTGCAGAGTTTACTCACACGATAGTGAATCGAAGTATAGGTGTCAGAAGTGGATCACTCATGATTGGAATTCCAGAACGAACTCTACATTCCGAATGGCAGGTAACAGCATATCTGGTGGCAGGGGAAAATAGTATCGAAATGACGTGTCAGAAGTGGGAGCATAATGGTTGAAAGACACATCTACAAGTCGTAAGGGGAAGACTACTAAGCTGAAGTGTCAGAACGCCATGCATTCGATATTCAAAAGGCAGAAACTGAAGCATTTCTTGGTGTGGAATTCTTTGCAAAAAAGTGTTAGAAGTGAGCTACTACTGAGGTGTCAGAAGTGGAGCTTTTATGAGCATAATCGTTCAAAGACACATCTACAAGTCCTAAGGGGGAAGACTACTAAGCTGAAGTGTCAGAACGCCATGCATTCGATATTCAGAAGGCAGAAACTGAAGCATTTCTTGGTGTGGAATTCTTTGCAAAAAAGTGTTAGAAGTGAGCTACCACTGAGGTGTCGGAAGTGGAGCTTTTATGAGCATAATCGTTGAAAGACACATCTACAAGTCGTAAGGGGAAGACTACTAAGCTGAAGTGTCAGAACGCCATGCATTCGATATTCAGAAGGCAGAAACTGAAGCATTTCTTGGTGTGGAATTCTTTGCAAAAAAGTGTTAGAAGTGAGCTACCACTGAGGTGTCAGAAGTGGAGCTTTTATGAGCATAATCGTTGAAAGACACATCTACCAGTCGTAAGCGAAAGTCTGTTGTTTTAAAGTGCCAGAAGGCCAAATGGAAACCAATCCATTTCCTGACGTGGAATCCTTTGCAAAAAAAAAGTGTCAGAAGTGAGCTACCACTGAGGTGTCGGAAGTGGAGCTTTTATGAGCATAATCGTTGAAAGACACATCTACAAGTCGTAAGGGGAAGACTACTAAGCTGAAGTGTCAGAACGCCATGCATTCGATATTCAGAAGGCAGAAACTGAAGCATTTCTTGGTGTGGAATTCTTTGCAAAAAAGTGTTAGAAGTGAGCTACTACTGAGGTGTCAGAAGTGGAGCTTTTATGAGCATAATCGTTCAAAGACACATCTACCAGTCGTAAGCGAAAGTCTGTTGTTTTAAAGTGCCAGAAGGCCAAATGGAAACCAATCCATTTCCTGACGTGGAATCCTTTGCAAAAAAAAAGTGTCAGAAGTGAGCTACCACTGAGGTGTCGGAAGTGGAGCTTTTATGAGCATAATCGTTGAAAGACACATCTACAAGTCGTAAGGGGAAGACTACTAAGCTGAAGTGTCAGAACGCCATGCATTCGATATTCAGAAGGCAGAAACTGAAGCATTTCTTGGTGTGGAATTCTTTGCAAAAAAGTGTTAGAAGTGAGCTACTACTGAGGTGTCAGAAGTGGAGCTTTTATGAGCATAATCGTTCAAAGACACATCTACCAGTCGTAAGCGAAAGTCTGTTGTTTTAAAGTGCCAGAAGGCCAAATGGAAACCAATCCATTTCCTGACGTGGAATCCTTTGCAAAAAAAAAGTGTCAGAAGTGAGCTACCACTGAGGTGTCGGAAGTGGAGCTTTTATGAGCATAATCGTTGAAAGACACATCTACAAGTCGTAAGGGGAAGACTACTAAGCTGAAGTGTCAGAACGCCATGCATTCGATATTCAGAAGGCAGAAACTGAAGCATTTCTTGGTGTGGAATTCTTTGCAAAAAAGTGTTAGAAGTGAGCTACCACTGAGGTGTCGGAAGTGGAGCTTTTATGAGCATAATCGTTGAAAGACACATCTACAAGTCGTAAGGGGAAGACTACTAAGCTGAAGTGTCAGAACGCCATGCATTCGATATTCAGAAGGCAGAAACTGAAGCATTTCTTGGTGTGGAATTCTTTGCAAAAAAGTGTTAGAAGTGAGCTACTACTGAGGTGTCAGAAGTGGAGCTTTTATGAGCATAATCGTTCAAAGACACATCTACCAGTCGTAAGCGAAAGTCTGTTGTTTTAAAGTGCCAGAAGGCCAAATGGAAACCAATCCATTTCCTGACGTGGAATCCTTTGCAAAAAAAAAGTGTCAGAAGTGAGCTACCACTGAGGTGTCGGAAGTGGAGCTTTTATGAGCATAATCGTTGAAAGACACATCTACAAGTCGTAAGGGGAAGACTACTAAGCTGAAGTGTCAGAACGCCATGCATTCGATATTCAGAAGGCAGAAACTGAAGCATTTCTTGGTGTGGAATTCTTTGCAAAAAAGTGTTAGAAGTGAGCTACTACTGAGGTGTCAGAAGTGGAGCTTTTATGAGCATAATCGTTCAAAGACACATCTACCAGCCATAAGCGGAAATCTGTTGTTTTAAAGTGCCAGAAGCCCAAATGGAAGCCAATCCATTTCCTGACGTGGAATCCTTTGCTAAAGAAAAGTGTTAGAAGTGAGCTACCACTGAACTGGTATACAACCCATTTATGGTGCCACACTGTATGTTTCAAGTCATGAAAGTTCTATATGATGAAACTCAAGGATCCAAGAAAGAGAAAAGAAGTAGCCCAACTATTCTCATATCTAGTCGGCAGAGGAATCAGTAGATAAGTGTCAGAAGTGGAGCTTGAAAAAGTTCGATCACGAAATCAAGCTTCAATTGGTTGCTGTATATGGCAGAACTTTGTATTCGCTACCATATTCTTCACTCGAGTTCGTTCTCAAAAATGCACCACTTCGTACACTTTGTTTTCTCGAATCGTTTGCAAGCGGGAGAACTTCTTTTTCCAAAGTTTTCCTGTCTGAGAATTCTATTCTCTTACCTCGTATCTAATTGTACTAAAAATGAGTTTCTTTATGCTCCACTTCTCCCAGGAGCACTACCTCTTGTGCATTCAACTTTTAGTAAAAGAAAATGCGAATTTCCTTGCACTACTGCCTCACCTATGAGAGAATGAGCATTTCTATAAAATACTTTCGGTTTCGTACGACGAAGAACTGTACAAAGAAGTGTTAGAAGTGGACGTTGAATAAATTTAAATTTGAAGTCAAAAGATTAATTGCGAAATACTTTCAAAGGATATCCGGGAACTTATTGAAAGTTCATGTGAATTTGGACAGAACAATAAGAAAAAGTGTCAGAAGTGGTCTGCAAATGATGCGGTTCTACACATTGTATCTTTAAACGAATTCCATGGAAGCATAAGTGTTGACTGAATTAGATGGCCAATGAACTGAAAATGAGTGTAGTGTCAGAAGTGGGGACTTAGCGTTCTTAATTTTGACGGGAAATGAGCTAGAACTGCAAGAATATCTGCTCTCACTGATGACTTTGATTTGCTAATTCTATGAGAAAAGTCACCCAAAAGCGCCGAAGAAGTAAAAGTGTCCGAAGTGAGCATATACAGTAGATTCTATAACTCCGGAAGCAATAGCAATCTAAAACAAGTTCATTCATTATTTTCAAACTCGTAAAAGTTTCCCTTTTGTAGCCCATTCCAGTGCACTTCAAACGACCTTTCTCGTCGACATACATGTACATACTTCGAGCTTAAATGCAAGCTGACCACCTTGCATATATCAATCTCACCACGTGGTACAGTGTCACTTTGCATACCTAGACACACACATACTAAAAAACGAAGTAAAAGATGCATTTCAAGTTTTCGATTAAATCAGTGACTAAATGTACGAAAGAAAGAGATGTAGATACATTGTATCTAGGCGCGCGCTTGCGCATGTAACAGCTTCAAATAAAAATGTTAAAGAAGCCGGTTCTGCTTGTTTCTTTTTTTTTTTTTATTATTTCTCTTGTGTCTGTTTCTTTCTCTTTTTTTTTTTGAAAATGTCAGTCTTGGTACACTTTTCTTTCTCGTTTTTTTCGTTTTTTTTTTTGTTATAGAACCTGCCCAGCCAATCGAAGCAGTTTAGTCTTTCTTTTTACCTCGTGTTTTGTATTTTTGCAATTTTTAATCGATCACTAGTTTAATTTGATTGCACGCGGTTCTCTCTGCGCTATGCCTCACCTTGTTGAGGTAAAACTGCAAGATACTCTATCTAGATTATGGCATGCGGTTTGTCGTTCTGTGTTTGACTCTCTTTTTGCATCCAGTTGGAGCAGTACCAATTGAGAAACGGCCTCAGGAGTTATGCGGAACTAAATAATTGTGATTTGTATCTGTTTGTGTATTATGTGTTGTTGGGTGGTGCTGCTTTGGTAGGCTTTTGTTAAAATATTCTTTTATCTTCTTATTTATTACTTACGGATACAGTATGTGTGCAGTGGGTTGCTTCTATGCGATGGGTGAGGCCGGAAAAAATGTGGAGACATGTTAAAACAAGTAATCTAGATCCGGTATTTAAATATACTTAATTGATTGTGAGTAATGATTTTGTGACATTAATGTACACCCTTAGGCTGACAGAGCGTTTTAGACAAAAATGTATGCAAAGCGATTAATCAGACGGCATTTGAAGCGTGGAAATGGCTGTGACAGTTTTTTCTAGTAGGAAAGTGGCTGTGTATTAGCTTCCTTAGCTGAGCTGAGATGGAATTTGAAGGAATATGAGAGGTGTTCCTGCGAATTGAGTGATTTTGAAGGGGTTCCACAAGGGAGGCATCTAGGGCCTGTTTTGTTCACCATATAGTACCATCTTTTCTTTTAATATTGAACAGACTTCTACCGCCACATGTGGTCACTAGTTTGAGGAAGGAAAAATGGAGTGAAAGTATCATAGGTAGGTACAAGGTCATCCTATGACCTATGACGCCAATTTCACTTTCTATCTATAGTCGGATCGAATGAGTGTGGCAGTTGATTCTGATAGGGAATAGTCTGTTGGGGATAGAATTGGAAGTGATTTTGAAGGGGTTCCACAAGGGAGGCATCTAGGGCCTGTTTTGTTCACCATATAGTACCATCTTTTCTTTTAATATTGAACAGACTTCTACCGCCACATGTGGTCACTAGTTTGAGGAAGGAAAAATGGAGTGAAAGTATCATAGGTAGGTACAAGGTCATCCTATGACCTATGACGCCAATTTCACTTTCTATCTATAGTCGGACCGAATGAGTGTGGCCGTTGATTCTGATAGGGAATAGTCTGTTGGGGATAGAATTGGAAGTGATTTTGAAGGGGTTCCACAAGGGAGGCATCTAGGGCCTGTTGTGTTAACTATATTTTCTTGTGAAGTATCTTTTTCTTCTTCTCTGACCAGATGTGGTCACTAGTTTGACGAAAGCAAAATGGGTCAAAGCATCATAGGAAGATACAACGTCATCCCATAATTGCCATGCTATCCCCGTAGTTGTGTCAATAACCAGAAGTGTCCCATGACACCATGACTATCTAGCCCGGCTGTTCTTTTAATATACTCATTTCGGACTCAAATGACATCCATATCTCAGACTTACGCATTCAAAACATACCCAAGTGACAAATTTATCGATGATCTCTGGCAACCCATCGTACTAATCCTGATTTCTTAACTCAAATTCGTCGTCAAAGAGAGAGAAAGAGAAAATCTCTACCCGACACTTACAGGAATTATGTAATTCAACTCACAAACGTTACACAGCCGCCCACGATTTACGCAACAAATTTCCAAGAATAACTACAGAACCACCCTCGCAAATGTTCACTTAATTAAATGCTGTTTATCGCATCTCACGGGAATCCTTGGATTTCTTTTTGTATCCCTTGCGTTAGTTTTTGCACAAATACGCACAAACACCGTATGTGTATCCAAAGGATGTGAAAGAAAAAAAGAATCCACCGCCCATCTCTAATTGAGTGGGTAGGATGTGGAAGCCACCCCAATTTGATTTACCACTACTTCTGGTGCCTTTTGCAAGTCTAGGAGAATCTATGACGCAAATGTGTGCCAATATATCCCTAGCTGTGGATAAAACACTTCGCCTGAACCATCTGGAAACAGACATTTGACGTAGTATTACGTATTCGTCTGCCAACACATTTTTTTTTTCATACACATTCCACCCCCAAAGGAATTGATGAATGGGGCACAATGTAATAGGGGTTCTTTCCGTTTGACGCAACAAGTGCAAAACGAGATAAAAATGGTCGATACGCCACCATATTGAAGGCGCTTTGGTTGTGAATTTGTTTTACTCTCGTTTGAATGGGAGTCTGCTGGTGTCCTTGGTATCTTTTACACATGTTTTCCGTTGGAAACGTTTAGAAAGTGAAAAAGTATTGACATAAGGTTTCAAAATGAATATTTAGATATCAAAGATACACACGTCACGCACACGATACACCAAAAGCACCAAGGTTATGACGTTGTTGTGAATGAATATGACTACATGTTGCTATTCGCGGAAAAGCACGTGGCTATTGGGGTGGCATATCAGTCTTTTTTTTTTATGTTTTTTTTTTGTCTTCCATTGCACATTGAAAAGGAAGAGAAAATTTCCCTTACAAGGGATGAAAAGGCATTGAAGAGAGGAGCGTACAGCTAGCAGAACTCTCCCTCGGAGAGAATCGAGTGGAGTGTACTCGTGTAGGCGGCTTATCAGTGTTTGACATAATTTCATTTATTTTTTTCCTTAAGAATGTGGGTCAAATTTTTCTTCACTTGTCAAGCTACCATATGGTTGCATAAATTATTACGATTTACTGGGAAATGTGTTCAAAATTTGAGTTCAGATGTTCACAGCAACATTGACAAGTGGTTTGGTGCTAGTTTTCGAGACGAATTTGCAGTAGATCTCCATAAGAATGCATCTATAATTAAAGTGTCCTAAGAAAAACCCATAAATTTAAGGTAAAAACCTCTAGCAACATCATTGATGAGTCTGCAACATGAGTCTTTCAAGCATTTTCCTCAAATACCCAGTCTTAAGTGATTGGAAAAACCATAGGGAACTCATCTCCATCGGTATCTGCTATGTAACAAGAGGAATTTTCCATGGAAACTCTTAGCAACATTTATTCGATTTTCAGCAACATTCATGTTTCAGGCGTGTTTTTCTAAATTTTTCACTACTTTTTTGTTTCAATAGTTCTCCGTACAAACCCTGTCTTGGATTTCCTTTAAAAAATCTGAAATATTTCGCGAAGAAATACTTTAAAACCCCTCAGCAACATTTGTCCCATTTTCCTAGCAACATTCCGATAGCAAAGTAGTACAAGCAATAAAACTGCATCCATTGTAGGTTTTTATATCTCTAAGGCATGACAATTCGAAAATTCGTGCCTTCTACAATCGGTACAAGCCGGGGATCGTAATAAACACCTTCCTCACGAAAAGTAATTTCTCAGCGAAAATTTAATTGTAATCGTTATCTAGTAACGAAACAACGGTGGGTGAGGTTTAAGCAATAAACTGTTTCAGTTGGTGATACGTTTGGGTCTGTTTTTTGTGTTTTTTTTTGATAAAGTAGGGAAAAAAAGGGTCAACGGTCTCGTAAATAGCTGATAAAATGTTTGTTAGCTGCTAAGCCTATGCAAATGTAGGTGGATTGTGGAGTTATTTTTTGACAAATATGCAAATTTTGGCACTCTACTGAAAGCGGGATATACATATGATAAACAGAAGAGGTTGAATGACATAGGGATTAGCTAATAGATTGGCAATATGGAGGTGTTATGAGGGATTACTTAAACTTGTTTTCTATAAAGGTGGACAGTGATAGATGGGGCTTAACTGGTCAGGCCTTTGTCTGGTTAATTCTAGTTCGAACCTGGCTTGGAGTGATAGCAAATCGAAAGGATAGAGCATTGGCCATATCGAGGTTTTGCTGCTATGAACTTTATTTGTAGAAATGTTGTTCAACGTGCCCATCTTGAAGCCTTCATTGAGCATCAGTCTTGGTCCTCCGTTGCTTCAAACAATACTCCCACTACTTGTTTCTATTAACAGAAACGTTGTTATCATCTTTGAGTTTTCAAAGGTGAAAGTAGAAAGCCCTAAGCCTGGCTTACGTTTCCCAATGCATCCTTGAGTCTCGTCTGCTAAAACGTGAGCTGCTTCTTAAAGACTGCATTGAGTATCGAAACGGGTGCATCGGTCTATGCACAGAATCATTGTTGAATTTGTTCTTCTTCAAGTCTTCCTCAATCCTCCAAAAGTGAAAGTAAACAGCTCTAGGCTTAGCTTGAAGACTACTTCCTGAAGACTACCTTGAATATCGAAGCTGGTATATGTTGAACTTTCACTACTTTAAGTCTCTCTTATGCCACCAACGGTCAAAGTCTAGCTTAGGTTTGTCAACGATTGCTTGAGTCTCAGCTGCTAAAGCGTGAGCTACTTCTTGATAACTATCCTGAGCATCGAAACTAGAGTTTCTATGTACGGAAACGTTCTTAAACTTGTTCTCCAAAAGAGCAATTAGACAGCCCTAAGCCTAGCTTCAGTTTGTCAAGCTTAAGTCGTCGTTTTTACTAAGAAAAATGTAACTCAGCTTACTCCTCTTGGAGATTACCTTGAGCATCGAAGCCTGGCTTAAATTAGCAGATAATTAAGTAGAATCGAATCTCGGCTTCAACATACTTCTAAGAAACGTTCTGCTTTTACTAATCGATTTCTAGTTTCAGCCTCAGCATTGAAAATACTCTCTTAAGTCTGGCTTGGGTTGAACATGTTTGTTTGAGCTCGTAGTAGTCTCTAAGGAAAGAAATGGCGTCCTAAATAAGTAGGATTCGGCTTCAGGAGCCTGTCCCTATGGCTGAGAATTTACATGCAAACCATCGTTTAAACATCTCAAACCATCACGAGCGGCATCATGGTAGCTCACATTCAACTGCCACTTTTCTTTCTGAGTAGATACTTCTCATAAAAATCTTCACGCACAGTATGTCCTCATATCTTTCCCCCCAAACTCTAAGGAGATAATTGCTTTGTCACTCACCATACACATGATCAGTATGATTTTCACCGCTCGACTGATTTCTATCTTATCTCACCACCTACGCAAGACGACGACTATAAAGGCAGTATCTCCCCCCCGATCGGCTACTTCAACATTTATCTAAAGGTGTTAATTATACGCAAAATAACTAACAAATTTCAATTTCTAATCAACAAGAACACTTCTCCAAAATAATCACCCTGCCGTAGTGAAATTTCCAAAAATCCATGCCAACGAAACGTGAAGCTCCAACCGCCCAACTAAACGAGCATAATAACTAAAATTAAATGGCCTGTGTATTCAAAATATAAATTAACCTCAACCCTCTATAATTTTCGTGTTTTTTTAATTTTTCCTTTTCCCCTCTCTTTCCAGGTAAGCACCATTAAAATCAGTATACCATGATGGACATGAAGCAGGACCCCAAAACAGGAATTTTAAACGACAAAACCGTAAAGCATTTAAAAACCAAGAGCTCATCCATTAATTACTATTTTTCGATCTCAGATAAAATGCACCCTAGAATGGTGGCATGAAAGCCACTAAAACAAAGGAGAAATAAAAAACAACGACGGACCAATAGATCAAACCTGTGGAATGCCATTTCCGCTGGTTTATTTATTGCTACTGCGCGATGGAAATAACATTCACTTTTCCTTTAGATACATTTGCATTTGAATTTTGAATCTAATTTGAATATTTCTACACGAAAGTATGTTTCAGAAAAAAATGAGATAAATAGATACATCTTCGGCTTATCGAATGACTGAAGATTTTTTCTACTTCAGACGTTTCATTCGAAAAAATGCCATCAAAAGCACCGAATGTCCTCTCTTCATACTGCGTCATCCAATCGAAAGATCTTAATGAGCTGTTTTCTACTTCTTTTCTCGTTTTTCTAATCCACTCTCGGAGCTCAGACATACTCGAAACCTTATAAACCTCCTCCTCTTCAAAACAATCAAATGTGAGATAAAGTATCTTTAACTGAATACAATTGTTGTCTCGATTCAAAACTAATAAGCCGCCTCGCTAAGTGAAGCTTAAGAAGCTAACACAACATACCAAGATCGTATAACAAGAAAGAAAGAAAGAAAGGTTTGCTCCAGATTTCTGTATCTATCGAACAGCAATTGAAAACATTTGTATCTATTCAAGTTTATATCTATGTCTATCAATCTGTAGTGTAACTGAACTACTTCAGTACACGCATTAAGGTGACTTTCCGTCTGTCCAATTGGTGGTAGATAAGTTGTTATACCTCTGACTGCCTGTCGATTGCAAAACAAGTGAAAGGCAAATTTCAATAGAAAATAAGAAGAAATAATAATAGATACTGTGTTTATGTAGAAAGAAAAAGAAAGAAAAAAAAGATACAAAAATGGAAAGAAAAGATTCCAAATTAAAGTCATCAGTCAATCAAAGAGTGTACCCACTGGAGACATAAGTGGGGTTTTTTTTTTCATTTTTATTTTCTACAGATGGATTTTTCATTCAATTTTACTGTTGTTCGAGATATGTTTGAGAAATGTTTATACATAGCAGATGAGCGACGACACTATGAAATTAAGTTGTACCGGCTCGCAGTGGGAAGGGAGAGGACTCAGCTTTGTAGGAATGCCTTTAGATGCAAAAGATACTTTTCTGTTAAGGTACTTTGACTAGGCTTTCCGCGAGACGACAGCGGGTTCATCTTTTCAAAACGAATGAGTAAAACAGCCACTTTTGTCGTTAGATAGTCAGCTGCAGAGAAGAGCCAACAAATCTAAATCGAAGCAGAACAACCCTAGATGTTTGCATACCTCTACCAACCCAGACTTCACTCCGCCGACCAAGACAACACTTCTACTCCATCATACTTCAGCTGACAAAGATAGTTCTAGCCTTCAAACCCCATCACCATGTAGTAGAAATCCATGAGGCAAGCGAAGTCTAGGTAGGTGGGTAGGTGGCCACAAATGCTTCCCGTAGTAAGGGTGCTAAGTTGGGTGCCTTTCTCTAGTTAGCCAGTCTCACAAAGGTTTGTGTTTAACAAGATCTAGGGGCGATAGAGCACAGACGATGAACATTGACAGATTCTGTTTCGATCCGTTCCTTGCTTTTTCGTCCGCCAGTTCGTTCACTTGAATGCGGCTGTGTCCTGGAACCCAAAGGAGTGGGACACACAATGCCGTGGTGGGCATTTTCGGGTTCATATGAATGGCAGATCTAGGTCCAGGGGCTCTTATAGCGCTGGTAGTCCCTATGCATGCCACTCTTTGTATTTTGGTCAATACTCACTCTTACCTGCTGCGCGTTACCAGACCAGGCTAGAATGGCTCTAATATTGGCGAGCTTAGGCCCCCTTTTTTCAAACATTTTGCTGCATGTGTAGAGTCAGCTTACGGTCGAGTATAAAGCCCAGGTATCTCGTGGTACCACCTCATGCAGGGCTGTCTCATCAGTTCTTGGGTTGATATATCCCTTGGACTTAGTCTGGAGCGAATCTGCAGATCTATTAATCTTTCAAATGTATTGCCCAGTTGATCATCTTTACGTCTACGATTTGGTTGACCAGAGAGTAGCTTGTGCTGGTTGTTCTGTCATAAGGGCTAACTACTGAAAAGTGTGTTCTTCAGAGGAGTTCTAGGGTCTTAGAGCATGAGTCTGTCTTTATAAAACCTGGGACTGTGGGTGTAGTCTGTTACAAGCTGTTTTTCATTTAGTCAAGCAAAAAAAAAAACCAATACACATAGTGCTGGTGAAAGAGTGGAACCTTGTGGTACTCCACTTTTTATTGCGACTTTCTCAGGCAACCTTCGTGTAACTTTCATTACACATGTAACGAGATTATCTGTCATTTGCATGGCAAGTCTAATAAACTCCCACGTGACGCCTTGATCTGTAGATGTCATCGCCGCTTCTCTCTTTAGAAAGTCATCTCCAAGCTGAATAATCTAAGCAGGGGCATGAACCTTGAGTCTTTCCATTCCCAAATCCAATCATTTAAGTGGCGCTTAAGATAAAAAAAAACCCCCCATTAGTTTTATTTTTAATTTGTCACAACCGCCGTATCTACGACTCTACCAAATGTATCTTTGGACAGATTAATGCATCCATGCAATTACCCGACACTTACCGAGTGAAAAAAATATTAAAATCAGGTTTCAGTCAGCCCGGTTATTGCCCATAAACACCTCAAAGTCGCCGCAGTAAATTGGCCAAAGCTGCATTGTGACATTGTGAGAGTGTCTCACATCACCGACATTTTTCAATATTGAAAAATTCCATAATTTATAGTTTTGTTTTCCTCCAAACCATCCATCCATCCATCATTACGTCTTTTATTATCTAATATGTGTCACGGCATCCTCACGCGTAACCTCTCTCCCATTCTCTTACAACACACGCTTTTGCTGTCGAAGCGCGAAAGAATCGAATGGACTTTAACGACGCCGCATCTCATCTTTATGAATTATGAAAACTCGAATGACTAAGACGCCAAAATATTTACCCAAAACGAAAGAAACAGACGTTCCCCATAGCCGGGCCATCAAACCGCGCGCCGAATAAATGTCCAATAAGGTGCGAGGTGTAACTGAAGTGTCATTGACACTTCGATACCAATAGACGGTACAAGAATATCTAAAGAAAGGCAAAATCAAAACAGAATGTTTATAACAAGATAATCGTGCAAAAAAAATCCACAAAAAAATGATTTCCTTGCGTTAATTAGGGCAGAGCAACCGATAGTACAATAGAATGTATCTAAGCACATAAATTATGTATCTGCAGCTAGTTTTTGTTTTTTTTTGCAAATTACTCAAAGCAATGCGATAAAACTTCCGGTTTTACTCACTTATTCGGGCTTCGAAAAAATAAAAAAAACGTGTTCTTCCTCCATGTGACCTCATAAGTTTGGTCGACGGTGTCTCGTACTCTACAACAAGCCCAGACGGAAGCCTTTTACATCGATATACGTTAACATTTTTACGTGATGAGAATCGGATTGTTTTTTGTTTCTTTAATTACAGCGCGACTTCTTATCTCTCGAAAGAGAGTATAAATTTGACGATTTTATTATCTCGGTGTTAATTCGAGAGAGAAACTGTTGGTGGTTAGGGCCATTGCTCGTTGGCTCGTTGGCTGGTTTGCTTTGTTTAACGATAATTGACGGTAATAAAAGTGATATTTTCGATACACGGTTGGTGGTAATTCAGGAGGAATGCAAAAGTGCAGCGAAAAAAACTGGCCGACCATGAACTTTATCTTTTCATTAGAAGCAGCGTTCTAAGTCATTTAATCGATTAGATTCCGATTAGATCACCATATCCATACGTTATGGGAAGCTGTCATGCATCCGAAGTGTATCTACTAGGTGTCATAATTTACAGCAGACAACCCGGATTGTTTGTGGTCCTACAGGGGCCTTGTATCTACGAGTATCCCTTGCATCTACTTATCTAGACCTCTCCCATTACTTCTTTTATTTAAATCCAACCAGTTTCTTCGTCTGTGTCCTATCCACCAATAAATTAAACAAAATGTTCGATTAAGGTCCCAAGGAATCAAAAACGAAGACAAAAAATCAATAAAAGGCAAGTCGGTCCCATCCCATTCCAATATAAGGGCCCGCAGACACTTAGCCTTATTTTACGTGTATCTGCGCGTATTTCTTGTATCTTTTTCGAGTATTTCCATGCAAGACAACAACGGCGACCTGGTGGGGATATCTCTCTTGAAACCCCGTTGTTTATGACTATTAACGAGTAATTTACACACTCCCCTCGAAAGAAATCCATGAGAGACTAGACGCGTTTTGTTGTTTTCTTCTTTTTCGTTTTCGAACCTATACGTTCGGGCACCGTACCGGTCTTTTGAATTCAGTTTCCAGTTGTGTTATCAATTCTTTCTTTCTGTTTCTAATTAAAAACCCCTGGCACGATTATTTAACTCCTCACCACGTGTGTGTGTTCTTTTCTTTTCCTTTTTTTTTTTTTTTTGAAAGAATCAGTTCCCCTATTTCTTTTCGTACCTGTTGATGGGGTTTTTTTTCTTTTTTGGTTGTTATAGACGAGGGTTATTCACCTGATGTTTGTTGTTGGTGTTCTTCTTCTTTAAATTTATAAGAGTCGACTTGCATCGATAGACGTACATAGGTATCTGTAATCCTTCACTTAATTTCGCGTCTAAGCTTCACTTTCAAGTTCATGACCGCAAATGATTACAACTTCTTGATGTATCTGAGTCAGTTGCTGTTCGCTGGAAATTGTTGCCTTTAATTTCCTTCTTTGATGAACGAAATGAAATTCTAAAAATAAGCCAAGCGGCTGTAATGGTTTTGATACTTAAATATATAGAAAGATTTTTAATGAACATCGGATTGCACGAGAGGGTTTTCTTTAAACAAAAACAAAAGTAAATTAATCGTCTTTAATAGTTCTGTGAAAATGAAAATTGTACAAACGCCTTGCGTTGATGAGTTCTGAGAATGGACTGTAATCAGCAAAATATAAATGATTCCCCTGCTTGTTGTTAGCAAAAAAGAATGAGGGAGAAACGCCAACCCTGTGGTACATCAGTGTGTTCTTTGAGTTGCTAGGGTATCTATCTGGAGAATGGAATTGAAACGTGCTCTGTGGATCTGGAAATTCACTTCGTGTCTACAAACCTTCCTCTTTTCAGTAAAATTGTTTGAAAATCTCTAAAGAAATAGAACAAGTAGCAGGTCCCAGCCCTGTGGTACTCCAATCTGTAGGACTTCCTAATGTATTCATCTGAGAGGTGGAATTGAAAAATGCTCTGTGCATTTGGGATTGTGCTTCTTGTCAATCAACCTTCCTCTTTTCAGTAAAATTGTTTGAAAATCTCTAAAGAAATAGAACAAGGGCCGAATGCCAGCCCTGTGGTACTCCAATCTGTACGAGTTGCTAATGTATCTATCTGAAAACTGGGATTGAAAAATACTTTGTGCATCTGGGATTGTGCTTCTTGTCAATCAACCTTCCTCTTTTCAGTAAAATTGTTAGAAAATCTGTAGAGAAATAGAACAAGTAGCAAGTCCCAGCCCTGTGGGACTCCAATCTGTAGGACTTCCTAATGTATCCATCTGAGAGGTCGAATCGAAAAATGCTCTGTGCATCGGGGATTGTGCTTCTTCTCAATCAACCTTCCTCTTTTCAGTAAAATTGTTTGAAAATCTCTAAGGAAATAGAGCAAATGACAAGTGACATCCCTGTGGTACTCCAATCTGTAGGACTTCCTGATGTATCCATCTTAGAGGTGGAATTGAAAAATGCTCTTCGCATCTGGGATTGTGCTTCTTGTCAATCAACCTTCCTCTTTTCAGTAACATTGTTTGAAAATCTCTAAAGAAATAGAACAAGGGCCGAATGCCAGCCCTGTCGTACTCCAATCTGTACGAGTTGCTAATGTATCTATCTGAAAACTGGGATTGAAAAATACTTTGTGCATCTGGGATTGTACTTCTTGTCAATCAACCTTCCTCTTTTCAGTAAAATTGTTTGAAAATCTCTAAAGAAATAGAACAGGTAGCAAGTTCCATCCCTGTGGTACTCCAATCTGCACCTTAAATTACTAAAGCTTGGGGATTTACTTCTTGTCAGTCAACGTTCCTCTTTTGAGCAAAAGTTTTTGAGAAATATAGTAGAACAAGTGGCAGATTCCAGCCTTGTTTCTAATGTATCTATCTGAGCATTTGAATTGGGAAATACTACCTAGACCTGGAATCAACGATCTTCTTTCGAGTAAAAGTGCTCGGAAATCTCTAAAGAAAAAGAGCAGGTGACAGATGTCCGCCTTGTGGCACTCTATCAGATTCAATTGCTTTCCATTGCTGGTTGTACTAAAAGTGATTGCCTTAGACACACCCTTTTCTTCGACTAATTCCCTCTCACTTCCGGGATATGTTAGGTGTAACCAGAAGATATATGTATACGTTCTCATCCCACCGTCGTCGTCGCACCATAATCATTATTCTGTTCCAGCTTTTTAGACTGTACTAAAACACGTTCTGACTTTATATGACTTTTAATGTAGCATGTATGTATACCAACCCACATGAGTTTCTCTTTGGAAACAAAAAGCCTCGCATATCACACACTTAAAATGCATGGTGACAAGATAATTATTCTACTTTTGAATACCCCGCGTACACTCGATATATAACCTAATTAGTACGCTTCACACTCATTGCACCCAATTACTCTCCTCTACAGCTATGATGAGTTTTTTTATTTTAGTTTTGTTTTTTTTTTAAAGAAATCAACACACATGTACATATGTATACAGTACGCCTTGCATGCATTAACACCTTTTGTGGGATTTGTTTTCCAAGAATCTTAATCTTAACACCAATCGGCCGCAATCAAATTGTTCAACATCAATCGTAGAGTGGATCGTATAAAACTGAACTTTCAGTCAAATGTGACTTGAATGACTGAATTGATAGGTTTGCGAGTACTAAAATTGTGTTTTTTTTTTCTTAGGTCCGGCAACGAGTAGGAATCTTGTTTAGTTTTGTTGTTATGCAATCAAAGGAAAACTAATAAAAAAGAAAATCACTGTATAGACCGTGCATATGTGTGTAGAAGTGGAAGACGATGAAGAAGAAGTACGCAATTAAGGTTACTTTGTATGAGTTGGCTTGTGATCCGCTTGCACATTGACATTCATTACTTGTGATGGCATTATGATGAACGAGTGCGTGCTAAACACTTGCACTAAAGTAGATGAAGTACGATGAAGACGATGATAGATAGTATCTGGTTGTTGGTTGGTTTGAATTATTTTTCTTCTCTCATTTGCTTTTAAACTGCAGCTTGGTTGGTTTATTTTTTCTAATAGCGTGGGGAAAATTTTTCAAATTTCACATCCCATCTCTATGTATCAGAAAGATAGCAAAACACCTAAGAGTATGCAATGAAATGCGAATATGTCACATACTTCCAGGTGCCATTCCAGTACAGTGCCTTTGGATGTGACAAACTTTCCCCCAAATGATGCTTTTTGGTCCCACTGAACTCTCCTCCTCAACTACGTCTCAATATTTGCAAAAAAAAAAAAATAATACTCCCCCACTATCACCGAGTTCAAACACATTTTCAAGGTTAGCACACATAAATCGTTTGTTTTTGGTTTGATCATCCAAATGATTTTTTTTTGTTTGCCATCGCCCGTATCGCATAGTAGAATTATAATGGGATAACGAAATTTAATCAATTGATAACATAATAATAGTAAATATATTGCACAATCAATCAGATTTGATATTAAGTAATTAGTAAGCACCGGACCAACAGATAATAATTATATCTTTGGGGATTGCCGGACTGAGTTTCTGTTTTTTTTTTTGTTTCAAAACGTGATTTGTTGGATGCGATATGCTAGTGGGTATACAGATTTGGAGGACAATATTTTGTGACGTTAATTCTTGTCTTGTTATCGTTGATTTTGGTGATTTTTTTAGTACAAGTTCGCGGGAAAATTTTCTCTAATCGGAGGTAGGGAATCATTTTAGTACCACGCAGTAAGGAAGTGAAGTTCAGTGATGGATTTTTTGCTGTTTTTGATGTAAAGTACATGAATTGAAGTTTTAGTACTCAGTACTAAAAATGTTGAAAAAGTGGGATTGAATAAATTTGAAGTAGTAAATGTAAAGGAGCCACTAGAAGATATATTCGTAAGATGAAATTACTATATTTAAGATTTTTGCCTTGTCTTTTCGATGTCTGAAGCCCTGATGTATTCGATAGACAAAGCGAAAATACTGGGTGAGCGACATGGTCTACATTGCTGTACATTACTTGACTGATTCCTTGTACTATCCTTTCTCAAAAGGTCCTAATGCACAGCTCAGGTTCAATCGCTTCTTTAGTGTGAACTATCCTATCCCTATACCTAGTGTAGTATGCATTTAGATCTCCAATTTCAGGTCCATCTCATATTTTTGGCAACGATATGGGTTCAAAGCACCATGGATATATTCTCTCTAGAAAATCAGACCCGTCTCATGCACTGTAGATGTCTTCTTCTGAAAAGGCGCATCGAAACATAGTGCCTCTAGGAAATCAGAGTCTTTTCATAGTTCCTCAACGAATTTGCCACGGAATATGACTAGAATATAATCGGTTTGGCCTCAACTACTCAGACTAAGCTTGATAGATACTCTCTTTATGGAAACCTTTGTAAACACACAGATTGCCTTCCTGGATACGGCTCAGTCAATACTCTTCTCGTTCAGCAGAGCATACGATATAAAATTTCACCTACATGGTCTACATAGTCTATTCGGTGGATCTAGATAGACTAAAACACTTTACATTAAGCCGGATAGATGCCTCCCTTGTTGAGATTTGTTGTGTCTACTCACACTGATCCTTTTCTTGTAACTCTTATCGCAGTAATGTCCTTTAGTACGTCATTCGATTTTCCTCATCATATGGCTGCAGTATCTCTTGTACACAATACGGTTGTTCTACTGTCAAAGGACTCATTTGTCGCAAGGATTCGATCGGCAGAAGATACTCTATGTGCGCATAGCCTTCACTTTACTCGTGTCTCTAGAAATCCGTCAAGATATAGCAGCTGAATGCCTTAGCTATGGTCTGTATATTGTGTGCTTGCTTGACTGTCAAAAAACTTATTTGTCATAAGGGGGACAGGATTCAGGATTCAACACCAGAATGCCTGCAGTATTCTCTGTATACCATCTACTTGTCCGACTGTCCAGGAACTCATTTGTCACAAGGATGCAAATACTCTCCGTTTGCTTCGCTAGACATCCGTCAGGATTCAACACCCTTTCCTGACAGTAGTCTCCGTCATTCACCGCCTGCCTGAGTGGAAAGAATTTCACAAGAAAAACTCCATCTCTCGAACCGATTTCCCTCCCATCCCATGAATCATAACACTCGTACGAACTCAATTTAGGTCATCTCTAACTGCGAAACATTTCACAAATCATATTTACCGACACCATCAATCAATCGAGACTCATTCAAATTCATAAATCTATTTGCCTTTCCCTCAGACCCACTGCCCGATACCATCTAATTTTTGCAACATTTTCGCAAATAATAACAATTTCACCAATGCTAACCCATTCTCGTGAAGTTTTTTCATCTTTTTTTCTCTCCATTTTATCAATCATTTATTATAATTAAATTTTGTTAGCAAATACTCTTCATCCTTCAAAGTAGGTTTGAAGAGATCCCCAAACGGAAAGCAAAGCAAAAAGATACAATCCCAAAATTTGCTATACAATTAACGAAGACCTCATGTTGAGTGCGCAAAATATTTCGTTAAGTCTAGTTCATAATACTATTATTTATTTATTTTTTTTTTGTTTGTTGTATACTATACATTTCCTTTCACCACATGTGAGCGGCACCACACGCGTGATAGTCATTCTCTTATTTCGACATATTCCCCTCTTCAACGAACTGAAGAAAGAAAAAGAAAAGAGAATAACAATAATAACACACTCCACAGTGGGCCATCGAAAATAAATTTGCAATCAGAAAGAAGAAATACAAAACCAAAACAAGAATTTTTTCTTTACCTGCTGCTTAAGACAGTTCATTGACCATTAGATACATTTTTCGTATCCATAGAGAGGTGTGTGGAGATTTATGTCAAGAAATCTGTTGAAAAAGTATACAAAATCGGTGAAAAAATCATACAAGAAACAGATCTGGTCCGAGAACAATCTCCTGCGGCACATCATCATTTTTACAATTTCTTACACAAGCCTGTACTCTCCGGTGCATCCCCCCTTGCCACTCTCACAACATTGACATGTAATCCAATTGATCTTTCTGGAATCAAGGAAAGGAAAAAAATAAACAGAAACCAGATACAAATTACATAACTAGAACGTGAGATCAAAGTTAAGTGACTGCACGCACTGGCTAAGTGGTGCGCCCCCTCCCGCACGAGAAGCGCGAAGGAGGAAATAAATAAAACGGGATCCACTGCACCGTGCCCTGTTTTTGTTTCATTTTTCTGATCCACGCCGAATATCACCGCCTGAAGTGAAAGGTTCTATACGAGCGCGCATGCAATGGGTCAGAGCCAAGTCCACGCATGGTCTTCTGGGGCGAAGGAGATTTCTTCCAAAAAAATTAAGAAATCAACAAAAAGTCATGACTTGTTTTTGGAGGTTATTTAAATTTTCCTCTTTCTCTTGTGTCTTTCCAGTTTTTGGACTTTTCTTGTTTGCTTTTGATTTTTTTTTTTAGGGGAAACACAATCTCTTTGGATTAACATCGAAACGAATGTGTCCACTCAGATATACATTTCAGTTGGTTGGGCTAATTAAATGTGGATGAGATGTTGAATGTTTCATAATTAGTCTTGTGTAATCGGTGATGTAAATTTTTTGTTCAAGATTACATGCAGGAGGTACTTAATCAGGGCATTTTCTATCCTAAAAGTCGTGTACTAAAAATTGTTTGTCACGTTTATGCTGAATTTCGGTATCTGTTGAGTGAATTTCGAAAGTAGACCACTTTTGAAGCTGAAAGGTACGTTATTACCAATGTGATGGGGTTTTAGTACAGATTTAGTACAGTTTGGATTTTTTTGGAAAATTTTGAAAGGTTTCCGAGAATTCTGATACTAACTCGGTACTGTTTAGGGTTGGATATGGAAATCTGATATGGAAATCTGAGCCGAAAAGGCAAGCAAAAGAAAGGCTTGGCAGTGTGCATTCGAATCGGCTGCTCTATCGTACTTCACCTTATCCCATGGAGAAGTACATATGTATATCTCGGCATCAAACAGAATGCATCTTCAAATTTGGAGAAAACAACCGAAACTCCTGAGAAAAGCCCCCTTCAGGGAGGGAAGATGGTTTCTAAGTTTGATATGTCACTGCAACCTCTGTGAAGTTCTCCTTTGATGCCTTAAACCCATCAACCAGACTCAACAGGGTCGAGCTTGGTTGGATGTCTAGTTAGGGATTCGCGGATCCACTTTTTGCGGTCGTCGATTGGGCGCCAATTAACAAGCCCTTCCTCAGGTGGCTTGTTACAATTCTTTTGAACCAAGAGGCCTCTTTAGGTTTAGGCCTCTAGGTTTGATAGTCTGTACTTCCAATAGCAAGAGGAGACTACACGTAGATGCATTTTATTCACAAGGAATTGACTGTATACACGCTTATGCTATATGCTAGCCTTTACTTAGGACTTCCAATAGCAAGAAGTGTATCTATCACATTTACATACAATTTCTTCTCAGAGGGTTGACTGTAGGTGTATACTTACCTTTTCTGCCTTTGCTCTAAGCTAGCTTACGACAAAGACTTATGCTTGGCTATACTTCTCTACCCAGGCTTAACAGGGTTGAATCAGGTGGACTTTGCGAGTCTGCTTTCTAAGGACGTCGATTGGGCGCCAATTAACAACAAGCTGCTCAAGTGGCTTGTTACTATGACGTTTTCCAATGGAAAGCGGTGTCTGTCTATGAGAAAATCGCTCTTACAAATCCTCTTCACCTTCAGTTAAACTCTGTTTGAATGGAAGGAGGAAGCGTTGTAGTCCAAAGAAGGCATAATCATAGCATGAGCCTACTCAAACTCTTACTGATTCTAAGTGGCCCTCTCGCCAAAGATTCTTAAAAAAGACAGGTCAGAGACATGTAGGATTGCTTCCAGTTCTATGGGCCATATTCGTATTTCTTGTAGACATTAACGTAGATACCAAGTTCGATGCGTACATTCTCACCTCAGCATTGGCGATAGAGTGTCAACCCATCATAGAACTCTTTTCTAGGCTTCACTAGTTGACAGTCACATTCTTCTCTTCATAAAATGAATACGAATTCTGTACTAAAAAAGTATTCCCGTCAATCCTTGGACTTTGTGCAGACGATAGTCATAAATGGTATCAGTCAGCGATGTTTTCCGCCACTGGGAGCTCTCGAATGACCTCACGATATCTCCAGACATTAGTAAATGAACATATCACACAACGAAATCAAAATTTATTTTTATAACATCTACTTAACCAAATCCTCCCCAAAAACACAACAGTCACATGGTGACTTAAGCCTGCAATTAAACTCGAAGTTCATTCATCCAGAAAAGTGTCATAAGCCTCAATGCATTCGTCTGTACTCTCCCTTCGATGGCATCAAGCACATCAAGTCACAACACAATAGCACCAGACCACAACATCATGTCTTAAAAGATACATTATCAAAAATTCTGTATCAACATTATGTCAAAACCTCTCGTCTCAACCTGACTGCGATTTACGTATCTGTTGTGTTGTCCGTCCGAAAAAATATGACAGAAATAAATACGAGCAGATAATTACATCATTCCAATGGATTACCTGTATCTGTATACATATTCTGAGTATCTCAACGGTTGCCACAGCGTGTAATGGCATCAGCCAACCAGATAAACAAATAAATGAGGAAAAAAAATTAACATATCTCTCAGAAGTCTTCTGTGTTTAACTAACGCGAAAATATTGCAAAATGTTGACAAAAAAGAATTTTATTTTGTTTTTTTCGCTGCTAATTCGTTTGGTTTTGTTTTAACATGATTTTTATCCGCTCCTCCTCCTCCTCCTTGCGGAGGATGCTTGGCTTATGAATATGAGACGAAGATGAGGCGAGGCAAGATGCCGAGGCCAATTTACACATTTAATGATACCCTAGAGGTGAAATACCCCCAAAGGTATGAATTAAACAAATCAAACATGGATTTTTTTTTTCCTGAAATCGAGGCCCACCACATGTGTGTGTGATGTAAGAGCTAAGGAATAAAGATCCATTGATTAGGAGAGTTACATGGCTGAAGAGAGAGAGAGATGAGACGCACGAGATAGTCTTAAGAAGTCATTGACTCCAGGGAACTCCGGGGTAGTTAATTTATTATTTGTGTTTTTCGTCGAATATTGCTAGAGAGAATTGAATAAGAATTTTAGTGGTTGGCTGTGTAGCCTGAGGGAAATTAATTTATTAATCAGATGTCTATTGATATGGAAGTATGAAGGACTCCATCTGGGATGAGCTGACACTCATTAATCTGTGTGTGGTTTCTTTCGCAGAGAGTGCCGGGAAAAGGCACAGGTTAGTCGGTTTGCTCGACCCTTTTAGCATGGAGCCACGCCCACTTTCTGGACATAGATACTGCAAGAAACCATAGTTTCTAAGTTTCTCATAAGCAAATTTCTTGTTGAGCCCTAGGTCTGACACAACAATCAAAGACTTTGCGCCTAGATATCCCTAACATAGCTTTCCTAATCCGCTGCACCCAGTATAGGCTGGATGTAAGCAACACCTTGCAAATAGATATGTGTACTAAAAACTTTTTTTTTTTTGTCACATCTTCCTATTTAGCACTGAACCACGGCCACTTTTTGGTCATAGATTTTCCAAGAAACCATAGTTTGTCCTTCGACGAAGTACCTCCGTCTGACTTCGGCTAATGATCACAATGATGAAAAACTTTGGCCGTATATGGCATCAACATAGTCTGCCCAATCCTCTGCAGCCAGGGATGTACTGGATGTACAAACGTAATGTACCTAAACGGGTTCCTTTTCTAGTAAATCCCTTGATTTGGTCCCGAAACCTTTGTTTAAAGGTGGGCGTGGCTATCTTCTTTTGCTTTCGAATGCGGGCAGGTTTGACAGAGATTTTCTATAGAAATCTTCATAAATATCTTTGAAAAGGGAAAATCTCCTCTATCGCAGAATATATACAAAAAAGGGGCGTGGCCATGCTGAAAATATTATTTACCCCAAAACTTGCTTTCTGTTCACACTTTCTTGCTCAACTGCAACTATGTATCGCCTAAATCTCGTCTCCTATTTCAACCACTACAACAGCACTTTGACCTCAAATTGTTTATCCATAAATATAGTACAAGTTAGCCTGTATTCACAGCAAACTCTTGTGTACTAAACTTTTTATAGATCTCATTTCAAATTACTTGAACTTTCGAATATCTAGTTCACTAGAATGAAAACTTAAATTACACAACCGCACAATTCATGGCTGAATGGCACGATCACACAATTAAGTAATAAAACTTTAGTACTAATAATAAAGGGTACATCATGCCGTTTCGCCTGACACACGTACGGTTCGTAGATATAGATTCTTGAACTTGCTAGATTCCATGCTGCACACAAATGATAATCAAACCATCTTCGCGCAATACACAGTATGTACACAAGTATGTAGCTTGGTGATAAACATTGCGCAAAAATCAAAACAGCCGTAGATTGTACACGAATTGGTTGGTTGGTTGGTTGGTTGGTTGGTTGGCTTGGAACTCCAATAAACGCAAACTGCCTCACATGACCAATATGGCAGGTATTATTCATAATTATGGCCGCTTTTAGTACATGCTGTTTGTACACACACGATCCGTGTGTACAAGTATACTCATCATCGATGTTGTTATTGCTGTTGTTGAGGTCTTCTTTTAACTCCTCATATTTACCTGACCAAGATGGATAAGTACTACTTACTTCTGTTTATTAAAAAACGGAAAAAAAAACAACAAGAAAACATTGTCAATGTGAATGACCGAGTAACTAATAAGACGCGGGATTACATGTATGCATGCGCTACCTTCCCGCAGCTGTCTGGGCCCATAAATGTGAACGAACGCAATTGTAAACACGCGACGATGAACGACAGGCAGCAATAATAACATCAACAACCAAACAGCAACAGCAACACCACCAGCAGCAACAGCAGCAGCAGCATAAAGATTTGCGTCGACCTACCTATGAGATACGATACACTTAGACTAAGCAAAACCTAGCCAAGCCAATCTACTTGCCGTGAAATGTTCTTCTCTGTGAATGAATATTATGATGAGATTCCTCTCAAGAATAACCAATAGAAAAGAGCAGCGGGAGCGTCGTCATAGTCAGCGTCACTTCGACTGCAGACGTTCAGTGTGCGCTGTAGCGTCATCTTCATCATCATCATCATCAACATCATCGGTGTGGTAATCACATACCCCCAGATGCACAATCGTCTCAAAACGGAAAACGTCACAACCACAAAGTACGAGTAATGTTGCCTAGACACCGCAGTGCATTGTGCGCGCGTTGCAGCCTGTGAAACTGCATTTTCCGGCTTCAATCTGTGCAAAGCAGTTGCGGATAGTTTGCTTCTTATTTTTTTTTTCTTTGCAAATTGGATGTGTGATATGAGAGACGCTTTGCCATCGTCGTTGTTGGTTAGATGGATAGATGAGACATGGAGGATATTGTGGTTATCTAAATGCGAAACACGCAAAGTTTTTGTAATGCATGAACGGGGAGGGAGGCTCGTGATTTCTTGTTCCCATCGAAGGCAGCATGTGCCTTTGAGATTTGCGTGTTCTAGGGGAGAAGTACTAAGAATTGCATTGAAGAGATGTTTTTTCTGCGTAAAGGAGGAAACTTCTTCTTAGAAAGGGTCTTAGGATTGGTTTTACACAGAAAGCAGCTACTATTCTTCCATGAATCCCCTGGCATTCTGGTGACTCTGCAATTCTCACTGAATTTGGACGTTTGATATGGTTTTTCAATGCAATAAAGCATAGATATATTCAAACATCCAATTTAGAGCATATAGGGCTGTTTTTACATTTTTAGTACACTGTACTAAAAAGTTCTAAAAGTCATTTTTCGAATAAATGTACATCCTTCATGCATTTAATGCACGTTTTTCTGTTTTCATGTGTCATATACCCCTACAAGCACACTCCAAAGTGCAATTTCAGTATCTTTTAGTACAAAAAACAAGTTTACACAACAAATTAAGTCCAACAAAAACTCCATATCCCTCATGTAATTGTTTTTTAAACTAAAGAAAATCAGATTAACTACTATGCCGCATCTAATCTAAAATAATATCTCACTTCGTACACGCCTCGTGTTCTGTTGAAAAATACCGATTTATTAGCTCACGTGCCTCAGATGTGTTGTAATTGCAATTTATTTACTTTTTTTTTGTTTTTTGTTTCCTTGCTATTACTTTGATTACTCGTGTATCCACTTGGTTTAGACTAATTCCCCTCGCTCTCTGTTGTACACAGAGACGAAATACGAAACGAAATAACACTTAATTCTCTTCGCTCCAGTTTTCTGAAGCGAATATCGTCGGTGTAGAGGAGAGGAGTTCCATAGAATGAAAATTACTGAGCATACAAACAAAAAAAAAATGAAAAGAAAAACCCACACACAACCCGCAACCCGAGAAAGAGGTAAAAACGGATTTTAGAATTTCAAATCCGGTATCGAGCTCACTGAGTGTAATGCGCGCTGGCAGAGTAACAGGTGAATGGAAGCGTATAATTTTGGTGTGTAGTTTGAGAGATTAAACACATTGATAGATGGATTTTCATATTTGGGTGTCGATTATAGTAATTACCTCATGGACTCATGTATCTTGTTTTTGGTTTTGAGAAGGCCAAACACTCCGCACCGGTCCATCACATTTGTGTCACATGCCGTGAATGGAAAAACAAATAAAAATTACCAAGTTCTACTTCATCAATTAATAAGATTACAGTCATTATCTTTGCAATCACATCTCTCCGTAGATACGTATCTATACATAGACTAATGTATGTCGGATACAGTTTCGGTCAGTTTGATGGTAAGTCGCCGTAGCTAGGTGGATATGAATAGATAGAGAATGTTCAACAATTTTATGAATGAACATTTTATTTCACTGATCAACGGTGATTGTGGTCTAAAAGAAGCCTACAGATACACACAGATACATAGAATCAACCGGTAACTAGCTGTAGATACAACAATCTTTAAGTAGAAACACAACCAACGGAACGCAATTCAACCAGAACGTGCAATTGTCTGACTGTGTTGTGATTCGGTTGCTTGTGATTTTTATTTTTTTTTTTCATCTCTCATTCGGTGCCAAGACAGTCAGTCAAGAGCCTCTTGAGAGATTAGGCTTTTTAGTGTTATTTTGCGGTGGCACTGTGGAATTCTTGATGATGATGTAATGTTTTTGCCTCTGCGACAACGAAATTGATTAGGAATACTTGTGGAGAAATCATTCTGCGGAAATGACAGTTTTTTCGTTTGTGCTTCTTTGTCTTGTTACAGGATTTGTTTTTTTTTTTTCTGAGGGAAGATTGAGGATATTGTAGCATTTCCTCTGTCGGCAACATGTTGCTATAACTACCAAATTATTGTGTAAGTCGATTGATCGGCGTGTAGCGAAAAGAATGCTATGTTCAATGGAAATGTGGTACTAGAACGATTTATATTTCCAATTTATGAGTTTTTTCAAATATTTTTAATTGATGTTTACATGTTGCAGCAACATTTTGCAAGTAAATATCAATCAACTAGAATTGCGATAAGATATCTCGGAACCAACATTCCTTTCAGTTCGAACAATATTCTTCGTGCCTTCTCTTCATTCCATATACAACTCCTTGTTTTAGTTGAACTATATGTACTTCCATCTACTGTCGAATGTGTCTTCCAAAAGCCCTGGTGTTGCAACAGTCCTTCAGTCGTTCCAGCAGTCTTTCAGTCTTGCCAACTGTATCTTACATGCGAATCTGTCAATAGTACACAGAGTATTCTAGTGATTTAAGGAGCAGTACTAGTCTATGTCATTCTGGCTTATGTGGGAAGATTCCTTTCTCCAAATATTTGGCACTATACCACCAAACCGTGGGTCCCACTTTTCTCGGCTGATAGCACATCGGATTACCGAGTTGTAGTTCTTATTTTAACTCCCAGACAACATCAAGTTTTCTTTTTTCACAGAATCCTAACTCTCGTGAACGTCTGACAAACATCCGAGGGTGAAATTGTCAACACTGAGCCCCACAGGCTGACGACGAAGACCAAGCATATGTACAAGTATGCCTCCTAAGTAAGCATCCGCCGCTGGTATTTTCTCCCATTATCCACTCCCTCTCCCAACCATATGGTCCATCTATCAACATGCCATTTGCCCCCAGGCAACAACGATTCAGCAAATCATCCCCAAAACGATTATCTCTCACTGACCAGCTCGATCCAAAGAAAAACACAAGTGAAAGTCATGGCTTGCATCGTCTAATCGCTCGAAATACAAAAAAGAAAAACCTTTCACGTGACAGGAAATGTCAAAGCTCAATCACAATGTCAACTCTCGCACATTCCCATATGGAATCGGCCGGCAACAAGAAATCAGCCTAACATCAACCTTTCGCGCAAATCATCTGTCGTTTCTCCTCAAATATTTCTCAACGACACTTCTCACGCTTCCTTAGTTTGTCACAAAAAAAAACGCAAAAAAAGAAGTAGAATTCGCATGCGGTGCACCCATTCTCTACGCCAAATGTAATTAATGCCACCAGGCATCATCAGTGTCATTTCTTGCTCGACGAGGCGCCAGCATATCGACGCCAATTTTTTTTTTCTTTTTTTTTTTGTGAATGGGGAAACCCCTCTGTCTATGGTGTATCTATGAAGTACGTACACATTCTTAGATGTTCCATCTTTTTTCACTCCCTCCTCGTTAGTGAGTAGAGTTTCGTTGATAAAGTTTTTTTTTGTTTTTAGTACTAACAGCAGACCAGCAGGCGTGAAAGAAACAAAAAAAAGAAACAAAACGCATCGCACGCTTGAGAATGTGTGGCTATTTTTAGGTACACTGTCTGTCTGTCTGTCTGGTGTGCAACGGTTGAGAGATGCACCTCTGACCGTTTGTTTGTTGCGATTTAGATCGTTGAAATTAGTAATGGTCATGCTTTCTGAAAAGGAGCACCCGAGCTCGAATTACGATAAAGAGTTTAACGACAGGAGGAAGTGAGGGCTTTTTTTCCCCCTACACTGTGTATCTAACCATACTGGCTGTGGAGAGATTGATGGTAGAAAAAACAAAGAAAGAAAGAAAAGAAATTAGCTGAAGAGAAAAGATGGGGAGACATAATGGAACCTTGCGGTTGGTCACCGACTGTGTAGTTTTCATAAAAGAAAAGTTGATTGAGGTCGTCTTTTCAAATGACTTTTCTTTCAGTGTTGGACTATTAATTGAAGTATGCACAGGAAACAGATGTCAATCCAATGAAGGAGGCCTGCCTCCCTTGTACTTGCCACGGCACCCACTAGAGTTTGAGGAGATTGCTGTCCCCAGTACTCAGTCTAAAACCTTCTGGCAACTGACTGAAAGTGAGTTCCCAGTACTTACTCGCCTAGGTAGCACTACAATCCGGGGTGAACCTTGGCCTCCATTAGCAAGCTTCTCCAGTTAGCCCGGCCCTTAGCTAAAGCACCTTCAGTTACGTACTCCAAGTCTGTTGATGTTTTCTTCATCTTGTGTAAGCGTCTTCACCTTTCTTTACTGCGTTCTCCCTTCGTGCTGCACTGGAAGACTCTACGAAGCGGAACATTTGTATCCATCCGCTCTACATGTCCTAGCTATCTTAGACGACTGATGTTTTTCGACTTAATGGATGTCGTTATACACCTCGTAGAGCTCGGCGTTAAGAATCTCCTTGTTCAAATCCAGTCAACCCAAACGGGACCGAAAATTGTACGAAAAATCTTTCTCTCGAAGTGGCCAAGGCTGCCCTCATCCGCTTCAGATAGACTCCAAGCTTCAGTGCCATGCCAAGTAGGCCTGGAATGTTCAGGGCTTTATACTGAATCTCCTTAGTTGTTCGAGATATGGTTCCACTACTGCCTTTTGACCTAAAAAAAGCAGCCGATGTGGACAAAGTCTTTTACTACCTCGAAGTTGTAGCTGTCGAATATGACGTTTGCTCCTAGTAGTTGCACAGACCTGTGTCAGATTTTGCCTCCGATGTTGGTTTGTAGGTTTCGGACAATTCTTTGGAGTATGATGTCACATGCCTGTCTGAATCGTTTTTTGGCATTAAAGGTCTCGCTGAAGCCGTTACCAACTTTGATGGAGCAGCGAGCGTTCTCAATCGTCCTCCTGCACTAGCGAACGAGCTTGACAGGGATGTCAAAGCTAGGTATTGGTCTGTATAGCTCGTACTTTTAGATGCTGCCATATGCCGACTGGCAATGGATGAAAACTTGGTGGGCATCGATATGGACTTCTCGGAGTTTGAAAATCCCACCGCCTGTGGACTGAAACCGCACTGATAGGTGTTCAAACAGTATGCGATGTTCAAGGGACTAGTCCTCTGTAAATGGGGATCCTGTTTCTTATGGATAGAGCTTCCATTAATCAGGCATACACTCGTCTCATGAAATTTCAGAGATGAGTGCGTGCATGCTCTTTACCAATAGATCTCCAGCTACTTTGAACAACTCGTCCTGTTGACGATCAGATCATCAGGTTCGCTCGTGATAAGATGGAATCCGGAGACCTTAGGTATATCCCTTCTTCTATTTATTTGGCAAGTTCTTCGGTCCTTTCTTCGGCCCTTCAAGCTCAGTTCGGTCGAATAAATCTGTCCGCTTCGGACGTATCTTCATAAGGTTGGAAGACGTCTTCTAGATTTCCAGTCCATGTAAACATTTCCACTGCTTCTTCTAGTTGATCTTCTTTTTTCTATAGCGCTGGCGATAGTTGGGCACTTTCTTCCATTTCAACTTCCTGTCTGAAGTAAACTAGTCGTGGACTACGTCCCTTCATTGCCATTTGATCGCCAGATCTGAAAAACTCGATACGATCAGGGATGTTCTTCCGAAATAGTGGCCTGTACGGTGGCCTATATGCTGTCCTACATGTTGGCCAGGGCTCTTCCTCTAGTTTTCGTGCGATTCCAAGTCGATCACCAGGATTTATTCTTGCCAGCCGACTTGCCTCTCGCAAACGATTTTGAAAATCATATTTCTCTATGCGTCACGTAACGTGAAGCTTCATTCGTAACGTGACGTAAAGCCTCAAACGTAAAGTAAATATAAATTTTTTGAATTCAATCTAAAAAGTTGACTCTATTCCTTCAGTTCTTCTTAAACAAAGTAAATAAGGTAAAGCACTTCTTTCTTCCATTTCAAGGCCTTGAGGGTCGATTTGTCTCCTCACAGCAGCACTAAGTAGCCCATTAACCTTCCCTGCCAAGAGGCTTACTTTAACCTTAGTGCAAATAATAATCTTTCCTCCTTTCGTGATGACAAATAGCAACCCTTCTTCTTCTTCAAAAAAAAAACAAACAAACAAACACCAACTGTCATCAATTCACATTCAAACAATTTCTCAGCTCGCAAGGTCAATAAAAAACAAAAAATACGACGCCTCGCGTTGGTGTTTGCTTGCCCTTTCTCCACGCCGAGGGCAAATTATGAAAAATTTACACCCCCTCCCGGTAGCCACCCACTGGCTTTATTCAAAGAAAAAAAAGATGCAGCAGCATCCTTCCAGTTGAGTAATTTTGTCCTTCTATTTGCTCAAAACGCACAAAGGAACCTTCCGGACACAGAAAAAAGGAGGAAAAAAGAACTGTACTCCATTCTAGATCGTAAATCAAATTCAAAAATTCATATCCACCCACCTTTGCGATGAAAAGATACGCGGATTCGTTCCGCGGGTTTCATAGGGGGCGGCCGGCTCTAAACGGGTTGAAAGTTTGAATAATTTCCTCCGTCACTACATGTTGGCACTGTCAATTGGTTTTTTTTGTAAAACGTCAGATACAATCTAAAGTTTTGAATTTAAGAACTGCTCCCTAGTTCTCCATTAAATTTTCCAAGTCCTCGTACCCAACCTCTGTGGTTCTGTTGCTGTGTTCCGCCTACAAATTGACGCATAACAGTGCTGCGTCTGAACTAATTTTCCACTCTGTCAGTGATTTGTTCGGTTGCCCCCTCCGCTCCCTGTTGTGTGTATCTCTATCAGTGTTGTAGAATGTGCGTGGGACTTGGTGTTACGCGGTGGTGACTTTTTTAGTACTAAAACCATACGAACACACACACTAAATGGCTTCGGAGGAAGATCCTTTTGTGAATGAGTTCTCATTACAAGTGACACCAGTTGTCGTCGGGTCGGCGACAATGACGACGGCACACACTCGGTAGGGGGGGGGTGGTTGAGGTTTGACGACACTCATGCAACAGGATGGCAACAGGATGAACGCTTAACGCTTCACTGACATTTTGATAAGGATAATCGATAATTATGTTATTTCCAGGCAAGCCAATGGGGGGAAGAGGGGGACAGTCAATTCCTTGTTTGAATTTTAAAACGGATTCGACTTGGGAAAATTGGGACAAGGACATTCGACATTCTGTGAGCAAGTTAAAGTTTCATGGGGGTTAGGGGTTTTCCTATAGACGAGCTTATTTTAGGATTTTGTTTTGGGCTTCGTTTGTACTAATTTTTTGTTTTCTTTCCTTTCAGGTGAGTAAACATGCCCAGATGGCTTTGCAATGTCCTTCGGAGGATTTGTAAGTAACATTTTTGGATTTTATCTATGAGCTCTTGGAAGGACATCTTTGTTTTGTTGTCAAGGCTGTACGGGTCCAAGGAGATTGTTTGAAGTAATAGCAAGTGTGGGCTTGCTATCAGAGTTCGTATCAAAACTTCGTAGGTCTTGAGCTATTGCAACGTATCCTTTCAAGTCGCTGACGGAGTATCTACTAAATTGCATATTTCCTTCGGATAGGTACAAAGCAGAGGCATGACATGAAGGTCACTTGCGTTCATGAGTATCTAAAGGTCTTAGCTGCATGATATCCCTTACAAAGATCCAGTGATGTCGATCTCTGGTCTGAAATATGCTCGTTGAGACCACACACAAGGTCTAAGATACTCTGTGGCATTCAATCGTTTTTCGTGTGACTTTATGGAAAAAATGTTGCTTTACTGTTACTGAAGGTTTTGTGTACGTGTAAGCATACGACTTAAAGTTTCCAGAACTACATATTTGTAGGTACTTTCAAGTATGCTTAGTTGGCTCCCGATGCAGGGCCCTATATCTTTGTTTCTACCAAGCATATTGCTGCCGGTTCTATGCTGAGCACAGAATGTGTTGATACAATTCTTCGAGCACCAACTGCTCAAGTACGAAGTAGTACTAAAACTAGAAACAATTCCTTTAAATAGTACAAGTCAGTCATGCCAGTAACATGCATGGACTCCGAACCATGAAGTGGACGAACTGGTAACACACTTCGACATGACAACGTTCCTGGACTTAGTTGCTGAATTTTGCAAAATTCTATTCAGTGGTCTATCTTATCCAGCATGGATGGCTAATATAAGAGGGATAGTTCCAACCAGAAGCTCTGCCTTATCTCACAAAGTTCGCCTCTGTATTAAGATCACAAAGATATCCTTCATCCTAGAAAGTACCATCGACAGCTAGCTCCCAAAGCATTGGAGAACATCTACCTCTGGTTACTGTATCCCATATGGCACTTGAGCATTACCGTCTTCGTTCAAATTTCATTCTTATCAATGCTTGTCTATAGTTTCCTCTCTACTGTTCACTCATAGATTAGAGTCTCGTGAGTTTCATACTACAGGTCTTATCACGTCATTGTAGGCACATCAAGGGACCTTTCAACAATCTTTCATGTTCATGGACAAGCCCGCATATCCTACTACCATTTCCAGAGTATCTGTCATTCCCTTAGACTTCCTTTCGTTCTTCAAGTAATTCCTCCACTGATGCTGATGACTTTACTTATCTGCCAAGATGTCTGGACTATCTTTGTATAAAGTGTTTAAAAGTAGAGGACCCAGCACAGAACCTTATGGCATCCCACAGTAGACAGTGTCGTTTGGAGTTTAACAAACATGCATCTCTGAATATATTAGAAGAGCTAAGGAGGTAGTACTGTAGAACACACTTGCTATCCAGTCTAACTAAACCCTTCCATCTTCTCCATAACCCCATTTTGTGTACTCTATCTCCTGACCTGTCCTTGTCTCACAAACCTTAATAAAACACTAAAAGCCTTACGCCATCAATCCCCCTACGAGCGATAGACACAAAATATAACCGCTTTGACACAAATTCCATTTAGAACACACAGTCATTTGTTTGTTTTTTTTTTAGTACAGACATTAAGCAAACAAAATTATACAAAAACTAATTAAAAAATAGAAAATACATGATTCATACATACAATTACCAAAAAGTAAAAGTCGAAAGGAATCCATTTGGCCGTAGAGTTTCGCATCACTCTTTTTTATTGACGCGCGATAAAAATGTGTATACATAGTTGGAAATAATTAAAAAAACAAAAAACAATAAACCAAGTTGGAGATAATTGGTTATTTACTAAGTCATGCAGAAATTGCTTTTCTTGTTTTGTTATTATGGTTTTCGAACCAACAACGCTCAGTCGTTGAACTATGCTTTGGAATTTCAGTTGAAACATACTTTTGTTGAATAAGTCAGTCGAATGAAAGTCAGATTAGATTAGTTTTTATGGTCGAAACAATACCCCGCGATGTTTATAACAATTTAGTACAAATCGGGTAAACAGAGTGGTATCGGTTTATGGAGGGTTTTTGTAGTTTAGTACCAGTTGTGTCTTGAAACACGAAGCATGTATTCTAGTCACGTTTAGCTGGAGAAGTAATTGGGCAGATGAAGGAGTATTCTTTGATTAACCGAGCTTTAGGCTAGGAATACGAACCAACATAGTGAAGCTAGATCCTCGGCTTAGGATACCCTAAAGAACTTGGAATCACTTTTAAGCCTGGCTCCTAATAATTCATGTCAGGGACCTCCATCGTTGGCTGCTTTGAGTTTTTCCTGTGTACTACGTCTTCTTGTTTAAATATTCATTTTGCGTCCAAGCTAGATCCCAGTCTCATGATACAGCGCTTGAAAACACTCCTAAGTCTGGCTTCGAAGATTACATTTGAGAGACTTGAACTCTGAACTAAGTATTCTTGAATGAATTTCCATTTTCTTTCTAAGCTAGATCCTCGGCTTAGGATACGTCTTGGAATCAGTTTCAGGAGCTTGCATCGCTGACTGCTTTCATTGTTTCCCGTGAACTAAGTCTTCATTTTGGTTCGAAGCTAGATCCTCGGCCTAAGATACACTACAAGCCTTAGAATCACTCTAAAGCCTGACCGCGAAGGGTACATTTCAGAGGTCTGCATCGTTGAGTCTTCTAATTCAAATCTTTGATTCTATTGTGTCTGTCTCATGTTAAATCTTGGTCAGGGACATCTCTACGTCTTAGATGGTGAAGTTCCATCTAGATACATATGTATCTCTGACAAGTATAGCCACTGTTCCATCAGGACTGCTTCCACGAATGAACGATTGAATGAAGTTGCGAGATCGACAAAGTAGGGATCTTGATAAATGCGCACTTCAGTAGAATATTTCTTGTTCAATGTACGGATACCATCAGTCGTCGCATCTATCGTAGTTTCAGACTGAATTCCATTATACACCGTGGTGCCATCTACATTACTAACTGAATAAACTGTCAACCAATCGACTGGCGTCCCGAAGAATGCCAATTTCAGTAGAATATTTCTTGTTTAATGCATGTGGTTGGCACAGCAGGATCGTCCGTTGCCGTATCTAGTATTGGTGCTTCAATAAATAGACTGAATTTCGATGTACACCGTGGTGCCATCTACATTTCTAACTGAGTAAACGGTCAACCGATCCACTGGATACACGGTATTTCGAAGAATGTCCCCCTCCGTTGGATATTTCTTGTTTAATAGATGTGGTGGTCACAGCAGGTCCGTCATCGTATCTAACAATTGCGCTTTCCACCGTGGCGCCATCTACATTACTAACTGCTAACGAATCAACTCTATCGACAGGATTCCGACAAATGTCACCTTCTTGTTCAATGTAAATATAGAGTAAAGTAGTACCGTCTGCCGTCGCATCTATCCAACCTATAGTTCGATCCTGAATTGCATAGTATACCGTGGCACCATCTGCATTACTAGTTGAGTAAACTGTCACTCGATGGATTGAATCTCAATAGATTTCCGCTGCAGTAGAATATTTCTTGTAAAAAGTGTGGGTCAGGTTAAGTAAGGTCGTCAGTTGTCGTATCTATCCCATCTATAGTTTGAAACTGAATGCCGGTTCTCACCGTGGCGCCATCTACATTTACTTGAGTAAACTGTCAACCAATATGGAGGTTATTCAGTGTGCGTTCGCTGTCAATTCATACGATGCACCGAATAGAACAAGATTTCGAAACCATTTACTTTTTCCTTCCACCCAACTTCGCAGGTGTGTCGGAACATACATGTGTCCGACCTTGATACCAGTATCTATGCCAGCTGTATCTGTTCCCCAGCCATTACGTAACTTTTGAGTAATTTTCATCATTTTTTTTTCCATTTTTACTTGTTTATCTCGTTCGAGGGAACATTTACTAATTTGCTGCTCGAACGTCTCAGGGTGTCTTATCGGAATTCTCGTCGTTCCAACAAGGAAATGAAACCAACTACTACACCACCCTTATTCGTCAAGGTTCGTGTACACAATTAGTTCGTGTTTTACGAATTGAATTTCCTCGATTCGACATACATACATTTTTAATGCACTACTACCCCTCCCCAAACGAGAAGACACTCGCCTAAGGGTTGCTACTGACTAGGAGGTGGATGGAAGGTGGGTCATTCCTTGGGTCTTTAAAAATTCCATGGGAATCTATTGATTTGATGGAAAAAACGAGTTCTAAACTATTGGTATTGTGTAAACGAAACGAAGCAGGTTACCTACGCCGAATTGAACAATCTAATTAGGGGGTGTCAAGGCAATAAACGTATTTTCCTGTCACGGTGGTGCGGTGTACTAATTACAATCATTTTGCCGTTTCGATCTAGACATGCAAACAAATGCCTTAAGTACTCGTTCAGGCCGCACTCGCAACCCAACAACTTTTCCTTTCATTCAACTACCTGCCCGCCTGGATACATAAATTTCAATTTCTATCCAAGAACCTGTATTAGTCTATGTCTATGGACATTCCGTGGTAATTATTATGTTATCAATTGGTTTAGTTTTTAAGATAGGTGCTGGACCAACCTTAGACTGGCTCTCTCTGGGCTTGGGGCGCCTGAAGGCGTTAACCCGTTTCAAGAGCCATGTGCGCGCACAAATTCACTGCGACTTACAGTGGAAGTGATAATTATTTACACTCATGTACACTGATTACCCAATCCGACGTTTGCGTAATGCCTTTTTTGGTTTTAGTACTAAAAAAGTACTAAAAACAGATTTATCTGGCCGACAACATTGTTGCGACATGTAGAAAATCCAAGGAAACCATTCTGGAAATACCCAGACTGTGGGCAAAAAGTCTGTTTTTTCTCTTTCTCTGCTTTTTTGCTTCACTCTCTGGCCTTAATTAGTTCACTTTAAATAGCGAAAAATAATGGAAAAGGGAAAAACAAAACACGTTGGTTGCATTTATGACGGTAATTTGCATTATTAGTGTTGGTTAAGTGATAAGGCAAGAGTGAGATGGTTTTACTTTTCATTTTGTTTTTTTTTTGCAAAAATAAATTGAATGAGGAAGAGCGAGGAGAAGGGAAACAACTGTCGTGTTACCAACTGAAGGTGCAATTAATTGTCCTGAATCTTTTCCACTGCAGTTCTATGCAGAGAGAGGGGGGGGGGGGGCCGCAGAAGCCTAATGAGATTGGCGAAGAGTAATGAGAGGTGGTTGTGACATGACTTTTTAAAATTTAATTGTCGGGCGGGTAATTAATTTAAAAAAATTACACAAAAGTGACAGGTCAATGGATCATTGGGTGTAGAAACAAAGAAAAGAAAGGTACGACCTGCTTGAGTTATGAATTCAATAAATTTTGCTTGGCTATGGGGCTTGCCGGGTGTTTTGTGCTTTTTTGAGATGAAATTCGTTTCATAAATGAAGGGGACCACCCGTCAGAAACCTTGAGGTTTAACAACAAGCTTTGTCTGAGGCACAACAGCCTTCTATTTGCTTCGATCCCGATGTATCTTAGTCGATGGTTAAGAACTGCTAAGCAAGAGAGAGACTCCTCCTGTCAGTGTTCAGGACTTAGATACCAACAGACCTTCGGACGTAAGTCGGAAGTAAAAATGCTGGTCTCCAGCTTGGTTGGTCAAATCTTCTACACCTGATTGCACTTGGTACAAAGGCGTAAACAGCACTATCAAGTCCCTCTCCTAGGTCTACAAGACCTAGTCAGCTAAATGATGAAAACTATGTTGATCTGTCCCCAGGCCATCGGGCTGTATAGCCATGTTCGGCAACAATAAGATCGTAGAAGCACTGGAAATAAGCAGTTCGTGTGCACAAGCTATCCTTTTACCAGCTCTCGACCGATGAAGAGTCTCTGCCTTCTAATCTTTTCGACTTGGGGCACGTTGCTTTCAATTTTCTACACCAAGCACTCTGTCATCAGAACTCTTTGTCGTCTTAAACCTGCCGATATGACTCCAAGATCATCTTTGGTGGAGGATGGCTAACATATTTTGGTTTCTTAGTCTACATCCACATCTTGATACATCTGATGGAATTCACGGTTATATCTTCCCCTCAATTCGCCCTGCTTTTTCCCTCGAAAGTGCTCAAAATATCCGCTGCTTTCCTGGTTATCATCCAGCACTCGGGTCCATATGAACCTCGTCTTCCTAGCTAAGATGTTTGAATCTTCGGTGAATCTCCACTAAGTTGACATTAACTCCGAGATAGTTACTGTCGCATATAGTGACGTTTTGTGAACATTAACTACTTCGTCTTGTCCTTACTTACTTCCTTGTTCTTCCAAGAATTATGTAAACCACTGACGACAAAGAGAAAGATCCTCTAACCTCCTACCTCTCGATCTAGGGATTAACCTCACTATGGTCACTGCAGTAGTTTCCAAAATTTTAGTTCGTGACTATCACGAGTCATTGGCCATACAGTAGTTGCTTGTTTTCATTGCCTTATCCATCGTGAACACCTGACTAACACTTGCGAGTACAATAGTACAAAAAAGGATGCTCCCATTGGCATATTGGGAGGGCATAGTCGGCAAAAATTCTTCCAAATAAGACAGTAGTGCCACATCTGTGAGAGGATCCTTAGTGCTGCGGCCAAACCAAGACCTTTGCAAATGATAAAATCTTCCTATAGTGTGCTAAAGTCTTGCTTGTGCATTATATCAGTCCTAATCTTTACCAGCCTGGGTCAAGATATTGTTGATCCAAATACATGTAGTACCTCGTCTTCGAATCAAGACTCAATCCCTTTAGTCTTCTTAGAAGTGTCCCTCTTTGCTTGTCAAACCTCTACCCAAATACAAAGTCCCCTAATCGGGCGCCAATTTTTCAAGAATAGTCATTGCCTTGAGAATTTCAAAAACTTCGTATCACACTTAGATGCTACCAACTTCTCCCTACCAACCTATAAATCCAACGCCAAATTTGTCCAAGGTTCCCTTAAAGAATGCCTCCTCTCAAGGATCGTTAGTACTGTATCCGAAGGCCACCTCAGAGGTCTTGCAATGTCTCATTCCATTTGCAAGAAAGTTCTCAAACTTTAACTCGCAGCTCAAAGCACTTTTGACATGATCAGCGATCAGTGATCAGTCAGTTTACCGGGAATCATCTCCATAGTCTCTGAGTGAAAACCACCTGCCTGTTGGGCTTGAAATGTGAAAGTGATCTTGTCTCCTGCTCTCGATCAGTCTGGATCACTACTCTATTCGCATCGATCATGATCATCGCCAGTCAAACCCTTGCAGGTCTTTCGAAAAATAAAGTTAACAAGATCACCTCTTTCACCTAAACTAGATCAGATCACCTACTTACTGGATCAGTAACTCTGATCTCCAGTGTTTCGCAAGATCGTTAGCATCAACCAAAAAATAATAACAAATCGCCTTAATCACTTGCAGCGCAAGGAACTTATTTCATGTAAAAGGCTTCCCAACTCTTGGGCAACAATTCAAAAAAAAATTAAACAATTTTGTGCAACTGATCGTGCCCCAAACGATCGTAAATCATTAAAAATTCAAAAACTTAGCCCGCTCTCCACTCTAAAAACTACCAAAGATGCAACTTTGTTGCTTGGCATTGCTACACCCTCTCTCTCTCTCTATCTATCTGTTTGTCTGCCTCTCTGTCCCTCCTTTAGATACAATTTTGTACTTCTACCACCAGTTTCTTCCGCCTCTTGGTGTACGTGTGTGTACTTGACTTTTATCGATAACAGTTAGTTCCTTGGTGGTTAACTTCTCTTTTTTCTTAATCGATTTTCCCGCTCACTTTTCCGCTTACAGCGGTACATATGTATGATATTCACGGTGAAGTTTGGTGTACTTTTTGTTTTTGTTTTTGACTTCCTTTTTGTCTGTTGCGCGGCGCGCATGCGCATGCACGACTGGTCACATACCAAAGAAGCCGGTTTATTGTAGATGCAATTGCATGGCTAACACTGTTGTATCTTGTTAGCTGTTAGCTGTTGGCTGTTGCCTGAAATATTCATAAGTAGAAAAAAAAAAGAATGGATTTTCAGTTTTAAGGTGCAACAGCAGCAATAAAGTTGGTCATGGGTCATGGACGTAGTTGTTGAGGTTAGATTGCATTTTTGCGGGTAGAAATAAAAAAATTCTTTTATAGAAATCGTGGATGATTAATGTTTTGGGGATAAATGCCGGTAGATGGATGGATAGAACCAGAACCAGAACCAGAACCGGTGTAATGTGTCCTCGTTGGGCGCCAATTTTTTTTCTTTTTTTTCTTAGAAATAGTCGTGAAAGGAGTGGGCGCCGTGGCTCAGTGGTTAGTGCGTTGGACTACGGAGCAAGGGGTTCGAGATCGAATCCCAGTCGGGGAACACCTAAAAGTTTTTCACGGCCCCACCTCTCGCGAGCGTCTGACAAACATCCGAGAGTACAACTGTCTCGAGAAAGCTTCTCAAATAACAAATTGCCCTTCGGACACGGCATTAAACAGTAGGCCCCTTCCATTCGTGTAAAGAATGTAACACGCACAACACGAATGGTTGTGAGAAGCTAGGCCCTGGGTCCCATCGACCTGTAGCGCCAAGTATTTATTTTTTTTTTTTTTTTTTAGTCGTGAAAGGATTTGATATGCTATTGCCAGTTTCTCCTCAGTTGGGTTGTATCTATATGCAAAAATTCTTTCCAATCTGCAACTGATCGTCACCGATCTCAGCTGTTATTTTTCAGATTGTACTGTCCACATGCTGTGCAATGCTATCGTCGACCAATGTATGTAGAAAGTTCTAAACTTGTTGGATATACTAGCCAGCATGGATCCACTTTTGGTTCGTATCTTTTCCACCAATTTATGATACTGAACTTCCAAATTGTGGGCCATTCGATGTGACTCCATTATCCGATGTAAAAATACTTCAACTTCGCCACCGAAGGCCTGGGTTTCCCTCGGCTAATTCTCCAAAAACTGTGATGCTAATGACTACCAAGAAGTATCAGTAGTGAGAGTATATAACCCTGTGGCAGTTCACTTTGCATTTCGAACCCATTTGATGCAAGGTATGAACCCTTTATAGTAACTGAACTATTCCTTGCCAAACTTACATTTTTAGCTGCCACCTCTGTGGTCAGTAGAAGTCAGTATCTCCAAGTAGTTGACGAGATTTAAAAGAGTGAATAGCCGATGATGTCTGTAGAAAGAGTCTATAGGTCATGAGATACTAGTGAGGTCTTTGAGTAAACCTTTTCAAAGTCATGAATTCAAACCACCTGGCATAGGCTCATGCTGGCCAAGCAGCTACTCCTCAAGCAGATTTGGTGATTAAAGCCTGACTCTCATTCAGTGGCTTTAAACTGACCTGAATAAGTCTGCTAAATCTACTTCGGCGAGTGGATATACTTAGACATTGAGTCCAAGCAAATGGTAGACTAGCCATGCCTTGAGAGATTAGATGGAGGTATAGGTATTTTCTAGTAAGCTGAACCCTTCGATGGAATTTCCCGAAACTTTGCATGAGTGTTCCTAGAGGTCTTAGCCAAACAATAATCTAAGCCGTCATCAGATCGAGCGCTATTCTAAGCCCATAGATACAGGTACTGTAAAGGGTGTCAAGTATGCATCAAACTGATTATCCCTGAAAGCAATGCATCCATGTGCCCTAACTCAAGCTGACCCGCTCTCACAGTGGCATGTGTTGAATTGGACTGTCACGTCAAACAGACTCAAGTAATTCAAGTAATTTTGCTTCAACCAGAGCAGTGCCCCTCTCACTCTATGGAATTTCCCAAAATTTGGCACAGACATTCCTAATAGCTATGTTCAGCCAATAACTCAAGCAAACAACGAATTGGACACGATCTCAACCGCTAAATACAGTTGCCGCAGAGTGTGAACTTGAGTCAAAAAAAAAAACAAAACTCCCGACTTATGGGTCAACAGTCACCCAATAAGGCATCCAACTGGCTCTACAACAAAATGATGACCGAATGGTTATCTCTATTTCAGCCAAAATATTCAAAGAAATAAACATAAAACAGATTAGAAAAGCAAAAGCAAAAGCAAAAAACAACTTCATTCGGTCAATGACTTCGTTCTTTTCGATTTTTTAACACCCACCTGCTAAACGCTCTGCGGTATCTGTGATTCACACCCCAACTGTTGGACGATTAATGGCCAAGATACCTTACCCTGCCTACTCCGTCCATTCTACTTTTACTCTTCCTTCGTACTCAGTTCCTTTTTTTCGTTTCTGAATAGAAAGAGACGTTATTACGCCTCAATTTGTCCCACAACCCAAAACCACATTTGTTCGTTGAGGTTTTTTTTTTTTTGACAGCCACAGTGTGACATCAGCCCAAGAGAACAGGTAAAAAAGATGGCGAAAATAAAGAAGAAAAACACAAAACCGACCGACCTGCCTATAAGCCATGATCTACAAAAACAAATCCCATTGCACGTATGATCAGGTATAGCCGGGCTATGTGTTGTAGCTTAGCACCTCTTTCGGTCAAAGTCAAGGTCACTGTTGTCAATAACACGATTGGCGTTTCAGATAAATATGTTATTTCTTAGAGTAATTCATTTTCTCTCTCTCTCTCTCGCTCTCTCTGGACAATTTTATCTCTACGTGCTAATTGCTTGTCCCAAATTATGGCCTGCGAGTTGGGGTTTTCGAAATGCTTTTTGGGTGAGTTAACCTCACTTTTTCGAAAACTGAATGAACCCATCCAAGTCTCCAATGATCAGAGATCAATGATCTTGTATCGAAAAAAATGATTAATAAACTATTAACTGTCAGTCTGACACGCACAGCGAGAGAGGGAGAAAGGGAGAACTAATAATCAAACACGCTAACACAAATTCCACGCCATTTGTACGCATTTTTTTTTTTACGCATAAATTTTTAGTGTCATTGTTGTTGTTGTTTACGCACGAATTATGCATGAATGCGGAGGTTCATTGAACATTGAATTGTTTGTGTGTGATTGTTACCGATTGTTTGTTTAACTGAAGTGTACCATAGTGACTGTTTGCTGAACGTGAGGTGGCTTAGTCACTTTGTACGGTTCGTATTTGCCAGATGTCAGAATCGGTTGACAGATGACGCAAGGACCTGATTATGTACGAGTAGCTAACCACAAATGCAAACTGTCATTGGTTTTCCCCAGTAATCGCTGTTTGCTGTCATATTTTTGTTGTCACACTGGCGCTAGGTGATTTCATTGAGAGTGTCAATTGTCGTGTGTCGGAACGATTTGGAAATGAAAACGGTTAGTGACACTTCTGACAGGTGGATAACGATTGAGTGTTTGATTGAAAAAAAAATTATTTGTTGGCAGCACTAGTGGCATTTAGATGAGGTTGGTTTTCTCTGTTTTAGCTCTACTACTGCTGCTGTCAGATTCCACTTGGTCTCTTGGCAACATCCAAATTGGAACATCCACCCAGTATCCATGGACATACAGCACAGAAACATGCTGAACTAACATCAGTCATCGGTTCTTTCTAATGCCTTGTCAGGTTCTTCGAATTCCCATGCATTAGTAACATTCGCTAGTCTATTCTTTTTCTTCTAAAACTATCTATGGGTCACCTGCCGTCTTAAGGGAAACCTAGCATCTGTCAGGTCGTCGTGAATTTCTCTAGATACTTAGAAGATGGCGAAGTTGTAAACAGAGCCTGAGATAGATAATTTTCATCACGAAAACTGCAGAGAGCCGGCAGTGTCATCAGTCCATGAAGCCCATCTGTCATGTCATGTACGTAGCTATCTGTCGATCGCTTTTCCTTAAGGTTTGACAATTTGTCCCATGTTCGGCATCCATTACCACAAATCGAATACGATCGCTTTAAATTCATCAAAAGAGTCATAATAGTCATTCAGAAATCAAATCAAAGCACACTTCCAAGATCAGTGCCGATCAATTGGTTCGTGATCGTGCCAACAATTGGTTGGGTGTCATGATTGAATTAAATTGTTTTCACACCCCAAAGTGATATGCGCTCGTATATCAGATCCAACGAATCAATATTCTGATTAGTTTCGTAGATTGTTACTTTTGTGGCTAAACGCGATCAGTGAAAGTGTAACTGTTTTGGTTTTTTTTTGTTTCAATGATCGGTGGAGCATTACATTAGACAAAGTTGTCTTCTCGTCTTATGGCTTTAGGAGGGATAACTTTCTTTTTGAAAACTATCCATCAATTTTGGCTCACGATCATAGGCCTTAGGCGGTATGGAAAGTTCTTTAGAAAGGTTTTTTTTTTTCAAATATTCATGCACAGATAGAGACATACATACATATGTATCTGTGAATAGTTTACTAACACGATCAGTGATCTTGGCTGATCCTCATGTGGTGATTTCGATCGTATCGCCTTGCAACGATCGACATTCCTTCCTGGCGCTATAAATTTTAATTCAAACACGCTTTTATCCGCCCATTGATCGCAGTGCAACAATTTACAAAAAAAAAACACTATACCGCTATTTATTTAAATATTTAAACAAAGTCCACACAGCCTGCAGGTGTTCTATGATAGAATTTTTGTATACAAACAGTTGCCATACGCGTCCAAGGCTATTTCTAATCACTTCCACCTTCACTTTGTATCTGCAGATACATATGTAGTATCTCCTAACTGGTTCCACATTTTTATGGCCAATTTCGAATTTAAAGAAATGCGATCAACTAATTTCAACCCTCAATAGTTCAGTTGAGAGATACTTTTTTTGTTTTTTTGTTTCTGATGAATATCTCAGACTTGATCAAAAGACTTTCAGTCTTCATAGGAAAAAACTACAAAAAAAAAGATACAACTCTGTGTATTACCACAATTATTTCACCATTGGCGGCGGTATAATTGCCTGTGATCATTTGTGCCATGCCAACCACACCTCAATAAGAAATTACTTGCACTCGATACATAAAGCAAAACTTGAACAAGACATGAGTGAGAAGATAAAAATAGGTGCCGCAATAGACTTTAACAAAAAAAAAAAAAATAGTAACAGGCAACGGTTAGATGATAGGAAGTGGCATGGGCGCCGTTAATAATTTCGTTGTCTCTGTACTTTTTTTTTTGCAAGACCTTTCGTCGACAAATGAGTATCTAAGTAATGAGTTTGATTACAAAAAACACAGTTGAGTGTATTTTTAGATTCTTTTTCGTTCAAGGAATCCATAGCCTCCAACGAGGTACGAGAAATACTATAGATGCACTCATACCCAACTGTCATATAAAATGTTTTATTCAAAGTTCTTGACTTGAATAGTGTGACATAAAAAATAAAAGACTCGTGAAATTTCCAAATCGAAATTTCATTGACATCACTAAACGGATACCACATAACCAAGCATAACCTTGTATCTTGCCCAGCGCCTCAATCTTGGTCTTAATGATTCACCACACTCATTTACCAGTTTGCAGTTTGTTGCTTTTTTCTATTTTTAATTCCATACAGTTCCGTTTTATCTGTTGGATGGCATCATCACCATTGATTTGCACATAGATTGAAGCATCTCTCGAGGAATGCAAATTAGTTAACTTAGCCATGAAGTTAAGAATATCTACAACTTGGAATTGGTGTCAATGGATATGAAGTCCTCCCTCTAAGTCACTTTCAATTAATCTTTATTACTTAACTGAAATTCAATACTACCAATCGTTAAGAACGGCGAAAGAAATAAATGAACTACAAGTATCGGCACTAAAAAGGAACCCAACGGCACCCCATCATTAATCATTCATTCAATCAATCGAGCGTGTACGTGTGTTACGCTGTCATATACTTCAATTAACTGTTTTTTTTTTTTTTGTGGTTATTCCAAACCCTACTTCATAATTCAGTCAACCATACCAACACGCCGGGGTACACCTGTAATTTAAAAAAGAAATAATAACAAAAATTCTGTAAGGTAAGCTGGCAGAGACGTTCTGTTGTGTGTTGACATCACTTCTTCGTGGTTCGATGATTTTTTTTCTTTTTGTTGCCAAAAAGGGTGTCGATACTTTGTTGAAGGGAGAACTTCAGTGATTATACCGCAGGTAGATTTTCTAGAAGGATGCACAACATAACCTCAAGGTTCAGTGGACTATCGGTTTCGGTGCTTGTTTGAATGGAACGCGTTCCACAGAGCAATAAACTCGAAAGTAATTCAAGTCAGAAAGTCAGCCTCCTGCGATTCGAAGGATCTTGTTGATCAGATACTCATCGATTGAGGTTTTGGTTGTTTTTTCCTTTCAAAATTGGGTTAGGGTTCGATAGTTGCATAATGGAAGTGACGTAAGTTTTGTTTTATGGGTTTCTTCTTTCCGATCGTGATTTTTTGAAGAGGAGGGGAGTTTTCGGAGTGCTTTGGATGCGATGCTCTTGCACGTTGCTTGACTTTTATACTACAAGTGGAGAGAGGCACTAAAATACGCCGTGTCTTTGCAGAGATACAGGTTTCGCTTGAAGAAACTAAACGCTTCTAACGCTCGTCAACTGTCCTGGACAGTCTAGACTTACATTAAGCCGATTTCGTGTTAAGGGGCCCGTCAATCGGACTGAGATCAATGCATTGGCTGTCCTGGACAATCTCTGGGTGTATCTCCGAACCAGACTTTCATTAAGCCGGATGGTGTTAGGAGGGTTTCAAGCCCGTCAATCGGACTGAGATCAATGCATTGGCTGTCCTGGACAATCTCTGGGTGTATCTCCGAACCAGACTTTCATTAAGCCGGATGGTGTTAGGAGGGTTTCAAGCCCGTCAATCGGACTGAGATCAATGCATTGGCTGTCCTGGACAATCTCTGGGTGTATCTCCGAAGCCGAATGGTGTTAGGAGGGTTTCAAGCCCGTCAATCGGACTGAGATCAATGCATTGGCTGTCCTGGACAATCTCTGGGTGTATCTCCGAACCAGACTTTCATTAAGCCGGATGGTGTTAGGAGGGTTTCAAGCCCGTCAATCGGACTGAGATCAATGCATTGGCTGTCCTGGACAATCTCTGGGTGTATCTCCGAAGCCGAATGGTGTTAGGAGGGTTTCAAGCCCGTCAATCGGACTGAGATCAACGTATTGACTGTCCTGGACAATCTCTGGGTGTATCTCCGAACCAAACTTACATTAAGCCGAATGGTTTCAAGCCCTTCTGAGACATACTTACCTCACTTAAGGTTTACCTTCGTTTACTGTGTCCCAAATGATCCCTGCTGAGAACAACTAGAACGCTACTACATAAAGTATGTCATTGCATATTTTCCGGCGCCAAATCTTCACTCTATTTCCAACGCATTCCCATCGAAGATACGCGTCAAAAACTATGCCACAAAAAATCTCATGAAGTCCCATTCCCTCCCCTTCTTAGCCATCATTCCTTTGCTGAACAACAATTTGTCATTCCACGCATTAGGACATGTCCAACAGCTCTACTAATTAGGCAACAAATCATCCAACAGAAACCATAAAAGTATCTAAAACTCGAAACATTAATCTCCAACTTCCAACATATGACACCCATCCGTTGCCATTTTCCGCAATTATAACGTCAAAAACTATCAATTTTCATAATTTACACAACAAATTCAAAAAACAAAAGACCAACAAAACTTTCACCGCATTAAAGCGAGCATAAATCAATGGAAAGGAATAAATCTTTTATAATTGACCTCAACTGATTATTTCACGCAACAATACCCGTCGACTACATGGGAAGCGGAATATAGTTTCGCAAAAGATATTTCCTATTCCTATTCCGACTCGCATTGACCTAGTTTTCGTGATGGTTTTAAGGAATTTTCATGGGTGAACTGTTTGTTGTTTGCAGAAAATTTATTTATAAATCAAAAGCCGTCTTTCAAGGTGGCCAGCCACCAACTGGGTGTGGTGGAGTGGCATTGTTTGTTGTGTGGCAAAAGAATGCTTTCAACGGGTGACTTACTATGTTGCAGAGTTGCACTGGTTTGGTTCAGATGCCAGTGTCATTGGGGAAACAATTGGAACCGAAGGCTGGGTCTGCCGCCTCTCAATTGTTTGGAATAGTCGCTGTAGCTATGATGTTTGTAGGGAGACTTGCACGAACTAATCAACCGAGGAAGGGTGGTCCATCCGACATACAATACTCTCTCCAAAGTGATCTGGAGAGAGCCCGCTAAAACCGTAGAACTCTGGACGTCCAAAATGCCTTCACTTCTGCCAAATAGATATCTATTCTGCAAGCATCAACAAAATCGAAAAACCTGCCACAACTTCTCCTGAAAATGCCAGTAAATTCCAAGATCTTAGGTAGCATTCCCCACGGTTCTGTGCTAGGTCCCCTACTGTTGAAAGTAATGTAGGAGGATGCCCTGAAGCTGACTTTCAAATTTGTTGGTTTTACTGATGATAGTAAGGCAATCAGGATCAGAAACGTATCTTGACGGTTTCACGGAGAATAGAGAACAAGAACTACCCCAACAGATTAGTCTATGACATGAGCCCCCCTCCTGAACCAGGGAGGGGGCGTGTTAACCACTTCGCAGAGGCCGTGGAAAGATACTTTTCCGAGGGTTAGGTCTCTAGTTCTGCTGAGGCTTTTCCTTGTGTTTTGCTATCTAAGTCTATGCTGCTGATTTCCATTCTTCTAGCACGGGCCCCGCTATTAGGTTGTGGACTGTAAGGTTATCGATCAGAAGGGTCAACTGTAGTCTATTGAGTGATAGGATAGTTCATGATCTACCTACGGGGTAATGAATCTAACTCAACGAGGACTTTCTTCGAGTTGAGAACGGCTTTTCCCTTCTTATATCAGCCGTTTTGAAGGCTCGTTGTATGACAGCTTGGTTGTTCCAAGTATTGTTCAGGCCTACATCACTCGGATCTAGTTTCGGTTCCTGGAAAGAATAGTAAAATCTCTGAGACTATCGGACGAGCCTAAAGGTGGGTTTCAACAAAACTCCCATGAACCTGCGATTGCCTGCAGCCGCACGCGTGTTTTCACTTTAAATCCTTTTCCACTTCTGAAGTTAATCCCACAAAACCCACCTCTGACAAGGAGTGGTATCCATTGAGTCCTCAAAAGTATTTGCAAATCTCTAAACCAAAACACACCCCAAATCCACTCCAATCAGTGCAACTCTCTTCTCTTCAAAACCCAGTCTGACTAGTACCGTGTCTATCACTAGAGCATCACAGCACATCACGTCGTAAATCAATGGAGGACCTCTGCTGGAGTGACTCTTCAAAAATGCTCAACAAACTTTACCCAAAATGTATCTACACCACAACAATCAACGAGTATCTTCAGGCAAACAACTTCAGGAGATCAATTGAAGAAGAAAAACTCCAAGTATGCCTCTATCTGCATTTCTACCGATCAATGTGTGGCCTGAGTCATGCCCTATTACATCAGGTAAGTCATCGTTAGCAACTGACTTATGCTGTCGTAGCTGGGGTACAAGGGAGCACGGCCAAATGAGCTACGATTGTGAAGCTGACTTCATGTCTCATTGAGGTCTCGAGAGCATCGCTTAGATCTGTCTGTGTGTGTATCTATGAGAATCGGTAGGAAACTTGAAAGTTGCAAGAAAAAAGAAAGAAAGAAACAGAGAAAGCACAACACGAAAGAATTCCCTGGTAACGGTTAAATCCGGGATGGTGTGTTTTGTAACCGTAAAGAGCTACCTGGCGACAGAGGCAGGCACGGTTTGCTGGGTCCACCACCACCACCACCACACCGACCGGTGAGATGTGGGTCTCAGTACTCAAAGAATGCGCATTCTTTGGGTGAAGGGAAAAACTTTACAAAAAACTAAACGTTTTCTCCTCGCCTCAGCCCAGCGAAAGGAAGAGCTCTTCTGAGGGTGGTGCTCTTGATGCTGGTGGCGATGGGGCACCGAGGAAGAGGAGTGGGTATCCACCAGCAACATCAATCGCGATTTGAATCTCTCCACAGTGAGTCTCATTCATTTTAATTTTCTCGTCTCTCTTTCTCTTGACACTGACATTGGGACCCAGAATTGCATGGCATCGCTCCCAACGCTGTCCAACAGCCAAACCGAAAAAAAAGAACTCGATTTGATAATTTATTGACGCGAAATTAATTTCTTTTTCAAGGCGTTTTTTGCATTCGAAAATCTGTCTACCTACGCTGTATCTTAACAAAAAAAAAAAAAAAGAGAAAGGTTTTCGCAGTTTTGAAAGTCAAAATTCCACGCAACAGCATTCCGTATGGGGACTGTACGTACGGAGAGTAAAAGGATATTTATGCCGTATGCGGCGGTACGTCGGTACGTCGGTACGTATGCGTGCGGAGGGAATACGAATAGCCCAAGTCCAGATGACCCAGATACTTTGGGGCGTTAAATAAATATCGGGATTGCTGTTTGCGAAGTTAATTTACTGAAGGTTTCGTAGGTGGAATTTTAATTTTTTTTCTTGTTACACATACTCGTAGTAGGTACGAGCTCACTTCTGTCAGAAAACCATCCATAAGGGGGTTTGGGTTTGGACAAATTATTCCAGTCAGCTGGAAACGTGTTGGTATGTCGTAATGGATGTAGAGCTGTTGAACTGGATTTTATATTTAAACTGACAACAGTCACCTTGTAATTGCTTTGATTACTGAGTCAACAAAGTCAGTAACTCTTATGCCTTTGGGTCGTCGCAGTGAACTCTTATCCTGACAATGAGTTGCAAACAGTGGGGAGGGCGTTCCAACCTAGTATTTCAAGAAATAGAATGAATCTCAGTTTCAAATAATCAGTTTCCACTTCTGACACCTCAATCTTTCAGTTCCTAATCTTTCCCTCTGCTGTCGATCCTTATTTGGTATTCCTTTGCACTTCTGACACATGGACAGCTTTTCGTAGATATCCTACTACGCAAGGAAGTGTTAGGTGAGAAACAAGGAACCACTTAACCTTGTATCTTGACTTGTTATAGTAAAAAATACTTCCACTTCTGACAGTTAGTCTTTCACTTCTGAAACTGACACTTCGTAGTATGGATCTATGCCAATTTTTGGGCAAACATGGGTCTGTGGCGATGCGATATTTTTCTACTTGCCTACACACGAATCTAAGCATTGATAAACATTCTGTATGACTTTGCACTTCTGACACATTGAATACTTTGCGTTGGACCCTACCTAGGTTACATACGAGTTACAAATCGGCTTCCACTTCTGACACTTATTCCTTCACTTCAAAACGCCGCTTTTCACTTCTGACGCTTTCTATTGATATATGACATATGAATAGCTCGTCGTAGATCCCCAAGTACGTACAGAAATCTTAGGTTTACTTGGTACCAGTAATATACAGTAAACAATTCTTGCACTTCTGACACTTTGTACGAAACTTGAAAGAGGAAACGCACACTTTCGGGTGACAACACTACACAAACACTTTTAGACTAAATATTGTTCAGTGCTTTGTAGAGTCTGATGCGCAGCAAGAATTTACACTTCTAACACTTGTTGTGGGTAGTCTCAATGGGGGCTCGGACTCCGTGTACTTTCATGATATTTGGTGAAACGTTGCAGGGAATTTGTTCGGTAATATGGTGAAATATATCCCGATCGTCTTCCCCTGATTCAGAAGCGTATCAGGAGTCTACCTTTATGTGACAAGACTGGTGCATTGTGCTCTCAGAATTGCTCTAGATACATACATCTGATGGAAGTCTTTAGTTCCTTAGTGTACAGTGTACAGTCCAGCTGGAGTTTTTGACAACCACCTGTCATCCCGAAGTGACAACTAATATGCCTACACGGTACAATGCCACTAGTCACGCTCAAAACTATGCAATCTCTCTCTCTCTCTCCGCCTCAAATCTGTCCCAGTTTCGCATTTACATAACCTTAACTGAATGGCTTGCCTTCGAAAAGCCCATTGGTAACCAATCTCTTGACAGCGCCTTGCAACCAATTTCGAGATTACCCATTGAGTTGAGTCGCAAGCGTGTAGCCAATCTTATCTATTGAATCTGATAGCCTATCCAATTTCATTTAAAAGCCCCCAGTATTGTGTAATATCTGCGCGCACACACGTCAGAGGAGTGCTCTCGAAAAACTCTCCAACGCCACCTTAAGATAGTGCTTTCTGCCTGTCTGTCCGCATGTGTGCATATTCTTGATTTCTATACTCCACATTGGCTCCTTTCTACGGAGTCGTTATCGTTAAAATTGCGAAAGCAAAACAACAAACAGAAAAAATTAAAAAAAATATAATAATTATAAGTGCATGTCGATTGGCACGTGTAGTTTTTTCCAATCATTTTCAATCATTTTATGCAGACTATGGCGAAATTCTGGTTTCATTTTTGTTTTTTTTTTCGTATTTTCCTTTCGACTACAACTTGTGCGCTATTTAGGTTGAGTAGTGAATGTCTATCTGTTTTTTTTATATTTTGAATGCGAATCAGACGGAAAGCAGATTCCGTTTTTAGGAGAGCCACCTCCCTGGATGGTATACGTCCATCTGTCCAGGGATGTACAGTGCACTTTTATCCAAGATTTCTAAATTTAGATAAAAAATTTCTGACCACCATCGCATCTCGGGAAAAAAAAAGAGAAAATTTTCAGCAGAAAATGAAAAATGAAATTAAATTGCGATGCGGTTCGATGCGTCGTGTGGCCGAAAAAAATGTCACTGCTTTGTTTACTATTTGTTTAAACGTTCGTTTCTCGCGGAGAGGTCCAAAATTAAATCTATTGCGCAATGGTTAGGGTAATAAAGGAAAAGAAAACAAACATTATTTCCGCAAGGTCTCTCTGGATTGGTGTTGATCTGGTAGTTTGAATAAAAATTGCAATCAGCCACCTTTGGCTCAAATTTGCGGTGCTAAATGGGCTTAAATTAGATGAAGTTGGTTCCAATTGAAATGCGTATGTACTGTAATGTGTAGCGCACATAATTTTGCTGTCGTCTAGTTCTAAGTAGTTGTCCTAACAATGGACAGCATCAGGCAATCAGTATCTATAGTACCTACCTACGAAAATATGGGACTTATCTTCACTCTCCTTAGTAAGATCAATAGTTCTTGTCCAAGGGCTACCCACTCGTGCCTCAGTTTGTATAAATAGATTCAAAGTATGACTGTCGTCTTCGTGGTATAGAATTATCCTCAGTTTCTTGACTCTTTCTGGTAGGCTCGAGGCTTGGTCAAAAGAATCTAAGTACAACACCAAGATATCTGCTTCTAAATTGCCCTTCTCTTGATCCCCTATTCCTAATCCTTGCAAAAGTAAACAAAGTCACGTAATCCCTGATCTTGAAGGTGCACACAATCGCACGATGACCGTCACAAAAAAAAAATCCCGGTGAATGTATACAGCCTTGTGGCTTCTCACACCAGTCAGGTTGTATACCGATTTTTGTAGTATTTTTCCAAGAGAACTTCCGAAAGACATTAAAATACTTCTTGCCAACATAGCCATACCACAAATTGTTATTTAGGGCCCTCATCACTTGACTTTAAAGACGATCGTCGTCTAAACGTCTGCTCCATCGATAGTGTCTGAAAGTTTTGGGATTACTTACCGCAAAAGTTCATTCGTCAATAGTTAGGCCTAGACGATCAGAATTTTTAACGATCTTTTTGTTTTAATATATTGTCCCACGTGATGAGGGCTCAGATTTGACGAGGATGCTTCCCGAAGTCGATAGACAATGCCAGACATGACGAAGGGTTGAAATCGACTAGAATCTAGCAGAATCTCCTGGGATTTTCAGAGTTAGACTCCTTAGAAAGAGAGACTACTTACAAATCTATCTTCTAGTGGCACCCCATTCGTAGAGAAAGACGGAGAGTTTTGATTACTATGGGCCAGCAGATCCTTCAGCAAAGCAATGCATTATCGTGAATAAAACAGGCCCAAGATGGTACCCCTGTGGTACTTCTTAAGAATTCATTAACAGATTAGAAGAACACTCCTTTTTTACTAAAATCCCATCCACTTGATAAAAAAAAAAAAGCTTATACGCCATCAGAACCTCAAAGTCCCTGCCTTTTCTTCTCATTTCTTACTCTATCCGTACATCTTCTTAGGTAGATCCTACGACCTTAAGTTCGCAGTGCTCAGTTTTTTTCTCTTGGCACTCTTCCCTTTTTTTTTATAGTTTTTCAGCCTCTTATAAAACTAATATTCCACTCAGTCTCATATCTACAATTTTTGAAAGCAATACCATTCCAAGAAGAACTAACAAATTTTTATTTTCTACTTACAGTCGGATACCCTAAAACTATCAACAGATCCGGAAATGACAGATTGGTTCCTAGAGCGTGATGTCAAAATTCCTGCAGTCATTCTAAACGACAAACTAATATCAGATGCATTACTTGGCACACTTCCCATCAAGTCAGAGCATTCCTACAGTCTTAATTCAGATGGCGATTCAATGCCAGACTCGCCGAAGAGTCTACACACAAAAATGGATGGTAAGTTGTTTGAAACACAAATCTCATCGTAGACACATACATATGTAGAATTAAGTTTTGGGTTTCTGATTTTATAATTCAATCAGTTTTGTTTCTAGCGAGCTTAAACGGACCCTAAATGTTAGATTAGCTCGTTAAACCTATCCAAATCGGACGACTTGTCAAATATTCACCTCAAAGTAGGCAGTGTTACTGGTATACATTCGAATTCAGCTTCCATTTTAGTTGTAGGTACTGTCAACTTTGACATTTGCCTCACCATAAACTTTCTGTTAACCAAAACAAAGTAATCATCGATTTTCAAACATTAAATCAGTGTACAGCAGCCATATTTGACATTCACCGTCACTCAAACAGACATTTTGGATTTTTACATTTAAATTAAGGAAATGAGTCCACTTTTTCCGCGTCTCTGACAAAACCAAATGAAATTACCACTTTAGTTCTACTCCACACACAAATTGCGTCAATTAGTCTGGCAAAAAAACAAAACCCGCCACATACGTAGTTCGACTTATTAACTTTGCACTTAGACGTCAATGTCAAATGTAAATATTAGATAAACTAAAAATCAATTAAGGCAATATGTCACACTAAATTGTAATGTTCTACATTTCCTTTACTTCTTTTTACTTTTTTTTTTTCTGTTGAAACAGATTATTAAATAAAAACATTTACATAATGGCTGTCATTTGCCTGTTTGCTAGTAATTTTTCATATGACAATTTGTTTTATCGTTAAAGTTTGGTTTTTTTTTTTTTATGTCATTACCATTTGTTTAAATATTATGCAATCAGTGTGGAAATTTATTAAAACAAGTGTTTCGTTTTGAAATTTGTCTTGCGTCAAATAAAAAACGTTTTTTTTTATAAAGTTTTGTTATGACGACATTCACTGTATTATCGACCCATTTTGAGGTATTATTTCATTCTCACAATCCATCTGCAAAATGCATTCAATCATATCGTGGCCTTTATGTCTTCCGATGAAGAGAAATAGTTTTCAGATCACATCGTGAAAGTTACTACATAAATCGATTACGTACGAGAGTAAGCATAACTTTATATGGCTTTCTTTGCAATTCCTACACACAAGCACCAAACAGTGGAGACTTCACTTCTGACATTTATTTGTTAGATGTGAAGTTGCTTGCGATGGTGATGATGTTGATGATGTTGATGATGTTGATGATGATGATCATGATGACGCTGATGGCGATGATTATGATGCAGTTGGAGTCGTCTTTATTATTTCTTTTTGTTGTATTGCATAAGATATGGATAATTCCTTTAAACTATAAAAATGTCATCTTAAAACGAAGAGAAGAGAAGTAGAAAGAAAAAAAAAATTAAACAACGTACGTGCTACTTGCATTTCGAAACAATCACTGGAACGGTACTGGGTAAATAATAATAAAATTTTGAAATAATAAAAATGAGGTTAAGAACAGCTGCCGCTGCTGCGTTGATGCTGTACCCGCGTCGCGACTATTGTCAGTTAAAGGCTTTTATTTACCTAAATGTTCAATGAAAGGAGGATTAATATCCGAAGGTATCACTGGTAGTTAATCATTTTTTTAGTACCTATGTTGTTTCGAAAGAGAAAAAAACATCGAAGACAAACATGTTTACGACAATACGGGCTTCTATGTAACAACTTGACAGTTGATTCAACAATGTTTGTTTATTTTTGAGTTCTTGCGTAAGGTTATCATGTGCATGTGGGAATTGACAGTTTTATATTCTGTTTTATTTGTTTTTATCGAGGGATGCTGCCTGCTGAACGTGTTCTAAGTCGTCTGTGTCGCTCTCAGGCACCGATAAAGTATCCTTGGAACTGGATTCGAAAGTGCTTACATGGTCATTAAGAATATCAAAAACATTGACAGTTGAGTTTATGAATTCTGCTCTGACTGACAGTTGATGTCGGTCGTTGACATCCTCGATGACATGTGTCACATTTGCACACTGACCACCAAATCTATCTAAGCTTACACCCTCGCCTCGAATGACGTAAAAGTAGTACTAGTATTGTTTTTTTTTCGTTTCAAAACAAAAAGATAAGATAAACTCGTCCCTGATGTAACTTTAATTATGTGAATGAATAATTTTCTTCGAAGTGGCACCAGCGCACTATCGGTAAAGAAATCAAAGTTGATATATTTTCTTTTTTAATTTATTACTATCTCCGTTGTTATCTATATCAAGTGTTCAAATTGAGTCAAGAACATGCACAATTCTGTATTCAGCGCGTGCTGAAAATTCATAAAAACTTCATTAGATGCCGCAAAAGTCGAGTGGAGATAAGGCGGGTCGCTTCTTCGGTTATATTGCTAATGTTATCTAGTAAGACTAATAATATCCGAAGAAATAAGAAGTTATCTGATATATTCAGCAAATAAATTTTGAACAGGTGTTATCAATTGATTTATAAAAACAGAAAAACATAAGAGGGCTTTGACGGTCCTTGGATGGTACCGGTGGCAAATGTCGGTATCAATCATTTGCTGAAAATGTGATTGTAAGCAGTGCGCTGAATGTAAACAGAAAACATTATGTCGTCTAGTTTTTCTATCAGACTCAACCTCCTTTTAAGTTGTCAAAGAATACTTTAAGTCTTTTCTGACCTTTGCCCTGACATTCAGAGAGTAGATGTCTCCCGGGACTTGAAGGTTACTACAGTATCTGCATGTATCCCTAGTCACATGACATGCTTCCTCAGAAAGCAATGGCCAGGGAGAATCTCTACCCTAAGAAACCTGCTTAGTTTCATAATTTTCTCATATCTTCTCCGGTCTAACATAGCCTACAAGGACTTAGACTCTACATGCCCTCCGTGTCAGCCGTCAGATCGTGGGCGCCGTAGCTCAAAAGGTTAGTGTGTTAGACTACCGAGCAAGGGGGTTCCAAGTTGGAAAGACCTTTCCGTTAATGATACGCACAACACCCTTGGTTGTGAAAAGCTAGGCCCTGGGTCCTATCGACCTGCTGCGCCAAATATTTGTATTTCTTCTAGCCACGCAGATCGGTGGTTCTACACATCTAACTGTGTTGCTTTGTGGAAGATCTGATCCTCTTTTGGCCAGATCGTCGGGCCTTTCGTTCTGTTCGTCCTATTCTGACACGGTTCTGCGTACATTATGTACTGATTCGAGCATCCTAAGTTCAGCTTCACTATCACTGCAGATGTGGATATCTTTGCCAGATATTGATGCCATCTCTAGTAATTCCACAGCTTTAGCTGGAAACTCTGCATGAAATGTAGTGCATGTGTCTAAAAGTCTCAGGACTAACCATCGGGGTTTTGAAAACGTCTGTGTATAGTGCGATCTCGATTTACAGAAGGACAGCTTTTCTCTGCCAATCCTCTCTTTCCGGGTATATTACTTCGAATGGTGTACCGCACCCTATGGTACCGAGGATGTCATCCAATTCATCAAGGAGTCCTACATCAATGATGGGGTACCTCTCGTGACGGGTTTCCTAATGGAACCCAAATCCAGTTGGTAATACTGTATTCGATATTGAAACCTCACAGAGCGCTTTTGTTGGCACCTCACAGCTGCATAGAATGGTTCCTTCCTTAGGTAAGGTCTGAGTAAGAGATGTGCTGATGAAGCCCTGAGATACTGCTCAACTGGGGAAAGGCTTCATACGATTCCTTCGCGATTAGTACCCAGCTCTTCCCAGACTATGTTTCCTCGTCCACCCAGCAACCATCGCACCATCTTAGACCTGTTTTTTGATTCTCTGATCTGATTGGCACAAGCCACCACAAAATGGAGGCCTTATCACACATCATGGAGGCTTTTCGAAATACCCAGTCGACATCGATCATCAAACATGAGTGGAAATTTTTCACCAAAGACAAGATGTTAATCTGCGATCGCATTTCGATAGGAAAATCAATTAAAATTTCAGACTTACCAAAAATTTAAATATAATCAACTCAGCCGTCTCGCTGATAACTCCTCCTATCACAGGAGCCATTCTTCTGTCGTCCAAATGGCTAATTATTTAGCCAAGTACTTGAGGCTATCTCCAGATCTAACCAAAGTTAATATATCACAAACACATTCCGGAGCGCGCATTTGAATATGTCACAGAGTGTACTCTACACAGAGAGAACAGAAAGAAGAGGCAATATGGGGGAGAACGGTTTTATTTTTCGTTTTACTTAACCAAGTCACGATTAAAACCAGAATTGTTTATGGCCGAAACGTTAAAATGTAACAACACACACGCACATGAGGGAATGCTATCTGTTCTTTTATTTTCTTATTGCAAATAATAAGCTTGTAAGCGGTTACTGCCCTCTTTCTTTTTTTTTTCTTAGCAAAGAAGAGGCTGTAAGCATTCTGATGCTGTGGCTACAGGGCATCAAAGTAGAAGGAAGGTAATTGAGTGATGAAATTTTCGCAAATATTCATCATTACCGTGAAGAGTTATGATGGGATCAAGGTATTTGCATTTATCTTATGATGGGGGGAGAGCATTCGGCAAGAAGAACACGCGTGCATGCGTGTTTTCGATGTAAGCCATGGTGTAGGGTTCATTTAGGCTTAGAAACCATTGCAACGGAGGTAGTGCTTACAATATTCTTCAAGTTTTTTCCAATTCAGCGGCGTATCCCTTTATACTAAAAACTCAAATTCTCTTTCTAGATATGGACGACGAATGCTATCCTGCTATACCAATGAAAACGGCGACTAGCAATAGCCGCCGGCTATTCGAACCAACACACATGTCATCAATGATGACTGGCAGCGTTACAGGCACACATTCGACACTGTCCAGTAGTAATCCAATGCTAACAGCAACATCCCGTGTCGGCACAATTAACATCTCCAACGGTTGCAATAGCACAAACACATTCAGCCTGTCCAACAGCAGCGGCAATATTAATCATAAAATCACCAGCACACCACTAACACTAAACCTGCGCTCAACGAAACAACAACAGCAACAGCAGCTCCTTCAAATCCAACAACAAGCGCTAGCGACAAGCATACGAAATGATAGCGTTTCGACATCAACCTCCTGCTCAGACATCGAAATCGATGAGACCTGCATCAAGGATGAACCGATGTCGCCAGAGTCTAGCTGCCCGCCAAGTCCTAACTCGCAGGTCTACAGCGGTGGCCTGAGTCTAAACATGGCGAACATGGCTGCGTCCACAAACTCAGACCTCGTCTTTGAGCACAAAGTAAGTTACTCTACTTTCCAGTACCGATCCTGATGCTATAGTTTCCTTCTTTTTGGTTAGAATGGTTCCCTTCAACTTACACCAGCCTCACAGAGTCTCCTGAAGTCGCAACAATATATATTTGGCAATTCAGGACAAAACATAGTCATACCAAAAGTCAACATCAAAATGGAACCCTCTCAGCAGAGTGGACAAGTATTTGGCTTGCCACCAACACCGCCATCATCGTTGCCTAGCGACGAATCCGAAGGGAATCAGAGTCCTGAACATCATTTGGTTTCACCAATGTCACCGCCTGCACAACAACAAATAAATCTCTCATCGCCAACAGGATCTGCAGCGACGGGAGGCGCACCAACAACAACCTCATCCACACCCACATCGCGAAGGAGTACTTCTAGCTCACACAGTGCATCCAGCTCACCTGCCTCGCATGCTAGTGGCTCATCAAGGGCGTACAGCGGATCATCGACCAGGCAGCCGATACACACGCCATTGATCAGCTCACAACCGGTAAGAAACTACATATTTTGAACTTTTACTTTCGCACAACAACATGGATGCAGCGTTTGATAAGATTTTGCTTGGTAACAACGACTTCAATGGAATTCAGCGGAAAATATTGAACTTTTACTTTCGAAAATGTCAACAACTTCTACTATGCAAATGTCATTCCTATCAGTAAAGCAATTCAGCAACTTTTCAAAGTTTATTGAGAAGGAAATTGCATTTTCTAGATCTGCACTGTAGATACCGCGTTGCGAAAGTTAATTGAATACAAGTTTGCCTTAGCAATGCTTGTTTGCTGACATTGATTGATGTTACCGAACTGTATTCAGCACCATTCAGCACAGTAAGATATTTCGTTCTAATTTGAATTTTTTTTTTTGCTTTTCTAATTGCAGAAGGGATCAACTGGCACGCTAATGCTAACTGAGGAAGAGAAACGCACATTATTGGCCGAAGGCTATCCGATCCCAACACGATTGCCACTTACCAAAGCCGAAGAAAAGTCATTGAAAAAAATTCGAAGGAAAATCAAAAATAAGGTAAGAGGCTAGTTTTCGATTTCCCTAACAAACGCATGTCGAAAAATTTACAAGAAAGTATCTGCGCTGCAAGGGTTTAGGTTGATTTCCTTGGCTTTAATCCCAATCCGGTCATAGGGTCTAGGTTGGAGCTATGCAGCTATGAAGCTAGCTTTGTGGTATCCGATCCGATTGACGATCACAATGATTCCTTTTGCTTTCTCTAAGGCTTGCTTCTTACTATAGAGCCGCTCACGGTCCAATCATGCCCAATCTTGACTATAGTCTAAATGCGCTCCTTGTAAAAAATGTAAAAGTATCTGACTAGCGCGAGAGCGAAATGTGAGCGGACCGTGAAGGACTCTATAGTGTGGAACAAGTCTAAGGTGACCATCAACGTGATCATCACTTCGCGATCATTTTAGAAAGAACTCACAGGGTGCGCTAGGATTGAAGAGGATTCCACTCCTGCCTTTCCTTAGCTTTCTGATAACCTAGCCTGGTTCTACACATGTGCTGATCTTGCAGTTTAAACTTTAAAAAAATGAAGGCGCTGTGTGGGAACTCCCTCAAAGTGGTGATCAAGTGTACGCCTGTTTCTTCATATCTAATGCCCATAGCAGGAATGACAAAGCATACTATTTTCTTGAATTTTTTGATCTGAAGTATGCTCAAGTGTACCCTTACTTAGGAGGCACAACAGTCAGTGGTGATCCCATAGTTCAGACTCCATTGTCTAAATGCAAAATACGAACCTCGACTAAGGACGTAACTGGCTTTTGAGCAAGTCTAACCCTTTCTTACCTTTATTCGCAGAATGATAGTCTTTTAAGCAATAAAACTTTGCAGTTTATCTGGAACCTTAGCTAATTGCCTTGAACTCCAAGGTGGTTTAGTTCCTCTTCCACTTATTGAACATATGCACCTTCCTTGTAGCCTTTTAGCTTTGCTGTCAAAGTGAGCCTATGGTTGAAGTGGCTTCCAGGTTAGAACACCAGCGCACTTAGTGCGTAAGAGACTATGCTCATCAGAGCGCTTAAATCGTTAAAGAGGAAAGCTCCTACTGCAGGTACAAAGGCCCAATCTTGTGGCATCTTTGTCTATAAGACATTCTCCCATAATGACACCTATTCTAATGTCTATGTGCAGTCGAATTCTTAGAGCGTTTCAAACACTGTTTTGGCCAAATTTGCTTTGTCGCTAGGAATCTTGGTCAACTTGGATCGACAGGATCTATCCCTAAGTTGCCTTTATCCAGCAAAATAGGGAGTTCATCAGCTTTACAATTCTGTAGGACGTCACTATCTCCCGGCACCCAATCAAGATGATCTTTGAACTACTCAGCCATTGACAGTCTAGACCTACTACAGTGAATAGAGGTCGATTCTAAGGATTTGATAGCTGCTTGACTGTCTAAAAAGAAGCAGATATCCTTAAGCCCCGATAAGACCTCTTTAGTCGCCATAATGGCCGTCCGGAACACGCTACATTGACTTGACAGAAAGGAGGAGATCTTACAATTATGACCAGCAACACCGTCCTAGTTTTTCAAACCGTCACTGTACTCGAAGAAGTGAATCGAGTCATTCTTTAGAGGTCTAACGATGGTGACAACGTACATTTTAACAATCTTTAGACATCAGGTGTTGTTGTCCGTGTTTTCGAAAGAGATTTTGTTCAGAAAGGAGGCGTGGCCATATTCTTTTCTTGACTGTACTTGGTGTCGTTTTTTCTTGCTAAACATGTCTAGGGGTATCATGTCCAGAGCCGCAGAGAACCCCGCCTATGCACAAAGACGCTGTACGTTACGCTGTCCACCAGAGAATCACACAGTATATTACTTTTATGACCGAAATGCAGAGCCAGTGATTTTCAATAGCTTTTTTGCAAAAGAAAAGTGCAACTGTGGGGCTTTCTTAACTCTATCTTGAATGTCATGCCATTGTCATCTTAAACTCTCTATCTGGCTCTGAATTTTCTACAGCCAGCAGGCCTCAACCGTCAAACAGCTTTTAAGCACTCTGAGACATCGAGATCATCAGTTCTTCCATCTCACTGTAGCTCATTACCACCACCAATCCCTGCTTTGAAGAAGTATCCCTGAATCTAGGTAGGACCCAATAGATCATGACTTCCTAACCTAAATAGTTCTTGCTAGAGGGCTTCTAATTTCTTTATTTTATTTTTTATTCTCATTTCCAGATATCTGCACAAGAAAGTCGTCGAAAGAAAAAGGAATACATGGACCAACTGGAGCGTCGAGTCGAAATCCTCGTCACCGAGAATACCGACTACAAAAAGCGAGTAGAATCACTCGAAGAATCCCACACCAGCCTGCTCAGTCAACTGCAAAAGCTACAGTCGCTCATTAACAAACAAAACGCCAAAAAGGCTTAAATGCTCAAGTCTCCAAAACAGAAAACAAAAAACACCAACACCAACCCCTGCAACAACAAATCAAAATCAAAACAAAAAACTTCTCAATTTTTCTAAAATCAAAAAAAAAAAACAAAAATATCCCTAAGGACCCCTGAGAAACTAAATAGTATTTACAACAACACACACATAACGACAACAATGTAAACTACATACATTAATTTATTGCAACGACCAAATAGACAAACAACAACAAACATACAAAAAAAAAATTAGTAAAACAATAAAAACAAAAAAAAAAAATCAAAATCAAAAGCACTAAGTATAAACATTCCATCCAGGAAACAAAAAGGCTAACAAGGACACCTAGTATGTCTCTAGAAGAAAACAAAACAAAAAAAAAACGAAAAAAAAGGTAAAAAACATTCCAATTTATTTTTTAAATTTACGATATTTTTTTAAAAAATTTTCATTTTCAAATAAACTAAGAGAAACGCGTGCGTGCGCGTTTCTAGAGAGAAAAAAGCAAAATCACTTCGCAAAGTGTTGTACAAATATCTTTACACATTTATTGTTCCAATTCTACAACTTAAAACAAAATATTTAAATAAACAAATAGCAAATAAAATAAATCTATATATATTTACACATTTAAAATTAAAGTTTTGCTTGTTTTTCATAAACATATACATAAATATATATATATTCTGTGTTTTTGTTTTTATTTTAAATCATGACAAACGAAGGAAAACAACATATATTACCATATATGTTCCAATAACGATTTATTGCATACATTATTAATTGTCTTGTTGTATAAGTGGCTGTAAATTTAATTAACTTTAAGTGTTAGTGGTAGTATTGATTATTTTTTTTTTTTTATCTAAGTTTCTGTACCTATCGAACGAATAGAGGAAATCCGGGAAAAATTGCAATGTTTCTATATTTTTTTTTGTTTTTTTGTTTTTGAAAACAGAAAAATCGAAGAAAAAAAAATACTTTTAGATGAAATTTGTAATGAAAAACTTAAATTTATCTGTCTTTTCGTGCAATAAGTTTTTTTTGTTTTTTGTTTAATTAGTTTAAATATGTTTCTGCACTTTATAGTCAATTTTTTTATAGTTTTTGTTTAACATTTAATTTTTTATTTTTCTTTTTGGGTTTGTTTGACTTGTGAAAGCACGAAAAATAATTCTATGATCCTATGGAGTAGGATGTCGAAAGAATATATTTAGGCTGAGCAGAGGCTTTTAGTCAATTTTATATTTTCCAATCAACACATTATGTTTTAATAATGTTCGAGTTTTATGTTCGAGAGTTGGTGCTGAGCCAAAGGCGAAGGAGTCATTCGTTGATTCATAGATTCATAGGTCTTTTGTTTCATTTGAGTTCAGGGAAACCTATTCAGATTAGACCCAACTTGGTGTCATCCACTAAACCGTCCAATATAGAATAGAACCAACTTGAGGTCATCCACTAAGTGGCTTCCGATTGTACTATTTATGTCAATGGTCCAGCAGATGTTTCTTGAGCTTCTAAGCTTGTATGCATGTAGACCTTTTGGCCTCAAAACTTACCCAGAAGAAAACCCTCAAAAATTGATCGGTGTGGTCCATTCTAAGAGTCCTATTGTTACTGGCGATGTGAGAAACTAGACTGCAATAAGCTAGCTAAGTGAAGCTTCAACTTTGCAATATGCATCACTTAATTGCATCAGAAGTTCAATTCGACTTCTTCTTGAGTGCAAACATAAACTCTAAGGTTTCATTCGGAGGATTGAGTTCGGCCTCTTGTTGGGCGCCAATAGAACCAAGTCCACGTATATAGGCAAAACTTAGAAAAATAAAGTGAAATTTTGGCATTGGAGTCTATACTGAACTTGATTGCTGACAATCCCTTTTGTTCTCTCTAAGAGGACCATGAGCATGATCATTGCATTTTTACTGTGTTTTTTGGCAGAGAACTAGCCAAGTGTGATCAACAACTTTGACTATCAACTATCACTTGAGAAGATAGTACGCCTGTACTGTCCAAGTGGATGTTATTGATCAGATCACTTCCAAAACTTCGAAACTTCACTTGAGGTTTGTGAGATCTACATATGATTCAGTGCTTAACCTACAATTTACTAAGGATTTCTTCAAGTTAAAGGGTGGTAGACAATGTCGGCAAGGGCTCGAGCTTCGATGCCTAGACAACACTGTCACTGTCACTGTGTTGTTTTTTTTTCACTGTCATGAGCACATCTTTGGACAAACAGTAGGCATATCACGAATGGTTCTGACGAGCTTGGTCCTGAGACCCATGGACCTGCTACGCTGATTTTATTTGTTTTTAAACAATGTGAATACTTACTTCTGCAACTTACCTGTTCATGCAGCTGAAGCTGTTATCTGATTCAATTCAGTTTATTCAGCTGCTAGAGCATGGTTGTTACCATTTATTTTGACCCATTGTCGGGCGCCAATGGGATTGAGTTTATGTATTGTACTTAAACCTAAAAATTATAAAAGTAAAGCAGACCACTTTCATCGCAAAAATCGCCTCTAGGCTACCATTTATAGTCCTCATTCGAGGGCATGATTATGTTGCTACTATAGCACGCACATCGCCCACCGCGCTGACAAGCAACTCTCGACCACCAGCACAAGCCTTCCCCCAGTCCATAGGATCACAAAGTTTTCACAAAGCAAAATTAATAATTCTCGTAGCAAATTTTAGAAAAAAACAAAACTATTTCACAGCAAAACATAAATGTTGTTTTATAAACAACATTTCATATTTGTTACATATTCTAAATTATTTTTTACTTAATTTTTTTTTAAACATAACCAATTGTCTTGTGTCACTTAATTTTATTTTATTTGTAAAAATGTACGCATGTACGTCTCCGAGCCTTTATTTTTTTTATCTAAGTTTTCCTGTACAAAATAATTGAAAAACAAATCTTTCGTTGTGACAAAATCCAGAACTTCCATTCGGTTAAATCGGATTTAATTGATACTTAAAAAACAACACATTGCGGTTACATTGTATATAAAACAATCGAATTAGATAAAAACAAAACAAAATTTGCAAGAATGCCTGTCAAACGTCCACTAGTTGTTTTTTTTTTTTTGTTTTAATTTATAATTTATTTTTAGTTATGTTTAACTTTAGCACTCTTGTTTTATTTAACTTGGTACCCAGAAGAACGAAATGATATCATGTAGCTAAGCACTTTAAGTTGTAATTGTTCTTAAAATGTTTAATTTTACTTTTAGTGGAGTAGCTTAAGTTGTTTTTAGTTTGTAAATCAGAATGTGTCAGAAGCACAGTACACTTAATAATAGTTATTTTCTTATTTTTAAGTTTAAAAGCAAGTTTTCCATAATAAATAGTTTTTCTTTTTCTTTTTTGTTTGTCATGCAAATATGTTTTTTCCAATGAAAAATTAATTTTACATAAACTTAAGAGCAACACACACTTTTAAGGGTAACACAACCACAAATAGCTTTTTTCCTATTGTCCTATGATACTGTTTATATTATTTTTTTTTTCGTAATTTAAGGTTTGTTTATGGATTTTAAAAATTTATAAATTCTTGTTTTTTGTGTTTTATTTGTAATTTTTAAATGAAAATAAGTAAACTTATATAAATAAAATATTTAGCTCAATTTTGTTTTAGGAAAAAACGTAAAGAAAACTATAGTTATAGCTGTTTTTTGTGTAAGAAAGTCCTTGCATTGGGAAGGAGGACAAACATTTAAATGAAAATAATGTGACAAACGAACAGAAGACATACATATATTACAATGAAATATGATATACATTTACATAAATATTTTAAGTGAATAGAAAAATAGAAAAAGAGAAAAAAAAACAAACAAACTGAAGGAATTAAGAGAAAAAAACAATTTCTTATATATTATATATTTTTTGATCTTGTAATTGTAAAGTAAAAATATATACTATTATAGCTGCATATATATACACATAACTATATACAAAATAAAAACTAATATTGTATAGAAAAAAGCGAAAACGAATTTTTTGTGTTTTTTTTTTTTCATCCTTTTGGTCTCCTCTTTAGGTTTCAGACCTCCAAAGAAATCCAGCCAAAGAGATCCCCCACGACCTTTCTCTTTACAGGATTTTTAGCGACACACTGTCTGCCTTTTTTCTCTCCCACGCATGAAACGAGCCAAGAACTTCCTCTCCTTCGAAACCGAATCCATTTTTATTCAACAAAATTGTTTCCAGCCTTCTTTGGACTTCTCCCCTTCACATCGAATCAAAAGCTGCAATCAGTGCCTTTTGTGGATCTCGTTTCAGTTTTTCTCTCAATCGAGAGAGTGGGACGTGGATATCAGCACCATCTGTCAAACGAAAGCTCTGTGTGGGAGTGAGTTTCAACTTTTGTGCGTGATCGGTTGTGTTCACGTTTGTGTGCGCTATTCGGGAATTGTTTCCTTTTTTTTTTTACTAAATTTGCAAAGTTTTTATGTTTAAAAAGTCGGTGATTCATTTAATATATGATTCCCCTCGTCGGGATGTGGGAGTTGGTGTTTATTTCGTGAATTTGGTGAGCAAATTTCATGTTGTTTGTGTGAGTGTGAGTGCTTTTCGAAGATTAAGGAGAAGATTCTGGAAGATTCCAGCATTAGATCGGAATGGATCAAGATTTAGGGAGTTTATTGTGAGGTGAGTCAGCTTTTTTGTAAATTTCATTGAACTTGTAGATTGAATACAGAACTTGATGAAGGGCCCTCCCTGCTGCGGGTCTGCTGAGGGCTGCATACTTCTCCTTATGCTTCTCAGAAGAAGCACCGATTTTAGTCTTTACTTGAGTTAAACATGTGTGGCATGCATGTTAAGAAACCTTATTTCAGAATTAGGGTTGTGAGAGACCAGATATTCTTAAGCTTGGATTTCATAACCCTGAGACCAAAAAGGAGCTACAGAATCAAGGACGTTAGCTACTTTTACACACAAAGAGGGAAAGGAGAGCCTTATCTTAAAACGAGGAAAAGTCGTACCCAAAATGTGGACTCTAAAACTATTAAGTGCCAACTTACTTCCGTTAAGGTAGAGATCGAAGTAAATCTAGACCTAGAACTTAGTTGAGGAACTTTCCTTTCGATGCTGTTTCAAACGACTGGCAAGGATTTTTTTGACACTGTACAGCTTTTATAGGTTTTACTCCTCCAAGGGCCGTTCACGGATTCAATTTAGGGAACATCTTCTTCGACACGTTGATCCACTTTCCCCTCTGTAGTTGGTCTTCCTAACACAGCAACCTAAACAGCTTTAATAGATGCTCAGATGTAGGGCTCACTCTTCGGTAGAGTCTTTCGAATGGTGTCCGCTGTGACTATTTAGTTCGTTGGGTTTGTAGTTACCCGGAATGTGCATAATCTACTCCGTCATCTCCTTGAGAGAAAAATAACTTTTTCAAGTCACACGATTCCAGAGACTGAATTGCTGTTTGACCACCTCTAAAAATGCTATTAATATCCGTCAGGAACTTCTTCCTTGATCGGCATGATCCTCTTAAAAAAATTCTTCAGGCATCTGGGAGGCGAAAGGATTGAGTTTTCAGAGAAGACATCTTTCCTTTCATCTTTGTGCCATCTATACAGTGCATCATCACCCTAACTATTTCCAGCGACGGTACGGTCAAAACTTAGATTCGATGTAGCTGATGGTGTTTAGTAAATCGACGATCGAAGAATGGCCATCATAATACCTGATGCACTGGGAGGAAGTTCTCTTTCACTGTCAGCTCGATTTTGCTTTGACGCAAAACCCTCACTCTGGAGGGTCGAATCCTTGATTGTAGTACCTAGCTTATGCATTCTCTTACAGCTTAACCCTACAGCTGTTGATCGAATCCATTCTTGAGTTTGTGCTACGAAAATGTCCCAATGTTACCATTTCACAAATGCTTCAGTGTACAATTCAGTACTTGAAGCGATCTATTAAACGATCAACATTAGGTATTGTGCCATTGATTGGGACTCATGCAATCGCATAACAGTCAAAAGGTCATAGGTCCAGAGCAAGTACAAAAAATAGAAATCTTATACGCACGTGTAGCACGAAGGGCAGCGGCGATAATACTGCGAAATTCATAGTCTATTACGTGACAACTGACGTTATGATAAGCGTCAAGGTAAGGGTATTGCACCCTACTACTGAAGGGCGCGTGCACCTCAATGTATTTAATTGCGACGATTTGAGGAGTGTTATGCGAAATATTATGAAAGGTCATGCCCTGCAGATGATTGGAAATTATTTAACAAAAATTATTCTGACTGCTGATCGGTACGACTGATCACGACTAGGGAAGAAAACGTTCATTTACTACAGAGGAGTGCAAGTTGCATATAGTTTTTAGTCTTGGGAACTCCAGTAAACTCCTTTTAGCAATTTGAGTTCGTTTGACCTTTGTTTGTCCAATATCTGTTCCACAGGCTTCTTTAAACAGTTCATGAAGTTTTGGTTGAGAATGGTGTTTAGAGGATTCATGGATCTTTTCCTCACGGAGACCTTTAGTTTCATTTACGAAATCCTTCTTGATTGACATTTTGGCAGCTCCCACAGATCCAGCTTCGGTGTTTGTAGTTTATTTACTTCTAAGCTTTATGTAGCCTAAATCGCAAAAGCAACGTTCGGTTAAGTTGGATGAGATTTAGCTCTTTCCCATCGCCACAGCTCCTGGTGATATCCTTGGCTATATTATAGTCAACCCTTGAAGATGGTATGTGATTACTGCGGCGAATACGCGAATAAGGCGTTAGTACGGTGGGCATTGACATCTACTGACCAAGACTTCGATGTTTAGACACTCAAGGTACAGTAGAGAACCATGTTGGGTTCCGACTGAAAAACCTGTAGTAATCCAGGAATGGAGTCCTCTAAGTTGAAAGCTGATGGCCAAACATTAGCTTTCCGTAAAACGATCGAAAAAAAGTGATGATCACGCTGATGATCAACTTAAAGAGACCAAAGGGATGATTGTGATCGTCAACGATCTACTAACTCCTGAGAGGATCCCGCTGGAGTTAGCACGTTAAGTACTCAACAAACGTACCGAACTGCCCAACACAAGATCTATAATCCAATCCCAATCCCTCATTAAAAAGTTCCTTTTCGAGATCATACTCAAATATCGGTGTACGCAGGAACTAGTAGAGTTTTAACCGAAGACTTGTTCTTATTTCATCCTGTTTAGCTCGAGGATACTTGCATGCCACATAGAAATAAAAATTCCGATTAGTATTGATATAATTTTGATATTTATTCTTTTCAAAGCATTCAATGAGAAATACAATCTGTCGGATCTGCTCTCACAATTCCCCATACGTTCTACACTTTTCAGTCTAGCCTAGGTAATATAATGATGGAAACTTTTTAAGGACAATTACGTTTTGTTTTTGCTTGTTTTCTCTTGATAACACATTTCAATTGTAAGGAGTTTTCATATTGAAATTTTTACCTACTTACGCTAAATTATAAAAAAATAGAATAACACGGAAAAGATTTTTGTTTTATGGAAAATTCCTTTCTTTGTACCAACATCGCAAGGTGCAACGGGTTGCATGTTACTTAGAGTAATGGCTGCAAGGAGCAGTTATAAATAGAGAGTTGAGGCGAGAGAGGACTGTGGAAATAGAAAAAAAACAAATGCATGCAACCAACCACACCGTGCGACATCAGGCTTACAATATTCAGCACTTTAAGCATACCTACTGCTATCTGCCTAACAATCTAGTCCAAACCGTTGTCCAAGTCCGCAGAGGCGACTGCGGCAGCACTGCAGACACCGTTTGTCATTTTGGCATGACGGACGGTCAATCTATTCGACTGTTGGCTATCGCCGTTCAGATTCATTGCTTTGATCATGTTTAGTTCATCCTCATCCGAGCTGGCGTCGGACATTTGACGGGGGGACAAGCGGCAGCCTCGTGCTATGTAGCTGTTTAGTTTGCCGACCGATGCCAGTATGAGACCCATGAAAGGAGGACTGGGCTTTAGAGGCCTTGACAAATACTCTGGGTGATACTGTGTGGCAACGTAGTAGGGATGTCGCTCCAGTTCCATGATTTCCATTCGCTGTTTCTCTGTATCGGTGCCGACAAACTTCATACCGGCCTTTTCCAAATCTGGCACGTACTTGGGATTCACTTCGTAGCGATGACGATGTCGCTCTTCGACTTTTTGTGGATTGCCATACAGCTGCTTGATGGTACTCTTATCCTGGGAGAGTATAGTTTTGCGTCGTCCCAATCGCATGGTTCCACCCATTTGTCCGGTGTTATGCTCTGGCATATCAATCACGACCGGGGTTTCAGTGTCCGGAGTGATCTCTGTGGTGTTGGCATCCTTCAGATCGAGAACGTTACGTGCAAATTCGATCACAGCTGCCTGCAGACCGAGACATATTCCAAGGAATGGAATCGAATTTTCACGGCACCACCTGCAGGCGGTTATTTTACCTTCCATGCCACGGCTACCAAAGCCGCCGGGAACTACGACTCCTTGGCTGCTGCATAGCATTTGCCAGGCCTCATGGTAGAGAGCAGGAGACTGATCACGGGTTTGTTCTTCTAGGTGGCATGCCTCAATGAAACGAAGGTCGAGCCTGTAGCCAACGGCCAGTGAGGCGTGTTGTAGAGATTTCGATACAGACGCATAGGAGTCCTCGAATCGTGTATACTTGCCAACCACCGCGATGATGACGTCTTTATGAAGATTTTCACTGCGCCGAGCCAAGTCCTTCCACTGCTGGAGGCACCTAAAAAACAAAAGATCGCAATCAGTACAACTCCTATGGTATCATCCTCCATTCACAGCACTTACTTCTCTCGCTTACTTGGGTGGATGTTCAACTGCAGACGCTCGTTGAGGAACTCCACCACACCGTTCTGCTCCATCAGCAGTGGCACATGATAAATTGAGCTCAGATCGTGGATGCATATGACCTGGCCCGGAGCGACATGACAGAAATTACTGATTTTCTCCTTAACCTCCGACCCGATGGGCTTCTCCGATCGGCAGACAATAAAATCTGGGCTCAGACCAAGACCACGCAACTCGCGTACCGAACTCTGTGTGGGTTTGGTCTTAGGCTCTCCGGTGGCTCGTGGTGATGGCACCAAGGACACATGAGCGCAACAGAAGTTCTCCCGCTTCACACGAAACTGGAATTGTCGAAAGGCTTCGACAAAGGGCATTCCTTCGATGTCACCAATAGTGCCGCCCAATTCGACAATACATACTTGCGGTTTGTTGGAACCACGCACGGGAGTGTGGGCCACACGCTCAACCCATTCTTGAATTGCATCCGTTATATGAGGGACAACTGCAAAGAGAAACACATTAGACTTGCAAAGCGATTGTTTGGAGAGGGAATGCACCTTGAACTGTTTTTCCCAGGTATTCACCAGCTCGTTCTTTTTCGATGACAAGTTTATAGATCTTGCCAGTGGTTATGTTGTTGTCGCGGTGTAATGTGATGTCGAGGAAACGCTCATAGTTTCCCAAATCCAAGTCAACTTCACCACCGTCGTCCAAGACATAGACTTCTCCTGAAAGAGAAATGAATTGAGGATTTGAATAATTCGGAGGATGGTGCATTGTTTATCATAATCATTGGCATGGGGAAGCGACGCATTTTTCTGATCAATTTTCTCTAGTTGTGGCCTTCCTCTTGTACACCATTGCATTCCATCAGTCATATTCGTTCAGCGTCCCTAAGTATTGACGGATAGCCCTGCCTTTCCATGAATCTGTCAGCAATTCTAAAGATTCAGAAATCTCTCAGTTTCTTGTATCTTCTTCGTGCCTGCTGGTCATTCGGAACTTACGTGTAAGAAGTCGTGAAAACTCCTCCAAACGAAGAAGGCCTCTAAAGATCCCCATGCGCGCTTCCAGTAATTGATAGAACAACTCTAAGCTCTTGATGTCGAAGAAGGTTCGAGTTTAAGCCAACTGCTCCCTTGTTGTCCTTAGCATAGATCCTTTATCGAAGATCGAGTGGTGTCAAACCACTTCATAGAAGGCCAACGACTGCAATCTTATCGATTGTAAATGCCGCATTCGAGGGGAATTCGAATGATTTAAAAAAAAAAAAAAATACAAAAAGTTGTGAAGCAGGTATTTCGCCAGATTATTTCGGCACCCCCGACCATGAGTCAGTTGCTTTGACAAGCAAAATACGCATTTAAGTGCTTCTGGTTCCACCTAATCAAGTTTCTGATTGCGAATCATAGACTTTCATGGGCTCAACGTCATGTGAAAGCTTGACGTACTATCTAACTAAGGCATGCCAATAGCACGTGCTTAGTTGAATGAGTTTATTGTCTATCTGTTGCTGAAGTGCGAATAACGATAGACAATTCAACAGAGGTCATACCAGCTACTCAGCCTACTTCAAATCGATTTTCCCTGATTTCTGTCTTCACCTCCTCCACACAGATGTGTACATAAGTGTCAGCTTACACCCCCTGCCTGTTGCGCTCCCACCAGATAGAAAAGCTTACATATTTAAAGAAATTACGCAAATTAAATTGCACTAACCATGTTCATAGGGCGAGAACGTTCCAGCATCAATATTGATATACGGATCAATCTTAATAGATGTCACATCCAGTCCGCATGATTTTAAAAGAGTTCCAAATGAGCTTGCTATGACGCCCTTGCCAACTCCACTGATCACTCCACCAGTCACCAGAATGTACTTCATGTCCGATGTTTGTTGGCTTGAGTGATTCGCTTGCATGTTTGCTGCTAATTGAACTGTGTTTTCAAGATCATTTTTAGAATAAAAATAGAATTCAAATAGAAGGTACCTTCTGTTGCGTCGTCGTCGTCTATTTTGTTGAGGAAAGCTTGGGTCTTTTGCACAACGAACCACGTGGGTTAATTGCAATGGGGGAGAGACCACACAAAGTGAAAACGCGCTTGTGGCAGAAATCGAATCTGTTCCGGGAGTGGGGACACTTGGCTACGCGTTAGAACAAACAAAACAAATGATTTGCGTTACAAATGAAAGAAAACTGGTGATTTGCGCGGTTTCTTTTGCTTGAAAGGTTTCTATTTTTAATTTAATATTTTATTTTTCGTTTCTAAAATTGCAACAAACATGTTCACGGCGGGAGTGTGAAGCAGAACGTCAAACGATGAATGGATTTATGGATGCCATATGGTTTTGAAATTGTTGTGAATGGAGCAGGAAAGTGGTGCCAAGTTAAAGGGATAACGGGATGGTTTACCGTTGTCTGATATAGAAGGGAAACGGAAACAGAAGCTGTCTGGGGGTTACCGTTGAAAATATACAGAAGGTTGTCCCAAAAACCCATATTTTTGTGTGAAACATGCTCATACAATGGTTTTTCCTTCCAAAATAGATGATATTCATTCAGAATCTTCTTCTTCTTATGTCCTGTATCCCCTTGTGGTTCCTAGGGCCTCTACAAGTCTTTTCCAGTTGTCCTGCTTCCTTTTCAAATGCTAAGCGCCACGTACGCCGGCCATCCTGAGTAAGTGGGTTTCATTTCATCGCTTGGTTAGCTATGAACCTTTCAGAAAGTATGTCCAATCCACTGCCATTTTCGGTGTCAGATTCTGGAGTAACATAAGAAAATGTATTCCAATGCATTGCCTTCATACTAGTTACGAGTATAAACAATCAGATAAAAGCAGGCCACTCTTATAACGAGCTTGAAGACTGACCGTTCCTTGTGATCCACATGAGGCTACAGCTCCTAGAAGTTGCTATAACCAGATGCTGCTTAGAAATTGGTGAGCTTAAACTGACCTACTGCTTCTCTTCTGAATTGCTGAAGAATTTTCAACTTACACTCTCAGGATTGGTATTTTCAGCGCGTGAGCCTACAGCTCCTATATCTTCCTACAGCCTCCTGTTGTCTAGAGATTGTTGTTCTTAAACTGACTGATTGATTCTCCTTTGAAGGTTCATGCTTTCTAGTTACGCTCTCAAGCTTTATATTTCACACACAGCAACATGAGAAGAACGAACAGGGCTTTTCCAATCAGCACACAACCTTTTAAACGTGAGCCTACAGGTCCTATATGTTGCTATAACATGATACTCACTGACTTATTCTCTTTATATGCCCACTGACGCCTAAATTGTTCAAGGTTTCTACTTACATTCTCAAGTTTGATATTTTCAACGCGAGCGAGGAGAGCGAACTTTTCCGATCCACAGGCATCCTCTTACTCATACTATTTGTTGCAATAACCCAATGCTTCTCAGAGAGAGCTGACCTTAAACTGATTCCCTTTAGACAGTTCTTCCGAATAATTCATGCTTCCTACTTACACTCTCAGCCCCACCGGCATGAACAAGACCTTTCAGATACTTCTCTGAAGAAAAAAGTGTTGTATTCAAAATAGCAATTTCGAATTAGACTCTCCTCTCTTAGACGAGTTTTGAGAAATGTCTATACCTACGTACATGAAGTGCGCATGTCTCTACTCCTCGTGGATATGCCCTGTTACCTGTTGATTCTCTGGTGGTTACTCTGTACACCACTAGTTGCACCTTTTACCACTGGGTTTACGCCCTACTGGTTTGGGGTAACACTTTTTTTTTAATTAACTTAATTGTCGCTATCTCAATTACCTAATCAACCTTAAGTTGCATTTGAATAACTAATGCTGTGAGATATTGAGACAGGTAATATGCGTTCCGAAATCAATAAGCATTGGCACTTACAATCGAACTATTGGGAAAAGTAGTCTCATTTTCGGGAATTATAGGAAAAAGAAAGTATTTTCCAAATGCAGCCTGGGTTGCTAATTGTCTCGCAGGTGGGATTTAAATCAAAATTTTAAATTTGTATCGAAAACGGGTACTTTAATCCGATTAACGAAAAGTGTCAGAAGTGGAGATTTCGTACTTTTAATCGGATCTCCTTTTTTTCAGATCTTTGGTCTCATCCCCTTCAATCACAACAAGCGTTTTACCTACATCTACGACTTCATACTAATGTTCGTAATACCATGTCTGTACATCTTCTCCTACATGATGGCTAACTTCGAGATATATTCTGTCAAAAATCTACCCAACAGCAATAGCATCTGCACGCTCGGCAACGCTCTCTTCATCCATTTGGGTATCTTTGTGTACATTATTGATTTTTTATTGAGTCTCCTGCGTGGAAAGTATTTCTTTCCGGAATTCTACGAACGACTCGAGGAGATTGATGAGGTGCTGAAAAAGTGTCAGCGAAACGTCAAACTGAAGCGAAAGAATATCAATTTATTTAAAACGTTTGTCATATCTGTATTGATTTCTGGATTTATCTATGCCATCTACTATGACATATTCTTTCTCATGAAGTAAGGAGTTACATACATAGTTTTGGGTGTCAATTTGATTTCGAATTTGATTGGTTGTACTTTGTTTTGACAGATATTTTGGGCATCTATTCTTTTTGGCCACCATGACGGTGACATTCCCATTTGTCGCAAGTAGTATTGTTCAGGCGCAATTTGTTTACTTGGTGACAACTATCTCGGAGCGATTTAATAAATTGAATTTTCTACTCGACACTTTGAATCGAGAGTGTGCAAAGAAGAATGTGCCGATTCAGATTTTTGACATTGAATCTGACGCGCCTATGAAAAAGACACTGCCACCACATTTTTCTGTGGGCAAGAAGGAACCCAATAAAAAGGATGCCGAGGAGTCGGATGATGATGACAGCAGCGAGAGTGAGGAGGAGTTGGGAAATGTCACCGAGTTGCCTGACATTGAGTGGTAAATTTTGGATTTTTTTTACCATGAATCGAGGTTGGGGTATCATTGGTTTTCTTTTTGTTAGCAAAACTTCAGAGGAGTGTCTGGCGGATTTGTTCCAACTGCATGATAAGATTCTCACGTTGAGTGGTCTGATAAATCATGAGTACGGACCACAAGTCGTACCCTATATGGCGGTGTGCTTTGTTATTAGTATTTTTGGGATATTCTTGGAGACCAAGGTTATCTTTATCGCTGGGGGACGTAGCGCCCTCTTGGACTATGTGGCACATATCTATGTCATTTGGAGTTTGATCACCATGGTCGTGGCTTACTTGGTTTTGCGACTCTGTTGCAATGCCAACGGGCATTCACGACAATCGGCGATGATTGTTCATGAAATTATGCAGAAGAAGCCGCCATTTATGATGGGAAATGACATTTATTACAACAAAATGAAGTCGTTCACGTTGCAATTCCTACACTGGGAGGGATATTTTCAATTCAACGGCATTGGGATGTTTGCTCTTGATTACACGTTCATTTTTTCGGTAAGCCCTTGCAGGTGGGTGAAGTTTTCATGTTGACCAGAAGAGTTCCTTTCTTTCAGACTGTCAGCGCAGCCACATCGTATTTGATTGTGCTGCTTCAGTTCGATATGAGCGCCATTTTGAAGAACGAGGGTTTAAGTGAATAAGAATTGCTTTTTGTGTTTATTTCTACAATTATTATACATTTTGAAGGGTTTTTCTTTTATTTCTTGTGACATGTCTAACTACACTTTTAACAAATAAATCTTAGTGGTTAAATCTGTGTGCATTCCTATTGTAGAGCCTCCATCAAGCGTTTCAGAAACTTGGAAACTTCGGGATTCTCCATCAATGACTTCTTCTTGATGTTTAGCACCACACCCAGCAAGTCGGGATTTTTCTCCTTTTCTCGTGGAGAATGAAGAAGGTCAGCGTTTTGGGAGTTTCCATCTCGACTGCCGTCATCGTCGCCGGCACTAACTGTCGTTGATGTTGAGGCAACCGAGCCAACACTTTCTGTGTCCCTGTGACTCACTGTACCTGGACCAGTTGCTTGTTTCAATTTCGTTCGTTTCGGACGACGACCGATGGTTGTGACATTTGGTTTTTCAGCTCGTTTCGTGTATTGTTTACGTACTTTGACTTCGGTGTTGTTGTTGTTACTGGTTGTGGTATTATTGTTGTTCAGCGATGAGGTCTCAGCTGCAGACTCTTGTAGGCGTCGCTTGACATGTAGATTTAGCCGTTCCTTGATGTTGTTGTTGATGGGTTTCTCTGCGGGTCGATCTGGGGATGTTTTTAGATTTTCCGCCGAAGAGGTGTCGTCTAATTTGCTCATACTTTGGCGAGCGGTCAACACACACGACAACGAAGAAAATTCGCAACACGATACTTCAGATTGTTCAGAAACCGTTAAGTGATGCCAAGTTCCGTTAGGGGTCCGCATGTGACAGGGTTTAGTGAGCCTTGGGTAGATATGAGGCTTCTAGGAGAGGCTTGAATTCAGTGAAGGAAAGGAAATGGGAGTCAAATGACATCCAAAACGTTCTGTTACACGATTTTTAAGTCGAAGTCAGTCCAAAACAAAAGGAAAGTCATTGCTTAGAATACAAATATATCATTCAATGACGGATTAGGTGCTCTCAAGATATCAGAAGGTATCCAGAGCTGGATTCTATAGAAATATTTTTGCCTATATCATGTGCATTCCCAACGTATTTGAGGATAATTCCTTGTTTTACTTTGTCGAGGCGACATGGACAGTCCCGAGAAAATCTCATGGAGTTCTCTGTAATTCGAACCTTGAACCCATACTGCTTAGACTAACTTTCTAATCATTACACCTAAGGACTGATCTAAATTAAGGGGTTTCTATCTATAGAATTCATTTACTTGGCATTATCAGCCTACTTTTTTCGTAATTAAAAAAAAAAAAAAAATCAGTAATGCCATTCCTGAACCCATCTCTGAACACACCCCTCCGAAGTAATTACCTTTCATGCAACACAACCACAACTAACCATCTCTTTTCAACTTCATAGATCAAGTTTCCTTCCAAAACTTTATTCCGTGAAGGGAGAGCATTTTTTTTTTGTGAATTTAATTTAAAGAATAACATAGTTTACAGTGTGTATTAATAGATACAGTATTAATAAAAACATTCGAAAAACTTCAAAGCATCATTTGAAGTAACTAACTCCGGACAGAGTCTACAATTTGATGAAAAAAGTGAAATTCTCCCGAGGAACGCAGATTCAAACCCCTTTGTGCACTGGTGCATAGCATCTACGACAAATAGATTTAAAAAAAAAAATAGAAAATATTTGTATTTTTATAATCGTTTCGGACGAGAGGCAAAAATCAACAGATAATACAATAAAAAATAGAAAATGACTGCAACGGATCAGATGCGAGCAATGCTCGACCAATTAATGGGAACGGCACGAAATGGTGAGTATAGTGAGGATTTTTATTTTTTTGTATAATTTATCAGTTAACACGATATTGATATTGTCGATGGGGAAATTAGAAAACCTACATCATCTCGGTGGAAGATTGGAGCCTGTTCTGGTGCTATGTGTGTGGCTGCGATGGGTCTGACGACACCTCTCGAGGATGACCTTTAAGAGTTGTTTTGGTATACAGTGGTGTGTTTTTTTTTTTTGGGGCAATTAAAATCGAAATTTTTATCTGTGTAGGTACCTGCTTAAAAATGCAAGTACATGTTGGGCGCAAGGACAAGCCGGGGAGTAGTGGAAAGGGCATAACCTTTTGGTTCTGAACTTAGTCGGCGTAGCTAAATATCACTTCTGTGCATACCTTGCTTGCCCACCCAGTGAATAAGAATCTTCATTCGTTTGTTCATAAGATTCTTGTGGAAGAATTCTTGTCTTCTTCGTGGAATACCCACGTAATAGGTGGCCTTGGTAGATCTGAACCAACCGAAACCGAATCAGTATTCAAATGTAGTCAAAGTAATTCAATGCTCCGCGGAAAGAAATGAATAATAATAATGCAAAACCATCATTCTTTTCAATACGAGTATTAATTGGAGATGATAAAGTAGGAATTTCTTGATTAGAATACCTACAGGCGAAGGTCGACAGTTTTCATCCAGGAGAAGGAAACTAAAGGCTTCTTTCAACTGTTTGTAAAAAAATCATTCCTTACTCCAGTCCAACATTTTTTAAGCGATTTGTGACGGTGTCAATCGATTGGGTTGTGAACTCTCAAGTAACTTGCACAGTCACTATAGACTGACTTCTGTCTAAATGCGTCTTACCTGGAATCTGCATAGCATTCATTCAGTCACTATAGACTGACTCCTGTCTAAGTGCGTCTTACTTCGAATCTGGAATGGCATTCATGTCAAAAATGATTGACAAGCAACTTAATCAGGAGGTGGAATCGAGTGGAATCAATTCTCATCAAGTGCAGGGCCCCAGTTTTTCTTAGTATCAGCCCAAGTCAGTTCTAGCTCTAGTTTGGGACAAATGGTACTTCGTCGTTCATGATATTATGGATACATCAATGTATACTCTACTTGCCTGTGTGTATCTCTATCCCCTTGTGGGTTTTACGCACCATCTTGAACGGTGTCTGGCGAGGTGGCTTAGCTGTACCTAACATTTCTCTAGCTTACGTTGTTCATTTTCGACGGTTCCATAGAATCGCTTAATTACCTATTCGCAGAACGTATGGCAATCACTTACATCGTTTCATGGTTTTGCCTATCGAATCACTGATTCTATATCGGAAAAAATCGTTACAATGCTGCGTAGCCACCTTCTACAGCCAGGTTATCATTTCTACGTCATTATCATAACGACTTCCTATAATCCGAACAGTGCAAATAATCAATTGCTTTTGTTGTTCTTAGTATGGAATTCCCCGATTTATAGTTTTAAGTATAATTTTTGTTCCTTATCTTCAGCTAGAGCGTTGCATTTAGTTGGAAATTGGCTGATGAAGTTCCTAAACGTATTTCAAAATATATATGAGTTAGTTCGGGTTATCGTGTATGACTTTCAAACCTCCTAGCGTCGGGTTTCTTTCTAAAACATCCTGACGACAAAGATATACATATAGAAGAGTGTAGCTTAGTGAATATAGTATGTCTAGCAGGAAAAAGGGATATTCTGTCGAAGATTTGTAAGGGAATAGCTTTACACGTCGTAGCCCATTGAATTTTATGAGTAACAGTGCGAATATAAGAGGCCTGACTGTGACTTATTTTCATCAAAATTCCTTAAGAGGGAATAATGTATATAAAGTGTTTCTTCGACTCTACCAATGCACCTTGTATATCGACAAGTACATGACGTATACAACGTCACTATCTGCACATTTCCTCTCACTAATTCCATTTCGTTTCTTCTTTTTCAGGTGAAGCTGGACGTAACCTGAAGTTTTCCGATCAAAAAGTATGTAAGAGTTTCCTTCTGGGATGTTGCCCTCATGATATTCTCGCCTCAACGGTAAGTCAACAACTTCATTTACCCAAATTATACAAACAATATTCCAGGATTTAGGGTTTTCTAATTAAAAAAAAAAAAAAAAACTAAAACTAAATACCAATCAAACAAAAATTAGACTCAAATTACAAACTACTACTTCGTTTAAGCAACAATCACGAAAACTTATAATTAATTTTCTTTTTGTTGATTTTTTTGTTCGATGTACTTTTCAGAAAAAAAAAAGAATTACAATCAATTCAAATAGTTAAGCGCTTCGAATTGTATGTATAAACTTTGCAAACTTTCTATTTAATTTCCATATTTAAACAAACAAAAAAAACAAAAAAAAATTCCCATCTTCAAGTTTCGAATCAAACTTAGCATAAATATGTACTGCTGCTGCAGGAGCACAAATAAAAAACTTCCTGGTTGTTTGAGATTAAAAAAAACACTTGGCCTGGCACCTAATAGGTGCCCCATAGGACACAGTTCTGAGCTAATAATGTATGTATCTATTCAAGCGCAACAAGGAACGTGTGGCAATCCGTGAGTTGTTGTTGTTGTTGATCAGGATATTTCTTTCTTTACTTTTTTTTTTGTTTTTCTTCTTCTTTCTAATTACATACTTATTTAATTCCAAAATCACAACTAAAGAATCCATATTTAGTTCCGAAATACATTCCTGAGTTTTTGGGGGAGACTATATAGAAAAGAATACGCGTTCCACATTTCTAAACTTCCCTTGTTTGTGTGTCTTGAGCCAGGAAAATTGTAAGTAAATATAAAAAATCAAATCAAATCAAAAAAAAAAAACATCCAAAATGGAATTAAATTAAATTTATAATTTGTTGAATCGAACCCACACAGCAGGCATCACAGAATGAGCAGGATTTCGAATCTAAAGAGAAAAGAAATTCTTACCACACACTTACGTACGTATAAGAATAAATATTTTATTTAAAAAAAAAAAAAAAAAAATGAAAGTAAACAGAACAACAAACAAAGTCGTTATTTAATTTTTCTTCTATAAATTTTTTGAGATGATCTCCTTCTGCACATTGTCTAACCCGATGGTGGTGGTTATGCTGTGTTTCGCTTTTGTCTGCGCATCCACTGTAGTATTCAAAGTTGGCTTCATTTGGTAAGTCACTAAATATGTAAAATGTTGTTTATTTAGAAAAGAAAAAACAAATTTAAACAAGTAATTAATAAATTTGGGGATAGTTTGAATGGTATTCATTGCTGGCGTTGCTTTTTATCTTGTTGATACTTCCTAACGTTTTAAACAGTTGAAACCAAACACACTTGATAAACTGTTCTGTTCGATCCATGTCAGGAGCTGATAAGACCTAGGGACTGTCTGGTAGACTCTTTGTTTAGTTTCTCTAAGTGAGTCACTTGGATATGCATGACTTATCCCTTTCCAAGTACTGAAGAAATTGCCATTCTTGGTACCGATCACATTCATCGTCGCTTTTTTTCAACTCTATTTGCTCAGTTGGTGCACCTCAAGTCCTTTAAATCGTGCTTTACAATCGATTTTCTTTCTACGATTGGAATTATTTTTTATCCTTCAAAACCTCTTCATAAAATCTATTAAAATCTATCAATGCATACAGTCATGGTTGATGGCTCCATTTAACCTTATTTTCTGCGTTAAATCCATGCTGTTGACCTCCATGATTTGTGGTAATAAAATGACGTAAGATCCAGATAAAATAGTGGCTGTTTAAGCACCCATTTCCTGTGAAATATTATCTACCTATCCACGCGAAAAGTTTTTATTTATGTACTACTCAACAGTCATCCATCGCCGCAAGAACGAAGTCACTTTTGTGTACCCCTTGGGTCTTCGGATAGAAAAAAAACAAACATCGAATCATATTCTCATCAATAGATGAGCCATTGAACTTCTAAGTTTCTAAAAATTAGTTTACCGCTTTTCAATTGCTCTGCATTTCTCGATCAATCAGGAGTGGAATCCTCTAAAGTGATAGTTGGTAGTCACACTATAGATAGATCACACTTTGTTAGCTCTGTGCAAAACTGTCGAGCTATTAAACAACCTTTTGATCACCTCAGAGAGACAAAAAAGATCCTTGGATTCCACTTCAAGACTTCTGCCAACTTAACTTAACGAGAATTTTGGTTTCTTACATGTTCGCCGATAAAAGTTTACGTTTTCGATTAAAAAACGAATGCAAATTTCTGATGATAATCTTTCCGTCGTTGCCATAAATTGGTATCCCCGCCCAACAGCATTTTTGTGATGTCTTTTTTTGGGAAAAACTTCCTTTATGTTGAAAGTTGTCTACTCACTCAGTCTTTAACTTTGCTAACATAAGAACCAATACACTGGTTGCATACATTTAGTGTTGTATGTAAGATTTCAGTTTCAGAACGTGTAGATCCATCTCTAACCAAGATCGGTGATCCTTCGAAAGAACTGTTTCATATTTATTAGCAGACGTTGGTGATGCTCTGTCCTTAAACGTAGGCGTTATTTTATAGTGAATTCCTTTGGCTTGCCATTCAATACTGGATCCCGATCTTCTTTTTGTTTCGCTTCGCTTTGACTCAACTTACCTTAATTCCAATCAACTGCCAGTTTATCCTTAAAAGTAAGGATACATGCTATGCCAGCTATGGGGAAAATCTGTATGAACTGAGTGTCATAAGCAGAGTTTATCTCATTGTGTGGATCTGTTACTCAATGCTATTTCTTTTGGACACTGTTTGAATCTTAGGTCATGAATAAGCTAATGCGTGTCATATTTTCTTTCCTGTCTGATCTTACTTCGAGAAACAAGTGATATTTGGGAGACTTGTAAAGTTGGAAGGCAAGTTATTCTGTCCTAATGGTGAAATTGCAATACCTTAAATGGTAGTAGCTCCGCTTAAGGGACTTACTTCTACACATTGTCTATCTATAGAGTGTCTATAGACTTAAATCCAACCTAAGTTCCAGCTATTATGTGTTTCTGCCCAGTTCACCCATAAACCTACATCCAAACCCGAAAGGGCCCAGTAGCCAAAATCAATGAATAAAGCAACCATAAGCAGTGAATATTTTGAAACTTAAGTGAAACCCAACTCACATAAATAATCATAAATCTGTTACTACATTAGACAGCAACATTTTACATTGCAAATCCATAGAAACTACTTTATTTTCTGCAGCGCGAGAGCGAGAGCGAAAAGATTACCATTTTAGTTGGCGTTTTCCCTTCGCTATAGACCTTGGTTTTTTGGTACGTATAGTCAACACGAAAAAAAAAGAGAACAAAAAACAAATTCAGACGTTTCCTTATGTATGTATGTATTATACAAATATTCATCTCACACGACGATACTTTCTAATTTAAAATAAAAAACAAAAACAAAAAAAAATAACATTTTATGGACAACTTTACGTGTTTTTTTGGTACGTATAACAAATAAAAACAAAAAAATAAATAATAAAACCAATTTTCTGAGAAGTACACGCTATTAATTGAATAGAATAACAAACAAACAAAAAAAAAAAAAAAAACAAATCGGTTTTAAAATAAAAGGAAGATCCTATCCGCCTTTATCCAAACCATTAGACTTTCATTTGGTGAGTAAATCTTTTCGTTATCTTATTTCATTAAATTTAAAAATTTGTTTGATCGCGTGAGGCATTATAGAGCAACATATGTATATGTATATTAGAGAACTTTAGGCAAACTATTGTTTTTTGAAAGAAAGAAAGAAAAAAAGTATGATATACCCGATCTCTTTGTTGCTTGAGATTCGATTGAAAGGTTTCCACAGCGTGGGGTTTACTCTATACGTGGATGTAAGTCTAAAACGTATTTTTTTACTTCTATTATTATTATTATTGTATTTTATATTGGATAGTATGAAGGTATTTTGCAAGCGAATTGGTTGTTCTTAGGCGACGGTCCTTGTAGGGTTTTTTGTTTGTTTTTTTTATGCTCACCGCTTGTTTGTAGAGTGTAGGCTGCTTATTAGGTTTAGGGTGTCATTGGTAGAATACTATGTATATGATCTCAGTGTTCGAAATCAAAATCGTGGTATTATCGCACAAACCTCTGCATGTTATACCACCTGTCGTAGGGCTTATAACTTCTGCACTTTGTTTAGATTTCTGCAGTTCGTAACTGAATCTGCTTTACGAAAGCAATACAAATTAAAAGGCGGGGTTTGACTTTGGGGTCATTGGACCTACAGATACTATACCAAGAAACCAGCAAAGTAAAGGATTTCCTTGATTCGATCCACTCTTCTACTTTATTAGCTAAGTCGATTCTATTGCATTTTGATCAAATTGTAGGTTTTATGGGGGCAGATCTCTAAAGGATGGGTACAGCTTACTTTGACATTAAGTCTCAAACACTGATGAATATGTTAAGAGCCTTATTAACGTCTTCAGGACAAATCCGAACTAACAAACCAAGTCAAGGATTGATAGAATCCTCTTTAAGGTTAAAGGATGTTCTCTGCTTTGCTATGTTTAGTACTGCCTCAGCATTCTTAAGTGATCTGAGTTCAGTTCGTTTTGTCTTTCCTACGTCTTTCGTGATGTGTATGTTGTATCGGTGGAGTGGCTTTCCTTCTCAAGTGATTGTTGGTCTCAATCTGGAAATATTATTCAAAATTATCATTCCAGGCTGCTTCTAGGCATTTATTCACAACTACTCTACTCATAAGAGAGTGGAGACAACGCATTGGAATGCAGATCAATATGCATCGAAAGATAACCAGCCAGTCGTTGAATGGTCCTTTGATAGCAAATTCTGAGAAGATTGCACATACATGTACTTTCGTTTGTACTTATCACATTTCAGGCTATCAGCGTTAATCAGTAAATACACTCTAGCCGGCCATACGTCCAGTCACATACGATCTCTAATCAGTCAAGCACAGAGTAAACAAGCATTCCATGTAAACATACTGTGCATAGGCTTGGAACTTATCTCTGCATCAGTCCTATCTTCTGTGCTCATTAACTCTTGGAGACGTGTTACCTAAAATCAAGTGCTCCTCTAGTTTCTCCATTAGGAGATGTCGGTTGGACAATGGAACATGAACTATTCTGCGTCTTTTACTGCTTTCGTGTTTCCAGCATGGTTAAGTCGTAGGAATTTTTCTATACAGCTCCTAGTAGCTCCAGCTTAGGATACATTCCACTGGACCACTCAGAAGAAATTGGTCCACAGTAGTACTAGGAATCAATGGAATATTTCATATTTTCGGTGAAAGCCAAGAGGGCACAATGATGAGTTTACAGAAAAGCCACCTGATTCGAGCAAAGACTGTCGTCTTAGTGGTAACTTGATAGCAATTCATTGGCAAAGGAAGATGAAATAGGCTCTACATACTAATCTATCAAGATATCAGTTTAATTGTGGGACCATGTCGAAACTCCAAACTGTATACTTTTCACCATGGCTAGGCTAACCTTTGCTACCATTCCGGCTGTTTGACTGTTTAAAAGGTAGGCTTGGCTCAAAAATGATGCCAAAGCTAGTCAAAATTCGATTTGATATTGATGTTGATACGTACTACTTCTGTTTTCTCCTCTGCAAGTTGTCAGTTCATCTCAAACTATCTTTATGGCTTTGTTGCAATAATGGTCCTGCTACTTACCACAGCTACAGCGGGACTTAGTACAGAGCCTTGGGGAGTCCCGCTTTTGACGCCTTTGTCGAAGGCGGGGATTGTGTAACTAGCTTCTCTCTGTTAAGTACTCCTTCTACTTGTGAGCTTCTCCTAAAGCAAAGTTTTCCTGTAGCTTTCCAAGTTAGACGTCAGTTGACCGATAAGACGGATCAAATGGCAAATATTACTGTCTTCACTGTTCCTGCAAAAAGAGTTCAACAAGAGGTCAACGTTCAAAGCTTGCCTTCTAGTAAGTCATTCTCTACTTGACTATCAGAATACTCCCTATAGTGGTTGCCAGCTTCCGCCAGCACACTTAGACCAATGATAGGTCCTCTGTGATCAAATACTCCCTGCAGTCACTGGACTTCACCTCGACTTTATCAGAATCTTAAACAATGTTGACAGTACTTTGGAAGACAGAAACTGATACTTATGTTCGGATCGTCAGACAGACCACAGAAACACTGATGGTAAACCATTTTCTAGAGTGGAGATCTGAATATCGTTTGGTATTCTCTCTCTCTCTCTGTTTCATTCCCAGTCATTCCGTTTACCCCAATCCGGTGAGAGAATGTTCGAAGTTGAATAGCTTCCTTTCATTCCACAATTGTTTCTAGGAGAGGAGGCGAAATACTTCTGCAGGGTACTCGAATGGCCAAGACATACAAAAAAACCACAAATTAAGTCAAGCTGCTAATTGTTTTCAATCCATTGTGGGAAAACCCCGCGGTAGGATGCATTTTCTGACTGGAAATCACCCAATCAGCCATAACAGCAGCAGAATCCATAAATCCAAAACGCTGTGTCGTGAGACGAGTAATAAATCTGCCGCATTCAGCTTATTAGTTGCTATAAATAGAACAACCCGCCATAACCAGTTTAAGCCGTGTATCTCTGTAGATGAAAATAAACAAATATCATATCTACTCCTCTGAATGTATGTATACGTACGTATGTATCTAAACAAATTTATTTAAATTTTCTGAGCTCTAGCAGTCGACCGTCAATAAAAACAGAGGGAAACATCATCACAAGTGCCACACAGAGAGCCTAAGCGTTATATAATTCCTCTGTCACTTGTTGGTGCGAATTTTGAACAACAAAAATTGCATGAGACCCCTTTCTGGTTTGGTATTCATGCCCTGATTTGGATTTGGTATTCGCGCCAGCTAGCGAGCGACCCTGTTCCAAGTACATTCAACCGTGCGTCGTTTGTGGCCATCAGCGCTGAGCTGGGATATTGTTTTCGTTTCTGATTAACGTGATTAGTTTAAACGAAACAAAAAAAAAACAATCCACTGAGCCAAAAGTGATTCTTCTCGAAACCGGAAATCTCAATAGAGAGATGGCTTGAGTGTCGAGTGTCGAGTGGTGATAAAGGGTGGCGTACTGTAAGTAGTTGTTGGTCTAGAGTGGGCATTAAAATTGATTTGATTTGTCGGGAGGTGGTGGAACACGTTTCGGAATAAGTGTTAGATGCAATTGAATCTTAGCGTCCTTGGCTGATGAGCATTTTACTTTCATACGTACATACATATGTATTGTATCAATTGCGCAGTTAAGGCCTGGAATTGAGAGTGAAACAGGTTCTTACAACAAATTGAATTTGATTAAAAGAACTTGTATTGGATCTTATGTAGACACGTTGACGTATATGGTTAGGAAGTCTAATCTTTGGGAAAATGTTTCTAGGAAATCTGTTTAGCATTGCAACGTGATTCCCTGCGGACGTGTATGGGGGTACTTAGCATACTGGCAGTGAGGTATGTGTAGTTCTTGGAAATTACGACATAAAGTGGTTTCTGTAGTTCCCTGCAATTAATCTGTCATACATAATGCAGTGCCACATGGGAAAAGCAAAATGTTTGCCCCGCTTTGCTCCGCTAATCGGTTTGGTTCACAGCCAAGTTCTTCGTTTGAACGGTGCTTTGGATCAATTCGCTAGCCACACCAGATTGCGCTCATCTCTATCCTTAGAGTCGAAGGGAGAGTAGACTTGTCCAGTTTGGTTGAACATTGATTTACTGATTTCGTTTTGTTGAGAAGCGAGACAGTCTTAGGACACGTTCCACTGCGACCTTTGGAAAATCAAAGGTTCTCCTTACCAATGAACCCGGTTGTTTGGTAAATAGTTCATCTAGACCACGACTTAGAATTCCCGTGCTTCTGACTGCCGCACTTGCTAAACGTAACACTAAGCCCAGTTGTAGTGTCTCAGGAGTTCGCTTTATCCCCTACAACTATACACCTCGTAGTTGTTTTCCAACTTTCATCCAACTGCAATCTAGGTATGAACAAAACTGACAGGCTTTCCTGCCCAGCAAAGGGAGTCATATCTGACAGTAGTTTCAGAATCGTTTTAGGACGAAACTGGTTACTAATAGACATTGTTTCCGTTTCCCTGATATTCCCCTCAGGTAATTTGTCTCACCAGTTGTAACGGCCTAGTCTACAAGTCTCTCACCATTTAATTCAATGCTAAATCTCCAGCTTTGTACTGGACAGCACACTGGTTTAAGTTCACATCCACATTATTCAAACTTAGGTCTTACTTTGGGTTGGATTTAAAGACACACATCCGGAGGGTTTTATGTTTCAGTTTTTCGAATTTATTTGTCGTTCCAACTTCTCTAATACTTTTTGACGTTGACGACATATTTTGCAATCGTTTTAACAAAAACTTCGGGCGATGATGTGACTTGTTTCATAGACCTGTGACTTAAAAAAACTTAAAAAAAAGAAGCCTGGAACTGTCAAATTGGACGAAATGCCCCTTCAGTCCCAATTCATCAATTTGTGTTGTGGCAATCAAAACTCATGGTCCTGTATCGCTCACCAATCATAGTAACCGTGTGACACTCCGGCCCTTCGTCTGCCACGTATTGTTCGAGGCGAACGGCTACCCGCCTTGCGGTTGACCTAAAATCACTGACGAATGATCAGATAGGGTATTTTGTGATTTTGAGCAGTACCTATACCGTTTCATGGCTTGTCGATAGGTATTCTGCATCTGTTTAGTTCACAAATGTCAAAACAAAACTGACAGTTGCCGTCATTAGTAGAAGTTATGACAAAAGTTAAAGCCTCGAACTGTTGGAAAGGGAGGTATCACCTGACAATCATACTTTTTTATGATGAGCAGCCCACAAGGGAACTCGACAACCAAGAACATTGTCATCCTCTTTCAATTCTGATACTACTGACACAACACAATATCGTTTTAGTTGTGTTCTGCTTAGCTCGAGAGCTCTGCGACTGACAAGAGTGATCCTTTGGTGTCTACAGTGGACTTATTGCTTAGAGAGAGAAAGCCTTTGATGGGCTTACGGATGTAAATGTCTTTGATTTGACAGCATATTCCTACTCATTCATGATTACCCCTTATTTCTGCCAGCTTAGTCTTAGATTTCCCGTCTTTAAAACCAATTCTTGTAGCTTTTGTCACTTTCTTTCTGAGGTGAAAGTTTTTTGGGTTTGCTGTGAAACTCTACTACTATTAGACTGTGCAGATACACAGCTTAGCCTGACTCAGAATACACTCAGAAGATGGTATTTTTGTGAAGCTAGCCAAGCAATCAGTAGCTAAATTGGCTAAATCCGTATCATCCAACCTTTCGAACATTGCTACCTATGCGGTTTGAAATAGAACCCATTCGTACATCTCTATAGTCTGTATCCAATCCATCCAATACGTCCCTCTAAACCACCAACTACTGCCACTTACCAGTTCCCACCTCAGCGTCGTAACAACACCATTTGAAGCAAATTACCCGCAGGCCAGCACATGCCATTGATTGTTAAATATTTAACACTACACTCGCCCCTGAGTGGTTTGACCAGTCGAGTCCTCCAAAAACTATTTAACACATTTTTTTTATTACACCACAACTCGCTCCCATTTTAACCAAAATGCTAATTCAATTCAGGTAATGATTTGAATTGATTTTCCATGACTAACTGGTTTTATTTTCCGTATTCGATATCCACAACCATACTTACTTGCAATATACATCGAGTTAGGACTCTGTTTATTTATTCGAACGATAACATCATGCTGTGACCCTAAGAGAGATTCACGGGAAATCCAAGAAAAACATTTTCTAGTCAAGCAATCATTGTAGCCAGACACATTCGAGTGTAAATGTCTTTGCAGTTTAATAGCAGATAACAATTATAGAAAGCGATTAGCGTGCTGTACACTCGCTACAGCTAGCTACTCATTCCGCAATTATCTCCGAGAAGAACAAGTCAAAGATCACTCCTGATACAGCCGTCTAATCTTTGCGTGACTCTCGTAGTTTGTTTGCGAATGAGATTTTAATTGAAATTCTTAATTGAAAATTTTTTATTCAAAAATGTTTACAATCGCTATTTTGCGATGCAATTTTCAATAGAAATGTCTGTTTTTGTTTGTTTCAGCTACTTGACAACTTTTCACTTAGCACTTTGCAGAACTTAGGCATCCATAATCCCATGTAGGACCAAAGTTTTCATAAACTCATTCTAAGTTCTGCAAAATATTTGCAAAGTCGTTTTCAGTTATTTCATTTGAAAAGATAAGTTTTCTAGTCGGAACTTGATATTCTTTGACAAACATGTTATCCTCCAAAGAATAAGTGAGAACTTTACTTTTTTTCAAGAACTTTTCACTTAGCACTTTGCAATACATATCCATGGATTATGTTGGTCAAATGTTTTTGGAAAGTCAATGGATTTTTAGTCCTTGAATATGTTTACAAGTTCTTTGCAAGTATGTAAGTTTTGTTAAGCGCTAAGTGAAGAGTTGCAAAGTCGTTTAATGAAAGGAAACAATCTTATCCTGTGTTCCCTCAAAGGATAAGAGGGAGAGAGAGAGTCTGCATTTTCGGTTTTAAATTGAACCCCTGGAGCTATAGTCTTCTACTAGAGAAGTCCACATGAAGAGGCATTGCGAAGGTATGAAAAAATAATTGGCTGTGACTAACCAGGCATTTGTAGATTTTTCATGCAAAAGATCCTTTTCTGACGGAAGTAGTTGAATTTGGATTTTGCGGACTACTCTGCCTTCAATTTCATTTGCCAAGATCGAACTTGAACATACATAAGTACAGCTTTTGCAATTGCATTGGAATGATCAATTTGATTTCGTCAGTCTCTCACTTGTTAGGTTCAGTCTTAGGTCTCCTTTTGAGAGCCATGGAGATTCGCTGTCTCCGATACAGCAGGCTTTCGGTCTCGTCCATCTTGAGCACGCTGGTTCCAGTTCTTTCGACTTAGAGCTCTGTTTACGTTTGGTTTTCAAAAAAGGTGGCTTGGTCTACCTTGACGTTTCGAACTCTTCTCTGGAGTCCGATGGTCTTTTTATTGCTCGCGCAGATTGTCATTCAGTGAAGTAGCAATGGACTCGTTTAGGGTGTCGTTAAGGAGTTACCTATCTGAATGGTGAAGTATTTTTCAGCAGTGACGTCCTAGTTCATACCCTCGTCCACCGACAGTGTACTTCTCGTTTAAGGTTTGCTCGCAAAGAAGTGTGCACTGACGGCCATAAATTCTAAAATTAGATGGTGATGGTGAAAATTTTGGCCGGCGGAGTACTTCTGCTTCACATGAAGCTCTGTAAGAACAGAGTTCGTGCTTATACCTATCCTGTACTACCAGCATGAGTACAAAGAAAAAGGGCCTCCGAATATATGTACGACTTAAAGGTCAGTAAAGGGTGGTTGTCGTCTTGAAATTCTTTAATCTTCTCCAGTCTTTGTCTTGTTTTGCCGAGCCTTGGATAGGGTTTTTTATGCAATAGGGGCATATTGGAAATATGTTCGCCCTTCCTAAGTTAAGAGAGTATCAAAACATCAACTTTGACAAACATGTTCGCAACCTTTTCTTATTGGACATTCCCTTCAAGGACAGTGGTTTGGAGCGTTCACCTAGCTGCCTCCTATTGTATTTACAAACCAGACCAGTTGGTGGCTGAAACTTATCATCTCCTTGTTCCTATTTCGAATGAATCGTGTTCTTGTGATTCAATATGGTAATGTGGCGTATTACTGTACTGCATCTGTCCCATATTGGTGCTATTAATGTAGACTCCACAGCATCCGTTTCGGGCTATTATTCCGCGGCTGTCAGTTTTACAACCTATCAGTTCAGATTACTTACTATCTCTTGTATTGCGACACCCAATTGAGCATTGCTCCCTGCTGATTGACAATACTTGCCTGGACACACATCAATTTCCCTCATTCCTGCGAAACCAAGGAATTGTCCTTCAGTTGTGGGAGCACAGTCTACTCATCATTCATCAGTTTAAGCTGCACACTATCCAGCAAAACTGATGGATGAGGACTGTTGGGTATATAGGATCACTTGGTCACTTCCCTCAGACTGCTAAGGTAGACCCCATGTCACTTCTAATCGACACTGAGCTCTTACCTGAAGTAGAAGTAGGCTGCCAGTTCCTACTTGCAGTTAAATGACAATTCCACTGCGGCTGTCATGTTTAAATGAAAACTTAAGAGCACAGGCCCCCGCATGGCACCCTGAGGAACTCCTCAATTCGTTGCCAACCTGATTTGTTGTTAACAATAAAACCCGTTAAATCTTTTCCTATTGTTGTTTATTTTTCATATTCGTATAATTAGACACATTTATTATTTAGACATTCAAAAAAATTTACTGTGACATTTCTTGGTTTTTTTTCTCGAAGTTTATGAAAAAAAAACTCACATTCAATATTTTTATATTTAATATAAACAATTCTTTAATAATTATTATAAAAATTAATACAAAAAAAAAAAACAAATACACCCTATGAAAAAAACATAACAAAATCAAAAAGAAGGCACAGTTAGAAGGTGTTTCTTGTTAACGTAGTTCAGGCCTCAGGAAGGCGTCTAACTTTTGGTCTGTGTTTTGCATGAGTACGAACGATAGATAGAGAGAGAGAGAGAGAGAGTGATGCTGCTTGGCCAAAATTTTGTATTCTTTCAATCAAATATCACAAAAAAGTGCGAGAATATATAATTTTTTTTTGTTTTTTAAGCCTAAAACGATCTATGCGCGCAAAAAGCCAGAGAATGTATGTATGTGTGTAAAGGCGGATTTTTTAGATTTCATTTGGAGGTACCTAGACTAGCTTGGTTAAAGCTTTTGTTGTTGTTTCCAAGTTGGTTTAATGCATGCAATAAGCGATTAAAAAGGCAAACATGGAGGATGTCATGACAGCGAAAATGGAATTGGCACCACTGGATGCCTGTTGGATCTTGGAATTCTCGGGTAGTTCGGCTGTTGAAGTCCTCTGGGTTGGTATAGCAGCATTGACATCGGCTTGCTGTTGCTGTTGCACTGGTTGTTCGGCGACTGCAGCTGGTGTGACGCCTGGGGCGGCGGCAGCGGCTGTGGTTGTATCGCCCGCTGGTGGAACTGGTGGAGCTGGGGGAGCTGGATAGCATGCAATTTGTTGTACTTGAGTTACCTTGGTTGGATCAGCAGGATCAGTGACATTAACCATGATGGGAACGCATACTAAACCCCCTGGGGGTGGTTGTTCAGCGCCCGCTGCTGGTGGGGTACCAGTAGCATTCTCAACTGAACCAGGGGCCATTGGAGCCAATACGGGAGCTGGTGTCTCTCCAGCTGGTGGTGCCGCCGCTGGAGCTGGTGTGCTAGTATTGTCAAAGGTTCCCGGCGCAAATGGAGCTAGGGGAGCTGGCGTTTCTGCAACTGGTGCTGCTGCGGGTGCAACAGCTCCAGGTACAGCTGGCACAGCAGCAGCTGGAGCGGCGGCGGCTGGGGCGGCAACAGCTCCACCTGGGTTGATAATAGTTGTTCCATCAGCATTGGTTGTTGTCACTGAGCCTGGTGGTCCATTGTTGATGATAATTATGCGATCTTTGTCATCCGAGCTGGCAGCTGGGGCAGCAGCTGGTGCTGGAGCGCTGTTAGATCCAGATGGTGTCAAGACATGACCAAGGATGGCTCCTCCCAAGGCACCAGCAATCAAACCAGTTCCTAAGGGATAGAATGGGCTTGTAATTTACTCAGGAATTCATTTGTTTTATGTATCTTACCTAGACCAGGTCCAGACGATCCTTGTTGAATGACTTGTGGAGGTTGTTGTGGGTAGTATGTGGCTCCGGCTGGCACTTGCCCTGCTGGGTAATAACTGGCACCGGCTGGTACACCGCCAGCCGCTGGGTAGTACGTAGCTCCGGCTGGCATGCCTCCTGCTGGGTAGTATGTAGCTCCTGCTGGCATGCCTCCGGCTGGGTGGTATGAAGCTCCTGCCGGTAAGCCGCCTGCGCCTGAGTATCCTCCTGGATAATAGCTCGCACCAGCTGGTAGGCTTTGTCCAGCTGGGTAGTAGGTTGCACCAGCTGGCAGGTGTTGTTGTTGAGGATAGCTTGATTGAACTCCTTGATAGTTTGAAGCTTGAATTGGTTGATGGTATGAACCAGCACCGGTTGAATTATTTCTTGGTCTGTATGCGGTTCCAGTATGACGTACTCCTGAAGTTCCATAACCTCCTGCTGCTGCTCCGGCGCCGTACGATCCACTTCCGAACGGTTGAGAGTTTGTGGCCGACTGATACGATGGTGGTGCAGCATTGTTTGGCTTGTATGCCGGAGGTGCTTCATATACGTTTGTTTTAGCTCCGCCAGCTGGATTCGATGCTGAATATGCTGGTGGTGGTCCCTGTGATTTGGGTACATTCCAACCAATTGGAGCGGCTGCTGGTGCGGCTGGAGCACTTGCCTTTGGTCGATTCGGTTGTGAGTTGTAACCCGCGTAACTTAGTTTGGCTACATCCGCATGTGAATTCGATGTTTGCTGGAATGTTGGCTTTGTAACCGATCCAGAACTCGATGTCCTGCGGCTACTGCTGCTGCTACTACTGCCGCTGCCTCGGCTACGACTAAAGGTACGCTTACTCTCGGCAAGCTGCCCAGTAGCCAGCAAAAATGCCAGCAACACGGCAATGTATTGCATTTTTTGTCCCATCTTGGGGCAACTTACTCTTCTGGAAGGTGATTCGAGACACTGAGAGATTCTGTGGGGGGAAAAAAGAAAGAAAGGAAATGTGTTAAGGGGGAAATCCATATCATAACAACTAAATGAACCACCACCGAGATTATTGTTGACACCAAGCCCTCTACAAAGCGAGATCAAACAGAAAAAAGGAGTCTTTCTTAAATTCATTTCCTTATCATCCGATTTCCGGTTCAAACTTAACTTCACGTATGCATTGCTGTTGTTGAATATCTGTCATCTGTCAGATGACTAGAATGTCATTAAGTAAATGCACGTTTCATTTACCAATATCGACTTAAGGTCAACAAGACGATTTGTATAAAAGTTTTACTTAGCAGTTTATCAGAAATGGTAATGAATTCATTGTTTTATAATTTTCTACTTCACATACTCGCACATAGCTCTGCAAACAAAGTATTGATGGCAAAAGGCAAACACAAGTGTCAGTTTCCAACTCAGTAAGTTTCTCTGGAAAATTTGTTGCGTCACCAGCATTAACTTCATGGGAATAAGTAGGTTTTTAAAGTACAACATCGCATCCAATTACTGCTTACATGAAACGTCATACAGTTGTACGTTGTCATCTGTGTCATGTACTGATCACATTATGTGTACGCATGTGACTTCTCCGCACCTTTTAATCCAATTTATTTCATTGTACGTTATGTTTTTTTCGATTCATTCTTCGATGACAGCTTGGTATGAAATTGGAGAGTTGGCATGGCATGTACTGAGAGTTTGCCAAGTGTCAAATGGTATGCTACAAGGGGTTACATTGTTCGAATTCTCCCACTGTTATCAAGATTTGTTGTCAAATATTTATGTAAGATAAGTCATTTTAACTATCAGTGTCAAATTACCATGAAGTCAGGCAGTCTTCATTTGATTGTTGCAAACAAAAATGGAGACAGTTGCTAATTTGCAAAGTTCACTGGAAATTTTATTTACTCTTTCATAAACCAGTCTTCTGTCAGTCTTGTATCATGATCGTGTTGTGTAAACGATTATGGGATGTCACTTTGGACATGTAGTCTGAAAAAGTGTTGTCAATGCGAAGAAGTTTTGACAGTTTTCTCTTCCAACTCATTGGCATCCACCATGTCTTCTATATTCAAACTTGTCCTTTTTGCGTCTTGGATTTTATTACATATCTGTTATGTCAACATATGTAGGTGACTCATGTCAATTGTAACCGAGCCAATATGACTTATGTATGTAAATTCGAGTTGTATTTCACAAGACGCAACCAGTTAGAAGAATTAGCTTCGCTTTCAACAACTATCTTGCAGAATCTGCAGTGACACCGGAAATACAATACATAAATTACGCGCCTTAAATTGACAGTTTCACCGTTTCAATCTGCAATTCTTTGGAAAGTGTGTCAACAATTTACACATAAAGTGCAAAAAATGCATTAATCTGCAAAGAGAAAAGATTTCCTCTGACTGAGTCAACTTTTATGACAATCCTGCCTGTCAGATGGCTCCGTAGCTGTCATCAATCTCTTAGTTTCTCAGGAATTTCAACAATAAATTGCATTTTTCCTACTCTACTGCATTTCATCTATAAAATTCCCTAGAATTATCCATTTAGATCGCACATCCAGTCAGGCCAACGAAACACCAGTCTAATTCTAATAATTGAAATAGGAGGATGGCGTTTTATTAGGCTAATGTAACCGACACGTAATCCAAATTTAGAGTGCAATTTTCCAAAGTGGATTAGGTTGCCGTCACACTTTGATTGTTTACACTCCGAGAGATTGGGTTGTAATGTGTGATGACTGTGTGTTAAAGGTTATATCGCATTAAGTTAATTAGTTTAAGAGTTTTTTTTTTGCTGTCCAGTGCGCGCCTAGGTGGGTGGGAATTCGTTACGAATTATATAAATAACTTGGTGACATCTACAAATTGGATTAGATGGGTTCGAACAAGTGCATGCCGGCTAAATGGGGAACTCCCCTCATGCAACACGCGACCTGGTTATTAGTTTTTAACTTAATTAACGCATTCATACGAAATATTTATTGTGTCTCTGCTAACAATTTTATAGAGGACGGAAAAACAAGTCAATAAAGAACTATTAGATCCATCGAGCTGTAATAAATTATTCCATAGATGATATGATACTCAATTTTTTGATGACATTTGTGTTTCTTTAAATGGCGCATCATCATTTGTACTAATAGAACCAACAACAGCATCGATGTTCGGGTCATGCTCTGTCGCTTTATCTCCTGTTTATCTGTACGAATTCCTATCAAAGCGAATCGTTATTGGCGAAATACGTTGCAATAGCGGGGGAAAAAAATCCAACAAAAATAACACACGGCTTAGGAAGATTTTTTTAAAAATTCGAAAGTTTTTTCGTTTTTTTTTTGCCAGTTTGTCTTGTCTTATATTCGCTTTAAACACAGACACCACACACACACAGTCACGAGTTGTTTTTTGCATTTATTCTCGGCGAAAACGGTTGCGAGTCATTATTATTAGAAATACGAGTCTCTGCAGTCAAAATAAAACAAAATATTGCACTAAAGGCATAGTCAAGGCCGCAGGGAAGGAACATTCATCCACTGGTCAGGCCATATGACCTCTCTCTTATTGATTTGCCATTACAAAACGTGGTCATAGCACACACGACGTAGGTTTTTTTTTTTTTTTCTTTTCACACAAATGGGTGGCCAAAACCCCTAGGGTAGTCATTAGTTAGGTACAACACTACAGTGATTAACTTTCAAAAAAACAGACAACAGAAATAAAAACAATTAAACTGTGTAGGTACACTTAATTACATTTTCTCTGTTGTTTCTCTTATATTTGTGTTTCTATTGGTCAGGGAAAATTATTGTGTATATAACAATGTTTTCCTCTGCGTTGAGTATTTCGTGATTATTCCACCAAGCACGACGACGATTCAAAATGAACTGAATCGTGAAGCCATTCACCAGTTGATGGCAGGCCAATTCGTTTAGAGCGTCGAATCTCTACAAGGTATCCGTATTCCGTATCTGTGTGTATAGAGAGTGGATTTGCTTATGGTAGAGCTACTGTTTGTTCCATTCCAGATACCATGGTAGCATGTAGCATCATTTATAGTTTTTCTTGTGAATTTAATAAAAAAAATTGAGTCTGTGACTCATAGTGAAACTGGTTGTTGTGACGTCAATCGGTCTTGTTTTCCAAGTCTGACATCATTTAATCGCCCCCGAAGCTAGAGTTGTGTTTCATTTTCAAATCGTTTCACTCGTTAGTGCGATTATTTTATTTGTTTTCCTTAATCCAATGTCCACAGCCACTCTCGGTACACAGAGAGAGGGCAGATGTGGTGAGACTTGAGTGAATTTTTTTTTACATAATTTTGTACTTCCCCTCGGTTGTCGTTGTCGGTTCATTCGAGAGTTTTTGGCATTCGCATCGCGAGAGGTGTTTACTGATGGTGGCTTGGGTATTGTTTTTGTTTTTGCTTTTCAAATAGGTAGAAGGTGACAGATGTGTTGTAAGCAGGAGAATGGAAGAGAGGAATCAGCGCGCAGACCTACACCAATTGTAATACATGTTCGCGTTCTTACCTGAGTTTTTAAGGAATTCCATTTTCGATTGGAATACGATTTGTTTTTTGTTGAGAATGTCGAGACGAGACTATACGTCGAAGTTGAAGAACCTTTCTCAACTGGAATCAAAGCGCAGACTTGTTGTTTACAGTCACATGGAATTCTTGACTTAAACTTGTTTTAAAGTTTTTTTTTTTTGATAAATATACCCTGTTTGTGGTTTGTAAAGAAACACGTTTAACAGTTTTAAGAAGTATCATGGAATTCTCAAAAGTTTCTATACCTAGGTGACTGTCTTGGGAAAAACAGAGCATCCTACGAGGATAGAGAGATAGGCCTAGTCTACTAGAACATCTTTGTATACCTACCTTACACTCTTTCGAATTTCCTTATAGACACTGACGGGTGCAGTGGAAGTCGCTTATAGCTATGAAGACGATGAAGAACTGTATCTTGATCAAGCCTTAGTGCTAGATCTTCGTAAGTATTGGAAGATGGTCGGAATCTGTCCAATGCTGACCACAATATTCAGAGTCAATTCTGCACTTCTTGCTCTGAATCGTGGGATTGAGTAAGCAGGGTCTTGGATCAAGTTCATAAGGTTGCCAGATCTGCAAATGAAAAATGTGTCCCAGATACCTGTCAACTACCAATTTTTTTCTGACAATTTTGTAACAAAACCATTGTCAGATCAGCCATCTGACAATAATAGATTTGCAGTAACTGGGACAAATCTGACAACCTTGTGAACTGACAATTAGTTTGTCGTTTTCAGCATTTGCGGATCTGACAGATGTCTGAACATAGCTTGAACATAATTTAGTTCTGACAGCGAGAATTGTTTTGAGTTAGAGCGAGTTTGCTTCAAATTAAATCCAAATGTCTGGTTATGTCCCATGTAGGGCATGGTATGTGGTTTGTACCTCGGATCATGAGTTATTACTCACTTAGACCATTAGTTGGCCCCATTGTACTAATTCTTGAGCTAGTTTGTCTAGATACTTGTTTCTCAATCCAGCTGGTGCTGACTAGATACCAAGAAGATCAAGGTTGAGAGGATTCCAGAGGACTATTTCGTCTACCATACTAGACTATTGGAAGTCTGGTTTTGGTTTCTTTACATCTATCCTGACTTACATGCTAGTAACTTTGACGTCTGATAGCATGCACTTTTTGCTTTGCTTCCACTGAAGCTGACTGACGCCAAAAAGAGTCCAGTCTTCTTATGTTGTTGGTGTGATTAGGACCTCAACAGTCGTGTAACTTTCTATATACAGGACGGTAGTCCACTCGCAGATTTATATAACTTTCTCGTGAAAAATACTGCAAAGACATGAATGTTGGATACGCGACGTGGGTACTCTAAGGGTAGTTTTACGTTAACCTCCCTGATATGAAGCATTCTTCGAACAGCCTACATTTAACTTGGCCAACACAACACTAACAAAACAATGGAAGAAAATAGCAGATGGTAGGAGCATAATGTCTACAAGTTTACATTTATCCCCAGGGACGTTTCGACCAACTTGCCGGTGGTCTGAGTAATTATTGGCTGACGACAGCAAACATCTGACTATGCGTTCCTTTTGACGTCATTCGTGTTCGTATAATAATAAAAGAGAAATAGAGGAATTGCATGACAATAGATTGGTACGTTATTGCCAAAGAAATCATGTTTCAGGAGCTAGATCTTGAGTACTCTACTGACCTATTGTTACAAATATTTATTTGAATTTTTGATTATTAACCCATTCTCCCAGTCGATACTTGTATATCGATGACTTCACGACCAGAAGTACAAATCTGGAGATGACAACGAGTACATAATGCTTGGTACTATGAATCACTGCGACTTGATGATCATTGCGTAGGTGAATACAGTGGGTTTCCATTAAACTTAGTCAGTATAGCCAGTTCAAGTCACTATAGCCAACAGTAAATCAACTCCTAGTACAATAGACTAAACTCTTTGCGACAGAAAAGTCTGTTGTGCTGCTTTAAACTCGTTTAATTACCCTACTCTGTTGAAATCTCTAAAAGATACTATCAATGACATGGTATTCTGTTGGCCTTATGTGTGCCAAAGCAATTTGACACCACTTATGTACTTCTATTGTCTGTCCGTCGGTTGACGTTCTTACTGATTTTTATCACTTTCAATGCAATGGATACTGTAATAAGCAATCCAAAGACTAAAAGCCACGCAAAAAATAACTAAAAAGCAAGTAAAAATGTACTCGTATCTCACCATAGTGACGTGCAGACGAGTCACATGATAACCAAAGAATAAGAGACACATCTTGAGTGACCCAGTTCCGTGACTCAAAGGAGAAACAATAATGAATTCTCTGCAAAAAAAACTTGTTTTTGGCAACAAAGAAGGGGAAAAAACGAAGAGTTTAACGTTCGCAATAAAAAATTTCATAAAACTCGCTGAAAACCTAGAACCTTAGTGTGAATTCCCAGAAGCTGCACTTGTTAATTTTATTGAGTAGACATAAAGTTTTAAACGTCTTAGCAACGAAATTTGAGAGTCTAATTTGAAGGTCGTGTTGTAGGGTTGTTATATTATTAAACATGATTTAAGTTCTTCGGATGATCAGACCTCTCTCAACAAATAAAAAATGAGAATGGTAGCCAAGCCTGTTACTAGCTATAATGCTACTCTTGATCGCCTAAAGGAACTTCATCTTTCCTTGCCCTGTTTAATATTCCAAAAAAGGTTTCATTCTGTATGGGCTTGCTGTATTAGGCCTTGCCTGTCTATCTGTAGTATCTTCCGAAATCTGCACAGCGCTGATGATGTTTGCACCTACTAAACAAAATATCCACTGTTTCGATGGAAAATGTAGCTAAAGTCAGGCAAAACGCAAAACATAAATTCTCAGCGGGAACAACCAGCAGTTTTCTTTCGCTGGTGGAAACAAGACCAATAGTTGGTACTCAGTAGAAGATGTGGAAGCCCAAAACTAAAGACAGATGCATTAGGCCGATCCCCTGATACTCCCAACAACTTTTATTAGCTAGACACCCTGGTACTATTAAAAGCCATCTCCTTCGAAAGAAGCAAACTCAGACATCCTTGTTTGAAAAGACTGAAGACGTGCCTTCAATCAGCTTAAGCAGTCTCCAATTTGAGCTCTGTACAAAGAAGTTTCCAAATTTTGATGCAAAAAGAGAAGATGGTCCTAACAATCGAATCGATGATGATGGATTAATTTTAGCTTGGCACTTGCTATAGAAAACTCAATGAAACAACCGCAGACGGGAGAAGGATTACGTTCCTTATTAACAAGCAGGAATTGTACATCAGTATGTATCTGAGCTATGCAATGGAACGCTATGTAAAATAAAGTTAGTTTAAGGGCAGACTTGCCGAAAGTTTCAAGACGCAGATATGTTCTAAGTGGGATAACTAAGAGTTTCCTTTATTTGCTTCTAAATGATCCTTATAATGCGCAGAAAAGCACAGACACTAGTTGGTTTAGTCAGTTAGCTATTATGGACTCACCGAAGCAATGGCATTCGCTTCTGCTTCTTGATTTGTTTCCCCTAGTAACTGGTCAAACCCCTTCATCTTTGCAAACTTATCCTCCCAAACCCACTGAAAAGGTAGATTTGACTTACCTATGTAAGTACATCGTTTGGTGGGTTTAAAACACACTATTCACTGAATTATTTCCTCCAAACATACCAGGTGCAACAAACCTCGAAATTGTCACGTTCGAGTGTATTATTCGGCGCAGTACTCATTAGACGATACTGCACCTAAACATTCCACCGAACCTTAGTTAATTGTTGTCATTCGAAACAGATAAATTTGCATTTAAACCAGGTTGAACTTTCGAAAGGCGTGTCTCAGGTATATTTATTCACATGCATGCTACAAATTATATAGTTTTGCTGAGATAATTGTTTGTTTTACACTCAAAGGATTTTGTTGCACCAGATTTCGCTTTAAAATAAAACTGTCCTATATTTCTTCATGAGTGCACAGGACATGCAATGTGATAATCAAAATAGACTCCTCCATGCTCTTTGAGTTTGTCACTACTTCAAATCGATACTGTCGACTAGGTTATTAAACCCAACCCAAACCAACCATTTGCGTACAGAATTTGTGTAATAATTTTATGGCGTAAATTGTCCAGAATATCGGGATAGCGTGTCTGTTGGCTTTTACCACGACACCGTGTGACTATTAACATGAAATATGAATTCATTCAGAATTGGAATCTTTTTCTCTCTCTAATTAAAGTAATTTTACTTAAACGGAACAGTTTGTCTGTCCCTAGGCCATATTTCTTTCAAACAGATCAATACAACTGGCTTAGCTTAGTTCTATTATCGTAAATTGCTTTGTCATCCAGTTTCTCATGTAGTTGTCTTCAGAACCCGTATAAACTACCCACTTGCTGCGATAGCAATCGAATATTTATGCTTGGGTTCCCCGGGAGCAAACAAATCGAGTTAGTTTCGATGTAAAGTCTATGCTTAGGCATTCACACGGCTTTGCATTACTCAAACCAACAGAGAACCCTGTGATACTCTAACTAGCCTTTCCCCTAACAACAAGTTCGCTATTAACTACCGCGTAAAGCTTCTGAGCTTGATCCAATTGTTCCATGATTCTGTTATCGGCATCTTCTACTTTTCCTTTGCATAGTGTCTTGAGTGTTTAGGACTCCCAGTAGTGTATGCGCCTAAAATGTGCATACTCTCTGTCGGTACCTGATTTTTCCGGTTTCAACTTAATACGTTCTACCATTCCCTCGACTATTCACATTGATACCTATTTCTTACCCACTTACTCCCAACTGTCCACGTAGATTACGTAGATTTCACTTGAACCAGCTGATTCTTACCATTCTTAGCATCCTCCTCAGAGTGCAAAATCTCACCTATAATCACTCTCAGACCAACCCGCCCAGAATTCGCTTGCAAAATATGCCAAAAATAAATTGATTTCCCTACTCTCCCATGACGTAGGAGTATGTACATTCTAAAACGTCTCTCAATGCAAGTATCTAATCGCATTCAATTGTTTTTCCTTCCCTTTAGCGTATGGACCTTGGCGAATGTCCCAAAGTTCACGACCTGGCTTTCCGTGCTGACTACGAAAATGCGGCCAAAAATCGAGACTACTACTATGACATTGAGGTTAGTAACTTTTTGAAATATTTCTCGAACCATTTCTCCCATGTATTCCCTAATTTTTGTAGGCAATGGAACACCTTCAAGCCTTCATCGCAGACTGTGATCGTCGTACGGAGGCGGCGAAAAAACGCTTAGCCGAAACCCAAGAAGAGCTAACCGCTGAAGTAGCCGAGAAAGCCAATGCTGTTCACGCGCTTGCCGAGGAAATTGGTAAGAAACTTGCAAAAGCCGAAGCTCTAGGTGAAGCCGGAGAAGTAGAAGAAAGCATCTCGCTGATGAAAGAAATCGACGAACTCCGTGCGAAGAAGGTAAAAGCCGAACACGAATACCGCACCTCGATGCCAGCCTCAACATATCAACAGCAAAAGTTACGCGTCTGTGAGGTGTGTTCCGCCTATCTGGGTATTCACGACAACGACATCCGTTTAGCTGATCATTTCGGTGGTAAACTCCATTTGGGTTTCATGGCCATACGGGAGAAACTCGCCGAATTAGAAAAAACCGCTGGACCACGTAAGGCTGATCTACGCCGAGCAGGCAAGTACCACGAACGTGACGAAGATAAACACAAGTCGAGATATTTCGTTGGAGGTCGTGAATTGGATCGAAGATCCCGAGTGCATCGTTCTCGTAGTCGTGATCGCAAGCACAAGTCCAGCAGGCGCTCGCCAAAATCACGCAGCCGAAGCCGTAGTCGTGGCCGTAGCAGCAATCATCACAACAACCGCCGAAGGTCACCGTCCAGGGAGCGGTATCGTCGTTAAGCTACGTCCTGAATGAATTTGTTGCAAGAAGCGCACTCTCAACATACACGTATGTAAAATGGTGTCCTCTGTTCTTTTTTTTTTTCTTTCTTTCTTTGTAAACTAGGATAATTATTAATCTTTAAAAAAAAGTTCACTTTTCTTTTTCATTTATTTAAATTAAATGAAGACGACCAGGCGCGCGTTCATCTCGGTCACAGAATGAAGTCGTTTTCTGTTTGTTTTTTTCTTTTTCTCCCTCAAATGTTGCGGTGTCGCCTAACCTTTCGCGGATATTTTTGTTTAAAATATAAATAGCAATAAAAACAGATAAGTCGGCAACGTAAATGTTTATGTTTCATGTAAGTTGAACAACAAAAAATACTTTAATCGGATTTAAATATGAAATAAATAATAAACTTTAGAGAGTTGTTTTGTTTTTTTACTTCTCATCCTGTTGGTTGGACTTAAATACGGGTGTCCAGGACTAGATTTTGAATTGTAAGGTAAGTATTGCCTTCAACTAGAAGAGAAGCAACCTAAAGAACCAACTGGGATGACTGTGAGGGCTCTGTACTCTTACTTTACGATCACCAGTGTCCCTACGCCCGAATTATCAGACCCTTCTTGATTTTGATTCGATCATCGGGCAAGACAAGTTTAGAAAGTGATAGAATCTGCCCTTAATCGCTCCTCCCACCAAAGAAAATCCATTAGAACCATCCAATCACACAAAATGGCCTCCAATCACAATCAATCCCTTGATTGACAACGAAAGCTTTCAATAAAATCCCATTGCCAACCATTTTGATACACCAACATCGTGTGTTGTTCCCTGTAATTTTCTCTCAGATGAGAGTGTGTGGAACGTGAATGTCAGCAACAGCTGTCAAAAGAAAGCTTAGGTGTGGGAGTAAGTTCAGTTTTGTGCGTGATCGTTCGTGTTCGCATCGGTCGTGGAGAAGGATTAAGAAATTTTCAATTTTTTTTTGCAAATTTTTCGATAAATTTAATGAATTTGCAAAATTTGTATATTTAAAAAGTTGTAGATTCGTTTAAAGTGTGATTTTTCTCAATTATACGGGTGGAAGAGTGTTTAAATTGCGAATTTAGTTGACAATAAAAAAATGTCTTTTTCCTACGGTGTTTTTTTTTTCGTCGGGAGTGTTTTAGTGTGTGTGTGTGAGTGAGGTGATCACCTGATGCAGAATCATCAACTTGGAAATTTCAAGAAATTCGTCAAGATTGATCAAGATTTGAAAAATTTACTGTGGGGGTGAGTCCGTTTTCATTATTTTCTTCAAAATTTGATTGAATTTATGAAACAGAAGTTGAATTCGAGGTTTTGAAGAACATATGTTTGAGTGTGTGGGTTTTTGGGAGGTTTGATCTGAAGATGGGTGCAGGTTTTTGGTTTTTTTCTTACAATCCCTGCGAAGATGCCGTTGGTTGCTTTTGGTGTAGACTCTTGAATTGCTCTGTGAATTGTTCGTTCAACTGCGTAGATATTCTTTCCCTCTTGGCCATGGAATCGACTATGTTTGGGTTTAGGTTAGGTTGGTTTACGGTGGCTGTTTCCTTGTCCATCACTTGATTTAAGTCAGCGATATTGCAACCACGACATTGTTGCCTAGGATTTGACGCAGCTCGTCAGCCTAGATGATTTAAGGTTGGACTCTCTATGATATGTTAAGGGGATGTTTGTGTTAACTGCTCCGAGGGGGGTGTGAACTGGTTCCAGAAGTGAAGTAGTGGAGAGGTGAGCCTCGCCTAGTCAGTTCATTGGCGTGTGGGCTGGAATTCAGACCAGGGTTACCATAAGTTGACCATCTAGGGAATCCAGCTCCTTTAGGGATTCTAGTACTAGTTCGGATGATGTGATTACCGAGGCAATGGCTTTGATGGGAGCTTAGCTAGACTTTTTGTTTTGGTAATGTGTGACTTGCTTTGGCGACAGGGTTTATGAATACGGTGTCATTCCACTTGGAATGCGCTGTTATCGTCCAGAAGCCTATAAGGGTGTTCCAAGCCCAGCTCCTGTTGATGTCTGCGACAAGATGCGGACGTTGGAGATCGCTTTGACAGAATCCGAAGAGAAAGATGAAGCTCTCAATTGACGAACTCGGAATTCTGTCCCTCAATTGGAGAGATCCAATTGGATTTCTCTGGATTTTGTAAAAGCAGTTTCCCAGAATGTCTATGCGATGTGGAACTGGGAATAAACGAATGATGAATTCCTCTGTCATCTCCATTAGAGAAAAGCAAACTTTGTTGAAGATGTTGGGGACAGCAGATATTGTCCAGGACAGGGCTTTCCTAACTGAATGCATCTGTTTGCATTATTTGTCTAATTTCCCGTTGGGGAGCAAGCACAAGTCTTTGGTTTAACCCTTTCGCTCCGAATGGTACAACAATGTACCAGCAATAGTTCAATTTATTCGAATTGCGGGGCGAAAGGGTTAAGTAAGTCTGCGTAGATGAGAACCAGGTTCGGTGAGGTAGGTAGGCTTCATAGAAATTCTCATAGTGATAGCATCTGCCCGAAGCTGGTTCTGTTCTACACATACGGACTCAAATCAAAGCTTCAGACTCACTGTAATTTATTTGGAAGTCACCGACAAGAGGATTACTTTCAAGCTAAAAGGGTCTAGCAGCACACACATAGATATAGGTTTAAGTCCAAGAGTTTGACCCTAGGTTTGCATACATATAATTGGCGTACTGAATCTGAAGCACACTGTCTTATAAATTTAACTCGCAGATCCCTAGTCATGTCACTAAGTCTGCCATAAAAACATTTGCCTTTCTGTGATGAAGAACATTTATTTTCGATGGAATAGCCATGGAATTGTGCGTTTTCCCTGATTCCCTTCGAGTTGTTAAAATACTTCCATGGGACTTCATGGACTCTCATTCTGTTGATGAGCTACCAGATCAGTCTGTTCCTGGCACATTTACTTGGTCAATTGGCAAAATATTGCCTTTCATGCTTTCGCTACCGATTTTCAAATGCTTTACAGCTACATCTACCCGTGAAACTTTTGAAACGACCATCAAGTTGAATTCGGAGTGAATTTCCGTTTGATTAACGGCAAAGCTTTCATTACGGTGCTTACCTCCACTACTTGCGGGGTAGGTTCTGACATACACTGGAGAGGAAGCGGAAAGACAATGCAGCCATTGCTGCCATTTCAGTTTTGAATGAAACTTTTTCTTAAGTCGTCGAAAAATATATTTATTTTGTCAATTCCCAAATCAAAGTCAGCAAACAAAACAAAAAGAACCATAATTTCTGTCCAAAACTCAATTACAGCAATATTCCGATTCGTCACTAGATATCCACGAATCGGTAGAAATATCTCGATCCTTACTATTAGCTACCAGTTCCTCACGCTCATAAAAGTCAATTTCATTCATACGGCAACTTTTCATAATACGAACTTTTTCCTCCGGACAGACATAACGTATTCTGTTCCCAGTATCGGCATCAACTATATGCTCAGTGTCCGGATCGAAGAAGCCTTCTATAGTGTCAAAGCATCCTCTGGGAATATGTCTAGCTGGCTTCTCTTTCGTTAAGAATTGCTCGCCGACCGGTGAGATTCCTTGAACAATTTCCATCCAAAAGCGTCTATCTTCTTTGGTGCAATACTTCCATTCGTCTTGATGGTACTGCAGGCCATCGCTGAAGAACGTCTGATAATCTTCGCAATTGCCGTTGACGAATATTCCACACTCTTTGAATTGTGTCGGATGTATGAGCATGCCGGGACCATGGAATATACCACTTTTGAAATAACCATGATATTCGATTCCATTGGGAAAGCGGTACTTGCCGTAGCCACTCATTTTACCCTCATCGTCAAAACCGCCAACGTATGATGATCCTGTGCAGAAATTGTATGGTACTTCATCATTTTTTTTACTGGATGCCTCTGTTTGCATTTTTCTTTTAGGACGACACGGCACAGCACAAAAGGGCGTAGATAAGTTCAAGTTGTATCAGTCAGTTTGCATAGACTCTGATTATGAAGTGAGACTTGTAGTTCAATGAAGTATAGTGGGGGAATAAAGTACAAAGTTTAATCAGGTACTCAGCAACTACTTTAAGAAAGAAAGAAGGAAGAAGCTGCTCTTTAGCTCCAAAGTCTTGCGATTGTGAACGTAGATGCCGGTGCCACCAACTCGGGTGAATAAGTAGAAACATAGAAGATTCAAGAAAACTAGATTTTTGAACGAAAATCTTTAAAAAAATCGATGATCTGATTAGCATTCGTAATAAGAAACCGCACTAAAATGTTTGGAGAGTGGCTCAGTTTCTTTTGATTGTGAGTTCCCATCTTCGGGCACTTAGTTACTTAGTGGACTCCGGACATGGAAAGAGTGGAAGAGACACGGGCCAGCCTTCGATTCCGGGGAGTTGTCCAGTCGAAGCGCTATGCCATCTGCAATAGTTTGATGGTTACAGCTTTGGTTCGATCTTCCTTTATGTCTCTAACCAATGTAATCGACGTGTTTTGGCTTCTTAGACTACAGCCACATCTTGTTACAGTTCATAGAGTTCACGGTTGTATCTTCTTCTCCATTCGCCCTCCTCTTTTCTTTCACAAGTGCTCAAAATCTGCTCTGCCTCACTGCTTATCGTCCAACAATCGGCTCCATATAGTAGAACTACCAGGATCAATCTGTTGTATAGCATATATTTTGTCTTCTGAGTTAGGAGTTTTGAACCCATTCGTTTTACCACACCGAGATAGCAGCGGTATCTTAGTTATGGTTAGTCATCCACTAATCATTCGTGGAGTTGCTATTTACTCCGAAGGAAGTAAACTCCTCAACCACTTCGAAGTCACTTTTGCCAAAGTTTTGGAAGATAAGATTTGGATAAATCCTTCTGATTTGAACCACTTTAGAGAGACTTTTGTCCACGTTCATGGACGAATGTTCCAGCTTCGAATCAACATCCAATCTCAGCTCAAAAGTTTTGATCAAGCAGTGAACCAATGGTTCTTTATTTTTCGACAATAGGTACTTTAAGACCTACTCGTATCGTCTGTTCTTGAACTGGCGTAAAAGTTTGCATAACGGCGCGCTGGGAGCGAACAATGATGCTGATCTCATTGGCATATCCCAACAGGTGGACAGGTTTGTTGAAGATAGTGCTTTCTGTGTTCAAACCTCCCTGCGCACTATCTGCTCCAGTATAAGATCGAAAAAAAAAAACTACTCGACAGCGCACCTCCTTGGCAAAATTCGGTAAATGTTGGGAATAGTTCAGAGTTGCACATTCCACTGTATCTTTGGGCACACTATTTGCCTGTACATTACCTAGCGTGCGTTGATGTCTCAATTGAGCAACTAGACACAGTTGTCTAGGGTGTCCCAACGAAAAACAGATTTGGAGTATGTGCAACTCTTTTTCTTGAAAGAAACGTAGGACTGCCAAAGTCCGAGCCTGAAAATGACCAAAAGAAAAACACCAAACGTTCATTTTTGTCAAATGGATAAACTTTATTCTATTACTTCTTTTTTTCTATTCGTCTTATTGAGTGTTTTATCCATTTCTACTGTTTCCTCTTTTTTTTAGTTCTATTTTAATATTTTCTTGATACTGTCAATAATGTTTTAATAGATAAATAATTTAAATTTTTGATTATAATATTTGTTTTTTATTTTTAAATGTCTAGTACAATATGTTTTTGTATTTACTCATAAATATTCCATTACTACCAATAATATTCAACTACAAAATAAATTAAATTAATACAATACTACACGATAAACTAAGAGTTAGAAACATTTGGCACTGCCAAACGAAAAATTTTTGTCTTCCAATCATTTTATTCCACAACAGTTCAACAAGTCCATTATAATATAGTAGGTATGCGTGCTTTCCACTAATAAAAAACAAACAAAAATAAAAGGAAAAACAAATCAACAACTAAAAAATATGTCTAACAAAAAATGTGGCCTATTTACACTTTGATGTACAGAAGAGTTTTGTTTTTTTTAGGATTTTTTGATGTGGGCTTCTAGTTATAATACAATTCTCAGTTTATAGTATCCTAAACCGCCATTCGAACTAACCTACGTACTAAAGCTAAAGCTAAAGCTTAGAAAAAACAACAAAAGTAATAAATGGCGGTGGTTGTATGCAAATAAATAAATTAAGAGAAAAACTATGTATATAATATGCTGAATGGAATTTCATAAATACTTTCATCACTGGGGATTTACTATAGATTATTCTGAGACTTTTGTCTGCGATGACAAACGAACAGGTCGGTGGCCATTTTGTGCAGTGCGCTTGTCAAACGAGGGGCAGTTTTTTTGGTTTTTGATATGCTGTTAACGGTGTTGTTCTCTTCTTTATGGGGTGTCACATGTTGGGGGTGTGTTAACTAGGCGTGCAAGTAGAATGGATCATCGAAGGGCTTAACTCGAACACGTTGCTTGTAGTGGTATTCCTTGAGATATGACTTCAGTCGACTGGGTATTTCTAGTTCGGTGATACCATCGTATGTTGTGTTGCTGACAATTGTCGCCCGACACAGCTGCTGTAGGGAAAAAGTCGTACTTCGGTGGAGAGGAATGGTTAACATTGGCTCGAAGAACATAACACACATGGGGTCCTTGTAGTGTTCCAATAGACCGGTGACAGTTGAGGCAGTGAACACGCCGGGATCGTGACAATCAAAACTGAATCTGTGATTGCATTGTTCAATGCGAGCGTGTAGAGATCGGCCGTATTTGCGGAAAGTCACCGAGAATAGGTATTCCTCCTGTGCTGAGTCACGAAGCAGGAAGGTTCCTTCTGGCTTGCCCTCGAGCAGTCGCTCAGCCTCGTAGCGGTCCATTTTGCCCCAGTAGAATGTGGATTTGGTTATTCGCTCCAAGTCCGGTACCAAACAGTGGATGTAGTCGACCTGCGAGTGCACCACCGTGCCGTTTGGTGTTGTAGCCGTGGACATAGTTGAACAGGGTGAAGCTGCCATTGAATTGGAGGAATCTGGCGTCGTCGGTATGGGGAGGTCACCAGTCATCAGTCTAAGTGAGCGCTCATCGAGGGTAGCAATTTGTTCCATTGTGAGTAAATGCGAAGCAGCTGACGCGGGCGGATATTGCACGACAACAATTTGTGGTGATGCCAAAGGAATGATAACATCGTTGGCAGGTGACCAAATCGCCAAATGGTTGCCACTTGTTGGTGGCATTTCATTCGAGGATGATGATGATGATGCAGCCGCCAGCGGTTGCCTTTCAGTCATTGAGTGGCGACTGTTCGGTGGATGTTGATTTTGTTTTTTGCTACTACTCGGGCGCAGTTTGTTCAGTGCGTCACGACATGTGCACTTACAGCATCGCCACTTGGATGGGTACGATGATGACGATGCGGAAGGTGTTGCCGATGAGGACTTCTTTCGTCGGCAACAGTGATTTTTGCCTTCTGTAAGGAAAAACACACAAATTAGTTCTGAAATTACTTTAAAATTGTATAGAAACCCACCTTCTCCACACATAGTCGTCCTCGTTCCCGATGTCGCCGAGCATCCAGCTACCTCCGCTTCAGCCACCTCTGGCATTGTGTCACTAAATTCGCTACTACTCGTGCTACTCCGATTGCTGCCACTCTCATTGTTGTTACCCCCCTGCCGACTGTCATTCGCATTATCCATGATCTGCAGGTTTGCTATTTGCCTCATCATAAGATTGAAATTCTGTAAGTTCCTCCGATCCATCGGCGTGTCACTCTCAATATACGGCACTGCCGTAAAATTGCTCACGAAATTGTTATTATTATTATTGAACGTCACCGATGAGCCAACATTCAAATTGTTCAACTTAATCTCATTGCCCTGATCGCAAGTGATATTCCGTCGATAACCGATGGCATTTACCGTCAAATTTGAACGTTCAACATTCAAATTGTTATTACTACCCGTTACGCCATCTGGTGACGTTGACGCCGACGTTGATTGAGTGTCATTTTCTCCTGGTTCCATTTTGGCCAATTGTATCTTTATGATTATTTGCCGAGGGCCGTTAGTCAGTGTGTCAGTTATAACGTTGATTGTTGGTCCTAAATTACTTCCCCCACTAGCCGTGGTAAGATTCTGCTCGAGATTTTGTGAATTATTCAATTCTGATTGTAAATTTGCAGCGGCAGTTGTATTAAGGATTTTTGCTGAGTTACGTTTCCGTTGACTTTTGTTAGTGGCTGCGTTTGACCCTGATAGTGTAGTTTTACTTAGACGGTGCCCCATTAGTGTTGAGGTTTTGTTGAAGTCAATAATGACTTGATAGGTTTGTTATTAGAAAAAAATGGAAGAGTTGTGCTATAAAAGTCCAGTGTCCAGTGTTGAGAACTTTGAGTCATTTCTTTTGACGTGAACCTGCAATAAAAAGAATTATAAATCAATAAATGGATGTAAATAAGAAATGTATACATAAATATTGAAAAAAAGGCTGAAATTTGCATATAAAGTGCAATATAAACATGCAACTGACAGGTTACAACTCACGGGGTAATCTAACATCCCTGACTCTCTAAGGCTAACGAATTAACGGTCATATTTCATCCGTCATCAACGCTTAATGCGTTTCTTAAGGCATCAGGGTTATGTAACAGATGTGCAGATGTACTCTGCCCCCCAAGGTTGTCATTGACATTTTATCTCGGATCTACACATGCCTTTAAGCTATCATGGGCAACAGGGATGTGCAACGTGCATGAAAAGGTGTACTTTGTACCCCACGGTTGTCATTGACAGACATCTTATCTTGGATCCACACATGTCTCCAAATATTTGAGATCAACTGAAACTTATCTCGTCGTTGACAAACAAATTTGTACTACGCACCTAAGTATCTGTCAGTTGACACACTCACTTTAGCTAAATTTGACGTAGTGATCCAAACAACTCACAAGGTCAAACAATACTCTACTATTTTCTCCTTATCTAGATTTACGTCATAAATATTTACACAATTCCATCTCGAATAGAACAACAATCGAAACCCTGATTCCCTTCAAACAAAACACCATCATTTCATCTTTCCCATTCTGTTCTCTCTCTCTCTCTCTCTCCAGCATAGAGACTACAAATTAATCTCAATTATCTACATACGTCAGGCAGAACTTTTAATTAAATAAAGACTTGAACTGCGAAATTCTTGTTAGTGACAAGTCATCACTACACTTACGTCAATTATCTGACGTCTAACAAAACTACTCCACTCCCACAGCCAAACTTAAACTCAAACTCTCCAATGTCTCTAATTAGAACTTCCGAAACTAATTTCAGTTTAAAGAAGAGAGAGAAACGAAACCAATTTATTTTTCTCAATTAAAACGACTTTACGCATTTTCTTATCAAAATAACTTCGAACCCCCATACCCCATTCATAAAAATATCATCGACTGACATATCGGTTTGTTGAACTTTATTTTAGCTGTTGCGAGGTTGTGGCGCTGTCAATTATTATGGCCAGAGCTTGGTGTTAGTTTTATTTTATTTTTTTATTTTTTTCTGGAGACAGAACTCCAATGACGGCCGATTGAAATGACTACGTGAATTGATTCTGTAATTGTTTTGTGTTTCTTCGTTACATGTTCGATTGAAGGCTACATGGAATAAATCAACAAACAGGTGGCAACTGTCAAACTACACACCAACAACAAAATGGAACAACAACCCATGCCGTTCACGTGGGATAAAGATGGTGGCTTATTTGGTTTTATCCATATAAAGTGACAGTCTACTCCGCCAACAACTCCTAAATTGGCAAAGTGGCATAGGCATAGGCATAGGCCCCCGTGTATACTTAAGTATCTTTTTCCGCTGGACTTGCTTTAAAAAAAAAAAAACAAAGATGACCAGGCGGCAGCGCACGTTGTGATGAAATTTAATGACACCACTTCCGCTGAGAGTCTTTTTTTTTGTTTTTCTCGATCGGAAATTGATTTTAAAAGTAGATTTGCGCTCTATTTTTGGCAGTGATTGCGATGACTTTTTGACACCTACTTACGTTTGCACATAATAATGCGACAACAAATGTAGGTTGAGTGGAGAGAATAACAAGAGAAAAAAAAATATAAATCCAGTAAAAGAGGAACAACAAAGTAGGAAGTAAATTACGCTCGCCCTGACGAAAGTGTTACTCGAGTGGAGAGTGGGACGTAGTATGTAGAGTAGAATACCTTTAAGTACGGTGTTGTGACGGCTGTGTGCCAATGTAAGATAATTAATGTCATGTGTTGCCTTAATTTATGGGGGGATTATGATAGGCTAACGTAATTAGTGCGGCAAAACATTTCAGGTCATTAAGCAAATGGAGGTGGTTGGAGTTTGTCTGTGGCTTATTGATTTGCGTAATCTTGTCCTACATTTTGAACAAGACCCGAACAAATTGGCATATGACACTTGGCTGTGTTTTGTGCCGTTTTTTCTTGTCCCTGATTCCAACAACAGTACTCCAAATGCATTTAGGTATGAAAAAAAAGAGTAGGTGTCGGGAAGTGTTTCCTCTCAGAACTTGCCGATAAAATAAACAAATTTGACGTAGATTTGACAGTTCTCAACTTTTTACTAGACTTCCCTGGAATCTGTCAAATTAGACAACCAATTACAGAGATATAAACAAATCTGTCAAGTAAATGTTAAATCTGAAATGTTGAGAGTTTCCGCTAACAGCTTATCGCTGCGCTGTTTGCATTTCAAAGTTCAATCGGAGATCTTGCAAATTGATAAAAATGATGAGAACATCAATAAAAAAAAAAACATAGTACAACCGATAAGGATAAGGTTACACCTTACGTTTTATGCAAACAATTAGAAAAGAAACCAAAGCAAGAAGCATGGTAACGTGTAAGTCGATACAAATATGATTCATTTTGACATTCAAACGAGGTAGGTGTTTCACAATTTTCTAATCTGACGTTTGGATGATTGAATTCAAACGAGTGTTATCTTCAAAAAATGCTTATGTCACGCAATGTGACATTTGTCAAATTAACTCCTTCCAATCGACTAAAGATATAGTGCCACACTTATCACTTGAAAAAAAAATCTTTACTATCACAAGAGTTAGCAAAACAAACAAAAAAAAAAAAAACCAAAAGACTCAAAGTACATTCCGCGTGACGTTTACACTGAAATGTTTTGTTATCTTTTCTTTTCTCGGAACTCCTTTTGTTCAATTGAATTTCGAAAACAGAAAACAAAAAAAAAATTACATTTTATCTCAACGATGTTAATCACTTTCAGTTCGAAAGAAAGATACCAATTTCACAATAAAACTCCGATGTTCCGTTTTCAAACTAATCAATCCTTTCAAACTAAACAATACTAATAATGCGTTCCGAGAAACACCATAGAGAGGCGGTAAATTGTTGTTTTATTTGTTTCTTGATAATTTGTTATTTGATCAGACTTTGGTGTACGCACTGTGATAATGATTTGAGCAAACATTTTTTCCGTTTTCACAAATCACCGGGCGGACATTTGCACTCGGGGGGGATATTTAACAAAAAAAAAAAATATCGTATCCACTATCTTGAAGGAGTTTGTATAGCGATTTGTCTCTTATTGGCAGGTGTTGTCAAAGTGAGGAGGAATAAAGTTATCAACTGTCAACAATCTGTCACAATTTAAGCGGATATCCGGTTTTAGATTTTTTTTTTTTAAAGGAAAGCTAGAGGTAACATGTCGTTAAACTGTCATTATTTAACATTTAAGGAAACCTTTATCCGATTCGATGAAAATTGCTTTTAATTCACATTTAAACTGTCTTGGATCTCTTCCCTGAATCTGTCCGAAGTCAGTAATCGAAATAGTCAAACCACAGGTAGGTATGAATAATGATATTCTGTCCTCAACTTTGACAGAAGTTAAATATCCATCCACTATCTGATTTTTAAAGATTTTCTGTTTTTTTTAGATGAAAAATTTAAATTTTTTCATCTCCCATAACATTATCATCAATTTACTGTCACATCTTTAGGAAATATGATCAACTGTCACTTGGGTATGAGCAGGACTTAATTTTTCTTCTGTTTCAAGTTGGGCTAGGATGTCACCAATTCATGAAATGAACTAATCCCAATTGACAGGAGTACAAGAACCAGATTCCTGCCATGTCAACTGGATAAAACCAAACTACACTGTCACTAAAATTCGCTATTTTCACTTCCTTGTCAAATGATGAGAGGCAATTTCGCTGCTGTAAAATTGATTGTCACACGCGTTTATTAGTCGAATATTGAACAAATTGAAATCCTGAGAGTTTTGGCATCAATTCCAAAACTAGCCTGACATCGTTCCATGTCCTGGCATATCACTTTTTTCTTGAATTGACATAAAACTACTCCTTTTCCATGTGTCAAAATCACTATCCTCTGTCACTTGCACCAACTAATTCCAACAGTTGCGTGCAAATAAATGCAACAAGTTGCCAAATTCATTACGATTTCTCTCTCTCTATGCACAAATTCATTTCATAAACTCATTGAATTATTTTTTTGTTAAAACCATTTCGAAATATCACACAAAAAGGAAAGAAATAAAACAATTCCATATAACCAACCACACACACCTTTTCTTCTGAGAAATTGCCGCCGACGAGCAGTTCCGCTTAAAATTAATTCTGTCAAAATTTCCACGAACTTCAAACCGTAAAAATGCCTTTCGCTGTCAGAGAGCTATTTACTACATAGGTCTTTCCGACTCAACACAACACGATCGACTGAATTCACTTCACTCGACTCGAAGCTGTGCAGAAGCAGAAGGCAAAGAAGAACGACAAAACGAGTGGTGTTTCTGATGAAACAACAAAAAAAATAAATATTGTTGAACAATTGTTGACCGAGGACCGAGTCGAGGTCTGGAAATGATCGCTTCTCTTCACTCTTCACTCTACACTCGATCACAATCACTTTTGCTCGTTCATACATACATTTTGATGTATAAGGTGACGCATCTGCGCATTGCGCGCCAATGCTCCATATAAAGTGATGTCACAAAACTGTACGCAACTGTTACTATACTGTAAACTACCTGACTTCATTGTGAATCATTCGATTAGCATTACTGCAACCAATAGATGGGGTTACATGGTCGCTCGTATGGTGCACCACATGTCAGTGTTTTATACAAAAAAAAAAAATGGGGGCATATCGACACGCTGGCTGTCTAGACAGGTTAAGTTTTGTTCAGATTGCGATTACAGTTGAAAGCCCTAGAACGAATACAGTATGACATGTGGATGGTGATGACTGATGAGTCACACATGGATCTTGGCGAATTTGTGGTTGTCAGTGTCAAAAAAAAATAAATGAAATAAAAAAAACTCGTTAAGGCTTACGCATCGCAAAATATCGATGTTCTTATAATGGGATTCCCAGAATCCGATAGGTAATTGGGTATATTTAGAAAAAAAGATATTGAACCGGAGATAGAAAGGTGAGGAAAACAAGAAAAAATAGACAACAAGGAAAGGAAAACAAAAAAAAAATGTGTGAAGTATAACGTAGTCGATTCATGAGAATTTGTTCAGGTAGGCGGCAACATAATTGGAATTTAAATGAATGGACCCACTACTGTGGAATTGAATAGAAAATTTGAATTTATGGATGTGTACATAACTCTCTTAGGAAGGAGGTAGTTTAGGTTGTTGGCAATTAGTCAACAATGTTTGACTTTTGTGAAAGTTGAAAAGTCAATGTCTTTACCACGAAATTATCTTAACGGATTCTGTGGAAAAATTCAAAATTTACGACACTAGTAGTTGTCACATTGTTGTGTCTAATAGTAAGTAACAGCTGTCAACTGCTGGCTTCCTGATGCACTGTGCATCAAGCAGTTAATTTATTGACACTAGGGAAGGATCATAAAATCGAATGTTGACAGGTATAGGTTAGACGCATTTTGCCATACCTCCTGCGTGGAATGTCAAAAATTCTCCAATAAAACTTGTCACAAGGACTTAAAACCTCGTTTACAAAATATGTGTCACATATCTGTAGAATCCCTTAACAAGTTTTGTTAAGGAGATAAAAAATTGTGTAACATTTCACAGTAACTGACAGCTGACACATATTTTAATCTTCTCTGTCAAGTTCATTGTCTCCCACATTGGTTTTTTCCAGTTGCTCACATATCCTATTTCATATCGCCTCCTTCTCATTCCAAAAAAAAGGGACAGAATGACAGATATCTAATGAAATGGGTTGACAAATGGATACACATACGAATGGATGTACACATTTGCAAGGGTTTGCACCGCAAAGTATGTAGATACTTGTACATTTCAAGTTTCAACAAAAATAAAATGAAATGTCTAATCAGTACCTTAACATCATGAGAACAGCGCATTCGGAAATGTCAAGATGGCAAAGAGTTTAGTCTTACACAGTTGACAGTGACAGTAAACTTACTGTGTCGTCTAGATTCGAATTTTCTTCCTCTCATTTGGGTCCTGTCTATTTACTTTCCACAACGATTCCAAGAACACACTAATTAGTTGTCGTTTCTATTGTACGACAAGTACGTCAGCACATCCCTCCCTTTCTGTGGGTAATATTGTTGAAAGGATCGAATCAGACTCAAGAGGACGCAAACAACAAATATATGTTGTACATGACATCATCTCCTTCTCCATCTGGAAAAAGAATTTTCCAGAATTGACAACGTAATATTGCTTTTGTCTAGAAATCCTTTACCGTGTTGGTTGTATAATAATTCGTTTTGTTTTGTGTTTTTCCTTATAAACTCGGGTACATTCAATGGAACTGACTAATTAGATTTTCCATATGTACACATGCACATGTTTCCCAGAACCGTTAGACCAATAAATACTCTCTCCGAATGTCGACTGACAATTCGCATTTAAATCGGCCATTTTGTATTTTCTACTGCATAGCTATGCGAAATGACATTTCCCCAGAATATTAGTTACGCGAGGAATGTTCAAATGTTCACAAAGGTTCTAATTAATTGGAAATTGTTTAATGACAAACAAAAACGAATTTCACCGAACTTTGCTTTGACATTTTGCCAATCTTATCGAATAAAGAATTTGTTATTTAGAAAAATATGTATTTTTTGTTTATCCATTTAAGTTGTTTATAAGCAAAGAATGTCTGTCTCTGTCTTAAAATAAATTAGTTGTAAAAAAAAAATGCATATTTATGGCGGAGGACTTCCGTTTGACAGGAAAAAACAAGTTAGCACTGAGTGAGAATTTGTTTTTAACTTATGACATTTTGTTTTGAAAGTTATTCGTGGCGTATTGTTGGATGTCATCGTCGGGAGTGGATTCCTTTGAAATTAATTTAAACTGTTGTCGGGGTGCAAGTATTCTGACACTAATGTCCCCGATGTGTTATGATGGCATTATTTTCAAAAGAAAATATCTAAATGTGTATTGGTTGAGGTGATGAAATATTGCGTCTACAAAGAATAATATTTTGACGTAAGAGTGCTACGTGACAATTTGATCGCGCGTTGCAATCGAATGACGTAGGAATTTAGGTGAATATTGTACATACACTGAAGGATTCCCCTCTTTAAATAGGTATAGCTTGATTGGTTGGGTAAGGCGCTTCTATTTGGATTTGCCTATGCGTGGAATTTGACAGAAAGAGTAATGAGTGTTGTTGCTTAGAAGAATGTGGTTTTATTTTGCTCTAGATAGTGTGAAGTTAGAAATAATTTTGCATTAATTGTGGTTGGGATGTAACAGCGATTGTTTTCCACAGATCTACCTCGAATAGTAGGGATTTTGAGGTTATAAGGGTGTCTTATGGTTTCGGGTTGTGTCAGAAGTGTAGGTGTCGTTTAAAGTCACGTATACGTCTCCTGTGTAAGCAAGGGATTGTTGAGAGTTTGAGATCCAAACGCACAACAGATTCCACAACATTTTTCGATAAAACAACGGATCCAATGCCAGTTAATTGTGGACCGATTTACCGAAATTTTGACGCTGGATTTTGCAAACCGTCAAACCAAGATCTTTGTGTAAAACTGTCCAAAAAGTGCACGGACACAGATCAAGCTGTTGTAAATGAAGTCAAATCGATAAATTTGATGCACGTTTACACTCTTATGGGGCTCGGTGTCACTATCAACAATTCGCTGCAACTGCTCTGTAGGTTTGGTGCAAGCGTATGGTCATCACAAAAGAAAATGACACTGACATTTCGCAAACTGACAATTGGTTGTTTGAAGTTAGTACTGAGTTAGAAAAAACATTCCCTATGTTAAGAAGAAGATGTGTACTCCATCAACTGGGCGACAATTTCCCTGGGCTGCCAAGAAAGAGGTCGAACTTGCGAGTTAAAGTTTGTAAAAGACGCTCTATGTGTGTCTCATACGCGCCCCATTACTAAAATATCCTATTTTTCAACCTACAGCTGTGAGTCATACAGTGCATGATCACCAGTTTGTTATCACATACACCACATGACAGCAATACTTCTAGCAATAGCTGGCGCCAACAGAAGAGGCGGTTCAGTTCGATCAAGGCCTTAGCCCACGTACTTTCTGTCAAAAGTAAATAAAAGTCCTTCCGTTAAATGGCGCCCAACGCCCGGCATTCGCCATGATAGACCCACAAAAAACAGACGTCAAAGTCTGGCCATTTCGTTTTATTTTCTTGGTAATTCCCACCCACAAAAAAATGATTATTTCTTCTTTCTCAAGATAAGACAACAAGTGTATTCCGCTTTGGTGAAAAGTCCGCAATAAGTCTGATTCATACATTTTCTTGTGTGATTTATTACCACTGTACACAATGAGTAGTGTTATCTAAAACTTCAATACTTTAATCAAATCATGGTTAGTCATCGAAAGTCCAATAGAACCTATCGTATTTTTGGGCAAATATTTCGTGACTCAGAACATTGTTTTATAATTAGTCGACGAAACCTATTCAATGACAGTTAAATTGATGTTAAATAAAAAAAGTACCATAAATAGTTATAGCGGGGATTTCTTCACTAATGTTTGACAGATGTCACTTAAAATAGATCAAAGTCATGAAATGAAATACATCTAATTTGACAGATGTCACTTCGAATAGTTGCAGCATTTCTTGAATTAGAACAATGTTTCCTAACAAATATGACAAACCTCTCAGAAGTAGCTGTAGTTATTTACTGTTTATGCATATCCATGCCCCCCTTTCATTCGAACGAATGTCATGATCAAATAGATAAGATTTCATTTTTTTTACTGCCGGCGCACGTTTCGATTTTATAGTTTATTCATGTGTCACGTGCATGGCTCTTCGAAAAATACAAGTAAATCGAGTCGTTAAAATAGTTTCAATCATTTTTTTCATTCCACTTTCTAATGTTGTTTACAGTAACCGCTTGGTGGTGTTGTGGTGCCACAACTAAATGCAATAATCTATTTTTTTTTTTTACTATTATTAACTTATACGAACATGCATATGAACATGTATATATGTATATTGGAATGTGATGAAATAGGAGAACGTCGCGCTGACTGACGATGTCGTCATGTCAGATGGGTGTGGCAAATAACTTCATTCCGTCGTTTCTAGGAAAACGGGGGTGTGTTTTTGATTGTATTTGCTTTTGATGTCTTCTAGTTTTTTTTTTTTTTATTATTTTTTCTGTGTTTTGTTGTGCTTTGTCGGCCAAGGGAGTGACTCAGGGATGTTTTCTAAAGTTGTCTGTTGATTGGTTGCTTAAACTGTACTGGGAAGAACCTATTTACTAGTTTTTAAGAGTTTAACGACACACACATCTATGACGGTCGAACTGAAGTACCCAGACTGACAGGTTGTCCCGTAAAAAGTTTCACACTTTCTACTTTTTGTGAGAAACAAATGTCTGTCACCCATCAGTCTAGGCTTGTAGGTCGAATGGTGTAACTTAGTTCTAGGAACTCTGAGACACAGATAGCTTTTAGATTTTCTCATACCGCTGAGCAAACAACAGGTTGTCAAAGAGCGCAGCAGGCCTAGATATCCCCAGACTTGTAGGAATATGTGAAGGTTATTGCAAAGCACTGACAGGCTATGCCAAAAGTGTTCTAGATCCAACGCTTTAGAATCAAATAATTGTTTTGCAATCATTCCACCATTCTCGAATGAAATGTCTGATGAATCCATCAGATTCTTCAAAAGAAGAAGTCATAAGCGTTCGATAGAAATCCAAAGATAGTCCTTCGAAGGTCTATCCCATGGCCTTAAAGGAATAACTTCCAAGAAGGACTTGCAACTCCATTCATACTGGTGGAAGTTTACCCTTCAATCATCAGTTCCAAGGGATCTAACAAATTTCTTATTTAATGACTCCGAGAGTCTGTGATAGTGTTCACTTGCCAAAAGCAAGACTCATGCAATCTCTCTGACAAATCTAAACGAGTCAAGGCACCAGTTTTATAGCAGTAATCGTATGCCAAGTATCGAGTAAAGAGGGTTTGCATACATGAAGTCTGAGGAAAACTAGAAGAATGTATCCAAACCAGGAATTTCATTTAACTGGCGCCCAATCTGGGGCTTGATGGTCTTACCAACATTTGCATTTATGAATATTCGAAGAATTCGATTGATGATGAAATTTGATTAAGAGTCTGAATCAGATCTAAAGGCAGAACTGTGTCTTCCTCTAGGTCTGCATCGCCACAGACTCTACATAGGTCTGTGATCTAATTTTTCTAAGGTTTGACGCCATAGAGTTGTGGCCTATGAGGATACCTTTGAGGAAGGCCAGCTCTGATCTTTCAGTGCTAAGAGTTCTTTAGTCTATCGAAAGGGCTCCAACAAGGTGAGTCTACTCCATCTTACATTGCCCATATTGTGAAAATCCAAGGCAATGTTGGACATGAGACGAACTTAGCTTGATTCTGAGTCTTTCCCATCTAGCTGATTCGTCATTTCATTCTCTGGGAAGCCCATATGTCTCGGAATCCAGCAGAGCATGATGAATTCCTCTTAGTATCTCTTGATCAGTGCAGAGTTGACTGCTTGACTATCTACGTAAATATCTACATATATGGTTTCCATTCAGAGTGGATTAACCCATGCGGACCTTAGTGATTCCATGTTCTTCCACTTGGAACACAATTGCGTTGTTGATCTGAACAATTTATGGTTCGTCTGAGAAGATTCCTGAGTCAGTATCTTCGTGTATCCGTAAAGAAGGATATGAATAACCGTCTGTTCAACTCTGTAAGAAGTTTGGAATGAAGAGGTCGAGTGGGAAGACCCTTGTTATGGCTTCAAGGACAATTTACACAGAATTTTTCATTTAACATAGAGCCACGCCTATTTTTTTGACAGCTTTTATCTAAGATACTTCATAGCTAGCTCCTATTCGAGCTAAACCTGATTAAAGTCTCCTTAAATGGTGTAAGTCTTGCCCCAAATGGTCACAGCCAAGCCCATCGGGTTACAGATTGTTTTGAGCCTCTCCTTTTAAATCCATTTTCCTTACTTCTTCTGAGTGACTGGTGTCAGCCAACAGTTCAACCAATCAATAACCAATTGCCTCCCGCCCCACAGCTACATAACCTATAAAAACCACGCTTTTTGTCGCTATATTGAGACCGTTTTTCAATAAAACCAAGGAAAAATCCAGAAAACAAATAACAGCTCGCATTCAATAAAATATGCAAAACAAAGTTGACGGTTTTTCCCAACCGCAACCATAACCAATCCGTGAGGTCCTGCATTGCCAAACGTATTCATTTGCGTTTGACGTTGACGTGCAACGCAAACACACTGCGCTTCATGTTCTTTTTTTTGTTTCAATTAATAAAAGTGTTTCGTTTTGTTCTTTGGCAATAAATGGCTTCAATTATTAAAATGGGAAATTTTAATACTTTCTATGCGTCTACGTAGGGATAAAACGAGTAAAGAAAATCCAATTATCCTGCCAAAAGGAAATGCCTTTAGGACAACTTGTGCAATGATACGTACTGTCTTATATACATTCACATCCGTAAGCCCCATGTATATGTATGTATGTGTATCTCGTCAGAAAGTAAGAATATTTCTAGGAAAATTTCACTTAGGATATTAGACACTTCGTGGAAAAGTCTTCCTCCTTTTTTTTTCCATTTTGTACCGATCCTTCAGCTCCTTTGTTCAACGTTCGAGAACAAAGGCACTACAAGGAACACGCCACCAGACCTTCATGACATTCAACAGTAAAATCGATTTTTAAGTCAAATGAAGCTTTCAAGATGAGAAACGCTGAAAATGTTCATTACTGTGCGCTGCTGTCACTGGCGTGCCCAATATTCATTGCCTTATTTGGCACGATGCAGTGCCTTGTTAATTAAATATGGATGCGTTGCCCATTCAGCAGAAACAGAACACAAGTTATGCATTGTTAAACAAAACAGAAAAAAACAATACAAAATATCGGCGTAATAATTCGCTTGATTGGCAAGTGCCAGCGGCGCGGCCGCTTGTGTTCTTCGTGCTAATAGAGGCCAATTAGAGGGTACAGGCTTGGTTTTCAAATTTTCTGTTTACTTCTTTAAGTTATTCAATGAATTAAACCTAAAGGAGACACTTTTTGATTATGATTGGTGATAAGTTATATTTAAATTTATTCAATTTTGACAGCTATGCTCTGTCAATTGTTTTCAGAATTTCTTAATGAATGATTGTTCCACTTTAGGTCGAACAAAAATTTTGTTAACTAGGCAGCACTGAAACTTGCTTGCTGTCAGATCTCGATAAACTATTTACCACGAGTAGGTAGGTCTTTGTTGAATGAATTAATTTCGCAATCGATTGTTTTGTTAAGTCCAAACGGAAGTATTAATCAGCAGACAATAAAACAAAATGAGGCCAAATATACAAACATACTTAAGAGCCATTACGCTTTTGACAGATAGACCCCTACCTCCACATGCCATGTCAAAACAATTAAACGTGTCGCTTAAATTTATTATTTTTTATCTCTTTTTTCTTGCGAAAAACAAATTGAAAAGCAAATTCGAATCGAACAACAACAGCTAATACCTTGGCTTGGCATGTTAGTACGAAGAAAACAAGTAAAAAACATTGAACTCGCCTCTCATGACAAACACCTTTTGTTGTCTGACAGCGCGCAGATAAACAAATGAATAAAACCGAATTCAATCAAAAAATTCTTCCCAAAATAACCATCTCCTGTAGATGTAGTAGAACTTATGTAAATCAATCGCCAATAATACTCTCCGCTGGTTGTTTGAAAAGCAAAATCCGCTCAAAAGTACCATCACGTACAAACAATGTCAAATTTAAAAAAAAACGAACACAGAAATGTCATCTCTCCGACGAGTATTCAAAGAGAACAGGAGACATCTACAGAAGAACAGAAAAAATAAACCATAACAAGACCAAAATGTACGTTTATCAAATTTCAAAAAAAAAAACATCACTAAACGACAAACACAGAGAGACGTACAGAAAATCCCTCCTAGACATTAGAGACAGTTGACAGCCGTCATCGATGGAAAGAAAAACCCTTTGGGGGGTCATTAACTTCGCTCTACGTCGTAGTACCGTGGTACTACGTTCCCTGGGCAAACAGATGCGCTTCGCATTAAGTAAGTCACTCGTTTTTCCTAGGAAACACACACAAAATTTACACCATTGCTGGGCACACCCCTGGCTGCGAAAAAAGAAAAAAACAGACACTCTTCTTCTGAGTATAGGTACACACAATTAAACTAGGCGAAGGCGAACCAAAAAATAAAAATAAATAAAACGAATTAAGTAAAAGAGGAATCATTGTGCGGCGCTTAGCCCTAAAGAGCGATCAACAAGAAATAAGACAACACACCATCGACCAGGCGGCGACACGGGGGGAACACACAAATGACAGCGAACATGTTTATGGACGTTTCGTGGAATTTCATTGAGTTATTTCAGATTTTCTCATTTTTTTTTCTCTGTTTTTGTTTTTGCTTTTCTGACAGCGACATTCGTTTATTTTTGGGTGGATTTGGTGAGCCGCTACAAAGCGAACGGCGCGCGGACTATTGAAAAATGTATGTAGGTAGTGTGTTTTTAGCATTGAGACGAATTGAATAAATGGAAAAGAGATTCTTTTGCATCCAAGAGTGATTATTTCTGATTACAAATTTTTTTTTCTTTATTTCTATTTTCGTGAAGGGTATTTTGTTTTTCTTAGAAATCGCTGATGATGGATTTTTTTTTTTTTTTCTTAGTGAATGTGTGTTTTTGACGTTGACTTTCTTTCGCAATTGGGTGTTGCCAGGGGAGGTGTTTGTGGCACGAAATATCGAGTGACAATTGATTAGGTGATTGGGAAAGATGGAGTAGTATTCGTAGAGAGTTTAGGATTGGAGTCAATTAAGGGAGAAATGTTGGAAGCCACAGGCAAATTTAAGATCAGTTTGGATGATATTCTTAAGATATTCCCTTTAAATGCATTACTGCGGGAGCTACCTACATTTGCGTGATCAGATTGACAGTCCTGTTTGAACATTTCCACAGATTTTCCTTCAGGTTTTAGTTCTTGGCTTTTCAGCAACAAATTCTTTTTACAACAAAACTAATGCTTTCTATAGATTTCTTCGTGAAATTATCAATTTTTACATATTTTTCTACACTTTTGTCGAATGACAACGATTGACATTTGCAAACGTCAACAAAAAATCCAGCAAATTGCAAAATTCTGAAACCCCCGTCTGTCAGTCCTTTGCGATAGGAGTATAGGGATCTAAAGCTCAAGGTGCTGGCCATTCCTGCAAATGGGCTGACAATGAGAAATTGATTTGAGGCCTTAAATTGTCAGTTCACACAGCTGTTGGGTTTTGTCCCAATTTATTGTCAGATGGTTTGTCCGACAATTGTTTTGCTGACAATATTGTCAGATGAAAAAAACTTCAGTTCAGATGGTTGGTTCACGAAAATTTTGTGCATCAATTGTCACAGGTTGTCAAATTTTATGACATTTCACAGAATTTTTATCTTTCGTCTCGTATTGAATTGAAAAGTCTGAAAACGTCCAAAATTTAACTCGAAATGGAAGAAAAGAAGGCAACTGCGTATTGAAATTCAGCGAAGATGAAGATGAATAGCAACACAAATGCCGTCAGAGGATTGAAAAGTCCACCGTCAGATAATCTGTCAACAAATAAATTGACAGATGTCATAAGCTTCGCAGATCTGCAAATTTTCAATGACTCTGCAAATGTCTGACAATGGCCTGACAGTGATTCAAAGAAAAATTAAGACAATCGGTAAAGAAGCCAGTAAATTTATTGTCAGATGCCGGTCTGATTGTTTTACTACTAAGTTGGTAGTTCATACTATTTCACATCTGACAATCGCTAAAGAACAGGACTCACATTCCGTCAACACACGAGCGCGATAGAGCCATAAAGACCCGTGCTAATAGTTTCTTCAAAAATCATCTGTCATCTATTTTGACACTGAGTGAGCGCGATCTGTCAACTACTTTGTTGACACCAGCCCAAAACGCTGGGTAACCTCCTCCTTGTCTGGATACATTGAAAATGTTAAAGAATTCCTACAGGGACTCTTACTATACTTACTATAGTCGCCAGCAGGCGTTTATCTGAACCCTAACACTTCATAAAAATATTTGCACTGCAAGACCGATAGGGATAGGACCCCCCGAGCGATTAGGAATTCATATGTTCGCCCTCTGTCTCACATTGCGTTTCATAAGAATTAATCCGCCATATCACCATCTTTTCTGATATCACAGTATACAATGCAAAGCAAAAAAAAAACATGAAACATTGGCGCCATGAGCGATGTAAAAACGACGATAAAGAGAAAACAAAAACACAACAACAAAAAGCAGCAGGCAAATGCTGCCGATTGCTCAATTAGACGGGACGGGGTACGATATGATTTATTATTCGAAATTCTATGGAAATGCAAATTGAACTTCAAATCAAAAATACCAAACATAATGGTCAGGCCACACTTTATCACCGGCCAGGCCACTCACCCTAAGTCGAAGCTAACGAAATTTACTTAGGGGTTTTATTTTAATTTTATTTCGGCGAGAGAATCTTTGACCTTCAGTTCAATGGAATTCTTTTGAAATCCAAAATTAAAAAAAAAAAACAAATTTCAAGTCATTCCGAGGAAATAATAATAAAGATAATTGCGTTGGTTGCGTGTACATACGTATACGTATGTATGTACATACAAGAAAGTCGATTGTAATCATCGAACTCGAAATAGAGGTGTTTGCGCCACATAGGTATGTCAGTTGACTGTACTATTGCCAGACGTTGTCCATGATGGCAGAGATAATAATTCAGAAGTCTATCTGACCAGATGGGAAAGATACACTCTTTACAAGGGTTATGTGTCAGCAGCTGTCAAAGTTACCAATGACAGCCAGCTGTCAAAATATTCAGTAAGGTTTGGCATTCCATTATGGATCGTTTTGCGAAAATTATTACAAAAAATATCGAAACTCCGACTCAACTGTAAATACGCAACGTGAATTTCGTCGTGACGTTCGTTGTCATCCTTACCTTAAGTCACAGAGATTGATCCCGTAGCGGCCAGTATCGAAAAAACCCAGATTTCACGCCGATCAGCTGAACTGGGCATCGTTAGAGACTCGAACCGGCTTACTTTGTGCTTGGATTTGGGTGTACATGGCGTATGCGTAACAATCCTTTTTATACATTCTTTGACTAAAAAATTGTCTGTTTCCCATACTCAAACCGAGACGAGGCGCCAGTTAAGTGTCCTTAGGATGCACAGAATCAGAATATTCGATTTGAATTGGGCCACAAAAGAGTAGGCTCTCAATATGGGCATCTGGGTCGGTGGCGTATGCGTAACATTTTTTTTCATACATTTTTCGCCGAAAATATTAGCCGGAGGCAAGGCCCATTTTTAGTTCTCGGACAAACAGAATCCACAAGTGTTCAGAGCAGAACCTTCATTCCATATCTGAGTACAGATTCCCTTTGAAAGCTCAAATCCTAACTAAGTTTAGGAGTTCTGTACAGGAATAAGGCTTGACTAATCGTTTCGACTGTCCTAACTCTGGAACATTTTCCCAGTGGCCTAGATGAAGTTTGTGTTTCCAATTATCAGGTTAAATGAATGGGAGCCCTAGCTAGTTCATCTTCCGATTCGTTGCCTGCAATTCCTTGATGACCAGGCACCCATCCGAGTATCACTCTATTCTATGAAGTCCACTAAATTGGAAGACAACGCTTCTGCCGTTACTAGGGTTTAACCAAATCCAGATATCATTTGGATGGAGTTCTGTCTGGAAAACAGTAAGGCATAGCCACATAGGTATCGAGACTTTGATATCGAGTCCAAAGACACCAGCTTCAACTGTAGATTTCATTCTCGATCCGTTCGTGAACCAACCAAACCTCTAGGATCCTGTGCCGCAAACACCATTAGACCGAAACAGTACTCCCTGACCATAACGTTGGGGATAGTGCAAAATATGTACCTTTTTGGAAGCGAGGTAGGAATTTTCAGACGTCTCACATGTGTCACTTGGTTTATACTTGTATTCTAGCTGCAGCTTAGGATGGCATAAGTTTGAGCAATGACACAGGAAGTGGATAGTATCTTCCTGGACATCCTTATGATGTTGTACCGCAGAGTGTTGTAATCACTCCTATAAGCGTAGATAGGGAATTCCTTTCTTTTTGAATCAGTCTGTGGGTTTTTCCTTTAACATTAGCTATTTGATTAAGTACGTAAGGTGGTGGACTCGGCTTTCTTCAGGTCAAGTGCTGAGCTTCGCTTTTAGCCAGTGCATCAGCCCTTTCTCTCCCTGGTATATCTTCATGATCAGGAATTCAGTAGAGTCTTAACGTATGCCATGTTCCAAGAACCTTAAGCACGTCTTACCAATTTTATTTCTGTAGCTGCCTGGCTGTCGACGAAAGAGGTTACGATTTCTGTCAGGAAAACTCTATTCTGATTCCGGGGTCTGTAAGCTTGGTTTGTTGGTTGTTTTAGATTGACCCTCGGTGAGGATGCACTGGGAACCATCCGTTCCTTTGTATGAAGAAACAAATCTTAAACAAATCTCAGGCAATTCTCCACTCATGTTCTGCGTGCTGTATTCACTCTTCGAAGGAAGGGCGTTACTGTCTGATACCGTATTCGAAGGGCAAGCTATGTTTAAGAAGCTAACGACCGATTCTTTGTGGGATTTCCAATGTCTTCTACAAAAAGAACTTATTTTTTCCCAAGAAAACCTTTTAGACAATCCCAACCACACTCCATGAGTTCAACACCCGTGTGCCTTTCTCTTTTGGCCCAGACCAAGCCAGCTGCCCAAAGAACTGTACTAATTAGTTGTTTCCATTGAAATATGCCTTTGATTAGCGAATTGTAATGTAAATCAATTCGAATATCAATCTCTCGATAAATCTGCCACAAAAAGATTAACAATCCGTTTTTGTCTCCAAGTTTTTTTCTTACAAACAAAAGAACACTACAACGTATGTAGACTCAAATACACAACCTCGACATTTTCGAAAAAGGTTTTGCGTAACATCAATAAAGAAATTTCTAAGAAATCCAAAGACAAACCAAAAACAAAACAAAAAAAACAACTTCACCTTGGTCGGGCCTTTATCTTTTTTTTATTTTCTTTCTTTCTCCACTTTATTTGCCCTCGTAACAACAATGCGTAATTATTTACTAAACAAACAAAACTATAAAAAAAGAGTAGCTTCTCTCTGGCGATTACTACTTCTACTATCAAAAAGAAAAAAAACCACACAACAACAATAAAAAAAAAGAGATATCTACGAGTAGTGTGTGTGTTTTTTTTTTTTTTACTTTTACGCAGATGTAGCGTGCTTCCAAGAATTAACAAAAAAATACTTAAAACTATAAAAAAAAAACAATAATGTTCACCAATAGGTGGATAGCTGGGGAGGAGGAGTGTATTTATTTTTTCCAAGTAAAATCATTTACCCCACAGATAGCACTATTTAAAGTTATGCCGTTTTTATATTTTTCAATAAAAAATTTAATTTTATTTAATTATGAACACACCAATTAGTGGTGCCACCTGCTGGAATGAACCGATGACGCTGACACTAGCTCGAACAGGTGGGCACCACTTTAATTACACTTCCGTTGCGGAATACTTTGTCTTGTTTGCAATTTGTTATGTCATGCTGCCGCTGGACCTAGTACGAGTAATTGGGAACGGAACACACGGCGATGGGGGGGCTAATACTCGTAATTGCAGAACACAATAAAAATCGAAAGTCAATGGAGCACCACATCTCTGTTTGTTGTTTAACACCACACAAATGTTGTTTTTTTGTTTGTTTATTGCTTAATAATAGTTTAAATAGTGTTCCCTTTGTTGATTATTGCTGATTGACTAATTTGCGGCGGGCATTGTCTCTTTAATTGACTGTGCAGTACTAAAAGTGTACTAAAGCGAAGGAATTTGAAATTCCCCGCAACGCATTCCGACAGAATTCGGCAGGGTTAAGCTTTGTTACTGAATCTGTACGAGTGTGTCTGTGAAATTTTACTTGTACTTGGAAAATCCCTTTTTTTTCTCAAAAAACAAAAAAAAAAAAAACCCACTGAACCACCACATTCCAAGAATTTGTTCGAAATTATGGAACACCACACGTTGCTGCTGCCACTGATGATGAAAATATCTTTTCTGGGAAAATGAATTTTAAAAACTTTCCTGGAATGTTAATAGGTTAGTTTTTAAAAAAAACAAAAAATAGTACATGTACTTGAAAAGTGGTTAGTGGCGACACTTGACACAGGAGCCTTGGAAAAGGGGTAATAATTTGAAATTTTCAAATTTAACCACACCCACGTTAATCGAAAACAGTAGGGTAAAGTTTAGGTTGTGTTTCAAGACACGTGTCTTGCCAGGGGATTTCCCTGTTTCTATTGTACGAATATTTTAATGAGAAACTAAAAGTTTATGCGGCAAAGGCATTCTCCATGCGAATGAATTCTAGGAATTCGATTTGTTAAACAGATAAGATAGTACTGATTGGCCTTTTTTCTTCCACATGAATGCGCAATCATAAGCGCAAACATGTGATAGGAAACAGTTTTGAACACATGTTCTAACTCCAACATGTGAATACTTAAAATATGGCTCTTAGCAACTATGACTGACAATGTAAATGTCCACCACGAGCATGTCTACAGGCTCTCATGCGAACATCAAAATTGAGATCATCCAATTCCGTCCGAATGTTCGTTTTCGTATTGAGCTATGTACATTTTTCTCGCGAACGTCTGACAAACATCCAAGAGTACAACTGTCATGTGAAAGCTTCTTAAGTAATAAATAGCCCTTCGGATACGGCGTTAAGCAGTTGGCCCCCTTCATTCTTGTAGAGAATATAACACGCACAACGCGAATGATTGTAAGAAGCTAGGCCTTGGGTCCCATAGAGCCATATTTTTAGACTCTACTTCTCAAAAAACTCCAAAAAAAGTAATCCTATATTGGTATTTCATCGCACGATCTAGATGACCAGTTTATGTGACCATTACGAGAAACTTAGACCGCAAGAACTCAATGTTTTCACGTGTTGTGAGGCTCGCAGCTTCATTCTATTGAAATGAAATCTCGCCTGTGTCTATTGTTTTTCCATTGACAGTGACAGCTCTTTCATTTGCATTTTCGAAGAAAAATGGGTCCATCAGCCAAAAACCACACCAAACTGTTTGAAATTATTCGAGGATTTCCTTCTGTCCCCAGATGGCACAACTTTGCTGAGACGAAGTCATCGAATCTGAAATGACACTTAAGACGACTTTGCCTGAGAAACCAGCATCATCTGTTGGCTTAAAATTGTACATCTGTCTAGTTCTCAAATGTCAAAGATGACATAAAAAAGGAAGCGTTCAGAAATTATTCACTACTGACCTCCTCTAGGCGAGACTTTTGAAAGACTCTTTATTTCAAAAACCAGTAGAGATTCAATTCGATCTTTTGCATATTCAAACTCAGCCAATTTAATCTCTTGAACAGTATTTTCTAAAGCCTTTATAGAGTCGCCTTACATATTTCAAAATTGAATGTAAATTTCAGTTTTTGAAGGCTTAACAGACAGAGTTTCTCTGGTAATATCTCTTAAACGTTTCAAAACAGGCAAACAACCGAAATGTTTACACCGTTGACTGAAGTATTGCTTCATCGCCACGCCCACTCTATACGGATCTGAGACTTCTCTAAATCAGGAGCCAAACATAAAAATGGTTGTCAGCGTCCTTGGCAAAATGTTGCTGATATCGCTGCTTAGATCCGTAAAAAGTTTTCCGAAACGAACGCCCGCCTTTTCATTAGCAACTGTGCCCATGTTTGCAAATATTTTAGTGTCATTCGTTGACAGTTGCATTCCAAATAAATGTTAAGGCTTCAGAGGATTACGTTACAGATGTCAAAAGTCACATTTCATCAAATTCTTTCGACGTTTCGAACTCCAGTTGCTCAGATTTGAGCTTGACTTTACGACTAGGATAGTCGTGATCAGTTCGATTTTGATCCATAAATCTTGTTGCTTCAAAGCATGTAAAGTCAAAAGAACTATAATTAGAGCACGTCTTGTCTCAGCTTGAGATCTGATTAAGCCTGACTTTCGTATCGACACACTTCTGCAATCACTTAGAACGACTTGTCTCAGTACAGGAACCGATCAAGCCTGGCTTTGGTGTCCATACACTCCTGTTCCTACTTAGGAAGGGTTGTCTTAGCAGGGGAACCGATTGATTAAACCTGACTTTGCTATCGATACACTGCTACAGCTGTTTAGCTGTACGTTGTTACGGCACGGAAATCGTTTAAGTCTGACTTTCTTGCTGGATCTACCTCCTGTTCATACTTTTGTAATAATATATGCCTTCACATCAAACTACTAAAATTGCTTATGCTAAACCTACCTTTTCTTGATCCTTAAATCGGAGGCAGCAGAAAAAGTGTCTTTGGTGGAATCCACACTTGAATTCTGCTGACGCTCTTAGAATTTACAAGTTCATTTGTGTTCAGGACAGGGGCCGCGCAAAGTCAGACTCAGATTACGACTTAATTTTTACACCCACCCAACCAGTAAGACAAATATGCAACTACCTTTCAAGGGTAGCTCTGCATGTACCGATAGCTAAGCTACGCTTAAGGCCCGGCTCAACCAACCATTATTTAACAGATCGTTTAAGGAAAGCGATTACCTTTTGAACTCGATCTTGAGATTCAACATTCTGTTGGTATCTGTTGCGCTTATTTCAAGTCAACCTTGCTAAGGCTCAAGACTGGGTTCGAATTTTATAAATCTGTCCATATAGTGACAGATGTGGTCTATATGTCATGTCGAAGGCAATATAGGTCAATTGGCACGATCTTTGTTTAACCCGAGCTCTAAGGGTTAAGCCTAGCTCAACCAACAAAATGTTACAAAGAGTTCAAGAACACAGTACGACCTGTAAAAACAGTCCTGATAGTGAAATGTGTGTTTCTTGTTTGGCTTCAGACCAATCAGAATGTGTAAGCCAAAGCCTCGAAGCTGTTTGCATTTGAATAGAACACAGATTCCATTTGCGAGTACTCACCTTACGAAAACTATGAATATCCGACCAGTAATTGAAAATCCAATAAATATCCGCTCAGCATTCCTCGCATGTTATCTGAAAATAAACAAATCTAATTAAAATCATTTTCCAATCGAAAAGACAATAAATTTTCACAAAGAAGCAACTTTTGACTCATAGCCCCCGAATAACCAAACCAACACCGAATGCAGGTGGCTGCGGAATTCTTTTCGATTTCAACAATTTAGAACTCGCACCGCAGACTCCGTGGCAGGCCTGCAACAACGTGCTGCCCCCATCCCAACGTGCCATGGATTAGGTACACACCCGACCCGACCCGCCTGTTTCGATGAAAATAATTGAAAACTCATCGAATTGGAATTTAATCAATTTTTCGAAATCCAACACAGCCCCGCAGAGAGGAGGGAAGCCAATCGATAATATTTGTAATTCCCGAAAAAAATCGCTCGACAGTGTAATCGGAAATCTAATATTACCGTCATATCGGGTGTACAGCACGAGTGAGTTTTGAGGGTTACCAACTGACGTAATTTTCCTTATTTGTAGGTCTGTGTGTGTGAGATTCCATGAATACTCGACGGAAAAAAAAAAACACAAAAGAGAAGGAAGAAAAGAAAAAGTAAACTTCGACGATAAAGTTTACTAAATGATTCACAAGAACAAGGCGTTTAACAATCGTTGTCATGTATTACGTAATTTTCTTATTTAGGGGCGCAGGTAGTAGGGAAACTCTATTTCCGGCCAAGTGGTGCCACACCGCCCCTCCCCACCACCATCGGAATGAGGTCAAGGATAACATGTAGTATCCCTTGGTGAGTAGTACACGTTCAAAAGGTTGTGATAAAGTTATGGCCATCAATTGTTTTAGACTACTTTTCTGTTGTACGGCCGGTAAGATACTACCACCCGAGGGGCGGGGTGGGTGTATTGTATTACAAATTGATTTCTAGAAACGTGACCCTGTACACAGATACACACATAGACACAGTTTGTTTGTTGGGTTTAGTTTGCTTTGGTGTCGGTTGGGTGCGACGGGAATAAGGCGGTTATGTCAACGATAAATGGTTCAGACTTGGAGGGAGAGTGATGAAATATTCACCGATTTGGGTGTGATTTGTGGTTCGATTTTTTTTTTAAGAGAATGAAGGTTGAGGCTACTATTTATGATAATTAATTCCTTTGAAATTTGTGTTGGGTATCAGTTGCCGAAGGTGACCTTTGGTTAGTGGGTTGCTTGATGATTGTTCGTTTTTGACGAAGGGTTGAACTTTGAGTTATAGGGGGGACTAGGTAGGTCGTTGATTCAGGAGTGAGGTCTACCGACTCAGGAAACTAAATTCGTTTCAGGAAAGTGCCACCCACTTGTGCTGGCAGGTGGTAAACTTTACACAAATAAAGGTTTTTTGTCAATAAGGACATAACAGTTTTGGACTTAAATAAAACACGGAATTGAACTGAGATATCGGGCTGAAACGTATTCCTTGTATGGTACACATGTGGAATTTAAGTATCACAAACTAATCTAGTTCAGAAGACTACCCGGAGTACGTTTGCAACGCTCCATTTTTTAGAGACGGTTTTTCACCACTCCTCCCCATATATGCACATACATATCAGTCGGAACAAAGCCAATTTCACGTTCGATATTGTTCCGAAACTTCTTTATTGCTGTTGGCTTACGTAGCCCGTTCAAAAGAACCTTTCAATAGACCAGTTGTATCGCATGTGGCACCATCTTGTTGAAACCACGCATCAATGATGTCAAGTTCAACAATTTCTAACCAAAAATAGTACTCCAACATGGCCCAAAAGGGGAACTCCATTGACTGGTAGGTATGGCGATCGTTTCCATCGATCATTCAAGTCCACACCACACGATCACTGTTTGTGGATGCAATGGAGTCCTTTGGGTTTGTTGGTGTCCACTTCACCGTTGATTGGATGATTTTTCAATGAATTTCAAAATTTTCTTTAAAATGTTGCAGAGTTCTTGAGTTAGACTGATCTTGTAGGGGTCTAGGCCACGATCTTTACGCGAATTTACCACAAAGTGGACTGAAAAACTTACAATTCCTGTGAACAGCATGGAATCGACTAAATTGCCTCATTTTGAACTAAAGTATGATGCATGACTGCGATAGCCACTATAGCACGCACTGGGTGTCTGGAGGCACGATTCTTTTGACCGAACATTGGAGTAAGCACTGTTAAAGTCACAACCACCAACTTAGAATCTTGGTAGTAATTTGTAATAATTTTCAAATTTTGACTGATGGTTTGACACTGACAGATCATAAAAACAGTTTAAGGATGCATCTGTATTAGAATATGAAATTGTTATGTAACTATTGAAAAACCCTTTGGAAAAAGTAGTCACGTAAGTATACAACCTTCGTGGATGCCATTTGTTCTAGTCTTCATTAAACAAATAATGACGTTTAATCCATTCCTAAAGATAGGAAGTATTTGGCATTCACGAGGCTGTTGTTCAAGGAAGTTCAAAACGACAGCTAAGTGGAGTGAAAAAGAATTGGTGAATGATGGGGCCCTTGTGGTAGTCCAGGTGTCTTGTCGGAAGATTGCTTATCGGCACTGTATCTGACGTCTTTAGATTTTCATCTACATGTATGTAGATATAACAGACTCTAAAGACTCGAAGAACTTAATTATTTTCAACAACTGGGTCCTTATGTATGAAGCAAGTCAGGTTACTGACAGTAAGTGGGAACAAACTACAAACTTTCGGAACAAGTTCACTCTGTCCTAATGTCTATAACACTCCGATTGAAGTCTATTAGGTCTTCCTAGGGTTTTTCTTTTTTTTTTCCAGGTCCTCGCAGAATCAACTGTTAGTATGTACTTCTAAAAGGATAGCTATCTGTGGACTCACCGTACAATCGTTAGTTCTAAAATTCTATAAAAATTTCAAATGAAAACGCGTCTCCAAAGTGGGCGTTATAGCATGCGCATTGAAATATTCCAGGAAAAAAGATAAAGCTCCACAAAAGTGGGCGTGTCAATGGATAGAGAATAAAAATACCATCGGTTTATTTTAGAAAAACAAGTCATCTCTGTTTTGCCGAATGTAAATATTTGTTTATTTATTTTTAATCAAAAACTCTCCCCTAAGCCATCAGCCCACCTGAGTTGATTGTCCCTTGTAACTAGCGGTGAAAATAAACGCAAACTATTTGGTGTTTGTTTACTTTTAGTTTGTTAGTGCGCAACGGTAACCCCTCCGATAATTCTGTTATTTTTAGTAAAACAATGAATATATCGAAACGTACTTTATGTAAATATTTTTTTTGTTTTTCATTTAGCAAAGGGATGTGCAATGTTTCATGCAAGAAATGGGCACAATCACCCGTTGTTGTGTACATTTTTCTCTTGAATTTTACACATTTTCCAGAAGCCTGCATCAGCGTTCCCCTCCACATACTCGTATGTATGTACATACGGGCACAGAGTACAGTGGATTCTTTGAAGTCCTCACCCAGACAACACAAACGAGTGCAAAATTCCTCTGAAATATAAACATGTACATTTTTCAAAAGCAGCCAAAATTCCGAAAACAAAATATCGACCCGGTTCCCCCATTCCCCGGCTCCCCTATTTTGTTTTATTATTATTTTTCGTTGCTTTTTTTATTTTTCACTCTATTTGCTTTCATTTTTGCATTTAATTTGCGGAAAATTCTTCGAATTTTGTATTACAAACCATTTTTCCTCAAAAAAAAAGAAAAAGCCTAGAGGAAGCCTGTGTTGAGTGTATGTGGATGACCTATTCAATGAAATTATTATTACATGTATCCTTCAGAGAAGTTTTATGGGGAAAAACGTAATAATCTGTTTGGCATGTACATGCCATAATCGTATCCGTCACTCCCCTGTGTGCTTAGAAATTCAAATGAAGCCTAAGTAGGGATCTCTTCCTGTGTATCCTTGTTTTTTGGTCATAATTGTGTTGTTACATATTTTATTTTTAGTTTTAAGTGAAATTTTGTTTTCAGCTTGACTGTAATGAGTGTCGGGAGAACATCATCAACAAAAAAACTTGACAGCACAGTCAACTCAATGTTAAATTAATTACACTTTAGTCGCGTCTTACAACTATTGAGCTACGAGCTGTAATTATGTGTCTGTCCAAGTACTGTCCTTTCATTCTGGTCCTTTCAATAGTTCCTCGGTCTTATTTTTCTTTTCCGTGATGAGTGCATATTTATGGTTGTTGTTACCTTTCGAATCCTTAAAGCAGGAAGCCAATTGTGTCATTTCCTTGCTTGGCATTGATAATGGGAGGAAAAAATCAGTTCCTTTCCTGACTGTAAATGCAATGAATGCAACGACATCAATAGGGTATCGTATGCCCAATAAAGACGTTCAATTCGTTTTAAAGGAACACTTGTCTCGATGTCTGCATCATGTCCGAGTATCTTAGAGGAATTTTTCATCAAGCTAAGTTAGCTATGACATATTCACAAAGTGTTTCGTGGTATATTTTCTGTGGAAAGGATGAGTGACTGCTCCCGGAGCAGCGAAATCTTTACCAAATCTCCAAAGCGAATGGAAATTGGACCATGTCTAGCAATGAGGCTTTAGAACTTCTTATGGACGCGTTGCTACAAATCTTCCATCAACATGGTTTGGACAAATAAAAAGAAAAAGAATTATTTTCGTTCGTCAAGCTTAATTGGCGCCCTCACCAGGGCATTGTCTGCTAAAGGGATCTTCTTGTAGGTTAGGTACATCTTTTAACGAGTTTTGTAGAAGCTTTAATGACTAGCTTTAGCCTTAATTGGCGCCCTCACCAGGACACTGTTTGGTAGGTGAATCTGCTAGTAGCTTGGACACTTATTTTAACAATTTTTGTGGAACCATTGGTGATGTCAAATCTTTAAGGGTCATGCATCGATACAGAAATGTCTTGTCTTTTCCTTTTGGTTCCGACAAGTCTATGGGACCAAGGGCCTAGCTTCTCACAACCATTCGTGTAAAGAATATTACGCCTCCTGTTAGTTGTACTCTCGGATGTATGTCAGACGTTCGTTAAAGGTGGGACCGTAAAAAAGGCTGTTACTAGGAATTGAACCTGGAACATCATGGTCTGTAGTTCAACGCACTAACCACTTGAGACACGGCACCCATTAGGTTTCCCGGATGGATGGAGGGAAGAATGGGTTTTCTTGATGTTTCTGAAGATTTCGACACGAAAGCATGAAAGCCATCTGTTGGGTCTTCCTCTCAACCCAATTTTTCAATTTATTCGAGGATTTCGGGTTCTAGTTCACGAACCGTTTGACCAATATTGTTCTTGAGTGAGTGACTGTCTCTGAATTGACTTGCATAGCATCGATCTTTCAACGAATATTCCGAGATCTTCATACAAAATATTCCTCAAGCTTGTGCCACTGATGTTTAGCTGGTGACATCTCTGGTGCGTTGAGGTTGTTGGGTTTAGGCATGCTTTTTCTGCAACAGCTGAAATATTCTCCATTGAGCATACAGGACGATGCTTGGTGATCAATCAGCAAACCAGTCTCACGATCTTTCTTCACAAACTTGCTGCCACAAGCGTCAGTTGGTGTTTTATTTCAACCAACATTCCTTTTCAAAATATGCACTGTTTTGGGAACACAGTATCCAATTTGGAATATTTCGTTTGGAATTGATACATTTCGGAACGCGAAAATATTATACCGAGTTTCTGTCAAATTTTTTAACCGCATAGGAGCTGTCAGTGTCAAAATATAATTTAAAAATAAACCAACAGAGGGCCTCTCCTTCAGTTCAGGTTCACAATACTACATATTTCTGAGCCTCAGCGGGACATCTACCCAACCTAAGCTAACCTTTCAGGGGGAGCTATGTGCCATGTACTATAATGCACAATCTTGGTCCTTCAAAAGCATAAGTTTGTCAAGGTGGTTGCGTACCCTAATGAAAGTGTCTCGAAAGTCCTTCTTGATGTTGAGCCAATGAATTTCACACATTTGCTGAGAAAACTTGGCATGAATTTGACAACAAAAGTAACCCTAATTCTCAGCCAACTCTGAATAATCTGTCTGTGGAATCATTCCTTCAGTATAAGGTTTCACAAGGCTTCATATTTGACTCTCTTGTGAATGGCTCTCACATCGTTGTGGTGTGAAGAGTGGTATTATCGCACTTTCAGAAGCTCTGAGGAATATTTTCACTATACTCTGAAGGAAATGCACCAATTACTCACTTCTCCTCATGAGTAAAAGGTTGTATCCATTTTGAAAACCAAAATGAAAGAGTATTGTTCTTATTCAATCCGTCTCACGTCTCACTCAGCTGGCGTTTACTCAGCTTGCGAGTAAATTCTTTTCAAATGTCTCACTCAGCTGGCGTTTACTCAGCTTGCGAGTAAATTCTTTTCACAAAGTAACAACTTATGTAGCTTTTCCTCGGGAGTTCCTTCTTTTGAAAAAAAAAAAAACTGAATGGAGTGCAGTGGGACAAGAGTTTTTGTGTACACTTAAGCGTCCTTGAGATTCTGAACAGATTTTTCAATGCAAAAATATATACTCACGAGTAAACTCACGAGTTTTTCCTCTATCACACACGAGTAGGAAAGAATATAGTACATCCATATGTACAGTAGTACGTACTGAGACTTGAATCACGCCAGAGAGAATTATTCGCTTGAACTGGTTCCATGAGTAAATACCCAAAAATTCCGAGAACCGACTAACCGCGTACCCACCGAAAACCATTAAATCTATTTTTATAATTTCATTAATGTCAGTGTCATTAAATTCTCAAGGTTTATTACGACACACAAGTGCACTACTCTGGCACTCAACATATGTACATATGTATGACCAAATAAATTCTCAGAAAAATCAAATTATTTAAAACTAAATTTGTTTTTTTGCAAAAAGTGCTAAAAGCTTAATTGAATTTCGAATAACCACCGGCAAGTGAACATTATACAATAAAACGAATAAAATAAATTAAAATTTAAAGAACTGTATCCCAAGGTCCACCTACACTTTGTGACACACAATGGGCGCATTTGGGTGTAGCATTTATCAATTAATATTTCCTAGAACAACAAATTAAAGTTCGCATGACCTGATGGAATAAATCGATTGGATGGATACACATAGGTTAACTTAACGAGGGGTAGGGCGCTCTGGTTACTTATTTCCAATCAAAATCAATTCTAAGAAACTGACAAATTAACAGAATCTACGACGAGATACACAAAGAGACAGACAGACAGATAGATAGACCACTAAAACCCCAAGGAGGGGATTGGTATCCAAATCAAGGATAATTGTTCCACGATTTACGCAAATTGTGATTGCGTGCAATGAACGTGTGACTCTGCGACCTATCAACCGCCCCTGGCCAGATAGTATCTGCATTCTATAGAAATGTATCTCAATCCATATTGTACGGGTGGCCCGGGTATGCGTGTGACGTGTCCTGCCTCTGCCCCTGCCTCTGCCGCTGTGATGGGATTTCATTCGAATTTATTTTTACTCATTGTGGCGTCGCAATTGTCATTTTATGCAGAACAATGATTGTGTGCCATTGATTAATAATTATTTTGTGTGCGTAATTAATTTTTAAATTGAAACTAGTGCATTACGGGAAAATGATTCAATGTGATTTATTTTTTGTTGCAATCGTTTGCATGAATTGACTGAATGGCGGGGATACCTACTCGTATTTAATTGCCTGGTATTTAAAATAACGATACTGTTCTGCATTGTATATACTTTGGTAGGCACAGACACTCACTTTTAATTGCTTTCAAAGAAATGATAGAGTAGCGCTTGGTTCAAATATCTAGAAAGACGATAACTCAGCAATTAGATACAAAATCTACTGTACTACATGTATGTAGTAAAATGGAGAGCCTTTAGATACAGGACACATCATTAGATGGGGAAGTTGTTGAAGAGAAAACTCAGTCAAAGATGGAGTACCACAAGGCTCCCATCTTCGACCAGTTCTTTTTCACACCACTTAAACGTCATTTGAATAAAAAGCCTGTGAATGCAAAAGACACAGAACTCTAGGGATAAATTAGTACTTTGAACAAAGGATTGGATATCATGTTCTAAAAGAAATGGGATCCATCAAGGCTGTATACTTATGGGGGTACTTTTTCTATTTCTGGTCAAAGAAATCGTCTAACTCGTCAGAACTGTCTTGGTTGTCATTGGTATCGAATTGAAGGTGGTCAACGACCTCTCATAAAACTACAAGCAATTCTGAGAACTGAAAGTTCAAACATCTCATTGCAGTTTCCTAAGGAGCCTCCGGGGGTATATGACATACTTTGTTTGATGGTTACCCCCGACAACCATCACAGAATTTTATATAAAAAGAAAACTAAAACGAACACAACGTGTATGTAAATTTCATTCCATTGATGCGAATACCAGCCAATACCAATAAGCATTGGTAAATTGGTCCCTGCAGGAACTCCTTGCTGGGACATGTGGACGGCTTAGACGTCGCCTAACAATCAATTTCAATTGTAGTTCCCATTCAATGGCAACTTGCATGCAGATTTCCAGGTAAACCATTCTTCATCGTTTCCACTGAGAGTCTTCAGAGAGAAAAATGGAAATAATTGTATCTACAGTCATAATAATGTCGATTTCCCTATTGTAATATGTCCGAAAGGATATAGATTTGAACATGGGTGGTTGTGTTCCTTTGTGGAACTGGTACTTGTACATGTGAGTGCATGCAGGTAGCCAGAGGGAGCATGTATCGAAAAAAAACTGTCTAATCAAGGTTTTTGCCAGGAAAAGTGATAAATACCATGTTAGCATTTCCTTTTATGTTCAAAAGAGAGGAAGAAAAAGACAAACAGAAAAAAAAACGACGTACTCTCACAAAAGGGCAGGCGGTCTTACAAACACTGTCAGTTACAGTGAATCAATTTATGCGAACAAAAGTGTATCTTGCCATACAAAGGCGAGACGAATGCACAGAATTTGTTTTTAGAAAGCCATACGCCGTGACTTGCTCAAGGGATTTCTGCGAATTTTTTTTTCTTTCCATTTTATTTCTTCATCTTCTTTCTTTTTGAGAATAAAAACTACTCTTCTCATCTCAAGAGAGATGAGAGAAAAAAAAAAAGAAGAAACAACAGATACACACCGAGTATAAGAATGGTGAATGTGCATCCATTAGATACTTACCTTCTTTTACCTTTGATCATTTCTGTGCGCCCCCAATCTTTTACTGGGTATACATACATCTTCTTGGGAATTAGGGCACCTTTTGCGCCACTATTACCTCTTACTTGTGCATGCTATACAAGAAGAAAAAAATTGAAGAGGGTTCGAAGTACTCAGCGTTACTTCTTCTAAAGTCTTATGAGGTTGTTTGTTCGTTTGAATAAGTAGAAAAAAAAAATGAATATATTTGTCATCCAACAAGACATGACAGACAGAATAACAACAGAAACAACACAATAAAAATGGAAAGGTAAATAGAAAACGGCAGAAGACAACAAAGAAGAAAGAAAGAAGAAACAAAAAATCATGAAATTTCTTCAAAAGAAACAAAGGTGAATGTGGCAGCGAATGGAAATGAGAGTACTAATTGAAAATTTCAAATTCAAAATGTATAATGCGTGAACAGTTACGTTAATGGAAATCGATCAAAACATTAGATAAACACGAGCCACAAATTAGTGAAATCGTTTCATTTTTCAGTCAAAATGTGAAAAATGGAACGAAAAGGTCAAGAAAAGATTGAAAATGCGAAAAAAATGCTTGTACTAAAAATGTACTAAATTTTTAGTACTCATATTTTTTTCACTCATTGAGTATTTTATTAAATTTCTAATCATATTTAGCTATCTATTTTATTTCAAAAGGATTGTGTCATTAAATGGATTAGTTTTTAGTACTATGGGGGCGTTAAGGGACTGAAAAAGTTGTCAAGTTTTTGTTTAGAGTCATAAATATGTAGGAATTTACATATTTTCTTTAGCATTTAACGGTTTGTTGAACTAGATTGCATGAGTCCTGCTTCTTAATAGTTCTCTGAGCTAAATGTCTTGTGCATCATATCAGTTTTAACTAGAAATTCGCAAAATATGGATCTAAGAATCCGCATATGCTTTGTAGTCGAATGATTAACAGTGATCGCGCCATGTAATGCGATAATTAACAATGAAAAGTGGCAGAAAACCACTTACTACACATTGTTGACATTCGCAAGCTCTGAGTAGCTATCCTCAAGGCGGCACGTGAACTATCTTCAAAGAGGCTTTCTTCTTAGCAGTCTAGCTGTCTGTAATCAAAATTATCTCACTTGTATTCGTTTCAAATAAATGAGAACTGCGTCGTTATGACTGTTCGTTCAAAGTCTACTCTCGACGACTGGATACTGATAAAAATAATCCGTATGGCGTATCCAAGTTGACTGAGAAAAGATAAACTCAATCAGTTTCTACACTCGGTAAGCAGTTGCTATGCTAACAATTTTCTGTACAGTCCAATTAAAATTCATAAACCCCAACACACTATTGCCACTCTAACTAATTCACTTTCAAATAATGCAACGACACCAATAGGTGTTTGCAATACCCAGATCCATGCCAATATTCAAATACTAGACGAAATCAATAACAATTTCGAATTAAAGTATACACAAACTGCATTCGATTGCATAATCCTATTTGAAAAGGGATTTACATTCATAGTCCATCCCCGGAAACATTTCCCCACTATGTATCCAACCAACAAAAGCAAATACAGGTATGTATGTATCTCGGCACATGCAATCCTGTTTACGCATAAATAATAGAAAGATAATAACCACAATAGATTCGAGATACACTCCATGCATGTACTATGCAAATTAATTTGTATGTATGCGCACACAATATTTCATCCACGAGTCAATGCATTTAAAATGCAATTTCATTTGACAGCTTATCACCATACAATGGATTGCATTTCATGACACACAGTACTGGACTTTAAGCCCCATTTGAGGATTTATTCAAATAATTTCGTTGATTAAATTTCAGTGTTTTGTGATTTTGTTTCAAAGGCTGAAGGATAACAGAATTGATTAATTCGACAGGTTTTAGCATTTGAAATTGAATGCTGACAGGAGTTGCTGGACTTGTAGTGAAAAATGGTTGCCGCCGAAGGTCTTGACCTGAGCCTGTGTATCTATAGTTCGAATATTCAATTTTGAGAACCAAACCCTTTCAGAGATGAGTTGGACCACATCGCCTACCCCTTTAATCATTTCCTCCAATAAATTTTTAGTACTACCCGCAGAGGTGTATAGGAAAGCACTACGAGCTTTCAAAAGGTCTGATAGAGCCATATTCTCGAGGGCAAGACATGGTCATAATCCTCACAACTTGTGATGATGAAGCAACTGCTAGGTATGTTCAGTCATGTTCTATTCATAATGACCTTTCCCATCTATTCTCAATCTTATTTCCCGGTTTTCTTGTCTCTCCAAATGAGTTAAACCAAAGTGGTCTAGGTGGATTATTTCGACTGAGAACAACTTAATATTTTGCTGCTATAATCTTGCTTGGGTTAACAGGATGGCCAAAACCAATTGAAATAACTATGTATATTGGGTGAGAAGGTTGGTACTGTAGCTAATGGACTTGCCAAGTTCTGACCCGTCCATACTGACACGTATCTAAGTAATAAAGATCAGCGCTTGATAGATCTCTTCTAAAATTCTACTTCTCATTGCCTATATTATGGTCTAAGCAATGAACTAGCCTTCTAGATGCATTTTGAGAGTTCGTTTTCCTCCAAGGCGGCTCAAAAAGTTAACACCTCCCTACTTGATGGCAATTCGGACTCTTTTTCAATCATTTTGGTGCGAGTTTCGGCCTACAACGGCTACAATCCTCGGAACAAATACGACGAGGGCTTCCGGCGCCTCTTCTGTTATGTGTTCAGTCTCTTCGAAGTGAGCGGCGATACGCCTTAGTGTTTGCTCAGTTGGAGGCCGACGGCCTGAAATCTGCATAGGTTAGAGCATCTTCCTATAGGATGATGGATTTATTGACACCCTGCACTCCCTTTTGCTGCAAAACTTCAACCTCTAAAGGAAAAAGAACCAGTATTGTCGAACATAGCGTTGTTTTCGCTCTGTAAAATGGGCGTGGCACTAGAATTTGATAAACTATATTCACACAAAGAAGCATCCGTACCACAAAAACTATTCATAGACTTCGGAAGATCATTTAGGAAAAACGCCCCTTGAAAGTGGGCGTGGATACAGATTTCATAAAGCAAGTCGCTATATCACAATATTGCCTGCAAATTGCAGAAATAAAAATCAGTTTCTACCAAATCTTTGTGGGCGTGGCACCGAGATAAATTAAATTATAATGATTGTGGGCGTGGTTGTGGTTGAGTTTGTAGCCCCCAAGTACCCCACCGATTGTACATTCAAATCACTTTTGCCTATTAGTACTAATCATGTTGCCAGAGTTACGCAATCAAGTAGTCATTGGCTTTAAGCCCAACACCATCATCTAGGTCATCAAACTCGCTAAAGAAGTAAACAACCAACAGCCACTGACCTATCTCACGCGCAGATCTTTATCTCTTTGTCAAAACTAAAATTAATCGTTTACCAAATGGAGTGCCTCCGACCGGCACGCCTCCTGCGCGAAGTGTGAAAAGTACAAAAGTAGAAGAAAAGAACAAAGCAAATGCTAATGCCACTAATCCCCCAACCCCTCATAAATTTTCTTACAAACAAGGCCAAGAGAACCACACAGCAATGGCAACAAACATGAACAACAAAAAAACCGATAATTATAATCGCCAACAATTTTCATAAACATAACTCTATTCGTATCTATTCTTCGTATGTTTGTAAGTTTACGGCTAAGTCGCCCCTATACTACTACCCGTTCAACGTCTGCCGTCCCACTAGCGCTGTTTTAACAATCTTTTGATTGCATGCCTCAGATACCAACCTGTTTTTCGCAGGAACTTCATAAATCATAATCAAAAAATTCTCAGAATTATTTCACCATGTAGGTACATACTCGTAGATACGAGTATACACACCTGAGTGCGGTGTACAGTTGAACCAAGAGACAGGTAGACACCGCACAATCGCGTACCTCTAAAGTACGTATCTGTGTGTATCTGTGAGTGGGTATGTTGTTATATGGATGGTGCTTTGCGTCAAGAGTGCGCACGCTTGCGCTTTGCCTTCACTTGCTTCGTCTTTTTACTCGTATTTCCTTCTTTTAGTACACACAGACTACAAGCAGCGCTATGAAAACAAAATAAAAACAAAAAAGTGAAAGAGGAGGTACCTACAAGCCAATATAACAAAAAAAACAAAAAAACCAGTCACTTCGTGGAAATCAAAATAAAGACTCTTGACATAAAGCCTCGTGTAGCCCCGAAGCGGTGGTTCTCCATCGTTGTTGCTTGGACTGCTGCTGCACTTGGGTTTCTCAACCAACAGCCTACGGGGGCTGGTGGGAACGTCATTTTCGATGGAAGAAGGAAAAAAAAAACAAGAAACGAGTTCCACGAATTTTATGAATGGAGATTTAAATACAAAAAACCCATGGCTGCCAACCGATCTAACTCTCACTCGGCTGCGACGACTGGAAACAAGTATCTCGCGTCGGATACATACTATTGGAGTATCCGATAGTTTGTTGGACTATCTGTCTGTCTGGCTGACAGTCCTTCTGTCGGCTAAAACGAGATGCGAGTCCATAAAACTTGAACCAGTCCACAAGTCGAGTGTGCTGTGTACAGAGATAGACTAAGATCTATCTTATGCTTGTGCATGGGAAAAGGAAGCAGCTGCTGCCACACTGCTGTTGTGTTGCTTGCGTTTGCCTGTACACAGAAATTTGTTGGCTGTTTTTTTTTCATAAAAGCTGTTTCTCGAATGGAATAATACCAAATGAATCCGGTCATCTACCGGTTCCATGGGACTTGTGAGCTTGCGGCAAAGTACTTAATTGTGGGTTCTCTTTACATTCTGTCTTTTATTGCTTTTTTCTCTTCTTTTTTTTATACAATTTCTACGTAAAGATACACGAACACAAACAGACAGAAAGATGTGAGGGTTTTGCTTTAATTAAAAAGTCAGCAAACGAGAGATGGGATGATGATGATGATGTTTGAGCGTGAGGATGGGTAATTTGTAAGAAGAAAACTACATAATGGTTCATTGCTCTAGGGTTGCTTGAATTCTTTTTCTCTCTCTCTGTTTTAGTACTTTGTGCTAAGTCTCGAATCGGTTTTCCTATCAACAGTCATCGCTACACCTGCTGCAGATTAAGAAAAGTTAAATTGATCATCTGATGTAAGTCTTACAAGCAGATGTTCGAAAGGAACGTCAGATGTTGACACTTGTCTTCGAACTCTTCTGTCAAATGATTTCGAAAATCGGATGAAATTTCACTCGACAAATAAGAAACCCATCGTTGACAAGAGACAATTGTCGAGAACTCAAGAGATTTTATAAAAAATAGCAATTCCTTGCATTGATGTGGGCAGCGAAAGTTGTGTTGTCTAGATATTCTGTTGAATAGCTGTCACTGCAAGTAGAAAATTCAGCTTTTTAAAGCCACAAATGGAAATGGAATGGTAGAGCGGATGTATCCGAATCATGTAAAACCAAAGATTGAAGAAAAGAATTTGAAAACTCCTAAACTCAAAAACACAATAACGAACTTCAAAAACCTACACAAAGTGTGAACATATTCTTTGTGCAATTCAAAAGTATGTTAATCACTCGGAGACATTTTCAAGGTTTTCTCATATGCATACACATTCTCTAACAAATGTGCTGTCAAATTTGTGTGACAACAGAAAGAAGGTCATCAGCCCAATCAAGCACCCGACAGTCCATAAATTTCCCATTGGATAAAGATCTCTTCATTGTTGCTGCCCGCTGTTGTTCCCATACATTTATCAATTTCCTTAAAACAATGAATTACCCAAACCAGACAACTGGTTGTCAACGAACACGATCAATTTTTCTAAACAACCAAATCGATAACTGAGCCAAACGTCATTCGAAATTCCCACGTCTTCCTGATTTAGTTGTTTCCTTGCTCCGCTCGTTCTTGGAATTCCCTCAATCAAACAGCAGCTATAGCTATTCTTATCTATGCCATATGAATTTATTAAACCGGATTCATGTAAGTATGTAGAAGGCTCGTTTCCAATTTCTCGTTAGGCTTTAACTGTCTCGCAATTATAATCGATGACTTAACCAACGTAACAACCATACAATAGAACAGTTTATAAGTATTAATGTGTTTCGCGGAATTTCAATTCTATTAACTAATCTAAGTAATTTTCATTGATAAAATTTTTTCCTTCACTGATTTCTATATCTTTTTATGTTTAGCGTTTGACGTCAAAATGAATTGAGATTCATTGAAAAAGGCATTCTTCTGACAAGTGACAGTGACGTCTTGAGTCTAATTTTCTGTGGCATACTAACATCATTTTGAAGTTTTGTTTAGGTGGGCCATGGCGAAGGTGTTTTGCTTTCATTTTGGCAATTTAGAATAATTTATTTGGTGATTTTCTAAAGATTTATATTCTTTTCTATTTCGAAGGCCGTGCCAAAAATATGAATGACGTTTCTTCTTTTATTTCTGTGAATGCCTGCTCTGAGCAAAAAGATCAGTAGTTAATGTGGATACTATAATTCATTGAGAACAATTAGTTTTGACAACGGATTAACTATGAAAAAAAAATACATAAATTTTACAAAAATCAAAAGTGTTGACATTAATGTTTGTTCTAAGAATATTAAAGTTTAGAAGAAACAGGACATTTGTGCTAATTTGGCAGGTTATTCTTGATGCGTCATTCAACTCGACGACCTTCGTGTTTTTTTTTTTTAACGACTGACTGCAGACGTCAATCGGATGTTTAAAAAAAAAACTTTGACATTTGACAGAATTTTATATGAGCAGTCATAACCTATGATTGGAAGAAAAACACTTTTATTTTTAAGCCCATCTACATACATTGGAAAGAAGAAGTGCTTAAACCTTTTGACATTCAAGCAAGATGACGTTCACGTTCGAATGTTACATTTCTTCGACTTTGTCTGCTTACTTTGTGGAATCGATTGAAAAGAAAGTCCGCGTTCTACACTCTTGAATCCAAATTTACTGCCTGTCTCGAATTCTGACACAAAATCATATGTCAAACGTCAGCATCAGTAGTCTGTCATTGCCATGAAAGAACCTACATATCTCGATAGAGGATGGCAACATCGTCAGTATCGGCTGTCAAGTTTCTCACCAGAGCTTCTGAAATCTAGTAAACTACTAGGATTGACATTAGCGTGGAGAGAATACATACATACATATATCCTCCGGTATTAGTTCTATCCACTCGCAGAGCGACGGTGAAAGTTAAGCTCTGTGAAGCTCCTGACTGGTAAGGAGGGACCTGCTTCATATATGAAAATGCAGTTCAGCACCTTTTCGACGGTTTTTAGTAGTTTTTGATATAATTAGTGGTTGTAACCTCTACTTCAAGTTCGCCTAAGAAATTGCAGGTCCTAGCAATGAACCTTGAGTCTAGAATTTTTTCTGAGTCTTACCTGCGGTTTTCATGTATCTTTTAAGGCATTGACAGCACTTTCGGTCTTCCACGACAGAGTAGTTCGTGTATTTTGCAAGAGATTTTCTGCTATATAGTGAAAAATGCTTTTGAAATCTATTCAGGTTTTCTTTTTTTGATACTCACGCGCTCTTAAGACTACATTCTGTTGAAGAATATGTGCAGATACTTAAGAACGTTGACTTGCTGTAATAGTTTGGAACTCAGGTGTTGTCAGAACTTATCAAACAATGGATTGTGTCCAAGGTAGTACGGATTTCGTTGTGATTTTTGTTAAATTTTTATATAATTCAAAGCTTTTCTGGAAAATATGTTCAATAGAGTTCCATTATTTACTCTAAATCCGCAATATAATCAGATCATTATAGAAGTGAGCTCATCCCGTCTATCAAAGCACCAAACACGGAAATATGCAGATTTTATTCAATGATACTAGGGATGATCTCACGAATAGAATCGCAGCAGTTTTTTCTGTCAAGCATTAATTAGATTACGATGTCACAACATACAGTTGTTGCTAGTCATAAAATGTCATGAACTGTCAAATCACTTCCTCTTTGCACATTTAATGCATGCTTGCGGTTATATTTACTTTCCCTGTGCCGCAAAAGATACACAATTTCTTTCAAAAACCCAAAAATTCACTCAATCACTTTTCCAGCACTTTATGAGTAAACAAAACTTTTCCCAGAAAAATGCATTCATTGGGCGAAGTGCCAGAAGCCAGACGAAGAACCCTACTGCTGCTGCATTCACATTTTTCTTTTTCTTCATTTTACATCTGCATCTGTAACAACATGACATTTTTTTTTGTTTTTGTTTTCGTATAAACATTTCATGCTGTACATAGTGCTCTAATTCGAAATCTGTTTTTAAATTCCATGTCGTAGGGTATAGTGTGCTTGGATATGCAGATTATAACATAGAGAAGAATTTTATAGAGACAGTTGGATAGTACAGCCATCTGTCGGTGGTATGTGGGACAGATTTTGAGTTAGACTATTGAACTCTGTCTACAGATACACCTACTTGACAAAGGAAGTTCCTTAGGGAAGCAATTTGTAGGCCTTAGTTGGTAAGTTTTATACTTGAAACTACCTGTTCCGAAGATCGCAGCCACGCCTACTTTACGAAATTGGAAACATATTGAGTTAGACTATTGAAATTTGCTTATTTGTAGGCTGAATGTTCTGAAATCTGTCTACAGATACACCTGCTTAACAAAGGAAGTTCGTTGTGGAAGCAATTTGCTAGAGATGATCATAATATTATGAATCTTGAGCTATTCTCTTGATGCTAGCTATTTCGAGGATCGCAGCCACGCCTACTTTACAAAAAAACAATCTACTTTCATTATTTCACCCAGGCATCATAAAAACTTGTGTAAACGAGATGCATACATTTGCACGAGCTGAACTCGTATAGTTGCTTTATCCATACAGGACGTACAGTGCCACGCCTACTTTTACTGTCAAAATCTCTTAAAAATCGAGAAAATCATACACATCTGGTTAGGGTATCATACTCCGCGCTGTGGACTTCTCCGTATGCAACCATTTCAGCTGTCTAATGCATAACAAACTTTCTTTTATGAGTGCATATCACCTGCCAGAATAGACGATGATGGTGATTCTGGAGAAGAACGAGTGCATAATGAAAACACATCACACTGTCAGACATACATAGATGGAATATTACACAAATTGCTGTTTGTTTTTAGTCGGTCGGTCTGTTGGTTGGTTGGTTGGTTGGAGGGAATATCCTTCGTACCGGTTGTGATTACGAAACTACTACTGCTTCTGCATACATATTGCATTAGGCGTACCTGTGCAGCGTTTAAGGGGAATTATGGAAATCTAAGCCAGGTTGTTGTAGTGGGCGCCGTGGCTCAGTGGTTAGTGCGTTGGACTACGGAGCAAGGGGTTCGAGATCGAATCCCAGTCGGGGAACACCTAAACGTTTTTCACGGCCCCACCTCTCGCGAGCGTCTGACAAACATCCGAGAGTATAACTGTCTCGAGAAAGCTTCTCAAATAACAAATTGCCCTTCGGACACGGCATTAAACAGTAGGCCCCTTCCATTCATGTAAAGAATGTAACACGCACAACACGAATGGTTGTGAGAAGCTAGGCCCTGGGTCCCATCGACCTGTAGCGCCAAGTATTTATTTTTTTTTTTTTTAAGCCAGGTTGTTGGGTTTTCATTATCAAACACAACTGATGCTCTTATCACATTGCATTTGGTTCGTATCATGTGGGATTTTTCGTCTGTTTTTCCTTTTGAAATACAAACATCGCATTCATTCCATTTGTTTTGAACAAAAAAAAAATCCAACTCATGCCAATGAAAACGCTAATTGGAATTATACGCAGAAATCAATTTCGTGCTTCATTTGGTTGAGATGTTGTTGTGTCCTTATTTTGGTTTTTGTTTTTAGAACAACTTCAAGGAAATATCCCTGAATATCCCAGCCACCCACTCAGTTTGTGGGGAAAACATAGATTTCCAAGAAGACGAACACAAAACAAGAACAAAATTCTATTGCATCATCTCCCTGGTAACCCCATGAGTGTGTTTGTTTCGTTTTTTTATAAATACTTACGTACATATACTATACTCGTATATGCAATAACAAATATTAACCTTAATCTAGACAGAGTAGGGATTATATGGAATCTTGAAACGAATACACGTGCAAACATGGAAATCCTATGTAAACTTAATTTTCGTCTTTCGCCAAAAATGTCAATAGGTACATAAATGTCAAAAGCAAAAAGTCTTAAACTAATAGAAAGTCGTTCGTACGTATGTATATGACTGAGAAGAAGACACTAGAATCGTGTAAATGTCAATGGGCTGCTAGTAAACACCAATTTGTTTGACACAACTCAAATGTCATATTGACTTGTGAATCACTTGACATATATTTCTTTCTTTGGTGTCCTTCTATCGGATTTATTGATTGAGTGGTGATGATTTGTAATGTGGGTGTTATTTTATGAGGATGTCGTTAATTGCTCGAGGAGTTCCATGGTATTATTAGATTTCTGCATACGAAACATTCCAAGGTATTAAGATTGGTAATGACACAGCGTTAAGGTTAATCTGGTTTTAGTATTTATTAGTAGCTTGAGGAAGAGATTGCAGCATACATTTTTGAACACAGCCCTCAAGACATATTTGTGTCTGAAACGTATCTTTTGACATTTGCTTCCTGTCTAGAAGGTATAAGGGGTTCGATTTTCGAATTTCGAAGTCAGTTTGAAACGTCATTAATCAAGCTACTGGTACAAAGATATGAATGCAAGAAGGTTAAGTAGAACAGGGTGGCCAAATGTGCAGCCAACACTCGGATCACTGGTGGATCCAATGGTAGCCCTTGTCGTGTCTTTGGGGTAGCTACAAAGCTTCCCAAGGTTCTTATAAATTTTAAAATGATTGATGGCGGCTTTTCTGACAGATCGCCCAGGTCTTCGAATTGATATTCACCAAGGGCCGTCTTTCTAGTTCTGCATAGGCTTTGGCATTCGCACAGCCTCTGTAGAGGTCATCAGTTTCTATTCGCATTGAAGTTGTGACCATGAGTTGGGTCTGTTAGGCGTCAGGATCTGTTTGGTTTTCACAACATCATTCCTTGTCCAGAGTTTTCTGGGGACACAACAGGATTGGAGTGGGCTCCATCTCTCGTTAGCAGGTCTCGCAAAGGTAGAGCTAGGGGCGGTAGAGTACAGGCGTCAACCATTGTCAGGTCCTGTTCGGATCCATTTCTTGCTATGTCTTTAATGCCGGTGTGTCCTGGGACCCAAGGGAGTGAAACTTCATTGTTCGCCTTGAGTGCTGTGAGTTCTTCACGACATCGTTTAACCAGTTTTAATTTGACGACTGTGGGTGAGATAGCCTTTACAGCGTCTTGTCTGTCGATATAGATGTCGAACGAACGAATGCAAGTAACCTGAGCTCGTTTAAATTGTGAGATTTCCACTTCAATTTTAAAAAAAACCAAATCCCTAACACCCAAGCCGTCTGCATTCGATAATGCAGTTCGAAAATGTCATATAGGTTCCGGCTGAGATGACATTGAATGTCAATTGCCGATGAGTGATTGTGAAAATTCTGTTAAAACCAAACCAAACATTGACGGTCCAATTGCCATTTTTTTTGACGTTTTCGAAAGAACACAATGGCCGTCAATGGATGACTGTGAATGATAAGTTCATAGTTGACGTTTGCGTCATACATTGACAATCTAATCAACTATTTTTAACGTTTCAAGAGTTCGATTGAGTTAAGAATTATGAAGGTTTCAGGGTTGTGTTCTGACAGACTAATACTCGTCTCTGTAACTTTGCCTAGCAACATGTAAGTTGAACTGTTTTCCACGGTCATATTGTAAAAAAGGAGATTCAATTATCTACTTACTTGGAACTTCGGATCAAGCCTGTAGGATCAAAGTGTTCACCTTCTGACTATAATCTGGTTCTAGAACCAGTTGTTTTCGAAAATTCATTTTCCTCGAAACTCTTAATTGATTACAACTTCTACGTAAATCCGTGATGCAAATCGATGTTTTTCAATATTTCCCTTCTCGAAAAGCATTCTCAAGTTAAAATAGAATTTTTTTTCAAAGAATTCAATAAAACTTCTACAACTAGACGCCAGTAAGCAATGAATCATTAGTTATGCAACATGTGCTTCAAGTTCTATTTGTTTGTTTGTTGTTTTCAATTGCACTGGAGCGCCACTTGGTTTCCTTTAAAAAATGTATTCTATAATGCGTACTTTCCCTAGACAGCACCTACTAGTAGAAATAATGGCTTTTCTAATCTATTAACCCATTGGCAACGGTCCTTGATCTATTATGTGTGCTTATGTTTAGTTTAGTACGTTACTAGGTTCTGATAAGCAATGCAAGTTGTCACAGAGTTTTGAATTTAATTAGCAGTTTGCTTGGAGATTTGAGGGGGTTTTGACATTTAGTCGTAGGCTGTCCATATCCAGCGTTTAAGTCAGAGATTGTGTCAACATTCATAGTCTCATAAAATCAGCTTTAAACTTTCAAAGAATGAAACATGCGTTTTTGACATTCAAATCTACACTCAAATGGAAGGATTTTCCGAAGCATTTTCGGATGAAAAAAATGTATTTAAGACACACTGACTCTTTCTTACATACGAACGGGAGTATTGAAACGTTTTCTTTTGAAAATAAAGGTTTTCTCAGCATTCAGCTCAAAAGAGTATTCACACGATTGACAGATAGCTGCATATATATTGTCAGATGGTAGTCTAGCAATTGACAGTCACATTTGGGACCATTTTTTCATTCGTAGACCTGACAACATCTGTAGATTTGACAATCGTGTAAGCATAGCTGCAGACTCACACGAAAAAGTGCAAAGCTGTCAAACTATAGAAGTTGTCAAAAGTTGAGGGTTTTTCCTCAGACTAGAGATCAAGGTAGTTAGAGAAAAAGTGTTGTCTTGATTGTAATTCGTTCTTAGACTCCGTAAACAGATCTTTCAGACGTAAAGTAGCATCCTTCCTACAACTTTTCCCTACCAACCTTAAAGTTAACGATCTTTGCTCGTTAAATGTCCCTGTCCTCGATCCTCGTTTGACTTGCGACCTGCAAGGTTTGATTGTAGTCACAAATACTGCAACGCTTACACCTATTCTTATGGCAGTTCCACGGACATGTTGGATTCTGATTTGGAAGCTACCTACAGCTACCTCCTGACAAAGAGAATGAAGGTACGACCATAATTCTTAAAGAGCTTTGTTTGTTGACAGCAGTAGCCAATCTAACAAAGGAAGTGGGACTGCCTAGGACAGAGAGCATAGAAGGTTTTTTTCTTGAAAAATGTGGGCGTGTCAGTGAAGGAAGTCTCTGCTTACTTTGAGCAACACAATTGGGTTCCAGACAACGCTGCAAAGAATTGTAATTAGAAACCTCCCTGGAGGTCCCTCAGTTCAATATTACCCACTTCCCACAAGAGTCAGCCAAGAGTTCTCATTCTTCCGCCAGATGAAGTAAGACGGTCACTCAGCAAGTGTCGGGTTGATTCAATTTCTTCCTCATCCTTGCAATTTCTACAATAGTCGTGTGCAGTAAGCCGAGGCCCTCCCCATGCATACCAATAGCACAGTCCCTAGTCTAAGTATATGGCAGAGTACCCGTCTGTTGTGATGGCTGAACTTCACCAGAGATACAGATTTCTTTCCGGTTATAGCGCCTTGTCCGTTCAGATGAGTTCATCGTCGATTTGCTCGACCAATGGCTTCATTTTCAATTTTTTTAAGGGGGATCCAGCGCTGGCCCTCATTTTGCGAATTCATTAGCACTTTCGTTGCGATATCCTGAAACTTATTGACTTTAGCTATATTGTTCAGGACTGAATAGCAGGTGCCCTTCGCAGCTTCGATCTAGCTACGGCAGAGCACAGAGCCTTAACGACTGTCTAGCTGTCTACGATTTCGACAATTTCTGCTTAGAAGACCCTACAGTCATCATTTATTCCGGTCTACTTTTAGAATATTGCAGTGGGACCTATTCCCAGTACCGATGCCGATCTTAGAACGGTCTACATTCTATGGTAGGCTTCCAGTAGGCTCTCTCTAGGAATTCGTATGGCAAATGCCCTTTTAGATACAATTCGTTGAGATAGTATCGATGGATGACTCAGTCCCAGTCCTCAGTCCTCAGTCTTGCAACTGTTTTGGCCCATGAAACTGATGCCAGCCGCACTCTGTATGTGAGGTTAGGCAGCTGATATGGCTTCTCAAGTGCCTTCGAATACCAAATTCAAGGTTTACGAAGGTTTTTTCGAAGTCACAACTCTTTTAGAACAGAATTCCACCAGAAAAAAGTACAGGCTTTCGCTTTGTAAGGGTCAGCAGTAAGAACAGTTAAGTCCCATCCACAAGCTATCGGCTATAAATCGAAGTACTGTCCGTGACAAGAAGTACAAAGTAAGCAACTATTTGTATCTCCTTTAGGGCTTTTTAATCTATTTTCGTTTTACTGCACACAACCGCTGTTCTACTGTGTGGCTACATCATCTGGGGCGGAAATTATTTTCTTTTGTGTTTACCGTCTGACACGTGACACAAAATAACATTTCCATTTCCAAGCCACTTTATGTCAACGACCCTTCTGCAACAGTAATTAAAGTGTTGTCAAAGCGCCTCGAGGGGCCAAAAGGATGGACCACACAGGACGAACAAATACAAAGAAGAAACCAAGAGAAGTAGAGAAAGAGAGTAGTTGTAGTGGAGGCAAACACAAGCAAGTTGCTTACAAACCGCGTGCAGTCCACAGCAGCGCCTTGCTGCAGTTCGGCATCGGTACAATGACCCAGTTAGGAGTTGCTGATGCAGCACAATATTTTCGCACACACACCAACCAAAAACTATACCGCTGAATGCATACAGACATATGTTTGTAGGTTTGCATGTAATTCTTCCATTACTCCTCGTCGTCACGAGAGTACACCGTGCCCCACAGAAAAACGCAGAGAAGTATTTCTCTCTGCTTTGGGTTGGTTTTTCTTTTTCTATTTCTAATTCCTCTTCACTCAGACACCGTGGGCCAGACTGTGTCTTCGACAGCCAGACAAACAAAAGTCCATAGTACTACGCACAGAGGCAAAGGGAAACACCAAACAGTGTTGTGTTGTGTTGAGTACTTACCTTCGTTCTGCCGCGCGCCTTTTACACTTTTTCTTCTTCTCTTCTTTATACGAAAACCACTACAAATATAATTTTTTTTTCTCTAATTCACAACACTTGTGACAGATTGATTTGATCCACAAACAAGAATTCAATTGCGCTTGTTATTCGCTTTCTTTTCACTCAAAAAACCATCAGAAAAAAACACTCAAATTCACTTTATTATCATTCAATACCACCAGAGCGAACGCGAAATTTAACAACAAAGCGGAGAGGGGGAGAGGCATAAACAGAAAGCAACAAAAAGAAAAAAGATAGAAATACTAGTAACACTGGTTATTCAATACTTTGTTTCAATGAAACTCACATTTTTTTTTTCTCTTTATTTTCGTTTGCCATTCAGCTTTTGGCAGCTCCGTGCTGCTTTCTAATCGATTTCTCGGCGCCCGAAAACAATCATCAGAATGAAAATGAAATGAAATTTTCGAAACACTTCCACTTGAGCATTAAAAACGGGGAAAAGGAAAATAAAAAAAACTTCGGTAATTAGATTGACACGCGAGGAGAAGATACACAGAATTGGAATTCGACAGAGGAACTCGTGTGTGTTTTGCGGTTTTGTTTATTTTTCTTTTTTTTTTTGTATCTAGATACTCTCTCTGGTGGTGGCGAATTCCCGTTAATTGTGAGAACAGAAAAAAACACTCACTCATAGACGTTTGTTTTTTTTTTTTTTGTGAATAGATTCGAACTATCGTTCGCGTACCGTTCGCCAGTGGATGTGTCTGATGACTGAATTAAGTGCGGAGCCTCTTGGTGAGACGAAATGGTGTATCCGTTGGAGTTGGTTCCAAGAATGTGGTTTCGTTTTGCATTGGTGTGCGTGGGTATCTGTGCGCAACGAAGAGTGTACACAGCAAGAGGTAGAGAGAAGATTGAATTTGTTTGTGAGCACTCGTTTGTGTGTGTGGAGCAAGGGAACGGAGAGCGAGGGGTGTCCGTGCACATGTCGAAAGGAAAATGTGCGTTTTTCTAGTAAAAACGGTGTTGCCATGGCGTGGCACTTAGTAGTTGTTTTCTCCTGTCCTTCGTCTCCAATCCTATTCCTCTATCATATCTCCCTTAAGCAGTGAATGGATCTCAAAAGGAGGAAACTGTTCTCTATTACCCAGATTTGACACAGAAACTGCTGTCTTCTCTGATCTTTCCTCGTACAGGCAGCCACCTTAGCCTTAAGCCATTTCCTCACCTATGTATATGCAAGGAACAGTAGTATAATTGGTTTTATTCGAACTCCCTGCTCTCTATAACCTCTTGTCATAGGTATCTCCCCTAAACCACCCATGATGATGAGACCACGAATCGATCTTAGAAACCATTCTCCATTCGCTACCCGCCTGTCTGGGCTTGTTCCAGAAAATCCGTCTCCATCTTAGCCATTTCTGTGTCCATACCTCTTTCCTTTTGATGCATTGGCTTACAACCGGATCAAGTATAGTTAAAGGAAGTGTGAACGGGAGAATTCAACCCGTGAACTACCAAAACGACTTTCGAAAGAGGATTGGGGCCATAGCTTATGGTCCACACTCTGAAGGATAGCGAGAGGACACTCAAAAGTACTGAAACCAACATTGCAGTCACTTTTGTGGATAAATGGCTTGAAATGACTCCGAAAGTTTGACTATACTATCGACCTTTACGTCACCACCTAGACGTTTCTATGTACGAATCTCTTTGAACGCTCCTATTGCTGACATTTCTTTTAGGTGGATACCTCCCATGAACGAACACATATTGTATTTTTCCAATTGCACACACTTTACGTTCCTTGAGAGGGACAACTCCCTTGGGTGGACAAAAATGTTGACATCTTCTCTGTCCGCCTAGGGGACATTTCACTGTAGATAGTTCCATCATGACATCCGATTGGAAAGGAATTTTCTCCAATTTGTACGAGATCGGTGTGATCTTCTTCCTGTTGTTCGATGTGTTTCCTAACTTTCATGAAGTGTTCAACATTATCAGGGCGAGCTATCTCGTGCTCTAAGAATTTTTGTAATTTCACGATATTGTGTACAAAAAGTTAAGGACGGACCATCTGTTTTGACTTACATAAGGACTGATGGAACCAACTTGCGAGATCGGAGTAAATCGAGATATTCTTGTAATACCCGCCAACTTATTGCGAAAAAATTTTTGTATCAAAGCTGCTGATGACGATCTCATCTACTCTCCTCTCAAACAATGTCCTTTGTCAAAACTGGTGTAATATTAAACACTCCTAAGTGGCTAGATGAGAGTGAAAATCGTTAACTAGGAAAGCCTCGAAAACTCTTGTAGCTCTGGACAGAAATGTTTCAGATGGTTGCCCATTACCACAAATTGTTTAAACTGAATATTTTGAAACATAAGTTGTTTATTTTAAGTTAGTAGTTTGCCCTATTTCTATGTTAAGTAATCGATCTAATATCCTATTTTGTTTCTTTTCAGGTGAGTGACTCAAAATTATTGGTAAGAATTTTATATTTTAATTGTTTCAAGCTCCCAGTCCCTTATCTAAAGAATCCTTTTAACTATTCTGGCTTAAAACTGTGAGAACTACTATTCTTAAGTATATCCATCTTCAATTTAATCAATTTTCAATGTGTATCGCTTTGCAACTTCGATTATTGCTCGGTCTTTTCCTAGTCTATTCAGATTCTACAGCCATGTTTCCATATTTACAACCCAAACAATGAGCCATAAAGCCTTGATTGCAGTATATGTATAGACATCTCAGTTTCTGAAGGACATCTCAGTACTCAGACTCCGATTGGGTCCATTGTACTTCCAGGCTCACATTGATTGATGGCTGCCTTTCGGGTTACAAGGAAGTACACCATCCACTACACCATTGTATCGATGTTATTGAATCTGACATACAAATTAGGAAACTGATAGTTGGATTGTTTTGCATTTTGTGAGAAATTTAGCACTGAATCACCGATTTCGAGTCCAAGAGTTTTACATTGATCCAGACGTTTTGAAGGAGACACTTATCTTCCCATGGATTCCTGTTGGGATTTGACTCAAAGGTCAAGAGATTGAACGATAAAGTCTGATTGTTGTCTGTCTTATCTTATTGCTGCCTGAATTTGGTGTCAGTTTAATTTACGCAGATATTGCGGAATTGCAGCTTGTCTGTGTTAAATCGCCTGCGTCGGGAGTTTTGTGGGTAAGAAGAGTGAGGGATGGGCAGAAAGGATACCCTTTTTATCCACAAACTAAGGACACAGCCTATTGAATACAACACGTCTATTCAGACTCATTTTATTCAGGTTACTTACATAAGTTGCTCCAGCTCTCTGAACATTTTCCTTTGCTTATGACGGCTAGCTAGTCGATCCTTAGCTAGGACGCTCCAGTTTCGCATGTTATTTGAAGAAATCATTCTATGTTCTTTGGACACCGATAGATGTGGAAAGTACTACATATGAATGTACATATCTATAAAATTTGCAGTCGATAAGGTCTCGTAATTCAACGTTTTAACCGTTCTAGTTGAAAAGAGAGTGTATGAGGTGCAAATCAAGAAATAATCCATTCAAAAGTATCTCAAACTCATTCTCGTAGTATCTACTAGGCATTCCCCTTTACCTAATAACTTAATACTGTTTCTGTACATTTTAGTACCTTTTCTCGTACCTATGGCACTTCCAATTCGAGCAGATGTCGTTCCAACACACACCATCGCAAAATGGTTCAACCTAATTCACCTCGACCACTCGCACTCATACATCCGCTAATGTCATCCTACCTTTACCTGTAACACAGAGCAAGAACGGAATAAAAATTCTCGCAAATTTTATTTAGTATCTGTGAGTATCTATGAATGAGAGCTCCTTCGTGTTCGTATAACCCGGGTGAAGGTTTTTCAATGGAATTCAAACACAGGCACACACTCGTGTCTGTGTGAGTATCTATGCCAGATGCATGGTGATCAGAATCGGATACAAATTCACCAGAATTCAATAATAAGATACAAAAAAAACCTTAAAGATTGCGCCTGGCAGGCAATGGTAACGGCAGCCACTGTGATGTTTGTTTTGCTCGTCATCGCTTAGATTGATTTTTTCTGTGGATAATCTACTTACACATACCAGGAGTATCTTGTGTTCATATGAATGTATCGGAGGTGTTCGGAATTAAAGGGAGAACAGAATTCTACAAGAAGAACCCGTGATTCCAATGCGTCTACGTCTTCTTCACTGTCAAAGGGGGTTTGGAGCAGCAGAAGTTCAATCGAATTCAGCGGGCTCTTGTCCCTTTAGTACCCTTTAGGAGGAGACATAAAGATTAAGACGTCAAATCCCTACCAAACTCAGTCAAAACTGTCAAAAATAGTTCCATCTATTCTTAGCTTAGGGTTGTCACGTACATCTGGGACGTTTTGCAAATCCCCTTAAATGTGGAACAAGTCTACTATAAGTAAGCCCGCTTAGCTTTCCATATGGAACGGTCAAAATGTAAACAAATTTAGTCCTTTAGGAGCAAAGGAGTCCCTTTCCTAAGGGAATCAACTTCACAAACGAAAATATAACCCCTGTGTCAATTTATTGACAGATAGTCAAAGGCAAAATGGGTCAACATTCGAGTTCATCCGCCCAAACTTTATGAAGGTTTATCCCTGTACAGCGGTGCGGGAAAACACACACCAAACGTGTCTACGTTTTGCTTTGAGAGAAAAAAAATCAATAATGTATGGCTGACACAATGCCCAGGTGTAAAAGGGTTAAAACTTTTGCAATAACGCATAATCTGGGTTAATGACTACCTTTGCGTGTCGCTATAAGGTTTTTATGGCTCGGCGGTAGGTGGTTCTTACGTCAAGTAGGGTGGTTAAGCACTTATTATCACCTCCGTGACTGGGGAGTGTGTTGAGAGTCAAGTGGTGGGATTTTTCTCTGACTTTATAGACGGGCTGGACCCATTATTCAGTTTGTCATTCCCTGAGAGGGAAGGAGATGTGAAAAGTTTTATGAAAAGTTGTCCTAGATACATAGGTATGCGGTTTACTGTACATAACTACGTACATGGAAATCTCTTCTGTCAAAGTCTGACATTTGCTTTATTAGAAATTGACGTGAATACTTCTGTCACATGCTTTGAATGCATCCACCGATCGAGCTTGACAGTCTACCTAGTAATAGATAGGTTGTGGTCCTAATGCGGGATCACGGAGTGACAGAACACTGAACAATACGAGTTTGGGGTTCAGTTCTCAAACTAATTCTCAATTCAAATTCTAATTCTGATGAATATCCGAGTATAATTGGCATAAAAGAAAGCAGGTTAAGTGGGAATGGGTTGTTTGTAGATAGAACCAAGAAGTGCCAGTTTATATGGCTTCTTCTAAACAGGGATTCCTTCGAGTTGGACCTGGCTTAATCGATGCGTGTTTTCTGCGCTTAGGAAAGTGGCAATCTTGAACAGATGCTGACAAATTCGTTCAAAAGTATGTCAGAGCTTGGAACTGCCATCTAGCTACGAAGGAAGGTATGTCATTTACAGGTTTAGAAACAACAATTGTTGACTGTGCGTCCTGCTAAAGTACGTAGATCGATACTTTCAAGATTTCCTTTTTAGGCTCCTCTGCTTGTAACTACCTTTCTGACATAAAAGTTCTTTGATCCTTTCTAGTTGGAAGATGTAAATCCCAACGATTTGAGCTCTCTTTGTATATTGTGCGGTCCTTGTTTGGTTTACACGCGATTCCTTGTTAGTTCGTCAGCTACTACAAGTCATAGAGTACAGTAGAGTGGGGTCTGGTCTTATTTCAGTTGAATCCTTTCGTTTATCGTTTGAAGACTCTAAATTCTTTCTTCATAAGCCTTAAGCTCTCGTTAACTGAGAGGGTGATCCCTTGTCTTCCCTTGTCGTCCTTTAATCCTTGAATTCCTCGGCTCCTTATATGTTTTGTTCTAAGAATATCTGTCCCAGCAAGCATATTGTGTAACATCCAATGGTCGTAGATCTGGTTCAGATTGCTACAGATCTTAGCATGGCTCTCTATATTCAAGCGTTAGCCATGCAAGAGCGGCCTTGACATTTGCTTCTTTATGACTGAGGAAAGAAAGGTGCTCGTCTTGTTTCGAATGTGATTCTTCGACACCCAATACGTTCTCTGTGATTGTTTCTATCCGATTTGTACTCCGATAGCCAAAGTTAACCACCGCCGGATGATGCTTATTTTCCACTGTCGATGTACTCCACTTCTTTCTGTTGTTTGGACAATGCCACGATGGCGCTGTCATCCACAAACCTGTAATTTCCTTTATATTGTGTCTTGGAAGTCAAATCAATGAACATCACGCTTAACAGTAGTGGTCCTAGCACGGATTCTTGTGGTAAACCAAGGATTTCTTTATAATTCCACAACCCACAGTCCTTGTTTTTGTTCTGTGCCTTGTCTGTAACAATTTTGGAAAGACATTCGATCTATTCATGTCTCTATCTGTCTGACCCTTCAGTTCTTGCTTTTAGCTGGTAAGATGGCTCCTGACGGTTGGTAGCAGGTAATGGTAATCAATTGTAAGGACGATACGGACTTTCATTCATGCTTGCTATACACAATTGCAGAAACTTCCTCTTTAAAGAGAAGAATCGTGTTACATATTCTGTTTCCTTTGACTAGTTCCTCAGTTTCTGTTCTTTTTTTTGTATTAAATCCCAGGAAGCGAATGTCCAATAGAGTTTTCTGACTCATGGTTCTTTACTTTACATATATTCATGAGCCAATTTCTGGCTTCTTTCTCTGAATGAATCTCTTCCCATGCCTCTGTATCATGTCCCAAAAATCCCCTAAGATCGTACCAATACCAGATTCACACATCTTGGTATTGGTCCTTCGAGCCCTCAACAGAACTCACTGTAACCTACCAACTGGTGCAAGTATAAAAAAAGAACGTATTTAATTACGTTTTTAGCTTAAGTAGGTTAAGTAGATTTAAATTTATCTTAAGGTAGAATTAAGTTTTATATAAAACCAAAAAATGTTCGTTTACAAAGTTTTTATTTAAATCATTTTCTTTGTTTCGTAGAACTAAGTAAATAAATAAATAAAATAAGAAACAATTTATTGTTTTAGTTAGGATACGTCGAAAGACATAGGTTAAGCATTAAGTTTAGCTTAGAGCGCCCGCATAGGGCCAGTAAGTTAGTCATAACATAGTTAAGTTAGTTAAGCTAGTTTTAAACAATTTTGTCTAGCATGTAAGTATTAATGAATTAATAAACAAAAATGAATTTAAAAAAAAAAAAAAAAAAACTGGTGCAAGTATGAGCATTCTCCTTTGGGTGGTGAACTTCTCCATGGGATTTTCTCAGTTTCTGCATTCCTTCATTTAAATTGAAAACATTTCTCGAGCCCAATACGAAACTATCTGACTTTCTCGACCACCATTGAGTACACAAACATATAGTACCTTTCGTACTTCAATTAAACCCAAGAACTCATCCAATACCAACCAAAAGTTTCTCAAGAGATCCCTTTAAAAAGTTATCACACAAGAAGGATGCGTATAATGCAATTTGAGTTTTGAATTTCCCTTTCCTCCCCACACTCGTTCGACTGACTGCCTTGTTCTCGAAAGTTTCTCCAAAAAAATCTCGAAACTCCTGCAAAGAATGAACCACAACAACCCGAAATTTCATAGCAGAAATCGACTAGGCGCTCCTCTCAAACTACGCAATTTCGAAAGTATCCTTCGCCGGCAACCTGATCCCCTAGTACACAAAACTCGAAGAAATAAATACAAAAAAACAAAACACCTTCCCCGACGAGGAGGTGATAGTTCATTCAAGAGCTCCCCGAGTGGGGTCTCTATTTTGCCAGAATTTCCAATTTTAGTTTGTCGGCTTCTCCACTTTTTGATTCCATAATCTCGGCTGAAACAAGCCGAAGACCAGCCAGCAGCGACACCCAAAACTACAACCGAAACAATAGCTCCCCCGGGGCGTGACAAACGTGAGCCCCATTGCACACACAGTTTACCTCCTCTGCCCACTAAATCCGGAAAAATTTTTTCAACAAAAACCCAAGAAAAGAAAACACAGAACCAAAGAAAAATGTATCCTAAAAATCCTCCCCTCTTTTTTATTCGTATCCGAGTATCAGGTGCACAGAAATTTCAGCAGATCCAGCGAGAGTGCTCCTCGTAGAAAGGAAGTTTTGGATTTTTCTTCTACTGTGGCACGTCTGTCGGTCGAGCTGGGGAGAATGTGTGCATGTGGGGGGCCACCTACAACTCTGTGTCACGTTGACAGAGGAACCTACTCGAATCCCCTTTCTCGTCGCTTATTTGTAACATGCGCTCTGTGGTGTAGTAGACTGGCGGCCCCCACCCAAAGGAGCACCACCGCATGTGCTGCTCTGCTGAAAAACCCTTACACCATCAATTAGGCATTTCCATTTTATTTGTGCTCTGCGCTGGCCCGCTCCTCTCCTCCTGGCCCGGTGTTGTACGTAACGAGTTCGGTTCGACTTTTACTCGGAATTCATTCACAAAAGGAAAGTGGGGTGGATCCAGTGGAGGGTCCTGGCTTGTGTCTGCGTGAGTGTGTTTGTGTCTGTGAGGAACATGTGCGTTTGGTTGAAGAATTCACCGACACATGCTTGGGTGGAGGTGGAGTGGATTTCTTGTGAAAGGAGCCTCTGCCTTGACCCCATGCCATGTCGTGTGCGGCTACAGCTGCTGCTCCTACTATACCGAAAAGGAACGTTCTTAGAATTTTGCCGCTCCCTGAAATTATCACAGATGTCATAGCAATACCAACACAGATTGTTGTAGCTGTGTGTGCTAGACTTGTGCGCTCTGGGTGTGTGCGTGTGCGCCAATTTTGAATGGAAGGGATAATCAAATAGTGTTACCATTGCTTGATGAATGCCGTATCTATTGGGTTAAACGGGTCGATGTACAGCAGATAAAGGATATGGCACCTTCAACACCTTGAGACACTTTGCTTCTTCGAGTTTTATGAGGAGGCTTTGACATAAGTAGGTTCGGAGCAATTTTGGCAAACTTCTACTTGCTCATCAGGAATCTCAAGCTTTAGAACAGAACACAACCAAAGTGAAAATTGTGTGGACCGATCGACTCTTGCCCACTACTTTGTGGGCCACAGATGTAGGATTCACGTAGGATTAGGATAGTAGGATAGGAGCAGCATTTCGAGCGAAAATTATCATTACACACTATTCACATCTCAGCTGAACTTTCGTAGAACTCTCTGAAACAAGTATTCAGTTAAATACTTGTGCTGGTGTCATTCACGGTCCCGGTCATCTTGTTCGAAAACCACTGTAGCGAGTAGAGTCATGATCTACAGGGAATGTGTGCTATCCCGAGATAGACTATTCTTTGGGTTTCTGGCCAAAAGGAATCCTTCCAACCAACCATTAAGGGTGCCATAGAGTATAACTTAAGGTCCCCGCGTGGGGCGCCATTATACAAACCAGTCTCCTCCAGTCAGCTGTTCTCAGTTTCGCACATCAAGTTGGTTGAGGGTCCCTTAAATTTGAGCGGACAACCTTAGGAGCGCGGTCTTCTTCTACTATGGCGTTCCTATTGTGTGGACTCAACCACTCTTGTGTCGGATCACGGTTGTCCTTCCACTCTACAAAGGCCAGACAAGGTTACATAGCTCGTACAGTTGATGGTCGTTTCTTGCACTTCCCTCTGGCTAGATTGATGAAAGCAGCGGTTGGACTATTAGCATGCACGCCTACGCCTACGTACTAATCCATACCCTACCCACTTCTACCACTCTCCCCACGGTCGTGCCCAAATCTTTGAAGATACTTTCGATAGCCACCAAGGTCGGACAGAAATTACGTGACGTAGTCTCTGTGTCCTCTGTTTATCCTGACCTCTAACGTGGGAATCAGCTCGTGGCTCCATCGCCCATTTATCGTGTTGTCCCAGCTGGCTTGACATAGTGTTGCAGAAGTTGTCCTTTCTTCTGGTTTTACCCTTCTGATAACCCTGCCCTCTAGTCAGTTCGCGGTTCGTCTAAGGTAAACTCTTTGCATCTCGTTGGTGGACCGTTCTCGCTATAGCACAGGCTGCTTCGTCCGGGATTGTTCGTCGGAGATTTTATATTGACGATAGCTTCCTTTTTGTCTAATTCGTCGTATGAGCTCCTCCTCAGACCAGAGGTTACCTGACATTACCACTTTGGAAAACAAAATCCTCCTCGCGCCTTTTTAGTGCAGAAATCGACGTGAGTTTCAAAGTTCAAGTCTAACGCTTAACGCTTTTTTAGGCTTAAATGATTGGCTTCCACACTCTGTCGACTGGTTATTAAGACAGCGTCAGTCTTGTGGTCGACTAGTACTGTGTCCATCTTCATGTGGATGGGTGACTGCAACGTAAACTGTGCGTTCTCTGAGCTATTAGACCAGAATGTGAGTATCTGCAGACAGTACCTTTGGGTTTTTTATGTTAAAACACTCTGCACCAGAGGAGAAGCCATTGCCAGGCCTCTGTAAGGTCTGTAAGGCTTGTTGCTGCTTATGGATGGATAGGATAGGTAGTGTAGGTATAGGCCCATTTTTTGCCCAATGACTCTGATATAAGGTTCGACTTCCACATGGTTTCCATCTACTTGAACAAGTCCCAGTACTCCATGAGGTCGTCCTTGTGTTGACCGAATCTGGGGTTTATGACACAACTTCTGATGTATAGACTCACACTGAGGACACGACATTAACCAGATTCAGAGGATGTTAGCCCGAAACATCTTCATTTCTCTCTCAAGACTCTTCCAAATTTATCTACATAATTACCATCCATAAATCTTACAGCTCGTTGCCAGTGTTGCAGTGGCCACAGCCCGATGTTCATAAACTTAATGGACTTGCCCTCCTTCACGACGAGTCAAGAAGCTATGTAATTGAAAATCTTCGAAAAGTTCAGAGACAGATTATAATCCATCAGGATTTGTTTTCTCTCGTTTTAGATACATTTCGTCTGAATCCTCTTTATCCACTTTTCTTCCTAGAATTCGCAACCGTTACAGACACACAAAACTGAAAGACACGCAAAAAAACCAACAAAAAATATTGACGAAGGATACTGACCCAACAGAGAGCGAGAGAGAGAAAGAGGTGGAAAGGCATACGAACCAGGACCCGAATTCACAGAAACTTTCGATCGTAAATAATTCTCGTATTACTCTCAATCCAGATTCTGGATTAAAAAAAAAAATCCCTTTCGTGTGGATACCCACCCGAGGCCATTCTCATCATGAAGATGAAGACGACGATGATGATGCTATTGTTGTTATAGAGGGGATCATCCTACCATATCATCAGGTCTCTCACGTTGCCACAAAAGAATCCAATTTACATGGCCATTCGTTCATCATCATCAAGACAAATTGTATTTTTTTTTTTCTCATCATGTGGAGCAAGAGGGTTCCTCCGGTTCATGTACACAAATTATGAGGCGTAGAACGCTGAGGTCGAAGAAGTGCAAATTCCACATGGCACATGGAACGCCCTAAGAGGCGGACGGACTCATATTGGCGCGTTGACAATAGTTTGGGACGCCGCAAATCACGGCTAAATCGACTTTTGACAATTCTCATGAAAGGCTTTGACAGAAGTGCATTTATCAGTCACACACATGCCAGGAGGAAACAAACTTTTTGTATACCATTTGTCATGGTCACATCTCTCGCGAACATCTCATAAACATCGGAGAGTATTTCTGAGAGTATTGAGTAGACGTATTGTTCAACACATGACAGATGACAGCTTAGGCCAACACTTGAATCTGTGACTCATCCTGAAAAAGATACCCACTGCAGCTGACTCGAAATACGATCAGAACTCTTGTACGAAGAGCACCGAACGTGTCATCTAAACTGGAAACAACTGATACGGCCCTGGATTTTATTGGCCTTTTCTGAAATTTAGCCTTTCCAAGAAACCTAATCTATTTCAAAAGGTTTGAGATGGAATGATCACGTCTGATCGTGCTGGATGAATCAAGCTGCCTACAGATGCAAAGCTCCAATTACGAAGATGTGATTTTTTTTTTGATCTGCAACTGATTCACTCATGTCAGTGGTAGTCAGAATCTTTGGCATCGCGGCAAAGTTTTGTGCAACGCAGATTAGAGGGTTTGAACGCTTAAAGGGTCAAGAACCCTAAAGGAGTGTTCTGACGATTGACAGATACCCCCGGATTCAGTGACAGATGGTGGTCTGACAGTTGTTTGACAATTGTTTTGCCATCAAATTGCCAGAGAAATATTGGTAGCTTACACGACACAGATATTTGGGACAACATTTTCATTTGCAGTTATGACAATCGTCTCAACAAAGCTTAAGTAGGTGCTATCCTGAAGGGTTGTCAAAAACCTTTTTCTGTCACGGCTTGTAAACTGTTCGAAGTTGATTTCGTCTGAAGTAGGTACCGCGTTTTGGAAGTTTTGCTCGGTCTGACGGAAGAAATTTGTTCCTCGAACCGGAGCTCGTGTTTCTACTTGGCGCCAGGGCTTGGGCATGGCATGGGTTTGGCATTCTCAAAATCCGAGATGGTTGCATCAGTCGCGTCAACTATGTTGTCCCAGATTTAGTAAATCTAGTTCGGGTTCAACCTCAAAACCTGAGGTATTCTATCTGTTCAATGGGCGGGTGTAGATACCTGTCGAGGACAGTTAGGACTGTCCATGATTCCATAAGTTCCATCAATTTCTTGTTCATGTTGCCCATCACCATTTTTGTTAACTAAGTTCGCTCAAAGACTTACAACCGGGACTAGACCTTTCCAGATACACAATCTGTATATTGGCGTTTCTCCTATCTATTGTAGGCTTGAACCTTCCCTAAACTCAGTTGACTCAGAAACAACTCAGAAACCCAGTAAGTTCAAGGGTCCAGTTGAGTTTAATCGAAGGCAATAGTCCAAGCAATAAGAAAAGGTTGATAGGGTTTTACTCTGAGGGGAAGGATTACATTTGCCAGGAAGGATTCAAATGAGCATCTGCTTTTAGGAAACACAGAGCATTTCTTTAGAGAACAGGGAGTGAGAAAGGCTGATTTACTGGCAAGGTAAGGCTCAACACTGATTGTACAACGAGACTAGATCTCTGTGAAAACCCAGGCTTGAACTAAATAGGGTAAGGTGCTTACTAAGCAGCTGTCTTACTCAGTATTGGAAGAACAGACAGGTTTTGAATTTAAAATGGAATTCCCTCCCTACCACCACACGAGTGTTAGCATAGAAAAAACAAGGCTTACTGAAGAAGACCGTTTGAATGATGACAAGGAAGTTCATGGTGCCATTGCCTAGACGTTTACCACCACCTAGACCTCTTCACAGTAGGACCCTTCTTTGTCGATGCATTCATGACAGACGAGATGTTGGTTGTTTTGTCTTCTATGAACGTACCTTGCAAACAGACGTTCTACAGTTGTCAAGGATCTAGCTTTGAACTTTTTATTTTGGGTCATGTAAGGTCTTTCGTTTACGCCCCTAAGCCATGAATGAAAATAGAGTCGCCTATTGAGATTCCCCAAGAATTTGTCGACCCTATTTGCCAGATATTCCCAACAATTGATAAAATAAGTAACAAATCGACTCAAGGCGGTATCTTCAGAAGTTCTACAACAACTAGCCCTCACAAGTCGCCATTTGGCCTTCAAAAATTGATTCCACAGGTGAGGAAGTCCTCACTGCTGTAACCCCGCACTGGTAAGATAAGATAGAGAGTACATTGCTTGGCGGTCAATCGTGGACAAATATTTGAATAGGCTTCCTTGTCTTGAAGGTTAATCTTGAAAAGGTGAAGCATTCCACAACCCTCGGACGTTTTGCGATGGCTTTTTGGAAATATTTTCAGGGGATGTCGAAACGGAGATATTATTGATTTGAAGTATCTTTTGACTGCGCAATCGAACCGCCTGTAGTCGTAAACAATTGTTTGCAGACACCAAGGGGTCTAGGGGAAGCCTTGACAGTCGAAAGGTGTACAAAGTCTCCACTTGTGCAAATAATTTCCTTAATTCACTTGGAGAGCGATTAGTTTTGATTTGTTTGGATTTTTGATTTCTAGCGCCTGCCGTCGGAGGAAGGCGGCGCAAATATTTGCAAGTCATCATGTTTGGCGGTCCCTCAAACGGTAGCCATAAACTATTTAATCATGTCCCACCTCGAACCACATGCATGACATAAAGGTTCATTCATTACATTCCCCTGGGCAGGGAGTTGGGGCCGATTGAGGTAAGGGTGGGTGTTCCCTTTGGGTGTCTGCTGGGAGTTTTGTGGATTCGGAGAATTAAAATGTTTTCCAGACTTAATGGCATTTGTGGGAAATTTGATAACTCGAACGAGTCTGGAAATTCCTCGTTAACCCGAAGGGGGATTATGGATTTAATGCAATTCTGAAAATTTTTGAGCTTAGGTTTGCTTTTGTTGGTTGTAATGTTTTAGGATTGACTGTGAAATTGTTTACGGAAGTAAGTAGACATTCAAGTGGCTTGAAGCGGACTCGGTTTGTAAATGAGTGCTGAGGTGGTTATTAGATAAACTGTTACAAGAGAACCCCTGTACGACTGAAAATGCATGCAGGGAAGAGGTTAGGTTAGGTAAAGGGGTGCCCTTGTTGACGGAAACTGTCAGCGGCTCACTTAGACTAGGTGAGGTTCCATTGTGACCATTTATAGGAGGCCTGAGAGGCTAATTTCCACCATGACTGAACTGAAGCACCTAGATGCGATGATATACAATCTCATAGCAAGTGACGAATAGATACTATTGCCTCTTTGTTGTTATTGGGTAGTCCTCACTGCACTGGATGATTGCCTATCACAGAGTTTCTTGTCACGACATCAACAGATCACTTTTTATCATGGACTGGTCATAATTATTTGGCTCTAGCCCATGTTTGTAGGTGATACCATGGCCTTTTAGCCTTCTCTTTGGATCCGGTGTTTGTTTTTCTGTTCAGAGTGCTAATCGGTGCCCTGGTCTTACGATGTGTCTGCGAGGAGCTTAGATGTAACCCTGCCAGTTCATCCAGGTTTTCGTTACCATCCATGTGAACTGATACCCAACATAGGGTCACCCTCTAGGCCATTAAGATATCATCCATTCTTTTGATGGATATTTTAACGACCTTGAACCTTACTGATGCTGACCGTAACGCTTTGATGACTGCTGGACTGCCAACATAGATACTGATCATCTTGCCAGAAATATGTCTCGCGATAAAGTGACCTCGGCTTGAAAAACACTCCAATCGTCCTTAAGTCTGAAGGAGACTCATAGTAGTTGCCAGCACCAGTACAGAATTCTTAGGTTTTTTATGCTAATCGCTAGAAAACGACTTGGCAGCATTGGTGGCTGATCGTGGAGTCTCAAAGATACTTCAGTCGATTCTATAGATGTTAAAATTTGTCCAACTACTTCTAGGCTCAAATAGAGGTCCAGAGTTTTCATTCCTTCATAACAAGTAGCATCCTTCTTTCCTCTTTTCGTATCAAAGAGTGACACGCAATCATAGCACTTGCGGTGAAGTTCACTCCTGAAGTTAGTCTCGTTTGTCTAGAAGACAAATGCAGTCTTATTTCAGCCTCAATCGATGCAAAATTTCTGTCAGTAAGAACTGTCAGTGTCAAAATGACATATGTTTCAAGATGGACCACATTTTTCTCTGCTCATTGAAAGCTGTTGGCTCAACAATCCAGCCGTTGCTCTTTTCTCTGCCTCGGCTTATTGGCCTTCTTTTACACCCCGAACTGTTTTCTTATTGCCTGGGACTGGTTGACTGGACTGGACTCATGCTTGGGTGATGATTTGGCGCATCCATCCTACCAGAACATCATCTTGTTCCTGTGTCTGTAGTGTGAGTAGGCAATATCTACGCTCAGACATACGGGGATGATGCTGTCATACATTCGGTAGAGTTATATCCACTCATAGATAGCCTTCGTGGCCGCTTGGTCGATGAGTCGATAGCCCCTTGGTCGATGGGGCACTAGAAATGGACTTCGGTCAATCCTCAGAAAGCTGAGGTTGTCCTCTTCACGAAACAGAGGATAGAGTGACCGCTCTGACTCACCCAGTGCTAAAGGGCATCTCGGAGTGATCCTAGATAAGAAACTTTTTTGAACAAATGATGTCAAGTTGAAGACATCCAAGGCGCACTCAGTTTTCTGGCAATGTGAGTCTGCTTTTGGCAAGACATGAGGGTTAATACCTAAAAAGATCCTAAACTGCTGTGATAAGAACCTTTCTAGCTTATGGGTCGGTTGGTTAATGGAAAGGGCTTTCGCGTACAGTATCATGAGCCGTACTGTCTACAGTCCTAGACAAGGCGGATCTGGTATCATCCGCACTGTAGTTTCGATGATCTTGGGCGACATTTGGCCTATAACCCTTGAGTTTACTTTCCCTGTGTTTGGAGCGAGCTTCATCCAGGCTCTGTTCTGAGCCTGGATTGGCTTGTAGTCGGAAAGACCGACGACACTAGACTTGACTACTCGTTAAGCAAGTATGCCTCTATTTATCAAACGAAGATCTATGCTGTCCTTATGGCTACCGAACACATTGTTAAGAATAGCTGAAGGGATCGGAGACAAGCTGCGCTTAGGGCCTTACCCTGTATCTTATTCAAAAGCACTCCTTGAATTCGGTCGCAAGGCTGACCTTTTCCACTCTGTCTGGGTCCCAGGTCACATTGGAATTCCAAGGCTCAGAGGGTGCCATGCGTTGCGAGTTCCCATGTCCTCTGCTCTACGATTGGTTCTCTAAAGAACACAGTTTTCTGTCACATGGCTCTCTAGGATGCAGGCAGGTCTGTAGTGTGTCTGAAGTCTTGTGTCTTTCAGTAGAAGGACGCGACAGAATCTAGCGAGTGCTAGGCCTTTAAGACATTTCTGCCTTCGATGCTTGAAAGTTGAAGAAATTCCACTAAAGTGGATAATACTTGGAATTTCTTGAACCAGTTGCATCTGAATGCTCCAGCGATGCGATTCCCACTCGAAATACGTCGAAATACAAAGCCTTCACTTCTCAAATCTCAAAACCAACACGTTGGCATGGCACAGTTGCACCTAATGAATAAGTAAATAATTTTATTTAAATAGCAACACCAACAGTGTGCACTCGTCCGTGTCCTGATTACATCCGATTAAAGTGCATTAAAACTTGCAAACTTTCCGGCTCCAAGTGTAATTACAAAACTTTCTCCCCTTTGCCCCCATTCGCCTGTCTATTTTGTTTTCTGTGAAAATCTCTGCTAAGCAAATGCAAAGCTAATTAATTAGCAGTTGCAGGGGCTTCACTCTTTGCATCGTTTCTCAGACAGACTAACGTGTGAATGGACATTAATTAGAGAGACTCTACAATCAGATTCCGATTTCGTAACACCACCCACTATCCACAACCCACGAACGACGAACGACGACGACGACGACGAGTTCACAGAATTAATTACATTACGTCGAGATCCAGGACTAGCAGATAGCATTAAGCCTCGGACAGGTGGTGAACGTGTTGTATCCCTGTTGTGGCGTGTCTGCCCAGCCCACCCCACGCACGAGGAGAAGCCCTACAGAGCAGCCCTCGAGGGTTGTTTCTCTCTGTTGCTGGTGTTCCCGGAAAAAGTGCGTTTCTCGCTGCGCAAAATTGTTTGTTTGTCGTCACAGTTCTGCGAAACTCTTTTCGTCTAATTACACGTTTTTTCCGCTCCGTACTTGCTCCTCTTGGACTTGATTGTTTGTTGTTTTCTTTGGGGTCGCTGTTGGGCGGCGGCAGGGGGAAAGGGAAAAGAAAGAAAGAAGTTCTCGGTACCCAATGACTTACGGAATACGAATAAGTGGGTCGGTGGGGAGTGTTCGTTTAGCCGAAATCGAAATGCCATTATGTACTCTCGCTGCGAAAACAAATTTCTATTCCTCACTCTTTTCTTGGGTTTTTGTTTCTTCGCAGCTAATGACTTCCGTGGAATGAAAACATTTTGATTTCGGAGAAATTTTGTAATTTTTTTTTGGTTTGTTTCGGAGTACCAACAGATGGAGGTACTTACTATGTAGGTACACGTCTTGAAGGCGGTGATGGAGAGGGATTATTTCTCATTTCGCTTTTCGGCGAAAATTGCTTTTGTGTGTAACGACGATTCTGGCGAATTTCAGTTGCTTTTTTGTGTGTGATCTCAGAATTTGGGAAAATAACAAAAAATAACAGAAAGAAGAAGAAGAAGAAGAAGCGCTTTTACGGATTCTTAGAAAAGGGGATCAACGGAGCCCAAGAAGACCGGCAATTATGCATAAGAGAGAGAGACAAGGTGTACACAGAGTGGAGAGAACAAGGGGAATTGTTTATTCAGAGGGATAAATTTAGAGTAGGTGGTGGCAACCCGACCCAATGACATTACTTGTCAAAGGGAACCTTGACAGGAGTGGGTACTGTGTACGCGTTTAGTAATTTATCGAAGGCTGATTGGGAGGAGTGGGTTCGGAGTGGCACCGTCTATAGCCGGAGGCAAGTTGTGAACTTTGTCTAACACGAGGGGCAAGGGTAGGTAGTAGGAGGCTCGGAATGGGTCCTTTTGTGAGAACTGCTAGGTAATTAGTTTTCTTTGGTAGAGAAAGTGTTATCCCCTTCCGAGGCAAGACTCACAAAAAGAATCCAAAATGAGTGCCAGGTTTGTCCAACTGCGGGTATGTTCCCGTTCGGGACATTGGAAAGTGCTTTAATAGGGCTCTCAATAGAGAACTTGGTGTTAGACCAACTTAGATGATGGGTTCAGTGTTCACTGAGACCTTCAACACTACTAAAGGTTTTAGACAGGGAGACATGCTGTTGGTTATCCAGCTGCCAACAACCAACATTGACATCACCGATAGGGCAAAGCAAATAGTCATCAGCTGGCTTGCAAACATCGAATCAGGAGCTGTTAACATGGGTCTGGCTGTCTACGAACTTAATCTCTCGATCAGAATGTTATGATCAACGTCTACCTAGGTTCTGCTGTCAACCTTGCCCGGGATATCAACACTCGCTAATCGGTATTCCCATACCCTTAGAAGAGACCTAGCTATCAAGATCCAATTAAGAAGCGCCGAGGAGACGTTACACAAGACCCTCATTGTACCCATAGTACTGTATGGTGAATAGCATTGAAGGATCACGGAGGAGAAGAAGCTTACAACTCTACAGTGACACCAAGTTGGTGAAAGAGATCCTCGTACAGTGATTTTGATGCCTAGGTTACGTGAAGCCGATGAACACTTCAGCTCGAGCCTAAAGAATCTTTAACTCTACCACTAACGGGGATGTGGAGAGGAAGACGCGAATGTGCAAGTGGAGAGCTATGATCTATAGATCCCTAATTAGCGCAGTGTCCAGGTACCCAGAATAATCTGACACGGTTCTGAGTACATTATGTCCTGACTCTAGCACTTTAAGCGCAGCTTACCTATCACTGCAGATGATTATTGTCAGATATGATTCCATACCTTTGAGCACAGCTAGAACCTCTACTTTTAATACACTGCATGTGTTCGAAAGTTTCAGGGCTACTTTCAGGTCCCACTTTATCCCCGCCAGTCGCTTGCAGATAAAGAGACCGCTATAAGCCTTAATCTAGTCTCTTGTTCAATATAATGCCAAATGTTAGCCTGTCCTTAGATTTAAGAAAAAGTCTTTCAATGATTCGGAATCTCCAGTGTTTTGAGCGAAGCCAGGCTGTCATTACCAAAAGTACCTTTCATTTCGGACTATCATCGAAAAATTTTGTCTAAATTCCAGCCAACCTCAGTTCTATAGGTGGTAGTAGAACAGTTCTAAGAGTTATGTGGGTTTTCCCCCTTCAAATCATGAGCTCAATCTTTCGAAAAAGAGCTCTATACCCAATGTCGTGGCCTTCCATTAGGCCTTTCTCCGTTTCTATAGACAAAGTCATAAAATTATAAGAATTTAAGGCATGAGCTCCTGCCGAACTCCTACAAGTATTTGACACTTTTCAACTTCTTTTTCTGTCTGAGGGTTCAACTGAACTTTCACCTCTTACCGAAGAGCTAAGCTTCGACGGTTTGAACCAGCTTGCACCTTCACCAAAGCCTTCCTTTTCTGGGTACCGTAGGTCGTAGTATTATTTGGTTGGTGGCTGGATTTGCAGACATCACTTGAGCGATACAATCGTACTTGAGTTCTCGACTGGATTGTGTTCTGGCGGACGTGTCATTTAGGCTTGTTTTCAAGTTCTTCCCTCGAAAAAATAAAAAATGATTCTCCTTGACCTTTCGCGGATTCACTTAAGCCATTCATCACAAACATATGTCATCAGTCATTAAAACCCTCCACCTGTCGAGCTCCACCAGAAACGACTCTTTATGTAAATGACACTATTTGCACTTAACCAGTGTCATCAGTCAATGCTAGCGACTTGCAAAGGTTATGACCTGCCTCTGACATCTTGCGAAACCTGTTAAGTTTTATTCAAAATCTACGCAATCAGACGATGTGTCATGCCCGTTGTTTACAATCGCCTGTAACCATTATTATTGATGACAGTGACAAATATTTAGTCAAATCACTTTCACGTCATTTCATTCTCCATTTCTATGCGCCGATGAATGCGTATTTCATTTCAATAGCGTTTCCCAATCAATCATCATCCAAAGTCATTAGCGAACATAAAAGAAGAAAATATCCCTCGACGTCATGAAGCCCTCATTTCCGTTCCAGAGTCACTTTTGAATCATTAGCCTGTCCATTCATTCTCTCTGCCGTCACACTGTAGTTTTACTGGGAGCTATACGTCACTTGTTATGTCACATGTATGTATGTAAGTAGGTACCTGATGACAAATTTCATTTTAAACTGTCATGACACCATTGCCATGGCTACGTCACCCTCGCATAAAAAGTTTGGCGAAAACCCATCACCACTCCCACCGAAATCAAAACAAATCCGGATTCTCACGTGACACTTGATTTATTTATAAGTATCCATTGATTCTTTGGAAAAAATATATTTTCACATCTCTTGCAGGCAAAAAAAACCAAGCAATTAGCATAAATTCCATCGCACATGGTTGGAAGTCAATGAAAGATCCCCACAAGTCGATAAACGAGCGCACAGCACTCTCGCTCGAGAAAAGTAAACATCCCAGGCTATCTGATCCGGCTTCACAAATCCCAAAGTGTGTTGCTAATTTTAGTCGTGCGCTCCGTCATAAGGAGACGGAGATTCCGCCGAAATTTCTTGTGTGTTTTAGCCTGTCATCAGTGCTACCAACTTCGCTTGTGGGGAAACCCTTTCGTTTCGCATTTGACAAGTATTTGACATTTGCAGCCTTACCAACAGCACGCAATTTCATTTACAATAATTAACAAAACAAACAACACGAGCGTGTGCTGTTTTCGTAAATAGGAATTCTGTAAATAAGATTTAAGCGTAAATAAGAATTTGTTTAGTAAATAAATGAAATGCGCGATGTTTTTGTGTTTTTTTTTCTGCTTGTTTCTTACATAATTTTGTGTGGGGGCGGCGATGGGAACGAGAGCACTTGCACGGGACATCTTTTGTTTGATTTCGGGGAAATTTGGACGTAGTCTGGATTATGTGACGCACTTTGATTGGGAACACAAAATAGCGTTATGTTGACAACAGTTTTGTGTCGTTTATTCCCAGAATTACTAGGTGGTTGCGTGCCTAAATTTGCTTTGGACACTCGCATTACATATAGGGACGAGCAAAAAAAGGGTTCTATTTTTATGTGCAATGTATGTTGGCAAGAGTCTGGGGATGACAAGTATGTTGGAAATATTTGGTAGGTTTCATATCATTCTCGGAAATACGGATTTGGATTTCCCCGGAATCCATGCTAGAGCTGTCACTTTGACGTAATTCGACTGTCGACTGCAAACAATGGTATAGAATTGATTACGACGATTTGGGTAACAAGAAAACGTTGTGGCATACAGGCCGCATTCTCAGAAACTGCCTATTTTGGAAATGATGAACATGGTGAATATATTTCACTGGAATTGTATCTAACAATTGTTTCGACATGCCTTTGTTCCAAGTAAACGGGCAGAATCAGAAATGTGGAATAAGAACTTGTCTACCTAGTTGACACGTTTTGCTAACGTTTAGTTTAACATTTTGACGTTTTGCCTAAAAAGATACAGCGGATCTCTTTAAGGCTTTCATTTTCAGTGACAGGTTTGACTATGGCGTACTTCTCGTACGAATGTCATTTATTTTGACAGAGCAAGTTCTAAGATTGTTCAAGAAGTCTCAATCAGTCTCAAATTCGATCGAATACCTTTTGATTCTCTTTCACACGGACTTTCCATGACTCGAGTTCAAAGACCCATCGCTTACTAGGAGTACAAGGTCACATTTGACATTTACTTACTTACTTACATAGGTCGAGCTACAGTTCGGGTTTGACCTGAGCCTTTACTAACAAGCTTCTCCAGTTAGCCAAGACTTACCTAACTGCCTCCAGTTGTGCACTCCTAGGCAATTGGCATTCCCTTTGATTTGTATGTGGCGCCTAAAGTTAGGGCCTTCTTCTACTACATTCTGCCTCCAGGTTGGATTTGAATACTCTACTAGGTTGTCGAGTTAGACAGGGATGCCAAGTTCAGACATGGCTCTTTATGGGTCGTCGTCTATATTATTGCTGTCATATGCAGTCTTAAAATCGATGAAACGGAGGAGCAGACGTTGTTGGTTTGCTAAGAGTGCTGTGAGTTCTTCAAGGTATTGTTTTACAAGTTGGGATTTAACGAATCTGGATGAGATGCCCTTCTGTATGTGTATGTGTATGTCTCATCACCTTTCTTGAGTTCAGTTTCGTGGATAGTTCTTGTCGCACTTCATCAACTGTACTGAATGGAGGGAACGACACTCCTACACCAACCTGTTTTCCGTAAGCATATTAGCCTGGTTCTTGGTGGCGTTTTAGCTAATTCGCTGGGGCTGTTAAAAGGTACTTTTTCGAGCGTTAAGTACCTAGCTCTGTTCAGCTTTGGACATTCGCAGGGGGAGTATGTTGTGTCATGCTCTACCTTTGTGTCTGTGGTGCTGGTTCTCATTCCTCTAAGGTGTACTGCCATTAGGCTGTGACTTGTGAGGAAGAGGATCAGCTGTGGTCTATTGACTGATAGTAGCTCTCTGGTCCTTTTTTCGTTGAATTGAGTCCAAAGTTATCTTAAAACGTGACACGAGGAGAATGTACTGCACCTTGAGTTGGCCATGTTGTAGTTCAAAGCAATGTTTTCCATGAGAAGACTGATGGCCATTAGGACTGAGTGATCTGTTGGTTTTTTACTTGATTCCGAGTCTACTCTAGGGCCATTTCATCTCCTTGGAGCCACATGTCCCGGAATCCACCTGAGCGTGATGCTGTGTGTTGAACTGAAGGATTTGAACTCCTCTTTACACCTCTTGACTAGTTTCGAATTGGTTTCGATGGAAGTGATGGCTGTAATGCCTGCTCGGCTGTCTATATAGAAGTCTGAATGATTAGTTCTGGATAAGTCTCAGCAAATCTCGGTGATACCATATATTTTCTCTTGGCCCACACTTAGGGAGTTTTATGATGTAACATTGGGAATTCAATGAGAACACCGCTTGGATTCTCTCTACTTCTTCAAGTGTTAGCCATGTCAAAACTTTCTATCTCCAGATTTGGAACTCTGTCCATTCCATAACTCTGTCCATTGTGAAACCCAATCGTAGACCATTCAAGTTCCTAAGTGTTTAATTGATTTTATGTAAACTCCACTTCAGTTCCCGCAGAGAAACGAAATTGGAACCAAAGCCCCCAAATCAGTTCTGCCTGTATGTGCCTATGAAAGCCTTCATAATCCATTACCGTCCGACCAGTGTGTGCAGCTTAATTGTTGTGACATTTTAATCTCGTTCTCGTTCGATTTTCGACCGAGCACCACCCGTGGCCATGCCCCATTCCCAGCGATGTCAACCATGCCGCCCACTCAATTTTCTATTGACAGCCAATTTCAAAAGGCGTACATGCCACTTTACGGCTTCCAATAAATCTTCGATTCGATTCCTTCCCCCCGGCCAGAGCCGCACTACATAATTGGAATGACTAATAAAACTCAAACAGCGAAATCGTTAAACGATTTATGATCGTCGGACTACACTACTCGTATACGAGTATGTACAGAGGAGGAGAAAAAAAAATGCAAATTTCCTCGAAAGCAATCAGCCCAAGGGGCAATCTACGCGATCTGTTGTTGACCATAAAGGTGCAAATTAACTTGGCCAACCAACCAGCTAAGCCCATCATCGCTCATCGTCTTGGCAGCAAGCGCGCGTTTTTAACTGGAAGTAGTTTTACTCTTCCTCGAGTGGTGTGTGCCTTCTCCTCGCCCTCTGTGCTGTCCTGTCCGCATGCAATTATAAGACAGACGAAGAAACGGAAATCATCACACAAAACTCCGCCTGCCTTCATCGTCTTCATCATCATCATCACGAGCATTGGGAACCCCAGGTACACGGTGATTGAAGGCTTCCAGAACAACACTGCTGCTGCTGGTTGGTGTGCTGTGCTATGCCTTAGCCATCACCAAGAGAGAAATTATGGGGATTCATGGAAAAATAATTTCTTTGCCACCCCTGACACCCGTCCTGTACTACATTTCGCCAGGATTTACCACTAACTGAGCCAGAAATCAACAAACTGTCTAAGAGATGCTGATTGGATTGGAACCCAAAGCGGGTTGGAGCAGTAGGACGAGGAGGAGCACAACCAACGTGCAGAGCGCAAAAACTGTTTTCTTTTTTTATTGAAATTTCCAGTGAAACATTTTATTACACTCGATTCTAAGAATTCATTTTTAGTGTAAGTATCTCTCTCTCTCTGTGGACGACGATGGTGTTGTGGTGCTGCTGCTGGTAGAGATGATGGGTCTCCCAGAGTTCGGTTGGTTGCACGATGCTGGCTCTGACACAGCGATGGTGCGGTCAAAGCGATGACGATGGATTCGTTTGACAAACAAGCTCGAGGATTTATTAATTTTTCACAAATCATTCCCCGAGTCGTTGTCGAGTGGGAGCGCACCATTAAATTGCTTTCGAAACCAAGGGACGTCAAACGATGAACTGTCATTAACGTCATGGGATAGTTTTTGCTTTTTGTTCTGGTTTTCTGCCTCGCTAGACACTAGATCATAACCTAACACAAATAGGATGTCATTAGCGAGTAACGAAATGTCAAGTTGCTGTGGTGGGTGTGTACCTATAGACACGGTTTACTAATTCGGTGTTGAAAATGCTTTCAGGTAGCCATAGTCAAATGTCAACGGAGTGCAGTGGGTGTGGGCATGGCGCAGTGCATATTTGGTGTGTCAAGTGCATGCTTCTTGTGTGGCATTGCGGATTTTGGTCAGTGTGAATGGGACTGTGGCATGGTGGGTGCATGGTGCTTGGAATTTTTAATTTCGCAATGTGATTGGGTTCTGGTTAAGCTTTGGTTTTGTTTTGGGAGAATTTAAAAGAAAATGGTTTGTAGAGCCACATCTCTGATTTGCAAAGACAGCACACCTCTATCGGTTTGGCATGGAAGGCTGATGGTTTAGTGACATCTTTGCAGACTGTATGAGAGTTTTACTGAGTTTTGAAGTAGTTTTAGGAATTTGGGGGCGTGACTGTGTGAAAATAGCGTTGAAAGTCCATTTAGACAGATGTTTGGATTTTTCAGCAACATTTTGGCCTAAAAGAGCATCGCTTTGCCTTCGTTTAGCTGAAATTTATAAACTTAGGGAAGAGAGCTTGGAAGATTGTAAAAAAAAAAAATATCTGGCTCTACAGGTCCATGGGATTCAGGGCCTATCGTCTCGGGCTTGCATTATCCGAAAATTCTACTCATTTTTGGGACTACGTACGTACCCACTCTAGCTTAGGTTGGAGTAGGTGTCTGAACTAATAAAGGTCCCTGGGACTAATCAAAGCAACGGATCCTTTTACTTAGGATTTTGTAATGAAAAGAGTGTGCAGATTGTCGAAGACCATAAATTTTATAAAATTTTATGATATGGTTCAAAGATCTGGTCCCGTGCAGCTAAATGTAAGAATTTCAAGGCTCCTTCTGTCAGATGGAGTCTGGACCATTTGACACATCTTCTTTCTGCAAAATTTGTGGAGTATCTTCGACTAGATCCTATCCTCAAAGAAAGCCTGAATCCTAAAAACCCATTATGTCCCACTCAGCCATCCCTGTTAGGCCACAGAATAGTTCATAATTTTCAATAGAAAAGCAGATGCATACCAAACCCCTCCCTACTGTCAGTATTGTTTCAAATTCTTTCCAAAATCAGCTGCTCCATGTGCCCTATGGCAACTCAAGTTACGCAATATCCATAAAAAATTGTTTTCCAATGAATAGGGTGCGTGACCTATTGTACTTCGCACAATGGCCACACGCAGCTCAGTTATATTACAAAACTGTCATCTGTCAAAATAATTAATGACATCTGCTCAGCCCCTATCTCTGTCTCTCTCTTTTGCTGTCTCTCGGCAATGCGAAAATTTATTTGATTTCAGCAGATTTCTAGCCCAGCGGTTCGGTTCGCCTTTCATAAATCATTTGACAGTTTACGATCACATCGCCGCGGTCGTCTTATCAAAACGGGGCATCGTGTCTAAGGAATTTGTCAACGAGTCTCCGAAACAACGGTCATAAAAATTTTCACTTTATTGGAGTTCTCTGAATTCATTAAACAAGGTTACATAGCCTTCTACCGCTCAATGTAATCAACGATTTATTGTTTTCTTTTAACCGGAAAGCGATTTTTTTTTTCGTCGGTTGTGACGTCCTTAGAGGGAATTCTTGCGTTGGTATACCTTAGTGCGTGTCGGTGGAAGTTTTCGTTGGGATTCAACAGGATGAGGAACAAAGCAACCAGATGTTGTGAGTGCTACTTCTTCTCACCTGTCGTCGTCGGCCGATCTGTGTATCTGGTTGTGCTACTTCTTCTGTTGGAGAGGATTACGCCGAAGCCTGTGGTGAAATAACCTTGTTGGCGTCATTACATTCTACCTGAACCAATTAATTTTACCCAAGTTTTTGAAATTCCTCGCTTGACCCTCCTTTTTCCATTTCGACTCCTTAACAACTTCATCCTCTCACCTTTGGTTTTTTTTTTTGTTCGTGTAAGGTACAATCAGCGGCATTTGACTTTGACAGGAGAGGTGGCGTTAGTTCTTTTTTTTTTTGGGATTCTTGGAGGGTCTCCTGTTGTAAGAGGGTTCCTCGGAACAGTATCTGTATGTAATTAAGTATGTAATTGATTGTAAATTTGACGTACAGGTGGTAGGGAAGATTAGATTGTTTAAGGAAGCTGCACCATTTGGCTTCGGAATATCGCAGGAGATTCAGTGAATCAATAGAGATTTAGTGGCGAGTTAATTAGTTTATGTCACTCGTATGATGGCATGCATCGTAATCCACAAATTGACTTGAATAAAGCATTCCTTGTGTGTGGAGTTGTAGCTTTCGAACAGCTGGCATGGATTTGAAATTGAGTAGACCATTCCCTTATGTAAGTAGAGATAATCCCCATTAGGCGAGTCAATTGATTTCAAATAATGGAGGAAGCTAAGGCTTGCATATGTTGTAGCGCAGTCTTAATTACGTTTTGGCACTCCAAGTTGGTTGAGGTGCTCTTTCACTTACGTGCCCATCTAAGGCGAGATCTTCCTCTACTTAGGTTTCCTTCAAGTTTGATTCGAAGACTCTACGAGTCGAAAGATTGGTATCCATCTGTTCTGCATGTCCTAATCATCTTAGACGACTTATGTCAAATCTAGGCATGGCTCTGTATACCTCGTCTCTACAGATGCTGTCATTTGGAACCTTTAAATCGAGAAGATGGTGATGGTGACAGAAGATGAGTATCGATCTTGGTCAATTGTGGACTTACTCGGTCTAAAACCTCACATATAGGGAACGATCATCTTGCTGGGCTACAGGTGCCGCTTAAAGAGTCTTATTTCTTGTGGATCGGGTATACTTTCCTACAATCAAATCTTGAAAATGAGTTAGTGTATGCACTCCGACAACTCATCTCCGCCTGTCATTCTATCTGTCATTTTCTCTGTCATTCTGCCTGTCACTTTGACAGAAATATACTCGTTTGTCATTAGAAGATTCTAATTCTTAGAAGTTTTTGAACAACTCATTCTTATCGAGTTCATTGACCTTTTTGAGTAGAAGTCACTGAGTAAAGGCTTAACCCAGGCCCTATGACCATAAAATGAAATCCCAGCTTCATCTCAAATTGGATTAAACACCTTCCAGACACATATATCTGAATTCAACAGTTTTATGCACTTTACCCAGTTTTGATTCCAGCTCCAAACACCCAAGCGTTAGATCTGTTCCAAGTGCCCTACTTAACATTCAAGCAGCCCTTCGCAAAGGAATGAGTTCCTTAAAAATGAGATTCCCTACTGCAACCGCCAGCTGTAAGTCAGGTTCACTATTCACGTACTTGTACGACATGCCACCTGCACATGATCCTCTCGTCCGGATTAAACCCACTTGGCGTTCACTGTTTCGCCTCTTAAAGCCACATTCGAGATGAAAAAAAACCTGTTAACTGCTCCACCTCTTCATCACCGCATCCTCCTCTGTCAAAAGATTGAGTGCTTTTCAGTTTTTGTTGTTTTTTTGATTCCTTTTTGTAAACCAAAAACCCACCATGTTAAAGGAATGCGAACGCGAAATTCCTGGAAATATAATTTATCCTTTTGAGGTATCCCTTCTCTTGGTCTTCTAGAGTTACACCATCGCTGTCTCTCTCTGGGTCGCTGTGTGCACATAACTTCTGCTCGTATACACGATGTTCAACACCTAATGTCAAAGAAGTTAACCATCCGACGACGACGACGACGACGACGACCAGGCACACAACAACTCGTAGTCTTTGAGGATTTTTTTGTGTTTTTTGTGTTTTTTTTTTTGGTTTTTGTGTTTTGTGTTTTTATCTTGTGGTCGGCGTAGAGAGGTACTTTCCGCATCAGGAATTGTCAGTTTCCGAGCATTCTGGAGCTGGCACAATGGAAGCCAAACGAAAATGTTGGATTTCCTGGAACTGTGTGTGGTGGTGCTCTGTCAAAGGGATCGTTTTGTCTGTCCATCTACCGTGCATGACAAAAAATCCGCTTAAAAGGTAGGCAAAGGACCAAGGAACGGGTTTTTCCTTTTTAGATTCAGTTTGCTTTGTCGGTAACGATTGCGGAAAACATGGGAAATAAGTTTCAAAAAACAAAAAAATAAAGGGAACGAGGTCGAGGACCAAACTGTGCTTTGGTTTCGAATTTTTGAATTTCGGTCTCTCTTCGAATCCTGTTTAAGGACACAGAGGGAGTAGAAGTGCATGTGATGATTGTGAGGGCACATGACAAGAGCAGATGTCACAACTGCAGGCAACTGCAGCTGGATTTGTCGGAACAATGTGGGGGTTGGTTGCTCTCATGGTTGAAGCATTAATTTGGTCCGGAGAGGACATTCAACTTGGTTGACAGCTGGGAGAGGAATGTTTTTATTCGATGGAACTCTCTAATTGCAAAGGGGATCAAATTTATTGATTAGGGATCAGCAGAGTAGAGAGAGATGGCATCTTTTCGTCTTCTTCGGAGGGAGTTCCGAATTTGACCTATTATCCATTTGTACTCCTAATCAGATCATGAAAATATTGGCACCAGGAGCTGATCCGTGAGTAGATGTGTATGTTGTCTCGGTGTACTAGGGAGCAAATCTACTGAGAGCAGATGGTTTGACAGAGCTAACCAAGCTAAAACAAAAAGAAGATAGTGTCATCAGCGATCTAACCTTTTACATGTAGGAACACCTTTTGATTGCGATGATCAGCGATTACTTTAGGCCTGATTCCTACAAAGCTTTTGTTTGTCGTTCCATCCACCAGCCCACTTAAAGAAGATGTTCACAACCACCCTAATCTATTGGACAGGGTCGTGTAGTGTGTGTAGTCAAATTGTACCATCAAGTGGAATCTGACCAGTTGTTGGTATTGTGAGTCGTGACAGGATACTCTGACTAGGACTACCTACCACTCAACAACTTCTGCGGAAACTCGGGAAGGAAAACATTGGAGTTGTCTGGGAATCGTAGTTAGCGTGAGTTCGAACTAACGACTACACTACAGCTCCCACTGCTATAAGTGCGAAAAGTGGACGGTTTTCAAACTTTTGAACAGAAAGTGGAAAAAGCCAGAGCTATGACACATGGAACCCTGATACAAGTAAAGAAATCTAGTGGAGATTAGTTACTTGCAGTAACAAGTTCTATAAGAAAGACCTACATAAGCCGGTACCAAGGCAGTTCAATGCCTAAGATGACTAGGCACTTACTGCTCTCAAGAAATAGGTACTTCAGGATTTGCTTCCTAAGCAGATCACAGACTGTGATGTGAGACTGGCCGCAGACTTATGGTCTCACGTCGAAACAATGGACGATCTAAGAAACATTGAGCTGAACAAGCTCTTAAGATTCCTACAAGCATCTGGGTGGCTTAGTTCAGTTGTCGATGATTGAAATTAAGTTCTCCCGGGTCTTACCAATGGGCACAGTGGACTCTTAGTTGGTCGAAGTGAGGTATTGACTATTCCCTTCAACAAAGGCACTCATTTACTTAAGCTAACCTAGGTTGCGTAAGTTCATGTAGCTTACTGTCTCTCAGTTAGAATCCAGGATTAATCGAGCAGAACCTTGCAAGCACCTTTATTGTGACTTGTTTGTCAATAAAAATGTAAGGACCTTCGAATATGGACATTTGAATTCCACTGATTTTTGATTCGACTCATTAGGTGACAGAGTAGTTGGGTGGAAAATGATAGAAGAGAGAAGGGTCTAACGTAAACCTGTTTACGGTTTTGAAAATTCCTATTTTGTGTGTCCAAGACCAAAGGAAAATTGTTTTACTTTCATTGCAATGGTGCTTGCTTACTAGTTCTAAATCAAAGGAACAACTAAGCCATTTCGAAAAGTGTTGCTTTGAGTGTACGCGAATCCCGCATTAAGAATGAAATATTTCGACAAACTTCCTAAGGACCTTGGCTGTCCAGCACTCTTTTGTGGCCATGCCTTCCCAATCGCGAGATCACATCTCTATATCCCTTGGGAAACTCAATCGATTGCTTAAGACATAAACAAAGCTGCTACCAGTGACAAAGCAACAGCATCACTGGCCCTTAATTGGGACGAACTGCAACCCTCTCTGGATTTTTGTTCATCAGAGCACCAATTCTTCTAGGAATTGAGCTAAATATTCAGTGACTGGACTGCACCACACCAACTCTGCAGATGGCTTGAATGATTTTTGAAAGCAAAAGTTGTGTAGAGGGTTCCAGCTGCAATAACTTTGGCTACTACAAGTGGGGTGCCTCAGGGATGTATTCTTTCCCCCAGTTTTGTTTTGTTAATACTTTTTCTTTCTCGAAACGAAAGAAAGGTATTGTCACGTATATTCAATAGAGGCCATGTTTCAGGGCCATGAGGTTCGACAGGGATGGTTAATGCAGTGAAGAAGTCCAGGGATGTTTGCATAGAAATCCCAAGTCCATGGGTATTATTCAATTGCTTGTTCAAGACGAAGAAATCGTTTCTTGGAATACCTAGCAAGTCTGTATGGTCTACCTATGAGAATGAGAGACACTTTATAATGAAGTGCCCTAACCACCTTTATCTACGATTCCAAACGGAAGCCGAATGGCAGCTCTCCTTGATCTACTTTGCGAGACCTTATTCACATGAAACGAAGTATCCCTCTTTCTGAACTTCTTGTAAACTCCTGTCTGCGTCTGATTACCCCCTGGACTTGAACTATTGAAACTTCTCCAGCATCTACCGACGAATCACTCAAAACTGTCATCAAAGTTTCCTCAATCGTGGGACATGCACGAGAGTACCATCCAACTCCAATTGAACTTCTCCATCAGCTGCACAATGAACTGAAAGAAACATTACATCTTCCATCCATCAGATACGACGAACTTCAATTGCATTTCGTTTTATTTATTCTTTTTTTATTTGCCAACTTGGAGCTATCAATTGGAACCATCTTCACAAATGGGGAGGAAGCCCCGAGACAATAACAGTGAAATGATGAAACTTTTCCACTCGTACTGCCAGAGCAGTCTTTCTCCAATTTAGTTTTGTGAAACTTTTTCCGAGACTCCATTGCATACGAAAAGGTCAATTTGAGGGTTCAGCGGAGGAAGACTGCTTCATGTTCCGTATTTATCGTCGTGTTCGTCATCGTACCCGTACTCCTCATCATCATCATCATCATAGTCATTATCAGAGTCAAATGGAAGCCCAAGTGGCAGGGAATTCATGTGAATTGTTGCGTCGCGTCACATACAAACGATGCTGCAATGTTCGTACACTCTGTGTGGGTAATGAGCCTCTGAGGAGAGTTCGTACGTATGGAAGGGTATGTCTGTAGCGTGGCATGCCTGGCTTATTGCTTAATTAGGGGACGCACTGTAAGAAGTAATGATGGCTGGAAAGAGGAAAAGAAAAAAACTGAAATATGTCGTGTCAGGTCGAAGAGGTTACTTTAGGGGGCGCGTGAAAATTAGCTGTTGCTGTTGCTGTGGCATCTGATGGATGAATGTGTGCTGTGGCAGCGGGAGACAGTCTGGTTCTTCGAATGTGAGAGACTTAAGATGCGTGGGAAATGTTGTTTTGGAGAAATTCTGGTACTAATGTCTGTTTGCATAGACTCACGTCTTGGGTGGTTCTTGGAATTAGTTTGCTTAGAGTTCAGTGGAATTACATTCTCCGAGGTTGGAAGCATTCAATGGCAATACTGTCCGAAGTTTCGGGATTTTCTTCAGCAATCTGTTCGATAGAAACAGTCGGTACTTACCAGTAAGAGGAAGAGAACCGCGCGCTAGGTACGCCGTGAGCTACACTGATCTTGTAACCTGACTCACAACAACACGTGACCTACAACGCCATAAGGATATTTACTGCTTTTCTTGACCTTACGACTCAACTTGGCGATTGTAAAGCCAAGCCCTCTAAGATTTTGATCTTCCTTAGAAGATTCCATGTCACCACTGGACACTGTCTAATAGGCAAGAACCTTCAGAAGATTTTAGCGAACTTGGAGAGATGAAGATGCCCTGCTCTCTCCACAAACGAAAACTTCATTTGGGAGCTTTTCCCTTCAATAATCTTGTTAACACTGTCTGCTTGAATTGGTTTCACTAGTTGGTAACATGATGACTCTATATGACATAAATCCGTCTATCATACGTCAAGTTGTGGTTTAACAGTCAATCAAAGGATTTCCGTGTTTGTTTCCAGGAAAAGCATTCGCCCTCTGACTTAGTTTAAGTTCCTTGTGATGGGATGAAGGGAAGGCCTTAGATTGCTGGCTGTCAAGGACAGTAGTGCAACTGAAGAAGTGAAGTAAAGGCCCCACGTCCCAGTGCAGCTATGGGTTCCCAGATCCTTATCCAAGCCTTGTTGCTGACAAATATTCCTCCATTAAACCTCCATAATGTAAAAAATAAACCAACAAGTTCGCAGGACACAGTATGATAAATGTAGATACCCAGGTAAAGTATGACGATCGCCTGTAGTGGGTTTGATCAAAGTCATGTATCTACAACAGAAAAGGCTGGCTAATGGGTTTTCAGGGCCTTGGAACTATTTTCAAGAAATCATCACCCCACCTAATCGAAGTCAAATTCTACAAAAAGTCATGAAAAATTCCCGCAGTAGGACCACATCACTGAGCTACATTCCACGAAGCTCCCTCCATGAATGACTTTCACCTGAATCCATTAAATCCAATCATCCTCAATGCATTTGTAGAATCTTGAAGCTCTGAAGAATTTTAAATTAACAATAAATTGCATCACTCTTTTCCTCGTGATAAGCAATCAGTTCATCTCTGGGGAGGCGTGTTCGGGTACATGTCGGAGTGACACATCGTGAAACTTGTTTACTTTTTGAATTGCAAAACAATTCGACTGAACGTCTACAATCGACCGCCTTGTGGTGGGTGAGTAGTGGAATTTCCATTCAAATTCCATTTATTTTTCCATTCACAAATCCCACTTTGTATACGAGTAGTTTGTCAGCACTGGTGGACGTAATTTTTAAGCCGAGAGTGCATTGCCCAAGGGAGTCATGAAATCGGTTTGAAGTCTGTGAGTAGACTCAAAGGGATGATTGTGTAGTTGTGCAATGCCCGCCATAGATGCTTTGAAATAGATATTCATTTATTTCTACGATGGCGTTGTGGTCTTGCCAAGTTTTAATGACGTTCGGGTCGTGTCTTGGTTTTCCAAGAAATTCATTACACGCGACATAATAGGGCTAAACCAGTGACAGTTGAAAATATTACAAGTTTTGCAATAAATAAATGCATCATACCAACTAGTTTAGGCCTGATTACTTCTCTCTACAAATGGCGCCCAACTCTGTGAAGTTAGTTTCACTTTTCACAGTCAAATTTAAATCAATCAAGCTTCAGTGCGTGACTTTTTCAATCTGACAGAAAAATTTGTCTGTTTTCTAAAGAAATATTCTTTGACATTTGCCCAACAAAATGGCTTCTCCATCCGTCATTCTGCAGCATTTATTTTTTCTGTCACAAAAGTGTAAGTTCTGTCTAATAAATTCCACTCAATTCCATGGAATAACACTTTGTATTCGAACTTCTGTCATCGTTTGTCATTAGCACCACGACTCGAGCCTTAACAACTCTATTTGCCCGCCTGAACTTCATTAGCAATCCTGTCAACGAATTCCCGAGTAAATGATCAAAACACGTGCCTACCATCGCTAATAAGTCATAGTCCATCATTCTAATTGAAATGGTGCTGCTGACGTTGGCATTTCTTCGTGGGTTTACGATCCCAAAATTGGGTTACTTCTACTTTGCCAAAACTAACAGTGGTCGACCCGAAAACAGAACACATTTCGCACTGATTAACTCAACTCGAATTCGACGATGACTTCCGGAATAGGAAGAGGTGACATTTACGCAGCAGAGAAAGTGCAAACACCTCTCTGCCTTCGATGTGTTTCGCATAGCAAACGAGCCCAACAACTGCCAAAGAAAGAAAACCCACATGAGCAGGGAATGCGCTCGCCTTCATTTGACATTCAGGGCACAACACACCTTCGATGCCGGTGCTGACCGGGAAAGTACGCACAACGGGTCCTGATCAAAAATTCACAGTCATGCCTTCGAATGCTTCCTGTTCATAATAAAGGGTACGTACCCACACAGTAGCCACTGTGATTAATATCAACTCGTGGTGGATGTACGTACGAGTAATTTATAGTTTTTCCCTATTTCCCTGTTGTGTGACACTGACAATTGGCAAATGTCAGTGTCATCGCAAGAGACATCAGAAAAAATCCCATCTAAACCGATTTGAACCGGTGATAGTATTCTTGTGAACCGGAAATTCTCATGGGAATGTGTGATTGCAATCAGAAAACAACAAAGAAAAAAACAATTTTAATAGAAAATTACCGTTTATCAATTTCGCGTGTATGTGCCAGTGCCGTGCCGCTCCGTTGCACTGGATTCCTGGAAAAATTCGAAACAGAACTTGCGGTTTTTACCCAGAATGAGATGGATGTTCCAGCTAAATTGCTGGGAGGTCTTGGCTCTGTGGACGACAACGACAACGACAACGACCACGACAACAGCATTGGCGGTGGCGACGCCTTGCATGCGTGCATTCGAGAAGCACTTCATGTGCGCAGCAGATTGCAGGTGCAATGTGTATAGCATGCGATAAAATTTATTTCTGTAACAAAAAAACAAACACAAATGTTGCGAGATTTTATTTCGTGCTTTGTGTTTTCGCTTTAATTTGATTTACTTTTAATTTATGAGCGGAATACCTAATTAATTGCTTTATTACAGCAGAGTGCGTTTGAGCGCGGCTTTGTTAAGCGCACAATTGGCGCGAAAACAGCCAACAGATGTGCCAAATGAGATAGTAGCTGGCCTGGCGTCGTGGACTAAATAAGACCCGGTTACGTGTGCTTAGCTGGCTTAAAACTGAAACTGCTATGGCGACAGTTTGTAGATACATAGATACTGACTGCTGATTGCTTCCCAGAATTCATTGAGAGGTTGCGCGGAATTGCGCAAAGTATTTTGGACATGGACAGACAGCTACTGTGTGGCGCGATGACTAAGGCCGATAAGTTGGCAGGTTTCTTCATAATGGTGACATGATAGTGATCGATAGCGATGGCGTATCTAGGAATTGACCTGATTATGAATCACCACGCATGACAAGGTGACAATGGCTACAAATTTTTACTAAGAACAGAGTAGTTCCTCGAAGTGGTTTTGTGTAGACGCCAAGCCTTTTCGCGCCCCAGCCAATGAGGGAGTATGGTGTCATGACACATATCGCTGTGCTTTGAGGCAATCGTTTCAGATATTCAGAGGGCTTTCGAATGAGTTCACTTGAGCAGGTTTAGCCTAAAGTTTGTGGTCTTTTGTTGCGTTGAAATGAGGTAATGGTTTTCATGTGTCAGAGGCTTGCCAAGAAACGGTTTTTCTGGCAGAATCGAGCCATTTTTTTGATTTTTTTTTTAAATGAAATCCTAGAAGCACTTAGACTCAGATTTCCTTTTATTGGTGGAGTAGTTCGAGGAACTATGATCTCATTCCTTTCTCTTACGTGGCTGGGTTTGCTGTATCCCGCCCCGGCTTGAACCTTCACAGTTCGGGTCACAAGCAAGCACTCTATCCACTCTTGGCAATCCATAAACCACTTTTTCGATACATTCGTTATAAATATCTTCTTTTTGCTTCATTTGAGACTGCATGATGTACCATAGAATAGGTCCTAATACTGAGCACAGTGTTCGGCTCGAAGGACCATGAAAAGACACAGAAGTTCAACTTTTACTAAGTATGTGTTGATCTTTATGCTCTTTGACTCCTGCTACATAACACTACTATCAACAAAATACTGGTCTGCAGCGATTTTTTGACTTCCTTAGGCCCAAATTCGCAAGCCTTATGGTGACGTCAGCATTTGGTGGCATTTTCAATAAGGACATAACAATTTGTTACTTAAAAAAACAAACAGAAAAATGAAGGTATCGAGCTGAAATATATTCCAAATATAGCACACATGTCAAATTTTGGTATGGAATTCGGTTTCGTTCATATGACTACCGCGTGGCACGTTTGCAACCATCGATTCTTCGGAGTCAATTTTCCACTACTCTCTCACACATAGCGGCCGGAACGTTGACAATTTCGCCTTCGATATTGGGTCTGAGCTCCTCCAACGCTGTTGGGTGAAGCTAGACCCTGGGTCCCATAGACCTGTTGCGCCAAACATTTGTATTTTTTGGAGCACGCACAGCCTGACTGTTGGGACGATTAGAACGATCGAAAATTGGAGTAATCGACTGTCGGTTATGTTTTTTAATAATTTCCCAACGTTGTTCATTCATGAACTTGAACTCGATAAAAATGTAGACCTTTACTGAGGCCTTGACGTTGACAAAGCAACAAGAAAGTTTAAAGCTGCGTTTGTACTAAAAAAACAAAATTGTTAAGTCTCTACTGAAAAACCCTTACTTTCTTTCGTGCTTTGAAGGATAAGAGGTAGGGTATGCCCTTCATCCAATTTAGATTTGTTCTTCCACCCTTTGAGCTACTTCTCATTTGTTGTACTTCGATTAAACATAATTATTTCTTCTTTTGCTTTCAGGTGTGGAATACTCCAAACGATGTTCAACAACGAAGAAGCCAAAAACGCTTCAAGACATCCATTTTTAGCAAGGAACATGTAAGTCATTGGCTTTGCCATTCCATTTGTTATATTTTGTAGTGTTTTGGATTAAGTTCTGTTTCCTTTATGGCTTCTGTCTACTTACCTACTCTCCTAGAAACCAGACTCTGATATTGGATCTGTTTCTTCTACGAAATCATTGTCCTAATCCATCAGAACCAATGGTAGGTGGAAGGGTGTTATTTTATCAGCAAACCCTCACTTGTAGGCCAAATGAATTTCCTGTAGATACGTTGAAAAGCAAATATTTTTCCACCAAGTGTAGTTCAATACTCAAGTTGTTAGAAATGCTAGCTCACAGGCACTTACACTCCCCATAGCTTTACAATTAAAAGTCCAACTTTTTGTCATAGCTTGTCTACCTCCACAGGTTCGATAGCCTGGTACAGCAGACTGGTTCTGTCCCGTTTAAAGTTGAGCTGTTACAGGATGGTCATGACAGAATAAAACAAATCATTCAGGCTTACAGCAATATTCAGGAGGTAGTTAGGGCAGCCCCTTACTCGTGAAACAATAATAAAATCCGTGGAACGAAAGTCGAAACGTGTGAGGTACTGTATAGCTTAAGGTTCTTGGTTGCCAGGGTAAGGAAGAACCTTTCTGGACAAGTATGTACGCTTTTCTTGAAGAGATATGTAGTGAAGCCCGACTTGACTTCACTCGCTTTCTCCCCTTTGGTTTGGTGGAAATCTCGACTCCAATTCCACTTCTGCTGGTGGATGGATAGATTATAGAAGAGCTCAGTCCCTTTGAAGAGGGTAAGCTAAGCTAGTCTTACAATTTGATCAATCCGCGCTTTGTTCCCTTACATGTTCAGTTTGAGATGACTGATGAGTGAGGCTGCTATTCGTATACTTACTTGGAGTTGGCTTTGACCGTTGAGACTAAGTTCTGATACTGACTTCAGACCGACATGACTACCCGAGGTGTAGCACACAGTTGGTTCTTCGAATTTCGGGTCTAACTCCACAATCCACTTTGGATCTATCATCAAGAGTCTTATCGTATTCCCCTGCGATGGTTCGAGCTACGGATTTATGGTACAGTCGTTCATTGCTCTGGCGGTGATGGACCAGTTTCTAGGTAGAGGTGGGCTCGGAAGAATTTTGTTTTTTATGCTCGAAACCTTTATGAACTGAAAACTGTTCTAGCGCTAGCAGTGCTAGTAGATAATTTATAGAGCCTAGGCAATTAGTATAAATTTCAAGGTTTATAGTCAAGCCCTTGACCACTTCTAAGCATGATTTCTGAAAAGAAGTTGATGACAAGTACATCTGCATAATCTTTTGTTCAGATTTTGTCAGTAACTCTGGGAGTTCATTCGAAACCAACATCCAAAGCAGGGGACCGAGCACACCTTCTTTCTGACATCCTCTGGTGACTTTAATTGTTTTAAGCTAGAGGAGAACTCCCTGTATTTTACGGTTCGTACGTTATTCCTTTTGGACCTTGAGTGGACTAAAAGGAAAGTCGCCATTGAAGAGATTAAGCACTAAACCTGGTCCCTAAAAAGATAGCACCTCGACTGATGCAGATTGGAATGCAAACCGTCGTCATGTCATAAAGAACTTCGACAGAACTGATGCCGAGTTCGGGAAACTAGAGCACACCTATTGTAGGTTCTTTGTATCCCAATATGACTCTTTCCAATGGATAGAGGCTTATTTCTTTACATTAATCTGCTCAAGTCCTTGTGCAAAGTAATCCCAAAAGTATTGGTAAATTTAAAACCCTTCTGAATAATTAAATCAAAAAGCAAAAAAGATACGTATACGCCCCCCGGACTAGGTACCCATATTCCCTCCAGTTCGACCTTCTGCTGAGACAATTCGATGGAGTTATCCAGATTCTCTGCATGCTATGTGCGATTCTACTTACCTACTGCATTGTAAGACGTAGGTCCCTAAGGGACGCAATACCCAGCTTCTCCCAGCCATTTGTATCGGGCATGTTATATTCTCTACATGAATGGAAGGCACCGTTCTTGAAGTGCATTTCCATGACAGTAGTACCCCCGGATGTTGGTCACACGTTCGCTCGATGAAAACTTTGGTGAATGAAGCCATTCAGTAGTCCACCGCACTAACCACTGCTGCTCATAGCTAAACGCTTTAACCGACACTAATTCCATTTCGAAGAAAATATCTAAAGTGCCTTGGCTTGACGTGAAGTCAGTGACATTGGTACTCGAGACACGATTTAATTTCAAGGTGACGTTTATTGTCTCCCAGCAGTAGCAGCAGCACGCCCCACCGACTCGCCGACGTGTTAAGCCTGCCTACGTGCCTGCCTACCGCAACCGTTTTCTACGAATTTCATACAAAGTCCAGATTCAGCAAGCAGGTCTCACGGAATTAACAAAGAATTTGCGGAGGAATTCCATGCGATGTTCACCCGAAACCACAAATCGAACGAGATTTTCATTATTTTAAGCTCCAGCCTCCCCCACACTATTTCACCCTACCAACCGACGATGACGACGTCGCCGCCTAACCGACACAATTCAGAATTTTTTTGTTGATAATTTCATAACATCTTTGGGATAGGGTTCCTGGAAGCGGAGCAAATTATATTTTAAAAGTATTCCATTCGACGGAACAGTATTCCGAGAAGCGGATGGATCAGAATTTCTGGAAACCTCCCCCAAAAAACTCAAACCCTGGCCAATGTGCCTTCAGTACCCTGCCCACTCGTACATATTTGCTTTTTGGGATAGTGCTGGGGATGAGTGTAATTACGAAAAGTTTCCCTTCTCGGAATATCCCATTTATGGCTGTGTGTGAGCTTTGTCCCGTGTACAGGATTCATGGGAATTCCAAAGAAGATTGCTTCTGTATTAAGTGCTCTTTGCGCCTGCTGTTGCTGTTTCTGTGCCATGGAATATCCTCCTCGTCGTCGTCGTCGTCGTCGATGTCGTGATTGTTGGTTCATTCGCTTTCGTTTAACTGGAATTCCTTTTAGTTCGGTCTCGCCGCCCCCAATGCCGGTTCCACGCACGCAATATAAAAACGACGACCGATTCGGGGAACAACTCCCTCTGTGTGTCTTGTCCCGTGCCACCCGTGGCACCCGCTCCACCCTCAAGCGATATCTATCGCACGGAAAAGGAAAATAATTTGCAATTTAAAACGCCACTCTCCAGTGCTGTTGCCGCCGACGCCGCTCCCGCCCGGGTATTCCTGGAAATCTAAATCAATTTCGGAAATTTTCAATAGAGCGCGCGGTCCCGCACTACCTCTCCGTACTTCGTCGATGGTGTGCGTCTCCGCCGAGGGCGTTTGTGAGTGTTTCACAGAAGGTTTTTGCGCGCAATCTGTTCCTATAAATGGAAGGGAAATTCGTTTGAGCATCCTTTTTTTTATCCCATTAGTAGGATCCAGGCCGCCCGCCCGGCCGCCTACTGCCGCCTACTGCCGAACACTGATGGTACTTAGGCGCCGGATTTTCCGAGACAATGTTTGCGGGAATGTTTCAAGGATTTACATAATCCGCTTCGTACACATACGCTTCGGCACGTGTTACGTGTGACTCATGGCAGTGGGTGGATTTGGTCTACTTTTTGTACAGTTTGTAGGCTTAAGCCGCCCAAGCTGTGGGGGTTCTCCGAAGACAAATGATTTGCTGGGGCAAAGTTGATCGTCATCTGTGTGGAATACACAGTGGAAGAAGCTGTTTACTGGCTTGTTTTCTAGGAGGTGCTGTTCCTATTGGAATGCTTTTGGTCATTCGAAGCTTAGAGTCACGGGTTAGGGTTCTCATAGATACCATCATAGATTTCCAAGACCAAGTCACTCAGTTCCCTTAGTTTGGAGTCTGACTCGTTTAGCTTTGTGACAGAGTTTACCTAGAGTAGGACTTCTTGTCGAAGACTGGCTAGAGTTCTCAGTGCATTGTATGATACTGTGCCTCGTGTAAGAGGAAGGCTTCTGACAGGCGTCTTAAAAGTTCATTAGGTCGTCTTATGATGAGCTCATTGGCCTGGTCACTCCATTGACTTACCGGCTGCCTGTACTAGATTGACTAACTTCACTTTCACTTTGCAGGCAGCAGCATTAACAGTTTCTGCTGAACAGGAATCTAAATCAACCTGATTCACTGACCCTGCTCTTCCGTTCTTTGGAGTTCAAGTCTTGCCAGGCAGTAAAGGGCCAAGCTTGGTTAAGTGCTTTTTCACCAAAGAATTGTAGACTCCATCATCTGTGAGAAGTCGGAATACTGGCTTTAGAAAGGGAATAGATCTGGTGTTGGATTTTCTAGCACCCCTACTTCTACCTTACATTTCTGAGCCTAGTTGGGACTTTAGTCACGTTGCAGGAACCCTAAAACCTAAGATCGCTGTCAGTTTGGAATTCCAAACTCCCTTTGTGCAATGTCCATTCCAGTGATACAATTACGAACGCTTTGACCAGGATCAATGTCCTGCCATGGTGAGATTCGATATCTTACACTTTGGCAGCGGTGCTTGCAGTTTACTTGGCGGAAAGTGTCCCGAATCCCTGGATGAATTTGACATTCCCATTGATAATGTCTACATTACCGATGTTCACCAGCTGGGTGAGATCCGCTTCGATGTCATTCAAAGGATTCGATGCGTTCCCAAGGTAATGATGATGATTTGAACCATCTCATCTCATCTCATCTGGAATGTGACAATCAGCTATCTGCTAGGTGGGTTCCATTGCAGAAATCTTGTAGTTCGATGACCATGTTGAACCAGTCTATTGGCCTACAGCTTCCACAAGCTTAAGGCAAAATCGGCAGCCACTGGTACTGAAATCAACAGTAAGGGAGTTACGATGCAACCTTGTGGAACTCCACAGGAGATATTGTTCTGGTTAGTTCCGCACATGTTTTCATTTTTCGTAAATGCAGTCTTGGAACCTTTTCCACAAGAAAATGCTCGCTGAATGAGGGAACGCCCTCCTTGTCTTCTATGGTCTTCCTAGCTGTGTTGACAATTTCTGTTTTAGCATCGATCGTCAAGCAGGCTTACTGAAAGTCATACTGAAGTCTTATCGCAATCTTTCGCTTTTTCGATCGCATTCTTTGGCTTTGGCCACTTCTGGAGCCTTCATTGGTCTGATTCCTAGCACAGCCTAAGAAGTCGTCACAGCCAGTCTCTATTTCCAATCTCATGTGGGTTTGAACAGATTTCCTGATATCTGCTTCCTTTTTCTAAGATAAGTAGGTCTCGCCACATGGGCAATAGTCTTGGACTTTCCCTCCCGCCTTACAATCAGTTTCATCATTCCGTGCCTATGTGTCATCATCTCGAGTTCTTGACCTTTTCGCCTCGACATTCCGCTATTGTCTCAATGAAGTTCCATCGAATGATGCTTGAGCTTCAAGACGCCCCTTTAAGTGCTCTGACCTAAAAGCACGCAACGAACCCTCAAGCATGCGGGCTTCCTTCAGCACAAAGCCCACCATTTCGTGGTCTAATGGTCTAATTAGTTTTGGCTCAGACTGTAGAGGTATACCAATCACCATTGGCATGCCATTGCCATCGCATTCACTTCACCAAGAGCACGCAGCGATTAAGCATCATTCTGGGAGCGCGTCACCGACCTTATCTGGAATTCCATGGAAAATTAAAACAATATAATCATCACATCGCGCCCCAATGATTCATCGGCTATTGTTCCCTGCTGTCCATGTGCGCCTCTTTAGATTTTTTTTTCGTTTTTCTTTGTTTTTCTGTGTTCTCCCTCCTCTTCGTGGTATTCTTCTCCGCTTAACCGACGACGACGGGACGACGGGACGACGGGACGACGAGAGATGAGAGATTTGGAATTTCGGTCAGAAATTTGCGCAAAAATAACAAAAGATTCGAGGCCTGGTCCCAAGTCAAAATGCGCGGTACGTGGTACCAAGCAAGGTACGAGTATGCCATGGAAAGCGAGGGAGCCAAAAAACGGCGGACGAATTTACATACAAAACAGAACTGCTGCTGCTGCTGGTGCTGGTACGATGAAATATGATCTCGAGAGTTGGCTGCTACCCTCATTCTTTTGTTAGGAGAGGCATAGGCTAAGGCTACACCTTTCCACGTCTCAGTCGATTCCCAGTGCCAATTCTGATAATGATCTGTGCGTCCTGCCCCTGGTTCGGTTCGGCTGGTGGGGAGGATGGTGCATGCCGAATGGCTGGTGTGATGATGAAATGATTTGCGTTTCCCAAGAAATCGCATGCATGATCTTTTTTCCGAAAGCGGGCGGCAGATGTCTGGGCGTAGAGCTTGGGCCATTGACGTGGTTCCACTCGGTGTGTGATGAGTCATGACGGTGGTGGTTAAGTTGAAGTTGGAGTTGTGGCACGGAATGCAAGTGATGGGATAATGAGTCAGTTTGCCTTTTGTTGGGTTACTCCCCTAGTTTTGGAATGCAACTACGTACATAGGTAGGTACTGCGCAATTAGGGCAGTATCTCAAGTGGGGTTGTTGCAATCGGTTTCCTTTTGGAATTTAATTGAACACCTGTGTGAGGGTTTTAATCGGTGTGTGACGCATTTACTTGTATGAAGACGAAGGCAGACGCAATAAACTAGACTAGACTCTTGAAAAATTCCTAGAACTGATTAGCTGTTCTTAGTGGACTTGGGTTGAGTATAGACGAAACAAGCTCTGGAAAATAGAGAAACACTTCAAAATCGACAGAAAGATGAAATCTGAATCATTTTTTGAAAGTCGACGGGAAAGACTGTTTTCTTGGACAAACGTTGGTTCTAGAATAGGTGGAGCTTTGCTTGAAAGGGTATCATTCTTCGAATGGAATTTTGTCAGTGGCAACCAGTGTGAACGAATCAAGTTTCTTGAGAAAGAGTGCCATGATCTTTGGCCTTAGGAACTACTCCTCACCAAAAACATCAGTTGGGCTTATTGGGGAGTCAGTAGTAGAACCATGAAAGAATCTGTGAAAGGTAGTTCAGTTCAGTTTTAGCTAAGTCCTCCAGCTCCTATTCCCAATCAAGGACTACCACCATCCAAGTGGACAGAAATTTTGAGGGAAACGAACGAACGACTTGAACTCTCGAGAGCTAGTGAGGTTTTCATCCGAAAGAGTCGCTACCGCTTATCACGATTCTGCTCCTTTCAATGAAAGAAGCCCTAAAAGGTATTGAGACTCCTTTCTACAGCTCCAAGCAATGAATTCTCCCATACGTGGTATTAAAGTCAAATTGGGGTGTCCTTCGACTTAGAATTTGGATTCGTCTTTGCGTTCAATTTTTGATCTATAGTTGACCTGTCGGGCCTTAAAACGTTTAGGCAATTCTTTGGAATGATCTCGTGATTGGGATACTGGCAGGGATACCTCTATTGAGTTACCACGTGCGCTGATGGGGCGTATAGAGCTCCATTGGTATGCTATCAGTTCTTTAGACTCATAACGTTAATCTCTTTCAAATAGTCAGTCTTTGTTCAGTCAGTAGTTTCTATAAACCTTCTTAAGTGAGACTGCATCTAAGACCATAATCTTCCTTGTTGCACCTTGAAGGATGGACCAAATCAGAGACAAATATCCTTCATAGTTACCAGCGAAAATTGGAGAACTTCGAAAGAGATTTAAGCTGGTTTCACACAGATAGAGCTCCTCCGCCTATCAGCAAGCCATCACACTATTAGACACTTTCATAAGCGTCTCCCTCCCCTGACCAAGGATGCCTTATTTTCAGTCAATCGTTTAGGGAATCAATGACTTACTATACCCTCTTAGCTCCACCAGAGCTCGCGCTAGTCGAGTTTGATCATTCAAGCACTCTACCGTCTCCTCAGACCTTTCTCCGGTGGATATGTATATCTTGCATCCCTCTGCAGATACTGTTGGAATAGTGTCGCCTACTAGGACCTTAAAAAGGCATGTTATGAGGGTTATGTACTCTTACTACGACTCGGCTGGAAAAACTTCTGCTTCTGTATTTCCTCCTCTGATAGTTGGTACTTGTCCAAACATTTCAGAGCTTTATGGGGCAATGTACTCATCGCCGACTCTCCAGATACCTTTTTCAGATATACTTGGTTTGCGTAGGTCCTAGGAAGGCCACATTTGTTCTTGCTCATCGTGATACATGTGTCTAATGTGTCCTGTTGTGTTGGCCTAGAAGTTTCTTGGGTTGTCTCATGCTCTGAGCGTTATTCCAAGTACTTGCCCTCCTCTCTCTCAAGTTTCCTGAACTCTTCTTCGAGAGTATGATCCTCTATTCTGCAAAATGGTTCAGGACTTATAATATTTCATAATAGTTTCATTACCTTGGCCAGGTATATAGAGGGTCACACTGTTTCTCGCACCCAATTCATTAAGTTTCTGCAGGCATTCCCAAACGACACACTAAATGACATAGTGGGAGTCAGATGCCATGATAGGTAATCTGACATTCTAGCTATGTCACAGTTGGTTGGTTGGGTGGTTTCTATCAAGACTGAGATGGACACATCTATCTATGACAAAGATTTCAGCCTGATATTTGCTGGTGATTGTGCCCAGACTCAGTGTATTTGGTTTTAGCAGCCAGTACTCCCGCTCCAGTTCCTGCATCAGTTCTTGACCCATCTGTGTACCATTTTGTTGTGCGATTGCTCAGTCTGTAGATTGTGGATTCATTGCTCCAACCTTCTAATAATATCGCCTCTAGTGTAGGCCAGGAGTGATAATTCTTCGAATTCTACATCGAATTGCTTCCTCTTCCTTCGGCCATTCATAGAACCATTCTACTTGCACATTCCTCAACCACACGATGCAAAGGAGTCTGTTCCAATAATACCTATATACATGGCATGTTCCCATGGCCCTTTTTACATAGGGCCATTCCAAGCTTTGCACCTTATTGAGTGTCTGCCGCAAGGTCGATGCAATTGCTCCCCATGTGACCATTGGTCTTACAACAGCAAACAATATATTTACGTACACCCATTGGAGGATGATCGAACTACAACCCCAGGATTAGAGCGTCACTTTCCTGGCTATTTGTTCTGTGTGTTGGAAAACATGGTGAAATAGCCGATACTCTCTTCGCACACTTGTTGGGCGATGATACCGCATTTATGCAAATCATCTCCTTCTGCTAAAACTCATCAATTCTCGAGTACACCCCTCTTTCACCTGATACAACACGTCTGTGGCAAACTCCTCTTCACCATAATCACAGCTTATCCTTCCCAGAGTCCTTTGTTATGTATCCTCTCGTTGAGCTTTAAGTTTTGCTTGTAACATCACAGCCAACGTTAAGCGGATAAACACCGATGTGTGTTGTGTAACACAGTACCGTCTAATCTAACGATACATGTTAATCATTTTCGTTATCGTTACATGAGGCCTTAAGACCACCAGCGCCTTGAGACATAATGAAACGCACTTAGTTCCAAGTATCTACATCGAAAATCAATACGTCGGTCGTTGGCATAAATTAACTCTCAGGTATGGGTCTTCCGGTATCCATAGATACACCCCTTTACGGAATGCAATCAACTCTCCCCTTGGTTATACAATTTGTATTCGCTTGAATGACTTCTAGATGTCATCAATAAATTGAATCATATCCCACAGGGCCACAGACCTGGCCAGATGAGATTGCCATGCCAGCACCCGCGGCAGTCGTCACTAATCTGAAAAGCTCCTTGTGTTTCGGAACTCGTTGCGTCGTAACCTCTGTCAAATGGCTGCTTAGCCGAAGCCATTTTCTGCGAAATCCCTCTCGAATCTCTCCGAATCTATCATATAATTGAATTCAAAATGAATTTCAATTCCAAAAAACCGCCCGGAAGAAACCCAAACGCATGCACACAACCACAACAGCGTTGCAATGCCTGGCTTGCGTATCTAGGTTGTTGGTAACCCCTTGAAGGCGTAACGAGTTCGCTGGAAAACGATACATACATACAAATGTATTCCGTTCGAGTATATCTCAGAAACACTCAGTATTGCCCAAGAGCAATTCCGCTCTCGATCTGCACGTATCTACTGCCATCGGTATGTATCTACATATGCCTAGGAGCACCCAAAAAATAAAATATAAAACCAATAGATACTCTGTTCTGTGAAAGATACTTGAGATGTGCGATTGTACCAGATGCGGGAATGTCAGATTTGCGCTTGGCGGTCGACACTGGTGCTGGTGGTGGCGATGGTGGTGACCTCCTCCCATCCTCCAAGCGGCCTATTTGAGAAGCACTTGATGAGCCAGCCACCATAGCACGCCGAGCCCCATGTGTGTGCACGGATACGTGTACATTTGCAAATATTTTGAACGCCAGCAAGCGCGCAATTACGTCGGCGTAATTGAAGAGGTAATTCCTCGGAAATGTTTACTATAATTTTCTTAAATGACTACGTACACGACGGCATATGTACTTAGATACATAGTTGGGGGAGCGAGAGCGAGTGGTATCCGATTTGCGTTGTTGTTTGTGGATCGTATTCCGTGTTAGGAGGTTAGTTGAGCTATTTTCCCATCCGAAAGTGTTTATTCAAACTTACGAGGAGTGCACTGTGGTTTTTGAGGGGAAAACTCTACTGGGTTCTGGGAAATTTTAAATTAAACTAAATAAATTGATTGGGTTTTCGGGGAAATGCCTCTCTCTCTCTCTCTATTCCTCTGGTTGGAGGACATTAAAGTGACATTCAAGTTGATCGATTGAGGACGAGGAGTAGGTACTTGCAGCAGAATATGAGATGAGTGCGGAGCACTTTGCTTCCGTCCATAGTTATTATGAATTCATGTCTTCCATGATATGAAACAACTTACGGGTTTTGGTCCACACAGGGCTTTCTGGGTCATGCATGCGTCTGTTTACTGATAGGACTCTATGCTTGCACGTGCGTGATGTCAAAATGAAGTTGAATCTTGCCTGAAATGTCATATTGAGTTACTTTTTGTCAAGTTTGATGGGAGTTTGAGCAAACTGATGCAACAGGAGCTCGCAATCAAGAAAGAGGTTGACATGACAGATTATTAAGAGGTGGCATATGCGGCCATGCTCGAATTGCTGTCATTTTTGACAGTTGGTTTGAAAGAAATGTCACCACTTTTATTTCTATTCACTGAACAAACAGTGAAACGTGTGTTTTGGAGCTTTAGAGTGCTACTGGCTCCGTACGGGTGAAGATTAAACAGAGAAATGTCACTGAGATCGTTCTTTTAGGAAATTATGATAGGTTACATTAAATGTATCCCGGTTATGTGGTCAGTAACGTTGGTTCCATGCAAATTTATATACGAACAGCTACTGACTTTGATTGTAGGAACTTCTGGCTCAGATATTCGGATAACGATATGAATTGTCCGGTCTTTGGGTGAAGTTTTTAAGAGAATTGATTCTTTTGACCAACGTCACGTACCAGTATCAGAATTTTCAACGAAGGCTCTTACTAGTTTAACTTATTTTCGAACCTTTTTTAGTAGAATATTGGGAGAGGAATCCTCTGAAGTGATAGCTGATTGTGGAAGATCACAATTATCCCTTTTGGGTCTCTAAAGTGACCATCAGCTTGATCATCACATTTTTACGATCGTTTTTGTATGACAGATGTCACTTTCATTTAAAGTTTTGAACAATTCTTTGCGATCGCTTTATGAAGAGTTAACAAAGTGTGATCATCAAGTTTGACTGTCAAAAGTATGACTATTAGCTGTCACCTTAGAGGATCCCATTCAGAACTTTTTGAAATACTTACCCAGTCCTTGTTAAATCCTCATCGTGCGACGGATTTTTCAATCATCTTCGTTCGATACTTGAGTAGAAATGGATGACTACGATTGTAGGACTATCGTCAAAGACTGGAAAAATAGCGACCACCAAGTACGTAAAGAGAACAGCCAGTAGATGGTGCCAAAGCAATGCAAGATCAGTGAATTATGTCAAATTTTTGGACGATCTATGCATAATAACGCATTAACCAAGAGTACAGATACTCAAAGGGCCAAATAGGTACTTCTAAGGTGGATCATTTCGCAAAAAAGAGTCTCTGATGGTGGATTTTGATCACGATTGATCTTCGATCATCCTACGATTGACTACCATCTGACGATTGATCACACTTTCCGACTAATGGTATGCCGAAGACTGAAGATTGTCTAACGAATAACAATCTTTATTCGATTGATGATCATTGACGTTCGTATTACCATTCACGATGAACTGGCGATAGAAGGTCGTCTTTTCAGTTTTGGTTTGATGAATATCTGAGATCAGAAGGTCGTCTGATGACTGACGATCATCTCACCATTCCCGATCATCTCACGATTGGCGATCATCGCAAGATCGATTATCATCTGACGTCTTTTTTTGAACTGACAATTGACGAATGACGATATTTGTTCGATTGATGATCATTCCCGATCGTATTACGATTGATGATGATCTGGCGATTTGAAAACCATTTTTTGAACCTCAATCTGACTTGCTATGTTGATTATCTCACGTCAACCAGTCGTCTTATGATTGAAGATCATCTAAGGATAGACGATCATGTCATGATTGACGCGATCATTTGACTATTGGCCAGAATTTCAAGTTACCACTTATTCGACCAAATGCATCTGTCTCCGACTTCACGGTTCTATACTAAAACATCGGGGATTGACCAGGTTTAGTGTTCGACTGATTGCAGATGGATTTCTTGGGGATCACCTGATCAATTCTTAGAAAAGGGTTTGTCTATGTTTTCGGACGATAAGCTGTACTATAAGCTCCCTTCGTTTAGGTCATGTGGAGGAAATATTTTACCATCTTCAACTCCTGTGTTCATCAAATTTTGTAGGAATTTAGGTCGCCGGGTCCACGTCAAACTCCTGCCGCTGTTCATTTTCTCTCACATCAGAGAAGTGGGCAGAACCGACAATCCAATTCCAATTCTCATTCAATTTCATCCTGACACCAGGGATAGCTTATGGGGCTCATAAACCCCTCTCTGGCCAAACCATCATGACTAACAAAAGAAAAACACCCACAATCCGTTGTTCCCCCTGCCTCCTCCAAACAAATAAAAGTATTCCCAATCCAAACAGGATGACGACGCGTCACACAAGCATATTTGCATGGGCGGTGTACATAAACTGTGGATGCACCCAACATGTGCACCAGACCAAGAAACCCATTCGAGAATGATACGATGTGCCGGCGGCGGTGACGCTGTTTACCATTACTCGTCCATTAACCGAGTTCACTTGTGCAAAGTTACACATCCGTTGCGTGTGCGTTCACCACCATGTAGCCCCAAGCTGTCCAATGCACCAGAAACAAAAAAAAACAGAAAGAAGGGTCAAGACAAGTCACCATATCACCCATCATCTTCTGCATGGGAAAGTGTTACTCAACATAACCTCACAACACAGGCAACTTGATATTCCTTGCTTGGCGCGGTGGTTGTGCTCCGACCGACGACGACGACGATGTGTGTTTCTGCCGCCAGAAGCCATATGCACCAATTTTACACTCATAACCGTCGAGTCAGGAAAAAAAAACGACAAAATCGACCGAAGTGACTAAGGCTAACACGCAGCCAGAACGGTCTCTTCCTCGGAAATTCATTTAACCACTTCTCGGAGGGAAGCATCATAAGTCAATAATAAAATGAGGCATCTTTTACTTGGAATATGTGTAGGAGACGACGACGCTGTTGCGATACCCAAACCCAGAGACCAGACTGTTCGTGATGCAAATTGGCGCGCAGAGATGATGAAGGGTTGGGAGTTCAGACCGGTCTTGTTTGGTTTTATTGTTTCGCCCGGCCCGGCCTGGCCCGTTCAGATGTGGGAATCGAATTTTCGATTTCGACAGAAAATTTCTACTCTCGTGCGTCAACATGTTTCGACACGAATCCAAGATGGGTCCAGGGGATGGATGGATGGATGTATCTGTACAGATACAGCTCATGATAATGATGAGGAAGATGATGAAGCGTGGGCGGGTAGGATACCCTGACAAGAAACGTGATCTCGTTAGTTTTCAGATTTATTTTCCTTTCATCTTCTGCGAGTGTGAGTGTCCTTGTTTGTTTTGCTTTTGTTGTTTTGTTGTCTGCGCTGTGAGTTGTGTTAATTTGAGTCCGATTGTTGTGCGGAACGGTGTCCATTTCTATTGCGATATTTTCGTTTGTTTTCACAGGAGGAATGGCAAATCCTTGAATGCTATTCGTGGAAGCATGATCGAACGTGATTGTGTGAAGTGTGCAGAGAGATGCTGAGAAATTGATTGGGTCTTCTTCAGCATCGTCTTTCTTTCTTTCTTTCTTTCATTCTTTCTTTCATTCGCAAAAGGAATTTGACCTAGAAAAGCGATTGAGTTTCGTATTTTTGTTTGTTTTCTTGTATCGGTGGCAGATTGCTGTCTATTCGTCTGGAGTTGTGAAATTTCTTTGAACTCATCGACGGGGTTCTTGTTCATGGATTTCAGAGAGTTGGGGGTCTTAGTCTCTGTTGATGCCAGCAGTCGAATGTATAACGAAACAGCAACTGTTTGCATGGGATGACCCACTCTTCTGTTGGTTTGGTTAAGTAGCAACTTCCTCCGATGTATGGTAACATCTATTAGACACTGATTCGTTCTTGAACTTTATTCGAGACAGCCCAAGAGGAGAGTCTTCAAGGGTCTTTCAACAAACTATTGGGGCTATTATGGTCTACACTAAGTCAGAACTTGTGAATATAAGGCACAAACCAATTCTAGTTCATTACAATGCCTTCAACTGAGCAGCTACCCCAATAAGATACTCGTTGTGAGTATCATGAAAGTGATTATCTAGTCCTAGCCTCTATATTGGGTCATACACTTCAAGTAACTCAACTCTTTTGCAACCCTCTGACTCAGTATTGTAGATCCATATTGACTTGGGGTTCAAATAAGCCGTATACCAGCTCATATAGGGATAAACACAAGTAGTTCGACCTGACTGGAACTGGTAGCCGCCACCGTGTTCCATCTAGGGTGTTCGTTCGCTGCGGCCTACTACTACTAGGAAAGCACCCTCCCCCTTTCTCGTTCTCTACCACCAACGACATTTCAAAGGGGTTGGTTACCTAATCTTCACGTGGCACGTGGTACATTCTGTCGTGAGAACGTTTGTGCTTTCTTATATTCGCATCGCTACCCTTTGGACACCATTCACGTAACTTACATCCTTGAACCCTAACACACTGCCTCCAACGTAAGTGGATTCCTCCTCGACAGTTCTGTGCTACATTTACTTAGGGTATCCTCTAACTCAACCTGCCTAGGTGATCGGTATCCGCTGAATGCCACTCGAGCACCCTCCCCCTTTCTCGTTCACTACCACCAACGACCTTTCAAAGGGGTTGGTTACCCAATCTTCACGTGGCACGTGGTACATTCTGTCGTGAGAACGTTTGTGCCTTCTTATATTCGCATCGCTACCCTTTGGACACCATTCACGTAACTTACATCCTTGAACCCTAACACACTGCCTCCAACGTAAGTGGATTCCTCCTCGACAGTTCTGTGCTACATTTACTTAGGGTATCCTCTAACTCAACCTGCCTAGGTGATCGGTATCCGCTGAATGCCACTCGAGCTCGCAATGGTGCTCTATCGATTGTCAGTCTCTCCTTTTTTATACAGGGTGGAGGGCAAAAGTAATGTCATAAGTGAATTGGCTGCCATTTTGTTAGAAAAAACGTCAAAACACAATGACATTTGAATCCATTTGCAAAAAATTATTGCACGTTCACACTATGAGTAATGTTCTCCCTGACTCTCTAGTAAGATCTTTAAATTCTTGACATGTTCTTTGGAATAGTTGTTCAGATATCTACTTTTGAATGTCTGGAGCTTGCGTGTGTTACTGATATCTACCCTTTAAGTACGTCGAAGCTAAATATTTGCAGCTCCGAATGCCTTCCCTATTCAGTTCGAGACCGCTCTATTATTCGATGCCACACATCCACAACTGTTCTCCAATGTTCAGGGATTTTGTGTCACACCACTTCTCTTGACTTTATCTTGAGATTCATTATCCACTCGGCAACTAGTCAAGGTGTCTTAAGACGAATTTCTCCACAGAGTACATCCCTGATGACAGCCAAGAACAACAGCGGTGACAGTATGCACCCCGGAGGTAGTTCTTTTCGGATTCTTGAAACCTTGTCGATGTGTAGGCCCTGATACATGCTCCTCTATCTCGATAAATAGTGAATGTACCGCAGATCTTTACCCAAAGCATTCCTCTATTATGGTCAGTGAGGTGTCTATGTGGATTTGCCAATTTGACGTCTGGAACAGGACGTACATAGTACGTCAGTTGGTCTGTTGTCCACAGTGACTCTCAATAGTACAAGTGTAGGAGATAACACTCTTCCCACACTACGACAGAGTAAGCACCTATTCTGTAAGCCCTTTCAAGGCCAAATCTCTTTTCCAGTTAATAAGCTTCCATCCGCTTATGTATTTTCACCTACTGGCAACTCCCTCGTGCACGACCAAAAAAAAAAAAAGAAACGAAATCCCCAATATGGCTGCCATATGTTGCCGTCTATTAGAGTAACTTTTCGAAAAATTCTCCTTTAATCCGAACAAAGACCTTCATTTACAGGAAGTTTCTTTGAACACACCCCCGCCCCACCAGGGTTGGCTGTGTATATACTTTGTTTTGACAATCAGTAGGATATCTGTTCTTAAAGTCTTTTGAAATTCCCTTGAATCCGGTCATAGTAACCCGATTCCGGGAAGCTTCAGAAAAATAACCAAATTTGGAGCGAGAACATGACCAAAAGGGAGAGACCGAGTGAAGCACACAACGCCATTAACATCACCATCAGCGCACATCGCAAAAGCAAAAATGTGGTGAATGGTGATCTAAAACGAATTCCGCCTCAGGGATACTACGCAGCAAATAAAGAAAATTGATTCACTTTTCCGGGAACGAGACACAATGGATTCATGGAATCCCATGGACGTGGTAGTTCCACACGCACACACACGGACTGACTGACTGACACTCCCACAGTAGTGTATGTGCATCGTAAAACAAAATTAATTTTCCTTATGAAGTACACGCATTCCAGGAATAATCATCTCTCAGCGAGTCCTGGTCTGCTGTGCTAGCACGCGCTTAGCCCGGTGGCAGCGTGAAATGTGTATGCTCTGTGGAGTGTGGATAGACTGACTGTGCGTTGTGTGTTGTTAAAGTTTTCCTTAATTAACGGCAGACACATGATCGGTGTGTTGCAGGACACTGTAGCGCAGTGAAAATCCGTGGTCGGATTAAGTTTTCAAGGAAAATCCAATTAAGCTTACAACTGGCTTTGGCGTGGGATTCAAGCCAACCTATGCCCGTCCCACTGGTTCTTCTGCAGCCGCAGGATTATCCTTAGCAACACTGTACCAACATATATACACCGTCCGTCCATTGGGAGGGCGGTTTTGACGAGGATTCTATTTTGCAAAGGATGCGTTTTTTTTCCTCGCTCATGTTGCCCATGTAACTATGAATTTCCAATTGGATTGGGATCAAGTGCAATTAGCATTACCCACTTGTTATGGGTTATTGAGCCAGGCTCGGTGTTCCATGTAATTTATGTTCAATTCATTGCACTTGCAGATTACAGATGCGTAGGTATTGCCGGTGAAGTGCGGCTACTTTGAAACTCTGGGCCAGGAATTCCAATTTCGTTGGCAATTTATTGTTTTAATTGGATTTTGATTCGATTGCAAGTTCAAGTGTATGTGAGCATTTGACAGGGATCCATCGATTGATGTTTTGTTTGTGGTTGTGGTTTCCACAATGAGGTTTACAAATTTAATTTACGAAATTATTAGTGGCCCATTACACTGAACAGAAAAAAAAGGAAATACAAATCAGACCCCTGACCTTGAATCGTATTTGTTTATGAACGGACTACTTTCCAGCCAAGGTTTGGTCTCTAGAAAGGACGGGTCATACATACATCAATCGACCAAAATACACTGTGTGTTATGTGTTGAACCTTTCACTGTGTCTAAGCGTAGTCCATTTAAAACTGGCTTTTCGAAGAAGATTTTTGGCTTTACCTACTCCAAGCTGAGCATTGGGATCATTGTGCTTTAGAGCCCAAGTCGGGCTTTGTTCAAACACACTGTCCGTCCAGCCAAGTTCGCTCATTTCGAAATTGTTTACTCGTTTGAAGCATGTTTGATAGTTGTTTAGCTGAATGCCAACTCCACCCAAGTCCAACTGTCCCCAGTGCCATCTGTTCACTACCAACTCTCTTGGAATGGAAGCTAGAATAATGCTATGACCACGTAGATCTAGACTTAGGGGATCAAGGACGACTAGTAGAACATCTTATTGATGTCCCAAGTTTACCGATTGAGTTTGGTTATGTAGTAATCAGCGTTGGCCAACCCGTAGGTAACCGGAAGATACCATTGCAAGGTCGATGGTAACATTCCTAACGACGGAAACGAGAGCCTAAAGACAATAGCCTTGCAACTTTCGACCAACTTGTGTACTAAATTGGTGAACTAAGTTGCACTTTAAGACTTTTAAAGACCAAGCTTACCTTGACTAGATCCCTTCCGAATGGCTATGTCAACAGATTTGGTAAATAGATCTAAGAGTTTGTCTGTGATGAGAAACAGGATGTTGGTGTACTAACCCTTATGCCACCAGGGGGTCATGGATTCAACCGAGTGAGTGCCAAACAGGCAGTGTGACAAATGAGTTCGAAAGAACTGGACTCTATGGTACGGGCGGGGTCTTTTTGACTACCTTGTCTCTTAGGTGACTCCATAAAAGTTGTATCCGCCTCCACACTGTGTTAGGGAGCTAGCTTTTGATCTGATCCTTAACGCCTTTCTTGGTCTCTGTTCATGGTTCATGGTGATTCTTTAGCGTTTGCTGCCGAAGAAATTCTGAATCTCAATCAATGGACAGGATCACACTGCATACTTTCGTCCAAAGGTACAAATGACTGATTACTCCTTACCGTGTCATCTTTCGATAATTTATAGAACTAGGTATGTAGGCACTCTAAAAATAAGACTTAGTTACCATACCATCCACCAAACATGGACTAACATCCTATGTATAACAGATTTGCGTATACTCACTCCTAAGTTACGTTTAGAAGCTAAACTCAGACTTGCTTCTGTGTTATGGAAGCGAGACTGATTGAGACACATCAAGCCTCGTTTTGAAGCCTTACTTCGTTCATCAAATTTCATGTCTGACCTTTCACAAACCTTTCACTATCCTACGATAGTCAAGCCTACTTTGCACTTAAGTCTAGAGCCTCCATTGTCAGAAAACTTTTTATGCGCAGATCCGAATCCCATTGCCTTTATTTTCAAAGCTTGTTGTTGTCCTATACCGTCTAGTTTTTGCCCCAGGATGTGAGTGAGCCTGCCCGTTCTAAAAATACAAGTTCCTAGTCAAGTGCCTTCCTATCTCGGTGAGTTTGTCCATTATGATTCACAGTCTCTATTTCTTCAAGAACTCTAAGCCAGGTTTAAACATCCTTCTATGACCAAGCTTTGAAAATGTCTGACTGATTTATTTAAGGTGCACTCTAGAGCAGATTTTATTTGGGTGGTAGTACCTTTGTGAACTCTTTTGGTGGTCACTATAGGCTTTCTAAAGGGATTGCGATTCTACGACTACTACTTGAAAATTGGCTCAGTAACGACTCTATGGGGCCCACTACATCGCTGTATATTTCTGAAAAATTTAAAGAGCCACAGGTATAATCAGAAGGTGGCCAGGCAACTGGAGGCTTTTCATATTATTTTCCTCCTCCTCCTTAAGGGCCATTCTACATATTTTTGTATATGGCAGACAGAGTCTCTTGCCCTGAGTCTTAAGTTCTGTCAATGAGTGGCATTTTCGACGTTTCTGATCTCGATCAGGGCTTGTTTGACATATGTATTTCTATCTGAGGTTACCTTTGATGTTGACATTTTGTTGAAGCGGCAAGATTTTTCCTTCTTTACCAGAGTCGTTCAATGCGGATGTCTTACAGTTTCCTTGGATTCGTTATCTTTTGAAAGCTAGACACCATTTCGTTAAGAAAGCGGAAGCAATGCTGATATCCGCTGTACTCTGCACTTAGCAGTGAACTTGACAGCAGGAAGGCTCGCCACATTGCCCTTGGCAAGGGACCGAGTTTACGGTCATAGCAACTTATCAAGTAACTGGAAAAAGCCAGCATCCAGGACGATAAGGATGACCTTGTGGGAAGTATTTCTATAGACGACAAGATAATGTGTGGCTTCAACAAGTGTCGCCCACTTAAATGTCATTATTTTGGATTGTGTCGTGCCTACTGCTTTATTGGAGAACAATGTAAAGTACCTACTCGACTTCTTAGAAATCGTGTAAAGTGTTTTATTGTTTTGTGTTTACCCTCGCCTGAGCCATCCGCTATCAGCATTGCATTCGACTGAAACTTCAATTGTGCGGTACGTATCCTCAATCGCTCTTGGAACGACACTCTGTGGGGCTCGCACCTAATGCTTATCACGCCCGTAAACAATTACTCATGCCCATAGCCGCCAGCTGCTATTATATCACACCTACTCGTACTCGTAGCGAGTTCGCTAACCGCATGATTTCAAAAAGTAAGCTAATAACTACCGTTTCACGTGCTGTCAATTAAGCCACCTCTCTCTTCCGTTTCAACGGAACTCTACTTATCAGTTTGTCATTTGGACAACTGCTGTACGTGCCTATATTGTCACACCCCGGGCGGAGGCAAGGGTATACTTGTATCTAGATACATCGGTTGCTGCCGGTAGGCGCAACCCAACATTTCACGTGAACTCTATCGATTTCGTTTGAATTTTTTGACGCGAAAATCAAATTAAGAGCCAGTCTCCGGTGCCTGGATCACCACATGAATACAGCGGTTTCTTGTTCACACGAGTTTGTGTGTCTAAATGTGTGGCGTAACCAGGTACGAGCCGGCTTCTTGGAAAAATTAAATTAATATTACACCCTTCCCTTGGTGTTTGCGCCCCGAGGAGGTGATAAAAGCAAACAATTCACGGGAATTTCGCCGTAGAAATTTACAGCGAAAAGCGAGTGTGTGCGGATGCAGAATTCCGTGTGAGGAGGACAACACACATTACCTGGAGGAAAACCGGGGAGACTGGCAGAGCCCCGACACACAAATAAGGGTCCCGTCGGAAATTTGATAGTTTCGCTGGGTTTTGTGTCGAACAGCGAAGGATTGCATTTCAATTTTGCCGCCCGATGCGACGAGCATGGTGTGAGCTGGGAGGTGTACTCCCGCAGGATATTAAATTCCAAGTGCAGTGGAATTGTGGTGGGAAAACAAACTACCCACCTAGCGTACATCCGTCAAGCTGGTTCTCGCTCTGTTGACACTAGGTGGGTGATATGAGATCTAGAGATTGCTGTAGGAAGGATAGGTGTCATTGCTGACGGCTGTTGGTGAAAACATACAAAAAAAATCCGATGATGATGACAACTTTGGCGAAATTCTTTTGCCAAGAGGGCGGAACTCTTTGTGGGTGATTGATTGATTCCATCAGTCCTCATTATTATGGGAATAAGGTTACATTTGCGATTCTGGTTAACAACGACTTGTTGGCAACTTTGATTTTAATTGGACTTAAAGTCGATCATAATTTTGAGTCCAAAATGAAGGTTTTTTCTTTGAGTTCTTTAAAATTTTCCAAAGTGTGTTGACTTCTCAAAAGAGCGCTCGTTTTCTGTCCCGCGAAACACATCGTAGACCGCCATTTGCAATTGAACTGTCAGAAATGGAAGAGTCTCCATGAAACTGACATTGACTACAATGGCAGTCATTTGTAAAATTGTGTTCAAAAGGACTTGAACTAAGTATTGGTGCTAAATGTCTTTGGACTCGAGTCTCAAAAATTTGTTCAATGATTCATGACGGTGTTTCAATCTCGCTGCAGCCAGATTGAGGTTTTTCTTCTACCCGCAGGCTGTCAATCGAAGGCTAATTGACTAATTGACATAGGTGTCAGCAATTGAAAATGAGTCTGCATCAAACTCGTCAAACTCTTAGCCGAGTAAGTTGATCAGATACTCACCTTTTAGAGAAGAATGACGTAGACTACCTAACTCCCAACTTAATTCGACAGATTGCTTTGGTGTGTGAATTTTAGTTCAGTTTAGAGGGCACTTATTCTAGTTCCAATCTGTTTACTGAACCAGCTCTTTTGGTTCACTGCTGAGGAGAGTCTCACTCATATCTCTACGAATTCATTGTGAATAGCAAACTTTTGTGCTTGGAACTAGTTCCCTCCGTCATTTTAAGCCTCCAAGAACTATTCCACAATCGGATTGAAGAATGATTTATAGAGGCCGCTCGAAGGACCTATCACAACCTCTGTAGTTTGTTGAACTTAAGCAGTGCCAACTGGTTGTTCATTTGGCATGACAGGCAGTGGAGTTCATTGTCTTTCCTTTGTATCCAGAGCTCCATGAATATAAATTGAACCAGGAACCGTAGTCCATCGTATTAACCACTTGAGCTGGTATTTGAAAATCCAAGGTAAGGTTAGATTTTAGCAGTTCGGTCCTGTTTTAGTCTTAAGCGATGTGTTTATGGGTTTGATACCATTAACAGCCCCCTAGTTCCCCATGTAAACATTAACAGGCGTATCAGGGAGGAGGACAGTTCTCAGAAAGATTGTGTGAATTTACGTGAACCATCGGTCTTGTTAGCCAACCAGTGTACAGCTCTAAGCTACACCACTCTGTACATTGACTTATTGTCGGGACTACATCCATACTTTTGCCCACACGTTCCTTGTTTGTCCTGTGTTAATCGAATATCCTTGTTTACTAATCTTTTCATTGTTAGTGTTTAATCCTTTATGTTGTCACTTCAGAAACTGTCAACTCTTCTAAACAACTTGTTGAAAACATTTTATTGACCATGAAAACATTGTCATCACGGGATTAACTTTACCCTCCCAGCATATCTTTTTGATATCCTGTCCAATGAATACATGCCATCCTCATCGACTTGCTGAATCCGGTGACAGCTCTATGATCATGGTGACAGAATAAACCCAACACGTCACGACATACAAGGTCTCATATGACTTTATAGGTTTTCTGATATCTCAGGTATCCTTTACATCAAAGTTCACCGTTAGTTTCAAAGTTGTTTTTTTTTTTTAATTTTTTGTTGTCCCTACTCGGTGTGCAACATGGGTGTTGCATTTCACGAACAACCCTTCTGCAGTGAAACTGCCCTCCAGGACAGGGATGTGTGTTCGTTCAGCGACAACAACCGATGGCAGTACATAATGCGAGTATTTTATGAATTGAAACTCCTGTTCACCTGTTCGTGCTATACGTACATACTTTGTAATTGGATACCAAAGCCGTTATGGGATACGTTCGAAAGCCGATGGAATTTCATCCATTTGCCAGCAAGGGTTGCGAGGAAGCAACACTGAATTCGAATGAGATGCCGTGTCACTGGATGTTATCATTGTGAGTTTCCTCGTTGAAGGCTCATTATTATCGGAAAAGAGGTGAACTAGGTTGAATTCCAAATGGTTTCTGGCTAACACGTATGTATGGTTGTCATCAATGGAGTGACGTTTCATCTGTCAGTTGACATTGTTGGCACATTCATAAGTGAATGTCAGAAATTACTACTGCGACCATATTTCTGCGAATATTGTCGATGTGACTCCGTAGTCAAATGTAGTTTCCACTGCTTTCTCTACACACCCTTCCTATTCCCTGTTATTGTGAATCAAAGTCCCCTTTTCCGGGAAACTCTGATGATCTAACAAACAGACAGACAGAGCACCTTGTCTCATACCAGATAATCCACGGACCAGCATCAAATTAACTCAGCACCTGTCAATCGATAAAACTCTACACTTGATTGAATTCAACTGCCAATTTAATTCACAAACAACAAACTGAATCAGTCCAGTGAAGCGTACATTTTCACTCTTTTAATCGACAACCCTACAGCGCTGCAGTCTTACATAAACCTACCTATTCTCTCAGTTCGGCGGTGGATTTTCAGAATCCAATTTCAATTCAATTCCACTCTTCCGCATAGCGCATGCATCATCCTTGAACTCGTCACGTCACTGTTTTGTTTTTTTTTCGTTTGCTTTGGATTGAATAATTCAAGGAAACCTTTGACACACAGTCTATGTGTGTGTACATCGAATGGATAACTCGTTTTCCTATTTCTTGTCAGTTGAACCGGAAAAACAAATACATATCCTATTGCCTTGCCAATGTTCCTGGAAACATTGTGCTTTCCCCATAATCATTATAAAATCAAAGGACTGACCTAGAAAGGCAAAAAAAACTGCTATTTTCATTCCAGGAAGTGAATTGAAAGGATAATGTTTTCCACAGAAAACTATACTTACGGATTCGTGTACAATATTTCATCATCGACCAGACGTAGTGATGCGAAAAATGAAACCCACAGAGGTTGACAGTGACAGTCACAGTGACAGAAGTGTCACCTGTCATAGGTTTCCATGAAAAGTGCAGTTGCACCTTAAAGCAATTTTCTTCTCGGCTAAGCTAATTGCTGTTTTGAGATGCGCTCAGGAGATTAGAAACAAACTTACCGTGAAATGATGATGACAAGTTATTAAGTCATCACTGTGAGATGGTCATAGTTGTGTGATCATCGTGCGGTCGGCGGTAATTGATCGTGATGAAAGCTTATACTGGAGACGCATAATTCTGGAAACGATAATGCTTCATAATCCGATTCGGCGAAGAAGCCACTTAGGAATGACGTCTGTCGTTCTATGACGACATTGTGATTCAACGGCGGCGTTAGCGTCATTTACATCTTTGAAGTATGTCACGTGAAATGTTTGTATTCAGTATTTTAGCCTCGAACGAACTAGTCATTGTTCTAATTCCATGGTATTCGGCCTATTAATAGGTTTTTATGTCCTGTCACTTCCTGTCATTAAATCTACGCTGCCACTAAGTACGACAATGTGAACAAGGCCTTGTAGCATTGCACTAGCTCAATAGTTTGGCATCTCTTTTGGATGCTAAGAGCTCCATAAAGTTTTCGCTGTCTGCCACAAATTTTATATCTACTCTTGGTTAAGACAGGTTCTAAATATTGGTCCAGAGGGGCCTGTCATAGCTAGGTACTGAGCTTAGCATCAGAGTCTGATTGGCTTGAATGACACCTTGACTATTGTCACAAAGGGGTTGTTCGTACTTTCCTCTGTCGTTTATGACATTTTACTTAAGCATTCACTTCAAAACCGAGGCTGGGACTACCCTCTTAAGTACCCTCTTGTTTTATTAAACCAAGACGTTTGCGTCTCCATATAATGTATAAGAAGTATAAGTACATTATTACTTCTGAGGAGCAATTCCAATTCTAAAAATTTGGTTCCTACTCTTGGAACAGTAGGTTCTATTCTAAGACAGGATCAATGTTTTTTCTTGACAGTTTTACATTTCCTGAGCGTTTGACGAACATGCGAGGGTATTACTCCGATGAAAATGTGTTTGAGCCAATATTTGCACTCCGAAACCGGTATGAAACAGTAAACTCGTGTGCAGAATATAACCCCCACGACATGAACGATTGTTAGAAGCTAGGCTTTGGTCCCAAAGTCTTTTCAAACTTGGCCGTAGTCACCATTGAACTATTGTCAAATCCTCTAATTCACGTTACTGTTTGCTTAAGATTGCAATGTATAGAATTTTTGTTTTTTAATCTTCTTCCAGGATTGACGAACCTACTTTAAGAATAAGGACCATCGGATTTGAATTTACTCAGCGTTGGACTAGGATTGACTCATCATATCGAACGATTCCAACGATTCGCAGACAGTTTACTTCAAAAAATGGTCAGAGTGAGTACAATTTGCATTCATTGCGAAAGATTCTTGTGATTACGAAGAAAACAGTTTGGCACTTGTGAACCTTTTAAACTTCCATAGACTCGAAACCTCTCCTTAAGATATAATGGCCCAGATCTAGGGTTTTGGCTTCTACTATCATCTAGTCGATTCATCTTCTTCTCTGAAGGATGATTTCGGTGGCAGTGTCTGGAGTAGAGTTTCCTCTTTAGGACATATAAAAGGATTTTGTCTCTATGAAGTCACGCCCATTTTTGTAAGCAAATGTCTCAACAAAGGCCTTTGTTTCAAAATGTATGAAAAATCGGTTCAACCTAGGTCCTAGGAAAGGATTAGTTTGTTGTTCTTGACTGTAAAATTGGCTGCAGCTAGTCTGGTTTCCTCAGAAATCTATTCAACGAAGGTGTCATGGCTCTCTGTCCATTCAGTGTCAGTCATCAATGGCTAAGCCTTTAAGTATCTTTATTTCTTGTATTCAAGTCTCTGTCCTGACCCTGACTCCCTTACATAGGTCCTTACTTTCTAGAAGCGTTACAGTTCGTGATAAATCTGGGCCTCAACCAATAAGGGTCCCCAGTTGGACTAAGTCCCGTTGAGGCCTCCTTTTAGCTATCCGCAGCTCTTACTACTACTTTGGCTCTGTTGGTGAGATTCCAAAAATCTGTGGTCCGGACCGTTGTTCTCCTTTTGCTCTACATGTCCTAGACGACTAGATGTCATTGTACATCGCATACATATAGTTTCCTGCAAAGCCCATCAACGCTATGGGATCGCTAAATGGAACCAAGTATCTTACTAAATATTGTTATCTCCGATCCACATCCACTCTGTAGAATTCATGCATAAAGTAGGACCCCTCAGTTATTCGAAATAAGGCTTTACTCCTTCATCTCCTTCTCACCCCAAACAACAGCGATTGCCAAGAATGATGGTTCTGATGTTGAGTCAAGATAGAGCTTAAAACCTCAAAGTTATAGCTGTCGTCGAAGCGATTTTGTTCGTCCCTTCTTGTTGACAGCGTATACTTGGTCGTGTCCTCGTTTAATCTATTTTGACAGCTTCGGATCTAGCTTCAATTCTACCAAACGCAGCGATGACATGACATCTGTCATTAGTACGCTAGAGCTGCATAGACTTTTGAAAGATTGGCTTGTGAGTTTCGCATAATTTTTTCAAGAATCAAGTCACATGGCACCCGTCCCTTGACTTGATGCAACAGCGAATGTTGTCCATCACCATTCTTTACAAACCGACGAGTTGGATTGACATGGGACTGTGTAGCTACTCGCAGCTACTCGCAGCCTTAAAATCAATGAACTTCTTGAGGTATCCCTGAGATCTCCCGAAGTCAAATCACATTGATAGGATCAGATCCTTCACGAAGGTTGTCAGGGCTTGGCCCAGTATGGTGGAAATCCTTTCTCGTAGACCAAGCTCTTAGAACTCACCTTTCCCAAGTACACATTCAATGTTCAGTTCTCAAAATGTTGGTTTTACGTTGGTAGCACTGCTCTACCGTCACTTTGAGTTTCCAATTGTTGGTAAATGAGAGACGAATGCTCCATCACAGCTGTGTAACATCTCATCAAAGAACTCCTTCCCAGAATAACCTTTCCTCATTACAATACAAGTAACCCTTTCTGCTGGTTACTCCACCAAGGACATGGCAACGAGAGATGCTCTCTGTCAGTTTAAATCAACCAACCAACCAACCAACCCTCCCTCTTTCGTTTCTCCGAACTGCTGTAATGAGTTTGGTTTCCACATCCCGGTTGCGTTCATAATTTCGTCACTTTCCCCTCACCTTTCTGGAGATTCTAATTAGGAACTAATTAGTTTTGGAGCACCACCATGGGCCCGTTCCTTGAAATTAATCTTCCAACGGAAGAGACTCCACGTCCATTATATTTTAAGTGCCAACGGCGAGTGATACCTTCTGTTTTTTTTTTATTTCGTTTTTGGCAGACGAGCAAAAAAATTGCCACAATATCTCTGATCGTAGTGTCAGTCAAATGGAAAAGACACTTCTAGGAAGCCGTAACGATGAATCTGCGAGATATCGTGGTTATATGGGCCTCTGGGTTCTACGAAACGCAATCAGGCGAGCCTCGTGCGCACATTAAAACTCCGAATCTAGGTTAATTGCTTTGTGTAACTGGAAATTCTTGGGATGACCTTTATGGGTGGTTTTATTCTGGTGGACCGGACGGTTGCTGTGCAACCGACAGGAAGGTGCGTCAGGCGTGAAGCTACTTGGTCGTGGGAGTGGGCTCAAATTCTCATTAAGTACACCGAGGGGTTTTAATTATGTGCATGCAGGTGACTTGAAAGTGTGTCTGCTTACAGGGGGAAGTACCTTTAGTCGATTTGTGTCGAGCAATGAAAATGTTAAATTTTCCAGAAGTGTGTGCAGTTTATGGTTATGTTCGGGGGAATGCGGTGCTGACCCTAGTCTCAGTCAGTTGATTGTGCAGCTATGGGGGAATTACTTGAGAGATTTTACTCTGTCAGCACTGCTAACGTGACTGGGCATGAGGGGTTGCTAAATTATTTCTAGGAACACTGTAGTCTTAGTTGGAACGCTGAAAGTTGTCATATAATGGTTTCGATCTTCAAAGCACTTAGCTGGAAGACCTTATTCGGGTTCCTATGATGTGTGATTCAATGAGTGCTATGGATTCGCAGAATGAAAGTCATTTGAAGTCGTGAATGTGACTTACGCCTCAGCTGGGAAGGAGAATTTATGTCATGTTCTTGGGATGGGAAACGACCTTAGGGTATAGGAAGGTGTTCTGTGTTATAGTAGTCATCTTTTTATATAGGCTTTCAACAACCTTATGGGGGATAGAATCATCTAAGGCTCATAGTTGTCTTCTATCTCATCAAGCATTTTTAACAGTCTACTGACTAAGTCTGTCCTACTAAAGACACGGTCCTTGGAAGTCCATAAGTGGACCCAATTCTGTTGGTCTAAGTGAGCAGCGCGTTCCCTTGTGGTGAGGCACCCATTAACCTAATCTTGGAGGTCGTGCATATTAGGTTACACAGTAGCTGAATCCTTCGGGAGACATTGTTTGGTTTCCTTGACCTGCTGAATCAATTGTTAACAGCTTCTACTACCCAATGACTTGTAGAAGTCTACCAGTTTGACGACCTGTTCTATTACGATCTGAGTGCCTTCTTCGTCGAGGTCTTATTCTATTGCGTTGTCCCTCCGGGTTGGATTCGAAGATTCTACCAGCCGGACTAAGCATTTGTGTCCATCCACCCTACATATTCTAGCCATCTTATGCGTAACTTTTTGACTAAGTCAAAGCCAAAGATCAAGGTTTTGTACAGAATCTCTTTAGTTGTTCGGGATAGGGCTCTTCCACCCAATTTCTAGGCCAAAGAAACAGCGATTGGCTAGAGTTTAATTTCTGCTGTCAGAATTTACAAAAGAACATCGAACATGTAGCTGTCGATTGTAACCTTATGTCACGACATTGACAGCATATACTTGGTTTTCCCTTAATTTATCACCAAATCCATTTTTTTCAACTTCTGTCACAATGCATACTAGTAAGCCAATGACAGTCTGCTTTGCTCTGTCAGTACTGTCAATATCGTCGGTATACGCTAGTAGTTGAAAAGACTTTTGAAAGATTATGGTTCTAGTGAGCTTCGCACAATCTTTTCAAGAACAATGTTGAACAAATCACATGACAGGGCCTTGTCACTCTGTCTAAGTCATTTTTTGACATCAAAGGTGATCTCATTACCGACCTTCATGCAGCAGAGAGCGTTCTCCATCGTCATCCTGCATAGGTGAACGAGTTTGACAGGGCTGTCAAAGCTAAGCTTGGTTCTACAGATGCTGTCAGTCTAGTTCAGTCAAATCGAGCTACTGATCTCCCATGCCATCTCTTGTTGTCAAAATGTGACCTGAGAACATAATCTTTGGATTATTTTGTTCACAGTGTTGACGAGCTCACATCTTCTCCAAATCTCACTCTTCTATTTGATTTTCTAAGAGGGTTCGTCTTCTTTCACTAGTTTCGCACTAAAGAGTGACTCTGCACCGACTTTCTTCTGTCAAGATGTGAAAATTTTTACTGTCAACGAATCCATCCTAAGGATAATTTGCCTGAAAAGCCAGTATAATGTTCTAACAGCCATTCATGGTTAAAACTGTCAATATGTCCACTTCACAGATGTCAAAGATGACATCCAGCAAAGGTAGCGTTCAGAAATGATACCACCTGTGTTGCACTGTCATGGAAGACTTTGCAAAATGTAATATCTGCCAACTGCCCTCCATGAAATTAACCACACCTCTGCTGTGGTTGACAATAATATTTGCTGAAACGCCGCAGCTCCGCTTGATATTAATTAATTAAAACCCATCAAACACAACATCAATTACCATTCAGTTGACCTAATAAATATTCATGCTTTGAAATCCGTTTGGGGCGCTTTAAGCGCATATCCCGCCCGTACCTGCACTTGTGCGGCTTTATCGCTCGACCGGCAAATAATTATCCTTAACAATATCAACCGCATTTCAGAATTAATTGCACATCATGCATCCACCTAGGCGTAATTAGCCGAAATGTTCAACTCACAGCGCGCAGTGTAAACAATTCCTCGAAATGCCACACGCACTCCGAACGTATTTCACGCTACTAATTCAATATTTATCGCATTTCCATGATAATTGAATTATTATCATCGGGACCGTAAAACTGAATTTCCCCATCACAACACAAAAGCCAAGTTAAGCAACAAACGGCAATTAAAAACTGACTACATGTCCAAATCCACGACTGCGACTGGTTTGGTGAAAGCCACGTGCAGCTGCATTAAATTATCGACGACAAACGACGGTAATCATAATTAGATACATCAGCGCTGGTATGCCGCAGCACGGCGCAAAGCTTAAAACCAGAAACTCTGTGGAAATCGTTCGATTAATCTGCGGCACTGGCCTGGGAAAACTTTGTCCCAGAAATCGAAAGGTTTCGTGAGTGTGTGTCTCTGAGGAGTCACGACTTGATCGCGCGCCCTGAACCGGCGCGCGAGCTTAAGTCAAACAAAAGATGTTAACGAGGCTCTTTTCGGGCACATAAGTCGGCTTAGCTTTTGCCACTCCCCCCGATCGGGGGTATCTGTGTGTCGATTGATCGCCTGTATCTCTAGGCATCGGTATGGTGCAATTCTGAATGCCATGGGAAAATAACTCACCCAATTCACACGGCGAGTTGGTAAACTAGTGAAACGCGGGCCCGTAATGCCAACGATCATCATCTCATTATCGCTGCGAGGGAAATTATCATGTATTCAGGTTCTTTTATCGTGTTTTATGGTCGATTAGCGCGGCTTGGAACATGGAAACTTACTAAGCTGACGCCCACGAGGGAGGCTTGAACTTGGGATGTGTGATTTGGTTTTGCATTCGAAATGAGAGAAGGGTAGCACACGCTGGTGGGTTGCGTTTGACACCTGCGATTTGTCTCGATGGAGCGTGTGAAAATTCACGAAAAGATTTTGGGAACGATTGTCGTTTAGAAAATGGCTTACGGAGGAGGAGGAGGGCGACTCTTCTATCTGTGAAGCAACAGGGGGTCACAAACAATCAAATAAACGAAAGGGTTTCCACACACGTTTGTTGAGAAAGTACTCAAAGAGGTTCACACGAACTCGAAGGGAATAATGTGTGGATCTTGCTTTATGGCTAAAACAACTTTGGAGGCTTGTAGATGGGCCAGAGATCGAACGAAGAATAACACTCACCAGTGATGCTTGATTTTTGATCATAAAATGCGATCGTTTTTGTTTTGACAGTGCGATCATTGTACGGAGAGCTTGCAAAGTGTGATCATCAAGTTTGACCATCAAAAGTGTGATCTTAGAGGGTCACCTTAGAGGAGTCTACTCTTTAAGGAAGTGCGAGTTCTTCGTTGATTAAGGATCGTGAAGGTTAAGGCCCTAGTTCTCTCGAAACAGTAGCAAATGGAGAACTTAGGCACTGAATTTTAAAAGACAGACTTGTAGACACCTCTTAATCTGGCCGTTTATGTCTTTAGACTCCTTTAGGTAGGTAGGCTTAAGGGGTGACTGCATCCAAAGAAGAACAGTCTCATTCGGATCTCAACGGATTCGAAGAAGAATTAGTACATCAGATTGGTTCATGCCTGTGGAGGCCTTCCTGATTTAAGGTAGTTTAGATGGTATGTTGGATATGTAGTTCGTTGAAAGATACATATCTATGAAATCTTGGGCATTCGCAGATGAAGTTCAATGTGTCTTTCTCTATTTCTGTGTTGCTGCACCCTCTGAATAGGACTATGCTGCTGATTCCCATTCTTCTGAGAGGGGTTCCCTATGGGTTATTGTCTGTAAGCAGACCAATGAGTGATAAGAGATTTCTGATCCTGGAAACTCGCCGCGAACACGGCACGAGGAGAGTGCACTCCACCTACCATAAGCCATGTTGCGAAAGGCCGAGGAGATTTTGGAACTGAAGAGCCTAATAGGTGGTTGGACCGAGTGGTGATCTATTGGGATGTCGTTTGATTCCAAGCGTCTTGTAGCTAGCTTATCGGAATTCAGCACATCGTAACGCTTAAGCTACGGGATTTGAGCTCCTCTTTACATCTGCTTACCAGTTTTAAGTTTTGAATTATGGCATGTTATATTTAGAAGTCAGAAACCAACGGATGAACCAAGTTTTGTGGTTATTCTAAGCCGAGTACGACTTCAGAACGCTGAAGATTTTAAAGGGTTTTCTGCATTTCACCGATGTTTTGACGTAGAATTGCTGACAGTACTGATGCTTTCTACTCTTAGATCAGACTTGTTGCATGACATAAGAGCTTTAAAAAAGCCTCGCTTACTGTCTCCTTGTCGCAAGCTCTAATCGTTTTATTGGGACTTTTTTCGTCGAACTGTACTGTGAACAGGCACTTGGCGTTTTGAGATATTATCCGGAAAGATTCTAACGTGGAAGCGATGCTTAGTGGGTCTTTAAGGTACTTCGTCAAGACACTTGTGTTACTTACTGCTAATACTTACCTACTTGAGCTAATACTCGTACTTACCTCTTTCATAAAATAGGCTCCTGCAGAGCCCAAGTTGTAGCTCGTTGCAACCATTTATTAAAGAAATGAAAGGAACCTAAGCTATCTCGTTTTCGAAGAATTGAATTTCAAAATTTTTAGGAACCATTAACCATCCCTAGATGACGCTCAAAAGGTTGTCCCCAAGTAACTATAGACACAGTCCGAGCTTCATAGACATCGGTAGAGGAGAAATGAAAGTAAAAGAGGTGCGAAAACCAATTCAGTATTGTCATTCACAATCCCGATTGACGTTTTAGTTCCACGAACTGACATTTAAGCCAACTCCCCGAACTAAGCCCGTCAAAAGCATTTACCTTCACAAACTGACAGCAATTTTTCGCATCCAAAGCCTTGTCTACATTTCGAGCACACCTCGCAGGCAAGAGATTACATTTGATTCCGAAAAACCGTGTCTAATTACCGTCACCATTCCAATGGGCATTAAAATGCCTCTCCACACGTTCAAGTTTGTTTTCAACTTTTGTCCGCAACTAATCCGTCGTTTCCTTCTCATCTTACCAAAGCCTGCCTCGGTAATCCCACTTTGCCATTTCTCCGGAATCAAAGGAGAGAACACAAACAGCAATAAAAAAGAGTTAACAAAACACAAAAACAAAAAAAAAAACAGAGAACTTCATCCCGATCTCAAGTGCACACACGATTGCTTCTCGGGGTACGTTCCTTGATTTTGACATGATTAAGTGTGCCCCGGAATTGCACTTGAACGGGACGGAGTACATACACTACTCGTAAGAACATCATCTCATCAGTTAATCCGACATATGTAATGCAAGCGGCTTAAAACTTCCCGAGAATCCGGGCGATTGACATAAATAATACTCTCAAGTAGGGTGTTCCTATTTCGTTCGGTTGTTCGTTCGTTCGTATCCCCCTGCTGGAGCTGGAGAGGTACGATGACGATGAAGTGGCCCGAGGGTGAAGTGGGATTTAATTTCAATTTTCTCCACAATTTTCCGCTCCGCTCCGTTCAGCAGCAGCGCCTAGTGCTTGTAGGTACATCGCATTTTAAAGATTGCTTGGTTGTTGTTGTTGTTTTCTTTTCTGTGTCCGTACCATTGGGTGTCTGGCGCTGACATTAGGGGGAGAAATTGTCAGAGCAGCTAGAGGTTAAGGTGGTGATGAGACTGAGATTCTAATTGAATTTGATTTTGTTCACACGGCGGCGAGAGGACGACGACAAGGGGTGGAGCAGCAATTCATCTGTGGTGCGGTTGGTGTTGCTGGTGACGCGCAATGGCACAGCTGTCAGTAAAAGTCAGTGATGGATGGGAACATGAATTGAAGGCTGCGATAATGCTTGAAGTTAAGCTTTTTAATCGGATTTTGAATGACAGTTGAAAGGATGTGGTAATTTGCATCTCATAACAGGGGAAGGTTGCGTGAATTCATTTCACTTGGCGATGCTTTTGATTACACATCTCTCGTGCGTATGATGATTCCGAAAATCAGTAGCATTGACTGCTGATATTGAAACCATTTCCATCACTCCTTGTGTGACCCGAATTTTCAGTTTCACAGTCCCTTTCCTTGCGTGCTTAGCGAACAATTAGATTACATACTTCAAACGTCAACTCTATTACCTCGAAACCCACTGAGGCCACTCGTCGTACTTTCACTAGCCGGCGACCTCCATCGCCAAATTTAATTGCAAATTATCGTGCCATTCTGGCAGTGTATGCTCAAATTCTCTGGAAATAGTGAAAAAAAAAGAAACTTTCACTAGCTGTCAATAATTAAATCAACGAAAATGATGATGCATTACCGCTACACACGTAGCTTCGCAATCCTAGCAGCCACTTCATTAGCATAAGCCAAACGAAGCCCAGGCCAAAAAACTTTTGCAATTTTAATAATTACCCCCTCCCCCCCTTCCGTGTTTTGCTTTTAGTTTACTTTCATTGGAATCTACTGTACGCGTTTGTACTATTTTTTGTTTATTTACTCGTTTTTGACGCACAAGTGTTCGGCGAAACAGAGAGAAAAAAAGTTGAAAAGTTAACTTCAGCAGAAGTTTTGCGTGATGTTTGTCGTAACCTTGTTTTGATTGCTTCGGGGAATCAAGCTTGTGATCTCGTTTAAGGATGTTCATAAGTAGTTCGTGTGAAATATGCAAATTTTTTATTATATTTGCTTGTAGCCTAGAAAGTTTGGGAATGATAAACTTTTTACGAGCCAAGTGAGTTTGTTTTATTAGTTTGCACAAAGATTGATGTGGATTAGGGTGGGGCTTGCTGGGAGATTCAAATGTTTTGCTTAAGATTAACTCCAACGAGACAGTCACCAAATATTTTGACTCCTTATCCATGCTATGGCTCCTCTGCAAGTCGTGTAGTCTGGTCATCCAAAACGAGAAACATTGTTATTTCAGTCAATAGCTGCTGCTCACAGTAAGACCAAATAAAACTGATAAAAACGAAAGCAGAAATGTATCCAAGAATACAAGCTTTCCCATGCAAACTCTTGATTCGTACTGTACAAGCAAATCGTTGAATAGATACATCAAAGGCAACAACCAACTGAAAACCATACAAATGTGGAACGTTTTACTACATGTGCTGTAGATGGGCCGACAGCCATGGCACAAGTTTTATGAAATAAACGTTTTTCGTGGTCGACAGTGAAATTTTTTCCTTAAATTTCTTTATTCAGTAGATTAGGTTTCCTTACGTTTGACAGATAACGCCATGTCTCCACTAAAAACTCCTAGATCTAGCGAAATGAGATTAAGATTTAAGTTAGTTGTCTCCATCGAGAGTAAGAATTTATATGACGTTTGCCATCGAATTTGTTTGACAGGCATAACTGGTAATATTTTTATATTTTTTAGAAGTCTATGGGTTTTGTATTGATGTTTTGGTTGAAGATAGGGAAAGACCACCAGGATTCTTATGGAAAATTAAATAAAACTGAGCTGACATACAAGTGAATTGTTGGAATTGTGTCGCAAAAGGTTTTAATTTGAATTTATTATGAATCTCGTATTTAGATGCAATTTATAGACGTCCAGTCATTTGGGGAATTCTCGGGATATAGTGAAGACTTAGGTGGACTTAGCTAAATCCCCAATTTTGTTTTGGTAGAGACATAGCATGACTACCTAGAAAAGCTACTACCTACCGCACTAGTTCAATCGCAAAATTAATCACGTTTACCTTGTTTGAATTTTTATAAAAGGCTAACGTGCCTTCATATGCGTCAATGCTCAACGAACAAACCTCTACAGCTCGCCCAGTCCTTAGCTAACTACGTGCTGGTGCACATTCCAAGCTAGTCCTAATTTTCTAGCATTCATTTAGGAACTTGGCTACTATTTAAGTATCTTCTTGAGGTATGAGAACATCCCAAGTGAAGTGCAGGGATAAACCCGGACCAAAGACACTTCCTTGCGGAAGATTAAGTGATATCAGGGTGTCTCCTGTTTTTCTGTTCAGATTTTTGGTGACTGCCTGATGGAGGTTGATCCAGTTAGATCAGATTTGTGTGTCCTGTCACCCATTTTTGGTTGGGGCATTTGAAACTCTCCGTTCTCTCTATCGTTTGACCAGCAGTACTTACTTGGGCTGATGAATAAGTTCTGAATCTAGTGAGTTTCCACATCTGCTGTCATTTGCTAGAAAGCAGAGTAGAGTCGGCCATGTTGGCTCAGTGGTAAGTGCGTTGAACAGTGATCAGAATGTGACGAGATGTTGGGGCCTACTGAGGTGATAGGGTTTTCAAGTTCGACGTGACATTTTTGGTTCAATCTCCTGGCTTGTCCGCTACAGTTCACAGGTTGGAAGCCTTGATTGGTACTCTTGCCCGGTACTTTAACCCCTATACCCTACCGAAGCACTGTATCATCTGGTTTCATTACTTTGTTGTAATCAAGGGTCTGGGTGATTTCTATACTGACATTGTAAGGGAGCAGCAAAAATTCCTTTTTGTCATTCTGTGTAAATGGTACTTTAGCGGTGACGAGCTCAGACATTTCTTCTTATAATTCGTCTGATTAATCTAAATTTTCAGAAATTTTCTCCAAGATCTGCTGTTTGGTGTTTGAAAATCTTTTCCATGATAGACTTTTGCAGTTTAAGACAGCACCAATGTGGATTTATCATGATTTAGACCCACACAGTTGGTGCATGTTAGAAAAAACATAGTTTGCGGAGGAGTTAGTGCAGACTCCTAATCAATGGACTAATGCTGTGTGAATTTTAGTGACATTCTTACTTACTTATCTTACTTAGGCGGAGCTACAGAGAGCTGCCTTTAGCTGATTGCGGCAAGTTGTAACGCGATTGATGGACATCCACGCCCACTTTTTTTTCGAAATATGTACATGACAATGGCATGTATGTATGTACGTTCATTTATCGCGATATTCTCAAAATAAGAACTATATAAGGCCTACTATTTGCTTTGCGTCAAACGTTTGTGTCAAAGTCATGTTTGTGTAAAAGGTAGAAAAGACTCGTAGGCAGCGATCACTGACGTATGAAAGTTGTTTTCCAAATTTTCTGCGTAAGAGCTGTGGATGGAATTTTCTAAACTAAAATTACACTCATAAGGATCAGCAGGGTCACTCGTGAACTGCTTCCGAGATTGAAGATTGACGTATCTGTCAAGATATGCATTCCTTTTAAATACTTCAAGGTTATCGTGATTACTGACGCGCAACCTACTCATACAACCGATTGTAGCGACTCATTCAATCAATACACATCCATGCCTTACCCCCAAATTGCGTAGATAATTAAGTAATCCCACGGAAAATATGTACATATTTACGTAAACAACTTTGTTATCGTCTTGAAATTGCGCTGAAACTCGCGTGTGGTAAATGGCTTGTTTGCACACGATTTCAGTGATAACAAATGAAAATAACAACAAACATGAATGAAGAACGTAGTATGTTGTTAATCTGTAAACGAATTCCAGGGAAGCCTCATAAAATGCTGTGATTCATTTGTAATTCAGTTTGACAGTGTACGGTGACAGAATCTGACGGTATTCCTTAAAATATCTGACAGCTCTTGCAGTTCTTGAAGAATACCAATACAGATCGGATGAGTGAATGAATGACAGTTGCATGGCAATCTAACGTGGATCATTCGAGTTCTAGTTTCGAGAGAAATTTCTAATTTTCTACGAAAATCAGCCGATCAACTCGCTTTTGGCACTTACCCATCCGATGGGGTGACCATAAGATACACGTCACCGCAGCCGGAATTGTTCTCATTCTATTTTTAATTGATACCACGTCTGTGGGCGATTAAACATTAATTCGAGTAACGAACCCGCCGGTAATTTTGAAAAAAATGTATTTATACTTGTGTTCGCCATAAAACGAGGAGAAGGTCAATATTCTGCAATCGCGTACCGACTGAAAAACATGCCACTGTTCGAAACATTGATTCGTCAATGGTGGTGACAAGTACGTTTTCTAAAAAAGCAAAAATTAGTACCGCTGTGCTAAATATAAGTCTGACATGAATACTAAGCATACCGATTAGCACTTGACTGTCGTTGTTGTTTGGCAAATGAAACAGCAGATCTCGCCGGGTGGCGTTTTGTATGGCTACCGTCTGACTCACGAAAACAACACATCGTACGATGGTTGTTGTTTTTTTTTTTTCGAATTCAAGTGGTTCTCTCTGTGGGTTGGTAGTGTACCAAAATTTTTGCGTAAACAACCAGCGTGGTCGTCATATTACGCATTAGTTGCACTGACACACCTTCCTTTTTTGCACAAACCAAGTGCTACAAGGAAGCCGAGTCGCCTTCAAAACAAAAACAAGTGCATTTGGCGCGACTGAGAAAAACACCATACAGTGAGTCGGAAAATGCTCATTGGCGCTTTGGGGATTCATTATGTACGGGGACAAAGTACATATGTGCTTCTCACCAATGTCTCTTTGAATATATCACAATGAAAGTTGAATGTTAAGAGAGACGGATTGTAGTCTCTTTATTTTCATTCTCGTAGGTCTGACTTTGTATGCTGATAGCTTCATTTTGACGCAGAATTTTGACAGATGAAGATCGGTCTATACAGTCAACTGCAGTCTGAACGGCTGGACGGATTTCATATCCGGGATCTAAGGTGTTGGAATGAATTTTTGGAAATGTTGTCTAAGGCGTGTTGTCAGTTACACCCTTGTTCCTTGGTACACATGCAAGACAAACTTTACTACGCTGGAGTAGACTCTACTCAGTTTTTTGAGTTTGAGTTGTCTTTGGTTCGGTGATGCTTTTCTATCTGCTCACTGTTGTGAACTTGATGTCTAAGATTTCTCCTCTGCCAGATGACGGCACTCATCTTTCGAACCTCAAGCACCAGACATTCATTAGTTTTTGTCTTTATGGAAACAATTTAGACATTATTTTGCACATTTTCATGTTATAATCCCATTCCTGTCATTTCTAATTTTCTCGCAGAGTATGTAACTCCAGTAGGAGTCCGGGAGAGGAGTGAATTTTAGTGCATTTTCAAGAACGCATCAATGACCATTATTCATATTTATTTGTCTATAATGCGGAGGCCCACACTATTTGACCATTGACCATGTTGTGGAGAATAGATGCTATGCATCAGGGTACCATGATTGCAGGAACTCTTCAACTTCAGCTTTTTTTCTCACTCTCATGTCATAATTGGAATGCTGGAGATCTGAAATAAAGTTGACAGTGAAGGATCAGAAAATGCATTTGCATTTAGTTTTTCTGATTTGCCGATTGGCGATTCTTGTGAACAAATTTATGTGGGGTAAGGCTTCTCAGTACGGACAGATGCTTCTGAATTTTTGGAAGAAATTCCATGTGTGACATACTAGCTATTGTTTCAGCATAAGTCTTTCGTGTGTTAAGACGCACTGCTCCTTAGTGGAGTATCTGTAGAAAGACATGCACTCAAGTCTGCGGTCGGATACCATAAGTTTTCCTTTGAAGTTCCCAATGATCTTTCTTCACACTATCAAGGATACTCGAACTAAGTAAGTAGTTAGATAGGTAGGTAGGGAGGGAGGTGAGTAGGTACAGATAGTTCTTATCAGTAAAACATGCTGAAAACAAAAGTAGCGCAAAAAGCGTCGTTTTAATACCACGACTCATGTGAGCTGTCTGATAAAATAGTGCTGACTTATTTACTTATTTAGGTGACGCTACAGTTTGGGGTGAACCTGAGCCTCAACCAACAAGCCTCTCCCGTTAGCCCGGTCCTTAGTTAACTGCCTCCAGCTGTGCCCTCCAAGTCGGTTTAGGTCCCCTTCTATTGGTGCGCTGTACCTAAGGCGATGTCTTTCTCTACTGCCTTGTCTCTCCGGGTTTGATTCGAACACTCTACGGGCCGGAGCATTGGTGTACATTTGCTCTACATATTCTAGCCATCTTAAACGACTAATTTTTTTGACTAGGTCTATGTCGCTGTACAGTTCCTATAGTTCGTCCTTGAATCTCCTCCTCCAAAGTCCGTCAGCGCAAACTGGACCGAAAATTACACGAAGAATCTTTCTCTCGAACCGACGGAGGATGTCTTCATCCGCTTTAGACAGAGTCCATGCTTCAGCGCCATAAAGCAGGACTGGGATGATCAGGGTCTCATGTAGAGTCCCTTTAGTTCTTCGGAAAGAAACAGCGATAGACAAGAGTTATTCTTCGTCTTAATTCTGCTGAGGTGTTGTTTTCCGAGGTTAAACTGATATATGATAAATGACATCTGTTCAAAACCATCCTGTCACATTTAGGAAATTGATGATGTCCCGGGATTCTGATCGCCTTTAACTCTGTAAGTTCGTCGAAAAAGTGTTTGTGTAGTGTGCGGTGTGTGGCCTTACCTAGAGCTGGGCATTTGCTTAGGAAAAGTGAGTAGGTAGTTCATAACAAGCCTTCATTTCTCTCTCTGATTGCCTTCCGCCGAATCAGTATCACAATCTTTTCTTCTAATGACCCTGCCCTTGAGTTAGAACGAACATACGACAGAGATGACTTATTTTACAGAACCAGGTTAATAGTTCTGAAAAGCACTCTCCTTTTCACCAGGAAAATCTGCGATGGGCAAACAAGTGAATTCTGTTTTCGTGGCATTGGCAGCAAAGTCTAGGTTTGCATCCATGAACCAATATCCGAAATCCCCTCCGACTCACTGTACAGAATTCGCAAAAACAAATTTTTCAAATCATCAATGAGAACGAAAAGCGCATTTTACAACTTCACCCAGAACAACAACAAACCCCCCCGTTGCACAAGGAAAACAAGAGCCAAACGCCAACCAGAGAAAAAAAACGTAAACAAAAATATTTACCCCCACCCAGCGCCCAGTTGTCTCCCCCACTCCAACGCCGTTTCCCGATGCAGAATGAGAGGCAAACAAAATTTCCCAAATCCTCTCTCGCGGGAAATTAAATTCCCTCGACCCAATCAGAGAGAGAGCAACATGATTAGGAAGAAATAAGCAAAGCAGTTCGCCAAATCACACTCAAAAAACTCAAAAAAAAATGTTTATCGTTCTGTAGCCAACAAAAGTGGAAGAAAAAAAATATTTTTCGCGTTTTATATATTCACCCTCGCGAGCGATGGCCGTGTTAATATCCAATTGAAATTCACAGTGAGCACACATCAAGGGGTAAAAACCAAACCAAAGAGGAAACAAAGACAGAAATTACTCGAAAGAAAGACATTTCTTTTGACAGTTTGCAGTGAAGTGATTTATTTAAAAAAAGAGTGAACACTAAAAAATAGCAGTGAACAAAATTTTTGTGAATTTACATAGATTTAACAGTTAAGGAAGGCCAGCAGTGCCTTAAAAAGTGCAAATGATGTCAGATTCATTGAAAAAATTATACAGAAGCAAGAAACTCTACGGTGCTATTGGTATTTTGACGGGGTGAGTTGAACAGTTATGTGTCATCGGTGCAGTGCCATTGCGTTTATGCGTTTATCGGGGGGCTGGTTCGCATTTCTCCTTGAGTACGCCTCTCAACAACTTCCGCAATTGGCCCCCATGAGCGACCCTGATAACGAACGCCCCACTTCTACACTTCTGACAGTAATTTAATTTACACCGTTGCGAAATGGCGTTTCGCAAAATGAAAATTCCGTCACCGTCGTCAGCACATGAATGTCACAAACATTCGATTTTGCTAGAAAGAGCTGGGAGATACGTTAACTGACGTGTGGGATGTTTGTTTATTTATGTTTTGTCTCTTACCGTGATGCTAACTGTCGAAAAGTGACGTAGACGGCTTGTCATAGATGTGGAAGATAGCTGGGGAACGGGAAATTTGCTCTCCGAAGTAAACAACTTGGGTGGACACACATTCGGTGGAGACTTGTTGAAGGAATTTCTCGGATCGAATCGAATCGAATCGAATTCTTGGCATCGTAATGCGGTCTTGTTGTTGATCAATTTTCTATTTCTGGCTAGTGACACGGATTACGTGTAAATAAGTTGATTAATTGGGTCTTGTTTTTGCTTGTGGAGGCTAATTTGGGTCAGCGGGCAATAAATATTTGTTTTATGCAAATAAACAAGCGGGACAGGGGTCAGATTAGTGCGCTTTAGGGTTTTTATTTGCTTACATCACGGAGAATGGGAATATTGAGAAATATTTGTAATGAAAACATATTTTGGGTGACAGGTCAATGGAACCCAAGGAGCTTTTTGACATGACAGTTGTACTTTCGGATGTTTGTCGGACGCTTGCGTGTCTCTACGGATACTCTAGTAGTTGGAGCCGCGGGGCGGAATATATACCTAAAAAGTGAAACAATTACTTCTCCTTGTCAGAAACTTACAAAATTAACAAATTTTTGACAGGTTGGTGACATTTCTAAGGGAACTCTCGTTGTGGTAGGGAAGTTTAGAACGCCTTGGTGTTGTGGTTCAACAATTGTTTATTAGTTTAACCTTAAGATCAAGTGCCTAGCTACCTATATTAACGAATACTCCTTCTTTTGTTTCTCTCTAGATGTGGTCTCTTCTTGTACGAAAAGCATAAAATCAATCAATTCCTCTCTAAGCTTGTCAACACAAATGTCCTTGAAGTCGACAAGAAACGCCCCGACTACATCTACATCAAATACCACATTTACCGTGAATCGATGAGGAAACTCCAACAGGAACAGGAACAAGACAAAGTAAGTTCACAGAGCTCGTGAGTTGCATCACTTTTGCTTATGCTCGTACCCCTGTAGAACTGGATCAATGTAATCATCCATCCGATTGGCAAATGGTGGAAATCCTTCAAACACTCTGTAGCATGGCGTCTGTTGAGTATCGCTCAAAACGGCAGCCTACACGAACGGCTAAAGGCAATTCAGCAACTGGCTAGCATTGATCATCTGAAAGACTGGGACTTTCGTCATTTGGCACAGATATGTGACGCTCGAACGGCAGTGTCATTGGCCAGATCGGGCTGTGACACAAGATGGTTTATGCCAGTGCACATGCACGGAGTTATAAAGAATCCAAAGTTTGCTCTAGCTGATCTCCATACATTGCTGGAAGATCTTCTGCCGCACGATTGTGTGCAAAATTTCCTTGAGAAGTACTTTCGGCCAGAGGAACCACATGTAAGTCATGTAAACCTTGAATTTTGTCACCAGAATACTGATAGTGGATGTTTGATAGGGCGATATTGATGAATTCATTCCGCAAGGCAACACACTCTCAGTACAAGACACGGATCTGCTAAAGGAAGTCATTTCATTCCTGCATCATGTGACAAAAGACGAAAACGTAAGCCGCAGCATCATCAAGCATGGCGGGTTGATGGACCTTATGGAGCTGAGGAAGATTTTCGCTGATGACAATGAGACTCTATCCACACTCTGTAAGATCCTGGCCAACATGTCCATCACCAAGGATTGTGTAAAGGACTTTTTTGTGTCAGGTAAGGAATTCTCGAGAAAACTATGAATAGACCCAAAAGAACTGACAAGTTTCTCCCTTCCAGGTTGGATTGGTGTACTTGCTGAATGGCAGCAGTGTAATGACATCCGCCTGCAAGTTATCGCCGCAAAATCCCTAGCCAACTTGGACCATGATGATCCGAATTACACACAGTATCCGCCAAATATTTATCCTCTGCATCCACGATTGAGGACGGGGAGCAAGCCCAAGGCTGACATCATTTTCATTCATGGTCTTCTGGGTGAGTTCTAGAGAAACGCAGTGATTAACAGAAAACTAATGGTTCTGCTTGCAGGAGGGGTATTCATTACATGGCGCCAGAAAGATCGTGTACCGTCGGAACTTGGTCTCTATGGCAAGAATGCCTTTTACACAAATGAAATGGACGATGTGTTCTTAGTTGGCGAAACGAAGCGAGGGAATAGCAAAGTAGGGAGGAACGGCAAGAATGGCAATGGCAATGGCGGTAACAATGCGAATGATAACAAGAGTAACGGCAGAGAGCAGCAGCGCGAGGAATTAGAATCGATGTTGAGCCAAGCGAAGCCTAGGGAAGATAACCTGGAAATAAGTGATGTTGCAACCAAAGAACTAGTGGAGACTCTGAGAAGTTCAGCTGAGCTGAGCTCTGATTGGGAGGTTGTTCACCCAGACATTCCTTTAAAAGCTAACGAAGGCTGCCACGGCGAGTTTAGTATCAGTGGGTAAGTTTAATCGCCGCAGAGGTCCATAAAGAACCAGTTTTGACTTCTTGTCTCTTTAGAAGTGATTGGCTAAACCAGGATCACGATGGATATACAAACTGCTGGCCAATGGAATGGCTGCCTGAGGATTATCCAAACTTGAGGTGAGTTTTCAAATCGACATCCCTATGTAAACTTGCTAATGGCATCCAATTTGCTTTGCAGAATCCTCGGCATTGACTACACCTCAGCGGTGAGTGAATGGTCAGCCAACTTCACAAAGTACTGCCCCTGTGAAAAGGGTCAGGGGCACATAGATGTCCGTGCGACATCGTTACTCGAGCGGATAGCCCGTTCCGATGTAGGAGAAAACCGTCCCGTAGTCTGGATTGGACATTCCATGGGTGGTATCCTTACCAAATTGATGCTAATGAAATCCATTGACGATCCAAACCCACAAGTCAACCAAATCGCCAGCAACACCACAGGAATTGTGTTCCTAGGCACACCGCACAGAGGCTCACCCATCGCCAAGTGGAAGCAGCATATGCAAATGATACTGTCACCCTCAATCGAAGTCAAAGAAATGGAAGAAGGCGCTCCAAAGCTTTTAGAACTCCACAATCGCTTTATGCATTGCCTGGGCACGGTCTTCAAAAACATCAACGTAGTGAGCATAGCTGAGGGCACACCCACCATGCTGACAACATTCAAATTCCCCCTGCGTATCGTCACCGAAGAATCTGCACGGATTGATCACGGAGACTTTTACGTTCTCAAAGATGACCACTTGAGTCTCAGCAAACCAATCTTCCGGCAATCATTCCTCTACCAGAGACTTTTGCAAGTCATCGACGAGGCCCTTGATCCTAAGCCAACTGACGAGCAAAAGGAGGAACACGTCGTTCCTGTCAAGTACACGTACTCCGCTCCTGTGCCGCAAACAACCACCACCAGCTTATGGTCACTGATTCCGACTGTTCTGTTGAAGTATACTGCCTGAGACGAATGTGAATTGTTGCATTGCTGCCTGTTCCTGCCCAAACCGCACCGAGAGACTGTTTTCTAGTTTTATTTTCCTTTCTAGTTGAACTTTAGGTATTATTTTATTAATTTTAGTAATGTTTTCGATTGTTAAATTATTTGTTAGTTGTAAACAAAGCAAGAAACGTATCCATGTCCACACAATTGTTGCTACCAGTTACAAGTATGTATATCAAAGAGAGCTTTAAGAGTATTTTTTTTTATTTTTAACAGCGCCTGAGATTATTTTCTCTTGCGAGAATTATTTGTTAAATTTTTGATAATTTTAAGAAAATAAATTTATTATGAAATGCTTTTTTAACAAAACATCAGTTTGTTTTCTTTATTCTGATACCACATTTTTCATGGCAAATTTCACCAGCAAATTCAGCGTTTTTCCTTTAAATGTTAAAGAAATCAGAATCTTTGTAGAATTTCCTTTATTTTGACACCTAAAACGTCAAAATCCACCGACAAATAAGGGAATTATAGCAAAAACAAATGAAAACATAAACCGACATGCATTTTGACATTTCATGTGAGAACAGTTTGAGAGCTCTAGGACGGTCGGTTTGCTTGCTGTTTTCTGAGAATTCCTGGGCGCCTGGTGTTTTGCGATGATTTTGACTGAAATTCCGTCGAAATTTTTGATGTGGATGGGAGTGGGTGGGTGGGTTTTGTGGATTTGGTATCTTCGGCGTTAGGAGGGCTAGCGGGGTGAAATAAGGACCAATTTTTAGGCGAGAGGGCTTGAGAGGAGTTTAGGTTAGGAATGCAGGCTAGACTTATGGTGGGCGAGAGGAGATAAACGAAATAAAAGAAGCAATAAAGTTAGAAGGAAGCTGAGTTTATTTTTGCACACATTTCAAAGACAGGGTGGTACATTTGTGGATAATGTTTACAAGGATACTTGACGATAAAAACAAGTTGTTGTTCATAATCCTGGTAAGTCCAGGCTTCCAGCAATTGTCCATACTCTCAGGGAAGGGGTTACAGCTGGTGAGATCTTCGTAGAATAGCATCGTCTCTAGCTTTTGTCTGGAACTCTGCAAAAACAAAAGTTGTCAATGAAAATGGATTAAATAAAGGTTAAAGCCTACTTCTGCCTGTTGAATGGCTTGGTGATCACTGGGTCCTGGTATCCAAATAAGCCATTCTGTCCATAGAGTGTTGATGTTCTTGTTAGCTATCTCTCAGGAGACAGACCTTTAGTAGAACCAACAACCATCTATTCTCTGAATATTCTACGAACTGCTTCCTATACGATAAATGGAATCTCGAGTGGTCTGAAGAGGTGCCAGGCTTTAAGTATGAACTCAGGGGGAGAAGTCAAAGCTGTAAAGAAACCAGAGGATGGAATTAGTTGAATGATTGGAGATTTCAAGTATTGATGAGTTCCATTCTTAAACTAATGGATCTTGAAACTTTACATGTGGCTGGATGGTAGTCACAAGTGCTGTTAAGTTGAGGACGAAGGGACCTTGTCTTGTAAGTCAATCCGACGATTCATTACTTCAAACGATGATAACCGACTACTTGGCTGGAAAAAGAGTGACTTTATTGATGAAAGTTTGGAAAAGAAGAAATAGGAGATTGTATTTGGCGCAACAAGTTGATGGAACCCAGGGCTTAGCTTCTCACGACCATTCGTGTTGCGCGTGTTATATTCTTTACACGAATGGAAGGGGCCTACTGTTTAATGCCGTGTCGTCCGATTGTACTCTCGGATGTTTGTCAGACGCTCGCGAGAGGTGGGGCCGTGGAATAGGAGATTAAGACTCATAAACCTTGTCATCCACTCTCCAACAGAATTTTCCGAGAATGCGGATTCAATTTTCTATTTCAAAACAGCTACTTGTGTGGGTTGACGAAGGCTGCATATGGAAGTTTGATTGTTGGGTGTTCTGCGATCTGTGTCCAGTTCGCTTACGAAATTAGAGGAGTTTCGTGGAAGAACTCAATCATCTTGGTCGTACTTTAAGGCGCGGAACCATGGACTCTATCATTTTTTGCTTTCAGAGACAAATTATTTAGAGATCCGTTTACAATGATGGAGTTTGGAGGATCGACGTACTCGTAGTCAAACAACAGTCCATAAATCATTTGCGCTGAAGAAACAGCGCAGTATAGGAAGATCTTACACCAGGTGAAGTGCTTCTCAGGTTAAAGAAGAACTCATCCAGTTTAGAAAGTGCAACTGAAGCCATTTAGCTGAGAGCTGAAGCAACTAGAGAGACCTGTGGCTTTACGTCCAGATTCACCTTAAATTTAGTGCCACTTTAGTAAATAGATTGAAACTTAATATCGTATAATCTTCCATGCTTTGAGGGCTGAGAACAAAGTTTTAAAAGGCTGCTAAGGTAGGTATAAGGCAGAAATATGAAGCAGCAGAGCTTTTGTTTTTTTATTTCAAAACTGTATCAGAGTGTATGAGGGTTGTTTTTTGAGACAGCTTCTTAAAATAGAGTGGAATCCTCTATGGTGATAATTGATGGTTGATATGCACAATGGTTTGCTCGCTCAATCAGCGTGATGATCACATTTTTCTGATCGATTCATGTTTCAAAAGCGAGCCCATCAACTATCACCTAAGAGGATTTCACTTCTGTTTCAGGAGGTTTCAGGTTCGGTCGTGATCCTTTATTGAGTTCAACCTTATCTACTTATCTATGTCTTATACATCTAATGTCAAAAGTCGTGGAGTGGAATCCTCTAGGGTGAAAGCCACAATCATCTCTTTTGCTCTTTGTAACGTGACCATCGACGCGATCAACATATTTTTGGGATCATTTTACGGAAAGCTAACAAAGTGTGATTATCAACTTTAAGATGATAGTTGATAGCCTGATCTTTGATCAGACTGTCTCCGTAAAATGATCTGAAATAAATATTCAAAACCAAAATATTTGAGAAATTTCTCAAATTAGAGTCACTATGGACCTCAGAACCACTTGTGTTGTAAAATACTTGCAGAGAGGTAGGTGTAAAGAGGTAAGTATGAAGCTGATGGTCACTTTAGAGAGAGCAAAAGCTATGATTCTAATCGTCAATAATCAACTATCACCCTGGAGGATATAACTTCTGTATTGTCGAAGGCTATTTCGATGTCAAACTGCGAGTTCTTAGTTTAAAATATGATGGGGGAAGCAGTAAAAAAGTAGCTAAGACGCAGAAACTTAGGCTTCCCAACCAACTCAACTTAGTAATGGTACAATTATTAAACACTGACAAGGCGACTAATGGGACTAAAACGAGTAAAACCCTTTAATCTTATATTTTTCACTACGCCTGGCGATGCCTCAGTTCAGCTCGCATATGATTAGGATGCACGGAATCAGAATATCTGACTGTAATTGTGCCACCCGACTCGGTGGCGTATACGTAACATATTTTTTCATACATTTTTGGGCGAGGAGTGATCAGTAAACGCTTAATTTACTCAGAAACTCAGGAAAATTTTTGATAGAGCCAGTTTGTTTGTTTTTCTTTGTTGGTTTTAAGGTGTAGAATTGAAAGAATATTTCTGTATTCTTGAAAAATTACATGACTTGCAGCACTAGACGATTATTTTGTTACTCCAGAGCGTCAGAAAGAAGTAGGGACGATCTTTTCGAGAATGAAGTGGAAATCCAGGGATTATACCACAGCTTCAGGTACGTATATGGTTTCGGTAGAGTTGTGACCCCAGATGTATTGGCACTGACACTGCAGTCTCGCTAGAAGCTAATTTTGTAAAAACTTTCGAAATTTTCGTGAGAAACTACAAAAAAGTTGTATCGGGCCTTGCAACTTATAGAACTTATAGTCTATACGATTGCATGCATGGTACCATTCTTGGATGAAAAACCTCGGAATTTCTGAAACTTCCGTATAGTCTCGTGGGTTGACACTAAGTAATCGGATCTGAGGTGATCCATCCAAATAGAAAGTGGCACACCTTAAAGGACAGAAGTAGCTACAGCTGGCTATTAGTAATTAGTACTGCAAAATGATGCTTTTAATGCAGTAGTGGTTCAGGTTGACAAATGCACCATGAACTCTGAGGTTTCTCTGTTCATAAAACGAAAAGATACACGCTCAAGATGAACATGCTTTGAATCCCTAACAAGTACAATTCCAGCTCCAAATGAATCGTCTTTGCACGGCTACTCGAGAAAACTCAAATACATAATACGAACCCGAAATGGTGTCCACATTCAAAATGTCTTCTCGCCAACATCCGCCATTATCGCCGGCGATCCACATTATTGTATTCCACAAAAGCTTTGGTTTCACAAAAAAAAAGCTCCGATTTTCTATTCAAATTCTCTTTCCACATCAAAGAAAGAAAAAAAAAAACAAATTTTCAACAAAACATTCTTAAACAAGTTTTTAAGAGACTGGCATGCCTTGCGCAATACTCGCTCACGCACAATGCCAAGCGGCAAGGTTTTTTGCGTCCACTTATTATAAATAGTTTTTTTATTTTTGTTTATCATTTGACAAAAATCCACATGGTAATAGCTGCACACAGTACCAGCTAAGAGTCGGAGTTGTGCGGACGTTTTGTCGTTCAACTCGCGCCACTTGGCTTTTCGTATCGTTTGGCTTGGTTCGTCGTCGATCCACTCGAGACTAGGGGGGTGTTCTCTCTCTGTTTACCTTCTCTTTCTATTTTCTTATCTGCTCGCGGTAAACAAAGAATCGCGATCAGTTGGTTAATCTAGTTCTGGAGTAGTTTTAGTGTCTCTTTTCCTTCTCATACTATTTTTTTTCTTTTTGTTTATCTATGTAGCTCCGCATAGAACTGGTTCTATAAAAAGATAAATCATATTTTTTTTGGCCTAAAATTCCACTCCTACGCAGTTTGTCTCCGCCATTCGCAGTGTGGGGCTGACTGCTTCGAAAGTGCGTGAAGAAAAATTAATTAATTTTGAACAAAAAACAATCGCGAATCAAAGAAACGAAAAAAAAACACAAATCGTTATCAATAGCTGAGAAGTGAAATTGATTTTGTTGTTCGCTTTGCTTACTCGACGGCGATATTGAGTGCGACAGAGCGAGATGGATATGATGCTGAGCTGCCCTGTGAAGAGTTTCTTTTAAATAGAAAAGTAAGTTCACTGCTTTACTGAACTTTATCTTTGTGTTTTGTGTGGAAGAGAAGCTTTTACATCAGCGTTTAGAAATATATACACACGGCGGTGTGTTACGGTGGATGGATGTGAAACTAGGCAGACTCGTGTGGTCAAGCTTACATAACCACCTAATGTGGTGGCAAGACGACTGAACCGTGCACAAGCTTGTCATAAAATTATAATAACTTAATTGGGCGGAATGAGTTGTTGCTTTACATTAGATTGGCGCTTTGTGTCCAAGGGGTTCGGTAGAGACTACTGTGGACCTTGAATTCGAACGCCTTGATTGGACGCGAGCGGAGGTGTGTTAGGAAATCTGCTTCAGTGCCTTGGGTCTTGTTTGGGAAAAAAATCAACAAACAAACCGGCTTTGGAGTAGTTTTCCAAACAACTGGATAGGTAAGGGTTCGGATTTCTGTGAAATACGATAAAATATTTTGAATTGAAATAAAATACTCTCGTGACTGGCTGGGCTATACAAAACATGAGCAGGCAAGTAAAGATCTTGACCAAGAGGGTGTTGTTAAGAACTAAGGGCTGGTTTGTGCTTGTCAATCAATGGTTGAAGGAAAACGTATGGACGGAGAAAGTCCGCAACCATGTAGAAGAGTCGATGAATAAATTGGTGTAACGTGAAAGACGGGTTGAAAGTGACAGAAAAACGACAGCAAGATCAACATAGGAAGATCACTCTGTAGCTCGATCATACTTTTCCAACTTATGCTCGATATTTGACGTGACTTAACGCCCACGACTTGAAGTGGGGCAAAGTGGAGTTATGTTTCTCATACTTTGGTAGTTGGCTTGAATTGTGCTGCCAATAAGTACAAACGAGACTATCACTTCTGCGCCCATTTGATCGTTGATTGATCAGTCCTTATACACTTACTTCATGGGCGTTCGAGTCATGAAGAGACTCTGCCTGAGGCACGGCAGTCTACCACCTCATTCGACTCTGGGCTGACTGCTTTCAATTGTCCAAACCAAGCGCTGAGTGATGGCTTGATCTTTAAAGCACAGGTTTGATCTTCCTTGTCGTCTTGAACCTGGGAGCTGTGATTCAAAAATTCTTTTTGCTGGAGAATTGTGGTCAAGTCAGTGCAGTGGACGTGGTTTGACTTTTTGGGTTATATCTTCTCTTTTTCGGCCAATAATTTTCTCAAAAGCGCTCGAACTCTGCTCTGCTGTCCTGCTTATCGCTGAGTACTCTGCTCTATATAGTAGAGATGGCGGGATCACATTTGTTTTGCTCAACCAAAGTAGGAGCGATTTCCTAGAGAAAGTCTTGATATTTACTCCGAGGTAGGTAAACTCCTTAACCACTTTGAAGTTACTGTTGCCAGCAGGGACGTTTTGAGCTAATCGGTGGACAGATGCTTCTTTGCTTGTTGGCAACAGATACTTGGTTCTGTCATTCTTTGCTTTAAAACTAACTCATTCCGGTGATGTCGTCTGCATATACCAGCAGCTTGACAGATTTGTTGAAAATAGTGAGTACCTTCCGTGCTCATAACTGCCCTGCGCACATTTCCTTGTTGAAATTCAGTGGATGTTTGCAATAGATTTGAAGGAACAGTTTTGCCGGGATCCCGAATTCTGCCATCGCTTTGAAGAGCTCAAGACAATGAATGCTGTGATATGTGGTTCTGATGTCAATGAAGAGATCATGACTTGAAATTTGATGATCTTTTCCACGATTTGTCTAAGTGCAGATCGATCGGTACAGAACACTCAAAATCCCTGCAGTTTCCAGAGAAATCATTGGAGCGAAGGTCGATCCAAATAGCATACTTATGTATATACATACATACACATTCCTAGAGACGCTTTCTGATTCTAAAAGTCCAACAAATGTCTTCTTGAGTTATCCTGTCGTTCCTGAAATATACATAATATCCCAGAGATCTTTTTATTGCCGTGAGAGGACTATGCGGACCTTTGGGTTAGTGCAGATCGAGATAAAGCTGACTCGACGTCTGTCTTGTAAATGTGATCTTTAAAGTTTGAATTTTACAAAGAATCTTGAAATGAGTAATTATAATCGAAAGTTGTTTCATTTTCGAGGTCAGAAAGACCCATATCGATCCAATCAATCGAACAACTTTGACACTCAGAACAGATGGACAGAGTAAAGGGCTGTGTCCAACCTAACGATCGAGCTATATAGAAACAAAGCTTGACCAAAATATATGGAGACACGTTTCATTTGTTGAACGCTAAGCATGTTTCATTGAAGCTATGCAAGTACTAGAATGCACTTTGTGCCCCTAATGAGTTAGAAGAACTGTAGTTCATCTCCTGCCCTTCTAGTACAAAAAAATTACACATTCTGTTCTCCCAAATGATGTCATAGCCATTTTGCCGTGTGGCTATTTATAATCCAAATTACAATCGTTAAACTTGGAATAACCAATAAGAAAACATATTAACCTCATTCCATGTAACTTTGACATTCGAAAAATAACTCTATCTGTCAAACAAGACAACAATTATGTTTCAAAAAAACAACGAAAAAACTGACAAAGGTCTTTGCTACCCACAGGTGCTACATTTTTTCTCAAAAATGTGTCACGGTACTACAAAGTAATCCCGAACAAAAACAAACAGGTTTTAAAGTATGACATATTTTACTCCGTATTTTCGTCTGTCAATGACAATAAATAGACGTCTGCCCTCCGTACTGTGTTGTGACGTACAACACATTGTTTCGAGTCAGATCTCACCAGATCACGACATTTGGAAACTTTTTGTAGACATTTCTGGCATTTCTCCAATATTTTTTTAAAGGGAAACACTACCAACGGTGACAGCTGAACTATTTCTGGCAATCGGTGATTGTCGATGTCAACGGAGATTAAAATAATAATCAATGATGAATCTAATTACATCTAATAACATTTAAATGAAATACATTCAATGGAGATATGCACGTCATATGCACGCAATCTTATCAAGAAAGATTTTGACGTAAATCGTTAAGGTCCCTTTCCTTTGTATGAATTCAAGTATTTGGCGATAAAAACAGCGGTAATTTAATTTCCTCATATCGTAAAAAGATGTCTGGCATTAACCGATAACTGAATGTAAGTGAGACAATTAGGAAACGACTTTTGTAAGAGTTTTCACATTCTTGCTGATGTAATATCCATTTCTTACATAATGACAGCCAATTCTTTCCAATAAATGACAGTCAAGTAAGTAAGTAGATGTCAAATGAAGTCTTTCCCGTATCGGTGCTCTTCGATCAAAATGCGATTATGAGTAACTCGAGGTGAATGAACTTCTTTGTGTAGTTGCTGTTCTACTTTTTGTTTTCAAGGGTAAACTTGATAAATTATTGAAGTACACGGTAGTAGAGGATATTAACCTGACTTTGACAGGATAGCTGACATTCCATATCTTAAAATTCTAAATGACAACTGACGTACACCAGAGAAAAACATTCAAAAACGCATCAATAAAGAACGGAGAAACATTGCTGATGGCCGTTGGAGTGACAGAACATACATTTGCTCGTCATTCTCCGACCTACACCAACCGAGACCGAAAATATTCCGAAAGAAAATCCCTGGCCTGCATCCATTCCAACAGAAATGTTGCTAATTTATTCTTATCTCGTGTGACTCAGAATAAAAATGTTTTGTCTCGATGACAGATCGTAGATAAAGCAGCGTTTAATGGACATTGATAACGATGACAGGGAAGTAGCTCCAATGACATTCCACTTGTCAATTTATTTGACATGCAACTGTCTATAACATAGCAGTTATCACTCTTGGGTTTCTCTTATCTATGCACAATATTGCAGTTTCTAAGACTACGAGTATGTAATAGAAAAACCCAGACAATTCCTGTCATTACATCATCACTCAAAAGGTCTAGGCATGTACTTGAGAAATCTAACTCTACCGACTGTTTGGCTATACAACTTGCAATAAATTCTAGTTACTAACCGATAAACATCAGTCAATAGCTTAAGCCGCATTTACTGTCGGAAAATAAATCACACCCCAGACGTGTGCATTATGCGAGAGTTCAAAATTGAACGCAAATACACCGGCTGTTGACAACGCTGTAATAGCTTTCTTTCATTAGCAGGTCATTAGCACAATAATAATTATTAACATGGATGTCTATAATAATAAAAGAAGCAATTAAAACGTAGGAAAAGAAAAACGAAAAACAAAGAGAATTCGTATTGAGTAAGAGAAAGAAAATTTACCATATTGTGTTGAGTGTATCCAGCGATCAAAGTTCGAAAATACCTTTGTGTGCAGCCCCAGCTGGCCGATGACGACAATGACAGTTCGTGGGGTGAATATTTAGTTATTTCCTTGTAGAATATGGAAAGATTATGGAATTTCGAATACAGATGGATTTGTTTGACAGAAAAACAAGGAGCTCTCCCTAAATGGAAATTATGCTGGATGACATATAGCAGTAACTAAGCTTTGCACACTTATTCACGAGGATCGTATGAGAGTCAAATGTCTTCTCTTCTGCACAAAGAAATGTCAAAATGACAGTAGTTTCATCATCATTTGTTGCTTAGAAACGTCTTGTAAACTACTGGTTTGACAGTAACAGTTCAAAATAACTCAGCGAAATGGTTGAGATGCGTATCAAAATCTGATCAATTTGTCTAATGACATTTCAGAACGCTAAGAAACTAAGCCCGTGCTTTGTGTTTCAAGCTTCACCTATGTTTATGGAAATGTACTAGAAAGTCCTGACCTTGTACTAAAAAACTGTTTCGGCAATTATGCAAGAAATGACTGACGTTGAACGTAACCCATATGACACTTAGCGCTCGATTAGTTAGTCAATTATTTGCGTTATCAGAACCAAGGTTAAACGACATGTTTCGTTCGTTCTTGGATTCTTTTAAAATGTTAGGAACTTAATTATTTATTTAGTACTACAATCTAAATGATTCAAGCTTGATTTTATTTGCAGACAGAATCGATTAGCAGTGCTTTTGTCGTGAATTGTCTTTTAAAGTTCTGTCTGCGTAAGTGGTGTGAACAGGAGTGTCAGAGTAGTTGAAAGTATTATGTATTGCATCACTGACCCTTGAGTTGTTTAACTAAACAACCTGCTGTGACAGGTAGTAACTAAACAACTGACGGTCTTTTTTCCTGTCATTTTCTGATTTGCATACATGTAACTAATTGAATCAGTTTCGCATTGTTATAAGCAATTAATTTCACGCTTTGCTATTACCCGATACATTTTTTTCAACTTCAGTATCATATTACCGCGCGTTGTAAAAACTGTCATTACTTAATACAAATGTATGTGTGTTACCATAACCCTTTGCAAATATGTGTCATAATCTATTCGCTGTTTTAGTGGTCACGATATTCTATTACAAAATCTGATTGATTTCTCTGACAGATCGTCCTAGAAGTCACCTTGTTTACAGCACATGCACTTTTTTATCGGACAGAATATGACTAACAATTTGTCTCTAATCACATCATCTGAACCATCTGAGCCGGTAAATTGAAGATTTCCTGTGAACATTCTGTGTGATGTGTGTGGCGATTGTTCTGTCACGTTTTCAATGGCAAATAATTTAGATTGACAATTGAATGCACTTTGGTTTTGTTGTTGCGATGAGTATTTCTTACGTTAACTTGAAAGCGGATTTTGAGAGATGAATGACATTTTCAAGTTTGACAGATTGCATGTGTTTTTGCCTTTAAATTAGTCACGCGATTTGGATATTCATCTGACACTAAAGTATGATGACAGTTCAAAGAAAATATGCGAAATATAATATCTCTGCTTTTGCCTCTATTAAGTGTTGAATAAATAAAAAGAAATAATGTTCAATTAAGCACTGTGATGGAGTTTATTTAAACTCCTTGTTGCTAACCAATATAAAATATCTGTCAATTGAGTCAATTAGCAAGTAATTCATGCAAGAATACCCAGCAGACAGTGTCCGTCCGTGTAGACTCCGCAGATTATGCTAAATGTTTGATGCTGTATGAGAACTATTTTTAGTTCAACAAATTGGCCGAAAATCAGAGAAATAAAAACGATACACGTTTTGATTGTTTACGAGTGATTTTATTGGCCAGAAGGAATTCTAACTCATGGTGATGATATTATTTATCGATATTGAGCAATAAAGGAGGCGACTTCTCTAACTTGTGGCTGACGCGAATCGCTTGAAACACATTGCTGTCAATTGAACTGTGACATTGCTAATCAAAAATTGAGGTTACAGAGATGTTTCTTGTTTTGTCTTAGTCGAGTTGATAACACAGTTTGTGACAGAAAGTACTGATGTCAAATACAGCGCACGCATCGATCAAATTGTGTGAGTCTTTACATGGCGACGCAAATTTTGATCAGGAGAAATGTCATCGCTTTCGTGACATGCTTGTGATCGGAGCTTAATTTTATTGTTCGCTCTCTGTTGAGTACTGGGTCACGAAGACATCCCAGGTAACGAACAAGCGAATGAGCTAGTCTACTCGTAGGGAGGGTCACATCTAAGCTTCTCAAAGGCCCTTCCACGGAACAGGAAAATAAACATCGAATCCAAGGAGGAGGTTAATAGCCGATGGTATCAATTAAGTGCATGTGCCAGTCTGTGATAAAAGAGATCTGGAGATCTCATGAAACTTAGTCACATGGATATTCAGACAGCTACTGGTGCCCTGGTAGGCCACTGTGTGATAGACAATCATGCAGAGCGGCTAGGACTACCTCATAACGACTTCTGCAGCAACTGAAGGGAAACATGGCATCTATTCGTCACTTGCAATGTGATTTTCCCGCACTAGCCACTAAAAGGAAAGATGCTCTTGAGAGCTATTTCTGGCTTCTCAGTGGTCTTTTAATTGGGTTGGTCTCAGTGAGCCTTAACTAATCCTTAGAGCTGTTTGGCTGTATGTTCGGAGGTTCCTCCTGATGCACCTTCTGGTACAGAGCTCGATAGCAAAAACTTTTGGTGGAGTGTCCCAATGACACAAACAACTTGTAATTGAGGTATCAACTGAGGGATTTGACCTTATAGACTCAACTCAATCCTTCAATCAGCATTGGGGCGCTCTTTGAGATCTCAAGAGCTTATGGAATTCGCTTTCAAGCCAAAACTCGTTGACTCTTGTCCTAAGTTAAAGTAGAATCACTGGACATGAGTTCAGCGAGGAGACGACAAGCACAGGGTCTCCATTGACGATTGGGTTGCAGGCAAACAAAGTTCTTAAATGAAGGTATGAAACCGGTCTTATGCTTGCTTCTCATTACAGTCTATGACTCTTGTCCCACAACTTGGAATATATTCCTTGGCATGGTGATGCCTTTGTGTCAGAATCTTCCGAGCTGATGAGTGTTTGACTTAAGTTCCCCATAAAGGGGCAAAACAGGGTCTCATCGATAGATACAAATTCCTCTTGTACTCATAGAATATCCACTTTCAAGGCTTGGCTAGAGTAGGATACAACAAAGTAGCAGTCTCCAACAGAAGACCATCCTCTTTATTCGATTGTCCTTGAGTCTGACAGACCGGTCCCATAGTACCGCTGTACTCAAGTAGAACTTCGCCTCCAAAGTCATGGTTTACGTGCATGTAAACCCACTGTTTCAGGTCATTTACGAACCATGCAACTGCAGTAAATGTGCATAAATCAATTGAACACCATTTTCCAACACTTCACTTCAATTGAACGCAATTCAGTACACAGGAGCGCCCGCACACTGCAACTGCGAAGTAAGACAGTTGAATTGCACGCAATTCAAAAATCATACAGTTAACTATGTGTTTTCCAAGAACCAGATACAACAAGAGAGTAAGAGAGCCCAGTCTCGTGTACATCGCGGTCGTGCTTGATCGCCCATACGTACGTACATGTTCCATTATAATGTCAAAACCATTAACATAGCGTGGCCTTCATAGTTCATTTTTCCACTTGGGTAACTGCCGGCATCGTTAGAACGCCATCGCCATTGCGCGTCATGTGATCAGCGCATGCAACCAAGATCGGCGGCATGCCGCACCAGAACCACTGCAATGCATTCGCATAAATCTGCTGGGAGGGGGTCATGCAGTGGGCGCTCTCACAGTGTGAATGTGCGTCTAGAGAGTATTCGAATAGATTAAATCAAATTCGCACCAATTTAAGTGTATGCGACACTTGTTGGCTGCCGCCCGCCACGCCCCCCACCGCTGCCATAGAAACTTCGAGATACATAGATACTTTTTCTTTATTTTTAGATAAGAGAGTTCGATGATCTTGTTTTGCGTTGCGTATACCCAGTGTGTTTAGGATGTATCCATCCAAATATTTGCTTTGTATCTGAGATTAGTTTTCGCGTATGTGAGGGAAAAATTACAGGTCTGTCCGTAGATGCACTCAAAATTCAATGACAAATCTCTCAGAGGATACTAACAGCGCAATAGTATCTCAGACATTGTTTACACCGTGTCGTCAGCAGCAATTGCTTGATATTTTATTTCATTTATTCCATCAAATCAAACAACAAGATAGCGCACATTTTAATGCAATAATAGCAAAATACACAGAGAGAGAGAGAGAGAGAAAGGGGGGACAGAAAAATATTTTAATTTTAATTCGCCCTAGTGCACTTGTTGTTTATCTCCGAGATACATCGCGTATGGAACGAACTATATATGGACGCGTTGGCTCTCTTGAATTTAATTTATCAATCTAAATGAGACCAAGAATAACAAATTAAAATCTTGAAGTGATCCTCTTAGCTAAATCAAGAGCAAATGGCTTAGAGAGCACAGTGTATCTGTTAGCTTTTGGTCGCAGCCGGGGGCTGTAGATAAAGTTTTGTTTTCGTTTTTTTTTTCTTTCAGACTTAGACTTTGAACATCTAGATTGCTGCACTCGCAGTCACGTGTATTGCATATGAATGGCAATGAAATTTGTTTGTTATTGGAATTATATTTGGATGTGAGATGATTGAAAGAACATTGTAGAGAGATAGTTCATCATATTCTGCTCCACTTGATGCAATCTAAATTTAGTTGAAGACTCAAGTTTTGACTCTCAGTCCTATCACTCGCAAATGTGGCACAAGCATGCGGAAGTATACATACATAGTTGCGAGGCGAAACATTCTCAACACCATAGTTCGGCGCCTCAGAAATTTCGCTCAAGGTTTTCTTAATAGATTCACTGAACAACATAGACCCTCATAAACTGTGTGGAACTAGCCTTGATTTCGCAAGCAGAGGAAGAGAAAAACCCACATTCAAGTCACAGTCCATTTGCACTCTGAACTGCGATAGCCAAGCGAGCCGTCACTCCCATCACTAATCACTCAAATCCCTCAGCTAGACACACAATATTTAGGGCCTCCAAGCGAATGAAGTGGCCGATGAGTTAGCTCAGAATCAATCAAACGACCTTAAACTACTCATTCTCAGGTTCAAAATCACGTGAAATGCTTCGAATATGGCCAACCCAAGGTGGAGTACACTCACCTTATGTCTCGTCTCGAGAAAATGTTGGGGTCAATACAACAGAAAGAGGGCTACAGAACTAATATCACTTAATAGACCACAGCTGTTCCTCCTCATAGGTATCTTCACAGGTCACAACTGTAGAATAATGAGAGAATGAGCACCATATGCTGATATAGAGGCTGTGGCAACATAGAGGATGACATAGCACATTCCCTCTGCGAATTCCTAAGTTAAGTATATTTTACTGACCTCATCGAACTAGCTAAGGCGGTTAGGCGGACCGCTCCTGCCATAGACTAACTATGCTTAGTGAGTGACGCTACATTCTTGTAGTTTTTGTCACCTTCACACCATACAAGCCACAAACCATCGCAAAGAAGCTTTAAAAAGAAGTGGGAACTGCAACCCCATAACTTACTTGCTCTGTGTATCCGTAGTCAGGCCCAAACCTACTAATCTATGAAAGGGGTTGCCAATTTGCATGAAAGAAGAAACACAATTTTTGAAAGGGTTTTCAAGTTTTCACAACGATTTCAGTCGCCATCAGTTTTTAGATGCGACCTAGAAAAAATTAGACCTTTCCCATAAATGTTCAGTCGTCCTTGTCCTTTGGAGTTTTTTTTTTTATAAAAGATCGAAAAAAAATGGCATTTCTATCATAAATCATACTTGTGTTCCCCTAGACTTGACAGGTGGCATTCCAACAGCTCTGTGGATGCTTTGTTTCTTTCAAGTTTCTTTATAGTTCCAGTCATCTCGGTCATACTTTGTGATGGGTGGCTCTGCTTGTCTTGTATGTCTTGAAGTTAGCCCCAATTCGAGAGATTCTTTGATTTTCTTAAGGAACTCAAGTCCGCATCATCTTTTTGTCTTTAGGGCTCTGTGGGGCTTCTGTCAATTTGTGTAAAACACCAAAAGAAACTCCAAAATCTTGATAAGTTGCATCTACGACTTTTTTTTAATAAACATTCTAAAGTTTTCCCCCATCACCAGGGGAAACAGATTTCACGCTTTAAGCAACCTCAATCGATTCAAAAACACAACCTTTCCGTTTCCGCAGGAAGGAGGCTAAAAACAGGTGCAAAGAAGAAAAAAAAACCAAAACAACCCATCTGTCAGATTTGTATTTTTCTGCGCTCTTCCATCTCTTCATCGCACAGCGCCCATTCACGACTTTAAAGCTACAGATGGTTGCATTCAGCCTGTTGTACACAAATACACTCACATCCCCCCCCGGACTAAGGGGTGTTTTCTTCGTGTTCTCCCCGTATTGTCTTTCTCTTCTCCTCATTTTCTAAGAAAGCAAAGCAAAACAAAAAAAGCTCCCCTACGTGCAATAGTTTCTCATAGAAGATAGCAACGAACGCCCGCCCTGCCATCGTTACATACTTCATGATGTAGGTTTGTTCGTATGATACGTACATATGTCATAAGGGGTTGTTGTGCAGCTGTATAGGTACAGAGTGTGTATGTATGTCAAACAAGCTAGCGTGTACAATCGGTTGGACAATAATAGTGAATGCATTCACTGCCCTCTCTCTGTCCCCGTTAATGAAAACAAAAAAAATCGTATTCGCAGTTTTGTCGCGAAATTCTCCGAGGTCGGTTGTCAGTCGAGAGCGAGTTCAAACACACGACACAGTGCAGTTTTTTTTTGTTTCTTTTCTTTTCTTTTTATTATCCATCTCAAGTGGAAGTTGTAACTTCATCTCAAGAAGTGTGATTATAATAAAAGTGACTGCGCAACCTCTGACAACAGAAAACAGAAAAAATAAAAACCAAAGAAAGGAAGGAAGGAAGGTGTCAGTGTGAAAGGAGAAACAGCGCAACCCTCAATATTATTCCCTTTGAGGAAGTCCGTCAAGTGTGTTGTTTCCCTTTGCATTCTGTGAATTATATTGTTCCGCCGCCGCCGCTCATAAATAAATAAATGAATAAATTTTTTGTTTGAAAATTAGTGCCAAATGTGAGTATGTGCTGCCAAGTGCGTAGTGTTTAGTGTAGTTGCTGTCATTTCGTAATCGGAATCCGCTTAAGAGAGCATTCTTCTTGCCTCTCTCCTGTTGTGTTTGTTTGTAGAAAATCTTTCAGATTGTTTGTCACAGTTTACGCGGGAGAGGGACGAGGGGGGGTATGTAACCGGGAAGTAGAACATTTCCGTTCATGGCCATTGTGAAAGAGTTTCTTACTTGTTGTTGTGATGGGGTTTCATTTTTTTTCTATTAAAACAGGAGAACGGGAAGGTCCTTCAGTGAAAGGACTAATGGTGCCTGTGCAGTGCAGGAAACCCTATGATTTGTGTAATTATGTAAATTGATTTCGCCGCTAGAATGAGTTCATATGAATTGCTAAGTAAATTTGTTACCAAAATAGACGGTAAGCCGGGTTGTCACTTCCATACCTAGGGACTGACTGACGCGATAATTCGCTTTGGGTATTTTAAGATCTTTAAGCTGATAGCTGAAGAAATCCCACAAAACTGGACTCACGTTCTGTGGTGTTATGTGGAATTGAACCCTCTGGGCCACCCCCCAGAGAGGAGGCAACTTGACGTAACGTGTTAAGGGTTGTAAACATTCAATTTGCCACTTGCTTCCGTGTTTATGAACTTATGTTTACCTCACGCGTTGAGGCATGTGAGTGGCCTTTGACTTTTTCACTTTTTGCTGACATTGCTTAAGGTTTTGTCCATAAATTTGTCGGTGTTTTGTGGCTTTGGATTCATTGGTATTAGCAGCCCACAAAGGTATGATTTATAAATTGATTAGTAGTCCCCAAGTTCCTTTTTCCATAAATAAGGCGACAGTTGAAAAAAATTCAAATTTTAGTCCTTTCAAGACAACCCAGTTGAGAATCGGGTATCCGATGTCCGATTTTTGTATCGAGCAATCTGGAAACATCTGTACATGCAACGAAATTCAAAATCTTTAAACGCATTTGAAGCTGATTTTGGTTGTACTTAGCTTCTTCAAGACGAGAATAATTTGGAAACACTTTTTTCTATCGGATGTATTGGACAGATGCCGAATAGGCGATTGATAGACAAAAAATGTCCGTCGAATCTATTTAGAATCGGATATACCCATGTATACGATGGGCATAGCGACAGCCGGTTAAAAACGACTTCGGCTACACAATCGGCAGATAGATATCCGATATCGGATGTATAAATTGCTGAATGTTGGGCATGCACTCATTATCAAATCTAAAAGAAAGAAAGAAGAAAGAACTAAACGTGGGTTTTCTGTGAGTATATTTATGTATTCCCGACAGTCAAACGTTTATCCGATTTCGGAACTTTGGACACACAAAGTTCTTGACAATTTGCTAAGGAATGGTTGAAAGCTGGTAAAAAAATAAAACTTGTCTTCTAGGATGAACACCTAGGAATCTGTACAAAAACCGCAAGACCATCCCGATGGAAAGGGGAACAGTGTGGATGCAAATGAAGCAGCTTGACGATGTCTGCTACAATTCACTCTTTTTGTTGGTGCTAAACTCTTGGTTTGTGTGGTTGCATTGCTCACGGAGTTTCTTGAAATATTTTTTATCATAACAGCCACTCTGCTGTGAATTCTAGTTCGAAGTAGGTTTCCAAACAGCTAAATGTTCCACTTTGCAAGACAGTACCCAAAAACTTGGGGTAAGGTTCAGGCTGTACTTACTAGAAGTCTGTCTGCAGGCACATTCGCAGAAAGGACAATCGATGGTAAAACAAAGGTATACGAAGGTTTATGAGTTTTTGGGTTCTCATATAGGCAAAACGTAGATGAGAGGTGGCCCATTATGATATCACCAATCATAATGGCAATATGTGCACCAAGTGGAGGTTTTTAGTAAACGTAGGAAGCGCTTAATGGAATGCAATGGATCGCGGCAAAGCCTATCATTCTGATAGAATCCTAGAAGGATCATACTTGCATTTAACCGGAGAATCTCTGGGGGCTGCCGACAGGATTAGGTGAATGTGAAATTGTTTTCTTAGATCCAAGGTAGAATGGCTTCCTATAGAAATCAGTGAAGCCATTTTCTCAAGAAGTATCATCCCCGTTTTTCTTTTCAATGAGTTCTAGCTCCAATAGTCTAGAAAACGGGCCAACGCTCGGAACTAGATTCGTGAGAGTACACATATTTTGACTACCATAGTCGATGGTTTATCTAGAATCTATAAATTCAAGTAGGCTGGAGGCTTGGTCTCAGAGTTTAATGTTGACGTAGGCCACGTGTCAAAGACAGGCCTTTACAGACCGACTGCTTATGAGGCCTTAGTGACATGACTCGTGTAGTGCAGCATGCTGTATGATACAAGAGGTAATCATACAATATGTAGCCACCACTGTGAACCAGTGATGGTGTAGCTATGAAGAAGTTTGTCGGTGACTTAAGATCAAGCCTTCTACTGTCCTTCAGTGTATTCCATGAGATGAAGACACATTACTCAACTCTATAACATGACCATCTGTAAGTGGAATTGTCAAATTCTACTGTTTGACACAACCATTTGGAAGATCTGGACTAGCAAGAAGTGAATCGTTTTGTTTTTACCATGAAATTTAAGGTTCAGGGAGGTGCTTCTAAATTGATGGTGGATTGCAACATCTCTAACAAAATTGTCGCACTTATTGTTGAGGTTCACGACATAGCCTTGCACGTTTTCCAATTTGTGACATTGAGCTAGAAAATATGAAGTTCAGTCAGTGTGATGCAACATGCCATACTGCTGAGCAAAATAACAACATCTCACGAAATGAACCAGTGAACTGAACACTTGTTTGTTTGAAAAAAGAACAGGGATGTACATACGTGAAAGAGTAGCCAATGAATGGAAACAAAGCATGGTTTTCATAATCCCTGAATCATACTTGAACAGGTGCAGCGTGCAAAGCAAAGTGTTCCTCGTGGTGATGATCTAAGCAATACTGGTCATGCCAACGCACAAACTCCCAGAAAATGATTCAACTTTGGTGGTTCATGTGTATGTCTGTATCACAAGCCCTTCATTATTTTTTTACAATATTCCACCCAGCTGGCTAAAAAGAGTGGATATCCTTCCCCGAGTCCCTTACTGTCATTATGTCTGTGATGTCATGTATAGCGGAATGTAATGAGATAATCGTTGGTTGAATTGAAAAAGGGGATGACAATGTCCCACTTAACCCATCCTTTACCCTGTAGTCTCCTGAATCCTCTTACCAGATGGGTCCTCACAACGAAGAAGGTTCAAAGTTTCCTCCACTCCTGGTTTCATACGACTCAACCCGCCAATGACAAAGGCGGGAATGAATGAAATTCATTGTATATGGCACACTAGTAGTCTATTTGAGTCACTAGTCGTCATATTATCCGCATTTTTTTGTGGCTTTTTTATGGGATTTTGTTTTTGTAACGACTTAAGCATCGCAACGCTGTAAACATCCCTGTTACGTAAGTATGCACATTTTGTGGTTGTGCAATGCAACTAAGCTATCGATTTGTTTATTGGCATACAATGCAATGTGTTATCACTTTTCAATTTGTTAGTGAATCTATAGTTAGACTTCCGCCTTGACGGGGCGAGTATCAATGTAATGCATTCGGATCTGCATGTATTCCTTGGAATGTTTTGGTGACATTTTTGCGTAGGAATTCGCTAGATAATGTGACATGAATGCGTACTGTTTGTTGGCGCTAGAAGACGTTGGAGGTTTTATCCTTCGCTGAGCAGTGACCTAAACCGAAGATGAAGTCACCAAAGCAATGTTGAATAGTGTTGCTAGACTGGGAGGACTTTTTCGCAGAACGAGAATACTAGGGCGGTAGTATTTTGATCATAAGATACTTCGGCTGGTAGAACAAGAAACCAATTCAAAAAGTTGCTGAAATGTTCAAAAACCATGAGGAATGGGTCGCAAACATGGAGCCTATAACAAACTTAATCGAGGAGAAAGCCTACAATTATCGAGTACGGGACCAGTTTCTTCTTGAAAAGATTCCCGACTTGTAGCAGAAATAGAAGAGATCTGTTGTCATTTAATGGAGGGATGCTCATGATGTCCTAAAACGTCAGTTCGCTGAGGTAGTCAATGGTCAAGAACCTAGTTGCTTGAAGTCTTCTGTCAGACAGGGTTCCTTGAGAATATCAATTCTGATCCCGCTTTGGCATTACAAACTCAGTGCTATGTTCATAATCTGGGGTAATGCTGATCTGTTTCGAAATATACGAGATTGAATGCTTTCCTGTTCTATGCTTGGCCCTACCTACAGCATTCTGATCAGTTTCTCAGTCTTGTCTTTCTGAAAGACCAACAGGGACAAACTTTGCTGAGTTTCCACTTATAATGCAAGAACTTGGCTAATCAAATCTTTGCTCTTGACCTATGCTTCATACTAAGCCATATGGCTTGGTGTACAAAAAAAAATAAACTTGACCGTCAGAGAGATGTTTTGTAGACAATACACAGCCTTTTCCACTTGGTGTTGGTAGTAGTGGGGTTGCCAAGAGGTGAAGGATATTCAGTCGAGAGTCTTTCTCCCAAAGATTGTTCAGTATTGCTGACCACTAGTTCATGACATGCAGACTACAAATAGGTACAGAGGTCTACTTCTTGAACTCTTTGATAGTGGTGCCAAGCATGCTTTTCTGCTTTCGAGCTGGAACTGACAGCTAAACATGCTACAATTTTCCAAATGATACAGCATTAAGGTAGTCCTGTGAAGATAGGTAGCTAGAAGACTAAAAGTGACTCTTGGGCACCAATTTGACAGCCCTAATTCACATGAGTTTGGTTGTCCAAGGGCGTTTGCTATGTTCTTTCAAGAAAAGGTCTTAAACCCGCCCATAAAGCCAGTCACCTTTTTACAAGTTAGTAGGCCATGTTAAGGAGTAGAAAGCTTGCGAACATCTTCCGGAGTTCTATTCTGTAGCTCGTGTGTTTTGACAGAGTACTCGTTTAGCGTGAGAAGATTTTCCCAATTACGCTGACAACTCAAGGTAGACTGAAGCCGCCGACCCATAGAATCCGTACGTTGACACTGACGTTCACTTTTTGCGGGGAGAGAACAGTCCCCTCAAATCCGTCGTCAAATCACGAAAAGGTCAATTGTCAACGGCGATGACAGTTTCTCAGTATTCTCTCAATTCTTCCACCAATGAGTCTGTTCCCACAAGACTGTCAGCCAATCGCTGTCACTGAACAAAAGGGTGGGGAAAAAAATTTAAAAACTGCGAAGTCTGCGAAAGTGTTCAGAAGATAAAAAAAATCCACACCGTCAGTCAGTCCTGTGTGCAGCAACAGATCGGCGGATTCTATGATTTCGGGGCTTGGCTCCGGAACAGTATGTCAGTCTGTTCATTCGTTTCTACCTCGTTATGGCTTGATACCCAGTGAATACTAATTTTTAATTCAACAATGTAACCAGGAGAGCGTTTCATATGAACTTAGAACCTTCTAAACACCTTTAGTTGTGTCTCACCATTTGACAAGTTTGATAGAAGTTCAGAAATATAGCTCGAAAGACACTAAATGAATAGGGGAACCGGAATGATTTCAATATTTTCAATGTTTCGTAGAAGATCTGCGTCTAGCAACTCGAAAGAATCGAGTAGAGTGTCTGTCATCGTTGGTAGGTAATTTGTTCTGTTTCGTGCCCCCACTATGACCAGGTATTCTACAATTTTTGGTATCCTTAATCGAAAAAAGGGTAAGAACCAATAACCACAAAAAAAAATGGCATTTGATATTATTTTTCTGTGCTATGAGGTGTACTCACAGCAATTGGACAAGAGGTGGCGATGGGAGTTGGGATGGTAGAGCCCCTAAGGACCATCGATCACTGTCCGACATATCAATCACTGTACGATACGAACCAGTTTCTCATCCATCTTCTGTATGGATTTTCATGCTTTGTTGGCTTTTGGCTGTTAACTTATTCAACAGTACATGTACAGGCTAATAAAGTCGTCGGTTCATTTACCATTGAATATGCAACTACAGCCACACTCGGATACTTTCCCAAGTTAAGACTCAACAAGCAACATTTTTCCTGAAATTAAATTCAACATAACGCTCTTCAAGTTCAAGTTCATATCTGCGTAGTTATTCCTCAACTCACTCTCATCAAAAATAAGCGTTTCGTTGGCACTTCACCCGACTAGTAGTGCGTATTACTGCTATCGACATGCTCATTATCATGTCACTCTCTAAAATAGTTATCGGGCAGACACCATGAAGTGGTTTTGGTTAAGTGTTTCTCGCTTAAGCGTTCCCTTTGTGAAGTTCACTCGCATTCACCACAATTAATACACTTCATGTGCTATCGATTGGTATCTAGATACGCGCAGTACGTGTATGAATTCTGTGATGATACCATACACCAGGCACTACTAGGGTTGCTTCACCCGAGCAATAACTCGAATAACTTGTTCTAGCAGAGAGTGGGTCAAGACAAAACGAGGCTTATCGAAATTGCCTATTAACTTGGTTGTAGTGATTTGTATAAACGAATATTCAGTCGCCGTGCAAGAGATAATTGAAATGCTTTCATTTTGGGTAACACACTGTATCTACGGCGTTTTTATGGAAATCTTTCGCTGCTGTATCTGTCTGGATTTACAGAAAATATATCCAAGAACAAAGCCAAGATGATTTGAATATTTGTAGACAAGTATGACTGCGTCCACAGTGCTCCAGATACCCCAATATCTGCTGCCAAGGAGTCCACGAATTCATGTAAATATGCAGATGTGACTCATCACCGCAAACTACAAACAATAGCCCTGCTGATGACATACTCATTTACGAAAATCCCTCAAAATAAAGAACTGAAGGGATTACAAAGGAACTGTATCTTTACAATGGAACCCTCCAACGCGGTGGGAGAAAGAATGTAACATGGAAGTCGAAAAAAAAATAAAGTGCACGACTGGGTCGTACGTACTTGCACCGTAATGCTATAAGTGCATAATTTTATCAGGATTAAAGTCCAAGTCTTGCTTATCCCAGTAAAGTTGGCGTGGCATTCCGCGTTGTAGGAGTTTACTCAATGTTTTGTTTTAAAAAAAACACCTTTAAAAAGTGGGCGTGGCCAGATAGGGTGTTTGAGTGAATTATAGAGAAGTTTAAGGCCTATTACTTTGCCTAAATAATTTTGTCTCAATTTCTAGTAAAAATTTTGAAAAAAAATAAGTTTTATAAAAGTGGGCGTGGCATTCCAATATTTGGTATGCCATTATTTTGCACTTGTCTTATAACGTACAAATAATAATTTTTAGCCCAATCACCGCACAAATACCCGAGAAACAGCTGATTTTCAATATTACCGTTATTCGAATTTTTCGTGAAAAACGTGGTATGCCACCTCATAGCATATACCCAAACTAACCCACACATTAAATTTGATCGAAATCGTTAGAGCCGTTTTCGAGAAAATCTATTTTAACTGAAATCGGCCTTAAGTAAACTACCCTTAATTTTGAGGTTAGAATGAAAATTCAAATTTCGCCTCTAGGGAATATCCCACAGACCCTATATATGAAGTTTGAAGTAAATCCGCCCAGCCGTTTAGGCTGTAGTCGAATATACAGACAGACAGACAGACAGACAGACTGACAGACAGACAGACAGACAGACAGACAGACAGACAGACAGACAGACGGAATTGCCGGACCTACTTTTTTGGACTTCTCCATCATAGTAATGTCAAGTTTGATTAAAATCTCGAGTTCGATTATTTTCACGATTGCAATACTTGCCCTATAGGTATAGGTGCAAGTAAAAAAAATATTACGTATACGCCCCAGTTCTTATAGTTTTTCTGTAACTAATAAATCAAAAAATAAAAAAAATTAAAATAGAAGCTGAAACGAAAACAGTTGCGAACGAAAGTCGTGGAACTGTGCCAGGAGATATACACACATGACCGTGCTGCCAATTTTTCCATATTGCGTCAATAATCACACAAACTTTATGGAAATTTTAATGCCAGATACTCGTACGTAAATGTATTTGTTCGGGCGTCTTGGCAAACCTGAGTCACTGTTGCAATTGGATATCTATCGACAAAGTCGAGCATGGAAACTCCGAGAAATTATCAGTTTCCCACAACTGTTGCACTGATAGTCTAGATGAACGACTGCACACGTGACTGTAAATGAAACTCGAATAAGGTTTTGAGTTACGTTTTTGGGAACACCTCTGCTTTGAGTTCATGCCGTACGTGATGTTTAAACGATTCCAATGGTGAGGTTGATGTGTTTTCTTTGTAAATCGATCGGGAATTGTGCGAAGTATAATCTATGCATCTGCAGCGAAAGATTTGTTTTTGAAAAACAGACTCAAATTACTGGGGTATCTCGACGGAGACGAACTGGAAAGCCATACTGTGTGCATTAACAGAATTTATTCAGAAAACAGACAACTGTATGCTTCTTCAAAAACTACCATTTCAAACGTATCCGTCGAGGCCCTCTGAGCGTTTAAATCGTCCGAAAAAATCTTTGAGGTGATATCGTTCTGGTTGATCAAATGCGTGAAACTTGAATTGGAATGAAAATCTAATCGGTGAACGTGAGTTATTGGCTAATCGCTGATCAGATACACAAATTTAAACCGACAAACACTGTTCCTAAGTATGACGTTCTTGAAATATACCAGGGTGGGTCTAAAAGTTTGCGGCTAACCATGGAAATAGTTGAATTCTTAAGCAATACTTTTGTTTTCCTATATTTTAAGAGTAAATATTATAAAGTAAGTAGTAAATAATATAAAGTATTGCCCTTGGTTCGGTTCATAAACTCGATGAAGTGTATTTCCCTTTAAAAAGAAAAAGGATCCTCCTTGGGAATGTGCTCCAAAAAAGACAATCAATGGATGACCGAATTGAAGTGTGGACAGTAGAGTGTTGAAAACGATTAACGATCATGATGATCAACAACTTAATGTCAACTTTACATGGGAAAATGTAGGAGGAAGATGTGATCTGACCACGAGAGATGGCTCAATGGAAGCCATTCTTTCAAATAATTTTGAGTTTACCAAGCATTCCACAGAATAGATTCTGAAATGGTTTTTGGGATGTTTTCTGAGTGATTTGTGATAGGAAATGAGACCTTGGTTCACCACTATATGTACGATTGAGAAGCACCCTTCCGCTGGCAATCAAGGAAGTCTATTCCTATTGGAAGCGGTATGCGTCAGGGATTTTGGCAATCCAGTGACGAACAGGCTCTCGGAATCGAGGTCTTTTTCTTGAAAACCACTTTAAACATTCATCTAGGTTAAGTAGAAGGCGGAAGATTACACCAAAATGTGTAGATCTCTCAAGATTTAGTCGAAATGGCAAACTCTGGGTATACCGCTCGCTGCATGTGGACCAGTCACAGAAGATAAAATGTCGAGGGCCATCTGACCTCAGCTAGATCTGAAAAATTATGCAAAAAACATCACAGAAAAGCTAAATGGCTGTCCTCACTGAGCACTGATTGTTGAAGGCAATGCTACAAGAAGGCTGTTCTATTTAGCAGCTCTATTCTTTGGGGGCTTAAGTGAAAAGACGTAGACTAGTTAGTGGCTGAGTAGCATAAATGGAAACAAATCAGTGAGTAGGACAAACTATCTAGTCTGGGCTTAGTCTATCTGTATTCTGCTAAAGACAGCTACCCTTAGATACTTCAGTCTAAAGGTAATCTCAATGGTTTTTTGGGACTCAAAATGAAGCATCATGGTTGAGTATATTGCACAATACTTCATTCAAGACAGGGCCTTCTCGATCGATATATGCATACTTTCTCTCTACAAGCTGCTGATATTGGGAATCTAAGACTTTGCTTAGAAAAAAATAAAAATAAATGCAAATTATTTCATCTCTAAAGGCCGAAACTAGTTCCCCCCCTGGCTTGAGTAAATATCCATAAAATAGCTCCTGTGGGTATATGTATGTAAATAAAATCGATGACACGCCTACTTTAAGACAAAAGGATTACATAGTGCCTATCTGTTCCAGATCTAATCAAATTCGTATCAACCCTTCATAGCCTCTACGTCAGTCCCTAGGTGCAAGGTTATCAAAAAATCTCAAAATTTTTTCTTCATTTAATATTTTTCAAATATATTACTTATTTTATAAAAAATAAATAAAAAGTTAAAAGGATTTTTAAAAAACACTTAAAGCAGACTCACCCATCAACAAATTTGCAATATTTTGAGAAGACCTGATGAGTTCTGTGAAATTCCATGAAAGCTTTGATGAACTTTGCTGAACTTTGATGACAATTGACAGCGCGCATCTCACACAATAACAAAACAAACAAGAACCACTTGCCACGGGGAAAAGGAAAAATATGCGTTTTTTCACACATTTCCCAGCTGAAAATTAAATGCACTTTCCTTTAAAAAAAATAAATTTAACAAACAATCCTTATTTCTCCAAGAAAAAACAAAGAAAAACAATGCGAACCGGAACGATCACGCACAAACCAAAGCTCACGCACACAATCACTGGCTGACTGACAATTAGTGTTGCCAAACCAAGGATGATAGTAAGAATCCGAACAATGCACCCAAGTGTTCGAAATAGTTTTGTTAGTCTCTTCATCAAAGAGATAGGGGAACCTATTTTGTCAAATGTAGTTCCACTTATGTCTTTTACTTCGAAAATACAGTCAAATTTTTGGAAGAGGGATCTACAGGACGCTTTTGAAATGCCTTACAAGTTCAGTAGAACACCAAAACAGTGTCTTAAGCATTCGTCGTAAAAGAAAACACGCTAAATCTGTCATTTTGAGAAATTTCTTTTTACCTGCCTGTCGTTTTACTAAAACACCGACTGTCGTTCCTTAAAGAGTTTCCTTTTTCAAGAGTTAATGCAGAAATTGAATGCCAAAAAATGCATGGGTAAGTAGGTAGTCACTCCACATAATCAATTTCTCGAATAAGTTTCAAAAAACGAAACTCTTTAAAGAACGACAGTCGAAGTTTTAGGAAAATGCCAAGCGGAATAAAGGTGAATAAATCATGAGACCTTTGCTTTGAGTACAACAGTCTAGAAAATTAGGATTTATCATATATTTCTAGCAGTTTGACAGCCCTGGAGATAGGGAATACTAACTGAATTTGTGCTTCAATGATGAAAACTTTGTCTTAAAGAGAGAATATAACTAGAATACCTTTTATCCAGCCAATCATTCTCATTTCAAAGGTTACCTTCATGGATATCAGTTAGAGTAATTGTTTGGCTACAGGGAGAGGGATTCGTAATTTACCATTTTCAGGCATACAGAGGCCAAGAGTTTCCTCGAAACTACTTAGCCATTTCGTCAGGAGACATGAGTCAAGTCAGAATGAACTTAGAAGTGAGTGACATCGATTTCAGAGATCAAATCACGGTTTCAGACAACTCAGTTTTGATGGTGTGTTTGTAGACATTGATGTCTGTTGGTCTATTGGAGACGTTTATACGAACTACGTACTTGATATTCCTTTATCCTAGATTATCGTGCTATTAGTTCTAAAATCTTATTGTTTCGCCAGATCAGAGTTACAAGCTTTGAGTTTTTATTATGAAAATCTAAAGTAAATCAATGGTAGCAGACTCGATCGACTAGAAACCTCTGTCCTCTTAGCTCTTTTTCGTAGAGTTGAAGCCTTGGGGGTTTCTCAGTCAAAAATCAAGCCCGGAAGTATTCTAGGGTGAACCTCCATGATTGTGCGAGTATCTGAATTCTGGAAGTCTTCAGTGAACTGTTCTCCTAGCTAGTAACTTACAAAATGTTTTGCAGTGGAGCATCTCAAGTGGGAAGAAGAATATTCAAGCACTGAACGTGAACCTAGAATGTAAATTGTTCCATTTCATGAATATCGGAGTGGAATGGTCTAAGATGCTGGTTGATCATCAGATTTTTACGATCGTTTTTGTTTGACAGCGCGATCGTTTTACAACGAGCACACGAAATGTGATCATCAACTTTGACTTTCAAAAGCGTGACTGTCAACTATAACCTTAGAGAATTCCACTTCTCCATTAGCGATAGTGTTCTTGAAACACTTAGGTTGGGTTATTAGGTCGTGCATTGCAAATAGGTTGTTTCGGGAGAATGCTGTGAGGCGGATCTTCTTTACATTAAATTCCATTAAGAAACTCTTTTTACAATCAAAAATGTTGGCAAATCTTGAATTTTATCATAACTTCGGAGGAGTAGGACTTTAAGCGTAACCAGGAGTGGAATTGATGATCACGCTTTGTTAGCTCTCCATAAACCGATCGCAAGAGCGTATGATCACTGTGATGGTCACCTTAGAGGGAGTAAAAGATATGATTATGATCGACTACCCAATCCTATCTGCAATAAACATTTTAATGTACGCAACTATCTAGGCGATAGGTTAATGTATTTTAACCTAAACTGGAGCCATATGTTTACGAACAGTACAGTAGAGCACGTATCGAATAAATCATTCCATTCTCCGTGGATTTCTGGCACTTTGCACACAAGTACGACTGTGTTGGGTTCTATTTCAACTTTCATAATTCAAGAACATGGGACTCAAGTATATGCTCAAGCTGTTCATGTAGAGTGGAAGTACTGAGGGCCATGATGCCAAGCGTTGTCAAGGAAAGTCACACATTTTGTCTGTATTATATGAGGACTCTGCCGAGACTAGACCGTTGCACCACAGAAAGAAAAGTCTCGTAGAACAATCGCTCAATTCAAAGCGAGTGTCCCCAGAGATTTGAGTCTAAATATTTTAAGAAGCCTGCAAGCTTGTCTCAGCTTGTGACGCTCCGAGGTTCCTCGTCCTCTTTTCGATAGGTTTCCTGCCTTCCAACCGGGTTTAGTACTTCACGAAACTCGGATGGATTTCTAAGCTTAAGAGGTGAATGCAGGACATGAAGTTACCACAAGGTCAAGGTTGATTGTCCTCTCATAGTTAGCCAGCAAGCACTCACCCACCCAAGAAGCCCAAGTCTCCTTAAGTGAAAGTCCAATAACTATCTCCCAAACCAATCTAATCAATCTATAAGTTCAAGAAACTACTCGTGAGCTCGTCGGGACTAATTAGATAATTCGGCGAAACTTTCTCGATTTCCACCAACACACACGCCTGGATAAAGAGCAAATAAGTTTAGATAACAATTTATTCTTCAATTAATTATGATTCGTCTCACCTTTCCCATTCAATTAAGATAATCAATCATTTATCTTTATTGCAGGTTTGCCTACTAAATAAAATGTGATTACAATCAGTGCGCTCGTCCACACGAAGTAGAAGAAGAAGAGAGTACAAGTACAATAAAGACACAAAGAAACAAAGAAAAACAAAAAACAAAATGATAGCAACCGATAAAATAATCATTACACCCCCCAATGACGATACAAAGTCCAGACTTTCATCATCGCCATCGCCACCTGGTACCGATGAACAGGACGATTGTGGGGTTAAATTCGAAGATGCCAACTGTGATACGAACGGAAGTGAAGAGGAATTCGAAGATACCGAAATTAGTGATGCTGATGATGATGCACCAACTGATTGGATCATTGATCATACCAAAGATGCCAGTGATTCTGAAGCTGCTGTTTCGGCGGCAGCCTTGTACCTGAATGATTTGGTGCTAGATCGTGACGAGGAGGATGAGACAATCAATGAGCTGGTCAGTGCATCCGAAGTCGATGGTCAATTGATGGAGAGGTGAGTGCAGTTAATGTGTAATATTGCCAATTTCGCATTCAATTGTAAATGTTGGTGGCTTTAAGTGGGCGCTGCTGGGCGCTCTGGCTGATTGGATGCGTGCGGCTAATTGAGTTCGATTGAATTGACCTTGTTGGAGGGTTGTGATTTGTGGAGGGAATTTTCGATAAATTTTCCACAGTTTGCGTTGACATGTTGAAAACGGGAAGACGGTACTCAGACCTGATGAGTGGGAACCAAAAGATTCACAGATTGGTCTCGCTGTCAGGCACTAGGGCGAAGCAGTAAAAATGGAACCAGTGCAATTGACACAGTTCTAATGAGCTAGTCCTGCTTGCTAGTTTGATTGCTGAGCCTATCTTGAATAGTTGAGTCTAGTCCTGCTAGTCTTGACTTAGTGCAGTGCTCTCTAAAGTCCTAGCTTCTGTGATTAAGACCAGCAGCCAGTGGTTTGGCTTTCTTAAGGTTTGAAAGGTCGCGAAGTCTATTTTAAGACCAGTTTCTACCAACCAGACTTAACATTCTGTGATTCTTGTAAGTTCTTCCATCCATGTCGTCCTTCCAAAGTGGTCAACTAGATTGGTTTTCCTTTAGCTGAAATCGATCGAATTTTTGATCAGTGTTTAGCAACGTAGACTGAGCTTAGACGACTCCACATAAACCTGTTTCAGATGCAAGTGGCTACAGCTCCAGTTAAAGGATATTCTTTGCTTGAGTTGACTGTCATCTAGACCGATTCATAGTGCATTTGAAAGGTTCATACAGTGTCCAGGGGTGATCTCTTAACAGAAAACTTTGGACGCACTTTGGTTAGATAAGAGCCTGTAGGTACTCCGTGGACAGTCCCTTCCCCAGTGAGATCAGTGGTGGACACTTCTGGGTCCTTGATTCCATTTTAGCCGCGATTCTTTCATTTCAAAGTTTAAAATCCCGCTTTTAGTTCAGTATTCTCCTTCGTACCTTCGATGGATTTGTACTTTACACTTTCGCTCGCGCAAAAGGTCACGAAAGCAAAGACGTCACGAAAAAATTATATCACACAACGAGTGCAAGCGCTGCCCTTACTTTTCGAAAAAAAAACTGCTATGGGTCAAATTCTTTTCCTAGCAACACTCGCCACGTGAGACTGATCCTTGGAAGCACGTAGTCCTAATCGAAGACCAATCTTTCTCATTGCAGCTCCCAACACAACCGTATGCGTGTAGCATTCGGCATTATCCTGAGATTGGTGCTACCTCTAGCGAATGGCGTTGCTCGTGGCCTTAAGGGCATCCGTGATGTTCGCTTCTTGCGAGCCCTCCGTAACTTGGCTTCCAGTCGACAGGCCTTAACTAATGCATTAGCCTATGCGGCCAACACGATTTCCATGAGTTTGTCCTCCGTTCAAGGTAAGTTTCTCTCTCTCTAGTTTCTCGTGGGGAGTTCCTAACACTTTCTCGTTATAGTCTCACACCGGATTGATCCACTCCTGAAGATGATGAAACTCAAACGTGGTGACGGCATGATCGAAAGCATTCCAGACAGTCCAACGACTCCATCCTCACCATTGTTGGCTGAGCCGAAGGGTGTATTCGGGATGCCCTCCCTTACCTCTGACGGTCATGAGGAGACAAAGTCGAAGAAATTTTGCACCATAGACATCCTTGCTGAGCCACCACCTGGTACACCGATTCGTGCTGATATCGTGCTGATCCACGGATTGCATGGTTCGCTGGTGAACACCTGGAAGCAAGGCCTCTGGAATAACGATCGAAGACCAGAACACTTCGAACGACCACCAAAGCCCGAGGTGAGACCTCCGAAACGTCCGAGACATTCCCGATCGAATATTATGGTGCCACCGCATAAGGAGAAACGTCGACGTTTCGCCGACCAGGAACACTTTGCGTCGCTGTATCCCGATACCGATGATACTGGTAGTGAACATGAAAACAATGGGTTCGTCTCAAGACCTGCTTGACCGAGGAGTTGATCTAAATTAAATTTTTTTTTAGATTCACTTACGAGTGTGGGAGTCCCACGGAGGTTCACTTCTGCGACGGAATGGAGTACTCTTTCCCATCATTCCGGCTGCGACTGGAGAACCACAGCCACTTCACAGACCCTGAGTATAACGCCCCGGGAAAGAACAATATCAGAAAGCCCTCTATAAACGACCCGAACTACTCCAAGTGCTGGCCCGGAGAATGGCTCCCGATGGATTGTCCCGGAGTACGTGTGATAGCAGTTAATTATACAACAGACCAGTACCTCTGGAGGCCGGTGTGGAAAAAAAAGGAATCGAGGTCGAGCTTGGTCGAACGGTCTCGAGAAATGACAGAGTTGTTGATTGAGCACAAGGTCGGCTATGGTCATCCGATTATTTGGGTTGGACACTCGAAGGGTGGCATCTTTGTCAAGCAAATCATTGTCGATGCCTGGGAGAGCGGCAGACCTGCGGCGGCACCTTTCTGGCGATCAGCTAGGGGTGCTTTCTTTTATTCTGTGCCCCATCGTGGTTCACATCTGGCCTCGATAAATGCGCCGCTCTTGAGGCGTTCCGTCGAGTTGATCGATATTGAGAAGAGTAAGTTCCATGGCTTTCAAAGAGGGAGGTGATTCTATGCGTTTTTTTTGCCTTTTAGATAGCAAATACCTTTTGGATCTTCATAGGCGCTTTGTGGGCCTCTACCGAATGGGACATTTGAAAATCGAGGTGTTCAGCTTTGTCGAGACAGCTCTGACGCTGATGTCGGTGCTATATTTGAGGATTGTTGGCGTGGACTCAGCAGGTGAGTGGCGATTTGGGAAAATCTTTTGATCTTTAGACCTATTAAGGCTTTAGTTCAACCTAAAGTGTATGAGTCTTGACTTGACAGACCTTCTTCTCACCTAAGCTCGGCTTAGGGGTCACAATTTTCCTTAAAGTTAAGTCAGAACCTGACTTTTTGCCAATATCCTCGCATGTGCTTATTTAAAGCTTCTACTGGCTACAAGTCAACCTTTAGCGACTTTTAGGAAGAATGTGAGTCTTGATTCGAGCTTAGGGAAGAACTTCGAGATCTAAGTCGAGTTCTGTATCTCCAGCTTGATCTTTTTTTTTGACATTTCCCCTCAAATCCATTTCAGATCCCGGTATCGGTGAAGTTTGTGGCCTACACTTGGATCATCGACAAATCTGCAAGCCCCGTAGTCGAGAGTGCATTTTGTATAAGGAGCTGGTCAAGATGATCAACAAAGTTTGTTAGCACCCATCTAAGCTCTAGCCGTTCTGTATCCCTTGCTAACTACCTAATTTTAGTTCATTTGTTGTAAATATTTATAAAAGAATTATGGAAATCGATATTATTTGTAGTATTTCAAGCTTTTTGTTAGATATTTAGTTTAGAGATTATATATGTATGTTAACTGTTATCGTTTTACAAAAACAAAAAAGTGTGCAGGGATTGTCACAGAGACGAGGATTTTGTATTGTGCAGTAAATCTGTGAAGTAATTATGTGATTTGTTTTGTTTGTTTCAAAAAGAGGCCATGTTTTGTTTTTTTCTTTCTTGTTTTGTGTTAATGGAGGATGAAAATGTCATTTAAAATGACAGTTCGATGACAGATGATTGTTAGATATTATTAAATTTAAGAGATTTCCTTTTTGTATTCTTTCAGTTTCCTTTGTTATTGATGTATTGAGTCGTAAAAATGCTTAAGGTTGCTTAAAATTAAATAATTGTTTATGACAATCTTAATGAAAAAAATAAATATGAAATAAAAATAAAGAGAAGAGAATTTAAAAGTAAAGTTTTGGGTGGAATGGTGTTTTACTTTCACAGAAAGATACTTACCTTATTCTGGTCAATATTCATTTACAGTGGCTATGACTGTAAGCCATGATTCATGGAAGCTCAACGAAAGACCATTACTTGATTAGTTAAAGCCGCTCCTCCAGATATAAGTACAATTTACGACGAGCCTGTGAGGAAGTGGAAAGATACGATAAATCTCAGACGTTTGTGTGACACTAAAGGCAGATTAAGGAGCAGTAAGGAAGGTACATATGTAAGACACGCCTAGTTAAAGGCAAATAAGAACGTTGTAGAGTAGACGTTATGTCTTGTCTTCCTGCGAGTGTATTTCCAAATCCTTTCCTGAAGTGAAAACTTAAGAGTTTATCCGAAATAAGACCGAATGTCACTCATCGTAGGATCATTCAACCGATGTAGAGTCCACTAAATTGCACGACAGCGCTGTGAGTGCTGTCTAGCTATCTGAAAAGATATTAATCCTGGCACCCTAGATACCTTTATTCTAATGCGTATTCCAATTACATCGAGTTCAGTCTTGATAATCATAGGACATTCTAATAAGCATTGAGCCTTTGGTGTTGGGTCCAAAGACGCCAGCTCCGACTCTAGATTCCATTTTCTATCAGTCCGTGAACCAAACCAGACCCCTAGAGTCCAGTGTCGAAGTACCATGAGTTCAGTTTGCGCGGTTAAATATTTCTCTCTCAAATGACCTATCGACTCAGCACTCCCTGACCAAGTTGCCGGGAATGGTGCAAAACTTGTCCCTTTTTGGAATGAAGTCTAGAATTTTAAGTTCCACATGGTCACTTGGTTCATACTTATATTCTAGTTGCAGTTTAATAGCACCTCTAGCATTCGTCTTTCTAATGAAGATTTGTAGACCCTCGGGAGCATCTGAAAAACACCCGAGAGTATAACTGTCATGAAAAAGCTTCTTAAATCTCAAATTGTCCTTCGAACACTGTATCAATAGGACCCTCCCATTCGTGTAAAGAATATAACACGTACAACACAAATGGTTGTGAGAAGTTAGGCCCTGGGTCCCATAAACTTGTTGCGCCAAAAATGAGAGAACTCAACGACGTCTCCTAAGGCTCCAACAGTATCAACTTCTGTTTCCCAAAGTCATGTGAATCACTTTGCAAAATCACCCTATGTGTGGTCCCCTGCATGGCGTTGACTCCCAGAAGTGGCTTAACTCACTCAACCTAGCCATATTAGATCTTTCCCTACGCTCCCCTTGGCAGTTGTTTCTATAGAAATTCACCTCTCTCTGAGTCTCCCTTATAAAAATTATTCGAAATGTAAACACGTTTCCCAGGATCGTTGGTATTTACTGTCAGTGATGTACAAGAGTCAAATGGAGCCTTGAAAGATCGACTGATCTTTGTTCTTTAAAAGGCCTGAGCACCTTAGACCGAGGCATTCACAAAGCACTCTGTTCCTAGATCATTTTAAAAGAAGAGGAGCTATTACTTCACCTTGTGGTATGCCTATTGACTGACGAACCCAACCTCAACTCTTGATTGATGTTACTATGTCTAAGAGGCTTTCGCGTCGAAAGGTTAGGTTTTTTCCTAAATATCTTCTGCGGCAAATGACTTCTGAGCAATAACACGTCCAGTTAGAGGCAAACAAGAACGATGTGGAGCACACTTCTGCAAACTTGTAAATCCTCCAGCACTGTCCAATTAGCAACGGTCAACACCGAAAGCTATAGGAAATCGTAGGCGAAATCTACAAAAAGAATCAGGAAAGTCACGAGAGGCACGAGAAGATCCACGTTAGACCTACTTTACTCTATAACTCACGGCATCCCTAGGAATAAACGAATCTCAATCCAGCAATGCTTACACCAGTCATGGAGATAATCTTGACCGTGCGCGCTATAAGACTAGCAGTTCGGGTTCGCTACTCTACCTTACAAGATCACAGGGAATTTCAACGTCGAGATCACACTGGAGCACAGGGTTACCTAGAAGAACAACTGCCCTCTGGAATTTGTAAGGTATCCGAAGGACTGTCTTAGAAAGTAAGTCAGTTGAATCAGCCAACATGGCTCTTCCCAGAGAAGACGGCCACCGTTCTCTGCAAGCAAAAGGTTAAAAAATCACAAAATAATTTGTAGTATTACAAAAAATCGTTTATTTATAATATATACTTGACAATATCTCTCTTAAATATTGCTAATATATATTTTATATATAACTATGTATATATAATTTTTGTTACGATTAACCACTTAGTGTTGTCACATAATTTTTAGTTTTTTTCATTCTTTTTAAAATTAACGCTTACGTCTAGATAAACTTTTAATTTTGGAAAAAGTATATTTTCTCTGTAGTCCATACAAAGCCTTTTATATAATATACAAAATATTTATTTAAAAAAAGTGCGAAAGGAAAGGAATCTTTAAAAATTCAATAACAGATGCAGCAAGAGGGGCGCAAAACAAATCAAAGTGTTATGTACGAGAGCAGGAACTATTTTGAGTTAAAAAAAGAAGAAAAAATGTATGTGCTTGGTGTATAAAACTAAATAACAACAAAATATAAAAGAAATGAAAATATAAATCGAGAAAGTTAATTCAAAAAGTAAATACAAAAATGACGTCTGTCAGAGTGGCAACCTCCTGTCACAGACGTCATGGTTTTCGGGCATTTCCAGAGGTGATTTGATCTCAACAAAACTATATATCTGTTTCTCTGGATGAAATTGTACGCCAAAGAGACTGCACACTAACAATCTTCGACTTCGATAATTTGTTGATTGAAATCATTCATCGTTTGGATGTCATTCTCGATGATCGTCTCGTTTAAGAGGTTCAACGATTTGGTTTTCTCACTATCGATCATAGTTTTGGGATGAGCATCATCATCGTTGATGGTGTTTTCTTTGTATGGGGTACTTTCGGAATTCTCTTCTTCATCATCATTTTCATCGGCTTCCTCTTCGTCGTCATTATCATCATCATCATCATCATCATCATCGTTTTCCTTTTGATGATCTGGAGTGGTCATGGGACGTGGTGGGGATTCGCGTTCCTCGTTCTCCTCGTAAATGACATCACAATTGGTGGGAATTGTTTTTGATGGTGGCTTACGGATTTGGGATTTTTTCTTATTACTATCGGTGCCACCTTGGAGTTCCTCCATTTGGATTTGCATTTCGCGCAGTCGATCGGTTAGTTCGTATAGATCACGTTCTTGAGCCTCACAACGACTGCGAAGTTCGGCGATTTCTCGAAGATCTTCCGGACGTGGATCACGACGCTCGTAACGCATGCGCATCTCTTCGAATCTAAACAATAAGATCAATCATTTACTATCACCCGAATCAGAATTGGTTAAGAAGAAGGAAAAAAAGACTGCAACTAAGCAAAACAGTTGTACAAACACTTAGGTATCTGAACGAACTACAAATAGAGTTGACAACGAGGATACTTACAAGTTTGTCAGACACCTGCATTTGCGATGCAATTGTTCGATCTCTTGGGTATTGCTAAGGTCACGCTTATCGAGAGATGCCTTCTCCGTGTCATACAAATTTTTCAGGTCCGTCAGGTCGTGTTGGTGACGATTCTCAGTATCGCTGGGGTTAATAAGTTTTTTTTATTAATTTTAAAGAGGGAAGAAAAAGGAAAGAGTAAACAAAATAATAATCGTTAAGCATATAAGCGTGGTTTGTATTTTTATTTCTTTATTTCTTTTTTTTGTTATAGAAAATGTGTAAAAGGTTTTCAAAAAAAAGAAGAAAAGAAAATAATGCAATAAATCTGGTAATGGATGGCATTGACTGGAAGATGGAATAAAGACCGTGGGGGTTGAGATAATGATGAACTCTGGCGTTAAATGAATGTTTTTCGACCTTAACTGATAGCTGTGTGACAAATAGCGTTCGTATGACAGAGTTTGAATGGTGAAATACACTTAACTGTCAAATGAAATGAGTGAAATTGAAAAATGCTTACACGCTCACATCACCATAACTGAAACTTCTGATCACATACAACTAGCAAATGTCATTTCATGCATCTGAATTGGACAATTTGTGTAATCACAGCTCCTTCTTGATAGTTGTTCCCCAAATTTCAAACCCTCTGTAGGTAGTCATGCAGTGGAAGATATGCTCTGGACTTTGATACTTTAATAAACGGAGTCCATCAGTCACTTCCTAACCTACGAAGCATGCAATTTCTGACCAATATACTTGTCTGCAAATACGCAGATCAGATTCTAAGCATTTTCCTGTCAAAATGCGATTTCAAACCTTACGGTAGACTTCTAATCCAATGAAGCTGAGAAATATTCTCTAATCTGATCGATTTGCCACTAAATGCATTTTAATGACAAGCAATATCTTTGTTCTTAAACTTCGAATAATAAACTTCGATTATAAATGTAAATGCTATGAATTTCATCGTCAATTTTACTTTCCCCTATGAATTGACGTGTTTAAGCGAAAAAAAACAAATAAAATTCTAGAGTCCCCCCAACAACCAAAATATGATTGCAATTTCCCTGCAATTTAGCTTGGCAGCACTGCTGCAGCTTCATCTGTCACCGAAACACAGCCCGTCAAGTAGTGCAAGAAGTTCCGTTAGTCGTTTGTGCGTGCAATTTCTGCAATTGGAATATTTTCTCCGCGAAAAAATTGTATAACTAAATAATTATTAAGTCTTGCGTCAAATAAATTTATGTGTTTTGTTGCTCAAGTGTTTCTCTATTGAATTTCAGTAAAACATCTCCCCGAGCTCATGCATTTCATGGGAAAATTGTTGTTCATTCGTGTGGTGAAATTCCCTTTGAATTTCGCGCACAGTTTGGGAAGGTACTTGTCGGTCATTTTACAGAATTTTTTTGGAGAATATTTCATTTGAAATTGATTTGCAATTTGCCGGGAATTAGGACGTCTTCGGTTCGGTAAATCGGGGCAAAGTCGTGGGGAAGTCTTTTTGTAATAAAGTGTGTGGCGACGGGCGTTTACTTGTTGGGTTGTGAATCGGTTGCGTGTCGCAGTGGAGGAAGTAGCCTTTCGACCATCTTGGGGAGGTGAAATCCGACAATGTCGTGTTTTTTTGAAAATAAATCTCCGTCGCTGATCATCTACCTGTACGCGCTCTTAGTTCTGTGAATTCCACGAGAATAAGTGTTCTCCCTTCCATTAAACTGCGAATATCCCCAAAAATAAGTGCAGTTCCCCTCGTGAATTCATCGAAAATCTTACAGATCCCTGCCCCTGTCTGCCTTAGTATACCCCTGCTCAACCAGAGTCTGAAAAAAGCTTATTCCACCAAAAGCTCTCCCCAAGTGTTTCCTTCTTCAGTGAAAGTGAGTGTTTCTCTTCGAACCTCAAAGTGTTGCCGATTCCCCTTTGCAATGTCAGTTGTTTGTGAAATAAAGAGCCGCCAAGTGTGGTCAGTGTTTTCATGTCTGGCAGTCTCTGCATGTCCCTGAGTGTGTCTCCACATCCCTTCCAAAAGTGAGAAGTGCAAGTGTTCAGTGTACATCAAGAATTCATCGGATTTTTGCTTCCTGTCCCTTGGAACGAATGCATAACATCAAGAAAGCAAAGGTAAGTTTCATTTTTCCAACTATATGTTCTGGGTCATTCATTTAGAGCCTTAGAATAGTCATATGCCCTTAGGAGTAGGTACCTCAGACTCGATTATAGGATTTTACCAGTAAAAGACTCTTATTGGTCCGTTTTTTCGAGAACGGGCAGAGTGTAGTCGATATTTCTTAGAAGCGTCGCTATTTACTGCCAACGATGTTTAAGACTGACAGACAGACTAACAAGTGGAGTCTTGAGAGATCGACTAAACCATAAGACTGAGTGATATACAAGGTGCTTTCCAAAGCAAACAAGGCTTTCTAAAAATAGGTACTTCTACTGAGGCAACCTTTAAACTTGTTTTTATTATTTTAGCGTCTTGTTTGCTTTGGAACAGACCTTGTATGCTCAAACCGAGATATTCTCAAATTATTCTCCTTCTAGATTATTAGATTCTATGCCTCTTTGGCTATTTTTTAAAAGAAGAGACGGCACGACGTCACCTTGTGGTATGCCTAGACTCGTAGACTTAAGCAATTAGACGCACAACTTGAATGTGTTGCTGCGTTATATGGTTTTAAAGTTGTGTAGAGAACTCTATGGCTTGTGGAGGCTCTTGGGAAGAATAATTGAGGTAAGGAACACTAGAGGCCTTATCGATGTTATTGTTGATGGAACTTGAAATATCCGGGTAACTACTGTCGATTGAAGATGTCGTTTCTGCAACATTATTCATTCGAGTTTAGGAATGTAAACTCCAAGAGTAACAAATGAAGGCTGGCACTAGACACTGTCTAATAGGCTTTCATGTCAAAAGATTAGGTTTCTTTTCAAAAGTCGTCTGCTGTAGTTGGAGGGACGAACAACTTGTTTATCTTTTACCAACAAAGGATTCCTCCAGTTGATTTAATTAGTTCTTGTGGAGCTTGTTTGTAGATAAAGATGGATCTGTCTAAGAATAGAGGAAGTGTATAGATGAATTGGTTAAGGTTAGACTGCAAAACTCAAATCACCAGTAACCTCCTCGAATCTATCACTGGAACCAAGTTACCAAGCACTAGACTAAAGCACTGTAGGGTACAGAAGAAGTGTTTAGGATCCAAAAGTATCAGGAATCCTACATGAGTACTAGGTTTATGCTCCGTTCGGAGCACACAAGCCAGGGGAAAATAACACGGACAGTGCGAAACTGTCTCAATGTCTTCACCACGAGAACCATAATTCAATCCCAAGCTCATACAGACAGACCTACCTTCTCTCCATTATAGGTTAGGGCTTAAAAAATTCCCCCCGGAGCGTGCCCTTATGAATAACTAATTCCTAAACGCTCATCATTATCCCGCGAGTAAAAAATAAAAAAAACACAAAAACGAGTAAAAAGGACACTCAAGGACGAAATAAAAAAAAAACAAGTTTAAACAATTTTCACTTTGACATAAAAATAAACAGCAAAGGTGAACAGTAAACATGCGAATGCAATGCGAGGTGACATTGTCATATAAAGTGCAAGAATCGATGGGATGAAAGGACACGCCCCCTTTGCGATCACGAATAAAGCAGAGATTGGCGAAGAACCTTCTTCTGCTCGGTTCGTTCTGTTGAAAAAGAAAAAAAAAAAAACAAAAAAATAAAGAAACAAAATACAAAATACAAAAAAAAAAAAACGAAAACAAAAAGACAATACAACAACATTTCCACGCTACTGTTTGTGACAAGCAAGAGTGACAGGACGCAAACTGAAAGCCCTTTTAGTTTTCTTGGATACACTTGAGAGACGATGCAGAATTTTGAAAATGAATTTTGGTTTTCAGAGAACTTTTGAACCGAAATGTGATCAAGGCGCGCGAAAAGCTGAAAAGTGTTTGCCATTTGGTGAGTACTTACCGCAGGCGATGCTCAGCATCTTCGAGTTTCTTTCGATGTCGCACCTCGAGCTCCTGAATTGCGTCCTCCTTTTCGGTGATCAGCTTTTGCCATTGTTGTTCTGGAAATAGATTAGAAAAGGAAATTGCATCAAAAGTTGCCCTGAAAACTTCTTCTCCGTCGAACCATGTAGTTCCTTTAGATGGTACCTTTCCCTAGACAAATGTTATCTACGTTTCGGCAAAGCTAGGCTTCAATTCCAAGGCCAAGCAGGACACATGTTTTGTGATAAATTTGGGAGCTCTGGGTGCCAGATAATTTCTGTGGAGCTACACTTATTCGTATTCTTGGGGCCTAGGTTCCTAACTTAGGACATGTCTGTAACTATCTAAGTCTTGTCGGGGTCTTCGACAAAGGAGTGCCTCTGAAGCCAAGATTTCGCATCACCGAAACGAAAGTAATTTATGAATGCTGACAGTCTATGTATGACAGTCTAAGCCAGGCTTAGCTTTAGTGAAGCTGTGGGATAAAGTACAGCAGCAGGCTGTGAAAAAGGTAGCAGTTCTCAAGATTGGAGCTGAGTTTGAATTTTGTTAGCTTCTACAAATTTGAGATGAGGGATATTTTCTGGCTTGAAAGACAAACTAGTACTAGATGCATGCGGTGGCTCTCTTTAAAGGAAGCTTAGCTAGGAGTAGACAAGTGGTTCAAAATCTTTGTTTGGAATATCACAAGGCTTATCGAAGGAACCAGAAAAATGATGACGGAGTCCTGACGCTGCTGTTTTGACATCTAAATCGACATGTTGTCACTCGTTGACATCCTGGGTCTTAAGCTAGACGAAGTACAATTGGTGCAAACCACCAACGATATGGAAAATATCAAAAATCTCTATCGGCAAGCACTACACCAGTGTTAAGGCATTAGAGCGGTCAAAGCACGGATGGACTCACCTGGGATACTTTTACCCCGCCAGCTTACTTTGGAGAGCCCTGGATCTGAAAAGATTTAAAGGGCTCTTAAGCACAACAAGAAAATACACATCTTATCTAAGCTAGTAAATGTCAACATCGGGGACTGTCTTTACAATCATCTGTGGGTAGCTTGCCCTTATTGATTCTGGAAATGCGACTCCAATTGAGTATTTTATGTTCGACTATCACAGAGAAGAGTTGTTTTTCTTAGATTTAGCGGTTGCCAGGCCTAAACTTTAGTTCACTTCAAAGTTTCACAAAATTTTGCGGTGTACCACCAGGTTGATCTGAATGGCCCCTGCTATTTGCTTCATACTTTCGTTCGTTCAAACTTACCCATTTCCTTTCGATGTTGATCCATCAATTCCTGTGTGGAAATTTGTAGTTCCTTATTAAATTCATCTTGCACTTGACCAAGTCGTTCGCGGAATTTCTCCTCCATTTCAAGTTTTTCTGTCTCGAACTCATTGCGAAGGGATTCTGTAAACAGAAAGGCGTTATGTCATTCGATGAAGTTTTGAGAAGTTTGTGTGACATTACCAACTAATTTCTCTCGCTTTTCCTCTTCCCGGCACATGGCCGTCTGGTAGTCTCTATCGGCGCGATCTAAATGCATTCTGGTTTGCAGAATGGCATTATCGGATTTCTCGCGCAAATCCATGAATTCATCGTTTCGCTGTTGCAGTGTTTCGCGGAGTTCTGCGAGCTGTCAATGGAAAGATTGTCAAAAATATGAGGATTAACTGCTTCGAAACAACTGGAAATATGAGAAGTTGTGTCATAAACTTTTGCCACTATCGCTCAAAACTGACAGTTGATATTGATGTCATGGGAAACACGTAATATCTTTGACAGATGTCAAACCTTCTGAGAACAAATCGTTGGCATCACCATCAAATATCAAAGATTGAGAGGGTATGCATACAGTTTGACAGAAAACCTTTAATGAATTTTGACAACAAAACTCTGCCATCTACTGTCAGATTTGAATGATTGAGAAGCAGTGGACGTAAAGTGGTCAAAAGTGGGTACAGAGTCCATATTGCCATAATGACTGTTAAAGTCTAGAAGACGTGTGTATCTGTCACATTTGACGTACTATCAAAATATTTAAATATTTACCTCAGCTCTCAGTTCTTCTTCATTCGCTGTGTATCTGGTTGTGAGTGCTTTCAGTTCTTCTATGTGTTCGGCTTGAAGTTTGTCGAGCTCTTCTCGCCTCTCATCAACATAGACGGACTCAAGTTCCATTTTCAGTCTTGTCATCTCTGTTCTGTAATTTGAAAAGGCACCCATAACCGTCCCGTTCTCATGACCACCAAGTCGGCCATACTTACAATAATTTCCTTTCCCATTGGGCTGCGGCTTCATTTCGAACCTCATCGATCCTCTGTAACATCTGACGTTCCTTGTCGTATATGGCACTAATAAAAGGCGAAGTATTTGTCAGAACTATACGTAGAAGAGACTTGGGTGCGGGACAGCTAAGAAAGCAGATAAATAGCAGAATACGCTTGGGAAGTTTTAAAAAGCTAGAACGGTTGCGGTTTGGTAACCAAAACAAAACGAATGAAAAGGGAACTAATGCGGTTTAGAGGGTTTTTTTCGAATCAAAATGGGTTTATTTGAGCATGTTTGCGTGCGCAGCTTTGCTTAGGAGGGGTAGGAGGGGCGGGCCTGAATGTCATACAATCCATAACTTACTTATCACACTGATACTTAATCTTGCGAACGCATTCAATCTGCTGCTCCAGATTCTCATTGGCAGTGACCAGGTCGGCTTTTAGCTGTTCTATTTGTTCCCTCATAGATGATATGGAATATTCTTGATCGGCTGTCAGACCACGGAGTTGTTTGACCTCTGCCTCGTAGGACTTTAGGTGAACAACTTCGTGGAGTTTCTCCTGGGCTTCTTCTTCGATTTTCAAACCCTTCTCGATGGCTTCCTTGCGCAGGTGTTCGGCTTTGTCGAGTTTTTCTTTGCAGGTTTTTTGCATCTGTCGCAGTTGCCACTCACAGTCGCTCATTAAGTGCTCCTCTCGATCTAAATTAAACAAAATTTTATGAAAAGGAAGGACGTCCTGTGAAAAAAGGAGCCTTACCAGCATTCTGCGTTCTCAGGGTTTCAAACTCCTTATGCCACTTGGTCTGCATCGCCTCTTGCTCGACCTTAGCCGTCGCCAAGGCTTCTTCCAATATTCGAACCTGCTCATCCTTTTCGCGTTGCACGTTCTCCGTTTCCTGTCGACACTGCTCGGCTTCACTCTGTGCACATGCCAGCTGAGTTTGCAGGTTAGCAGCTAGCAGTTGCATTTGTTTGTACTTTTCTTCCAGCTCTTTGTACTCGCGGTCGAGGTTATCTGAAAGGTTACACAAGGGCTTAAACAGAGCTTCACGAGAAACGTAGACTGTGTGTCGTACCATATTTGTTGTTGAGCTCCTCTTCAGTTTCGAAGTACTTCTGACGAAGTGATGTTTTCTCATCTTCGAGAAGTTTAAGTCTTCTGCGGACACATTCATCCTCCTTGTGGGCCGCACCCAATTCCCCTTCGAGGCCTAAAAGGAACGGAGTCATGTAAGCCTAGTCAGTGTGGAAAAATAGCCCATGTGGTACTTACGGTCAACATTCCATGATTTGGCCGATAGATCCTTTTCCAAATCATCGATTTTTGACTGCAGTTCATCAACCTTCGACTGGAGGTTGTATATGTTCTTCTGGGCGTCATCGAGTTGTGTGCTAAAGCGGGACTCCTGATCGACTAAGTCTCTCCTGGAAAAAAATATGAGAAAAAGGGTTCGTTAGAAAGGTGTCTTCAGGGTCTAAAGCCTTTAAAAATGGTTCAAGGTGTAACCTGGTTTCATACTTGAATTGACAGAATTTGTCAAGTGAAGTCTTGACATTTCTAGAATCTTTTGACATTCGATTAGCTTGACACATACGAGCCCCTTTTAGGGCGTTAAACCTATGCGATCTTATGACAAACCCGCAATTACTTGAGTGAGAGTGTGGTAGGTTGTATAAAGACCCCTTTGGCCCCTTGGCAGTTCACAAATTGAAAGAAAGCGCATTCATTCGTAACTGTCATCTGAGGCTATTCTCTCCAGCAATACGTGGACGTCAACGGATTTTATGACTCGTATGACTATCAAGTACAAGTTTTGACATTCAGTCATGCCCTTGGGCTGGTTGACGTATCAGCTGCACATCTGTCAACATTTTAGCAGAGACACCACCCAATGCGAGTGCAATCTGTCTAATCGAAGGGAAAGTGTATCTATAGCTGTATCTTCTCGACACGTTCCACGAATTTGAGGAAATAAAACAAAAATTTTAACGAGTTCAATCAAAATTCGCTGCGTCGTTCGTAATGATCGCAGAATTGCTGTTTGTTTATTTTTTTTAATTTATTTTCTGCGCAAAAATTTAAGCTTTTCATTCCTGTATACCGTCGTCGGAGAGATAGCAAATTAAAATTAAAATTTATGACTCACGGGGCGTGATGAAAGTAGAACACGTCCATTAGATTGAAAAGCAGGTTTTTTCCATTCGTTTTGTGAATGAAATTTCGCTGAATTTGAACTGAGTCCAAGCTTTAGACTGTTTGGCATTTAAATGGAAAATTTTGATAGTTTGTAACATCTAACAAATATTTTGAAATATGAGAGGACTGTGCATGAACTTTTGACAGTTCCGTCATCTGTGCCATCAATGGCTTTCATCCTATAAGACTGTCCTGAATTTTCACAGATCTGTGTCTGGTAGAGTGTATCTGTCGAGCATTCAAAATCTATCTATGTTTACGTAATCCATCTTTCAGCAATGAACTTCCTCCAATGAAACGCACATCTCACCGAGGCAACCTCTTAAAAATCAATAATACTTTACTAATTAAGCAATCTGTTTAGAAAATCCAAGAGATTATCAAGGAGCCCATTGAATATTTCTTTCGCAAACAAGTTCATTTCAATGGCACCAGCCTTGTGTTTAAAATCTCCACGTATTCCCGAGATAATCCATTTGTAACGATCGCGCTGCCAAAAACGCTTTACAAAACTCAAACATAAACCAAACGCGTGGATATAAAAATACCCATCGCAGCGCAGAAGATATTTATTTTGTTTACAATAAAATCGAGTATTTGAAGAAAATCCACAAGGAACAGCAATGTAGAGCATTGGATGCGTTCAAAGTTCAATAAATTTTGCTCGACTTAAGCGAAAAATGTTTTGAAAAGTTTCCCTTCTTTTTGTATTGAGAGGCGTGTGACGTCAGCCCACTAGCCATAGCCCCACGCAATCCAACACCACTGACAGAATTCACACCATGAGGTGTCAAGTGTAGGTATTACACACAGAGAAACATGCAATATCGTGGTGTGAATGAATATTTTCGAATACTTTGGCACAGTTTTCGATTTTCCGGTTGGAATTTCAAAAGAAAGCATCTATAGATACACCGTTGCACTAGTTGCTGTCAAATAATTGTCATTTTTTTTTTTACATTATGCGTGACTGAACACACTACACTTTGATGACAACGTCCTGCTGTTTATCGAATTAAAAAACTGTTACATTCACGATGACAGTTGATGGGGTTGATGACTCAGGTTTTTTTCTTCTCATTTTGGTCGAGAAAATAATGTAAGGACTATTTTTAAGCGAAAATTTATTAATACAATTCGTGCTGAGTGAGTGATGAACTTATTTCGAGTTTTTGCGGCAATTTTCTGGCAAGCAAACATGATGCATAATCTTTAGATTCATATTAACTGTCAAAATAAATTGGCCATGCAATTGCAGGTGGGTATTTATAGAGCGAGTTACTGTGAGGTACACGTACATTCGTGTAGTGTTTCAGTGAAATAGTATTCAAATAATCCCTGTCTGGTTGTTCGTAGTCACTTAGAACACAATTTATGGGCAATAATTCGCGAAATCGCATTCTCATCTTCGTCGAGTTTTATATAAACTATGAGCGAGTTTTGTGTGACAAATTTTTTGTCAGACTTTTGAATTAAAAATATTTCATTTAAAGGCGACGGAAATCTTTGCATGCATTTCTAAAATACAAGGTGAAGAGGAGTCATTTTACGAGAAAAGAAATTGAAATACTACACCTAGTCCTTGAAAGAAATGCTGTCATTGCAGGCGACGAGCATGCTCGTCCACGTCATGGACGATGAAATGCCTAAGGTACTTCAAAACAAAGGTTGTAATCTCAGAGAGGGAGCCACGTTCTTTTCAAAATTCTGCTCATTTAGAGAGTCATACTGTTTCCAGAGGTCGTTTGGATAATCCTTTGGCTTAGAACTATATTAGGTGTAACATCAGGGCGAGCTGCATTCGTGAGTTCCATGTATCCATGCATTGGTAACATTCATTTACGAGTTCACTTAAAAATCCTCTCACGGCAAACCTTGCTTCTATAAGGAATATAGGTGATGCCTTACTGCTGAAAAGGCCTACAAATTCGTTGTGAAGCAGGCCATTTCCGAATGGCTTCCATGCTGAAGCACTATTTTAAGAGGATCGAGTCACAACAGGAAAAGAAAAATCGACCCTTTTGCTTTAAGGTAACTTTATACTATGTTCGTCCGATATCAAAGCCCTGGACTTCTGTGGAGGATATTTCAATCTTGTGTGATGCAAGGCATCTTACAAACAAATGGGTTACAAAGACGTACTGATACATCTCTACAAAATGTGGACTCTATATGGCACCTTTGTGGACTTGCTCCTCTTATCCATACCCTAACACTCCTTGGATTCAACTGGTTTCCAAGGACATATGAAATACCAGCCAAGTAACAAATATGCTGGCTACTACAAATATTAGAAAGGAATTTCTAAAATAATCAAACATTTTGAAGGACACTAGTTTTCGTAGCAAGCAATCCCTTGGGGACATGCTGAGCTGTCAGCTGTCATATGGACTTCAGCCAGTAAGCAAAATGAACGACAGTGGAAGGATTGATTCACAGACAACACCAACATTTTTTCCACGTTCCAATCTGTCGTAAACATCTGACAAACATCCGAGAGTATAATATGGTATAGAAGTCTATTAAGCCGCCTTTCTATGAGTTACGAAATAGTTTTATTTAGAATTGGATAGCTCGATGGGTAGGCCGTGTGTAGATCGACGGAAGGTTCTATAAATTCTTTCTTTTATCAGCTTTATGCCTTCCCAAGTGAAGACCTACATCTAAGTTGATGAAGATTTTTGATATCTTTCGAAGAACATGACTAAGAATGCGGAAAATATTCCTTCTAAGGGACATATGGTGACTGGTAGCCCTTTAAGTGATGCCTATGAGTATAAACCTTTAAATACTTTTAGCAGAGAGGACACCCTTCTTACCAACACACTAACAGACATAACCGATTGAACAAATGCCATACGATCAAGTTTGAACTTATGATTGTTTTACTGCTTTGAAAAAAATGGGGAATGCTGAGTCCTTCTGCCTATCGTATGTCTTTTAACGTCGAAAGGGAAAAGCTCTCCGCTAGTGTACGAGTTTTTACAGTCGTAGTAGCTCAGTCATTTTAGGTTCTCGTATAAGTCTGTAAAAGATTGAAAAGCCATAAAAAAAGTTCGGAATATGTTGTGCCAAGAACATCAGCTCTTTCAGTATCCAGAGGACCAGAAATTCACGCCAACATCACAGAGTCATATCACCCGAATTGGGCGAATTTGCTATCAGCTGGGTTATCAAAGTCTATGGTTAAGGTTTCCTTCTTTAACTCCATCCCTAAGAGAATTGCCACATGCAGTGGCGATATGTAAAAGTGTCATCTACTCAGGCTTAAAACCATTTCGTACCTCACTGCTGAGACAATGAGGAACTATACTGCCTGTGGTATCGCTATCAACCAAGTACGGAGAACCTCTCATAACACTTGTGCATATCCACTGTACTAACCTAGGATTTAGTCTAGATTATGCCGAAGTCCCACTTTGCTATTTCATCGCTAGTCTTGTGACGCTGGTTAGTACTACAATCAACATTTGGATCCATTTTGGTCAGATTTTCTTGGGAATCCATACGGAACCACAGATTTGAATCTCGGGAGGTGTTTCAGTTCAATGTTTCCAAAGACTGCCATTTTAGAGAAGAAGCCTCCTTTTTATGTTCAACTTCTTATTCGTCCTTGCAACATACGCAGCTTTCCATATGACATAGCCTGGGGCACTCTGGGTGATACCATGGACAATATGTACTTTATAACCAGAAATGTACTAACAGAAGAGCGTCTGTTCTTTCAGTCTTGATTTTGCGGTTATCAGGTTGCTGAAGCTAAAGATTGTGAGAAACTAACCCTGCGTTCCATAGACCTGTTGCCAGGTTGTCAGGTTGTATTGAGATCTCATTTCCAGAGTGTAGATGAATGGGCCAGATCCTTTTGGTATGCAATTCGTAAGGAGGCGACACTTCAGAAGGTGCCTTGGGAACGGCACCACTAAGCAGGTTTCTCCTTGCTAATCGCCCGTGAACACCACCTAGTACTCACTACAATGTCGAATGAGAGCTCTTAAGTAATTTCCCCCTTGGGTTCCCGAAAACTAGACTACTTTCGTGGCATCGCAATTGTCTTTATCATATGTATATACCTTTGACTTTATTTTATGACCTGAGGTACGGAAAATTATGTCAAAATAGCACAGAAATCTAAGCAACGTAGAACGGACAACATGAAGGTTTTGAGTAGACGTACATCTACCTAACAAGCTCCCTCTCCTATATCGAATCTAGCCAAGAATATGGGCTTGTGTAAGTCTGTCAAAGGCACCCCCTATCTCACCCCCTATGGCAGAAAATTCAATCATAAATCAGAAAATATCAAAACACTTTACTGGGACACAAATAAGTCGAGGAAGCTAAAAGGACTCTCAGCAACGAGCCCCCAAATCTAGACCAAATCTCATAAAACATTTAAAATCCAACATAACCTTCCCTTATGAGAATCAGGACTCTCCGCAAGGATCTTCCAAATCTAGACTGAATCCCATAAAACATTTAAAATCCAACATAACCTTCCCTTATGACAATCAGAAAGAGGGAACCTTGGCAGTGTTTCAGTAAAGCCATTGCATACTTCATACTGAAATCTAGATTGTGTAGACAAGTGTAGACAACATTTCCAATATTCGTGTCAACCACAAATCCTATCCTTTTCTAGAAAAAAACTAAATTTTTCCTTCAAACACCCTGACGACGTAGAACTACCTCCTCGAAGAGCACCCGATTTGCGCTGCAATTTCTCTACGACCAACCCCTCTACAATCGATTCGATCGAACAAAAAAGGTCAGGACTAAGCCAAAACAATTCAAATTGAACTTGATTGTTGTTTTTGTTTGTTTTTTCGAATTTATTTCAGTCAAAGCTATAAATAGCTTCGCGATCTTCACTCTATCAGAAGACGAACACGAAGTCACAGCCACAGTAAGCGAGCGAGAGAAAGGGAACCAAATACCATAATGGTCTCGTTTTATGGCCCTGCTTCGTATGTTTTACAATAAATTTTGACATATCGTTAAACTGTCACATATTGTTGGTTTTTTTTATCGAATCAACGCGAACAGAAAATATTTCAAAAGACGTATCTGAGTCAGATGGGAGAGTTATCTGCGAGTGGTGTTCCTAAATTAGCTGGATGTGTTGTTATTTTCAAATGAAAATGAATTTTGTTAAAACGAAAACCAATGGGAAACGGAAAGCAAAACAAATGACGCTTGTGATGGAGAGACAGGAAATAGTTGTCAGATGCTGTCACGCTGTATATCAAGCGAATTAAAGTAACGATCGCTTGACAGTACCCGTGGGACATCAAAATGTGCTTTCGCTGATAAATGGTCGACGTAATGGAGACATTAGACTCTTAGGGAAGAAAAACTGGTCTTAAGGACCCAGGGGGACGCTTTGAAATGGCAGAAGTGTTTGAACTGACATGGTAGGCCATCAGGGTAAAGGCGGTTCAAAAAAGCACCTACGGCTTCTATCTATCTCTCCCGGAAATTGAATAGGAAAAAGAACATTCAGAAGGCTTTTACAAGTGTGACCTTGTTTGCCCTTGACTAGAAGTAGGATGAGAACTACAGATAAGTCCCTGCTTCGGGACCTGTTTAAGTTCAACTATCAATGTTTTGACTGCATTTTGAAGAGTACCTTCAGTTCCAAGGCAAAGGCAAGTGTACGAATCTAGACCTTATGCTTGCAGTTATCAGTTCGTTGTTTCGAAGTTTTCAAGTTCAGGTAGGGCTGCCTTTTAGGGAGAATGGAATCATGGGAATTTATAAGTTCCCGAGATTAAACTGAAAATTTGGGTGTCTTCTCTTGACAGTGTACATAACTTTCCTATAAAGCAGTTTGAACAGTGGTCCAACTCGTATCTTTCGATGCACTGTACCACTCATAACTCATTATTTGTAAAACTTCATCTAGAGACATTTATAGACTCGAACAAGACGGGAATTTCCAACTCGTTACGTGGATAAGATATAGGCACCCTCAGAGGTCTTGTTAGGCCTGTTTAGCTCGCACACGGTCTTGAACTTTACAATATAATTGCGATATAGACAAGGACTTGTAGATCAATCAGCCTAAGATCGTTCCTTTTCAAGACGAATTTCACATTTGTAGATGATGGTGGTGCCCTCCTATGGTTATGCCCTCCTCGTGGCTTCGTAGATATGCAGTCCTTAATAGAAAGTAGAATATGTAAAGAGTTACAAATACTCTACGTAAAAACGTTAATAACTGCTGAGATAAACATGACAAGAGTAGGCTCAAAGAAAGGGTCATCAATGTGGAGCTTGGGTATGGTTGCACTCCTTGAGAAGCTGGACAACCAGGACCAGTACTGTCTCCATGACAATTGTACTATTCAAAGTACAAATATTGACATATTCTATCGTTAGAGGGTTCGTGAACCTATCCAACCTCTGTCTAGAACTGCCTCGTTAATATGATCTTATAGTCGAAGAGAATATAATTAAATTGATCCCAAGAATTACGAAAGCTGGACAAACTCTCTTCGAAAAGATTGCTAAGGATGATAAGATCAAGGAATTTAGCGTTACAGCACGGCTTCCATTGTCTGTGGAATCAGCAGTCACATGCTAAAGTGGTACACGTTTACAAGTAGACCAAGATGGCCAAAAGTACAAGTACGTTTCAATGCGTAAAGTAATTCTCGAATAGTTTGACAGCGCCCAGGGCTTTCAGTAATCATTTTGTTAGGTCTAAGCTCAGACCTGCAAAAGACTTGTCTAACTTATCTAAGTTTGGGTGACGTGACAGACTTCTTCGTACGACAAAGGCCAAGACCAGGACAAACTACTGAGGAGCTATAAGCAGAAAAGATTCAAACCATGCAGAACAGTTCCTAACTGAGGACCAGTAATGAAACCACCAAGAATCTAGAATATATGTTGGGCTCTCCTAGAATTTTGACAAAACTACGAAATATTTCATCAAGTGACCAAAGTTTGCTGACCAGCATTACATTGGTTAAGGAAGAGCGGTTTTCATAAAGAAATATGGCCCAAGTGTCAGCCATATGGGCGAGGGTCTACCAAAAAAGGAGTAAGGATATGACCACCTTGTACCCGCTTTTCGTGCTCCTTCGAAAAATGCATCAAGAAGGTGGTGAGTCAGATTAAAGTATCCTTTTCAAGATTCAGCTAGAATCAAAAAGTGTACACAGTACGAGGTAATGAACAGAGAAAGAGTCAGTAGACTACTAGGAGGCAGTGAAGAGGGCCAAAGTTAAGTCAGAGTCACTCAGTGGTGTGTCAAGCTGGAAACAGACTACGAATACGAAAGTAATGCCTTGTCATGGGCTTACGATCAAATGTATTCCATAACTGAGATACATACATATGTATGTCAAGAATAAAGGTACTCCTATTCCAGTTCTAAAGGGTTTTTCAACAGGGACATGACAATTTTAAATTTTAATACAAAAGCATCCTTAATGTCCAAACGACAAACATTCTACATTTTTATGTGGTCAGGTTAGCTCCAGTCATTCCTGAAATGGCCATAACTTTATTTCAAATAACTGTGACTATATAGTTTGGTCCTTAGTCAGTCAGAAACATGCTTAGGGGCATCTTCAGCTGTAGTCTTAGGTTAGACTACATACTAGTAGCAAGGAAGGAAGTGAGGATGTCATACCTAAAGAAGGTATAGCAAGGCGGACCCAAACGAAGGATTACTGGATCATTAGATTCTCGGCATTCCTCCTCAAGACAGTATAGAGGGTTCTTGATGTACACAGTACAGACAAATGTCGCCATAGAAGCTTATGCCAAGCTCGGCAATCAATGGAAACAGAAAGATTGAAACTAAATTCAAACCAGGCTTCTTGCTTTCAATAACGTAAAGGGGGAAGCTATCAACCACGCTCGGACGAGTTTCAACGTCGAATATTAGTATCGACAGGCTCCGCCAAAAAATCATCTCTAGGAACATCAATTCCACGCTCGGAAAGAGTTCATTATCTAAATCAGGGTGCCATTCGTCGTCTCTGCTTTCTAGTTAAGCTAGGCATCCCACACAACGTAGGTCCAGAAATAATGACGAAAATGAATCTTAAACTCAGTTACTTTCCATATATCCGAGGATCAGACAACTAGCATTCGGTAAAACCTACTACGATGCCCTTGAAGAGTTGTCTGGTTAAAGGATTGGAGAACTCGTTCTTTTTCCAAGCTCCACTGTTGTGATGTCAACATGGTGCGTCAAAGCGCCAACTGACGGAGATTCGTTCGAAATTTGAGTTAAAAATTCCATCTGACTCGACAGAAGAATACTCTCGTTATAACTAAGGTCCTTAGCGCGTGTCGGGCGCCAAATAAGGTCGAGTTACACAAGAAAAAGAAAAACAAAGGCTAGGGCTGGAGACTTGTTAGAACTCACAAAAGTTTTACAAACATTTTAAGTAGTAGTAGCACGAGTATTAGACTTTAGGTAGACTTTCAAAGACTTCAAGTTCGACTAAGCTAAACCGTGTTATTGGCACCCGCTCCAGCGTGCTTGCAATAGCATCCACTTTTCAAAAATAAAGAAAACTGAAAAACTTCGACTGGAGAATCGACTGTCTCAAAACCACCCTTTATAGCAAATAGGAGTCTTTCTTTTCCACTAAAAGGTGCCAACGTCAGTACGGTCAAGGACTGGAGTGACCAACGCAACAAATCAATCTTCTATGCACGTGTATCTATCTATACACGTTCCTCTATAAAGCAAAGCAAATGGAGGGCTGTAGACTCTTAGAAGTTCACTACTTTAAAGGAATTGAAATCAGAAAAAAAATCGGACTTGGCTTGTAAGCACTGGTTAGGAATACCGCAGCGAAGTGTGTGCTATGTTATAAGAGATACTTTGACTGTTTCCTGAAAGTATATCACTGTGCTTACAAACTTCTCCAGTAGCAATATTAGAGGAAAGTCCTTACAAATTAGGAGCTAAAGACAGCTAAGAATGCTTGATGTTAGAAGTGAAATGCATCCCTACAGATACCTTTGCCCTAACTTTTTGGATTTCGCAGAACAAAGAGGAGTGTCCTTTGAATAATATACACTCATTTCAATTATTTACTTGTCTTTACATTTCAATAAAGTCGTCACAAAGTAAAAGAACTCGAAACCAGGCAAAGCAAGTAAACACACAATATTGTTCTAAACGTTTCGCTGGCAGCTTTGTTCCTCTGGTCCGTCGGTCTTGCCTTTTCGAATAAAACACTCTCTATTCTCAGATAAACAAAAGCAGTCATAGAGGAGAAGACAAAAACAAAAAGTAAATAATACGAATGGATGCAAAGCGAAATACGTTACTTTTGTCGGGCTTCCTCCTCGGCGGCGGCACACTCTGCCGCGACGGCTTCCTCGTCCTCCTCGGGTGTGATCTCCAAGGTGGGCTTCTCTTCGTTGTACTGCTGGCCGTTGTAGAGGGTGTATCCACTGTTGGCGGACTTTGTCATCAGCACACTGTCGTCGACGCTGCGACGCTTCTCGACGCGAATCGGTATGAAGTGGGCATTGCCCATCTTGACACTGCTGCTACTGTCTATGATATCACCGTCATTGTTCACCCCCTGGTGGTCACTGTTCACACTGTCACTACTTAGATTCTTTAGAACACTATGAGCCGACGTGGACTCCACTACAACATCCGGCAAACTTATGCTCTCGATGAGGATTCCCGAGTGGGGGTCGTGATCGTCGGTCACCACTTCGACGCTGTCGAGGATCGTGGGCAGATCTTTGAAGTAATCGAAGTCGTCGCACTGGGGGAGGTTCTCCTCGCAGTCTGTGGAGCTGCCGTCGCGGAGGCGGTGTGGGGATGTCTCCTTGCCGCTGTCGTTTACCAAATCACAACTGTCCAGGTGGAGGACCTTGGCGATGGGATCTGATGTGGCGATGCCGGAGTCGGAGGTACTGAGGTTCGAGTCGGAGGAGTTCTCGGTCTTTTGGTAATTTGCTCCGCCCTGATCGTCGACCGGGTGGGGATCGTCGTTCTGCCGCAGATTGTGGACAAAGTGCCACTGATCTTCGTCGCCTTCGTCTTCATCTTCGCCGTCCTCTTCCTCGTCGTCCTCGTCGTCGTCGTCGTCCTCTTCGGGAACTTTCAAGAGGTGATCTTCGATCTTGTCACGATCACCGGCATCATAGAAAATATCTCCCTTGTCCGAGGGGCTTGCGCCCCCCACATAGCCAAAATCCTCGACGGTGATTGTTGGCACGATCAACTGGGGTAGTGATACCTCGGGCGGTTTCACCTCCTCGATGTACGATTCACGAAATTCTCTCACCTTGGGCGATGGTGATCGCGATTGCGGCACCGGCGCGCTTGGTTCGGGCTTCACCTGTGTTTGACCCATATCTTCGTTGCACTCGACTATAAACCGATCTCGATCACATTCCGTCAGTTCGGAGAGTCTATCCTCATGCTGGCCAGACTCATTGATGATAATGACAGATGTTGTGGCCTGCGAATCACTCTCCTTCGGATCTTTAGCTTCTTCTGTTGGTGGTGTTGCTGCGGGCGATGCGTTCTCGCGGTGTACTTGTGCGCACTCGTCAAACGTCTGATCGTCCGTAGAGCTTTCGGCATACGTTGCGTCGAAGAGCTGCTCGATTATTCTCTCTGTCTGCTGTTGAGGAGGCTGCGCAGTGGTTGGGCTATTTTTATCACTCGAGTCGGCGCAGTCAACGGCCGAACTAAGAACACAGACGGCACTCGTAAGAGCAGCTGCTACAGCGCCATCTGTCGTCCTCTGATCTTGGGTATTTTTAGATCTCTTAGATATTTGATAAGTGTGCTGTCCCGCCGTCGGTTCGGGGATATTTTGAGACGTTAAATCGAAAACCTCGGTTGAGGGTTTCTTCAGATCTTGGTGAATGCTCGGTGTCTTGGAGCCTTGACCACCACAGACAACTCCCTTGTGCTGGTGTCTGTTGTTTCTGTGACGTCCTTTGGCCATTAGGATCTCATTGAAGAGTTCTCGTCCCTTCTCGATTGGATTGAACTTTTTCGACGGTTTGCTGGTTACCTCTATCGATTCGGTGGCGGCTAGTTGTGCTTCTGGCTGGCTGTCGCTTGCTGCAGACTCATTTAGCTGGTCCTCGTCCAGCTGCTGGTAGCGACTCTCACTGGGACTCGGTGTGGGCGATTGGAAATGCCTGAAGAATATCGATCTTCGATTGGATGATGTCTGGGATTTGGTGGCTTTCGGCTGCTTGGCGGGTTTCTCTTTCTTGCGCTGATCCCTGCTTGGATCGTCGTGGTTGTGGTTGTCGTTGTCGCTTGGCCGTCCCTGCAGATCAGCACCTTCGTTTCGACTAGCCGTGCTAGTTTCACTTACAACAACACAACCATCGCCATATTGATGGTAATTAACGAAACTTTTTTGCGGCTTCTCTGTGGAATCTAAATTTACCTTTGAATCCGAGGCGCGTGCGCCATTCTCTAGCGATTCAACCATCGGCGGCGGCGGCGGCGGCGGGGCTATGAGCTCTTCCTCGCCGCCGCTTAGTTTCGCAGCGATCTCATCGGCTTTTGCGACATTTTTTGTTTGCTTCTCCTCCTTGGAGGAGCCACGACCACGACGACGAAATAGACTGAACATGGTTTTTGTTTTTTGATTTTTTTTTTTTCTTTTTCTGCTTTTGGGTTTGGCTCTCTTTCGTGGAATTTTTTTCTTTCAATTCTCTGAGAATTTATTTATAGGAAATGAAATGCTTTTGTATTTTTTTTTTTTAATTTTCCAAATTACAATTTTTTTGTTCGTTTTATTCTGAAATGTTTTCCAAAGAGTTGTACGGTTCTGAGAGAAGTTCGTAAATTTTCTAACGAAGTGTTTATGGGGATTTTCGATAAACAAAGTGACGAAATGTGATGCGGAATGGTGTGGTGTCCACATGGGATGGTTTGCATGTGCAGATCGCTGGGAGGAGTATCTTTTAGATTCCATTATCGGCAGTCGTACACTGAGGGGATAGTTGCTGGGGGGAGGGCCGGCATTGTGGGTGAGGTCGTACGGATTTTTGAGATTCTCATCGATATTGTTGCGCGGTTTTGAAATATCTTTTTCAAGAGCAGCGCTAATGGAACTGTTCGACGGCCTGTCGAGTGGTTTTTCAAGGGCATTTCAGTACGAATGTGTGTTTTTGCCTTGACTCGGTTCTGTGGATGCGTAAGTCTAGACAGGGTGTGTGTACTCTGCCCTTCACGGTGATGAGTCATTATTCTCATTTGCGTACTCAGTTGCTGGGAATGCTATTACGTGCTCAGAAGAAAATGCGTTTGTGGATGAATACATCAAGGTTTTGGGTTTTGTTGTCAGGTTTTAGTGTGCAGAGGGCCAGTAGAAGTACGCCAAATGCAGCCCTTGAGACCATACCAGCATTGAAAGTAAAATATTGGAAGTTGGTGTCGTGGGTCATCCCAGTATTGCGATATGATACACCTGGGTACCGAGAAAAACTATATTATTGGTTGAAACTATCTTCCCCTGAAGATAGGAGAAGGATTAGGTGAACGGTACGACCATCAACTTGAATATGATCTCGATTCCACTTATGACGGAGTGGGTACTTGCATTTACTCGTCCTAACATAGACTTGTTCCAAACTTAGTTCCAAGTATTTGCAGTCGTATAAGCGTTATCCACGAAACTACACTTTAAGAAGGTGATGGATTCATACAAAGGCTATCCTATCCATTGTCATAAAAGCTGACAGCAAAACGTGACGTTAAACCCTTTTTGGTTTCAGGACACACCGGTATCCAAGGGAATGAACTGACAGACGAATTAGCCAAAAAAGAAGTTGGAACAGGACGTGACAATAGCTGCCTCTGTTCTACTGAGAGTAGTACTTGTTTAATCAGGATTTTATGACACTCTGGGCAAAACAAAACACTACGAAATCAAGGACAATTTTAGGGCTCAGTAGAACGAGCTTAGGGCTCTTTATGGCGTTTATTAAAAGAGCGCAATCTCTGCTGGCCAACGAAAGCAGAATGCGCCCAAACGCAGACTACTTCTGTAGAGGCTGTGGTGATTTGGATGCAGAAGAGGACACACTTGCTATGCAATGTCCAAACCTAAGCAGAACGAAGGAATCGACGCTCGGCGAATAGCACTTCCAAGACCTACGGACCTGAGGCACTACCAATTAGCACCGCTTAGCTATCTGTCCTAAAGCCACAAACGATTTTTTTGTCTGTGTTTTAGATTTCTCCATGACAGGAGTCCATCCTTCGGTGACACATATGGGGATGTGGGTGCCGTGGTTCAATTGGTTAGTGCTTTGGACTACGCAGCGAAAGGGAGAAAGGAAAGCATTTTGGTCAAAAAATCCAAAAGATTTGCAGTTAAATCTCCGTTGCCATAAGTTACCATAAGTGGATGGATACTTGTAGAGTTCTATCAAATTGAGTCTCTTTCATGTCTCCCCATATCTAGGTCAGTTGATCATTGGTTATTTCCTCAGAAATAGGGAGCGTCATCTGTGGACCAATGGTTATAGTGGTACCTAGTAAGGAACTAGTACAAGCGTATCCTAGTTCCACTTCGTGGCATTGTTTTGAAAAGCATCCTGTCTGATCTGATATATAGGGTCATGGGACATTCCCTTACTATTTCTTCCTCATCGGAACCTGAGAAGAGTTTTAAGAAGCACCTTTCTAGATATCCTGAAGATTGACATAGAGATGTACTTCCCATCAAAAGTGATGGGTGGTTGGTTGCATTAGATTGGTTCTTGATAACGTCGGAAGCGAATAGAGTCCTAGTTGTAACAAATGTATTAGCTTGGAGTGTGCCTTCTGTTGGGACTCCTCTCTTGTCTGATATGCATGTTGCTGAGGGCTTTCCACCCATAAAGGTTGACAGATATTCATATACGAAAAGACATTACGAAATGCGAGAGGGTAAGCAGTGGCTACTAAAACTCAAGGTTTGACTATAACATTCGAGTTGGTAGAACAGTATAAATGGTTCCCAGTAGTTTTCCAGTGCCAAATTGTAGAGGGGTTTCTTTGTCGAACAATTCCACAATCCATAGCAAGAGACAAACCATTTCGCATTTTCTATCAAAGACCAACGACAGCTTCAGTAGAATACAGAATTTTGTCGAGGATTGCTTAGAGAATGCTAGTTCATCTATGCGGAGAATCTGGGATCATTTTAGATGGACAGTCCTGAGAAAAACGTCTCGCATACTTCTCGTTTTCTTAGTGAAATCCTTAGGTTGAAGCTTGGGACTTTTGATCTAAAAAGTACTCTCAAACAAAACCGTGCAACGAAAGACTCTTATTAAACTGAATATTTGTAAAGAGAAGAGTAGAAAGCATCAAGTCCTCATCAATTCAAGCATTAAGCTTCCACACAATTGAGCGTCAGTAGGTGCCTAACCTACATCTTAAGGATTTTCTGGCCAAACCGTATCTCTAACGAACAACTTTATCAGAAATCGGGCCAACAATACGACGACGAAAGTGGCAGTGGATTGGACATACTCTCCGAGATGGTGACAGGTCCATAGTTAACCACGTGATGCCACGGAACCCGCTTCCTCAGGATAGCAGGATACGCGGTAGTCCTACGAGTACGTAGAACAGGTGAGAAGGAAGCTCGGCAACTGGGAAAGAGTTGGGGGCGTAGGCATTGTCGAGGTTTAGAAGCCTGTGATGTGCTTAAGGTCATCATAATACGATTTCGAAAGAAGCTGTGTTAATATGGTCCTAAATCTTCACCTATTTGACTAAAGTTTCCTTAGACCTTCTCATACATATATCGCTTGAGAGCGGTCTTAGTTATAGATCTTGACTATCATCCATTAGCACATCTCTCAAAGCTTCCACCGCAAAGGTGGGCCTTAATTCAATGAATCCTTCTTATTTTTCAAGATGTTAGCAAGCAATCGGACGGTTTTTTGAAATGGAACTTCTCAACTGATCCCGTTGAACTAAAAAACTGAGTATCTGAGTTAACACTAAGAACTTCTCGGAACCTGGGACTATATGGAGAAAAAAGAAATTCCTCAAGACAGAGGAATACATGTCAAACTACAGTAGTTCGTGGCTTGATCAAGGATCCTCGAATGCACTAGACCGCAAATTTTTCAAGCCACTCGTAGTTATAGAAATCCTATCCGTACACTGCCTTCTGATGACTAAAGATCTAGGACTTCTAGCTTTGGATCCTTTTAAGTGCTTATCTATTAAGTGAAATCTTGAAACCGTCTAAGGAATCTTTGAAAAAATTAGTGTGTTCTCCATGCCTTCTTTCTCAGAAACTTGTGTGCCCTGATTCTTATGATTTTCTTGTACATACGACCCCTTCCGAAGTCCCTCTCAATCTCTGTGGGCTTTCAAAACAGCATGATTAGACTGAGCCTAGTTTTTGAAACAATTTTATTCTCAAATTGTATTCTAATGGTTTTTTTCTGTTTCTCTCTTTTCAGGTACGCCATAGGCATTTACAGTGGTTTTGATAAGATAAGTAAACCTTTGTAGCTTTAAGTATGTCACATCAAGTTCTATAAAGTAAGCCTTATAGAGAACGCATCCTTAAGTGTCTGGAACGATGGTTTGCACTAACTCTCCTGGAATTTGGGTCTGGGAATACGTTTCATTTTTACAGGAATCTTGTTGTCTTGATGGCTGTCTTGTTAAAATCGTCATTCTTTCCGTGTTTTGCAAAATACTTTCTATTTTTTTATGAAACCTCGAAAATTTCTTCCTTGGAAAACTGTGTGAATGTATCTCTACCTTCCTAGAATTTTCTTTTCCTTTTGGACATAGCTTACCATAGATGGTCAATCATGGCTGATAAATTTGTCCTTTCCTGACATACTAATGCGTTCAAGCTAAGTTTCAAGCTTGACGTTTTCTGCTATCGAATCCAAGAGTGGAATCCTCTAAGAAGATAGTTCTCTATCTGATGATGCTCTCTCTAAGATGACCATTAGCGTGATCATCACATTTTTACGATCATTTTTGTTTGACTTTGATCGCGGAGAGCTCATAAAGTCTGATTATCGACTTTGACTATCAACTATCACCTTAGAGGATTCTACTCCCGGATTTCATTGCTCGAGGGTCAGTTTCCTACGTCATCTTCTAAGTCATCTCCTCGAAGACATTGTGCTGTCAAGTTACCTTGCAAACATAGATGAATTCCTTCCTGATCAGTGTGAATCTCTTTCAATATTGACGTCATTAAGTTAGTATAAGCCTAAGGTTTTCGCTCGATAATCTTCCACTCTATTCGAGTTCCCACTATGACTTTGGCCCTCAACCTAAGATGATTATATTAGCGGTCTAACCATTCCATCGTTTGGGATCACTACAGAGCCCACCTTTAACTACTCAAGGATGAACTATAAATCTTTGAATAGTGGCAGGGTTGTGGTTAGTTTCCATGCCTCATGTTTCATAGTCTCCATTAGGGAATCCTTTCATAGCTCAAGCTCACAAAAGGTTGTTTCTAAAACATAACTCCTAAAACAAATGATCTACTTGATCTAGGTCACAGATCCACTTAGCCAAATCTGAGAGCAATTGTTTCCTTAAAATGTTCATATCCGTCATCGCCACTGTCTACTTAGTTCCCAATCCATGAAGAGTCTTTCCATGACAACTATCGCTTACACGACTGGACTGTGTCTACAGATTTTCTCTCCCCAGGCCTGAGAAGAGCTTAAGGCTCCTCTGATGGGTGCTGGTTAGCTAAAAAACTGCAGTCGCAGCAAAGTTTCAACCAAAACGATATCAACACTCCCATTTGGAGGAGTACTCTACCTGGGTGCGCAGTTTTCATGCTACCCACCTTGTCTGTCAACGCAGTTTTCTGTGCTGCGCAGTCTTAAAAAAAAATTTCAAAAACACCCTCCAAACATTAAATATTGAAATATCTAATCAAATTCTTACAAAACCGCCAGATACTGGTGAAAATACCTAAAAAAAAAACTTAATCACGAGTTGATTTAAATTTAATTTCGAAAGCGATTACCCAAGACCCGCGTCTACGCCTTAAAGTGTGGGCTTCCCCATCAAAGTGGAACTGTTTGTCAGCGTGTTTGCGACATGTTTACATGTCCACATAATTAATTTGATTTTCTTACGTCAATTTTCGAGCTACACGCTCATAAATTTAACTAAAAATCATAAAGACGTAGTTTTGTCTACGACTCTTGCCAATTAATTGTCGTCTGGATATCGTCATTCATTCTTAAAATATAATTCGATTAGAAGTGTACTAAAAGTGGAACCCTGCGGCACTCCATTTATACAGTGAAGTAATAGTTCCAATTATAATCCCATGAAACGAACGAATGCGTCATAAAATTCCAAACTCGCCATTATGCTCATCATTCCGACGAAATTCCCCGAACGATGATCTTCTCTTTTGTAATTCCGTTGTTAGCCCGAAACAACAGAAAGGCTAGCAGTGAAACGCAAATGATGTTTCGAAAGTTCCTTCAATTGAAAAACCGACTTTTGACGATTCTGAAATATTGAAACACACATCTATTCTCGGTTGCCTTTGTCGATAGCTCAATAGCGTCCAGCGCCCGTGGTGGAGGAGCAAAAGATACTCGTACACGGTTCGTGCGCTGTTTTCAGTTCATGACTCTATTTCGAATCCGTGCGTGCGAACGGTCTAAGAATAGCGACTGTGGCATGCACATCAGGGAATTTGACCTTTAAAACCATAAAGGAATCTCCCTCGCCACCGGCAGTCGCATCCAAGGCACGGGCTCTGCAATCGATTTGCCAAACGTTGTTGTGGTGCTTCCTGTAGTGAATTCCTTTGTCGAGAGTACTGTCGACCGTGAAATATCGCGTCGACGAGTCGGAGTAGATGCAGCTTTCTTCAAAAGAGGACAGTCATCTGAAGCTAATGCTTTCAACAGCCCGCCAGCCTTAGAAGTTCATTGGAAAGTAAGGAATGTTGGGCGCATTTCCGAACTAAACCTCGGGATTTTGAGTGAAATTTTTGGTCGTTATGGGGAATTTCGAAAATTTCGATGGGTTTTCGACTAAGTTCTGGTATTGCCCATAAACTTTTGGACAAATTAGTAAAAAATTCCAACAATTTTGACACAAACTTCTGGCGGCGGTTTTCACATCTATTTGTTTTCGAAGATCCCTCTATAAATCTCAAGCCATTTCACGTCTGTCATGGGACTGAATTTATTCCCTAAGTCATAAAAAACGGAACGAAAATAGACTCGAAGTAAAAATAAGAACAATGCACGTAAGCAGGTTTGTTTGTTCGTCGATAAAGAAAGAAAAAATAAACAGAGAGGCGTGGGCAAAACAAAGAGATTCGAGAGAAGATACAATAACCGCATCCACCTGATGAAAATGCGTTCCCGAGAGCGCGTGGCAAGTTTTTGAAGATACTACCGAAGTGGACATGGGGAGAAGCTTTTATGTTTTTTTTTAAAAAATGTTGTGTGTGCGTGTTTTTTTTACCACACTTCTTGGGTTGGTGCTGCGATGGTTGTGGTCTTCGGAGTGTTCATTTGGAGATTTTGAAAGTGGAAAGCTTATTTGGCACAGTGCCTGCGGGTATGCATGGTATATCATGGGTTTTGGAAAAATGGTTGAGAGAGTATTCCTCTGGGACTTTTGCGGTGATTCGAGTGTCGGTTTGACTTCGTGAGAGTTGCAAGATGTAACGAAAATCTGTAGATCAATTCAAGCCTCTGTACAAATGGTTGGAGCCTACGTGTCTATGTGGGTTTTTTATGTAATATCGCTTTGAGAAAACGTCCTAAACTAATCTTGTACTGGCCAATGGACTGTCTCGGAACGTGTGATACTAAAGCGAGGTATCTTGCTGTTACTGTCGCTAAATAAGTGACTTCATTCGCAGTGATGGCGAAACATTGTACATGGAGGACGCAGTCAGACTTCATGTCGCTGGAATATACTCTAACATTTCAGTAACCTTTGACTTATGACACGTGTTCTCAGGAGCATGCCAGCCTCTATACTATTGCCTGCCTTAGACCCATCAGTGTAGAATTTTAGTGTGGATTGAGACAAGAATAACAAATGCTGGCGATTGCATTCGAATATGATTTAACTAGTGCTGGTGCTAGCACTTCTCCCTGTGGTATGCCGAATTAGTTTGGGTTTCCTCCTGCGTAACACCCATGTGTTATGGTCTCTAGCTTAAGATTTTGAATGTGACTTGGTTTCGAGAACTAAGAGAGATGAGAATTCTTGAGCTTACGGTTACAGTAATGCAGTAATGTAGGAGTACTGTAGGGGACCATGGATTCGATCAGAATAAAGTGTAGGTTTGAGGTGGGAGCATGGCACCACATCACTGCGGCCACAGATTTCATCGCAAACTTAGAGCCTTCTCATGATACCCGAGTTTATAAGGAATTCAAGTAGATCTTTGAGTGAGCTTCAAGGTAGAATGACATAAAATATGTTCTGCTGATTCCTCGGCCTCTTGACACAGATACTCGTCTGTAGGGCTCGTCTGTTGAGCTCTTCCCATAGTCATGAGGTGTTTTTACTTGACAATCTCCAGTGAGGAGTCCTACGGCTATAAGAATCTGACTTCTCGTTAAGAGCAAAAGTTATTTCATTCTTTTGAGGATGGGTGGTCCACAGAATAGTCTTGGCATCTGGCCACTTTGTCTGCAATCTTATTGCCTATTTGTCCTCTGTTTCCTGACATGCGACAAACTGGTGACAACATCAGTTCGAGAAAACATGATGCCAACCAGGAACTACTTGCACACTGCAAACTAAAGAGACAGCTTGACAGTTCTATTCACGAAAAAGTGGTGTCGTACTGGTTTTAAATCGGATACAGCCATGTGACAGTGGAGATGAAACAAGCAACATAGTGGGATTCCTCAAGATTCCCACTAATGTATGATGGAAGCCATATGTTCAGTACTCCGAGGCAATCAAAGATAATTGGATTCACAGAGAAGCTAGAGTCCATTATAGCCATAAGGCATCGAGTCCTGAGAATTTTACGATGTCGTGCTTTTCAAGACAGAAGCGCCCAACATCATCTACCCCACCTGCACGAATGATGCAAATAATTGCACCAGCATTGATTATTCTCTACGACTGGTAGAGTACCAACAGGATGACATCCTGAGAAGGCGAAGAGGTATTCAAAACAGGGAAATGCAGAGCTTATCAAACAAATGTCTATCCCGCGATGGGTGTAGTAGAGAGGATGACCATGAGGGACGTTCTTCCTACGAAGCCTTGGCCGAGTGATCATCAAGATAGAGCCAAGGTTCAACAGGAAACTCTAGAAGAAACTCTGGAAGGCTGGCTGAGAACATGTTAACTCAGGCCCTCTTTGACTATCAAACAGTAGCTTTCAGGAACACCTACCCAATCGTAAATAAATTTTTAGGGGCGGACGCCTAATCGAGTTTTAAAAAAAATTGATTGTGTAGGTAGACCCATTCCCAATAGAAGAAGGCATCCTGATTCCGTCACAGAAAAGGGGCAATTTGTCAAAGAACTCACTTTTTATTTAAAAAATTCTTAGATTTGGCGCCCTATAGCTGGAAGAGAGAAGACTCTAGTAGGAACGTAAAGCCTTTTTGGTAACAAAACTGACGAGCCTTGAACATTTAATGAAATCTATCGACTTCCACACAATCGAGGTCTGCAAGTTCCGAAAATTTTCGTTCAAAAAATACATCGTATTTCAAAAGGAAGCACTGTTTCCTTAGAGCTTAAAAGCTTCCAATTCCGCTGTCTTTACTGACTTTCGGGGGCATAGTCATAGTAAATCGCAGAAAGGAAATGTAGGCAACTTGTTGGAAACTTTTGCCCCGCTTTGCTCCGCTATTCACCTGTTTTATTCAAAAGTCCAACATTTTTCGAAACTTTTTTCAAATTGAGAGGATCAGTCATAGTTGCAGATCGGTGAGCCGGGTTGATGATGTAGTTCAGAACTAGATAGGTTGTTGCCATTTAAGATTAGTCTTCTCAATCTTAGGGAGTGATTCACTGCTTGTCAGATACTGATGACAGTTGGTTTAATAATCACCAAAGCAGTTGGTACACCCGATGATCGCGAAACCTGTTACCAGTTCCCTGGAGATTTATATTTATACGAGTACATCTCTGTCTCGAAAATGGTTCAATCTAAAGCTAAACAGCTTCCATTGCGATTCCCTCATTACTAAATATAATCCAAAGAAAGAATTTCCTGAAAATTCTTGAATTGAAGCCACGAGCGTCACGCCATATATCCATCTATCTACCGCCAAATTAATTGAGGAAGCCAGTAAGATCTTCTCCATCCGATTTTTATTTACTCAATTATATTTTTACGTTCTCCTTTTAGCACTTAAACAGAAAATAGCAAAGGAGGCGAATAAATACAAAACAGACTGCCCCTCCTTCTCTCTTTCTGTCTGGTAAATACCAAAACGATCCGTTCCCATCCTCATGCAAAGAGCGTTTTGTATTTATTTTTATAGATACCTTCACCTAGCCCCCGTGTCCGCCTTGCATTGGACTGCAGCGCAGCCTCTTCCAAATTTATTTCCCACAACTTGTGTGCTAAACATTTATAAACCACTGAACGCCAACCGACCATAACTTGGCCACTTAAAAACTTAACAACAGACCTTCTGTCAAATAAATCGCTGATAGTTCCGTTGAGGTGTTTAGAGTGTTCTTTTTGCATCATATTTCCGTTAACACGGCGAGAGTATTTCCTAACTGTCAAAGTGACATTTCGAAATCGAATTCGGCCAGAGGTTACATATTAATCTGTCACATGAATTACGGCCAACAGGGATGGCACATAGTTATGACATATCTGGAGGTGGGGTGGATCTTGCTTGTTTTTTTTTTTTTTGTTATTATAACCCCCACGACATCCGGGTGATGGCTCTCTCGCTCTTTAGCCAAGTCTCGGCGACGACGCCATCAGCTTGTAGTAAAATTGGCACACAAATTTGGCACGCAACCAATGACATTGAATGATGGAGTGAATGTTGAATGCTTTATGTTGATGATGTTTATTCGTTTGCTGATGATTCTTTGTGGTCCTATTTTTTTAGTGGGGGGGCGTGCTATTATTTTCTCTCTATTGGCGCAGTTTGTTGGCCATGTTTACGAAATAAAAAAACAACCAGCGTAGACAAATTATAACAACACGATTTAGTAGATACGTAAACAAATTGTTTTATGGTCGAACTGATGGCTTCGAGTTTCTATTAAAAAGCATTAAATTATCACGCAGTTTGGAGTCGATTTGGAAATGGCTTATAGCCTGAGGATTTTATGAGGCATTGTGTCGTTTTGATTTATTTTAGTGCATAGGGCGTCGTGATGGCTTTCGATTTATGGTGGACGGTTGGGTGGTGTTCTATTCGAGAAAAGTTGGAGAGAATTTCTCGATGAAGGTCTATGGGATCGTTGCTGTCAAAGAGATATTTTATTCGGGATTTAGAGTTCTTAGGTCTAAGTGTTCAGAGAATGGCATGCCCAATGGAGTGACAGCTTATGAACTGACAGCACTGATGTACATAAATTGACAGCTTATGGAGCGAGGACAAAGTGTCAGTCGACATTTTTGAGATTTTCCGAAAGAACTTCTTCATGATCAATGAAATGTGAACAGGGTCAAAGGATCATGGAATTTTTGTTTCACTTTATACGATGTTTGTGTTGTATTGCAGGCTAGATGAAACGGATTGCAAAGAAAGAAAGCAGCAGTTAGTTGAATTTTTCTGAAATGTATCTCGACATTTGATAATCAGTGTGGCCAACCTTAGTAGTGCAGTTTTTTGCTACTGACTGTGGTATTCCAACAGCCATTCATCAATTGTCATCGCTGGAAAAATGATAGCTTTGTCATTTCAATTGCTTTAAGGTCGACAGTCTTATCTATGGTTTGTGATAGCAAGCACCATTACCTAGTCTCGTAAGTCTTGGAAATTTTGACACGACAGTGTTTATTAGATACAAGAGGGTTTATCAGTTGTTTTTGCCAGGGTATAGCACACACTTAGCACTGTAAAGGAACAGGTACTAGAGTGTCGCTGAATGACGTTGCTTATCTTAAGAGCGTTTTGTAATCCCATGTTTCCTTTTGTCTTAAATGCGTTTAGTGAAGAGTCTTCATGCGAGATTTTGGCTCTTTTCTAAGTTCTTACCTCGTTAGTTCCTTTCTGTGGTTTGTGGACGGTTGTCTGGTAATACTTTTACAAGTTGATACATAGCTTCAGCTGACAACCCTATTTTTTACGAGACACACCTCTTTTTTTGGTGAAATCGGTGTCCTGAACTGGAGAATCTTTACTGTTTTCAAAGGTATTTTGGATTTAACTCGCGACAAGAAGCTCAATCAATGCATCAGTTGTTAGACATACCCCGATGGTGACCTTCTTTCACAAGAAAATTGAATTTGACCTCTTATTTCCCAAAAATTCGGTGGGTACGGGTCTACAGTCTGGATTTCGTAAACTAATCAGTTCTTCCAAATACCCACAGCCCTCGTCTCTTTACTGCCCGATGAATGACAGTTATTGGAGATCGAAACTCAAAGGATCCTATGCTCAGACCATTGACAGATCTACACATATTGTCAAATCTACAAATGACAAATGTCAAATATCTGACAACCCTATGAGCTACCAATTTTTGTCTGACAAAACTGTAACTAAAGCATTGTCAGACGTTGCCTGAGCAGCCATCTGACAATGAATTTTTAGTTAAACGTTGCAAAATAATTTGTTGGTCATTGGCAGGAATTACCAACTCATATGTAGATCTGACAATCCTCTCAGCATACCTAGGCTAAGTAAAAACATTTACAATGCATCCCCCTTCATATGTAAGTAGCTTCAAGCAAAGTCTCAAGGTTCTACAAATACTGGGAAACACCTGGAGCAAAATTTGGGACATTCTTCTTCACAAATACCTTTCCTACAAAAATTGTACCAAAACCAAGACAAACTTTAATGTGAAACCGCTGAAAACTCTCTCAAAATGTCAATTTCTAAGATGTCATCATCCATAATGAATAGAAAACCCCTCTTCAAGTTGAAGATACCCTTCTTAACTTCAATTGTAAGCCCGGGAAATAGTCTTTACAATGAATCTTCTCTTTGGATATATCTTCCATAAGAGTCCTTGAATATGACAATGCTAATCAAGACTTTAGTACTTTCGGTAGAAAAAAACTAGATCACAATTATGAGCTCATTGGATACAAATACAAATATTTAGTCTCATAAGTCCTCGGGGAATTTTTTCGGTTGTCTGTCAAACCGTGAACGAAGTCTCAGAGCTGTCTGGAAATCGACCGATGACCTGGGTCTGTAGCACAAGTTATTACGCTTATTACTGAGTTACGATGCCGGACATCATTGAAACTTCACCTAAATTTCACAGATTTTATGATTCCTATTGTACCCATATGTATACTATATGAAACTCTAAGCTTTCGGTGGAAGTTGCTCATTTCCCCCAGTCAGTATGGCTGCTTGAAAGGTAGTTCAACCATTGCAAACCTTATCCAATTTTTATTCCTTGCCCTTACCTCATTTTCCCTTAGAAAATGGCAACGAAGTCTATGTTATTGCAACTTTTTTAACCGTCTGCCCTTGGCTTTAAGCCCCTATTGTTAAAATGGATATCTTCTTACTCAGTTCCTTTTGGAATCACCTTCGGTGTCCATTAAGGCAGCCATTTGGGTCGCTTCCTATTCATTCTAGCTATTGCTATGCTTTTGATAGAGTCATCAAACATTCCCACCTCTCTCTCTTTATGCTGATCACACCAAATTGTTCCTTGTCTTCTTCACAAGGCTCTGGTCTTCGATTGTTTTTCGATCGGATGCCCTAAAAACAGCTCAGGACTCAACACCGTCAAATGTCAATCTATTATAGTTTCCCAGAAGTCCAACCAGTAACCCCACGACTTTAGTTTCACCACTGCCAACTTCTCGAACTTGGAATTTTGTGCGACAGGAGGCTCAATTTCCGTTCATACATTGACGAGATAATTCCTAAACCCAACTCATCACTTGGTTTTGTCAAACGACGGTCTAAAGCCTAGCCTTTACATGACCAAATCACTCTACACTGCATTCGTGTGCCTAGTCCTTATGTATGCTAGGTAAGACTGGTCCCGCTTTCAGCATCATTTTTCTCATTTCTCATTCTCACTTCAAGGGCAGAAGTGCACCCTGGAAAAACCTGCTCTTAGGTTCTATCGATCTCGCGTCCTTTCAATTCCAGTTTCTTCTACACTAACCGTCTCAACCGACCCACCGTACATCTTATGGTTCTGCAGAACCAACTTCCCCTCTCGTTAAGGAAAGTTAGCTCAAGTTTTTCAACCGCTGAACTCCCAGCCTTAACCTCGCTGAATTACTTTTTTTTGAGAAGATTTTTGTAACAATTTTGAACAATAAGCAACCTTAGCATTCCCGACTGAGTTATCATACGCATGATGCTCTTGATGATGTTCTAATCACTTTTTCTTAAATTTACCTAAGTTTAGCAAAAATCTAGCTCCGCTTTGTTCAAAAACGTTTTTGTCCAATCACCTCTATTTCGAAGTAGAAAAAGATTTTGTTTTAGAAACCACAATCGATCCTTAAAAACTTGTTTTACAGAAGAGGACAGGTAAACCCTTGTGTTTCGAGCTTAGGCTTTCAATAGACATTTACTTTGCATAAGAAATACTTAGACAGGCGGGTCGAAAAATGTCTCTGCTCTAAGTTCTAAATCTTGGACCAGAACACGTTTGGGTCAAAAAATTTAAAAAGCCACGCCTAGTTTATTATGTCTTTTTTAAACCTCACATCTAACGCAGAGATGTGTCACTTTAGTGTCACTAAATGACATCTAGTTCAAGTTTGGTGCGTAAATTTGGTACAACATGGAGAGTTTCCGATTTCAGTCTTCCAAAGGCGAATTTTTGTTCAATTTCATTAAATTTTTCTGATCCCTTTGCCATTACAGACTTTGTTCGTCTTTTCTTGGACACATTTTGGTATCATGTGACACCGAGCCCCGATATCCCCTGACATTTGTTCCGAAAAGTTCCCATCACTGCGACTACTCAAAGAATAGTCGAACTCAAGAACAAATCTTTTCAGGACAATGCCCCCCATTCCAGTGACAGATGTGCAACTGTCACACTCCATGACACATTCAGAGCGAACATCCCCCATCACATTTCATCACTTTTTCTTCATGTTAATTACAAAACTTGTTGTCTGTCAAAACAGATATTAATTTACCTTCTCTGTCGGCACCGACCGCCGCCGATCGCACTTGTTTTTCAAAAGCGAAGCGAAGCCTATTCAATGAATCAGAACGGGCCAATGAACCCGCGCGTAGATGGCGACACTTTGGCAAGCGATCCGCAAAACAATTACAATTACAATTCACACTTACAAATGTAATTTCAAAAAAAAAAAACAAAAAGGGAATAAAAGTGAACGAAAAAAACGAAAAAAATAAATGAAAACGAAAAAGAAAAAAACGCCTTTTGTCACATTCGCAGCGTAGAACGCGCACGACCAACTGCCGAGCACCTGACGCGAGACACGAATTCACTTTCCCGAGCCACTGTACACGGACGGACGTTCATCTGACTAACGGCACATCGCCAGAGGCTGAGCAAAAATTCCTCTCTCGTGTCCAAAGGAGACGGAGGTGTTCTCCTCTATCCCCTGCTCCTCTCGCCGGCGATGTAGTAGATACAAAGATACTTTTGAGTATTTTTTGTTGTTTTTTGTGTGTTTTTCACTTTCTGCTGAGTGTTTTTCACTTTTCACGTTTTGGTAGGAAATCTGCTATTTTTTTTTGTTCGGAAATGTGCGGATTTTCCTCTTTGACACTTTTCCTGCACTCAATTAACGTTTGGTGTACGGTTTGAGCGTTGCTCGCAATGCGATAGCAGTGCTGAAACTGAATTGGAATGGGGTCCGTGAAAAACGTTTCAGCGGGCCGGCAGTTTTTCAGTTTTTCCAGAGGGAAAAACCCCAGTTCTGTCCTTTTGCTGTGCGCTGTTTCGCTCTTCCGTTTGTCGGCAGTTTCTCCCTGATGGCTTGGCTTTGAGGTAATTTACTCATCTTTGTCGTCGGGTTGGGTTGTTTTTCCACTGGAGTGGAAAATTCATGAGTTATTTACGGGGAAAACAAATGTGTGGCGTCGTGATGAGGTTGTGATCTCGAAGGGATCGTCGAGGCGGCCGGCGGCGCGGCTGCTGATGGAAGTTTGTTGTCTTAATGGATGAAATCATACGTAAACAGATTGGCGTAATGATTCGGTTCTGTGTTATTGGGAACCTGATGGGCTTTGGACGGTTTTTCGGATGTGTACAGATGTGCCTGGTTAGTGGAGTCGTAAATAGCGACTTTTAGTACTTGGTGATTGGCACTTTAAGGGCGTTGGGGACGCATTGACTTTTTTATTGGATTCGTAAATTTTGAGGAGAACGCCTTGTCAAGTGGGACGGTATTGGACTCTTGGGAGGCATTGAGTTGAGTAGTGGAGGTGATTTGTTCGTAATTAGTAGGGGACTGTAGTTTATTGCGGAAATAGGCTTTCAGTTTGTAGAAAGGTGTAAAGTTCTGTCACAGGAAAGTGTAAGAACAGCCAGGTGGATTAGTTTTTACATAAGGAACGCAGGAGCACACCCAACTTTGGGTATCTAGCCTAGACTCTGATAGCCACAAGTGTTCCTTTAGGACACTATTTTCATTTTGAATAATGGATTCCAGTGGATCCTCAGACACAGTAGCCCTAATCTGTATCTAGTATGTTCTCTAGTCTTAGATGCGGAATTCTGGCAGGAAGTAAGAATCGGACGTAGGATCTGCCATGATCCCTATGATAGGCCACTCTGGACCTACAGTCCTTCTTACTCAGATTCAGAACTCAAAAGTTTGCACTTCTCAGTAGACGTAAAGATGGGCAAAGGAGTCAATCCAGAGCAAGTAGTTTGGAGCTAGCGGAAGCGGCCCTCTAAAACCTCTTTCATCCACACTATTTCGGCATCTTCACTGTACGATATGTCCCACCAGTTTCCAGGATTGGGACTTGACATAAAAAAGGGGTTTCCATGAAGACGTAACAATAATTGAGATATCAGGCTCAAATTTATTCCAGCTGCAGTACACGTATTGAATTTAAGTAAAAGATTCGATCTTGTTCATGTGACCGCCCTTCTTTGGAGCCGACTTTCCTAACACTCTTCCATACATATGGACCAGAACGTAGTCTATTTCACGCTCGATGTTATTCCTGACTTAACGTTGTTGGCTTGTTGGCATAAACCAATGACAAGAAGAACGTGGCCATTCGACCGAACCATTTCTCGAGAGTACCGGACTTTTCCTTCAGTAGGTCAATTGTTTGACACATGCCACATGTGGCATCATCTTGTTGGAACCACATCTAAGGTCCATCCAATTCCGATTCAAAAATTGTCTTCCAACGAAACACGATTTAGGTTAAGGGAGTGACCTCCAAAACCATGAGGAGGGAGCAGTCTCACTCGGATCCAGTGTCGGATACCTGAAAGAATATGAAGACAGAAAAAATGATTGTAACACGTTAGTCCATGGCGGGACCGGCCATCCTGAACCAACCCGTTTTCGTTGCGGGTTTAGACGGTGTGTTAGCTAGTTCGTAGAGTTGGTCGAAGAATGTTTTCCCGAAGGTTTGCTGTGAAGTGTCTTCCTTCATCTCAGTGTCGCCGCAGGTCTGAATCGTTGAATCCCATTCTACTGAGGTGGGCCGCGATTGGGTTGTGGTCTGTGAGGACGCCGATGAGAAGGATTAGCAGTGTTTTTGAAAGACAGAAGCTCTTCGGCTTAAGTAGCCTCAAAACACGGTTGGAGGAGGGTGCGCTCCGCCTAGCATTGGCCATGTTACGGAAGCCCACTGAGATGGGCGGTGGGACCGAGTGGTCCGTCAGTATATCACTGAATTCTGAGGCAGTTCTCGCTAGTTTACCGCCTCTTTCGTTTTCTAGGAAGCCCATGTGTCGAGGGAGCCAGCATAGCGTAATACCATTCCCAGGGATTTAAGCTCCTCTTAATATTGTTTGACTAGTTCTGAATTGGTTGCAATGGAAGACGATGTATATGTCAGCATACTCGTTATTTTCCAGAGTGGATAAGCTCCTGCAGGCCTTGGTAATACCATGAATTTCCACCTGCATCTTGAAAAACTCAGACGTATCCTCCCAGAGGTTTATAAATACTCGTAACCAGCTTGTCTGTGCACACTGTAGTATGCCAAACTGTAACCAAACACTTTCATGGTTTATGTATAGCTTATGGAAGCAGGTGTTGAAAATGCGAAGAAAGGCAGATACCTTTGGCTTGGCTAACGAAGAGGTATCCGTATTTGATAATCCGAGTCTCATGGCAGGCCTCCGCCACCTGTTTAGTTTCACGATTTTCTCAGATCTGTCATATGCCTCCTAAGTTGGACCATTTAAGCTCTGCCCTGTTGGTGAACCTATCTAGAATAATCCCTTTTAGCCACACAGATCAGCTCCGATCCTCTTTGGCTAGTTCATCGTTCCTTTCGTTCTCCTCAACGTCGCAGTGTCCAGGTACCCAGCATAATCTAACATGGTTCTGTGTACAAAAAATCCTGAGAACTAAGTGGTCTGTATCGCAACCTGACTGTCAATATAGCCAGCGATATTCTTGTCAGATATTGATCACATGTCTAGTCTAGCACGACTAGAACCTCTGCTTGCACTACACTGAATGTGTCCGAGAGACTCTGGGATCTAGAGTACATACATAAGCCCATGCCCCCATCGGTTTTGGAACTGTCCCAATCCTCACTTTCCGGTGTAAGGTGTATTGAAGTCCAGGGTACCGAGAATATCATCCGATTCATCAAGGATGACGGGCAGGTCTAACGCATCTTTGCCGATTGTCTTGTCCAAGTTCCAATGAAGTTGCTTAGATGGTCTTAATGCAGGAATCTCGTTTAAATAAAAAGTCTTGAATCACTCCGTTGGACAGTGCAATGTCCATATGACCAATTATCGGGAAGATCCATTGTTTCCTTCGACGTGAGTCTTAGTTTTTCGAGTTGCCATCGACATATCATCGACATATCATCGCTAGACGCAAAAAGGACTCAATCGACTGTGGACAGTCAGTAGGGCTGTATGGCCTAGGGATACACTTGTCTATATCCAGACCTGAAATAGCTTACATAACGTCTTCAAGCTCCTAGAGGCATGGCATACTTGTACCACTTCGAATACTAGTCCACCTGTTCCCCCGTCGTTACCTTGATTTCAACACGCGCGTACCCGTCCACAAGTGAAACCTAAAACTCGCCCAACCAACTCAAAGCAAATGCACTTCAAAAATCTAAACAAATGAATTTTTATATTTTTTCCCCCAAAAAAACATTTCCCACTGCCGCCGTACGCAGTTTCCGAAAACGATTTCAAAAACAAAATGAAATTGAATCGTCCCGGTGCGCTGCTAGCCCACTTGAAGGCGACCCGCAGAATCAGAGCAGATAGGCGGCCACAGCCTTCGGACTTGGATGAGCGTTGTGTCTTGGTTCACAAAACGCGACCATGATTGATGGTATATTTAGAAAACCACACGAAAATGATGTGCAACATCTGCAGACTGTCAAATCGCTGCCATTATTATGGACTATTGCTGGCCGATTGCAGAAAACGCGGGACGTGGGCGCACTCCCACTTCAAAGCGGGTTCGCACGAGTTATAGCAAAGATTTTTTATTTTGTTCCTCGAATCCGGATTGTGTATGTTGTGCCAGTGCCAGTGAGTCATGGAAAACAAATTTAGGAAAATTTCGTGTAATGGACTCATTGTGCCGGACACGAACGCTTGCCGAGAACTATTGTTGGCGAGAGATACGTAATTCTGAGGTGGCGGACACTTTAAGTGGAGTATTGGAACGATTTTGGATTTATTTGTGTTTTCCTTTCTCTTTTAGTTGGTGCTTGCTGCTGAGGCAGAATCTTTTGATTTATGCCACTGTCTTGCGGCAGATATGGGGTATCGGACATACGTGACACAGGTAGTGCCACAGCTGAAACCTAATCGACTTCCGTCATTACGCACGGGGTGATGTTCGTTTTGTTGGATAAGGAGTGATTTGGGGAAAGAAAAACAAATACTTTGCTGATAAATCGCGGTCACTGGTTATGGGTCGGGAAGATGTCCGGGAGAGACCTGAAGGTTTGGGTTTTCAAACCCCAAGTTGTTGGAAATATAGGGCATACCCAGCTCTCATTTCTCACTCTGTAAACTAAACCCTTAAAGTTCTAGAGAGGTTTGAGTCTCTGAAAATACCACTTTTGTTCGCAAGCCTTCTTCTCATGATCGTTTGGCAAGCTTCCTAGAAATCCTCTCAAACTTGTGTTAGGGCGGCAGAAACACTAACATAGGTCGAGGTAATGTGACATATGTCTGTGAGACCTTTGTGTTCATGAAGTTCAACTTGGCAAAGAATTGGTTGGTTACGCGACAATCCAACTCAAAGCCTCCTACTAGTATGAAAGTCATTCCTCGATCATTGATCTCTTCAATATCAACTTCCATACGAGCATCCCTGGTTCACTGGTTCCTTCCTGAGAACAATTCTGTTCACTTCTACACGAAGGCCTCCACGACGGACGAAGGAGTGGGTTGCAGTCCGATAAGTTTCAATGTGGGCAACTCCTTTCGCCTTCTAGAGTATTGTAACGTTTTTTTAGGCCAATATCTTTGAGATCAAGGAGACCATATCCTGGCTTGAAATGTAATGGAATATCTGTCATGGATATTGGTATTTACACTGCGAGTGCCTCTTTCATTGACCACAGAGACATTGCAGGAAACTTCAAGACTGAGGAACTCACTAGACTGGGTACGAACCTAGGTATGGTCCTCGTTTGGTTGGACGCTCTTAGTAGAAACAATAGTAGATGGGAAAATCTCCCTACTCGCAATGTTTCACGATAGATCTGAGTTAGGCTTGATCTGTAGGTAGGTCTGTTGTGCGCACAGTCCACCATCAACTTAAAATCGAAGCTCAACTCCTGGGAGATCCAAGGGCTCTTAAAACTCAAGTTTTTCAATCAAAGAAATAGACAAATAAAAAATTCTAAAAAAATTTTAATTTAAAGCCCGCTTCTCCCAAGTCAAGGTAAACAAGACTTGAACATCTATTCAAATCTTTCCTCAGGAATCGAGGAAGTGAGGAACTCTGCATTTTGTTTGACAAAGACCTTCTTATTTGGTATGACTTTGCATTAAGTAGAGCCTCTCCTGAAGTCTGTATCTATTCATCATTAATTCAATTTTAGGCCAGGCTTGGCCAGTCATGCTGACTGGGTATCAACTTGATTCATCGGCAAAAATCGACAAGAATCAATCACTGCTTCAGAAGAAGGTTGGACACCTTTTGTTCAAGAAAAGTCGGCTTTAATTTTCAGTATCAGTCAATTCACTGTTCAGATCGTATCCGCCTTTCTCCGCGACCTCGAAGAAGTATTCGCCAGACCAGTCGATGTCATCTTGAACTTCGTCAAAGCAACTGCCATCCAGTTCCTAGTTTACAAGAATAGGAACTGTGTTTGTAGAACAAGGCTTAACCGATGGGCAAAGGAAACCTCTTCCCTATGGATATCACAAGTGGGTCTGTTTTGACCTGAATTCACTTCCTCTCTCCTATGTAAGTACCTGAACCAGCCTCCAGTATCAACCAAAAAACATGGGAAAACTTTGCATCCAGGAATCCAGAGCCTTGATAAGTGTCGCCTCAAGCCTATCAAAGCTAGAGGGCTGGTTATACAACCATAAGCCTCAGTCCTAGGGCTATAGATTGCTTTGATAGTTCTAGCTATCATGTAGGTAGCAAGAAGAACTATGTCCACTAGTTCATTTAGAGCAGCACTCTGGTGTAAAGGTATTCAAATCTTTGGGTGTCTTTTGCTTTACTTTTCCAGACCATGATATCCTCCAGCATTGGCTTAGTCAAACTGACTACGACCCCATTGACTACAGTAACATTCCTGATCATATCTAGAGCCATCATCCTCATATACTTGAGGATTGCGGGCAGTCAGTAGTGGAGTAGAGTATCCCTATCATCTCAATACCTTTCTTTAGAAGATTTAGATTCAGACTTACGACAAAGTATTGATTCGACGTGCCACAAGGTTGTGCACCATCACCGCTACTTTTAAGTTCATCATTTCTTATGGGATTATGGGGTTCCTTGTAGAGTTGTACCATTCTACATAGTTTGCAATAAATTTAATTAGAAAATGGAGCTCCAGGCGTCTTCAAGAGAATCTTGGACCGTTTTCGAGTAACTCAGTCACAAGTAGATGTGCTGTCCGCCTTCTAAATTGCTTGTGCACGGTGACCTTTGAAAGCCATTAGACACCTCAGCCCACCCAGTCGGACTATTCCCAATGCCAACAGGCTAAAAGAAGATCATAAACATACTTGCAAACGCACCTGTTTACGTAACATTGAACCGCGTGTTTGTTTATTTGGTCGCCTCCTGCCAGCAGTAACAAACGAAAGCGCAATTTCTCGAACAAGACCTCTCGAGCATGTATCCATTAAGTCCCAAACAATGGTCTTCCTGCTAGTAATTGCAGTTTTTTTGTTTTAGATTTTCGAGAAAATTTCTTTTTTTAAATCCCACACATAGGTATGCACATACATACCGACGAACAGTCGACAAAAACCCGAGCAAAACTTGTACGGCTGCCAAAATTCAACCGATAGTCCCGTCCGAATTTAGACTCTACGGCTGTGTATCTTATTCTTGTTCCACACACCGTAATTGACGACAGAAATTATTATTTCTTGTACATTTGTTTCCAAATTGTAAAGTTTCGCTACAAGTACTTGTATCGTGACAGTCTGTCAATCGCCGTTTAGGGTATAAATTAAGGCATTCTGGTGGGCATTCCCGGTCCCGGATCGTTTTGTTTTCGAAATTTACATCACCACAGGTGAAAACGGAATTTTGTTTCGAATTCGAATTTGAATTCTCTAAGACTTGTGACATAATTTCGACAGAAATTTATTTGTTTTTTGATTTTGTTTGACGGGGAATGTGTAGAGGAGAATTTATTGTTTTTATTCAAAACCATGGTGGGGGTGACCCAAGGTTGATATTGCACATCGGTCTAAATTTTTATTTTTATTCTCGCTAGATGGGGGTGGAGGTGTTTTTTTATGGCAAAATATTAATAATTTCGGTTTTATTTTGGGCGAAATAAAAAATGAAAGATGAATGTAATCAAAAATCAAGTTTACGACTGACACTCGTGACGACAGTTAACAGAGAGACGAGTTTTTATGTGAGGACTTAGGTTTAGGTATTTTGAAAAACGAAGGTTGGCGTATGTGCTGCGCCAAGCGAGCAGATACTTCCTGTCCTACTTAGTTCCGAATACAGTTTGAGTAGACGGTATCAGGTCCTAAAATATTTAGAACCAAACAATCAGGCAGTAGGGTAGAGTTGCGTTTCAAACCTCAGCTATTCACTTGAAATACTTTCGTTTTCTTGGCAAGAAATAAACTGCTTTTGAAGTATAGGGTGACCAGATAGCAATGATACTTTTACCAACTGCTATTTTTTCGGCAGCTGTCAAAGTTATTCATGACATCCAGCTGTCAAAATATTCAGTAAGGTTTGCCATTTCATTGTGAATCGTTTCACGCTTGCCGAGTATGCAAAAATGATTAAAAAATATTATGGAAGTTCCGGGTCAGTTGTACATAGGTAACGTGAATTTCCTCGTGAGGTTGGTCGTCACGGGCAGTCAATGCGTCGCACCTTGAAAAAGTTTGAACGTGAGTTCACTCTTTTGAACTTTAAGCCAACCAGACAGAGATTGATGCGATTTGATGAAAACAAAGCCGGTGTAGCGGCCGGTATCCAAGAAGACCCAGAATCGAATTGGGCATCGCCAGAGAACCAACCTGACTTGGGATTGGCCCTGCATCCATTTAAGATTGTGCTGATGCAAGAATCGAAGCCAGATGGCTACAGCCATGTTGGCCGGAGATCTGGATTTTGGCCAAAAAATCATATTCGAGCGAACACAATCCACAAGTCTTCGAGCAAGCATCAAGGCATCCACAAAGATTGACTGTTTGGTGGGATTTATGGCATGTTGGCATCATTGGACCTTATGGGTCTCAGATGTATTTAGAACGATGTTAACCGAGTTTCTGTGGCCAGAGCTCGACAACATCGGTATATCCGAGCTGTGGTTCCAACCATTCAAGCCCCACAACGCTCGAAGTTGTGAAGGACAAGTTCGGGAACCGGACAATCTCACGATGAGCGTTCATCAATTGGCCGCTGTGATCGATTATTTTCTTTGGGGCTACGTCAAGTCCTTAGTCTACGCTGACAAGCCAACCAATTTGGACGAGAATTTGAGACGCTCTTGCCGGAATAACGCCGCACATATTGGACCGACCGTTTGAAGCACCCTAGGGAAGCAAAGGCAGCCCTTGCTTCGCTGTCCACTGTACTATCTACTTGAGCCACGGCGCCCACTGGAACATTGGGGTATTCAAGACAAAATGAAGGTCGACGGTCTGTTTAAAACGCGCACAGATGCGGACACGACCAATCTCCTATGAAAAGTCTCAGTAGAACCAAAAAATGTGGTTTTGGCAACAAAATATTTCTCTAACGTCTTCAGCGAATCTTTAGCATCAAAAGCTCTTCTAAAATGTATCTAAATGCCTCTTTCGACTCTTAAAGGCCCTTCTTCTTTGAGAATACCATACTGGGGAGCACATTGAATCCTTAGAGATGGGAGTGAGCCTGTCTTACATTTGGGCAAGTCTGTCGCAAACAGCGGAATGCAATGGGATCACATGAAGTAAACTCTGAGATTTAAGGAGCCATGGTCATGGTATTTTCTGGAGTCTTCCACTTGCTTTTCCTTTCATTACATTGACATCATCATTCCCCAGAAGATGTAAACTTTTTTTTAAGATGACGATGCTTCTGACAATACATATCTAATGAGAGTGCAATCCAAGGAGTTGCGAAGGTGATTTGAATGAATGCCTTCATCTCTACGCGATATTTGTAACTTTAGCCTCGATAAGCCAGTGTCCAAGTTGTCATTATTTCGAGAGGAACGTCAACGTGAAGAGCTCTCATTAGTATGTCACGTTCAGTACAGATTGGTTGACCTCCAACCAAATCCACCTTGGCATCAACATCAGTTGGAAATCTATCTAGAAGATGGATTGGTTCTACAAATAGACTACAGACGGCCAACTAAAATGCAGAGACAATATTCGGATGAGATCATCTGATTTAGGAATTAAAAAATAAAAATGTTACGTATACGCCATAGTGTCTTTGAAATTGAAAAATGTACTGCTTACTGTGGAGGATGCTCTAAACCATGTGTTCTATGAAATCTCTTGAATCTTAGAGTAGACATTTGCTTTCACTCAAAGTAGATCTGCTCTAGAGTCGAACTTGTACACAAACTAGGTTCCAGGAGGCTTTGTGTTTGACCAAAGTGTTCGGCACTTCACACTTCACTTTTAGGCAACAGATGAAGAGAAGCATATTCGTGGGGCAGCCTTGTAGGGACGGGAACCTAGTACAGATTTCATCAGTAATAGTAACAGTTTGGGGGAGTCCACACAGCCCCAAGAGCATGATAGCTATAATCGTCTTAAGCTAGCTTCCCCACTGAAGTTGCAGCCTTCTGCTTGTAGTATTGAGAGGATCCATGTCATTCATATCCTACTCTGAACCAGGAATCAGGAAGAGATTTGATGTAAGGACTCTGGCAAATGATCTCTGATTCTAGAGACGTGATTGAACACATGATGTCTTGATAGTCTCAAGAAGGAACAAACCTAGAATACCTACGAAATCCACCTCACACCTTAGAATCACTTTGCGTTAATGAGTTCATAGACTCCTTCAATAGACTCCTGAGACACTCTGAGGTGTAGACTATCCCAAGCTCGAATGAAAATTCTCGTTAAAAGGAGATCTAGTTCAAGAGTCATTCCTACTTTACTTTATCTTCAACTCAGCTCTAGTCAGTTGTAGTCGATTCATGGTGAAATGAGGCATTTTTCTTCTCAGGCACAGGACCTAGCAGAAAGGCTAATGTAGACGAACTTTGGTGTGTGGAAGTTGCTATAGCTATTCGCCTTTTTTTCTAAAAAATTTACGGTTCTAAGCAATTCAAGCATTGAAGTAGAAGTCGCGAGGAAGGTGATGTATACTGGTAACGAATTAGCCGAAGCCCTTAGTATAGTCTTGACCCATGAGATTCTGGGCTTTGCCCTCCATTCCTTGAACAGAATTGAGAATGAAGTAATGAGCAGAGTTTAATGTTGGATTGATGCTCTCTTAGGTTTCGTCGTAGGGAAACCAGGAATGAACACAAATCATAGAAGGACATCTCAGTAGAGGAAGGCTTCAACCAATCTAAGACCCGATCGGGGAGATGTTTGGCACAGAACTGTATACAGACAAGCACAACTCTGGAAAGGTCTTGCCACTTACAGGACCTATGACATGAAAAGGTGCTGAAAATGGTCTAAAAGTAAACTTAAAACTACAACGGACAATCCAAGTCAAAACCATAGTCATGGGCCACTTTTAGAAGGCCTTTCCTTGAGGTATCACTTGGCAGAGATATTATATGATTGTCTGAGAAAGAAGGTCACAGTAATAATTTTTACTTACCAATATCCAAAGAAACTATTCAGTGTGGTGTCATCCTCCATCTCCTTGGGTTCTTGGCTGCCCTTGCCATCGGCAAATTTGGAGAGTTCCCTCTCCCTTGAGCCCATCTCTTCGGCAGACTCGTCAGCGATACCACTATCGTCCTCCGTATCGGTGGCTTCTTCATCGACCGACTGGAGTTTCCTTTCAAACGAATGACGTCCACCGTTCCTCCCAGACGGCGGCGGTGGCGGTTGAGCATGACGCGGATAGCCATTCAAAAAGTATTCCATACTATTCGCTCCCGAAGGCATTCACTTCACAGTCGGAGTACACCACGCAGCACAAGATTTTTATTTCTTTTTTATTTTTTTATCACAAATCGAGTAAATCGTAAAAGTAGGAAGGCAATTAAATCAGCTCAGCGAAAACTTAGCGAAATTTCAAACCCCAACCACGGCGCGTACGAAATTCGCATAAAAACGAGACAATCACCAAAAAATCGCACACAACTCACGGAATAACAAAAAGTATCTTTCGCTCGCAGCTGATCTATTTCACTAGCAGACGTGCTGCAGATTTCGTAACTCGGCGAATAATTTTATTTTTATAGAATTTCCTCGCTTCGACTTGGTTTGTTTCGTTTTGCGTGTGTATTCCGTTGCTCTCGTTCTTTTGTGAGCAGAAACGAAAATTATTTCGCACTTCTTGCAGATAGATAGGCACACAGATACGCTGCCTTAATGGTCTGCACACAGCGTGAAATGCGTCACAAGACAGGTAACGTGTGAACTGATGAAGCAGTAATTATAAATTTCCTTAATAAGGCGCTGCTTGGCAGGACTGTGACAATATATCCTCGATGCGTGGGGTGGATGACACTACGATCGGTGTGGAGACATTGATCGTTTAAGCAGTAGCTGCACACGCGGATACGGAAAGACCTATAATATACCTCCGAGCACGACGCCACAAGATGCCGAACAGAGAGTGCAACACACTTTATGCAATTAGCAGATCTTTTTGGCTTAATTTGTGATCCGATCATTTTGGCACCGTGTATCTTTGGCTGTGTGTATCTGTCACATTGCTCGGATAGCATAGATAGGAGATGTTCTTATTTTCGTCTATGCTCTGCACTTGTCAGTTGTACAGCGTCACTGCTTTGGGAAATTATTTATTTATTAATGAGTAATTTATAGAAGTTTGCAATTTTTGTTAATGAGCCTTGGATCGTTTGCGCTAAGCCTTTGAGCTTTGAGGCGATTTGCATTGATTGCGTCTGTATTTCTCTCTGCTGACAGGTGTAAATAATAAATTGTTGGGCAATTCTATTGCGCCTTGCCAGGCGAACAGGTGTCTTATTGTTGTTTGTCGACAACAATGGGCACAAGAGGACGCGAGTCACCACAAAGGAATGCAGCTTGTGAGGGAAGACACTGTAGAGCCAAACAAAGGCATCAGAAAGTTGACAAAGGGGAACAAATATTCCGAGAATCAGACAGAAGGGTGCCTCGAACAAAAGTAATATTTTCTTGTCCACTGTTCTGGTAAAAATTAATTTTTCTTGAAAAAAACTGAATAAAGGGGGTGGTTGACTCTTTTATGGGGAACTACGAGGAGAGCCTGTCACTTGGTTTCAGTGGAAGCTGTCGGAGGCCATCAGTGACACATTGACTGACGGTGAAACCTTCAAGATCTATCGCTGTCAGTTCTGAAACGCCAACAACACTTGGACCAGCAATAGGTCCATTGGCATTCTCTGGGAGCAAAATTACAGCAATTTGTGAAGATGGTACCTCAACCAGCAATGGCCTGTGAGAGAGCCTCACCAAAATTTCGAAAATTCACTGTCCTACATGTGATTTGAGGACTTCCTAGAAGGAATGAGGACTGATATATCTGATGGTTTGCTCAAGTTCCGGAACAAACTTGGTGTCATCGTCATATCCATCAGCTCTTTGTGTACACTGCTGAGCATAGGTCTCCTCTAAATGTTTCCACTGGCATGGGTTGTGACTACAGTCCAATCGACACCCATATGGCAACCTCGTCTATACTTTTGGTTGAGTTGGAGTTACCTGCAAAACTGAAACAGGGTCCACTGAGTTTGACTCTATTGCTCTGAGTGTTGTCTGACTCAGAAGATGCCAGTGCACTTGACTGGCTTGACATAGCGCAGAACTCAAAGTTGCCGAAATTCCATGCTCCAACTCAAGATATCATCTTTGATTCGTTGCTGGGCTACCCAAGGCGTTTGAGGTGCAATATTGGAACTCAATTCGACCAGTACTCACGGCTCTATGTTTCTATCTCCAAAAACCTTCCTAAACAGTGTCCTCTGACCATAAAGTTGGAGATAGTGTGCAGTGTGTCCCTTATTGAAACTTTTCACGAAGAAGTGTCGAATGATGGTGTGGATCAGTCCGCTGTTTAGGGCATCCAGTGATGACCTCCTTGGCAATAGATGAGGATAGAGTTTGATGCTCGAACCCAGCCTTAGCTAAGCCGAGAGTACTACCTTTTGTTTCTCCTAAAGCGTCCTCTGAATAGCTTCCTCTTAATTGACTCCGTAGGATCTGCAACCAATCAGAACTCTTTCCAATGAAAGAGAACTGACGCCACAGTTGTTTACAGGAGTGAACGTGCCAGAATCGGAAATGGTTCCTTTGATGTGATGTGGCTCATATGGCAACGCTGTCTTTCCTTTTGAGTTGAGCTCGGATGGTCGATAGAAGTTGAAGAGTACAGGGCACCTCCAGAAGAGGTTGTATAGGTTATAAAGCTATCTGCTTTGAAATTGTTGGTCTTGGACACATATGTCAACGAGAAAAGTCATATCCCATGACGGAACTTGGTATGTCATGGGAAGGCTAGGTTAAAACCGAATGTCTTCAGAGTTCGCATACCTACACCCGACTCTGTTTTGGGAATTTGTTCATGTCATGGTCTCCACTCACTTAAGCTAATCCTAATAATATTCCTATAATCCGATCATTCCAAACGCCTTGACAAGCACAGAGCCTGCTAAGAAAGGCTGCCCGGTGCCCTCTATTATCAGGCAATGAGTCTTGTTGCAGAGATTATTGATGAGGTCACTTCTGAGGCAGCAGGTTAGATCCTGCCCAACTTCTTCGACTAGCAATGAGTCCATTGTGGCGAACCATAACACCCCTGGGATCATAGATTCAGTCTTCGACCCAGACACGTGTATGAATCTCAGTTGAGATTGAGTTAAGCTCTGCGTTTCGTAGATCATCCAGTTCATACGTGAAACTCTTGTTCCAAAGAGGGTTCCTCGGAAGGGAGCTGAAATTTCCGGTTGAAGTTGAATCAAAAGCTATCAGATAACGTCAGTAACCAACCAGTGCCAACCAGAGCACTGAGTTATCGTTCAAGCAAATCGGAAACTTAATCTGGTTTCACGAACCCATTTCCCCAGAAATGCCTCTGGACTGTCGTCACTCGTATTCCACTTCATTACGGACTTTACCCCAACAAGTATCTCAACATCTTTTGCACTCGAAGTTCAGTGACACTTACAGTAGCCGACTTGATGTTCTTTCCCAAGAACCGCAAGCCAACATGGCCCGAACAGCTTTTGTGGCACGCGCTAATGATAAACAACAATTTACAAATTACCAGCACTAAAAATACTTCCAAACCGGAATCTGTTAATGTCTCTAATAAAATCCCGTGAAAACAGACCTTCCAGCGTGACTCAACCATTCACCTGTCTGGCGGTGAATTTTTCCCTCATCATCGCTCAACACCGGAGATACAATCAGACAACCAAATAGAGATACCAATGTGTGCTTGATTTGACCCTATTCGGTGGAGTGGCATTCAAGCTTTTGAACTAACAAGTGTGCGCACACGTCACAGATACTTTTTTTCTCGTGCGATACATTGTCAGATACATTTTGGATGTCAGCGGAAGCAGTAGTGTCTCTGTCTAAAGTGGGACATGATTGGATTACACACTGCATAGGCGGGTGTATCTGTTGTTAGTTCAAACAAAAACATTTAACACACCATGTGTCCCGTGAAGGTCGTTCTTATCGCGTTGACCGTGACGCTCAGTTTGTCTGCTGTCAGAGCGCGGATACAGTTGCAGCAGCCCGAGGAAATCAAAGTGGAACGGATGCCAGACGGTAAGTTGCTGTTGTTCCACCGAACACTCGCAGTCACATCTTCTGTGCTTTGTTACAGGCCCGCCCTGTACGATAGACGTCAATAAAGACCTCGTGGAACCGCAGCCTCTATTTCTCCAACCGGGCTCGAGTGACTTCTGGCCAGTCGAGGCAAGTGGCCGCCTGGACATACCCCGTGGCGTTGATATCGAGCTCCACTGCACCAAGGGGTTCCAGACAAGGCCCCAAGATAATTCTATCAATGCCACTTGCCTGGACGATAAGACATTCCTAGTGAAGCAGGAGAAAGTACTATTCGGTGCGCTGAACTGCACATCCCAGGTCAGGTATGCGGTGCGGGAGAGCAAGATAGCATGCGCTGACAACGCGCACCTCTACGAAGTGGGCTTCAATGTCAGTGTCAATCGATTTATCAAGACTTTGGATGTGTGTCACGATAAGACGGCAGTGACCACCTTGTGGACATTCAACAAACTCGAGCCTGCCAGTGTGCACTTTCAGAAATCCGTGCAGCGCGTGAACTTCAGCAAGGCGGGCCTATTTGAAAAGCGGAACATGAACCACCTCTACTCGAAAGATAACCAGAAGCACGTGTTCGAGAATCTCCTCGGACGGAACTACGAGAAGTTCTTCAACAATCGAACGCAGTTCTTGACACGAGGCCATCTGTCGGCGAAAACCGATCACATCTTCGGATCCCAGCAACGAGCCACGTTTGTTTTCCTCAATGCAGCTCCCCAGTGGCAGATCTTCAATGGCGGCACGTGGAATGCCGTCGAAAATGGGATACGAAAGTATGTCGCAACGAAGGGGCTTGAGGTGGAGTGCTTCACTGGGACTTGGGGCGTCATCAGCCTTCCGAATGAAAGCGGTGAACCACGACAGATCTATCTCGCGTTCGATGCGAATAACAACGGGGAGATTCCGGTTCCAAAATTGTTCTACAAGGTGATTGTGGACACCAAGTCGAAGAAGGGAGTCGCCCTGATTGGGGTGAACAATCCGTTCCTGACCATGGACGAGGTGAGACGAGACTATCTGATCTGTGACGATGTGAGTGAGTGGATCAACTGGATCAAGTGGAGGCGCGATAATCTTGCCAAGGGGTATTTCTACGCCTGCCGGGTGGACGATTTCGCACGAGCGGTGAAAGGACTGCCCGCCAGCCTAGCGAATGTTACTGAAATTTTGATATAAATTTAGTTTTTTTCTAAAAGAAATACATTTAGAGGAATTTTGTGAAAAATTTAATTGGTTTTTCGTTTTTGTTTCCACTGATCGTTCTACTGATCAGTAGGTCACTTCTTCTTGGGGATCGGTTTGCAATGGAGGGAATAAGCTGTGGTAAACTTTTCCCAGAAGATCGGTTCAGAGAAGATCAGACGTTCAAATGAAGTCAGATCAGAGAACTACTTCGTAGAGAGAGTTAGTAGATGAGTGACGATAGACGATCAGACTGCTTTTGAACAATCTGCCGGACAGATCAGCTTGTAAATAGAGAATTCGTATCTTTTTCCAAGTATTACTACCTAGACATCAGCTCATGGAAGATCAGTAACGAAACTATCATTTCGGAACTAAACGACTCAGATTTCAGCTACAGCACGATCCATTTGTTGGAAAATAATTCAATCAAAGCAGGTTCGATAAAACTAGTTCACATACGATCAGTCGAACACATGAATCAGCTTGTATGAGGACAAGCTAGAAGACACACAGTTCATGGAAAATCACGACTCAAAATTTTACTTTGTAGAGACTAATTTGTGTAAGATCACTTGGCAGATCACTTGGAGTTTCATTTCCCAAAAAAAAAGCTAAAGATCAGTGTTTATTGTGAAAGTAATTCCAACGCAGTGAGTTTAGAAATTATCAGTGGAAGTATTAGTAGAAACACGATCAGTTTGCGGAAGATCACTACTTTAAGAAAATCTAGGATCATCACAAATACTAGCTTCGCTGACAACCAGTTCCAAGGAATTCATTCCAAAGGTCTTTTTGTCTTTTCGTTCTTGCCTACACGATCAGGTGGTAAAGATTTATTTGTACGCTCATTGTGTCATAGATAGTTCTGCAGATGATCACTCACAGATATATTAATTTGTTAAGGAACAGTGGCAACGCGTCAGGACCCAAGATCGTCAGTATGAAGATGAATACTTATTGACTTTTGCATTCTATCACATCTTTTCTAGAGATCAGTCCATGGAGGATCACCTAAAAGAGAAGTACGTACTAACTGATGGGTCTATACACAGCAATTTGTCTGAGGATCCCTAAGTAATGACTTGGCCGGGACTGGTGTTCTTGCTGGAAGATCAGTCGATTAGGTCGATCAGGTTCGTTTTGTAAGACATTGCATAGGAAACGGTAGGGGAGAGTTGTGCAGTTCTAGTCTTCTACGAGTTTCTGAAAGCAGATTCATTCATTTCTGACTTCTAATCTTTTCGCTGTTGGTCAGGTGGAAGTATTTTTGATTCCTTTAAAGCCATTATTGTTATCAATGTAGGCGCGACTAGTTTGGGAAGAAATAGTCGATGGCTCTTCCGTGCCACGGTAGAACGACTGCAAGGTATTTGCTGTACTATCTTATTGCATTGCTGTCGACTGTGGAAGATACTTTTTCTGTGGTTTGCTGTCTGCTTCTGTTTCATAGTCCTCTGGTGACAAGCTAGTTGTGATAAGTCACTTACCAATCTGCTCCATCAGTTCTAAGAGCAAAACCAACAAGAGCACTGAATTTGGTCTAAATGAATGGACTGTCTTTGGTGGAATAGTATGACATAATCACGACCGAGTGATGCGACGAACCTTCTTTGTTGGATTTGTTGTTTCTCTTAGTCCGGGAAGACTTATGCCGAGAATGTGAGGACGTACGACGCCTTTGAGTAATTCTCACACTATGGTCTCGTTAGAAACGAAACACGAGAAAGAATGAAGCTCCAAGCTAAGAATGTAGACTCCTTCGGCACGCTGCCGTGATGATGACTACTGATATCATCAAATTGTGCACGCAGCTCATTATCTCAAGAGAACTTACGTCAAGGATAAGAAAATGAAAGCTAGTGCCAGCCCGCACTATTACAGATGGCTATTACACGTCGGTCGTATCTATTACTATCAACCGACGATTAATGAATCTACCAATTTCATTTTTGTTTTCCTCGCTTATCGCGCTTTCAATCAGCATACAGGGTTTACCTGAAAACCGCCCTAAGCCTAATCAAGCACACCACTTCTCTGGCGACTACCAACATTTTATTGCACGCGACATTCATGCTTTGTGATTACAAAACTGGTTGATGCTCTGCAGCAATCTTTAATTGATTTATTTCTATTAGCTCCTTTGATATTTATAGAACCGAGAATGAATAACTGAGCTACGCGATAAGCTAAATGAATTGGCGGCACATGGCCCGCCCTCCATGTCGGGTATTTCCCAAGAGATTATCGTTGACCTGTTTACAACCGAGAGGGTATTTCACTGTCACCCAGATTCGATAACAGGAACGTGACTGGGATGTAGATACTCAGATCGTTTATTTGGTCTGATAAATTTGGGAAATTTCCACATTATTTGTGCCGTAACTGCGTAGTTACTCACAGTCTATGAAACAATATTTAGTTTTGAGGTTTAACCCTCATCATTTCCATACGCAAATAAAGATCATTCGAAAGAGTCGTCGTATTTAGAAGCCAAATTCTATAGAACAGCCTCAGAGTAGCTAGCTCTCAAAAGTCCCAGTAACATGTGACAACTACCGAAGCAAAAATGACACATTATAGGAGTGCCACATGGTTCCATCTTAGGGTCTCTACTATTAAAGTGGAGAGGTGTTTGGTTTTAGGGTGCTTCCGTGGCAATGTGGGTAGAAAAAGTCCGCAAAATGATACTGAATTTGCTGCCAGAAGAGATAACCGTGGGAGGAGGAGAGACGTGAGCTCAAATGATTTGCCAGAGCCCAGCAGGCTAATCCTGGGAATATACTTCGACCTTTCTCTGATGGAAGGATTGCTACTATGAGACGAATAATCACATATAGAGCAGCAGGACTGCTACACCATGGGTCAGGAGTACTTACCCAACAGCAGCATGAAGTTACTATTGCAACTGACTCCTCTGGACCTCGTGCTGGAGGAATGTGCAAGTAAAATTCCAAACAAGGAATGGGAATACGTAAGTGCATTACATCGAAGCATTTCGATGCATTACTCAGCCGAACACCACTCCTAGCCTTTACTAGAGGCCATATTATTAGAAGAGCCAAGTTCTATAAGAATTTCACTACCAAGCTCAGCAATGAATAAAGGAATTGAACCAATGAATCCACAATCCAAAATAGATGAGGTAACTGGTGCAGGAGTACTTGGGCCTACGGCATAGGTACCAGCATATTTCAGGCCGAAATCTATACCAGGTTCATAGAAACTATGTCAACTCTGAAGTAGCTATAATGCCTGATACCAAGTCTCTCATTACTTGGCTCCTATGTCATTGAGTCTAAGCTTGTGTAGGAACCTCTCAATGAACTGGGTAGGAAAAGCAAAGTGACCCTATGTTCGGATAGCTGTCCAAGTGGACCATCAAACACCTTTATAAGTCCTAAACCATTCTGCTGAATATTCATTTAAAGAAGAATTCAGGAAGCTAAAGAAGGAAAACATGGTAGTAACCAGAACTTGGGATCTTGTGGGCCACTGTCGTCCCACAAAAGACTGAAATATTTGCTCAACTAGATGGAAAAATACAGTCAGAAGAGCCAACTCTCATCCTCAGATTCTTGAAGGAAGGAAATTGGATTAGAGAGAGTACTCTAGGACCGAGAGGTAGTAAGAGCCTGTACATGTGCTTGTGGAGAGCGCAAAATTTGCTTTGCCGATGTCGAAATAGGCTAGACAAAGTGATGTAACGAAATTGAGGAGGTTCTTGTAACGTTCGTATGATAGAAGATTACTGATCGATTTCGATCTTTTAGGTGTCAACAGGCGTGTCATAGACCTCACTTACCCATGCTAGAAGGGCGATATATGTCACGCAAGGAGTGGGAGTTGGAACACCAAAGTTTCAATGTATATTGTCTGACGCAGAAGCAAGGGTTGAGCGTGGAACGGGAAACGGGGAATTCTTTCAAGGCGATGATGAATAATGGCTTTACCTACCTGTCTCAAACAGACCTCTATTTGCCAATAAAACATGCCTAGCAGCAGCACAAAGTTAGAGTGACAAGTGAAGCCCTCATCGTATTCCAAAACAATTCAAAGATCCTACCCTCGTTTGAGTACAATACAAACAGACCACATCTGATAGCAAATTGATTAGCCTCTTCATATGTACGAATCGATCTTCTCCATCTAACTCGGTTCAGCACTCGTGAATCCGTCGCACTTGCGATGCGATAATAAACTCATTAAAGCCCCTTTCCGATGATAGATACTTTTAATTAACTTATCTAGTCTATTGTCATTCCAAAGACTCTATCGACACAATGTCACCACCAGTTTGTCACGCAAAGCCAAGTTTATTCAAATCGTGCAAGCTTTTCGAAAGATACCAAGTCAAGTACAGATACCAATCACTCATCCTTATCGGGGTAAGGGAATAGCCAGTCCAGATATGGGCCCAAAGTTCTTCACCTACGGAAAGTATTTAAAGGTGCATAGCAGGGGCTTAGCAGAGCAAACGTTAAAATGAAGTTCACCACTGTTCTACTGCTGCTGGTCGGCAGCTTTGTGCTTAATTGTGCGGGAGATACTCAGTCGATTCCATTGAAAATTTTGGATAAACTGAGAATCTCACACGATGAACCGGAACTGGTGCCCGAGGTCGTGGAGGAATTCAGCTATGAAGTCGATGCCATGGGAGAGGATGCACCCGAAGAGATACCCGATCAGGAGGAGATCATCGAGAGGCCCGATGAGATCCTCGAACAGGATCAAATCCAGCCAAGAGCAGGTAAGACTTCCGTAAGACCGCTGCTGGTATGTGAGCTAAGTTTCTCAATATCCCAGGTTGCAGTGTGACCGTCAAGAATCTGGGTAGTCCTCAGCCACTCTTCCTCAAGCCGAGCAGCAGCGTCATCTGGCCATTCAGTGACACCGGAACCATTGAGGTTGCCGCCGGACAGAACCTGGAACTTTTCTGCACCTCCACCTACTCGAACCCGTCGGGAAAATCTGGAAGTCAAACTGCCACTTGCGTATCAGGCACAAACTTTGCCATTGGCGGTGTTACCTACGATCTCACCTCGGTGCTTTGCACATCATGGCCCACCTTCTCGGCCCGTAAGACCGGTGCCACCTGCAACGGTGGTATTGTTGTTGAAACTGGCTTTGTTGTCGTAAGTCGTTTCGTCAAGCAAATGGAATTATGCTTCAACGAAGCCCTCGAAGTGACTCGCTACGTATCCCACTCCTTGTCACCCGGAAGCAACTACTACCAGAGCAATGTAGCCCGGCCAAACTTTGTGACAGCTGGATTCTTTGGCGGTAAGAACGTGGACAAGTTGTACACACAGGTCACTCAAACCGAGACGATCAACAACGAGTTGGGCGGCACTGCCAACAACTACATCGACACCGGCACCAATGTGTTCCTTGCTCGCGGTCATATGGCAGCCAAGGCTGATTTCGTCTACGGAACCGAACAGAGGGGAACTTTCCTGTTCCTGAACGCTGCTCCACAATGGCAGGTATTCAACGCAGGCAACTGGCAGAGGGTTGAGGACAACACCAGGAGCTGGGTGACGAAAAATAAACTGAATGTCAACTGTTACACTGGAGTGTATGGCGTCACAACTCTGCCCAACAAGTACGGCGTTGAAACGCCACTGTACCTCGATTACGACGGCAATCACAACGGTTTGATTCCCGTGCCCATGTTGTACTTCCGTGTCATCATCGAGCCCTCAACAAAGAAAGGAGTTGTTCTAATCGGTGTCAACAATCCCCATTTGACCCTGGCCCAGATCAAGGCGAGCTACGTTCTCTGCACCGACGTCAGTGATAAGATAACCTGGTTGACCTGGAAGAAGGACGACATTAAGGCCGGCTACTCGTACGCATGCGAGGTGCCAGCCTTTGCTGCCAAAAATCCGTACTTGCCCAAGTTTGATGTGACAGGCTTGTTGTATTAGACTGGTTTCTACCCACCTTATGGGGGATTAAAGCATTTGATATTGAAAACAAAACAAAGTTTACATCTAGATACATTTCGTTCCGTAGTAGGTCAGTGTCATTGCCAGGTAATAAAAGATAAGCACGGTCACACGCTATGCGATGCCACACGCTGTAGGGAGATAAGGGGAAAGTATTTTTAATTGCAATTTGGACTACATTGCCGCACTGTCACTGTCACTGTCACTGTCACTATCTCTGTAGAATTACGTCTCTGAATTGTTTGGGGGTTTTTTGTTTCTTTTTTTTTAATTAAAAATTGGTCGACGTTTCGTTGGACCACTGTCTCGGTTCCTGTTGTACTTTCTTACTTGTTACGAGCCGATGCCTCTAGTTCTATGTCAACTGTTACAAGCGTCTGGTAAACATTCGAGGGTATAATCTGTCAAAAAAACCCATCAAACCGTTTTCTGTTTCTGAGAATATAGTCAGGTCCACGGAAACGCCAGGACGATTAAACGGAATTTTTAGAATAAATCGGGTGATGTACTGGCATTGTGCTGTTCTGTGTTGGTCCTCTTGATCATGTTGATTAAAACAAGTCCAGAAGCGTTGGATCACACGAACGAGGTGCCCAAATATTCATCCATTTCCGCTGATAATACAGTCATTGAATCTTGACGTCTACATCTCGACTGATTCGCCAGCTGCCAGACGTGAGAAACCACATATGATTCAAGTAATTCTACTCCAAAGGTAGTCACTTAACGTGGTCCTACTGGAATCTGTATAAAATGAGTTGCCACCCAATGACTCCCTCGTGACTTGGAATTGCGGTTTCTTAACCTTGAACTAGAATAGTTTTCAAATGTCATTCAAACAAACAGCAGCTAACTTCGTGCATGGGTATGCACATATGCATTCCCATCGTAGAAGCTTGACGAAATCGATGATTCATTTTTCGTCTGAATACTCTTTCACAACCCACCTCTTGTACTTCTCTCTGAAATTTGATGTTGATTAAGGCTAAGATATATGTCTAAGCTGAGCTCTCAACCTAGACCTATAACCCAACCTAGTATAGACCTCTAAAATACTTTTAAGCCAAGGTTTTCCGCTCTTGGGTATCATTTTTAGCTCTAGTAACTTACCAAAACAGGGGATATAAGGAGAAAGTTTGAATTTAGTGGTCTAAGCCTCGATAATATATGTATCTCATAGGCTTAGGCTGCATTGAGTCAAGTCTCTCTCTCTCCATCCACCAAGTGTGAGACTTAGAAGAGGAAAGAAATACTTCAAAGCTAAACAAAAGCTTGCGGTAAACCTCCAGACTAAGTGGAAGGTGAACTTGAAGCCACATCTCTCAGTCTAGGGCTTTGTACGAAAGGAACTGCTTTCTTTGTATTACTACTTGACACTCTGGAATGCTTCTAAGCTGCAGTCAAAACTCCCTGTCAAAGCTTATGGCTTACGCAAAGCCGTTTTGTGTGAATTGAACTCAGAAATACTGCCAAGCTAAGCTTAAAGTTAAGTATCCTGGTCCCTATCTAGACTCAGCTTAAAGCCAGGCTTTCTATGAACATTGCTAGCTCTGGGACTTGCTTTCGTAAAAATACTAGCATGACAATGGCATGATATTAGGATCTCTCTCTGATTGCTTGAGTGCTTTAGGTGCCTCAACCCACGAAGAAGTGTATTTATTTCCTTAAATCAGTGCAACAAGGACTTAACATCAAACTTAGGTAAGTTCGGGTTAACCTTTGTAAACTGGCTTACCTCACATGCGTACGAATAGCCCTCCTTTACAACTGTTTTCCTCCAGGTTAGCCACTTTATTTTGTTGCTCACATCAGGACAAACAATGTAACTCTGCAGGAGCGGGTTGGGATTATTGACAGTTATCAGGACAACTCCTTTCTTTGTCGATGGCTCAATGATGACACGAAAGAACAGCATCGTTACGGGGATCAAACCATTGCCATTGTTATCGAAATCCAGATACAGCGGAGTTTGAACTCTGTAATTATTTTCCAGAGTCGTTATGCCATACACTCCGCTGTAGCAGTCAACGTGCTTCTTGTTTTTCGTTATCCAGGCCCTAGTACTGTCCAACAGAGCACTTTGGTTAGATCGTAGTTAGCTTTAGATCGTAGAAGCTGCCCAATAGCAGCAGTAGAACTGTTGTGAACTTCATTTTAGTGTTTGCTATAGTAAGACTCGCATAGGCTGTTATATACCACAGCCCTACCTATCTCGAAACGTTCAGGAATTGTGTATCTCAAAGATAATCTCGGAGATCCACTTGAAATCAAACTCACCGTCCATTATGCTCAAAAGTGTTAAGATATCGGTTTTCCAGTGAATAAGTCAAATTTCGATAACATATCTGTTTGTTTACTAAGCTTTGGGTACCGTCTTGAGAAACCAACCTTATACGTACATTATCCAACGTTCAGTGTCATGTGCTAGGAATTCTGACCTCGGGTGTTAGGAACCTGCACTTTTGTGTATGTCGTTTCTTGAGACAAGTGCTCACTAGGATAGTTGGAATATTATTACTCTTCGGTTCTTTCACATTTAGCCATAGACAACGAAATAGGCTAAAATATTCTGTTCTCAGATACTCCACCGTATAGCAGATACTCCACTGTATAGCAGAGGTTATACCCTTTACATCGATACCTAGCTGAACGAAATCCGTTTATAACTTTCTGTCGTACGAGGGCTACAAGTGACTCCCAAATTTCGTTACATCAGCTCCTTTAGCCGATATCTCTACCAGTTGATCGAATTACAAAATGGCGTCACATCGGAAACCATCTTACGGAGTTTCAGGAGTAAGAAAAGTGTCGCATTTGGTTAAAACAGATAGACGCCGCTTTGGATCTGTAACAAGGTATAGGTACTTCCGACAAAATTTCACGTCACAGTACGCGACACATTGGACTTGTTGTCAGCATGATACCACTTTTAGTTCAAACTTAACGAAACACAAAATTAAATGCTGTCCTAATGACTTTGAGTGAATGGGTACAGCGCTACTGGAAGTATATTGAGCACATAATTCTGTAATGTATAAGTTTGAAGGATAGTTTATACTAACAAGCCATTGACGTTGAACCTAGGGAGGTAGGGATTCGCTCTAACAAAATCGTTCACCTCGCATGCATACGAAATGCCCTCATTGACGTTCTGGCGCCAGGTTAACCAAGTTAGATGCTGGCTGACATTAGTGCACAAGCGGTAGCTAGGGAAATACTGATGAGGATTATTGACGGTGATCAGGACAACTCCCGTGTTCGTCGATGGCTCGATAATAACACGGAAGTACAGCATCGGAATCGGAATGAGACTTTGGCCATTTTTGTGAAAATCAAGATACAAAGGTGTCTGAACTCCTGAAGCGTTGGGCAGAGTGGCTATTCCATAGACACCGCTGTAGCAATTAACGTTCCTCCTAGTTCTCGTTACCCAGGCCCTGGTGTTGTCTTCTGTTTTTCTCCAATTGCCATTATTGATGCTCTGCCATTGGGGTGCGGCATTCAAGAATATGAAAGTGCCTCGCTGTTGAGTTCCATAGGCAAAGTCAACCATAGCAGCTATATGACCACGTATTATGTTCGTGTTATAGTTTCGACCCAGTTGTTCCTGGAATGCATCTTTTATGTTATTTTGTTTGTACATGGTATCAACATCCTTTTTGCTAAAGAATCCATGTTTCCCGAAGACAGTGCGATGTACATTGCTCTGGTGGAAGCTGGTCCCGGGTTGCAGGGTGTGGTTTACGTATCGAGTCACTTCGAGGGCTTCGTTGAAGCATATTTCCATTTGTCTGATGAAACGAGGTCCAACCTCGAAGCCTGTTTCAACAACAATGCCACCGTTGCAGCTGGCACCGGTCTTACGGACTGTCAATGCGGGCCAACTCGCGCAGCGTACATTGGTGATGTCGTACTTTGCGTACCTGATCTTAAAGGTTTTGCCTGAATCGCAGGTAGCTAACTGACTTCCAGATATACCCAACGGAAACGTATATGATGAACTGCAGAAGAGTTCGATCCGCTGGTCGGTTGAGAATTCCATGTAGCCGGTATCACTAACTGGCCAAGTGGTTCTGGTGCCTGGGTTAAGGAAGAGTGGTTGATAGTTCTTCAGATCCTTGATCCTGACACTGCATCCTGGGGGGAAAGCAAATGTTATTGTGAAAACCAAGAGTCGTTGTATTACTTGCACTCCCTTCGTGTATTTCGCTAGCGACTAGCAGCAGTACCACAGTGGATAACTTCATTCCAATGTTTGCTGCAGTAAGCTGCAGATACGCTCTTATATAGTATACCCTGGGCATATGATTCACACAGTCAGTTGCGAAATATTAAAAAAAAAAATTTCTGGAAATACCATGTCAATGCCGTATCGATACTGCGTTGTTTGTCATCAACAACGCATTGGCCACTTGTTATCAGCATATGCATTACCTATCAGTAGTGGTCAAGTGGGCAACAGTGTGGAAAATGTATCTCGATTCGACGAAACAGAGAATGAATCTTGAATCGAAAAGGGAGAACTACGTCCTTCTAAATGTGAACTGCCAAGTCGCAAGAGTTTTTGCCTACTATCTCCGATATTGGGCCTTGATGACTCCTCACAGTTGGTATTCCCAGATTCCGATGAAGATCGACAGTTCTAACGTACCATGGCGAGCTGCAAACTATTGATGCATCATTGTCTCCTACAGGTCACAGACCACCTTTGGGTCAAAACCGAGAACAGTGCCGGAATGTTCTTAGAAGACCTGAACATCCTCATCTTTCCCTTAACCTTATGAACTACTGCAGTCTTTTTCGAACCGAAATCAATGCCATTCACCAAGCAGCTAATTGACTGCCGGTTAATGCAGTATCAGCGTCGGGTATTGTCATATACATCGGCAGTCTTAAATTCAGCGAAAGGAGATCCAAGTGTCTGATGCTAAATACCTCATTTTCCTAGATTTAGGGCGATTCCAGATACTATCATGCAACAGTCTTTGCTTGACTTTGATTGATGAGTCTCTTACGTTGCCCTGGGGAACTTGCTTTCAGAGTGTGAACTGTAAAAGGAACCCTAACAAGCAGATCTTTTCATTGAAACATGGCTAAGCCTAACCAAGCAAAGGTACCTTGTCATGTTACACATTGGCCATAAGGGTCTAGCTGTTCGAGCGGAATTCACTGTCATTTTTTATTGAAATGGGTTCAACCATATCGGCTTTCTGGTTTTTCTTCTGCATATTCTCATACAGATGGCGAAACACCGGAAACACCTAGCACGCATAGCACAGGAGACACCCTTTACATCGATACCTAATTTAAACGAATCTGTCCACAACTTTCTGCTGTACAGAGGCTGCAAGAGACTCCCCGATTTCGTTACATTACCTATTTCAACCACATCGTCCTCCGGAGTTTCAAAGTAAGAAAACTACACGAACTACAGGAAATGGTTTAATTTTTATTTTGTTTTAATACACAACACGTCAATGCTATCCGACTTTATACCAACAAACCCCTCACGTTAAATGTGGGCAGGTGGGGATTGACTCTAGCAAAATCGCTCACCTCGCATGCATACGAAAAGCCCTCTTGGACAACAGCCTTCCGCCAGTTTAGCCAAGTGAGTTGGTGGCTCACATCATTGCACACAACGTAACTATTCAAAAACTGATGAGGATTGTTAACAGTGATCAGGACAACGCCTTTCTTCGTCGATGGCTCAATGATAACACGGAAGAACAACATCGGTACTGGGATCAAGCCATTACCATTGACATCGTAATCCAAGTACAACGGATATTGAACTGTTTTCACGGGCAGAGTGGTCACACCATACACTCCAGTGTAACAATCGACTCTTTTATTACGACTTGAGACCCAAGACCTAGTGCTGTTCTCCATTTTCAACCAGTTGCCGTTATTGATGCTCTGCCATTGTGGTGCGGCGTTCAGGAATAAGAAAGTCCCTCGCTGCTGGAATCCGTAGACGAAATCCACCATGGCAGCCATATGGCCACGGGCTAGGTTTAGGTTGTAGCTGAGAACACCTTTGCCCATCTTAGACGCGAATACCTTTTCATACGAAACGGCTTTGTACAAATGGTCGACGTCCCTCTTGCGGAAGAAAATATCTGGCCGGAACTCTGGCCTGGCCACATTGCTTGTGTAGTAGTTATTTCCAGGCAGCAGGCTGTGTTTCACATATCGTGTCACCTCTAGGTCTTCGTTGAAACATATTTCCAACTGTTTGACGAAACGGCTGGATACGTCGAAACCAGTCTCGGCGATGGTTCCACCCTTGCAAGGGCGATTTGTCCTACGGGTCACAGCCGTCGGCCATTGTGAACACCGTCGAGTGGTTAGATCCGTCGGAACACCGTTGATGTTGAAGGTTTTTCCATTTATACAGGTGGCGTTGGTGAACTGACCCCTTGGATGGGCGGACGTAGGAGGACAGTAAAGTTCGACACTCGCTCTAGGCGGCATTTCGATTTGGCCTGTAGCACTGAGTGGAAGAACAATGTTGGTGTTCGGGTGTAGAAGGATTGGCTGAGGCTGGGCTATGTCCTTGATGCTCACTCTGCAAGCTATTGGCGAAACCCACAATACGCCACTTGTGCCATCTGGTATCCAGCTGCAGACCAGAAGCAAGAAAACGCTTAGCGACTTCATTTGAGTTTACACTTTTAAGGCTGAATGCAGCTACTTGAGTTCTTACTGCAAGACTGGGCTCCGTATTTATAGTACCAAAGAACAATGCAATCGGTATCTGTTTACACTTATTACGCGATTGTGGTGTGAAGTAAAAAATAAGGGTTTGCTCACCTGGCTCATTAGTTAATGAGAAAACAAGATAAGCAAGAGGGCAGTGCCGTGGAATACTGTGACGTGACACAATGCGGGGGCTCTTCGACTTCGGCTTAGTGGCTTTCGCCGGAATATGACAATTCCAGACTGGACTGGACAATTGTATGTATTTATCGTTACATTCTACTGTTCAGGCCGGAACCACTAAAGGCACGTTCGAGGATACACCTCATGGCCTCATGCTTCCTTGAAATAGCGCCAGACATGATAATGTCTTATAATTCGGTCTGTCAGGAGGGTTTCTGTAAGCAAAACAAGTTGTTGTAACGAAAATCGGGAGGAGCTTCAAGTGGTCAGTCGGTGAAAAGTTGCTGACAGATTTTGACAATTTTAGTGTGAAAATGTCGGACAGATCACTCACTAAGCGAATTGACATGTACGTTGGGATATATGTCGCGTACTGGGTGGGGGGATACGCGAAGATAGGTGGGGGTCACTTTCGAGTGGAAAATCGACTTTAAAAAGGCGCTGTGCTTACACCAGTTGTCCGATTCGGATGCAGTAAACTGGATTTGTTTGCTAATTTGTATCAATAGAACTCCTCCTTGAGGACAACCTTTCGTGGTTTTAACGGAAATCGGAGATTATCCAAGAAACGATTCTGGTACTGAGAATGGTCACATTTGGTCACTTGTAAGTCAATGCCTTTGGAGTTAGCAGCAGCTCTGATGGATTGATAAGACCTACTGTCAAAGGCTCCGGAGATGTCCAGAAATGCACAGAGAAGGCTGTTACTGTCGATTTTCCTGATTGATATGCGAATTGATGGTGTTTCTGATGTGGAATCTATAATCGTTTCCTTACCTTTAGGAACACTGAGATAAGACTGATAGGATGGAAAACCTTTGGGTCTGAGAGAGATCTACTGCCAGCTTTAGGTACGAACACTTCGTTAACCTTTCTCCAGTCAAATGGGATGTCGCTGAGTTCATAGCTGGATTTGAAGGTAGTTTCGATGCGAGTGTCTATTTGGTTCTGCATTAGTGCTGGGGAAAATCCGTCGAGCTTTGTATGGCTACTGTGTGGCTCATCTCATTGAGTCTTGAGCGGAAGAAGTGGAAGAAGACGATTTTTGCTCTTCCAAAGTAGGGACTATCGCACAAATACCTACCAGTTTTTCGTAGGAAAACGCTTCATGGTGATACTGCAGATTTATATTTATTGACACAGATTACACATAATGGCGACTAAAGTACACCTAACTCCTCACCCTCATACCAGTAACGATCTTATATTGAACTCAGGCAAGTGGGGATTCCTTTTAGCAAACGCCGGAACCTCACATGCATACGAATACCCCGCGCTGATGTCTCTCCGATTGATGTTGTCCATCAAAGTAATCCTGTGACTAACATCAGGACACAGAATATAGTCCTTCTGGATCTGCTTCAGCGTCAAGTGCGGACTATTCACACTAATCACGACAACTCCTTTCTTCTTGAATGGATCGATGATAACCCTGAAGAACAGCATCGGCACGGGAATCATGCCTTGATCGCCTTTATAGTCCATGTACATCGGTACTTCAATTCCAAAACGATTTTGCAGTGTCGTGACACCATACACTCCCGTATAACAGTCTACGTATAAATTTCTCCTTGACACCCAGTTCCTGGTGGCCAAACCAATCGCCTGCCAGTTACCTTTTTTTATGGTCTTCCACTGCGGAGCGGTGTTCAAGTATAGGGAACTTCCGCGCTGCTCAGTTGAGTAGACAAAGTCAGCCTTGACGGCCAAACGAGCGCTAGTCATGAATGCACTGTTCGTGTACAAGGAATCGACACTGCTGTTAAAGAATCCAGTCTCAACATTGGTTGGTGGAACTATGTGATTTTGGATAAAGAGACATCCTGCTTGGAGAGTGTGATATACGTAACGTGTCACTTCTATCTGTTCATTGAAACAGATCTCAAGTTGCTGTACGAAACGATTTCCAAGATCGAAACCAGTTTCGATCAGGATGCCTCCATTGCAGGTGTCCCCGGTCTTACGGGCTGCAACGACGGGCCAATGTGTACAGAGTACCAATGTGAGATCGTACTCCACGCCACGAATTGTGAATATTGTTTTGGATTTGCAAGTGGCTAAGTGACTTTTGGCTTTCCCTCGGGGGTTCAGGTATCCAGACGAGCAAAAGAGCTCTACGACTTCTCCCGGTGCGAATTCCATATAACCATGGTGGCTGTAGGGCCAAATGTTGGTGGTATTCGGCTCCAGGAAGAGAGGTGTAGGGCCGCGTAGTGTCTGTATCTTTAACGCACAACCTGTTAGGCGAATGGCAAATGTGGTCAGAGAGGCCAATACCTTCAGTCTTTGGAATTACCTTTTGTTTCCTCAAGATTCCCATGCGGTTCGTCCTGAATCTCGGTATACTCATCTTCAAAGGTTTGTTGCAGAATGTGTTCAACCGTGGTATTGAGAATATTGTCAAGTGTGTCATCACTGACTCTGGTAGCGAGACCAATTTTCTCATCTGAGACCACACATGGTAGGGAATATCTGCTGACAAAGAGCAGTAAAATGCTTGTTAACTTCATTTGACGCTGTTGGGAGACTTGCGCGATTCAAAAGCTAGAACGAGACTAATTTCAAATACTTCTTTGGTATCTGTTTCGATAGTAAGGCGGTCGACGTGCCTACGCATTAATCTCACTTAAGATGCTATTGTTGTAGGACTGGTCGCTATTGTAACAGCAATGATCGTGCTTGCCAATATACGTTCCACCTTGGGACAATTATCTTTAGGCATAGAAATGAGGTTATCTAACTTGCAACGCGATAACTCGTCACGTGGACATGAGCTGCCATTAATGGATTCACCTCACACTTATAGCACGTCACGCAGATTCACACGTGCGACCATGAAATAATTTACTTACTCGGAGATGGCGTTGTAAGCGCTGGAACTCTTTCCAACCATTTGAGTGCCAGAAGAGAAAAAGTAACAAAAGAAACTCTAGTGCACCGCTTTGCCCCGCTGTACTCCGCTACATGGAGGTTTTTAAGGAAAAAAAAACGCTCAAAGTACTATCACAACCTTTCCTTTTATTTGTCTCCCGCTGTGACCCAGTTAATACAACAATCCCTCAACATCGAACTCAGGTAAATCCGTGACGACTGCTCGGAACTGATTGACCTCACAGGCGTACATATAGCCTCCGATTATGTCATCCTTGTTCCAGCTAATCCATGTGATTAGGTCGCTAACGTCGTCGCAAACAACATAGTCGTGAAGGATTTGATCCAAAGTCACATGTGGATTGTTGACACCAACCAGCACTATGCCCCTCTTCGTAGCTGGCTCTATGACAACGCGGAAGTAGATCTTCGGAACTGGAATAAGCCCGTTGTTGTTCTCGTCGAAGTCCAAGTACAGATCCTGTTCGATTCCATTGACATCGGGCAAGGTGGACACACCCCAGATGCCTGTGTAACAATCCACGTCTATAGCCTGGTTGGCGACAAACTTCCTGACACCATCCTCGACACGTTCCCAATTGCCGCCATTGAACCTCTGCCATTGGGGACCCGCATTCACAAAGAAAAACGTAGCCTTCTGTGCGGTGCCGTAGATGAAGTCAACCTTGGCCGCCATATGACCACGAGCCAGATAAATGTCAATGCTGTCGTTGAAGTACTTGGAGGAGTCCTCGCCGAGGATTATGTCGAACGTGGCCTTCTGCTGAACCTTCGTATAGATTCCGTTCACGTCCTTGCCATTGTAAAAGTCGCCAGTGATGAATGAGGGCCGCGTTACCGATCGCTGATAGGCCGCTGATGATGGATTCAGCGTGTGGTGCACAAACCGTGTGACTTCTCTCGCCTCGTCGTGGCACACGTCCATGATTTGAATAAAGTTTCCATCAGCCACCTCGAAGCCGATTTCAATTATAGTTGTTCCTCCATTGCATGTCCTGTTAGTGCGCCGCGCAGTGTAAGAAGCCCATCCTGTGCAGGAGAAGTTCTTGAACTCCCGAATCAATCCATCGACCAGGTAATATGAACCCTGTAGGCACTGTGCTGTCACCTTAGTGGCATTCAGAAAGGGCGCCTCGAAACTCTTCGTGCAGTACAAGTCGATAAGCTGACCGTTGAGAATTTCGACAAGACCCGCCGGATTCGGCAGCACGAACTCCGTGCTGTTGTGATAGACAACCAGCGGCTGTGGCTCTGTCAGACCGCCGTTAATGAGAAACGAGCAGTCACCTTCTACGCGAACACCCTTAGGCTTCCAGCGATCCAGTGCACTATCTATGATCTCGCCGATCGTCACATTTAAGATCCTCGAATCAGCTTGCACCGCAGCGGACCCAAGTGTCACGAAAAGCAAAAGTCCCCACACGACCCGCATTGCTAGAAGACTTTCGGCCAACAACTACGGACTACGCAGTGTGTCCTGTGGTATATATAGACTCGACGTGTGGTGGCTCCATTTGCGTTTCTCGGCGATAATCACTTCCTGATATGGCAAGAAACTTGTGGTTTTGATAGGTCGATAAGCAAGGAGATTACTTGTTCCCGTGATTTATGAATCTGATAGATTTACAGCGGATGGCTCTAACGTGATTGTATTGTCTTAATTGCTGGGTGACATCAGATAGCTAAATAGTATCACAAATTGAACGATAGTGGATGATATCTTCAAGTCAAAGTACTCGAAAGGCGTGAAGAGATAGTCGAACACAGCCCTTAAGCTCTTAAGAGCCAAGTTCATTCGAAACAATAACTGCTCGGACTATGTGTTTCCGCTCACGAAATGGTTGCCTATTTACGGGTGTCACTCGAAGAACAGAGATTCTGAAACTGTTGTTGAAAAATTTCAAAATATCGAACTGAATGTTGTCAACGGATTGCTGCCAGTCTGACATTCGCTGTCACAAACGTTCATGACTCTTCCGCAGAACATAGCATAGATGTGGCCTCGCCAAGGTATTCAACGTATTTGGACAATGAATCTCGATTAAGAACGTTACCCTGGAGCAGGACCATGTGGACCGAACTGTGCATACGAACAGAATCAGAAGAAGGATATCCTACGCTTAGGCGAGGAGGTTTTCGAATAATTCTCGAAAGAGTTGAAAAATTCCAGAATTCATGCAATCTCTGTGAAATTTCTGATCTCTTCTGTTCCTGATCTGCTCAAAATGTTCATTTCATTTTGGATTGGAATAGAACTCCTTCAGAACGTGATCGACTCTGTTGTCTTCGCGCCTTAAAGTTCGAAGAATGGGATCGACACACGTGAAAAATACCGCCCTATCGACGCTACTCAATTGTTCGTTTTTTACGTTATTAGAGCCTCCTTTAGGTCCATTATACGTGAGACAATAGAAAGGAATATCCAGTCCCAGTGGTTGAGGACGGTAGTAAAATTTATTAGTTTCGAGAAGTCGTGATTTTGGGAATGAAGGCTCCCACTACAGGCTCTCCGATTACACGACAAGGCGCTTGCGTTCTTCACGACCAAGAATTCGTCCGAATTGGTGGTTTTCATTGGGAATGAGATGTTGCCCATCTGCTCTAGAGATTCGAGGACCATTCTCATGATCCAGAAACCAATCATTTGTTCTTTTTCGAGAGATTGTTTCGTATTTTGAAGTTTAAGGGTTTTTTTTTATGGGTTGCGGGCTTACTGGTCCACAACTTGACGGATACTTACCTTGGTTCATGGCACTGATTGGACGGACAAATTTTGTCCTTTTCTTTAGAGCTGAATGAAGTCCTATTGGATGGTAAGTACTTACTTTATGTTAGGTAGGTTCTCACTCGGATGTATACGCATCCATTGTGGGTTTATCTTCTTTGAGAAGCTTTCTCAGGATCTAGGTGGGGCCGTGAAATTAGATATTGTCTACGGATTGAACCTGGACCTCTTGCTCCGTAATCCAACGCACTAACCACTTGAGCTACGGTTCCCCATTGTGTGCGGGATACCTAAAAAAGGAGAACAAGACAGGACTGGTCTGGCCTAAAAACCAGGCCATTTTCCACATAAAATTTAAGGTTGCGTGTTAACTAATTCGTTGAGGTCATTAGAGGATACTCTTCCGACGGTTCTGCTGAGGCTTGGCCATTCGCAGAGGAAGTACGTTGTGTCTTTCTCTACATCTACCTCTGCGTCGTCGAAGTCTATAGCCTCAGAATAGGTCTGTGCTGCTAATAGCCATTCTTCTGAGGTTGTTCGCCATTGGATGGATGACAGCTGTGGTCTATTGATCGATAGGAGTTCGTTGTATTGTGTCCAATGTAGTCTTCAAACATGGCACGAGAAGAGTGCGCTCTACCTGCCATTGGCCATGTTGCGGAAGTCCGAGGAAAGTATTCTAGGTTAAGTTTGATTTAGTCGTTCAGTCATATTCTTGTTATTGCCGTCCAGACTTTAAGAATTAATACTATTTCTTGTTTCTTTTGCAGGAGCAGGAGTGTGGACTAGCAGGGCCTTTTCTGGTGAGTACATACTCTATTCCATAAGACACTCTGAGTGAACCTTAGTTCGATCTCGATCCAAACAAATCCGAATTATCACACAAGTTTCCCTGGAATTTTGCCTTAAACTTGCTTCGACTTTTGACTACGTTTTGATTACTTTCTGTCCGTAATGTCAAATCGAATCAGGAGTTGAATTCCAGCAGAGGACGACTATCTGACGGGCTGTTTCCTGTATTCAGTAAACTTCGTTGGAATTGTTTACTAAACAAAGTAGCATCACTGATTCACGTAACACTAGTCATAACGCAACATAAGCTCTATAACTGTCAAAAAAGCTTCTTGAAAATTCAAAGCTTACTTCGTGCTTTTGTTTATTTTTCTTTGTTTTTTCATTAAAGCACGCGGAACTGAATAATTTCTGTCAGTTTCTTACCGGCTATTCAAGGAGAGGTATTGTATTCGAGTCGCTTCAGTTGCTTTGTGTACTTTTTTTGTGTTTTTATCATCAACAACTATTATCTAATATTTTTTTTTTGATATCAAACGAATAGAAGAAAATATTGAAAACTAAAATGGGTCCAAAAGTGCCGAATGTAGTCCTGAACAATGGCAAGAATATGCCAATTCTTGGTCTCGGAACGTGGGGAGTAAGTTTTTTTTTAGTTGTTTTTAAGTTAATTTTAGTTTATAGGCGACCTTGGGGACTGAATTTCGAAGTATCCGCCTGCTAACAGTGTGTGAAATGCTGTGTCATGGGCTGTATGGTGCAGAACTAGTATTATTGTATGAATTATTTGTTGGCTGCTATTAGAGTGTAATTTGAGGTAATTTCGTGTGTACTCGAGGCAATTTAACGATCAATGGAAATTTCCAGAAACACTAGGTCCTAGAAGCGAGTGTACTTCATGATAACTCTCAATGGAATAACATGCCAGCTAGGCGGTATTATCTTTCACGTTTCAGCGTACTGATACGAGTCCGTCAATCAAAGTTTTTGTTTTTTTAAAAATTGGTCTTGGCTTGCTGTTTTTGTTGTGAACATGCTAATTACAAAGATTAAATTTATTTATTGCTGTTAATTAGTTGGTTATAAATAATTAAGATTCAGACATGACATGCATCTTACAAGTTGGAACCTTAAACTTGAGCTCTGCTTATACTCGCCTAGTGGCTTCTAAAAGCTCAATTTCACTTCTCATTTGTAAGCCTCCGATCGCATGTGGTTGAATAGGCTGTGCATGCCTTGGAAATCTTCTCAGGTTTGCCAGGGCGGACCTGTTTTTTGATGGTCACATCGTGATGGCTGTCTATCTCAAATCTTTGTGGGGTACAGCGTTTCAGGCCATTTTCCAAACCTCCTTTGCTTTGAAATGATGGTCTTATACACTATTGAACGTGGCTTAGTTGGAATAATTCTATTGCTAGCTCAACTAGATCGAATAAAGTGTATTTCTATCGAGAAACATCTAATCTATGGTGTATCCGATTGCTGAGTTCTGCTGAATAACGATGACTCATTTCAATGTTGTGAAATTGCTTGGTTTCATTGGCTTCCATTAAATTTTAAGGGTCAGGTAACTGGGCACGAGTTTAGGAATGAGAAGGAGAGGCTCCAACGAATTCTGTGAATGCCTAGACTTCGGATCACTGATGATATTAGCAACTAAACTGGATATAAGTAGAAGGGTAGACTGTACATGCTGTCTTAAGTTCGTATCTGTTGGAATCTCTATTTCTTATGTGTCTAGTCGACACTCTTATCCCTGCAACAACCGCAAAAAGAGTTGTGAGGAATACATATTATAGCTTTGGTTGCTGAGGCCTCTTTTCGTTCGAAAAATTGTTAGAATAACAGACTTAGTAGTCGGGAAGGTAGAGATCTGTGTATCTTGTTTGGTTTATGGGTACCTTTGGCATGGAGTTTGCTAGTATCATCCTTGAAGGCAAGGTTAAGCATGACATGCATTGTAGAGACTGTGTTCAGGCAGAGTACTGCTTATTCCCGAGTTTGCTTTTTCTGTAATAAGACAAGTGTTGGTATAGGGACAGTGTGGCTAGACGAAGCATCTTCGAAGCATCTGCGGTTGCAGTATCGGTAGGAGTGGTCAATCAGCTGCCTTGGATGCTACATAATCCATTAGTCTCATAGCTTGTTTCTGGATGCAAATTTTTAGCAAAGATTCCAGCGCCAGTTTTACTTCTGATTTGTAAGAGACGGACATGTCCCTGCTTGAAAAATCTCTATTCTATTATTCCATGAACACTGATTGACGATAAGGGGAATTAGCTGTGAATAAAGCTGTAGATCTTGTTGTTCTTGATTCTAGAGTCTTATTTATATAGTGATGGTCATTGCGTTGGAAATTATGTGAGTGAATGCCGGCACCTATCATCCAGAACTTTCTCAGTTCAGTGTCGATTACAAATGCCACAGTGTCTACATATTTTGCTTATAAGTTCATTTTAACTCATCATTTCACGCCTTGTCACCAACAAGATATCATGACAAAGGAGAAATTTCTCTGATAAACTTATCTTCTCCGTATTTGCTTTCCCACTTCCAACTGCCGTCAAGTTCACAACAGACATACGTTCGTTTAAATAATACATTTGTTCGATTCCATAATTGAAAATCATTCACCAGGAACCTAAGGAGTGGAAGCTATCGACTGAGTGCAAGTCCCCAGCACTTATTTGTAATTAAAATGTTCTCCATGCACTCCCACGTCAGTACCACATGCCTAGTAACATATCAACCGAAGATTAATTATGGCTTCGTTGTAACCATCCTCTTAAAGCTAATAAAACTAGAGTTTCACTACCCACTCGAATGCTAATCAATTCACTTCTGATTGCTAAACAAAACGGCAGCAATTTGTTATGCAACAACTTTACATTGCTATCGGTATTAATTTCTTATCGATTGTTTTCTATATGTTTGACCGATTTGCGATCGTAAATTAAGTAATTAATAAATGAACTATATGACCTTGTGGCACAGACTGAGGGTGCATAGGAGAACGGCAGAGATAGGCGTTAATTTGGAAGGAAGTTATAATTATTGGCTACAAGTCTCATGAATTAGCAAGGAACACAATCGGAACATCTGTTCAGAGCAATCGCTTTAATTTCTATGGAAACTTTCTAATTGATTACATAATTTCCATCTCCATCAACCGTGAACGTATGGCCAGGTGAAACAAACATCCGGTCTCGATCCTAATTGAGTATGCACGCCTTAGCAAGCTGTAAGTTCAGCCTACATCTGCTAAGTGCTTGAATTCTAATTGTGTTTCATGACTCATGCTGAATTTATTGCATAAAACTCCTCTGCAATGGAGCTAAGCGAATAGAGTTAGCTCATGATGTAAGGACCACACTAGTCATTGTAGATGCAGCAAAATACAGACATCCCTAGGTCGTCTTAATAAGTTTATCGCCAAACTAACCTCTAGACGTTTCCCTTTTCTTACATACTTTTGTTTTTTGTTTTTTGTCTTAGAGCCCCCCAGGAGAGGTCGCCCAAGCAGTGAAGGATGCCATCGATATCGGCTATCGTCACATTGATGGTGCTCATGTCTATCAAAACGAACACGAAGTTGGTGAGGGTGTCAATGCCAAGATCGCCGAAGGTGTCATCAAACGTGAAGACATCTTCGTTACCAGCAAATTGTGGAACACCTTCCACCGTCCCGATTTGGTTCGTGGTGCATGCGAAACAACACTAAAGAACTTGGGGCTGGCCTATGTCGATATGTATTTGATTCATTGGCCAATGGCATATAAGGAAGGTAGTGAGCTCTTCCCTGCCGATGAGAGTGGTAAAACTGCATATTCTGATGTTGACTACTTGGATACTTGGAAAGAAATGGAAAAACTTGTCGATGATGGTCTTGTTAAGTCGATTGGCATTTCGAATTTCAACAAGAAACAAGTCGAACGAGTTCTGGCCAATGCACGCATTCCACCGGCTACCAATCAAATTGAATGTCACCCCTATTTGAATCAGAGGAAGTTGATGGATTTCTGTAAATCGAAAAACATTGTTATTACTGCTTACAGTCCATTGGGTTCACCGAACAGGCCATGGGCAAAGCCTGGTGATCCAGTGTTGTTGGAGGATCCAAAGGTTTGAACACTATTGCTGTGTGGACTGGCGATAGATGATTATTGTTTTTTTTTTTTTTTTTTGTAGATCGTTGCTATTGCTACTAAGTACGAGAAAACGCCAGCACAGATCCTAATTCGCTACCAATTGCAGCGCGGCAATATTGTCATTCCAAAATCCGTGACAAAGTCACGCATTGCGTCCAACTTTGATGTCTTTGGATTCGAGTTGACCGCCGAAGATGAACAAACCATTGATAGTTTCGATTGTAATGGTCGTTTTGTTCCCATTTCTAGGTAAGTGCTCTCATTCACTGATACACTATTACATTCAATTTTAATTCTGAACGTTAATAGCGATGTGGATGCACCACATTATCCTTTCAACGACGAATATTAGGACAACAAATCGGAGTTGGTAATTTTGGTTGAGATTTTTGTTTTAGTTCGTTTTCACTTACCCAATGTGTACTATAATCAGAACCCTCCTCTGTGTGTTATGCATTCATTTTGCGCGGTCTTCCACGATCGAAGGCTTATCAAATGGGGCAGCGAGATAATCTGCTTATGTAAGTTTCGTGTTAGATAAGGGAACAACGTAACACATTAGGTGACAAGTGTTTAATCACTGGATGTACTTAGTGTGCAGTTGTCATACATAGTTCGTGTTCATGTCGTGACTAAATGCCCTAAACGTTTCCACAACATTAATCACACGAAGATTCTTTACACGCAGATCGTTTACCCCTGTATTAAGTTCATATCATATTAGAATCCGGATAGTTAGGAGCTTGTACTTCATCATCAAACGTAGTTTTATTAGCTCTCACTATGTCAAGCTTGATTCCAATCCTAATCTGAGTCCTAAAGTAAAATCGAAATTGAACCAAGTGTCGGAGAGGTGGCAAGTCTCATGTTTTACTTCATTATTTGAGTTTTAAGAGAGTGAAATCCTACCTAGTGCTGTGATAGTGTCCTAGTGCTAGTGCTAGTGTCGAACTAATAAAAGTACCAAACCTGTACACTAAAATAAAATAAAACAGAAAACACATTCCCTGATCAATCCAGCCGAATCTCATCAAACGTTCTAACAAACCCCCTACACGTTGTGTGGAATAATAATCCTGCTTTATGTAAATTTTTTTAAGCGTTATTGTTTGTTTTTTTCTCTACAGTGCCTATGGACACCCATACCATCCTTTCGAGAACGATGACTACTAAACAGTAATCCAAAAGAATCAGCTTGTTACTTTTTAATTTCGCACACAAATTAAAATAATTTATTTAAAGCAGTACATCCACATTTCCAGATGCATCCTTTGCAGAGAATACAATAGGTCAAGTGGTAGAGCACTTGGTGTCTAATATTGTTTAATTGTTTATGTTATTGTTTGTTTGAAATAAATGAATCGAATAATATCAAGTGGAATGCATTTTTCTACAAAGAAAAGCAAAGTTGCTGTGCTTACTCTTAAGCTGGACACATCTTATAGGATACGTTGGGAACTCTTATCTTCATCTAGACCAAAGGATTGGAATCGATTTCTGAATAAAAGGACTGGAATAAATGGGACAAATAGGACACCCTCCATGTTCAACTGGCAACCGAACGAACATCTTTACTAGCTATTTGGAGGCATTATTCCAGCGGTGTAGGTCGAGTTCTTCTGGAGCACTGAATGGAAGCAGGAATGCCTAAAAGAACAATAGTCAAGAGTGCAGTTAAGCTTTGAGTTTATATTGTTATTAAGCCAACACACATCAGAATCAATATCTTCATCAGTTCCAGATTCTCCATGTGACTCAATCAATCGCCGGATCTGGATGGACCGTCTGACAACGACGTAACCGACCGCTTATGTGCCGAATTAATTGGATGAATGGATCTGCGTTGGATCTCGCGAAAGGCTTTCACAGTGGAATTTTCGTAATCATGGCTTGTATCACAGCATTTAAAGAAAAAAGTAAGAGGCAGCCAGTAGATACCTCAAGATATACAAGACTCGTTCAATATTTTAAGCCAAAGGTTTCTTTATTTTTCGATACGGATCTGTCCTACATTCTCCTCTTCCGACATTTGTGTGGGTTTACCTTGCGATATAGGGTTCTCACCTATTTTGATCAAAAATGTCCTTCAATGTCTAGTCAGAAACTTTCGACATCCATTTACACAACGTGTAAATTAACTCAATTCCGTATTAAAACGAACGGTACTATTCATAAAAGTATTAAAGTCTTGGCAGCACTGGGCATTTGTTTCCATCTGACAATCAAATTGCAAATTTTATCAACAAAAAGTGTTTCAGTGAATTTCCAAAGCAATGTCGCTTCTAGTGCTCGGCGAGGCTTCTGAATCCGATGAGGAAACGATTATAGATAGAGTAGGTATACCTGCACAAAGTAATATCCATGTCAAGGTACATAATTCGATGGAAATCTCTTCCTAGCCAATTGTTTACGCCAAGTCCGTACTGGGCGAAGCAGCTGAATCCGATGATGGTATACAAACGCTCTTCTGCCTTGAAACTAGTCAGTTACTTATTTTTTCCCATCATTTTAGACGTGTGTGAGACTAATGGTAACCAACCAAAGCCGGAGACCAGCCGCACAGTCAACAACAACGAATACTTTCACAGGAAGTTAGGTAAGCAAGCATGAATCATGGTCTATGCATGTCTGTCCAATTGCAATGCAATTCCAGTTGAGTCCAACATAGCCCTGTGGAAGAACCTGACTTCCTTCATTCGTACTGTTGTCTTGGCTGCATCGAAGCAGTTGTTGAATGCCGATCAGTTGCTCATCAAATCACAGGTTCCTTTGACGGTCTTATCGTGTAACCCGAAGCTGAAGTACATTTTTTGTTTGTAGGTCTCTATGCAGTCTGCCCTCTCGTCGCTTAAGGTGGCCCAAGCGAATGTCAAACAACTACGCGACAAGACCAATGATGTTCTCACGGCTAATTTCATTCCAACAATAAATATTTGAACAGATAACAACGCTTTATTCTTGACTCGTAAATATAAAACAAACTTAAATCAATTCTCGTCGTCTGAGTCGGGTACATATACCTGGCTATTCGGCGATGGCTCTCGGGGTACGTATGTCGCTTCGAAACATCTTGAGAATATCGAACGTAGGCCCTTTCTATCGCTTCTACTGCCAGGTGACTGTGGAATCTGTTCATCTTCGCCGATATTCTCTTCGGTTTCAACGAAGGTAACGAAAACTTCACTCTCCGACTGTGCTGGGGGGTTGGTGTCCATTTGATTGGAATTAACACTAGTATCTGGAACTCTCGGCAGTTCATCGCTGGTACCTGCAGTGGTGTGCTGTCGTAGAGGGTCGATGGAGTGTGAGTCAAAGTTAAAGACCGGAGTCTCTTCAGTGCTGGTAGATTCCATCTGAGATGTGTTTGTTCGTTTAGTCTCGGTTGGGATGTTTTTCGCTGCAGCTTTTCTCTTCGGCGCTGGTTTCTGTACGCTTTTCGAGGCAAAACTATCTGTAAGCCTCCTCGGCTCGAGATCTTCACACATAGTAACATCGTCCGGTGACAGGGTGGACATAATGAGCGTCCCTTCGAAGAGGGTGGGTTGTTTTATTTGAAAGATTATGGGGCTGAACAAAAAAAAACTTATTAAACAGCGAATCAGACTACCAAGGATAGACTTACCTTCCTGCATCACTAAATAGAATGTTGACATTCTGGTGCAGGGACTCGGAAAACAAGAGGAAGGCCTTGAACTCCCGGAGACAAAACGTCACCGAGGTTACCTCGGATAATGTGTAGACGTCGAATTCGGTGGAACTAAAGAACACTTGTAGGCTGGTTTTGCTGTAAATCAATGCTACTTACGACAACTTTAGCGCAGATCTCATGAATTTATCATTCACTCGGGATCCCTCGACGTAGTTTTTCACAGTCAGCGTCTGTTCTTTCGCCTCTAAGGTGATTTCCTCTTCAGCCATATGGAAGTTACTCGCTATTTCTGAGAAAAGTTTATACGATCCTTGAATCCTGAAAGAAGTCTTTATGTGACACACTTTTTCCATGGAGTTTTCAGACCCACTTACGAATTAGGAGCATCATCCATTGGTACATCAGCTGAAATATTCTCATCGTCGATAATCGAGATGATGAAATGCTTAACGATTTCGTAGCGACAATTCATTTGAACCCGGAACTTGGAAAGTTCTGGATCGATGTGTATATGGCATGTTTCAACCTAGAAAGGGTTTGAACTACTTCACTTGGTAACGGAAGATGCTGTTGACTTACGAGCTTCATGTTCTTAAATACTCCCAAGCAAGCCTTCAGGCCGAGTCTACAGTAGTTCTCCTCATCGGTGGATCCTCCAGTTAAGTCGTAGTCATCGAAGAATGAGAGATGGAATTTGAATGTTCCCACGGCCGACCTGTTGGCATTCACCGACCGCAACTGAACTCCATTCTGGTCAGCTTCGATGAAGAGGTCTGTACCATACTTGGATAGGGATTGTACAGCCTTGGCAAATACTAAAACGGAAAATCAATGTTAGACGGAACTGAAAGGGGTTGCACTCCGTGCGGGTGGATATACTTCGAGCGTTGGGACCACTTAGGACACATTTCATTTTCTAGATTGTATGTCAATTGCCAAGATGCAACACCGGGTGGACACTGGAAAACAACAAAATTTGTGTTGATGTTGAGGTATTGTTTGGCAGATGTCAGAAAGCAGGAGGACTGTTCGATAAAATAGATAGGGTGAGTTCGATTGTGATTCTGGACGTGACATCAAATGGTTAATATACACTGAGTTCCGAATGCTTAAGTCCCTGTGAATTCCCAGTCACTGTGGACTTCCAGTAAATAAATTTGATCAGGAATCGCTGGAATTGAGTCAATACTTTACGTGCGGCTTGGTTGGTACAAATTCGGGCACATTCTACAGCCTTTGGGAGAATAATTCGTGGATTCCTGCCTTATTGGAAAGAAGAAGACTTGTCAGGAAGGACGCTTGTAGAGGTTTTTGGATTCCTCTCCCTCTGCCTTAATAGGGATAATAAATTCCAAACTGAAACTCGTGCAGAATAGGAATCCAATCTCAACAAAGTGTTCGTTCCTACTGTACAGCGAGACTACTTTCCTCCACCGCTCCATCCCAACTGTCAAGAATTTCATTCGGCTTGCGGCACAAGAATTATTTTCGTAAAAACTAAAATTTTGTCTTCCAAGATCCTAGTGCATTAGAAAAAAAGTTTCCACTAATAATTCTACATTCATCACTTCGTATAATAATGCTATCAGTTCAGGTAGGAACAGACTAGAAGCTGAATTACAAGCAATTTCTTTCTTTCAGGCCGAGGATACGCTACACTGCAGCCGATGCAAAAAAAATCGATTGCATCCTTACATTATACATGTTTGTCACACGCGTTTAATTTTAATCGAAACTACTTTCTTTTGTGTTTTACGTGTGTTTAGAAGTGATTAAGTGAACCACAATGAATACGGATCTAATACTGAAAGCGTTGTGCTTTCATGGTCAGCCACTGCAAAAGATATGGGCCGGTGAACGTGGTGACCATGACCTGTACCAATTGGGTATCAACAATCCGGATTTTTCGTTGTATCTTGAAAGGCAGAAGAACCTGACCTTTCAGGATCGTGCTAAGCGCTTAAAATTGCATCAGTTCCTTGCACGTAAGGCGGGTGAGCTGTTCGATCGCGGATTGCAAAACGCAAACGGTTCCGATACCATAAGTATCGTTACCACCAGCAGTCGTCAAGGTCTGTCTCTACTGCATATTTGTCTTTAAGTTGGTTTCGTTTTTACTATGTTTGAAACTGTGTAGATATAGCGGAGACTATTGTATCGATGCCGCCGTATGAGTATTTTTTGAATAGCGCCACACAAGAGAAATCGAAGATATTGCACTGCACGCTGGAGGCAGTGAAGCCGGGGAATATCGTGTATGGGGTTGTGACAAAGCCCTATAGCAGTGGGACGCAGATAAAGGTACTTTGTACGGGAGAACCGCTTGTGCGATACTTGGCGGATATCAACATTAGGGTAAGTCGCTCCTTGCTGTCCCACCAATGGCGCCTTGCTTCTTGTCGCTTTTCCCTCATGCCCTCAGTGGAATCTAATTCTCCATCGATTATTAACCTCGCTGTCTTCCTGAATGTGTGGCATTTGTAGGCACTGCTTCCCAACACGTATATGATACAGGGACACGATAAAAAAGGGAACCCGAAGAGCTATGCCGTCAACGATTTCGTTTGCTGTGAAGTCTTAGATATTTCCATTGATGCTGAGCGGATGACACTAGGAATGAAAGGTGTACTCACCAAGGATACCACAGCACCGCTTGGACTTATCTCCATCGAACAAATTCCAGACTATTACAGGTTAATTCATTCCACGTCTTTCCAGGTTGCAGTTAGTGACGAACGTTTGTCTTTCGCAGGCGAATTCACTCAGATTCGGATGATAATTTTCAGGACTATCTGAAGGTTTCGAAGACCTTTCACAATACGAATTGCTATGAAATGCTTTACGAATCAGTTGGTTTGGACATTAACGATACGTACAGCCACATGAGGAGCCTTAAATATCGCTTTCCACCGCAGGACTATGCCGTTGAACTGCGACAGACTCAAGCCAGCAAATGGGCTTTTCGGTAAGGGAAGTGGGGGTTTTTAAATAATTTGTGTACAATGTCGTTGCAGGTCGGTGGCCGATGGGATAGAGCATTTTAAGATTGGCCGGCACGTTGAAGCGTTTCAGTGCCTCAACAAGGCGTTGAGTATTGATCCAAGGAATGTGGAGGGATTGGTAGCTCGCGGAGCGTTGTATGCGAATAAGGGATCGTTCATAAAGGCAGTGGAAGACTTCGAGACAGCACTAAAGCTGAATGCTTTTCACACAAATGCGAGGAAGTACATGGGTGAGACTCTGGTGGCACTGGGAAGGAGTTATGAGGAGGAAAACAAATTGGAGGAGGCTGTGAAGGCGTACCAGAACTGTTTGAATATTATTCCTAATCACGAGCAGGCGAGGATTTCATTGGACGCACTCAAAAGACGACCTGGAGTTGCGAATCCTGTGATTGATATTAATTTGCTGGCAATACCGGGTAAGTCGTGGAATATTTTTGAAATGCATTCGGATTCATGTGGCGGAATGAGATACCTTACTGAATGCCGTGCCCGTGGGAACGTTCTTTCATGTTTAATTCGCTATACATCTGTATCTGAACTCAAAATTGTCTTTATGCGTACGTATGCACTTCCTCTTCATTGTTTCATTAAAACATTCGTATTGAGCAGGAGGTACATATCTAAGTGATTCGTATGAGCTACGTATGAGCTTCGGTTGATAGCATTAAGTATAACTGCAGACCTCTAGGTTTTCGTAAGTCAGTCATCGATTTTTGCTATTCGTGTTGCCCACGAGTAGCTAAAACAAGTTCGTCGTATAGTATATACCAAAAATTCCCAAATTCCACTCACACCATCATTCACAGTTGAATTCCCTACAGGTTCGTCGGAAGTGAAGAAAAAGAAAAAGTCCAAGCATCGATCGTCGAGTTCCTCATCCAGCAGTGCCGATTCATCAGATTCCTCAACAGATAGTGATTCCTCCGATACCAGCAGTGCCTCAGGTGTGTATTTAAGAAACGATATTCATATGTTTCCCATTTTGTTTTAGTCATCCGCTTCACTTGGACATCAGTAAGTCAGTTAACCCAGCGCTCCGGTTGAAAAAATATATGAATTCCTTTTATTTATTTATCTTTACCGAGTGACCGTTAGCCTTACATTAATCGCAACATTTTCGAATTCTCGATTCTTCTAAAAAAAAAAAATCTTTTAGAATCTGAAACCGAACGGCAAAAGAAATTGCGAAAGCAAAAGTCCCTCTCGCCCCTAAGCAAACGAATGGTTGACATGAATTCCGGTAACGTTGGGTCAGGCTTTGAGTTCAGTCAACCCTTCCACATGATTAAAAAAGACGCAGCGCCTGACTACAATAAAGTATGTGAGTGTTGAAGGAGGAAGACCAAGTCGCCTTCATTTCGTTCGTCTTTCAGATGGATGACTTTTTAGCAGCTGGAGACGATGACTACCAGACAAGAGTACAGAAGCTGCTGAAGGATGCTTCAAAACATCGCAAGGAACGCGACGGTAAGTCGATGTCTAAGAAAAAATCCAAGAAAAAAAGAAAGAAAGCCAAGAAAGAGGCAAAGAAAGCAAAACAGGAGGCAAGTTCTTATGAGAATCCATACAAGTAAGTTGGTTTCAGCCCTGGAATGGACGTTTGATTCACATCTGTTGTGTTTTAGGTCACCGGACAACGTCAATTTACGCGCTAGTTTGGAGAAATTCGAGCGAAGTCTTAAGGAACTAAATACATACAATCCACAGCCGCAAGTATTGGCAGTGAGGGAGGATCTATTCGTGGATAACGAGGAACCGCCACCGGCACCATCATTTTCAATGAGAGCAGCAGCAATTGGCAGCCCGCGACGGTCGAAGCGAGAATCTCCACCACCTAAACCTCCACCGATGTCAATGAGACAACAGCAGATGCAATCACGGCAGCCAGAACTCACAGTTCGCCAACCGCCGCCAGTAATTTCAGGTCCTTCCAGCAGATCGGCTTTGTCGACTTTTGCATCGAATTCGTCAAATTCGTCGTCGGCGTTTTTCAAACCTTTCCCTATCAAGGGACCAGTAGTCTTGGATAAATTCGGTTGTTTCCGTTTGGTTGCACCAGCACCCGAGGAGGTGGCGGCTTTAACACGCCATCGTTCGCGATCACGATCACGATCGAAATCTCACTCTCGTTCGCGAACTCACCCTCGTCGTCGGTCTCGCTCCACCGATCGTAGTCGTCGTCGTTCAAAGTCACGTACTCGCCGTCGTTCTCCCATTCGTGGACGTCGCTCCAGATCAAGGGGCGGTCGACGTTCGCGTTCAAGAGGTCGACGTTCGCGTTCTCGTGGCCGACGTTCTCGATCACCTCGTCGGCGTACCCCATCTCCCTTCAATCCTAATCGTCGTCCTCGTACTCGTTCACCCGGTGGTCGTCGACGAAGTCCCATCAGAGAAGAACGCAGGGGCAGCACCGCTAATCGCACTAGTCAGACTAGAAAAGTGTTTGGCAACCGAGTCTGGCAACGTCCAGTTGATGGAGAACTGGGATCCAATGGCAACAAGTCGCCAAGTGGTCATAAGGATGGAAAAAATAATAAAAGTACCAGCAAGAGTAGCTCTTCTACCACTACCCCCTCGACGTCTGGTCCCGATGGTCGTTGGAAACATGACAAGTTTGTCAAAGAGGATGGAATATCTCTGGAGGAAATCGATAAAATAATAACTCAAGCCAAGAAGGAGCGCAAGGAAGAGATCCTGCAGCGGGATAAAAAAATATTAAAGAAAAACGCCGGAAGTAACTTTTAAAGTAGAGTTTAGTCTGCGTATTCTGTAAGTTAATGTAAAGGTGTGCTTTTGCAGTGAACTTATCAAATAAAAATAAATATATTTACGCCTAGATACTCGTACGTACTCGTGTTTTCCTACAAAGGTGGTTAGTTATGGTATGAATGTGAAAATATTGGACTTTCAGATGACCTCTAATCGGCGGTTCTTACTTCAATCGAATTCGGGAAAACTCCTCTATTATTCTCACAAAAGAAACCCCCACTGCTGTGAGTGAGTCTACAGTGCCAGGGGAATGGCATACTCGACCGAATCGTTACCCAATCATCGCCTAAAAAGGCAGAAAAGTTGAAGTATGGCAAAATTGTTCATACAAATGGAAGGAACCACCTGCTGTTGGCGTTATACTTGTACAAATGTTTTGTAAACCCTGGCGAGAGGTGAACAACGTTGATGTTTGTGAAGTGAGGATCTCTGAGTCGTTGGAGTTTCAAACTACCACATCATGGCGACACTGTGTTCCAAGTCAAAGACGTGAAGTTTCACAATTCATCTTGAAACCGCCCCCACAGTGTGAAAAGAAATTCGGTGTGGGCCGAAAGTAGCGCCCTAAAAGACTACAGCGGGGGTACACAAACGTCCCCAAAATGATTAGCATTCTTACAGCAATTTCTTCAACATGACTGTCTGGATATGAATAAGTGAAATCCTTCGCACTCTAATCCTTATTACGGCATTGTGCCACTGTCAAGCCTGTCACTCTTATAGACATCCAAGGAAAACCCATTCTTTCCCTCGCAATAAAGAGGACAATAATTTAATTCATTTAAATGCAGTTTATGTGGCCCGTGCCTAGCACTCTTGCCGCCTTCCTTAATCAGGAACATTTATCAAAATCATGCTCAGCAGCATTAACACGATAAAAGGCACACTAAATCCTTATAATATCCATTCATCAAGCAGCTGTAGTAGCTCCCAGTTTTTCTCACTCCATCTTCCTTGAAGAAACATTCTTTACGCAACAACAGTGAGATAAATGTTCTAATTTCCTCGTTTGAATTGTATCTCTATGATTTCTGTGCGGGTGGGAGATAAATTCGAAAAACACATTCCCAGCGCCGAAAAGGACATTCATAACAATTACTTCAGTGGTCAAGCAAGCTCATTTGCATTCAAATTGGTTTAGCTGGTAATAAAAGGCGGGAGAGTGGGTCATTAAACAGCAACAACACCGAGAATGGTTAAACAGTTTAATTTATTTATTTATTTTTATTAAGGACTTTAGTGGCTAAAAACTGGTTTCGTAGCCCTTGTTGACGTACCCGTCGTTGAGGTTGAATATCTGATTGCGTTGCATTTGTTCTGTCTTGCGGCGTTTGGCCTCGACCCTGGTCTCGTTGAGGAGCATTATGGACTTGCGACTCATTGAGAGGTTCTTTACCTTCAGGTCATCTGTTCGGGATGGTAGGAATTAGAAGAAGCCAGGCCTCAAACGCATACTTACCTTCTCCGTAGAAGTGTGTTTCGAAATTGCGCACCAAATCACTGTAGTCCTGATGGGGCTTCTCACGATTCTCGTGGAGCTTGAATATAGTCTGGCGACGAGTGTTTCCCTCCTCATCGTCGGTCTCTTCGACATTTTCATTCTCGCCATCCTCATCGTCCATGCGTTTCGGTCGTTGTAGCTGTTTGGCAATGTTCACGGCGTTGCCTCGGATCTCTTGCAATGCGTCGTCCTCGGTTTTCTGCAAGGATAGGTGTGACTATTTCCATTCACAAAGTTGGACCTATAACTCACCGTGGTATTCCTAAACCAGTCCAATTGAGTGGCAGCGAGTAGCTGTGACACTGTTGCGAATCGATGGAAGAACATAGCAACAAACTGAATAATCAGGATCAAACCGAAGAAGATCACAAAACTTAGTCCAATGGGGTCTAGTTCTTGGTATTCTCGATAGATGTAGACTTGCAGAATGGTTTCGTCGTAGGAAATGTAGTCCTTTGGGCTTATGGGCCAGACAACGTGCAAGTATTCCTTCTTCAGTTGAAGTAGGATTACGATTAGTATGAACAAGGCATTGACCATGACAAAGGCGAAGGCGAACATGTTGCGCAGTTCGCGAAGGCTGTCGGCGATCTGACTTTTCTTTTCCTTGGTGTGGAACATGGGCTTCAGGTAGTTTTTGATGAGGTCGCGCCAGAATCGCTTTTCCTGCAGGGGTATCTCACCAATGGGTGAGTCGACTAGGAGCGGATCATTCACCCAACCGGGCAGGTAGTCCTTATCATTTTCAGTGTCGCTGTTCTTCTCCTGAAATGAAATTGAGTGTAACAAGTTGGTTTTGGAGGTTCATCCATGACATAAGCTCAAGTAAGCCTGCCATCCTCAACTGATTCTATCGAATTGCGAAGGATCTAGTAGTGCGTTGGTCTATCTACTAAACTTTCTATCTATCTGAGAGGTTCAAGGCTTGAATTCTCGATTTTCGCTGGTTCAACCTGCCATGAACGTCCGACAGATCTCTAAAACTAGAGTCTGAAGACTAATGGACTGAAGACAAATCCTGCACAAAGCTGGAGAATAGAGATAGGAGCCAGCTCCTTGCTACACAGAATGTTCCTTAGAACCTTGATGCTACCAAACGTGCGATGGCAGGAAGTGCTGCAAACACAATAAGTGAAATCCAAACCAACTCACGCGACCGCCAGTGGTTCGTTTAAAGAAAATATTACCTTTGGCAATGTATCTCAACCAAATATTTACAAACCATTGAACCGTAGGCACTGCTCATACTCACCGAATTCGTTTCGCTGTGCTCCGTGTCGGCCTTGTTCTCTACATCGGATTCCTTGCCAGGCCTCCTGCGGGTACAAAAACAAAGCAAATATCACTTGTGCATGCGTTTGGACACCGCCCCCACACTCACCCTTCCAACATTTTACTATTCAACTCGATTTTACTATTTAACTCGGCCAAGTTAGATATCACAACCATGAGCTGATTCTCCACAGCGTTCGACTTGGGATGTGTACACAGCATACAACGGAACATGCCCCCACAGGAGAAGTCCAGTGAGCCCTCCTCCTCGTTGGTCGGTTTCAAGAATGCGAACATTTGTTGAAATTTATTCGGTTTACTGTCCTTCGACTGTTTTGCCTCGTCCGGCTTAGCCTGTGTGTGCACACAAACTCGTCGTCAGTGGAACTCTTGTGTACTTAGCTGTTGCTCACTCACCTGTGCATCGTTTTCGGGTTTTTTCTCTCGAGTTCCCCAGGACACGTCGTTCATATTAAAAATGGAATACACCAGCAGTAGCATGTACATCGATGGGATTGTGATGTAGTAGATGAAGCCACACCACAAGGCACCGGCCTCTTGAGGATGCATTAAACCTGAAATACAGAGTTCAATGGGACACTCGTCCGTTCACACGTGCCGCACTGACATACCTGCAATAACTATCTGACCAGCGACGAGCATAAAGAACAACGAAGCTGGCGACAAAGGGCCGTCCTCCAGCATTTGGATGATGATGCCGATAAGCACAGCCATCATGACAAGACAGTAGACGGCGCTCACAACAAAAGCTATCAGGAGCTGTAAACACAAAATGAAAGAATGTCCTTTGTCCTCGGCTCGCAAAATTCCATACCTGATACTTCTGCTTCAGATACAGACAGGCCAACAGGAATATCAGCAGGGGGAAAAAATTCCACAAGAACGCCGTCCAAATGTCGATGCTAAACACTGCCACGAGAGCGCCAATCATCATCAGGAATATCGTGCCGGGCCCCAGAATCGTTCCCACCATCAACATGAACTGATAGCCGATGTATGGCATTGATATGCTGCTGTTATTCTTCACGACCATGTCCGCGTCGGAGAGCAAGTCGTAAATATTCGCAATGGTCGATGGCACCCATCGTCGGCGCTGGTTGTAGAACTCATTGAAATTCTCCGGCGAATGGGTGTAAGCATCCGACGCGGCTGAGTACTCCACTCGCATGCCCTGCTTCAGTATCAATGTGCACAGCCAACGGTCCTCGCCCTGATCGTATTGTACATAATGCATTGGCTCCTGTGACACCGTTGTGTACTTTTTCATTACACTGTTCTCCATTAGGGCACTGCCCCGGAACAAGCTGAAGCATCCTGGACTGCAGAGCACACAACCGATGACGTGCTCTGTGGACTTTTGCAGCCAATGTCCGATGGCGTACTCGAATTTCTGATACCACACCATTGGACCACGGCCTACCGGGTGGATGCGACCACAAGCGGCACCCAATTCATCGACGGCCTTCATCCGATCGATGAGTAGCTGGACGGCAGCCGGCTGAAAGTCGATGTCACCGTCCAGTGCGAGCAGGAATGTATTCTCCGCAATGACGGTCTTCCGCTTCGGCGAGGCGTCCTCCAGTTCCATTATGCGAAAACCCAACAAGTAATACATGTACATGACCTGTGACCAGCGTTTTTTGTGACGGATTTTATCTTTGTTCTTCAGATGGGCCACCATTTTCGTTCGTCCTGGTAGTGTCCATACCAATCGGCCGCCGTAGGGGGTTTCGATTTTCATCGGCGGTTTCAGTTTCATCGGAACGCCGTACACCTCGAAGCAGGCCTTCTCTATGCTCTCGATGAGGAGTTTAACGAACTCATTTAAGGGTGGATTTTTCTGGTCCTGACAGTATTTGGATTCCAGTTCGAAGGCGTCATCGAAGAAGATGTTCGCTGGAATGAGTGAGTGGAATGGTCAGTGTAATTGGCTTTTTATTTCGACGACCTTGTGTACGATAATTGGGGTAATTGGCGATTACATGGCGTGATGTCTACTCTATTCATTGGAAATGTGTGCAGCATATTGTTTTGGTTTTGTGGTTCTAAGTCTAATGCGTGCTCACGAGGAATACCTTTTAACGGCTAACCAGCACAATATAAGAAGTCAAACTTATGTCAAAATGTCCGACATCAGTGTGATCAATCGTGGCTAAGTTCACGATGATATACTGGGTATTGCTAGGAATTGACCGATAAAAGTGTCAGAAGATTGTTGGTAAAACTGTCTGCGAAAATAGGATACCAGGATACTGAGACGTCAAACGACATCAAAGCCTTGCACATTTTATACAAATCGTCTTCCAACTGACTGGGTTCCAGGGATGATTCGATTTAAGGCATGGAATCTAGAGAATCGGAAACCCACTCCCAACTAATCTAGGACTAAGGTCCACATTGTGTTTTAATCGAGCAAAGCTTTTACTTTTTATCAAAATTTGGGGTTTTCGGTCATTTTTGCATGGTGTTGCCAGGTATACTCTTAGCATAACTGACAGCTAGCTAAAGAATTCGAACAATTTGCGTCTGGTTCTCTGAAGTTTTGATACTCCACTGAACGTATTGGTGAAAGCAAGACATAGACAAAGAAAGACTTCGAACGTAGGGATTTCAGGAGAGCTGGATGCTGAAGACGTGGAGGTAGTCTTCTCTGATTATTGATGATGACTGTAGGGATTCACATGCTGGTGATCGATCAATGTATGTAGAATAAAATTTCCCTCATGTACGCCGGTTGTCATGGAATATTGGCGCCCAACGTAAGCCTGGTCTGTGCAACCAAATACAATATCGTACGATAAGGTGATAAACTTTCCCCAAAAGTCCACTAAAGCCTTAGAAAATGTAAAAATTTCCAGGCCTTTGTTCAGCAGCACAACAAGTATCATTGAACACGTATATCCCTAAGCCTATCCCAACTGCTTATCTCTGTCACGTGTAGATTGAATTTCCTTCCATTACCCGGCCAAGTTTCAATAATTTTTCAACGGAAATACCCCCTTAAGCCCCGACCACCGCCTCCGCCGCCGCCGCGCCTTCAAGCATTTCCTAACCCAAACCGCAAAATCCATTATTCAAATGAAGAATCACTCCTCCTCCACCTCCACCCCAATGGACCACCAGACCTAGATCCATGTGTGCACACTTGCGGTGTAAATAAGTACTCACTTTCGAGTTCATAGTATTCCTCGTCCTCCTTGCCCTTATTGATGTGAATTTTTGCCATCCTATGAGCACATTGATCCTCATCCAAACGTACAATCGATTTCAGGAACTCCATCATCTCTTCCTGTGTCTCGTGCCACATTGTTGCACAAACAATGAGCTGTGGTATTTTATCGCTTGGCAAGATATCCGAATCAATATTCACCGGTGCAACTGGTGCGAATGTATCATTCTGTATGGAAGAGATACAAGATGTAATGCGAATAAACATGGAAGCGAGCAAACAGTGTGTTCTGAGAAAAACGCACCCAGGCGGTTGGCCAGAGCCGAGGATGCTGGGAAGATAGTCTTGTTGAACACACTGCTCGAGGCAGTGACTGTTCGTGGAACTTACCTTCAGTGTTACATACTCCTCATTCCAGTCGACACGACGCCGGTTCATTGTTATGCACTGGTCCACCAGTAGGCTGCAGTACCAAGGACACACGAACAGCTTCTCGGTGGGCGCATTCTTATCGTTTCTCGGATACCAAATGTGATACGTCACCCAGAGCTGGGAGGCCCACCATACCAGCCACATCCATACGAAGTCCTTGGTTAAGTAATCAATGAACCGGTAAATGGGAAGACTCCGGAACGACAGATAGTCCGGCATGTACTCGTGAAAGGCGCACACATCAGCCTCCCTGGCACTGGCCACAATGACAAGGATCGCAACCGACACCGGCCCCACAACGCTCACGGACAGTGAGAAGCTGAATTCCTGAATTTTAACCTTGCTCGCAAACTTGGCAAAGATATAGCACAGATACGAGGAAACTATCTGTATTAGGAGCGTGTTGACGATGGCCGAAGGATTCGACTGGACGGTGAATTCGTCGTCCACCATCGGAGCCATTAGTGTTTCTGTCAATTCGAAGGATGTCGATGGCGATACCGTGGTACTGGTGGTTGAGCTGTGTGCATCCGGGTAAATAGGCGAGCTCTGTGGACGGGGAAGCGTGCACTGATGAGAGATACTCGAAATTATGTGCGACTGCATTATACTCGTACCTGAGTGATGTGTATATCGTGTTGCCTCCAGCCAGCGAGAAATTTCGTGAAATACGTGGTGAATCTGCGTCCATCAAGGACGAAAGCGCTCACAGCGAACAGCAAACATTTTAGCGGTGACAGGAACAGGTATGTATTGTAACGAGATTTCGTCCTTCGAATGGTTTTCGTCAGATAAGCTGCGGGATGTGGATACGTTGACAAATATGTGCAAATGATTGTGCTTGCTTACCTATCCAGGAGAATCGGTTGATGTAGTTCTCCCACCAGCGAAATGAGATGAGGACGAGTGGCAGCGAGAGGATTTGTATTGCCAATTTGTTGTCAATGGCAGGCCAGATGAACAGGGCTGTGGCTTGACAGCACAGTGCCAGGAGGCTTAGGAATGACGTTAGTACCGATTTCCAGTTGCATTTCGGACCGCTGAGCACGCCTGTGGGCAGGAAATATACTGTTTTACTGACAGCTGCAAATGATTCGTTTTATTTGGTAAAAAGTTTAATCAATGCAGGCTCTACAGGGCCTACTCGTATTATGATACGATTAGGGGATTTGGGAATTATCCAATTGGGAGAGGGGTGTACTCTATGTCAGTCGATTATCTCTGATGTCAGAGTGTTGACAACTCTATGTCAGGGTAGAGCTAGTCGAGTGAGTGACTGAACGATTAACACTTTGATTGGAGGTGTCATAGGTTAATGGTACGAACGGACAGAGAACTTAAAGAGGTCGCGAGGCTCCGTAGACAGTGAATTGAATCTTTAGAAACGGGTTAGTCAGAGTGGAAACGGTGATCTTTTGTTCATGACGATCGTCTAGTATTTTGCTTTGCAGCCTCTTCCTAATTTCAAACCTTTCCTTTTCTTTTACAGATAAGGCCCTAAAGTCTTTGAGTTCATAGTATTGATCGACGTGAAGCAACACTTCGTCTGATTCCAAGGGAAATGCTTCCACCAAAGCTAGTCCACATGGAACGACCATTAATCATGATGCTGCCTGAACAGAACAAACAGAAAACTTCCAGGAACCAGCTCTGATCCAGCCATTTGAAGAGTCTAGATGAGATGGTAAGTGGTAGCACATTAAGACAGTTTGTGTGGAATCTCACAGATTTGGTAGAAAGTCCGACAGGGAGGTCTTGTGTCGAACTGAACTAGTTCTCTTTCTAATACTGTGGCTGTGGGGTATGCTGTACTACTTAGTATCTTAAGAGCCATCTTTGCCTTTCGATTTGATTTTCCCAGTCCTTGACAATTTAAAGGCTTGGAGGGATACCAGCCAACATACACTGTGAGTTTGGGTAATGTCCACCGCGATGCCTACTTGTTGATTGTGCTTTTGAATAGTCGGAGATGAGCTCTTGTATTATGCCTCTTAGGAATCTGTTCGTTTTCTAAAAGTGAACAAATTCGTAGGACAGAGTGTAGCCGGCTAAGGTACACAGAAGAGTGGCGAAGAAGCAACAAGTCAGCCCTAGAGTAGGATAGGCACTCACTGAAGTGGAAAGCTTGAATTTGTAGGGGTTTGGCTCGAAACTTCATATTTAAACCAGTCTTAGACAGCTTAGCAACATCTAAAACATTCTGATGACAAACTTCTTAACTACATCTAAGTAGGCGTATGTTTCTTCCACTTTATTCCGACCAACAACGATATCAGTGAGAGGCTTCGGTGATGTCTATATCATCTGCGTAGGCTTCAGCCACTGGATGGACTTGTTGAACATCTCAGTGCGCAGAAAACATACAATGGCTCATCGGCCTGCCTAAGTGCCCTTAATATTAAGACAAGTTTCAAAGAGTTAGTTCCAAACACTACACTGCCTGTTCTCTATGGACAAACGACCAGACCAACACATCGAAAACTGTGTTCAGGATCCAAGTAGAGTTGGAAGAGTTTCACGGTCTTACAGGATCCGAGTACAGCTGAAAGAGTGTTACAGTCTTACAGGATCCGAGAGATGTTTCGATAGAAACTCCAAAGAAGAGTTTTACTCGGATCCTGTAAGACTGTGAAACTTTTTCCAACACAGCCTTCGATTTGTCAGGTGGTTTTGAATCATAAAAGACTTTGAAAATCATTGGTTTTCCATCATTCTTTGCAGTGTGACAGATCAGAATCTGAAATTGTCAGAATGACAACGACACTTTCCTTCTATAAGCCAGTTTTTGGCACCGGAATATCCAAGATGGCTCTGCCCATGAAATAGCTGAAAGAATGTGTTCGTGTGTTAGATTAACTATCTCAACATAGCTCATCTCTGCCTGCGATTTAATCAACAAACTGCTCTACACTACTCTACGATGAGCAAATGGCACTACTTATGTACATTCATAGATCGTTCAAGAGTCCTTCTAGAGTCTTAACGAACCTACAACTCATATAGGCCCTTGTTTAGTGTCGAGATTCTTTTTCTACTCGCATCTGGTTCCTTGAGGGCAACCCTATGCCAGTCTTTCTTATGTAAGATGGCTTAGCAAATTGGTATCTTCTTGCTTCATCTCATTCGTGGAACATATAAATCGGGCTTTGAACTTATAAAATGCGTACAAGACAAGAAGGGAGCTCTAAGGGCTCGGAAGCTTCATCAGGCAAACACTCGGAACTGTAGGGTACTTTTGATACTTTAGGAGTTCTCGTACAGTTCGTGAATCGAGTTCATAGAGTTATTTGAACTCAAATTCGAAGACTTCTTAGAGCGCTTAGTGCTCGTAAAGCCCTTGAAACTCACAAAACTCTCGTTAGACTCATAATAATTCAACGATACCCTACGACACAATACGTCTGTCGGTATGGGAAAACCGGAAACCCATATCAACACGCTCACGTTAGAAACCGTCTAAAACCACAAACGAAACACAAATATTGTCTTATCAATGCACACCTTGAAAACGGCTTGAAACTCTATTATTCTTAACGATATCTACTCACACAACAATGCAGGCACGAAGCAAACAGCATTAGTTACCATCAGCGCCTTGCACGAATCCAGTGCAGGCAGCGCAACGAATGTAAACACCGCCAATCCAACAACGTGCAGCACCTCCATTCCAACAACCTGAATCACACAAAACGAATCCTTCTAGAACACCACACAAAACCAAAGAAAACATCCACAACAACGTCCTTCTCACCAAATAAACTTCCACCCAAGTTGGCGCCTTAACATCCTTAAACACGCAGATTCTCAGCGCCCGGAAGAACGTAAACACTTCCGGTGCGGAGAAGGCGAATATCAATGCCCAAATCCATGCAATTTGCTGCTCATCGGGTATCTGAGCGTACAACACCCTTTGTGGATCTGAAATGAGAATCGGCGGGGGGAGTCCCCCGCCGCCAAAAAAAAAACGGAATAAGATAACAATAGGAGGAGCATTCTACCGTGTGCGCACTGGCATTCGTCGATGTTCATTTCGTTTGTTATCGCCTCAAGCAGGTACTCACGTCTGATGTCGCAAAATGTGACTCGCCTTCCCGTGGGTATTTGTGCCACCATCAACAAGTAGCTGAGTTTGGATAGAACCGCTGAGCCCAGGACGATAACGAACACACCGATGTAGACGAGAATCTTAAATATTTGCAGGATTATGGTTAACTTGGTCCAGCTGGCTGCCGATCCGGTTGCCTTTTTCGGTGGGGGGTCCTGGAACGAGTCCCACAGAGGCGGCTTCTCCTTGTTCTTCCTGCGAGAGTAACGAGAGTCATCGAATCGAATCAAGATTGTAGTATTCCTGTGCGGTACCGTTTCCCGGGGTAAACATCATCGTCGTCGTAGTCGAAGGTATCCATGGCGAAAGTTCTGGAACTTTATTTCGAAACCAGTGCAAGAGCAGTGATGAAGATTTCACGACGGAAGACAGCTATCAACTGATGGAATTCTACTGCTATCGCTCAGAAGACAAACATCGATAATTGATAGCATTTCAAGGCGGCTATGGCGGCGGCAATGGGGGTTTCTCTTGAGGTTACAAAGAAAAGGCAAAAATAAACTTCAAACAATTGGTACTTGAGAGACGGAACAGTTGAGTGCTTTGGATGACGCACCCGATGTAAAGCGGAAAGGTGATGAAATTGTCATCGGGAATTCTGGAATTCGTGTTCACGCGCAAGTTGCTGAGTGTTGTTTCTCAAAAGTCAACGACTATTTGATCCTAAGATGTCAAGCTTAGGGTAAAGCTGGTCTCCATAAACCCACACGATTCCTACCGGATGACGAGCCAAACTTGACCAAAGTTGGATGAGAAAGGCTCTCTCGAAACAGACTGCATATCGGGACTACAACAGGTTCTTGTCTTACATGCTAGCATGCCACAGGATTGGGACTTTTTACGAAGTAACTGCATGGATAAAGTAGAGGAAGAAACCATTCCCCGCCTCGTTTCTTTGTGACCAGCTCTCTCCCGCAGAAGGAAGCTTCAGTTAGGAGTCTTCCATTATAACGACTTGGCTGATGTGACAAGTGTTGAAATCAAGAGTTTCTTATGCTTCATCAGAAGTTCAAAATGGTACAACTGGTAGGTTGAGAGAAACTTTCATATACGATCAACGTGGTATCACCTTGTTTCCTGGTCTAAGCCTTGTAGGCTTTGTATGCTGACAGTCACTTCCTTCCTTCCTGTAAGGTTTGACTTTGGTGATGTTTCGGTTGGATTTTATAGATTTGTATTTCAAGATTACCCAGGGCTGTTGGATATGTAACTAACGATGCTGCCTGTCATATAGAGCTAAATGGTTCTTGAACGAGGTAAAGACCAGACCAAAGCCGCTTCATATATAAAAACGAATAACTACCATGTTTCATAGACAAAGCCTGTGAATTCAGGGATGGAAGAGCAGCCTGTACAAACGTTTTACTTGGAAAAGTTCCAGAACTGCATTAAAAGTCCTTAAAAGTAGACTGAAGCCCTACAAGATATTCTGAAAATGTGTCCAGTGGTAGGATGAACACGTTGAGAACTCAATTTTATCAAACTGCTATGAACCAGAAGAGGATTTTTACCAAAGGAGATCAAGATATGTATGGCGGTGGATACACTGTAAGTTACTATCTTCAAGGTTTAATCCCAGCGAATCATAGTGCTTCGATCTCATGCTGGTTTCAGTTATCTAGGCCTAAGCCTTTGCCATTTGCAATCACTTGATGTTCGGACATTCTTGCTATCTTGAGCCCATGAACTAGAATTGGGAAGGACCATAGTTGTCTATTGGTTGAGGAGAAGTACTGGACCCACATCATGGTATTCCTCTTGAAGTTAAAGATTCTATCTTCTCCTTCAGTCTTCTGCGTTCCGTACTCGACTAAATCTTAGTTTCCCTGTTCATTGTTGATCTGTTTGGCCAAAAAGAAGAAGCAAGGGTTTCCCAGAGTCAGTGTTTCCTGAATTCCATTACTTCATGGTGTGATTGACCGAAGAGTCATTGCTTGATTAATACTTGGTTTTACCCTCATTTACGTCAAGACCAACTCGTCTTGCTGCGTCTCAGTGCCCCAGTGTCTGCTGAGTATACTTGTTGAACTTATGACTGTTTTTACCGTGCTTTCAATCTCAAGACTTCTTTTGACTTAGTCTCGTTTACCTTATCCTTCGTGTCAGCATCTTAACCCCATGCAGTCAACCAGACTACATCTCGACCAAAAGTCTACTTTTAGAGAACAGAAACGAACTTAATCGAACACTTCCTCTTGCAGGTTCCTCATGAGATCATTATTATGTCCACCGAGCCCACCTAACACCGAATGCCAGTAGCAGCCAATGAAGATTTCAATCACATAGGCCGAGTACTTGGAACCACATTAAGCTAGCAAGCATCTCCGTAAGTATTTGCCTTACCTCTAAATGTTTTGACATACCACTTCACTAAACTTTTATATTAACCTTTTGCCAGGTCAAGAGCTGTCTCCACGAACTCATAGGTACTTCAAGCATCGATCTTAAAGGTTGGCCAAGCCACACCCACCTTAGTTCCTTATCTACTGAATGTGAGTATATTGGTTTACTAAACAAGCACCCTACACTAAGTCTTTATGCAGTAACTCCTATTTTCTTTTCTTTCAGTTAAAGGCTTACTATGGTTCCTCATCTCTACCTAGCCTACTCGCAAGCAGAAAAACTGCCTCCTACACGAAATTCCTTACAAAAAATAGACGAAGCAGATAGGAGAACTTAGCACTTAGAGTCAGCCACAGGAGTCACATGATCAAAATTAGTACATCGCCCTCGTACAGAAGTCTAACTCAGGTTCCTTCCAATTCATGCTCATGAAACGCTAAGGCTGTGAAAATAGCTCGACTTCCAGTGAATGCTGCACGGAGCATGACCACCTGAAACAAGTACACTGATCTTCACCTTTAGGAACATCAACTCTACATCAACAGCTTCGATAGCAGCGAGACTCCCAGCCAAATACATCCCCCATAGCCTTCCTGCGTAAACGAAACGAGACCTAAACCTACTCAGCATTCTATAAACCGATCGAACATACCTGCCCCAAAACATCGATTGCACATGCAATAACCGAACCACAACCAGCTAATTGTCCACCAGGATTTAGGCCTCAAAACTTACCTCTATACGCTCTCGACCATCGAGCCTTTTACATATAACCTTCCAGGAGTTAGAAGCCTTAAACTTAAGCCCTTCATGTCATGTTATGTACCAAACCCTAAAGTTGTCCCAATAAAAAGCAATCAGATCTTAAATTTCTGTCTTTTCATTGCGTTTTGGTCAAATTTTCTTTCAGCCACGCCCCCAAAACCGCCCACCTACATCCAAAAATCATATCAACCTACCCCCCACCCTCCTACGTTCCAAAACTGTCAAAATTCCCCCAAAATCATAAATATGACGGCGGAACTAAGAAAAAATCGGACACGAAAAATGCGGAAATTTCTGAAAAACACCAGGCGCCCATGCTCAGCAAGTAGGTATTCGAGCTGAAATTTTTTTTTTCGGCTGGTCGCTAGAGATGAGCAATTAGTGAAAGTTAGAGATGGGCAATCATGTGAAATGGATTTTTTTTTGCAGTTTTATAGTTCTTCGGTTGAATTTTAAGAAAAACATATTCCCACAGGGTGTAGGTGAGCACAGGGTGTCTCAAAGAGAATTGGAAGTTCAATGAAAGAGAAAACATGTACTTTTGTTGTAAAGAAAATGTTTATTGGTACTAACCTAGGTTTGAAAGGGAACATAAGTTGTTGTACATCGAGTGGGGAGAGGATATTTAAGGCCTTGCCCTGGTAAATGGTGTAGCTGGTCTTTTTGGGATGCTTCAGTGATCTTCGTCGTTGGCTGGCAAACTTGTGTGTTCCCATGTGCAGTCTGCCATTTATGTCGTTTTTTAGCGCAGGGTTCCTCTTAAAAGATCCTGTTTCCTCGGTGTTTTCTGTTTGATTTGATGGACTGTTTAAGGAGACCAAACATCTGGATTTGATGTCGAATTCACTGAGAATGGTCCTGTAGGGTCTTGTTTGTAACTTGGACAGCCAACAATATTCTCAGCATCACACAGCCAGCCAAATGTTTCAGGAACTTGTTGATCATCGCTACCATCAACCAAGGTTGAGTTCAAGGAAGCCATCACCATCAAGGAGTTGATTGGTGCTGCATACCCAGTTTCTTCTGAAATTGCTCCCACAGCTGCCGCCAAGGAAGGAGTTGAGGGGGAATGTGAAGAGGAAGATGACAGTGACATGGGAAGAAGGATTTCTGAAAGAAATAAAACAAAATATGGGAATTGTTAGTTCATAAAGGAAACTAGAATACTTGGAGCAAATACTTACAAGGATTTCTTCCAATCGTTACAAATGATTTCTGTAGGTTGCTCTTGCTGTGACTCTGGTTTTGGTAAAGCGTTTGAAGAGAATTTATTGCAAAAGGACCTAAAGGTGGGAAGTAGAACGTGTCATTGGGAAATAGAGATGTAGGAGACAATGCTTACTTACAGATGGGTGCTTGGATTTCGTAGTAGTCACTTTGTCTGTTGGTAACATTGGCCTACGAAATGAAGCTCTTTGAAGGTCTGGTTTCGTTGTGCCTCTGAAGTTATTGGCATTCAATTTCATACAGATAGTTCCTGGTCTCAGAGTTTCATCGTAGTGCAGTTTCAATCCTTGTGAGTCTTCAGATTCAGACTTTAAAAGTGTCCTTCGCTGCAATCGTTTCGCTGCGTCTGTAAGAGCCACCGTCTATGGAATTATCGTTCTTTTTGCTGATGTTGCTCGAGCTATGAACAGACCCAATTTTGGCAGCTTGTCAGTTTCTTCGAGTCTGAAAATAGAACAGAGGCAGTCCTGAAAGGTTTCAGTGTACTTACTTACATAGGTGGCGCTACAGTTCGGGGTGAACTTGGGCCTCAACCAACAGAAATACCGTGCCATTGGGAAAGGCAGTCATAGCGTCGATTTCATCTTTAGTAGAGTTGGAGAGTCATGACATCATCTAGATCTCATCTTTAGGACTGAAGCCTGCTAGAAGTTGCGACTCAATAGCTTGTTGGAGTCAGTACTGTCCTATAGTTCTCATGGGACTTACCATTTTATCATCACCCGAGGAGCATAGAGCTTTAATACTATATCCTGCGTCCTATTGTGCTTCCAGTTTTGAAATCGCTTTTCAATTCCCTCATCATTTATCAGTGTCAGTGTTCTAGAGTCCTCCTTACGCATGTGGATTTCACAAGGTGGTCACTGCTACTTTCTCCTCCTTACTGTGACATCGGCAGGCTCTTCCAGGTCCTTCCAAAGTACTATTCCTTGTTTGAATGATGCTGTCGACCTAAAAATAAAGAAAAGAAGTCGCATAGGTGTAGGTAGGGAAAGGAGAAGTTTCCAAATTTATTCCATTTATTGAAGTACGCCATCCCATTGGTAATGGTTTCGGAAATGATTCGAATATTCTTTTCTTTAATAAACAAACGATATCGATGATACAGCATGACTATGTACACAAAGTTGTTGACACAGTCTCTTATCATTCTCCGATGAAGGACAATGGGAGATTTATCTATTGACCTTACCATAATATTTGTGTGTACCTTTCGCCATTAAGTCGGAGAGATTTCTTGGAGGAAGGAAAAAATGTCCTTGATTGTGCTCTAATGGAAATTCTTGTTCCGAAAGCCGTTGTGGCTCATTGAACCCATGGAGGAGTAAGTATATTGCGTCAGCTTTGTCGTATTTTCATTACTCAAACAAGGTCAGGATGGGAATCTTGTCAAATGTGTTGAAATCCTAGTGAAATTTGACACTGAAACCAAGTAGCACTGACATAACTAAGAGGAGGAACTGGATGCAGGGGCGACAAACTTCTTGGTCCATCAGCTTTGTCGGATCTCTGACAAACTGGATGAAGGAATTCTTGGAACACTTGACTTTTTCAAAGACAAAGGTAGGATGATTGTTCAAAACTCGTGACAGTATGGTATGAGACTACCGGACACATCCACCTGAAGCCGAAGATGCTAGAGTCTAACCTCACAAAATCTGAAATACTAAGTAATTGCTGCACATTCTCAGGGCTGGATGTATACAGAACTGTCTCAGATTTGAGGGTGCCTTGTAGATGGATAGAAAAGTGGTGAAGAAGTGGTCTAAATAGGAGAAGAGCTCCCTCAGATTGACATAATTAAAGTCATGGCATGATCCTCAATAGAGTCTTGAATATAGTTGCCCTGAGATGGTCAAACTTAGAATGTTACAAATGTTACATCGGACAAATCTAGGAAAATAACAAACTTACCACAGCAAGGCTGGGCGTCTTGGTTCAAGTGGTTAGTGCGGTGGACTATGGAGCAAGGGGTTCCAGGTTTAATCCCTAGACAACATCTAAAGTTTCTTTCAAGGCCCCACCTCTCGCCAGCGCCTGACAAACATCCGAGAGTACAACTGTCATGAAAAGCAAAACGAATGGTTATGAGAAGCTAGGCTTTCGATGGAACCTACCTGTTGCTCCAAAAGCTAAGACTAGAGGCAGGAAAACACACTAGTAAGACTAGAACTTATTGAATATTGATGTACACGTCTGAGATGATATTATACATCCCCTCTGTGTGTCTAACCATTCTCTGAAGATGACTACATCCCCTTGGAACATAGTTCTCCAAGAACTTAGAGAGGAGGTTGCTTCTTTGAACGCAATTGGTGCCATCTTTAGATTCTGTAGGGAACGGATTGAGCGAATGGACAATAATGTTGCTGTAAAGACGATCTTCCAATCACAGCCCCCAGGTTCGAGACGACAAGAAAGAGCGAACCTCCGTTTATAGGACGGATATGACTATAGAGGAAGTCAGAGCACTTGATCTGAACAACTGGAGTCTATAGAGGATTCTTTCTTTATTCTCGGAATCGATTGTGAATAGCCTTTAAGATTTCCTTCTTCATTTCTGCTAGTTTCTGCAGAAAAATTGTTCCCTTGTTATGGTTAACCTTCCATACACAGCTATTGGAGCAGGCTTCCCTTCATCCTTCTTCTATTTTTTGAGAAGTCGATACTTTCCATCTTTGCTAGTCGAGGTTGTAAGCAGCCCTAGTCTTTCCATGCAACGCCTTTTCAAATGCCTCATGTTCAGCTTCATGTCCATACTTTGTCAAACCAGTGCTTGGGGCCATTGTAACTAGTCCTGATCACGTCATGCTAAGGCTGTGGGAGTCGAGAATGATCTATTGGACTATAAACTCCTAACTTTCGACCACTCATTCCTCAAAGGTGGTTGTTCCGTAGGTTTGGATATCTAGTGTTCTAGAGGCGTTCCCTGCTCTATCATCATTACTGACAGTCACGTGCTTTCAGTAGTAATGTTGCATCTCGTTGCATCACGTTTCAGAGATGAGGATTCATGTAGTTTACTCCTCCTAGCGTACCAAAGATGTCATTACTCCCTATTTCGGTTTTGAGATTACTTAACTTGATTTCAGGGTCATGTCTAGAACCGCTGCCATAAGTGTGGCATGAAGTCAATACAAAGAGACGGCAATATGAGGGCGTCATTACAATAACCCTTGAGCCCCTTCCCTGAACACCTCAATATTTTTGTAACCAGGTGTACAAAAGTTAAAATTAATAGAGGACCTATGGAATGGCAGACTCCTAAACCGTCTGGAGACCAATGTATTCGTCGTACCAAGGCATAAAGAACGCACAATCCAACAAAAAGTTGAACTCTGCATTGGAATCCTATGGCATCCCGCGTGCAGGATTCAATAAAAACCCACACTAGGGTTCACAAAAATACATTTTCAACTTCATTGGCAGGAGAATGTGATTTGAATTTAATAACACAATCGACTGGGAACACAAGCTGTTGGAAGCAAGGTTTTCCCTTTCAAAGGTCACTCACCCACCACGGTGCCAAACGTGACCCGATAACGTAATGACTTGCTGTTTCCACCGAAAGGTGCACCTAATCAAAAGGATTCTGTCATTAAAAACAGTTTTTTGAGTTGTCAAAGCGATTAGCTTCAATTAGCCTGATCCCCAATTAGACATCCGCCTGAAACGACAGACTTCTGACATCAATTAGTGCGCGGTCAGTGCCCCTGCATTTATCTCGCACAAATGTCACTTTAATCTAGTACAACGGCAGAAGGTCACAAAACATGCAAATGTCCGCTCAATCCCATTACGAACTTCTGGTCGCTTTCACAGGTTTCCCCTCCGACAAAAAATTTATGGCGAATTGCATAACCTTCCTGCTGCACTCCATTAAACCTTGTCTACTCTATTTTTCCATTGCATTTATCGCGGACATTAAAAATGATTTATCAGGGCGAAAAAATGGAATAGATGAATATAAATCTCAATAACGAACAAAGTGGCCATGAGAGGGCACTACTGAGCGCAGTAGATAGTTTTTTTAATGAAATTTATGAACGTCTATCCAAGGAGTAACCCTCTTAGCTGAAAGACAAGCACGAAACAACAACTTGGAGGAACAAATACCGAATATCCTGACACGCAAATAAATTAATTTCCACGAGAACTCACCTCACACAATGAAAAGTTGCAGGGAAATTAAGCACTCTGCCACTTTGGGAGGCGAAACTGCCCGACTTAGGAGATAGTTTGGAGAAGGATGCAATGAACTTTGTTTCAATCGGGCAGGAAGGAGGAAGGGCTCCTCGTTTTGCGGTGGGGAATTGCGGTTTGAGAGTTCGCCAAGAAAATCCTTTAAGTGGAAACGTGGCACTTGTGTGTGCTGGTGGTGGTGAGCGAAATTCTAATTGAATTTTGGGCATTAAATCGATATTATGGCGTTTAATTGTGTTGAGGTTTGTTGAACCGAACTAGAGTACGGAAAAAATAACCAATCTAGTACACACAGACGTGAGGCTAAGCGACATTTGACAGCTCATCATGAGACAGACCAACTTACGTCCCAGTGGGTCTAGACGAATACTGAAAACTGATGGTCAACCCTGGCTTTGCTTTGAAGGTAATAGTTGAGTCAACCAAATCCTGACCACAAAATTGTCCGAACTTGAACACTGATGCAAAGTTTGGTACAATCACAGAAGGTCTAGTGGAGTATGTGTTCACATCACGACCTCTGCTTCTTAAAATGACATCCTTGGAATGGTGGAGGTTCGAATATGATTAGTATTGACTGTCCGTTCCTTGGCATGTTCACACCTAGTCATGTAAGGTGAGGTAAGGTAGGAACACACTTAATCTAAAAAGGATTCTCACTGGGATACCAAAGAAGAACGAACGGGACAACCAGCAGCGAGTATTAGCTTTGGTAGGACTTCATAGCTAGGAAGCACATCGTCGCCATCATCAACTGTGTCTGAGGTTCATGGAAACCCATGTCCGTATAGAACTGAACCTTTAAAGACTTTGCACGAGTTTTCTAGTTTGGATTGGAAGTTGGAAAATGTTGGCGGTCTTTCTGCGGGTTTTAGACGAGGATGACAGTGTAGGTGAAGATGACAAGGTCCTCAAAGTAGATTTGGCACTTTCCGGTCTGGTTGGGTTCCGTAAAAAACTCTTTTCTTGTTTGGGAGTTGACTTTGTAAAAGTTGAAGTGTCGAGCAAAGTAGACTCTGCCGACTTTCGTGATAGAGAATGGGGATGGATGGTAGAGTTTTGGTTACGAGAAAGATTTTGTGATGTCAGTGTCGATAGAGGATAAATGGACAGACTTTAGCGCTTATTCCTGGTCTAGAGGCATGCTGTTCCGTGGCTTGGATTTAAAAGCTTATGTAGTTCCATGTGGATGTGAAATGGAGGCATGTCTTAGATGCAACTTTTCGACTGAAGGACGATGACTATGTTTAGAATGAGATCACGAGTCAATAATCCAGTGCTTGGGACTGTACTATGTAACTAGACTCTCGTCATTATGGGACGAAGTTTTGAAAGTTTTTTATGGACTTTAGGGCAGTCCTAATCGTGTCTTGAGACCATGATAAGCAAGCACATACGATGAATTTCTAAAGACAGGAGAGTGGCGACTAACTGTTTTGAGTGGATGCTGAAACCTAACCAAAGTTCGCATGACTTGCAAAAAGTCAAACTCAGTGGTCAGTAGACGGTTCATTCCAGTTAAGCCTTATATCGTCGAGCAGTAAATGATTCAAAACCTTTGCCAAATGCTCCATTCATTGGTAAAGGTTTCTAAGTCTTTTACTGAATGTCTACTTGTTTCCTCAAACTGAAGAACTTTCATTTAGTACTTTCTCTGATTTTGCGTTCTTGCATGGTGGCAGGTCATCCAACTCGGTACAGAACGTGGGGGGAATATTGAGAGATAATTGCCCTTGAACCTATAACTTCTGAGACTCAAGCCACAGTGATATTTCACCGACTCCTGTGCCATGATTGAGTCTCGCTTTAGCAGTTCCTTTCATAGCTTGGTCTGGCCCGCATTCTCGTCTCTGCACCTTGTAGTCTCATGAAAGGAATCCCTTCTGTCCTCTTTTAGGTCCTAGGCCTCTACAATGCCTACGCGCTATCGTCTCCGATTTCTGAAAATGTGTCTCAGCTCTTTTCCAGTCGTGCTGTGCCATGCTTCCTTCTCAACTGTTCTGCGCTACGTACTCCTAGGACCGCCGCGTATCCTGCCAACCTGAGTAAACGGGTTCCATTGCATCTCGTGGTTTGGTTAGCTATGGACCTGTCAACCTTTCGGAGAGTCGTTGTACGGCTGTGCTTATAGGTTCATAGCCCGTTCTCTGATAAAGTTGTCCGTTAGAGATACGGTTTGCCCAGGAAATCCTTAAGATATAGGGTAGTCACCTATTGACGAACGTTTGCAGCTTCCCCGTGATAGTGGTGGTCACCCTCCAGGTATCACATCCATATAGCAGCACGGATTCAACTTTGGAAAGGAACAGTCGTAGGTTGGTGTAGCTAATTGCATTTGCTTAGCCTATTCGGCGGGCTGTATCCAGTTCGGTTCTCATGTTCCTGTCTACTAGTCACGTAGCATCTTACTATGACAGCTGCACTCAAAACACCCACAAAGGATCGAAAAGAATTTCCACACCATTTTCGATTGAAAGGTGATGCCAAGCAGACCTTCTCCCAGAAGTCAGGACAAGCATCTCATACCCAACTCACTTTGAAAACCAGAAACATATTACAATTCTTTTCTTTTTTTTAAGTGATGGATACCTCTGACCCCTTTTTGTTTGTTAATGCCTCAGGCACGTATAGACCAAAAAAAAAAAAAAGAAACCCGGCCTCCCATCCATCACGGGCAGTCCCGAAAAATGTATTTGTTTAGCATAAAGCCCTTAAACCTCTTATCGGCTCTTATCGACCACTCGAACAACAACATACTTCGGAATGATTTATTCAACTGTCTACCGAAGAACCTTCCAACTTGATTCGTCCCTATCAGCCTGAAGGCTCGATATGCAAAGTCCTCCCCCTGCAGGACGACAGTAAACAAATAAAAATATCATCCGAAGTAGTGTGTACCCTTATCCTGGAATGTCAGGCGGTCATTGTCCAATGTAATATGTTTGTTTGCAGAATAATGTAAAGTATCTATCGGCTGTGCGGCCCATTAAAAAGTGTCCTGTCCTTAGGGTGGATGTCACTCGACATGACATCGAGCTGAATATGTTGACCAGCACACGCACACCCGCTCACAGGGAAGAGGTATCATCGAATAGCCAGTCGGGAGGGATATTATAGGATAATTGTTACTAATCACACATGCAGCACAACATCTACAGCATGGAGCGCATCCAACAACAGAACACTCCATCCGGATGCATTTCCACTTTTTTTTGGGTCAAGAGTGCGAATGGGTTGATAATGGTTGCCGTACTTTTGGCCAGCACTAGAGCTTCATTGAACCATGATAGGATTTTGTTTTGGGATAGCATTTTGCCATTAACATGGTGGTCTTGTTCGAAAAGTGGGCGAGCTAGGACCTGAGTGGGGTCGTATTCATCTGAGGTTGGACAAGAATGTCCGTATACACACACAAGCTGAGTATTGATTAGAATCATAACCCAAGGGTTTGGTCGATGAAGGAGTGAGAGGGTAATGTAATCCATCGGGATTGGTACGGATTGGAGATGTGCAAGTTGTTACTTTTAGTTTGTCAGGACTGCTTTGCGAATCCTTCTCTTTGAGGGGAGAGAGAGAGACTCGAACATGGACTTAATTAATCCGATAGGTATCAAAGGAATTTCGTCTTCTTAGGAGCAGTGCTCGTATGGCATGCAAAGTCGTTGAATTCGTTTGTGAGTTTCTGGTTCTTTGTGGGATTTCGTGTTTTTCTTTTAATAAAAGAGCGTTGCTGCTTCACTTGCTGACTTTGGGTAAAAGGAAATCCATTTTCAGATTTCTAGAGGGCAGATGATTAGGTTTCACTGAAAGTCTGAGTGCAGCATGGCGTTGCTTTGTAGATTTTGCCAATAATTGGAAAATATTGCCATGGACTGCACTTAGTTATCAAATTTTGAGAATAGTGGATGTCCATACATCTATTTTCGGGATGAAGGCAAGAGTCAACTGAGAAAATCTTTGATTTCACTTCCGAGATGACACTGAAGACCGTAAGATTAATTGATTGCAAATATTGGAGAGTTTTATCTGAAAAAGTGGCCAGATCGTGTCTGAATTCGTCTCGGCAAGGGAATCATTGAATCCAAGTCTAAGATTACACTAACGATCGTAAGATCACCTTATTTCAGATACAGGATCTACGATTTTGGTATATGGAGCTCCAGGATCGGGTCCGATCTCAATCTATAACCGCTGCTGCAAGGTCATTTACAGCGTCGGACATATAGATCGCACCTTTAAGAGCTCTTTAAACCCAGGTTATGGAATATGAGTCTACAGAATAACTAGTGGGGAAGGTCGTACGATCAACTGCTCACAGCTAGAGGAAGGCTCGATGTAGCAAACTGGCTGTAAAATTGTTGAATCTTTTCTTACGATGACGTTGGAGATCGCAGCAACTGATCAGAAGGCATGATCAGTAAAGATGAGATCATTGTTTTCAATAACAGCTCGATCACATAGTAGATATGGATGGAGGATCTCTGCATCTACATTGTGGATTCAATCTGAAGATAATCTAGAAAAGTGAGATGATCGACATGATACTGAAGATCAAAACATTTATCGATCGTACAAACTATTAGGCTTGATGTGGAGAACGGGGAAGCCAACACAGACCACATCGACGGGAGAATGTCTGAATTCACTCTTGGAATGACCTTGATTTTCGTCAGTCGCCGATCGATCATTCCAAACAACAGACGCCATGATCAGTTGAGCTAAGATCAGTGATCTTCAACTTTAACTCGGTCAGATACCTAGTCTAAATGGATAGATGATCCTTAAATCTGATTTAAATCTTGTGGGCGACTGACGATGATCTAGAGAACTGAGATCATCGAAGATCAAAGCATTAATCGATCGTAGAAACCAGTAAGCTTGATATGGAGAACTAAGACGATCGTAGGTGTCTTTGAATCAGCAGTGTTGATACGAGATAATCTTTGAATTCACTCTTGCCATGACGTTGAAGGTCATAAGTATGATTTTAGATCGCTGATCGCAAAGAATAGACGACTTGATCAGTTGAACTGAGAGGATCGTTCTCCGACCATACCATTGTGAGTTGACACTGACGATTCTAAGCCCTGTAAGACTGAGAACATCGAAGATCTTTCCTTGATCATCGATCGCATAGATCACGAGACGATCGGAAGAGTGATCGCAGATACCAGAAGGTTAAGTAGGAGCTTCGTGCTTTGACTTCGAATCGGCCACATAGACCATAGGGACTGGTAATTATTCGTGGGATGAAACCACGTTCTGAATTGACCTGTATGATCGTATGATAGTGAGGTTATGAATAATTTGATCGGGTGTTTCACAGGCTACTAGGATGAGATCAGCTTTCGAGTTATCTAAGATGATGTCCCTGCGTTTGAAATGTTTGACGCGATCATGCACTCAGGCTTTTTGAAACCTGGTTTACTAGAAAAATCTGAAAAATCGAAAAGTAAGAACTCTAGTGAACCAATTGGTAAGAGTAACTATATATGTCAGCCTGGTACTATGTATTTGATGCTTCCCAAGAGCACTCGGCTAATATTAAGAATAAGTCACTCCTTGTGCTAAGCTTAGTAGTTTCATTGAGTAGGCCTTAAAGCAACGTTTTGGGGTTTCGTAAGTTAGGTTACTATTTTCTAAGAGAAAACCAAGGAGATTCTTCTTTATATGCCAAACATCGGTTAAGACTGGTCTATCCTTTACTGAGTCTCTTCCTTTCACTGTAGACTACTACTCTTTGTCCGCAAAAGCTAGTCAACTTTAGTCAACTTATAGTCAATTTTTAAAAAAACAAGCATCAATGGAACAAGGTAAGTAGAACCCTGAGGTAGGTATAGTTTAATTCCTTAATTTTTCTTAGTAATTCGTTAAAGAAAAGGCGAGTTAGTTGAACGAAAACAGCCCAAATTGTTGGCCTTTTTTGAGAAACCTATCCATGATGTATGGGGGATCTGAAACTTCATTAGATGCGATTAAGTAGAAACCTGTTAACTAGCATAGAACTCACACTATTTCTAGTATTAGACCACAAAAACTAGACACTGTAGCAAATGACCTGCCCACTCTCCCTTCATAGAGTAGGTAACTATCTATCAGCCTGCATGACTCAGTTTGTCAACAAATTTGCTGCTGATAAGAACGACGTCGCCAAGAAAGTATCTTCCTCTCTCAAGGACACCCCGCCAAGGTTTATGTACGCTTTGCAAACTTCCAGCTTATACCATCAAACATGCTAAGACTTATTGGTAAACTGAAACTTTCCAAGGTCACTGCGAGCGTAAACTCCCACGCTATGTGCACCGAAATGCAGGCAGCAGCTCTGTCTTAGTCTGCAGACATTCCGAAAGAACAACTTTCCGCACAAAGTTTCGAACATATCTTTCAGTTTGTTTTTCTGATAAAAAAAAAAACAAGCAAATCAACCTCCCCCAATCGATTGGGGACAACCGCACACATCCAACGAATCGTGAATCAGAGCAGTCCAAGCGGAACGAAAGTATCGCTGATAACTGATAAAATTCCATTGAACTTTGTTGCTGGACGGGAACACTGTCTGCTTGCTCCCAAAATGCTTCGGATTGCCAAACTAAAAATAACAGCAAAACAATTCACCACCACACGAGTACATGGGATGTCATAGATACCCACCCCTCCACTTGGCTCGGTCTAATCGAAGGGTAAAGTTCTGCTACCCTACCCTGGCTCTGGAGTGATAAGAACGCGCGCCAACCTACTGATAGCGATAACGTTTTCAGTGTTTTCATCGCGAGAACCAATCTACGGCATTCGACTCGGCTTCAGTTGGAAATCGGTCAGACGGGTGGCCAGCAAGCGTACAGTGTCGGTGGGATAGTGAATCCTTAAAAAAGTTTTTTTTTTTTTTTTCGTTGTATTTGGTGTATTCTTCCACTGAGTGGGCGAAGGATATTTTGGTATCTGTGATCGAAGGACATCTTTTATTTTTTGTTAATTTTTCTCTCTCTCGCGTGTGATATACAAGTGATTCGAAAGATGATGCTGCTACGCAAGGGATTTACCAGCTCAGTGTTTGTGACAAACAGCATCGCTCCCAGGCTGAATCTGTGGAGGTGTCTCAGCAGTCAGAACGGCAACAAGTCGAACGTAAGTGCCATCAAGTGTTCGAAAGTGTAAAAAACAAATCCTTATCTGTGTTTTTTTCCGCCGACCTCTAGATTAAAAGTTGTGCTTAGAGTTTCGTAAGACTGAAAATTGTGTTTACTTGAGTTTTCCGAAGGTAGAGACTGGTTAGTGTGTTAACGTTTGGAGATACGCAGCCTGGTAGTATAGTGAGAGATTCGAGTTCAGCTTTAAGGCAGGCTTAGCTCAGAATGTACTTAAATTGTGGAAATGACACAAATCATCTCAATTGTTCAGTACTCTAAGCAGTAAGCCTGGTTCCCACAAAGCTAGCCCTTATTCTGAGATTTTTTGAGTTCATTGGAAGCCTTGAGATGTCTGTCATGAATTTTCTTTAAAGGACACACATGTCTCCCTGAAACTGCATGCAATATCGATCTTAAGGCTTTTTTGCTTGGATTCACTGAATTCGTGAAGATTCTCCGACTGAGGGGTTACAGATTTCCATATTCGAAACGGGGAACTCTATTGTACTTGAGGCCTCAGCTTTGCTTAAAGAATTTCTGTTATCACGAAGTTAAGCCAGACAAGCATGGACTTACACAAATTTTTTGTCAAATTCATGAGCTGGACTTAGGAAATTTGGGGAACAACACCCCCAGACACGTTGTAAGGGATTATGGTCTCAAGACTTCTAGGTTAAAAATTAAGGATCAGTGAGAATTATATAAAAGAATGTCAACCAACTTCAGAGTGATTGACTTCCATAGTTGTGAGGAAGATTTAATTAACCATTAGCTTCCAGATTTTTAAGTAGTTCGAGGGCTTACACCAAATCAATGAGTTAGGCTTCATACATTTAGCGAAGGAGCTAGATTAGTCTTTAATTCTCAATAAATTTTGTAAAGGAGGCTATCCTTCGATCAGTATGGATGAATGAAGCCTCCATCCATCAAGTTGCTAAAAAGAGGTAAGTTTTCAAGGTTTCCGCTGTAATTTCTCTAGCAGTCCCATTAAATGTGTAAAAGGTTTCCGAATAGACTTTCAATGGCTGTCCTTGACTATGACTTGTCTAGCTTACCAATTTCACTGGTTACAGTTTCTGCATGTTCTTCCTTATTTGGTCAGGTTTCCTAGGACACACGTTAGTGGTTACATGTTTAGGTTGGTAGAGTCTCGAGAGTGACTGGATTTACGTACAGCCTTGTGAATCCACTATGGTTCAGATATTGTTGCAAAGTCGAACCCGTCTCAATGGCCTTGTTTTATTCAGGACTCTGACAGGGTCTCCTTCTTGGTTTTATAATGGCTTAATCACCTTCATCGGCCCAACTTTTAGTCCTTCATCAGATTTTTCCAAGGATAGCCGTCAGCACTCATTGTGCTAGCTGGGCTGCCATTAAAATGTAAAAATGAATCTCCATGGGATCTTCCTCAGATATCCTTTGTGATATATGTAGTTCTAAGGCTTCCTTAGTTTGGTGACCTCTTCTCGTATTCGTAGACATGTTTGTGATCTTAACTAGTTCCGGCAATATCTTGTTGTGGTATATTTGATGGATTTGATGATTGTTTGGCTGCCTGAGACTATATCCATCTTCTTGTATAATTTATCTATATCATCTCCGTCAGTATTTTGACAAATTTTCAGTGCCCGTGCTATCAAAGGTGTAACCGAGAACTTTCACCCTTAAAGCCGAAGAGCTTACAATTTTCCTCGCTTTCAGCTGGACTTGTGGGAGGTTTGGAAGCTACAAATGGTCCTGAGTACTGCGCTCTTCATAGGATTCTGTGTAGCTTCTGTCCCTTACTGTCTTGATGGATAACCCATGGCTTTTACGACATATTTTTAAATCCAGTGGATCCACTTTAGATTCAATGTCCATGACTTCCTATTGAACCCTCTGCATATCCAATTCCTGGACACATGTTACTCTCATGGAGTAGGTTTATGATTCCTATTCCTCTGACTCCGAGACTCCAGTTAATGGCTAGGATTAAAAGTCGATGTGTAAGTACTCAACCTTGTAGTATTCCTTGCAGTGGTTTGGTTTGGTATAGTTAGCACTTGGTCTACTTTGAAGTCCCTCTACACATACATTATGTAAGGTCTCCCTGACTTACATGACTCGAATGACTCAATTCTACCAATTCTACCATTTAATCGTTATGCAATCGATTATGAACCCAGACTACGGTCTGGAGGGCATTTATATCTCCAAATAAAGTGGTTTTATCTGACCAGATACCGCTGTATCGATAGCAATTGCCTAGTCTGGGGAATGTCAGCGGCAGTGTTTGTCGATATTAAAATTTTATAAATAGCCGAGTAGACTTTATTACACCAACCTCAGGCCTAAATAAATCCAAATGCAATTACCGCTGATAGTACTAGGAGTAATTTTTATCAGGTGATACATAATGTAGATAGTTATGAGAAGTACATGTTCTTTTTTTGAAGTAAGTTAAGTACGCGTAGATAAGCTTATCAGAGATGTTGTTGTTTCCATTGAAATACCTACAATCTGTACTGGCAACATGCGATTTTAAAGCCACAGCAGCAGGTGGTTCTCGAATACGACTGCCAAGGATGTGTCCCATTGGTTTCGAGAAACAAAGATACACTGTTGCTCGTGGCCCACATTCTCGTAAAACAAATTTGTATTCGATTCGTTTATCACGGAATAATCATATCAATTCGTAACACCATTGAACACACATAATTACTAATTGCTTGATTATTGTTCACACAGATACATTCGTTGTGTATTGATTTACTATATCGCAAGTGTGTCGGTAATCTTGTTTTCGTTTGCGGTCTTATCATGCGTCGGCATAGTGCCTTGAGTGTGACTGTTGTGCTGTTTGTTTATAGCGCTGCGATTATTTTTACTTGCACCTATACCTATAGGGCAAGTATTGCAATCGTGAAAAAAATCGAACTCGAGATTTTAATCAAACTTGACATTACTATGATGGAGAAGTCCAAAAAAGTAGGTCCGGCAATTCCGTCTGTCTGTCTGTCTGTCTGTCTGTCTGTCTGTCTGTCTGTCTGTCAGTCTGTCTGTCTGTCTGTCTGTCTGTATATTCGACTACAGCCTAAACGGCTGAACGGATTTACATCAAACTTCATATATAGGGTCTGTGGGATATTCCCTAGAGGCGAAATTTGAATTTTCATTCTAACCTCAAAATTAAGGGTAGTTTACTTAGGGCCGATTTCAGTTAAAATGGATTTTCTCGAAAACGGCTCTAACGATTTCGATAAAATTTGATGTGTGGGTTAGTTTGGGCATATGCTATGAGGTGGCATACCACGTTTTTCACGAAAAATTCGAATAACGGTAATATTGAAAATCAGCTGTTTCTCGGGTATTTGTGCGGCGATTGGCCTAAAAATTATTATTTGTAGGTTATAAGACAAGTGCAAAATAATGGCATACCAAATTTTGGTATGCCACGCCCACTTTTATAAAACTTATTTTTTTTCAAAATTTTTACTAGAAATTGAGAAAAAATTATTTAAGCAAAGTAATAGGCCTTAAAATTCTCTATAATTCACTCAAACACCCTATCTGGCCACGCCCACTTTTTATGGGCATTTTTATAAAAACAAAACTCCTACAATGTTATGACTATTATTCCATTGAAACGCGGAATGCCACGCCTACTTTACTGGGAAGAGCAAGACTTGGACTTTAATCCTGATAAAATTATACACTTATAGCATTACGGTGCAAGTACGTACGACCCAGTCGTGCACTTTATTTATTTTATCTTCAACAAGAAAAGATATTGCTTCGAGGTTGTTCTCCTTCGGTTGACGGATTGTTTGGGACGGTTTACACCGGTTTCAGTTTGTTTTTGGAAATACACACTCGCAGCCCTCTGTTGTTAGGCGGTGTCTGAGGTTGGAGGTCATGGGGATTTGGCCAATTGTTTGGTCAAAGTTTGCTAAGCCCAGACAAACATGATGACTACATCAAGTGATGTGATTTCGTGATGCTCAAAGTACGCGACGGGTCTTGACGTTGGTGGCTGTCGGATGAGGAAGCACATGACGTACTTCGCTGAATTGATAACGAAATTAAAATTTTTTTATAGATGTTCGTGGAATTTATTTCGAATTCTTATCACAATGGAGCTTTGTTTTGCTACTCTCTGGGTGGTGATAGGAAAAAGTGCAGCGACGTGGAGTTCAGCGATGTTCAGCAGAAAATGCCTTTCTTTATCAACTCCTCCTGCAGTCAATGATTGCATAATGGAAGTCACACTCTGTGGATCCATACTGAGTGAATGTAAGCCCACACTGCCAAGAGCCTGATTCAAAGATAGACATAACAATGCTCCTTTCATTGACATGGAAAAATAAATAAATACTCGGCGTGACAGGTCGATGGGACCCAGGGCCTAGCTTCTCACAACCATTCGTGTTGTGCGTTATATTCTGTACACGAATGGAAGGGACCTACTGTTTAATGCCGTGTCCGAAAGGCAATTTGTTATTTGAGGAGCTTTCTGAGGACAGTTTTACTCTCGGATGTTTGTCAGACGCTCGTAAGAGGTGGGGCCATGAAAGTTTTAGGTGTTCCGACTGGGACTCGAACCTCGAACCCCTTGCTCCGTAGTCCAACGCACTTACCATTGAGCCACGGCGTCCACTAGCGCCATGGAAAGCTTGATGAAAATGGGAAGATAAAATCTACTTGCGTGGTGGAGAAAGGGTTTTCGTCAGCACCTCAGATTAAGCCCAATTTTGAGGACCTACAAGAATAGCTAGATAACTTCATTGCCTTGAGTTTGTGTCTATCCCTTTTTCGAGATCTAGTTCTTCAAAATCATTTCTTTTTTATTAGTAATGGCTCTGCCTTGCATGTACCATGATGCGCCCATCTTCTCTTTAGCCTTTCGGCGATATTGTCTATTGAAAGTCATATTCTCATCAGGTACAAACAGTCTAGGTAGACGAGCTACTATCAGAGTTAACTAATTGTTGGTTCATACACTAAGTTAAGAGGCACACTATTGCTTGAAATGGCTTGCTTGGTGGTTGGATTCGACTAAGATAAGAACCGGATGCACTAACCAAGCGAAGGCACACACCACATTTAGCCACCATTTTGGAACAGAGCCAATTAAGCCCAAAACTGCTCTTACCACAATCGATGGATTGAAAATAGAGCAAATGTTGCCGATCAGCTCGATCAAGTCTGTTTAGAAAAGTGGCAGTTCCGTGGAAGCCACTGATAGTTCTCACGGATCACTGTATGGATGGATGCAAGTTTAGAGAATTGTACTCTTTTGATGAGACTTGGAAGACGATCAGTATTCAAAAGATCGTTTTGAAGACGATCACTTCTATAGAAAGTATGTCTTTAATTCAAAAATGAAGATTGGTTGACATATGTTGGCGCAGAGTTAGAATGTGTCCAAGGTGTGCCAAACCAGAGAGCTGATCGATCTTCCAAGAACAAGTAGAGGAGTATAGGCGATCAATTCAAGGAACAGCTGAGCTTATAATTAACATAAACCATTCAATCAATCTAAGCAGAGGAGTCAACCCAAGTCCATATGGATTCCTTTTCCACTCATGGAGCGCAGAAATAACCAACATCAGCTGCGTAAAGGCACCGATTTCAATCACTTGCTAAGTAAAACAGTGAAATTAGAAAGGTTTCACCCAAATTGGGCGGGATTTGTGACATTTTTCAGACTATGATGTCCGGAATCATAATTTAGTTAAACGCAACTATACTCGTACTTGGCAAATGCAAATTACTCAGCAGCTCGACCCAAAAATTGAATACTTTTTGACAAATGTAACTCCTCCAGGGCTATTCGAGGTCCTTTCTCTTTGTTTGCAACACCCACAATGCAGCCCACTTTCATGACAAAATCCAGTTGTTCAAGTCGCCTTTAGATTTCTTATCCAATCCTCTCTACCTTACTGTAGTCATATGCTACATCATGGTTTACAATGCAGATGGGACATGCCACGCCCATTAACGAACTGCTTTAGATCACTTCCACCGATTCCTCTCATTGCTTACTGGGCCTTGAGTTGAACTCACAGTCCAATGTTACTAAGACGTTTCCACTCACTTTCATGGCTGGGTAGGAAAAATGGATTGAAATTCAGAGAGAGATCGGTTTTTATAGCCTCAGATGGTCTACAAGTCATTAAATCAGTTGGTTTCCTCAAAACTGATCGTCCAATAGAAAATGCTTGAACTGATTATCTCTATAGAGCCGACTTGCGGTCTGATCGCTAAGAAGTTGGATGGTTTCATTCCATTGATCTTATTTAAACTAGATCGTCTGTAACAATTCGACAATTGGAACTGATCTTCTAGAAACTATCCTTTGGCTAAAATATTCCCATTTCACTTGATCGTCCATAAGCTGGAATGGAATCCTCTAAGGAGTGGAATCATACTCTGGTACACATTGGCGATCATAGTTTGCTAGTTCTCCCTAAAACGATAGCAACGAATTTTTTGAAAACGATCGTAAAAATGTGAAGATCATGCTTATGATCACCTTAGAGAGAGCAATTTCACCTTTACCAATCAACCCTAGATCCTTCCACTGCTGATCATAATGAATAAAACCAGGAACTGATCTTTCTTCCACTCACTCAAGTAGAACTTGAACTAATCGTTCTCAGAATGTACATCTTGAAAACGATCATCTTTGAATGGATCTTCTTACTAAACCGTCTTACAGATAGTCTGGGCTTAGTTATTGGCTTTGCGGGACCACATTGTATAAAATGCGGTAAAAGGCATTCAACTTGGCTACCTAATCTCCTATTGAAGTCTCGATACTCACGGTTTTGCATGAGACGTTGCTAATTCTAAACAAAAAATTCTTACAAAATAAAATTTTTAGTTTCAGATGGATTTCCACAAGAAAAGGTTTAATAGAAAACTGCAGGCGCTAAAGCTGGCTGCATTGCAGGTTAGACAATAATTGGAATGCCTTCTAAAAAATTTATTCAGACCATTTCATTGCTTGGCTAAGGGAATGCAGCTTAGTGGGTCATGTGGACATGTAATTTAAACAAACAAATATTCCTGTTGAATGTCGTACAGTAGAAGCAGATACGGATGGTGAGTTCTCTAAAGGGAACGTAGGGTTGTTCGTGGAAGCATATAAGTCAGGAAGGCATGTTGCGTTCCTCTATATCGCTCCGTCTTCATACTCTAGGTGTCGGCAGCACCATTTCAGGTGGAGTCCTTCCTCAATCCTACAGTTCACGCCTTCTGTGTGTCACCATTCTTTTCCTTCTGGAATTTGACTCCTAAATTAGAGCAGTTTTAGGTCTCCTTTTTTTCGACCACTACTAGATGGAACTCCTTGGCCCTTAACTCTTCCCTCTTCACTCTCTTTTAGAGTGCTATATACGGGCATAGCATTCTTTAGCTCCACCAGCGATTGAGAAGAGCAGAGCAGATTCGTTACATAATATCCTTGAGATTACGAGTCTAAGCAGTTCAGTCATTGCTGGAATCTAGTGCGTTTTAGTTCGGAGAATGCCCCAAGGCCATGCGACCATTCACACTACAAGTGGCGCACTACACCCAGCTCTCCAATAAGGAAGCTCCACTATCAGTGTCAACATCAAAACAGGCCCTTATCTCACCCGCCGATGGCATATGCGTACTTTGCGACAAGCGCTTCCATGAATGAGCCAATCTACGTCTTAACCAATGAGTTACGCCGAAACGGAGCATTGATTGATTTAAATGTCAGACGGTTCAGGGATCATCAGTCAATCATCCCATACCGCGAAGCGAACTGTCAGCCCGCCTCTATCGAATCATTTTGCATATCGTCGCGAACCATTAATTACCCCTGCAGCTCCCGTGGAGCTGATAATACCCACTCCCGTGTCTATCACATGCGGAGCATGCATGACGCCGCGACAGTGTGTTGACGCAGCACAAAAAATTAACAAACAAATCGATAATAGCCTCACTTATCCTTGCTTTTGTTAACAATTTCTTTTTTTCCTTTCTCGGTACACAGCACAATAGCATCTCCCAGGAGAAAAGGGGATTAGTCCCGGATAAGAAGCAAGTGACATTCACCGAAAGGAGTCAATTAAAGTACGCCAAACGATTGGTCGTTAAACTGGGCAGCGCCGTCATCACCCGGGAGGATAATCATGGACTTGCCCTGGGACGATTGGCCTCCATTGTGGAGCAGGTACGTACTCGTATTGATGAGGTTTACAGGATTTATAGCGGTTTATACGACGTTGTCGTGAAGTCCTGCGAATTGGGACAAAAGTGCTTATGCAAGGATTATGTGCAAGGAATTTCTAATCAGCATCGAATCCCTTCACCTTGACGATCCGCAAAGTGTTCATCAAAATTTGACTGACACCCGAGCCATGTGTCGCCATAAATTCTCTCGTTTTACATGTCCTGCGACGGGGACTCGTGCAGGAAACGTTTCCCCGAATTGATATGAGGTGATAATTCATAAACTGTTTGAAGTTCATAATGGTGTCAGATGGTGTAGTGGTTGGGCGCAAATAAAGGACACGCTCGACTTCGTGTTGCCTTTTCCAGTGGCATGTGGCATGTGGCATGTGGCATGTTGACTCCTAATTTGTATCTTTCGCAATCCTTTCCAGTGGGAGACGAGGTAGTCTTGTTGATCCTTCAAATCTGTCATTGTCGTTTCAAGTGCAAAACCCTTACGAGTGATGCCTGCGATATGGTAGGCAGCAGGACACAAAAAATGGTTATTTATGGCACTATATGCTATCCTTGGGTTTATCTGGGATTTTTCCCATCCATCCATAGTGCAGAGAGTGAAGCTCTGAAAGGGATTCATTTTTTTTGTTGTGTTCTTGTCAGAGATGACTTTGGAGATTTGTTTTCGAAGGGATGTGTCCTTTAAAACTTTTCACATTAGTTTTGATAAAATCTTTTGAACACAAAACTGAATGCGGCGGCTGGTTGGAGAAAATTACTTTGCTGGCATTGGGATTGATTCTGATAGAGTGTCGAATGGGAAATGTTTATTCAGTGGGAATCGGTTGGGGATTGTATGTATTCCTGTTGCTTTCGAACGAGGGACAAGAGACACGGCAAGGATTAACGATGGCCTTCGATGGGACATCATTATTTGTTTGAAATTAACTCATTCTTCACACTTGATAGGTGCTTACTCTCTGAACAGAACACATGTCAATCCATGTACCGGGTGAAGGATTAGGTTGACAAAATGCTGATGAGGCTGGTAGTGGGAGAGGATAACCTCGTTTAGGTACACAAAATGCTGTCCAGAATATTGTTCAGTCACAACAACTTCGAGTTTCGTTTGTCATAGAGACTCGGGTCGAAAAGTTCGAAGGAGACTTGGAATCGAAGAGATTCTGTTCATGAGAAGTGAAGCAAATGACACCCTTGAGATCGACAGTAAATCTGTAAACTTCTTCTCATTGGATTTGTCTAGTAAAAACCTATGCAACTACAAAAAGTTCTTCATACTGTGGGAGAGATGAAAGGCCTAAATATCCTTTGAGCCATTGACAAGGAACTAGAAAATCTGCATTCCTTCGAGGTCGTGGTGATAATAGACTCATCAGTATGGATTGATCAGGAATACCTCAGAAGACGCTCGAAGCTGATCGAGATTCATGGACAAAGTACTCTCCGACAATATAGAACCTTGGTCGTCGCTTCGATTCTCAAAATCCTTCGTTTACCAGGGAGAGCCTCGGTATTTGTTTAAATGGGCACATAAGCCCCATCTGAAGGCTTCCCTGTTCTGCTTGAACCTTTCTCGATCTGTTCCATCAGTGCATTGAGGAGATTCCTCTGGCGGTAGAGCATATCAATGTCGGAGTATACTGAGACTTAAGCCTTTTTTTTAAATTCTTTCTTAGTAGCAGCGAACTTTAAGTCATCTAGCAACTCTACATTGCTTTCTTTCATGAGGCATCTGCTTCCATCTGCTTCTTGAGAAAGATGAGTCCTATGCTGTTGGTATGCCCAGACGATGATATCGACCTAAGTACTTGATTCACGTATCCCTTCAAGACTTGGTTGGGAGGAGGACGAAACACGGAATCCATATCCTTCTACACGGATGGATCTAAAACAGAATCAGGATAAGGAGTATAGAGCTGTCTTCTCAAAGGATCTCGTTTAAATTTCCCAATCACTGTAGCGTCTTCCAGCTGGAGATCATGGTGATGAAGTTGGCCTTTTCGTGGAAATGCATTCCTGAAAAGGTGGCAACAGCAATCTGACACTTAATACTATGCAAGGTGCACCTAAAATCGAATCTTCCTGTTACCTCCTTGCTGTCTTAAACTGGTCAAGGTTTGTCTCAAGAAACCGAACGCTTGAAGCTGAGCTTGTAGACTTAGTCCACAAACCATAGTCACAAAGGTGCAGAAAAGAGCGAAGGTTCTCTGTTGGATATTCAGACAAATGGCAGCAAGGTATCCGATCACAATGCCACAAGCCTCTGAACTGGTTGGGTTGAATTGAGTGATTGTTCCCACTCAGCAGGGTCGCACTTATACCAAAGGGAGTAACCAGATTAGCAGCTCTGGAGACTTATATGGAAATTTTCCAAACTGGACAGTAGGCAGGGCAAACGTTTTGAGTAAGAGTCCATGGAGGTAATATGTGATTCGGCATTTTGGGCATTAAACCCGTTTGATCTTCTGACTAAGCCTAGGTCTAGTCCGGCTGGATCCTTAACATCTTCAAAGAATTATTTGCCTAGGATTTTCCTTATCAAATAAACAGGAATGTAGAATATGTGTGAGGGCTTCCTCCTCGTCCTCGTCTCTATAGGTTTCACAAAAATCGTTACATGGCGCACCAGGTCTGCTCACCAAGCAGTGTCCAGTTATTGCCTCAACTATCTTTCCTAGACTTGTCCTATTGACAGAAGTAAGCTTACTGGTTTTCCTACGGGCCAGTTCTGGTCAGATGTATTCAGAAGGGACACATGAGCTGATACTGTTCCACCTACTGTGCCCCATTTTTCTGGCTGCCCTTTCTTTCTACTTGGAATTCCAGCAGTTGCACCCTCTTTAGCCATCTCGTCGGCTTTGGAATTCCCTTGAATATCCCTGTGATGATTCCCGATAACGATGCGTATGAGTACCATTGACCTTGCCATGTATGAAGACATAAGCTATTGTGTTCCTCGGCTGCTTCCATTCAGTGGAAGAACGCTTCACTTGTGTGTCTTCCTGTTGCATTCAATTTCAGTCTTACAAGCGTTGTTCCCAGCTTCTTGCTATTAAAACTCCCAACGCACTTCTATGGCTTGAGAGCTATTTTCGAAACTCACACGAGAGTACGCATTCCAAATTCTATTTCATGGACTTTTTGTTTGAAAGAAGAAAAAAAATCCAGGTTCGTACCACGAACAGATTGCCCTTTATTCAATTATCCACTTCCTGCAAGGAATCCCCACATCTACCAGAGCTACAGAGAGCTTTCAAGTCCACAAAAGTGAATTTCACTCAAAGGAATGTATTTTAATTTACCAAAACAGATTCTCTGCAACATCCAGGAGGGGGGACCGCCCCCCATCGTTCGAAAACATTTGAAAAATCTCTCCCGGAAGATTGAAAAATAATTTCAAAACTTCATTCTTCGGAAATAGACCAGCACAAACGGTCCGAGCAACGTGCCCAACCAAAATATTTCATTTCAACTTGAACTGCTTATTGTCCTTCTTGCCGAAAAGTTTACGGAAAATTGACTTCTTTCGAAGGAGTTCAAGTCCCCACCCTATCCCCTGTGCTGCAGAAAGGATTCCCCAAAATTGGCTTACTCTTAACTTCCGAGGCCCGAGCACATGCTACCGAATACCTATCCTCAAAGGCATTACCCTTCAAATCGTGTGTAGACGTACGGACGTGTGTCCTAATGCATTCGCCATGTTATTTTCGTCTCTTTTGGGGGAGAAAAAGGATACAAATGTGAAAATATGGAATTTAAATTGATTTTGTCCTTCTCTCTGTTCAGGTTGCCGAATGCCATTTGGAAGGACGAGAAGTTATGATGGTAACAAGTGGCGCTGTGGCATTTGGAAGTCAAAAACTTGCCCAGGAACTGCTAATGTCTCTGTCGATGAGGGAGACTCTATCGCCAAAGGATCATACGCGTGCGGTAAGTTGTTTTTTAAAACTACGAACGGGACAGGACAAGCAGACGATGAAATAATAATAATATTTCCTTTTGTTATCCTTGGCTTGTCTTATGAATGTCTGTGCACACCACAGGAATCTGGAGTACTACTGGAACCGAGGGCAGCTGCCGCTGTTGGACAATCTGGATTGATGTCCTTGTATGATGCCATGTTTGCACAGTATGGAGTGAAGATAGCTCAGGTTTGTTGTTATTTTTTTTTTGTTTTGTTATGATTTATATTTGCTTGGAAATTAAATGTCTGGTGGAAGCATGTGGAATGGAAGAGATTTAGTTTCGACTGAATGGGGACACATTCAGAGAGATTTATCTAAGCGTTTCGAGGATATAAAGAAGTTCTGCTCATTGGGAGATGAATAGAAATGTAGGAAATGAAAGAAAGTTGGTTTTGAGAGATGTTTTCCTTTTGAATACATCCCTACGTCAAGTGATGGCTTTTGTTTGGAATTCGGTTTAAATGTTGAAAATTGGTGAAACTGCTACTTGAGTAGCAACACAGCATGATTAGATACGAGTCTAAAGGAGTCACCTCTCTCAAGACGTATTTATACGATTTTAAGGCGCTTCTACCTAGTTGGGCAAAGAATCGGTCAAGTGTTCTCCCTGGCGTGGCCAGAATTCATATAACCCATCAACTAAAAAAGAGATTCTATGTTTGGAGTCACTTATCGAGACATGAAAACGCACCAAAAGTCGATTCCACACAAAGTGTAATTCATCGCCTTTAAGCCCGCGTGTGACAGAACCCATGTCTTGAACCTCTAGAGGGTAATGGTTTAAGTGTTGATTCGAGCAAAATTGGTTCAACTTCGTCTTGTACGACGGAGAATAGGCCCAATTTTGAAGTAGCTTTTTGAAGGTTTTCTAGACGTGTCCTGATGTACCTTTAGTAAGAAGGTGCATCCGTCATATGGCTTAAGTGCATAGGATTCAGTGATTGAGTGACACAGCCAATTTAGACTATTGATGTCTACACGACTAGCTTCAAACTAAGTACCTAAAGGTTCCTCGCCTCCAGAGAAGATTTGACTGAGACTGATACCAAAAAAAGGTTTCTGTCTACACTTTGTTTTGCTGGCACTGAAGTCGGCTATCAGAGTACAAAGAAAAGATCTCAGCTGACGCTTGGGATGTTGTACTGCTTTTGCTGCCATTGAACCTAGAGCAAACGAACTGAGTCTGGTCAGATTCACAGAGACTCTTCTGCGACTGCTTAGCTACTTAGAAGAAGCCCAGGAAATCGAAGAGCTATTTCCAAGGTACTAATGCATTGCCGCCGTTTTCACGTTCACCAAAAGCAAATATTGTGTTGAAGTAGGGCACTACTTGATTGGAGCAGCTATGTCCTTAAACCTAGTCTGTAATCGTAAGGCTTGCGTAGCTATGGACCCAAAGAATAAACGACAATATCGAGACTCCAGAAACGTGTTGCTTGAAGGTGAAACTAAATGAGACTGACTTTTAGGCTTTACATGAATAGTTAACCTGACATGACTTGAGTTCAGAAGATAGTATTCTTAAGACCATTCTTAGCCACCCATGGGTATAAGCGCTAGAACCACAAGTAGAGATGAATATTTTTGTCTTGGAACATGTCCTAATTAGCAGTCTTTATCTGGCGATTTTATCAGTTTAATTCCATGTACAAGGGCCACTGTCCTGCCTAAATCCTTCAGCCTAACACCCTGCATTTTGCAAACGATAAAGGCACACAGATAGTCGTCACATTAAAGGACGAATGGAATTTTCTCTTTCGATCAAAGATTCAACCAACCCATGAACAATGTCCTCACGGATAAGTCCAAGAATCATGTGTTCCTCTGGAGAATGGTCGGTATCCCTAGCCGCAGTTAAAGGTTGACTTCAAAAGGCAGTCCTTCTTTATACGCTGCTGTCCTTAGTCACCAACAAATTTCAGGCCATTTGTTACATCCTCATCGTAGAGAGTCCTGTGAGTGGTGACCATCTTCAGTGGCATTCGTCTAGCTTTACTATATGCCTTGGACTGTGAATTCAAAAGAACAGCCACCTAGTCTGCAAGGCGAAAAGGAATCTCTTGATAAAATTTTGTAAGACTGATCTAGAACATTTCTTGATTGGTAATATTGGACAGCCTTTGATTTGTCAGGCTTACAGGTACAACATCATTAAGTCCGAAAGAGACAGAAATTGCTGTACAATACATTGTCCTCCAAAGGGCCAACAAATTGGTCAAAAAAGAGGATGAGAGCTTTCCCAAAGCAACACGCTTAGATGTGTAAAACCCCGGATCTGAGGCTAAAAGGATGATTGTAGAGGTTCATCTACATGACTGACTTAAAGTGGTCTAATCTAAGAACTTGTTACTTTCTGATGAGGCATACCATGAGACCAGGGTTATGAAATACGAATACTTGGAGATACCCCAGTGAATTTCACGTTTTAGGAGAAACGTCATATCTACTCTGTGAATGACAGGGCATAGCTCGATGTAGAAAGTATTTATTTTTGACAATTTAGACGAAGCAGGGTCTGTGAACCAAACCAATATGACATGCATGGAGGAGATGAAATGCATGATACACTCATTGTCTAGCTTCCTATGTTAGTTACTGCAGCTACTGGTGCAAACTTGATCCTATTCAAATGGTGACCTGTTTCGTTCTTCTTTCGTCATTATGGTCAGTTTTGAGAAAGAAGTTTGAACTGAATGAAGGTCTAATGGAAAACCTTTACTAGACTCAAAAACTTTTGATTTGATTCCTCTGAACCTAATTCTACAGTCTCGGTACCATTTAGATCTGACAAAGACTGAGCAAAGGGCATTAAGGGTCCTAAAATACTAAGCTGGACAACCTTTTGCCACAGATATCGGCGTGATTCACTACGAATTATGGCCAATGAACACGTTCTTAGTCTATTCGACGGATTAATCAGCAGAGAAGGTAAGACCTTGTGGTCGACATTAGTCAGCAAATTTTACATATTTCCACAACATTTCAATGTCCAGAAATTCCAGAGTAGTAGCTTCCATCACCAAGGGATCCACTTCAGGTCCATATCTCCCGAAACATGATTAAAAGTAAAACTGAAGAAAGACAACTTGACTTGCTTATCGATCCATCTGCAGAGTTCACACGAAGTCAGTCAGTGCGTCTGAACTAATAAATATATTCTCCTGGAAGACATCCACCAATACAACCTAATCCATTCCAATGATTATAAACGTCCTGCGAATCTATAGCAATTTTCCTCGAAAGCCGAAAGGCAAACAAACCTCATAAAAAGATAAATCCCTGAATGCAGACTCCGGAATGCATGCACAACGACCAAAGTATCACTCTCATTCCACACAGCCATTCCAGAGCAAATCGCGAAAGTGCATCTCGTGGCAATTTCATTCCATCTCTCCCGTTCGTTCTTATTCATTCCTTGCAGGTCCTTGTAACGAAGCCAGATTTCTACAACGACGAAACCAGAAATAATCTCTTCTGCACGCTGTCGGAATTGATTAGTCTGAACATCGTTCCAATTATTAATACAAACGATGCCGTATCGCCGCCAATGTTTATCAAGGATGACGACCTTCCAGCAGGATCCAAGAAAGTGAGTACCAGCGCGTCTCGTCCCCGATGCACACAAGTCATTCCCTTGTTCTCCTCCTCATAGGGCATCGCTATTAAGGACAATGACAGCTTGGCAGCTATGCTGGCCGCAGAGGTACAGGCTGATTTACTAATTCTGATGTCAGACGTTGATGGTATCTACAATAAGCCACCGTGGGAGGATGGGGCCAAGCTGATGCACACCTATACATCCAACGACAGGCGAATCATTGAGTTTGGTAAAAAGTCGAAGGTACTTCCCTCAGTGCTGTTGTTGTGTTCGTGTACACAGAAGACATTTGCTTGTTTCAGGTCGGAACCGGTGGCATGGACTCTAAGGTGAAAGCCGCAACCTGGGCACTGGATCGTGGTGTGAGTGTCGTCATTTGCAATGGCATGCAAGAGAAGGCTATTAAGACGATAATTGGCGGCAGGAAGGTCGGTACATTCTTCACCGAGTCCACCGAAGGATTCTCAACGCCCGTCGATGTTTTAGCGGAAAATGGTAAGTAGGATGCTTGTTTGTTATTAGTTTTAATTAAAACGGCTATCCTGGATGAGGGATAATGCAAATTGGCATCAGGAATGTGAGACAGGCAGTAATGAGACGTATTTGTGTTGCAGCTCGCACTGGGAGTCGACAAATGCAGGCACTGTCGCCCGAGGAGAGGGCAAGTGCTGTCACCGCTCTGGCTGATCTTTTGGTACAGAAACAGGATTTCATTTTGAGTGCCAATGCACAGGACTTGGCCGAGGCTCAGAAGAGTGGACTGGCCAAGCCTTTGCTGTCGCGATTGTCCTTGAATTCGGGAAAGTTGAAGAACTTGGCCGTGGGACTCAAGCAGATCGCCGATTCTAGTCATAAGGTAAGTTTTTGTTCTCCCTTTTGGACTTTTTTTAAGAAAATTGTTACTGGTTTGGTTATGTGTAGTCTAGGGACCATTACTAAACTCTTCTTTTCCAGTAGAGCTCGAAACCACTTTCAATGCAAACACTATTCAATTGCATACTCAAGGGACACTTGTTTAGACGTAAAGGCTGCTCCTATCAGGTGGGCGTTTCATTCAATATTTAAAGCCAAGAAATCCCGAATCCCACCACTGATTCCTTTGAAAAAAATTCGAGTTGTTTCTATTTATTTCGGTCTCCATAGAACGTGATAGTGTAGGAGTGACTTAACTCATCTGGTGTAGCGCTTTGGGGAGTCTATTTATGGGTACGTCAGCGACGTTCATTGGGCTAAAAGTAGCTCTGTTCATGATCACATTGATTGGTGTATATGTCATGCTTTGAGAGTTTCTGTCATAGTCTAGATAAAACCCAGCCTGAACTTCGTAAAAACACATCACCAACGGATTTAAGCACAGATCTGAGTACCCATATCTCCTCCCAAGGTAAAGGCAGGCATATAAACCTTGACTTTATCTTCTGACAGTTAAAAGCTACCCAGTAGGCCCTGAATTCAGCTAGCTACGATAAAATGATTTTTCTACCCAGAAAGACAATTTAAGACCTGTCAGGGAGCTAGATCCCAGCTAACTCACCAGCCAAAGTATGTACTTAAGCCGACGTCTTTTTGACCCACAAACTGCTAAAAAGTCCTGTCAGTCTGACTCGTACGACAAGCTTGGTGTAGCTAGTCTTTCTATGGAGTAAGCTACAGGTCCACTTTGTAGCAAAAACTGACCAACTGTCCCCGAATCATCACAAAAGTCGAAGTTTCACCTCAAACCACAAAACCATTGTTGACGGGATTCTAAAGGGTTATGAGATCTTTCTACGTCTTGTTTTGTGCATCTTCTCACAAACCTAAGACTATGCCATGATACACACTAAAGGTTCCTTCAGGTAGTCGGCTCACTTTAAAAAAAAAACTTCCAGACACGCCTCTGATAGATACTGTTCAAGAGAATTCACTTAAACCCTGCACCAAAGCCTTAAATTCGAAAATAGTCCTCCTAGTCCTCCTAGCCTTCTATCCGAAAGCAAACTTTAAAAATAAGTGTCATCTCCTCCCTCATTCAATCGATAATGGACTGAGATGTCGTCTCATCTTTTTGGTGTTGAAAGCGAGTTGAAAAGGAGTTACAAACTTCTCGAACTACCTCCCCGCCTTCCTAGGATTTTAAGCAATAAACCCGTAACGAGTGCAAAATCAATGAATTAATTATTCGGTATCCCCCATCCCCCGTTTATTGGGCGAAGAAAGTTTCCAATTCACAAGGAGAGGGTCCTTGAGAGAGAGAGAGAGAAAAAAAAGGAAAACTTTCTCGATTGCACTTACGTGTTTTATTTCGCCACTTACACGCTGCTCAATATATTGTTCGGAGAATCAGGATGCAGACGTCTTTTGACAAAAAGAAAAGTATCTCAAAGTTTTATTAGGAATTCGGGGTTTTGAGATAATCATTAGCGTCAGCGACTCTGGTGTTTCGGGGTGAATAGTGATTTGTAGAAATTGATTTATGTCCTGCGTCAGCAAATTTGTATCCTAAGTACTTGCAGTAGATAGGTACGTTCGTATTGCAAAGATACTTGTATAGTTAGTAAGCATTGTTGGACGTAAAAGACTAGGCTAGAGAAGCCTTGAAAAGGAACAGGATGCATGGTAAGTATACCAGCAATGTTGTGACCGTAGTTCATCCTGTTCCTGTGGAAGGCTTCTCTAAACTGCAGCAACACTTGTTGTATTTTTTTCATGTTAAACATTTGAAAAAAGTACAGCAAAGGTTGGGAGATTCAGTAGTTCAGTCGAGAGATTCAAAACGTCAAGCAAGCAAAACATTATCAAACGAGAAGGCTCGTATTAGGTATAAAACTTAAGAAGCTCCTGGCTTCAAGTGGACTAAGGGTACAATTGAACGACTCAGAAACAAAGGAACTCAAAATATCAAAAGTTAGATAAAGAACGTTTTACAAACCTTTGCCGGTGGAAAGCCCTTCCATTATTCCTTGTGCCCTTTATGATCCTTGCTGCTCCCTGGTTGGTTGGTACTTACTGTGTTTTTCTTAATACTTTCGAGGACTCAAATTCAGAATAAAACACACAAACAGAATACAAATTTATTTCAATCAACAAACTTGGCTTGTCTCCAAAGGCCTATAAAACCTCTCCGACTTCTTGCAACATACTGTTCTGCTACGTTTGTCTACAGAGTTAGTCAAGATCCACGCTTAGACACGATTCATCTTTACAAATCGCACGTTCTTTCCAATTTCCATGAGTATCCAGACTACATCTTCAAGGCTGTATTCAGCACAGTGAAAGTCCCAATATACCGCACCCACTAGCAGAGCTCCATTGGAACTTGTTATGACTACTTAATCTCAGTAATCTCTGAAGACAGCTTTCTAGTTTTCTTAAGGCTTAGGAAGAACTTGTGAACAGAGGGACATAGCATTTTGAATTTCTATTATTCGAAGGAGGACAACTGTAGTATCTATCCCATTTCACTTCTGTGTACGATCTTCTGTCTATAAAGGCCTTTCCTCTCATGAAACTCAAGAAATCCTGACCACTTTTATCTGTCACTAGATAGTCCCTACTCTCTGCTTGAGGTATTTCTGCATCTCCTTCTCCTACTCACAAGTAATCCTCTGATGAACGAAGAATACTCCTAACAGCCCTAACCTGTGGGACTCCTCAAAATATTCTTAAGGATACGGGTTTGTAATCAAAATCTAAATAAGGACTACAAGGACGCAACATAAAGTCTTCTTTAAAATTAAACCAAGTCTTCCAACCTCGTAAGTTAATCCTAACCGCCGAAGGTTGACTTAAATAGTGACACTATGTCATTGGATGGAACTTAACTACGACGAGCATGTTGAAGGACTCAACCGTAGTAACCCCACAGAGCATACGTTCACTGACAGTTCGTGAAGAGCTAGGCTGAGTTTTGCTAGCTGGAATCTGTCGTCACATGAAGTTCCACTTCGATTTGACAATCGTAGATATAAGATGCCCCACAGTCCGTAGGGAAGTCCAGTGTTTGGATTGGTATCCTTAAAGCCTTCAAATCCTCGAAGCCTTACTTAAATAGTTGAAAACCCCGACCAGGAAACTCAACTATAGCCAAATCTTGGTATTAAGTCCACCAAAACCTCACCCAGGTAAGTCAAAAGCCAAACTCTACTAAACGATCGCCTCCCAGCTAAGATAGTGGTCGTAGTTTGATGTAATTTCCTACGGACCGTGAAAAGGAGGCTACTTTGTTCATCCACCTTGTTTGAAGCCCTCACTGTCCGTAGGGAGATTAGTTTAAGCCCCTCTCATCTCATCGGAAAAACTTCCTCTTTGTTTAGGTCATACAAGACCTTCCTTCAGTCCGAAGGATGTAAGCATCAACTCATCACTCAAAGAGCCTTCCACGATTTGTGTGCGAAATAGATTGTAGTGTCCTCGTTAAACGTGTATTCAAACTGATATCTCTAGTTACCACCATGGTGTTCATAGTCCTTTAGAGAACCGATTGGATTCTATGACCGGCGATACCACATATTCATCTTAGACTCAAGTCCAGCAGCAAAATCAATCACTCCCCAAACAAGGCCAGCAATTCCGCTAAGCCTAGGCTAGTCGTCCTGTTAAGCGTTGGAATTCGCATTGACTCCCAGTTGACACTCGACCAGCTGAACTCGACAATCATGGAAGAGCTGAAGCAAGATGTAAGAGCATTACAAGGTCTGCTATTTAATGGACAGCCCGAAGCTGATCACGATTTACGGCCCTTCAGAGAATGTTCTAAAATACCCTTTTCCAGCCACTATGCCCGTCAGGTTATAAGTCCAAAGCAGGGGAATTGTACTTAGGTTAGACGAGATGTGGCGTGAGTACGATTCAACAACTCTCATCGGGGGCTACGACTCCGGGTGCCATCAGGGATAGTGATTTCGAGGAATACTCTTCATCTTGGATCATCTCTGTGCCGCGAAACGACTTGAAAAGCTGGCCAACCGTCCCGTGAGGTGCTAATTCGGCTGGATAACGACAGATCGCTAAGGTATCATTGACCTTCCATGGAGTTTGATTGATTTTGCTTGCTGTACAGTGTGGTTGAAGCTTTCTTGCTTTCTATTTGCAGGCAGTGATGTTTCCGTTTCCATTTTTTTGGTCTATACTGAGCGGATTCTGTTAACAAATTTTGAAGTTTTCAAGTTGCTGGCTCCCTCTTGCCGATTCTGAACAAACTAGCCTTCTTAATCAAGTCGATCCTTAGGAAATTATATGTCTAACCGCAATCACTGTCTTACGTAGGCATATGGTGTAGTAGGGCTACAATATTCGACTAAAAAACAGAGTTTTGGTGGCTTTAATTCCAGGAAGAACGAGGTCCTACATCACATAATCTAACCTAAAGATGATGGGCTCTAATGTAAGCTACAGACTCACTCATCTCCGGTACGTAGTGGGGCTCCAAATTGCCCTCGTTTCATGTCCAAGGCACATTCTCATCTCATGGATAGCGCCGGTCGAATCATTCTCTTGCTTCAAGATGAAATCCAAAGTAGACACCAAAGTAGGTATAGCTCAGCCGCACCCAAATGCCCTAAAAATCACCTAACAGCAGGAACCCCTATATGCTTCCCTCTAACCGAAGAGTAGTATCGAAATTGCCTCACGAAAATCTCCTACAGAAGGTCTGCCTAGCTTACTTTTTCTGCCATCCGCAGGGAAAGACTGACAAAAAGTCCTATTGGCTGCTTAAACGGAAAATTCCTTCGAATCTTGTACATGACAACCAGGTTGAATCAGTAAAAGAATTTACTAGCGGAAATCGTGGCCTAATAGTGCCTGACCTGCGAACTATAATCGACTTCAATCCGCTAGAGTTTAAGACCACCTTAAGACCTCAACATAGTAAGTATCTATCTCTTTCGTAACATGTGTCGCTGTCCTCTGAAGTCCACCTGCCATCTGCTTAAAATTTCAGAAAAGAAGACCTCCTTTCCACAGCAGAAATTCAAAATGCCACGTTATCCGACTGTATTTAGTAAAAAACCAAAGTTTTGGTCGTCATCAGCCTTACGTTTGACCAAATGTGTACGTGGAAGCCCTAAGAAACCAATAAAGCTGTCTTCAGAGAAACTGATCCTGAGATGACTCCATTTAGACAGATACCCTAACTATTTCCGAGATATCGCCCAAAGTATTAGTCGTAGAAACGATCTTGATTTAGGAAGGCTGTGTCCAGCTTTAGACTCTAACACCAGCCAGATACGAAACCAAAAACTCGCGACATGTAACCGAAAAGACAAACACTTCCTTAAAACACGGCGGTTTGAATAAAACCCAGAGCAGCCCTTCAGCGGCAGCTCATTGCCTGGAAAATCCCCTCCTAACAGTGGGGAGCCAAACCCCCCCCCCCCCCCCCCCCCCCCCCCTATAAAAACCAAAACCTTTCCACAATTCCCCCTTAAATTGAACCAATTTTCACTTCATAAAGTACTTACTCCGAAATAAGGAATAAAATTTCCAATATTTGACATACCTTGACGAACCCTATGATGCTCCGGCTAACTCACTGGACTTTGATGACAGTCTGGCAGCACTTCTTCGAAGGAAACATCAAGGAATCCACTTTAGTCCTGGAAAAAGAAGAAAATAAATTGTTTATCCACCATTTCGGCACTCAAAATCAATAAACAATAAGAAATCCACACATATCCTTCAACAAATTTAAAATTTACAAACAATTTCGACGATCGCTGACAGACAGACAAAGGTTGTTACCAGCTGCCACATGCATGTCGAAAAGGTCATGCTGGTCATGAAATTAGACGACTTTTCCCCGATGCCACACAGAGCTGTGGGCTTAATGCCACAAGAGTCGTAAAAAGATTCTCAAGAATCATTTCTGCTTAAGGAAAAGACTTACCATTCCAAAGAATGGAGAAAAATGAGGCCAATTCCACGACTTTACACGCATCGAGCACTCGGCCGTACGAATAAAATAAAGAAACACTTATTCACACCTTAACCACAACATAAATTGTCGAAACATTTCCGAAAATTTTCTTTTTTTTTCGCACACGTCTGATCTCGACGAAAGCCGCTGCATTTTTGACAGCTTCGCTCACATCCACCTCCCACACGCACGCTTTACTGAGAGAAAGCTCGGCCGCGGTTGAGAACTTTCGAAACAGAGACTCGAACTTCGAATTCGACTCGGACTTGGAGTCAGATTTCGGCTCGTACTTTGACTCGGCAATTGGAATACATTTTTGAGAAATGGCACAATCCGATCCCCATGTACAGTTTGTGTTTCGTAAATTAAAGGACTAAACAGCGAAAAAGACTCACCATCAGCAAATGGTACCAGGACTTGGGAAAGTCCCAGTTAGTTTATCAAATTTCGATCGAATATCCACGTAATTAGGAAGAAAACACTTATTCACACGACTTTTACAAGAAATTCACTAACTTTTCTAAAGAAAATGTAAAATTTATGGAAAAATCGACATTTTTTTGGTCAACAAGTCCGATCTCGAAGAAAGCCGCTTCACGTTTGACAGCTTCGCTATCTTCCACCCTCTCTTGTGGAAGCCATGTGGACTCGGTGTGAGTGAAAGCAATACATGCATGTGGGATGGTTACAATTGGTTTTGTACGCCATTTTGTGTTGATAGGTTTGCTTATATAATTCGGGAAGTTTTGGACTGGTAACCTGGAGGTCTTGGCTAGATCATAGGACCTGGTAGCAATAAAATGGTTTTCCACTCTGTGCTGTGACAATACAGATATGTAGAATAGAAAGGGATTTACCATGAGCTAGACCATCCGGCCTTGGATGTACAGTAGGTAGATAGGAGGTAAGCTAGAGGTTATATAATTTGAATCAGAGTTCTCCTCCCTATTTAGTTTGAAATGTAGCCTTACCACCAAGGATCGGGATCATCTCTGGAGCCTGGATTCATACCATTCCTTCATATACCACCTTCTGTACAGCTGAATGTAGAGAATAAACTTTTTTTTAGTGAACAGACCAGTCTCGAAAGGTTAGAGTCTATTTAGGGCTAAACTCATGCGTGTCAACGAGGATGAACCTAGTTTCAAGTGGTCGCACCTGGATAGGTCAGCATGTGTCACTGGTTTTGAAAAATCCCTTTTGAACGCAGGTTCCATTAGTAAATCCTTAGAAGTTTGTGAGCCGGCTTATTACGTTCTAAGTTCTTGTGGGTTTCACACCTTAGTCAAGGCATCTACAACAACTGTTCTGGTAATTCAAAGGAAGCTCGTATACAGCTGAGCATAAGCCTTTGATGGCTTAATCCTTAAGGCTTGATAGATGTAAGTGTTTCAAAGTAGATTAATACTCAGGTAACAATACCACAGTTTGTCTTTACATCTATTGTGAAGGAAGAACGCACAGTGAGGTCTATCCTGCAATTCTGTTTGGATGTACTTTGATAGTCAATGACCAATTCGAAAACCCCAGTTACTAACACCCTCATTCCTTAAGTCTGTCAGGACTCTACGATGATGTAAATCAAGCGGGTGGAGACTATCGTTGCTTAGTTAGTTGTATTACGCATCCTGCTTAGGTTTTGTATGTTTCTCTGAAGCATGCAACCTACAAGACCATCTTTGCTTGAAATTTCGACATTTCAAGGTTGTCCTGGCTGACTGACTTTTGAATCCCTTCCGACTCGTAGACTCTGGTTGGAGTTTGATATTCTGATTGAAATAGTCAATATCGCTTATCCAAGGCACATTCCATATAAGGATGGAAGAAATTGATGTCCACCACATTACCGTTCCTGGTACTCATTTCAACAGAGACAGAGTACCCCTACCCAAGTAGTGTCTCTTTCAAAGGATTCAAAGGTTGCTGACGAGATTTGTCCGAATTATTGTAGTTCCTAGCTCGGTTTCAAACCTACTAGAAATGGACTCGGAGTAACCTCCACTTTCGCTTAGCTAGAACGCTACTCTTCGGATTATTCCTGAATTCATACATCCGAAGGTCTGAATACAGAGGAGGGTTTCAAAGTACGCTTCAAAGTTTAAGCAAATGTTTTTTACCATTAAAAGCAAACACAGTTTTCTACAAGACAGCCACAAACACTTCTTGTTTGTAATAGGACCGCAAGGCTCAAGTTCCCGGCAACAATATACTGTCAAGCCCAGCTTAGGATGTAATAAAAGATTCCACACTGTAAAAAGCTTTATTAAAAGTTCTACGGACTTTTCTGTAGACTATGGCTAACTTAGTCACATTGACCTTTTTGACAGACGATGGGGTATTGCGATCCTTGAATAGATTCTCGGCATTTTTGGAGGGGCTTGAACGGACTATATATTGCTGCTAGGAAATGTAAAGAGTCTCCATATGGTGCAAAGGATATGTAAGATACTACAAATCAAGTGGATAGTCGTAGGCCCCAATAGGATAATTCAAAGGTAGGGTGTGAAGGTCATTCCGAAAAGAATAGTTTCTGACCATCGTACTGATACGACGACTTATGCCGATTGACGGACATCTCATGATTGACAGCAAACAGACCATCATCTGATAGTTTACGAAAAATGATCGGAAGTGGAACCCCCTACGGTGACAGTTGAGATACTCACACTTTTGATAGTCAATAGTTGTCATACAAAAACGATCGCGCAGGTGATCACCTTAGAAAGAGCAAAAGCCATGATTGTGATCATCAAGATCCAAATGCGACCTTAGAAGACTCCACTCCACTGTCTTGCTATTCGAGTTCTTTAGTAAAGAACCATGTCAACATGTCTAAAATGTTTCCAAATTGTCTTCTACTGTCCAAGTCACTGATTAGTGGTGGCACTGTTTCATCCTCGTTAAAGCAAGAGATATATGGAAGAGGGACACTATCTTTTACTTCCTTAGCGAATGTCCAATCCCACGTAGATGGAATCGTGAAATGATTAGCTTCTCCTTTGGGATAACTTAAGACTTCAAGCTTCCTGGCAGTGAGTTCCATAATTTCTTATCAAAAAGTAGGCTCATGCCAAGTAAGATTTCCAAGAATTGTACCCTTTTGTCCATGGCAATGCCAGTAGTAAAGTATTTTCCTCTCCTTCGAGAATCTTGTATTAAAATTGCGGAAATCTGAGCTCCAGGCGTGAGCAAAACCTTCAAGCTCACTGGATCCAATACTATTTGGAGTATCTTTATGCATACGGTATAATATTCTACAAATCTTCATTTAATCTCTAGAACCTCACATTCCTCGAAGTATAGATCTAATAGATCATTGAAAAAGGAAGAGAGCTGAGGTGGGCTTGAACCCTGTGGTACTACCTTGTTCACGGCAAAGAAGTCGGAAGGTATCCTTGCGCCTGTTGCACGCTATTCATGCAAATCTTCATTAAGTCTCTAAAACTTCACAGTAGTACTGACTGTCCAATCATTTACAAGAAATAGGAAGAGAGGTGGTGATACGATAGAACCCTGTGGTACTCCATCGTTCACAGTGAAAAATGTACGAGAGTGCTTTCAAAATGTAAGTGTGTTCTCCTCAGAATTCCAACTACAGACACAATAAAAGGAGCTGAAACTTGTATTTTAAGTTACAGTGCTAAGAGCCCACTCAAACCACAACAACCTTCGAAAAGTCCTTAACAATATAGCGTCAGTTGGTTTATTTTCCGCCGCACCTGTACAATAAAATTCCAACTTCCACTTTCAATACCCTAATGAAATGGAAAACCATCGTAAATATTAATCCAGAGAAGAGCAAAATAAAATCTTTTCCGAACAGTCGCCAGGGAAACGCTTGACTTGATCAGCGCGCCGACGAAAAGTTGCCACAACAGAGAGGAAAAGAATTACAAGTATCTCATGGATACACACGTTTCACAGATGAAATTTAATAAAGTTAATCATGTTGATGGACTTTTTGTGCTCTTGCTCCGCCCCAGAGTTTGGCAATTTATCAACCAATCGAAACTTTTCTAATCAAAAAGTGTGTTTCTTTTATTTCTCCGGTAGTCCTTGAAGAGGTCCTGCAATGAAATTCACATTAAATGGCAATTTTGTCGCGTCTAATAGGCTTTTGTACTTTGCTTGTTTATTTGCAGAACGTTGGTCGCGTGCTGAGACGCACGAAGTTGGCCAGCAACTTGGAGCTGACTCAGGTTACGGTCCCGATTGGTGTGTTGTTGGTTATATTCGAATCGCGTCCTGACTCATTGCCGCAAGTAGCCGCATTGGCTATGGCATCGGCTAATGGTTTGCTGCTGAAGGGCGGCAAGGAGGCGGCTTACAGCAACAAGGCGCTGATGGAGTTGGTCAAGGAGGCGCTGTCCACAGTTGGGGCGGAGAAGGCTGTTTCATTGGTGAGTGGGAGGTCCTTTAAGTGAGCCCTCTTTACAGCTGGTCTTGTTTAGGTTTCAACGCGCGAGGAAATCAGTGACTTGCTGTCGATGGAGGATCATATTGATCTGATTATTCCGAGGGGTTCGTCGGAGCTGGTTCGCAACATTCAGGAGCAGTCGGTGCACATCCCAGTGCTGGGACACGCCGAGGGAGTTTGCCACGTGTACATCGACAAGGAGGCCGACTTGGCCAAGGCGCTGAAGATTGCCCGCGACGCCAAGTGCGATTATCCAGCAGGTAAGACAGCGAGTGTCCCATATTTCACAGACAAACTTTCCTTGCGACTGAGTCCAGAAACAAATTAACTGCAACACAAGGATCCTCAATCAGGAAACACAAATTAACTGCAGTCAAGAGCAGTGTGGTGCGCCATACGAATCTTTCAGTGCAATTACTCATAACTTCCGAGGCAGATACACACAGCTCCTTCGAGGACTTGCAGCGTCCCCGTTCCCACTGGGCTGTGTGCGGATAGAGCTGTAATAAATGTCGCTGAATTAGTTCACAAACGAACATATTGCATTTGTATGCGGAGCGGCGCTCCGAAGTTTATTGCAGTGCAGTAGTATTTGGCTGGGTAATTTATCAAGGACATGCAGAGGATTTCGCTCGCAAGGAGTGGAGTCTCTCTTGTTCACTTCAAAGGAGTTCACACTAACTTTTGTAATTTCTTTTACTTTGCAATTGGTCCTGCGGAGTGTGTTTGTGTATTTGTGCTCCAAGGACGATGTACACTCATGTTTTATCGATTTTCGTATCCGCCCCCCCATTGTGAGACTTTGTGTTTTCCGTTACAGCATGCAATGCCATGGAAACCCTTTTGATACACGAGGACCTCATGAATGGAACCATTTTCAATGATGTGTGCAACATGCTGAAGCGCGAGGGTGTGAAAGTCTACTCGGGACCAAGGCTTAATGAACATCTTACGTTCGGTCCACCGGCCGCAAAGAGCTTGAGACACGAGTACGGCTCGTTGGAGTGCTGCATTGAGATTGTGAAGAACTTGGATGCTGCTATTGAGCACATTCACACCTACGGAAGTGGTCACACCGATGTCATTGTGACGGAAGACGGTAAGTTGCTTTGAACTCGAATTTGTGTGACTTGTGGCTGAATGTTGGGCTCTTACAGCTGGTGCCGCTGGCAAGTTCCTGAGCTCCGTCGACAGTGCCTGTGTGTTCCATAATGCCAGTTCGAGATTTGCCGATGGATTCCGATTTGGTCTGGGTGCTGAGGTTGGTATCTCAACGGCAAGGATCCATGCACGTGGACCGGTGGGTGTTGAGGGTCTGCTGACAACCAAGTGGATCCTAAAGGGCGAGGATCATGCGGCGGCTGATTTCGGCGAGGGTGGCAACCGTGTTTGGTTACACGAATCCCTGCCATTGTAGGCATGTGGATGGGTAAACTTTTGTGGAACGACATCTAGGCCAGAGGATTTTTTAAGGAATAAATGAGATATTATAGTTTTAAAAAAAATGCGCTTTTATTTGAGTGGTTGGCGTTGCAGCTATGTCAGAGGTAGGGCAGGTTAGGTTAGGTATGTCAGAGGTAATGAATCAGAGAAGGTCTCAGAGTCTCTAGTCAAAAGCTGGTCATGTTCTGGGACAATGTGCCTTATGTTTGTTATCGAGTTTCGGAGCCCACTAGAAAAAATCAAATAACGATGATCAGAGAAAGGGTAGTAGAAGTATCAGCATTCATTGTAGTAGCCAGGCTGGCAGCCGAGATAGGATTTATTTTACATGGACACGACGATGGTTCTACTAGTGCACTTGGATAGAACGTCACACTCGACAGCTATAGCTTTGAGGTTGTAAGGGACTTAGTCTACCTCAGCTATGCTGTTAATTTTTAAAACAACACCTCGGCAGAAATAAAACGACGAGTTACTCTGTCCAAACGCTGTTTCTTTGGACTGAGAAGGCCTTATGAGTAGTAGAGCCCTATCCCGAGATCATCCCAGTCCTGCTTGACGGCGTTAGCCGCATGGACTTTTTCTAAAGCGAATGAAGATACCCTTAGTCATTCCTTTTACATTGACTGGCCTTGGAGGAGGAGATTCAACGACGAGTTATAGAGCGACAGTGACCTAGTTAAAAACTGGGCATAAGTCGTGTCCACCCACACTAGGATATGTAGAGCAAATGGACACTCAGAGTGCTCGAATCAGACTCGGTGGGACAACGCAGTAGATGTGGCCTCACTTGGACACAAGCACTGTGACTTGGAGTGCGCAACTGGAGATAGTTAGCTAAAAATCGGGCTAGGTGAGGAGGCTTGTTGGTCGAAGTCAAGATTCACACCGAACTGTAGAGCCACCTTATACGAGACTTTGCCACCTTCTAGCAGGTATTTAGACGATTATCAGATCTGCAAATATTGCCAGGCCTATAAATTGTTGGCAACGTTAAATGGTTAGTCCACATGGTTGCTAGGTTTTGTCCAAATTTCTGAGAAGATGGCTGGTTTGGCATAAGTCTGTCTAGTTTGTTAGATATTTGAGTCAAATTTGTGGACCTGACAGTATTGTCAGTACGTCCAGTCTCATGAAAATTAGGGACTTAGGCTTCTCCGTTTCAATTATTGTTTGGATTCACATGAGTTTCCAAGAAATAGAGGAGATTAGGTCGTACCTAGTCTGGTTGGGCACTAAGTAGATAGCAGATCTTGAGCTAAAACGAGGCAAACGTTGTGTAAATCTAAAAGAAATAAAAAGACATCTTCTCGAATCATAATAGTGAATGGTACTTCAAAACCTTCTGGATCTCTGCTGGTAGCTCCAGGATTTAAGGCAGTTTATTAGTGTGTACGTCCATGAGTATCTCGTGGTCGTTATTCTTGTACAAGTTTGAAGCAAGCCATTGTATCTTCTTTATTGTGGATTTCTTGGAGAATGGCAGGGCGAATGGAATCCTTTCTGTTTTTGTCAAGACGTGCTTGTTTCCATGGTTTAGCAACATCAGATCGATGGTTCCCAAAGCCTATGGTAAGATGTCTCAACTGCTTTCTACTATATGAGAATCCTCTGAGAAGAAAGACGAATCTTGAAAAAGACCAACGAATTTCAAGTTGAGTCTCAGAACATTTCAGAGCATTCATCGGCTTGATAAGGCGAAGTAGTTAAGGAGTTCACCTCGGAGACCATACGAACTCCTATCCTTAGTGGAGATTCGGCGAAGACTTACCGTAGGAAGTCATTGCTACGTCGATTTGGCTCAACGAATGGGTTGGGTTCTCCTGACTCGGAAAACGAAACGCATGGTCTGCAAAACACTGATTCTGTCAGTTCTACTATAAAGAGCCAAGATCTGGATGATAAGTAGGAAAGCAGAGCAGATTTTGAGGTTTCTTTGTCGAATTTTCGATCTCGTATGCGACAAGCGTGAAAAAATGTCCCAAAAAGCCATATCCTACCGACTAATTAGGGTCAAGCTCATCGAGCAAATGAACAACAATGTTCTTACAGAGAGTATCTTTGAATCACAGATTTCAGCTACAAAACGACCGAACCTTCTATTCCAGGACCAAGCTTTAGCGAGTGCCAGAGCGAACATATTTTCCGTTTCAACTTGGTCGTGCTTGTTGTGCCTAGGAAACGTCTTAAACATTTATAAAGTCTTTGAGAGTTTCATGGCTAAGTTAGCTCATTTTCTTTACAGAAAACCTTTTCTCTGGATACCCTCCTCGAATACCGGGTTTCCAAAGCCGAGTTTGCTTACAGACATGAGCTCGTCTTGCTCCTTAACACAATTATGGATCAAAACACAGACTTTATCTCCTCCTACCTAAGGTGACGCTTTACATTTCTTAGGAAAGGGGCATAATCGACTGCAATCTTTGTCCATTTGGCCCAGATACGAGGCGTCTATGAATTCCCCTAAGAAAATACCCTTCGACTGAATTTTTGAAACGATTTCATCATCAAATTTATTACGTGTCTTCCCTACTGACTGTACAAGCCGTCCATTGTGTCGAAACGTCACTAATCAACAATTTCATGAGCATCTACCCCCTTCGTCCAAGTCTCCCACCAGACACATGAACACGAGCGTAGTAATTGCAATACTCGTAGATCAAGGACCTAACCACACACAATTTGAATAACTCATTCCACATTTCCATAAATTTAATCTTAAATCGAACTACTGACCGAGAGTGAACCAAAACCAGTCCCAGACAGGACGAACATATTTCCAAGCTACGATAGTCCGTGCACCTCCATAAATCACCAGAAATGGGGAGGCACAACTTAACCAAATGACTACTGGCCTGGATGATTGCCAGTTATGAGTTGGAAAAAGGAAACTGAATATCGAAGGCTGTAGTCCTGTGAGGAGAACAAAAAACAAAAAAAAAAAAAAGTCTAGGATACTGATTAACGCTAAAAGGAGCTTCGCTCTGAATTATGCCAGAGCCAGCCAAGCGGTTTGTGATTTATGAATCTTGCACTGCTAGCAGTTCATGTTGGATGGATATACACTGGAGTCTGGAAAATTTGGCAATAGGCTTGGAGCTACTGCATTAGAAACGATAGCGTTTGAGTGGATGACGTGGATGACATGGCAAGTGGTTCATTGAGAAGGGTGTGGTCTTAGAGTTTTAGTCAAATGTAGACTTCCACACTGAAGTTGTCTAGGTCTGAGAAGCAAGTTGGCGAAGGTGTACATTCGTGTACGTGAAACTACGTACAAGGAACCTCTGGAGCCCTTTTGCCCACTGCATAGTATTGCCTGCTTAAATGGCTCTGACAGCTATCCTGGAATAGCTTCGAATCCACTTAGAAGTACCAATGACGGTGATCTACTTGTTCCAAGCAAAGGTAAGCTACCTGTCGCCCCAGTTTCTACTTCTACACGAAGCCAAGATTAAACCTGGATCCAAATATTGCTCCAGTTGCAAGCCAGTTCCTAAATAAAGTAAGATCTAGGTACAACCTCGACAATGCTACGAGGAACTCAGTGGGGTAGGTAGTAGTAGTTCCAAACACATTTGGAAGAGACAGCACCAGTGCATGAACAGAATCAACAAGTATCTACAGATATCTAGGGTTCAGACGGTCTCAGAAAAGAAGACGGTTCTACTACTACAACCTTCGACTTCTTCCGGCAGTAGTCGATAACGTCTACCTAGATCTTTTGAACCGCATCATCGTCAACATTAGATTGGAGTTTCCCTCCGTTCAGGTTTGGCTTCAACAAGACTTTGAGCCTGGCTTTGGCTGTCAAACTGGTCATGGGTACGATGCTGGTCTCTTCATGGAGGCCGATAATAGTAGCCTTCACTACTCGTCAGGCAAACATATCTCTGTTCTTCGAGAGGAGATCTACGCTATCCTAATAGCTAACGACTGAATTATTCAGAATAGGTGTATGGGTCAGAGTGTCAGAGTGTCAGGCTAAGCTTAAGGTCTTGCTTATAGTCCGTTCCAAAATAATTCGAGAATCCAGGAACTCCTTGAATTCGGTTGAAAGGCTTAACTCTTTGACTCTAGTCTGGGTTCCAGGTCACACTGAAATTGGGGGAAATGAGGATGATTTTTCAGGACCTTCACTGATCCTCAGTTAGAGCCTCCACTGACGATTGGATCTGTACCAGTACAATTGTGAACAGTTTGACACTCCAGGATGCAGGCAGATTAAACGTAAACTTACGAACGTCTGTGGAAAAGAATCTGCGAAGAATTTTTGCCGTTTCTCCAGAGTAAAAGACTGTATTGGGGTTCTTACGGAACACTTTCCTCTCACCAAACATATTAGTGCCTAGGCTTCAGAAACACCTCCGTGGAGGGCGACGATAATCCATTAATCCATAATCATTTCCTTTGTTATTCTCCTGCTTTTCTTCGAATCAGAAGGCATATCTTCGGTGCCGATTTGGTGAGTGCTTATACTATAAACTGGTCATCGCTGAAGGATTTGCTTACCGACAGTCAAATGAACCAGTGATGCGGCTCCTAACAATCATCGCTAAGAGCTACAGACAAACTGCAATAACACTGAATATCCCTTCCGACTGAATCGGGCTTCAGACCCATACCTGCTACAAGTTTAGCCAATTTGACATCAATTTTGACAAAGTCTACATATAAAACCCTACCCAGAACCCAGTGAAAATGTACGAAATCTTTCAGAATGACACTAAGAAGGACTGACCCGCAAGGGTCAGTGCTGGCACCACTTCTTTTCACGAAAATTTCGATACTTCAACTGCGCTCCAATAGGAGCATACCTCAGTTCAGTTTGACTGACATTCTGGTGTTCAATTTAAACTGAGAAACTCAAAGAGAAGTCTCTTAGTTTCAAAGGACAGGAGAACTTTCTTTCAAAAGACATGCATCCGACCGATAGTTGTGGAACTTTTTTTTCTCAACCATATCACAACTCGCAGGGAAACTTCTTTAACTTAAACTCGTTAGTCCGTAAAATGTGTGCCATAAGTCCCTTCAATTGCGACTCGTTCGTGCATAATCCTCCATTCAAAGCAGCAAATCCGAGCGTCTGTTCCATACCATCTGATTGCGTCCCATACTACAGAGGATCCATACAAAACGTTATCTGTTTTTTTTTTTTTCTTGCTGAGCAATGGACGGGCCATCGTTAAATCGTAATAAAAGGTCCACCCCTCGCAATTCATTTTAATCCCTTCCACCGTAAAAAATATTATTCTCCTCATAGGAGAGGACTCCTCGCCAAACTTCCCAAAAAGGAAGGAAAGGTAAAGGAAGTTCACAGGAAAGCAAAGGAATCCTCCCAACCGGATACAGTGTGTGTATCTGCTGGAGTACACCAACGACAACGACAACGACACCGACGACGAGGACGACGACGGCGACAGTGACAAAGGACTCACATTAAGGTTACTGAACTTTGAACATCTCCTCTCGTTGAAGTACAAAGTGAGGGAAATCCTTAAAATCACGTTTTTGGTGTATTTGTCGTTATTTCAGGATCAAAAATCACCCAAAAAAAAAAGGATAAAGATGATTTTAGCCTCCTTGTTCTCGTCTCGCACGTAACACAGGCTGATGAAATGTTTCAACACACAACCGAGCATTGATACATTGCCAAAAGGATATAACAGGATCATAAGGTTTTTATTGGTTTTTGTTTCTCCAATTTTGATTGAACGTAATTGCATTATTCAATTGCGAGTGGAGGTTTTTACTGGTAATACCTGATGGTTTGGATTATTTTGATTTGGAATTCAATCACACAATCGAATCGGGAGCGAGGGGGGGAGCGATTCGTTGTAAAGCAATAAAGGATCAGAGGCAGCTCGACGAAATGAAATGGGGTTTCATGTGTTCGTCACACACGGTGGTATGATGAGTGAGTTCAGGTTGAAGGATCTCGTCTGGTCTGGTTGAGGAGGCGCTTTTCCTTTGACTCCAATGGCATTCAGAGATGGTGTCTGCTGTCTATGTAGTCACGTTGAACTATTTGCGGTAAGGACTAAGTATTTCGACGTATTTCAGGGCTCTTTTGACAGCCATGTCTCCACAGAACATGAGCAAGGTATGGGTGGTGGGTGGTATAAGTGTTAAAAAAGTAAAGAATGACACAACAGATCCTGGATTTGTACGATTTTCATCGAGGAATCCGAGAGGGAGAGAACCCACATTCACTCCAAACAACAGCGCCACCTGAGTGACATCTGCCAAAAAGTGACAGCAGCTGTTAAAACAGATGTCGCTTATGTCGGAAAGCCATTCACCAAACTGTCAGCTTATCGTCCTACTGAACTATTTCTCCCGGTTAAGTGTATTCCGACACAAGACGCTAATAAGTAATTTCCGTCCTCCTTAGCCGTTATAATGTAATCCTTCCGTGAAGGTAATCAACTACTTATTCGATATTGAAATTTTAATGAGTCCCTTAAATGCACACATGCATGGAAGCAAGCAAGCTACCATGTCTGTACCCCCACGCAAGGACTACGAATAAACCAGAAGAAAACATTTACGATTTCCCTTTAAGAGGGTGCCAACGACCACCCCTTCTGCCAGGACGATTTTATGTTGTGTCACTAATGCCTCCTTTATTTGCAAGTTAATGTTGTCATCCTTTACGCAGGAATAAAAGAAGCCCAAGCAAATCCAAAGAATAAAGAGAATATTCCAAGCTTATGGCGCGCGGTAATGGTTTATGAATTAAAGACGAGGGGCTACTCTCATATTTATATCCTGGCACGTTCTACGTTGCGCCAGGTAAAGGAGAGCGAGCGAGGGAGACCAGCAAACAAACAAAAAGTTACAAGATTTGCGCAAAAAAAAAGGATGCTGATAAAAAATCCTGCCAGGATGAGGAAAAAAAAGTTATATTATGTTCTCCAGAGCAGGGAAGCTTTTGTTTAACGTTTGCCCAGGAGGGGTGAGTTCCCTTTTTTTTGTTTTATTGGGAACTAACTGTGTAAGAGTTTAATTAATTCCGGAGGGGTTGTGTAGTGGAGTGGGGTCGGGGTGGTCCTGCGATGGGGCTTGGTAACTTTTGCAAGTAAATTGGCTAAGAGATTATTTTTAAGTATTTTGCAATCAGTCACCACCGATCGGGACGGCCTTGAAGCAGGTGCGACGCCATGGGGAAACGCAAACACTTAGTGGGTTGGTGGTTGGGGGGCGAAGGCTTAAAATTTAAATTGAAAACTCCCCTAATGAACTAGCTTTGTCTGGGGCAAATATTTTTTGAAAATAATGGATGTTCCTTGTTGTTGGAGTGGTTTTAAATTGACTGGAATCTTTAATAAATCACGTGCAACAGGAGAGGGTGGTCTGACTGTTGTCGTGTTGAAAGGCTTTAGACGGTAGACCTGATAGGACTCCTACAAGATAACTCTAACGATAAAGGCATACCCCCTCAGTCCATATAAGGCAGCTGGAGCTAAAGATTTGGACAGTTTTGGGACATATTCGACATAGGCCAGGAGGAATCTTGCTCCTTGATGAATGGTCCTTGGAGACCAGTTCATCTAAATACATACTATTGGACGACTCTTCGTTCATTGGCTGATGATCCATACCACTGTCGGTATGATGGAATAAGTGGACATGTGGGAAAGCCTCTTCTCAAACGATTTCTTCAGGAGTTTGAGGAACATAACTATTTTGAGTTGTCCCAAGGAATATAGCAATATCTAGTGGTCGTCCGTTCTGATGAACTTGTGCCAAGTTCTGAAGGCAGGGAACCCTAACATTTTGAAAGAAGTTTTATTTGGGTTAATGAGTCTCTGTAAGGAGCATGCTTCAGTGGTTATTGGGTCGGATTCGAATTCTAGACAATGCTAAACGTTTTTTCACGTTTCCAGCTCTTGCAGCGTCTAACAACGTCATGAATAAGCTTTTGGAGCCAAGACAAGCCCTTTCGGACAAGGCATACGCTAAGAGGTTTCCATGATATTGAAAATATAGGGAATGAGACTCATGCGGAAAGGTAGGAAGACAGACCTAGTCCTAATCTAGCCTACCAGCGAATTGGAATATGTTTCTACCTCGTCGTGCGTTGCAGTTAAGATCTTTTTCCAGAATCGAGCTTGAGCACTTCGAGTCCATTGATGTATCAGTCAAAGTCTAAGCCAAGTCTAAGTCAATCTGCTTGTCTCTACAAACTTAGTGAAGATACCTTACTAGAGAGATAGTAACAAAGAAGTAGAACCAAAGAACTCATACATCACGGGGAATGGAGAGACTTTGCCTGGGATATCTGTAAGACTCTTAATGGAATAGAGAACAGTGACATTTCTTAGGAAATTCAAGTTTACTTGACAAATTCCCAAGCAATGCTGGCGTACCACAAGGTCCGATACTCTCTCCGATACTATTTCTACAAACGAGAACACAACGGGCTTCGCTTGAAAGGTAAAGATATTTAGGGGACGATCGCATCCTGTGTCTCAGAGTCCGGAGAGTTAGGCAATGCAAACAACTGAGTTTAGGTTAATCTGTCAAAAACCCAGTGTTTCTCGAGAAGACATGTCATTTCAAACCTTCATTAGAGTCGCCACATTGCGAATAGTGGCCTTCGGTGTCTCGAATTTTTCACGATTCGTGAACGTTCCTGCGTTCCAGCTGAGTTGGTAGTTATCTAGTAGGTTTGTACTTCTCCAGAATTTGGAAAAAAAACTTGTAATTTGGGACGGAAGCTCCTGCAACTTGCCAGGCATATAGATTACTTCGTGAACTATGGCCTTTTGATAGACCTTCGATGAAGTGTTGGAGGCATAGAGTCTCTATGAGGAACTCAGCATTCATCACGTCGTGCCTAGTGCAGAGAAAGACAACTTTAAAGAGATCTGTGTATCTACAAGAGTATATTGAAAGATGAGGTCCATCTTAGCGTTTATTTGCTAAAAGTATGTGAGAAACTTGTACTTTTTAGCTTGTAGATGGTGGCATGTTCTACAAGAACTTGTAGTTCCGTGGCAAAATGCTAGACAAAGTTCATCCCGCCGAGTTAGTTGTAGAAAACTGTGTATCTGCAGAAGCAACTTGAAAGATTAAGTTCATTCTTGTATCTTTTTGCCGAAAACATATCAGAAACTTGTAATTTTTGGCTTCTGGATACTTCCTCATTCTACAAGTCCTTGTAATTTCCTGCCAAGCTGACTGGCTACGTTCATCCTGCCGAGCTGGATGTAGAAAACTGTGTATCTACAGAAGCAATTTGAAAAATGAAGGCCATTTTTCCATTTGTCCTGGAAAAACACGTCCGAAACCTGTAGTTTTTGACTTGTAGATACTCCCTCATTCTACAAGTACTTGTAGTGTTCCGTAACTCTGTCAATTGATAAAATTGTACACTGCATCCCTTCAGCCAAAGACAAAAGGAACCCTCCTCCACCATTCAGCGAATTAAATTCAATAGTACGCTTAATGAGGGAACATGGAAACCCAATTCTCGATTTAACCAGCTGTGATTCACTTCCTTGCAATCCACCCGGCCAGGGAGGGGGCTGGGAGAATAAATTGATTTTCACCTGCGCTAAGTGGGTGCGGGTTGTGGTGATTTATAAATGATATCCATTGACCCTTAATGGGTAGAGACAGGTATAATTAACACACAAACGCACGCACTCCTTCTCTCTATATCTCTCGGCAATCAGACGGCGGCGGCGGCGGCGGTGCACGATGGGGAATCTGTACTTAATGAGGGAAAGTAATTAAACAATTGTATACCATTGCCGGCGAATGGTATTTAATTAAACGTCACAGAGGGTACATAATGCCGTTTGACAGGCCAGTTTTGATCGTCTGTATGGACAGGATGCACACATGTGATTGGTCTAGGGGGTGGCATACTCCCAGCGTTGGGTGGTTGGAGAGAGAACGCATCTCGAACTGGACATCTTTCAAGGATGTCTTGAGTTGGTTTCTTACAGATTTCTCTTGGAGGGACCATCCAATGCCATAATGTTGCCCCTCCTCGCCATTATTGGCAACACACTCTCTGCTTCCAGGGGAGAGCGGTACTGGAGCCGGCTTGCGACTGCGCATGCTTATCTCTCGCAGGTACACACACACCTGGAGCTTTGCTATCACAGAGTTCAAAACAAATCAAACAGTTGATAGCAGGACGTTTGCAGGACAATACCACCGGAAAGGAGCCATGCGATCCTCAAGCAAACCGGCCGACTCCATCTATTTGCCTTTCAATGCCCAATCCGCACACGATAACGAGGTGCACCCGTCCAGCGGCGCTTGATTTGTGTTTCGTACGTGACTGCAATACGAGGCGACACGATTAAAATGAATAACGCTGAGCGGTCAATTTTAATTGCATTTTTTCCCCCCAAAAGGATTGCACGAGATAGGATTACAATGGTATCAAGTGGTTGGGGGTGTCGCACGCCATGTATGTTGATACAGGCCGAGGAGGCGGGTGCACCACGAGCAGAAGCAGAGGATGTCCTTCGCTTGCTGGGTGATTTATTTTATGTGGGTCATAAAGTGCGGTACGACATTGCATCCACCGGGGGAAATGTGATGCAAAAATCTTCCGTTTCCTTTCGTAAGGTCGCACTCTCCTTCGCTTTGCAATGCGTATGCTGCGGTGTTGAATTCATTGCCAGGTTTGTTTGTTGTGGAAAGGACTACGAATTTATGTGCAGTGTGTTTGCATAAAAGTGTATCTTTTTCACATGGAGAGGGTGCTGGGAATTAAGAGCGCAAACATAAAGGTGGCTCGTGTGTTGCTACAGATACTCAGACAGGTTAAGTGTGGAGGGAGTTCCGTTTGGCTTAATGAGAAGTTTAAGTACCACATGTGTGGTATTACGCACTTTTATAGCTTAAAGATACTTAAAGGAAATTCTTCAAAATGTAAGTTCCTCTTTCGCAGGAGTACGATGGAGGGAGATGAAATGAGAAGTGTCAAGGTGGAGAGTGAAAAGTTCTGCGCTCTTTGACTTGTTCAACGTGCACTGCAGCGATTTCCGGTTCCACTTTCACTTAGACAGCAATGGTATCCGTGAAAAAAAAAGGTTCATGGGTTTTGTTTTATAGAGAAATTCTGTGCTACAAAGGAGTTGGTATTCTCAAAGGTTTATCTAGGATGTTGGTTTCGACATAATTTTGGCCGATTTCGTACTCAAACTGACGTAAAGGTATTGTTTGAGGGAGACTCTATTTTTTTGGACAATTCTAGGTACTTTCTACTGCTAATCGGAGTAACAATCCTTTCCTATTCGTCCAACCAACAAAACTACACGTAATGGCTGAAGTAGCTGTATAACCACCAGTCATTTGCCATACGTTCAACAGTACGGCAGTTAGCACCTACCTCTGTGGAATTCCATTCTAAATTTCATATTCCTTTGGCCTACATACATCCTCCAATCGAGAGGATAGATTAGTGACAACTTTTCCAAATTCCACGAGGATTGGAGAAATATTTGAATTCGAATCGACAACTCGATTGCTTGGATATTGAGTTCACTGTAGGGTATGTGGAACATTTTTTCTCCGAATTGTATGGCAAACATTGAATTTTATTTTTGGCCACAAGAGTATGCAGTTATAGAGTCATAGTCGGTACTGAGAAATGGATAAAAAAAACTGTAAACAACCTTGATTCAAGATATTTCAAATTCCAGTCCTACTCTGGGTCCTGAGCAATAGTGGCTTCGAGTGAAGTTTGGTTATCAACTATTCAAACTGTTTGGCTTTGACGGACTCTTGAGAATCACATTCAACTAGGGAGGATACAGGGTGTCCTAGTTAAGGGGTAAAATCCTTTAAGGGGAGATTCCTGGGGAATTCTGAAATTTTTCACATACGAAGAAGAGAAGTTGTAGTAAAAGCAAAAGACAAAATGAAAACTTGTTTGTAGTCCTGAAAAGTAGAGTTTTGGTACGTTTTAGTGCCATTCTTTGCCCTAAACATACAATCCTTACGGCACGTTTGAGAATTACGGAAGCGTAAAGCTTTCCTCTGCGTCCCTTGCAAGGATCATCCCTTACTTACTTACTTTAGGTGGCGCTACAGTCCGGACTGGACCTGGACCTCACTGCGTCGTCACTGTTTAGTATTTTTCTTCGGTGGGCCGCTAAGATATTGTGGCCAGTTGTAGTCTCCGTAAAGAGCGCCAAGTTCTTCGAATAAGTTGCTCGATATGCTTAGATTTCGAATTTTATGGAGGCATGACCGGATGAGAGGTTGCTCCACCTACTAATTCACCAGCTAATCTCACGAAGACTTATCCAGTACGAGATAGATGTGACTGCCATTAGCAAGTTCTTTTAGACCTCCTTTCTTGCTTCTAAAATTCTCAAACGTCCCTAAAAGTGTATTTAAACCCAAGGAGAGACCAAGGATAGACCTTGGAATATAGTTCGAGAATGCTAACGATTTAAAAGAAGGAAACTGAACGGAATTGGTAATTCGAGTTTCAGAAACTGCCTACCACATCTGAAAACCACGATGCTTGCTGACAGTGGCACCGTTTTTGGCGAAAAGTAAAGAAAGGATACTTTGAATTCTGAAATTTCGTAAATCGATAGAACGAAAACATTGAGGAAGGTTCTTTCAAAAATTCGAAGAAAGGTCAGTTCGAAAAGTGGGAGTTTTGGCCTACCACGATTGAAAGTCTTGTTTCAGTAAAATTGGATTCGCCTACCACGGCTCCGAAACTGACCAAATATTTCCCGTAAAACGTGATGGGATCCTCGAATCACCTTCAAACAGATTCCGGTAAATCAGTGGAACTCCTATATCTTTCATCAGAGAGGAAGGAATCATGAGAACTTTTCTAAATTCGACGTAGATTGACGAGACATTTGAATTCTTCCCTCGAATTAGTTGAAATTTAGTTGACTGTGGCGTATGTGGAACATTTTTTTCTCCGAATTGTATACCAAATATTGAATTTTATTTTGGCCACAAGGGTATGTTGCTATAGAGTCATAGTCGGTACCGAGAAATTGGATACGTTAGGAACCCAGTTCAAGGCAGAACAATCCATGCATCATTAATGACGACAAGCAACCATCGTCCCAGGTATTTCATACCAGTTTTACGGCCTCCTAAGGCGGACACCTGACTGTGGACTATATAGACGTTTGGGCAGTTCAATGTATACATGAGATTGGTAGGAACGTTGGTCCTAGAAGAAGGCAATAGTTTCCTAGAAGTTGGTTAAACTCAAGAGGGCTGTTAGTTGAAGTACTGTTTGACTCCGGTAGCTGGAGATTTGTAGAAATTCTGTGAAGTTCAAATAAGTTGTCCATTCCTTGCTTGTTGAAACGGAATTGGTTGACTGAACTCCACGGTTTCGAACTGTGTGTCAACTCTTCAGGTTCATGACCGATATTCCAATATTCTCTCGACCTTCTATCTCTCGGAGAAGAAGAAGAAGGATGAGCTACGACCTAAGCTGAAAGCTGCAGACACTTTCTGGGGGCTCTCTTCCACGGAGATCCTGTGACAAGTTCCGATCGCTTGTAGCCAATTAAATGTACCAAGTCGTGCCGCCACAGAGTACGAGTGTAAGGCATGCAGTGGCTTCTATCCTAAACAGAATTTTCTTCACTGAAGGTAGGAAGGTAGATAGTATGACAGCCGAATCACCAATGGATCCATTGTGAGCCATTGTCGTGGAGAAATCCACAAGAATACAATGATTTGGTATAACTAAGGCACCTCTTCAAATCAACTTGAAATTGTTCTATTTTGGTGGCTCTCCTTACAGGCCGCCGAATTTTCTGGAGAGGTATTCACCTAAACGGGTTTCCTAGTTCTCCACAGAGTTGGACATTCGCATTGTAAGTGAGATGTGCTGCGTCTATATAGCCGCAGTATCTTTAGAGGTCACCTGTGGTAAGTCCCATTCTTCTTTTATGGGTCGACTTAAGTTTATGGCCGGTAATAGTCCCCATGAAGCGCTAGGTTCCTCCTACTAAGCATCAGGAAATGGTTGGTCTTAGTTTTTTCATATTTCGTCCAGAAATTTTCCGGAGACAAGGCAAGATGTGAGTGGGCTTCATCCTTCATTGACAAGTCTCACGAAGGCTTGTGCTGTCTTAGAATTTAGAAATTCTTGTCAGCTCTTCTTCGGACCCCTTTCTTGCTAATGCGTTCGCCGTTTCAATCCTCCAGGATACCGGTATATCTTGGAACTCAAAGGATTGTGACAATAAGATCTTTCGTGAGTCCTGTGAATCGGTGTCCCTAGACGTCCAATTCTCTTCTTAAATTCATCACTTTAAGCATACAAGACAGACTTGTAGGACCCTGAGGCAAGGCGCCTACAAAAGCAGCTGTAACCACTGTCATTGACACGTGTATCTGCATGTCCTTCACCACAACCTGACGACTCAGAGAAGGTGGTAATAAATATATTCAAATAAAATTTTCACATATTTAAGGACTTCGCCCTCCCAGTTGACCGGATTTACAACTGCAAAGCACACAATTCCCATCCTCTCCGTACTGCCACAGCATGACGAGGAAGATGCACCACCGAATTTCAATAACCACACAGACACATTGTATCCTGCGGGCTTACACACATAAATGGCCAATAACTGAGGACACACGTGGAGCAGTGCGTGCCGCAAATAAATCGCAAATAAATCAGTGTCGACATTTAACAAGGACATCGATACGCGCCGATTGAACGTATCGATTGCATCCAGGATCTGTACTCGTATTTGTTGAAGAAAAATATACATTTTTCATTAATTGAATTGTATTACTCTGACGGATGATCACAGGGACGGGACGGGAGGACGGCGCAAGGACCTCCTGCCATTTAAATATATTAATTTGGCCGTTGTTTAATTTTAATTAATACGCAGCACATAGCTCTGTTTGTACGCAGTAATTGAGTGATAAATATCCTTCGGGATTTTTTCACTTTATTTACCGAACATGCATCAAGTCCTTGACATGTACATCTGGTTGCCAAACTTAAGACTAATTTATTTCCCCAAAAGTTTCGCCTCTCGGCTTTAAGTGAACTCCGAGAGGATGCATTGCCCTGCGAAAGGTACAATGAAACACTCACCCAAGCGTAGAGGTGTATCCTTGTTTTTTGTTTCCACGTGACAACTTTCTAACACATGCACTCCCCAGAGGCTGATAATCTAACGTACGAGGCATAAATAATTTATATTACACTCCCCACTAGGAAACAAATATCACAGAAGCAGAACCAGAAAAGGATATCTCCTCACATATCCTCATTTTGGGGGCGACTGACAAAACCGTAATCCCTGGTAGCTGGGATTTGTCTCGAATGTATGTTCCGGCTCCGATGTATTGTTACGGTCGTCCTGTTCATGGGGGGAGAGTGCGCTTAAATGAATTTCAATTATGACGAAGTAGGGGTGAATAGACTGTGCTTAAAGAGCGCCTTGGGTCCAACTCAAGGACATCGTTACATTGTGGTGGGACAATAAGTTTTAATGTATCTTTTCCCCCTTTTTTTGCGGAGCTGTGACCGGCAGGTTTGTCAGGATTGAGGTTTCAATACTTTAAAGAGAGTTCTGTCGCGCATATCCTGTGCTAAGGACTCATCGCAACAATCATGCAAACTTTTCCACTGTAAATATTTTATTTCATTCCATTCATCGAAAGGACTCATGTGTGTAAAGGTTGTTAGTCATGGTTGTGAGCTTAAAGAAATTTTTTGTTGGATCTGCCATTGTGCGGAATAACTCGAGCATGAAGTGCAAAAATGCGTATGCGCATGGGAACATGTGGGTGTAGGTATGCGATTAAAGTAGTATCTACGGAAGGAAGGTGTGTAGTTTTTAATGTTTCACATTGTAGCTCAAGTCATACGTGCAACGGAAAGTAGTTAGCAAGGGTGGCTTATGTCGAAGATGAGTGTATCTCAGTGAAGGCGAAGGTATATGTACATGTGTTCCGCTTCTAAGAAGCAAGGACGATTTTCGGAGAAAATTTACTGAACTTAATGCCCAAGTGGCACTCACATATGGACATCTGTTGTTTCCTGGAATTGGAATCGTGAAGGGGATTATTTCTATAAATGATGAGGAGAATTAGCACCTCAGATACGAGAAAGGGAGTTTACTTCTGGGAATTTATTTTCATAACACAGTCAGTGGATTTGGGGTACAGAACCTTCCCTTTCTCATACTTGGATCAGCTATACGATGAAGTTTAGATGAATTTGTTGTATGATGGTTTGGTCTCTACTACATACGAACTAAGAAATGCAAATACGAGTTTCTAACATCTGATTCAACCAGGAAAAACATAAATTCACCAGCGGAGTACCACTGGAGTCAGTGTAAGGTCCTTTACTCTGCAATGTCATGATTTTTTAAACCTGAGCAGAGCAAGATTATCGATTTTCCCGACTATGTAGCCCTGTTCCTTTTTCGGATTGGAAAACTACTGGAAGAGGGGCATCGGTTAAATTTGGCTGGCCTTACGCTTGCTAAAAGTACACGTCCTGATAGAATAACAGGAGTTACACGAGGACCCGGAGAAGAGCATGATACTCAGACCACCACTGACAATGCCACGAAGGGTGAATTGATAGGAGAGTGGCAAGGACGCTGGAAAGCTTTCGAAAAAGGTTGGTAGACGCAGGTTCTTATGTCACGAATTTAGCTGTGAAATAGGATTCTACAGAGCTCCTTGCAGGTCACGAATGGTTTCGCTTATAACTTCAAAAATGAAAGCCTGAACTGTAACCACAATGTGTTGACTGAGAGAACTTGACAGAACAGGGTCCAATGTGACTAAGAAATGCAATGCAATGGTCCATTGGTGGAGCAAAGAGTCAGTAGAATTGGATTCAACGGCAAAGGAAATAAGTCTACAGTTGCTGCCATATATAAGTGGAAGAGACGAGATGACCGAACATGCCGATCAGTGTTCTAAAGGCACTTCTGAGTCTACATTCATTTGACACTTTATGTCAAGTAATGCCAAGCGATATATTCAGGGACATGACTGCGATCTCATTGATGTACTTTAAGCTCGTTCAACCAAAGCCATTCTTCTTTTCGCTTACAACAGTCGTCGATCAAAAATTTAACCAAAGAATAGACTATGGACCAATTTCCATGAATGGGTCCAAGACTATCCAAGTGTCTGGTTCGGTTCGTTCCTTGAGAATAGCAAAAGCCAAGACTTTCCAAAATAACCAAACAAAAAATCTGAGTGAGGAGAGTTTCTAAGATGAAGATGAAACAAAAGTCACAACAGACTGCACTTGTTAGCATCCCAATCATCTCCGGGTCCTGCGTTTGAAGATGACCTTTGTGATGCTCGGCTTTCTATGAAAGATCAGAAAACCTCCAGGAAAATCAGTAAGACAGGACTTGACATCTTTGACTTATCACAGGACTTGACAATCGACAAGCTAAATTCGTTTCATCTCTGACCATTGGGAAAGCTAGAATAGTCAGAACATGAGTAATCTTTCCATCGATTCCCTTCCTCTGTTGGTATCAGTTCTAATCTTAACTCCAAGGTTTGGAGAAGTATCCTAGATGTTGCTACGGCACTGTCTTAATCACTTGCGATCGTTTCACGATTCATAACTTGTCACCATGGCTTTGGAAAACTAGTCAAGGATCCTCCAGGATCTGAAATAGCTTCGATCATGTGGCGCTAATGCGACTTACTAAGACCATATGATCGACTTAGGCGTGTTATGAATTTTGAAATACTTTACAGTTGGTCAGGTCCTAAGGGTGAAGGTAGTGAACCACTCAAACACACAATCTTTCTCAGATTTTCGACGTTTAAACCTCTTTAAGTCGAATTCTTTGAAATTTGTGGAAATGCTGAAAATCAATCTTTAACCATGCGGAGGCACACTTAACAGATAATACCTACGCATCGCATTCAGATGGAGTGTTCCACCCAAATCCTACAGGACACCTTGGGCAGCAATTCCCAGAATTGTGTACGTACTGCTTAAGCTTGAGTGTCATGCATCCAGTCGTTCAATGGCCTGGCATACGTGTTAAATGTCCCTCAGCTTCATCGCTTGCAGACTGCCACCATCCTAATTGAAACCGATTCAAGCGTATCCTTGAAATCGCACTGATGCATGCACTTGTTACACGGATTACTGTTGAGCATCTATCTGTTCCCTCTCGTGGATTTGCATGGTATTAATCTTAAGGCGCCTTCCAGGTGCGACCCCATTGTTTGCCAGGAAGGATGGAATGTAAATGATTTACATCAGATGCACTTGAAAAGAATACAGATACGTGGATAGCATATCGCATCGGATAGAGGAGGAGGAATAATTCATTGCATCTCACTGTCTTGAGGGGTTTTCCCAGAGAAAGCTCCACGAAAGCCTTGCCCTCATGATCTCATATGAATTTCAAATTTGCCTGCGCCTTGTTCGGATGAATGTCCCACCCCCGGCACAGATGTGCTGGGCATGGTGAAGCAAGTAATTGCACTGCATAAACAAACACAGGCGGCCAGTGGAAAGTTATGCTCAGAGTGAGGTCCTGCTGCCGTGTTTGTTTTATTCAGAGCCAAACTGCAAGGACATGGGCAGTGTGATAACTAGTTTGCGATGAAAAGTTGTGTCCATGTATGTCGACGAGGTTCGACAAGTTCTACAAAATAATTTTGAGTAACATGTGCCATCCAGCCATCGCTTCCGAAAGTTTTTTTCCCTTCCCTTCGGACTGTATGTATCTGCAGTATCTAGGGCAACATTTCGTCCAACAAAAGTGTCAAAAAAAGGCTTTAGATACAACAATGACTGGCACTTTACCGTCAAACCACCAAAAGACAGCAAAGCATCAATAGACGAACCGAATCGACGACACGTCCTACATCCACCTTTGGCAATCATTCATCCACCTATCACCGTAAGGATAGCATTCAGACGAAACAACAAAAACACAAGAGAGAGAGAGAGAGAAAGTCAAGTCAAATGAAGTAGTCAACATCTAAGGATGCAATCAGGCAATGACACACAAGGACACACCATCGCAGAGAAGAACATTTGCTTAATTCGTTGCTTGACGCCACGACTAACAGCTCTTTTATTGCTTTAATTGCAAATCGTCCTCATTGGAAGGATTCCAAATGCAAAAGTTTTTTTTATTTATCTTCTTTTCGACATTGAATGCCAAATGAGGGAGGAAGATTGGTTGGCTTAAGTGTTTGCAAGGATTTTAGGGATTTCGTGCCACAGACTGCCACGTAGAGACTGATGATTGCAAGGAGATGCATTCAAAGGGGTTTCTGTGCGCTTAAGGTGGGTTCATTGAGTTCAAATTTGGTTTTGGTGTGAAGATGTGCGGTGAAGGAAGGTATTTACTAGTCCTTTGACAGGATTTAAGCTGAGACTTGTGGAGTTTCTTAAAAGATCCAATAAGTTGCAATCTAGCTTAAGCTGTTCCAACGAAAGATGGGATTCCCACGATTTTTTCCAAGACACTGGATGCAGTTGTATGCTAAATTCGTGACCTTTTTAGGTATTCTAAGAAAACAGTCAAGAATTGGCGAGAGATGGTGCTTTTGGGAACAACTAGGCCAAAGTTTTGTCCCACGAGATAGCGTTGAGTCTAACAGCCAAGTTGTTCAAAGTGACACCGAAGATGACTTGATCAATTCAAGACCAAGTCAGATGAAAGTGTGTCCAATGGTTCGAAACGAGGAGAAACCTTTCAAGAACGTCCTTCCTGAAAAGCCCGACTTGAGGCACTTTTCTTTCCGCTCTTGGCACGCTAAGCAAGCTGGCATCAACGCTTTGGCTGGGCTTATAGATGCATGTCAAACTATCGGGATGTTCTTGATCTCATGGACCACGATCAAACTACTCAGTAGTTCTTGTGTTCTATTTCAGCAGTATTTGGGCCACATTTGCCAGCATATGACACAGTTCCGAACCCAGTGCCATCTACCTGTAAGGAGCCCCAGCAGAACGATCAACTCCTCAATAAGGAAGCCATTAGAGACAGAGCCCTACTATTACTGTGACCCAGTACCCAAAGAAGACTGACTCTAAACCCATGATCCAGCGAGGGAAGTTCTTCCTTGTACTGTTCTACTAGGTTCGAGGATGTAGAGAGTGATACAATAGCCCTGATAGCTGCTTGGTTGTCGATAAGCATGGCTATGGTGTTAGGGGTGTTGTTCAGTATATGACAAGAACTTCCTCCGGAAAATGTGGGAAAGGGCATGTTATACCTAGACACGGATTCAGGAGAAGGAATGACTTAAGTTTCACATAGCACCCGACCCTTTAAAAGATAAAAGCAAGTTGGAGTCCCTGTAGCCAAGAAAAGTCCAACTTAGTGTGCACCGTGACAAAAGAAATACCATCAACATACGAACTGAACAAGTTGAAGATGGAGCACATAGATCTGACAGCAGATGTGAAGAACCTGGTGAGAACCAGCTAAGGAAAGGGAGGAACCGCTCTTTGTGAACAGCATAGTGGACGAAGTTGTGCTCCCAGACAAGTTTGTTTAGATGAAGTCATTGCCGTAATCAAAACACTTAAATCAACAAGGATTTGACGGTCTTCCCACAGCCCTACGTATACTGCTTCCATTTGGTTCGTGAAGAAGATTTAGAACAGAGAAAGTTTCTCTGAAGAATGAATGGAAGGAATGCCTGTCAAGTTCTCATATCACGACAGTAGCGATGAAGTTAGGTGTTTCTTCCAGAAATCTGGACAACTCTGGATCATCCTTCGTTGACCACGACATACCTTACGGATTCAGTATACGTAAATCTGTGTTACACCTTCTGAGCATTGCTTTCGATAAATGGTAGGACAGTGTAAACAGAGAAGTTAGGAGATGCTTGGCATTCGATAGGATTGCACGCTACCAGTTCTCTAGAACTGGGAGATTTGAATGGAGCAGCGCAGCCTTTCTTAAACACCTCGACTGTGCGGACTTGACATGCCCATTCTCGCATAAAATCATGGCCATGCACCCAGTGACCAGAGGCTCGATTTTGTGCATCAAGTCTGAGGAAGAAGTTGGCCATATCCTTCCAAATTTACCTTTCCTACTCTGTGCTATCCTAAAGTCTACCTAGCTAAAGTCTCATGTGAAACAAAGTCAATGTTTAAGCCTCTGTCATAGAGCAAAGTAGGCGTGCCAGTGAACTTCGTTTGTGTTGTTTGAAGTCGTTTGTCCTACTCGTATACCTTGCTAACTCAAGTTCACCCAAAATGAGAGATGGCCCCAAAAGCTAGACTGACTCTAAGCCGAGCTTTAAAGATGCCTACAGTCTGTGAGGTAGTGAGGAGTCTTGTCGAATTTAGATCTATTCTAGTCTGTAACATTGAAATAAACATGAAAAAGGAGGATGTGGCAGTGTACCTCAAAGCAATAGGACGCAAGCATAAGTGTAAATACTTAGTACAACGTCCCACTTCTCATTTACATCAATCCCCGATGATTCTATAGGGCCTTAGTGATCCTTAAGGCTATTTCTAAGCCCATCACCGCAATTATCATATAATCTACATCATTGTTCCTGCCGTAGAAATGGAATTCAAAGTCTTCGTAGGTTGTTTAGAACCTTCTTATGACAGTTGTACTCTTGAATGTTTGTCCGACGTTCGCAAGACATAGGAAACCTTTTGTTCTTTTGAAACCACACTTATGTGACCTATAACATTTTGCCTTTCCTATGAAATACTAATCATTCAATCGCACCGTGTCTTCCTCAAACAAAAACTAATGATGACAGGTAACCTACACGACATATCCTTAAATCATAAGCTCATCAAAGTCATAATTACACCCTGAGCAACGTGCGCGAGGCTTCCTCGGGGTGTCACCTGTCGAAACTATTCATTTCAGTGAAAGTAAATTAGCTTAACTACACAACAGTCTCTGTTATTAATGAATAAAGGATTCGTAGGATGGAGTTGCTTCAAGGCGCAGTTGGAGGAACTATTATTATTAAATTTTGGGACTTTACCTGCCAGCTTTGCAGTGGTGATGGATTCAGAAACTGAAACTTATGCTCATGAAAACCTGAAAGGATTTCGCTGGAATTCTTCTTTCTTACCTGAGATCCCTGCAGTGGAAGATGGATAAGACACAAACCCAGTTAGACGCCCCCGGGGGTAAGGAATTCTAAAAATTAAATTACTATCACCAGAGAATCGTACACCAGAACCAGACATTCTAGGAATTCTAGTTCGAAAAAATGAATATTATATCCCTCTCGCAAGGACCTGAGAATATTTCGTAACGTTGCATGCATCATGAATAATTCAGCAGTCGTGTTCGTATTAGTCCTTAACGTATCCACCTTTTTTCCTGCCGCCGCAGTTCCCAGTGCAATCCCGGTGCAAGCGAATGCAATTTATGTAAGAATTTAAATATTAATGGAAAATGTGTTTATTGTGAGCTCACCTCAGAAGGACGAAGGGCTTGACGGGATGGCGTGCTTGCTAGTGTAAGGTTTTTAACATTCCCTTCTCACGGGCTCTGCGATTTGATTTAGTATGTTGCTCACACGTTTCTTATCAAATGTTTTCGAATCGAGGACCTACTTTGGTAGGAATGGAGGGAGATTCGAGTGCAATATCCTGACAATAGGTGCACTGGAACCCGTGGAGGAACACTGGAGGAAGCAATGAACTGAGAAACTATTGGGCATTTGTTGATGTCCTTCAGTCAAGGGTCGTTATAGATAGTCAACTGCCTTTTAAGGAAGTGGGTACTGAGTTGACACCAAATACTCGTAAGGGTTCTTCAATTCAACTGGACTTTTGATATTTACGCTTGAAGAATCAGGAAGAAATAGGAGTGGATTGAGGCTTGAGATTCTAAATCAATCAGCCTTCCGACTTGCAGCAGCATTGTACAAGGAAAAGTCATAGAAGTGACAATAGTCCTGAGTGAGATGGCAATTAGGGATATCCCTTGGATGAATGACAATAGAAGTACACGAGGTATGCTAAAAATCACAGGGTTCTTGCCTACCCTGATAAATTGGGTGAAAGGCTTCGCCATCAAACCTAATAGACCAACTTCGCTGAGCAGTTGTCATGGGAAATGTTATTGCATGGCTCTTATTGGAATTCAAATTGAATTGACTTCAAAATAACTTCAATGACTTCAATGACTTCACTGAAATCATTTCATTGAATGCAATCTCTGACTTCACTAAAACGCGTTTCCAATTAGTGACTTCAAAATTAACGGGTACTTCAGACTTTGAAGTTGAAGCATGACATTGAATTCATATGATTGAAGTCAATAGGAAGGAGATTTCTTTGTGACTTCAATGAATGCATACATTCTTTTACAAATTTGTCATGTATAAATGAATCAAACCCACTCTTGAGCAAGATATGTCCCGCACGAAAGTCTCTTCTAAAAATAAGGAGATTAAGGACCAACTCTGAAGAGGTTCTGCTTGTAAAAAAGTATGGGAACACGTAAGTATCTACATTCTTGGTAGGCCCTGTTCTAAGGTGTCAACGTACTACCTTGCTCCCCTCTAAACAGTACCACTTGCTCTGATTTTTCACACTAGTGGGAGTCCTATTTGGGTCAGCAGTCCTTTGCGGCTTTCCTCGATTTGATATCGATTTCCTAATAACAATCAACGAACCAATGAAGCTTTGTATCCTCTGCTACCGTTTGGAGACTGACACTCGCAATATGTCTTCAGAATAGAAGTCAGTCTATATGACGAACGAATGTTTGGGACAGGTATGGGAGGACATGTAGTTCCAATTGAACGATGCAACCGCGCACGCACAGCTCGCCTGAAAATGGAGATTTGGAAGAATGCGTTTCCAGGTCGCCTAATGTCTACTGGCCAGCAAGATCACTCTATATGACAGCTCTAGACACCATTCTTTGGGATTTGATAAAATCATGGGTCAATGAGAATAAGCCACAGATTTTAGGAGAATATCCGACAACGGTGTGAGCTTATCGCTCGACGTTCTCCCCTCTTTATTTTAGCGTACTAGGCGATATAAGGCCTGTAAAGCCTTTCCTGGGTCTTGTAGAAGGACGGAAAGATCGGAAATCTTGGCAGAAAATAAATGCACCAAGTCAAGGTTAAAGAGATCCAAAGGAAGCTGGTCGGGACTAAAAGCAAAGAATCATTTAACTCTAGGACGGGTTCCGTTCTTGAAAGTTACTTTGAAAACTAGAAGAAGGTGTGAAGTCAACCATTACGTACAGACATTCTTGGTTTACGCCGAGGAGTGGAAAGAAAAGATCACAACTATCCTGTACCTCCAATCAGGTTGCAGTGGGAGCGTGGATCAGAATCTAGCCCTCGAATCAACGATGAAATTCATTGTGAATCCCTATCGTGAAGTCACTCTGAATGAGGAAAAAAGTTTAGTTGTTAGTTTCGTACAGCTAAGCGGCCTTCCAGAACCAACTCATGGTGGATTTTCTGACAGAGACCCAAGGTCATACACTGAGAAGGATTTTTCTAGTTCTTCGCGGGCTTGGGGATTCCCGTAGAAAGTGGAATGTGATACGTTCTACATGCGTATCGCCACAGTCTCTGCAAAGGCCGACAAGAGATGATGGCTATCAAAAGCTAGAATTTGCTTGGTTTTCCTTTCATCGTGGTTTGCCCTGCATTTTCGGGAGGCACGATATGATGAGAGTCCGTTTCATCTATCATTGTTCAACAGGTGCTGCGGGTCCTAGAACATGGGTGAGGCGGTTGACAGTACAACCCTCGCACATGAATTCTAAGAACAAACCCGAACACTAGACAAATTTCAAAAACACACAGACGTAGTATGCCACTTATTACGATATATAACGCTTAACCCGATTACAAACCACAGTCAGACTGGTACCACGACAGGCTAACAGACAGATGATCCGAATTGGAGAGCCTATTCATGAGGTGCAACAAGGCAGTGAGTTTAGGCCACTAGTGTTTTTGTTCCTCGTTTTTCATAGTGCCTCGTCTGGAATTGTGTAGTTCTGCCATCCAATGGAATCTCATCAATTGGCCAAGTATCCCAGAGACTACAATGTAATCCAAAAATGACCTGAAAGGCCAGATGGACATGGAATCGACATTTTAAGTAAGAAATCAGAGGACGATCTATCGTCTTCAAAAGTAGCCACGATATCTCTTTATGTGGACGAACGTCTGTGTTAACAAACACAGTTCGATAGATCCCAACAAGTAGCCAAAAGTCCCTAACAAGCTAACACCTTCTGTGAATCCTCTGCTGAGTGTCCTCCAATCAAAATCGAATCAGAACGAGTATATTCAAACGAACGCTACTCCTTGAGGTTAGTGCTTTCGAAAGCAAAGAAATAGTAGAAACCATTCAAAGGAGAACCTTCCACCTTACGTAAGTCTCAAATTTCCACCTACAGATTTCAAAGGATCACCCCAGACAGTGGAAATATAACACATCCTTGTGTTATCCCCCTCCCCCCTAATGCACTCCAACCACACACCGATGTCATCTCATTTTATGCTGATTTCTTAGCATCCATTATGCAGAGCACATGCATACAATTCAATGGGGAACGGGAGTGCAGTATTCTGGTGTCCTTGTCCCATGCGCCTGCATATTTCGAGCACACTTAGCTAATCAAAGGCTTCATGCAAAACACATCCTTGCGGAATAAGAACTTCTGGATTAGGAGTTATGGGATGATAACACTTTTTCCAGATACATATCTGCAGAACTTGGTAATGGTTCTCATGCAAAATATCCTCGGGCTGTGTTTTTCAATTATCATCATCCAGGGGGAAACTATGGCACCACCTACCATCTGCTTGGGGTTGTCTTGAGAAGGAAAACTTTTCAAAGGAATCTATCGAACACACACACACAGAGGATACACACAGGTTAGTTCGAAAACTTTGGCAATGCATTTCAAGTCGAACAGAAAGTACAAGTGTGCGCGCGTGTGGTGGGTCTACGAAATGAATTAACTTGTCAAACAAGCATAGGTACACCCACCGCCTCCACCACCACCGCTGTAGGAGCAAAATTATAAAGTTTCCCATCGCCCGATAACAAGGATCTAATCAAAGGAATCAGCAACCGGAAAAACGATGTCGTTGCCACCCACTTTTCAAGAGTTGTTGTCATGTTTGTGTGAAAAATAGCTCTTGTACGTGTTCTTCTGTTTGTGTGTGTTTTTCATATTTTTTTTTGTTGTTTGTCCTAGTTACACCCCGACATAGAGAGCAAAGCTAAAAGTGTAAACCATTAACAGTACAACATGCTTGGCTTGGCATAAGCGCGCGCGGAAATCTTTGAGTGTAGCTCGACTAATTTAAAAGTTATTTATCTGAGTGTGGGTGGGGGTGTGAGTGCGGGTGTGGGAAAGGAGGTACGAAAAGGATGCAGTCAGCCAGATATGCCAATTAATGGGAGAAGACGATGATCTCGAGAATACACCTCCTTTCTACATTTATGCTTACATCTGTGGAAATGTGATACGCTCGAGATCGCGCGCTAAGGATGCGTGGCATATTGTGTGACGGAAATTGTTTGCGCGTTCGGGAGGTTTTACGTTTCGAATCTACCTAGCTATACATGTACATGTATTCCTGGAGGGAGACTTATTTATTTCGGAGCTATGCATCATACTCAGTGCTTCCTGTGAGCAGAGGATATCAGTCACGGGGAATGGGTTTTCTTGTTTCATGAACACGTAGTTACTCATAGATACATGGCGACATGAACCGAATTAACCAACGAACGGGGTCTGAAACAGAGCAGAGACATCCTTGTGCAAGATATGGTGGCTACGGTAGATGGAATCCCTGTACAGACTCGTGGTTAGTGGCTAGTGGGTGAGGTGCAAGGTCATACGCTTCTCTGGAAAGGAACCCTTTGTTTAAAAGGAAGTTCGTCTCCAGTGATCCATTTCACCCAACGACGTCTAAGTCTTTTATTTGGTCGAACGTATTGTTTTCAAAGTTCCAACTGAAAAGATTGAAGGATTTTGGATGATATGAGTGTGTACCAAGCGGAAATCTCTCTGAATCTCACGCTACACAGCAGGAATCACATAGACATCTATAGAGGCCAGTCAAGCAGCCATCAAAGCCATCACTTCCATCCCAATCAATGTAAAACTGGTCGAAAGGAGTACAAATCCTCCAGCTCAAGGAAGAGCAGGGCGCTCCACTAGATTCAGGGACTATGGACTTCCAAGGGAATGAAATATCCCATGAGCTAGCTGCAAAAGGGTTTCATTTCAGTCGGTTCTGTCGAAGTACTTAAGACGATTGCAGCGTTTTTAAACCAAAGTCACTGGAATAAAACAAGCTGCGGACATACTAAGATGTTGACAGTTAAGCAGTAATCATCGGGAAGTTCCAAGCTCGTTGAGAGCTGGCCAGGGTCACACCTTAGCTCCTTGTAAGTCCTTCCTGACGTACTGCTGATATAGATATCGAGTCAAGCGAGGAGGCACAGCCAACTCACCAGAGATCTGCAGACCTCATGAAATTTAGTCGGGACTGGACACTGTGTGGAAGGCATAGCTTCTGGGGAAACTGCATGGACGAGGAGTAAATGGAATCTATTCGTCAATTGCTGTCTGATTATATAGCATAAGCCACCTTGCTCTCGGGAACTATTTCCGTGCAGAATTGGATGATCTAGGAGATATTGAGCTCAGGAAACCCCTGAGATTCATACGCGGAAAACTGGTTTAAGCTCAGTTTTCAAGAGGAGACCTTTATAATTCCTTCGAAGCTGTTGGTAGATACGTCTGTGAGTTAGTTCTTGTACCCAGAGGTCTTTTCACAATTCTCGGTTGTAGAGGGCTCTTCGAAGTTATGGTCTGTATCTACCATGATTACTACTTCTCCTTCTGGGAGGACCTACTGTTGATGGTTCCTACATTCACCCATGATGGTAGTCTATAACTACTTCCACACATCTGCACTTAAAAGGTTGCCATTTCCCTCTCCGTTTCCTTCTAGACTGATCAACGAACAGCGTCATATCGCCGTCCGTGACAAGAAAAAGTAAAAGTCCTCGCTTCAACCAATTAAGAGGTCCTTCTCCCCAGGACAATTGCTTCATAGACAACACTGCAATCGATAGTCCAGCAATTAGCCCACACTCTCTCCTAGCTTCGCGTCTAAATCGTCCTTTAATTGCAACTTGAATTCTTTACAAACATGGAAGGACAATTAAAGCAATTTCCAGCCAGACCGTACCTGGCGTGCGAATACGTGCATTACCAAACGTAAACAAAGGTAAACGACTCAATAACCCACGAACCCCAGAACCACGAACTACGGACCACGGACGAGCCTTGCATGTCCGGTCCGGCCACGCAAACATTTGTTCTCAATTAGGCGTTAATAAATCACGATTTCATTCACGGTGCCGAGTCCCTTCCGCATTCCAGACAAAGTGCCCTGGTCAAGTGGTGTTTACCTTAACATATTCCATACACCTTCGGCGCGTTTCTTTCCCGGGGCGGGTGTGTGCGCTCTGTGTTGAGAGAAAAATCGTGGATGAAGGATAATGCCGATAAATCCTTTAGCCAGTCGGTGTACCATGTTTTGCCTTTTCACCAAAGTACCTCATGTATAATTCCGCCGCTGGTGTCGGAGTGCTTTTAAGCTGCTAAGCTGGACGGAGGACTGACTGCGGTGACCATGGTGAATGAAGCCAGCCATCTGCTTTGAATCCTTGAATGCGGAATTAGGTCATCCATCAGTGTCAATCAGGTTGTGATCGGTTGTTGTTGTTTTTTTTTTTCAGAAACCATTATGTCGGTGTCCCTGCACTGTCATCTGTCCATAATTGAACGGCACTCGGGTTCCCGGTCATGAATTTTTAAGCGGCGGAGGCACCTTTCATCTCGGTAATGTTGAGAGGGACATCATGACTCGAAAAGGGACATGTGCTCGCTTTAAAGTCGAGAATCTTGCTCCCACAGGGATTTCTTTGCTTTCTTCTTTTTTTTTGTTGTTTTTTATTGAATCAACTCACGTCCATCCAATGGCAATCCTTGCCAATCCTTTCCCTTGTTAGTTCATTGGATTCGACTACGTGACGTGCTGCTCATTGGATTTCTGTTTTTTTTTTGTCCAGAAACAAACAAAAAAAAACAAAAACAACTCGAATCAGCCCTTCAATCAGGAAGTCGTGGTTTTTTGTTGGGGGACGGGTGGTCGAATTGCATATCCTCGTCGACACGTGACACGTTTCCATGTAATCCTTCCTTGGATGACCTGGGCGAGTATACAAATTGGTTTTTCTATTGGATTCTGATTGAACGAATTGACTTGGAAAGCTGCCAATTTTTTTGTCGAAAGTGCTGATTCTTTCGTCCTTAATTGGGAACATGAGTTGGATAGGTGGATGCTAGGGTGGTATTATAATGCCATTGGGTATCATTTTAAAACTGACTCAACTGTCTGTGAATTTACCTGTGGGAGAGCTGTGTGCGAAATGGGAAAAGGAGGACTTTTTGGTCCTGAACTACTTCGACTTAAATGCCGATATCGGAGGAGCTAGAGTGTTGAATGGTACGTGCAAACTATCCTGATGGATACGTTTAGAAGATCACATCCAGAGAGTGGTACTCTGCGGAACTGGTAAAGTGATAAAGTCAGTAATTCCTGGAGTACCGCAAGGCTCTGTTGTGTGCCCACTCCTATTCAGATGTGTATTCTGAAGCTGCGAACTACTTCATGGGGAAGAAATCATATGTTTCGTTGATGGTGTTACAATGTCAGTGAGTGCAAGTCGGTTTGAAAGCCAACAATACGCTTAGAAAGGTACATCAAGTACCTGCAAGAACGGTAGGCTAAGTATTGAAACTCATGAAATGCATATTTCAAAGCTTACTCGAAGATCACGAGAATGTTGGGAAGTGGTGGGGGTCCAAGGAAAAATACAAGTCCGCTAGAACTGTGAGCTTAAAAATGCTCTACGCAATCCGTATAAAATTGCCTGCACAATCACATCAGTCAAGGCAGTGACCATCACTCCCAATACTTCCCAGAATATCCGATACACCCTGGACCCGAGAAGGACAATGTGCATCACGGGTAGACGAGCTCAGATACATGCCAGGACAGCTGTGTAAAACCAGAACGTAAGCCCTGGAGAAAGATCGACGGAGTAAGGGTCAAGTGGCGGTTGCAGATATGGAAAGTCGAATGGATTTCTTGAACTGGAGTTCAAGATTTCTTTGAAATTAAAAAAAATCTTTTGAAAAATTATTTTTGCTATACCAACTGGTTAACTACGCCCACTTATTGAGGGCGTTTAGGTAGTGTCACCACTTTTAAAGGTTCGAACTTTAAGGAAGACATTCTTAGGCTCGGCTATGTCGCACAAGCTCATTGGAAACCTTGTAAATTCTCTGTGGTCCCAGATGAAGGCTCATCGATAAAAGGAGCAAACCAGGTAAGTATGAGTCAAGGTAAGTCATATAAGTTCCAAGTTCCCTATGGAAGGCAATCGATACGTCTTGTCACTTTGTTGAGTATTTTTCCAGCTCGGTTTCAAAGACCTATCTCTACAAACTTAGGTCGATTAAATCTGCTGTTCTAACTGTCGACACATATCATTTTAAATTTTAGAAAGTAAGCTCAAATGGTTTTTAAATCCCGAGTTTCAGAGAAGACCTAATGACTGGAATACAGTGCAGCATACAACGGTGGACGACGTGGCTCAAGTGGTTAGTACGTCAAACAACAGAGCAAAGGCTTCCAGGTTCAGTCCCTAGACCTGACTTACAACTTCTTTAGCAGTCCCACCTCTCGGAATCGTCTGACAAACATCCGAGGGTACAACTGTCATGAGAAACCTTTTGAAATACCAATTTGTCTTGGGATACGCCAATACAGCATACAAAACTTGTCCGTCAAAAGGATCCAGGACACACCGATTGTTTTTCAATTCAGTTCTTCGTGGATGACAGCCTGTGAACTGTACTTATTTAGTTCATGAATCCATAAATGCCGCCTCATCTTGTCAAATATCCTTCAAATGAACTGAGGGTTTCGTCTGAAGGTGTCCTTGTCAGGGCATACATATCGTGTTTCGAATCAAATTAGAAGCAAAAACTATGAAGGAGAGAAAGAAGAGCTGGACAGATCTGTTAAAAATGTTGCGAAACACAACAAGAGTCTGAGAAAGTTATCATCATGTCCAGTACAAGCTCCTAGCAGAACTTAGAACTATATAGACTCGAAAAGGAAGCTAGAAAATACTAGATCTGTGAAAAGCTGTGGCATCATTTGAAGGTTTCAAATCGTCTGGTACCAATGGAGTTCAGCTAGTTCCACTGCACCAGACTAGATGCTGCTACTAGTCTGAAGAGATTTGTCAGTCCTGTATGAACATTGGCATATATTCTTAGACCCTAACGAACGGACTTTGATTTGAATGATTGGTCGAAAGAAAGGGGCTTCAAACCAAAAAGTGGGACATTTTTTCTGAAGAGAATGGAAGGAGGTATCCTCCTTACGTGTTGGATAACTAGTCATATGGGAATAGAAGGAAATTACATGTCCGATTGCCTAGCAATAAGGGGAGCATCTGAATTAAACACTCAAAGAAGAATTCGGAACTAAAGAACCTGGAATACCGCTTAGGACACATCACAATGAGCAAGAATGTCAGTGTCCAGCTCAGTGAAATTCCATAAGATGTGGTGAGAGCTAATGGGACACTCTCAAATCCGCAGACTCTTAAAGAAAACTAGTCCTCTAGAACAGTTTTCTCCCGCCAAGGGAAATTCTAATGCAATGCCCTCTGCCAGGGCGCAATAGATTAATAGGTCTCAGTGCAACATACGCCTTCTTCAAATAACTAGAGTAACTTGAGAATCTAGTAACTAGAACCCTGTGCATTCTTGGTCAGAAAGTACACGACTTAGACAACAGTTTCAGAACGCAGTACAACTTCTAAGACTCCCAGACAGCATCACGTATAGGGACCATTGGTACTTCACTAGAATCCTCTCATTTGCTTTAATCTGAGCAAACCATTACTGCATTAGAGATCTAGTTACTGTAGGTATTGCGGCAAGGGTCGTTTTGTCCCAAATGCAGACAGTCCTCCAGATCGTGCTTAGAGTTGGAAGTTGCCATTCCTTTCGAACTCTTCAGAATCCCTTAAGGAAACCTGTGCCTATTGAAAGGAAGGAACCATTTCAGTTTGCACACCATAAGTGCATTTCTCTTCCCCAGCCCAGTCGGGACTCATCGCAGAAATTTGTGAAAATTTCGAAACAGGTAACAGCTCCGCCATACACCAACAAGTATCGCATATCCTTCCTCTCCAATTACAACGCACTTCCATCGTAGCATACGAGTAGTGTTCGAGCAAACAATACGGAAAAAGAAAACAACAAACAAAAACCCTAATAACAACAAAAGGACATCGTAAAACCGTTCGCATTTGTTGGTAACAACAAAAGCCATTCTTGTATTATTGTGAAATAATTTCAACTTCCTCCTCTGGCGCAGCAGAACGTAAAAAGGGAGAAACCTATTTATCACCCAACGAGCACAATGTCGGACAAAAAAGGACTTAACAGCGGGTGATGCTTCTCTATCTGTGTTAAACATTCTTTTTTGCGGGCGCGCATCCACTTGTTCTTTTCAGTGAATTGTTTGTAAAATGTTTCGCCAACAGGAAAAGGGAGAGAGTCCTTGGAAGGCTTATACGGTCCTGAAACAATAGTGGGCTCGCAACACCTTTTCCTTTCTTAAATCTCTGCGAATGTCCTTAAAGAACCACTCTCTCTCTCTCACTCTCTCTCTGTGTTTGAAGTTAATGGGTATTGAAGGACTCGGAGAATAAATTTCCATTCACATCAGCCAGCGGCAATAAATCAGGACGAGAAAACGTACTCGAAGCAAAAAATTCTCATCGCAATGCAAGAATATTTCCGATTTGCATTTTGCCGCATCGGCGGCGGTGGTGTGAATTCGCCGCCAAAGGGATTCTCCAGAGCGCCAGAGCTATGATCTCAGATTAACTTCCACGTCACCGAATATTCTGCATCAAGGATATTTTTCCACTACATCGAGCTCTGTTCCTAAAACTACACATGTCTGTGCTGGTATGCACGAAGGCACATGCATCAAACCACAGGTGCCAGCCAAGAGACTCTGTATCCTTTTTCCGAAGCCGAAGAGCACTTAAGCCGTTAAAACGGGCCCAGCGAGAGAGGGGGACACAGGTCGGAAATATGAAAAGTTATATTTTTCAGTTCACTTCGATTATCGATGACGCTTCAAGGGTGCGCCTCACAGGATAGTCATCCTCGTCGTCACGACTGAGCCATGTATCGTTAATTTGAATAAATAATGTTCCACAGCGGGGCCCGCAGAGGTAAGGATAACTTTTGGATTGGATAATCGCAGAGGTTTTATTAAAAGTTCACTTGGATGAACTTTGGCGGTGATTCGCCTGGAATATGAATGAGGATATGCGGCGAGGACGCTTGTGGTCGATTGGGTTCGGTCGGTCTTACTCTCCCTCGCTCTCTCTCTTGATTTTTTGATGAAAATTGAATTTTTAATTATTTTCCCGAGTGTGGGTTGGAATTAATATTTAAAATATTCTAATCGGGGTTTATCGTCGAACAAAGTCGTGACTTTGTTTACCGATAGGGTTGCCCATTCAGATTAAAATCTGAATATTGCTTGGAGTTCAAGTTCTTTGATCCTTGATTCAATGGAACACGTGTGGACTCGGTGATGTGTGGTGGCTTTAAAGACAATAAGTCTAGGTTCGTCTCAAGTGAAGCAGGAGGAGTGAGTTCTTGCCTGGATTGGTTGCAACAGATACGATAAAAAGAGTGAGATTCCGCAGGGTGGGGTAGTTTCACTGCTACTCTTACTACTAGTCTACTACTTGTGGAATCTTTAGAGGCTCGTCAAATGAAAGATCGAAAATTTGTAGACAAACTGTCGAAGAGTGCAAGCATCTGGGACTGAACTCCGTTCGAGGAAAAATTCTGGTGATGTGGAGGAGGTTACCTAATAGTGCATCGGCTATTGAGAGGTAAGTCTCGTTTAAAAGAACTAAGAGCTGTGTCAAGGCACAACACCCTGAAGGGTAATGCAATAGGCATACCTACTAGACTGACCTATCCTCATCCAAAAGAATACCAGGTTCCTGCAGTATTTCAAGCTGTCATGTCCAAAGCTATCAATTTGATGTAACTCTTATAAAAGGCCTCTATTCATGCAGACAAACTGTCCTTAAAGCCTCAGAACTCTTGAACTGACCCGGATAGGTACAGATACTTACGAAATCGAGAATCTATTAGCAGGAGCCATGAAGACCCTATACGACAAGAGGTAAAAAGATCAGTTCGACGGAATACTCTTAGGGTTAAGACTTTATGCCTCTGAACTCGTGAGGCATTCGAGTGACACTGTAACTAAGGAAGACTATTCCCAGGTATACACTTCATTGACGAAGAATGAAGTGTATTCGAATCAATCGATAATCGAGGGCAGTGACGTATCAATCACAAATAGAAATACCAGTCTACATGCTCCCAAATTAAGTTGGTGTCAATTGGGAAGCCAACCAAGTGTAAGGTCATCTAGACTAATGGATTCCACTTCTGGATTTGGAGTTCTTTAAACATACCTTTGTGTCGAAGAACAAGTGTACTGCAGTGTTGTATTTTAATCACAATGTACCATATACCTAGTACCAGAGTATCTTTTCTGATACTTTCTACTCCTAAAAGTTAGTATGAAACTGAAGGCAAACTTTTAGAATGCGTTTTGATCTCGTTCCCAACAAATGGGGTTTGAATGCAGTTTTCGGCATGCAAACTTAAATTTCAGACTCATTTCCCTTTAGTGGGTGCCTTGTCCCTGCTGTCAGATGAGATCTTAAAGTATCAAACGTCATACCGTGCACCTTGAGATAGAATATTCTCTCTCATAATAAACTCATGAATATTGAATGTCTAGACACGAGCCTAAGTCGGTCTCTCTATTTTATTTAAATCGAATGTCTACCACGTCCTGTGACATTCAACATTCCCACGTGGCTGGCATTTACATATTCTAACATTTAATTAATGACAGAACGGAATGTTCAACTGGCAGTCGCCACAAATATAAGTTTCAACCGACCGTAGACTAAATCGTGCCCGCAAAACACAAATTAGTTTAATTTCGGCTTTCATAAGCCATTAGCGGTTGCACAGGGCGCCACCCTGTGCGATTTTTCGTGCTGCACAGGTACATATGTAGGTAGGCGCACTTGACGAGAGTGTAATTAATTCGGTTAAAGTACATCAATTGTGGTCCCGGCTAAGTGATATGTTGTGTTCCGCATAAGCGGTTTTTGTTAAATTCAACAGTTGACGCCATTTGTCATGGTATTGGAGGAGTGGTCATAAATAAACGTTTGGGTCTAGTGGTCGCAGTAGTTAAAACCGATGGCCCTTGACATCTTGTTCCTGATTGTGGTCGAGTAATTAAAGTGATTGTTAGTTGTTAGTGGTCCCGGTGCTGGTGTTTGGGAAGAATTGAAAAAAAGGCTGCGATTAGGTTGGGAAAGAGAGATGTCCTTGCGAGGTTGACTGGGGGCTATTGTTTTTGAATTAGACGTTGAGGCTGAGAGTCAGGACATTGAACGAGTTCTGCGGGCAAAGACTTGATCTATAGCTTAGCAGAACAAGGGTTTAACAAAGACAAGATAGATGAACCTCTTTTAAATCACAAATTTTGTTGGAAGGCAGTGTATAGCCGATTTCCTCAGGAGTTGTACCTCTAGGAGATGATGTACTTCTTAGAATACGTTCCTCAACAGTAAAAAAAAAATGACTTCATCGATGAGATCTATGGCCGTCCGTGTGACTCACATCGATAACTACAGGTAAGGACTTAAGAATCAAGCTAAGTAGGGTTTCGTCTTTCTTTGAACTGCGAACCGAATACCGTGTATCGTATCTAAATCGATCAAAATGGGTAGTCACTACCATTAATCACGTCATTTCATCAAGCCAGTACACCTTAGTCAAATAGCGAAAGATAAACCCTACACATTGATACCTAAAGGAACGAAATCCATCACTAACTGACTTTTGTACGAAGGCTTAAAATGCCTCCTCATTTTCGTTACATCATCTTTTCTAACCGAAACCCGGTACCGAAATATCGAATTATAAGAGGCTTTCAGGTCAAAACTAGATTCGACTTGATCTTAAAGTGTCAGGCAGAGAGTTCTTTTCTAAATTTCCCCTAAAGCAAGTCTGGTGATCCATTGAACTCACCAGACCCATGTACCCATCTTGCCTTAGATATTCCAATCGGTATATGGAGACTGAGATAAAATTTGGATACTCTTGTCTCTGGTGGACAAGTGGCGTAACGTGTCTTGACCTTAGGTGCATCTTTGATCTCTTCTAGCAGCTAAGGAGCTTTAGAACAAGACCCTGCTCCGCTGAATGGCGCAGAGGCTTAGAGTCTTCGAGAGAAAGATTCTTCGTAAAATTCACGGTCCAGTTTGTTGACGGGGCTTAGAGACAACTATTTGAGCTATACAGCGACATTGACCAGCCAATAAAACTGCGCATTAGTCGTTTGAGATGGCTACGACATGTAGAGCAAATGGACACCAATTCACCTGTCCGCAGAGTATTCGAATCAAACCCGGTGGCTCAACGCAGTAAGGAAAGATCTTGCCTTAGGAGGCGGGTACAAGTAGAGGGGAACCTCAACCAACTTGGAGTGCGCAACTAGAGGCAGTTAACTTGTTGTTTAAGGCCCAGGTTCACTCCAAACCAGAAGCAAGTAAGTTGATATGAAGGATTATATGATCCAGTGTCCTGGCGAGAGCTGGCAGCCACTTGAGATCTAGCCAATGTTAGGTAAGATAAACAGTGGACTTCTTTTCTAACTAGAACTCGTTTGAAGGATTCTTTTGAAGTGATGTGGAGTACTCCCTTGACAGCCAGGACTATCGTGCCGGCTACTACAAAACAGTTTCGATGAAGTTTCGTGCTCCGAATGCATGTATGTAGGTGACCAGTAACTCCACTGTCATCGAGTAGTTTTAAGGGTCTACTGTCATCAAGTTCGGTTCATAAAACCCAATGGTGTATCCAGTAGATTAGTACGCTTCATCCAAGGAACACGACAAAAGTGCGGATAAGTACCATTAACGTCGAAAATTTTATTGTTTCCAATTCCATTGAGTTGAACAAACAAAGTTAGGTAGGCATTCCGACGAAAGATAAGAAATTCCCAAAAAAAAAGCCCATAAACTTCTAATTGCTTCTGAATATCCTGAGGTGAAGTTTGTTTTTTTTTGTTTTATGGCATTCCCCCCCTCCCCCACGAAGAGATTGATTAGAGAAGCACAGAAAGTACATTTTTCATTTCAATCATTCGCCTCTCCACCGCAGATATTAAAAAAAAATGTTCCTTCGCTCCTTGATTAATGACCGAACAGGAACATGACTCATTAAAATGGAACAGAGATTGATACAGGACCTAGCTGCGGAGCACCTAAGTACTTCCAACTGAAATTGACGGTGTAATTAGGTGCGTGAAGGGGAATTATGTAATTACGGGCATAAGCGTGATTAAAATGGGAATCTGCGACTTGAAGTCATCATTCGTTTAAGCCTAGGAAGGATATTAAGTCCTTGAATTGAGTTCGAGTACTAAAGACCAAGAGTCACAGGCTGACAAGCCTAAAGATTTGCAGAAAATGGTACAGATGTCCTTCTGAGCCTTGAATACCATTTGTCGTCCGTTTAATTATATCTCGAACGAGCCCAATCCAGAAGAGAAAACAAGGACAAAAGGCAAATTACACAAAACCGTTTCGCATACAAATTAATTTATTTGCCATATCCTTGAGAGCTTAGGAATTAATGTAAGTCCTTGGGTCGTCGCCGTCGCCGTCGCTCTGTTGCCCTTGAATGTTTTGTCTGTTTTTGGCGCGCGGCTACCTAATTAAATAAGTGAGTCACTATCTATTGCACGTCCTTGCCTATCGGTTGTATCTACGGGTGTGTGTGCAAATATTTAAAATTCAATCCGACGGCGATATTCCTAAACGATGCCATCTCGGGATAACAATTAAGTCCTTCGTATCAATCTGACAACAGTTTAGGCAAAAATGATGTCGTTTAGGTGGAGCCAAGCTTCAGGACCATCTGTTAGCCGGCAAGGAACGTATGCTAATCGAGCTTACGACCACTGAGGTTGGTGCTGGTAATTAACGTACGCAGTTTGATTGTTCCAAGGAAAAACGTAATTATTCTCTCTGCACAGGATGTGGTGAATGGAAAAATGCAAATCCCATTACATTTGCATCTTAATGGCTTGATAAGGAATATTTAACCACAGACGGGGGGGCGAGTGTTTGTGGCATCCGATACTGTATCTCTCACATGACTTTGATACCTAAACCGAAACAAAGGCGGTGGCCCACCCAGGGATGGCCACAAAAAAAGGTTCACATGTACGTGGATTATGAATATCTAATCGTGGACAGGAGTGGGGAGGAGTGGAGAGTTTGCATAATCTGGTCTTCTGAAATTCGGAGCGTAATGGTGCAATTAGAGTGTCTTAGCATTTGCAAGGAATATGTAAAGAGAATGACTCCAATCAAGGTAAGTCGTTGCAAGGTACTACAGCATCTATCCACACGGTAGCTTCACTAGGAGATCACTGCACCAACAATGGAGGGACATTATAATGTAAACGAGCCAAATTTAGGAAGAATGGAGCTCAGGGACGATGATTCTATGCATAATTGGCTGCTTTGTTGGTTCTACTAAGACTTTTGACATAAAAAGTTGTGCATCATCATCAAGGAATTGGATTGGGCGCTAGTTAGTCACTGGAAGTATGATATTTAGTCTCTCTAGGTATAACTATCTACCAATACTTCATGGAGCAAGTTCGTCCTAATATCTATTGACCAGCATATCCATGTGAGGTAGGACTGAGTTTTGGGCTACTTATAGGTGGACATCCTCGCTACAGGTTCAATCCCCTTTCGCACTCTTTCTATTGTGACCTGTGCCACTGATCTACGCTTAGAAATACACTGCATTTGGGATCTATTTCTAGAATCTTTAACCATTTCCAACTCTGCGTCTGTACAAGTGGAAGCAGAATGCCTCTAACTGCTGATGAACCAATAAAGCGTGCTAGGTTGAGTCAAAAACTAAAAACGCAGAAAAGGGTTCCCCGAAGGACCCTCATAAGAGAAATCATAGGGTATAGACTGGAAACCCTGTACATCCCTGACAAAGCCATCCATATAGAGCGAGAACAATTAACACCAAAAACTAGGGAATTGCTGCATGAGACTGCAGATGGAATGCGGCAATATAACAGTCACATGTGGTGTTCCTCAGGGCTCCGTATTGGATTCGCTACTTTTCAACCTTATGTAAGTAAGGCTATATGCGTATGCTGATAACCCAGAGGTTGTCAAAATATTTGACTTTGTTGAGGAAGAGGAGTTGCAATGTAGCTTATTGGAGTAAACCTATCAGGATAGTCTGAGACTAGCTGACATGGACGGGCCTGCATCTCTAAGAGAAGAGGAAACGAAAGGAGAACTCAACTGCGTCAGAAGATCATGTTTCAGACAACTAGTGAATGATTTCTGCAGTTACGAGGACTATGCCAAAAATTGTCACATCACAGAAAAAGACTGCTTTTAGCAGGAAGCAGGACATGCCTCTAGGGATACTAATAGCTACAGTCATGTGAAAGAAAGTGTAGGGAAGGAACTCAAATTCATATAAAAGAAATACAAACTAGGAATCTTGGCTACAGAGCAGGGACGATGCGTGACCGATTTGTTTAAATGGCAGCACCAGTTGATACCAGTGTTTGCCTCAGGATAGTGGCGTACTACAAAGTGGCGTCTTGATTCCTTTTCTTTTTAATCTGGTTGTTAACGAGGATGTACTGCAGCTCCCAAGCAATACTTGGCATTTTGTCTAGACCTGCTGTTCGGCATCGAAATTATTACGAGAGACACTGAAAAACAGTTTCAGACAGACAAGACTAAGTAGCCCAGACAACAATTGTATGATGACAATGGCTGTCAGCTATTTATTGAACTCCTTGCATCTTCACGACTATGTTCCTGGAATCAGTCTCGTTCAAATCTGAAATCGATGCCATCTACATCATTGTGATACTTTCCTAAGCTTGGTGGCTAAGTCTGAGTTAACGTTGGCTAGACTAAATAGCTCTTATTTGGCGATGGACGTGATCAGAAAGAAACCTCAAACAAATAAGTAGGTATTTGAAACTTAAATGTACTCTAGCCAGACACACGTGGCTTTGGGCATATAAAGGAGAAGAAAGGTCGGTTTATTTGGACCAAAAAAGTGCCTATTCAAGCAAAATGGATTCATAGAGCTGAGGTTCAACACCATGACCCTATAATCTAGGATGACTGTGTCAAGGGGGTCAGATTGGATAGATAGTAAGATTAGTTGGGAATATGTGCAAAGTTTTTGATTTAGTGTTGAAGAGTCACTTACCTGCTCTTTCTTGAAGTGAGGCGTTTGTTCTAATGGACGAGAAGTGGAAATCCGACGAATTCTTGACGTTCACTGAATGCTGGCACACTTGGAGTAATTTACAAACACACACTGGGCAACCTGTTTGGCCTGGTAGAGCCCACTGACTACACTTTCAGAAAAGAAGGAGAAACACTGAATTTCACTGAACAGGGAAACACTTTGTCCAACAGGTTTTCACTTCGAGGTAGGACTGACAAGGCTATGCAAGCACAGACTAGGGCAGACATGGACAGGGATTCACAATGGAAAATGCACTAATTTTGGAGGAACAGCCACTTATCCAAGATGTTGGTCTCATTTTTCCTTTAAACTCACAGCACTGATGCAAGATCCGACGACAGATTTTTGGAAGGATACTCCGAGACTGAATTGATATGCAAGCCGGCAAGCACACGAACACATACCGCCCGTCGATCGCGTTTCTTTCCAGAAATACTGCAAGTGTACACCGATTTACCGACCGAAAGACGTTACAATTCCCTACAAACTGCAGCCTCGCCAGAGAATTTAGTAAATTGGCCGGGAGCCCATTCCCCTCGCAAAATTCAAAGCGATTTCCACCATTCCGAAGCGGTTGGGATGATGTTTTATTGAAATCCAATAGAGGAACACCTGACTAACACAATACACGAATTTATTTAGCGCAGGACTTGATATTAATTTTAAAATTTAATGTTTTTCTCGAGGAGAATGCAGGAATTGTATGCACAGACGGATAGCTGAGTGTTTTGACAGATGAAGTTGCAGCAGTGCTGCCAGACAATTTGGATAAAAACTTGCAAAGCAATTACATTTCACTTGTTGTGGGGAGTTTTAACGTTTATAAATCTAACGAAAGAAATGAATTTAAATTTTATAATTTATCTGTTGGTAGGAAGAAGGAGACCCAGTTTTCATGATAACACCATTTTGTGTGCAAATATTGGCAAAATGTCAGAGATATGATGAGATGAAGTAAGAATTTCGTCCTTGTTTTGTACATTAATCACATTTCAGAGTTTTAAATGACCGTAAACCATGCGATTTCAAGTCAAAGGCATTGTATTCTGGTATTAGGTTAGGCTAGGTAAATGGTTCCCCTTTTTGACAGATATTGTCAACTGCTCACTTTGACCAACTTAGAGTGCATTGTCAGTCAATCTTTGATGGCTGAACTAAATCACCCAGTTACGCGTATGCTCATCGCTCAGTTTCACAAGGAAATAACTCCCAAAAGCGTCTAGAAAGAGACGAGTAGATTTTATTTGCTCAGTTTCTGTAGAAGTCCTAGCCGTTCTGCATCATTGCCTGCCACGATACCAGACAGATTTGGCAGAGACACTGAAACGATTAGGATTAGTTTTAAGTATTGACAGGTAAATGTCTGTCACACTTCGGTCGAATGGTAATGGTGCAGGCAAGGACTTCGAAGTCCATCGCAAGGGTTCATATAAGCGTTCTAAACAACTTCCTTCTCTTTGTTGATTCATAGTTTTAGATCGATGATCCAAAATTTCAGAGCTTCCAGTTCCTCTAGTGGATTATCAGCCTATGACTCACAATACCCAAAGAAGGACTAATTCTACTGCAGAGCCTTACAATGGTTTCGGGCCGAAAAACATTTCTTTTTCAGTTGAGTGCTGAAGTATGACAGTCGCAAAGTTTTTGTTCATTTTAAGGTCCACCCAAATCTCATCAAATTATGGACCATTGACACTGAAACCTGTGTTCATAGATAGATTCACATCATCAGCAGTCCAGATGTGTTTTCGTTGCTTGAGTTCCACAGCTATTCTCGGACAAAACACTGAGCGACTATTTTTACTGTCGTATCCCACAATGTTGCAGGTCATATCATATTGGCTTTGGTAGGAAGTTGGTGACAACTGTATGACTTGATCCTTTGAGACTTTATGCGCTCCGTAACCCAATTCCAGACCTAGATCAACCACCATACTTCGAAAATATTCTCCATAGATGAACATGGATGGAACTATTTCCATTAGCTTATTCTCAAGTCAAACCGAATCCTTCCGCTCCAGGAAGTTCGTTTGATTTTCATCGCTATACACAGCAGTTGAGTGTCCTTCGATTTGCGAAAGCAATACCAGTCCCCAGTCGGAGTTTTACTGTGTTTCCTTTCCCCCATTTACACCAGCATACCTGTTATATCCAGGAAATACCCTCGAAGGACCAACTTCCGTCCCTCCAAAGTGTAACAATATCAAATTGTCTTCACTTAAACGGATTAAAAGTGATTGCCACCATCTTTTCCACCGGTCACCTGTCGACTCATGTCCGCATGACGTCACACTAATTACAAAATCACAAAAGACTCCACCAAATCGAGTACCGAATTGCCTAACTCAGTAAAAATGTTATAAATTCGTAATCCCTCTTCCGGTGAAATGTGTACACAGTCCTCCTTCCATTAAGTACTCTCGTCTCCGAAACTTTCACCGATAACCATGAATAATGAATTTAGCATTTTAGACTGCTACCGTCGTTGCTGTTCGTCCTGGCAAGGATAAACTGGTGGCCATCCTTCGAAACTAACGGAAACTAATTAAGTTTTCCAAATTAAGAGAGAATCAAAGCAACCATTTAGTCATGAAAAATTATTCAATAGAAACAATGGAGCACTTCCTAATGGTTCGAGTGGCAGGATAAGCAGGACTATTTGAAATTAATTACATTTTCTGGTGGAAATTATGTTTTATTAGGCCGTGACATTGCACGAGGCGATAACTTGAAGTATTTCCATAATGATTGCTGCTTTCAATAAGGAATTAAGGAACTGGAAACTGGTCTTGATGTTGGAGGAAGGCCTTGTGTGTATGAATGGTTCGAGGGGTGGTGGGAACTGAGGTCGCATTTTGAACCACTGGTGGTCATATCCTTCTGTCAGGGTACCGAGAGCAGAGATGAAATAGTGGGAATGCTGTTTGCCACTGAGGATAAGGACTGCAGAGACAAGCAAGACAATTTTCTGGAAACTTATAGACTGCAAGGATACCCTAACCAAACTGGAGTATATGCACGAGACTTGGTTTGGTTTGGATACCATGCGAGGCAGTGTTTGATGCAGTCACACGTAAACCACTGAAGGATCATTGTGACACTCAGAGGATCCAAGATTGCCAAACACAACTTGCATAACCAACTGGATCTTATATTCAAGTCAACAATTTGTAGAGATTGGTGCAAGATATACATCAATTTCAGTTCTAGAAGGCCTCAGAGCAGTCTGACTGATCCCCAAATATAGGCTACACTCTTACCAGTTCCTTCAACATTCTGTCAACACTGAGAAGCATATGGGTACCAAAATATCTATCACAGAAAATTGTGCTCAATACATGCTACGCATGATCACAAATGGAGTACCACAGGGCTCTATTCTGGGTCCATTACTTTTAAATATTATTTTCAACAGCAATCTACAGGCTCCATTAAATAGAAGCAGTCTCCAAGCACAGCAAGAACAAAATAGAGACCTAGACTATCCATAGACCACCTGACAATGATGGTAGTTCCATATGGATTGATGATAGATACAGGTTTGAGTATCCTTTTCTGAACATCTCTTGCCTTGACATTGGCATCAATCGCACTTTGTCCTACATTTCATGTCTCAAACACAAACGTTGTCTCACCAATGACAGAAAGATCATCATCATCTTGTCTTGGTGAAGTGCTGAATCACATCTTGAACTGTAGAGGGCAGGCATCTTCATGTGGTATCTATGGAACCATAAAGTTATTTTCCTACTATGAGGACGAGGGTGGGTGTTTACCAGTCTCCCATCGGACCCAATCCTTGGCCCTATTCGCTTGACAACCACTTACAACAAGGCTCAATCAACAATTGCCACAAGCCCTTTGTTTCACCACCAATCTACCGCCCTAAGTCGCATCAATTAGCTCCCATTCTAGCCTTCGTTTTAAGCTCCTTTCATTATGCACATTTCCATGGCAATTATTCCAAACCGTAATTGGAAGCGAAATGCATTGCCGATGAGACAACAGAAACGAAAGTACTCTTGAAAGCCACAAATAGTTTCGAAAATCCCATAAGTAGTTCCTCGGTGTGTATCAGCGAAAGTATTAAAGATACTTTCGAAACTATACTCACTCTCTCTATCTCTGCAGATACTCGAGTGTATGAAGTAAACTTTCTCCTCATATTTCAGATACAATTTTCTATAGTTTAGGCAATTTAGCAGAGTGGATTAAGGACTTGCTTCAGATTGACATAGTTTCTATTGAATAACGAGACGCTTGAGTGGATGGATGGTGTAGGGCAAAAATGTCCTTCGTATCTATGTCATCGGAATGATTTAATTCCCTTTTACAAGTTGTGATACTTGGACTGGGAAAATGTTTCAATTGCCGTAAGATTATAATTTCCCATTGAAACGAAACGAAACGAGATGTATCTAACAGCTTCCTGTAGATATACTTATATTCTTTTAGATCTTAAGGAAGGATGGTCGGTGGATGGCATTGCAGCGTACTTTATGAGTATTTATTTAAGATGTCCTTTGGATCGGAAATCCTGTTTGGTATTTGTGGTAGAATCTCGAATGTGTACCGAGAATCATTTGGAATGTATTTACCTGACCCTAATCTATGACAATTACGGTGCCAGATGCAGTGGCAGCTCGACTAATCAGACCACAGTGTCATGTGTGCTAATTGAAATTCTGTGGCAATATTTGGAGTGAATTTGTGTTATTTGAATTCGGTTTATTGACACAGTTAGAGGAGGCAATTAATTGGCCTGAGACTGTTTTGGTATCTTGTTGCAAGCACGAAGCGTTCCAAACAGAAGTGACAAATGTATTGGTTGAGTTTGAGACGATTATCTGATTCAGCTAATACTACACGTTTCCTGGACTTTATCAACATATCCTGGGTGGAATCATGCACCGAGGACTACTCCTTAGGACACACGCCTATGGTCTTTGTGGAGTAAACCCAGACGTTCCAGCACAGTGCCCGGTAATTATGGTGGGGAGCAGCTACACCTTGTGGCGACTGAACTTCACCAGAAAAACAGATCTCTTCTTGTTTAGGGCCAGCTTTAGTGCCCTGGGTGTTGAATGTATGTGCTGGCGAGTCCATCGTCGATTTGCTCAGCTGATGGCTTCATCTTCTTATTTTTTCCGTTCGTTTTAACAAAATATCTTGCGATACATACAGCACCGCTCCTCTTCTCCCGATTTCATCAGCAAGCCTCGATTTACTCACAATAGCCAACACGAACCATTGACTGATCAACCCAATAGTAGACAAAAACGGGTCAACTGGTGGCACTTGACGACCCCAAAAACTTAGGCCTATAAGACTTACGTAGATCTTGCTCAAGCCATTTGCTTCAAACTGACGTTTCTACGCACCGTCCCCGAACTGCTACAATCCGACGTCAAAGGCCTACACAAATCGGTGGAAAGGTAAAATCCCTGATCCTCTTCCCTAACAAAAGAACAACACTATCCATCGATCGCTGAGACTCAAAATCTCGGACAAGGCAGTGTACTCGGTCGAAAGCTGCCTTGGAAAGTGAACATCAACTCAGCCTGGGAACCTAAGCCTCTCATCATCCACTAGATGTAGTTAACAACTGTCAGAGGTTGGAGCAAAAGGTCAAGATTGAAAGACCAGCATGCATACGGACTACTAGCCAGTAGAGGCACGCCAAATACAGCCCTTGGAACTATTCTGATACTGATTCCAGTAGACTTAAGGAAACATCTGCAATATGTGCACCAAGTTTCAAATATCCTGATTCTTGAAAAGAAAGCAAACTGAACCTCTATTGCGCTCTTTTCTATGCAAATGTGTTCCATTTTCGAGATTTGGTCAACTTGTTAAGCCATCGAGGAAGACCTTAACTCAAAGCCATAAATCAGATTTCATGTTCGACTAGAGGATGTCCATGGCAAATGACTAACAAAGGCTCCAGGGAACCAGCATCTCCCGATGAGTGTTGGTTCGTTATATAACGAGGCAAAGCGCCTACACCTTACAGCCCTGTTACTGATACCTACTCCCATACCCACGTGGTGCCATGTAGAGAGTTCTTTCCCAGTTATAAACAGGAAGAGGACGAATGACAAGTGTCGCTTCACCAATCAAACAAAACAACGATTGGATTCTGGACCGAAACGGCGCCAGCAATACAGCATCCAAGACTCACATCATAGGCAAAGTATGCCAATACCTGGGGTCAGTCCTCAACGTCAAACGAGAATGCTTCGCGTCAGGTATTGACTTCGAGAAAGCATTCGACGCCTTAAACTGGAATCCTTTGTCCAGTAGTGTTTTCAAAAACTCACAGCCACAGTATGCAAAAGTAAAATGGAAGATAAGGTTCGCAGTGGAGTGCCACAAGGCTATATGCTATCACCTCTGCGTTTTTAAGCGTTAGCAACCGAGAACTTAAGTGAAAGATGACCAAAAATTAAGCACGAAAACTGCGCTGATGCATGTATGCTTTCATGCAGAACTATGGGTTAGGCCCGACAGTATAATTGGAGAGACTAGAACTGGAGGACCAATGGTATCGACCCAAGAACAAAGCTCTGACTGTTCGGTTCTAATGTACAGTCAGTACTGCTTTATGGGTGCAGTATGTGAACGGTGGCTATTAGTCACAAATTTCTAAGTTGCAGAGATCTAAGGAGCAGTTACAGGATTGGAAACACATCTACAAACATGTCTTCGGGCCTCAGTTAATGGAAATCATCTCGAAAATAGTTGAAATGAAATTCCCAACATTTCTAAACCCCTAGTCCACCCAAAAGCCCACCCCAGACTGTTCATAACATTGCCAAACAAATATGCCATCTCCTAACTGGATACCATTTTACTAAATCTCGACAGAAATTGTTGCAGAAAATAAATTCAATCCAAACACAACCAGGCCCCATTATGCAAAGCAGAAACAGTATCGTATATCTGCCTGGATGCGTTTTGTTTTTCTACTTCAACAGAGGAATTCACAACAATAGTTAGGATTCATTGCGCAGAACACCCTCTAGTCCTTTTCACCAAAAGCAAAAGAAAACAGTGTTAATTCGAGCCAAGCTGGGACACAGCATAGAGCTGGAGATTTATTTTATTTTCTACAAAATATGACGCAAATAAAATGTATCTATGCCAGGTTGGCTTGAAATAATAAACATTTCTCGGATGGAAGGTGCGCTGTGTCTGCCCTACAGGTATGGCAGTACAAATAAATTACAAAGATATGCAATGTAGTAGAGATGGTCCTGTTGGTTGGTTCTAACATGAGTTTTGAAGAATTTAATATATCTTTTAGTTTGGAAAAGGATTTATCGTGTGTCCTGATGAAATATACGTACACGTGTGTACTTAAATAGTATCTTTCTGTGAGAAGGTACCTTCCTGTCGGTGTTAAAGGACTCGTAAGTAGACAAACTATAGGGCCATCCAACAAGAGGTGTCATTTTAAATTGAAAACAAGTGGAACATTTTTATGAAAAGTGGGGATATTTTTACTTGAATCTAAAGAACAAACTCTGAGGCCTACAAATAGTCCTCCTTTCGATGACGTTCTTCATCACGTCTTCCCATCATTGCGACTGTATTTCGCGAAGAAGACCTCTGATATTCTCATGAATCGTTGGTGGAACATTATCTTTAACATAACCTTAAAGGAAAAGATCTAAGGGTGTTAGATTGAACTATCTCGGGGATCAATTCAGGTCCCCACAAGTCAAGGATCTAATGTCATGCAACAAAGCTATTGTTTCAGCAGCTCTATGGCATGTGGCACCGTCGTGCTGAAACCAAACGTTGTCTTGTGTTCAATTCTTGTATCTATTTGACTTCAGAAGAATGTTGGCCAAGATATTTGTACAAAATGTGGTGCATTGTGGTTGCAAACAGGTCCAAATTCTGCGATCGTCTCAAAGGGGAAAGACTTGGGGTTTCAGTCACACTCTCAGCTGTGGCGGCGGTATTTTCAGGCAGCTTTCCCAAATGAACATGACTTGTAGTCTTCATATTATCTTTATGTTCAAGACCTTTAAATTCATCGATAAAGTTGGATATAATTCTGCAAGATGGCACTTGATGGCCACAAGCAGTGCGAATTTAACGAAACGTTTCCGTGACATTCTCATCGTTTTTGAAGTGAATTTGAACTATTTCAATATATTTTTGAGTATAGGTGAATGAATATTCGTGAATCTCCTTATTTTTGCTATTGAAGGACAATGGTTGATTGCTGAAATTCCAATAATGGCATGAAATCTAAAATGACACCTCTTGTTGGATGTCCTTTTTACTACTAAACCCCTCCCTACAAACAGGAGTCAAAACTCCTTCCGTCTTCGGTGAGCCACCCGTCCTAAAATGTATATTATATGTCATTTACTTTGGCTAATAAAAAATTCCAACCACAGCACATTGTTTTGCACATCGCTGGCAAGTAAAACCAAATTGAATACGTGGCATCCTGCAACAGCGAATGCAAGGCAAGCACAGCAAGGACGACACTTTTCGCGGCGTATGCAAATTTAATTCTAAGAAAACTGTCATTGCCACTACTTCTAGTTGATTGTCGCATAAAAGCGAGGGAATTTCCAACAAAAGTGCATACTTCCTGGAAGATAGCGCCACCAAATAGTAACAAGGATACATTGTGAGTGGAACTATAGTCAACCTATTCATTGCACATTACTTTTATGTACAAGTCATGTGTGTACGTGAATCGGATTTTTTAGTTTATTGCTTCTATCCGCCAAAACTGCTGACGGTAGACGGTGTAGGGTGGGGTGGTATTGTGATTTTCGCATCGTTGTCTGTCAATAGAGGGTCATATCTTGAGAAAAACTCCTCTTTCACGACTGTTTTTGAGAAACCTGTTCATAGTCTACGTACAGAGGCCAAGCAAGGGCAAATCTGCGGGTTAAATGCTTCGGAGATAGGTATAGATACTATAGATACACCCGGCTAGTCTACCAACTACTGAACAAAGGAATTCTCTCTCACTCCATTTTCTATTGTAGATTCCACCTCTTTGGGATGCCATTCTGTTCTTTAAGAAGCTCAAGCTCAAGGCTAAGGAAGTCTACTTTAGTCGTTGGAATCCATGCTAGTACAGTTCTCTATAAACCTTGTCACATTCCAAGTATCTAAGAGCTAATGGGCTAATGTCTCTCTCTTCCTCGTCCAAGTTCTTTGAGATCCAGAGGCAGGTTTAGTTTTTCAGAAAAGACGCCTCCTCCAGCTTTTCATACAAAGTCGAACAAAAGTAGATCATCACTGCATGCAGCTCATTCCTTTACTGCATGTAACGTCCTTGTGATAAGGATTTCTCTTCACCACACAGTGTCTGGCAATTTTGGAGTCTAGCATACATAATGCTCTGTCTGACAGCGATATGGGTTCTCATTAATGATGCATGCAAGTTCCATCCTTTACTTCGTGTGCCACGTCCCCTGGATGCCTGGAAACTTTTTTCGAACTTCAACAAATTATGATTAAAAAGTTCACTCGCTTGGGGAAAAATTTACGCACGAACGCCATATGTCATCGCAGGAGCATATCGCCGAGGTGTCCTTCAACTGCTCTTCCCACAGAGGTAACAGTCTCGCTGAAGTTTGAAAAATTAAACTCTTCGAGGCTGGTGTGTAGCCAAGTTTCTCTACTCAAGTTCCTTCATTAAATTGGCATCCAGATGGGTTTCGCGTATCTACATGTGCCAAGCGTATAGATACAATCCCATGGTTACGGGAATCCATATCGCATGGCGTGCATTCAATTTGGTTTAATTGAATCGCATGCGGGTGCAATGGTGTGCACTGAGATATATTGTCATTCCACGAAGGTGGCACAGTGTTTGGAATCTCTCTGTTGCAATCTGGGTAATGGAGACACTATGTACGCGCAGCCAATTAGGGAATGGATCATGTCGTTCACGCTTAGATAAGCCGAAAGGGACCACTTTCCAAACAAAGGAAGGAACCATAAAGTAGTCAAGGACTCGCTTGTTTAATTAAACTGGGAGTCTTTGCTGAAGACAGATGAGGGCATAGCTTATGCATTTCCGGTGGACATTACTGGGAATTTAAAGGTTTCAAGTGTGATACCTCAGGCTGAATGGATTGGTAATACTTTCTTGGAATTGTATGCAAATGGATGCCAGAGGGGAGTAATCGTCATAAGCCGACTTTCCACTCGAGAAGGGAAATTCTCAGAAATGTTGCCAGAGAGTGAATCCTTTGAGAACACCTAAAGTGGGTCCATGGAGATCCCAGGAAAGCTGCACTCTTAGAGATGACAACATCTGCAACCTAAGAAATATGAAAAGGTCGCGAAAAGGAAGGAGCAAAGCTCATCACAATCAATTGGATATGTGAGATCCTGAGTACAAGAATTAAGGAAGTAACCCAGGAAACCATCACAACAGAAGCTTTAGGTGGAAGGAGTTCCCTCACTATTAATGTGCTGAGCTTAGTAGAATACAGTCTTCTGGAAGAACAGACGAAAGCCATAATAAACTGTCCAGAATGTTTTTTTAATAGCCAAATCCTCTTGAAGGAGCATGAAGAATCTGTTGTACCAAAAGGCACCCGAATCCTTACAATTTGAAAGAAAACCTGGAGATGGATTGGTATACGTTTATAATGCTATCAACATAACATACAAAGCATTATCCTCAAATAAAGTGCAAAGACTGGAGACTGGATGAAAGCCTCTGTCAGAGAAGTGCAAAAAAAGTCGCTAAGGAGATGGTCCCGAGAACAGTCACCAGGGACACTGGCAAAGGCAAATGCATCACAGCGTTCCACATCCATTTATACTAGCTTATTCCTTCAATATTAGGTGACAGTTTAGCTGCAAAGGACGCACAGAAACTGACTTAGTGAGATAAATTGTCTCAGCAGAAGGTGGAACTAGAGAGAATATACTTGGTTCGGTGGCGTATACGTAACTTTTTTTTTCGAAATTTTTTGGATATTCTATTTTTGTTTCTAGTTCTGAAAATGGGTCTTTCTTTAGCTAGTACAGTCTTACTTGGTTGATTTTGCTCAAGTTTTTCACCCTTGGATGGCAGCTTGACTGTCGGAGAGATGTTGGAGATGTTGGAGGAAAGCCAAGACATCCAGAATGATACTCACTATCTTCTTATCGTATGCAAAGCTCCGTAGAGACGAACTATACAGAGCCAAGTCTAGTTTTGCATGCCTGTCAAACTCGTCCGTTTGCTCAGAATGACGTTCACTGTCTTGTAAAGGTGGGTGGTATTGAGACCTAATGTCAAAAATGATTCAAGTAAGGCTAACGCTGTAATGTTGAGAAAACAGTGCGAAACCTGCAAGTCAACTCCAGAGGTACACTTTTCCACAAGTCGGTAGAAGGACTTGGCAAATTATTGGGGCTTAAAAGAAGGGAATTGAATACAGAACTCTACGAGCTGTGCAGCGATATCAACGTGATCAGAAAAGTATGCATCACTCGACTAATATGGCTGGGATATGACCGGAGAAGCAACTCAAAAGAGGAGGACCTCGCTGTGACTGATGGAGATAAGTAGGAAAGAACCTCAACTAACTACTGCGCTTACTGACAAGACGTGTTAGTTGAAGCCCTGATCTGTTCCAGAAACATCACCCAAGTAAGTTCTACCAATATCGTTCATCTGGCTGAGAAACTGCGCTGAGTTTGGTTTGGTTTTCTTCACTATGGTCAAAGACGATACTCCTAACACAGCCTTATACATGGTCTTAGTTTTTTTTTTCTAACATGAAAGGTTAAGAAAGCCCTATAAAGCCTCTCTCTATGAATGTATTCATAGGCGAACTTGAAATCAACAAAGGGAAGTTGACTACACCCAAGTCTGAGTACTTTTTGGGTGTTTTTTGTCCAGGATTTCTGGACATTCTGCACATTTCTTGTCCATAACCTTGTCTGACAATGTTACCCATTCTTCTTTTTGAGGCTTTGATCGCTCCTCTCTAGCAAACTTTTCACTCCAAGGTCGAATGCTTGAGTTCCCTCATTATTCCTTTATCTCTTCCATGAATACACATCTCCAATCTAAACAACACCTGCAGTGACATCCAAAGGACACTCATTCACCCTGATTGGAAAGCATTCACAACAACTATCCTTAATCCCTCGATTGAATGGCAATCACATGAAGGTACCTGCGTGGGATTAAAACAAATCCAGTCCATTACCACAAACCATCCAAATGTCCTTCGAACGCAAAACCAAAATCGAAATAAACATTTCAAAATCTGTCGGTTTCTCTCGATTGCAGATTGATTTTCAATGTTTACCTTGAATTAGATACAATTTGTCTTTGAACCACATCGCCCCATAACACAGGGCCCAGTTAAACACCGAAAATCCCTGCAAGGACCTCAACACCTTCGATTATACGTAGAATGCCAATTAATCAAGTTAATTGCTTGGCAAAAGGGATCAAAACTCCCAACCAATCAGGATTTGTGTATTTGCCAAATGCTTTCGTAAATTTGCTCCAAACGCCATCGAATCATTTAATTTATTTGATTAAGGATATCAGACGGTGTGTGTGTGAGTAGCAATTTTGGCAAGAAAGGACAACTTTAACTTTAAATTTAAACTATGAATGCATATCTGATAGTTCGTCACACTTGCATGCAAGTATCTGTGAGCATTCCACTTGTGTTTGGCCTGCCGCTCGTATTGTCATCTCGGAGCTCCGTAACCGCCGACAACGCACAAAGGATTTCGCTACTTTCGCGTGCAGAATGCAATTATGCCAAAGCATTCTGCCATTGTTCAACTATTTAGTTTGATTCCTCCTTTGTTCCACATAGTTGTGCAGACTCGGGTCGAGGCGGACCAGCTTAATTCTATTTATTTTGAAACTTTGCGTTTTGACTGCAACTTTGTGTACCACTCTGCGCGCTGTCGTGATTGCCAGTTTGTACGCATCCAGGACAGAGGTCTGCTTCAAAGTTCGCGGCATTCCCGCAGACCTGCTCTCATGCTTTCCTAAAGGTGAGGGAAATCGCCCACCTTTAGTCCTGCGAAAAAAAAACTTACTTCCATCAGTTAAGATGCATAAACTTTAAATGCACTTAAATGTTGAAGTAATGAGAAAGTATCTCTTAGCACAAGTTTCCATAATGGGATGCAACTTTGTCTCGGGTTTTTTGATTCCATTTTAAGTTCGGAATGAATTTTGTTCGGGTATCGTGGGATTCAATTTAGTTTGTTGTATCTTCTTGCGTCGGGGAAAGTTTAAATTGAGTTGAGATCGGTCTGGTTATTGTCTCAAAATCAGTTAACAGCGTATTACTGCTGGCGATGTATTCAACTTCAGCAGCCCCGCTCATTGCTTATTTAAAACCCCGCTTGAGTCCTGTGAACTCGTCGAAATCAATTTCAATGGATGGTCTTTCGAAAACAGGAAAATTGCAATAAGTATCTTTACGGAGCTTATTGCCGTTTGGACATTCCTTTCATTTGGTGTACTTGTGACCACGTTTGCTTCGAGGCGACTTGTATTTTCGATGGAATTCAGAAAATTGAATTCTACCTCTCGCAGGTGGAGAGCACTTCTTTCGTAGTTAGAGGCAGGTTTACTGGCGATTTGACCCTTGAAAGGACTGCAAAGGGATTCATCGTCCGCTTTTGAGTTAATAAGGAGCCAGTAAAGCGAAAGAACTTATTGCGTGTCCTTTGGACTGGAATACAACTTCATCAATGGAGTACTCGATAGGTTAATGGAGTGCAGAAAGCTAGGAAAATGATGCCAATGTGCTGCCTTTGAACGATAAGTAGGGAATCTGAGGGCATGCTTGACGTCCTGGAATGCAGAGTACAATATTCCGATGAATTTCACAGGAGTAGGGGTAGCTAAAAAGAAAGATCATAAAATCAAAAATCCCAACTGATACCACTGTGGTCTGTAGGTGGAAACTGTCCTTGTGGTTGTCATTTCGAAAGTTTTGAAGTCTCAGGGACCTCTATCGGAAATGGATGAAGAGTGTTCAAGACACAGGAACTTACGGCGAATGCTAGCTCGAAATACAGCGAAACTTTTCAATTGAGTTGGGTTTGTGAACACTTTGCACCATTTTAGACGACTTGGAGTTGTTGGTCTCACGAAATCTCTGAACTGAAGGTCAAGATCCTGCTGCGGTGAGATTCTTCCAGTTTTGACCAACTTATCAGGCGAAATATCAATGGAATGCTAGGGATTTATTGATTTAACATCTTAGAGTACCGATCTGCATCGAATTGCGATATAATTTTGTTCAATATATGTGTTTTTTCAAAAAATTCACAAGTTACCACCTGCAGCGCCAAAAAGCGCAGTCAAATGTGTAAGAAACTGAGAATACTTTTTCCGCTGAATTCGTGTCACACCGTGAAACACCGCGGATTCCGTCAATTTTTACTTGGTTTTGTGGCTAATTCAGGTATTTGTTGGAGTTTGTCTAGTTATAAATGATCTTTGGGATGTTGGCCATGTGCTTAATGGAAGAAACGCGACCAAAATCGGGAATCCTTAAGGTTTGAAGCCTTGAAAAGCAGGATGGTCCTTAAAAACGTTTAAGTCGTGTTTTCTCTGGAACGGTGTGAGATAGAACGAAACATTGAAAGGCAAAGTTGTAGAAAATTAAAAGAACTAATCAGCTATGAAAATGAGAATTCACCAATGTCCTTATTTTCAAGGATATAAACAAAATGCTCATTTTCATACCCTGAACCTCAAGCTAGAAAGTTGAAATTTGGTACGTGTACGTCCTCAGACTGGGTCCATTAGTTGTGAAAACAATTTTGAAATCCGCCTACAGACACGCCCACTATTTAAAAAAAATCGCTTTTTTCAACTTTTTTACTAGAATGTGAAAAAAATGTTCTTAACACAAAATGTAGATATTAGACTTCCCTACAATTCGTTCCTATAATACGTATATCTACGGCCACTCCTTAGGAGTGTTTTATTCAAAAAACTAAATATGCAAAAAAACTAACAATGCATAGCATATTTTTGCTTTCGACACCTCATTGCCTCTCTCTCGCTTACTCTGTCGCTCTTTTTCTTTCCTGTCACTAATTGAAAAATAATTGCACTAGCATGATAATCAACTTACCCACCTAACCTTTGTTTGGACTCTTGATCCATCAGAGCCGGTAAATAGGTCTAAGGGCATTGCAATCAGTGAAGATGTCCTGGAATGGGACATTCGAAAAATGATAGAAACACTCCAACATCTGTTCATCTCCAAATCCATTTCTGAAATCTCAAAAAGTGCATCGACCTGCCACCTATTGGGAGATAAATCGTCCCCCATTCATAGGAAGTGTAGAGTGCCCCTCTTAGTAGCAGTTTCCCTACGATGGTAATAGAATCCACACTAATGTGCTAGAATCCACTACTAGTGTTGCATTTGGGAGTAGCAATCTGATCCCATGTGAGCGGACAGACCATGACGAAACAAACTGAAAGAGAGAAAGACGGAATATGTCTAGCTATGAGTGCGACACAAGTCGCTGCTGGGATTCATTCGGTACTCGTCTGCGTATGTGGTAGTTTTGTCTTGTATACTTAAAAACCGAACACAACCCTTACAATCTCAAAGTGAACTAGATAAGGTTAAGCTATGAACATGAGGAATGATCAACTTATGTAGTTTCGGCCATTTATTGCTGATGGAGTTTACTCCTTGATATCGTCAAAAGGACTTTTAATTTTCTATTCTCAACAGTTATGCCTGATGTCTCTCGGAGCCTAGGTGTCCCATACATACGTACCAAGTAAACCAAAATTTAAAAAATAAGAGAAAACTGCCCTTTCAGATAGTTTTTCAAGCATTTTGCATCACAAATCAGTACTGCTTGACCGCTGATAACAATTCAAAATTACTCTGACTCCTTAAAATCGTTCTTCAAAATTGCGTGACGAATGTGAAAAAGTGCATCGATGCGCCATCTATTGGAAGTCAAGTCGTAATGGACGCATACACACAAGACTCCAACGTAACACATCGCTAAATGTACTTGGATCATTCGAACTCCCAATCAACCTTACACAGCCCTCACACTGGCTCACCAAACTTGTCGGTGCGCGTGTGAGATCAGATAGAAAACCAGTCCACGTTGCCACATTTGTTTTGTTCTGTTTGGCAGTGTGAGTGAACTGGATGCTGATCTGTCACACTGCCAAGCAGAGCAAAGCAAATGTAGCAACGTGGTTTCTGTATCCTTACACTTATCCTCAATATCGTGGGTGTGTGCGTCCAAAACAGGTTTTGGTCGAAGCCATACAAACGAACGAAGGAGAGACGAAGTAAGTCAGATAAGAAACCGGTTTTCACTGTCAGGCTTGGCTTTCATCTCAGAGAGACTTGAAAACTGGTTTGACTGGGTAGGTAGGAGACTTGAGTGATAGATCGAAAAGATAAGCCTAGCTTATGCTTCGTATATCTGCTTTGACAGAATCAGTACCTCAGCGCTTGCCGACATAGTGAGGTGGCAGGGTTAACATGATGAAGGAAGGTAATGTCAGGATTCCATTCTATGGCAAGTAATCTTTGAATCGAATGCAAAAAGAGAGTAGAACATGGAAATTAGCCCAATCTACTGATGGCTTGGTAGAATGGCTGCAGTAATGGGCAGGAGCTAATTAGAGCTTCATTTCATGTCTTAGCCTACTTCCTTACAGGAACATCGAATTTCTTTATCCATTATGCACATATCAGCTGCTTTCCTTTCTAATCCACCGAAATAGCGATCCACTGTTACTGATTGCAGAGTCGTCAAATGCATCTCTCCATCTGACCACATTGTATACTTTACCTCGATCGCGACCACTTCAACTTTCTGAACACTTGTCTCCGACTTGTGACAATTGCTTTGATGGGGTTTTGTTTCCAAGTTCAAGTTGAAATGACCAAACTTTGATCTTGGCTTTTTGCTGGCTCTAAAACACCCTTTTCTGCCTTAGCTCTTACACCTGGGAGGGCTTCCTTACAAAAACCAACTATGACCGCGCATTCCCACACACCTCAAGATGAAGGTACAATGGAAGCAGAAAACACACTAATGTACCAGAATTCCACTACTAGTGTTGCATTTGAGACCAGAAAGTAACAGAAATGCTCCAACCGGACTAGAAATCTGATCCAAAGTAAGTGAAGAGATCAAAAGAAAGGGGAGTGTATGAGTGCGACTGATAGTTCACTTATTTATCAACAGAATGCACACATTCTCATAACTCTGGCTGTATTGCTAAGAAGAAAGTAAAAGCCGCTTGCCAAAGCTGAACCTCAAGCACAGTCAGCACACAATGAATACATTCACACATCCAGACATACCTTGCTTCTGGCTTCCATATGTGAGCATTCATCAGTTTCGTCGGAAATTTCTTAAAAAGTGCATCGACCCGCCATCTGTTGGGAGAAGAATCAAAATCGACTAACACCAACAAGACAAGTCAGAATATAAATTCATTGGGAGCAGAGGTACCCACACACTTAGCCTCAGTACCTTGGCTGTGTTCGTCCAAAACAGGTTTTGGCTGAAGCCATGCAAACGTACGAAGGAGAGACGAAGTAAGTCAGATAAGAAACCAGTTTTCGTTGTCAGACTTGGTTCGCTTCTCAGAGAGACTTGAAAACTGGTTTGACTGGATACGAAGGAGACTTAAGCGATAGATCAAAAGGATAAGCCTGGCCTATTCTTCTTTTTCGTATTTCGTTGTAATCAGTAGCTCTGTGCTTGCCGACCTAGCCAGGAGGGCAAGGTTAAGCTATAGAAGCAACGCTGTGGTTGGCAAGTGCATTTATATGTTGCAAGTGTTCAAGTCTAATTCTAGCACTGATTTTATTTGGCACTCCTTCACTGTCTAATATTTTGTTTTATTTCTTTCAGAAATTCGTCCGAATGTACATACATAGAAAGGCATTCCAATTTTCAAACAAGAAGCTGTTAGCAATGTAAAGTCAAATGCGTTCGTCTAATTCAGCAAAATTCAACAATTTGAGCGAAACACAACACTCCAGTCAATAAATACGCCATCAAATTGAGATAAGGACCATGGCAGAGTGCTAAGCAAGAACAGTAACTTTCTACCAGAGGGTCTTCCACTTCTGCATGCACTCCCTCCAAGCCACATTCTCAGCGGCATTAAATTGAAATCATTACCCTTGTAACCATTAATATCCTCAAACACCCTTGTAAACGCAATATGTAACCCAATTGATTGCCAATAAACATTATTTTAAAACAAATTTACTTGTTTTTCTTCAAGTAAACCTAAACCTTTTATTTAAAACCACCTTCTAGCCCTCTCCGCCCTGTGAAACTACCTTTTTCTTCAAATTCAACAAAAGAACAACAAAACTGCAAAAGAAAATCCATTTCATACCATCGCGCATCTCTAATTTGCAACAATTGCACACCTCTAGCAACCAGCTGAGAAAAAAAATTTCAGCTGGGATACCTACTTGCTGAGCATGGGCGCCTGGTATTTTTCAGAAATTTTTGGGTTTTTCGTGTTCGATTTTTTCAGGGATCCTCTCCTGTCGTATCATGATTTTTAGGGAATTTTGGTAGTTTTGGAAGGGGAGAAGGTAGGGAGGAGGTAACTAAGGATTTTAGGTGTGAATGGACGGTTTTGGGGGCGTTGCTGAAAGAAAATTTTACCAAAATGCAATGAAAACACACAAATTTTAGGTTTGATTGGTTTTTATTGGGACAACTTCAGGCTTTTGTACATTAACATGACAGGGGTTACAGGGCTAATTTTAAAGCTTCTGGCTTTGAAGGTTACTATGGAATGGTCCGTTAGTCGATGCAGTCTTTGGGCACTTCTGAGAAGTGATGTTGTCTGGATATTTTATGGGGAAGAAGTCTTGGTTACTAGATTCAAAGCTGAATTTGAAGGCAGGTTAGGTTAGGTTTACACATATTTCGTTGTACCTCTGCAGGGAAGGTATCTGTCAAGGTTTTGACTTGGAAGAGCTCGCTGCTATTTCACTGCCCTGTGAAGGATGTTCTGAGAGCTTGACTGCTATCGAAGCTGTGGTGTTTCATGAGCTGGAATCTGCTTTAAGCATTAGTAACTTGTTCAATTCGAAGGAGCGTGGGCTCTGGGTGGATCTGAGTGCTGCTAAAAATCCTTGAAGGTGACGCTGTATTCTTCTTTATGGTTCGTTTCTTTTCGATGATTAGTAGAGAATGCTATGTATATGGTTCTTGGATAAAACTGAAAAGAAAAAATGTAAAAGATTAGTGAGTTTATCGAATTAAAAAAAAATAATAATAATAATAATAAGATACTCGAGCGTTGACTGATTTGATAGAAATATTCACATACTGCGGTGCATATGGAGCAGTCTTCATAGTGTCTTCTTGTAAACTGAATACAAATTTGTTTCCAAGTCTTCCTCTTTCCGAGTGAACTAGTGATTGACGACTAATGAACGTGAGATGGAGAACAAACTTCACGCACATTTCCTTTCCATGAACTGACTGTATGCGTGCATAAACAGATGAATCTGCGAAAGAGAGTCACAAAGTGAAAACCAAGTAGACTCTCCAAAAATGTATCATTTACCAACAAAAGGAGTAAAAGTCACACTAATGTGCTAGAATTCCACTACTAGAGTTGCATTTAGGAGCGGAAAGTAGCAGAAATGTTACAATCGTATTCGAAATCTGATCCAATGGGAGCTAACAGATTCGGAGAAAGTAGAATGGAAAAGAGTCTGTAAGTGTGACGTGGATGGATCCCAGAAATTCGATAGGAACTTGTAAATAACTTGCAAGTAGAATTGTTTGAAGACATTTCGGTTAGAGAATTTGAAAAATTGCTGAAAGATGACGTTTTAGAGTCCAAGGTAGGCTAGAAATGGTCAAAATTGACATACGTATGCTCACAGATCTAGGGTTAGAAATTGGCATTAAGCCAAGATTAGAAGTTTAACTGAAGATTATTGCTAATCCTGTTTATTTCATTCACATTTAGAAGTTTTTCAACTTAACCACGGCGTCTCTGAAGGTCATAGCTGCAGCAAAATCGAAGTCTGAATCTCAAAAAGTGCATCGACGCGCCATCTATTAGGAGAAAACTCAGAATACACGCATACGTCCTTCCAAATCTCAGCTTGAAATACACAATTTCGTAGTATTGGCCTATGAGCGGCGTAAAAATCAATCAAGGGGAACGCCTTGAACATGTGCTTGTGCATGTTTTTTGCACGAAACTGGTTCCCCTCGGTGAACGAATGAATTTAAGAAGGAGAGAGGAAGGAAGAGTAGGAAAAACCAAGCTTGACTTCATTGTATGCGTGACATGAAAACTGGATAAACTGGTTTAAAGAAAAGAGACTTGACGGACGAACTTGAGTGAGAAGCTTGGCTTACTACACAGCCACAACAAAAAAGGTCATTTTGTCAAGTGAATCAGATGTGAGTTTAGTTGGTGGAGTCGAAGTCTCTCCTTTTTAGAAACCGTCCACTTTGTACAACTATCCCGTTTAGGTATTTTTGTACTGATGCTGGTCACAAAGATGTCGTAGAGAGCAGATAGTTTTGGGGGAGTAATCGCGTCGAATATGTTACTTAAAATAGTAGAAGCCAACGAGCAGAAGCCTATTCATCTTTCAGAACAAACCAGGGTACTTTAGAACCACTAAATGGAACTCCAGTACCTGATAGATACTCCGACTCTTCGGAAACTCTCTTTTGTTTCCCTTGATTGGGGTCTCTTCACATTTTTGTTGCAGACATCTATTAAAAAGGACTCGATGCTTAAACGAATTTTCTTCAAACGCTTGTCAGACGATGTGTTGTGGCCAAATAAAAAGGGTTTCCACTGCCAGTGCTACCTTATTAAAAAAAAAAATAGTCACTGACCAGACAATCAGAATGAAATACCGCATAAAAGGATTATGTTAAGTCTTCCACCACAAAGGATAAATCAATTTGAGTTGGGTTAGCTAGACTGAAACAAATACGCAGCCGAAATAAATCCTAGTTATTGGTTCAGAACTGATGGGGACACCACATGACGGGCCAGTATAATGTATGAATTTAGTGGTTTGTTTCACTATCCTTTCACATTCAGGAGTAATGACCCACACACACACCAGATGGCTGGATAGTAAGAGGAAAGAAAAAACTGCGAACCAAGTGGGTAAGTTATTGTCATGGTAATAATGAAATTTATTGGTCTAGGAGCCCCGAGATGGCTTGAAGTGAAACAAATGGGACGCAAATTTACTATCACATCACCAGACTATTCAGGGACTAACAATGGATTACTTTATGGTGATGAAGATTGTTGGTGTATCTGCATAAAGCATTTCCAAGAAAAAACCAAAAATAATGAATCGATACGTAGGTATCGGTCCTTGTAATGCTTTCGAGTCTGGTGAATCTGTTCAAGTGACACCTCAATGAGTTACAGACGACACTGACATCGGACCGTGTGTCTCGTGAGACCATCGTGATCAGATTTCGACAAGAAGATACTCCTTTCTTTAGAATCACTGAAGAAAGGCGAATGCATTCAGAATATTGTCCCAATGATGAGCTAAGAGACTCGATTTTTGTGAAAGGAGAGCTGCCGAAGCACTTGTACAGAATGCACACAATGTACACAATCGCAAAGAAAACTCGACTGAAAAGTGTCCCCCGACTTCTAGGCCGACAACCGACCTCGTCTAGACGCTTTTTATTCCATCTAAGCTCACTATTGTGCAACTTAACAGACCTCATCTCATTAAAATTATTCCAAAGCACAAACATTTGCAAATTAGATACACAAATCTGCCGAATCTACACAAAATGGAAGTCAAACCTCTCCCACCTTTTGCGCTGTGACATGACATACTCTTCAAAAATTGGTTCATTAAACACGTTATGTTTCTCTGTCGCTATTTGAAGAGTCAAAAGCAGAAAGTCTAACAAAAAAAAAAAGTACAAAGTATCTACGTACATAAATCTCATGTAATGACATGACTACACAACAACAACAAAAGTATCTAAAGCAGTGTAAACGCTCGAGCGTATACTGCACTCCACACAGACATTTATCAAATGAACCCGTTCTCTTGTAAAACAGAAAAAAAATACAAGAAGATACAAATTCACCCACGCAAGCTCAACAAATAACTCAATTGCAGATACAAATTGTAAAAGCAAACTTCATTAAGCGACGTGCAGATACCTTAATAAGTTGTTTATCTAGGACGGATGAGGTCTCGTGTACCTTAGCGATACGTTCCGCACAAAACAGGTAAATGTACCGAGAAAGAAAATAAAGAACACCCAACCGAATGTGATTTATTATTTTTTGCTGTAGATACACCGTACGGGGAGAGGTGGTGGTGAAATTAAATCGAATAAAATGGATTGCCATGGCATCGTACCATGTGGAGTCCCATTATATTTACAGCCGAAGTGTAATTGATATTTATTGAGGCGTACGGGACGCACTGTGGAATAAATCAAATCGATATTTGACTGGAATTTGAGTGGTTTGGTCCTTGTGTGACGACTCAGACCAACAAGACACGACCATATTGTTTCATCTACAAGAACGAACAGATAGTGCAATCCCTTCCGCACAACCCCAAGGCAAAGCCAATGAGTTCCCATTGTGATAGCTTCTCGTGTTCCTCGTTAAAGTTGTGCGTATTTAACCAAGAGCTACGTACAAAGTGCTAATTGCACTAAGGACACGAACACCGCACCGTACCTACTCGAAAACAAAATAAAACTTTCGAAAGCAAACAGAGATATCACTTCAGAACTTTTCCAGCCAATAACTTTGTATTTCTATGTCCTAATCAAGGCTGTGTACATCCTTCGATGATTCCCCAAGAAAAACGAAAACTTTCACAGAACTTCTTCGGAAGACAATTTACATATTTCATGCGAAAATCATTTATCATCAACCTACCTCAACCTGAAGGCTCTTCGGATACAGGACACGCACGACAATCTCGATACTTTTTCAACAGGATTTCACAACGTACACCTCCAGCTTGTTTTCATTTCTCCACTCGGGGACACGCACGTTCATTGTTTAGATTGGTTTTGGATGGTTTCAGATGGTTTTAGGGCAAAAACTCTTAGGATTAGGGAAGTCCTTGTTGGGGGGTGACACAGGCATGTCTGAGAGAAAGGCAAATTAAATGAATTGGGTGTTGCCAACTGGTTTGGAAATGTTTACTAAAATTCAAAAGAAATTAATGGAATAGAACAGCCCTGACCAATTCGAAAGCCATTCTATGGCACTTTTTAAAATTTATTGCACTGACCTCTGCCCGTGAGGACCAGTAGCAGTGTATTTTATGGAAATTCTATTCTATAAACAAAGTCGATTATTTAGCGATAACAATAAAAGTTTTGCATTTTCGAATAGGTTAACAGAAACGGTTCGAAATACATAATTTACCAATTTAAATTAACTCGTCGGGACGGTGGCTAGTTTATGGATTAAAGCGGTGCACTTTCGAGAGGCATGTGGGGTTGCCTTTTACTCCCTAACATGGCTATGTGGCAAAGGTTCAATGGTAGTGCGTACGAGGGTCATCCATTGGTGAACTGTTACCGCCAGTCCAGCATTGTGATAACTTTTGATAAGTTAAATGCAGGAGGTGTTGGTACATAGGTTCAAATGTTCTCTCATAATGTGCTCAAATAGTGTAAATTCACTTCAAAAATGGTGAAAAATCACGGAAGCGTTTCCTACAGTTCGTACTGCTTTTGGTCATCATTAGGCGCCTTTTCGCAGAGCTATGGAGAGTAAAGTGAATATATGTGACAGTCTAAGACAGGTTTAGTGATATGGCTCGTCCACCTAAGGTTGTCCAATAAGATCAGTTGAAAATGTCGCCTCTATAGCTGAAAGGATGACTAACAACCCAAATATGATTATCACATGAATCTACAACCATTTTCCACCGCATTTTCTATAGAGGTCTTGGCTTACATGGTTCTAAGATACATTAAGTACACGAATTGAAGCCAAGACGACATTTAATTTCAGCAAGAAGGCACCACATGCCCTTACCTAGTGAAGCAATCGCTTTATTGCGTGACAAATGTGTTATTTCTGGAAATGGAGACTACAATCGGCCACCAAAATCGTGCGATCTAAAACAATTAGGATCTATCTTGTAAAGTTAGGGTCAAGAGAAAGTCCACGCCAATACTTCATCAACGATTCATGGACTAAAAGAAAATATCAGAGGAGTTTTTCCGGAAATACAGTCGCAAACGTGATAAGATATTTCATCAAAAGCATGACTTATTGTAGCCAGAACCGAGCCAGATATTTGTCAGATCTTGTATATCATTTCCAACCTCAGAGTTTGTACTTTAAACAAAAATACAAATATTACAATTTTTCATAAAAATGTATAGTGTTTTGATCAATTCAAAATGACACCTCTTGTTGGAGGATGGTACGGTCCTAGTAAAACACTGTCGTCCTTTACTAGAAACAACTGGATCCAGTAACATAAGAGTCTTACCCTCAGCCACAATAGCTTATACAGTGACTAGTTGACTAGTTTACTTGCCCATGTGTCAGATTTATAGAACAGATGAAGTTCTTCGTAACATTTTCCAATTGAACTCTGATATCATCGAAGGATACAGTGAAAGTGCATCTATTTCGAAACAATGACATGAATTGTCAAGCATTTTGCATAAAGCTCTTGGTCTACTTGATCTTGACAAAGTTCGTTTATGATTAGGTCTCACGATCCATTAAGAACCATTAAATTAGAACTACCTTCATCAACTATGAAGAAACGGTTCATATTTCACTAAACCGACCCAATTGTCCTCAAAGTCCTCCAGATTTATCTCTTTTCAAAAACTCCTATTCTGGTTCCTCGAGCCGCATAGAAAACCCAAGCAATTTGCATTTATTTCGTCAAGAATAAGCCTCCTCCTTAAAAGAAGTTACGTCTAAACCTCTTCACAATGTCCTCCCTATATTGTGGGTAAATTGTTTAACGAAAAAATTAACTAAATTGCATCAAAGGACCTTTCTTGCATATTATACCAACAGCAACGTAATTAAATGAAATCGAGTGAATTGAAATAAGAAAAAAAAAATAACAAAATAAATACATAATCGCCCCTCTTTGATTACACCGACCTTGCCTCAGAGTTGTTTGTAAACAGCAGGCACGCCATTCCCATAATAAACAAAGGGAAGTTATTAATGCAAGCCATAGTAAAACATTGTTTAGCGCTTAACAGCTTCATTAGAATATGCAAATTGAAAGCAATTTGCAGTAATTGCCCTCGGGCAGTAGTAGAGCCCTCCTTTAAACGAAATAGGGAAATATGGCCATAATATCCTCCTTAAATGGTTACTTCGAGTGCCATCCACTGGAAGAGTATTTGTCTTTATTATTTTCTTAATTTAAACGAAAGAAATGTATCTTCGTTTAACAGATACTTATTCGAGATATAACTGACCTTTATCTACGTTAGGAGTAGGGTAAGGTCTTGCGGTGGTATCTAAGCAAGTTTGTCATGTAGTCATTGTCATAATTGTAGTCATAATCGTACATGTGGTCATAGGAGTGGTCATAGGAGTAGTCCTACTCGTATTTGTACTCTTACTCGTAGTCGTAGTCATACTCGGGCTGTATTCATACTCCTATCTGTAGTCATCCTCGTAGTCGTAGTCATAGTCGCAGTTGAAGTCATCCTGGTACTCGTAGTCATACTCGTAGTTGTACTCATACTCGTAGCCGTAGTCATACTAGTATCTGCAGTAGTTATAGTCATAGTACTCATACTCTTAGTTGTAGTCATCCTCGTAGTCATAGTCATACTCGTAGTTGTACTCATCCTCGTAGTCGTAGTCCTACTCGTATCTGCAGTCATCCTCGTAGTTGTAGTCATACTCAGGGTTGTAGTCATACTCGTAATTGTACTCATACTCGTAGCCGTAGTCATACTCGTATCTGTAGTCTTCCTCGTAGTTATAGTCATACTCGTCGTAGTACTCGAACTCTTAGTTGTAGTCATCCTCGTAATCATAGTCATACTAGTAGTTGTAGTCATAGGAGTAGTCATACCCGAAGTTATAGTCAGCCTCGCATCTGCAGTCATACTATCGAATTTGTAGTCAATCATAGATACGGATGCGTAGTCATACGGAGTCACAGAAAAATCATTTCATTCGAATATTGCCTGCACGCTGTATCTTTACTGCTAATCCCTGTACTCAAACGGCTCTAGAGGGATCAATTTATTACTACAAGCCTCGGAATGCATTTGGAAATTCTCTTCAAGTGGATGGCTGCTTTCAGGAGTGAAATAAATCTCATGACATCACCCCCTTCAACATGACATTGTATAAATCTGAAAATTACTTTCCACAGAGATGCGGCATTAAAAGGACTTCTTCTTACCACTGCTCCTGACTATTCAGACCTCAAATCCTGGCCCACAACGACACACTACCACTCTGCGATGGATGAGTAAAGTGAGTGGTTGCAACGCGCCTCGGAGGAAAGTTGAAACCATCCTCCAAGCTACAATGTTCAATGGCTGTTCATATTGTTGCCATCGTCATTATCATGTCTACTCAGTTTCGTCCTCATTTCGTATCTACAACAACACTTAAGAATCCTTTCATTAAATTGAATTGACATCCTCCTGTTCATTGTGTTGTTGCTGCTGCAGAATGTATATGGAAATTCTGAGGTGCAGAACTGGATGGATGGGATGGATGGGCAGGCGCTATCGGTGGGATTGATGACTTGTTGATGGCGCTGCGCTGTTGGACCGACGAAAGGAGGTCGGTCGGTGGAAGTATCTCCCTCTGAATACCGGCCAGCTCAATTAAGGCGAATTTGGAATGGTTTTTCCTATCTGTTGGCGAAGGTTAAGTACAAGACGAAGAAATGGAATATTCTTCTGGTTCAGATGTTTGCCGTTGATGGCTCTTAGTGTTTTCGTGCCGAGCTTGTGTGCCTGTGTTGGTTGTTTTTCTTCGACTTCTTGGGCGAATTCAATTAGACACTGGGGAGTGTTTTAAATGCAATAAACTTTGCGAATGACAGGAAAATATGGCAATGGGTTGTGCGGTTGTAAATGAAACTGCTTGCGGTGGGATTGTATCTTAAACTTGTGCGACACGAATCGCCCCACAACTTGTTCATGCAATTAATTGAGTCGTTGTTTTGAATTTTTTTTGTTTTGCACTATTAATGGCAGTCTTTCGCATCCAAAAAGTAGTTGTAAGAATAGTTTTGTAATTAGGAACATCTCTTACAAATCGTGGGGGTATCTCTCTACTTGATGTTTGGGGGTAATCCACAGTTAAATGCCAGAATTTTAATATCAGGGTACCATTTGGGACTAGAAAGTAATGGAAATGTTACAATGGGCCTGGGAATCTGATCAAAAGTAAGTCAACAGCATTGTGTAACCTTTTTTACAAGAAATCACAAAATCCCTGAACCGAAGGTCGGGAGATTCCTCCATACTGCATCCGCACATCGTGATTTCGAGTTTCAATCAATTTTTAGACGCAATGTCATTGAAATATAATATAAATATTAATTTAACATCTCCAAGTACACATTTCCATTGAATTGAGACATTATTTTGGTCAAAATATGTGTTTTTTCAAAAAATTCACAAGTTACCTGCAGCGCCAAAAAGTGCAGTCAAATGTGTAAGAAACTGAGAAGACTTTTTCCGCTGAATTCATGTCACGACGTGGAAAACCGCGGATTTCGTCGGTTTTTACATGTTTTTGTCGTTAATTGAGATACTTGGTATAGTTTATCTAGTTATAAATGATCTTTGAGATGTTGGTCATGTGAATAATGGAAGAAACGCGACCAAAATCGGGAGTCCTTAAGGTTTGGAGCCTTGAAAGGCAGGATGGTCCTTAAAAACGTTTAAGTCGTGTTTTCTCTGAAACGGTGTGAGATAGAAGAAAACATTGAAAGGCAAAGTTGTAGAAAATTAAAAGAACTAATCAGCTATGAAAATGAGAATTCACCAATGTCCTTATTTTCAAGGATATAAACAAAATGCTCATTTTCATACCCTGAACCTCAAGCTAGAAAGTTGAAATTTGGTACGTGTACGTCCTCAGATTGGGTCCATTAGTTGTGAAAACAATTTTGCAATCCGCCCACAGACACACCCACTATTTAAAAAAAATCGCTTTTTTCAACTTTTTTACTAGAATGTGAAAAAAATGTTCTTAACACAAAATGTAGATATTAAACTTCCCTGCAATTCGTTCCTATAATATGTATATCTACGGCCACTTCTTAGGAGTGTTTTATTCAAAAAACTAAATTTTGATCGTTCAAACCAATGCACAGCATGGTTTTACTTTTGACACCTCATTGCCTCTCTCTCGCTTACTCTGTCGCTCTTTTTCTTTCCTGTCACTAATTAAACAACAATTGCACTAGCATAATAATCAAGTTTCCCATCTAACCTTTGTTCGGACTCTTGATCCATCAGAGCCGGTAAACAGGTCTAAGGGCAATCAGTGAAGATGTCCTGGCATGGGACCATGTAGACGTCACCTTCATCTTCATCCCAAAACCGTGTAACAGGTGGACTGAGTTTCATTATTTCGAAAAATGATAGAAACACTCCAACATCTGTTCATCTCCAAATCCATTTCTGAAATCTCAAAAAGTGCATCGACCTGCCACCTATTGGGAGATAAATCGTCCCCCATTCATAGGAAGTGTAGAGTGCCCCTCTTAGTAGCAGTTTCCCTACGATGGTAATAGAATCCACACTAATGTGCTAGAATCCACTACTAGTGTTGCATTTGGGAGTAGCAATCTGATCCCATGTGAGCGGACAGACCATGACGAAACAAACTGAAAGAGAGAAAGACGGAATATGTCTAGCTATGAGTGCGACACAAGTCGCTGCTGGGATTCATTCGGTACTCGTCTGCGTATGTGGTAGTTTTGTCTTGTATACTTAAAAACCGAACACAACCCTTACAATCTCAAAGTGAACTAGATAAGGTTAAGCTATGAACATGAGGAATGATCAACTTATGTAGTTTCGGCCATTTATTGCTGATGGAGTTTACTCCTTGATATCGTCAAAAGGACTTTTAATTTTCTATTCTCAACAGTTATGCCTGATGTCTCTCGGAGCCTAGGTGTCCCATACATACGTACCAAGTAAAACAAAATTTAAAAAATAAGAGAAAACTGCCCTTTCAGATAGTTTTTCAAGCATTTTGCATCACAAATCAGTACTGCTTGACCGCTGATAACAATTCAAAATTACTCTGACTCCTTAAAATCGTTCTTCAAAATTGCGTGACGAATGTGAAAAAGTGCATCGATGCGCCATCTATTGGAAGTCAAGTCGTAATGAACGCATACACACAAGACTCCAACGTAACACATCGCTAAATGTACTTGGATCATTCGAACTCCCAATCAACCTTACACAGCCCTCACACTGGCTCACCAAACTTGTCGATGCGCGTGTGAGATCAGATAGAAAACCAGTCCACGTTGCCACATTTGTTTTGTTCTGCTTGACAGTGTGAGTGAACTGGATGCTGGTCTGTCACACTGCCAAGCAAATGTGGCAACGTGGTTTCTGTATTGATATCGCAAATTCAAAACAGGTTTTGTGAAAGCCAGACAAACGAACGAAGGAGAGACGAAGTAAGTCAGATAAGAAACCGGTTTTCACTGTCAGGCTTGGCTTTCATCTCAGAGAGACTTGAAAACTGGTTTGACTGGGTAGGTAGGAGACTTGAGTGATAGATCGAAAAGATAAGCCTAGCTTATGCTTCGTATATCTGCTTTGACAGAATCAGTACCTCAGCGCTTGCCGACATAGTGAGGTGGCAGGGTTAACATGATGAAGGAAGGTAATGTCAGGATTCCATTCTATGGCAAGTAATCTTTGAATCGAATGCAAAAAGAGAGTAGAACATGGAAATTAGCCCAATCTACTGATGGCTTGGTAGAATGGCTGCAGTAATGGGCAGGAGCTAATTAGAGCTTCATTTCATGTCTTAGCCTACTTCCTTACAGGAACATCGAATTTCTTTATCCATTATCAGCTGCTTTTCTTTCTAATCCACCGAAATAGCGATCCACTGTTACTGATTGCAGAGTCGTCAAATGCATCTCTCCATCTGACCACATTGTATACTTTACCTCGATCGCGACCACTTCAACTTTCTGAACACTTGTCTCCGACTTGTGACAATTGCTTTGATGGGGTTTTGTTTCCAAGTTCAAGTTGAAATGACCAAACTTTGATCTTGGCTTTTTGCTGGCTCTAAAACACCCTTTTCTGCCTTAGCTCTTACACCTGGGAGGGCTTCCTTACAAAAACCAACTATGACCGCGCATTCCCACACACCTCAAGATGAAGGTACAATGGAAGCAGAAACACACTAATGTACCAGAATTCCACTACTAGAGTTGCATTTCGGACCAGAAAGTAACAGAAATGCTCCAACCGGACTAGAAATCTGATCCAAAGTAAGTGAAGAGATCAAAAGAAAGGGGAGTGTATGAGTGCGACTGATAGTTCACTTATTTATCAACAGAATGCACACATTCTCATAACTCTGGCTGTATTGCTAAGAAGAAAGTAAAAGCCGCTTGCCAAAGCTGAACCTCAAACACAGTCAAAACACAACGAATACATTCACCTATATGTACATGCATACCTTGCTTCTGGCACTCGTCGGCATTCATCAGCTTCGTCGGAAATTTTTCAAAAAGTGCATCGACCTGCCATCTATTGGGGGAAAATTCGTACCTTACGCATACACACATAGTCGGCACAAACATTTATTGGAATCTCCTCTGCCTCTACGCTGGCCACTCAGTTCCTGTGTGCAAGCTATAACCGGTTTTCTCAGTGAGAAGGAGAAGGAGAGTGAGTATGCCAAGCAAGCTGTGTGCGTGGCAAGTTTCGTAGCGAGACTTGGTCCAGTGTATGCCTGGCTTACATAGGTATGTGTTGTTGAGGAAAAAGTAGGAACGAGTGATGAACTGGAAAGAGAAGCTTGGCTTGTAAATGAAATGAAAGCAAGTGAAGTCAATGATAAGACTTAACTGTGTGTGTGAATAGGCTCGTGTCGAGACTTGTTGTTATAAGACAAACCTACATTTAATTGTAGTGAAGCTTGGCTTAAGTTTCAGTTGAAAACAAGCAGTTGCCTTGTGCGTTCCTCGGTTTGTGTTTGGACGAACCGTGTTCAAACTTCATTTTGTGGCCAGTCAGCCATTTGATTTACGAGTCTTCTCCAAGGTCAGGCAGTGTTAGGCAAAACTTATTGGAATCAAACCAATGATTGGAATTTGCTGTAAAATTGCAATAGAAAACAGGTAAGGTTTGTGCTGATTGGGTCTATATGGTATTTTTCCTCTTAGACGCTAGTGAGTCTCATAATTGTTGCTTTAGGATTCATCGTCAATCATGCCCAGACAAAACCAGATTTAGCCAGTACTCAAGGCCTGAAACCCTGCCTCTCTTTCGCTTAGTGTCATGGTTTTGTGATATTTTATTTATTTTTTACATTTCGAAGGCAATACCACAGCCAATTGGAGACGATTAAGCTTGAAAGGGTATTTTTGCATAAATGCTGCTAAAACCCTTAAGTAGTTGATGTTAACTTTTTGAGTAATGAGTCAGTCAGAGTCTTCTTGAATTCTTGGGAGACAGTTTAGAACGCAAGACTGCAGGCTTGATAGATATGGCTCAAAACCACTTATGTTCACCTAGGTGAAGGCTAATATTATTTCAAAGGCCTCAACCAAGTACACTTTCTTTTGCGAAAAACTCCAAAAATTCTCAGAAAGTCGAGGAAGTATTCCAGAATAAGCCAGACTCTCCCTTTGAATGAGAAATGTCTCCATGCCACGGCTTCATAAGCAGGGACTCATCTTACATTCTCTCAAAACAGTTTTTCCTTTATTTTTTGCAGGCCAATTCGGATTGATGGACTACCATACACCGATTATCCTCCGCCATGTACAGTAGTGCGGATGTGAACTGGACAAGAGTTGCAGATACCCCTCTGTTGCTTCAAATATCCCTGACATTCCAAGGAGTAAGAAGTAACCAACTCCTCGGTAAGTACCAATATTTAAGATCCCTTAATTTCCAATATACACACAGACCCCCCTGAAGAATACGTTTCCTAATCATTTTGTAAATGTCTGAAGTAAACATCCTTCCAAGGACACAATGATAAAAAGTAAAAAAAAAATTAAACAAATTTACAATATTAAAACAAAATTGCAGGAAACATCAAGTATGTACAAGGAGTAAGTACAACAAAGATCAACAGACGAAAAGTTTTTTATCCATCCTTTGTGTTTTTTTTTTTTTTGTTGGTCGTCATCGTCCTTCCATGGCCCCTTGAAATCGAAGTCTGTCCCCTGTCCTGTGCCCGTGTTTAACCCTAACTAACCATAGAGTATGAGTAAGTGATTTAATTTTTAATTAACAACGTTTCCTTTTCAAAGTACACAAAGGGAGATGAGGAATTCATTAAGCACTTAATTGTTCCTCGAAAAAGGATTCTTATTTTGTCCGGTCCCGATCGCATCGGTGGGATGGGCTGGGCGAGTGTACTCAATTGTTTGTTTGCTGGAATCACCAAATCGATTAAGAAGTAAATAAAATTTCATCATCCTCAGTAAATTGACATTCTGAAGGACGCGCACACACTGGAGTCCCTCTCGGACAGGACGAGAAAAAGTACAATCAAGTGTTGACACAACTCTTTCGTTATTTGGCACACGTTGCCCGCTCTACGTGTGTCTGGACGTCAATAGATTTGAGAAAATAAATTTCAAATTTTATTGCAACAAATAAAACTTCATGACCGGAAAGTCACTGGCCAAGGATATTCGCAAGGATTGTGTGCCCAGTAATGCGATTTCTCTCTCTCAGTCTCGCTCTGTGATGGCAAACACTGGTGGAGTCGTCGTCATGCCAAGGAACGTATCTCAATCTCACGATTATATGGTGACACATTAAGGATTAAGGACAATTGGCTTTGTTTGTAAAACGATTTTCATGAGAATAAACAATAATAATTATGAAGAGCGCGTGACAGCACTGATAAAAAGTTTCCCATCCATTTGCAGACAATGACATGACCCAACTGGTTATCCTTTCAACTCTCTGCGGATGACAACGAGAAGAGCGGCCACGTGTACACGAGATACTTGTAATTGAAGGCAGCAGAGCCCACCTAATTATTTAATTGGTGTTGGGCTGGTGGACGCTGTGAGTTGTATTCCAGGAAGTCTGCTGCCCATTCCCCGCCGAAAGGACTATGCGGCGAGTACTTGTAAATTCGATTAGTTTTTTGTTTATGTGTGCAGATACTCGTCCACCTGGACGGGATGGGGGAGCTCTACGCTCACGTCACAGTTGTGTCGTGAAACTAAATCGATTTGAGGTTCAGGTGATTAGTCTTTGGCAACCCAAACATGGGTTCCCTGCCTCCGATGATATGGGTAATGGAACACAGATGTTGTTTCATCAATTTCAATACCTTTTCCCCAAAGGTCGCATCAATATGGAGTGTTTCGGGAGATGGATGCTCTGCGCTCGATGGCTCTATTATTTCGGAAAAGGAAAAAAGAGAAGAAAAAAAATGATGGAAATGTCTTTTTGTGTTAGGCGATGGCGATGCTACGAGATACGAGATGTGGCACGTGTCGCAATACTTTATGCGCCTGAGTGTTTGTCCTGCACGTGGACGGGTTGGGCTGTTGGGTATTTATTCAAGTCACGGCACAGACGGATTATTTTGGCGTCATATTAGAGGAGGTGGTGCTTAATCTCGGGGCGCGTTGACAAATGTAATTGATAGTTGACCCAAATGCTTATGACATGTGTGTGTACGCGTCTAGTCGGTGGTGATGACAAGGTGTATCTTTCGATTTAAAACGAAACATGAGAAGGGAATGCGGAAGTGGAGATGGAGGTTGGCTTTGTAAGGAAGCTATAGGAAGGCATTTCCAAAGTGTCAAGGAACAAATAGGCATTTATCTTTGGACTTATAGAAGTGCTGACTTGTGTGGAATTGGGCATAAGAATGTTCTTTGAACTTGAGATCCTGCACTTTGGAAAATCAATGTGAATTTGGAAACATTTTTGAAATTTGTGGAGACTACCGAAGTCGTTCTTCACATGGCATCACAACGGACCTTCCATTGGTCTAAGTGCCAATCCAACTCTAAGCCGTTCTTTGTGCCTATCACCTCGATGGTCATGAAACGCTGGTTAGGATGAGAGCTTTTCTATCATGAGTGAGTGGGTTGTGAAGGATGTAGACTAGGATTTCAGTAGAATCTGTAACATCTACTTTCGGTGTTCGTTGACGAGGAGGTTAAGCAGAAACTCCTTCCTATGAACTCTCACAAGGAACATGTGATCAAGGCGATCTTAACTTTCAGCTAGATCAGATTTATATAGTTTGTCCTATATACCTAGAAGGGAAGATCATAAAACGATCGGCCATCAGGATTCCTATCAGCAACCACATTGTCTATCTAGCACGATCGTTTGCTGTTTTCCAATTTTCAATGACCTTCTCAGAGTGATCAAGTCTCCCATTTTATTGCCTTTAGAGAACGATGATCTGAGTCCCAAGTGATCAAGAATACTGACACATGAATCCATAATCCTTTCCTCTAGTACGCACTATACAGCGATAAGTCTTGAAATTCTATTTCACCATGGAATGCATGATCAATACCTTATAGCATGGTCCTAGAAGATACGATCATTCGACTTCTGATAAGCGCTTCATTTCGCGAATCACGATCAGTGTCTCCTGAGCACGATCAATTGAAGCCATGCCAGTTTTTCCCTTTCAAATTCTGTTAATCGTATATGACATTGTACGCAGGATGATCAGTATCCTCTTAGCACGATTGAGTGATCCACTGGAAGTCACGATCATTTTCTTTAGTTTTCATTGAAATTACGTCTCTCGAATCAGTGCGCCCTTGATCGTTTGATTTTGTTGACGGCGTTTGATATTGTACGATGGATGATCACTCCCTACTTTGCACGATCACTTTGTGATTCACTTGAAGTCATGATCAGCTTCCTTGGTAAGCAGTCTAAAGTGATCATTGGCATTGTGATTTAGCTTGGGAAGTATAATCAACAGCCCTTTAGCACGATCATTTGAAATCATGATCGTTTTTTATTTCTAGATATTGTTGATCGCCTTTGACGTTATGCAAAGGATCATGGGAGTCCTCTTAGTATGATCATAGGACTGGTAGAGTGATGTGGTGATTCATCACTATGATTCGTCACTGATCGGTGCGCCAGTTGTAACACAAAGGTGTCATGAGTAAGGCAATTAAGTTTAAGCATGTCTACATTTCCCTGCATTACTGGCAAGGTGCTCCCTTTGTCGAGGTTTGGCTTGGCTTCCTTCTGAAACATCAGTCTCGAAACTCTTCTCAACCTCTAGTCTAGAGTTATAGTCCTTCGTTAACCATTGCTCTGACATCAAGTTTCTAAAAGTATTCTACTGGTAGGATCAACGAAGCTCGTCTAAAATATCCTTTTGCTGATGCCCTCCAGTTTGCTCCCAGCGTTGGTCCCAGCTCAAGGAATGTCTAAATGGTTTCCTCTATTGCGTTCTAGAGTAATGCGAGTATCTCGAGGTATCTCCCTGATACTATCGATGTTTCTCTTACAACTGACAACTTGTCTTAGTGTCCTTCTTAACTGCATATATCCTGAAGTACTTTTAGCCTGTTAAACCCTGTTTATAGCTCAGAAAATTCATCACAGATCTATGCGTTACAGTAGAACATTCTTATCGGGTTTTTAAAATACTGCTCGCTCCTGTTTGAACTCATTTCCTAGTCCTTTGGTGTTTTGATTTAAACGGGTATGGCTCTCTGCTTGATCCTTGCACATCCTCATAAATTGACCAGATATTGCCATCAGGCATTAAGATTGCCATAAGGGCCCCCGGTTACCATAAATTATCCATTAGAGAGGCTTACATACCCTATGCGGTGGCTGAAACCCGTGCGATAAGACCAATTTTTTATTTAACTACAAGTGGGACCATATCCATCGACTATCGAAGGAAGTGTAGACATTTCAAAAGGGGTACATTCTTCTGATACTGTGAACATTTGAGTACTATTACTGTACTGCGAGGAAGATGTCTCCAGAACATTTTCGGTGAATTTAGGTCAATGTGCTTCAAAATGCTGTTCGCTTAGTTTGTAAAGGACTTGACGTTGTAAGCAATTGACTTGAAGGGTCCACTCTGAATACAACCGTTGTACCACACAAAAGTACATTCCTCTTCTGGTTCCATTTGTACTATGTATACGAGTACAAAGTATCTGCTGCCACTTAAATGGAAAATAAAATAAAATTCCTCAAGACAACCAGTACTGGTACGTGTACAATGTATCACCTTCTATTTGAAATTATCTCTTGTGATATAAATTAAAATTCCAAATGCCATCGCCTTTCAAAGGACTCGTCGTCGTTGTCGTCGTCGTTGTCGTAGTGGTAGTCCTCATCGTTGTCTGCGTCCAAATGTGTATCTACACACGTGTACCTACTATCCAGTACTGAGTTGGAATTTCCACTTTCAGCACATCCTTTCGATTTGTTTTTCCTTTCTTTCAGTGCTACACCTCCTTTTTTGCCAGCCAGGAATATTTATTGGAAACGGAAATGATTGTGTATTCGCTTGGAGTACAATGTTTTATGCCTTGTAATCTACTCAGGCTGTTTTGTGCTCGTGGCACTGGAGCACCAGTATTTGCACTGTAATTTCCTCCTCCTTGCATTGACTGTGAACTTTAATGGTTTTCAATTATTTTGTAAACGAAATGGCTTAGCTGAAGGTGTTGGGCCTTGCCTTGGCACTCATATTTGGCTGACCGAACAATGGCGCACTTGGATCCTTTGGATTTGCTGGAAACTATTCACATTTCTAATTATAACCGGAAGCAATTAACATCAGTTTGTTACTGCGCGTCGTCGTCGTTAATTAGCAGTCTATTGTTCTTTCGGGATCTAGGCGTATTTCCTGGTCTTGTTTGTTGGTTTTGGGTTTTTGTTTGGGAAATGTTGTATAAAGTTAAACAGAAACTTTAGTTTGACTTGGGGATATCCTTGAAGACCGCATATCACAGCGAAGTAAGGCAGCCTTGAAGAGGATTTAATTCGTTTTAATTCGGCATCGTGGATGAGCAAGTTGTGTTTACCAGAGGTGAAGCTGTTTAAACTCACTTAAGGCAATCTTCTGAAAAAGGAAAGCTAATCACTTGGAGCTCACTTAGACAAAACAGTCAGCAACAGTCAGTTTTGGCAGAAACGGTTGTCCATGCACTATGAAGTCTGGTAGATTCAGGTTGAGTCAGTCTAGTCCCCACCTGTTCAAACGGGTTCCAATGCGATACTGAAGTAAGGAGCTGAGCCTATCACTTCAAACTAGGCTTTTGGATTTGACTTCGAGTTATGAGACGCCAAAAAATGTCAATCTTCGTCACTCAAATTGGGAAACGGCTCATCTAGCCTTTGTGACTGTAACTTCTTTCTGTATCATCTTTAAACGGCAGCGCCTTAAAGATGGCAAACCATTAGTTGCGAGGGTCCCTCACATCTTCGAGTAAAGGATACCATTCAGGGATGGACGGAGAATCCCCTTCCATACTAAGCACAGAAACATGCATTTCCCGAACCTTATAGAACATCTACTGAACCTACAGGTAACTGGTTCGGTATGAACTAATTTAATATTAAATCTTAAGCTGAAGCATACTTTTAGGCAAATCATTTCCACACGGGATATCCTTTTAGTTTCTCGATTTTCCTACTTCTTTTCAACATTTTGTAATAAAGTTTATATGTCATTGGAAAGATAATTGAATAAGGAATTCAGAAATACATATGTGAGTACGGCAAGTTTCTTGGGTGAAAAGCGGCAGAAACCCGTAACAACCGACGACTCTCCACGTAAGTGTAACCAAAGATAGAAAGTTTAATCACTTTTCAGTGTAAAAGTTTTCAAATTAAATTATATCTACAAAAACCTATCAAAGTTAACACTAACTGTGTAGAGGCAAAGGATTAATTTTGTCGGCGAGAGAGTCCTTACAATAAATTCGAATTAGATCCACACAATCTGTGAATACCAGTGGTTTTGTGCCACCACATCGAACACACAGGGCTGCATAGGAGTGTGACTGCGTAATCGTGCAAAAACCAACATCACACACAGGATAATAGGTGTAAAAGCCATAAGAACTATGCGGGCTGGTCTCCTGTAATGGATATCACATCGTAAACATCCCTTCGTCGAGTTAAAATAATTTGGAAACACCTCTGAATGCTTTTAATTTCCATCCTCTCTCTCTCCCTTCCACTCTGTCCCTGTCTCCGACGTTGTGTACTCTATGCAGGATGTTTAGGATAATTGCCTTAAATCACTCATACGCACACATGTATGGAAATTGTAACACCATCAACGCCCTTTCCAGGACAGTAGTCGATTTTCAATTTTTGGGTCAAGAGTCCTGGCGTTGGTGGTGCTCCCACTCTACGAGAGATGATAACTACAAAACGGCTTCGTGAACTATGCCAGGATATCCTTATTGATTTTCACTGAAAGCCAATGCCTACGCACTACAGTGCAGGATCCTATGCCTCTCCACTGCATGCGGTGAAAGGTGTAGGTAAACTTCAATAATTGGATTAGAATTCAATTGGTGAGCAGGTCCTAGGGTTGCTACTCCTTCCGAAGGGAGACTCGTCGATCACAGGTGTAATTTGACTAAAACCTGATTGAAATCGAAGGGAGTGCTATACCCTGCTGATGGACTTCTTGAAGTAGTTCCGCCATAGTTCCTCGAGTTGAATTATTCATCGATCAACAGACTTTACGAGTAAAAGTTTAGCTGCAGTTCTTTAAAATTGCCCAAACTTGTACTGGAATGAAAAAAGTTGGATGCATTCGAGTCCTTCGCCAGGAAAAGGTTAGTATGACCAGCGGTTCGATGGAGTGAACATGTACCAAAGCGAAAGCCAGGCGAGTGTGAATAAAGGAAAACTATTCCTGATCGTAGAAGGCAGTCGGTATTCAATGGCTTTTGAAATATTAACGGATTTACCTCTCGGCCTGGTTGTGGAATGCTGAACAAAGGATTCGACAGAGTGTTTTTTTGTTTCCTCCTGGGTTCCACCTCTGCATTGAATTTCAATTAACTCCCCCATCTATTGTCCTGTAGGTTGTGTGTAGGTTTTCTGCTGTCCCGTTTAGACAGGCAGTATCATGTTGTTTCTGGAAAAAATCGAACCCAAAACATACCGATGATATGCTAGGCGAGGGAGATGACTTCTCTTTCCAGGAAATAGGTTGCTGTTTATGCAAGGCTGGTTGCAGGGAATTCAAAAACTTTGGCATATCTTCCTCTATTGAACAGTTTAAGAAGAATCGCTCATTGACAATATCCAACATCCTGTCCAACTGTTTGACTAGTTTAGAGGTAGATAAAGCCGAGTTTCAAGTTTGAATCTTACTGACAATGACTATGCTTCGTATCTGTAACCGAGAAGTCTCTAAAGTGGATTCCAATTCTTTTCGGATACCCTGAATCCCTCCGTTTACCTAAAGATGGGGCTGCGATCGTGTATGACTTGGAGCTTCGTTCCATGGGCTGGAGTTCCATTTATATCGATCCGAAATAAGTTGAAAGCAAGACAAAAGGAATCTTAGTTCTCCATTTGTTAGTCGTGGTGGATGCTGGACGGTAGACTTGGCAACATTTGACATCCTAACCGGATGGGTCATGGATACAGCTGCCATTAAAGGAAGTGTCATTGAGTAAGTGACAGTAAGTCCTGAGGTCTTCTCTAAAGAGCTGATGGGGCTTTTTCATAATTCTAGCATGTTTTTTCAACAACGACATGGGGAAATATTTTCTATTATATCATTCTACGCGCATCTGCCCATACCTTTGGCGATATCTCATCCACCCAAGAAACTCCACTGTATAACAGGGAATATACCCTTTCCATTGATACCTAATTTAACGAAATCCATCCAAAACTTACTGCCCTACGAAGGCTTCAAGATACTCCCAAATTTCGTTACATCGGCTCTTTCAACCGATAAACTAGGTTAAACTACGAAAAACACGGCTACAGGGCTACTGAAAGTTATCTTTATTGCAAAAGTCGGAGTATGAGCACTAGTTGAATTCTAACAAACCCACCACGTTAAAAGCGGGTAGATAGGGATTCTTTTTGGCAAATTCGGCCACCTCGCATGCATACGAAATCCCCTTCTCGATCTTTGTGTTATCCCACGTTACCAATTTATTTGGCCGGGTGACATCGGGGCACACATGATACTCTCTCAATTCCTGATGAGGATTATTAATAGTGATCAGGACAACTCCTTTCCTCGTCGATGGCTCAATAATAACACGGAAGTACAGCATCGGTATCGGAATGGCGCTTGGGCCGTTTCTTTGGAAATCAAGATACAAAGGTGTTTGAACTCCCGAACCATTTGGCAGAGTCGTTACATCAAACACCCCGCTATAGCATTCAACGTTCCTCTTCGTTCTCATTACCCAGCTCCTGGTTTGGTCTTCGGTTCTTTTCCAATTGCCATTGTTGATACTCTGCCATTGGGGTGCGGCATTCAAGAATAGAAACGTAGCTCGCTGTTGAGTTCCATAGGCAAAGTCAGCCATAGCAGCTATGTGGCCACGTACAATGTTCGTGTCATAGTTCTGATTATTACCAAGCTGTTCCTTGAATGTGCCACTTATCGTTTTTTGTCGATATAACATTTCAAGACTCTTTTTTCCAAAGAATCCATGTTTCGCGAAGTTAAGTCGATCCACATTGGTCTGGTGGAATTTGACACAGGCTTCCAGGTTGTACTTTACGTAGCGAGTCACTTCGAGGTCTTCGTCGAAGCATATGTCCATTTGTTTAACGAAACGAGATCCAACCTCGAAGCCAGTTTCAATAACAATGCCGCCGTTGCAGCTGGCACCGGTCTTACGGGCTTTAAGGCCGATCGATCTCGAACAGGCTACTTGGGTGAGATCTTCGCTGGATCTACCGATCTGAAAATGTGTGCCTGAGTTGCAAGTGGCAAGCTGACTTCCCGATATTCCCGACGGTTTCGAGTAGTCTGTACCGCAGAATAGTTCGATCTTTTCGCCGGCAGAGAACTCCATGAAGCCGCTATCGGTAATGGGCCAAGTGGTACTGCTACCTGGGCGGAGGAACAGTGGTTGATTGCTTTTCAGATCCTTGATCGCGACACTGCAACCTGGGGGAAAATAAAATGTAATAGTGATAGCAAATAGTCTGTCGTATTACTTGTTTTTCCTTCGGATAATTCGCTGCCGACTAGCAGCAGTACAGCAATGATTAACTTCATCTCAGTGTTTGCAACAGAAAGGTTAGCATCTGCGCTTTTATACCCCGAGTATCTGGTTCCATGATTCACATGAATCAGTCAGAGATTTATGAACAATTAATGATTTGGTAAGGTTATCAGCAATTTGTTAAGCACAATATGCCCGGGGTTAAAATAGAGTCGCATTTGTGATCGATAACGCTTTTCCGCGTTGTTATCGATAACGCATTTTCGCGTTGTTATCTTCACAGTTTTCTAGAAGTACTTAGTAATTCATTTCCAATCAGTAGTGGTGTGGTTTTCGTGCTGAGTTCTTTGATTCCCATTAAACAATTGTCCTTTTACATTGCTCTTGGGAACATGGAGGGATTTCTAGATTGAAAACGAATTAAATCATCTTCTCTTATTATTGGCGATGCCTTACTCATTCGAATCTAATCCAATCTTATAGCAGATGATATACCCTTTACATTGTTACCTAAATGAATAAAATCCATCCATAACTTTTCGTCCTACGAAGGCTTCAAGATACTACCAAATTTCGTTACATCGGCTCTTACAACCGATACCTCTACCGGTAGATCGAATTAAAACGTGATGTTGCATCAAAAATCATCGTATTTGTCTAATACAGATACATTGAAACGGAAGATTGTAGCAAGTAGATGGCGTATTTCCGACAAAATTTTACGTCTTGAGACACAGTACGCGACGTATTGGAATTATCGGCTATAGCAACAATGACAATGTCTGGTCGAGAATCTTTAGATTTGCTCCTAGATACTCACTTTCCAGGGAACCATGCTGCGTTACCTTTTCAGTTTTGGGCAGCATAATAGGAATGCATATGTCAGGAGGAGGTAGTAAGCGATCACAAGCCTCAATTGGGAATCGCTTTCTTACAAATCCGCAGTCCCGGTCAGAATCATTTAGCATTCGTCTCGGGTTGATGAGACTATTCCAATCATGTCCAGGCATCGTTTGGACACCGAAACTTTGAAGAGAAGTCAAGGACACTATGCCAAAAGCCCTCAGACCCATCAGGCTTCCCGCCTTTCTGTTAAAGACGCTGAAATACTGACTCTTTCAAGCCACTTTCAATTCTCTAATCATCCTTCCGAATAATGTGCACCAAAAGGATTCCAAATCGCTCTAAATTTATCTATCACGCATTAGTTTAAATAAAAATCCTTTACTAAGTGCTCGCAATGAATTGTCCTGTCGTCTCATTCCATGGAGACACAGAGAGCATAGTGAAACTAACAAACCCCAAGTTGACAATAAAGGATTAAGAATCGAACTGCTTTAAACGGAATGCAGTCATTCGTCCTTATTTGTGCAACTGTGACAAAGCTTTATCCAATGAAATAGATTGATTGAATCCCATCTTAATCATTCCATCGCTGACATCCTTATCCCTTAATGCGATTTTCGTTTGTGTCCTGAAACAAAGGAGAAAGTTATTTGACATTGATTTCGTTTGTGATTTATGTAAGGTTAAGTGAAAAATGTTTTTTCACTAAGCAGACACAAGGATTCGCAGGATAATTGTGTGCATAGTCCAGGTGATGGTAATAAATCAATCATTCCACTGAAAGAGAGAGAGATTGGCACCGAACTGTCTGAGTACAGAAATATTTTCAGCTTATCCAGGTTAATGAACTCGAAGGATTGCAAGTGGAAGGATTTTTCGTAATCCGCAACAACGTAGCATCTAATCGAAGGAAATTATAAAGTCCGCCGCAGTCAGTTTCGCAAGCCATTGAACGACGTACAAAGTTTCGCAAAAGGATTTTCTCGTCTCGTTGAATACAATTGCATTATCCTGTGACATCGTCCTTTGTTCACGACAATTTGGCTTTCATTCTTGTCTCCTTGTCCTGCTTCCGATGTTGGGACATGGAAAAAGTACAGAAAACTATTTCGGAACTAATTCCCTTGACTGCAGTTTGAGTTTGGTTCGATTCAGCCAAGGATCTTGGATTGGGTGGACTCTTAACTGATTTGACATAAATCTGCAGCGGAATGCCTTGGAAATGGAAACCACCGATTGCTAGTTATAGGAGAAATGATGCTCCAATTATCGTTGAAAGGAGTTTGGTCATCCGATTCTATTTGGCGTTTTATCTTGGCCGCGATGGGAGGATTGATAAGCTAAGGGTCATAGATACGTACATTTCGAGGATTAACTTGTGAGTCTTTCAACTTCAAAACTGTAAGTACATAGTTCGTTGAGGTCCCTTTGAAGCCAAAGTCTTACAAAATATAGCATTCTTCCCACGGTTAGTGCAGACATAATCCAATTGGGTAATGAATTCTCATTCTCACTCGAGTTTCAAACCACCACTTGCTGGTACATACTCCTTGGGCTTGGCTTTCTGTATATGATCTTCGCTGATGTGTTTCAACATATTCTGAATGTAACGAGACCTTTAGATGGACTCCTCACGTTCGTTACACTGTGGCTTAGAGTGCAGAGAGCTTCTTGGATAGATGGTTTGGCTACCAAGAAGATTGTTTGGAGTTGGAACTTGGGCTATGTGCAGTCCATGATAGGAATTCGGAACCAAAGCTATGTTACTGAATCTTTTTTCTGTCTAGATGCTCCTCTCTTACAATCAATGACGCTACGAAAGAATGACTACAAGAATCTTTTAAGCCTCACATGTCCACTGCACTTTGACCAATATCTGGGCTAACACCCAACTCTAGAGGCTTTATTCGTACTTGGCCAGCTCAAAGAACTACATTTCTTCAATTCTGAGCTTCAAGTCCCCCTTAGACGAAGTCATTACCAAGATTTCGTTGAAGCAGATAGCAAAGACGACTTAGAGGCTCCGTAACCATGACTTGGATAGTTCAAAGCGGATTCATTATGTTTAAGCCGGGATTAGAGCCATTCCAAGCCGTGTAGGGTATGAGAATTCTAAGCTCCATTTTCTAGGTATAAAAGCTGATTGGAAGTATTAAAAGGCTTTCTGAGATCCTAACAATATTTAATGTACGATATGACAACTCAGACTTCCACTTAAGTGCACCTAAACTCCAGGACCAGAAATAGATATCTTTTCCCTTGTTTCAGACTCTTTTTCGATCTGAAAATACGATGCAGGTGTGCTTACTCCCTAAGGCATGTGCACATACCAGTGGCAAGCGATATTCCGAACTCCATGCGGGACAAGTTATTCCCTCCTGCCAGCAGTCCATATGCACTCTCATCTGCCACAGGATCCTTTCCATGAGAACGACTGCCATATGTATGCCTCAGTTTCAATTGCTGTCCCTCTGTTGAGTCTTCTTGCCTGCCAGTCATGCAGGCATTTTAATGATAAACTCTGACGAGAAACAACAAACTTTTCTCGTAGAAAATCAAAAAAAAAAACAAACAAACTTCATAATGCACATATTTCCACAAGGACAGGGCTCGATTCCTCCCAGGGGGTCGAAATAGTTTGATTCAGCCGTGGCACAGAAATTTCTCATTTTGCCGAGAAGAGGCGGTGAGCCCCTCCTCCCACATGCAGCATGTATGATTTTGTAACTTCAATGGAAAGTATTTTTAATCAAAATATTTTTTTTGAACTGAAAAGTTGCATTTTTTTGGAACTTGGGTCGATATTTCAAAGGAACACACGGGCCACGGCATCATTAATGAGAATTCTTCGGAAAGGCTCCTTGTTGTAGTTTGGCATGACATGTCAGGCGGAAGGATTTAATTGAGCTGTGTGAACGGATTCATTTGATGTGATGTTGCTGGTGATGGGTGCAACACTTTTGGGAAAGGATTCAAATCGAAAGGGCGCCTCGGGGGTGAAATTTGTTGTAATTAGGGAGTACCCTCTGGATGTGTGTTTGGGAACGAAATGGTGACAAATTAATTGAACTGTGTGATTTGAATGACTTGGTGCTTGCTGGAGTGACAGATACTTCTGTCGAATTTTTCGACTCGTTTGACAATTTTCATGATTCAGTCGCTCGCAGCTTAGAACAATGGGTGTAGCTATCGAAAATAGAATCGTTGAACTCTTGCCGTAGGGATGTGGTGTTTCTTTGACGAATCCTAGGCGTCCCAGGTGGTCTTAGCATGGAATCAAGGCCGCGATGTACAATTTAGAGAGCTTGGAGGGCAGGTAACACACTAAAAGCAATGCTTCACCTTTTGATCGTTGATCTATTTAAATCCTTTTTGGAGTGAGAAGCTCTGGAAAGACAAGCAAGTGATTGTGACGGTATCATGCAGGAGGTGTCATTTTTAAGGCCGATACAGGATCTCCTTTTGACACGTCAAACGCAGACTGAGTTTAACTTGTGATGGATTCGTTTTATAGAAAGCCAAGGTTGTATTTCGAGTTCATTTCTCAAGTTCCTTTGTTCTTAAACCCGTCAAACCACTTTTCACTTCTCTCGAAACCTAAACAGAGAGAGAGAGACTAACACCAAGTCTAACAGCGAAAACAGGTTTTTTATATCACTTACTTCGTCTCTCCTTCATACGTTTGTATGCCTTCGACAAAAACCTGTTGGAGTCTTGTTTGTATTTGTCGGTTTCGATTTTCCCCCAACAGATGGCGGGTCGATGCACTTTTTGAGATTTCACTGACCTTGTTGTTGGGTAAAGACGGTACTCAGAGGAAAGGGAATTCATGTGGATGTTAGTGAAATGCGATTGTGTGTTTTGGAGAGGCGTGTGTGGAGCGTGCATTACGATTTGGCTCCCAACGTTGCCACATTTATTTTGTTCTGCTTGGTTGTGTGAGTGAACTGAATGGTAGGCTTTCACACTGCAAAGCGGAACAAAATAAATGTGGCAACGTGACCTGTTGTGGATTCGTTGATAAGGGTTTGACTCCCAATAGATGGAGCGTCGATGCACTTTTTGAAATTTTGTGTTCAATTTTGAAACATTTTTCTGAGAATCGCATGAATTCAAAACTATAATCTACAGACAGGGAGTGATTATTTAAAATGAAGAATGTCTGAGAAGTGGTCTTAAATGGCAGCCTTAGGGCGATAGATCAAAACATCGATGGTAACATGCGGTGCCACAGAATATAGCAAAAAGGGTTTCCACAGACTTTTCCAGGCTATCGACTTATAGAGTTTGTATTAAAATTAAATGACGAACTAACATTTGATTGAGGCTATGACGTAGATTCTAACGAAATCATCTGGCCCAGGTCTCTCTCTGTGTGCGCATTTCTCCTATAAACAGTCAAGACCATCACAAACTCAGCTAATACTCGTGTCGCACTTATTGATAGTCGTAGTCTTGTTTCTCTCTTCCACAGCAATATTTCTTTATCTGTCTGCTCATACTGGAGCATGTTTCTGGCACATTTGTACCATTTTGATTACTTTCCGCTCCTAAATGCAACTCTAGTAGTGGAATTCTAGCACATTAGTGTGACTTTTACTCCTATTGTAGTTATATGGAGAGTCTACTTGGTTTTCACTTTGTGACTCTCTTTCGCAGATTCATCTGTTTATGCACGCATACAGTCAGTTCATGGAAAGGAAATGTGCGTGAAGTTTGTTCTCCATCTCACGTTCATTACTCGTCAACCTCTAGTTCATTCAGACAGGGGAAGACTTGGAAACAAATTTGTATTCAGTTTACAAGAAGACACTATGAAGAATGCTTCATATGCACCACAGTATGTGAATATTTCTATCAAATCAGTCAACCCTCGAGTATCTTAAGCTTTTTTTTTTTCAAATTTTGGCATACTTACTAATCTTTTAATTTTTTTCTTCTTTTTAGCCTAATTTAAGAACCATGGTGGATGAAAGAGAACCTTACCTTTTATTTTACCGAAAAGAGACGAACCTTAATGAAGAATTCAGCGTCACCTTCAAGCGTTTTTAGCAGTAATCACTTCCAACCATCAAGATCCTTCGAATTGAACAAGTTACTAATGCTTAAAGCAGATTCCAGCTCATGACACACCAGAGCTTCGATAGCAGTCAAGCTCTCAGAACATCCTTCACAGGGCAGTGAAATAGCAGCGAGCTCTTCCAAGTCAAAACCTGACCAATACCTTCCCTGCAGAGGTACAAAGAAATATGTGTAAACCTAACCTAACCTGCCTTCAAATTCAGCTTTGAATCTAGTAACCAAGACTTCTTCCCCATAAAATATCCAGACAACATCACTTCTCAGAAGTGCCCAAAGACAGCATCGACTAACGGACCATTCCATAGTAACCTTCAAAGCCAGAAGCCTTAAAATTAGCCCTGTAACCCCTGTCATGTTAATGTACAAAAGCCTGAAGTTGTCCCAATAAAAACCAATCAAACCTAAAATTTGTGTGTTTTCATTGCATTTTGGTAAAATTTTCTTTCAGCAACGCCCCCAAAACCGTCCATTCACACCTAAAATCCTTAGTTACCTCCTCCCTACCTTCTCCCCTTCCAAAACTACCAAAATTCCCTAAAAATCATGATACGACAGGAGAGGATCCCTGAAAAAATCGAACACGAAAAACGCAAAAATTTCTGAAAAATACCAGGCGCCCATGCTCAGCAAGTAGGTATCCCAGCTGAAATTTTTTTTCTCAGCTGGTTGCTAGAGGTGTGCAATTGTTGCAAATTAGAGATGCGCGATGGTATGAAATGGATTTTCTTTTGCAGTTTTGTTGTTCTTTTGTTGAATTTGAAGAAAAAGGTAGTTTCACAGGGCGGAGAGGGCTAGAAGGTGGTTTTAAATAAAAGGTTTAGGTTTACTTGAAGAAAAACAAGTAAATTTGTTTTAAAATAATGTTTATTGGCAATCAATTGGGTTACATGTTGGGTTTAGAAGGGTGTTTAAGGATAATTAATGGTTGGAAGGGTAATGATTTCAATTTAATTGCTAAATGCAGCTGCGAATGTGACTTGGAGGCAGTGCATACGATGAAGTAGAGGATCTGGAAGAGCCTATGCTGGAAAGCGACTATTCTTGCTTAGCTTGGTCAATCCACTGGTTTTTCAGAGATGGTATTTGTATTTATTGACTGAAGTGTTGTGTTTCGCTCAAATTGTTGAATTTTGCTGAATTAGACGAACGCAATTGACTTTACATTGCTAACAGCTTCTTGTTTGAAAATTGGAATGCCTTTCTATGTATGTACATTCGGACGAATTTCTGAAAGAAATAAAACAAAATATTAGACAGTGAAGGAGTGCCAAATAAAATCAGTGCTAGAATTAGACTTGAACACTTGCAACATATAAATGCACTTACCAACCACAGCGTTGCTTCTATAGCTTAACCTTGCCCTCCTGGCTAGGTCGGCAAGCACAGAGCTACTGATTATAACGAAATACGAAAAAGAAGAATAGGCCAGGCTTATCTTTTTGATCTATCGCTTAAGTCTCCTTCGTAGTCAAACCAGTTTTCAAGTCTCTCTGAGATGAAAGCCAAGCCTGACAGTGAAAACCGGTTTCTTATCTGACTTACTTCGTCTCTCCTTTGTTCGTTTGTCTGGCTTTCACAAAAACCTGTTTTGGACGCACACAGCCACGATATTGAGGAATTTACGATATCAATACAGAAACCACGTTGCCACATTTGCTTGGCAGTGTGACAGACCAGCATCCAGTTCACTCACACTGTCAAGCAGAACAAAACAAATGTGGCAACGTGGACTGGTTTTCTGTCTGATCTCACACGCGCACCGACAAGTTTGGTGAGCCAGTGTGAGGGCTGTGTAAGGTTGATAGGGAGTTCGAGAGATCCAAGTACATTTATGGATGTGATACGTTGGAGTCTTGTGTGTATGCGTCCATTACGACTTGACTCCCAATAGATGGCGCATCGATGCACTTTTTCACATTCGTCACGCAATTTTGAAGAAAGATTTTGAGCGGTCAGAGTAATTTTGAATTGTTATCAGCGATCAAGCAGTACTGATTTGTGATGCAAAATGCTTGAAAAACAAAAACGTATGTATGGGACACCTAGGCTCCGAGAGACATCAGGCATAACTGTTGAGAATAGGAAATTAAAAGTCCTTTTGACGATATCAAGGAGTAAACTCCATCAGCAATAAATGGCCGAAACTACATAAGTTGATCATTCCTCATGTTCATAGCTTAACCTTATCTAGTTCACTTTGAGATTGGAAGGGTTGTGTTCGGTTTTTAAGTATACAAGACAAAACTACCACATACGCAGACGAGTACCGAATGAATCCCAGCAGCGACTTGTGTCGCACTCATAGCTAGACATATTCCGTCTTTCTCTCTTTCAGTTTGTTTCGTCATGGTCTGTCCGCTCACATGGGATCAGATTGCTACTCCCAAATGCAACACTAGTAGTGGATTCTAGCACATTAGTGTGGATTCTATTACCATCGTAGGGAAACTGCTACTAAGAGGGGCACTCTACACTTCCTATGAATGGGGGACGATTTATCTCCCAATAGGTGGCAGGTCGATGCACTTTTTGAGATTTCAGAAATGGATTTGGAGATGAACAGACGTTGGAGTGTTTCTATCATTTTTCGAAATAATGAAACTCAGTCCACCTGTTACACGGTTTTGGGATGAAGATGAAGATGACGTCTACATGGTCCCATGCCAGAACATCTTCACTGATTGCCCTTAGACCTGTTTACCGGCTCTGATGGATCAAGAGTCCGAACAAAGGTTAGATGGGAAACTTGCTTATCATGCTAGTGGAATTGTTGTTTAATTAGTGACAGGAAAGAAAAAGAGTGACAGAGTAAGCGAGAGAGAGGCAATGAGGTGTCAAAAGTAAAACCATGCTATGCATTGGTTTGAACGATCAAAATTTAGTTTTTTTAATAAAACATACCTAAGGTGTGGCCGTAGATATACGTATTATAGGAACGAATTGTAGGGAAGACTAATATCTCCATTTTTTATTACGAAAATTTTTTTCACTTTGTAGTAAAAAAGTTGAAAAAATCAATTTTTCTTAAATAGTGGGCGTGTCCATAGGTGGATTTTAAAATAATTTTCACAACTAATGGATCCAATATGAGGACGTACACGTACCAAATTTCAACTTTCTAGCTTAAGGTTTAGGGTACGAAAATGAGCATTTTGTTTATATCCTTGAAAATAAGGACATTGGTGAATTCTCATTTTCATAGCTGATTAGTTCTTTTAATTTTCTACAACTTTGCCTTTCAATGTTTTCTTCTATCTCACACCGTTTCAGAGAAAACACGACTTAAACGTTTTTAAGGACCATCCTGCCTTTCAAGGCTCCAAACCTTAAGGACTCCCGATTTTGGTCGCGTTTCTTCCATTATTCACATGACCAACATCCCAAAGATCATTTATAACTAGACAAACTCCAACAGATACCTGAATTAGCGACAAAAACAAGTAAAAATCGACAAAATCCGCGGTTTTCCACGTCGTGACACGAATTCAGCGGAAAAAGTCTTCTCAGTTTCTTACACATTTGACTGCACTTTTTGGCGCTGCAAGTGGTAACTTCTGAATTTTTTGAAAAAACGCATATATTGATCAAAATTATATCTCAATTCGATGCAGATCGGTACTCTAAGATGTTAAATCAATAAATCCCTAGCATTCCATTAATATTTCGTCCAAAAAAGTCTCTTAAAACTCGAGAAAGGTATCAACGTGTGCACTTACTGTCTCAAATCCGAAAGCCTTTTATGCTGGGAATTTACCAGATTTCAACATCCTATTCGAGGCTTTGCGTGTCCTTTGCAGGTCATGCAACATTGAGAGGTTCATGAACTTTCCATTCCAACTCCAACGAATCAATCAGGAGGTATCCTTCATTGGTAGGCAACACCGTCCAATCACTCCCCGAAATAAAGTAAAAAGATCCACTGACAACCCACTTGAGTTCTTTTTTATTTGTCAATTAATTTTCGACTCACAAGTGGTCATCAGTAACTTCCAACTGAACGTGATACGTGACACCAGACACTGGAAGCCCACTTTGCCGCTCACGTGCCACTTGATCCTCAATAAACGAACAACTTCGTCGCCAGCAAGTGATTAGTTCGGCTTATATTTAGTTTCAAGTCCATTATTACCTTCATTAGGGCACAGCCCCCCTGCTGTCTGCCTTAATTAATTGCCAGCCAACATGAAGCGAAAACCACCGAAACAATTATAACCATTTTCATATGTCAAATGTCAAGGAGGAGGAGAAGGAGGAGGTAGTGCTAACCGCACAGCACCCACATTCCTGTCCCAGTGTTCCATGAATGAGTTTAAATAATGAACAGCACCAGCACCAGCACCAGCAGCACCAACGCCAACCATATGCTACTTCACACGGGACACGCAAAACTTCGCTTCCCCCTGTCCCCGTCCGCGCCCACCGAATGGAGTATGCATAAATCAGGATTCTGTTCATGTTCCCTGGAACACACACACACACACCGGCCCCCCATGCAAGTGGTCAAGTGGTGTTCGCATTAATAAACAGAATGTTCCTCCATTTTGGCTTACTGACGCGCAAAAAGTATATTCCTTGCTCCGTTTTTTACTTGCACCTATACCTATAGGGCAAGTATTGCAATCGTGAAAAAAATCGAACTCGAGATTTTAATCAAACTTGACATTACTATGATGGAGAAGTCCAAAAAAGTAGGTCCGGCAATTCCGTCTGTCTGTCTGTCTGTCTGTCTGTCTGTCAGTCTGTCTGTCTGTCTGTCTGTCTGTCTGTCTGTCTGTCTGTCTGTCTGTATATTCGACTACAGCCTAAACGGCTGGACGGATTTACTTCAAACTTCATATATAGGGTCTGTAGGATATTCCCTAGAGGCGAAATTTGAATTTTCATTCTAACCTCAAAATTAAGGGTAGTTTACTTAAGGCCGATTTCAGTTAAAATGGATTTTCTCGAAAACGGCTCTAACGATTTCGATAAAATTTGATGTGTGGGTTAGTTTGGGCATATGCTATAAGGTGGCATACCACGTTTTTCACGAAAAATTCGAATAACGGTAATAATGAAAATCAGCTGTTTCTCGGGTATTTGTGCGGCGATTGGGCTAAAAACTATTATTTGTAGGTCATAAGACAAGTGCAAAATAATGGCATACCAAATTTTGCAATGCCACGCCCACTTTTTTAAAACTTATTTTTTTTCAAAATTTTTACTAGAAATTGAGAAAAAATTATTTAAGCAAAATAATAGGCCTTAAAATTCTCTATAATTCACTCAAACACCCTATCTGGCCACGCCCACTTTTTATGGGCATTTTTATAAAAACAAAACATTGAGTAAACTCCAACAATGTTATGACTATTATTCCATCGAAACGCGGAATGCCACGCCTACTTTACTGGGAAGAGCAAGACTTGGACTTTAATCCTGATAAAATTATACACTTATAGCATTACGGTGCAAGTACGTACGACCCAGTCGTGCACTTTATTTTTTTTGTGAAGTGGAGAAAAATGAATAAAGGATTACGCTCCGTATATCCTTGCTCCTTTGGAGAGGAATTTTTTTCCCATCGCAAGATAACCATAATTTCCTTTCATATTTTTGCCCTTCTTTTTTTTGGGAATCCATATATTAAATTGAACAGGATAATGGGCAGGGATGAAACACATTTGCTAAGTAAAGCGTGAAAAAGGACAATTGCGGAAAAAAAGGGTGCAAAGCGATGCGATGAGTGATAGAATCTACATAAATATTTTAATGGCACTAAGGTTGAGAGTTCTGGAAGAGACTTGAGACTCCCTTCCTCTACAAGGAGCGAAGAAGGATCACTTTCACCTCCACATCGACTGGCACTGGTAACATTTGTGCTGGCAACTCGAAACTCATCAATTTGTTATGTGAAAAATTAAATTTTGCCCCTAAACACCGTCAAGCGGAACGGGGAAAAGTTTCGTGGGAAATTCGGGGAAAAAATAAATTTTGTTGTTCATTTAAGGACATTCCTGTCCTTGAGCGTATGTGCCTGTGTGTGTCAAGCTGTAATGAGGGCCCCAAATATTCAGTCTATTTTCGGCGGAGAGCCTTTTCATTGCGAGCGCGAGGTGGAGGACTCAGAAAAGGAAGGAAAAAAAATAAATGAAATACCCGTAGCGAAATATTAAAATAGAAGGAAGGATGTGGATATAAAAAGATTGAAAAACAGGGCGGAGGGGATACTTTTAATTTTAAAGCGAGAGTGTGGGCGTGTATTTGAGACGCACTTCCTGCGGGTTGTTTACAGGGAAATGGAATCCTTTTTGGGACGGATGTCGGTTGGGTCGACGTCGAGTCGGGTTGCGTTTTGTCACGGATGTTAGAGCTGCCCCGACGTCTTTTCTCGTAGATACTCAGAGTCTAGGCTTTATCGGGTGTGTAGAGGTTCTGCCAGGTGAATCTGGTCAGATGAGTCTATGTCAAGGCGCCTTACTGAATAAAGTATTCAAAGATCGATGATCCATTAGGATTCAGATTAAATTTGCTATCAAGGGCTATTTCAAGAAGGTCATCGCTGCTGATGTATTTCTTGATGCGCAGACCTTTGAAACAGCAAATGATTCAGAATAGCGGAAAGCAGTAATACATTCCAGAGGCCTATTTGGTTAGGATCTCCTCGGAAACAGTAGAAAGAGGCCAATCACAAATGGAACTGAACACTATCTTTTGCAGGTACATCTACTACGGGACTGGATGGTATTCTCAATAGGCTTCCGCTGGATATCTTCAAGCAAACCTCGGGAGCTATGACTCCATACCTAGACTTCAGAAGACTCATCACAGGGACATTCTTGAGCAAAGATGGATGGACATAGGCAGAGCAAACACCGGTTCCATCTTTGTATTTACAGATGAATCAAGGATGGATGAAGACGTAGATTCAGGCATCTTTTCTGGACTACTGATCATATCCAAATCAGTTTCCAAGTGGAGGGTCCAGCAGTGACAAACGTCCGTGAACCTACGTTGAAGGTAATGCAATACCCATTGTTGCTTTGAAACTGAGTGAAGTGGTGTTGTGCGGAGCTTAAAATTCTTGAAATACAGCACAAGGTTACCTTCTTCTAGGTTGCTGCTGTGTTCTATGTATATCAGGCAATGAGAAGGCCTCTCAAAGGCTCAGAGTTCACTTCAGAACAAGCAGAGCCCGCTTTGCACCCTGAGGGTCGAAGAAGAGATTCGACAGCAATATCACGTTTGTGCTCATGATGCACAGAAATAGAATATCTGACTTGAATTGAGCCACGACGAGGTAGATTCAGGATCTCAGTATCTCGTTCGGTGGCGTATACGTAACCCATTTACTCATACATTTTTCGGTGGATTTTTTTGGGCTAAGTCTTCCTGCGTCTTAGATTAGGGCCTCCATTGACATTTGGTATCCTATGAACAAAAGTGTGTGTGGCATGGTTCTCCAGGATGCAGACAGATCAAACGTACTCTTCTGAATGTCTGTCAGTAGGAAAGACTGTAAACAACGTATTGGCGTTTCTTCTAGTTAAGCTCGAATCAGGTGGCAGATCATCGATGCTGGTGTGATGAGTCCTGCTACTGTAAACTTCTTATGGCTGAAGTGAGTTCTTGGCTTTCTCCGAAAGTCGAAGAAATTCCAATAAAACGGGTAATACTGGATTTTGCTTCCTCATTGTGTACTGGACCAGATGCGTCTGAGTGCTCCAGCGAATCTTCGGATCTGATAGTCGTCCCTGGGCCTTGTTTCGGTAAGAGTAGGACCGACTGGGTTATGGTAAAGATGGATTTATGTCGTAGCTGTGAAGATGAGGAATCGTTTGCTAGCTCCCACAAGTTGAACACCATATCAACGTACAGGAGACATCTCTTCCCACTATGGTATGGGAATGGAATTGTGTGAATCACATCTACTCACCTTCCCACCTAACCTTACCTTAGGAACTATTTGAATGTCGACCACATTCTAGGCTCCCGGAGAAGAGCTAAAGTGGGTTTCCTTTAAAACTCAGTCTTACTGGAGAGAGATCACCATGTGAAGACAAAATGTGACGCAAATTCTCACAGCACGAACCAAAATTGAAGCAAACTCGCCCATAAGGATACCAAAACGTCTACTTTGTCAATAATGGCCGAAATAATTCTCCCATTAACCACAAACCAAGACCATTTGCAATTTATTACCACAGCTGTAGTCCACGCTCACTTGAGCGCTACTTCAACTGCCTCAAGGACGCACATTTCACATCTTTTTTTGTATCTGAAGCAATCAATTTAATTGGCTGACTCCTTATAGGCGACCCCAGTCGAATCACCTATCCAGCAGCATCACTCAGTGGGCCAATTAGCAACTACCAAAAAAAATATATATATTTCGAACAATTTACACAAAACTGTCCCTCACGAATATTCGCATTCAGATGAAAACAAATAAATAACTGCACGTGAGAGAAGGACCTCCATAAATAAATACAGCGGTGCCATTCATTGCTGAAATCGTTCCGGGAATGGATGTCCTTTGGAAATTCGTTCATCGAAATTGCAAAATAACCACCTCAACCCCTCTGATTTATTTGCAATATATATTCGACTGTCCGTGTTCGAATATTGTTTCAAAATTGGTTCGGGACAACCGCACAGCCTGTATCGGGGACCGTTGGAATGCTGGCCCGGCATAAATAAATCATGACAGGCAATATCGAAATAAATAATAAGACGGACTGAGTTATGCTCGTGCGGCTGTGTATTGTTGCAGCAACTTAAGCGGAAATATTTATCGACCATGCATGCATGTAGTTTGAGAGGAGCAGCCGGAGGACAGTGCGATGGACCGATTTGTGGGAGTCTTCGGTCTCGGTTGCTGTTGTCAAATCCTTCATCTTGTCTTGTTAACCTGTGCTGGTTTTCTAGGATTCCACATGTCCACATGTATCTTAAGTCCAGACATCTCTTGTGGGAAGCCATACGTACTGGAATCCCTCTAGGCAACCATTGTGGACCTATGCTCTTCAGTGGACCAATATGTCGACTTGGTTGCTTCCTTCTTTACTCTAAAGACATATAGAATAGGATCTCTCAAGCTGAAACTGGAGCTATGTATTGACCAATTTCAGGTTCAGGAAATTTCACTCACCAACCTTGAGTCCATTTACTTGCCACCTGTTTAAGTCCTAGGATCGATGAATGGTCGTCCTGGAATCAGAATGACCAATGGATTGTAACAAAGCTGATTGTAACTAAAGGAGAAACAGCCCCTCGAAGGATAGGGCGGCGGACTATTAGTTCCATTGGTTCCTACTTTCCAGATTGTGCAAAGATTTTAGGACAGTTTCCACGTCTAGGTATTTATGGAGCGGGTTTCGGAGGCTAGAACCTTTTCTGGGGAGACATTGTCAAGTTGTAGCCATTAACCATTTATTTATTTTCAGTTTGACTCACGTCTTTCTTGAACCTTTGGGTTTATGACTTGCATCAAGGATTTATCAAGAGAGGCTCTAGAGATAGAGCTCAAAACCAAATTTTTTTTCAGCTGGAACAATCCTTTAGCAAAATAGGCTTTAGAGATAGAGCTCAAAACCGGGCTACTTTTTAACTAGAACAAGCCTTCCAATCCACGTCTTGTTTGTATTTGCCAGATTGTCAAGCCTTAGAGTGGCTAGCTGTCATAGTTTTAACACGAAGGTCCGAACGCCGTTGTATAACAAACTCATTAGCACTTGTCAGCTTGCCTTCTGTCTGAAGATTAACGAATTCCAAGTTCTTCTATAAAACGATCAACTAGTTCAGTTGTGTCATGGACAGCTCAGCCCTTGAATCTAGACTGAAAGCTCTAAGTTCACTAGCTTATGAAAGAGATAATAGATGGCACTAATATCCCGATCCCATCAAGAAACAGAGGGAGACTTTCAAGACAGCGATATATGGACAACAAGGCAGATCCGAGGGCAAGGCTTCTGGGACGGCCTACAACATTAAGGTGCCCTCCCCTCTCGGTGTACATGTAAGCTCGACATACAATAGCTTCTGTCAGTCATGCAGAGTGTTCGACGCTAAACACCAAAGTGGAACTTGTCTTTGAAGAAAAACTCTTTAAGGCATGAAGGAGTACTGAGTCTTTAGGGAAGGAACTCAGGAATCTCAAAAAAGTATGTCAGGAGACTGTTCAAGTCCTTTTCATGATATCCAGGAAAAATAGATCTTCCGAGGGGAAATTGATGAGGAGCTGTTGAAAAGATGCCCAAAATTTGCCTAACATGGCTCAGAATTTAAGTGAGTGAGTTACTGTGTGACTGCTTTTTGTGAGCCTCTCCAGGGCATCTGTTAGATGGCCATCCATCACCCATCAAAGGACTGTACGGTACGGTAGGGCTATCTCAGGGACGATAATTTCGTTAAACATGGTATTTTGACAACAACCAGCCAACTGATTTGACATTAGTCCTAAAGTATTTCCATGCTAGACCCATCTAGCCATGAAAAACTCTTTCCCTATGCCATCTTCCTAGGAGTGATGGATGTCAGCAGAAGTAGCGGGTGCTCTCCTAGAACCTGAACTCATTGGCAGATGTCAGATGAATGTTTCCAACATATCCAGCCCTCTCTCTTCTGAAAGTAAGCCTTGGTCAGGAGGTGCTTTATTACCAGATACAAATAGTAGGGCTTTCTGAAATCCTCTGGACACTAAACTACTCATCAAACTAAACCATTCCAAGCCCTCAGATCCTTTGACATTCATCACAATCTCACAGTGTCCCACCCAAATTCGTAAGGCATTGCAAAATCCTTTCCATTGACAGCTCCTCCTTCTGACCAGGAAGCCCATCACCTTCTGCTAATGCTGGCACGTTCTCGCCACTGCCAAGGGATTGAGGTTGAATGTACTAACTTTTTACGACCACCAAGTAATTGGTGACATTCTAGCAAACAATAAAATCATCAAATTACTCGCTCCTTACTGTGTCCTGCGTAAGGGAAATTAATTCGAATACACGCTGTTCCATGTCCATCAACAGGTCAACTTAATTTTGTGAACGTGTCCCGAACCGAGTGTGGTGTGTCCTTCGCGAATGTACCTTAACTTCCTGGCGATTGTATTGTTTTATTTTATCACACCGCTCGTCGTCGCTTGGGGCGATGTTGGTTGTCTCCCAGGGTTAGATGTGACTTGCTGTTGAAAATACTCACAAAGGACATGGAAATTGTGGTCTAGAGTGACGACGTTTTATAATTAATATGTCACGATCAGGTTGCCACGAGGATTTCGTGCACAATGAGGTGTTTTATGACGCTTAAACGGGAGAGGGTCTGATGGGGTTTCTTGAAAGTTACGTACATTGTTGACTTCGAATGGGAACCCTACAGATGGACGATTGGAAATGGAAGGATGTGCTACTAAGTTCGAGCAATGTCTCAGCTTAAGAGGGAACGAGATCCGAAAGCAAGCTCTTAGGACAACTGTATGGCAAACGATTTGCTGCTGTACGTTTAAAAGCATTGGCTTCAGCGTGTCCTAATGAGAGGAAAAACGCTAAACATTGGCACAGGAATCGTCATGCTTCCTATTGGCTATCAGACTATAGAGGCGTTCTCTAAACTTCCTGCAAAGCTTAGCAAAAGAGAATCGACTTAGAGAAAGGGGCTGCATAGCCTCTCAATGCAAGGTTATCAACGAGTCTCGAAACAGGAATCACAATCAGATGTTTTTTAAAGGAAAACCAAGTGACTGATAGCTGATTTCAAGCCCGGAGCTCTTGGGAACAGTGATGGAAAGCTGGAGTCAAATTGGTGTCCCTTATGCGAGATTAACGAATGGAGAAGAAAATCACGGCTTTTACAATAAGGACATAACAATTTTGTAATTTAATACACGCGCACTCTTATACTTTTTTTCTAATCTGTCGATGTCAAAATGTCAGTCAAGGTTCTCGTTTTTATGATGGTGAAGTTTAAGAATGAGAAACTTTTGAAAATCCAACAAGATGGTGCCACATGTCACAGATCTGGTCAAAGAATTGATCTATTGAAGGGGAAAATCGGAGATAAGCATGTGATCTCGATAAATGGTCCATTCGAGTGGCCATAACCTCATTTTAAGTCCTTGGTTTATGTCAACAAGTCAATAATGTTAGAGGAAGTCAGGTCAATATCGAACGCGAAATTGCCAACGTTCTAGTCGATATGTGTGGAAGAGTGGTGCAAAATTGCCTCCAAAGAATCTATCGCTGCAAACCTACCCGCGGTGGTCATATAAAGAAAATCTAATTCCATATTATTTAAATATAACTAGTGTGCTAGACTTGGAATAAATTTTAGCCCAATATTCCAATTATTCCGTATTTCTTTTAAGTGCGAAATTGTTATGTCCTTATTGAAATACCCCTTTGCAACCGCGAACTCTGATTACAAACTGCGGCTCGTCTCTAAGCTGAGATATGTCATTCGTTTCTGTTTCTTCGACACTGGTTCCGTGTCCTCCATATCAGCTCGTTAGATACTTAGTCTAATGGCTAACAAATCCAGCTTCGCCTATTGCACCTCGAGCGTAGACAAAGTGGGATCTACCCGTACTACTCGTAATTTCCGCAAATAGGTACATACACATGTCGCCGATCTTCTAATCTACATCTAGCCCTGTCTACCTATTAGCCTTGCAAGCCGGAGAACAATGCCAATATCCGCCCACACTTGACATTCAAATATCCGGCAGCGATACATATGTACGGCAGCGTGTAATCTTATCAGCGACTTAATTTAATCACGTTCGCGTTATTTAAGTTATGTTTCCGCCATTTTATCTGCGATTGACGTTAGTGGAGGTTTCTTATAAATTTCCCAGAGACTCTAGCTTCGAAGTTAGTCAAAGTGTGGACCTTCTCGATAGGAACGAAATATCTCCATAGTTTTTGACTGCGAAGGAATACGAAGGAAATTAACACAGTTATGTACGGTAAGTGGTGCCAAATACGTTGCAGAGATTTGACAGTTGTTAACAGCCGTTCTTGCAGGCACACAAGCACTTGTCACTTTTCTGGGAGTGCTGGCTGTCAGCGGAGCCATCAACCCGGACAACATATGCGCCCTGGTCCAGGACGGAACCAAAATCGTCGACGAAAAGAACTGTGCTGGCTACTACACATGCAATGACGGCAAAGCGACTGCTTCCACCTGCACGTCTGGCCAATATTTCAGCAAGGACGCCAAGAGTTGCCAACCCAAGTCGACGGTTTCGTGTGGCCTCGTATCAGGAAACCCATGTGAGGGCATAAGTGGCGAGAGATTTGTGGCAATGTCTGGCTCGTGTTCGGGCTTCTATTATTGTAGCAACGGCGTGGCTTCTGCTGGCTCGTGTCCCAACAACTTGAACTTCGACCCAAACACGCAATCGTGTAAGTACGCCGATGAATACAAGTGCATCACATTGGGGACCGTGGACGATGATCCCGATTTCCTTTGCGCATACATACCGAACGGTATGTTCTTTGGAAACGCGGCGAATTGCAAAACCTGGTCGCAGTGTTCAAACAACATCATGAGGACGGGTAGCTGCGGGACGTTAGTCTTCAATGTACAGCAGCAGAGTTGTGACTATGCTGACCAGTACAATTGCCAGCAATTGAAGGGCGACAGTAGTGAGACAGGGGTACCAGTAGAAACCTGCACAACGGCCGATGAAGGTAAGGTGAAAGCGGATCCGGGCTCCTGCTCGGGCTATATGGTGTGCTCGAACAACAAGTATGAGTACGTCAAGTGCGGCTCGGGACTGTACTTCAATCCACTCAACAATAAGTGCACAAATCGAAAGGAAGCCGTGAACGACTGCGACCGTTGCGAGGGCAGCACATTGACGTTTGTCAATACGTTTGGGGATAATTGCGAGGGCTATCTGGTGTGCAGCGGAGGGAAGACCATTGGGTCGGGTAAATGCGATTCTGGTTATTATTTCAATGAGGACTTTGGCAGTTGTGTGAAGGGAACTAATCCAAACTTTGAGGCATGCAAAATTCCAGTAACAACAACAACGACTACAACTACGACTCCAAAGCCGACTCCACCTCCAGTAACTCCAGCTCCTGTAACTCCAGCGCCTGTAACTCCAGCGCCTGTAACTCCAGCGCCTGTAACTCCAGCTCCTGTAACACCAGCTCCTATAACTCCAGCTCCTATTACTCCAGCTCCCATAACTCCAGCTCCTATTACTCCAGCTCCTATAACTCCAGCTCCAATAACTCCAGCTCCTATTACTCCAGCTCCCATAACTCCAGCTCCTATTACTCCAGCTCCTATAACTCCAGCTCCAATAACTCCAGCTCCTATTACTCCAGCTCCTATAACTCCAGCTCCTATTACTCCAGCTCCTATAACTCCAGCGCCTATTACTCCAGCTCCTATAACTCCAGCTCCTGAGACTCCAGCTCCTGAGACGCCAGCTCCTGAGACTCCAGCTCCTGAGACGCCAGCTCCTGAAACTCCAGCTCCTGAGACCCCAGCACCTGAGGCGCCAGCTACGGAGACCCCAGCTCCTGAGACGCCAGCTCCTGTGACTCCAGCTCCTGCACCCTCCACCGATCCACCATGCGCCATTTGCCAAGTATCCGGAACAGGAGCTGTTTGTCCTATTACGTGCTCGACGGGCGGAACTTGCTATTGCCAATGCCAAGTTTGTCGACCAAAATGTGAAGCCTGCTGCAAAACTGGAACTTGTTCGGCAGATGTAAACTGTGGCTATTTCTATTGTGATAGCTCCTAACAGCTGTGAATCTTATTAATTCTATTACAAAACTTTATGCATTAAGTGCTCCCAAGGAGTCTGTCTTCATTACTTCAGTCCTTTACAGCGCCATTTTTGTAGGAGCCTTTGCAAGGCTAGACTAGCCTTTGGCTTCTAAAGAAAGAGAACTAGGCATTGATGGTTTGCTTTGTAGAACATAAGCACGAAGGCACTGACCTACTCGCAAAAGTAACCCGGAGCTACCAAAACTGACTCAAAGATGGGGCTTGTCATACAGAAATTGTGTGCCTTGATCCCTTTGGGACGGCTTCTGTGCTCGTCACATACAGAGCAGTCAGAGTCCGACTTGATCTATTCCTGGAAGATGCTTCCCTTTTTTGAATATCTCGCAGTGTTTGGTGGTTGTTTCTGCTGTTCTCAGCCGAGTCTTGAACCTGAGCAGTTGGGATCACTAGCAAAGACACCATTGGCAGTGAATGGCTGGGTTTACCACTTAGCAAAACCGATAAGAAGTATCTGCGACTGACTATTCTGACGTTCCACTGGTTCCATAGTCCTCCGCAAGGCTCATGTGGACTTCAACTATTAAGTTAAAATGAATTTCTCGATGAATTAGACCAGATTTGCAACAAAGCTAGATGAATGGTCGAAAGGGATTACAAGACAAAGAGTAGTAGTTGGAGGACATGACATAGTTTCGTTACAATTGTCCTGTTCATGTACAATCTGCATTCCGCACTGTCTTCCAGATCCAATAAGGAGCAGTGATGATGCAGTCCATCTATACATGGACACCTTGTCAGAGGCACCACCCTCAAGTGGCACTCTGTCATCCAGGATTGTTTGGTGTTTGACCGAACATGCATTGGTATACGTGATACAAGTCGAAATTAAAAAAATAACACAAGGCTACATGTGTCCTTCGCACTACAGCCTCCAAGTCAAGGATTCACCAATGACTCGAGCAGCATTCTTAAAGGACATCCCTTCTTGTAACCCACATCCTCGCACGCAATAACTCTCCCACTACACGGCGCCCATAGTCCTCACAGTGCACCGAGGACATTCATTCCTACGAGTCCACGTTGAGTGTTGTCTCAAGAAGTTAGTACGATTGCTATTTTCCTAGCCAGGACGTGGATCTCCTACACACACACAGCCACGCCAAACATATCTGAGAATGCGAAAACAAGAAAAACATTTTGTATTGTTGCACGCGAATACTCCTCAGAAAGGGAAAAAGGATATAATGATTCATTTGATCAACGTCTTCACAAGGCTGCAGTTGAGTGCATTTACGAAATTACTCCATTGTCTGTGTGTGTAATTACACAGCTCGCAAGTAACTCCATTGTGTGTTTATCCTTTTGGCAGATACACACACACATGCTCCGTGTGAATTAATTAAATCCCTGGGCTTTGTTCCTTGCTATGCAAGGAGACGAGTCATTTATTTTGGTTTTGTTGTGTGAAAATAATTTGAAATGGTTATTGTGTTGAGACAATTAATCAGAGTGAAAGTTACTGCTGATGTGCTCTGTTCTCTGTTCTCTGTTCTCTGTTCTGGTGGGCTTTTTCGGAATCTGTTGTGTCATTAATTACTGAAGAGAGTATATCCTTCCGAAATTCCTCTTTCTTTTCGATTAGTGAGGCGTCGTTCAGTGGGAGTAAATTAAATCCTTCGACTAGCAGACAGCGTGCACACTAAATCTTTTCATTTGACGACGAAATAGAGGTGATGTTTCCTGGGAGTCTTTGGGTCTAGCTTTGGTATGGAATGCTTGCTGAGTTATCAAAAAGATTTCATCGAATTCCCTCAGAAAGAAAGTTAAAGAACTCCAATTTGGATCTTTGCGATGACCTGAACATCTAGGAATGGACGCTTCCGTCTTCAAAGCGTACATCTAACATGCAAGACCCAAGCTATGTACGTGAATATCATCGACGAAGTCCTAGGAATCATAAATCTGTGAAGGACTTCAGAATGCCACTCGAACTGTAGGAGGATTGGTGACACATGACTATTGCTGCTAAGAGGAATTGTCGCATCATGAACGCATTACCTATAATGGAAACAAAACCTTGACAAGTTGAGATCGCTTAAATACCATCAACTTAAAGCACATCCATCAAGATCAAGGATTTACTTTTGGCAAAAGTATTGACCTTCTTTGGAAACAGAATCATTGCATTCGATACCGGTGAGGGTAAATGATGCAAACGGTGTTCCACAAGGTTCAGCTTTGGCTACTGTGTTCTTAACGAAATATTCTATGATGTGTTGTGGCAGAAAATTTCTCAAAAATGTCCGGGAGGACCAGGAAGTGAGATCTGAAGAGAGATCTCTGTTGTTAAACAGAGGCTGACTTTAGCATTTCAGAGAGAAACATGTTTGGCAAAATTAAGTTTCTTAAAGAAAACGCCCTTAAAAAGTGGGCGTAGCTATACACAATGTATACATAGACGAACTGTAGGGAAGCCTGATGCCTGTTAGGAAGATAGTAAAAAGTTGAAAAAAATTGATAAATAGTAGGCTTGGCTCAAAGATTCTCGATTTTTGTAGTGTTCCTTGGGTGAACCTTGTTATGGACATCCGAGATATCAGAGTGAATTGGAAAACAAGACGAAGTCCGCAATGTTCCAGTGTAACAGGAATTCAGTGGAAAAAGTCTTTCAAGTTTCCTACAGATTTGGCTGCACTTTTTGGCGCTGCCAGTGAAAACATGTAAAATATTTGAAAAAACATTCTTCTTTGATATTCTTTGATGTTAAGTTTTTAAATCTATTGCATTCCATTGATATTTCGTCCTAAAGTCCTTTGGGTATTGAAAGAAATGATCGCAATTATCAGTGCCATCTTGTGGACACTAAAAGTATGATTTGATAGCCTTAAAGTTCTCCCCTCCCAAACCCCATGTCATATTGATGCAATCTGTCTGTCAGGACTGTTGACTTTAATTAACAACATCCCTTCAAAAATTAAATCTCAACGTATGTCCTCCCATAGGGATGTTGCTCCTGTACCTTCAGTGAAATTCATACATATATTCCCACATAAATTAGGGCGGATGGAACGAAGCCTTATTTGAATAAATCAATTCGTCCTTCTCCCATAAAGGAGGGGGAGGTAGGGCATGATTTTTCCAGCTGTCATTGGAATATATTTTCATTGAATTCAAACCAAGATATGACTGACTTTCCTTCAGAGAGACATGATTGGCTTAAGAGGTTCTATTTGGGGAAATATTTCAAGAAACCAGACTGATTTTTACTAAAGAGAGCAAATCAGTATTAATTTATACCAGAACAAGGAACAAAATATGGATTTCGTTTCCTGTATAGCTATACTCACTAATTAGTTCTATTTTTCGCAATACGACCGTCTAAATGGACTCAATTGTACAGAGACGTATGTATGTATTTGGTAATGATTCCTTTGATTTATGCATGTATGCATGAAAATCCTTTGACAGAATTACCCAAGGGTTTCAAGTTTTAGAGATCCTTTGAAGAGTTTCAAAGGCAACCTTTCGACTTATGGTTTGTAATTGCATGAATTAAATTGACCGGAAATACTGCCTGTACTAAGAGGAGACTGTTGTGCAGGATTTTATGAGAAGTCCTGGTGCAGTCTGAGGTTTCATTTAATTTAAATTGTCAGCTTTAAAGGAATGAAAGTTAAAGCCGAAGCAAAATGCCATTTGTAAAGCTTAGCAATATTTCCGAATGTCTTTTCGTTCGAAACCAGGATAGAGCCTTGTTCGATTCTTGGGCAGAGTTTAATAATTCCTCCCATTTTGTTCAATGCATTCTTGTAACTCAGTCATTGAAAACAAAATGGGGTCTGACTTCCTCTCTTCTGATGGTACATAGAAGTCGTTTCAGTCAAAGTAATATTGCACTCACCTCCCTCCAATCTTTCACTTAAGCTTTGTACTGAAAGCCTCTTTTTAATAGGGACTACCAGTGGCAATCAAAGGTCCACCAAAAGGTATATAATTTGGAAGTTACGGAGCATGTTTCAGGTACTTGAGTTTGATCCCATTCCATCATCACCTTCCAGTGATATATACATACATATCTCTCTAGGAGGCTCAAAGTTTGTCTTGCATTTTGGCAAATGTACCATGGCTTCTGTGCAATGATCAAGTGAATACCAAGATTGGTATGGCTTTCTGTGATCTGATTTTGGACATATTCCACAGCACTACTCCTTCCAAACTGTCAGCATTTTGGCTTTTACGTCACAATGTAAAGAAAGTCACTATTTTTCATTCAGTATGACCAAAATGAAAGTCAACAACTAATTGGTTCAGTTGGCAAAATGAACTTTTGGTCTCACTTTATAGTAAGCCAAGGTTCTCATTTAAATTCGTCCGTCAAGTCTCTTTTCTTTAAACCAGTTTAACCAGTTTTCATGTCACCCACACAATGAAGACAATTTTGGTTTTTTCCTACTCTTCCTTCCTCTCTCCTTCTTAAATTCATTCGTTCACCGAGGGGAACCAGTTTCGTGCAAAAAACATGCACAACCACATGTTCAAGGCGTTCCCCTTGATTGATTTTTACGCCGCTCATAGGCCAATACTACGAAATTGTGTATTTCAAGCTGAGATTTGGAAGGATGTATGCGTGTATTCTGATTTTTCCCCCAATAGATGGCGCGTCGATGCACTTTTTGAGATTCAGACTTCGATTTTGCTGCAGCTATGACCTTCAGAGACGCCGTGGTTAAGTTGAAAAACTTCTAAATGTGAATGAAATAAACAGGATTAGCAATAATCTTCAGTTAAACTTCTAATCCTGGCTCAGTGCCAATTTCTCACCCTAGATCTGTGAGCATACGTATGTCAATTTTGACCATTTCTAGCCTACCTTGGACTCTAAAACGTCATCTTTCATCAATTTTTCAAACTCTCTAACCGAAACGTCTTCAAACAATTCTACTTGCAAGTTATTTACAAGTTCCTATCAAATTTCTGGGATCCATCCACGTCACACTTACAGACTCTTTTCCATTCTACTTTCTCCGAATCTGTTAGCTCCCATTCGATCAGATTTCGAATACGATTGTAACATTTCTGCTACTTTCCGCTCCTAAATGCAACTCTAGTAGTGGAATTCTAGCACATTAGTGTGACTTTTACTCCTTTTGTTGGTAAATGATACATTTTTGGAGAGTCTACTTGGTTTTCACTTTGTGACTCTCTTTCGCAGATTCATCTGTTTATGCACGCATACAGTCAGTTCATGGAAAGGAAATGTGCGTGAAGTTTGTTCTCCATCTCACGTTCATTAGTCGTCAATCACTAGTTCACTCGGAAAGAGGAAGACTTGGAAACAAATTTGTATTCAGTTTACAAGAAGACACTATGAAGACTGCTCCATATGCACCGCAGTATGTGAATATTTCTATCAAATCAGTCAACGCTCGAGTATCTTATTATTATTATTATTATTTTTTTTTAATTCGATAAACTCACTAATCTTTTACATTTTTTCTTTTCAGTTTTATCCAAGAACCATATACATAGCATTCTCTACTAATCATCGAAAAGAAACGAACCATAAAGAAGAATACAGCGTCACCTTCAAGGATTTTTAGCAGCACTCAGATCCACCCAGAGCCCACGCTCCTTCGAATTGAACAAGTTACTAATGCTTAAAGCAGATTCCAGCTCATGAAACACCACAGCTTCGATAGCAGTCAAGCTCTCAGAACATCCTTCACAGGGCAGTGAAATAGCAGCGAGCTCTTCCAAGTCAAAACCTTGACAGATACCTTCCCTGCAGAGGTACAACGAAATATGTGTAAACCTAACCTAACCTGCCTTCAAATTCAGCTTTGAATCTAGTAACCAAGACTTCTTCCCCATAAAATATCCAGACAACATCACTTCTCAGAAGTGCCCAAAGACTGCATCGACTATCGGACCATTCCATAGTAACCTTCAAGGCCAGAAGCCTTAAAATTAAACCCTATAAGCCCTGTCATGTTAATGTACAAAAGCCTGAAGTTGTCCCAATAAAAACCAATCAAACCTAAATTTTTGTGTTTTCATTGCATTTTGGTAAAATTTTCTTTCAGCCACGCCCCCAAAACCGTCCATTCACACCTAAAATCCTTAATTACCTCCTCCCCACCTTTTCCCCTTCCAAAACTACCAAAATTCCCTAAAAATCATGATACGACAGGAGAGATCCCTGAAAAAATCAAACACGAAAAACGCAAAAATTTCTGAAAAATACCAGGCGCCCATGCTCAGCAAGTAGGTATCCCAGCTGAAATTTTTTTTCTCAGCTGGTTGCTAGAGGTGTGCAATTGTTGCAAATTAGAGATGCGCGATGGTATGAAATGGATTTTCTTTTGCAGTTTTGTTGTTCTTTTGTTGAATTTGAAGAAAAAGGTAGTTTCACAGGGCGGAGAGGGCTAGAAGGTGGTTTTAAATAAAAGGTTTAGGTTTACTTGAAGAAAAACAAGTAAATTTGTTTTAAAATAATGTTTATTGGCAATCAATTGGGTTACATATTGCGTTTACAAGGGTGTTTGAGGATATTAATGGTTACAAGGGTAATGATTTCAATTTAATGCCGCTGAGAATGTGGCTTGGAGGGAGTGCATGCAGAAGTGGAAGACCCTCTGGTAGAAAGTTACTGTTCTTGCTTAGCACTCTGCCATGGTCCTTATCTCAATTTGATGGCGTATTTATTGACTGAAGTGTTGTGTTTCGCTCAAATTGTTGAATTTTGCTGAATTAGACGAACGCATTTGACTTTACATTGCTAACAGCTTCTTGTTTGAAAATTGGAATGCCTTTCTATGTATATGTGAAGGAGTGCCAAATAAAATCAGTGCTAGAATTAGACTTGAACACTTGCAACATATAAATGCACTTACCAACCACAGCGTTGCTTCTATAGCTTAACCTTGCCCTCCTGGCTAGGTCGGCAAGCACAGAGCTACTGATTATAACGAAATACGAAAAAGAAGAATAGGCCAGGCTTATCTTTTTGATCTATCGCTTAAGTCTCCTTCGTAGTCAAACCAGTTTTCAAGTCTCTCTGAGAAGCGAACCAAGTCTGACAGCGAAAACTGATTTCTTATCTGACTTACTTCGTCTCTCCTTCGTACGTTTGCATGGCTTCAGCAAAAACCTGTTTTGGACGAACACAGCCAAGGTACTGAGGCTAAGTGTGTGGGTACCTCTGCTCCCAATGAATTTATATTCTGACTTGTCTTGTTGGTGTTAGTCGATTTTGATTCTTCTCCTAACAGATGGCGGGTCGATGCACTTTTTAAGAAATTTCCGACGAAACTGATGAATGCTCACATATGGAAGCCAGAAGCAAGGTATGTCTGGATGTGTGAATGTATTCATTGTGTGCTGACTGTGCTTGAGGTTCAGCTTTGGCAAGCGCCTTTTACTGTCTTCTTAGCAATACAGCCAGAGTTATAAAAATGTGTGCATTCTGTTGATAAATAAGTGAACTATCAGTCGCACTCATACACTCCCCTTTCTTTTGATCTCTTCACTTACTTTGGATCAGATTTCTAGTCCGGTTGGAGCATTTCTGTTACTTTCTGGTCTGAAATGCAACACTAGTAGTGGAATTCTGGTACATTAGTGTGTTTTCTGCTTCCATTGTACCATCATCTGGAGGCGTGGGGTATGCGTGACCATAGTTCGCCCAACAGATGGCGGGTCGATGCACTTTTTGAGTTTTTATTTTGGTGTGGAAGAGATGTGCTCGTGGCTTATGGTCTATTAGTTCGTTTTCTTTGAATGTTCGAGAAGAGTTGGCCCTTAATGTTGCTTGTAGTGAATCATATCATAAGTCAGTGTGTTCTTTTTCAATGCTATCCTCTGTCTGAGGGATTGTCTTACGCTAGTTGTCAAGGTTTGGCCAAATCATTTTTTGTAAGAAAAGATACCCAAGTTGAAACCCTGGTAGACGTCTATAGAAGGGATATTGTACCAGCAAAAGACAAGATAAAGGTTCAGTCATTTTAACTTGAACTTTAAAATGAGCTGGATATTCCCTCATATAGCAGTCATTCTCCCAATTAGTTCCGTAAATTGAACTAATTTCCACGTTCTACTCCTTTCTTTAGATTCAGCGACCAACTACTAGCCATGTAATGCACTTCAACCATAACTTTGCTTTTCCAGCTTCATCCGGTTCCTCTGACTCGTTCGACAAGCGCTGAGCTACTGATTCTGTCAAAGCAGATATACGAAGCATAAGCCACGCTTATCATTTCGATCTATCGCCCAAGTCTCCTTCGTACCCAGTAAAACCAGTTTTCAGTTCTCGCAGTCAGTGCTGCGAAACTTGGTGAAACTTGGCTAGTCCCACTCCCTCTCTCTTTCGCAGATTCATCAGCCACCGACAAAACCTGTTTTTGCACGCACACACCCAAGGCACTGAGAACAAGAAGTGTGTGGCCAGCGTAGGAGAATGAGTTCTGCTGAATGAATTTTTCTACTCGACTTTCGATGTTTTACATTGAAATCAAGTGTGTATGCGTCGGTTTTGAGTTTTTCCCCAACAGATGGCGGGTCGATGCACTTTTTGAAATTTCACTGACCTTGTTGGGTAAAGACGGTACCCAGAGGATAGGGAATTCACGTGAATGTTAGTGAAATGCGATTGTGTGTTCTGGAGAGGCGTGTGTGGCGCGTGCATTACGATTTGGCTCCCAACGTTGCCACATTTATTTTGTTCTGCTTGGTTAGTGAGTGAACTGAACTTTCACACTGCAAAGCGGAACAAAATAAATGTGGCAACGTGAACTGTTTTCTGATACGTTGGAGTCATGTGTGTATTGACTGATAAGGGAAATATTGAAATATTTTCTGAGAATCGCATGAATTCAAAACTATAATCTACAGACAGGGAGTTATTATTTAAAATGAAGAATGTCTGAGAAGTGATGGCAACCTTAGGGCAATAGATCAAAACATCGAGTGTTACAAGGGGTGACACAGAATATACCAAAAAGTGTTTCTGTAGACCTTTGCAGCCTAACGAGTCATATAGTTTTTTTTTAATTATATGATGAACTAATATTTCGTTGAGGCCATGACGTAGATTCTAACGAAAATATTTCGCCTAAGTCCCTCTCTGTGTGTGTATTTCTCATATAAACGGACAAAAACATCGCAAACGCATGTAGTACTCAGTGAAATTTCGCAGCGACTCGTGTCATACTCATTAGTAGTCGTAATCTCGTTTCTCCCTTCCACTGTAATGTCTTCTTAACTGTGCACTCACAATGGAGTATATTGCTGGCACCATTGTACATTTTCTATTACTTTCTGTCGCTAAACGCAACTCTGGTATTGAGATTCTAGCACTTTAGTGTCGTTTCTACTCCTATCGCAGAGACCTAGTTATTAGCATACATATGTACATATCTGCTTGTATATGAGTAAAATGTTTCTCTCAGATGACGTATCATGTTCGAGAAGAGGTAAAGGCAATGATCAGCGTAAAAGAACTTAGTTTACATGTTTGTTAAGCTCTGCTACTAGCCCCTTCACTCTACACACTCTAAGCCTATAATTTACGCAACATATACGTCAATGCAAGTCAATCTAAGATGAAGGTCTGAAATTTGAGCTTCGTCCGTTAAAGGCGCTATAGTTGTCAGTAAATCTGTTGACAATTATTCAGAAAACACCCTACGCACTGCTTAGCACAGACCTTACGTTCCTTCTATTTCAATATGTATTGAAGGAGATCCTAACATTTGATTCTTAGCCAAATCTGCTTGACGACTTACATTCACCACATCCGAAGGACTGAACCATTTTGAACTTTCCACTAAGACTCATCTATAAGACAACTGGCCAGCTCCAAGCTGAAATCAAACATTTTTTCATGAACTCGTTGTGCAACGAACGCAGCTGCCCATTTTTATGACTGAATACGCTAAGTTTGCCTTCGTAATTTATCCCTCAGAAAACAAATGTACACTAATATCACAGCAAGTCTCGCCATGAACCTTGGTACGCACAAAAGTATACACACAAGTCTTACACTGACTTCACTTCCATTTCAAGCCAAGCTTCTCATTTCATTTCACCACACAAGCTTACTTTTTCCTCACCAACACATATGTAAGCCAGGCCTACATCAGAGCAAGCCCCACCACGAAACACGGCACACACACAGCTTGCTGGACATGATCTCTCTCTCTCTAACCGGAATACCTTTCGCACTTAGAAAACCGGTTTTAGCTGGCACACAGGAAATGTGTGGGCAGCGTAGAGGCAAAGGAGATCCCAGTGAAGATTTGTGCCAACTATGTGTTTATGCGTCAGGTACGAATTTTCCCCCAATAGATGGCAGGTCGATGCACTTTTTGAAAAATTTACGACGAAGCTGGTGAATGCCGACGAGTGCCAGAAGCAAGGTATGCATGTACATATATGTGAATGTATTCGTTGTGTTTTGAATGTGTTTGAGATTCAGCTTTGGCAAGCGCCTTTTACTTTCTTCTTAGCAACACAGCTAGAGTTATGAAAATGTGTGCATTCTGTTGATAAATAAGTGAACTATCAGTCGCACTCATGCACTCTCCTTTCTTTTGATCTCTTCACTTACTTTGGATCAGATTTCTGGTCCGATTGGAGCATTTCTGTTATTTTCTGGTCCAAAATGCAACTCTAGTAGTGGAATTCTGCTACATTAGTGTGTTTTCTGCTTCCATTGTACCATCATCTGGAGGCGTGCGGGTATGCGTGGTCATAGTTCGCCCAACAGATGGCGGGTCAATGCACTTTTTGAGTTTTGATTTCGCAGCCAAAGCAATATTTTGGTGTGGAAGAGGCGCAGATGGGCATATGGGCTCGTGGCTTATGGTCTATTAGTTCGTTTTCTTTTAATGTTCGGCAAAGTAGGGCCTGAACGTTGCTTTAGTAAATCGTTTGTCAGAGTGTTCCTTTCCAAGCAAACATATGTATGAGGAGTGTGAGCTAGTTACCAAGGTTTCTAAACCCTCCTAAGTGTAAGAGGTAAGCCAGAACAGGGTGATGTAGATCCAGCAAAGAGCCAAGATCAAAGTTTAGTCATTTCAGCTTCGAATTTGGAAATAAAGTTCCATCAAGTTGCCAAAATCGAAAACAAGTGTTCAGAAAGTTGGAGCTAATTGATCGAGTTAGAGTGTACCATGCGGTCTGATGAAGATACATTTGACAACTCGACAATCAGTAAGAGGTAATCGCTATTTCGGTGAATTAGAAAGAAAGCTGATATATGAGTGATGGATTACGGAATTCATAACTATCGCATTGATGTCAGTTCTTTGACTCATTCATCGACAGCAGATCTAAGATCTTGCCATCGGATCCTAACATAATCTTCCTCGATCAGGCTAAGCCTGCCTTTGACTAGGTCGACAAGCACATAGCTACTGATTATAATGACATACGAATAAGAAGAATAGGCCAGGCTTATCTTTTCGATCTATCGTTCAAGTCTCCTTCTTACCCAGTCAAACCAGTTTTCAAGTCTCTCTGAGAACCGAACCAAGTCTGACAGCGAAAACTGGTTTCTTATCTGACTTACTTCGTCTCTCCTTCGTTCGTTTGGCTGGCTTCTACAAAAAACCTGCTTTTGCACGCACACAGCCAAGATACTGAGGCTAAGTGTGTGGGTAGTTCTGCCCGCATTGAATCTATTTTGTGACTTTCAATGCGCCTTGTTGGAGTCTTACTGGTATTTGTTGGTTTCGATTTCTCTTCCAACAGATGGCAGGTCAATGCACTTTTTCAGGTTTCCGAGAGTCATATGAATCCAAAACTAGAATTTATAGACATGCCTAGGCTATTCGAGACTAAGAATGACTGGGGAGTGATCTTAGATGACAGTCGCAGGAAGATAGATTAAAACATCGAGGATTACATTCAGTGACACAGAATATAGCGCAAGTGTTTCCAGAGACCATAAAATAGGCTATCAACTTATAGAATCTTTTCAGAGCTATGCAACAAGCTAATGTTTGATACAGGGCATGACTTAGTTTTTTTCATTTCACGGTCTCGTATAAAGCAACGTAGCTATGCATTTCTCCGATTAATAGACAAAACTATTCCAGACGCACCAAGTTTTCAATGAATTCTGACATCGACTTGCGTAAATTGTGAGACACGCTTATCTTTTCGATCTTTCCTTTAAGCCTACTGCATACCCAGTCAAACCAGTTTTGAAAAGTCTCACATCTGTCTTCCATTCAAATCTGTTTTCGCACTCACACTCAAATAATACTGAGTACTGGGAGCCCAGGACAAGCAGAGCTCTAACGAAAGACCAACACATACTCAGATCGGCATTCAATGAAAGTTAGCAGCCACTTGTGTCGCACTCATCGGAAGTCCTTCCTTTCTCTCGCTCATACATTACTCTTTCTTTGGATCTGTTTACTCAGATTGGATCAGATTTCTGACACAATTGTATCATTTTCAATACCTTTTGCTCCTAATTGCAACACTAGTAGCGGAATTCTAGCACATAAGTGTGGTTTGCACTTCCATCGGAGGGAAAAGATACTTCCCTCTGGAGCTGTGTATGTATCGGGGTTTCTCTCCTAACAGATGGCGTGTCAATGCACTTTTTGAGACTTGCACACGGAGGATGCAGTCTGTTGGTGTCACAAGGCGATATATGCCTCCCTCTGTATCTTTTCTATGAAAGAAGGAGTAAATTTCAATGTAACATCCTACAGTCAAATCAAAGAACTGGCCAGAGCCATATTCCACGAAGGATATGGTACCACCCTGTCAGGGAGAGAAGCTAGAGCCACGGTAACTGGTTGGAGAGGTTCGAATGCCCACCCCATGGCCCTCCTGACTTGTCAGAAACTTGAAAATCTTACTCCTGACTCCTTACCTCATCCCTCATATGCCACATGCCTTACAATTCATGTTGTCCCACTGTGCTTGCTCTATTTAAAGTCAAAACTTCCAACCAAAGTATCAAGGACGAACCTTTCAAGTCCTACATCATCATTTCAATGAGTTTCCCAGAATCCGCCCTCAAACCAAGTTGATGGTGTCAATTTGTTAACCAAAACCGAAAACCAAAAACACCTCTTTAACTGGAAACCCTTGGCATTTGAATAAATTTCCACAAAAAAAAAGAGAAGAGAGTAGAATGCAAACCACTAGAGAAAAGGACTTCATTTCTATTCAAAGAATCCTAGTTTCACCCAGTAAGGTGAGGGAAATCATGATGATAACGACGAGTTAAATGCCACATTCCCGTAGCATCTGTTTACGTCCCTTGCATCCCAATCGTCCTTTTTATCACTTTTCCTTATCGTGTACTTTAGAACTGCACCACAGGGAGCAGAGTAGAGGATGTGCCGAGGAACTTTTTTTTCATTCGAAATCGACCAATTTCATTTGAATTGAGATCTGGGGATGTATTAACGATGGCGAGCTTGGAAATGATTCCATTTTCAAAGCCATCATAGTGCTAATGATAGATGAGTGCAGGAATGTACTCAGACACGTTGTATAGATATACACGCTTCCTCCAAAGTAGCCTTCCTTGTTGTGGCAGCTTTTTCGTCAGTTCGTCAGTCAGTTGAATGTCAAGGGTGATTCCAGTCAAAATTTCACTTCAAAGGACACTTCATAGGACACTTCATCCAAAAATTCTCATTCATGTCCTTTTACGTACACATAGCTCTCTTAAAGAGTCGATTAAAGAGCCAATGGCTGAGTTAGAGGTCAGCTCGTGCAAGGACACTCCAGACGGTGAACCCTCATTTTTGACTTTACGACGTGTGGCGGCTAACTTTATATCCTCTTACTGGTTTACGGGTGTAAATGGGATTTGCCCTTCGGTTTCGGCCACAGGTCGTATAAACTGAGCATTATTCCTCGGCCCTAAGGACCCATTACTCTGATCCTATAAAAATAGTTGCCATCTACATATGTATACAGGGCTAAGGCCTAAAGGGCTTTCACCAAACAGTACAAAGAAAACATGTCCTTGAGAGCATGAGGTGTGTGTGAGAAAGTATTTAATATAAATGCCAGGACTCACGCTGCGACGGAAAGGGTTCGAAAGGGTCCCCCTGTGTGTGTAGTTGGTACAGATTTCCCTGAAATTAATATTCAATCTGAGTAATATCCTTCGACTATTTCGGCAGACAATTCAATTAACCAAACTATGTACGTCGGCCTGGTGATGATGATGATGATGATGAGTATGGGGAATCCTTGTCAAAAACGAATAGTTTTGCAAGCCTCCTGATGAGGATATGCGGCTTAAAGGCGGCTGAGGTGCTTTAATCCTTGTAAATCCACACTGTGTTCCTTTGATAAATATTTAATTTTTTATTTTTTTTTATGAAATTTAATATTCCAACACGCAAAAGGACAACAGAGAAATAATCGTAAAATGTCGGACCATTAAATTTCATGGCGGCTTTCCATTAAGTACCGTCGGCCTGTATTTACATTTAATCTCCGACAGAGAGTGCCATAATACTCAAAGTGCAGTTAACACCTGCATTAATGGGGGAATAATTGAAAAAAGTGGTCATTTTCGATAATGTTATGGTGGTGGTGGGCGATTATTCAAGGACTTTATGGCGAAAAACCTATAAACGGTCCAGGACGGGGATTAATTGAGTGCAAAATAAAGCCTGGGCGGGTCCACTTAGGCCACAGGGACCGGCTTCTTTGTGAAGTTTCAGAAAGCAAGGATTCACTTTGACTGTTGAATGTGGAAGGTGATGACAATAGGGCAAGGACTCTCGATGGAAGTACAAATCGTCGAAGGGTTTAGATATACCTTACCAACTTTCTATAGCAGTAAGCGAATTAGGGTGAGCTCCACTAAGACATGGCATTCAGTCCTTCTTTCTGGAGACATGTCTACATCATTCGAAGGACCCCTCATCTAACTGAGTAACCAGTGCTATGGCATTTTCCAATTAGGGGGAGAATATTCGGTGGAGTTCCGCAAAGATATATGCTAAGACCCATCTTATAGCACATTGCGCATTATGGTGTTTTGAAGCTTGGAACTCCAAATAAGCAATAGACTCTATCGAAATAAAGAAGGATATGGTGCTGGCGATGCCTACTTATCTACTAGTAGACTTCTCCATCAAATCTGGAGGAAGTACACACAGTTCAGAGCTCCAACGACCTGCATCCTTGCCCTGCATCACTCCAACACCATCTAGTCCTCTCCTATCCTTTATGATCTAGTCTCACAGAAGACGTATCTAAAACTCTGTAATAGAATCTCTAGCTACTCCTGGCGTATATATGTTGATTACGTGTATTTAAGAGCCTTATAGCACAACTATGCGAAGGGGACATCGACCGAAAACTTCTTTCCGTTTCATTCAAATTGCCACGATATTCATCCATCCAGGGTGGACTGGAAAAAAGGAGATGATTCTACACATTGTTCCAAATAAGAGACTGTGGACTAGGTGCCAGAATTTTCTCGGAAATGCTCCAGATATCGGCTTCCAGATTCATTTAGCGCCTTTCAGGCGACTGACAGTACTGATAGCCATTCCCTATTGACATGACATCCGTATTGACTCCTGTCAATGCCGTAGTATCGAATACGACATCTTCTAAGCTCTTAGTCTCGTCTTGGCATTGTAGGGGGACACTAACATAGACTTACACGGTTTAGACCTCGCAAAGTGTGTCTACATTCCGAGGGAGCATTCAAAGGAAAAAATCCTCTCGCATTGTCTATCAGAGGCAAGCCATATCAAGACGAATGTAACATAACTGAGTTCGCTCCAGGACACATATCTACAAAACGATTTTGAAAGGATTATAGCAATAGGTGGGCGTAACAGGCCCATAGAAACACCCGCGCTTAGATTAGGTGAAAGCACTTAAGAAGCAGTTATCTGCGGGTGTCTCTCTCTAGGTAGAGCAAAACCCTCTTTGACAACCTAATCGAAATCTCCGTCAGAGTTTGGTTGTAAAGGATCTCCGTTCTCTTTTCTATACTTCTCCCAACAAAATTGACATCATAGAACATTGAAGCTACCACTTCTACCTCCCAACGATGCCCACTCCATCCGAACTGCTACACTTTCTAAAACCATGACACTGCCTATCACATAATAACCACTCAAATCCGTTCACAAATTGACATTAACAAAAAATTTAGATACATTCTCTGCAATACAATTCATTAGATACAACGATAACATAAATTGACACTTAGCCGCGCCAGATTGAATAAATTATCGAAACAGCCAGACACAGACTGTAGACCACACTTCAATGCAAATTTCTGGCATTCTAAACTGAATGGCATCTGTTTGGAAATTCTCATACGCTAATGGCTATTTACCGATCCTTTAGGATATGCAACATTTTATTGTCAGAACGGTGGGTACATCGTCATAAATTATTATAGTAGGTGTGTATCTATTGCACTGAAAGTGAGAGAGGTCAGCGCAGAATTTCACAGAATGTGCGGATAATGCACAAATGTTTGTTTTTGAACAAATTGTTTCGCTGGCAATTCGGAACTAATTAATTTCCATGCATTCATGCATGTTGAGCTGCATAAACAAATTAAACGCGCGGATGTACTTGATTGGCTTGAGTTATACGGTGGGCTGTTCAATTAGCTTGCGTTTGGATTCTGCAATTAAGGCAAATCTAATGTATTTCAAAATCGATTCGAAAAAGTGATGTATTTTTCACAGACTCACAGCAGGGATACACACCGAGTTGTTTGAAGCGATTTCTATAAAGTTCGATATGAAGAGATACTTAGTTTGCGCTTCATGGTGACTGTAAACTTGGCAGTAAAACTGAACGTTTTTGGACTCAGCTAGACTCAGACGGATCTCGGTTTCTTCCCAATGATTGTGGATAGCTAAAGATCAAAGAACTTCGCAGCCTTTGGGTCGAGCATCATGAAAAATCGGAGAACACCAAAGTTAGACCATCGACAGCCAATGAACAAGAAAGGAGATCGCCTGTTGAACATCGCGTACTTACTTCACGAGACAATCATACTCCCCTTACTCCCACCACTGTTACTCTTCGAAAAAACAGTCTTCCTGATTAGTAATCACGCTGAGAGGTTCTCCACAATGGAAGGAGCAACCCACAGAACATGCCAGTACACTACTGATGCAGCATCATCTGCCACAGAACACAGACCACCTGCCATCCGAAGACGACTTCAATTGGGGCTACGAACTTTCGATACCCAACAGAAAGGAATGGACTGGATGGACGGGTCCATGACTGGGGCGGGGTAGGTGCTGGAATCTTTTCAGAGGACTTAGGCATCCGCTTATCCTTTAACAGCATTTTTCAAGCCGAAATCAATGCCATTTGTCAAGGAGCTGATTGGCTAGCGGTTCATGCAGTATTAGCATCGGATATTGTCATCAACATCGACACTCCCATCAAATCTCTCGCCAGCCAACATTTCGAGATCTAAGGCAGTGAAAGGCTGTCCCGTATCTTTTAACGAGATAGCTGATCAGTACAACCTCATTCTTTGCTGGGTACCAGGTCACTGTGACACTGTGGCAATTGTGAAGAACCTCCTCTGGTTTAGATAGCATAATGGTTACCAGACGCCAACCTCTTATGCTAAACACCTTATCTATGCCGATGCGGTAGGGGTAACCAATCATCAATGTCATCAGCTTGACCAATGCGACATCGCTAGTTTGCTCTAGCCACCCTTAAACGAAAACAGGACCAAAGGACTCCCAGAACTCAAGAGAGGAACTGTACGAACCCCAACCGATACAAAACCTGTAGTATACATCCTTAGTGAGGGCCGGTCTAAACTAACCAATCAACTTAACGAACTCCCGATCCGTGAAGAGTCTCTGGCTGAGAAAGGGCAACCTTCCACTCTCTTCGATACCGGAAACGTTTTCCACCGTAAATTTTCGACGAATCTCCGCAAGGGAGCTGACATGTACTCCGAGGTGGGTAAACTTCAGCACCAGTGACGTTTTGTCCTAGCCGGTGCTTCTTCGTTTGTTGACAACAGGTACTTGGTTTTGTCCTCAATTGCCGCAGAAGCTTCTACATATAATGGAGCGCTAGGAGCGACATATGATGTCGAACTCAGCAGCTGGACAGATTTTTTGAAGCTAATCCCTGCACTGAGCACTATGTGTTCCAGTACAAGGATAAAGAAGTCACACTACAGCGCATCTCTTTGCTGAAATTCGGTGCATGTTTTGAATAGTTCAGAGCAACTGTTCGCAGCTTCACGCGGCATAGCTGGATCAGTTTGGCGGGATCCCGAATTCAGCCATCGACTTGCAGAGCTGGTGTTTCACAGGACCATACGCTAGGGACATGGATTATGAATTGAGCAGAATTGCAACCTTTTTGATGGAAGTACCTACTATATGAAATAGAACATCAGGAACAGCTAGGAAGCAAGGACTTCAGTGTACAACTTTGTCCAAGTTAGTTGGAGTTGGATCCTCGAAGTTACATGTCAAACTTTTCTTTTTCTGGAAGTGGATGCATCTAAGCCAGACTTTTTTCCAACAGATATTCCTCGTATCTTACTTTATCTCTGGAAGCAAGCCTGGTGTCATACAAGAAGATCTTTATTTCAGGACCTTGCACAGAGCTCAATTGGTGGTCCTCCGTCCACTTCTACTGAAGTGGCACCTCCGCAACCAGCTTAAGAAGAATATAACCTAAAACACCACCTTGTGGTCAGCCTACATTACATACCTTTCGAGTTGATTTCCAATGAACCAGTACAGTGCAGGTCAAGGCTCCATCGAAACACTTCCCAAGACCATTGCACCCCATAGACAATGTGTTCGTGTATTTATTTTCATTTCAAAGAAACACTTTAGAAAACATTTTTTTTGGAAAAGCGCACAGCGCTCTCATTCACAGAACCAAATAACCATCAAACGCTTTGAAATATTTACATTTTTTCTGTTTTTTTGCTCCCATTTCACAATTCTCCTGTCTGTGTCCTTGCTTTACATACATTCGAATCCATTTGAGGGTATTGTGTAGGTCTTAGCAGCTTAGCTGGACTGCCAACAATCAGTTTGTGAATTTTATTTATTTTTCTGAACTCTACGAAATGGTTCAAATGGGTTTTTGAAAGGATTTACACTAATAGCTTCTGACAGTGTGGTTCTGTGCACAAACAAAAATACAAAAAATATATTCATGAAATAGAAATGATGGGAATGTTCAGTGCTCAATGTTTGACTGCAAAAAAAAAAATGGATAGATTCAAACATAAAATGGCGGAGATTAATACAAAATGGACTGCCAGTTGGAAATTACATACATTCGGGCTTTTATCTGTATTTATTGTAGGAAGTGCAGCTGCTTCATACCCAGAGGCAATCACAGAATCAGGTTTTACCGCCTCCCTCTCTCTCTTTCACTCAAATTCATTAGTCAGTGGAGAAAGGAGAAAACCTGTTCTGGCACAAACACAGCCAATGGTGTGTGCAAGGTTAAAGCAGACACTTCTTCATTCATTTGCCAAACTTTCGATGTAATACGTTAGAAGCACGTACACATATGTGTGTATACTGTTTACAAACAGACTGGATTTCAGAACATACAGCTGGTATCCCACTCATACACCCTTTTGTTCAAGTTTCTCCCGATCTAGCACCATTGTATCAGTTCTAATACCTTCTGTTCCTAAATTCAACACATTAGTGTGGTTTTTACTCCCTTCGTATGGGAAATACTACTAGAAGCCGTATACTTAGATATGTGTTTGAATTTGTCTCCTAACAGATGGCGCCTCGATGCACTTTTTGGACATCTCGCTGATGAAACCATATTCTGTTCACAAAATTCGATAAATTACACAGAAATGCGTGATTGTAGTGTCAAAACCAGGTTTAGTGGGAGAATATTCAGAATGGCCGACGCAGGTGCAAACCAAATAAAGTGCACGACTGGGCCGTACAAACTTGCACCTATGTCTCAAATTCTAGCGTGTATTTGAGGTAAAAATAAATAAACGAATATATAAATGTCTGTCTTTTAACCAATGAAAATGAATTTCAGACAAATCCAGTAGCACGTGCGCACCAATCAAAACCAGTATCGTAAGGAAAAAACGTTTCCATGACAACAGCTGTGTTCTAGGAAAATCTTTTGCAATGGTATATAATTTTGAAAATCAGTTCAGTAGGAAGAAGTAGGGATAAAATTCATGTTTGGGTGATAATGATATGAAAATCGTGTTTTTGTTAAGCTGGTTGTAAGGAAAGTGAAATTTTAGGCAGTTTTAACCAAAAACGTGGTATGCCATCTTATAGGGTTTAAAAAGGCGTATTCTAATATAAAATTTAATAAAAATCGTTGGAGCCGTTTTCGAATAAATTGGCTCCAACTGCTCGATTTCGCGAAAAATACCGTTACACTAACTTTTGGCCAAAAATGTGATACAGTTCCTGATAGGATTTGAGACGTTTAATCTTATGTGAAAATTTTAATAAAATAGTTGAAGGCGTTTTCAAGCAAATCGGCTTTTAGTCAGCTTGGTTCTAAGTACCGTTGTATCATACTTAGACCAAAACGTGGTACGCCATTGTGTTGCATTACCTCGTACTAGTCCGAATATGAAATTTGAACTAAATAATAGAAGCCGTTTTCTCGCAAATTGACTTTTCGCCAAATTGGCTATAAGTAAAGTACCATTGCTGCCAATTTTGGTAAGCAGCACGATACATCATCTGGTTGCAATTGACTAATTGAAATATGAAGTTTAATCAAAATCGTTAGAACCGTTTTCGAGAAAATCCATTTTAACTGAAAGTAAACTACCCTTAATTTTGAGGTTAGAATGAAAATTCCGATTTCGCCTCTAGGGATTATCGCACAGACCCTATATATGAAGTTTGATTTAAATTCATCCACTCGTTTAGGCTGTAGCCTCGTGCACAGACAGACAGACAGACAGACCGACAGACAGACAGACAGACAGACTGCATTGGTGGACCTACTTTTTTGGACTTCTCCATTATAGTAATGTCAAGTTTGATTAAAATCTCGAGTTCCAAATTTTGCACGAATACAATACTTGCCCTATAGGTATAGGTGCAAGTAAAAATTAGCATAAACCTTGTTTAGATAGAAACTGAAGACGTTAGCAACAAAATCCAAGACTCGAGTCGAGTTCCTGATCCGAAATCAAAGGCAGTTCCTATGTATGACTCTGGCTATCTCCAAAGTCTTCCGGATTTGGACTAAGAAGGCAATGAGTCAAAACCAGGAAGAGAGATATAACGAAGCCTACGACGAAGTCACTGGGAGAGATTGTGCTCGGCTTCCGTGTGAGGGGCTAGACGTACCAGAGTGAAGCCTTTTCAGTACTGATACGAGTATATTGAAATGATGTGTGCATGAGACGGTTCTCGCAATAGATGGCATCGCGATGCACTCTGACACAGTGTGCACTCCGTTTGAAGATAAGCAAGCTGGCTGGCAACTGGCTAAGTTCCCTCCATGCCTCCATGCCTTCTTTCCCTCTTTCAGTTTGTTTTCTCTTGATTTTCTCAATCACATTGGATCAAATTCCTAACACCATAGTACCATTTCTAATACCTTCTGCTCCTAAATGCAACTCTAGTAGTGACATTCTAGTACATTAGTGTGGAATCTACTTCCATGGTAATGAAATGCTACTAAAAGGTACATTTCAGTGAGTTGAAGTGATGGTCATATATACAGAAGCCCGTGCAAAGGAACGAATCTATTTGATCTGATCTGCTTGTAACCTGCAAATTTCGTTCATGATGATACGACACAGGACATAAATTTCCAATTGAACCCGGATACCGACACCCATTCGCCCCACCTACCAACCATTGAGAGATATCCTTTATAACTCATCGCTATTCAATGACGATAATCTTCGAATCCTTAAGTAGATACATACCTACCTACCAAGTTTCGCAATAAAATATTATTTTTATTGGCTCTACGCAATAATCTCTGCTAATTTATCACCATATCGGATCCTTGCAGACACTCAATGGGGAAACGGATTAAAGGGAAAAACTTTCGAAAACGTTTTCGAAAGGAGCAACAAATTTATGTTATAACCACTTGGAATGACTTGCCGAATGATACATTGAGTGTTAATCCATTGAAAGAGAACAAAATGGAGGATTATTACCCTCAGCTACTATCGGATGTTGTAATCACTAATCGATTTGAATTACCTTTGCTTGGGTTGATTTAAAGAATTAAGTATCTATACAGAAGAAATTTTGATAAAATACTATAACGACGACCTTTCACTTGAGAACATAAAAACCAAGGAACAGAGAAGAATACCTACCAAGAATATTTATTCCATCCGGAAGTGCTGTGCATTGTTTGCACTAAAGGGAACCCGATTGCGCTGGGAATTCAACGGAAACATCTTGTATGATATTTACCCTCCTGGAGAAAATTGTCGGATCATATTTTATTCAGAGACTTGTTTTCTTTTGCCAGGCGTGGTTCTTTCAATGAAATTTATTACAATACAAGAAATTATTTTGTAGACGTTTATGGTTTGACTTTGTTTTGAATTTATTTCATTCGTTGAGTGGTATGCCATCCCTGGTTTTCTAGTTCAGCTATCGAAAATGTGCAGAATTTCGAGAGACAGAGGTGGAGAGGTGTGTTGTAGGCTAAGATGTAGCCAAAAGTAGGCGGAGTTTCAGGTCATAGCAACAGAAACAGAGGTGTCATTCCAGATACAGTTCAGAGAGGTGTGATGTAGGGTAATATCTTAGCCAAAAGTAGGCATGGTTGCAGGTCATTATTACTGAATTTTCAAAATCCTTGGAAGACCTCACGGACACATTTGAGAGACTATATTAGCAGTTGTGTTTGACAGTGAATTCTACAAAAAGCAGGAATGAACACAGAGAAGGAGATGCTGTTGCAACCTTCGTCTTTCCAAAAGGTCAGGTCTTACACTAAAACGGATTATTACGCCCCGGTCGCAAGTCTTTTTGGGACCACAACTGGCTTCTATAGTCCTTCAGTCATTCAAGAACATTAGAGGAATTGAGAGGAAGAAAATCAATCAAGTGGAACTGCTGAAAACTGCGCAAAATAACTAACTTCAGTGGAAGATCTGAGCACCAGACTTAGGACCTTTGAAAGGCTGTGGGAGTTGTCTACATAAAGAAAAGACTTCTCCTTGGTACAGTCCAGATTCATGTTGGTGGTTTCCTAGAATCGGCTTACGGAATGCCTTAGAGATTGACCAATATGACTGACATTCTCCCTGCCTTCCAAGTCTAACTAGTCAACGCATCCATCCAATCCGCCTTGCTGACTGTAAATTGTTAGAAAACTGTGCTGTGCAGGGCTGGAGCTTAGAAAACGAGCTCCACACTTGACTTGACCACAGTGTAGGAGTTCTGTAGAGCTCTACAAACCATTCATGATTGATGGTTTTCTGCGAGAAAAAGTGTTGGTAAATGCACTATAAAACTGGACTCCTAAGGAGCTCACCATGCACTTTCCAGTCGACTCGGTAGAAAAGTAATCTACTTAACTTCTGTTGACCAAAATGCGTCACTAAAGCACTCAAGTATCCAAACAATTCCTATAAAGACGACAAGTGATCCTATTACAGTCGAAATCCCTTTTACCTCAAATACCCCCAGGCGTATCTACATACCTAAAATACCACAGCTGTTCACAAGGACCAAATTCCAGACATAAATTCCCAGAATTATGTACATGGCACAAGGTACGAGTATCTGCAAATATTATTGTCACTCGAGTCCATTGTAATATCATCGGGAATTTTCATCAACAATGCAAGAGAGCCATCTGTCCTTAGATACGAGTACCTAGCCATTGATACAATCAGGCGTCATTATGACAAATTACAAACTAATTGCAACTAAACAGTGAAATAGGATCATTTAAATGATAAATCAAACAATAATCCTTCGAAGGATATTGTTCAGTGATTGTGTGCGCTTTTTGTCTCTTTAAATACGGGGAACGGCACACAGAGGTTGGGCGGCAAAGAGGTGCAGGACATACATAGACACACCCACCGACCGTTGCTAATGGAAACTATTCATTTGTGTAAACATGTATCGCATGGATGAGATACTCGTACTTGGCTGTGATTTTGCGTTCAATTAAACTGAAAGATACTTTGTGTGTACTGTCCTGTGGCACGGGGACGGGGATACTAGTTGATTATTTTTGTTACAGTTAGAGAGGTTTGTGCATGCAAATTGTAATTAATGGCGACATTTAGTTGAATAGATTATTTGAGTGGTTAGTCGGTGCGTGGGTGCGATGGAATCTCATTTGGAGAAGTGTTTCCACAGATAGGTTCAGCGATACTTTATTCATGATCTCGCTTTAAGCTGCCTGTATATCTGCAGTAAAGGCGACAACCCTGCTCAGAAATCAATACTCTCTATGAAAACTGTTCTTGAATGTATTGTCCATCTTGCAGAGTGAGTATGTCAATTCTAGAAGACTGACACATGGACTAATGGGTTCAAGCTTATGATGAATCCTAGATGGTACTACGAGGTCAAAATTTGTTCCTTTCTCCCACAAAACATAGGGGTTAACCCCTCTTACAATTTGTAAGTACATAGTTTAGAGTTACGCCTACATTTGAGGACCGTTTCCCTTCTAATAAGACGGTGCATTCTCCAAAAATGCCTCGAGTTCAGTAAGGCCAACCCAGTAAGGGTGAAACCCAGCTTCAAGCCATTCAAGTCGACAGTGCCAGATGGTATAGTCTCCACTGAAATCCAAGAAACTGTGGGCTTTATCCATTTCCTGTTTGGTTGTGAAACTTGCATTTCAATTTTAAAGGTCTCAGACCTATCCCTCCAATATTGAACCAAACCAGCTGTTGGTGTCCCATCATCCGTATGACAATGGAAAACTCATAGAAAATAGCGAATGGAGGCTCGTACGCATCATTGAAAAATCTCTAGATAGGAACCAGTGCACCCTGGTAGCATTTCTCCTCATTGAACCTACCAAGCCCTTACTGTCTATCTATCCTAACTATTTGCAACAGAGAATGTGTCTCTGAAAGAAACTGATAGAATTGCCAAAGAAGTATTCAATTACAATTGGTATTCTACAGGGTTCTAGTTTTAGACCTGTCCCATGGAGAATTGCATATGATGGTGTTCTTTCGAAAGCTTTAAGGAGCAGTAGAGGGTTTTTGGTGGTTAGAGCTGTAGACTTAACAATGTTCTACACATTTCCAAGGTGTAAGACCCATATAACCTTAGGAATCATATCAGCTAACGAAACGCACGTCATAGTGTTAATGATATGCATTGACATTATAGCCGATGGAGTAAACGAGAGGCCGGAAGAGATGTACATATCTCTAAAAAGGTGGCAACAGCTATCCAGTACTTTACACTATGGAAGGTGGAACCTAAAGACTAATCTCAAACTTAAAAGTCTAGTTTGTCTAAAGTTCTAGTTCTACACTGTTTAGAGTCTAGAAAAGCCAAGGCTTGAGGGTAAGCTATAAAGTACCTTAAGTCCACAAAGCATAATCACGAAGATGACGATAACAGAGTGACGTCATGTATAGTCCCACACTACCCGGCAACTAAGTTCTGTGCCAGATTTTCAAACAAATGACACCACACTAGCCGGCTCCAAATGTTTGCATGTAGTCGGTGCAATAGATACATTGGGATAGATGCAGGTTGGTACGCTTGAGTGGAGTGGTTGTCTTCGCTTATCAGGGCCGCGGTTAGACCAAAAGAAAGAATCAGATTACCAGCACCTTGAACCTTGAACCCCTTACTCCGTAGTCCAACGCACTAACCATTAAAGCCACGCCACCCACTGGAAGAGAGACATGTGGTAATATAGTTCCACCTGCTGTTTCCCATTTTTCTGGATGCAATGTCTAATTGGGTGTCAAAGCTAGAATCCAGGACAAGGAAGGAATTCCTCCAGATCAAACAATTGGAAGATGGTCCACTCTGTCATCAGAAGGAATGCAGCCTTCACTTTGTCCCTTCGTGCTCCGTCTACGTGGCGCAAGTGCTACGCTAGATTGCACCCAAGGGCCACCAGCAATCTTCGCCCAAAGAAGAGGTTGAAGTAGATCACTGGAATCAAGTCTATCATAAAAAAAGAATTTACCTTCACAAACGGGACTAGACAACAAAGTCTGTGATATCCAACCCACAACACGAACGGTTCTGCAAGAGCTTTGCCCTCCGAAATCCCATTCCCATTCCCATGCACACTTGCGCCCATGTGCGTGTATTCTCTCTCTCTCTCTCTCGTGAGAGTTTCTGTTCGACTAACCTGAGCTGAGTAGTCTGTCAGTGGTTGTGTTGTGATCGCGTTCGTTCCTGTCATGGAAATTCCAAATTTTCCGTACATCGTGTTTATTTCGAAGAAAGTGTGTAGAATTGTGTCAATTAATTGATAAAAAGATTAGATAAGATCGAAATGTGTAAAAAAGTGAATTTATCTTTTGTTCTGAGTGACAGATGGATGGTTTCTCTTTGCTTTTGTGTTTTTCTCTTGGGAGATGTGCTGTCAGTTGTCGCCTGTGCTCTGAGGAGTTCTTCTGAGTTCATCACACAATTTTCATGGCAACTTGAGAGAATTCGTCAAGTCTGGTCAAAGTTCTGCAAATTTATTGACGGGTGAGTCTGTTTTTTATTTATTTTTTTGTTTAATTTCTGAAATAAGTACGAATTTACTGAAAAGTGTGGTTTGTCAAGAACTGCTGAACAGTCAGACCTGCCAAGAGTATTCTGTATGAGTATTTTGTGAATCAAAGTAGAACTAGTTGCTTCGAAATAAAGGTTGGTAGGTAGGTGGCCTTAGAGTTTAGAACAGTCTACAGGAGCGTTTAAAGCTTGATTTACACTATAGCGCCGCTCACGTCCGATCACGCTTACTCCGAGGGAAATAAAAATATTTGACTAGAGCGAGAACGGACCGTGAACGGCTCTGTAGTGTGAATCAAGCCTAAATCGATTCTTATTTTGCTCTTGTGGTCATATATCCCACGTGCCACTATAAGTTTTGGCTTTCAAGGCGTCAGCAACGGTCGAGATTCCCTTCGAATTAGCCTAAGTTCAACTACATATATCGTATGTATCTATGTTTTACACCAGCTTGTAACTTTCAATTCATCTACTTAGCCAGAAAGATCGACCCTAGGTAGGTAGGTTAAGGGGGGACTGCAAGACCATGAGGAGGGTGCTATCTCATCCGGATCTCAACGGATCCTTGGGATCCCTAAAAGAATATGAAACAGAAAAGCTATTGTCCATGGCGGGAGTGGGCCGCATGAACCAACCCGCCTTCGTTATGAGTTTTAACGCGGTTTTAGGGGGCGTGTTAGCTAATTCGTAGAGTTGGTCGAAGAATGCTTTCCCCGAAGGTTTGGCATTCGCATAGGAAGTGTCTCGTATCTTCCTCCACTATCGCCGCAGTCTCTGCATAGGCCTAAGCCGTTGAGTCCCATTTTACTGAGGGTGGCCACTATTGGGTTGTGGCTTGTGGGGAGTAAAAGACAGGAGCTGTGTGGTACCTCTATCCGTTATATTGGACCTAAAGTAGCCTCGAAACACGACAGGAAGGGAGTGCGGTTTCGATGTCTCGCATTGGGCATGCTGCGGAACTCCGTGGAGATTGTTGCGGGGTTATTGATCCAGGTCTCTCTGGAGGGAAACTTAGAGTCGAGGATGAGATTGAAGTCTGTCTAAGAAGGAAGATAGTCGTGCTCATGTTAGATGGTGCTGTGTCCAGTATGATAGCCTCTCCACATCCCGGTATGTAAGCGAAGGGCGCTTTTTGCCGCACACAATCAGACCTATGCTTCTCATCACCAAGCATACATATCTGCGTATCTACTAAGCGAAACAACTTGCATTTCGATTTTTGTTTTGTTCCCATCCATTTGTAATTATCCCCTCATGACTGGGGAATACGCTAAGTGCCTTAGAAGACTTCGAGTCAAAGTGCTAAAAAGGGTAGCACTCTCGTTTCCTACATGCATCAGAGAGTTCCTATCAACGCTGTTCACAGAAAGTCAAGGAGAACTTGTACCATGCCATGCGGTGGTACATTTTGTCTTGAAAAGGATTTTGTTTTAGTTTTTGGTTTTTTTTTTTCTTATTTTGTTTAAAAAACAATAGCTCTGGTGTAGGCACAGATGTTGGTCCTGTTGAGTTAAGAAATTTGAAATTGATTTTCAACCAATCGGGTCCGGGTTGGGGGGTGTGGATTTGATTAAATACCAAATGGCAACATCTGGTGTGAATATAAATTGGCTGTGGACTTGGGGTGTTGTGTTCGTTCCATAGCAGACATCCAGAGGTATGTAGCATCATCTTTTGATGAAGGATCTGCTTTAACATGCATCGATGCAAGGATGAGGATATTATATCAGAAATGCTTTAGATAGGTACCCTGGATGTCTCCTAAGAGCTACACGCTGAAGGGCTGCGGAGAGTAAGGAACTTTAGGGTAATGTACCATCTAATCATCAATAACCATGTTGGACGATCTTCCTTACAAAGCACAGTAGGAAGTCGAATCTAACCTTCAACCACAGTCTTCTGTGAAAGTAACATCGCTGGTAGCACTATCTAAGGTCTCATCCCTTTGGGTCAATCGTACAAATAAGATTGTGAAGGGATATTCACAAAACTGATGAGCGTAATGATGTCCACTAGCACTAGCTTTGTCACCAGGCTCTCTGCGTGAAACTCGTTAGTCTTTACGAAACCTCTGCTGTATCTAGACTAAGAAAGGTAGCACTCCACTGAATTATGGGCAGCATCTTACCTAGGTCGCTGTGCTTCTTCAGGCTATCACCTCAATTATCCTTAAAAAAGGTTTTGTACGACCCTGCGAGCTCTAGAGCACAAAACAGGCTTTTATTTTTAGACAGGCAGCTATCCATTCAATTCGATTCGACAGCGTTCATTTCCGTTAGCTGTCTTCCACATCTTTGACCTCGAAGTCCTCTTTAACAGCCTCCTTGGCTACGCCTGCGGACCCAGCTTTAGGAGAGAAAAGGCATTAGTCGGGTTCTGCCACTAACTTCAGGATAGATACACTTACGATTCCGCAGGATACTAGCTACTTTGAAGTGAACCCTCTGGTATTTCCAAGCTTTTTTTGTATGGACTATCGCCTTACATAGTGGCTTTGCATATTAGGCTTCTGCAGAATTTCAAGCTCAATTCTTTCCGATTAAAGTAAAGGAATGACTAAGCTTTGAACTACTGTCCTTATCCTAGACTGTCCTTAAAAAAATAAAAACAGCAATAGAACCTGGTGCCTGTTTGGGATTAAAAGACAGCAAAGTGCCCTTTAGAAAGGATTATTTTACGGGAAGCGTCATAGTAGGACATCAGGAGACTGATGAAGTGTATCCTCTGTCCCTAAGTCTCAAAAGATACACTCTTAGTCTTGAAAGATACTTGGGGCTGATAGAGCGTAGCGTTCAGGTGGAATTTCTGTATCTAAGTCTTACATGATACACTCTGAGTCTTGAGAGATACTTAAGCTACAGGCAACGATGCATCAAGATTTCAAACAAAGTCAGGAACCAATATCTAAGGATTCGCAGGAATCATTTCACAAGAAAGACACTGTTCTTGGAAAATCCAAATTTCATCAGTGCCATGGGAAGCGATGTCCTTCTAGGTGTCGTCTATAAAAACTTTGCACGATAATGGATCCTTTTTGTCATCAACCCTAGACACATCTTCGTACCAAAGTGAAGCATCCATTGACTAGTGGCTGTGAGTAGCACATACAGCCGACACACAGGATACCAATCGACAATCGAAAGCGAAAAACAAGAGACAAAACTTTGATTAATGAAACCGACGTTCTTCGGTTAACCTTTCCAAAGAGTACTACATACAGCCGTCCTAGTCGCTTTCATTTATTGCTTTAAGGATTCCACGGAATTATTTCGTATCTCGTATCGCGGATGGTGGATATGATTTCGAAACTTCTGCCTGACTGCACTTGTAAAGGCCCCCAATTCGCCTTTGGTATGCAGGCGAGTGTACACCGTGTGAAGTTGAAATTCAATTTCGAATGAATTCGAGAACCCGCAGCGCTACCCGACATCAATGAGTCTCAGATACTGCATTGGACAGAGGAAGAATTGCCATTTAAAGTTAGTTGGGGTTTTTTGTTTTTTTGTTTTTCCACACTGCTGTGTGCTCCATGTAAGCTGGTACGGATTTCATTTCGGATTTATTCGCAGAATTTCTCGCTCCTCCTGTGTAATCCTTGGCAAACAATAAACAAAGGCAACACACACCAGTTGTACCTCATCGTTTCGTATACAGTACGTTCTTCAAAATGAGCAATAAAAGGAAGGATAACCGATGCATGACACGTGTAAGGACACCTTGCGTGACACGTATTCAGACATCAAGTGTGACGAGCAGCTTTGGTATCCTTGGCAGAGCTTCGAAACAAAAGACGATACCATTCACAATTATTCAAATTGTAACTGAATCACGGCTGCAGATGCTTTAAGTCCCATCCAATTTAAAACGTCGTGTTATCTGCTCCCAACTTGTGCCAAAGTGAGTCCCTGGCGAAAAAGGTCACCATTTTCGGGAGACTCGCTTTAATCCATTTGCCGTCGGAGAGTACCGACTGCTTTTAGTGGAAAAGGACCAACACACCGACAGAAAAAAAAAGGGAAGAAGGAAGGACAACGATGGGACAGCAAAGATAAAATACCATCGTTGAGGGAACGATGAACCTAACCATCGTTATGGTGTAGTTGCCGTCGGGATGTTTTGGAAAATCCTTTAAAGAGCGTTTGTAGGCTGTTTCGTGAATGGATGTGCTGGTTTCGACTTAAAGCGATGGTTTTTATTTTTTGAGATTCAGTGGCCTTTTAGTGAGGGAAAGGAAGTGTCACTATCACAGTCTCAGTGAATATATGCAATCTAGACGTCGAGTACTTTGTTCTGTTGGAGAAGCATTTGTTTGATGAATGGGCCCCAGTTAGGGCGCCATTTACATCAGTCTTTTTAGCATAATACTCACCAACATCTAGATGTGTCCTACCATGCCGAGTTGAATGTCGACATTGTCCTCATGGAGACATTTACCTGGAATGACTCTTCGGCTATATCCAATTCAGCTAATCAGTGCTGAATACATATTTCTGGGTCTTCTTCCATACTGGCCGCTCCGGCGACTATGTTTTCTTCATATCGCACCAATCTCTGACTGGTTGGTGACTTAAGGTCCAAAGAGTGTACTAACTCTCAAACTTTTCCACGGTGCGACGAATTGCCCGCTCACTGAAGCCATGATTACGATCGACCTCACAACGAAATTCAGGTTACATATTTACAACCCAGCTGCAATATAGTTTTCGCACATCCAGCAGCGTGAAATGATGCATGGTAAAATGGCAAATTGCCCTACTGGGCAAACCTTACTATGGCAACTTACGCATTTAGTTACTCGAGCAACACTATAGAACAAGAAGTACGTGCTCTATAAGGGGTTCGACTCTTCTAAGTAATGGTGTAAGTCATCAAACACCCTTTTGAATACCAAAACTTATATAGGCTCGGACTAAGGGCTACAAATCATATGCCAACTATAGGGGAAATAACCAAAGACCTCACAAAGCTTAGCCCTAGTATTCTACATTGCCTTGACCACTAGATTTCACTGCTGAGGCTATGGTGTGTAGAACAAGCATATAAAACAAAGGAAAATCAGGAAGTGTGTAGACTTAGATAACAAGACTTGTACATGCCATCGAAACTCGCGGACCATGGACAGAAAACTGGAACTCAATCACTGAAACTGCTGCAATAGCAAGGATGAAGCAGTACCACAACAAAATACATGAAGCTGAACAGCAACAATACTGATGTCTAGGAAATACTTAGAGCCATAAAGTCATAAAGTCAAGTAGGCTTTCGAGTTAGGACGAGCGAATCACATTGGCTGCTGTGACAGTTCCTATGATAGTATCACCTTCACAAGGCTGTGTTGTCTAACTTGTTAAGTGTGGCGCTGATGATAGTCCTGGTGAAAGTTCAGTGAGTCAAAGTAACCTTTACAGGAGTTTCTTGGATCAATCACGTATCAGGGTACTACGACACCTCAGGAATTCAATAGTTCTCTGGGTTCTCCTGGCTGTATCTGTAAATCTGTAACGAAACCCTTATAAGGCGCGCCTTTCTAAAACAGTACTGGTCCTTCTGTATAAAGGAAGAAAGGCTGAGATTAAGTTCGTCCAAAGCTCGATAAATTCTAGTTCCTCCAGTACTGGATGTCTTATACTTTGAGACAATAAGTGGGACATGGTGTTTCAGACAAACTACAACAGCTTTGTTGCAGATACATGCAAGCATGTGTTGACAGCAACACGTTCCCATAAAACGTCCTCCTTCCAATTGTTCGACATGCCATCAGCTATCGAAATGCGCATGGCACAGCTCTCAGTCTAGAGAAACAGTATCTAGAACTTTGCTATCACAAAATCGAAAACCACCGAACAGTTTGTGTCTGGCCTTCAGTGAGATAGGTCGGTTAACTCGTGCATAGATACTCTCCACCCGCATTGGTTCGATGTATAAACGTGTCGCGTATCTCCTACCGAAAGCAGCATCTCTCTCTCTCTCGCTTTGTCTCTCTCTGTTCTTTCGATTAACAACTAAGAGTGTTCATTTTGTATCTCATTAACACCCCTGCCATACCGTAGTTACAACAACAGAAAGTAAATATGCAAATCATGCGGAAAATACGTTAGCATCCTCGGGCTCTGGTCCTCATCACTCCTCAGTTGTCGGAGCCCCCATACCGGCCGCGTTGGCTAAATTGAATAAAAGTGTATCTTCAATTAAGTGTCTACCGGATAAGACAGAATATCTGTACATCTGTCATTCTGTGAGAATATTCCTCCTCGTGCGTGTGTTCCTTTCGTCCTGGTTTGTGGGTTTTTGTTTGGAAACTTTCGTATTTGTCTTCCTCCTTCGGGTTAGCCTGACTCGGCGCCCCCCCCCCCCCCCCCCCAAAAATTTCGATAATTAGTTGAAATTATTAGTCCTTGGCCGTCTCTCACGTGCGTGTGTAGTGCGTGTTGGTGCGTGATATACAGTAACCGTGTGTAGTGTTTAATTTAAAGTCTAGAGAGTGTAGCAGTACCAGCAACAGATAGATACCTCATCGCCTGCAGGACATCCATCCTTTGCGATGTGATTTAGTTTTTTTTGTTTTTTTTTCAGTGAGTGATTGAACTACAAGTACACACCCATGCGCCACAAATAACAGAAACTATGATGAAAAAGTATCTTTTTCCTTTTGGTAAGTTGTACTATGAACTATAGATACATGGATTCTCTTCTGCGAACCGGAAACACCTTTAACGCACGCGATACCAACAGTTTACCTCCTGTGTTACACCAGCCATCCATCCAGTTTGCTTGTTTGTAGTCTAGAACGGGGTCGACAAAGAAAGGAGCAAAACACGTTGAAAATTAAAAACAAATATACTCCTAGCTACATCATGTGTAGTGCACTTTGTATATAGATATTTTTTTTTCTCCTTTTTAACGTGTAACCTGTGCCTTGGGTCCTTTGTAGGAGATTTACAATGGCTGTTAGGGGGCATTAAGCAGTTATGCAAATAGGATTTCTTTTTATTATTATTAAATACAATGTTACGATTGGACTGAGAATTTAATGGAAAAACGTGTGAGATACGTGCAGATGCATTTGTATTTAATTCGTTGCTTGGGGCTCTGTCTTAATTGAATTCGGAGAATGTTCTCGCCCGAAGGATGCGATGGATACTCAAAAAGTGCTGGCGATGCTCCAAGAATTTTTGAGAGCATCTCTCAAATAATGATGGGATGATGGTCAGCATTTCTTCCATTTTGTCTTAAGATTCTTTGCATGTCCTTGAGTGTCCTTTTTTTTGTGTAATTTATATTTTTTAATGCCTATTGTCTTATGGGCGAGGAATTACTTTCGTTCGAATGAACTTAATGGGTTTTGAATCGATTTATTTGGGGCCAAGTTCAAGGACTATATTGGAAATCGGAAACCAAGAGATATACAAGCAGATGTGTCAATCATTAGCCAAGAGAAGATTTGTATCTTTAAAGTAGAGTTCTCTACCCCACTAGCATGGGTAGCAGATGGTGTCCCTTTAAGGATTCTGTGAAATAATTTATTTGTCGCCTGTTGAACCCGTAATTTTACGTGCTGTACGTGGTATCGTAGCCAAATTACCTACATACATATGTACGTGTCGCAATTAGGGTTTTTCATCATCAATGTTGTCAGCTTCTTAAATAGATGAACTTGTGGCTCTAAAGCGAGGTCATCTTCAAAAATAGCGCGTATCCCACCATGATGAGGTGAAAAAGTTGCTAGGAACCATCAACCGAGATCTGTGGACCTTCAAGTATAGTCCGCTTAGATACTAACAAGTCTAACATGTGCGATTCCCGTCATAGGAAAGCCAAAAGACATACATATGTATCAAAGGTCCTAGGAATTACCTAGGAAACATGAAAGAGTTCGTTGAGAAACCACTGGCAGGCACATTTGCCTTTGTGAAGCTTTGTGAAGTGGGTACTATTCCACCGTCTTATGTGCTTAGCTTGATAGTTCGATGGAATTTTTCCAAAGACGGCTCTTTTCTAGGCTCACAAGCTCAGTGAATACCGCGCATTTTTCATTTTTGAAAGTAGTTTGCTCGTTTACTAATGAAAGGAAGAGAAGTGGAGAGAAAACTCCACCCTGAGGTACACTTAGTTTCCAAAAACGTTTCAATAGTCCTTAAAACCTTCACGGAAAAATGGATCACTGAACTAGGGATTTGAGGTTGCACTCCCTCATATGACTTGTGACCTACTCAAGCCTCAGGTACAAGCCTCTTTGTCATAATTTGTGTACTTTCGAAAAATTGCAGTGCATTTGCCCTCTTTAGACAGAAAGTTACAGATATCTTGAAACCGAGTTCTGGGACTCAAGACATCATACGACATCCTTTCACAAGAATCCCAAGAATATCATTTACAAATTGATTGGAATTTATTCACATCCTTGTGTCCTTGTGAAATGATTCCACGAAATTCAATGTTTTACCCTACAAGTACATCTCCTTTCGCTCCACTGGATGGTAGACAGTGTATCTATATACGAACGGAACATGATGTTTATCAATTCCGAGAACGTATAACAGGTAGAATATTTGCTATATCCTTTAAATTTCAATAAAGGTATCCTTGGTGGTGGCATTGTTGTTCCAATAAACGTGAGAGTCTGGTTAAAGTTGTTTTCCAACAAAAGTGTATCTTCAGCTATATACATATGTAGATGTTGAATGTAAAAACCGACTCTCGGTGTAAAAGCTTCTGAGTATCTATAGGTGTACATGGTGGGACAGAACGTAACAGCTTCTCACTCGTGAATATATTCAAAGAAGCTGTCTTCTGAGCTCTGTTTGGAGAATTCGTCTCAAGTTCTAGTATTCTATCAGGCTCAATCGTCTCAATCGGTGAGTTCTTTATTTTTTATTTTAAACAAAGCTTGACTGTATCTCTTTCCTGGGTTTTGTCTAGAAAGTCTATAGCATATATTGTTTGTGTTGTAAACTCAAATCCTTTATTTTTTCCAAGGAAGTGTACTCAAGATTTCATTGCTTCTCCAACTAGAAGCTAGATTGAGATCGGTATTAAGCTAAGCGTTGAAAGATACTTTACCCAATCCATCTTAGTTGTCATAACATTCTTTAAAGCCAATGGGATTCCCGTTTGTCTGAACAGAAATGAAGCATTCAACAAAGGTGCTGATCATCCAAATGAGTCCTTAAAGGAAGTCCATTAAGTACAGTCGAAGGGTTCTGCATAGGCTTGGGCATTCGCAGACGAAGTGAATAGTACACTCTACTGCATCCGTGTCGCCACAGCCTATGCAAAGGTCATCAGTTTCTACTCGCATTCGATCACGGCAGGCCGCCATGATGATCCCCGGGAAGAGTGCTAAGTTGGGTTTGTTTGGTTTTGGCGCTATCACGATAAGATTGGAGTGCGTTCCGTCTGTCAATAGCTAGTTTCGCGAAGGCTAGGGACGATAGAACACAGGCGACGATCCCTTTCTTGCTAATTCGTCCGCCAGTTCGTTCCCTTGATTGCCTCTGCGTCCTGGGACTCAAAGGAGTGCGACAATCATGATTTGGCGTATGAGTTCTTTACCACAGCGTTTAACCAGTCTTGGCTTGACTTGAATAGTTCTCGTGCCGCTTCTGCTATTGCTAGTACTTCCGCTTGGAACACTCTGCCGTGGTTTGGAAGACTCAGAGGGCGGTGCTAACGTTTAGTCCCCATTTTATCGTCCACTCGTGTAGGGATTCGAGAGCGGATTGGAGTAGTTCAGTGATGGGGTGGGCACGAACTTACCTGTCGCCGTTTTCACAACATCCATAGTATCACCTAATCCTGAGTTAATGTGTCTCGTCTTGAGCATGCATTCAACCTAGTCTATGTTTTGTTGGTCCAATGCTCCTTCAATGTCTCGGAAGGCCGCTAACGTGAATTCTTTTCGGCGGAGTGGTGCAGTTTTCAATCCGTGTTACGGCTATCTCAACCGATCGCCCTTTAGTAAAGGCGTGTTTGTGTGGGAACATATCTCCAGATCTTAGTTTGGAGCGAACGTGTAGGTCTATTAGGCTTTCAAGTGTCATGAGTGGGAACGAAGGAAGGCTGATCGGCCTAAAGTATTTTGGGCTACTGTGTGGGGTTTACCCACGTTGGGTATGAAAATCACTTTGAATTCTCGCCAGGCTCGAGGAATATATGAGCAGTTAAGGCATCCACCAGCTCGTTGCTGCTCTGAAGGGTCATGGGGAGGATATCATCAAACCTGGGTGTTTTGTGGAGGGCGAACGAATCAATGGCCCAATTGATCTTCCGTACGTTTACGATCTGGTTGGTTGTTCTGTTATAAGGGCTTACTGCAGCGGTTTAAGTCGGATCCTGGAAAGTGTGTCCTAAAGAGGAGTTTCAAGGACAGCCTACCCTTACAGTACGTCCTGTCATTGCAAGTGTGGATCCTGTCATTTAAAACAAATCATAATTTTAATTAATAAAACCAATTCGCCATCAACAGCAGTATCTGTGTATCTGTGTATGTTTAATTAAATTATCCGAAACTATAATGTATATTTTTATTTCAAAACAAAGGGTAGAAAATTAAAATAAATGAACTTTTAATCTCCCACATGGCGATGATGATTAAAAAAAAAATTAAATACAAATAAAGGACCTCGCCCGTCCCCACACAACGGTGGCACGGTTTGTGTTACAAATTTCACTGACGGCCAGAGCGGAAAATAACCAATTTTCCAGAGTTATAAAACTTTAATTTGCCAAAAAGGACATACTACATCCAGACGTGTGTGTGTTTTCTATTTTAGCATTTCAATTTTTATCCCGATTACACCCCCGGGGTGAGCATTAATCAGAAAAGTTATTTTCGTTTTGGTTTTTGACTCTTAATGGACACATGTAGTAGGTGCGGTATGCAAATTGAATTTTGCGTGGAGGCATAGCCTTCTAGGGTTTAAGTATGAACATTTGTGGTCAAAACAGCTGGTGATGGACCAGTGTAAGGGTCTTTACTACTAGCAGGAAAAAAGAGTTGTTGTTAAATCCTTGCCACAACAACACACGAATTCGGCCAGGAAAGGATCTGGTTCTGAAGAGCTCTTGCTTAACCCTTGTCGTAGACTTATCAGAAATCATTCGAACTATTTGGAAAGTATACAAGGTTTTGAACTTTCATACTCTTCAGACCTAGACACAGATATGTCCAACCAACGAAGAGTGAGTCAACTCAATTTTGGAACCGAATTCGGAAAGGTATCCAATTCACATGTGTAGATACTTCATCTGCTGAACCTACTTATTATATTCGTAGTCAAATAGAGCTATTCGAACCTCTGACTAACACCTGAATGTATAATCGTCACGAAAAAGATTTAAGTACGCAAGGCACTGTTCCACCAAATACAGATGTTCCCCAAAGCTGGGAAAGAGTATTCTTTAGAGAATTACATAGTTTACCATGGTTCTAAGAAGCCTTGTCAGACTTTATACGTAGTTCAGTGTGTTGCCATCACTCTTCTAAGCTAAGCTAAGCTACAATTGTATATGTTTAGTTTTGAACAGTGTTTCCCAGGCAAGTTCGAGCCCAAAATTGAAACTAAATCATGGTTTTCCCAGCCACTACCCATAGAACAAATAGAAATCTTAGCCTACTGAGATTTGAGATGAAAGAAGCTCAGTATAAGGTGTTCTCACCATAAATTTGCAGTCTTTTTTGAGCCTTTATCGGTCCGAATTAACTGAACTTTCCCCTTTCTCCGTCGCCATCAAACTCGTACCATCAGAACTGACATTAACAAAAATGGATTGCATTTAGACATATGAGACTGCTTTTCAATGGTGCTCCCGATAGATGTCCATAATTCAATGCTTAGTGCGTCGTACTACTGAGCGAGACGTTCGACGTATGTGAGATCAAACGTTAGTTCATGGGCTTCCCTTGTCTGTCAGAAGTAATTTGCTACAAACTCTGATCTGAACTTCTTACTGTTTGTCGCAGAATATTGTAGTAGATGCTCATCATGAACAGTAGTAGATGCTTTGACAAATGTAACTCACGTCTAGGTGGCGGTCGCGATCATTCTATGTCAACAATTCTCTGTCGTTTGACATTTGCTTTATCTTTGTAGATAACTTTCGTTTCGTAACTATTAGTTGTACATACGAGTAATACATTCAATAAAATATTAATCAATTAATTGCATTGATTTAGTCGTTTTCCAATGAACTGATTTCGAGCATACATATATCGATGACGTATGGAGATAACAGCTGTCATTAGTAGTTTGTATCTATTGTAAAGAGAAAGCTAACACATCGCGTTTGGTATACATTTGTATTTATAATCTCTGCTTTGCAGTACATATCTAAAATGTCAAAAATATACACTTGTTCCAAGCAAAGCCAAATGATTAACGAAAAGTGTTTCTCTGGCTTAGAGAAAAAGGATCCTCACGTAACATTAATTGCACATGCTGATGGCAAGAAAATAAAGGTTAATAAGTATATTCTCTCAGAGTCAAGTAAGTATTTCCAAGAAATACTCGACGAAGACCAGAAACCGATTGAAGTTCCAAATATAAAGGGAGAGGAACTCGAGTCCATGTGGACTTTCATGCAAACAGCTGAAATTGAAATTAACCATGAGAACGTCAAAAGCATAACAATGGCTGCACATCTCTTCCGGATGGACGGCTTACAAGAAAAATGTAACTCTTTTCTATCTGACTTCTTAAAGCCCGACAACTGCTTGTACATATGTGTCATCTTCGATAGATGCAAAATATCGGACAAGGTAAAGACCAAGTATTTTGACTGTTTATACGACAAAACGCTATACACTAAGCCGGAGTTTCACAGATCTTTCAATAAAACTGTTCTGGAACAGTTCCTGAACTATGTACGAGAAAGAACGAAAAACGACAAGAATGAAGAAAGAAGAACCCTGCACATTTGTTTGTTTGAGTGCCTGATGGATTGGTGGAAGGAGGATAAAACCAATCGCATAGATGCAATGGACGAACTCATGACGACGCATGTTGACTTGAAGTTGCTAAAGGGCAAGTCCATAGCCTTGAAATGGAATATGAAACACGACCTGCCTCACATGCGAAGAGATAAAATTCTTTTGATCCACCAAGAACATGAGGTTTCTGAATGGTTTGCTCAAACCTATGACACCGAACGAGAGATCTGGGACCGAAAAACTTGCAAATTAGATATCAAATGGATACCCGGCTCTTCTACGTTCCTTAGCGTTGACACTGAATCGGGTGAAATTTTCGATCTGACTTTAATGCTAACAGCGCGATCTGGCCATTGCATGACTGAAGTTAATGGGTGTCTGTACATTGTTGGTGGTGTAGACGGCAATGATGTTCGTGTATCTTCGGTTGAAAGATACGATTCTTCGACAAAAGCCTGGACAAGAGTAACAGATCTACCCGAAGGGCTTGTCTGCTCCCAGGCATCTGCTGCAAATGGACGTCTGTATGTCTGTTCAGCTACGGGAAACTGTTTGGAATGCTATAACCCAAGTGAAAATAAATGGGGCAAAACAGCAGAAATGCCCTCCAAAGCGCAGAACCAGATAAATTTTTCCATGGCCACGGCAAGGGGATTCTTGTACAAATTCGTTGGTGCGAATTTTTTCCAATACAATCCGGTAAGGAACACATGGACGGAGGGAAGGATTGTAGGGAAGGATTGTCCGTATACAGTGTTGGCCTGTACTGCGTGGAACGATCGCCTTCTGATCCTTACTTCTTCTTTCAAAATTCTAGTACTTGCTTTTAATGATGACCACACAAGCCTGTCACAGGACAGAGAACTGTGTCCTCCGAATAATAAAATATTTTCTGCTCACATATCAGTGTACAAATGAAATGAACTGATCTAAGGACTGTTCGAGAAAAAATCCGGAAAGAGAAACTAGATCTGAGAATGTTTAATGTTAAAAGAAACAAGTTATGTTTTATATTTTTTTAAACTAGTATTTTTAAAGTTTATTTAAGATCAAATAGTTTATAATTTTTTTTTTTTTTTAAATAAATTTTTTTAACATTTTTCGTAATGCTTCCCATTAGCTTTTGTACCGTCATATCGTCGATGGTTTTAGATACTTCATTCCATTTTTTCTTAAAATATTTGATGTCCTTAGCCATGTCCATTCATTTTTAATAATCACAACACTACCGATCATGCGCGACTTTAACATAAATGTGATGACTGTAAGAATATGTGGTCAAAAGATAACGGTACTGCGATGTAATATTTCGATATAGCCAGACCTCAAATGTTTCCGGATTTTTTCTCGAACAGTCCTTACTTAAAGCGCTTCTAGACTATTGCTAGTCTCTGTGCTGTTATGGGACCGAACTACTCAAACAGAGGAAATGAAAATGTAAAATGAATTTTAGTATCCTGATTTTGTAATGTGTATGTCACATCTGCCACATCTGATTGTCGAAACAAAGTGCAAATTTTTTGAATTTTGAATTTTGTACTTCTTACACTTGTACTATTAAACAACATATTGTGTCATAAGTAATGGTTTTTATTTTTTATTTTAGAATAAGTTTTTGAAATTCCAGGTTCCAGTAGCTGTGTCCAAAGTCGTCCGAAGATTCCAGCTTTGACTTTAGCTGTGGGAAAACGTTCCCTAAATTGATTTGAATAAGTTCCAAGGGTCTTCACAAATTGTGTCAGAAGGCCAGGTTTAGTAAGATTCAATATTCAATGCAGTAACTGCACTCCATTTGTTCAGCAGTTAATGTAGGGTGGGTGACCAGATAAGAACGATTTGAGACTTAAAAATGACTCTGGCTTTGTTTTGAAGCTACATTCATGCCATTATGTGTGAAATAGCACGGCAGTCCTTCAAGCAGACTGTCCAATATGTGCGGCAATAGCGTCTCGAAAGATAGCCTCGAGCTCGTCCAAAGGGATTGACTTGTTAGTGTACCCTAAGTCAATCTTTGTGGATGCATTGATGCTTTGTCGAACACTTGTGGATTGTGTTCGCTCCTATGATGGCAAATCTGCTTGTTAACGTAACCGATGAGCCAAATATGGGCCTCCTTCGAGAAGAGGATTTTCTCCAAATCCCCGGCCAATTAGCGACTACTATGATAGTTCGGCTTCAATTCTTGTGTCAGCACAATCTTATATGGATGTAGGCCCAACTCCAAACCAGATTAACTCTCTGACGATACCCAATTCATCTGCTCAGCGCCCAATCGACATACTGGCCTCTGTATGTTTTCTTCATATCGCACCAATCTCTGTCTGATTTGGCTTAAGGTCCAAAAGAGTGTACTCCCGCTCAAACTTTTCTGTGGTGCGATGCATTTCCTGCACACTGAAGCCATGGTCACGACCGACCTCACGACGAAATTCACGTCATCTATTTACAACCGAGCCAGAATTTAGATACAATTTTTAAATGATTTTCTTACGTCCAGCAAGCAGGAAACGATGCATAATAAAATGGCAAATTTGACTGCATACTTTGACAGCTGGATGTCATAGGTAGCTCTGACAGCTGCTGCAACATAATAATTGAAAAAAGTATCATTCCTATCTGGTCACTCTTTACAATTAAGTAATTCCATCCATGCCAGTCCCATAAATCCAACGAAATCACACTGCACACACCCTGGTGCCGTATGATGGAAATTTTATTTGCAAACAAAACAAAAGTAAAAAAAAAAAAAAAAAAATAACAATAAAACTTCCTACTCCCCAGTAGACCTAGGGAAAGTTTCCATTGTGCCAGGACGCCTGTACGGTTAACAATTAGGACCTGAACACAACTTATATCGTACGAAGGCATTAAATTCAATCTTCCGCCTCGTTCCGGTGCGGCATAGTCCGGAAAATCATTCGAATGCGAAAATTTGTATAAAATGTTTGAAGTTCGAGCATTATGTGCCTCGACCGGCATTGGAAAACTTTTTAAATCTCTTTGCAGGCCATCAAAAAGTTTTTGTTTGTTTGCGTGTATGTGGGTGTGTGCGGCGGAGAAAAAACAAGGTATGCTGTCACGATTTTCGTGAAGAACTGGAATATTCAAGCAACGACTCCCTAAAACCGTACTATAGATACTTTTCATCTGAAAGATGGCATACATATGTATGTACATAGAGAACCACCTTGTAGCCTTTTCTATAGGTCGGGTCTAGAAAAGTGGGTGTGGCAATGCGTGGACTCTCCAAAATAATGAGCACATTGACATATGTATTCAACGACAGACAGACAGGCATCAAATCCCTGAGCTCTAGCAATAGCAATACGCTATGCTGGATTCCGAGACATATGGGCTTCCAAGGAAACGAAAGGGCCGTTGGGAACTGCCTCAGCATTATGTGATATCCCAACAGGCCACTGGAACCTACCACCCATTAGTCTCATTTCCTTCAGGATCGCAACATGGCGAATGCTAGGTGGAGCGCATGAGTCTACTTTGGCGCAATACAACGAAAAAAGGACCACACGGCTCCTGTCTCTCAATAGACCTCAGCTGACACTCCTCCCCTCTGCGTCCTCACAAACCACAACCCAATGGCGACCCACCTCAGTAGAATGGGATTCAACGGCTTAGGTCTATGCAGAGACGTAGAGCAGACACGACGCACTTCCTATGCGAATGGCCAAGTCTCAGCACAATCAGACACGAATCGGAAAAGCATTCTTCGACCAACTCTACGAAACTCTACGAAACTCTAAAACCGCATTAAAATTCATAACAAAGGCGGGTTCATTCAGGAGGGCCACTCCCGCCATGGACAATGGCTTTTCTGCTTCATCATCAGGGCACACAATGGATCCGCATGGTCCTGCAGTCACCCCTTAACCTTACACTGAAAGACGAAGACCTCCAGGAAGAGACTGAATTTTTTCTTTTCAAAATATACGTTTAGCTGCTTAAGCTTCATACTGATCCTCGGATCGTTTGAATGACAACTGTTCAGATTTTCAAAACTAAACCAAAATCAACCTTAAGCTCCCTTAGGGTCCCCAAGGCCTAAGATACTGCATCCGTTGCGTTGCGCTTAGAACATCACACTTTTCTGTTGAAATATCTACAAACATAGCAGTAAAGGCCCGAATATCCACTCCTGAGGGATGTCATTGTTATAGAGAATCAATCAGCAGTTTGGAGGTATTCAAACGGATATGCGTTTCAGATAATATGTCACGCATAACACGCCCACAGCTTGTGTCCATTGCTCCATTGTATGCCAAGGACCCCCTGTAATTATAGTTCATTGGATTCATTTAAGAATAAATCTGCAAATCTGTCAGATTTGTCATATGGCTCTCGTAGGAATCGAACGGAAGGTCGTGCGTCCATTCGCCAAGTCTCTTTGTGTAACAAGCCATTACTTAGTCCTGTCACGTCTGGGATTTGATCAGCCTTTTTAAACACGAGCTGTGTGTCCTTTAAAAGCATGCATAATGTCAACAGTTCATTAAGTCCATCCTTACACCTTCTGTGGGTGTGCGTATGTGTGGGTTTGTTAATAACACTTTATTCCCCCGAGAGCGTCCAGATGTTGTCAGGTTGTGGGGAACATTTAATTGGCAAGCATGGGAAAGTGGTTTTGTGGTTAAAACGCCGCCGCCAGTCTATGATGGGAGTGTCAGGGTTAAAAGCCCTGCAATTTTTGTGTGTTTTTTTGTACAGTGGATACACTGAACTATGGAAGATTTTAAATATAAATTTTAGGAGAGCAAGCTTTGACATTTCACAACTGAACAGTCAGTACAGATTCGTTAGACTTTCAAAAGTAGTAGTGGTGCTAGTACAGAGCCTTGTTGGACACCGTTTTTCTTTTAGATTTCTGATATCTTGGGTGTCTTTGATTTGCCAAAGACTAGTTCTAATCGAGTTAGCAGGTTAGATGGAATATAATCAGTTGCGGGCTACCTTCCACTGACAATTCACTTCCCAAACTCAACTTCTAGGATTGGAATACTACAGATGGATCTTAGTTGAGTTGTTTATTCTTACTGTTCGGTTGATGTACCTTAAGAGCAACATGCTAGGCCGGGAACATGAGGGCCTGAAATCTACTGTAGGGTGGCGCTACAGTTAGGGTTGAACCAACAAACCTCACCAGTTAGCCCGGTCCTTAGATAACCGCTTCCAGTTGCGCAATCCAAATCGGTTGAGGTCCCTTTCTACTTGTGCTCGCCATCTAAGGCCTGAATTCAACCAAGATTTCATATTTGTCTTGGGTCTCTGTGAGTAGATGTAACGAAGTCTTAGGGTAACTATGGACCTTGGGTGGGAAAAAAATATTTCCAGAGGCATCCCTCCGAAGTGTTACCAGTCGAATCTCCCCCAACAATCTATTCCTTTACTCAGGTTGGACGTAAGCGATATGTACGAACTCGAGCACCCATGACAAGGATGTCCCCGTACATACACAAAAGTTTGCAAAGCACACAACTAGATGCATCCCTCCACCTACACTTGAATGTATTTCAATCAGGACAAAAGGATGTGGTCTCTCCAAAACCATTCACCAGATGACTGGAGAAAAACAAAAAAAAACGGTCTCTGAAGACAAATCGCCGCACGATGAACGCACGAACGTCAACAAGAAGCTCTTGTGTGCATTTTATGCATCCTAATGCATAAAACAATCAAAAAGACTGAAAAGTTAAAAGCTTGACGGTTTGATGGTTGGCTTAGCTCCCGAAGGCACTTTTGGCTTCGTTTTTGGGCTGCGTATGCGGTGTATGGCATGTGAATTGAACCATGGAGTGGCAGACGTAAACTTTTCATAGCGTTGACTTGGGAATCGCAGTGATTGTGACGAGATTACGTAAAAGTATCCACAGGATGTACACACCGGGTAGTGCTGGTGGTGCTATTATAGCACTTTATCCACTGCTTATCGCTGTGCACGGTGGTGTCTCTGGTGCCATAGATCAGGGGTCTATCTTGGCACAGCAGTGAGAGTAGTTCGTTTCAATAAAGCCAGCATGTGGTGTGTTGTGTTTCCTTGAAAGCAATCGTGCTGTCCCCCGGGCAGAGATCTGGACGTGACTGACTGACAAATGATTGCTTAACTCTTTAGTAAGTTGAATCAAGCTGAAACCTATTCAAATGAAGTGTGTATACTTGGTTGTTGGTCAAAGGACGAATTGATAATAAGAAGAGGTGATAGCACTCCTCCTTGTGGTTCTCCTCCTCAAGTTTGACTCTACAGTATTTCACTAGAAATTCTATTGACCTTTCCCGCTTGTAATTAACATATCCTTCCTTGATTTCTTTAACAATTTTATCAATAGATGTGTGCGTGCATCAGCTAAAGGATACCAAAACTATTTTTAGTACACCATCACTCCTTATGGAGATATAAATACGGAATCGATTAACTGAATAACTAAGCAGTACTGGGCTTGTGATTAATTTTTATTTTCATTGCCACTGGTCGCAGGACATTATGCTGGTGGGGGAGAACAGGTAGATAACCCAATCAATGGCTTGTCATTAGTTATTCATTGGCACTGTTACATGGGTAATGTATCGTTGCTGAATAAATTACCGGGAAAGGATCTTTCACTAGCTTTCATATAAGCATTACACGTTTCGAGGTCGTTAGCAGTTATTCTGTATAGCTTTTGAGTTAAATGGAAGGACACTCGTGGGATCTTCCACGATAAGGTGGTAACAAATGTGGTTTCAACGAGCCGCTTCTCTTGCAGTTCCTCTACAAAAGTCTTTGCAGTCAGACTGCGAGCTAGGAATAGAAATCGTTTAACGTTAGAGTAAGGTTTAATCTTGATAAGTAGGCGTGGCACTTGGAAAATCATTTTTTAAATGCTGGTTGCTTAGGGCATTACTTAGTTAGTTAGGTGACGCTGCAGTCCGGGATAGAGCTTATTTAGACTCATTAGAGTGCACTCTAAGTTGATAGAGTTTTTCTTTCACATGTGCACGCCACCGAAGGCGACATATTCCTCTACTGCGTTCAATCGAAGACTTCCCGGGCAGCATGCCCTAGCTATCTTAGGCAACTTGTGCGTACTGTTCTGACCAGGTCGATGTCGCTGAACAACCCGTAACGTTTTCCTCCTCCAAAGTCAGTCAGCTCAATGTCTTCGATAACGTCTACGTAAAGCAGGCCTGGGTTGATGAGGGTCTTATATAGAGGCGTCGCTACTCAAAGAATCAGCGATTGCCAAGAGTAAATCTTCGTTTGTCATCTGAAGTTGTATTATTGTCAGAGTTTCTGACGGAGCCGAGGTGGACGAAGTCCGTCAATACCTCAAAGTTATAGCTGTCTATTGTGACGTTCTTAGACGAACCCGGTCTAAAACCGTACTGAAAAGCGCCAATCTTATGCCTCTAAGGTTGGCGCCATTTGGCGGATCTTCTTTTGGGTGGATTGATTCGATGCTGAGGTTGATTCGAAGTACTTTCCTCACATCAGATCTTGGAAATGAGTTGATGCATGTTCTCCACCAAGTGATCCCTGGATGATTTTAATAGTTCGACCTGCAGGGTATATTGCTATCCTCACGTCATTCTGATCACGTGAAGGACATTCATTCTACCTGACAGCGTCGCCGTTCAACAGTCTGCAGAAGTGCTTTCTCCACACCCGTGATTCAACTACAAGTCTCTGTTCCAGTCTTGTTGGCATAGATGCCATTGGTCTTCAGCACTTGTGGCTGGCTGGATAGAACTCTCATAAAGTTGAAAGCATGCCTGATCGGCAAAGCTTTTGGCGGTTCCTTGCAATTGCGGCCTTTTAACGCTGTTGTAGCGTTTGAGGTATCTGTCTCTACTAGGCGGTGGTCCATGTCTATATTGCCGCCTCTGGATGTTCGGACGTCCACTATACTGGAGCAGTGTCTTACGGCGATCGCAGCATGATCCATTTTCTTGACGGTTTGATGATTTGGCGACAGTGAGGTGTAGAAACTAAGTGCTTGCTATAGCAATAGCCCAAGGATGGTTTTGACGCAAACTGCGGCGGCCCAGTTACTTTTTGGTCATGCAATGGTGTTTCATGGATCTCGTGCTAATTCTTTGTTCCCCAAATGTAGCAATGCTTGCTGGTTAGTGCCGCCAGATAGTGCGAAATGGACTTCGTCGGTCATCAACCATTGCGACTGTTTTGCCGTATTCCAAGCGATGTGGATAGTTTGCCGGCAATATTTTTTGACTCAATTGCACTTTATACGGAAACAAATGCCTATCATCCTTTCAGGATGCAAGGCGGTTCCACTGATTGCGATGACGATACGACACATTTGGATTCTTCGCAACACTCTCTCTTACCGCTTCAACTAGTCCATTGGAACGTCTTGGGCGTTGATGAATGGCGTGACGACAATCTCCTACTGTGCTGTGCTCAATACAATTCGACACCGAACGACGAATAGTGTTGTCAGACGGTGCTTGTTGACCACGATATTTACGATGATATGCACATTGAGTTCATACAACTGAAACACTATTCAATCGGTTAATAAATGTCAAAGTTATTCACCGTCCATATACCGACGTAAAATATGGCATATGTCCCATTTTTTCATCGATGGCAGTGATATCTGCTAGTTATTCATGATCCGAACATTCCAGGTGCAGATCCCAACATCCTTATCATTATTTTTTCGTTTTCCAGGGTTCCAGCCCTGGACAGGTATTCCCATTCCGTGGCTGGATTTAAAATATCCAGGAACTCCACCGCGTACTAGGTGCTACCCCATGAAACGTACATTGTTTGGTAAATCAATACGCAGAAATGCATCCTCTATCCGCAACAGCCATTGTCATCCTCACAATCAATGTCAGCTTATCGGCCAAGTTGGGCATTTTAAATTAATTACCTTAACGTTTTCTTTTTGTTTATAAGTTTATGGCAAACTCTGCACCAAGTGGCTCCACCATTCAACGTCAAACTGTAAACTAAGAGAAAGCACTTGGATGAGATACAACCTCATGGTTAGTTTTACTTAAAGTTTATCTCCACAACGTGTTATACAGTTGACAGTTGGCCAAAGTTTGTACAACGTGTTGTGTGTACAATGTACATGTATGAAATTTTCCAAAATCCACTTCGATGCAAATTTATTTTAGAAACAGATAAAGTTTTACTCGCCCAACAGATACATGTATCTGCGAGTTTATTAAATTTGTTTATGGGTACGGACGGACGCTGAGAGACTTTTATTGGTATCGATTCGATTATTATGTACTTTTACAGTTTGGTTTCGGTACGGAAATATGTAGGTACATGTATGTAGGTGTGTGGGTAAAAATAAATTGCATAACTTTTTTGTTAAAAAAAAAAAAAAAGAATTAAAACTCAACAGCGCGGAATATTAATTTCTGGTAGCAGGGATAACGAGTGAACAATTGAAAAAATGAATTTAATAAATAGTTGTGTAATCAAAAACGTAATTAGTTCATTATGTTTCGTCGGCATGTGTGTGTGTGTGTGTGTGTGTGTGTGAAGTTTATGGTAATTCAAAAAGCAATTAATTTGAACTCATAAATCGTGGACAAGCATTGCGGTTGTAGATTGGTTTTCAATTAAAAGCGGAGATGCCACCCGGTCGATTCATAGTAGAGAGGTGAGCAGAACAACAGCTTGGCAACACTTAACGAGCGAAGAACGAGCTACTAAGCTCTTCCTTGCTTATGTCTTGTGTCGCCTTGTGGGTCCTAGGGCCTCTACAAAGCCTGCGCGCTTCCTTCTCTACTCTATCCTGTCGCATACGGAAAGTGTGACCAATCCATTGCTATTCATGTTGCTCTATAGTTGTGGTTATGGGTAAAGTTGTTTGCTTGAGAAAGGATTGCCCTGAAAGTCCTTTAACCCCTCGGAGGACATAGAGCGTCAACTACGCCTGGGCGCCATCTTTTTCGTTTGAGCTGCCTCCCTCTACCAGAGAGCCCGACTCCTTCTCGACTGCTCTACACCACCTATGATTAGGGCGTTCCGCTGTTCTGACTCCTTAAGTTAGCTGGATGCGCTTAATGCGTACTTCGCAAATGGAGCACCGTAGGATGTGTCCAATCTACTGCCACTTGACTCTTTCTCCGATAAAGTAGGTCGTTCTAGATACGATTGAACCAAAATATCCTCAAGATGATTCTTAGACATTTATTAACGAAGGATTGCAGCCTGCGTGTGAAAGTGATGTCCATCTTCCAAGTACTGCACCCATAAAGCAGTGTTGATCCTACGTTTGATCGGAACATTGAGATGCTTCTCCAGACTTGTGTTTACATTCCAAATTTGCGATAAGATTGCACCACGTTTCCTAGTTATAGAAAGTTACTCACTTTCTCGACCACATGTCCGGCAATTCCCTAGTTCCTCCCGTCAATCCTGCATGAAGTACATCACTGACAACCAAGAACAGTAGTGGTGATAGTATGCATCCCTGACGTTAATCAGTCTTCAAAATCCTCTTGCTATTGTGTAAAACGTAGCGTTTACCACCTTCGTATACATCTTTGATAAGAGCTATGAGTTTTTTTTTGAATCCCTCTTCTGAGCAATGTTAAGCAAGATATTGCGTAGGCAAGACACGATATTAGCTATCACTCCCCCAGTACCACATTCGGAACAGTCGCAGCTCGGCTTTGTTGTTTGGCTGGCCAAGTTCGGAGCCGCCGTCGATTGAAACAGTACTCCCAAGGTACCTGAAACTCTTTAATATCTCAACAGTTTGTCCAGCCCAATGACGTCTGCTTAGCTCTCCACATATGGTGAAGGCATACAAGATGTTTGAGGGATGGTCTCCACCTGATCAATCAACACGATGTTCCACAGGGCTCTACTGTCTCCCCTATACTGTTTCTCGTTTCCCTTTCTTTGGATATTTCACTGATGTCAGCACCATTTCTTAAAGTACACGTCATCTCGAGTTCCAAGTTTCTATGGCAACAAAATGTCATTGAAAAACCCCATCCTGTCCAGGGTAATCAGACAAACACTCTCGCACACGCAATGAATCAAAATAGATCTCGTATTTCACGTTCGACAGATAATTGCTGTATCTGCTACTTGAAATCTCATTTCAATTGCTGCAATGAAATGGAATCCACCCACACGTGCATCTGGCTACCGCGTTCAATAAAGATTTCGACAATAATTCACAAAACCAGAACACATGGCACCCACACCACTTGTCATTGCATGAACAACGATGACATTTAATCCGCCCAGAAGTATCTGACGAATGATATGAAAATATCCTGAAAGATACAAAACGCCAAAGTAAACCTCATGCTTTATTTATTAACGACGACGATCCGCATTAATATCTATTTTCCTGTGTAGATACTTCAGTAAATGAAAATGTGACTTTGTGCGCTGTTTACTTACGAAACAATTCATTGTACAATAGAATCGCTGGCAAAGCAGAAGGATTCATCACTCTACTATGTGGGCATTTCGAGGGAATATGCCTTGAAGGCAGTCACGTGCTTTCATATAGTATAACCCGAAGAGTGTCCTTGGACTAGGTATTTGGGTGGAATTCATTTATTGCATGTTGAAGTTTTCTTCTTCTTTTTTGAGATACAATTTAATTTTTTTTTTATATTCCTAGAAGTGGGTGTAAGGTGTGTGTATGTGAGTCCCTATTCGATTGACGTGTATCTACTTGATTTGCTGATAAGTATTCACGTATTACAGTCGTCTGTATATGTTAACGTTTGAAGAACGAGGAATTTATTTATAGGAAATATGTTACACATACGCCCGAGTAGATATCCTTTTTGGTTATCGATTAGTCATTCACACATCTATCACGGATGATTGGCTGTTTAATAATGAACGTGTGGCTGAGAATAGGTGAATCATAACTTCTGGTAATAGGTGCACGAAATACTTCTATCCCATCCTTGGCAGTAGATGCATTATGGCATGTAGTGTGGGCTGTATCTTCCGTTGTATCTACTATGGCTTTTGTGCAGTTTATTGTTACATAGTAAGAAAAAAATACAGCAATACCGTCTCAGATGGTATTCCACAAGACTAGGTCAAAAGCCCTAAGCTAATCGTTCCTCTGATGACCAGTCATACCAACATTTACTGGAAGATATTTGGGGAAAAAATATTCTTAGCAAGAGTGTGGTACAGACACCTCGCACCTCCTTTGCCACGCAGTAACTAAGTAGCTGAACCTTTTTTTCTAAGATCCTCTCTCTTTATCACCTCCTTTGGATGTACAATCCTTAATCCTTAAACGATGGAAGGCAGAGACACTCTTAGACCAAGAAAAGGGTCCAGTGCGATACCACTATCAGCAACAGGACGAACGTATCCCATAGCAGCTTCTATATAAAACGTAGGGGTCACCCCATTACTTAGGTCACCCTTGGCTAGATCATTGAAATCTTGTATAAGGCAATGGTGTTCCTTCTTAAAGTCAGAAGAGTGAGACAAACACAGAAAAAAAGGGGGCTTCCTCCTAGGTGTCCCTACCTGATAATCTCTTTCAATTAGGCGATGGGAACAAGTGTCCTTGTTAGCTAGTTGAAATGGAACTTCATCAATGTAATAGATGCTAGGACACTTCCACCCTTCCAACCTTCTTTACCTCGTTCATATCGCTGTGACCTCCAACTGTATTTGACAGTAATCTTGAGATCATTAAGCAGTAGTTCTGTCTTTGCCCATCAGAGATATGAACAGCATCGTTCTGTGAGTGTCCATAACCTTTACCAAATGCCGTCCATCAGAATAATGAAGAAGAAATGATAGAAAGGAATGCCTTACATCAATCTCAGGGCCTTTTTAGATGAAAAGGAGGCAAACAAGCATTTTCTTTCGACTTGGAGGGTTTTTTTTTTGAAAGCACACTGCATCAGGACTGATATCGCCATGGACGGTAGTCCACTCCACATTTGCTCGATCCAACAGCAAAAATGGCCAAATCAGTAGATGTCCCTTCTGTTCTGACAGTTTTGCAGTTTAAGTAGTCTTTCCTGTATTCTCAGTTCCATCCAAGTGGACTCTTGATGTATTCAATTGGTGTCAGTAGATTTTCTTAACATTCACTTCAAATAGCCAGACATCGTCTTGGGTAACGCTCGTTTTTGTCTTAAATTTACGTTCATATCTTTCGATACCTTTCCGATTCGGTACACGGACTTATGGCCTACACATTGATACCCTAATCAACAAAATCCGTCAGTAACTTTCTATAACTCGAAGGCTTTAAACGCCTCTCAAGTTTCGTTACATTAACCTTTCTAGCTAGTACCTCTACTGCAGTGTGACCAGACAAGAACGATAGACAAACAAATTGAAATAGAAGAACAATGGTACAAGATATGAAAACGATTTTCACTTTATTTTGAAGCTACGTTTATGCCATTATGTGTGAAATAGCAAATCGTTCAAATGGCCTTCGCTGGCAGTGTTTCAAGCGGTCGGTCCAATTTTCGATGACTCGGTCCAGTACGTGCGGCAATAGCGTCTCGAAAATTGGCTTTGATTTCGTCCAAAGTAGTTGGCTTATTAGCTCAGGACTTGACGTAGCCGCAGAAAAAATAATCGAGTGGTGTTAAGCCGAATGATGGCGGCGGCCAATTGATGAACGCTCGCCAAAATTTTTCCAATTTCGAGACTTGCTTCGCATTTTTGGCACGTAGTGTCGTCTTGTTGGACCACAGCTCGAATATATCGATGTTGTCCATCTTGTTGTGTGATGAAATGGCAAATCTTACTGAATACTTGGACAGCTGGATGTCATTGGTAGCTTTGACAGTTGCCTAAATATAAAAATTGGAAAAGGTATCATTCCTATCTGGTCACCCTATAGTTGCACGTCAAAATCTTAACGATTTCTACTGCTAATAGTGTATCTACATCTAGATTGCATGGCGGAAACCAAGTCTATTCCGCGCATTCCTATTATGTCACAATTCCCATTGACAGCTGACAAGGATACGCGTACAAACAACTTCATTTCTGCTTGTGTGGAAGGAATTACTTTGGGATTTCCTCACACATTTGACAAAGGGATACGATCATTACGAGAACGCTGTCCCCCCAGCCAGTTGGCAAACTTTTACTGTCTCTGTCCGCAAAATTTCGATCTCTCCACTAATTCCTTTTAAATGAGGAATCTCCTTCCTCCTGATAAAAATTTTCATTAGAGAGGAAAGAAGGGAATAACAATAATAACGGTCACATTATATCCCTCACAAAAGTTATCCTTGATGGCAAATAATATCCGCCCCCGTTCTCATTAGACAGGCGTCCTTCGTCAGCTTGTCGTTGCCTATTATTTGTGGCTTTTGTTGCAGTGTGGCTCAAATGTGAAGGCAATCAATAACCGATACACCCGTGCATCGGCACAAAAGGATGTGAATTCGATTCACTCAAACATGACTATTTATTGTAAATTATGTAGATACTTAGATACATGCCGGCAAGGAGTGATCGATAAATCCATTTACTTGGTGAAAGTTTAAAGGTGAACCGAAGATGGATGGGTCTGGTACGCAATATTGTTTTCGGTGGCAAATTAGAATATTTATTAATCTAACAACGATTCGATGGTGGTGGCATGTGGCTGCGGTGTGTTGCATGTTTGGAAGGCGCACGCAAGCGTTTGGTCTCTTGATTAGGGATCATTCAGTGGAGGGTTGATTGGTGTTTCGTGCCACAGATTGCTGTGCAGGAAGCTAAACGCTATGCTATGCTCGGCTGCGGTCAATTGGTGGTTGTAGGGAGTCGCTATACCACAGGAATTTGTGCGGTGTCGTGCTGGTGGATAGCTGTGTTGTGTTAAGGATTAATGCCTCCACTCTGGTTGGTGTATCATTTTCGTGGACTGCACAGCTGTTTACATGGGCAATCTTAAGCAGAAAGGCATATGATTCCCTAAAGTGAGTGCAGCCCACAGTGAGTTTGGATTCGCTCATTTGGCGGAGACAGTTCCAGGCAGGGAAACGTGACCATGCCCACTTTTAGGTGTTTTTAAGTGTCAAGCTTGGTTGTTATTGGAGGACTCTTTCAAAATGAGTATGGTTTGTGGCTAATTATAGCCAAAATGTGCTTCCCTTTTTCCTTCCTTTTAGTTGGATGTCCTGTCGAACTATACAGCCGTGAGGTAACCACATCAGTGGTCAGATTGTTGGGTTTTCTCTTAGAATATTCTACTCTCAGATTGAAGGCATGATGCTTCCGATAGTCTAATGTTGGTGTTCTACCTTTATCTGCTTTAAAAGGTCACTTAAAAGCATACAACACGAGGTAGCTTCAATACTTCAAGAGAAACGGGGACTCAGCTAGTGAGTCTGGTGTCGGGTTCTCGTAATCAAGCTAACTTGATTAAAATGCTGGCATGCCACAATCGACACGTTTTGGTTCCCTACAGGCGAACTGTCTTGAGAGCATCTTTGGTCGGTCTACAGTGATTCCCTTCTCTATGTCTATGGATCCTACTGTCGAGAACCAAGGATTTACTTCGAACTTAAAACAGAAAGCACCTTGGTTCTGACGCTTGAATTCAAAGGATCTACCTGCTCAACCCGTGATTTTTGGAAGTTTCAAATAGTACTCCATGGTTCTACAATTCGAAGACTTTTCATTCAGTATAGACAGGCAGGTAATTGAAACTTATAACACCTTCGAAGGACCTCCCAAAGTATTGCATTCCTGAGAATAAATAGAAAACGATATTCTAATCCTCAGTGGAAGATGGCCAAACACTTCGTTGCAGTGAGTACTGTAACCTCTGAAGATTCTGGCACTCTGAGAGAGAACTTGTATGATACTTGTTTGACAGGACTGGAGGCAGAAGATAATCTAGATAAGTCCTTGTGTTTGTCTCATGTCTGTGAGAATTTGACCTTAAGTTACAAAAGGAAGTGGAGAAGTCAAGTTCTTCGTATTCCGTAACACCTTCCCCACTAAAGGCGTCTCAGAGCAACAAGTCTGACTTCCTTTCTGCAGTAAAGCCTAACTTGTCGTAGTTCATGACCGTAGAGGGCGCTTTTCATAGTGCAATTCTGAATGTAGTCGCAAAGGGGTGTCCGCAAGGTGGCGTTCTGTCTCCCCTATTTTTAAGTCTTTCTGTCAATCTTCCAAAGCCATGCGTACATTGTTTTCATTTCGAGAAGGAGGTTCTATCTGTAGGGAGAGGTCGAGTTGAAAATTTCAACTCTTTGGAGTCCGGGCCAGTACCATATCCGACTTACAGTAGGCCAATGCAGAAGTCTTTATTTAAAACAGGACACAGTATCCGTGTTTCAGTGTGGGTCCAGCATGTCCTTGGTGAAATAGAGTACAAGCAACTATCGACTTCACAGTTCGATACACCATCGAGTTGCAATAAATTGAAGGAGATCCCATGAAGCGCATTGATTCCATGGCTTAAAGGACATTTCCTTTCTCCCCCCTGAGAGAAGAAACAATTCCTATTCATTTTCCCTGTTATTTTTCGAATACAACTTGACTTTTCCTCAATGAAAGCTCACCTGGAGTCGTCCCCTTGCACAAACAAAAGAGAGAAATCCTTTCATTGTTGCGGATACAGGCCATTTCGACAAGAAGGTGAAAGGCTCCATTATTTCCTTTCTAGTCCTGACATAATAATTTTTATGTGTTGTGTGCCTATTGAATTTTGTTTTCCTCTTTCTTTCTCCCCTAAATTATCAATTCGTATTATAACCATCGGTTGATTCCTTGAACTCACATCGACATTGTGTTGTTCCCGTCCTTGTGCTACATTCGCTTTGATGAAGCAACAAAACGGACAAAGATTTTTGTGGACAAAACCCAAAATGGTATTCATTTCGGAGAATTACTGGAAGAGGACAATCCCAATTCCAATTCCGATGCCTTTAGGGGAATTTAAGCTGAACATGTAGAGGGAGTTGCTGTTACTGGGCAATGATTCCGGGATACAGATATTGGTATCTGTAAGGTGTGCCTTAGGCTGTTGCGTAATGAGCTCGAAGAGGCTGGACACGTAAGTTGATTTTAGTTTTCTACGCACCGAGCCTCTCGGCTTGATTACCTAGTCCTTGAAGTGGATATTGTGTCTGCGTGGTCGTTTCAATACTAGAGGGCATGTGCTCATCACCTATGTAAACCATAGCCATCATCCTATGTGGACCATATACAACATACCTTTGTTGAACATCCAAGGATGTCCCCAAATGTCCTGGACTACATTGACGAGCGGTTCGAGAAGGCTACTAATACTATTTTTGCTAGGCATAGTCTGTATGCTTGCAGGGAACCGACGATTCTGGCATCATAACTCACTCTTCCTTGAAAGTTTCCGACAATCTCAATTCTGAACTTAATGCAAGCAGGACTTTCGATTTCACTCACATGACTATCATCGTGCTAAGACCTGTTCCCTCCCACCCCTAGAGTTTTTCAAAGACTGCCTTACACCCAAAAGTATGCCCTCTTTTCTTTATGCAAGTTTGTGGTTTGGAACTTGGGAGATGTTTCATTATATCGTGGGTGGTGTCTGAACTGGCTAAGAATTCAATCAAATGGTATAAACTGGTCCAAGTAAAGCCATTGTCGCGTATAAGGGCCAACATAAGCTGAGGCATATTTTCTAAATTTTCTGAAAGAGTTTTGCTTAGTTTTCCGGGTTCTAATAGAAGATACCCTAGACAGAACGGAAGCATTTAACCCTCCATCGAGGTATAAACGTGTATCTCTTTAGAACTATTCACCTGTCTGTGTCCTAAGTTCTACGAACTGTGTCCATTTTACTGGTTTCCTTACGAGTATCTCCTGAAAAATTTGCATCAGGCCACCATAGTTGGCCAAAAATTTGCCCTTAACAGTCCTTGTCCTTTGCGAAAGGTTTTTCTCTCAGAACCCTTCCTTCTATTGTGAAGAATGGTCTGCCAATGCGATAGATTAGACATCATTCATGGAATATAACCGTCTTCTGAATTAGTATTGAAAAAATGGGCGTGGCAGTGTACATTTTTTACAGAAATATGTACAGTCGGACAGATATAGCACTCCATTTGGATCACTTAACTTAGGGACTTGCACTTGTCACTTAGGAACTTGCACTTTTCACCATGTATCTGCCTTAATGGGCGTGGCTGTCTACATTTGAAAATATTATGGAGAAGGTGGTATCTCTTTGTTTAAATCCACCCAAGACCAAGAACAAGAAAGAATCCCTTTCTTTCCAACAATACTGTACCATAATACATTTCTGAAAAACATTCCTCAGCATAATTCTCATGCCAGTCTCTGCCAGCCGAGTGCCCTGTAAGTTACTTTGCAAACTATGCTTCGTTGCCCCTAACAACAGCAATTTACAACGCTAATGGAAGAGCAAAACGACAAACCCTCAACCGAGTGTACATCAAAAAGTGAAGAACCATACTAATTGTGTGCGGCGCTACAGAGATCCTTTCGAGATATTCTACCAATTGGCCAGTCACTTACATTATCCAATCGCGCTTCATTCATCTATAGTCCGCCCATCTGCCCAACTAACTGCGCCCTTCTTCACAAGAAGGAGGCTTGTCCTATTGGAATTTCATTCGACAACAAACACACACAAACCAACAAAAGGAGGTCAATTCAATTTCATTGAAGGATCCTTAATGCCTTTGTCCGAATACGACGAAAGGATACGAGTCGAATGACAGCAATGACAACGACACGAACACCAGTTAATTCGTTCGCCGACAACCGACAATTCACAGATACCCTCCCGTTCAAGTCTTGTGATCAATTCCTGGGGAGAATGTGAAGGCCGGGTTCCAATTATCTGGCTTTTTAATTACACGCCGGCAAATGAAGATGTTAACAAGTTCGGATTAATTGTAGCATTCAGTTTGGCCACAGACGGCAATAAAACATTCTGTACACTGTACTGGGATGCGTTTAGGTAGAGCTCTTGATAAAACTGCGTGCACGTCGTCCTCTCACATGGAATTTCATTAAGGACAACCCCTTCCTCGCAGCGCATCGCAATGAATGAGTTTTGCATACAGATTGGGTGGAAGAACCCCCCAGTTTCGTGATCTACTGCAGGGGAGCAGGATTTATGGGTGGCTTCACAAAGGTGAACAATTAGTGCGTTGCCTACTCGAGGGAAAAGGATTCCTTATACACCTACCAACCTGTTAGATTAGATCTTACAGTGGAGAGTAGAGAGAATTGAAAACGCGCGAGAGCAACTTCCAAAGGCCCTAAGAAAAAGGACCTCGAAAAGCAGAAGGAAATACTCCTTTACGAAACCACTTCAACTCCTAATTGAATCACATAACCCCAACCCAAGTGAGAACCTCATTCGAATACTCCTCCACGTATTTGGGATTCATTCGATGTCCTGCGGCAAATATCTCAAACTAATCACTTCTAATTATTCTTAATTAGTAAAATATAATTCTCTGCCCTATAGCCTTTGGGGGAATCTGTATTATTTCCGCTGGTTAAATTGCCCTTCCTGGCGTTAGCCCAGGATGTAGGCGTTAGCTGAATAAATTGAAGTATCATTAATCTTTCAGTTTTCAGTGTTTTCTGCCTCTAGTGAGGCTGTTTGTCTGCGCCAATGGTATGGAATGGAAATATTTGAAGGCTAATGGAATGGCATTAGCGTTATTAATCAAAAAATTTCATAGAAAAATCTTGAAAAGGATTTTATGGATCGTTCATCATTTGATTATGTTTCTAGGACTTGCATTGACATGCTTCGAATAACTTTGAAATGTCAATGTAGATTGGTATTCTTTTGAAAGTTCGCTGTCATGGCGAAGTACGTCCGTATGTATGTATGTGTGTAGGAATCATGGAGCCATTTCCGTAAAATTGTTTCATAATCTGAAATTCGACGAATAATGGGTTTTTCTTGCTCAAGATGTACGTAAATGGCCATCGAACAGGAAGTGTCATTTTGAATTTCGCGCCATTGTTGAGCTGTCAGTATTCAGCTGTCATGGCTATGACTTTTAGTAAGAAAAAAGGTTATTAAATGTCAACCGATACATATATGCTTGTACAGTATATTGAAATAGTGAAAAGGCACGTCAAACTGGTAAAAACATCGAAAAGTTCGTACAGCTTTCGATCATCTTCAAGCGCCTTCTGGCACAACTGCAGTGAAATTAGTCGATAAATTTGGCCATTTCGGATGGAATAGTGATATAAAGACTCCAACTTATGTTAGTACGGCAAGGTCAGTTGAAAATATCACCACCGTATCTAAGAGTGTGACTAAGATCCCATGTGGATCCATTTCGAGAGGATCACAGGAATTGGGAGTATCTACAACCACTTTGCTCCTCATTTTGGACTAAAATCTTGGCCTACATGTTAATAAAGTCAAATTGGCTCTGAAATTGAATCCAGGATGACGATTATTTTCAGCAGAACGACGTCACATACCAGATAACTGGCTCTGTTGTGCGACAAATTTCCTACCCTTGTGATCTCTCTGATAAAAGGAGACTGTCAAGATCGTGGGATCTATCGCCATTAGGATTTTTCCTTTAAGGATACCTCAGAGATAAAGTTCATGTCAATGTTCTACCAATGTTTCATCCAATGAAAGAAATATCAAAACTTTTATTGTAAAAAGCTGTGGAAATTAGAAGAAAACGTGTTGAAAAATTTCTCTAAAAGAAGGACTATTTGTGGCAAATCCAAAGCAGAAATTTGGCGAACATTGTATTTCATGTTTAACCTCAGGGTTTGTACTTTAAAACTAAATCCACATCGTACCACATCTCATACATACACTATGCATTTCTATTGATTTAAAATGACACCTCATGTTGGATGGCTCTGTACATAGTATGTCTCAAGTGAGGATTGTGGCATCTATCAATCGGTTTGGAGTTTAACTTTGCAGGACTTGGGAAGAACCTGGATCCTAGCAGACATTGGAGTATATCCACCTCTTTCTAATCTCAGTAGTTGACTCCAGGTCTGTGCTTATTTCAGTTAAGATGTGGTCAGTGCATTGATTTAGGGTCAGAGGTTCAAATTTCAGCTTTAAGCCCCAAAATACCGTCAGTTATGCTTTGGAATATTTCAATCGATAGCCGTGTAAATGTACTAATGAATGTACTTGCCAAAGCTTCCGCCCTTTTGTTACCTGTTACATGGCGATGGGCGGGAACTCAGAAGAGTTTGTCCCAAATCGTGATCAGTGTGCCATGACAATTCAAACCTGCCTTTGATTTGATTGTGTTTGGTACCATAGTTGGCCCATCACTATCCAACTCGTTTATACACTGTATTTCCCTACAGAACCTGCATATGGCATTAATGCAGTTCAAGGGACCAACGTCCTCTAAATAACCAAAAAATGACTTGACACTCACGAGTAAGTGAGTAATATCGTCTGTGACATGTAACTCATCACAGTTTCTACAAGTATCCTTGTTCGATAGCCCTAAACTCACCTCATAGCTCGACCATATTGTCACCAGCTGTGAGTTCTGGACTTTTTAGCCAATTCTCTTCATCACACTGGAGGCTTGATTATATTTAATTTTAAGGCTCCTTGACAGTCAAAGAAGATAGTTGTATCCGACGGAGGAAGGTGGTTGTATTCTATGGATCTAACCAGGACTGGAATCCTCTACGGTGATTGTTGGTTGTTGGCGATCCTTTTTGTTCTCTCAGAGCGTGATCATTACATTCTTGCAATTGCTATTGTTTCCTCGTTTTCCATTAGAGAATCGCACTCCAGGATTTCACCTTAGAATACACTATACTCTTCTGGACATCGAAAGGATTCCAGCTTTTGTTATTGTTCTTCTTTGGTGGTCTGTTTCCATAAGTTGGATACTCTCAATCTAAGAGTTTCTTGTGTGCCAGAACTTTTAGTGAACACAAGTCCAGAGAACGGATAGGAAGCATCATATCTAGCCGCGTTTTTAGACTTTGCAGAGTTCGTTTAAATAGCTCTTTGTGCTACTTATTGTCATCAAACTAAAGGTGACAGGTCTGATAAGCTGCAATTTTTTTTTAAAGTAGAAACCTCCTGAACTTAGTTCGTAGAAGAGTTCACAACATTTTCGTATGAACTGGATGCAATAGGATGCATCAACTCACAACACCAGTAGGGATGTGCGGTGACACAGTACATACAGCACATAAAGACAGAGACTAGCATCTGTTCCATTGTGATCCTCAACTACCAGCATCTAGTCCACAGAAACCAGGCAAATCCTACCCCCAACTCCAAGCAGTATAACACTTATTTCGCAATAATTGTTATTACAAATACATGAGAACCGAAAACGTATCTACATCTGGCACACGTGACTTCCTTCCGTTAAGCATCGCGATGGTGCCTACCATTTAACTTCCTTCCGGGGAAAAACAAAGTCCTGAACTTCTATCTGCCCCCAGACACGTTGATCTAATAAAAGTTGTATGCCACCATGCGAGATGCCTATAATGGTAAGTACTGTGCAAACTGTCGTAAATGTAATCGCTACAGTAAACATGAGGTCAGGAATGGTCTTTTAGTTTGAGTTAACCACGAACGGTTTGTGCTACTAATGGGGAGCATGGGCATTGTGAGAAGTTTCGATAGCTGGGTGCTTGAACACATTTATGATTGTGTTCTCGGTGGAACTTAATTCCTGATGCAAAGCCAGATGCTTGGGTTATTCAATTTCCTGTATGCGGATGATGTTCACAGGCTACAGGTGAATTTTATCCATTTTAGAGAGTGTGTCTGGGTATGAGAGAGTGTACTCATTCAATGGGATGATTGTTGTTTCGAAGAGAAGATAATCCAGTCGATTGGGAGGAGTCCTAAATATAAGCAATGGAACGAACATCCTTCCTAACAAAGCTGGTCAACAATCTTGGATGCTCATGACCGTATGTGGTGATGTGTTTTGCAGTGTTCGGCAACAGGAATAGGGGAAAATGTCCAGTCCTTATATCGAACGATATCTATGGGGGCTTTTCGTCAAACCACCTGCATCCGACGGTATTATTCGGAAAGTGCATCAACAGGGCTTTGATTTACTGCGACACTCGATCTTCAAGGACCGACCACACACTCCCAAGAAAAAGAATGGAATTGAGAGACTTTATTTGCCCTTCCACTTTGAATTTACTTCCACATGCTGTAGCTCCCCACTTTAAGGTCATCTAAATTTACAAGGAAATGCCCATCCATCAGCAAGTCCTATTTTTTTATATTCCCGCACCCGAATCCTTGGCCGTCATTAGAAATCTAATAAACCCCCCGAAAGGCATTTGGCACACTTGATTCGAAGGTTGTCGTTGGATCCATTTAGTGTCAACAAAAGATTTACAACAAAAGGGTTAATGGTCAATGGTCGGAATTGCGGGACAAGGGCAATTTCATAAACTACGCCACTCAATTAGGGTCCTTTCGCAGATGTTCGAGATGGATTTTGCGCCCCTTTTTCATGTCAACAAAACACACACGACTTGATTTTATCACACATCTAGATTAAAAGCTGCTGATACCCTTAAACAACGTTTATTGATTAATAATTCATCATAAGTGTCGATGGTTTCGCCGCCCTGCACGGCAACTGGAAACCAATAAAGAAAATATTTCAACATTCCCGATGTGGAATTCGAGAGAAGTTTATATCCTTCCTCCGTCATAACTTGTTATCGTGATGACTAGATATTTTGATGGCTAACGAGGTTTTTTTTGACTATTTTTTTGGGTTTACTGGCGAATCCAAATTGTTAACGGCCAACTGACGCTAATCGTAAATAACTCAGGAAGTAGACGTCTATACTGCACAGCTCTGGAGCCAGAACTGGTGAAATTAATAAGTCATTTACAGGAGAGCTATACAAGGATGTACAAAAAAAGCAACACCCACCAGATGGGTGACCAAACGTATCCTTGAATCAAACATTCGACAGATGGTTCCCACAAGGAATGTGTATCTGTTCAAACCATCGAACAATAGGACGAGCATTTTTTGCAGAGATTTAACAGTGGTTACCGATGTCCTTAAAGGAAAAATAATCAGGCGTTATGTGAACAGGATATTCCTGATTCTTTGAATGACCTGTATCTTCGAGGCGTAACTTCAGAGAGTACATAGTTTCCAAGTAACGATAGTACTTGTTCCTGTTCAGTGCTGTGATATCTAAAGTGATTGGACCCTTACCCAACACCGTTCTATAAGGAGTCAGGAACACCAATACTGTAAGTCACATTCGTTCACTGTTTGGCGCACAATATCCAGGAGTCTGACTTAGTTAGAGTGCCATTCGAGGAGGTTTTTCAATTATTGGCACTCCTTCTGCAGTGTCTACCGTTTGTTCTGGGATTGGGACCTTTTCGGTACATATTGGAGCTCTTTTCAAGGACCAGATACCATATTATGTCACGCACGCGCCTTTCTTCTTTTTTAGCGAAACAGTATTGGTAGTCATTGCTAGTTTGTAACAAACATCAAAGCGTGTTCAGTGCACTTTAAGCTAGGGATAGTCAATCATCCAGTTCTTGAAGATTTAACTTTCTAGCTGACGTTGCTAAGGTGTGTACCAGCTTTTACCCGAATCTTGCCTTTTTGTTCCCAAGGCTACTTTCAGAAGACTATAGACGACTTAGGGGATCATAAACCATTATTCAAGCTTCGCTTTCCATCTTTTAATAGGAATTCTTAGATTAGAGATGAGAGATTGGCCTGCAATTGAGCTCCAAACTGGTCCTTGAAAGCAAAAATCAAATGTTGACTGTTGATATTAGAAAATAACAACTATACTTCGAGTTGGGGCAAATGTACTCTTCTTAGAATACTGCTCGAGATCATCTTGTTAGAACGATGCCTAGTTCTGGGCCATAAATCGAACATTTGCTAGACGGCATGACATGAAAACCAAAAGCCCGCACATGCCGGATCCATGGATCTAGGTGCCCGTCCAACATCACTTAAAGCACACACAGGATTCACTACGTCTGAGTCCTCCCGATGAACAAGAAATCCGACACAGCTCATCGACTCCGAATTGATTGATGACGATCGGATGTGTTCTCAGTTAAAACAACGACTCTCCTCAATCAGTGTCACGCAAGATACTTTCACATCGGCATCGGAGAGATACTCCTGTAATAACCAACGCGTTCCGCCTCCCCCCTAACCGAAGGTGAATTCCAAGAAAACGTAATACATCAAGCCTCTTGTATTTTAAATTAATAACCAACCCCACTGGCATCTGACTTTCACAACTTCTACTCGTACTTACCTCAAGGACCACACGCCGCCGCCGCCACCCACTATCGAATTGATTTTGTTTATTGATCCTGCAAACAAGTTTAACGACAATTGTTGTAAGGTTTGGATTTGACAACACACGCACCCAACTTTCAAACTTATAATGAGTCGAAAGTTAATTTTGCTAATTTGAAATAGGAGATGGGTGGTAGGGGATGGGGATGAAGAGAAGAACAATAACCCACGTGCGTATGTGTGGGCGGACATACGTACTTGAATCGCAAATTAAACATTTTCGTTATTTTTTTCGTTTTTGAAGGAAATCTCTTTCGAGACTCGCCCTCAAGGAGGCGCAAAAACTCTCTCGCATGTCCTTGAATCGGATCAATAAATTCGTTTGCTTCTGACAGAATTGTAAAGTCACAAGACACAGCAACAACGAAAAAAGGACCAAATTACTTTATTCGAAAAGCTTTCACGGATATAAACAAAAATAAACATCTCGACGATGTCTCAGAGAAACCAAAACAATTACAAGATGGAGCCAGCCATCACCATCTCACCCAACGCATCAGTTATTCCCTGCCATCTTAATGGTCACTTGGGATAGACAGGTGGCAATCGCAGGGGCGGGGTAATAAATATGAGATACTTTTTCTTCGAGATGAATGATAAACATTGCAGGGAGATGCCAACGAATATTTCATGCCTTTCATGCGGATATACCTTCGGGTAAACTTGCATACCTTTGTCTGTTCGCATCACGCAGATATTTTACACACCCCCCGGGGGTGTGTGTGTAAATAAAATGAGAAAAATATTATTTTCGACTCCATAATTCATGGCAGCATCAATCTCTTGATCCGGAAGATATGCCCATACAACGGAGGAATACAACACTGTTGGGGATTTGCCGATCGAAGGAAATCATTCCGAGTGTGTTTTACGGCCGTGCAGGCGGTTTAAATTAATATCTTCTCGATTTTTTCTTACCATCCCATCTGCGAGAAGGGTTTTTGACACTTTGTTGGATTTGCGAAACAAGAAATTCAATTTACGTCTCGGCTTGAACGATTTATTTGGCCTTCGGCGAGTGGTCAGTGTTGTTCTTTTGCTGGGGCCTTTGCTTTTCGAAGAAAACCTGACAGAGCCACACATCTCTGTCGTATTAAACAGCCAGATACCAGCACGTAGATCCATCTAAACCAAATGAGCTCCTAAGCAGATCACTAGTGAATATTACACGAATCGTAAATCTAAGCACAGGCCACTTGCCAAGTAGCCAATCTAGACATTCCTTACAGTAAGTTCTGTCGTAGCTCCGTGGATAGTACTGAAAATTCGTCTCTAATTTTGTTTTTCCTTCCAGATGTCCAGTACTAGAGAGGACGAGACAACTCCATCATGCGCCCAAAGGGAAGACTATTGGATAACTCATGCTTTTCCTAAACTCCAGTGGTTTACTGGCATCTTATTCGTCATTTTCCGGCAATCAAATGATTCTCTAAAGCATTCAGAAACGAGTATAGAATAGAAACCCGCACATAATAGAGAAACCACAATTAGAAAAACTCAAAACTAGAAATACATTACAGAGGCGTCTCTTCAGACAGACCTCCAGTATATACCAGTTTCATGCTTCGAGTAAAATGCCTCTAAAGGGAAATCCTCTGTTCCAGAACAAGAAAGTCCAGAATCAACATCCAATTGTTACCATCCTTCCGTAAAACATCGCTTAAAGTATGGTATGGCAGCATTCTTCTTCTTTAACATTCTTTCACCACTCGATGTAAACATATTCTTTGATCCTTTGCAACACAAGCTGTACTCCTTCGTAAAAGCAATAAATATTTTCTTTTAAAAAAAATACTTGTTTGCCTTTTAATAAAAAAAAAAATCAAAAAATCCCAACTCCCATCTCTAGCACTCACTAATTGCCCATCTCTAGCAACCAGCTGAGAAAACAAAAAAAAATATCAGCTGGGATACCTACTTGCTGAGCATGGGCGCCTGGTGTTTTTCGGGAATTTTTGCATTTTTCGTGTCCGTGGCCGTGTTTTTTTGAAATTTTTGTCAGTGAAGGGGAGTGGGAGGGGAGGATGGTTGCTATGGTTTTTGAGTGTGGGTGGGTGATTTTAGTAGGCGTGGCTGAAAGAGAATTATGTCTACAAAATGCAAAGAAAAACAAGTGATTGCGGGAAGAGTTTGTTTTTATTCAGACAACTTTGCCACAACTAAGTACAAAAGGCTTAACTCTAGGGTTTCTGACTTTATTAAGGTTATATTCTGGTGGAGAATTGGATCTTCTACGACTTGCTGTAGACGATGCATGGAAGGCCAGGATAAGACATAAAGCTTGACCCAGGGCTCTTCACTTGTACGGTGCAGCAAAAGGGGCTTTCTAATCTATCTCAGCCTACATAGTCTTACTTGGGTCTCTACCGCTGCACCTTAACAGGAAAGAAAGAGAAAAAAAGACAAGTTAGGTGTTTTGGATGTTCGTGGTGGCCTCGATAAGTACCTATTGAGCCCACGACTTATAGGAGGGCAACTTCTATGGGTGCTTCCTGGATACAAGTTCTTTCATTTGATCGTCCAACCGCTGAACTGTAACGAAAAATGAAAAAAGTTTAGTAAAGATAGGTAAATTCAAGGAATTTTGCCGAAATCTTGTGCTTCTTGTACTAATAACGGAAAAGTCCAGGGCCGAGGTTTGTAAAATTTCGCACTATACCTCAGTCCTATCGACAAATACCGAAATCTCCCAAAAAATGTCAAACATATATTCAATAAATTTTGCAGAAAACTTGCAAAGCTCCTACAAACCTTCATGAATTTCTTTCGATTTTCGAGAAGCTTCGCTGGGGTTCTCTGCAATTTGACAGCAATATGGCGGCAGCTCTCCACAAAAACCTCCAAGAAAACCACTTGTCGCCTAGAAGGAGAAGAAAATATTCCATTTCACACAATTTGAAGTCAAAAATCCATCTTAATCTACAGATTTTCATCGACAAATGTAAAATTTACGAACAATTTCGACATTTTCTGCTCGTCTTCCACAAAAAAAAATCCGAACAGGAACGATCACGTACAGAACACAGCTCACACAATCACCAACTGACTGAGCAGAGACAACTTGCCTTCCATCTCCCAACCCACACACACATTCGAAATTGGAATTGAATTCCACAAAATGGCTCCCGATGGGCACTTCGAAACAAAAACTGCCTTCTGCTCGGGGCTCCGCACTTGGAGTTCACTTTGTGGCGAGACCATGAAATCGGACTTTGTTTTGTCGAGAAATGCAAGTTTTACTCCACATAAGCCGGCAATTTAATTGATTTTCTGCAAATTTATGAAAAAAGAAGAGAAAAAGACTTACCATCCACAAGTGCGACGCAAGCTCCAGAGAAATGCGGCTAATTTCACGACCCCCACACAAATGCAAGGAAAACACATATTCACACATTCACATATTCACATATTCACATTCCTTCGGCTGCACGTCCGATCTCGAAGAAAGCCGGTGTTCGTTTGACAGCTGCGCCTACCTCCCACACTCTCTTGTGAAAGCTGTGTGGACCGAGTGTGGGTGCAAGCAATAAAGGTTGTGGAACGAAAAAATGTTTGGATTTTAATAATTTTCTTTGCACGCCATGTTGTTTAGCATTTAGCACGACTAGGCTTCGTGTAAGGCTTTCTGGGTTTAAATCTTCTAAAATGGCAAAGTCGTGGACCAATTAAGGTTCTCTGCAACGTGTTGTGGCCGCAAAAATCTATCTACAACCCGGTGGGAATCCGAAGAAATCCTCGTATACCCTTGCTAACCTCAGATCAAAATGCTAATGTCTCCAATTACAACAACCAGTAGGTACCCTGATGGAACCCAGAAACGTTCTAAATCTGTCACTTAAGTCTAATTTAAGTAAAAACTGTAATCTTTATCGATCCAAAGGAGATGATTCCTCCTAACTAATTCGGAGTCACTTAGCACTTTTGGTGGTACTTACACTAAGACGAATACGATTGGGTCAAAGCTCGGCTCAAAGATTGTTGTGCAGAAATTTTGTACACATGATTTGCTTCGACTATTCAAGCTGAATACTTTAAGGATAAGAAATTTGACTTATCCGAAATCTCGTTACCAAAAATTAGTTTAGTGAGGTGTGAGTGCATTCGATCAGTTTTGTGAGTTCTTTGTTCTTGTGAAGTAGTACTGTGTAAACTTTTAATTTATGAAGTTTTCGTTAAAAAGATAAAAAAACAATAAATGTAGGTAAACTAACTGTCCTATTTCCGTTCTGCAACTCATGGTTTTTCGACCTTTTCTCTTCTTTTTGGGTAATTTTACCACCCCTCAAAAAAAAAGTAAAACAAATGAAGGAAATCAGCCCGATATTAAAAGAAAACATCAAAAAGCTATTGGAGGAACATAACACACATTGAGAAATCTTCACAAAGTTAAACTGATCCTTCAGTACTATCACCAAGTACAGAAACCAACCCTCTGGACGAAAATCCAAGTTACATCTGGTTATGAAACATAATATCGTCAGATTTGTTATAAGTGAAACATTTACCAACGCTGTACGAATAAAAAAGAACATAGCACGGACTCATGGAATTGATGTCAACCCGGTAATTGTAAGGAGAGTTCTTAGACCAGCCAGAATAAAGGAAAGATCAAAGATAAGAAAATCTTTACTGACGGATCACCATAGAAAACTGCACTTGCAGTTCGCAAAAGTACAAAAGCTGCACCATTAATGGCTAGAAAAATGTAGTATGGTCAGATGAGACCAAAGTCAATCGCCTGCGTTCGGATGGTAGAGAATGGTGTTAGAAAAAACCTAAGGAGCCTCTATCACAACATTTGGTAAAAGAGACCTCCAAGTTTGGGGGCTGGTAACATTATGATATGGGGATGCATGCACTCTTTTGGGGTTGGGGTGTGCTCTAGAATAGAGGGTCGAATGACAGCACAATCCTACATTCAAATATTGAATGATAGCCTTATCTCATCTCTCAGAAAATGAGAAAAAGGACATTCGGACATTGTCTTTCAACAAAACAATTATCCAAAACATACAGCGAGACTCACTCGCGATTGGTCTTAAAACAAAGGGATAAATGTTTTAGACTGGCCACCTCAATCCCCGGATCTGAACCCCATTTAACACCTTTCGGGGATCTTTAAGCTCAAGGTTTTATCTTGGGATCATTCCGCCAGACCTATGGAAGTAGTGTGGCATAGAGTCGAGACTGAGTGGCAAAATATTAGCACTGAAGAATGCTAAAAACTTATTCATAGTGTGCCCAGCAGATTTAAAGCTGTTTAAGCCGCTTAAGGAGGCCATACAAAATATTAATTCACCTCAATTTCACAATAAAGTCTAAACTCACAAAACTGATCGAATTCGGATTTCGGCATTTTGCTTGATTTTTTTTCGTTATTTGTTTAATTAACATGTGAGCTTACCCTGTGTTATTGCTTTGTGTATGAATTAATAGAAAATAATAATTATAGTAGTATTTGTCAATAGACTTCATTTGAATATAACAACTATTGGAAAATTGAAACTCATTCGATCGAATATGTGAGTTACTGTATGTATCTGGGAGTGATTCTCTACAAAAAAAAAATCTTCGGAAACATTCAAGTCACTCGCGGTTTCTTGACAGTGTAAAGGTGCTTAAAAGTTGGTTATTCGGCCTGTTTCGACTGCATGGGACTACGCCTAGAGTTGATCTAGATGTTCTGCGTTATGTACATACCTTTGATGCTTAAGGCTAGTAAGCCTCTACCTTCCAAACGGAGACTTTTATAGGTATGTCTAACGACTATACTGAAGGGGCCAAGATATGTAACCGGCGCTTCAGGCTTATGCAGCTAAACCCTTTAACTAGTTCCAAGGTAGTTCTAAAATGCAAGACCTCTCCGACCAAGTTTAAATAAATGAAATACTTGGCGTGGATTTGGTCGAAGTTGAGCTCCGAAGAGTGTTTTAGTTGCACCTTCCCTGTGGCATTCATCAAGAACCGCAATACCATTTAAATTGATGCCACAGTAGAAGGTTACAGTGGAGCTTCTTCCGCCAATTGGCGGTCTCAAATGCATTGATTCCAGTTACATTACAGAGGGTTCAAGAAGTTCTACTACGGGAGTCTAACTAGAACCCGAGGATCTGGCCCTATTTCTGCATGGACTCGGTTAGTTTCTTGGGTATAATAAGATACACAACCATATTAAGAACTTGCAGCAAAGAATCTACTACAAGGTGTTAGAGATCATCTCCCTATAAGTTTGGCTAGCCTCTACCTATACGTTTTTCGATATAGATTTTAGAAGGTTACAGGCGCCATTCGTGGTTTAGGAATAAAAACCGCCTTAGATATACAGTCTAAAGCATTACCAGCTCTAGACCGCTTTCGTAAGAGATCAGGCTCAGGTGTGCAATGAGTAAAAGAATGACGTCTCACTACCACCAAGATTGAAGCGGTGATGTTTCCAAAAAACCTTCTCCCACCGAAACAAACTGAGCACCGCAAGCTGTTTCCACACTTTTAATGGCCCCCTTCTGGTCAGAATTGGTAATTAGCCTTCCGTAAACAAAACTTTAACATCTGTGAAAAACTTTTCCCTCAGCCACCAATCGATGAGCGCAGGACTCACGTATTTTCTCAAAATGTCGTTACATCCTTATATCCTGAACCTAGCCCAGTGAGAATTTTAACAGAGGGCTTCCCTCCCGCCCTTGACTTAATGTTTTACAAGTAAAACTTGTCCGCAAAAGAAATAAACAAACCCGACTCCGTAATCCTTCCGAAAATTTGCATACACATCCTGTGGTGGTAACGACATCGTTTTTCTGGTTTCAGAGTCCTTTGATTAGACTACTCTCTGTCGGTTCTCTCTGTGTGTGATTATACAGGCGACCCGGCTCGACCTGGCCCGGCTTACCTTAACAAAAATGCTGATGTGACGCTAAAGTTGTTCATGGTCTTGGCCAAAAATGTCTTTTGAATGGGGCGTGTTGCTGTATGTCCTTAAGCCTTTCAAATATCCTTACAAATTGCAATGCAAACGTTGCACATAATATGCTCTGTGTGGGTGTGGGTATATGTGGGTTGCCTATATTTTCAGTTTTTGTTTCAATTTCTAAGAAGTTTTGCAACTTTTCGAAATATCCAGCAGCAACGGCAACTGGAACAAAAACCAGGTTGATGGCATGGCTTAAGGTACTTGTGAATTGCAGTTCGCGGGGCACACAAACGTAGTCAAAGCCAAAGTCAGACTCTGCGGACCGGTTTGGAGGAGCTGCGGGTAGGGTTATTTAAAAAGTTTTTGAATGTTATTTGCGAAAGCTATTATCGTAATAGAATTTAGACAAGGAGCACGAGAAGAGTTCTTGAAGTTTTCTCACAAACGAAATGCATCCTTAATTTTGTTCTGCAACTCGTTTCACCGCAGAGAATATGGGTTAGCTGATGTTTATGACATTAAATGTTGGTTGCTTGGGGAGTGCGAAGTGCTAATTGGATAAAATGCCAAGCTTTGTATCTGTGGGTGGGTTGTGGGTGCGTTGTATCAATGATGTGGGAACAACTTAATTGCTTAATTTATTCTATACACTTCGGCATGCAGCTACTGTTCTCTCACACATGTGGGAAAAATAGTTCTGAAGATCATATGTCACAGGCTGCACAGACTATGAAGTCTGAGGCTGTGGAGCAGCTCAAATTCTATCAGAAAGCACTCCTACTGAGAGGCATCTACAAAAGTTCTTACCACCCTTTCAGTTCCAATGGATAAACTAACATGTGCAGCAAATATTCGTAGCATAATCCTTCCCGCCCCAGCACAGCCAACTGCACTACCTGTCAGTATGACAAATTTTTGTCAGTCAAGGACTGTAATCCCCTCTCGCAGCAAAAGCGCAGTCGAGTAGTAGCAAACTTTCAAACGTACTGGTACGAGTACGCGCTGCTTGGGATGGTATTACACGTAAGTAGCTCTGCGAGTCTATCCCTGCATCCCTGCCGCAACCATGGTTCCCCAAAGAGCAGGTCACCTTAATTTAAAGTTTCCCCTCCTCGGTCGTCTTTAAAAGATGAAAAATTCGTGTATCTACTCGTATCTACTCGTGGAATACGGGTATCTATGGTATTCTATTCGAAGGCAATTTGTATCTCATGCCTCGAAACATATTACGACACACATCCAACGAGTCTTATGTAACCGTTCGCACACAGATGTGAGTTATGTCAACTGAAATCCTCGCGCGTTTATAGTTCACAGTTAAAAGCCTTCCTTTGACATGAATGTCGAACGTCGGCTGCCACTTACGCGAAAAACCCGAAACCGAAATATAAACAAACACACAGCAGAACGGCTGAAAGCTTTCAGATAAACAAACTTGGCCAACGTTTTATTGCTAATGCCGGATTATTTCTGCCGTATTTTGCATCTGGAATGGGAGAACATTTTGAGGATTTTATTATGACAAGGATACATTATGCGCCATTAACGAAATTATGTAATAAAATGGCGACGAGGTGGGGTTCATTGATACCTACTTCGTAGCGCGTAGGTATACCTAAACGTATCTCAGTTCGGTGATCGCCACCAGGACTGTGGCGAACCACAAATTGACATCATTACTGGTGGGCGGCGGGGAACAAAGTACTTCTTCTCCCGGAGACGATGGTGGGCTGGGAAGAAAATTTGATTGAAAGGGAAAGCATTTGCCATAGCAAACAGAAGGGAGGTCGATAGCCCCGGGTCAGGGAGAAGATATCTTTTTATCAAATTGTATCGAATGATATATTGGGATGCTGTCATGAGGGGGCGCACTACATCGTACATCATAAAATAAAACGCCCGCCCGCCCGGCCCACACCTGGTATGCCTGAAAGGATAATTCGAATTCCTCTGCTCACAGCACGTGTGGTGGTTGCGTTTTTCCATTTCGCATTTGTTAGGGCAGAGAGTAATTTGATTGGGAATCATGTGAAGTGAGGTTGTTTATCACAGGAGGTGGTTAGTACGTACTTTTTTGGAAATGACATGCATATCGGCAGGAAATCTATCGCCACTGCCTAGCTCTATCCCAAATTAGATTCAGTGACTCGTTGCAGAGAGGAGGGTCTAGGTGAAATGAAGGTCCTCCCACATTGTCTAGAGGCACACTCGGCTGTGACTATGAATATTAATCTTTCCTGACAAACAGGAAAGGAACACAAATTGGATAGTTTTGGTTCTAGCTGACTTGTTAATTGGGCCTTCCTTGAGGATCTCTGAAGGTTAAAGCTTATCTGGGTAACAATGAGCATCGTTGGTCGGTTAGGCAACGAGTAACTTGTCAGCTTTCCACTAAAGCTTACGCATTGAAGTACATAGACCTTGATACACAAAACAGTGCTAAAATCTGCTTCGAAATATTCACGGCAAGATCTACAAGAAAAGTCAGCCAAAAGCTAGCGCTACTCCAAAACAGACAAAAGTCCCCTCCAGTCATATAGACTGATTCGACTTGTACACATGATAGGCTGTGTATTCAAAGTGAAAGGTTCAGCAATCGAGGATGTAAATGGGTATATGAGCCCCGATAAGCTACTTGAGCCAAAGACAGTCGTACTGCGCCATAGTCACTCTGAAGATCGGAAAGAAAACTCCACGTTTGACCTGCTCGCACTCACTGCCAACAAGTTACCAAAATATGAAGAGAAAATAGGTTCTACTATACAAAGAACATACTAAATCAAGATATTGGGGACACTAGTCTGTCAATCTTAACCCATGAGAGGGATAGTCGAGGAGGAGAAGTAGCTTCGGATGCTCAAATCCATCTAAATGACAAAATGCGAACCATGTAATAGAAGGAGTACCGCAAGAGTTGGTACTTAGACCTTTTCATTAGATCAGCTGATCAAAAATATCGGCTGTACATTTCTTAAGAAACAGAAGTAAAACTGTATCTAGAGCTTGATGTAGCTAAAGCAGAATCAGTTCTAGTCCACAGTAAAAGAATCAGAGACAGTAGGCATCACATAGCTTCACAATCAGCTATGAAGTACACATGGAATAGTAAGGCTCCGTGCCTGATATTTGCCCTAAAACTCGTACTTACGAATCTCCAAGATGGAAGCAGAAATATGTGCTAGTTGCAAGACATCTCGACTCCTAGCGAACCCCATTTTCGTGGGTTTTCCCCAGTTTCCTTCTTAAACCCTTTCACTGATTGTAAATTATGGTAGTGAGACTGTTTATTCATCATCCATATCAATAGGAAAGGAACATAGCTCATGATTGAGGGTCGACAAGGTGGCGCATGTAACTAAAGGAAGGGAAGACTATTCAGCCCAAAATTCAAGAATTTAAATAGGGTCGCTCCTACCACAAAACATCTTGAAATTATGAGAAAACGACCCTTTGGACCCAAGGTCTGTAGATATGCTGACAGAAACTATCCGATTTTCGTGCTAAGAATTGCCCATGAAAATTTATAATGCATTCGAGTTAGAGCTTCCTTGCTTTTCTGAGATTCGGTTACCATTGTCAGACTTGGGGTTCCTTGGAAATGCCATCTGTCCAATTGGCGTATCGACATCCTTAGATCCACAGAATCTCTGTGACTGCTCTTGAGAAATCTAGGGAAATAGTCTATACCGGAGATCGATTGACTTGAGGCTTGAATGTACAGCAGAAGCCGCTTAGAACGACCTCACTTTTTACGACCAATCGCGTATAACGTTCACTTCCCTTTCATTTCGTTGGTTTCACTATATTTTTGGCCATTCTTCCGTCAGATAAGACAACGATCTTATTTTCTCGGTCCCTTTGCAGCCTTTGTATGCGACAACCACTGTAATTCAGTTGCTATTGGTCCATTTCTTTAGGAATAACAAGCCCAGTAGTTCATAGAGGATTAAGGTACCTGCAATAGCTTTTCATTTAAGAAGTCCTTAATAAGTCGCTAAATCCCCAACAAGCTAGTAACAAATTTTTCCTTTTCAGATTCTCCCACAATGCAGTTTATCGTTGGTAGTAAGCCGATGGCAGATACTCAGCTTCCATATGCGGAATAAGGTGAGTACAAACCTATCCAAGGACACTGTACAAAACCTATCGACTTTCCTCGCTTGGAAACATTGAAGTCCAAGATTAGGGTGTAAATGAGCGTGGAACAGCTCAACATGGGTACGTCGACATGAGCTCTAAACCTGTATAAACCGAGTTCGTACAAGCTGTGTTATTTCCTGAATAAAAGCCACCTCACTGTACAGACATGCTTGCGACCATATGCCAGAAGCTCCTTTCGAGGAAACCTCCTCCGCCTTAAACTGCAGTAATAATAGAACACTAATGTGATTAAAGACACACGAATCAGGCATCAGTATAACATTCCGAAACCATTAAAATAAATTGTAACCTACAAGCGTACGAGATTCATTTTCATTCAATCTGCTGAGTCTGAAGTTTCATTCGGTGCACATTTGCGTCAATAAAAGTTAAATCCCTCCCCCACCCCGTCTTGAAGCAGAAACCCATTCAGACACCAGGACTACATCTATGTTACGGAAATCCTGGAAGGAAACCAAACAAATTGGAATAAACTAAATACTTTTAAGCATTATGTTGGCATTAGAGCCATCTTCCGGATATTTGTGGATGACGAAGGATATGGCAGTGCTGCCCCCCGCAGTGGCTTTTATCTTTTTCTTGGCTTTTAGCACTTTTCTGTTAAATAAATTTGCCTAATGGATTTCTTGTTTAGAGATATTGGTTACAGTTGGACTTTGGCTTTAGTCATCTGTGTTTGTGTCTTTAAACTGAACTGACGTATACCTTTAGGTAGAGATTCAGTGCAACACACGTAATGAGTTTGGACACCGAGTGTCCCTAAAAGAAAATCGATGATAATTATGAATGCAACAGAGCCTGTGCAAAGAAAGGTTGCAGAGGGAAACATTATAGAGCTGCAGACTACAGCCTCTGTGAAGCCTGAAGGTTCGACAGTCTTGAATGCTAGACTGCTTCAACAGGAAGAATGGAAAGCACCCTTGAATGATTCTGGTACCTTAAACCATGTCCTAACCACTGAGTCAGGCTTCAAACCGAGCGCCAGATAAGACCCAGAATGAAGAAGTATCTGCATGTGTAACTGACTACCAGTTGCTCTCTTCTAAGAGACAATTGTAAAGCTCGCAAAATGGCTATCACAATCCCTTCATTAGTTGGTAATAGAGAGGCCAACATTTGGGCGAAAATGGGTGTTATAGGAGCTTCTTGTAAAAACCTCATGCACCCTTAAATCCTTTCTCTTCATTAGATGTGTCGTAGCACACCCGAAAGGACGCAGAATCTGAACTTAAGCTCACTTTTTTGAGAGCTATAGAGATGGCGTTTCCAAGTACCAGAAAGCGAGCATTCATTGGAACAATTGAACGACATCTCTGACCAAAGACAGTCCGTATTTGAAGGAGAAAACTGGACCTAATCTCAGTAGCTTCCTTGCCTAACCCCATACCGATCTAAGTCCAATCTATTAACCAAATCATATGATGAGTCTCGCAGAAATGGAGTGCCTCAAGGTAATATATTATAGATACAAAATCGAAGAAGAAGTCAGAGACTGTTCTCAGGGAAAGGCTTAGAGTCGCGTCATTCACCCAAGAAGGATCAAAGCTGTGTTCAAAGACTGAACAGAGTTCACCTCGAGATTTCAATGCTAAGATCTGGGTGTGTACGTTGATAGAACACTTGAACGTCTATAGCACACTTTAGGACAACAAGTGAAGTGAGGACGTTCATATCTTCAGGCAGAGGGACAATCTGTTAGAAGAAGTAATAGAGAATAGCACGGGCCTAGACTGCAGGCCAGTCGTAACAACATCCCTTTCATGCAGCTCTTCCATCCCATCAACTGCCCAACAATATCGGAACCAATGAATAGGTAGTCGATGATTGTAAGTAATGCAACCCCTGCAGGGCACTAGGAACAGACAGATTTCGTATTCAGCAGGACCCCCTTGTCGGACACACTGTTGCACAGAGATATACATGAATTCCCATCATAATCAATCGAAGGAGGAAAGAAAGAATTTATTAAAAGACCCAGACTAAGAAAGAAGAGGGAAAAACGTGCTCAAGATCCTTCCTTGCCTCCCCTTGATACGAATTGAAGTGGTCGTTCGGTTATAGAATTGTCATTTGCACTTCATCATGTCTGTAGCAGCACCAGCAGCAGCAGCAGTAGCGGCAGTACGGCAGTGAAATTTAATTTCAACTCATCTGACCTGCTACGCTCCTCGTCTTCGTCCTTACACACACACAGGCACTCGTACACACATACAAACACTCCAAACAATCCAATTTGAGTTCTGTATTTTTTTTCCAACGACATCGTGAAACTTTCTTGCTCTGCCAGCAGCAGCAGGAGCGGTCCGTCCAGTGCTGAGGTTGCTCATAATTTTCCCTCTGTACACACAGTGATTTCAATTGGAAGCCAATGAGGCAGAGAAGGAAAGCTCGGTAATGGGAGTCTAGAATGCCTATTGATTCCCATCGGAACTGCTTAGTTATTCAGAAATTCTTTGCCGTCATTGTGCCATCGGATGGGAGGGCTGGCTAAACGGCCAATTGGCGTTCGTCCTTCACATAAATTACATCCTCTTGAATCGGCTCTTGTTACTCAATTATACGGGGTCGAGGGAGGGGAACGAGTTCAGGCTGCATTGGTCACCCTCCCACCCCGTGACGTGCGGGACATTTTATGTGGCTCTCGTCTCGTAAAACCTGCCTTTACGACGTGTATACCGAGTAACATGGATGCACTGGATGTAATTTCCTTTCAATGTGGTTTTGACGAACACGGAAATTGCCAAGATAGTGGATACCATCGCATTATCCCAAAGAAAAACATGCACTCTCAGCAAGGATATTAAAAGTTTACGTCGCTAGATCATGTGTGAGATACAATGTTTCTCTGAGACTTGAAAAAAAATACAACTTCCACCGAATAGAGTCCTATTATCCTTAATTGTACGACATTAACTGTCGGTAAACCGTGCACAATTCAATTGGTAACAATACCAACCATCTACACACACACACACTCGACTGTCTAGGGCTCATGCAACCCAACAAGGACGCAGGGATAATGGGCAAAGAGACGCACTCACTTGGACAAGCATAAATTGAATAATTGCAATAGCTAACTATGTGTCCTTTTTGCATGGCGCTCCTCCCTGCTGTGAGTAATTTTCAAAAGGAACCTTTTTTTTTTATTATTGAAAAAGGACGAACAAGAGCTTGCGTTCCATGCAACGAGGTATGCAGATTTCATTACGAAATTCTTTCCACTATGCAAGATTGTTCTTATGATGCTCTGTGTACAGTGTCCTATATCCTTGATTTGTAGTTGTGTGGACGGAACGGAGGACAGGATATTATTTCTGTCTGTTGGTGCAAAATGCTACAACTGCAAGTGGTACTTTTCCTAATTAATGTCTTCTGCTTTGAGTATCTCGGTTCGGCTTGGTTCGAATATGGAGTTTAATTTTAATTAAGGAGCTGCGTGTCCTGCCGTCGTAATGGGATGATTTATTCATTTATTTGCATCTCTTCAACTTCATTATTTTCGAAAGGAAAGTAGTTAAATTCGCTGGTGGAATGCTGTGAATGACCGTGGAGAGTACTTGCAAAGAAAAACAAGTTGTTTCCTTCAAAAAGAAAACAGAAAAAACCACAGAATGTCCTCGAAGGTAGTTGATGTCAAAAGTTTTTATTATAAGCTACTATAGCTACGTAAGTCAGCAATGATTCAACGAAGATCTGTCATCTGTCAAAGTGACATTTTCAATTCAGGCACCCTGTTGGAAATAATAACGCTTTTCTCTCACAGGTTGGTAGCAAAGTGTTTTCATTTCTGGTACAAAATGTAGGAGCTACGCCCAAAGATACATAGATAGTGTCAGAACTAAGTGACAGACGTCACAGAATTTCAGATCACACTCTCTGTAGTTCTAGCAATGTTTCAGCTCTTACTGGATTAGACAACGAATAAACAAACTGACACGTGCCACGCCCATTTGCATAGAAAATATCTGGCAGCCACACTTCTTTTAGCTATGTAAGGTCGCGTATTGTATCCAAATGCCATGGCTCACAGGACCAAATTCCCAAAAGCAAATCAGTCTTGCGACTGTTTCTCAAAAATCACCTTCGATACCATGGATGACGTCTTTTAAGCTTTTTAGCCGAAAATGTTTGACTTATCGTTGTGCCAAATCGTATTGAGCAGGTCATCGTTAGGCATTTCTTTGGTAAGAATGTCTGAGTCAGAGAAAGATGCAATGATGATCAGGGAACAGTATGGGACCGCATAGTGTAACACTTATGTACATATGTCTCTGAGCTAACATGATCTGTTAAGGCAAAGCAACCCTCTCTCTTGACACGTCATCGCATCCACCATGGAGAACGCCTTATGTTAGAAAGCTTGGGGTGCGATACTGACTTTTGGTACAAAATTGAAGGCAACTACCTGACGGTCTAGCTGACTAAACTCTGTAGAATGACATCGTCTCGAAATTCGCTGATGTATTATGAAAGGCATCCGCACTATAGGCATAGATTCGGCAAGACGACCTTGTCTAAAGGTGTAAAGGTATCTTTACTCAAAAACGTAACTATTTGTAACCATACCACCATGTCCTCGTACCAATAGACCTGTTTAAAGTCATACTGCGACTAAGACTCATCGGTGTTATAGAAATAAGAGTCTTAATTCTAAATGCCTACATGGGCATCAGTACGAAAGCTGCATTGAAATCAGGTTAGCAGTTCTTCAAGTTATGCTTTTGCTTCACAATAAGGGAAGCGGCTTAAGGCCCTAGCATCACAGCTTGAGTAAAGTGCTGTTAGTCAGTTAGACGAGAGTGTCTGTATTCTAAACCAACATGAACTCCCTTAAGGGTTTAAGCCCCTAAATTGAATGAAGTGTCAGTGCAAGGACTCAAATTTATGGACAGACATCCTACATGCAACGAGAATCGTATGGAAAAGTCAAAGGAAGAGGGCTTAGCCAACTGTGGATCTTCTGTAGGTCCTTCCTTAATCACCATTCGATGGCGAAAAGGCAGACTGGTTGTATGCCTGTCATAAGGTACAACCCACCGTCTCAGTTGCTACTAATCGACTTCCAGGAGGTATTTCTAGAAAATTTTTAACTCGATGTCAAGTCCTCCACAAACAGTGAGGTCCAACAAGGTTCCCCTCCTACTATTTCTGGTCAAAACTACTAATGTAGGCCCAACAAAAATCAACTCAATTAGTGCTACCAACGGAAGTATTAAATGTCAAGATCTGCACAATGGAAGGCCGTCCAAAGTTGGGTGCTGCAAGGTTGTACACTTTGACCAGTACTATTGTCACACATAGTACTCGTTATGCTTGGCGCATAGAAAGCCTTAGGGCAGGAAACAGTGTAGTGCTACACACCAAAATGTATCTTAGATTTGTTTACGACATACTTGCTTTAGTATAGAGATATGAAGGTCACTTATGGCGAATGAAGGCACTTCGTGTTGGTAATCAAAATCCCGCAACCATAAACCAGGACGAATGATAGGCTGTTAATCGTGACAATGAAAAATCGTTTCCATAAAAATAAAAGTATCTCAACAGCATCGCCGTATCTAATGCGTAATTCCCTAATGAGCAATTTTCCAGTCATTACTTTTTCGCCATACCATGCATCGCTTGATGCGTAATGTGAGTGGAACCTGTGTTCATCCGATGGGAAATCAAAGGCTTTTTTTTTAAACTGACTGAACCTACATGACTTGTTTTAGACTAGACAACAAATGCGTCCCCAAACAGTTTGTCAAGGACACGTTGGTATCGGATTTGCATAAATCTTAAATTCAAGGATGTCACACGCATTGAACAATGCCTCAGTCATTGCGGATGAAATTATGAGGGCGTTACGTTCTCTGAGGACGTAGCATCGTTAGACTTCAACTTTGGACGTCCTCAGCGCAATGTGGGTGCACCGTGATTTGATAGAAAATAGGTCAAGGGCAACTTATATGCAAAGAAAGCCTATCAAGGACTTCCGACTTACAAATTAAGAAATAAAATCTTAGGAAACTCATTGTTTTAGTCTAGCCTCCTTCGAAACTTTGGATGGAAAATCTTCAAAGCAAAGCACGAAGCTGAGGGAAAGAGGGCATAACTTCTGTTAGAAACTCGCTTTCCAGCCATCCTTACAATAACAGATAATGGGGGCAGAGCCTACACAGAAAGACCTCGGAAGAAGGACTGTAAAATTGCTACAGAAACCTTGTCCCAAGCGGGCCTAGAATAGGAGGAGAATGGTGATTAACGGCTGGCCTACGCCTTTAGGTACTATACTGACGTCAGTCGAAGAAATTAAATATCCGTCAATAAACGTGATCAGCACACAGACACCTTGTGAGACCAATAACCACACATGGAGCACTTGCATGTGGACCACTCTGGTTACCAGGAGGCAGACACTCAACATAATGCTTGTCTTGAGATCAGTATAACTCTGTATAACAAGGCCCATGAGAACTTGCACAACTGCAGTCATGGAGATACTATTGCAACTGACTCATCTGCACCTTGTGCTTGAAGAATGTGGTCGAACCCTAGCCTCGTTCTAGAGACGATATGATTAGAAGGCTTAACATCCAAAAGAATTTCGGTATAAAGCTCAGCAATGAAAAGATTTGGAGCAATGTACATATGTATGTATCTGCAGTCTATAGACTGAACAATCGCACAGATAGGTCAAGAGCTAATGAAGATGAAATACTATGAATCCATGTGCACAAGCCCCAGCATGCTCAGGCTGAAATTGAAGCCATCGACAGATGTGTCCATGATAGAAACCATACCAACTGTGGCATAGTTATAATGTCAGATAGCCAAGCTGCTTTCATGGCACTAAACTCCTGTGCCAAACTCATGATCATACCCTGAAAGAAGAATTCAGGAATCTAGAGTGAGAGGGCGAGGCAAGTACTGGGAGCAACGCTCAGGGTATGAGACAAGACAAGAAACTTTTAGGGGCAATATAACCGGAAAAGATTCACAGATGACCTCCGTATTCGCACGGGCTTTCTAGTGGGGCACTGTAAACTCAGGGACTAGCCAAGAAAACTGGGAATATCTGAGGAAACACAGTCCTAGAGCCATCTTATCCTCAGATTCTTTTCTTCGATTAGAGAGTGCTCCAGGACAGTTTTCTTCTGCTGAGGCGTACTAGGAGTACAAAAGCTGCAAAATGCTTCCAAAAGGAGGAATCTTGCACGAGGGGAACTCTAAAGTGGACACGTACCTCTCCATGGTATTAATAGGGGACACAATGCTACTCCCTCATTCAAAATAAAAAGATAGGTTCACAGAACTAAGTATCTACAACGAATCGATGACTCTAGAAACAGCTAAATGGAACGAAAAAGTACTAAAAACCAAATATACATAAATTACATAAAATATATTGAACTCAGAGAATATAGAATAAATCTACAAACCTTTGCGACTATAGCCGTTCGGTATAGAGTTGGTATTCCCACGCTGGGTCGACGGTACTTACTGCGTTGATGGTAAAGTTCTGAAAACTCCAAAATTCGAATAAAACACACAAACTTTTCATTTATTTCAAATACCAATAGAGGGTGTCCTTCCTTCTTAGTTTCCTTTGAAATCCTGTGAGTCGAGTTAGGAACTCTATTTAGCTCCATTTCAGTTCGAATCCTAGGAAATCCCTAAACCTATAGTCAAATGCGTAACGTCGACGGAGACCAACATCCAGCTGTCTGGCAGTGTAGACGATGATAGCCAAAACTTTCGTCTACCTGACCAAATTAAAGTGAAGGATAGCACAAAACCAACAGGACTGCTGCACCTGATGGCCTAGAGGCCGAGTTGTTCAAAGCAGCTTATCTCAAAAATTTAGTCGGATGAGTGTACGAATGGAATGCCTGATGAATCGAATCTCTGGATCGTTCGCCAATCGCTGATACTTTGACCTAAGATGGCAGGAACAACTAAGGAGAAAAGACCCTGATCATCCCAATCCTCCTTTATATCGCTGAAGCATGGACTCTTTCTTAAGCAGATGAAGATATCCTCGACCGCTTCGAGAGAAAAATTCTTCAAAAATTTGTCTACGTTGACGGATTGTGCAGTAGGAGATTCAACGACAAACTATACGAGCTGTACAGCGACATCGACTTGGCTAAAAAATTGCGCCTCAGTCGTCTAACATGGCTAGGACATGTAGGGCGGATAGATACAAATGCTGCGGCTAGTTGTGTCCCTAGTTGGCCCTCGTCTTTCCATTTATTAGGGCAGCAACTTTGACGACAGCTTTACCTAAACCTTCGTAGGTTTTGAACGTACATATGTGGAAGACGAAGGAGCACTGTCTTGAAACTATTCCAATACCCTATCAGAAGATGGTATAACCTCTGCAAAGTAAGGCAAAGTTTTGATATTTCTGAGGGACATGAACAGATGCAGATTATGCGTCGACTAGCCATGGAACGCTATGCTCCTCACGACCGAGGAATACTCCCTCTGACTATTTTTTGAAACTTGAATTTCGGCACAGATTTCCGGGTCGTCCTGGAAGAAATGGGAACAACACGTGACAGAAGAGACTCCGGAAAGTGTGAACTAGTGCTCGTTTTGACGAGAATATCGTCGCTGTGACTGGATGCCGTGGATCATAGGATCAGTGTGTCTGGTGAGCCACGCAAAATCATGATCACCGAGAACTTATTTCCGGAAATTGATGAATTGGGACTGAAGGACATGTGGTTTTAACACAACTCGCGCGACAATGGACATTTTGAAGAATACGTTTCCGCTGAAAAATACGCTCAAATCATCGTTGCCAGGCAGATGGTCCTGAAAGTGAACGCCTTTCTATATCTAGGAAGTGAAATCGCGACTAACCGCGGTGGTACTGAACTGGATGTGCGCAGCAGAATCGAGAAAGTTAAAACTGCGTTATCAGCTTAAGAACCAAGCTGCGATTATTCCAATCCATCTTGGAATCAGTACTCCTTTATGGATGCAGTACTTGAAAGATGGACGTCACTACCGCACGCAAGCTGCATTACTTCGTAAATAAATGTCTAAGAATCCTCTTGAGGGTTTTTTTTTCCCCAATCGTATCTCGAACGAACTCGAACTCTCGAACGAACTCGAGAACGAACCAAGAACCTATAGACGTAACTATAAAAAGGAGAAAGTATCAGTTGATCGGACAGAGCCTACGGCGCAAAGGCAGCGAGACGTGACTGAAATCTAAACAAACACTCCGCTCACACGCTTCCTTGTGAGGATTTTCACACATTCAAGTTTGATGTTTGAAAACATTTGTTCGTCTAAGCTTGTAGGTGTTCTCAGAGTACTGGCTTGGTAAGGAGAATACGTCCCGGCTTCAACGCTATATAAACCTCAAAACAGCCAAGAAATGTCTTAAAAATAACCACTGAGTGTCATGGTTTGAAGACAAAGTACCAATTTCACCCGAAAAAGCAACTTGATTACTCTGTTAGTCACGATTGAATGAATAAATCAACAAATATTCATGAATAATTGATAACAGATGACTAAAATTAATCGTGGTGTATCGAATATCGGGCATGAATTGAGTCAAAGTCAAAGCCAAGAACTGCGAAGAGGGTTTTAGTGAAATAAGCAGATCCTACAACTTCCACTTATTGAGTGGATATGGTAGACTTTTACATTCAACCACAAATCATAAACTAAACGGAGGGTAAAGCCTTAAAAAACAAGCCTTGCATGGCGAAAAAACTAAGAAACTACCATCCTTCCATCAGTATGTCTGTCGGCTTTACTTTCAGCTTCTCCTACTGTTTTCTTACAGATTATGGTCCCCAATGCCTCTCCATGTTGAACTTGACCTTTTGATTCTACTGAACAGCAATCTGTTCTGATGAGCAATCCTTTAGTGAGTGAAGAAGGTTCCTAACAGACCTAATACTGAGGTCTCTAACGCCTTAAGGGGTTCGCGGTTCGAATGTAACCAAAAGTAACCAAAACCAGGCCAGGTTTTTGGTTTTAACAATATGCAATCTATTCGAGCCTCAAACCTCTTAAGTTAGCCCTAATCGGATAGGGATAAGATGTTAGTAGTGACACTATGCGATTCAACTGAACTAGACACGAAACAGATTGCAAGAGTCAATCCTGGCAACCCTACATATCATACGTTCACCTAGAGTTCGTTCCGAGCTTATATACGAGCTGGCTGTAGGTATCTGATACCAGGAATTCAGTCCGTAGTATCCCGATATCATGGTGGTCTCATTCCCAAGCCAAACCACGTTTCAGAGACTCTAACTAGTTCATCCTACAAACCAAACACAGAGGCAAGTCCTTCCTTCTTGGAACTAAGTCCGCCAAAACCCTAAAATACTCAACTCGACCAAAAAGGAAACATCCACCTCTCAGCTAACACTGCGGTCGTACTTGGATGTAATTTGCTAGGAATCGTGGCAAGGAGTTCAAGAGTTATTCATTTGGCATTTCGAAGTCCTCACAGTCCGTGGGGTGATTGGTTAAACCTCCTCTCATATGGCCACTAACATACCTTCTTGGTTTATGTCACACAAGGCGCTTCATATTCATATCGGAAAAACAGATCCTTCATTCAGTCCGAAGGATGTTGGCATCAACTCATTCTTATGTAGTATTTGGTTTCTGTAGTTGGGAGACATGGGGCTCCCTCTATAGTCCTTGTTTCACTTAAATTCATTCTAATTCGTTGCTCAGATACTCCATCTTGAAGGGAGAGTCCCCATCAATATCGGTATCAAGTCCAACACCAAAATCAACCTCTCTCCAAGCAAGGCCATCAATTCCGCTAAGCCGAAGCTATTCGTCCTGTTAAGCGTTGGAATTCGCATTGACTCACTGGTTGACACTCGACCAGCTGAACTCGACAATCGGGGAAGAGCTGAAGCGAGACGTAAGAGCATTACAAGGTCTGCTATTTAATGGACAGCCCGAAGCTGATCACGATTTACGGCCCTTCAGAGAATGTTCTAAAATACACTTTTCCAGCCACTATGCCCGTCAGGTAATAAGTCCAAAGCAGGGGAATTGTACTTAGGTTAGACGAGATGTGGCGTGAGTACGATTCAACAACTCTCATCGGGGGCTACGACTCCGGGTGCCATCAGGGATAGTGATTTCGAGGAATACTCTTCATCTTGGATCATCTCTGTGCCGCGAAACGACTTGAAAAGCTGGCCAACCGTCCCGTGAGGTGCTAATTCCGCTGGATAACGACAGATCGCTAAGGTATCATTGACCTTCCATGGAGTTTGATTGATTTTGTTTGTTGTACAGTGGGGTTGAGATCTTCGTGGCATTGATTGGCAATGGTAAGCCATGGATTGCTTTTTATACTGCAGGCAGGTTCTTAGATGTATTTGGCTACACTGAACGGATTCTGTTGATAGATTTTGAAACTAGCTGCTAATGTCCCTCGGAAATTATATGTCCAACTGCAATCACTGTACAGTGTGGTTGAGGTGTTTCCAGTCTGTACTCCTTGGATTGCCAGAACAGATCTTGTAGCTTTGAAATCGTTTTTAAGTCACAGGCCCATCACTGTTGATTCTAGTCTTCGTAATAACGTCGATTCTTAGCAAATTATACATCCAATTGCGATCGCTGTGCTGCTTAGGCACACAATGTGGTAGGTATGCTAAATTTAGGTTCAAAGACAGAGTTTTGGTGGCCTTGGTTCCAAGAAGAGTGAAGCCCTACATCAACTAATACAATCTAGACTGTGACTGAGGGAAGGACAGTGGATTCATTAGTGGATTCATTTTAATTGGTCTCCTATTCAAACAGACAACTCTCTCACTCACGGTCCATAGGGAGTATCAAGTTGTCCTTCCGTCTCGAGCAGATTCCATCTCATAAAGTAGTACCAATTCCTAGATTCGTATGCACCCATTTCGTTGTTGATATTGCCACGAACTTCCAAAGTAACCATCGAAGTTATGTCCTGCAGTTCCAAACTGAAATGCCCTCACCTAGCAGAATATACCCTCAGGGGATGAACTTTACGTAACAAAATGTATCAAAACCCGTTTGGCAGTTCTTGACCTTAACTATGAACAGAGTGAGCCCGAGATTCTACACGAAGGGTTGTGTCACGTACAGAGTTCAAGAAATGAATTTAAGTATCGATTCAGTCTATCCCTGTGGGGGCTATTGCTCCTTAACTCTCACTGCACACAGACTCCAAGAGGAAAAGAGAATTTCTTCACAAAAACAGTCTCGAAAGTAATCGCACAACTCTATTCCGTATTTCTTACCTCAGTAAGACCGTGTATGCATTGTAAGACTTTCGGAAATGAGGTTTCCTCTCACGATTAACAAATTCCAATTATCATGTTGTTAGATGTCCGTACAAAAACCTCACCCACGTCCGTGGCCACCTCAGCACATAATGTCCAGATTCACTCCACTCAGTCCCAAGGAAGAGCTTTGTCAAAGGCACGTCAGTTAAGGAAATATCAACTCTAGCGCTACTACGTTTGAGGAAAGACCTTCATGACTTAAGAAATCAGGCTTAAGGCTGAGCTGATGCTAAGATGATTCAAGTTCCTTTCCATATAACGAACTTCTTATGAAAATCCAAAAGACACCTTGAGGGATCAGAATACGCGGACTCCTAAAACACAAGGAAAATACCCTCTCCTATATAGGTAACACCCTAACCGGTCACTGTGCTTTAGGAAGACATAATCAAAGACTGGGCATCTCCTTCAACGACTTAAGCTGTATGGAAGAAGAGAAAGAGGAGACCATTGGCATGTAGCCAACATCAGGAAACCTAAGCAATCTCAACACCGCCTACACGGTGTTTTTACTAGTTCCCACAGTAAAAGGCTGATCCACCTACCTCACACATCGGCAGCGCAATAGACCTTCCACTGGTCTAAGTGCATCCTCACTGAGGGCCGGTCTAAACCAACCAACCTAGTGCCAGTAAAGTTGGGGTGGCACTTTCTACTTCTGACAAAAACGCCACCAAAAGAAGGTATTATTCTGGAGTAAGACTTGAACATGCAAAAGCCTTAAATTTTCGCATGACTGTCTCAAACGAGTCAAACCTTCACCTTCAAGAGGCGTGAAACAAATCAAAACTTAGAGGAATCGATTCAAAATCTTCACGAAAGGGAAATAGAAACAGAAAAGCAAGGATCCAGGAACTCGACCTCGAGAGTAGGCATGTTCATGATCATTACAGCCATACTTCCCCTTCAAAGAAGCTAGGATTGGATGTCTAATTCTGTCGGTCTTCATTTCAAGTCATAACGAAATGCATTCGAAATCTATGTCACTCCTGCTCTATTTTCAAAATTTTTGGAAAATTTCGTAAGTTTCATGCAAACCATTCATGATATTCCGACTTAAAACACGTACCAACCCATCACAACCCTTAGATTGGCATCTACATAGCTCCATGGCGCTTGTAAAATATCACCCCAAACGCCAATCTTACTCTCACGAAAATCCCACGAAATCTCACCACATATTCACATAGTTCAATACTTATTCTACAAATCGAATAAAATTCAGGAAAACTTACAAAATTCCTACAAACCTTGACGGCTTTCTTCCGATTTTCGAGGAGCTTCGCTGGGATTCACTTGGATTCTCTGCAATTTGACAGCAATATGGCGGCAGCTCTCCACAAAAACCTCCAAGAAAACCACTTGTCGCCTAGAAGGAGAAGAAAATATTCCATTTCACACAATTTGAAGTCAAAAATCCATCTTAATCTACAGATTTTCATCGACAAATGTAAAATATACGAACAATTTCGACATTTTCTGCTCGTCTTCCACAAAAAAAAATCCGAACAGGAACGATCACTCACAGACCACAGCTCATACTATCACCAACTGACTGAGCAGAGACAACTTGCCTTCCATCTCCCAACCCACACACACATTCGAAATCGGAATTGAATTCCACAAAATGGCTCCCGATGGGCACTTCGAAACAAAAACTGCCTTCTGCTCGGGACTCCGCACTTGGACTTCACTTTGTGGCGAGACCATGAAATTGGACTTTTTTTTGTAGAGAAATGCAAGTTTTACTCCACATAAGCCGGCAATTTAATTGATTTTCTGCAAATTTATGAAAAAAGAAGAGAAAAAGACTTACCATCCACAAGTGGAACGCAGGCTCCAGAGAAATCCGGCTAATTTCACGAATTTCGGTCGACCCCCCACACAAAAGCAAGAAAAACACATATTCACACATTTAGCAAACAAAATTCACTAATTTTTCGAACAAAATACAAAATTCACGAGAAAATAACTTTTGTTTCCTTCGGCTGCACGTCCGATCTCGAAGAAAGCCGGTGTTTGTTTGACAGCTGCGCCTACCTCCCACACTCTCTTGTGAAAGCTGTGTGGACCGAGTGTAGGTGCAAGCGATGCACTTGTTCAGCAAGGTTGTGGGAGGAAAAAAAATTGCATTTTTTAATTTTGTTTATCCGCCATTTTGTGAGGATGATTTTTTTTTTCAATAATTTAGCAAGATTCGGGCTTGAGTCGAGGAACAACCATTGGCTTCACTGGAACCACAATTCCAGCAGAATGCTTCAAATGAATGATTCAAATGTGTGGACTTTGAGAAAGAATTCTCTGTGAAAGCCTTCCACTAGACGAGCCACAAGCGAACAAAGTGGACACTAGCTGATTTGGAGCCATAAATAGCCTTTTACAAGTCAGGAGGCGACAATCGATATGCTCCTGCCTATTTCGTACGAAATGTAGGATTACACACAAGATAATGAAGATTTTGGAAGTCTCCATGGTACCCCTTTAGTCTTCCAAAGCAGGGATTAATATTTCCATTTTACGAAGGCTTGTGAAAGATGGTCCACCTTACTATTAAGTTGGTACTGGGCATAGGTCCTTGCTAATCTCTCTAAAATATATACTGGATCACCTCCAACTGAATATAGGCTTCTCCTTAGTAATTCGTCGTACCTTTCATGCTCACTCTGTTTGTCACAACCCAGCGAGCCACCAGTTTAAAGTGTGCTTTAGCCAAGAGTAGAGCTTTAATAGCCACCTCCTCGTTACGTTTCCATGCCCAGGAGGCCTTGGACATTGCCCGAGAGTCCCCTGTAAAGGCGTTAATACTTTACAGTGGTTCTTAGAAAACGACAACGCAGTGAATCCGTGGATAATTTGTATCACTGAATCTGCTTCCCTTTATGTACTGAACGGAGAACAGTGAAACTCCCATTCGTACTTAAAGAAGACCTTTGCTGCAGCCTAGAACACTTGTTACTCTGCGATTGTAACCAAGTGAAACCACCAAACCGACTCTTAGGATCAAGAATCATCCGTGACTCCCTCAGCTCTACACCAAAGCAAACATCAGCATCAGGTACCTTCATCAGCATCCTTCTTCGATAACCCCATTCAGAGTTGCTACAAGACTCCCTAAGCTGGTGCTAATCCAGGATTTTCCTATTAACTAATTGAACATGGTACTCCTGGGATAATATGGATAAGCAAAATAGCCATTGTTTTTAGCCGCGTGGCTTCGTTTGCAAAAAATTAAATTAAATCCTCCAGCAATCCCATTACTTAAGCTGTTTTCTTTAACCAAAAAAAGGGTTTTCCCCCATAATTTGCATACACGATTCCTGGTGGTTCGGGTAATGGGTTCCAACGAATCCTTTTCCCAAGAAAACATCCTGCCTTCTGCTTCCTAAATATATACTTACCCCAGTGTGGTTATTTCAACTCTTCCCAGTGATTTATATACTCCGAGGTTTTGTGTATCTTTTCACTTAAAACAACATTGAAATGCAGACCAGGGAAGAGGAGGGAAGGTACGTTTTGCAAGAGGACATGTATGTACTATTAATTAAGACAGCAACATGACGACGGTATTCTTGCGAAAGAATTTAAGGTCCGCCCAGTATCCATCCCAAATATGTATCTAGCCAGCACTATGGTCGGCTTTGGGCTTCTTTATTGCGAAATTGGTTCTCCATCAGTATCGCTAGGTGTACTTCCGGTTCCAATGGAGTTCAATTGTGATTAGTTCTGTTTTCCAGGACACCAAACCCAATTTTCTCCTCCAGTTGGCTTGCAGTATGATACCCAACACATCATATAACAAACCGCCAAGGCTGAAACAAAATCCAATAGCAGTGCTCCCTACTGCTGGACCACAATTGGATTATGCACACACCAATCCAGCAAACTAATTCGGTTCAGCGATCAGCTCGAAAGCTATGTGTGTCCACTGAATTGACCAATAAATTCACAATCCCATCAGAACTACTCGTACCCCCGTTAAACTAATTTTATTCGAGTCTTTCCGAGAACTGGCTTTGTAAACAATTTGCTTGTTATTTAAACGCTCGATGGAGTTTAGCTTTCGAAAGGATTCTGTGCGTTTTCACAAGGATAATGCGAATATATTTAGCTTGGATACACTTAACGAAAAAAAAAACAAAACAATCACGTTGGTACGCCGAAATACCAATCAATCTTGTTAGGTTCGGTTGTGACTCTCGCCCCCAGGACACAATGTGTCAATTTACTTACAAAAGACAATCGAAATCGATTGACCACGTTGTAATGGAGTGATACGTACAAATGTTTCGGTCCAAGAGGCTGTAATCTGGTCTGATGAGTGATTGTTGTTTTCAGGAGGAACGGAGGAATCATCTTTTCGATATTTGACTGATGGTCGTTGGGAGGACAATTTTCAAGGGACTTGTTATATATGTGTGTCCTGAGGACTCATGGTCGTACTTCGACTGTATATAGACAGACACTCCTAATAAATATTAGACTCTCGCCTAAGTACCCCACCAATGCTCCTGACCTAGTTCTGACCAAACCAACTATTTGCTTTTCATTCCAGTCTTCATTTCTCCTTAGAGATCCGTGCACAGTGACCTATGGTTCTCCATCTTTGCTGCATTTCCAAGGGACTCTTCGAACCCAGCTTGAAATATTAGTATGTGTCATACGTTTATGGTTTCGTACGATGTACGGCTTCGTACTTGGCTAGCAGCATCTACAACTTGTGCAGAGGTCCTTACATGATTCCCTCAAAATACATGCATGATTTACAGCAGTCAGTAGGACTCTCTCAGCCAAATTTTGCTCATAACTCCAGTTGGTGCCCAGATTACTTCCAATGTTCGATTATTTATCCAACTTGCTTATTTACTTAGGTGCCGCTACAGTTCGGAGTGAACCTAACCCTGAACCAACAAGTCTCTCCAGTTAGCCTGCAGATGCGCACTCCTAGTCTCCTTAGCCCATAAGCTGGTTTCTCTGAAGACTAGCCTCGTTCTACCTTATTTTCAACAAGAATGGCCCTAGCATCGAATCTTGTGGAACCCCTCTCGTTAATCTTTTTCCCCACTCGGGATTTTATTACTGAGAATCGGAAAGAAGTAACACTTCACTTCAATGACTCTCACAAGGATTGAACAGAGTCCGAACTCATAAGGGAGAGTTGCCTTTACTGTGATCTTGGTTTCCATGGGACAGGACACGATTCCAACTGCATTTAATGAAAGAACACATCCCTGCTCGCTCCCACCATCGACTGGGACAATGTCAAAGAGATTTTCATTTAATTAATTTTTAACGCACGATTACCAACCAGAATGAGGTCCTTTCACACACAAAACTCCCATATCCGCGATAAATCTTCATCCTTTCTGCAGGAAAATTGCAGTTGTTTTTTCGGTTGAAGGAGACTCCTTCTTCCAAAAGCTGGTAATGGATTTTCGAGCTTCACTCGAAACGAAAATTAAAATCGTGATAATTGATGAAAAAACAGGAAAAAAAGGAAACCATTCCGGGAGAAGACAATATCCCAATCGACAAGGAAAAAGGATTCTCGCATTTCGTAATACACAGAGACATGTTCAATTTATCGTCCTACGTACATAGTGGGAGTGGATATCATTCAATTTGAATACATTCGAGGCATAATCCCATCGTCCCTCGAAGAAAGGACGACAGAGCTTATAAGTTATTCGACTCAATGGCATCTCTGAAGGAAACTGTAATCGCATTATATTTATGTGAGTGACTTAGTTCTTTGAGTTTATTTTTGGACATTTGAATGCAAAACAACAGTACGTATCTGTGTATCTTTTATAGAAAATATGGTTTTCACAACCCAAACATCTGTCGGTTTACCCAAGCGAGAATTACATCGAAAGTTTGGATGAACTCTCGTCCTTGTTTCGTAAGTAATATCAATTAAAACCGAACACAAGGTGCCAACTAAACGATCTCCATACTGAAGTCAATTCTGAATCCACTTGACCTTAGCCATTTGAATAAATCCAACATTCCACAAGCAAAAGATATTTTCCCAATCTCTGAACTTTAATTAAATATTCCTCCCTTGTCCTGCGGGGCTCTGCAGCAGCATTACACTTTCAGTTTTGAATGCATTATCTATGGTCGAGGTGAAATCTGACTCTGACCACAGACAGAGTCATTTGTGAAAGAATCCCCAATTTAGTGTATCTACATCTGATGGGTTTAGTTTGCCGAGAATTGAGTGCAAACTATGCACTCTGTGCCGAAAAGTTGCCAAATGAGAGATGAAACATGAAACATTTCTATTCATTTGCAGGATCTATGCTTTAAAGGACGATTTGTCTGTTCTTAAGTTTTGAATGCATTGACTGAAGGACTTTAAGGACTTTAGTAGGCTTTTCTACGAAACCGAGTGGGTATTTCCAAGGACACCTCTTCTGCTGATCCCTATTTTGACATCTGTCAAAGGTGACAGTTACACAAAATGGCGGTTGAATTTTTCAAAGTGCACGCACTACGGACGTACTCGTACTACTGTCATCTATCACATCAGGGAGGCGAGGAAACGACTACACTAACAGCGAAATTCATCGAGCCACCAACCAATACCGAAGGACATAAAGGAAACCAATTAATTTTCGAGAGCATAAGCGAATCAACTGATGCAAAAGGAAAACCAGAAAACCGAGGAAAAAAAATTTATTACGAACAATAGTAGATCCTTTAACACAGTCCCGTTGGCATTGTTAGAAATTAATTACTTTCTGACTATAACCACCTTTTTCGATAGTACACCCCCACCCACCACGTGTTCAAATGTTGAGATACATTCATTTTGGTTTTTGATTTTTTTTTTGTAGAGAAACGCGTGGCATGAGTGGGCCGATGGTAGTTTTTTTGTGACAAAAGCCACATTGAAGTCGAAAGGTATTCTGTCAAAATGATGTCAAATAATGTCCACCCCCCTCTTCTAGGAAGGACAACCGATAAGTAATTGGCATGTTGGGTGGCAGTTGGTAGGAATGTAGGCTTGCCACAGACTTTGATTTTTGTGATATACATACCGAAGGGTGTAGGAGGCTCACTGTGCACCTAATGAGTTTCACAAACTAAATGTTAATGACAAACTCTCAACAGTGGACTTAAATATTTGACCTTTCCCTTCCAGCTGTCACTGATGAAGTGCTTGACAGGTTTACAATGGTTTTGCCCTACTCTAGCTACTCTGAACTGGATCTGGTCACCACTTGTTCTGCTAAACTAAATGGCGTTTTAGGAGAGAGTATCCAGGGTTCCAGGGGTAGAAACAACCCGTGGCATCCAGAACTACTTTCTGTCAATCCTTTCAAATGTACCTTTCGTGAAGGACGCACAAGTTTGTGGATGCAGCATGTTGGGCTGAAGAGGAATTGACGAAGATTGTCTCCGAAGCCCAAGTGGTTGCTATTGCCCAAGTGGACTGCGATTGCTCCATGGTTTTGACTAAGCAAACAGCCTCCAATCTGTACATACTTCCTTGGAATAATGATTGCAAGAAAGGAAAAAAAAATCGGCTTGGATATCTCTTCCGAAACTACCTTTCCGTTTCACAGGAAGAGCTTGCCTTACCCACTGCACTAGTATCTCTTTCACTGAAATAGAGCTCTGTATATGAACCCTTTGGCTCAATAGTTAGTGCGTCAGATTTCGAAACATAACTCCCAATACTTGGGGAGAAGCTAAGCTCTGAATTCCATACAAGACTGTTGGCCCAAATGTATTTCTTTGTAGGACCTGCATGAAGTTCAACTTAGTCAATACCAAGGAGGAGCTCGATTCAATTCAACCAATAGCATCTTCTGAACTCCGCGTTGTCCCACAGTTCCTCGTGTCCTTCCTTTGCATAATATCTAGCCTTTGGTATATCCATTCTCCTTTTATCGAATTGTCACGCGTCTATTCAGGTCTTCTCCTCACTTACAGCAAGTAGTGAGGTTAGGTGGGGTATATGAGTGGCGTAGTCGAACTAAGACTCCATGGTGCTCAATTATATGGTCCCTGAGAATCTAATTTCAGTTTTTAATGATTGAACTGAACCACCCGGGTGCATGTAGGGATTTCAGGAGTTTTTTATGCTCAATATCTCCAGTTCTCCAAGGAAATACCATTCAAGATCGTGGTGGCTAATGCTGGACACTTCTCTAGCAAGTGACGAATAGATGCTATTTCCTCTCGTTCATGACGTCCTAACCGTGACACACAGTATCCTGTCGCGACTAAGTTTCATGAGATCTCCAGATCTGTTTTATCATTGACGTTGACACGTATATGTAGTAGATACCATCGCCTGTTAGCCTCCTTGTTGGATTCTATGTCTATGTCTCTGTTCAGCAGTATATTGCCCTCAGGAAGGGCCGGTAAGGAGCTTAGGTGTGACTGATCAGCTCTTTTGCTCTTTCGATAGGGAGCCGTGGCCCAGAGCCCAACGAGTCTTTTGATGTACGAGTTTGGACCTTCCCGATGCTGACTGTAATGCTTTGATGGTTACTTAGCTGCCTACATCTTCACAGCTTGTTTTGTTGCAGTGACTTTGGCGTAGAAAACGTTGCAATCTTCCTCAAGTCTGAAGGACTAATTTGTACATATTTCGAGACTCCCATCGCCATTATTTTCATTCTTCCTTCGTACAAACTGAATCGACTGAACTCACTGAATCCACTGGTCCCTGCAAAGAATTCTTATAGCGAATCTCCGACAAAAGTTTGACAGTGGGTTTCGATATACTCCACCCGTTCCGAACTGAAGTTTAGCTGACTATAGTCCGGGTTCCTCTAATCTTAGCGCCGTTTAAGGACGTTAATCTCATCTCGTCATGTTACACGTTCAAGATGACACTTTCTCTAGAACGCCTTCCACCAAACAATCAAACCGTAGGTTAGAATGGATCCTACCATCGCAGTATGTAGTCAGTATACCATTTTAGGCCTAAATCCTCATGCTTTTCTACACACTCATCTGTAAAACTACAATGTAAGCATTCTTGAAACAAGTTGTTACATTACTAAGTCAACTAGAATCAAATTCCAGGACTTCACTTCAAGGAGGACTAGTCCAACATCATAAAAGAATACTGGAAAAGCCATATGGATCGCATTCTCAGTAGTTTGAGTGACAAAACGCATGTAGACTCCACTCCCGACATGAACGAGGTATGGTCTTGAAAGGACTCGTTCTTCCTGCTCACATAAATATCCAGTGAAGCAGACTCACACTCTCATTGTAATACTCGAACATTTATATGTCTAAAGATTTCAATGTTCAAAATGGCGTACCACAGGGCTGTACACTGTCTCCACTAATATTCCTGCTGTGGTTGTTCAGGCAGTTCTACTGAAACGATGTAATACCCGAATGCTGCTATCACCTGGATTTTGTTTCAAAGTCACGATATGCCAGACCTTAGCAAAGGTGGCAGGATGCGGTATTTGGGTATCCAAGGGAGGCCATGTATCCAAGATTTATCTAGTTCAAGAAGGAGAATCATTCTGCACCATTTCGAAACCAAACATCCCACGTCCTCTCGGCGAAAACAATCTCCAAGTCCCTCCCACCCAAAGCCTCCAACACATGCTCTACGAGTATTGATTGACCTGGTCATGATGCAAGCTCACATTACACTAGAGGCATGGGAATGTGTTGTTCAAAATTCGCGTATTTATATCTTTCCTTAGAAATGCAAATCTCCTTCCAGAAACACCAAAGCCGCTTACAGGTCCTTTCATGTATTTTTAGCCAAAGTTACATAGAATCCTGTTCCCATTCACCTGAATGAAATAAAAATTTCAATTTACCAACAAAAAAAAAATAGCGCTCGTCCTTCAAGGATTCTGTTTCAAATTGAAAAAAAAAAAAAACAAAATACCAATCCTCCCCTAAACAATTCCCATTTACTTTAATAACACAAATGAAAATTAATATATGCACAACAATTTGAGTAATGGCACTTTGCAAATTATTCCTTCAACAAGGACCTCCACCCCAGAGCGCCGCGCCGCACCTCCGTTGAAAGTATTTAAATTGAGATTTTCCTGTTAAAGACAAAATCTATTTCTCTCCACTAAACACATTCTATTCTTCATTTGTTTTTCTTTTCCTTTTGCTACTTTGATATCAAAAAAAAGAAAAACAGAAAAAAAAGTCCCAAAACTTTTACGTAAAAGGACATTTGGAAGATAACAAAATTTCATCGAAATGCCAAAGTCCTGCGACGAGAGACCGAGACAGGCGAGAGTTTGTGCTAAAGTTCTGCGGTAGCTCGCATTGTCTTTCGGGAAATGAAAAATACTTTTCGAGAAATTTAATATCTTTTTCTCCCAAAAAAAACACATCCTGGCGCCCTATGAATCAACTCCGTTTCTGTGGACAAAATGTGCTCGCATATTTCTTATCATGACATGGTTTAAGGATTCAAGATCGCGGTTTTGTTAATTGTGCCAGACATCCCTCTACAGGGGCTTCCCCCAGCCAGAAACCAATCAGGCAAGCAGCCCCAAACCAATTGATTGCACTCGTCAGGCGTATCAATTGGGGAAAAAAAATGAAGACATCCAGATACGCGTATAGCGGTGTGCTGACTCGACATGACAATGCAGAGGACGATGACGAGCAAAACGAAACGAAACGAGGACGAGGTGGTGCGGAATTGATTTGCGACATGTCACGCTCACGAGCCACCATATGTGGCATGTGTGGGTCTCGTGCGCCGCACACAATCAGTAATGAATGTTTACCTACATATGTATGTATGCGTGGATTTATTTTCGCTGTAAATATTAATGAGTACTTATCCTGTACATAAACGGGGGGAGGGCCGGTACGCACACCGCATTTTGAAATCGTAATTAGGACGAAATTAATCATTCAAAAGATGACAGGAACATGTCAAAAGGATCTCACAGGGATTAGGCGGGAGGAATTTATTAATTTTGATTAACTTGGCGCGGTTGTTAGTTAAACAAATGTTTGCAATTAGCATCAAGTGCTGCATTCCTGGTTTGTTTAAACTTTTCCCGCACGAACGTATGGCGTATGCGTAACATTTTCTGGGCCACCTTTAAGGATGTGACGCGTAATTAAATTTTCCACTGGAGCGGCCACTGCCATATGCTGTACATGTTGGGGGAATACCCCACAGTGTGTCTCGTGCGGGGTCTTCGTGGAGTCCTTTGTGCTTGGCTGACTGTTTTCTTTTTTTGCATTTGGAAGGCAAATGCTGACATTGCTTGCAGATGCCGAGTTTCTCAGGTTTTTAATTGCGGCTGCGGTATCTGCAAGCATGTGTGTCTTCAAGTTGCAGATGTAGCTCGTGCGAAAGGGCGGCTGATTAATGAGAAAGACGCAGTGCGGGGCTATATATGGAAACACGGCGAAGGGTTCACGTCCTTCCAGCTAAACAACGAGGAACTAATATTGATGATTTGGGCTTAGAAGCTTCCAAAAGGCACTCTGTGTCCTGGGTACATTTACTAAATCGCCAGTTTCATGTGGTATCTGTGGCATCTCACAGGACCTGTAGGAGGTGTCTGTTTTTCTGTGGTCATTTCTATGGAATATGCTGATTTCTGTCCTCATTTTTTAGCGACTTATGTCCTTAGATACGTTACTTAGAGAGGACCTTCTCTAAACCCAGAAAAACCGACCGAGAATAAACGACTCATGTGAGGTCAAATAGTTGGGCTATCTACAAAAACAAATCGATAGGACAGTCCATGATGAACCAACATGGATGTCGGCAACGGCTTCAAGGACTCAACAAGCCCCTATCGAAAAAGAAGGAGGCTTGTCATACTAAGAACAGCAAGATAGCAGCAACATCGTGGACAAGACACAAACAACAAATGATGTTCAAAGGCAAAGAGTAATCAGAACAACTAGAGGCGTCATTTCAAAACTCGCTCCAGTGTTGGCCCCCCAACGTTCAGCTATCATTGCGATGGCTTTTAATAAACTTGGAGGTTTCTTTATATGATTCAAGGCGTACTCTCACAACGTGTTGAGATAGTGTAAATTCACTTCAAAAACGTTCAAAATATCCCAGAAATGTTTTGTAAAGTCCGAACTGCATTTGGTCACCATCTAGCGCCGGAGCCATCTCGTGCAGCCATTTAATCGATGAATTGGAACATCTTGGGCTGGTTTATGATGTGAAGACTCTTAGTTGGATTTATCCGGTAAGATCAGCTGGGAATATCACCAATGTAGCTGAGACAGTGGACGAGAATCCACCTGCGACCTTTTCGAAGTGATCACAGAAATTCGGTCTTTCTACAACCACTTTGCACCATATTTGGTCTACGATCTTGGCCTACATACTTATAAGGTTCAGTTGGCAGAGGAATTGAAGGCAGGACGATGCCATATTCCACATAGCTGGTGAAGCAATGGCTCCATTGCATGACAAAACCGTGCGATTTCTCGAAAAAGAGACTTTAATTGACCGCCGTTTGGTGCGATTTAAGACCTTAAGACCATTTGCCTCGAAGCTATGTTCAAGGTGAAGTCTTTGTCAATCCTTCATGAACGATTCTTGTACTAAAAATAATTACCAGAGCTCCTATTCGCATGATACAGCCGCCATTATGAGAAAACATGATCAAAATTTCATTAAAAGAATGACTATTCGCATGGACACCTGGAAAGAACATTTGGCGGATCTGGTACGCCATTACTAATCCCAGGATTTGTACTTTTGACCAAAATAGACATATTTCCCCTTTTCATGAAAAATTTGCCTTTTTCTCTTAATTTCAAATGACACCTCGTGTTGGATGGCCTCACACTAAATAGGACCGTGACGATCATTCAGCCTTTCAAGGAAGCATTTCGAAAGAAACACTATCGTCCCTCATTTCCTTTAAAGATTTAAGGGGATGCAGCTTGGTACAATACCATACTAGTATGTGGAATGGGCCAGAGCAGGTCAGTAACGACAACTTTTTAGAGTAACTTGATCCATACCGCGAATAAAGCAGACTGTGTTCGTTTCTAAATCGTCGATCGTCCTTGATTTGTCGGCATAAAATCGCATGACCAATAGACTGGTCCGTTTCGTGAGATGACACTACTCCGCTAATACAAAGTCCAGAGTTTGGGCACCAGGGTGGCATGTTCCACCATCCTTCCATCTTTCCTTGATGTCACTCAAATTTAGAAGCAAACAATTGCTGTTCCTCGTTCGATGGATGATGTACGGTGATCTACTGCCTCCTTTCTGAAAATGTTAGATCCCTCCAAACAGCAGGGAATGCCCGAGATCCGAATTGGGCTTCTCCTCTCAATCAGGTCGTGATTCGTGGTCGTGATTGGCTTGAACTCTGGGTCTGGAAATACCTTTCAACACCCACAAAGCAGTGCAAGTCTTTCCATGATCATTTCCAAGCTATAGGGCAGTCTAAAACCGGGACTGTTTCGGACGTGCACTGGCAGGACATATCTGACACGTTTCTGACACATCTGTGCACAGTTTCAGAGCCAAATTTCTCCCGTCCCATCGCCCATAAATTATTCCCTGTCAGCTTTATGACCTCCTTGTTTTCGAATTCCTCTCAAAACTAGCATTCACATAGTTTCTACGGTTTCCAAGTGCAAACAACCAAATTAACGAGGCTATTATATGTATCTCATACGAAAACACGTTCCGAGATACGTACATCCATACGTATTCGCAATATTTTTCCACTCCCAGCCGAAATGAAATACATTTCGGGCTGCGAATGCGATTGGAAGTGATTAACACGCGCGAAAATATTGATGTATTACCGACTTGTTTGTTGGGTAAACAAGGCGGCCCAGCGGAGGACTACTATGTATATTGACTCTCGCGTCGCCATGTAAAGTTTTAAATCTTTCGTGAGCCATCCGTGAGGTATTTGGATACGTGTTGCCGGCGATTTATGTAGATTCGTCTTGATCAGGTTTCTGTTTGGACAGAAACGAAACTTGGAAGAGGGTACGTGTCGACGTTCTAATTTTTTTTTTAGGTCGGCTCTGTTGTTTTGTTGTGATTGAGTTCCCCGGCAATGGGCGGAGGGAAACACAAAAATTGTTTTATTTTTGGAATTTCTATTTTCCACGAACTGAATTTTTTTTGATTTTGGTTTGGTTTTAGACATTTTTTTCCGGCCGAGAGGAGGTGGAACGCATTAATGATGTATGTCGTGATTTTCTGTTTCTGTGGAATAATTGGTGTAGGACAAGCGATTTCGTTGTCAGAGAAATGGGTGAGAAGTAGGCCAGAATGCTGTTGGCACTATGATGTGGGTCAGCGTTGTTTGGTATTTACATACCATGTCCTGCTGACGTAGGTACGCAGCGTGGATTGACGTATCCTAAATCCTAGAAGGATAGACTTTTGTCGATTTCTTGATTTCTTAATTCTTAATGAATGCCTCTGACGGGATGGAGATAGGGAAAGGAGCATAGAATGCAAGTGGATTGGCCATACCTTCGGTTGAAGGTTGTTCCTTTCTTCCCTTAATGCCACCCAACTGTACGAGGATTTAAAAAGAACTACGTCTCGTAAAAGTTCTCACCAAGATCCGCCTTACTGCGTTCCTATTTCTTGCAGATGGCTGGATGCGATGTAGAGAATGAGTTACAAATATAAAAATATGAAGCCTTGCTCGATATGAGGCGCTAACTCTAGCTTTTCTTTCATTCAGCGAAGGTATTGTGACTGCAAAGAGTAATCCAACAACCAGTTGGAAGGCTATCCTTAACCGTTCTGAACCATTGAACATAAATAGTTTCAAGAAATCTGTACACTTGTATGCTTTATAGGAAAAAACTGACTGCGCTGGACAGCCTCAGAGACGAAAACGAAATGGTCACTGTAGGGACGACCTAGTCGAGCTCCTTGCTTATTTTATTCTTATTGTAGACTGGCCACATCGTCTATATCTCTATCAAGTAACCAGTTCTTTCGAGTGTGTGAATCTTTTTTCGAGCGTTCTCCAAGGGGCTATCGAAGCCATGTGTATATATTCCTGAAGAGTCATCCCTTCTTCCGAGAGCAGTTGGATAAGTTTCAAGTCATTATTTTCCAGCTCGACTCGATGGTGATCCTTCCAACTCTTCAAGGAATATCCAGGACCAGGAATCAGCCAGGACCAGGCTCTCTTAATTTTCAAGATTTCATCCGAAAAAGATGATCGGATTGAGCTTGTGGAAGCGATGACCTGGGCTTTCCATTAGTATCAGGAATGCTTATACTGAAGTTTCAGTCCCTGGGATGTAGTCGGGGTCTTCTAGAAAAAGAGTGACGTGATCAACTACAATGAGAAGACTTTGAGTCAGATAGACCCATTAGCAGCTTATTGCTTGGCAAGATTGCCTAAAGAAAGCAAGTAGACCAAACACTATGTCCTGCGACACTTTGGGTGAACGAGCATCTCATACAATATATTATAACTCTGGCGACGGAAAATTATGGTCAGTCAAGCTATGGTCTATGACTGCGAGGATAGTGACTATGAGCAGTCTTCTGTGCCTCTCGGTATATGACTTCTAAAGTGAAATCATCAAACTCCTGACAGTCTTCTAGCTCTGTACAAAATCCAGAACACTGAAGTAGTACGTGTGTCAATCTGGGTACCGTCAACGCTTCTTGTACTTCAGTCTTAATCCCTTTGTGGAATGAACTGTCATCTTGGCTGTATTTTGCCACCTTTTCCTGAACATCATATCCACGGCATTGCTCATACCTCCTGTTAAGGTCGTCATCAGTCTCCTCAATGTCTTGCGATTGTCTTTAGTGTTGAACACATGGCTTAAGTTTCCATTTTGTACTCGAAAACAATCATCCTTCATTGGCTTGATTCTGCTGTTCCACTTCCTAGGTGGTACTGACACCTCCTTTGCAGCAAACCGCATGTACGTGCTCCGTTGCCAGAAGATCATCGTGCGGTCATCACTGGTGATTGGCAATATCTTTCCCATCTTCTCAGTGAACTAAGTACACTCTCTCCTACAGACGCTATATTACTGACACCTGCCTCCCCCTACATTTCCGTTTTGTATAATTATGGACTGATGTTGATATAAATTGGCCATTGCTTGTCTTGGCCTAAACAAATCTGTTTACTATTCCAACATAAACATTCAGTTGTTTACTCCTTCCTTCGTTTCAGGTGAGCATGAAGCAGAACGCTCTAACCTTGATTGTGTTTTTATGTCATTTCCATGCGCCTTGTTCCAGCGAAAACCTAACGAACCCCACGTTCCTTTGTCCTACGTACGTGCCTATTCCAGCAATCTCTGCAGTTAAAAACAAAACAACACTAAGAACAATTACCCACAACAGCCCACACAAATCACTGGCAAAAAACTCAGCAAGAAAAAGTCATAAAACAAATATCTGGTTGTGTGCTACGGCAATCAGCAATCCAATCAGCCCCAACAATATGAAGCAATAACAATTTTTGTATCTTTTCCTGAGAGTTCTCTTCTTACCGAATTACAACTGCCAGCGAAGCACGAGGATGTGCTTCCAAACGTAAACACTATCCATTCATTCATACATACGACTGAGCTGTGCTGGGCTGGATGCTTCTTACAATTTGGCCAGGGAATGGCATGCCTTTCTTTTTTGGGAAACTATTTCCAATTCGATGCCGATTGGCAGGTGTGTGTTTCAAAGGCGATTGATAGCTAACAACCACCAGAGTGTACTGGCGATTTATCTTTCAATAACAATCCGAGTATCTTACGAGGGAATAGGGTTCCGAACATGTGTTGCTCCTTTGTGTTTTGGTTTCTTTTTCGATTTGCATTCATTATCTCTGATTGCGGATGGTTATTGTTCGCACAAGGTGTATCTTACACGAAAAGATTCACTGAAGCAGATCCGCTCGAAGGAATGTATCTTTTAGCAGTTTGCAGCCGAAATGAGGCTCCCATTGTACCTGTTACATGCCACCCTGTGGGGGCCCTGTACAATATCGTTTCATTTGGCACAACTCTCACAGAGAATTCAATATTCCGAAGTTCGAAAGTAAAAATAACAAAAATCCATTGAAACCGACAAAACAAAAAAAAAAAAAAAAAATCAGAAACAATTCCCTAGAATGTGAACCAATTTCGAATGTTTTTTTGGTTTTTTTGTTGTTTTTCGCGGTCTATCTGGCATTTTTAGTTGTATCTCGGTTCAATGAGTTGTTGTTTCTCCGCCCGGAACGCGTGTGCTCCGCCGCACCAGCCGCCGAACGCTAAGTACTCCCCCATCGGATGTATCCGATAGTTTTCGAAATACAGTTGACGATAAAATTCATTTTTCTGTGATAAATTAATACAAAAAGTTATTTTGTTTTTGCCCCTCTCCGATGAGATACAATAAATAATAGCGGACCAGAAAATAAAGTCGGTTTTGTCGTTTTTTTCGGGGAGAAAATTAGTCACGGTGATAAATTGATTTCGCGATACGGTAAATAAATAAAAGTACTAATATTGAAAAATGGTTGTGGTTAATTGTGTATTGATTTTTGCTGTTAGTTGGAATTTTTGAAATTAAAAAATATATTGTGTGCTGGTGGATGGTAATTTGATGGATATTGCGGGTCGTGACAGTGACGCGTTCAACTAGGCTTTGGTAGTAAGTCGGACTACCTTTAGAGAGACACACACAGCTCCTGGTCACATTGGATGTCCACGGAATATCGGATTTGGGGTAAGAAAAGTGCAGGCTTTACCAGAGTTTTAAACCACTAGACCAACACTTGGTATCTCAACGGATTTACCACGCATTCTCGGCAAGGAATTCACATTGTTTTACCAACTTGGTCACGAGTGTCTAGTTATCTTTGTAAAGGTGATTGTGTCACTTGCTGCAAGGCTGTGTGTCCTTAGACGTATTTTGTGTTCATCTTGTCCTGTTCAGGTCTTTCTATACTCATTTTTGACTGTTCTGCATCACATCATACGAGTACAGCCCTGTATCCGTTCTTCTTCGTACAATCATGAAGCTAGTCGTACACTTTTTGAAATTTTTCGACACTTTCCTCGAATTATAGTCCACATCAATGGTACCAACTCCACCCTAGTGTTCTTGAACCGATTCCACTGCTTTCCATATTTTAGAGGATATTGCAATGTTCTTGTCCTTGTAATGCTGACAGGACGAGTTTGGAGAAGAACTGCATTGGAAGCAGCGATCCATAGGAAAGTATAGGGCGCACCACCAAAGTACCAACATTTTACTGAAGATTTTGCTGCAAGAAGAGAGGGCACCAAGGCTTTCTTTACCCACTCCTCAGCTAGGATTTGAGTGGAGGACAAAGGATCTTATTTTCTGTTTCTAAGTCCTACCAGGTTTGTTTCTGCCACCAAGCCAATGCCCCTTTTAGTCCAGGTACATGATTTTAGGTGTCCAACCACCGTGCTCTTCAAAACCTCATAAAAATTCAGCAGAGACCCATCCAATTAGCTCTTTGGTGATTTTACAGCCGACACTGCGCCTATATCTACATAGATATCTCGGCTACGCCGAGCTTCTCTCATCCTGTAAGGAGTACCTTCTTCCTGAAACTGGGCAATCTGCATCTCCAGCCCACCAATAATGGTATTCTCTGGAGTCCCTTCGAAGGTATAGTAAGAACCACCCTGTATGTACTTATTTCCCACTAGACAGCCACTCATTGGGAGCCTTTCTATAGATTGTACACAGCTTTTTCAACTAAAATATGGCTGTAGAGGCCACCAAGAAAGAACAATTTTAATGATACGTCTTACTGGCTTCTAGTTACCTTTAAACCGTTGACAAGAGGGCTAGATCCAAATGAGTCCCCCTGCATCAACGGGAATTTCGTCAAAAGCCGCCATTTTCTCATTTCCATCTGTCATCTGTCAAAAACGTCGGCCATTTGCATTCATTCACATAACCGACTGCAATCTGCAGCTCAAACAACTTCTGTCAAAGCCTGATTTAATGGCGCGGAAGTGTAAACACCAAAAGGATCTCATTTAAGGAACATTTCACACTTTCTACAGAATTCAAACAATCCCAAGGAAAGCAACAAATATTTTGACAGCATCTCAAATCCTTTAAGACATTCCCATGCCGCCGCCATTAATTTGTCAGACAGGCGGCATTTAAATCAAACGTAGCCACCCCCCTGCCCTCCGGTTGGGAATCTTCCAAAAGAAACTCATCAAAATTTCATGTGACAGCCACTTGCACATAAAGCACAAAGCAATGACGCGCCAACCGGCCATTAAAGCCATCAGCCATCACAGCCTTAAACTTTAAACTTTTGTGCCACAAGTTTTGTGAAATTCAGTATTTCCATCGCAAAGTATAAATATTTCGTGTGCGTGCGTGTCGTGCAAAGTCCTGCCGTAACTCATGCGAGAGTCGTCTAATAATAATTATTTCTTCTTTATTTGCCTCACGTCTGGGTGCTTTGGATCTGTGTCACACTTAAGAGCTCTACCTGGCTGGATTCATTATGAGGAACTGCTTTGCCACGTCACGCACAAGGAGCAGTTTCAAGCATTTTTCCAAGAGGTGGTCGCTCTCGAAGGACGAGGTGTTGACGAAGGAGGGCTCGATTATTCAGTGCATGTTACATGCAGCTGAACGCGTCATGTTTCCACTCGGTAAAGTGCCTCCTTGAGGAAATTGTTGTTTTGTTGCATTTACACTTGCATAGCTGTTGGCTGTTTGCTGGCCACTTCTTTCCGTTTCGGCCAAAGTGCATTGAAGTTTTCTTTCACTTCCGTTCTTCCTCTCGTTGTGGCTCATAAATATTTGAAATGGACAGGGATTCTGTTTCTTTTTTTTTTTCTGTTAAAGGACTCAAGGAACAGAGAGAGAGACCCGACCCAATGGGATGTGAGGACATGTATCATGGCACGGATGCTTGCGTTCGGGGGGCGAACGTATTCACTTTCTGGGGAGTGGATCAGCGAGAAGACATTTTCAATAAATTTTTGTTACGTTTCCTCTGCAAAAAGGATATTTTATTTCGATGTATGTATGTTGGGGGGAAATGGACATATGTATGATGTTGCACTTTCGCAGTAAAGTTGATTGATAAGGACTTGCAAGGAGAGTGTTGTCGATCCTTGAAATGAAATATACTGATGATGTGTTGAATAAATTGATTCCTGGACCATCGTTTGTGAAGTGCTAACAGTGTTAGGGGAGGGCATCCTTGAAGTTGGGATGCTGAGTCTGCTTGACGTTTAGTATTTATTGAATAACTTTTTATGTCACTGTTGACGGTTAGGGGAATTTAGAGCCTCTAGTGGAAGCAGTGGAACCAGCTTATAACAACTTTGAAGGAACCGAGGGAAAACGGTCCGATGACGTTATACCTGAAGGAAGACAGTCAAAAATACAACAAAATCAACTATCCAGTGGACGTTGCATGCGAGTGGTCGTAGAAAGCCAGTACAACAAGGTTCACTAATTGCACCCATTCTCTTCCCAATCAAGCTCGATGGCGTTCTTGGAGCAGGGCTGGGTCTTAAAACAGACATCAACCATTTAAGTATAGGGCGACCAGACAAGAACGATAGGAAACAAAATTTAAATGAAACAGCAACGGTGTGAGGTATAAAATTGGTTCTAGCTTTATTTCCAAGCCACATTCATGCCATTATTTGCGAAATAGCCTTTCATTCAAATAAACATCTTGGCTACGTTGACAGTCCTTCAAGTGGTCGGCCTATTTCTGGATGAGAACAGAGTCGAGTGGCATCAAATCGCATGATCGAGGCGGCCAATTGCTGAACGTTTCCAGCGCCCAATTACCGTGAGCTCGGCATTATCCATGGTCGTCCGGGTTCAATTCTTGCATCAGCACAATCTTATACAGATGTAGGCCCAGAACCAAGCCAGGTTGACTCTCTTCCGATGCCCAATTCAGGTGATCGACATTTCTGGGTCTTCTTCGATATTGACCGCTACGAGGGCTATGGTTTCTTCGTTTTGCACCAATCTCTGTCTGGTTGGTGGCTTAAGGTCCAAAGGGGTGTACTCACTCTTAAACTTTTTCACGGTTCAACGAATTGCCTGCAGACTGGGGCCATGATGACGACCGATCTCACGACGTTGCTGATTTACAACTGTGTCGGAATTTCGATAATATTTTTCAATAATTTCCGCACGTTTAGCAAGCGTGAAACAATACATGATAAAATGGCAAATATTACTGAATATTTTGACGACTGCATGTCATTGGTAGCTTTGACAGCTACTGAAGCATGACAATTGAAAAAGTATCACTACTATCTGGTCACCCTTAACTTTATCGCGCAACATTCCATATTGGTTCGAAAAGTGAAAGGATATTCCTTCCTGGCAGCAAATTTCTAGAGATAAAGATGCAGTACTCTAAATAGTCTATTCTACTACAAACCAGGAACTAAATTAGCACGAAATGGCCATTGGGATCAGGCTGATTCGAACAGGCTGTTTGTCTCTCTCACAATTTCAAAATGACAAAATCCATCAAAATTTCCATCAAAAATTCGACCTTCCCTCCCCGCCGTAGATACTCTATCAAATTATTTGTGAATTATTTACATACCTCCCCGACGAGTACTTAAACCAAACCCAGCTGATTGATTCTTTGTTTGCCATTAAGTGGCACCATCAGTAGGCCGACAATTATTGCCTTCTTCGACTATGTATCGAGCTTCGAAGCCGTTTCGGTTTTCCCTACTCTAAATGATTGATTCGCCTCGATGGAGTGTGGCTTCCTGGTACCAGTAGGAGGGGGGTGCTCCAATAAATCATTCAGCAAGCACTTATGAAATCAATGACAGCGGATACATAACACCTTCACCTTGACATTGGATGTGGAAGCACGAAGCTTACTCGAAATACGTATGTAGATATCGATTTAACAGGAAAAAAAAAGCCACGTGATGCCCTGCTAATGCAAATACATATATCTGAATCCATTACATGGTTTGTGTAGGCCACTTGACTTGACACTTTTATCTTTCTACTTCCGCTGCTGCCCATAAAGCCTATCCGTTGCTGGCTAACTCACAATTGATGTACGTGTCATCGGCTTGTCAAGATAGTGTCATCGACTTGGGTTCTTTGAATTTATTGAACGTTCCTGGTAATCATCACTGTGATAAGGCTTAGTTCCTATCATTCCTATCACACTCAGCATTAGTCTATGTTCCAAGAAGTTCGAAAGATAAGAAGGCGTAGCCAGTGAGTCTGGTTGGTGAGAACTGTGGGAGCAGTTTACTTGTATCTTCGATCGGTATGACAACCGTGCACAGTGCTTTGGTGGATAGTAAGGCAGCAGGTGGAGTTTTGTACGTTTTACCGCAGAAGAAGACGGTGAGTGTAGCTTGTAGTTCCTTCCGTTCAGCTGTGAATCCAAGTTCGAGTTCCAAAAATAGTTCTATCGCGATTCAAAATGTGTCGAACATCCAACACAGCTTATCACTAGAACTTGACAGTTTGGGGGACAATTGGATCCGTCAAAGGTTCTGTCAACAGAACTGGGACGACCCTGCTTCTCTTCATATTTAAATGGTTTTGACATGTAGAAGGAGCGAAGATTCTCCTGTACTGTTTGGAGATTAGAAAGACCTTCAATGGTGCAGTGTTTCTGGTTGTTTTCGGCTATCGTTCTTCCAATTTGAAGTCACTGGTACTGCTGTTTGGGGGTAACTCACGGTTTGGCATCACTGCTTGTTCGAACTCATTAGGAAGGCTCATGCAGCTAGTTTTGGTTTCATTTTTGCTGAGTTAAGTGCATTGAGACCTGTTTGACGATCTTAGAGAAGGAAGTTGAGGCTCAATGCGAAGTCCTTTGTTCTGTGTAGGCACTTCAAAACTGGACGTGATGAGACTTTTGGTTTTATAGGAAATAGGCTAAGCTGTCACAAGGAAAAAGTGACAGGGAGATCGCAAGAGGCAATGCTGGTGTAATGGGTAACTTTGAAAAGAAATCAGTTTTTTGAACAAAACGCCCCTAAAAAGTGGGCGTAGCCCTACATCATGTATGGACGAATTGTAGGGAATAAGAATATCTATTATTTCTGTCATGAACATTTTTTTCAGTTTCTAGTAAAAAAGTCGAAAAACGAGTTTTTGTATTTGGTGGGCGTCTCTGTGGGCGGATTTTAAAATATTTTGCAGCAGCATTGTCTTGTGCTCTAGCAAGTATATATACCGAATTTCATCTTTTTAGCTTCAGATTTACGGTATGAAAAGGTAGTTTTTGTTTATATCCTTGAAATCAAGGACTTTGTCAAAACGAGATGACCATAATCGAATGAACCTCGAAGTTGACTACAACATTCCCCTTCAAAGTTTTCTTCTAGGAATCCTGAGAAAATACAGATTAACCATCTTTCAGGATCATCGAGTCTTGAAAGGCTCCAAACCTTCAGGATTCTCGTTGTTTTTCCTTTTTCTTTCAATTACTATGGCCTCAACATTCTAGAGATCTTTTGTGACCAAGAAAACCCCAGAAAACATCCAAATAAACGCTAAAATCAAAGAAAAATCCACGAAAACCAAGATTTTCTAAGAGTGACACGAATAAAGCGGAAAAAGTCTTCTCAGTTTCTTACACATTTGCGTGCACTTTTTGGCGCTGCGCGTGTCAGTTTGCGGAAAATGGTTGTTTCCTTGGAAATAAGTCATGGAATCAACTGAAATTATTAGTTTTCATTATTTTATTACCAAATCTATTGGATTCCACTGATATTTTGTCAAGAAATTGTTTAAAAGTCGAAGAAAAGAACGGCGGCCCTGCATGGTTTTCAGTGCCATCTAGTGGACACTCTGTGCCATATTGAAACCATCTCAGTACAGGAATATCTCTTCTACAAATTTTGCTTTAAACAAAATCGTGGGGCGACATTGCGTTTGATGGCACGACAGCATCAATGCCTGTTGAAACACTCTCTTGGCTTGCTTATGTTCTGTTGTGGTCCATACGCTTGCTAGATTTATTTCTATTCTGAGGGTCCTAGTCCAACTACAATCCTTTCAATATACTCCTCTTGTCTAATGAGTACAGCCTGTACTATTCTCTTAAAAGTTTGACCATATCACCAGCAAAAGTTATGATCTTTGTTTCGCTGAAAGCCTTGATCTCCCACCATTCCCTTTGTACATTACGTTCTACATCAGAGGGCCAAAATGGGAATCATATGGAACTCTACCAGTTATTTAGTATTTGTGTTTTTTTTTCCCCTATCAGCACATATCCCAGCTTCACAGTATTTTTAGAAAGCACTCCAGTTTCGTATTATTGGTATTATTCTGGACTCGATTGTTCCCGCTGCTCATAACATCCCTGGAATTGTTTGAGCCTATCGTGTAAGGCTTCTTTCCAAAACTAGCTTATCTGGTGCCAGTCTCCTTATACCGTCGACTAGAATCTCGAGTCGGTCCTCGCCAACAGTGTCTAGGATACAGAGACCCCTGGCAGACACTTCCTTTCTCGTCTTAAAGAAACCAATCGGACTCACTTCCTTCCATTCCTCGTGACATTCTAACCTCAAAACGACAACCATTATAAATTGTACACAATGGGTGTCAAAAACACCGCCCTCGTGGCTAAAACAAACCACAACCACAATATATGGAATATAACCAACCAATTTCTACAAATCTAAGCACATTCAATAAGCCACCCCACTGTGTCCAGGTCCAGTTCCAGGTCCTGGCCATTAATAACTCGGCGCTCATTTTTCAGAATCGCACGTCAGAACTGTCGTTCCCATGCGTTTAATGCTGTGTTTTATGTTAGAGTTTAGCGCTGGCCTCGCGCATGCAGAGAGGATTTTCTTTATCGTCCTGCTCCACGAGCCATATCCTGCGGTCGTGGAAATTATGCGCGTTTGCACAATTCCCCCGCATATCCTGACTGAAGTCCCATAGACCACTAATGATAATCTGCTGGTTGATGTCGAAAACGACAACGAAACGCACATCCTTTGGGTGGAAACCCTTTTTTTTTTTTGTTCAAACATTTCCGGACCCAGATCGATATCAATAAAAATTTCGGCCCGCAAAGGGAATATGCAAAGGAATGTCCTTTGCACATTCTTGCGCCTCACACTGTCTCGCTGGGAAATATGAAATTCCAAGAATAGACAAAAATCCACCACCAGAACGTGGAACGCGCGTTCCATAAGTAATTGCGAAACGCCAGAGGCAATTTTAGAGAAGGACCAGGACCAGGATCAGGACCACTTGGGATTAAACAATGATTGACAGTCATCTAGCGAATGGCGGTGGCAATCACTGCAGAGAATTAAATAATTCATGCTGAGTGCTCGTACTATGGAAATCTGCCGCTCCTGACTTTAAGACAAATTCCTGTGGACCTTTCGCGTGCCCCCGATGGTTTCGGGGTAAAGTTGATTGATACCGAAGATTTCGGTACAATATCCGCGGGTGGTGTGTAATTAATAATTGATTATGGCACCCGTAACGATATTGTATTCAGTGCGCATACATTAGGCGCGGTCTACGGGGGCCTTTCGCCCTTCGGTTGGGGTGCTAAGTAATTAAATCCTTCTTCGGCACACACATACGCGGTTGCGGTTGCCGGAATAGACTAAAAGGATTTGTTTTGGTTTTTTTTTCTCTGCTGTCAGTTTAGTTTGATGTTTTAGTGCGCTTTTATATTTTTAGCACCTTAGTGGGGTATTTACAGTGACATTGTTTGCTTTTAAGGGCTTAGGGTTGGATTAATAGTTTGGCACTACTCTCGAGGGGTCATTAGGGAGTCGGTTTTCCGAGTGGGTGTTGGGGATTTGTTTTGTCGAACCACCAGGTAGGGGAGATTAGGTGATTAGGCGTTTATAGTGGTGAACAGGTTTTGAAGGGATTCGGGTTTCGTTATCATAAAGTTTCACGAGAAGTTATAAAAATAAAACTAAAGTGGGTAGCGAGTGAGTTCGACAGATAACAGCAAGTGAGTCCACGAGTGTGGAATTGTTTCTCCTTTACAACCATTTCAGACTCCAACTGACAAGTTAAAGCAGTATACTGTCCATCAGGTTAAATGCTTTGGTGGCACCCTTGTGAACTTGGTTATAAGCCAATGCTTGATGTCCTGTCAAGAACTATTTACTTGCAACGACTGATAGAATCTACGTCTCACCAACAAAATGTATGACTGAAAGAGTTAAGAGCTATCCCAGTTATTGGAGAATCCTCCCTTCGAGATTCAAGGACAGACCCAAGTTCTACTGTACTTCCACAGTTTTCAAGGAAAAAATGTTACGTATACGCCATGGAATGTTGTAAGTTTCCATTCCATTCCATGACGTAGTATGACGTCCTTTCTTTCGTATATTTCTGGTCAGGATGGCTTTAACTGGCTTAATCTACTTTGCGAAAGGTAGGCATCTTTTAAATATAAGATCTGCCCTCGACTATAGAGCTACAATCTCAGTAGAATGTGCAAGGATTCCCAACTGCAATGAACCATACTCCAAGGAACTTGCTAGACTCTACGTGCATTTGGTTTCAAGAGAGTTTCGTGAACTAACAACAAGGAAACCGAAGCAGCTGTGTTGGGGAAGTCAAGTTATGATATGACAGGCGAGATCGAGGAAAGACGTTGAAGGCCTTTTTATGGCCTTGAAGGTGGGAAATCTCGCTCTTGGATCTCTATTCCTTTTCAGTCCATCTACGTATCGAGTCTAAGGAACCTCACCATCAGGATATCGTTTGCTGTTCCTGCTGTTATTCTCTTGGCTTTGTACTTGTCCAGGACATCATATTAATATGAAACTCTGATATTGATTCTGGGACTCGTGAGGCATATGGTTCCAGAAGAGCACTGTATACAAGTACTTTTTTCGGGTCCAGAGAGATCCTCATTCCCGACCACAGCGAGATCCAGACTTACTACAACTTCTAACGAGAGTCAACTCCTTTATTTTCCGTCCTCTTTGCATCAGTCACTGGCGTTTGATCCCAAGAGTTATTGTTCTTAATCTGCTCTAACTAGTCTAGGTGTTTGGACTTCCATCATGTCATCCACAAAACTACACATCATGCAGCTTTGAGGCTTATCACAGAGTAACCCTCTGCTCATATTCTTTCTCTAGTTCTTCGACATCCTCGAGTGCTGCATTCAGTCTGACTTTAGAATTGTTTATATCCTATCTAGCGATCTCTAGACCCAATAAGATGTGTCCCTAAAACATACTTGGTTAAGTCATTGTAAGATTCCAACCTTCTGAACGAATGAAAAAGTGACCAGTAGTCATACTTTCTTCAAGGAATAGCTGAACAGCAGTTCAAGGGTCCTTCTTCACGCAATGATGCCAAACAGTAATCTGGAGACAAACAGATATTAACAACTGGAAGGACTTACAAAGCAACCTCTTCCAAAGCAACGAAGAAGACACTCAAAACGTTGGGCTAGGTCTAGCTTTCTTTAAAAACCGAAATGAATATCCTTGTGGATATGACGCAGAACCGTCGAGGACGACTTTTGGCAATAAATTTGGAAAACCATGAGGCATGGGCACAATGTGGACAAGATCAAGTATGACATGATCAATGAACATGAGAACATAGAGATCTCCTCCAATCAGGCCTCAGACAATCCATCTCCCCTTGTCAGTCCGTGTTCCTTTGACTAAAAAGAAAATCCTTCTCGAAGGATAAGCGAACCGCCACCAGTTCAGAAGAACGACAACACAAATCAATGCCTCAGTGGAAGGAGTCCACGCGTCGTCGTGTAAGCAGGAGCACGGGGTTCCTTTTTTCCTTTTTTTTTGTTTTGTGAACCAGGAGCGTTTTTTGTTCACTTGTCACCCTTAATCGGCGAGGAAGTGAGTGAGTTTTGTTTTTTTTTTTTTTGTTTTTGGTTTCCGGGTGGCGTTAGCGCTGGCGGAGAGATATTAAATTGAACGGAATGACTTCGTTTATAATGTGTTGCGTGACAGGCAGCGGAACTAGATGGTGATTATATTATTATTAATGCGGTCGTGGGGGGGGGGGGACTATTGTTTTGCATGTTTGTCGGGATTGGGGGTGTTTTTTTCGACTATAAATCGATACGCTCCCCGGACGAAAAGGATGCGATGGCAGGAGGATCGACACTGCTTCCCCCGGGTGCTTTGTTGACACTAGTGGGCGAAAATCAATTTCGGTTGTTATTTCAACCGCTGAAAACCGAATTACGCTCGATGGGGACGAAGTGTAATTTATTTTGGTGCAAAATGTTGCCAAGTTTGCGACTTTTAGTCCCGGGGACGTTGTTTTCGGATAGAGGAACACGTTAGGTGCATAACTTAGCAATGTGTGGGATGTGTGCCTGTGCAAGGAAGAGTTTAGAGAGGAAGTAAAGACGAAGCGAAATAGAGTGGAAAATGTTTAATGAGGTTGTACTTCCGCGGAGGAGGTATTACCGCAGCAGGAAGCACAAACAAGCTCGAACTGAGACTCTTTGGCTCAGTGGCAAGGCTTTGATCTTACACTTCGCTACATGGACACCTTTTGGAATTCATTCAATGTGAAGAAGGAGTGGTTAACACTTGGATACTTGAAGGATATCATCAACCCTAACTCGAATGGGTTACCATTATCTTCGAGAAAAAAAGTTACGTATACGCCACAGATAGTGAAAATGTTGCGTATACGCCATGGAATGTGTTCAGTACGCGAGCCGCGGATGATTTTAAGGCAAAATATCCTTCAAATCCATATGCATACACATGCGGGACTATCATCTCATCAATCATACGAGGAACTGGAAAACTATGTCAAGTTTGATGGCAAAAGTCGAAGCTTTTACTGGTGACACGATCCTCATAGTATGGTAAGTTGGTCCATCCTCTATAGATCACATTCTGGAAGATTCATACCCATAACTAGGAGTTAAAATGACATGATTGCTGGATCATTGTAAAAAAAAAAGTACTCCCCTTGACCATGACCTGCACCAAGAACACGCTAGTGAAGGATGCTTCGATTTCTTATTGATCCTTCTCGGATTTTGTTCGGTGGAGATCTAGAGTGGTCCGGTCGAAAGGGTCGTTCATCACTGTCCATCACTTTCCATGAATCGTTATCGTCGTTTCAGCCCTCCATTACTCCACGAACTTGCGTTTGGAACAGAGGAATGCTAGATGGCCCGGTAACAATGAGGAAACCCATGCTATATAGGCACTGGACCTATGGAAACCTGATTGCAAAAGAACCAAGGAGCCAAAGTAACTTCAGGTTGAATTTAGAAAACAGGTGGAACAAACCAAAAAGTCAGATCAGGAGAACTACATTATGAGTTGGACTGAATGGATCGGAATGAGGAGAGTAGACCAGTTGGAACACTGGTCACATGTTTAACTTTTGAAGGGAATAATGGAGTGATTAACAGAGAAGATCTTACGGAAAATATCGGCGATCAACCGAGGTACAGAGAACGTCCGAGAGCTGCACGTAAAGAAGCACAAATGTGGAACCGACTTGGCATCTCAAGCACAATCGATTCAAATGAGTGAAGCATGTGGAGTTTGTGGATCCAGTACTGGAGTATGGAACATGTCAGACTCAGGAAATGAGTAGAATTTACCTCTAGTTGGACGTTATACCACCAAAAAGGATACGCTCACGTCACGTCGACTTTTAAGCAATTTTAAGACAAAACATAAGTGGAATTCAATAGATTTAGTAATGAAACAATGAAAACTAACAATTTCAGTCGATTTCATGCCTTATTTCCAAGGAAACAACCATTTTCCGCAAACTGACACGTGCAGCGCCAAAAAGTGCATGCAAATGTGTAAGAAACTGAGAAGACTTTTTCCGCTGAATTCGTGTCACGCTTGGAAATTCTTGGTTTTCCTTGATTTTTCTTTGTTTTTGGAGTTTATTTGGATGTTTGCTGGGGTTTTCTTGATCACAAATGATATCTAAAATGTTGAGGATATAGTAATTGAAAGAAATAGGACAAAGAACGAGAATCCTGAAGGTTTGGAGCCTTTCAAGACTCGATGATCCTGAAAGACGGTTAATCTGTATTTTCTCAGGATTCCTGAGAGATAGAAGAAAACAGTAAAGGAAAATGTTGTAGTCCACTTCGAGGTTTATTCAATTATGGTCATCTCTCTTTGACAAAGTCCTTGATTTTAAGGATATAAACAAAAATTACCTTTTCATACCGTAAATCTGAATCTAGAAAGATGAAATTCGGTATATACACTTGTTAGAATGCAGGACAATGCTGCTGCAAAATATTTTAAAATCCGCCCACAGACACGCCCACTAAATACAAAAACTCGTTTTTTTCGACTTTTTTACTAGAAAGTGAAAAAAATGTTCATAACATAATAAATAGATATTCTTATTCCCTACAATTCGTCCATACATGATATAGAGCTACGCCCACTTTTTAAGGGCTTTTTCTTCAAAAAAGTCAACTTTGCCTCATGGAATGGGAATCTCTTCATTGCCTCTCTCTGTCCCTTTCTCTCTCTAACTACTGAGCATCATGCACCAGACTGGCTTGATCGTCTGTCTTTTTCAACATTTGGTACATGCCTCTGTTTTCTAAAAATATCTCCTATATCCTCAGAAAAATCAAGCCTCAGGATAGCAAGAGATCATGTCATACCTTCATGACACAGAGCTCTAGAAGGACCTTAACTTTTCGCCCAATCATCAGGCCCGATTCAAATGGGACCTGAGAAAGACCATAACAATGCTCTGACTCCAGAACCAACAAACAGAACCATCATGCCGGTACACAACCCCCCAAACCACAGACAGCATGGTTAGCAGATCTATTAAAACCGAAACTCTCTTCCTATCCCGATAGTCCTGACGTCCCTCTTCCAATACTCGTAAATCAGTAAAACAAACACCAATCCGTTCCTTTGAAGAGCCACCACCACCACCTACCAGATCCAACATTTGTCCCCAACACAGCACGGTTCCCATTCAATATTTACAATTTCAATTTCGCATATTCACCATGACTTACTCGTCCTTTCAGGTGTCTCCTACCAACTGAGGAGAACCGTTTGCTGACAAAATAAAATGAAATAAAATAAAGAAACCGTCGTCGACGTCCTTTCTGGTCAGTGAATCCCTCCTAGTTGTGTGATGAAAAATTCCCCTCCACACTATGTAGCAGTTGATCAAGGATACACCGGATGGTTCTAAATAAAAAAGCAGCAATGCGCTGCCGAGCGTCGCCAAAGGCACAAAAAGGACCTCTGAGCAAATACTCAAGAGGAAATCCCATTTTCTTTTTCGCGCTTCTTTCATCATCATCATCATCATCGCTGGACGCGCGTCCTCGGAGTTCAAAGGATTTTTTCCTTAACCGAGAGCACCGAGTGTGTTTGCTTGAATAAACACTCTCGCCAGGGCTCATCCACGATGCATTTGGCTGAGAAATAAATAAGCACACCCGGTCGTGTTGAATGCCCCTAATACGGTACCCAAATAAAGGACTGAATTGGCTAAAAGAATAAATGTCCTTTTGACTGATTTTTTTTTTTCCAATTTAATTCCCTTTCGCGGAGAAGCCAAACCATTTCCATCTGATTGATGGATTGTGTCCTGGTGGAGCACTTGAATTTCTATTTTCGTTACTCATACGATTGACCGGAGGGGTCCCCGCTCTGCCGGGGAAGGATATTCGATGCCTTTGACCCTCTCCACTTGGTGTATGGAAAAAAATATTTCGGCGGAGGGAAAAAAATTATTAAAAATAATTTTCCTAATGGCATCCACATCCCGAGGATTCATTCATACTTTCGTTTTTTTTTTTGTTCCTGCGGAGCTCGTTATGCCATACAGGAGGAGCTTGTAATGTGCCTTCTCCTCCACCGCACCGTAAATCCATTGAAAGTCAGGACTAAGCACACTAATCCCTATTATGAGCGCGAATTTAGTTTGAATGGCGCGCATCCCCCATGCACGACACACACATAATGAAACCGAGAGCCCTTCCTCGGAGGGGTGAAATCCTTTTTCCAGGGCGCGCGCGGGTCGAGGATGAACTTTAATATTAGATACACGCTCTGGATATAGATAATGTGCTTTTGTTGGTACTTACTGCTTAATGCTGGTCCTTCACATGGAATCTCGTTGCTGGAAAATTAACCTAAATTTGATGATGATTTCTGCTTACCGCCCACCACACACCTAGGAGAGGGTTGTGGTCATAACGAGGCAATAACTTTGAATGCAAGTCATAAGCTGGAGAGCTCTGCGCGCTCCGTATGCTTGGGGAATTAATATTTTGCTCATTATGAGGATGAAAGGTGATTGAAGTGGCTTCTGGCTTGTATGCGGAGGAGAACTATGACAAGGACTCCCAAAATTTGTAATGGAAGCCAGTGGGGGGTGCAACGCTTTATGTGCGTATGTGTCGGACGAGGGCGGGAAGGATAATAACAGTTTGACCTCGGAGAGTTGTGCATTGGGATTGAAATGCTCCATCAAATGGTTCACAGCACCAGTGAAAGCTGAAGGTGTGTCGGAAGATGAGTTCAAGAGACGTGATACAAGAGGATCAAGAGGAGCCTACATGATTGCCTCCAAACCAATCAGCTTCTTAACTTCTACCAGTCCAACAGATTCACGATAGAAAAGTCGGTTCATTGAAGCAAGTCTGGAGTTGCTGACCAGAAATTCAGGGCCACTCCTATGCCAGATGTAACACCATTCGTGGTCTTGAGCTCTAGAAAGTGGTAGTCGAGTCCAATATTCCTTGAGATCTCATCTAGTTGCGAAACACTTCTTTGGAAATGAATAGCTTCACCCGAATTCCCTCCATCTGCCAGTAGCACAGGACATGTGAATCTATATTGCCAAGAAGAGGCGCTACTATGGGATTTCTTGACCCTCGTACAGGGCCAGATTTTGTACGGAACTCCAATCAACATCAGAGGCACTAAATGTCCAGAAAGTCAAGCCAGGTCCTGGTATTCAAATGCAGGCACCTTAGGTAGCTTTCTCGCAAGCCTCTCAGTGGGTGTCTGGGGAACAATATTTCAGCTTTCGACCTTTTCTAGCTAATACTTCACAACTCGCACCGTTTTGCTGTCATTACTCATATTATCCTACAAAACAGGCCATAGTAGCGACCCTTATGGCTCACCATCTCTCGTTTGGCATTCCTTTATCATCCTCGCAGAGCAGTACCTGTCCTTGCGTTTGGTTTCTGTTGCCATCTGTCAAATCATTGCACATCGAGTTGCTGTAGGCAACTCGGAGGAAGCCTCCCTCTTTCTACGAACAATTTATAAATACCTCTCGCCAGCAGAATGACACCGAAGGACGACAAGTGACAACAAGCGTTGTTCTTCTATTTTACAAGAAGATTCCTTTGAAAATAAAGTTTTCTCACATCCGCGTACAAGTGTCACGCATTCCAAAGAGGTACGCGCGTCTCAAAAATAAAATTTCTTCTCGCGAAACCATGCCAAGTGTCATGTACACATAAGTGTCAACTAAGTGAGTGACTTGACTTTTGAGGCAAAACGAGCGGAAACTGTCAAAGTGCACAAAATGGTTGAACACGTACCCGAAAGGAGTCTCCGTCAGTTCTTCCCGAACAAACATAATTGACACTGCATCCGCATGTGTGTTCGCCAGCCAAGTGTCATATTAAATTTGTACCAAGTCCGTGAACACATCCCCAAATTCCCTGCCATTTGTCTCTCATTCCACGAAAAAAAAAAACAATCCTCCTTCTCTCATGCATCTCTATTACTTGCGGTGACAGGCAAGGACCTGGCAAACAGGAAAAAAAGAGCTGCTGGCGTTGAGTGCCCCACTTTGACTGACGGAAGAGGCATGAATCATAATATGGTTAAGGGCGACGCCGGAGAATGGTAGCAACGGCGCGTGTTAAGGACTGCCAGGAGCAGTGAAATACCGCCGACAAAGTACGACTGGTTCCACTCCACGTCGGGAGGGGGTGTATCACATCAACGTCTGCGAGAAACACGTAGTCATGCCGCCACTGCCGCGTTTAATGTCACCAAGTTAAGGGTTTGCTTCCTTTTATGTCTGCGCCACGGGATGGTGGGCGGGAGGAAGTCGCTGCATTGAACTTAAACTGAGGCCATTATGTCCTCGTTTGCATGTTATAGCTCGAGGCAAGGATGCAAAATTATGGAATTTTCCAATTCTCTTTGACAACACACTGTGTGCGTCATTGTCATTGGAAAGTGGTAACACGATATGCATCGGAGAGTTTCGATACACCACCGACGACTGGAAACAAAGTAAGATAATTGTGTTTTGGAATTTTCGGAGAATTCTCAACTCAAACTCACTTGGAGCTGTCAAAATGCCTATCTGTGGAGCGGACAGATGGTGCGAGACGCATGGGAGATGGAAAGCAATCTCTTTAGAGAGGTTTTGGAAAAGTTTTTTTTCGAAAGTTTGACGGGTGCTTAGATACACTTCCGTCAGGATGTGAGTGGAGTGCTGGATGTCGACCGCATGACATGGCTTTTAATAAAGCTAAAAGTTACGCGTCGTTTGATAACCTGTCCGATAGTCGTGCCCGCGTGGGAGTCGACAGAAAATGATTTGCTTTAAGGATTTTTTTTTTTTTTTTTGGAAAATTAAAGGACAAATTCAAACACGTTTTTCTACTAAAGGTTGCTCGGTGGTTTGCCTTACTTTGGCGGGTCGTGGAGGAAGCCCTAGAAGTCAAATGTGGATGACATTGTAGAAAGTCGTAGAGAGATACTTTAAGATGCCAGACGGCGGGAATAATTGAAAAGTTGTGTACGGCTTTGATGGGCTTTTGCTCTAAGTCTGTCCACCTATCTGCGTTTTCCTACTACTTGTCTCATTTCCAAGGAATATAGTTGTCCTTCCTTTAGATCATCACTATGACGGGGGCTTTGTAGAGTATTCGACATGTGCATGCACTACATGCCGAATATACTGGCAACTACTCCATAAATATTTGGGCTTAGTCTAGTTTTCAGTGAGCATTGTGGCTAAAACATGGTAAGACGTTTCATTCGGCATTATTTCGTATGAAGTGCTCCTGTGGAATGTCCTGTCACAGCCCGATATAAGGGTCAGAATCTAATGCTGAACACAGTGGAAGCCTCTGTCTACCACTTGGGTTAAGAAGAGTCCTGTTCCCGAAATTCGCGCCAGCTACAGTAGTGCACTGGAGTTGAGGACGTATCATTTGGAAATGAGTTTTAGTAGCTTCATGGCTTTGTTTGAGCCCACTTTCTGTACATTTTGTCTTTGCAAAGATGTGGTACAAAGCATCCTGACTCATAAAGTGTCCTGCACATTTGGAGTACTTTCGACTTGCATTATCTTGGAAGTCGTTACTGCCAAACTCCTAGGTGCTTGGTTTGCTGAGGAAGACTGCACCGACATAGAGTTAAAAAGGATCTGAGTGATCCACAAACTGAACAGAATTAGAAGGAGTATAGGAGGAATAGCAACGCTAGGTGGTCTCCTGTAGAATTTCTCTGGCAAAATGTCAGTCGATTTCTGATTATTGTAGAGGAATGGTTCTCCAGTGTCAAATACTTCAAAGACTTGCGTTCATGGTCGGTTCATTAAGTCCAATGGTTGATATAAAAATTCATTAGTCAATCCGTCCTCTCTCAATGGTATAAGCTTAGCTTTCTCTGACAAAGGAACATATTTGTGTCTTATCTGGATGAGAAGCTAAGTTGGAATCCTAGCTTTCAAACCATTGAACCAATTGGATCTTCTAAAAGGTTAAACTGCTTCGCAGACGCCTTTTTTAGAACCTGCATCGATAAAGAAGATCATATTTGTTTCTGTCCAACTTTCCCTCTCGCAAAATGAAGCTTCACTTAAGAGCCTCAATTGTAACAATTTAGCCGATTTGATGAATTTAGGCATCAAGACTGTCTTACGCTTCATCAAAAGTTTAAAATGGTTGGGATAGTGATTGAACCCAAAGGAGTGCAGTCTTAATCAGATCACAACGGATCCAGAAGTTAGTTCAACGGATAGGCCCATGGCACAGCGTCCTTCCTGAACCTCGTTTGGAGTTTTGGAATGGTGTTAGTAATTATGCTAGCAAGTTCGCTGAGGTCCTTAAAGAGGGGTTCAGCATTCACAGAGAAAGTGTGTCGAGCCTTCTTCTACCTCTGTAACGACTCAGCTTGTATCAAGATGAAGAGACTCAGTGGTCTATTGAGTGACAGGAGTTCTCTGGTCCTATTTTTGCTGCGTTGAAGGAGAGAGCACTGCCCCCAGGTTTAGCCATGTTCCACAGCATTCATTTGGTACTGATTCTTCCATTTCCATTTCGAAGGCCCATGTGTCGAAGTGCGATTCTTTGCCTTGACCTGAGGGACTTGAGTTTTTCTTTACATCCTTGAATCACATTTGAATTGGTTGTAAAGTTGGTGATGGCTTTGATGGCTGATTGATTATCAATGTAGGCGTCTATGTCCTTCTTATTGCTCAGAGTCGATAAACATATGCAGGCCTCGGCGAAATTATATATTTCCACTTGGAACAGACACTTTCTTGGTTGGGGGCACGAGTAGGTAAAGATTCTAAGATTCATGTGGTATCCCAATTGACCTATTGCTGGTCTAAGTGAATATATTTTCACATCTACAGAACGTATCATAGCCAAAGGATGAAGGATGGCTTAGAGCCCCTCATTAGAGCTAGAGTACACCATCTTCCTGTTAAACGACGCATTTTTCTCATCTTTGGCAAAAATGTGTTGGAACCACACCCCTATGTTTGGACGCCTTACGTTGGTTAACCATGTTCCTTAAAGTGGGCGTGGTTTTTCGTATAAAAGAACTCAAAAGGGGCATTTTCGACAAGTCTTTGTCCACTCCTTCCCAACAGACAAATCCAGCGTCTCTTGCATAACGTGAGCTTGCAAGACTCGTTTAAAAAGTTGGTCAAAGCTGGAGTAAAGTTTTTTAAGTCCCCCTGTCTATTGCCATTTTTATCCAATTTTGAAGGCACGGACTCTTGGTACAACTGCAAGAATTCAATACCCCCCTGCTCGCCTACTCAAACGATATTACGAAGTGAGTTCCCTTGGATACCTCGTGCATCCAGGAAATCGATGAGCACTACACATTCCTCCGCATCCCGAACAAATAATACCACACTTACCCAAGACGACGCCATGGCAACGCGCCATGCAAGCATAAATCTCCTCTATAGCCAATTTGGAAGCAAGAAAAAGTATCCTGCACCTGGAGTTATGTATAACCAATCTTCCTCCGGGCACACAGACGTCGGCGGAGACTGTAACAAGAATTGATATTTAATAGAAACCAGGACTAATGTACCGGAACAAATAATTCCACATGTAGAACTCGACTCCGGTGGAGTGGAACTAACCACTCGTACGTACCCAGATGCAGGTAGTTTTTCTGTTGCCCTAGGTACACAAAGAAAGAAAAACAAAACCTGACCTCTCCCATGGAGCTACAATGGAATCGCAAATCCTGCGAAAATATCCATTCAACTGCTAAATCTACTCTCCATTCATTCGCGCTCTATTCATGCAATCATTTTGGCCCCACCACCCATTTTGGCCAAGCCGCCGCCGACCGAAAGCACACACAAAAGAATATTCAAATACCCCCCGCCCCCCGTTTTCATTCAAATTCAAACTGATGAAGTCAGTAACGTTACGGATACATCGGATACTCGTGGCGAAGGTTAAAATAAATAGAATGTCATACTCCCGTGCAACGTGGGTATTCTTTCAAGGATATGGCATTGAAATTCGGTTGCAAATCTTTAAAGCCTCGCCTCGGATTAAGGCTTTAAGGCGTGTCTCGCTGCGGTGCCGAAATTATATCCGATTAAATGGCAATTTGGCGGTAACGTCTATCCCTTGCGGTGTCATCGCGAATTTCAATTAGTGTTCGACTCCCTATGTGGTTGTGGTTATTTGAATACAAAACAGGCGCGCGAACACTGGGTGGCTGGCGAGATCGTGACTGGGGCTCCCAAGAACACAATATAATTTATTAGCTATAAATATCCGTCAAGTCATAAATCTCCTTTAGACGTTTCGTGCTGTTCCTGGTCCTTATCTTGGCTTGACAGCTTTTCTTCAGTGGAACATCTGGGATTATGGTGGTTTTAAATTCCATGCCATGGGGAGGCAATGGGTCCACATACGTATGTGCGTGGCAATGGGAGGGAGTTTCATTGTGCATTCTGTGATCCAAACTAACCCTTTTTTTTCTTTCCTTCTTTGCAGATGAACAACGGGAGCAACTAGAAGAAGAAAGTCATTAGAAGTTAAGAAAGAAAAAAACAGCAAACTCGGGAAGAATAAGATGGAAGCGCAGGCTGACAACTCAACCGAATCGTACCCCATCGCACCACCGACTGAAACACTCATTAGCAACGGCAACGGTTGCACCATTCCCAGCCTCGTCCTGTACCCCAGTCACATTGGCATACATCTGGCGGTGCCGGAATGGGAGGCCATTCTGACGGCGCTGATTCTATCAATTATCATAATCCTGACGATTGTCGGCAATATCCTTGTCATCCTCAGTGTATTCACCTACAAGCCCCTGCGGATAGTGCAGAATTTCTTTATAGTCTCCCTGGCCGTTGCCGATCTAACAGTGGCCCTGCTCGTGCTGCCCTTCAATGTGGCCTACTCCATCCTGGGCCGTTGGGAATTCGGCATACATCTGTGCAAGATGTGGCTAACCTGCGATGTCCTTTGCTGCACATCGTCCATTCTGAATCTATGTGCCATTGCACTGGACAGGTACTGGGCCATAACAGATCCGATTAATTATGCGCAAAAGCGAACCGTTGGCCGGGTCCTGTTGCTGATAGCCGGCGTTTGGATCCTTTCGCTAATCATAAGCTCCCCGCCATTGGTCGGCTGGAATGACTGGCCCGAGACATTCACCAGTGCCACCCCATGCGAGCTGACCTCAAACCGTGGCTACGTGATATACTCATCGCTGGGCTCCTTCTACATCCCACTGGCCATCATGACCATTGTTTACATCGAAATCTACATTGCCACGAAGCGACGGCTGCGAGAACGTGCCCGTGCATCCAAAATCAATACAATCGTCACAATGAAGGGTGCCACCCCTGGCTCGGGCCCAAATGCCACCGGTGGTGCCAATTCCATTGCCAATCGTGTCGACAAGGACCTCAACTCAGTGCAACAGGACCAGGAATCCATTAGCAGTGAGACAAATGTCAACGAAACCCATCACAATCCCCCCACAGATCACATTGTCGTCAACCCCAATGCCCACGACAACAACTCGAACATTCACAACAATACCGAAAAGCCGGCGAAAAAGTCTCGTCGTCCCAAAATCAAGGACTCCATCAAGCATGGAAAAAATCGAAAAATCATCCAGGAACGCCTCCTGCCGCCGCCACCCGACAACAACCATCAACTCAGTCTACGCAACGAGATCTCGAATGTTAGTGATAATCCAGAGAACTCCTCCGAGTCCGGTCCGAATGCGAACAACAGCGGCGGTTCGACCGTTAATGCCGAGAAACTCGAAAAGAGCGTCCTCGTCGAGAGTTGCAAAACCAAAATCCCACCCAAGCGACCGACCGGCGTCTATCAATTCATCGAGGAGAAACAAAAGATCTCCCTTTCCAAGGAGCGACGTGCCGCCCGCACCCTCGGCATCATCATGGGTGTGTTCGTCATTTGCTGGCTGCCCTTCTTCCTCATGTATGTCATCTTGCCATTCTGCGAGTCCTGTTGCCCGACAGATAAGTTCAAGAACTTCATCACATGGCTGGGATACATTAACTCCGGCCTTAATCCGGTTATCTACACCATTTTCAATTTAGATTATAGGCGAGCCTTCAAGCGACTACTTGGCATACGAAGTTAAGCCAAACACACACACACCAAAGGATACTCGTCCTGCAAAATTGATATTATTAAACAAAAAACAAAAAAAAAGACCTAAGGCGTTGCATATATATAGTATTGTTCTCCTTTTCTACTATATAACCTGTTTACACTACTAAACAGCTAACTACTCTTGATTTTATTTTCGAGGTTGAAAATTAATTAATTAATATAATAATATAACTGTACGCTAAATAGTACTTAAGTAGAAAATTAATTTGTTACTTAAATATAATTTATTTAAACAAAAACAAAAACAAAAGAGATAGACTTAATGTGAAACCTATTACGTGTTAAACTTGAATTAAATAAAATGTTTTCATTATAAAATCAAAAATGTGATAAAAATAAAAAATAAACTGTAAATAGTACCTAAGCTACAGGATCCAAGATTTAAACAAAACAAAGAAAACCAAAAACACAAAGAATAAAGAAAGAAAAATTATATAATTGTAAAAATTACAAGCCAGTGTTGGGTGTTTTACTACTTTTGACAGCTCAATGTGACAGCTGGGGATGTGTTCACAAAGCATAGCCAGTGCGGAAGTGTAAGTTGTGTCAGATAAAGTGACCTTTTCTTGGATAGCTTGGATGTGGGCTCAAGAAGCACCGCGATCTTTTGTGGAATCTCCGGACAGTTGGTGAGTGGATTTGCTGCAATCAAATTAGGTTAGGTTCGTGGGTTGGCGAGTGTGCTGTCGGATTCGGATTGCGATTCGACAAAACCAAACATTTGCGAAAGTTAGATTGTTAACACCAATACCGAACGTCATGGACAGTGTTGGTATCTGGTTTGAGTATGGCGCGAAGGACGATTGGAAAACATTCAGCGGAGAGAATTATTTAAACATTATGGAACTAAATCTTACTTATGTCCCATATCCCCTTGTGGTCCTAGTGCCTCTGCAATGACTACGCGCCATCGTGTGCGATTTCTGGAAATGTGTCTGAGCTCTCCAAGTTGTCGTGCTTCCTTCTCAACTGTTCAGCGCCACGTACTCCTAGGACCCCCGCGTATCCTGCCATAAGCGGGTTAGCTATGGACATGTCACCCTTTCGGAGAGTATGACCGATCCACAGCCACTTTCGTCGTCGTATGGTTGTGGCTATAGGTTCATGGTCCGTTCTCTGATAAAGCTGTTCATTATAGATACGGTTTGGCCAGAAAATCTTTAATATATAGCGTAGGCTCCTATTGACGAACGTTCGCAACTTCCTGATGATAGTGGCAGTCACCCTTTACCTCATCCATATATGTACATAGCAGCACGTTGGAACGGAACAGTTGTAGTTAAGGCCTTGACTAGATCTGAGTGTGGATCTCCATAAATTGCACCAAGGCTTCGAATTCTGCAGGTTTTGTGTTTCAGCATTTGACCGCCCACCTTAGGTAGTCAAATTGTCTTAAAATTCTTCTGAAAATCGTACAGCCGATAGCAAGCAACCTTTCGAATGAATATCCGCAAAAGCAGATGACAGATGACAGACAAACGCTTTCGAAAAATAGTTCTTTCCTAATATGGGCAGATAATACCAATTTTCGATTTTCGAATACATTTGGGAATACATATGGCTACAGCGGCTCAGAAAATATGCCTAAGTCTACTGAGCCGCTGACAGCCTTACCATTCTTCTCAGCTTGGAAACGAGCTTGTGAAGGGTCTTTTGAAGACTAGGTATGAAGAGATTTAATCAGTGGTATGTACATTTCCTGGGATAATGCAATGACCCTTTGTGTGGATGACGCGGGAGGAGGCCTTTTTCAACCATAGAACGCCAGCAGACTCATTTGAAATTGTCAGATATGCGAAGCCTATGATTATTCAGCAGTTTGAGGTTCCTTCCAAAGTAGGCTTGCTGGATAGTTGTTTTCTACGGCCAGAGTAACATCGAGGGTCATTTTCTTTGGAAGTTTAGTGGCAAAATTAATAGCAGAGCCTAGGTTGACGAATTACATCGCTAAACTCGAAGCTATTATCATCAATCGTAGCGTTCTAGCTGAGACGTCGGTGTTGCCCTTCGGAGTTCATAGACGATTTTCACAACCAGACGCATATGAGAAGCGTTCGATTCAATGTTTAATTCACCAGTTAGGACGAGTTACAATACAAGATTCGTACAAGAAGATGGAATTCGGTTGATTCCTCTTCTCGGCAAAGGCATAGGAGTTTTCATGTAGTGACAATCTCAATCTCAATCTTTCTTGTTAATGGCTCTGTCATAGGATTCAAGATCATTTAAGATCTTTAAGTTGACCAAATACTTACCTGAACCTGTGAGTGCTAGGCCACAGACACATTGGAAGAGATTACAAGGCTGACGAGCTCGCCTAGAGCCCTGAGCATGCATTTAAATTCATATTCAAGCTGAACATGTTTAGCAAAATCAACTATAAATGGCAAAGAGTCAGATATGGTCTAGACTCGATCTGAAACGTAGTGCCAAGTTGGCTCTATTTAAGCGATCACGAAAGGATACTGGGAGCTGTTTGATAGCTGATAGCTGTCTGAAGTCATGAGGAGGAGGAAGAAACCATTTACCACTTACTACACACTAGCAAGACTACTCCCTCAAAGAGCTCCCTTCTCAGACGGCACTTAGGAAGCTCCTTCGGTTTATTAAAAACTTCCGTCGATTTAATAAGTCTAATCCATGGCATCACGATGGACCTTTATTGGTTTAACAGTGTCCAACAGTCATTCCAACCTAAACCTCTGCTTCGTCCAGGCTTCTACATTTCACGCAAATTTCCGGGCATCTTACGGACGACTCTACGGTTAAAACAGGTATCTGACTCTGTAAAGCCATACTTGACAGCGGCGAAACCCTATTAGTGGGTCCATCGTCCTTTCGAGGACTGGTTCATCTTTGTTTTGAGATGTGATACCGCCTCCTACATTTCGATCTTCCGAAAGGGGTGCGACAAAAATTAGTAGTAGTTTCGAGGCCGTCATACGATACAGACTTATTGATGGATCTCGGTCATTTCGAAATCAATGTGTGCAGCATGTCCTCCACTATACGATGAGGTATTCCGAACAGGAAAACTATCCCGGTCGGCTTGGAGAGGAGCGCTTCAGATTCGCAGTCAACTCTAAACCACGATTACACGCATTGACTAAAACTTGGGTAACAACTTTTTAGAAGGAACACATAAATGTAATCTAAACCTGCAGTGTTGGTTCGAAAATTTTCGTTTAAAGTACCTAAGCCGACATGGTAGGTCAAAAAAACCCAGGAAAAGGCCACCGCGAGTAAGAACGAATGGACCAAAAAGGGGCCAAGGTCTCCATTCGACTTTCATGAAGAATTTGGTCACGCAATAGAGCCATTGTTCCACCAGCTAAGTGGCATGTGGCGTCATCCTGCTGAAAATAAGTTCAATTTTAATGTCAATTAGATCTTAATGGTTGTAAGCCAAGATCAGTATACAAAATGCGGTCTAAAGTGGCTGTAGATAGACCTAACTCCTGTGATTCTCTCGATATGGATACATCTGGGTTTTCATCCACACTCTGAGCTATGGCGAGGTTATTTTTAGTTCACCTTGCCATACGGACACGACTTGGAATCTTTCTGTCCCGTTTGCGTTAACGGCCTTTGGAGGAGGAGATTCAAAGTCGAACTACACGAGCTGTACAGATACATCGAGCTATAATCCGAAAGATGCGCATCAGTCGTTTGAGAAGGCTACGACATGTAGAGCGAATGGACGCCAATGCTCCGGCCCGCAGAGTCTTCGAATCAAACCCGGTGGAACAACGCAGAAGAGGAAGATCTCGCCTTAGGTAGCGCACTCACAAGTAGTCAACCGACTTGGAACGCGCAACTGGCGGTAGATAGCCAAAGACCGCGCTACCTGGAGAGGTTTGTCGAGTGAGGTCCAGGTCCACCAGGTACACGTAAGCACTTTTTATTAGGATATATCACAGCCCAACCGAAAGTGCTCCGCTGGATGGGAAAAAGGTGGAGAGGCCGTGCGATCTAGTCCCTAGAACTCCCGGGAATACTACTGCTCCATTCAGATTCACATGTGAATTACACCCCCTTCTGATGGCCCCCTTTTGACCTATTCCCACACCTAATTACGCTGAGTAATCAAAATCAGCCAATTCCATCGAAATCGCCGTAATAACACTTCCGATTCCATTCAACACCGTGAATCCGAAATTTAAATTATTGCAGCAGGCACCCCGCCAAATGAACGAATTAATTAAAAACTTTTGAACACATCCGCCTACACTACACACGGTAATTGCATTCAACAAAATGGCATTTTCTAAATCCGGCGGAATGGCGTCAAGCCATGAAAAGGTGGGTACACCTCCGCTTCCGCCAAGGACCCGCCTGAATATGCATGGAAGCCACAATTACCAATTCGCCGCATGCAAATGTGTGAAGCAAGCCCGGCCTGCACTCTGCCAGCGATATGCCAGGACGCACCGAGTGATAATTTAATTATCATATTTAATTCCAGGTAAGTTCAGCCATCTCCAGGCGGAACTCCTGCCATTTTGCTGGGAAATCCTTGCCCGAAAAATCATACACTCCCACGCACACACAGTCGCATAAAAGCGCAAGGATTCTGAGGGAATAAAGGATTTGCGGAAGTTTCGCAAACGATTTTAATTATTCAGGAGGTGGATACGAGTGTTTTGTTTTTTTCGGTCGTCTACTGCTCATTCATTTGCAATTCTTGTTACGGGTTTGCTTTTGGTAATAAGTCGTTTACGTTAAAACGTCATGAGGACAGGCAAATGCCTTCTAATTAGAATTAACGAACATATTATTCCACAAAGGACACACACGCTCGCTTGCCGGGTACAAATGTGGGCTTTGGTAGAAGTTATAGGCTATTCGTTCAGGTAGAGATATGGGCTGTCACGAAGAGATGGGATTGACACACGACACCAGGAGGACTACGGTTGAATTGGGTGTGAAAGTGGAAGACGGCTAGGGGAACGGATCCACCAGAAAGATGTGCAAATCTTTTCCAGATCCCCGGAGACTTCAAGAGAGAGGAGAGCCTCCAAAGCCCCTACAACGCCTTCACAAACTCTAGAAGGTGGGTGCATCTGTAGCATCCAGGTGGACATATGTATAGAGAACTACTAACCAAGTTAGTCGATGAGTCCACTGGATGACAGGTGGAACCTTTCCGATCATCTCCTAGAGTAATCGAGAAAAAAAGTCATTAATCTTCCTTTGGGTAGAGCAGCAATGAAAAGGGAGGACTTCCTAGATCAACTTGAGTTGAGGAAGCCTAACCGACAATAAGGACACCGAAAAGGAACTAATCTCTTACCGCTTGAGCAATCCAGCTAAGGCCGAGTATAACATCATGGTTATGGCCGACTTCAAGAACTATATCAAGGCTCCCCGAAAGGACAATGACAAAGTGAACAACTTGGACAATAGTGTTTCTCTTGGGCGCTGGTAGATGATGTACACCTTGGCAAGTGTCACCCCAAGCACAGCTTGGCTGATTGAATTCATGTAGTGGCCAACTAGCAGGAATCCCATGAGCTACGTTCCCTCACTGTTCTAATGATGACGAGGTGATGCCGAGCTGTACATGAAGACGCAAAAAGAATAAAACGAGGCAGTAAAACGGCGACTTACTTGCCGCTGAACAGTCTGTGACAAGGAGAGGACTACGACGCCCCACAACTCTAAGGATACCTCCTCGTCAAGTAGGAATCAGGATAAAACAAAAAACCTCCACCTGTCCCACAGAGTTCAGGACAAAATTAAATTTCTTGTCTCGTCCGCTCCGACAGGATCTAATAAATACAAACGAATAATCCCGCCACTCAATCCCCACCCCAGCCATGTTCACACTCCGCCAATGTAGGTCAAGTACATCCCCTCCACCGAACCATGTATCCGCATAGAGTCGCCATAACGAAACCACAAAAACCATCTTCCTGTTCCTTCAGCCACCACCAGGACCAGGAGTACTATTCGCAGCCGTAAATCATGCTGTTTTAATGAAATTTTTAGTTTAAAGAAGTTGCAAACTATGCTATGGATGGGGCGGAGCGGACCTGGCCAAAACGGGTGTCGATAACACTGAGTGTTCCTCTTCCACGGGGACACACACAGAGAGAGAGAAAGGTACACAGGTGAACATGTTGCTGCTGAAATGTGTCCTTTTTTACAAAAAAAAACAAAAAATGAAAAACTTTATGCACTTAACGAACACAACCGGAGAGATTGTAATGAACTTAACGGTTGGCAGAAGAAATACGACCGATATGAGCTGAGCATTAAAATGGCTAAAGTTTGCTCCTTTAAACATTAAAACACAAGGTCCCCGCGCCAATTCCCAGCGCTGTATCAGTGGTTCCTTATGCAGGAAGGATGTGTCCAGTTAAGGTACCTCCCCGGGCGGATAGGAAGATAAAGTTGGGAAAATTATCATTCCAGTACGACTGCAGGATTAGAGTTAATGAGCAGAACTGTGTGCGCGTGTGTGTATGTGTGGTTGTTGTGAGGAAAAGTCTTGAACACTTCCTGGTATTCCTACCAGGTTTACCTAGAAACTTTCCGCCATCGCATAGTTTGTTGCGTTAACTGAAATTTGTGGCAAATTGAGTTCTTGGGCGACGAGTCCGTTGAAAACATGCTTAACAAGTGTTTTGAGAAGTTTTGACATTGCCCAGAGGGCTTTTAATATACTCGTACTCTGCCAGCACGTGCGCTAGCGAATGGGGACTCCACTTGGCCAAGTTGGAAGAACTTTTATTGTCCAATTGATTGGGTGAAACAATTCATGTGTGACAGTTATTGGGTAGCTCCTGTGGGAGGTTTACTACTTAGTTTAACTCTTTTTTGAAAGTTCTTTGGTACGTGTGCCACCAGTTGAGTTAATTAGGGACAAGTGACACACACCCTCGTCCTTCCAAGTGCATATTTCATCAGAAAAAGGATACCGATTCGTGTTTTGCTGTTTTAATCCACACTTCCTTCCATACAGTCGGACCCACTGCAGTTGGTGGGAGTGTTGCTAGTCTCCGCATTTGATCCTTTTTTTTCTCTGCAAACAGAGAGAGAGGAGAGGAGAGGAGAGGAGATATCCTCGGGAAAAGGCTTTGAGTAATTTATTTGGCATTTCGCACGTGCTAACAGAAATTTGCTTTCGTCTGATTATGGTGGCGTCATGTACACAGGAATAAATTGAAAGGGAATTCCATTTCTAGTTCTTCTTTTGTCATTCGTTCAGCCATTGTATCTGGAACTAATAGTGTTACCACTTCAGGAAGCGGATGGTGACTCACCCAATTGCCAGCAAATATTACAAATTGGCTGCATTGGCTGCAGAGGTGCCGGAGAGAGACTGAGTCGTCCAAACACCTACAGATCACTAAGACCTGTCCTCTCAGCCCAATTAAACAGCGATTGGCAACAACGGAGGTGTTGTGGTCAGAATTGATGGCAGAGGGAGGATGGACAAGTCATTTACATACCGAAGAACGAATTAAGAAAGTCACGGTGGGCTTCTACTCGTGAAATAGAATTTTCGGAAAAACCTGGTCCTAAAGTATCCTGTGGTATCTATAGAAACCTTGTATGGTGGCAATCTGCCAGCAGAGTCATCACGAAGGTACAAAAACTAGGATGCCTACCAGTGTAATGAGAATAACGCCAACCTTCTTCCGTAAGACCGTTTCATACAAGAATCAGCAGCCACAAGCGCCCTAAGGATAACTCAATCGGGCAGCTGGAGTTCGACCACATCTAACCACGCTAAAATCCAGTAGACTACATGACGCCCTATCTTGACTTTGGAAGGCCTTTTACGACCCTCTGGTTGTTAAGCCGTTGGTTGTGTAGGGTACTGATTGCCATCCGAAAGAGAATCCTTACATTTGTACCAGCTTCCTCTAGCTCGATTTATTGCTCGTGTGATGTAGGCTTGAGATTTCTGCAAGACTGCACTGCTTTACTCCTTAAGACTATTCGGGAGCTAGCTGGGCCTTATGATGTTGATTGGGGCTTACTAGAGCTTACCTTTTCACCAGGTTAGCACATATGGAAAGGATGGAAAGGATGTCATCTACAAACGTCTTCATTGTAGCACTACTTGGAGCTACGATAGGAAACGACAACGAAGGTTAGATTAGGTTTAAGGTGACTTTCAGCTATCGCCACCACACTTAGACCAATAAAGTAGGTCTTGAATCATATTATTCTCCATTGCTACAAGTGGAACCAATTTGAGCTTCGAATGAAGGCGGGTACACTCCAAACATTGATGTTAACAAGATCACCAAGATCACTGTTGGTTGGTTCGGAAAGAAGGTTTTTTTGATGAAAGAGAATGGAGTCTCTTCTTCTCTAGAACTTCTCCAAAAATCCCTTTGAATCCACACCAAGTCTAGTTGCTTCTCTATTAGACAATGTCTAGTGATGGCACCTACTATAGTAGTGATATGGAGTCTGCTACGAGAAATCAAAATCTTAAAGCATTCAGGTCCAGCTTAGTCCACTTGTCCATCTGAGATTTGATTTCTCAGGAGCATACGATTTGGATTCAAGTATGCAGTTCCACGCCTAGCGAAATCAGACTGAGATGCGCGCGGTAAGGATGCGAACTGTGGTAGGAGAACTGTGTAACAACAAGGCGATAGAATTGCAGGCCCAAGCACCATCTAGTCAGCAGAAAGACAAATCCTGAGCTATAAATGGGAAAGAGAAGCATGCAAGCATCGCACCTTAACCTCTGAAAAGGTTTCAAATAGTTCCATGGGAGCGCAGATCCATATTTAACCTAACCTCACAAAATTGACATGAACAACTCTTCTGTCAACAGATCTTTTTTTTTTTCGTCCATTTTGACATTGCAAGATCGAGCTTAAACATGCCAGCCAGAGCTTAAGAGAGCTTTAGCCGAGCTTGCACTCGCAATCGATGGCTAAGCTTCATCAGTTTTAAGCGAAGTCTTGTGACGTGAGGACTGACTCACGGATCTGCTCGAGGTTGTTGGTTTTTTTTTTGTTTTTTGTTCTCTTGAGACTCCTTTTTGTAGCCCTCTCGCTCTACGATCTTGTCTGTTATGTGGAAGAGCGTAGGGGTAGTGTGTACCGAGTGCAGTGAATAAAAATGAATAGTGTGTGTGTGGACATCTTGTATTTTGGAAGCCGAAAGGCCTTAAGCAAGGTCTGGTGTTTGCTTGTTCACGTATAACAAGGAAGAAGCAGGAACATACATTCCGGTGAGTGGTTTACTATTCAAACACTATTTTGTAAGACTCGCGTAAAACGGCCAATTTCGGTCTTAAAGTAGTCCCAACGAGTTTGACACCCAATGTCTCTTTGTTCTCAGTCTCGGCCATCTCAGATGGTACTAGGTAGGTACATAGGTAGGAGGGATAAGTGCTTACATTATGTACCCCTGTCAGCTTTGAATTAACTATACAGCCTCCCTGCATCTACCAAAACTGACTGGTCGCGCCGCTTGACTGGTTCCAGATAGACAAGGGATTTCGCAAAGAAAGTGAGTTCCGGAGGACATGTGTAAGTTTTTAGTCTTCTCGGTGAGTCACCTGGAGGTTGTAGTCTCTAATAATTCTGGTTGGGTAAACGGAAGTCTGGGTCCAGGTTGAATGGTTCGTTCTGGCTTAAAACGGAATTTGGGTCACCGTCGCCCTCTCACAGCCTGCGGAAGTAGTTTCTCCATACCAACTGTGACTCAACTACAAGGTTTCCTTGTTCATCTCTACAGGTCTCCGTTCGGGTGTTATTGCCTTGACACATTCCGGGCATTGTTCCAGAAGTCGTACCTTTCTATTTCCTCGATGGCAGGCTTCTCGTATTCTTTGTTTTTTTTTCTCCGGAAAAGCCGATGTCCTTCCCACTTTTTTTCCTTCGTAGAACTCACGAGCCATTCTCGTGCTTACCGGCACTTAAACCAGGAGTTCCGTGGGGGTGCTCTGGTGTAACCCAGCAGGTGGATGGAAATTTCAGACTATATTCCAATAGCTCCCTACAGTTCGAAGAGACGAAGAGATGCCCTTATGCTCAGCCCTTTTAAGTGGGGAAACGATTTTTGAAGGTTGTGGTTCCATTCGAATTAAGGCAGCCACTGAGACTCTTATAACAAGCGCGGAAACTCTAATCAATATTCCAGGAATCCAGGTACTTCCGTCTGTCTAACCAAGACTGCGAACTTTTGGGTCTTTCCAAGTATTTCTGAAATAATTTCCATCTCCATCAACTCATGATGTTGATGCTATCAAACTGTTAGCCTATGGTACACTGCTCTAAAAAAATGCACTGAAACTGTAGAATCAGGACAAAACGCAGTCCTCAACCTGATGCAAAACTCAGAAGAAAGCAAATCTACTCTGGAAACCAGTAATCGCTCAGAACCAGCTACTACCTTCAACTGGCTTCTACTAAGCTTCAGACAAGATATCCTGTCCAAGCTTCCTTCCATCGAACGCCATTACGGTTTCTACAAAAGTACCAAGCAATCATCGCTCTCTAGCCAGTCGGATTCAAAGCACATCTCCCCCCTAAGTTTGACCCAATAACGAACTCGATTTGATTTTTTCCCCCTCTAACCCATAAAGCACACAATAGCCGCCAGCTATTGTCATCATCATCATCATCTTTTCCGCCACCGAATACACACCCAGGACGAGCAAAGAATAATAAGAACAACAACTCCGCCCGAGGGCTCAAAAGCCACATAACCACATTTAAAAACATTAATTTACTCTCAAGGCATCTCGGCAGTGAACTCCTCCCGCTGCCGCCGCCACCGCCCCCGCTTTTATAATTAACCGATTTACCCATAAAGTCCTTGTTCCAGGCGCTCTGGATCTCAATTAGGAATTATTTTCCGTTTCATTTCAGCTGAAACGCAGGAGAGAGATCCCGAAAAAAAAACAAGTACCAACGAGAAATGAAAATAAATCAAATTACTGCCGGTACTCCATGGGGCAATTATCCTTTTCCGTAAACCAATTACCCGATGCTAGGCATCGATGGCGCAGGACATGAAAAGAAATCGTTGACTCGTCAAAATGGTTATTGACAACTAATATCCCTGGAAAGTGGCCAAATTGAGTCACAAAATGCGAAACGTACACACAATTTAATAAAATAACATTCAAGGTAAACAAACTCACACACACACTCGCGTACACAGTCGGTTTGTAGGTTAAGTCCTGCCTTGTGCCTTGCGATGGGAGCAGATTTTTTTTTGCCGCTTATTAGGTTAAAGGGACGATGAACCGTGTGCCAGGTTATATTTATGTTGTTTTGGGGATCCAAATGAATTTAAGGATTTAACAGGAAGAAAAAGAAGAGAGGTTTTGTGAAACGAATAACGGTAATGGGGTAATTAGACAACACTTGTGGAGAAGAGGAAAGACGCAGGAAGAGAGGAAGCTGGAGCAGGTTCTAATGGTTCTTTAAGAGAGTTTCCACACATTTGTGATGGTTTGGATCGGATGGTATGGGATACGGGAGCAGCTGTGTCCCCTTCACACAAATAAAAGGGGACCTCAACCGATTTGGACTGCGCAAGGAGGCAGTTAGCTAAGGACAATGCTAACTAGAGAGGCTAGTTGGTTGAGACCCAGGTTCACCACGAACTGTACCACCACCTAAGTAAGTAAGTAAGTGTCGGGAGATGAGGATGTTATTAAGGAAAGAGACTGAAGAAATGGGAACACACGTCGGAAGGGTAGATTGTTCGATGACAAGAAGGACATCTATGTCTACTTTCACCAGTCCTCAACTATGTACAATCTTAGGAACTGCTAGGACTAACAGCAAGATGTTAGACGGTGGACCAAGAATAGACTTTCAGTCTCAAGACTGCAGTTGAATGGGATTAGTCTGACTCACGCAAGAGACTTAAAGACTTTCCGACGAAGCCAAGCGTTTTTGAGTGATCCTGGGTGGAAAAGCAAGGCTGACCAGATAAGAACGATAGGAAAAGAAATTTAAATAAAAGCAGAACGGTGGGAGATACGAAATTGATTCTGAGTTCAATTTGAAGGCACATTCATGCCACACTAATATTCATTCGCTGGCAATGTTTCTAGCGGTTTGATGACTCAACAGCGTCTCGAATGTTGGCCTGCAGCTCGTTCAAAGTGGCTTATTAGGATAGACTTGACGCAGCCCCAGAGAAAGTTATTGGGCGGTGTCAAGTCTAACCAATTGACGAACGCTCCCAGTTGCCAAATTTGATAACTTCGAGGGCTGCGTCGCTTGTATGGCATATAGTGCCACCGTCTTGTTGGAAACACATCTCGGATATATCGATGTTGTTGGGATCTGACCACAGAAAGTCGCTTAACATCGCTCTGAGACCTGAGACCATTGATGATGCCGGAGTCTCCTTCCTCATTTCGAAAGAAGTAAGGTCCGATGATGCAACCATCCCATAGACCGCAACAAAGAGTTAACCTTTGTGGCTGCACTGTTGGTTGATCGAATGCTTGTGGAATGTGGTCGCACCAATGATGGCGATTCTGTTTGTTGACATAGACGATGAGCCAGAAATCAGCGTCGTCCGATAAGACGATATTTTGGCCAAAATGCGGATCTCCAGCCAACGTTTCCAGTGCCCAATGAGCTACTAGTGTGGTAGTCCGACTTCAATTCTTGCGTCAGCACCAGCATCTTGTAGGGATATAGGCCCAAATGATGCGTGATAAAATGGCAACCCTTACTGAATATTTTGACAGCTGGATGTCATTGGTAGCTTTGACAGCTGCTGAAACATAATAATCGGAAAAGGTATCGTTGCTATCTGGTCACCTTTTATTAGATCAAGTTTTTATGATTCCCGTGGATCCTATCAACTTGGTTCCATCTCTGTTGGTGCAAACCTTTCGACTGCATCTGTACAAATTTGGAAATCGTGCTTAGCTCACTTTTGAATGACGCAACGAGTAGCTGGGTCTATTGCCTTTGTAAACACGGCTATCTCCGTGGTCAAATTTTGCTTTCCACTCTTCAAGTTCCTTACCCTGATCGTCCTCTCAAGTCTCCACCTAGGAGTTTGACTACCACCATGATTGCTAAGCCCGTCATCAGCAAAGCCACCTGTGGTGACATAGGGATATCAACAGCTTGATGTACAGAATAGGACCTAGTGCGAAGGGTTGAGGTACGCCTCCTATAGCACTGTTTGCTTCTGCAATGAATTTCTCACCGCTTTCATCCTTCTGCCATTCTTCTAGCTTTTCTCACCTCACATACAACTTCTGTGGCAAGCTGTGGACTTTCTTTGTCGCGCTCTCTTATATTTATAGGGGCTTCTGGCAGGCCTTCGTTGGCCTAAGAAATATGTGTGAGATCACCTGCTGCGCTATTACTTGGTGGACATTACAGCCTTTGATCAGGTTCATTGCAGTTACTCCTGTTTTCAGACTTCTTCGAGTGTTTTTGGGGTCTTTCAAGGAGACCTCCAGTGTTGCCCCGACTATAGACCCTCTTCCAGTTCAGCTGAAGGTCGGCTACCTTCCAGTATTATTCAATCATCCAAACACCTCAAGGAAACTGTTTGCTCTGGCGTATGTGAAACTTTTTCTGTCGTGCCTTCGTTTCGCAAAGATCCTGATAAGACGTGTTGTGTTCAATCGGTTGTGCTTAGCAGTTTCGTCCCTAAGAGCAGTGAGAGTTAGAGAGAGAGAGAGAGAGAGAGAGAGAGAGAGAGAGAGAGAGAGAGAGAGAGACAGAGACAGACACAGACAGGACACCCTTCTTACCCACAAACAAGAGGGCGACACTACACGTCTAATCTGACCGAAAGGATGCAACATGTCTTTGTTCCTCAAAATCGTGCTCATCGCACCTATGTCTCTCAAGACTACATGCCCCAGTGTCCTTTTTGTCCCGTTTTTTCACCGTCAACTGCTTGCAAAGTTTGTTCCTCTCTGTGTCTGAGGCCCTCAAGCTGAATCAAAATTAAACCTTCCACAGGACACAGACTATAGAAGCGTACGTGCGCCACCAACCGTCACAAAGGACTCACCTTCCTCGTCTGTCGATATTTCCATCACCATCGCATGGAAGGATTATTCATTCATGGAATCAATTTATATAATTATTTTGACATTCGACATGGATATCTAAATTCTATTACCGTGGCATGACTGTTTCAAGGTTAAAGGCTTAAACGCGGATTAAAGCCCACTGCCAGGATGAACGAAAGCTCTAATTAAATTTATATTAACCGGTTTCTTCAGTCTTTTTTTGTTGCTGTAATGAAAAAAGTTCGCCTTCACCACCATCAGCAGCAGACTATGAAGAGCCACATACAGTGGAATTAATTTTTGTGTGTCTCTCTCCTTGCAGAGCCTGGCGCGCTTGGTGCGTTCCTGCTTAAAAGTTTCTTTTGACGTATAGCTCACATGCAGGGACATGGAAGGAAGAAAATTACGTTATCTACGTTGACACGTTGTTGGTCCTCTCATAAACGCGATGTGTTATAGTCTGAATATTAATTTTAAATGTTCATTACGACACAGGATGTGTGCAAAACGCCAGAGAAAAGGCACTGAATGTGGCTCCGTTTCAAATCCCTTCGTTGTTGTTTACATGCGGGAATATTGTGTCATAATCAGTGGCAAGGATTCCTTTCTTTCTCTTTACTCATGAGCTGACTCATTACTTTCTAATTAGGATGACAAAGAGGGAGGAAAACAAAATTACAGCCAGCCTGCAAGACAAAAGGATAACAAAAAGTTGGTGAAAAGGATTTTTTTCGAGAAGATGGCACAAAATCAATGACTAGACGCAGAACCTATGAGACATTATTGGGGTTAATCCCTCGCCTCGGGGAGTCAACACCTCTCCTTTAAGGTTCACCCACAGGATAACCTCCAAGCAACAGGTTAAGTAGGTAACTTTCTTCCTTCAATTCCTATTCGGTAATTAAAACCAAAAAAAAAGAGGGGAAAACAAAATAGAAAACACGCCAACGTTGCCTCTCTCACCCGGCACACACAGCATCACAATTAGGATAATTTCAGCTGAAGGAAGCGAAGGTCTCACAGCCACTTCTCCATTACCACCAGGACCGCCGCACCAGCGCAACAGATTCCCCCACTTGCAATTATCATTAACTTTTAATTACACCTTTTGACTCCGATATCAAATGGCGATAGAGACAGAGATAGACACACAGAGAGAGAGAGACCGTGAGAAGGATAAGGTTTTCCGCTGAAGGACTGGGCTTCACCTGGTAATATCTGTCTCGTGCACTCCATTTGCAGAAGGGAAACGAAAGCAATTATCGTCGAAATGCCGACTTCCGTTTCTTCCATATTGAGTTACGATAATTGCTATCGTTGTCCTTAAAGTTATTATTCAAATCATGTGCGTGTGTGTGTGTGTGTGCGTGTGTTTGCATATGCATGACAGGACCTACAGATCCTGTGCCGCGTGCATGAATATAAAGAAATTTCACACTCGCGGATGTGGGAGAAATACGCTTTCAATTAAATTAAGCAATTACCATTCAGTTCTGGAAATCTCGTAATGTCCTTGAAAACCCCGACCTGGTGTTGGGTTAGGTTAGGGGAGGGTGCTTGCCTCCTGGTTTGTTTGGGGTTTAAATTTTTTTATTTTTTTTTTTTGCTTGTTTCATACGAAATGCGACTAAAGTTTCTTAATGAAGTTTCTTGGTGCTCGAAACAATTAAACCCTGGATAGTGTTGTTGTGTGAGCTGGCGCTGCTGTTGGTTGTTCGTTGTTGGTTACTGCTTGGCGTCGTCTTTCCAGGAGGAGGACGAGAGAAGTAATTCAACGGAAATTGAGGTCATACGGCAGTTAGGAAGCTAAATGAGAAGTCATAACATAAAAACTATTACAAACGCTTACTTAAAATTGCTTACGACTGGGCGAGGAGGATTTATTCGTGAAGAACTTTCGAGTGGAATCTCAAGGGATTTTTTTGGGGAAAATTTAAGGGAAAATGTGTAAACTATCGTATCATCATTTCTCTACAGGGGGCGTGTTTATAGTCCAGTCTTTGAGTCTTTTGTTGAAGACAAGCGTAAGCTACTTCTCTACATGAACCTATAGGCACAACCATACGACGACGAAAGTGGCAGTGGATTGGACACACTCTCCAAGAGGGTGACAGGTCCATAGCAGACCAATGGAACTCCCTTACTCAGAATGGCAGGATATGCGGCGGTCCTTGGAGTACGTGGCGCAGATCAATTGAGAAGGAAGCACGGCACGGCACGACTGGGAAAGAGTTGGGCAGAGCTGAGGCGGGACCCGCAAGTCGATGCAGGACACAAAAAAGTAAGTTAGTAAGTAAATACTTCTCTATATAAAAGCGTCTTGGAAGCAAGATTGGGATTTACTCAGAACGAAGGACCTCCTTTGGAACTTGGGTACAATAAGTGCAGAGAATGCTGCTTGAGTCAGCGTCACTTATGCGATGGAAGTGTCTTTTACAGTCGGACTTCAGGATACCGTCAGGAAACACTTATCTGGAGTACTGAGACGTGACTGGTCCATTGTACTACCAGGAAGCACCCATTTAACTGGAATTCCTATGACTTTGGGAGAAAGCCCAGAATCTACTTCAGCGATGAGAAGCTGGGAGACAGCAAGAATGCCTCTGATTTCTTACAGACGAAGTAATGATTCTTTCTCGTTAGCATCTCTGCAGCTTCCTTGGTCTAGCAATATCTGTTCTTGATTTACCAAGTATCTCCTTTGATTGGGGTTTGTTAGAACAAGGCCATGTCTTTCTTGATAAGGCACAACTAGTCAGACTGTTCCTGGAGAATGTAAGGTTAAGAAAGTGACTACAAAACCATGAGCAGGGAGCAGTCTCACTCGGATCTCAGTGTGGAATACTTGAAAGAATATGAAAACAGCAATTGTAACTCGATAGTCCAAGTCGGGAGCGGCCCTCCTGACCCGTTTCCGTTATGAATTTTAAGCTGGTTTTAGGTTTGATTCTGTTGAGACTTAGGGACTCGCAGCCTCTCCATGGATCTGAGCCGTTGAATCCTATTCTATTGATGTGCACTGCCATTGGGTTGTGGCCTGTGAGGACGCCTAAAACTGGATGTGTATCGCCTTTATCGGGTCACTAGTGAAAAGGGTCGATATTTCCAACGTGTCGGCTGGTCAACTGTCATCACCCTCAATACTGTGCCCCGGGGTTTCACACTTAAGTGATTTATCTCGAACCGGCAATGCTCTACCAGTTTGAAGGATATGGTGACTGCATCAATGGCTTTGATAGCAGCTTGGCTGTCTGAGAGACTGTTCAGCAAGCGGGAGCCTTTCCGAATCACAAGAAGTTTCGCTAGCAGAGTCTCCAAGACGGAAAAATTTCTATATATTGAATTGGTCAGAGAACATGCCTCATGAATCGTCTCCTATTCTTCTCTGGAAGGTAGGATTTCGCGTAGTCAGTTGAAGTTGAAACCAATTCTCTTGGAATCATTTCCAAGGTCCTACAGTGCCCATAGGGCTTAGCAGTTCAGCACTCAGATTCTGAATCTTTCCTATGAAGTTCGAGTTAGATCAGGTGCAGGATCACACTTAGAGCAGGACCCACACTTAGGTAGGGCAAGACCCCAAAGCTCCTGTGATCTATGATGATTTAGGGAGTGAACTCTGGTACTTTAGCCTCCTAACGTGCCCATAGTTTGTAAGACTTCGAATGGAATATAAAGTCAGTCAAGAGGATCACTCTAAGCTTCCATTTGTGCCTCCCTATGGGCTGGAAATCATAGAAACTCCTTACCCTTGACTTTAAGTCATCGTTCTTGTAAGTTCCATGTTTCTACCGATGAGGTACACTTCTTCCGCAAGATGGTCGATTGGCATCATTCGGCCTTGATGTCGTATCCTAGCCACGTCTCTGTATGATGTACGCAGATGGCACAAGTGAACTTTGCCTAAAGTCTTGAGGCTCTATCTGTTTGATCCCTGAAACTAGAGGTACCTGAGCACTTACAACTCAGACGGTTCTGGCTAGAAAATCATGAACTTGATACGGAAACCATTTCCAAGAGATCTTGCGGCGTCCATTGTCGATTGTAAGTTATGGTCTTATGCTCTTCTAGGCAAACCAAGGTTGGATGCTTCTCGTTAAATTGTTATCGACATCCACGCGACTTTCTCAGACCCCAGCACGTCTGTTTGTCGCCTTCTTTTCGTTCAAAGTGTAGAACAGAGCCATTTGGTCTCCAAACCAATGACGTAATCCTTAGATTACGACCTTCACATTCAAGGATACTTCTAGCACGTACCACACACAATCCCCCAATCATTGCTCATTTCAATTAAGGCAGTGTGATTTGCTTTTAATGCCAAATATACCGCCGAATGTTTACTCTGGGTTTGCTTGTGTTTGTATCGCTGGTGACTCCAATCATCCTTGACCATGGCCAAGAGGAAATGGCAAAAACAATCTCTAAACATGCATCTCGAATTTTTTTTGTTCCTTTGTCATGTCCCGAACCCACAGTTTCGTTTACATTCCCCCGCCGCTGCCGCTGCCTCGAACAAGTGGAGCAAAGGACCAACGATGTTGTTTGTTGAATTTTTTTTTCTGCACAAAACAAACGGAAATGTGTTTACATTTCGCTGCACATTCTATGAGGTAATTAATTAAATTACGGCGTTGGTGCAGCCCCGGCATTGAACGCTGTTCAATCAAAATCACTTCATGCACTGGAATCCAAAGAAACCATCACCGGAAGGAAGTATATGTACGAGCACGGGTACGGGTACGAGTACGAGTATTTGGTGTTTTGAAGTAAACACCCCTGGGATACGCGCGCCATGCCGCCGTCGACCACAGAATTTCAAAAATTGAATAAATACCTAAAGAGAATGTTCCGCAGGACAAAAAAACGGGAAAAAAGGACGACAAGGGATGTAGGATTGCTGGGGAAAATCGTTACGGGGATCGAATTTGCTCAATCAGCTGAAAGGGACAGCTTCTTGTGTTGAAGCGGTGAATGTACGTGGCGTGGTGCTACCTTTTGTGCAGTCTCTCATATTTTGTCGTCGTGGTGTTATAGTTAGAAATATAGGTTGGACCAGGGCTGGATTTCATCGCAATGTGGCCAAGAATGGTGGGAAGGACTTGCTTTCTAGCTCATTGGCTGCCTAAGGGATCTAGGATCATCTCCAAAGGGGTTATTGTTTCGTCGGAAGTCTATGCCCAATACTCGATAGACAGGTGATGATCTGCAATATGTAGTAAAAGCTAAAAGAAAGTCCTTCCCTGAGTTCAATTAATTCACCTTCTAGGGGGTATTCTTGGATTTCTTTCCATCGAAGGTGGTGGGGGAACAGTGTTCTAAGTTTTCCTTTTTTCAACTAGATTGGAATTTGAGAGAAATTTTCATTTCCTACAACATTACCAATCTGTTCGTTCATAAATTAGGTATCCTGTGGGGTTGTTTCTTGTTTTTGACGACCGTTGTCGATGTCCCAACCCACAATTGGTGAATGGGGTCCTTTGCTCGAATGTGTCCTTTTCAAACTTCATCTAATTTTCATAATGAGATTCGACGTACATATGTATAAGTATTTGCAGGAGGCGAACTCAGTCAGGAAATGTGGTCAAATGGGGCTTTTGTACCACACTGTGCTGCTGGACACATTACTGCATGGTCGAGATGGGAGAAGACACGTTTTTAACTCCCCAACTACTCGTGCCCTCAATTTGTATGCAAATTTCTTTTTTTCTTTTTGTTCCTGTGAGTACGGTGGACAGTACTTTCAAATCTGATTCATGGTAAGCAGACAACAAATGAAGTCACGTAGAGAGAGAGAGTGAGTGGTTTCAATGTATTTTATGTTATCCTCTTGGAATCAAAGATTAATTCGTTGGGATGTTTGGTTCATAGTCATAGAAACTATGTTACGTTTCGAATGCCTTTAGAATGCCAGACTCCTCGTCTACCATTGCTTGTAGGTCCGAACTTGGTTTCCTGGGACACATATGAAATCCAAACTGGTGTACACTGACGAGAAGTGGCTGAAGATTGATGCTGCTGTACGATTATAACTTTGGATTTCAGGCTCGTTGTCAGCCTTATCCGTCTTCGAAGTCACATAGTCCCCTTCCCTTCCTCCAGTGAAGCTCACTGAAGACCTAAAATAGAGAACATTCAGTATTACTGGCTTCGATTACGAACCTACCTGTTTCTGTTCATCTCTCTTGATCGTGGGCCACTCTTTTCCACGTGCCTTCTGCATTTGGTTTCGGAGACTCGACCCGTGATACCATATAGTAAATCAGTGCCAACAGTAGCTGCAAAGAAGAGGTAATAAGACCTTCTTCTGCCAAAAAGACCAAAACTCAGACTAGAGCTCCAACATTTTTTAAATGTAACCGCCACAGTTTTCGAGGCTCTGTGAATTCCCACACAAGTTCCACACACTGTCCGGGGGTCCATACGCCATGTTTATTCCTTCATTTATTTTTTTTTCTTCAAGATGACAGCACTGGGTTGATTAACTGTCAAAAAGTCAAATGCACTATTCGAAAAAAAAGGAATATTGTTGTTTTCGCTCGTTTCTCCTGAAATAATCGTAAGTTGTACAGAAATTCCGCAAGAAACCCCCAACAAATCTAAGGTTTCCCTGCATTCCAGAGTACAAACACACACGCACACACATACACACATTAGAAATATGACCAACAAGGATCCATCTTGCACAAACGACGGCTATTGCCTACAAATGTCAACCAACTCCTCCTTGTCCTGCGATAGTGATTTATCCTCGTTCTCCTTCGACAAGGAGGTCGATGACACATACACAAATCGAATGCATTCCGATGAATTGCCGGCTTTCGAGATACGACTGATATCACCGCTCGGCAGGTCACCATCACCCATCGACAGTGATTTAGACTTTCCGTCGTCACCCAATCACAGTTGCATCACACCGACCAGAAGCTCGTCCAAGAAGCAACAGGCCAATTACAAAGACAATGAAGATTTTGTACCACTTCACGATATAAACGCACAAATCAGTCCACCGAGTGACAACGAAAGTAATCCACTGAGCGAGGACAGCCGCACGAATAGCTTGGAGACAATATTCGAGGGGGTGTTCCTAAATACACCGCCCAGACAGAGGCAATCACGGAAGAGCAGCAGTAGCAACAGTCGTAGCAATTTAATGGAGAAAATCGCAATAAATCGGTTGAATTTTGCCGCCGCCGCCAGCGGGAAGGAGAATGTGGCAGGGAAGAGCGGCACCCAGGCTATAAGTGATACATCGACGGACAATTGAGGAACAGACATTGAATTCGGTTCCCAAAATAACACAAAAACAAAGCAAAAAGAACAGTTGTAGATGTTAATTCTAGTTTTTTTTATATATTTTATAGTTGTATTCGTACAAAGCTGAATAAATTCTATTATTCGTCCGAGAAGTATAAGTAATCTGTGGATGGAGTTATTTTTTGTGATATTCCCAGGGACGATGGTGAAGATTTTGTGTGTTTTTCAAGATCCACGTGCACGTATGGCATTGTCATGCCGATGAATCAACTCAAAGGAACTCAACATTGGCGAGGAGCATCTTGAGAGGAAGATTAAGCTCTTCACAATTTAACTTTGAGTGTGGAGTGCGTCCTAAGACTTGGAAAACTCTCAAGCTCTACCGATTTGTTAGTTTAAGTACTGTAATCCTGGTTACATTTTTCATTCCTCGATGAAAGAAGTGGTGTTTCCAAGCACTGAATTCAAATCTCATTCTGTCCTTCGTCGCCATAGCAGTGCCCCTGTCTTCCTTCTACAGGGTCTAGATCAGAAGATTATCAATATGCCACTCCAGTCAAGGGCAATCTTCCATACTTCTGTCCGCCGCTCTTTTACATCTTAGCTGGAGGATATTGTTGAATGGTTCGTCTTTCTATGATACTTTTTTGGCTTGGACACGACAGCATGAATATCGGCCTACCGCTGACGAGTAGAACCATTTGTCCTCACCGAAGCCTACAATTTTCCTTTGCGGTAAAGGCGTGTTAAGACCCTCTTCGTTCCCATCTCGGACAAGGAATGTTTTGATCAATCGTCATTTGAGATTCCGTCAATCCCCTCAACGATGCTTAACCAAGTTGCCTCCAACATCGAGTCGGTTACCATTGGAGAGATACGTAATCACCGTGTTTGAGAGCTGTCCTGTCGTTGTGTGATAATGAAGCATTCCATTAGAAAGACCGTTTCGATGTGCGGCTGCAAAATTTCAAAGGAGCTCGGACTGCAGTTTTATTGCAGCAATATAACGGAGCCTTCTGTTATGCCATTTAACGTCAAACCCCATTGCATCTGATTCGAGTAAACATCAACAAGTACATGATGCCGGTTGTGAAGGAAAAATTTAACGAAAATTACGTCTTCCTTGATAGATCTTGCCCTTGGCAAAGAAAATCCAAGCAATTTGAATAGTGAAACACAAACAAAATATGGGATTCGGATCAGCTGTGCTGTACATCGGCGTCGGAAGCAAACTGTCGCTTCGTCCAAGGTTAGTGCTAACTAGTACCTATGTGTAGGGGCATTATTTTTATCAATAGTTGGCTAGAAGTGACAGCCTTATGTTGCTTCCGTATGATATAATAGAATAACCATTGAACTTAAGAAAGGATATCTTCGAATGAGCACAGAAACCGCACCGGCAGTGGCTCATTTATGTCCTTAGTTTCGCCCCCCGATTATGGTTGTTTGGTTGGTTGGTTGGTTTGGACCGGCCCTCGATGAGGATGCACTTAGACCAGAAAAGGTCCATTGCATGGGCATGTTCATAGGAGGGGACAGATAGTTTTCTCTTCTTCCTCATCCCTACAGCTTCTGCAAAAGTCATTGTCCAGTCTTTGAACATGCCTTCCTAAAGCACAATGGCCTGTTAGAGTATTAACCATCATAGAGAGGGCTCCTCTCGTGTGTTTTAGGAGACCCGTGGTCCTATTTTTGTTTAAGATTGGCCATAGCAGTCTGTCAGTGTTGCAATAGACAAGTTGTTGCCAACGATAGTTGGCCACCCTTACTGCGTCGGCGTTTATCAGGTATTTAGCATATGACATAGGCGCCTCGATGTCGTTGACGTATATGTATGCTATCTAGACCAAAGGAACCTCTTCTAGCCAATGCGTCAGCTTCGCAATTTCCCGAAATATCACAGTGACCTGGTACCCGTCGTTAAGAGATACGCGTCAGCCTTTCACTGCCTTTGATCTCATATGTATGACAATATCCGATGCTGGTATTGCATTAACCCTCAGCCAGTCACCTGCTTGACGGATGGCAAAGATTTCGGCTTGAAAGACGCTGCAATAGAATGGGAGGTGGATGCCTCTGAGAAAACTCCGTCTGCCACTCCGTCAACAGTTTCGGATCCATCCGTAAAAATTGACAGCGATTCGTTGTACAGGATCTCACGCCTCCGACTATGGATGAAAGAAAACAACACGAAAATCTCACATCCATCAATTTATTAAAATAAAATTTACTGCAGTACAAAAAAAAAGGAACAGAAAAAGAAAAAACACTTATGCGTAATATATGTCTGGTTTGCAGCTTTCCTCTCTAAGGTCTATTCTCAGTTCAGCATCGACTATAAGTTCTTTGCGTACTTTGATGCTGAAAATATCTTCACCTTGAGCAAGCCTGGATTCACCTCACTCCATCTGCAACAGAAACACATCGTTAGATTACAAAGGAGAGCAAGAAAACGTGTCTTGATACTGACTTAAGATTCCTCTCTTTGAGACGGCTCTTCACTTTTGTTTTGATCGTCGACACACCACCCGTACTATGTAGGCCTCGACCTGTTATTATGAAGACATACTTGAAACTACGAAATATACTTCGTAACTTGGCTATGTGTTTGTCTATGAATATGTCCAAGCAGGCGACGGCTTCAATAACATGCAGATAGTGCAGGTCAATGAAGTCTGGATTATTCTGGGTGAGATCGTGTACTTCCATGATGCAGTTCGCAGCACGGTGGTTGTAGATGTCGATTTTTTTCTTATGAAGATTCGCAATCTGGGAATAGTAGACGGCCACACCACTATTGCCACGCTGAATAGCCTCCTTGGCTTTTTGGTAGCACTCGGCGCGCAGCTGACAGTGATGAGCAGCATAATTGCGAGTTTCTTCGAACTCTTTGAGGGCCAGTCGCTTGGCTTCGTCTGGCGAGATCGATCGTTTGCGAGGGATGGCTTCGTCTGGCTGAGAAGTGGAATGTAACTGTTTGAAACTGGAACTGTGACTGGTGTTGGTGAACTTTTGTTCTTGTTGGTGTTGTTCTACTTCTTTGTTTAGCTGGAATTAGAAATTAGACACATTAACGGGGGAGTTGTTGCAAAAGTATACCTTTTCATTCTCGTCTCTAGCCTTCTCGATGAGTACCTTAGCGGACACCTGATGGTCAATTGTGGCCGGTTGTATGGAGCTCTTTAGCACCTCAACGGTGTCGCTGAACTTATTGTTGTGTGCGGCTAGAATATCCAATAGGGTTTCCCTTGGTATGTTTGGAAAGATCTCGCATAATTTCATACGCGTTAGATGTGAAGCCAAGTCATTTGGATGCTGATGTTGTGTGCTAGCAGTACGTAGCTCGTCCTGGTCGGTTTTGTAGATCATCCAAGCGAATTCCATATCGAGCAGCTCCTTTATATTCTCCGGTGGTTGCTTGCAATTCTCGTATTTTGGATGCTTCAACAGACGTGCAAAGTCTTCGTCTTCTTTCAAGGTGCTCTGTCGCTGCTCTTCAATTTGATTGTAGAGCGATTCCATCCAGAGGATGTAGATTTCTCGAGCCAACGACTTTGGCATGAATACATTTGTTATGTACTTCTCAGGTATGGTCAACGTGGGCGTTTCTAATTTGAAAATCTCTGTCAACTGCCCGATAAGATCTTCACCAAGATTTATTTCTAGAACCTCTGATGCATCAGCACCTTCCTCGCTGATGTTGTCATTCTCATCGCCTTCTGTTTGTACTTGAATATCAATGAATGTCTTTCCGTTGCTTGGTTCCTCGATTGCGTTCCGTTTATTACGAATCTTCTTCACATGACTTGAATAATGCTCATCTCCGAGTACGATACTCTTTTCGACCGCTTCTTTGACTTCTAAAATTTCTGCACTTGGACGGGCACGATTTCTTCCTGCCTTTGCACGTTGTGGCTTAACATTGACGTCAGGCAATGGGATGTTTATAACTGAGGGATGATCTTTCATCGGATTGTCACACCCACAATCGTAATTGTCGCAATTTTCAATAAGATCCATTTCATAACCGACAGAGTCGTCGTCTTTTAGTAGTATATCGACGGCCCAGTCTATGCTTCCATTGCATTTGACAAATAAATCCCACAACTCTGCCACCGGTTTGTTGGGGTAGATTTGCCTCAGCGCTATGAACGACTGATTCTCATTCTCGCAGTCAACTCGGTGGCGTTCGAAAACGGTCGAACTGGATTGCACATCATTTTCGGAACTCTTCTCCTTGTTTGGGACATTAATTGACTTGACACCCTCCTTCAGCAGCTGTAGCAGACCACAGCTTTCGTTTTGATCGGTATTCATTGGTTCGATGTTTGTACTAGCTGTTGTTACGGGCACGCCCCAGAAGTTAGTTGCTTCCTTTTCGTATGCCTGCCAAACTGTTGGCACAGCTGGGAACAGTTGCTCTGGCTTCTCATCATCTGCATATTGTTTGTTCGCCTGTGTTGGAGTAAAGGGAATGCCCCAGAAATTTATAGTTCCTTGATCGTATGCCGGGCCGTTTTGTTGGACATTTTCGTCGGATTCCCTTTGCATTGTATCATGCGACTGCTGTGCTTGTTGTTTGTTCTTATTGTTCGGCCGCGGTGACTTTGGAATTAACGATTGTTTTACCTCAGCTGGAGCTTCATAGCTTGTCCAGTCATTGCTGGTGTTGGCAAAGCTCTTTTCTATTTGCATCATCTGCTCGATGGTAGTGCAATTCGGGGTAGCTTCCATTTCGTTCTTTATATTTGTACTATGCGTTTCAGTTGATGCTGCAGGTTGCTGCTGCTGTGGCTGTGGTTGCGGTTGTACTATCGGTGGCGGTGGAAAGGTTCTCAATTGTGGTAGTGAAACAGTGTACTTGGTTTCTTTCAAAAGCTGAAACGAAATCAAGTGAATGTCCATGAACTGTGCTGTAAAAGTGCGTCGCTTAAGGCCTATACCACTCTAAGTGACTCCCAGTAACGTGTTTTCTACCTAGCTGGGATTTTATTGTTCATTTTCAATATTATCTACAAATTTCTTGTGATAATAAACAACTAAAGTTATTTAAACCAAAAAAAAAAACAAAAAAAAATGTCAAATTTTGTGTGGAGCATAAAAAACGGAGAACTCGACCAGGTTCAGGAGGACATCGAGTTCAAACACTTCGATGTAAATACCGAAATTAATGGACGTTATCCCTTGCACTATGCTGCCGATTTTGGACATCAAGACGTCCTCTTGTATTTAATCAAAAAAGGGGCCAACGTCAATTTGGCCGATAAACATGGCATCACACCCCTACTGGCGGCTCTTTGGGAGGGACACACAAAATGCGTTGAGATTTTATTACAAAATGGAGCATCGAAATCCGGGGTAACACCCGATGGTATACCATATCTTCAAGCAACAGAAAAAGAAGACATAAAGAAGCTTCTAATGTAAAAGAAAAACCAAATGTTTTTTGTGTGATATTTTCCCTACAAAATGCAAATACACACTTGTTGCACTGAAAATTCATAAATTCATGGTGTCGCGCTTATTGGCGATTAGGATTTATTGGCGAGGAAATAACCCTGTAAGCCTGTCTTACACAAGAGAACGTTGCGATCAATGTATCACTTTAAACGAGAGGTAGCATGTATACTTCCTTTATTAAGCGACCCAATTGACAGTATTTAAGGAACTTTCTAGCATTTTAAGAACAATTCAACAATCCAAACTATCTCTCAAGCCCAACACTACACGTTAAAACTTGATTCTGCCGACTCACTCAAGCCACTTCAATAGAACTGATAACCCTTATCTTAGAAAAGCAACCCATTCCCGTCTTACCGATATCACATCATTAGTGGTGCCAATCTCATAGCTATCCAACATCCGCTGTATTGTGTGCTTCGCCACATTATGGACATTTTTTACAGCCAATTTACCCACTGACCAACGCCACGGCGTGACTGGTTCCATCATCTCCACCAAATAGCCATTCTGAACGGCCGCCTGTACGTATGGCATCATCTCGAACAGTTTGATATTCGTATTATCAATAATAATCGGACTCCAGCCAAGGGCAGCCTTCTCGCGAGCTCTTGCCTGGCAATACTTATGCGCGTCGTCTAACCGTTCTATACTAAATTTGTACCTCCCCAGCGAATCCCAGTGGTAATCGTCAGCGCTAATCACGAACTCTTTCCAATCCATTCCCGGCATCAGAGACTTTGCAATCAACTTAGCCAAACTGGATTTTCCACTTCCTGGGCAGCCACGCATCAGGATGAGTATCTTATACCCACTGCTGATGGCATCATACACACCAACATAAGCGGCAGGAAGCTCTTGTACCGATTGCTTAGACTGCACTACGGTATGGGATACCGCTTTGGGGACAGCTCCGCTAGCATTCTGAGCGACACTACTAAAACTGCTCCCTGCAGTCGCAGTCGTGCTCATCGCTTTACCCTGTCCACGCCCACTATCACCATCCGTCGTTATCAGCTTATCAATACACAAATCAACTGAGTAGATAAAAACAAGAAAACAACAATGCATCAGTTTATTACGTCGTTCTGTTTGAAAGTAGGCTTGTCACGTCTCACCATTCCACAGGCATTCCTCACAGATGCCGCGAATTATTGTCAACGAAATTCCATAAAACATATCACTCAGCTGGCGGATAATATATCTCTTGTCCGCGCTCAAATCGGAGGCGATGCTAAAATCGTTAAATTGTTGTGAATCCATCGGGTACATTGAATCCTTTCTCTGTTTATGGTTGGGAAAAAACTGTTACAGCGCGGCAGGAAGATTATTGAAAACGAAAAGCGAAAAAAAATGTAGATTCTCAGGGCACAGACTGAAATTACAGTAGAATTACAGAAAAATTACAGTTCTTTGTTTTGTTCTGGCATTCGTGGCGATTATCAGTTCGTCTTGTGACACTTGTTTGCGTTTTGAGGGTGTGTAACTTTAGCGGAGACGGAATGAAAGAATTCAGGCGATGAAAGGTTTTTCTTTTTTCTGTCAATTGTTCAAAATGCTAAGATTCGAGTGAGGGATGAGCGTTGTTTCCTGAACCAGAACATAAAGGGACCCCTCTCGTGAAGTCCCAAAGATGAGACTATTAATCGAGTTCATTAATGTTGGACCGCGAATCAACTTTGCCAGGAAATTGTCCACTCTGATCAGATTAGCAATGTTATAAAGGACCTCATTGGAGGAGAATTTTTTGTACTCGGACTCTGGTGTTCTGGTGTATAAATGAAGGCAAGCCCGAAGACAAGCCCTCTCGAACAACCGAATCCTATCTATCAAGCTTGCTCCACCGTTGAGCCACACCGTGCGGGCCGTGGAGTATGTGTATTATCTTACCCTCGCATCGAGTTGGCTACTATAAAACAATCTCTTTGCAAGATTTGGCTCTCACCAGAGCAGAATTTATATGTCTAGCCGGATCCCAAGGTACGTCGTTTTGGTCCCACGATAGAGAACTTTGGCCAATTCTTTCTGGTGTCCCTTGGGGCCTCAGATAACGACGCGTTCTGAAGAGGGTGGTCTCCGACTTTATCGCAATATCGCTGGATTTGGTCGAAGTCACATTGCAAGGGAGTTGCAATGACCTTTACCCTAGGACCTGACCATGTCGCCTGCCTACGCAATAGCGTGGTGAACAGAAATGTTGAACAGGATATCATTTCGAAGGTGGAAATTGTGCACAAGGACGGTAGGGATATTCCAGGTCATAGTTCGGGTGAATGCCATGATTCACCTTGCACACTTCCTGGAAAGACGGTTATGTAGCCTCTCCTTTCTCCTGCGGAAATTCTATCACGAAGAAGTCATCATCCTCGACAGCTTGTTCATTGTATGTCGATCAGGGTATTTTAAGACACAGAAGGTCGTTGAGGTTATTTCTCTGAAAAGCCTTATTGATCTGAGGGAACATGCTTGCATGCCCTGGACTGTGACGGACTAAGGCTCTCCTTTGTAGTCTTTAGGCGACGTGGTATGCAGAGCCGCTCCCTGTTTTCGCATCTCTACCAAACTTGTACTTGTCAAAGCCTTTGAAACAAAAGACCCTGAGAGAAGGGTGCAGTATCACGCTAAAGTATGAACTCAGAACCTTATTGGTCAGGAAAAATTCTTCGCAGGACTCCACCTTATTAGTCGCACACTAGTATCTAGGAATCCTTACTAAATACTAAACCACCCCATGGCCGAAACAATAAGTCCGACAGACATTCAACTCTGTCCAAGCATTGTTGGGTGGTCTGCCCAACAGTAGGAATGTTATCAGGCAATGTTTGGTATTCGATTAGACAGACAAATCGCATTGTGTATGGGGTCCTATCACCTATTCATTTCTGTCCAAAAAAACTTGGTTACCACCTTACCGACACATCTCTCCAACACTAAACGTCACTATCTTACACATGACAGCTCATCACTTGTCATGCATAACAAAAAAAAAGATAAAAAAATTCACAACAAAATTCACAATTTTGCTCACAAAAGAAATTTATATTTTCGTAAAACCATGTATTAGTGTCAATTATTTCATACCAAAAACGCTGTAAAATTTGCTTCAATAACTACTCAATGAAATGCCAAATCTGATATTACCATTTATGTAACGCATAAATCACTAAAATCTAATTTAATTAAGCAACCAAGTCAGTCAGTGTAAAACGAAAAAAAGAAAGAAAAAAAGATGACGTTCTAGTTTGCTGATACGAATTAGCAAAAAAGTAAATAGAAGGACAGAAAAACAAAAGGAAAATCCTAACAATAAACTCTTTGTAGATTATCAGGACATATCATGTACTTCCCTGTGGGCTGGCCGAAGGCCATAAATCTCTCGCTGAACGAGGAACACAATACGATCCGTCATATCGCCTGCGATGCTGTAAAGATTCTCATAGCTGCAATTGGAGAAAGTTTTCTCGGCATTTGGTATGCGAATCCACTGATTCCCATTACATTCCATCAAAGAACGGAGGAATCTGTGGAGAAACATGGCAATAATCGTCTGATTGTGTGGAAACCGGACTCGAGTAAGTTGGCAGTTCTCACCGACTTTGGGCATTTGTTGTTCTACAAAATCGAGGTCGATGGCAATAATACGGGAGTGCTGACACAGGTTGACTCGCCGTTGGCGAATCTGAAGCGAGATTCGGCCGAGTTGTTTATCAAGGAGGTGATACCGAGGTTGTACTTGAAGGAGATCTGCTCGATTGCGATGGATTCGTTGATTACGACGTTCTGTTGCATTAGCCTGACGGAGGTTGTGGTGACCACAGCAAATTGTGAGTTTATACGGACGCAGTGGGACGACTTTGAGACGAATCAAGCTCAAGATTTGCGGGGGATTCCATTCTATCTGAATCAGAACAGTAACTTGAAGAACTTGCCGCCGATTGGAAGAAATTCGTTTATATCGGCGATGGAGTACTCGCCGTTCATTGGAGGATTTGGTGTGGTGTTCAACGACTGCCGAGCGGCGTTTCTGAGTGTCCACCAGAAGATGCATGGTTTCTGGGTGCCGGATGTGGATGATGCGACGGTTTGCAGTGTGAATCACAAGTTTCGGTTGCTCGCCTACGGCAGGAGGAACTCTGAAGTGGCGGTGTATGCAATTGAAGACAGCACGGGAGGTTTGGAGTTTTGTCACAAACTGTCGTTGAATTCGAAGGAGTTTCCTGGTATGCTGGGTGCTGTTAACGAACTCAAGTGGTCGCCGGATGGATGTGTTTTGGTTGTGGCCTGGGACAATGGAGGCATATCGCTGTGGAGTACCTTTGGAACGATGCTCATGTCATCGCTGAGCTGGGACTTTGGAATTCATGTTGATTTGTTGCGAAATAATCCGCTTGTGGTCGACAGGATGGAGTGGTCCACCGAGGGATATCAGTTGTTCCTGATTCGTCGCGAAGGTACCGTCCTCCAGCTAAGTTTTGCCAAAAGCGCGCTGACTATGAACCCGTGCATGGCCTCGACGTCACATATTCTCCTTCAGGCGGACGATACTCTCTATCTGAATCAAGGAGACAACTTGGAGAAGATCTACTTTGGCTCGAAGTTTATTTTCCCCAACAACCAAGCGGACCTGAATGCGAATCCAGTCGATAACATGGAGGTTCAGAAGTCAGTGGACATCTCAAGCATCCTCTCGGAGAGCAAATACTGGAGCGTCCTCCAACTGCCACTGACCTACGCCGCAACCAACTGGCCTATTAGATACTCAGCAATCGACACCGAGGGTTTGCACATAGCAGTGGCTGGTCGGACAGGCCTGGCGCACTACTCCCTCCTCAGCAAGCGGTGGAAGCTCTTTGGGAACGAATCACAAGAAAAGGATTTCGTTGTGACTGGAGGTTTGATGTGGTGGCGTGGCTTTATTGTGTTGGGTTGTTTCAGTCTCCCCGATCGCACGGATGAGATTCGCTGCTACCCAGAGGAATGCAAGCTGGACAATCAGTTCGGCAACAAAATTCAGGTGGGAGCGCCAGTTATTTCCCTGAACATGTTCAAGAATCAGTTGATTTGCCTCACCGCCGATGGAATTGTGAGCACATTCGCTCTTAAGAAGGTGAATGCTTACACCATGGACGTGTCGTGCATTTACGAGATGGACATCAAGGGGATCTGTATTCATCCGGCGTGCATAGTCTCGCTGACGGTCACAAATCTGAAGAATGAGCTGGCATCCAAGGCAAATGCTCCGGAAACAATTATATTCAATGTGAGTGGACGGATTCTGATGGTTCAGAGAGACGCCAGGACGAGCGTAATCAATCATCTGATGGCCACATGTCTGGCATCCTGTGTCGAATGTTTTTGGCTGTCGAACTCCGATCGGAGCCCCATGGGCGACTGCCTATGGTTGTATAGCGGAGCGCATGGAATGCGAGTATGGCTACCGATACTGCCACCAAACGAGGAAATCCGCGATACTCACCGCCTGCATTCGTTTATGTCGAAGAGAATCATGCTGTCATTTCCCTTGAAGCTGTATCCCCTGGTCATCCTCTTCGACAATGTTATCGTGCTTGGAGTGGAGAACGAATCCACTCTCAATACAAACGAAGTCAATTCGCATTTTTCGCTGCCCTTCTGTTTATTGGAGCGAAAAAGCCAAGTGTACCTTCACAAAATTCTCCGTCAATTAATAAAAAGAAATCTGGGCTACAGTGCCTGGGAAATAGCTAAATCGTGCCGTGCACTGCCCTATTTCCCTCACTCGCTGGAGCTGTTACTGCACGAGGTGCTAGAAGAAGAGGCTACCAGTAAGGATCCCATTCCCGATGCCCTCCTGCCGAGTATTTTAGATTTTATCCGCGAATTCCCCGTCCACATGCAGACGATTGTGCAGTGTGCCAGGAAGACAGAGATCGCATTGTGGCCCTATCTCTTCTCCGTGGCCGGCAAGCCAAAGGATCTATTCCAACAGTGTCTGAAGAGCGAGGAGCTTGAAACAGCTGCCAGTTACTTGATCATACTTCAGAACCTTGAGCCCTCCGCGGTGAGTAAGCAGTACGCCACCTTACTGCTGGATACCGCACTGGAAAAACGCAAATGGGAGCTGGCGAAGGATTTGATACGTTTTCTGAAGTCCATCGACCCGAATGAGATTGATTCTCCGCGCTCGTCGATGATAGTGAATCAAAAAATCGCCCCCACCCAACAGCCGAACCAAGTTAATCCCAACCCAGAAGTTTTCAATTTGATTCTCGGGTCCATTGCACGAGAGCGCAGCTTCTCCACAACCATTGTCTCGTCGAATCGCAACGAAAAGAAAGACAAGCGCGACAAGGAGAAACGCGAAAGCATATCTGGAAGTGTACCGCCAACAACCCCGACTTCAACGTCACAAAAGGACGCACCAGCCAGTGCGCCCACAGGCATCACATTCCGTCGCAAATCCGAAAGAAGCCTCTCCAAAGACAAGCGTGAAACATTCTTCATCGAGACAATTCTGCAGCGTCAAGCCCGAATGCTTCTTGAAAACGGCAAACTCATCGATTTGGGCTACATGAGTGCGTTTTTGGACTTCCACCTGGTTAGCTGGCTTTCGCAGGAAAAAGACAGATCAGCAAAACTTGAGGACTTTGTATCGGCCCTGATACTGATCCACAAGGAGCTCAAGCTACCACCACCGTACGTAAACAATGGCAACGAACCGCACGAGAGCAGTTTGCTCTTGAACAACGAATTATCGAAATGTCGCAATACATCGAGCCAGACCTCAGAGTCTGGATACTTTAGTCTACCACTAGCAGATAATACTCATCACCATCACTCCATTCCAGCGATTAAGGAAAGCGAAGAACTCATCACAGCTTCCAAGTCTCGTTCGAACTCGCATACATTCGATGAAAACTATCCCGAGAGGAGGTTCTCCTCACTGCCACACGAAGATATCGCCTTTGCCGAATTGGACTTCCAGTCCGAATTCCGGGGGAAAGTCCTCCCCGAGAAGTTAAGCGTAAAAATTCGTTACCTCCTACAACTATTCATCGAAGCCAATTGCATTGACTACGCGTTGATACTCTCGATCCTGCTGTTCGATGCCGCATCGATCGGCCGCATAATTGACTTTCTAATTCGCAGCGAATCCATCGCCTCCTGCAATCGAATTCAGACGGCTTTGAAAAAGATCACTCAATGGTCACTCGAGGAACAGTGCATTTACCGTGCGTTCATGATAGCCCTCCAGCCCAAGGTCTATCTCCTCGACCAGTACGTCCTGGCATCGGCCGCCCGAAATTCAGAAAATGAACCATCCACCGGCGAGAACTCATCGCTGGACAACGTATCCGAGAGTCTGGACACTCAGTCCAGTGTCAACAACAATCCAACCAACTCCAATTGGATTGAGTCCAAAAAACGCACCGAAACAGTGCGCCGCATGAGCAATACCGAACTAGCAATGGCCAACAGCAGCATGTACAACAACATCAACAACAACACCCGGAATGGCACTGTCAGCGCCAGGAGAGCCTCCAAAGAGCAACAGCAGATTGTTAAGAACGAGAACGGCTTATGTAGTATTATGTAGTTTTGTTGTTTGTTTCTTTTATCTTTTCTGCGTCGTTTCGTTGTAGGTAAATTATTTTTTGTTTGTTTTTTGTGTAAGGAAACTGTAAAATGTTTTGAGACGTTATAGATTTTTTGCCCATCCTCCCTTGCAACCCCAGGAAATATTCCTTCCCTGATGGAATAGTGAGTGATGTTAGTTTATATAAATATTGTTGAACATTTGTATTTTATAAAAAAGGAAATTTTCTAAATAATACATATTTGTAAGATAGAGTTTTGAGTGAACACCTGTTCGTTTTATTTGCACTCGTTACGGAGGTTTGGTATACTTAACTGAGCTGATCAGGTCTTTGGTCACAGATCTGAGTTCGAGACGGAGCTAGAGTCAGTAGTTTTGTTTAAAAACTCCTGATGTGGAATACACCGTTTGGGAAAGTTTCTATTTCTTAGCAGTTCATCGGTGGAAAGTATAATCTGTGGGCAATCTGATACTCAAGCTTCATTCACTGACCCCGTTCTGAACGTATTTGCATAAATTGTGAGCACATTTTATGAATAAATGCTTGCGCTTCATTTAGGATACGCGGCGTGGAACAGTTGAGAAGGAAGCACGACAACACATAAGAGTCGAGCTGTGGCACATTTCCAGAAATCGCACACGATGGCGCGTAAGGGCATACAGGACATAAGTAAGTAAGTAACGACTACAAGGCACGGAAGACCTAAGGGAAAATAGTTTGACACTGGAGAGTTCCACATTGGTTTAATCTAAGAACAGTTTCAATGTCATTCAATCTTGTCCTAAGGCTCCAAATATCCAGAGGAGCAATTATTAGTGCCTGCGCTATCGATCTTTTACTGCAGCCCTACGGAAGAACAAAACAAAATCACGAAACAGTGAGTCTAATCTGTCAGCCTCCAGCTTGCTGTAGACACTGGTACATGTTCTTGGGATGCAAGCCTGTCATAGAAATGACTTTTGCAGACCCCTTGTAGCTAAGTCGCCTTCAGTAAAGCTGTCCTAGAGAGGATGGCGCTTAATATTCAAGGTCCAAGGCACAGTGGGTTACTGTTCCTGGCAACACCGACTTATTGTTCTCTACGTAGCGTCGAGATAAACTTTACCGCCTGCTCTAGACGCCTAGTAGTGCCCAGAGTAATGTTACGAATCGAAGCCATTACTATGAGAACTAGGTCATACGTGGGTGTAGAAAAAAGATGGAAACCATACCCCAGATTGGTATGAAAAAATAGGCAACGTAAACTGTGAGCCAGAAGAACTGCAGAGTAGAAAACTGAGGCACATTCCAAAAAAGCCAGGTGAACACATCCGACATCCAGAACCTCGAAGTGCATCGATGCCTTACCTACTAGGACGATGACAGTTCCTATTGTCCCAGATGCACTGCTTTGAAAACACCGAACACAAGAATTTCCAATGGCCACAAATCCCTTGGTAAAGGTATTCTTATGAGAATACTCATTGAGCCACCAACTCCCGAAAATACCTGGTGAAATGCTTAGAAGCCATAAAGGATTGGATAGCGTAGAGAAGGAGCATTAAGAAGAGACTAACAGGGAAAATGAAAAAAATAACCAAAAACAATCAAGTCCTTAACAAACAAGTGACCCAACAGTTTCTCAGATTATACTCACAATTGCTTTAGGCATTCCGAAGCAGTTTTGGCCAACACTTTTTGCACTCGTATACGAATGAAATGTTTCACGATTTCCCCCTTTCGGGAACCTCCAACAGTGAAACAAACAATTAGAGCTCCTCCCGGTTATGTGAAGAATGTTACAAGTACAACATGAATGATTGTGTTAGCCTACCTCCCACATAAACCTCAGAAACGTGAATTAATACTTCTGTCCACCGTAACATCCATCCATCCATCCATCCATCCACTCATTTGTTGAAACCACTTTTCCTTAGACCTTGATCTACAAATTCTATACCCAAGAAATCCTTCTTCATTATCCCTCTATTTGTATACATGTTCCAAACACTCACGCACAGCATTCACATGCTCTATCGAAAGACATGTCCAAGGTTTACCACAACTGTTGATCCATGTTGCTGGAATAGAGTGTCTTGACGCTTGAATCTGCATCTAGGCACTGCGTTACCCCGATCAACTTCCAACTACTCTTCAATTAACCTTCTCAGTGGCAAACACAAGGCAAACAATTGTATAACATCACCCTTTTGACCATTGAATGGGCGCATTTCGGATTCTAGAAATATTTTCAGAGCTAAGGCCTAGCAAATGGTATATTTCATGTCTCATAACTCGCAACCTCACTTTCAGTTTTGACTTTGAATAAAGTCTGACAGTTTATCCTTCACTGCAGTGTCTCTTTGTAAATACTTACTAACTCTTCACTTTCTTTTCTGTCTTTCTTTGCAGGTAACTTGCAGCGATAGTGGACGATCCCTCAACCTAACCTACTCCACCAACAAACAGAAAAACTTCTCGAGAACTTGAGAAGCAGAGCATTCACACATCTCCACAAGGCAAATCAAAGCTAGAAGAGGCTTATTCTCAAAACTAAAGCAGCACACTCAACCACAGTCCCAACTCAAGCTCAAGCTCCTTCCTATGAAGGTCAACATGAGTTCTACACAGCAGCTTCGATAGATCCTTCAGTCATCCATCCTTCATACCTATTTCCCAGTGTCCATGTCCACGATACAACAATTCCCCATCGGAACTCTTCCCTCAAACCAGGCTTAAGCTCAACTCGACTATGCTGCCTGTGAATACAATCTTTTAGAATCTAGAAGCCTTTAAGCTAAGCCTCTGTACAAAATCCCACAATTGTTTGAATAAAAAGCCATCAGTTTCACCAGTTGTTGTGTTTTCTTTCAGCCACGCCCCCAAACCCACCCTCCTACATCCACAACAAACCCCGCCCCCTCAAGCTGTCAAAATTCCATAAAAACAATAAAATTACACAGGAACCCTGAAAAATCACGAAAAAAAAAGAAGTCGGACACGAAAAACGCAAAAATTTCCGAAAAACACCAGGCGCCCATGCTCAGCAAGTAGGTATCCCAGCTGAAATTTTTTTTTTCTCTCGGCTGGTTGCTAGAGATGTGCAATTATCGGAAATTAGAGATGCGCTGTCGTATGAAATGGATTTTTTTTAAAGTATTTTTGGGTTTGAGTAAAAAATATTTTCGCAGGGTGTAGATGGTCACAGGGTGTCTCATAATATTTTTAAAGGAAAAACATGTCATTTTTGTTTTAAACAATGTTTATTGGTAATGAAAGGGGGAAAAATTTGGGGGTATAAAGGGGAATATAAATAGTTTTACATCAAAGGGGTGAAAGCTGTTATTTGTTGGAGTGGCAGAGTTGCAATTTGTTGGTTATTTCACTGGAAATGGTTCAATGTTGTCCTGGTTTGGTGGTAAACTTCTGAGAAAGAAGTTTCTCTGTTACTTTCGTGATTTTTGTGGAGGAAAAGAGCCGTATGGGTGTCTTATTTCAGGCTGAACTGACTGATTGGGGACTCCAATTGCTTGGTTGGCTTATGGAAGGATGATACATAGATTTATTGGAGCATTTTGTTGAAAATGGTGCTGCGATGCTCTGCAGAAAGCGATTAGCTGGTTTGGAACTTAGTATCGTGACAAGTATTTCATTAAATGTTGAGGAACGAGGAAATGCCTAAACGAAATACAACAAAAATAAAGAAATCATTAGAGAAAGTATGTCCAAGGGAATGAAATTATTCACAAGAATTTGAAAAGAATAAGAAAAAAGGATGAGGAGAATTTGTACAATACTTACACTTGCTGCGTGACTGGAGATGTGATTCCTGGAAGTCTTGGTTTCGTTGTGGCGTTGATTTTGTTGGGACCTTTAAAGAAAATTAACAGAGGAAGGAAAGGAGGAAAGGAAAGGGAGACTAATACTTACACGATCTATTCAGAGATAAAATTTTGTCTGTTGGTAAAGACTGACAACATGGTGAGCCTCTGTGGGGTACTGCGATGGCTAATTTTCAGATCTCTGATATTCTTTTCTTTTACAAAGTAGACAAGGAAGTCCAGACAGACCGTGCAATATGGAAGCAAAACAGGTACAGGATTAATTCTAGAGAAAATCAAGTATAGTTACCTGAATTTTACTTACCTTGACGTTACCAATTGGTAAGAACGGAGTGTGAAATGAGCCTTTTTTGCAAGTGAAGGATCTTTACAAAAGGGAAGGCAGATACGTACAAGAGTGTAGATTTCTCAAATAAGAGCTCGCTCATGACACCCACTTGTGGAGTCTTCACTGGCAGATGTATTCTGTGCCTCAACTGATTCTTCGCCTTTGCTGCATATTCTGTGTGTTGCATCCGACTTGGCAGGACCATTTTTGCTTGTCTGCTGCATTTGGTGTTTAGCCTGTTTTTATGCAGTTCTGCATATTGTGTCTAGTAATCCAGAGATTGGTCTTATAGCCTGCGGGGCCACTCTGTTTGTGCGGACTAACCAAGAGCTAGAGCTAACCGACATTAGGAGCATGCAGGACATTGGAATCACAAGAGATGCGATTGGTCAATCCAGTGTTCAATAGAATACTACGTCCCTGCGTTCCTTAAAGGGATCTAAGCTAATCAGGTTGAGGCAGTCTTTTACAGAGGACGAGGTGTTTTCACGATAGACTTCATAGAGTGAATCGAAGAAAACGATGGTCAATCCTTTGAATTAGGGACACAAACTCGCTTAAAGAGGGATCACGGTCGATTGACGTACGTAAATGGATCTGGCCACGTGAAGGCTAAAGACCTATTTTTAGCATCTTGGTCTAGTGACAAGTCGACAAAGTCAAGTGACGAGTCGACGACCAATATGCGAACGGAAAATGAGGTCTCTTAGGTATAAAATGCAAAGATTGCAAAAAGAAAATGGGGAAACAAGTTAGGGAAGGGTCCTGCTGGGCCTAAATAAATAGGGTAATGCCAGTCAGGGCACGAGCGCTAAGGAGGAAGAAGCAAAGAGGAGGTATCGGTTGCCGTTTGCTTTAAATGTTTCAATGTTGTAATGATGAGAGAATACAGAGCCACATTCGTGCTGTGAGGCTTATAAATGACAGTACGTCCGAAGTTAGGCTTGAGGATAAACTGATGCTCATTCGAAGCATGGCGTGTGTTGCAGGTGGAATTTTGAAGGGGCGATTCCGCTGGAGCAGTTTTTATAAAAAAAAACGATAAAATAGGGAAAGACACGAGGCATTTCTACGATGTTCAAGTGAAACTATAGAGTTCACAATGTCTCTGTCACCTATAAGCTTTAACACACGTTTCTGTACCCTATCCAGAATCTGCAGAACGGTCTTGGGTGCCCCAGACCAGATATAGGCGTTATATTCCAGCTTTGGGCGGATGAATGCCTTATAGTTTGAGGCCAGATCAGATCTCGAATATGTGAGTATTCCACCGATGATGGCAAGTCTTTCGGATTCAGCGATGCAAGTACCATTCATGGATAATGGTTCAGGGACTTGGTTTCGCTTGAGAGACAGAGAGACAGAAGACAGCATTGGGTTTTGGAAGCATTCCTAGTCTGCGGCTGAAAAGCAAGGACGTAAGTTAGGGAACGAGTATGAAAAACTGAGGGATTGAATTAGAAGTTGCAGACAAGAGGCCATTTATAAAAATGAGAAAGACAGTCGGAGACAAAAAGGAGCCTTGGGTGCAACCAGCATTTACATATATGTTGGATTGCAGACTTGAAACCCTCCGAGGCAACGTGTATTAAACGAATTTCCATTCCATTGAAGTAGAGATTCATCAATGCCCTGAAGACCCTGATGCCACACTCTGTTAAATGCCTTAGAAATATCGAGCGCAACCATCTTTCTTTCGCCAAAGTAATGGAGGGATTGGATCCACTTCTCGGTGAGGTATACCATCAAATCACCAGTGGACCTATTGCTACGAAAACCATACTGCCGGTCACTAAGCAGTTTTCGTGATTAAAGGTATTTCATAAGGCGTTTTCATAGCCTTGGAAAAAAGGGATGTAAGGGATGGTCGGTAATTGGACGACGAATCTTCGCCTTTTTTAGGGACAATGCTGATTTCCATCTTCTTGGAGAGAGCCCCCTAGGAGTAGGATGGCAAACAGAAAGTCTAACCCATAGGTTTTGCCAGCGATGAGTTTCACCTCTTCAGGGAGAGATACCATCTGGGGCTTATTTCACCAACTTACAATTTGTAATTTACAAGCACTTTTTCAACAAATTTGTAGATAAATCCATTTATTCTGTTTCACAAAATATTTGTGCTACAAAATTGTAGTTGTGGTTTACAAAGGGAAATTACGTTGAAGGCATAGTAGCACCAATAGTGATATAAGTGTAGATTTTGTGTTAATAGACCAAGAAAAATATATCGTCCGAGAATTAACTATGACATTTCAGATTCTTTTGTTTTCAATGAAAAGTTTCGGTTTAAACGTGTTAAGGCAGAGGAAATAACAAGACAATAACAAGACCTACGATTGCAAATGAGCCTATAAAAAACTTTTCACTGACACCGACACAGCAATATCTAATAGCTTTACATTGGCTTGGAAATGGTGAACAGTATCACGGGATCGCAGACATGCATGGTATATCTAAATCTACGGTATGCAGAACTGTCCATCGTCTTTGCTCAGCCATTGTTGCTGCTTCCTTTGAAAATACTGTGCGTTGGCCAGAGGAACACGAAAGCATTCGTGAACGGTTCTTTAATATTTCCGATAAGACATTATGATTACTATTTTCCTAAGGTATGCCATTTTCCATTTTTTTATGGATGTATCGATGGAACGCTAATTAAAATTGATTCGCCTAACGAGTTCGAATCAGCGTATGCCGATAGACACGGCAACCACTCAATTAATTGTTTGATGGTTTTGTTATGTTATTTGGCCCGGTAGTGTTCACGATGCGCGAGTACTCCGAAGTAGCCCGTTAATCAACGCGAAGGATCATAGAGAATGCGATCGGTAATCTAATAATAAAAATTCATTTGAATCAACAATTTAAGAGTTCAACGAAGAAGGGCAACTCAAATTATAAAATGCTGCATAGTTTTGACGAACATTTCCCGAAAAGATGAAACCAATGACATCATTGAATTACAAGAAAAAAACCTACGTGATAACGTTGACAACTTAGACGAAAACACATTGAGTTATATTTTAAACTTTTTTTCTTGAAACTAAACAAAAATAAAACAACTCCTTGTTCTTGAAGTTATCAGTTGGAGAGCTTACAAATTTGTGAAAAACAGTTGTTTACAAATTTGCAAAATAAATGGTGAAACAGCTTTTTATTGTATTTGTAAATAACAAATACAATTTCCCTTAATTTTTTCCTCTTTTTAACAAATTTGTTACAATTAAGTTTGTAGTTTGTGAAACAGAAAATCAGTAAACAAATTTGCAAATGTAATCAACAAATACAAATTTGTAATTTGGTGAAACAGATCACTGGTTGCAAATAAATAAAAAAAAAAATTCAAAACACCATCCACAGAGTAAGAACCAAGAGTTTTGTCTTTCGTTTACTATTTTTTGCTATTTTTTTGTTTTGTTTTTATTTTGAATTTATTTGAAAATATCTTTGTATACTATACATTTCATTACTATTTTGTTTTTCTTTTTTTTTTTTTTTTGTTTAATTATTATTATTAAAGTAGGTTTCATTATTGTTACAGAAACAAGTCTTAAACTAGATGAAAAAAAAAAAAATAAAATAAAAACTAAACTATTATCAATTAGCTTTAATCTTAACCTTTTCTCGGTTCGGTTGTAATTTAATCAGTAGGTCATTCTCCAATGTCGCTTGTCTCGCGTCCGCGGATTAATTGCTTTCGATGGTTGGACACAGTCGTTTTTTTGTTTTGTAAATGGCATTGGAAAACATAATTGTTTGTTTTTTTTTTGTTTTCTTAGTTCTTCCTCACAAATGCTACATGTTTTTGTTTTTTTGTTTTGTTTCGTAAGAATAAAAATAATATCACTTGAGAAATATGTTTGATTTACTTGTTTAATGTTTTTGTTTTGTTTTTAATTTTTAAGTTTAGTTTCAATGGAAAAGAGAAAAAACTTTGTTTTTTTTTTTAAAGTTTTTTTTTGTTTTTAGTGTTTACCTAACAATTGATTTTTTTTAATTAATTGGATGATTCAATTGTGTGTGGGGAGGGGGAGAGATGAACGGGGCGGGGCGGGGCGGGGCGGGGCGGGGCGAGGGAATGCAGAGGAAGGTAACTGAATGACGTACGTTTTGACGAAGTCTTGAGGCCTACACTGGAACACGCTGTACGTTTCGTTTCGTTATAAATAAATAAATTAAAATGATTTTGGGCAGGAGAGTGATACATTTTTGTTTTTTCATTTTCAAATGCGCAGATGGATGTGGACACTTGAATATGTACAAGTTGTGGTGGCGAATTAATTTTTTTTGTTTTTGTTTTTTTTTTTTTTGTTTTTGTATATATATTCTGGTTTACCAATTTAATATGTTAAAGATTTCGATAGCTTTGATAACATAATAGTTTTGTTTTTATACCCCGTAAAGTTGAATATATTTGTTTGCGCTGTGCTCAGAGGTATTGTTTTAGTTTCAGCTTGACGTGGTACTGGTACAGCTGCGTTGTTGTCTTAACCATTCCACAAACTCGTCCAGCATGACTGGCCCTGAAAGAGGAGGGACACATTTACTTTAGATGGGGAGTCGATTCAAGGGGGACATTGTTAAGAATAAACAAAATGGAAAAGTCGGCGTGTAGGGAAGACTGGACCGTTCTTGTAAGAAGGCAGTACTTACAACAGGGATAGGACCAAATTAGATCCATTGTGTTATCGAGCACTTAATGTATGCAAGACACTTGAAGAAGTATTCACCCAGAATCGAATTGCTTGCGGAGGATAACGCAGGGCAGAAGTCGTTGGTGGAAACTCTTGTTTCAATGCTACCATCTGGGAATGTGGAAGCCTCTCACTTAGTCCAATGTATAGCCTTATTCAGCAGCAGTCTTTCGATTTCACAGTGCGTAAGCTGCGTTGAACTGATATTCAAGTCAAGAACTGATCTGGCTGTCTGTTCACTAGGAGTACACTTCTGTTTCTACTTTCTGGGAAGAAGTCTTCTTCACTGTCAGGGGATGACTGTAGTCTGGGTCTTTCAACTACAGTATTTTCTCAGCTTCTTACAGTATACAACCACCTCTTTCCAAGTTGGGTAGTTTGGTAATGGAGTCATTATATCGAATCTTTTCAAATTTGTCTCGTATTTGTAAAGTTTTAGAGAAGGAATTATTTTTTTTTAAGCTGAAGAGGCGCTGTCTAGGATATCTCTTGATTGTGTCACCCTTCGTGGAGCACATGGAGACGAAAACCCTTGCAGGCCATCGTATCCAGTGTATTTTCCCAAGACTGGCCTGCTCTACTGGCTGGTTGGGTAAGCTGATTCCATTACTTGGCATAGTTGGCAACATCGTGTTCACTGCCATTTGCTTCGTCGGATATGATACCAATGTCAGGCCCATTTTCATGTTCGCTTGAGATGCCAGGACATCCTTAGAATGGTACACGAACTTTTGTTCATATTGGTGATCATCTACTTCTGTAATATTGCCTGTCCTACTTCCATACTGACGGTTTTAAACATTTTAAACGCAACTTTAGCTTTGTTAATTCTCTTTTCTACATCAAGACAATACATTCTAGGTAAGCAGCTGAGTACTATTCCAACCTCCATGAGGTGCCAACTGGAAACTTCTTTGGAAAGAGCGATTGGGGATTTTTCTTCGCCAACCAACAGACCAAGCCCCATCTGTGAAAGACTGAGTTGTTCCGAAACGAAGGAAACTGTCTCGGATAATATGCTGACTAGCTTTGAGTAGCTAAAATAATTCCATACACCCACGAGATCGGTGTGTTTTCTGTAGCAGATCTTCGGTTTTAAATGCTATCTTCAACCAAGAGGTGACACTCGATGATACTCGAAGCTAAATCATTGTTTTCCATTCGCTCTAGAAGTTCTCTGACGTTTTCGGACCTGCATCTTGCATTTTTGACAAAACATTCGATTCTGCTTTCCTGCTTATTCTTCAAATGGAGTTCCAAACACTGTCTTTTATCTAATACATCACTGTTTGCGAACGGCTTTGCAAATGCACATGAACAGGGACTGAACGACACTTTTTTAGAACTGCAGCACAGTAACACTGTAAACTGGGTAATCTTCCGCGAATCCGTCGATAACTTTCGATACGATCTCAAATATTTACCAAACCTACTCGACTACGGTTGGGAAAAATGAAAAATCTTGTACTTACATGCTCCATCGATGTCATAATTAGATAAATCATGGCTAATTGTCCGTGAGAACTCCAATATATTACACCATTGATCTTTGTTGATTACTTTGTACTTTGACTGGTCTAGAAATTGTGCAAATTGTGGATATAATGGCCAGTGTTTCCCTAGAAGCAGCTGCAACATTGCCTTTGCCGTAACTATATCCATACTCCTCTGATCTGAGTCCTACAAAACATCAAACCAATCACATTGAGTTCCAAAAATCCATCCATCAACTGGGCTACTTACCTTTGCGAAATCATACGCATATCTGTATATACTTTTGAATATATTTGAATCGTTCAGTATACTCTTGAGATATTCCAATTTTGATTGCATCTTAGCCGGAGAATCACACTCTAGTTCGGTAAGACCTTTCAACCATTCATATTGACTAAAGAATCCCATTTGTGTGGCGCCCATCTTATAGGCCAAAACTAACATGACTACATTTTCTGGCTCCACGCCAATATCCTCACAAAATTTCTCCATTCCATCGGGTCCTACATACCAGATAAATTAGGATCAACATATGTATATTGAGTGTGCAAAAGCTTACCTAATGTGTCTGGTTCGTCGGGATTTGTGTATTCTCTGAACCACGCAATGCATCTTTTTGAGCTAAACGAGTCTTCCGATTTTATGTGACGTCTAGAAATCGCAAAGAAAAAAAGGAAACGAAAATCAATAACATTGGCTAAACAGAGGCTAGCTCTAGAAGGTACTTTTCCTTATCCATCGAGGTGTTCAACAAATGAATCCTACTTCTGCGGTTAAATATATGAAAAAACAATAAAAATTGGAAACAAAATAAAAAATGTCTTTTGCACTTGTAGTGTTTTATTTTAACTCAAATGACAATTTTCTTTCCGAGTTGTGCTGACTAAAAATAGATCGTCAAAGAGAAAAGAAGATTGGCCCACCTTCGAGTCTTTTTTTGCTGATAAATACCGAACTACACAGCGCCAACGAAGAGAGCACACATCTGTTAAAGGAAGGAGCTTTCTTTCTTTCTATTTTGTTTGTTTGTTTGTTTTTTTAGCATAAAAATAATATTAAAACAATCATAATACAGCGCCTCTGCCATGGGCAACGTGTAGTGTCTCTTAAATGATAAAACGGATGACCTTCGGTGTTCACGGCGGCGGCTGTGTGGCCAACGATGCATGGCATTATTGACAGAAATATACATATCGGTTGGGTATAGTTTAGAATGCACGTGATTCTCGGAAATGCACAGATATTTGTCCCAAAGATAGAACAGAAATAGGTGACCTTTACAGTATATACAGAGTATACCCTCCCTTTGTCAATGTCGCATTCGGGTGTAGCTTTGTTTGAACCCCAATCATACACTCGATCGTGATTTGACTGTGTAACACGCATCACACAAGTGGGAAATAGAACATTCTGGGCAGATTCCCAGGTCCCAGGAAACCTTTCAAAAGGGGTAACATTCCATAAAATGTTATAGACATCTGGGCCTTGCACGGATTCACAGGCAAGAAACAACACACGCCCATCCGGGGAACCCTTGTGTTCATTTGAACACCCGGCATACGAAAAAATTCCTTTCAAATCATCGACAGCTGTGTAACGAAACTCCAACCCACCAGTAGTGTCTTCAATTGCACGGCAATGCAACTCCAAAGTAACCCAATCTACTGATTTACACTGCAAAAGCGTCGCATTAACCACAGCTGGACCCCAGAAACTGTAGAATACTCAGAAACGCCGTCGTTATATCCGACACTGAGTTCTCCAATCAACAGCTAGTCCTCCAACCCCGATATAAACGAGCTACGAGAGACGAATCAGAGACAAGTTCTTCAAGTTATTGCTGATTCACACGTAAATCTTGTGCTGGATTCCTCTCACAATCATCCATAAGTTCACAGTTTGTTGGGTCAACACAGTCTCCGCCAAGCAAAACGTGATGATCAACCAATCCCTCAATATGAAACACATTCGCTGGTGGACTTCTAAGGATTTTCTTCTTAACGCAAGTCTTTGGTACTTCCGAATAACGCCTTATAACGTTGAAGCTCCTTACAGTCGTTCCTTCTAGCCTCTGAGTATGAAATCGAGTGAATGTTTGCTCTCATGACTGTTTAAATCTCCCATAAGCTTCAGTAATCGTCCAGCACTCGTAAATGAATGTATTTTTCTCCGCGGATAGGGACCAACAGCGCTCTAAATCATGCATGCATCACGCTCTGTATCCTGCCATTTCATCCGCGTTTAAGTGGGAACTACAATTGCTATGTGGATTGCAACCATTGAACGGCCAATCAGCTTGAAAAATTTATGCCCTCGTCTGCTTTCCATTGCGAAGTGCGCCCAAGTATTGCTGGATATAAAGCCGGTTCTTTGTGAACTCAGTTATTCGTGGCTGATGGCGTCGTAAAATGGTAGAATTTGGTGATTTTATTTCGTGGGGTGGAGGACTGCACCATATTTGATCCCCCTCTTCTCCGTGTCCCTCCAAATAAGCGCGAGGCATGCCAAAAGCAGCCGGCAAAGTTTACCCAGAATAACACCGAGAAACACACCTCACCATAAGGTTCCCAGAACTCCGTGCACACAAAGGACATCGCCACCGATACTTATCACGACAGGAGAAAACGCAACACGCCTGATAACGAAACGCCGCACCGTGTGCTTTAATTGTCCATCTCTGACGCAATCGATTATCCGATGGGAAAAAAAAAACCTTTCCCCGAACAGAGATACCTTAAGAAAAATTCACAAAAACAAAACAAGGAAGGTGTATCCCTTCCATCATTACCTTGAGTAGTTATTCCTCTGTCTTTTGGATGTCTGACGCTCATCCTCGCCGGGGCCCATATCAAGATTCGATCGTCTTTTACCGCGGGGCATGGCAAGAAGCGGAATTGTGTGTATTTTGCTGTTGCCGTCCTTCTTAAGAAAAACGAATCCAAATTTCCAATTCGGAAGGTGCTGCTCCTCCTTCCACGATCCACCCAAATCAATTCCAAAGAAAATAATAATGTTATCCCAAAATAAACGGCAAATATTCTACACTTCTCCTCTGCAATAGGTATTATACGAAATAGAAAATAATCCTGAAATCGAAATTGAAGAAAAGAAAATGAGAAATTTTTCAGTTTCGCACCAGTAAAGGCTTTTGGCAAATATTTTTTGATACAATTGTGGGATGGGGGCGAGAAACTTCGCCGGATTTTAATTTTTGGGTAAAAAAAAGGAAAAGAAAAGAAAAAACCTAGAAACTACCGAAGGATATGGTGTAGGTTAGGTTCCGAACCGACCAAAACCGTACAAAATCGCAGCTAAGCCAAACTATTCGCACTCCTAGGCGGTGCCGCGGTGTTGGATTACATTTAAAAGAATTCCTTTACCCAAAAGAAAATTTATTTCGCGACGAAAATCGGCAAAAAAAATAACTTTTTTAGCTGAGGTTTTGGGGCGAAGCCGATTTTAGGATTTTGACAGCAGCACAGCAGCACAGAGCAGCCAGAAGCAGGGAGAGAAATTTTGTTTGATTTGTGCTCCGGGGTTGCGTGAATAAGTCGAAATTCGAATTGAAATCAAGTGAGCGGCTTGTAGTTTGCGATTTGGTTAGCGATCGGGGCTAGTGGGTGATGGTTTTAATTGAAATTTATTAAATTTGCGAATGCATTTACCCTTGAAAGTAGTAAAATTGTACAAACAGCAACAAATTAGACAGAAAGTTCTCTCCCGTTTTTTTTTTTTTTTTTTGATTGGAGTGTGTGTGATGGATGGTTTTGTTCAGAAATTATTTTGTGTTCGAGACTCGTTGCGGGCGATTTGAGGGATGTTTGTAAAGTCAGTTGTTTTGTTTGTTTGTTTAGACGGGTAATGCAGTGCTGGGTTTGAGAGAAGTCCCGGCACACAGGATCACGTTGTGTGTCAAGCAAGGATAGAGGAGAGATAGGCGTAGTAGGACGTATAGAGCAGATCAAGAGAACGGAATAAGGTGTAAGAACCACTCCGGGGGCAACTAGATTCGGTATAAGAGGCGATGGCTTTGCTTTTTTGATGAACTTGTCTCATCCTGTTTGCATCCTTCTAGTAACGTTCTAAACAGTATTCCCTGATTTCGCTCAATCTCCTCCTTTCCGGGCACTCTGCTTCCATTCGCCCAAAACTCTGGCATCCACGATAGTTTGATCCTTAAAACGAAGGTTCGGTCTTCCTTGTCGTCCCGAATCTGGGGGCTATGATTCGAAGATCCCTTTGCTGGAGCATTATTGTCCATTCGCTCGATGGGTCTGAGCCACTATAGTCGACGTATTTTTGGCTTTTTGGACTGCATCCACATCTTGGTACAGCTTATAGGTACGCGGTTGTGTCTTTCCCTCAAATTTGTCCAAAATCTGCTCTGCATTCTTGCTTATCGTCTAGCACTTGGCTCCTTAGAGCACAACAGGCATGCATTTCGTCTTCCGAGTTAGAAGAGAAGTTTTGAACCCATTTGCTTAGCAAAACCGAAGTAGCAGCGGTTTCCTAGCGAAAGTCTTCGCCGAAATCCAACGAGCGTGTCGTTCATGGAGTTGATATTTACTCCGAAGTAAGTAAACTCCTTAACCTAGGTGATGGATGCTTCTTTGTTTGTTGACAACGGGTACTTGGTTTTGTCCACTTCACTTCACTTCACTTGGTTTGAAGTGGTTTGCGTTTACTTGGGTACCACCACAGTTTAAGGTGACCTTGGACCTCTATCAACCAGCCGATCCAGTGAGTTCTACTGTTACCTAGCGGACACCATGATGTTTGAGGTCTTTTCACTCGAGCTATCCATCTTAGGTGATGTCTTCGTCTACTACTCTGTCATCAGCCGGTGAATTCGAATCCTCTCATGGGGCTCTACTAGACCCATCCATCCTAGTTGTTGTACTTGACTCGCTCGTGCCATGCCTTCAATTGAAAACAGAACCAGAAAGCAGTAGATATCCGCGTCCGATTTTGTTCGGCATAAGCAAGCAGTATTACAATCTAATCATCTTGACCACAGATTTCATACATTCCCCTAGCGGACAGAACGAGAAGTACAAGCATGGCAACCAGCCCTGGCGACAGAAAAACAAAACAAAGACGACATCACAAGCAAAACAAACAAAAATAAACCACACTTCCCGAACACACCCTGACTCAGTTGACGTTTTGCAAAAGAAAAATAAACATCTTGTCCTCGATTCCTCGATCTTTTTATAGAATTCCCTGATTCCCTGCGGAAAATGTCTGAGTATGAAAGTGTACGGATTGGTAAACTCGTCCTCAAGGGAGAAAAACCCAAGTAAGTATTGCGTCCATTCAATTCCCTCGGAATCACGGCTCTATTCCCCCTCACAGGTCCAGCAAAAAGCGGAAGCACAAGGACAAGGAGCACAAGCACGAGAAAAAACAAAAACTGGAAGTTGACGAGGACGCCTTGAAGCACGGTGGCTGGTGGAAAGCAAAGAACGTCACAGACGTTACCGGCACGGTTGCAATACAATTCGGCGAACGATCCTATGTCCGAGCAATGGATAATGGACTGTTTACCCTCGGCGGGCCACACAACGATGGCGATGGTCCCGATCCGGAGGAGATATTCACTGCCTTCCCCATTAATGACACAAAAGTGGCCTTCAAATCAGGCTACGGAAAGTATTTAAAGATCGAGAAGGATGGCATTGTGACTGGTAGGTCGGATGCCGTCGGCAGCATGGAACAGTGGGAGCCTATCTTTCAGGTGAGTGTTGGGTGGTCATTTATGTAACCTGGAATAAATTAACTCTCTTCTAGGATAGTAAAATGGCACTGCTGAGCGAGACGGGGCACTTTATGTCCATCGATCCCGAGGACGATGCCTGCGTGGCTTTGAAGAAAAAAGTTGGAGAAGCTGAAGTCGCAGTGATTAGGTGTAACGCGCCCAGGGAACTTGTTCTAGATGAAGGACCGAAGGAGGAAAAGGGTGACCTTAACGAAGTGGAAAAGAATTATGTGTAAGTATTCGACAAAAAAAAAAAAAAAAAACTGCAAGGATGGTATTCTGATTTGGGTTCACGTTCACAGGAAGAAGTTCCAAAAGTTCCAAGACAAGAAGCTAAGAATAAACAAGAACGACATCAAGGAACTGGAGACTGCCAAGGAAACTGGAACCCTCCATGAGGCGCTTCTGGATCGAAGAAGCAAAATGAAAGCCGACAGATACTGCAAATAGGTGTTGAAGACGAAATATAAGTAAAAAACGATGAAACGAACTGTTTTTGTTTGTCATTTGTACACTGGTGGCCAGAATTCTGTTCAAACTGATCTAGATTTGACGCATAACGTTGGAGAGGACGCTGTACTCCGTTCAGTTTTATACTTCTTCCAACATGGAGGGAGAAATGGGCACTGTCTTGTGGTTTTTTAGCTCTCCTGCTGGAGTAGATGATGCACACGACAGAACAGGTTGATTCGTTGGGGGTATTTCACGGTTTCTCTCTTCGTTTGTCTTGGAAACGTGGACATCTATGTATAAATCAATCTTTTCTCCTTGGACTACAACGCGCTTCGTGAGCAGTACGAGCGGAAACATCGAAATAGAAAGCTCGAACACGCACAACTTGAATTTTTGAAGAAGGATTAGTCCTAGGTCATCAGTTATCAAACTCTAGTGCAGTGAAGCTGCAGCAGAGTTGAAAGATCACGCCGTCCACAAGAAAACACAGTCGGTTCACAGATTCATTTCACCTAAACTGACACCACATGGAGTGTGACTCTTGCCCTTAATAGCCTTCTAATTTGTGTATGCTTGTATCTGTTCTTTATACGGAAGCAGGACCATCTCTTCCATCTACGCACCCGTAGAGCGGCTGAAAAGAGTGTTCAGAGTGTAAACGAAAGAGTGTTCATGCTGAAGGATCAGCCTGAACCTCGAGAATAATGCAAATCGTTGCCACGTGAAGTAAAATGGTTCCGTAAATAAGAATTTCCATCGCAGACTCCTCCTGAGACTGTCAGACTGCTATACACTGCACCAAGCACTAGTTTCACCTGAAATTGCCCATTAGGCACAAACTCCTTGGTTATGGGCTCCAAAGAATGCATGGTTTTACAAGTGAAAGAGCCAATGGTTACCTGACTCGTATCATTCCGATGTTGTGACTACCAAGACCAACCCTCACTGTGATCTTTCTCTTTCGTCTTCGGTTGGATTGTTGTTAGCCAAGGCTTCATGTTTTACTTTGTTGTACTCCCTCCGTTGAACCTCGTAGTAATGGCAAGAGTAAGTCGCAACTTCAACTTATTTCTAAGATTTCGTCAGATGAGTGCATGCCTGATGAATGGAATCTCAGCACCGTTTGCCCGATCTACAAGAAAGGAGACCCTCTGAACTGCGCACATTATAAAGGTATCAGTCTCCTCAACATCGCGTATAAGATCTTATCTGCCATTCCGTGTGAACGTCTGAAACCCTTCGTCAATAACCTGATTGGCCCCTATCAGTGTGGTTTTGACCAAATCTTCACACTTAGGCAGATCTTGGAGAAAACCCAAGAAGTCCAAGTCGATACCCATCATCTGTTCATCAATTTTTAGGCCACATATGGCAGCATTTACAGAGATGAGCTATACAGACCCATCTCTAGCTTTGGCATTCCTTCCAAACTCGTCACATTGTGCAAAATGACGATGGAGACTTCCCTCTGCTCCATCAACGTCCGCAACGATCTCACCGAGACCTTTGAAATGGGTGAACCGCTATCCTGTGATTTTTCCAACATCGTACTCGAAAGAATTGTGCGAAACTCATAAGCCAACACCAGAGGCACAATCTATCAAAAGTCCGTGCAGAGCGTTCACTAGTATTGAAAGGGAAGCTCCAAAACTAGGCTTAGAGATAAACGAGGGCAAAACGAGGTATATGCTGTCAATGAGAAGGGACACACAACATCAACGAATTGGACAGAATCGAATCACAAGTTTGAGGTAGCGAGGTTCTGCTATAACTTCCGAAAATATTACCTCTTGCTAATCGCTGTTTCTTTGGGCTAAGAAGGCAATTGAGTAACACAGCCCTATCCCGAAGAACCAAGGAGACTCTTTATTAGACCCTGATCAACCCAGTCCTACTTTATGGCGCTGAAGCATGGACTCTGTCTAAAGCGGATAGAGAGAAAGATTCTTCGTCTAATTTTCTGTCCCGTTTGCGTTGACGGGCTTTGGAGGAGAAGATTCACCAACGAACTATTCGAGCTGTACAGCGACATCAACCTAGTCAGAAAAAAGGCGCATCACTCGTTTAAGATGGTTAGGACATGTAGAGCGAATGGTCACCAATGCTCCGGCCCGTAGAGTCTTCGAATCAAACCCGGAGGGACAACGCAGTAGAGGAAGACCTCGCTTTAGGTGGCGCGCACAAGTAGAAGGGGAACTCAACCGACTTGGAGTGGAGTGGAGGCAGTGAGAGGCTTGTTGCTTGAGGCACAGGCTCACTAAGTAAGTAAGTCTATTTGAAAAATACAAAAGCACTCCTGCCATCCTCTATGTACAAATCTGATGAATCCTATGTCACCATCTCCTCTTCCAGAGGAACAATCCCATCCCATCATTAGGAATTACCTTCCCTTCCATTCCTCAAAATTTCGTGACATTGTGTAGATTGTAATGAAATGCTCCTGCAATTACAGTTCCAAGTTCAGGATTACCCCATACACCACAGTGGAGTGTAAACCCTTTGTTCCACTAAAGCCTGGCAATAAAAATGGCTGTCGTCCTTTAAAAAACAAAATAAACCTCAAAGATAATTCGCAGTGCCTACCTAAGTATGTATGTATCGTAATTTAAGTCGTAATTTCTTATGTACATACTCGTACATTAAGCAAGCGTCAGGCTCGCAGGACCACACAGTTTTGACCTTTCATGTTCCCCTCGTCGTCCTTTCACTCTAATCACCTTAAGCCCTTTTAAATACAAAACGCATGAAAAATTAACACGTTGTCCTTCGGCTTAATTTATCATCTCTGGCACAGGTGTGTGTCACAGTTTTTTTTTTTCTTCCTTCTATTTGCTGTACTCGAGGAGTATGGTGGGTTTTTTTTTTTTTTTGGTTATGTATGTCTGTTTTGCGCTTTCAAGGATGCTTCTCATTTTTCATGGTAACACTTCTAACGACCTGTTTTCGCAAAACCGCATGTAAGAGGTAAGTTCGGATATAGCATGGCTCTTAGTTAGAAGTACTTCCTCTTGTACGGCATGGGAGGAGAGGAGACTACAACTACTACAGAGCAGCAACAATAGAATCATAATCTGGCAACCACCCTAAAACTACGAGGAAGCACTCAAAGTTGTATAGTGCTTGCCTGCCTGCCTGCCGACTGCTACAACAGGAACCATGAGATATTCCACAAATCCAGTTTAAAATTGAAAAAGTTTACTTGTTCTTCTGATTTTTTTTTTCAATTTTTTTCAATTTTTTTTTTGGAAATTACTCGCAAGCAGTCAAAAATCACTCAAATAGTCTGTTAAACGGGGAAGTACCCATGCATTGGATGCGCGCCTCGCCGTTCATTAAGAACGCAATTAAACATCGTCGTCGTTTCTGGCCATTAACGTCGCGACGTAGTTCCGGCTTGTCCTTTCCAGCTTTTCTGGGACAAATTGAAGTCAATGGCTCCAGGGAGGGGGTTCACCATAAAGGATTGAATATTCTGTTTGAGTCAAATTACAGCGTTTCCTTGAGAGCAACTACCATGTACCTAATGAGCTTGTGTCGGTAAAGTGAAATTTTCGAAAGGAAATAACTCGAAACCATGATGTGGACAGGCGTATCGGCATCCGACAAAGGAGGATATAATTTAAATTTTGCGAAACGAAATCCATAATCCAATTCAAATTCAATATTTCCTCCATTCATCGTTGAGCGGGGGGGAATTCCTCGTAGTGCAATTCAACGTATCCCACAATCGCGCATTATAAATATATAATGCGGTTTCATGTGCTTTGCGATACAGTGGCGGCGAGAAGAATTCGTTCGGATAGGAACCTGCATGCTGGCATCGTCATAAAAAACACTGAGTCGGTCCTAAAGACGATGTTCGACCGCTTGAAAGCCAAGTATTTGCAAACACAGCTTCAGCCAACGACTTCCCACTAATCCCACTAAGTAAGCCTAGGTTTCTCCTTTAAGAGGATCCACGCAGCAGAGATGGTCCAAACTCCAACCAAATCGGGAATGTACTCATTCATACTAGACATGCTTCAAACATTTTGGTTTCATCCATCTTTCGATCGTCACCAACGTTTGACGACTTTTAAAAGAGAAAACATCTCGGAACTGCAATGTCTAGTGCATAAGCACACCAAGAAGAGCTAGAGACTCTTCGTATAGTTTCTGTACAAACTTTGAAAAAAAGCCCTTTACATGGGTGCCAGCTGGTAATAATCTCCACAGTACTCTTAGGCGAGGTTAGGAGGGTGTTAGCCAAGAAGCACTATACAGAATTCTGAACTACTCAATCTTTTACTAATGCCTCCCCGGATCGAGGTACCTGGTGGTGTGACCACGAAATGCATAAATTCGTGCCCAAGAAACGAGCTTAACGAGCTTTAACGAGCTCCTTTAGATGCACAGGCGAGGTCAGGGAATCAGCAAGATGACTAAGAATGAAGAAGCTTGAACAGTCACTAAACGTGAACAGTATCTACCTTGTGAGGGATCAGGCGGTTGTTGAGACTAACAGCAGATGATGGTGAACCTCCTCCATAACACACAAGACGGGGGCAACCTACACTGTTTCGACTAAGTCGAAGTCGTCAGAGGGTTCAGGGTCATCGAGTACGAGGACAGGTTCTCAAAAGACTTCCTGGGGGCTTGTGTCGCTAAGATAAGCTACGGATATCCCTCGTACACCTAAGGCTCGTATTTGGTTGCTCGTTATGCCAACTGTGAGGAGGAAAGCTGTTCCAATATCTTAAGCTACATAGTGCGGTCGCAATAGATGATTGGGTGAATATTTTTCTCCTCATAAACGAGAAATGTTAGAAGGAACTGGAAAAGTCCAACTTCCGGCTAAGATTTGGCCTTAGGTAGGTCAGTATTCCGATGGGCGATTGACGTTGAGTCGTATGGCCTAAGGATAAATTGTACGAAATACCAACGCATTACACCTGAGAATAGGTGACGAACTCATCAAATAGTCGACAGCTTTAAGTACCTATGATCAGAGGTCAGAGGGAATGGGTCAGTGGAAAGAAGGAGGAGGAGGAGGACACTTCCAAAATTTGTCCAAAAACTGAAGTGGGTTGACGATGGTTGATAAAGTCAGCAACAAGCATGTAGGATCTAACGCCGAAGTGACAACTGTGTACCTTCAAAAAACTCCAGGAAAACCGACTTGACTGTGGTAACCACGCGAAATAGGTGATCGAGGGAGTAGTAGGTAGGCGAGGACCAAGAAGACCAGACTAAGAATAGAGAAAACATCGTCCTTACCATATTGTACAAAGTGAGGCAACTCAAATAGGTTTAGGACTATAGGGAGACGAAGGGAAACAAAAGTGATAAACGATCAATGAGGACACATGACTCAAGGCTCGTAAAGAAGTTATTGCGCCTTCGACTTTCCTTGGGATTTCAAAGAGAGATTAGAGATTAGACGTCTTGTTTTCCACTAGAAAGGTTGGCATTCTACAAAAATCATTTTCAGTCCTTTTTGTGACCATCGTGATATCGCGCTCTAGTCTCCGTGATAGCTTCATTGTCGTCTCGAACTTTGAAGCTTTTATTTGAAGATCCTCTTTGCTGGAGCATTATCGTCCATTAGCTCGATGTGGCCAAGCCACTGTAGCGCGGTCGTGTCTTTCCCTCGAAATTGCCCAAATTTTGCTCTGCATTCCTGCTTATCGTCCAGTAGAACTGCCAAGATCAATGTTCATGCATTTCCCCCCCCGAATTAGAAGTATCGAATCCATTTGTTTCGTCAAACCAAAGTAGTCTTCGCTGAATCTCCAATCGTGGAGTTGATATTTCCTCCGAGATAGGTAAACTCCTCAACTCCTACTATTGCCAACAGTGTTGCTTTGTCCATGGCGGTGCACCGATATCATCTTCTTAGCTGTGTCCTCACTTCCTCGTTTCGCCTGTTCTTCACTCGCCGCAAAATCTTCTATAAAATCCCGCTGGGAGCGACCAGTACCGTCAATATCGTCTGCGTTTCCCAGCAGCTGGACAGATTTGTTAAAGGTAGTCCCAGGTGGCCCCATTGCGAGTGCCTGTCGTGGGCTTAACTGAAAACAAAGACAAAAACTGGTTCGTAGTTCGTAGGAATAGCTACATGGCCTCCCTGAACCTCCCCCGGGGTTGCTATAAATTTTAGGTTCCTCCACATTTTCGATGTTTCTCAGCAGAAACGACTGTAGACAGACAACCAAGTGGTGCTCTTACGAGACACTTTCCTTTCCCAAGCATCTTAGGAGACACAACTGTCTGCGACGCCTATGGAGAGGGCGACGATACTTCGGATCGTTTCCTCTTCCATCCACCGAGGGACGTTTTCCTTGTTCCCATATGCTTAGGCATTCGCACAGGAAGTGAGATGTGGTCTCATCTGCATTCGTCTCGTCATAGCCTTCACAGAGGTGGTGGCGATGAGGTTGTGGCTGGTGATGATCCCCGTGAAGAGTGCTAATTTGTGTCTCTTAAGCGTCAGGATGTGTTTAAATGGTAAATCATGGAAAAGATCTTAAAAGTCCCATGAACGTTCCTTGGTTCACTATTCTCTTTTCCATTGCGTTAGTCCTGACTTAGTTCCGTAAACAGGTTAGATATGAGAGAGACTCAACCACACTTTTGGCTACAAAATCACATCAAATCCCTGCTTCTTCACCCAGTTCCATGAAACTGAAACTGAAATGTCCAAAGCATGAAGCAATTAGCAGTTCGGCAGCAGCACACACATATCTTATTCATCCAACCAGAAAGGCATGCGCGCAAAACCTTTCCACCCTCCCAGCGTCGCATTGCAATAATCATCATAGACTGCCACCCCTTCCCCGCCGTCCGTGCCATAAGGCACACACAACAACCAAAACACAATAACAACAGCCAAACCGAACGAACGAACGAACAACACACAGGGAACAACCCTTAGAATTTATGGCTTTCACTGGCAGCAGCAGCAGCCACCCCCTGAGCACAAACATGGCCATCAACGTCGTACCCACCCAGCGCAGTACAGCACAGCACAGCCAGCAACAACACCAAGGAAGCGATGTTTTCCCTCCCGAATTACACTTTCACCACCGTGGTGTCGTCGTCTGTCTGTCGCTTCACAGTAAGCGCCTTCAGTCGAAGTTCAGTTCTTTGCTAGCACTCGCCGATGCCAGTTTAGAAGCGGGTGTACCGGGACACATCTCTGATTATCGGATAGTTCGTGTACGCGAATCTCACGAAACCAAAACTCACACTCGGGGGAGGCATAAATTAATTAAAGTCCGCGCTCCACTCTCTGATTAAGAACGACGAGTGGATACGACCCAACTCTGAATGTCCTTCAGAGAGACCGCCCGCCAGAGAGAGACAGAGAGAATCGCAATTGATATTCGAAATTTTGAATAAATTCAACAGCGCGAAGGGATTACAACCCCGGCGGCAGCGGCAGCGGCGGCGGCAGTTCCCAATTTGAATAACAACCACCCAACCACCCCGCGCGTTTGTGAATTTTTCTCCTGTTCCCCGTTGGACAGGGATACGAGTATCCTTTCTTTGTTTTCCACTCTCTCCCTCTCCCTGTCGCTTAGAGCCAAAGTGTCCGTGTAAACGTCGCATGTGCAGAGGAGTCGCGCCACTACCATCACCGGTCGTCGCCCATAAATATTTACAAAATTAATATCTAACGACTTGTGGAGGAGGCTTCCTGGCCCCCCCACCTTGCATACGGGTACATCATCATCATACAGGTAGTGTAGTACACCAGGTAACGACGACGTCATATTGAATTACACTTGTTTCTCGTTTTCGTTTTTTTGTGTAACGAAAAACAGGACACTGCTCGTGGAATTCAAAATAAAAAGTGAAAATCATTTCTGGAAAGTGAGACACAACTACGCGAGTGCTAGACCTTAAAGCGGAGCCGCCAGGCGAGACCCTCTTTCCTCGCTCGCGCAGAGTACACTTTGTGTGCACATTCGAGTGAATAATCATTGCAAAAGGAGTGCTTTCAACTAGAACGGCTTCGTATCGGATTGCAGAGCCCATTGCAGAGATACGTAGATACGTAGATACGTATCCACGAACGAACAAGTGAATTAGTGCGTTCAGGTGTGATTAGGGCTTGTAGTGGATGTTTGGTGTTTATTTCAGTTCGGCTTCTTAAAGCCAGTTCACCTCTAAACGGTGTTTGAAGTGTAAGTCGTGGTCTTGACGGGATTTTTTCGTGTACGGCGCTGCACAGAGAGAGATTGCTGTTGGTTGCGGTTGGAGCGCCTTGAGTGGCATCGCATCGTGACATCACCTGTTCTTGACTTAATGGATACAAAGCGGAGAGCATTTACGTAAGTTTCTGATTAATTTGAATTAAATCCCTGAAACCAGGTGGGGGGAGTCTCTGTTCTATGAGCAGGATATCCTATATACAACGTAGTCATGAATGTCTTCGAAAGATTCATGATGGGAGTGCGTTTCGCCTCTGATCAGAGAGGTTCTTAAAGGAAGGGATTTTGGGAGTAGTTCTCTACAATCTCTAGCTATGCCATCCGACTGACTGGCTTTAGCTTTCTAGTTTCGATAGCGTGAAAGGATGATGTGCGTTTAAGTTGGTACGTTGAAGAGAACTGTGGGGCTTGTTTGAGTCTAAAATGACTTCCACTGTCTTCGGCACGAAACGCCATAGAACGCCCTGTCTCGTCTGCTTTAGATGTTCTGCTTGATTTGCCTCTCCTTGACACTTGTATCATTGCAATCTACCATCCTAGATGGGGTGGCTTCTGGTATCATCCGCACTGAAATCCTTTCCTGTTTGATCCAATGGCACTGGAACTCCGACTGATGTACAAACTAGAAGTCCTTGGCTTCGATCAGAATCTGAACCAGGACTGGACTGTAATTGAATCATCACGGATGACGGTGGCTTGGTGGAGACAGACAACACTAGACTTTGCTATTCGCTTGAGAAGCATGCTTCTGCCGACTATATTCTAAAGAAAAGGTGACGGAGTAGGAGTATCCACGTCTATAGCGACAGTCAGGCTGGGCTTAAGGGCTTGCCCAACCCTGTAAAGAGTTCCAAAATAGTGCGAGAATGCAAGAACTTTTTGAATTCGGTCACAAGGCTGAACTCTTAGACTCTTGTCTGGGTTCCAGGCCACACTGGGATTGCGGGGAATGAGATCCTAGATCTTAGACTACCAAGCAAGGCTCAGAGGATGGTTTCTTAGGATCTGAACCTGCGTTGGGTCTTTCTACGTTATCGGTCAGGGTCTCCATTGATGACTGGGTTTACTACGAACACAATTGTGTGTGGTAAGGCTTCCTTGAATGCAGGCAGACTAAGCGACGCAGAGAGGCGACGAATCTTTGGATCATTTCCTTTGTCGTTGTCCAGCTTTGACTCGGATCCGGTGGCAGATCTTCGGTGCTGATGTGGTGCGTGCTGTACAGAATACTGGTAGTACAGTGAACCAGTTCCACTGGTTTCGGTCCTAAAAGGCTAGTCATCAAGCGACAGGGTTTAAAACCGAAATATTCCCTCCATGGCATCACAATGGACAGCTACGACACTCAACTCAGCCCTACTTCTGATAGGTTTTGACTAGAGGCTCAAATTTTCTGCCAAAGACTAGATGTGTCATGGTGCCTCTCCTGTTTCTTGATATTAGCCCTCTTCAGAGCGAGGAATTCGAAGTCCATTTAGTGACAGAGTTAGCTACGAGGTTAAGGATTCTTCTCTCTGCGAGACAATTCCAGACCTGCCTTAGAGAAGACTGCATAAAGGTTCCCAAAGCTGTTTCATGGTTCTTGTTCATAAAAATAATTAACTCTTGGGTGGACATCGACTCATATCCTTGCCAGTGTTGGATGACTGCCCTATTACTCGCTCTAATGGCTCTTTTCCCAAGCATGGAGCAAGTCCATTTCGTGGTGGTTTGGTCTTGTCCTACATCGGCATCAGCGTCTCTCTCAATGGAAGAGCTATGTTTGGTTCTCCATGTCCAACTCCATTAGATAATTAAATATCCTTGAATCCTGATGCATTGGTACCCTACCCTACCTTTCGACGGAAGTTCTGACACACACAACACGGGATATTAGCGACATTTATTACCTCCCTCACCATTGGCCCAGTCTGAGCGTCAAAATCCGATCGCCATGGGGCTTCCAGGATATTAACCTTTCGCTTGGTGTTACAACCGTCACACATACTTTATTCGGGTTATACCGACTGACTGACAGACACAGCGGCACAGAGAGAGCGAGAGAGATTTGCGGCTAAGGAGGTTGACTTAAAATTCATATCCTGTCTCGCGTTAATATCCTTCCCACCCACCACGTGTGCCTCGTTTATTTGTGTCACTTTGACTTCTCTCCACGCACATACACAGTTGATATTTTTTTTTGTTAATCACTGTTCCATATGTGCTTGCGTTTGCCAAAGGATACACCTTATTGAAGAATCCTCTTTAAACACACAGACCCACAGAGACGGGACAGAGGGAGAATAAGAGAGTAAAGCACCCTCTAAGCTGGTGGGATCCTTATCAGATTGATGTGTTTTTCTCAAATTAAACACGTACATTTTAATTTTGAAAATTATCGCCATTCACGGTATAAATCGTGAGCAGGAGTGCCTAGTGCCTAGTGCCACGAACACAGCATACACGGTGCACGAGGTACACTTGAACGCGCCTTGTCGCGCCACGCCGGCTGAGGTTATCCTGGGGGGTGAATAGTACTCCTGTTGATGGTGCTGGTGGTAGTTCTCTGATGTAATCGAGGAAGGAAACCAGGAGCTGGGAATTGTCGAGAGTATTGATGATGGCAGCAGAGAGGCGGTACACACCACCACGGGTTTTTAAATGCTTATTTACAATGTAAGCCATTGGGTTGAGAAATTGCGTTTTATTATGTGTTTGAGAGGATAAGGAGCATTCCTTGCACACCAGCACCGACTACGACGACGACGACAACGACGACTTTGACTTCTCGATAAGAAGGAGTCCCAGGTTTTGCCTCGACCAGCCACCGAACCAGGCGAGCGTGCAAAATGCAAATTAAATACAACAAACGAGTGTTATTCGTGTGTATTTGTGTATCCTTTACGATATGGCGAGGCATAAACCTGTCGTCTCGTGCTGTGAGCAATGAAAATTACTATGAAACACTTTTTTAAGAAATAAATCATGGATTTCGGAGAGCTCGCTGCGAAATTTTTAATCAAAGATCCACAGATGGCTTCGAGGTGAACACCTTGGCAGAGCCTCGCACTGTTGTGTATATCCTTTGGAGAGGCGAACGCAGGATTTTTCCGTGAATGGAAAAGTTTCTTTCGATTTTTTTTTTCTTTAAATTTTGCATTAATAACATCTCGTCTGGGGGGTACGACGGGTAGATAGATACAAAGATACAACGTGTGTACCAGGGTGGGGGTATACGGTGAAACGAGATATTGACATCCTGGCGGGTGGTATGCAATTAAATGTTTTTTTTTCTCATTTTTTTTTTTCAAGAAACCTCTCTATAAAGCGATGACGAAGCAAAAATTGAGAAATGAAGGAATCAGGAGGAAGGACTTGTGTTTGACATTTACCTTAGAGTCGACACGAAACGTTGACATAAATACATTTAAACTGAGAGACTCGTAGTGTTTAACCGAAGTTGTTTAAACTTCGATATGTGGCCCTACACAGGTGTGTACCTGTCGCCGATGCTCTCTGCAGGATGTATGGATGTAGCCATATCCGGATTTAATCGTTTGTATACAAGAAAAGGATTCCCTAATGAGGTCAAACGAACGAGTGATAGGGAGTCCTTACTCCGTTGGCTCTTGCACTGTGTGTGTGTGTGTTGGGATTTATGAGAAACTTAGCAGAGGGGTAGACGCATCCTTTATCCGTTAATCCACTTAAAAGAGTTGAAAAAGAAAATAATTTCATGGAGAATGTAACTTCGTCCTTACTGCGCTGAGAACGGAGAGGAGAGTACCTGTACCTATGGCATGGCAAAGGAATTTTGGAAAATTTTCGAAATTTTCTGTTGCATTTGGTGTTAGTGTTAGCCTTAGGCTGTGGCTCTGTGTTTTTGCGTCCAAGTCATGTGATGTTGCGTGTGCAACGCCTTGAGGTATGTATGTATGTCCATATGCATGCAAATGAGCCAAGGAGGCCTTGGGGTTAACATAAATAATTTGCGTGCATGCTGCGTACTTCATTACAAGGACTTGGCTGAATGTTGCACTTTTAGGGGAAAAAATCGTGCTGGTTTCGGGTGGATTAGGATCGGCATTACGTAGAAAAGTGTGTAGGACCCTTGGTTCTTTATACATATATTCGACAGATTACCGAGTGCAGAGGTAGGGATTAATGGTTTTAGAGGGAAAAAGTTCAAGTATCCTTCTAGGAGAGGACGGTTTTTTCAGTTTCAATTTCTTTAAGAGAGCACACCTTGGGTGTGCTTGACGTTTGTTTGACATTTATTTCACGTTTCCACTCACTGCTTGCACTTCACTGTCTGTCGTGAATCTGTCATTTGTGATTAGTTTTGCATAAGGACTGTGCTTGACGTTTGTTTGACGTTTCCACTTGTTGTTCATACTTCACTTCACGATGTTTTAGTAGAAAAGAAGACGAAAAAGACAGTGAATGCGCTGAACTATGACTTTCTCCCACTACCCGAGAGAAATATGCCCCAATTTGGCATTCGATGTTGGTCCTGACTTAGTGTAACCCACGGGCCTAAAGAAAAAAGGCATCAAATCACATGAAGAGACCTTCAACTGAGTGGCAGATGTTTGGAGAATAGCATGATTCCTTGAATCTGTCATTTGGGGGGACTTTCGCACAAGGACTTGGGGCAGCATCCCTATAAGATCGCCTTGAACCAAGAAGTGAAGGCGAACCATCGGCATTTATGAAGTAACTTCAGTGATTGGGCTCAAGACACTCACGAAAACGATCTCGATTCACATCACCAAATGATTCTGAGCAATGAAGGCCATCTCTGTCTCACTTAGTTGGCACCTTGAAGCGAAATGTCATTGGCAACACAGTCACAGTGAATGGAAATCGCTTCCAAACCATGTTGACTATGTTTTGAGTAAATTGGAAGACGATGACATGGTCCACATGTGGGTTCAACTGGATGGGACCACACACCACACGTGCTGTTCAAAGAGATATGCTATTCTCCAGAAGTCAGTTGGGCGCCTTGTTCGTGTGATTGGACCTCTTTTTTCCTTATCAAGTCCATGGTGTACGCTGCGTTAGATGCCCTCAGGACCAAGATTGAATGCCTAATTGCTGCCATTTCACCGGAATAGTGGAGACGAGTCTTGAAGATATGGTGTTTCGACCCATTCCTGGACATACAATCGAAAGAAGAGATAGCTTGCAATACCCTGGGAGCATTGTCTCAACTAATAATGGAACAAAACTGGATGTAGCCAGCTGAATCGGTAAAGTAAAGTTGGTGCCCAGCTAGTTTGGGATGGAATGGTACGAGGCCGTCCTAAAAGCTCATAGTCCAGAGTCAGAAGCCCCGCGACTCGGACAGGGGAGATATGCGGGACATTGTCATAGGCATTCGTACTTTCAATAAAAAATAATCCACCAACGGCCAAGTTACAAGCCTTGCTTAGAGATCGGGCTTAGGAATTCCAATAAGTCGGCTCTCCTGCGTATGTCTAACGTCTTGACAATGAAAAGACTCTACTGACACAGAAATGACTTAATTAGAACTGACAGTGACAAATCCTGGACGACTGACTTGGATCTATCGATAGACAACGAGCTGAAATCTACCATTCAGTAGCAGGGCTCAGCTCAGCACAGATCGTGCTCGTGGTAGAAAGGGGCAGTTATTGGAGTTTCCACAGACCAATCAATGTCAAACATGCTTCAGTAGAAGTAGAGAGTAGTAGGACCTTCTTCATCAAAGCCTTCACCGAGCTGTGTAGGTTGGTACAATCTATACTGAACTGATCACTGATCTTCCAATGGCTTTAGTGATGGAACAACGTCTTTCCATCAAATCCTTCACATAGTAGATGGGCAGCAGATGATACATTTGGGTCATCAGCGACACTAGCTGCTATAGGTAGAACTGCAAGTTCGTTTGAACGATTGTGTGCACTATAAGGTGGAAGAAGGACTCCGAAACTTTGTCGAACTGAACTCTGAACTCTTGGAAGAAACTTGCAACGATTGGGAGGAGTTACCAGCGTATCCCTGGTCTAAGAAACGACTCGTACTTGACCTGGTGTCTAACATCCTTTAGCTTAAGCTTAAGCTAGCTCTAGACGATTGTCAGATCTAGAAATGAAAAGTTTGTCCCAGATCAGACCAATATTGTTAGAAAACCATTGCCAGACCGTCATCTGACAGGGGATATGTCAGGTGTCTGTCATTTGACTCATTGGGAATTGTCACATGTGCGAAGCTTATGACAGCTGACAACTGATTTCTCATACTTTTTGAACGCGAGTTGCGTGCTACGACTATTTTCATTTAAAATTTGATTTTGTGATGTGAAACTGAATACTGACAGGAGAGTGAGTGAAGGAGGTCTACTCAATCCATCAGAATGACATTTGCGTGGCGACTCGTGTTCATATTCGCTGCTTTTCCGGACGTACGCGGCCAAGATCGTCACAAGTGACTCTCTCAGAACTTCAAGGTCAAAACGGAATGAAAGAAGCAGTTCAGGAACAAATTATCTGCAAACTGTGTCAACTGACAATTTTTCATTCGCAGACATTTGACAGATCAACAATCTGCCTGACAACAATTCTATTTCAACTGACAGTTTAACGTTGCAAAACCGCTTGTCATTGTGAGCTCATTAGCAGTTCACTTGCGGCGATTGTCAGCACATTTGTAGAACTGACAGTCTGACAATCGTCTGAACATAGTTTCGGTTTTCCTACCTTACGTTGGCCATGTTGTGAAAGTCCAAAGTGATGTGGGACACACGAAGACAGATGGTCATTGGGATAGCTTAGTTCTGAGCAATTTCTAGCCAACTCTTCGGCCATTTCATTCCCTTAGAAGCCCATATCTCCCAGAATTCAGCAAGGCCTTCTTCTACTTTGGTCTTAATGTCATTATTCCTGGACAGCAATCCCAGAGAACTGTTCTGTAGACAGGATTCTGGTCTACCAGTCCCATTTGAGCTTCTACCGGGTCTACACCCAGTCTGCCTTGGTTGGTATTGCCGATCCCACTTGAAGCCCATTTAAGCCCACAATACGCACTGAAAACTCAATTAAATCAAAAGCCAAACGTGCATTCCCTCATACAGTATACCCAATCCGTCCTCATCCGCCTACAGAGAGCACACTGTACACCTAATCTCCAGATGTCCTGAATTCAAAACGAAGAATTCTCTGAACACAAAAAGGATTTCGCAATTAATTATCCAAAAGTCAAACCCTTCCAGCAAATACCACACCCCAAGTATCCATGGCTTTGCCTTCCCTTTTACCTTTTCCAAGACAAGGACAACCGCAAGAATGTCAAAAGGACACTTTCAATAATATCACCAAAACGAGCAGCGCAGGAAATAAATTTTCCAAAAAGAAAAAAACAAATTAAACTCGGAATGTGGAAGGTCAGGTTGCATGAGTTACGAGAGCATGACATCTCAATTCAAATCACGTAGTTCCAGGGAAGCCACGTGGATTATTGCGGTGACACACGAGGGAATTAATCGTTCATCATGGCTGTCGGCCAGGATATTTATATTGACAAGAAATTATATCGCACACGGCGGCGTCCCACATGGATAGTTGCGATATTTTTTTATTTATTCTGACAGACGGAGATTACTTAGCTAATTTGCTGAGCCTTTTCTAAAGCTGGTATCCCCGGGGTCTGCTTGGAGCTTGGAATCCTGTCCCAGGCGTGGAGAAGTGATAAATGTCGTTCATTGTGCAACGATTCGATCCGATCAAGCTGACACCTTGCGGAATATGTTGGAAATGACTGCTGCTCTGTCAATGCAATCGATGGGACCATAAGGGGCTTCTTTGGACTGTTTTGCTGCTCGTACTGAGTGAATCAGAAACTGCAGAGCATATCCAAATTCTGCTATCAGGAGGAGTCCTATCAGATCTATGGTTCCTGGACATATGACAACGTCTTTTGTAAAGTATCCTAGCCAGGGTTACACCACCAGGTACACCCAAGATGACGTCAGTCATCCAAATCTTGACTCAGATAGGTTGTAGCGGGTTAAGAAGGCTTTTGGAGTCTCCTTGTGATTTAGAAAGACATGCTATGAGGTAAGGAACTCCCAGACCATGACACCTGCAAATCATTTACTCAATTCCAGGAAGGGACATGTTTTGCAATACTCCCAGCATCATGGTTATGAAGTACGTTTTCGGTAGGTTTTTGAGGTTAAATTAGGGACCATGCAAACTGGGTTAGTGGTGTTCCGACACTGAATCCTAGTAGCTGGTGTCTTAAGACCTAGGTCTCGATACCTATGGGAATGTGTCCCACTGTTCTCACGGGAACTCTATACCATTAAGATCTGCGGTAGATTAAAGCTTAGAAAACCTATCAACGGCGTTAGGATTTACGTCTTTTTAGATAGCCAGGCAGCAGTTTAAGCGCAGGCCTTCCAATTTAATGGATCCATGCCACGAAGAGTGATACTTGGAAGGGTCCCAACTTATCAAGGAATCCAAGGCTACGAATCTGGCTCAGAATCTGCGTCCTGAATCCTACTGTACGACTAATCAGGTAGTCTCCTTCATTAGGAAGGTAGTGCGACTCTAAGACTAAAACACACGGAGTGTTTGATGGGCCAGGATGTTCAAGAAAAAGGAAACTCCTCCCAACAGCTTGGGAGCTCTTTAATGAAGGCACTGTGAGGAAAGCTATAAAGAACAGACTGTGGTAAGGTCCAGCTTTAGGATAGAGAGTATGGGACAGCGCAACAGAAGATTATAAGACGAAGTCCCTCAAGGCTCCATGCTGGGGCCGTTCATATTTCACATAATCCACAACGACTTCCTCAAGCTAAGAATTGACATCGTTGTAGTAGCCAAACACTAAGAGGAGACGGAGCATGGCAGCTGTGACTACATTGGGACCGCACGCGAATGGATGACCCTTACGGTAAGCAGTTCCAATCAGAGGTAGAAGGATAGTGAAACAGTGACAGTAGTCCCAGATTGCTCCTAATGGATTGATAATCTTCCACGGATTCAAAATATTGGCGGAGAGCATTGAAACTAGAACATACAGATGCAAGACAGACGCAATATACAGGACCAACAGAACATCAGAGGATAACACAACCCAGATGAAAACAGGTCATGGATGCTTAAAACCATATTTGCAGAGCTTCAGGCTTGAACTTGAACTGCACAGAATCCATTGAAGACGTGAAACAACCCGTAGTTCACGCTACTGAACCGAAAGGTACACAAGGCTACGCCCCTGAGAGTGTAACCGGAGAAAGACTACAGTCTCAGGAAAGTAGCGTCTTGTAGGAACACAGCACATGTGAGCATGCCAGTTGAATAAGTCTGGAACCGTCCTCGCAAGGATATGCCTAACGACAATGGCTTTGAAGTCATCTTAATGGTTCGACAAGAGCTTTAACAACTATTAGCCAAGGGTACTTCCTACCAGATGACTCCACCCCATCAAGTAAACGGAAGTACAGAAGTAAATCTCGAATTCCCATGCCTCTATTGGTCCCGCTGAGAGAGTCTTTACCTAAGACCAGGCCATCCTCTCGTAATCTCAGAGCTTGCATCCTATTCTTTCCTACGGATCGTTAGTCTGGTAGTTACCAACTAAATGTAAAGAACTGCGGCTCTAAGAGCTGCCATACAGAGCAACAACTTCCACAGTGAATGTCAGAAAGGACGTCACGGTTAGATTCCCAAACTATGGCGGAGTGGGTAACAGGCAGAATGACAAATGGGCTCGAAACCGACTTCCTGCCTCATGCAGCGTCTCCCAGGCGGAGTTTCTTCCTGTACGGGAACTCTGTCGTATACTTGACGACATGGTATATATGACTATTCTCATTCACAGCCAGGGAGCTATCAAGGGTATTGTGTCGGTCACTACATTACTTGCGCACGAGCGCAAAGAAGAACTTTCCTCGTTGGGTCATTGGTTTAGAATCAATCTTCCTTGGGCTCCAAGTCATAGTAACATCGAGGAGTATGAGCGATCGGAGGACGGTCCTTAAGGGTAGAATCTTGGCCACTAAGTGCTACAAGCTGATAGTAGATGGAAGGAGGTGCGGAACTTTGTCAAATCCAGGAAGTTTGATCCAAATTCTGCAGATATTACCAGAGTTCTGCCAACTAGTCCATCGGAATCCTACAGCCAGAACTGGTATTCCATTCAATGTACGAATGAGGGCCACAGTAGTGTGCAGTAGAAACCCTTTTTCGACAACCTAACAGAGTTCAAGACGATCAGTGGAACAGGATGGGCCTGCCATACTCTCGACTGTTTGTCAGAAGTTTACGCGAAGTAGAACAAAAGTTGAACAGTTTTCCTCGAATCAAATCTTGATCTCTCGCTCAGCAGCCCATATCATGTCCCACTCTGTGCCGGTGCTGGTTGACAAGATTTTGCAAAAAATGTTGTACCCATTTGTGTGTGACACTCTCCTGTAGTCCTCCTCCAGTCACAATGACATTTAGAGACCTGCTCGCACTCCTTTTGAGTTTTCCACACCAGCAGCTGCACATCCTGACAATTGTTCGAAACGGCAAAACAAACAAGTTACCAAATCTCTTCGTACGTCACGTGCCTTTCATATGGTTAACAAGTTGTTAAAGTAAAATCCTGCAAGGACGTGATGTGTGCTGTGCACCGAGACACGGAGAACCAGTGCCAAGGAAGCCATGTAATTGAATAGATTTTACCTTTTATTTGATATCCCGACAACGATGTTTGAATGTGATTCACATTTATTTATCTGTGGAATCGCATCAAGTCAAAGGACACATAATCCTTTCGGTCATCACTTATTTAATAGAGAATCCTGTGTTACATCTTTAATTCGAACTCGTTCGCATCAAAGACGACAAAGACGACAAACAGGATAAATATTTATTAAACACTCAATGTCCTTAAATCCATCAAACGTGTTACGCTGCCTCCTTCTTTGCTGTACTCCATCCATCCATCCATACATCCTTGGAACAACAACAACAACGAAGAAGAAGAATTGTGCAAACATCTGGAAAGAAAATTTCCATAACAATTCACCCACAAGGAGAAGAAATGTCACAAGTGTTTCGAGAGAACACACCACTCTCTCTGGCATTAGATGTGACTTATGATTCTGCTCCTTCGGAGGAGGAAAACATCAAAACGGGTTGCCACCAAACCATGTTAGACATTTTGTATGGAAATTTAAAAAAAAAAAAACATAAATATATCGACAACACATAGTGCAGCACCACAGAGGAGAGAGAGAAGCCATTTCATAAATATGCAAATTCGTCCTTTTGGTGAGGCGCCTGCCTCTCGCACAAAGGATAATCGAATGTAGTATAATCAAAATGGATAACGGTATTGAGATGTTTTGCATATTTCAACGGAACCCATTCGAGTGGAATCAAATACTGAAATATTTTGTTTCAACTATCAGAGTCCTGGTCGAGAGTGTCCTTTACCGTATCTGTTTGAATTCATTTTCACTCTGATTGCATAAAGGAGGTGCCCAAGGAGGCAAATTACTCTTCTACGTACGTATGTGTGTCTGCAGAAAAAAAAAAACCCAGGCAGACAGAGATGAGGATGAGTCAGTGTTATCCTTAGAACCCCTGCCTTCCTGGTGGAGACAGTGTTTGCATTTCAAATGCTCTCTCTCGGCAGAATCAATTTGAGTGCGTTTTTGTTTTAAAAAATTCAAAAGAAGTTGTTGACTTTGGCTGTGGCTGTGGCTGTGGCTTTGGCTTTCGTTCAAGGATACTATTTTGACTGGAAAGTGTGTCTACTAATAGTGGAAATACTTGATTTTATGTAAATTGAATTAGAGGCGCATCCAGCTGCACAAGTGTCAGAGGTTTTTGCTGCATAGAAAGTAGTTCATTAGCCTTTTTTTTCCATCCTTGCTTGCTTGCTTCCTTGCATCCTTTACGTCTCGCTTAGTTGTACAAAGTTTTCATTGCAATTACGTGTTTCATTGCTTGGGTTTTGAAAAGCATTTATCTCTTTAGTGGAGACTCCTTCAGACAGGAGGGTAAATAGTTTCAGCTTGACGTTTTGACAGATGAGATCAGGACAGACAAAGCACTACCAACTGGTGTATGACATCTTCAAAGAGATGGATGTTTGTTTTTTTTTTTGTGGAATTCCTTCCTGAGGGGTGTTGAACCTGATAACCTAAATCCTTTAGCTAAATCCACCTTTTCGTTAAATTTTTGAGGACTTGTCACACGATTTGACGTCTGTAAGTCTCATCTACTTAAACTTCTTGTCAGCAAATGTCACTTTCGTGTGCCGAGAAAGAAAAACACATCAAATAAATTCAAAGTACATTGAATGCAGTCAGTTTTATTTGACTTTTCATACGAATTTAGGTGATTCAAGACTGAATTCAACAGTAGAGAGCCATACAAATTCCATAGACTTCAAGACAATCTGTTTGACGGCAAACGTCAGTATACATAAATCTTACATCACGGCGCATACAATTTACCTAAATCTACACTTCATTCTCCAGTTTTGGTGGAAAGATAGCACTAAGCCGCAATTTCGCTTCAGGTCTGTGTATAATGTCAAATGAGAGTGAGAAGTGTCATTAACCTTCTCGAACACTTTTTAGACGTCAAAAGCAAATGTATGCAATATGGGATCTGACAGATTTGACAGCTTTCCAAAGTCAGTGCAAAGAAATTTCCTGTACTGAAATTCGTTGCATGGAGACATTTTTTACTCTCTCGTGAGCGATCTCTTGCACGAAAAACTACGAAACTTACTCGTACTACGAGAACTCGAACAGAATTTAGTGACTTTTCGGAGATTTTCTTAAAAATTCGTTGTTTAGGGAGAGTACGTGAACAGGCCTAGTCTAGTTCACATATGTCAGACTTAATGTCAGATTATGACAGAAAGTTTCATTTTCAACCAAAAGTAACAAAGCTCTTCCATTGAGAGCTTCAAATGAAGTTGAAAAATTAGAAAACATCAGACTTTTGTCGCCTGACATAGCGCAGAATCCAAAGCCATAAACTCCAGCCTCTAACACAGTGGGAACCCGAAACATTCACGTTTGGATATAAAGACACCATTCTCCAGTTCAAGGTTTCATCTTCGGTCCGTTGATGAGGTACAACAGGCGTTTAAGGCTCCATTATACCAGTACCTGCTCACGATCCAATGTTTCTCCTAAAACTTTCCAAAACAGTGTTGTCTGACCTTAAAGTTGGAGATAGTGTTCAGAGTGCCTTTGGACTGATTGGGACTTTGCACAAAGAAGTGTCAACTGACACGAGGATCAGTCTGGTGTTTGGTCAAACTTTTAGGGCACAGAGTCAACATTAGACGTCGTCATGTTGATTAGTTTAGGATCTGTCATGCCCTTCTTGGCAACTGATGTGGGTAGAGTTTGATGCTCTGACCTAACTCGTTTAACATCAGGTTTTAGGGACACGACCTTGTCTAAGACACTGTGAGCACTACTTCTGCTGTTCGCTTGGTGAATTGCTTCCTCTTAACTGATTCAGTTGGATCTGAACCCAATCTCAACTCTCCCCAATGGAAGAGTTGTTCACAAGAGTGGACGTGTCATTCTCACGAAGCCATAAAAGGATCCACATAGCAACTCCGTCTGTACTTTTGAGTTTTCGGTTAGTTGATAGTAGTCGACGAAGTAGAGAAGAGCTCCATAGCCATTCGAAGTGGTACTATGGCTGCAGAGACGCAATTGCCTTGAATTTGTTGCTTGAACATCATGGTTAGCATTTACAAGGCAACGAAAACGAACATCCTCCATGACGGAACTTGGTATGTCATGAGAAAGCTAGGGTAGTACCGAAGGTCTTTAGAGTTCCTATACATCCTACCAAGTTCTATGAAACGTATCCGTCAACGTAATCTCCGCTTTGCTCACTTAAGCTTACTTATTTACTTAGGTGACTCTACAATAAGCTTCTTCAGTTATCCCGGTCCTTAGCTAACTGCCTCTAGTTCCGCACTTAAAATCGATTGAGATCCCCTTCTGCTTGTGTCCGTAGACCTAAGGCGTGATCTTCCTCTACTCCGTTGTCTTTCCGGTTTTGATTCAAACACTTTGCCAGATGGACCGTCGATGTCCATTTGCTCCACATGTCCTAGTTCTACAAGCTTTTGAAAGATTGTGCCTCTGGTGTATATGTTCACATCTCGTTGAGTCCTCCGTCCAAATCAGAACACAAACTACCTTCCGTTCGAAGTGTTCCCAAAACTGCAACTTGGCGTTCGAAATTGGAGGCAGTTAGCTAAGACCCTGGCTACCTGGAGAAGCTTGTTAATGGAGGCTACACCGAACTGTAGCGCCACCTAAGTAAGTAAGTAGGCAAGAACTGTTCCATTTCTTATGCTCGTCCTCCACACACTTAGTCAGGCTCCATGTCCTGTACAACATCGCTGTGCCCCGTCACGTTAGGAGTTTCAAACTTAATCCTTTTCCCAAGCCAAAGTACCAGCGTTAGTTGAACTACTCATCTATGTAGCTCAAAATTCTAGCTTCCTTTAGTCCATCTCAGCTATCTACCATGCGACACAATTCAAATCCTTTAAATCTAGAAGGTTCGAGTTCCAAGATTGATGGGCTGAGGAGCTCTCCCCATTCTTTATGGAATCTGTTCCTAGATCCTCGCTTGCCTTCATCAATCTACCACTTCTCTGTCTGGCTGTTTGCAGCCTCCCATCGGGATAAGTCAGACCTTATCACCTTCCACAAGTCGTGCGAAAACCCCTCCCTGTCTAGCTTGTGACAAACTTGTGACAAACTGCTGAAAGAACCCTCTAAACGGCTTCATGGCTTCCCTTTTCTAATTACTTCTCGACTTCATATCAAATCCCCCACCCTCTCTCTCTCTCGTTCGCTGTCTGGCAATAAAGAAACTATCGTAATTCATTAACTGCGTTGAAGGTCCCTTACAGCCGATGATGTGAGCAACATCTGTGTGTCCTGCACGACTCCTTCATGCCTCCTTTGTTGTTTTTATTGAAATTTTCAATAACTTCCAAATGGAATCCCTTTACGTTGCTGGTTAACAGCCTTCGCATAAATAATTGGGAAAGGGTCTCGCCCTCACACCCAGGACTGTAAACAGGACTGTACACAGGACACAGGACCTACAGGAAAGCTTACGACTTGTTAATTAGTAATAATTTTCGAAAATCCCTTTAAATATCAAATTTCGGTCTCTAAATCGTCAGAGTTTAAGTTTCGTTTCGTTTCGTATTTATTAATTAGTAAGTCTGACTCCCGCCCGCCCCCGGGAGTATGTAATAAACTTTTCCTTTCAGGACTCGCAACTAATGTCGTCCCTTCCCGTCAGAGATACCGCCACCAGCTATACGAATACGTCTCGGATTTCATTCAGAAAATGCATTTGTGTCCCGTTTTTGTGATGGCTAGTCAAATAATTTCTGTTTTCGGTTGCAGTTCACATAAATTAGACTCCTTTCCACTGCACCAGAACACACAAACACACACAGAGACACTACATACGAGCAGTGTGTCGTAAAAAGGATACGACTTCCCTTCTAAGGTAGACGACATGCAAGCACGCGACAGACAGAGGGTAATAGCACTTAATAATTTAAAACTGTACAGGGGGTGGTTGTTGTTGTTACCTATCCTACATCCTACATCGTACATGTCCAGGATAATCATCTGCGTGTGTGTGCTGTGCTGTGAATGCAATACAAGTGCCGGAGGGTCTATCATCAAGGTGTCTCTCAAAGGAACTGTATGCACAGAGTTTACTCTCTCCGGCTTGGTATTTGGGAGAAAAAAGGGAGGAATTTCGCAGGATACTAGTATTGCAGGCAGAGAGACAGTGAAGGGTGGTTTCTATTTCCCCGGTTCGCCACTCGTTATGAATTTGGACGACCAAGACCAAGAGAGACATCGTGATTTAAAAATCGCGTGTACAGCGTAGCCGAAACCGAAACGACCTCGGTGAACCCTCGCTCGCTCGCTCGCTCGCAGGACCAACATTGAAAAACTACCACCACACGGTAAGGATGTGAAATCTCACTTGCTTCGCCATTTGGTGGGCTATTTTGTGTGGACGGACTATAATGGCATTTGGGGAGCCGGCAATCTTTAGAATTTGCTTAGAGGGTTGGCATGCAACTTGATCGATATTTCCTTCGGCTTACGTCGTTTGTTTTCCTCGCCTTTCCGCCTCACATACACATTGGCATTAGTAATTCGTAGGTTTGTTCGTTTTTGTATAGATAGTCTGTCGTCCACCCTCAAGTCGTCCTTTTTTCTGTAGAACTCAACACCCTCCCCCGGCTCTGGCTGATGATAATTGCAGAGCAAATAAATTATATTGTTGCGAACAGCCCTAAAATTTGTGGGCCCTTGTTCGACGGATATAACGTCTGTGTACGTGTAGCACAGGGATGTACAAAGCGCGTGCAATTTGAATGTGTGTGCTGACTTATTTGTGTAAATAATTCAAAGTAATTTAGCGACGAAAATGATGTCGATATGGTTCTGATAAATGGAATCGCATTAGGGGCCTCCAACGAATGTGGTCAAACCATTAGGAGGACGAAAAAACGAAGAAAAAAAAATAACAGAAATGTCAAATTGATTTATTGAGATACTTGGTCGGTCGGTGGGAGGACGGAAGCGAACACACCTGGAGCGAGTCAAATGAAATACTCGGTCACTGATTGATTGAAAATCCATGCACGTGCTGCTCCAGAGTTCATAATCCGAATACGGTTGTGACGATGGAAACAATCCTGTGTACATGCTCGTCGTGTACACATGTTGAGGTGGCAATTGAGGGGAAACCCAAATATTTGATTGATGTCTGGTTAACAGGGTTAAAAGTTTTCGGATTCGATGTCGAAACAAGATGCTCAACTTGCTTGAGTTATTGGCAAGACAGCTGGGATGCACACGTACATATATGTATGTGTAAACTGTCAGTAACGAGAGCATCCTATTGTAAGAGTTGAAGTCCTGTCAAGTGAGTCATGAACAGTAGTGGAGATGAGGAAATTATGGTTAGAACCACAGTGTGGGTAGCAGCAGACTGATATGTGGATATCACATTTCAGTGGATATTGCAATCTATTGAGTCTGATTCATAAGGGACAGCAAGGGCCTAGTTGAAGTCAATTATTACGAACGCAACTCATTTCCTCACAACATGCCTGGCGTTTGACTGGCTGAGGAGGATGGAGGAAGTGTTGTGAGAGACTTTTTGGGAAAATATCCTTGAATCTCGTTCCTTCAAAACTTACGTCCAATCTGTATTCCAAAGGCATGGACAAGTTTCGAATCCGATCTAGGTAAGGACCTTCCTCAGCTGAAAGGCAATCACCTTAGAACTGAGGGAAGGAGCACACTAATTCTAACCAAAACTCATGAAGATTTGTAGTAGACTACCTCTCTGTCAAGATTTTGGGGAGTTTAGGTAGAACCTGTCCTGCGAATTGGCTCAAGTGGTTAGTACTTTGGACTAAGAAGCAAGGGGTTCCAGATTCAATCCACCTCTAGCGAGTGTCTGACATACATCCGAGAGTACAACTGTCCTGAGGAAGCTTCTCAAAATAAGGAATTCCCCTTCGGATACGCCATTCGACAATAGGCCTCTGCCATTCGTGTGAAGAATATAACACGCCCACCACAAATGATGGTGAGAAGCTAGGCCTTGGGTCCCATAGAGCTGTTCCACCAAAAATGTTATTTGTACAACCTCCTCGCGGTCGACTGAAGTCAAAAAAAGAAGAGACTGTGCTGTCCCTTTCCTTTCAAGTCCTTCCCTAACTGGAACCAATAAAACGCCCAGGAATACCACCACTAACCAGTCTCGGATAGACTGCATACCCAAAGTCGGACTCAAGTTTTATCTTTTCTTAGGTTTCGTCACGACAGTGGTTACGCAATGAATAGATCGGTGATCGCACCTACCTAACCCCATCTACGATCTCTGAAACATATAGAACAGCTTGAAGACCAGCCTGGAATCTACATGCAAGGAGACATGGAGTGTCCAACCTGTCGCTACTACTTAAAGCCCACGAAAGGCTGAAGGTATAGATTCACTGGAGGTATAGATTCACTATAGCCCCACCTAAGTCCACAACTCTTGCGACAGGATCTCAAAGCTTGATTTACCATATATTTATGTTCCAAGAAGTTACAGGGTGTTGACAGGGAATAGAATCATAAAACGAGAAACAAGGAACTCGTTTACGTCCACTTTTGTGGAATTTTTGAGGTTATATCAAATAAAAATAAAAATCAAAAAAGTAAACTACTCACCGGAATGTGTGCTCCTGTTTCTTCAACACTTTCATCACAAAGAGATGTGAAAACACCGAGCCTAGCTTAAGGCCTTTCAACTTCCAAAATGGACGATATTTTGCTTTTCACACACACACTACTCATTTTTATTCACCGCACTGGGTACACTGCACAACAGGCACGATCATCAAAAAAAAAAAAAAAGCCAACAACCTCGAGCAGATTCGCGGGTCAGTCTTCACGTCACAAGACTTCGTTTAAAACTGATGAAGCTTAGCGACCGATTGTGAGTGCAAGCTCAACTAAAGCTCTCCTAAGCTCTGGCTGGCATGTTCAAGCTCGCGTTCGGAATGTCAAAATGGACGAAGAAAACAATTTCTGTTGACAGAGACAGGAGAGCTGTTCTTGTCAATTTTGTGAAATGAGGTTAGATTTGCATCTCCAGTGGCTTGGAACTGGTTGAAACCTTTTCAGAGGTTAGGGAGCGATGCGTGCATGCTTTTTCTTTGGCATTTCTCGCTCAGGAACCATCTTCCTGATGACTAGGTGGTGCTTCTGCCTACCATTCCATCGTCTCTTACTACAATTCGCATCGTTAACTCACGCATCTCAGTCTGATTTCAGCACATATAGTAGATTCCTTCGTAGTCCTCGTCCAAAACCATCGAAGATTCTCAATAAATGTTGACTCGAGCTCGAATCAGCTCTCAGCTCTTTGGACGGCCCTACTGACCTCCATGAGCTTCTTATTATTCCTTAGCCCGGGCGTTGACATTGATGGTCTTCTCTCATCTCCATGCGATGTAGGACCTCTAGTTGACCACTCCCTTGTGCTGGTATGAAACCTCCTTAACGCTCGTCCCTTCCTTGTTGAAGCACTGTGGGATCACTTAAACTGTTGATGTTGAATCTTAGCATTGTTCTCTTGTCGCTAAATTTTCAATGGCAATCCTGTGCTGTCCACACAAGAACGCTCACCCAATCGTTGGACACCCACCTGGCTTTATGGTAGGTCTTGCGTTGGTACCTCTAGTCACATGTCGCAACAAAGAGACATTCTTTGTCGTTCTTCCTTACACATGGACTGCATTTCCGGGTAACCATTCCTTCTAGGACATTCTGGAAGGAAGAGGTGCTCCTGGAAGAGAGCACCACTTTTATACTAAACGAGTCAAAAACTTACGACGGAGGAGGTGCTTCCTCTGGTAATTGTAGCATGTTCCAAGCGGAATCAAGACGACTAAAGAAGCCCTGTCTTGGCTCAGAAAGAACGTGATATCCACTACAGATGTCGGCCTCTTTTCAGATAGCCAAGCAGCTATCAAATCCTTGGAATCCTCCTCCAATAATTCGAATGTTGCTCTAAACTGCCGCTCGCTTCTATTAGAAATGACAACACAGTCCTCTGTTGGATGCTGGGCATTCCAGAGATGTGTAGGGCCGATGAACTCGCCAGACTTGGAACTACTTAAATTGAATGCTCTCGAGGGATCAAATCTCAGATGGACAAGTGGCCTAAGCTGGACCTGAAACGCTCTAAGATTCTGATCTCTTTTAGCAGACACCATATCACTACTATAGTAGGTATCGTCACTGGACATTGTCTAACAGAGAAGCAACTACTTGGTGTGGGATCAAAGGATTTTTGGAAGAAGTCCTAAAGATTAAGAGGCTTCGTTCTCTTTCATCAAAAAAAACCCGTCTTTTCGGAACCTCCGTCTTCAGTGATCTTACTAACACCGACATTAGGAGTCTACTCGCCTTTTTAGAAGCTCTATTTGGTTGCACTATTAGGTATGATGAATCTTATGATCCAGGACCTATTTTATTGGTCTAATTATGCTGGAGATAGCTGGTAGCCACTTTAAACCTAACCTAGCCTTCGCTGTCGTTTCATGTCTTAGCACCCAAGATCCCTACGACCATGAATCTATGTAGTGTTGCAACGAAAAAGGTCTCATTTCCATGCCATGTGTGCTAACCTGGTGACCCAGTACTTCCAATTGTCTGTCTTCCGAATCATTTGATGGAATAAATCCGTACAGTGTTACGTCTCAGGAACTGGTATCAGTCGGTCTCTAGCAATTGTTTCAAGCCTAAATCGCATGAGCTACTGCCCGAGCTCATATAGTGAGGTTCTTACTTCCTGAAATCAGGAGCTCAGCTCTCAGCTTTCCAGGATCCTATCTCTGTTCGAGTACAACAGACAGTAGTCTCCTTTTCGATAGTTTCTCTAGATAGCCTACGTTTGCGATTGTAGGCAAAACGCTCAAAGAGTTCACACAGTTCCCCAGGGTTCACCATAAGAATTGCTGAGCGACCGGCCCCAGTTAAGGCCCTGATTGTTGGCTCAACCAGCGATTACCCTACAAATGCAAGGTTTCTGTAGGGAGTCTCCTTAATCCTATTAACTCAGCCACCAGCAATGTCTTAATCGACCCGAGTTCCAAACGACCAAAGTCAACAACCATCCATCGTCCTGTACACTCTCCTCAAAGCGTTAAATCACTCAGAAAGCCAAACTACAAAACCGCATGAATGCACATCCTTATCTCCATACAGACTTGAGTAAGGGACAGAACAGTCCCACTCCGATGAATTATAACCACACCGATGCGTAGGAGGTGTATTGTCACCAGGCTACTGTCACTCAGAGCCTGGCTGGGAAATGCCAAGAGCAACGCATCCCGGCCACTCAAACACCACCCTCAGCACCTTGCTTAAAGGTCATCAGCCCAAAAATAGCACACAAAACACTCAGCACAAGAACGGTCCATGAAAAGGGAAATAAATAATACCGATCCCTTCTGCTGAAAGGAGGCGAAAAAAAAATCCTCAAGGACCCCTTGAACCTAGATCATGTACTTAACTACAAGCACCGTCGATGGTAAATAACATAAAAACCATGTCCCTCTCGCGCTGCGTCTCACTCTCAATCGTTAAACAATAAATCGAGAGGGTTTCGTGTTGTTGTTTTTTTTTTTGAAAACCGTTAACACCCTGGTGTCTAAAATTTATTGGATCCCATCCAAGGGGGATGCAATAAATTTTCATCGTTCACTGGTAATCGGAAGTCCAGTATGATGATTCATTGAACAAGTTCCATGTCTTGTGCCGGCCATGTACCACTATCATCACTTTTCATTGGGATAATGGCTCTTTGAAGCACCAGCCCAAAGCCCACACCCAATTTATGGCTTCTGCACGGGCAGACGCGATTGTATTGTCCTTCGAGCGACGACCGACGAGCGACCAAAGGCCAAGATTAGGCAATTAGAAATGCAAATAACTCCCAAGGACCTGGTGTGTGCGAAACTTTAACTAATAATTTCGTCTTATTGTTCTACTTTCAGCTCCGTCGAGTGACTGTGTTTGCTACTTCTTCTTCTTGGTGGGACTTTAAAATGGCACACCACCCACACTTGTGAGGGAGAACTTAACGCCAAGGACACGCAATGTGCTGCTTTTACAAGAGTCGACTAAAATGGACTGTGATACTATCATCAATTATCCTTGCCCTGTGTCGAATAGGTAAGGCAGGACCGGATGAAAGGAATCCTAAACAATGCTTTCCTTCAAATTAGTCCCATTCCTGGAGATAAGTTAAAAATGAGGAGAAAAAAAAGGAACATATTTTGAGATTCTCGAGAAAGGATTCTTGTAATGTATTTTGCATGACAACAATGGTACTCGGGAGACAATGGGGTGTAGGGTTGCCATTAGATTTTGCTTTTTTTTTTGAACAGCAAGGATATAGCCATTTCGGATGGCATTTCAACGGTCTGCATCTTTGGAAGGGCCTCCGTAAATCTTGGGACAAAGATCCTGGAAGAGCAAACTATGAATCTGTGTCGTCTGAGTCGGAAGAGAACTGTTCAGTCAACTGCTTTTCCAATCCTCGAAACAATTGTGAAATTCTATTTCCGGAATTGCCTTCAATCGTGTCGAAGCGGTCGCTTAAGCTTAGGGAATAGCCAGAAGTGACATCAGGAGAGTGCGATGATTGCGGAAGGATTTGAGTTGGATTCTTGGTGGAATGGTCTCGAAGAACCAATGTAGTGGAAGATGTGATTCTTTTCAGGCACAAGACATCTGTCAAAATAGATCTACCTCTCTCGCTTCCTAGATCCTTGTGTGGTTGACGGAGATCGTTCTTCTAGTTGGATCTGATTCCTTTGTGTAGAGTCTGTTCTTTACTGTTTTTCAGGGTACCGGGGTCAGTTTAGACCGATGGATGTGGCCCTCTAAGACTATAGTAGTCCTCGTAAAAGTTTGACTACAGTAGCACCGTTTCCATAGAAGTCCTTCCACTGCTCGACAAGATCATCAAAGAAAGAGGCTCTAGATGGCACATTCGTCTTATTATCACTGCCAGGCAAGAGCTAGTAGAGACAGAATCCAAAATAAGTTCTGTTCCTTTCCGATCGCGAACCTATACCACGTTTGATACTACTATCATCCTTCTCTAGACAGTTGGGTGTACACTGCTTCTAATGATCGTAGACTTGATCCATGAACAGTACTCTAAGAGTGGACTTTTGGTTTGGTTATCCAGATCTCCGCTGAAGTTACGGTTTAGATGTGACCCTGGCTCTCTGTTTCCTGGGACTGTAAGGATGGTATAGCGCTGATCCCTAAAATGATCCTCTGGATCAATGATTAAACCGAATTCAATTTCGACTTTCCTTGAGCTCAGGATTAGCTTCAGGCAGAGTCTGAGTCTGGAATAAAATCCTCATAGTTGGCTTCAAAACCAGTAAAGAGATCCTGGCATCTTCGTGAAAACAGCCAACACAGAGCTTCACAACTTGTTGGGCAAGTATGCCTCTGTTTTCTAAGCGGAGACTTGTCATATTCGATTGGCCAGAGAGTGAATCTATGAAGAACCGGTGGAGAAGTTAGAGTATTTGGATCTGGAGCGGTAGTCAGACTGAACCCTTGCTAAACACGTGAACTGAACTTTTTTGACTCAGGATCTCTTAGACTGAAATGATTGCCAGATGATGCTTCCTCGTTCACAGCGTGTTCCAAGACTCTCCTTGATCTGACAGACTAAGCGAATGTTTCCTGCGTTTCCTTATGCTAAAAAGAAGGTCAGTAAATTAGTCGGCTCTCTACTGGAGTTGGTTTGTGTCTTGGACTCGTAACAGAATGGTCCGTCCTTCAGAGAGGATACGGTCACTTTCGAGCAACAAAATTTGCTTTAGAGTTTCGTTTATAGAATTGAAATTGGAATTCTCTTAAAGAGTCTCTCGGAATCTCCAGATACTTGGGAACGAGCTTATATCCTACAGTTGATGTAGAGGGCTATCAGGGCTACCAAATCAAATATCCGTCCACGACATGTCACCCACCCATAGACTGGCCCCAAACCTGGCCAGATTGTCTGCTTTTCTGCTGTTTTGTCAGCTCCCTTGGACTCCGTTCCTCTATCGAAGCAGTTCCATCTAATGTGGCTTCAAAGGTGGACCACTAATAGCCCCTAAACTGCTTGAAGCATGACGGAACAGCAATAACCTTGTCAAACTGACATCATCTTCTGACCATCCGCACATCATCATCAGCGCAAATTACGAAACTGTCGGCAATAAAACCGCGTTCTAGATACATCCAGTTACCCTAGGTACAACCGCGTTTATTTCAAAATCGATGCCAACGTTTACGACTTCGTCGACCGCCCGCGCCCCAGTGAAGAAGTACCCTCGCATGTTCACCATTAATCGTCATATTTTTACGAGCACGACCGAGCGCGTTCCCGTCATGTGGTAACCCTAACACACCCCCTCCGTGCTGCGACGATGTATGTATCTTGTGCAACGGAAGCTCAAAGGAAACACTCGTAATTATGAAAATCACAAAAGAGATTCATGCTTTCGTTGCCATTCACGGGCTGCACCCGGATTCATTGCGCGTTTTTCCTCGTCTTTAGCTTTTCTCCGGTTTGCTTCTTCTGTTTCTGTTTCTGTTTCTTGTTTTATTTTAACCGATTATCCTCAGGTCACGTGCTGGCAATACGAAAGGGGCGTTTAATGTGCCCCAGCTCGTTCGTCGCCCTAAGTGGAGATTTACATGTGCAACTGCAGTACAGCGGCTTGGAGTATCTGAATCGAACAAATGCCACGCAGCTGGGGAGGGATGGTGAAGCGCCATTATTAACCGACATAGAGCGGCAGGATAATGCGCTAACGAACCTTGTCATTAGGCTAATGACAAAAAATGGAACGGAGACCGTCAGCAATATAACCCTTTTCCCGGATCCAAGGAACAATGTTACACAAATCACGGTACCCTGTCAGACGTTCTATCGGGGAGGCGATTACACCCTTCAGGTGGTATCCACAGCATCCACCACCAGGGATGACGATGAACGGTTGAAACAGCAACTGGACGTCCGGTGGCCGGTGGCCGATATGCAAGTCACTCCGAAACGACTCGTCACTTACCCGGAGACGCCAGTTGAGGTCAAGCTATCCTTTGGCCAAGTAGAATGCGACCTCACTGCTGGCATGATGACTCTGATAAATCTGCCCGAATTTTGGTTGGAATTAATTTACTGCGGTAAGGAGATTACGTGTGCCAGCCATAATGAGTCGAAAAGCAATATCCTGTATGCGGAGGAGATCCGAGGCTTTCCCAAAAGCAATCTAATTAAGTTGCGTTGTGAGCTCTTCGGATTAGCTGGTAATTATGCGGTCCGTCTGAGGCCGATTCCACCTACACCGGCCGACGTTACGGCCGTCCAGTATATCAGTGTTGATTGGAGCGATAAGTTCGTGTTCAATGTCTATGCCAGGAGTATATTTCCCTGTGATCCGCACACCGGAATCGGTGTGTTGTACGAGTACCCAGGGTGTATCCTGGAACAGGGCGACCGGGTGCGATTGTATGCGGAGCTGCGTGCCGATGTGGCATCCTTGAAGCCTCCCACATCGCTGCACTACGTGGCCGAGCAGCGTGTGGTCAAGAGTCAGTATTCGTTGTACTTTAATTGTGATCTCTTTTCGGAGAAGTATGTCGAGTACTGCTTCGTGTATGTCAGTCAAGCGATTTCGGGGGCTGTAGCCGATGTACGCATGGATTGCGTGCCCACATTGCCTGTTAAAGGTTCGTTGAAGGATGGAAATGTTTTTTTTTTTTTTGTAATTACTTTTGTATTTGTAGAATCGGACACCGGCGGCTGGGGACCATGGAGTGAATGGACGGCGTGTTCCACTAATTGTTTGGGTGGCACCAGGAATCGATATCGGTTTTGCGATTCACCGCCACCGAGATATGGAGCAAAGTTTTGCGAGGTAAGTCCTGTGGATGTGGAATTTGTTTGAAAGTGTGTTCCGGTTCCGGGGTGTGAATCTCCTTTTTTTTTTTTTGTTTTTTTGTGTGTAGTCCAACACTCCAGGAACACATGTGTATGTTCCATGGCGGGAGCCTTTTGTTCAAAGTTGCTAACAACATATTTTCAATATGAATTGCACCCGACAGGGTGTTCAAATAAATCTCGGTTTTAATTGGAAACGGATTTTGGTATGCAACGGGCGGGTTTCAGGATTTTCAGGATACCAACCAAAAAAAAACGAGGTACAAAGAGAAAGGATTTCGGGCGGGAGCCTGAATTACTCGCATCCACTGAACTGGGTAATAATAAATGGCAATCGTTGCTGGGTGCAGGGAGAAAGTTTTTTGTTTTCTAAATTTAGTAGGTTGATGGAAAGTTTCTAACTTAATTTGGATAACCAAGAGGAGGTCATCATTCTATTCACATGGATGCGGGGGCTGGAGCTCTCAAATACATAAACTCACTTGGTTGCGACTAAAGGAAATGATTGAATCCAGTTTCATTTCTGGTAGTCCTTCCACTCATCACATTCAAGCTTCGAGACTATGCTCCAGGTTTTGAAGTTACAGCTGAATCCTCGTCTAGTCTTAGCCAGAAGGTTGATTTAAACGATTGTTTAAGCCCTGATTGGCATCTGTGTTCCCCATCGAGCTCCTCGACTTGTAAAGTGAGTCTGAACAAGACACCATAGCCTTCCATCTGGGTAGCCCTCAACCAATTTAATAGTCCTTAAGCCAGGCTTAGTTTTAAGCCTTCCTCACATCTGTGTTTTTTTTTCAGATCCAGTTTTGGAGAGAGTTTATGAATAGGCCTTCGAAACCTTCCATCTGGGTGGCCCTCAGCCATACTAAAATTCTTTAAGTGAGGCTCAGGTCAAGATAGCTCATCGGAGAACCATTCGACGACTTAAACTCGGCAACACTTGCAAAATGTCTTAATTTTCAAGCTTTATGTCTTGTCCCTCTGTAAACCGAGATACACGGACTTTATGTGTAAGTTTCGGGTAGATTCAGAAGGTCCACGTTGTTAGGGAATGAAGTCCTTACAAACTCCATTCCTAATCCTATTCTGACGAACGTCGTCTATTGGACATTGAAAACCCTTGCATCTGACTTAGAAAATCCTAAGCCCACCTTAAGCCAGGTCTCAGACCTATCCAGTTCCTCCGATGCTATGAAAGTCCAATCTGGGTTGCCAACCGTGTTTAAGCTCGACTCGTTAAATGATCGTTGAATCCTTCTCGTCAAGTAAGACCACTTCCTGATCTCTTGTGAATCAACCATGACTTGTCCGTTGTCATAAGGCCAGATCTCCTAATTTCTTGTCCAAACCAAGCTCTTTCATACTCCGAGTCTTTCCAAGGAATAAGCACGTACTTCACCCTCCATTTAAGGTGCCTTTCCTACCAAAACTCTGGATCTTTTGGAGACTAATCCCAAGTCCTGAGATAGAGTTTGGTTCTCTGAAATTCACTCAAATCTTTGAGCCTCCATTCTAGTCAAGTGATAATGTCATCGGAAATCCCCTAAACTCCATTGAAACCAAGCTTTAAACGGGTCCTTTATATCCAAAATCTTTAAGTGTTCCCTAGAGACTTCACTCTTCCAACAAGATGGCGCCAGTACCCAGTACATGAAGCAGTCAACTGTTGGTTGCGATTCAATGAGGTAACAGGAAACAGTGACTCCAGCCAGACTCTTGTGTGGACGCAATAAACCAAAAAATAACAAAAAACCACATCATGGGATGTCAAAGAAACATGGCGGCCACTTTAACGTACGTTAATACAAAATGGTTGACATTTCAAATGTCAGAGGAGGCACCAAAATGAAAATTTCGTTTTGGAGTTCAATGTCTTGCAAACGTTCCTTCCATCACAGGATGTGAATTAATTAAAATAAAATGCACCCTCTTCCCTCATACGTTGCAGTTCCTCCCCGAACTGAAAGTTGTGGACATTTTCTCAAAATTTTAATTAGAAAAAGTACTTTTCGAAGCACCCTGCACCGATACATGGGAACGAACTAAGTTTCTCCTTTTCGTTTTTATTTAATCACATTCATGGAACGCCTTCTCAATACATTGCACTAGGTCATAGGGCACACGTTGATAGATTGCGGATAGATGAGGGAATACAGGAGCACGAGTGGCTGGAGGTATAGTCCCAGGAATAATGGGGTGAAAGGCATTGTTTATTGCCTGCACGGTGCCACGCAAAATATTGTTGTTCGTGCCTTCCCTGTACGACACTTTCATTACGTCTCTGATAAAGCGCCTATCCTTCCATTTGGAACAAAGGACCTTTATAAAGAGGGATAATCAGTGTCTGGTGAAATGTATGCGCCCTAGATAGACGGGCATTGTTACTGTTTTGGAATCTAAAGGAATTGCAGACTTGATAGTTTGTGAATAGATGTTGTTTTGCTTGTTGGGATCTTCGGATTTGCATTCGGTTAGAGTTCAAACTTGGGGGGGGATTGGTTGACTTGGTTTTAAGATTCAGTCGACTTTAGAGATGCTATTGTGAGGCATGGTGGAGTATTGTGAACTTTAACAAAGGACTTGAGCTTGGTCATGGAATTAAGGCGGAAGCAATGCGATTCCTTTCTTTGGAGAATCAGAATCAGTTTAGTTGGTGATGCTGCAGTTTGAACTAAACCAGGGCCTCAATCAACACGCTTCTGTAGTCAGCTGTCACCAGAGGTATACGCCAAGCTGGTTAGGGTATACACTCTCAACTAGTCCACGATATCGAAGATGAGTTCGTCCTCTTGTGCTTCACTTGTGAGATCACTAGTTGAACTGATTTGGCGTAAGAAGAAGATTTGGTTGATTATCAATTTTCCAAGCCTAGACTGGGACTGATTGGTTGGTTGGCAGTACGTCCTCAGAAGGGCTGCACTTAGACCTAGGACACGTAGCACTAGAGGCCCACATTAGAACCTGCCATATAGGACAGAATGTAAGGTAATCGTCGAAGGACATGATCGAAGAACATGATTCGCTGTTTAGGCTCAGGCCAGGTCCAAGACCCGAAGACACAGCTTTTCGTCAAGCCGAGTCTGGCTAGACTTTTACGATCTTCCTTTTCGAAGAAGTAGTCACCTTGGTATCCTTGGCAAAGCTGATATGGCAGGGCAGATACACAGAAGATGTATCATAGTTTCTTCCTCTTCTTCGTCTCTACACCTTCTTCAGAAATCGTTGAACGGAGCACTGAGTCTCCTGGCCTGTCTGCCTGCTAAAAAGTGAAGGTCGCAACTTTTTCCCTCAGATTTATCCTACTGATGAACGTAAGTCTACCAGTTGTCCTACCTAGCTTTGCCCAGATCCCCCTACGTGATCTAGTAGTTGCGTCCCACCAGTTCGTTGACCTATGGTTTCATGCGCTTCAGCGTGGCCACCACGTCTGTTGGTCCATGTTCTCTACCTGCAGCCTGCCGCCTTAAACAGATCGCCTCTTGGGACCTTTGGGTCCACGGATATCTATGGTTGACGCCTAGCTCTAGCTAATTCAAGTTCATTCCAGTCCAGAGCTCATCTTCCTTTGTATGCCACTTTAGTTGCAATAGGCGCCCGAAATACAGCCTGAGTTACTGCGAAGAGTGTGCGAAAATTGGACCTCAAGATTAAGCCAAACCGCTCCAGCCGCGGTGGCCATATGGCCAAAATCATATTCAACCATTAATGACATAAAATTGTCTCTCAATTAAAGTTAATTTTATGGATATTGGAAGGATTCTTCTGTATTTTATTTCAATTTAAAGTTCTCCTCCTCTATAAAAAAAACGCGCAGTTTACGTACAAGGAATTGCCAGCAACTCTGTCTGGAAGAGTCCGTAAAATTCAAGATCCTTGCGTTACCCACTGTTCCATACTCAGAAGTCGGTTAGGCCCAGAATTTGATGCCTTGATACCTATGTACTGTCCTTCGATGACAATAGGACCATCCAAGCGAGGAAGGATGAAGTGATCAGTTCAATTTCGCTCGTAATATCGCCACACCCACCAAGTGTATGCCTTAAATTCCCTAAAATAAATGACTGTCAACATTCCTACGTCAAATTTTGACAACCTTGTGTCCTTAAATATCGTTTTACTGCCAAAAATATGGCAATAGTGGCCACAGAACGTCCTTGCCTGTCCTTTTCAAGGTTTTCAGCCATTTAAGGACGAAATTTCAGCAGAATGCAATGCATTCCTTACGTAAACATCTAAAAGTGACAATATAAAACCATTTTAGACATCATTTCGACAGAAATATGTGTTTTTTCGAAAAAATCCCAAATTGGCACGTGCAAGGCCAAAAAATGCAGTCAAATGCGTAAGAAACTGAGAAGACTTCTTCGGCCTGATTGGTGTCGCACGTGAAAAATGTACAATTTCGTCAATTTTTGCTTGTTTTTGACTTTTAATTCAATGTTTGGTACCGATTTGCTCATTTATTCTGATCTGTGAGATGTGGGGAGCAGGTTTATTGAAAAAAATGTGAAAGAAATCGAGAAGGAGCGCAGTTTGGGGCATTCGAAGGAAGGAAGGTCCTTAAAATCAGTTTTTTCGTATTTCCTCGAAAACTGTTTTAGATAGAAGAAAACTTTGTGAGGCAAAGTTATAGAGCACCTAGAGATACATACGGACATGGTTATGTATATTTGTCAGTGTCCTTGGTTGCAAGGATAATGATAAAATTTTGATTTTAACACCCTTAACCTTGACCTATAATGATGAAATTTTGTACGCAGACTTCTGGTGGACCTGTACGATATTGGTGAAAATATTTTGAAAATCCGCCCACAGACACGCCCACTATTTCAAAAAAACGATTTTTTCAAAATTTTTACATGAAAATGAAAAAAATCCTCATAACACAAAACGTAGACATTTACCTTCTCTACAATTCGTCCAAACATTGTATAGGTCCACGCCTACATTTTAGAGGCGTTTTCTTCGAAAAACTAAAATTTACCTTTACACGGCTATGCATGGCAATGATGACGCTTTGTCCTGAAACACGCCCTCTTTTTGTCTATTAAATGGTGACAGACACGACCACTGTACTTAATTCTTGATAAAATGTCATAAGAAGTCCATCAAGCCCAGTCCTGCGGTACCAACAATGTGCATGTCTCCAGAAACACTCATACGATCCTGATGGCATCCTGAACGGCCATCCCCCCAAAACCTAGCTGCAAAGCAGGCTATGGTCAAGGATTGATGTATTCTTATGTAACATCCCTGATTACATACAAACATATGTCTCCACGAGCACATAGCAGACACTCATCCTTCTCCTTAAGTCACGCCCAGATCCTGATTCGTTGTACCTCCTTCTTTGTCCTCTCCATTGAATGCTTCAAATCCTTGTCTATGTTCTGCTAGACCCCCTTCTGCTTCCTACACAAGCTCAGGTCTAAGAATGTGGAATTCTAATCACGACTCCCCAACAGAGCATGTCAATGGCAGACGTCAGGAGTGTTCTCATTGTCCTAACAATACAGAACCATCAGAATCCAGTACCTATCCGATTCACTATTTCATGTCATTAGAGCAAGGGTAGCCTTTCCATAGACATTTTCTGAGCTTCTTGGCTTAAACCTTGATTCCCTTCAGCCATCTCTGTTCTGTGAAACCCGTCGAGAGCCATCCAAGGACTGGTAGTGCATCGGCATGCGTCTATCGATTTATTTCCTCCAAAGAGTCCTTCACGGAATACCTACCATTGCCTTGTTTACATTGAAACCACTCTGGCAACCGTCTTGGTTACCAGTTAATCAATACCACCAACTCCTACCTGCCCTGTGTACTCCATTCCTATGGAGCAGTTGCGAAATAACCGTCAAACCAGACAGAACCCCGTTCAATCAAAACAACATCAATTCAATCAAAATCAATCCTGTAATCCCTGTCAACCAGCAAAATGCCTCCAAAGGGTAAAGCAGCCAAAGGAGGAGGAAAAAAGGAAAAAGTCGAGAAGGACAAAATCCCCGCCGTCGACCGGACCTTCTACGAACTGACCATAACCGATTTAAACAACAAACTAGCTCGACTGCGTTCGCATGTGGCCAAAACCGAAGACACCAATGAGGAGCTAAGCGAGAAGCTACGTCAGCTAACTGAAGATCGCAGCGATGTGACCGCCCACTTGGACCGAACCTTAATCCAGAAGACCGAGATCATAAACGAGCTCGATGAACGCTTCACCGAGCTGACGAAAATCCGTGAATCTGAGACTCACAAGTTCACCCAAACCATCAAGGACATGGAATTGAAGCACAAGTCCATGCACGAACAGCTGACGTCCGAGATCAAGCTACTGAATGGAAAGCTGAATTCCTTGGAAGAGTTCCGAGTGCAACGTGACCTTCTCTTGTCGAAGTTCGACGAACAGGAGCAGGTGCTTAAGGAGAACCAACACATGCACAAGGAGGCAGTCTATGGCATGGAACAGAGGTCCATTATCGAGAAGGACGCCCTAAAGAAGGAAGTCGAGAATAAGTTGCTTCAACTGTCCGAGGATTTCACCCGATCCAGTGAGATTCGTAACGCTGGTTACACGCGTCGGTTGATCCGGGAGAACATCTCCCTGACCAAGGAGATCGATTGCTTGATCCTGTCCCAGCTGCGAATGATGCAGGAGCACGGCGAGGCGATGGAGAAAGCCAAACGAATGGACGAGGAGTTCGCCACCAATGAGGAGATGAAACATCGCCTGATCCTGAATTGTCAGAACAAAATCGATGTCATCGACAAGCTGACCACTGCGTATGAGAACCTCAAGGTGAAGTACGTTCATCTGCAGAGATACCGCAAGCTGTACGAGACCACAGTGAAGCGAGACATCTGCGACAGGTTCACCTTCAACGACCTGGCGAACAAGACGCGCATCTTAAAGCAACGTGTCGACACGCTCAAGAACGAAAAGGCCAAACTCATAGGAATGCACCAGCAGCACGAACTGGAGATCATGAGCCTTCGTGATATAATCAAAAGCATCCGCGGCACAGTCCAGACCGCCATCGAAGAGAAACAGCCCGTGGAGGGCATCAAACGAAAGAACCTCCTGTGCGAACTACTGACCATTCTCGCCTCGTATTCCGAGACACCCACAGAAATCCAATCCATTGCCACAATGTCCTCGGAAGTGTCCACCTATCGCCCGGGCACCATGGGTTTCCTGCCACGATCTGCCTCCTCCCTCTTAGATCTATTCAAGCGCGAGGCGCGTAAGGTCACCTCAGCCGAGCGTATCTCACCAGAATTCAAACAGAAGCAACTGGACGGAAAGATTACTCCGCGAGCCCGCAGTGTCGACGGCGATACCCTGCTGGATGTCGAATACGGTTCGACTTATTACATGTCATCGACAGCCGACGAAATGGGCATGCCAGTCGAGGAGGAGAAGGCCGACGACGAAGAGGGCGGTGACTACGGATCATCCTCTACCGGCGAGAGTGCTGCACCATCGGTTCAACGCTCCCAAGGAAGCAGACAGGAGTCGATTGCCAAAGAGCCGTCGGTTAAGTCCTCCGAACTGATGGATCTGGCCCAAATGTCGTCCGAGATTATCCACGAGGAGGAGGAGGATTACTATGACGAGGAAGAGGAGGAATCCATTAACTTGTTTTACTGAAATTTTCACGTGTCGCTCTATATTTTCTTTTCCTTTTTTTTTTACAAAAAATATAAGTGGTTTACGAGGATGTGTGTGTTTTCCTAAAAAAGCAGTAAAATGGCGGATAGATCGTCATAACAAAATGGTGGCCCAGTTGCCAACTGGCAGTTGGTAAGGAAGTTCTGCATTTAAAACAGACGATGCCATGTGGAAACCTCCAAGATATTGCTCGTTCTCGGAAGAAACAGGAGCTTCTTTGCCTCGAAACAGTCGCTCCATCTGTGACAGGACCTCTCTCTGCCTTCAGGGATAAGGTCTGTCAGAATATATTGCGTCGGTGGCGATTCTATTGCCTGGGCTGCTGGGCACGTACCTTGCGGAAAATGCGCCACCTCAACCAATGCAGAGTTGGGCATTCACAGAGAATGTGCTCAGATGATTCCTCATCCTCTGAGCAGAACCTGCATTCTATGTCTGGGCATAGATTGAGTTTGTTGAGGTGATACCTCAGGCCACAGTGATCTGTTAGAAAACTCTGAATCCTTGTAGGAATATGGCTTGATTAACCTTTTGGATTGTCGTAACCCCGGGTTAGACGAAGTTTATGCTGCCACGCGTTAATTAGCGCTGTGGCAGCAGCCCAGTTGACGCCACAGCAAGGTTCAGGTCCAATAAACGCAGATCCTGCGCCAGCCCTGACTAGTTCATCTGCAGATTCGTTGCCTGCAATCCCCCGATGACCTGGAACCCATCCGAGTACCACACTATTATGTCTAGCAAGAGATTGGAGTGCATTTAACTGCTATGGAGTCCACTAAGTTGGACGACAGCCAGCGCTCTGAGAGCTGCCTGACTATCTGAGAAGATATGAGCTTTAGCGCCCTTGATTTCCTTACTAAGGTTTAACCTGGCGCAGATCTCAATGGCATGGAGTTCAGCCTGGAAAACCGTGGGACACATTCCCATAGGTATTGAGACTTAACGTCGGGGACAGTACAGAACATGTCTCTTTGTGGGATTGAGTCAAGAATTTGCAGGTGTCTCACGTGGTCACCTGCCTTAAACTTGTATTCTAGTTGCCGTCTTCCTAATGAAGATTTGTAGAGGTGTGAGCCCAACGATGGCTTCTAAAGCTGCCATAGGATAGTTCTGAAGCTTTGCTGCCGTTGTCCGTTCAAGTACTTTTGGCCACCATACGATGACCGCGTACGTGATATAGACACAGACACTCATCTGGAGGAGGATGTAATAATCCGACTTTCGACCATGGCTCTAATCCATTGGATGGTCGAATCTTCGATACCTCTGCTACTGATAGCTCTTGCTATTGAATCGTAGCCAGTGTTCTCGAAAGCACCCTCCATATCCAAGAATGCACATAGGGCTTCATAAGGTTCCTTCTATCTCTTGACAAGATAGTGAAGAGCGCCTTCGGTTGACCTACCTTTTCTGTATGCAAATTGGCTTGAGTGTAGAGGTATGGACAGATCTAGTCGGCCTCTCCATAGTTTTGAGAACAAACGATATTAGACTAATGGGTCTTTACGATTTTGGCAGCTCACTAGGCCTATTGTCTGGTTTCGGTATAAAAGGCGTTGGTTTAGGTGGGGCACAGATTTATGCAGAAACTTCCTTGAATTTCGACAACCCGCGTTGATACCCGACGTTACCTAGTCTAGAATGGGAGCACAAGGGCTAGGCTTTAGGATTTATGGTGCCAGGGGGTAAAGCAAGCACTTGGTTGTTACACTACAACTGGTGACTCCGTCCATGTTTGGTCAGAAGTTGTCCCCTCCATGTCTAGGTGTCAATAGGGGACAGAAACCATTCAAAAGAGTGTCTGCACTCTGGGTACCTCAAGGCTTTTTTGGAATCTCAATAAAGAGGCAGGTATCGAGTGGCCAACACATGGAGAAAAGGCCGATACCTTAATGCCTACTCGTATATGTAGTGTGGGTAGCACTTGATGACAAGAGGATCATTCAGTCGAGGAAGGATGATGTTATATCGCCACGCCCACCAAGTGCATCCCATATATCCTTAAAATAAGTGACTGTCAACATTTCCACGTCACATTTTGACAACCTTGTGTCCTTAAATATCGTTTTACTGGCAAAAATATGGCAATAGTGGCCACAGAACGTCCTTGCCTGTCCTTTTCAAGGTTTTCAGCCATTTAAGGACGAAATTTCAGCAGAATGCAATGGATTCCTTACGTAAACATCTAAAAGTGACAATATAAATCATTTTAGACATCATTTCGACAGAAATATGTGTTTTTTCGAAAAAATCCCAAATTGGCACGTGCAAGGCCAAAAAATGCAGTCAAATGCGTAAGAAACTGAGAAGACTTTTTCGGCCTGATTCGTGTCGCACGTGAAAAATGTACAATTTCGTCAATTTTTGCTTGTTTTTGACTTTTAATTCAATGTTTGGTACCGATTTGCTCATTTATTCTGATCTGTGAGATGTGGGGAGCAGGTTTATTGAAAAAAATGTGAAAGAAATCGAGAAGGAGCGCAGTTTGGGGCATTCGAAGGAAGGAAGGTCCTTAAAAGCAGTTTTTTCGTATTTCCTCGAAAACGGTGTTGGATAGAAGAAAACTTTGTGAGGCAAAGTTATAGAGCACCTAGAGATACATACGGACATGGTTATGTATATTTGTCAGTGTCCTTGGTTGCAAGGATAATGACAAAATTTTGATTTTAACACCCTAAACCTTGACCTATAAAGATGAAATTTTGTACGCAGACTTCTGGTAGAGCTGTGCAATATTGGTGAAAATATTTTGAAAATCCGCCCACAGACACGCCCGTTATTTAAAAAAAATCGATTTTTTCAAAATTTTTACACGAAAATGAAAAAAAACCTCATAACATAAAACGTAGACATTTACTTTCTCTACAATTCGTCTATACATTGTATAGGTCCACGCCTACATTTTAGGGGCGTTTTCTTCGAAAAACTAAAATTTACCTTTACACGTCTATGCATGGCAATGATGAAGCTTTGTCCTGAAACACGCCCTCTTTTTGTCTATTAAATGGTGACAGACACACCCTCTTCTCTTAATTGCTGATGAAATGTCATAAAGTTCCCATCAAGCCCAGTCCTGTGGTACCAACACTGTGCATGTCAGCAAGATCACTTCTAGGATCCTGATAACATCCTTAAACGGCCATTCTTATCTACTCACATCCACCTGAGACACCTGAGACTCGTACACTTCTCTGGGTGGATTAGTTCAGTCATCGATGACTGAAACTAGCTTCTCTGGGACTCTTTCAATGATAACCATTCACCTAACCTAACTTAAGCATCAATAAGTCAATACTTCGCATGGACTACACCCTCTAGAGAGCCTTAAATTTATTGGGGAGAACCATTTCATTTGCCTTAGGAGCTTCATCTCACTCTTACATCGCATTTCCTCACAGTCCTTGAGTCCTTTTTTCGCTATGATTCCTCTCTCCTCCACTGTGTGTGAATCCAAGCACCCACGACCATTTCCTAGCCTAAGAGTCACCCAAAACTCCTTTTTTTTTTTTCCTTAAAAACACACTCCACCGTATATGTGTCCTTAATTTGATCCGGATTCGGATTCGGATTCGGAAATAGAGAAATGAAATTCAACTCAACTAGCACTTCCATTCACTGGCGTACAATTGAAACGTCTATTACAGTCCGACGACAGTCGCCCAGTCGGCCAGTCGGCCAGTCGAACCCACCCACTCGTCCAATAGTATGCTTTGTCAACATCACCCAGAGATAAACATTCGAATAATACTTCCATTGATTGCGACTACTATGCGCCGCGTATTCCTTACAAGGAAACTCTACACTTAACCTCCTTCTTTTTTTCTTCTTTCTTTCAAAGGACGACGACGAAGAAACCCCTTAATCTACTTATTTTTCAATTTGTCCTCCATACACACAGCCTTACAGAATTTATCTATATATCTTGTATATCTATCCCTCAAGGGTGCCTCGGTTGAGACGGAAAAATGCGGAAAATCCATATCAGACACTTGGGACTGTATCTACGAATCAACAGGAAAATCCTCAACAGCGAATCGCACCGATGTCTCACAGGAAATCGGTCCGGGCTGCCGTTGTGGCTGCATAGTACATCTGGGATCGTCCAAACCGAAGCGTATCATTGCCGGTGCCACACAAAGCTGTCCTGGCCGTTCATTTTGGTTAATTCAAGTGAGTACGATTTAAATTTATTAAATTCCTTCAACTAAACTACATGTAAAGGGTCCCTGGATGGGACTACGACGACTCTGGTGTAAAGGAGAGTGATTTCTCCGTCACCCCTTGCCATTGGTGGGCGCCTGGCGCCACCACCACCCCCACCAACCTTCAAGGAAAGAAGAATTATGTCGTTTCGGTTCGGTTTTTTTCTTTGGAAATCCATTTCTCGCAAAAATCCCCCACATTCTGCAAATTCCTCCATATGACCGGAAGAAATGCCACATAAGCCCATAGAGCAGGGAAGCCTGCCGATAATATTTGACTTCCAAGCGATAAAAATCACATTAAAGCGCTTCTTGTCGGCCAAACTGATTCCAAGTGTAGTGTCAGTGCAACTGGGGGTAGTTTTCAGGTTTTAATACAATTAAGTGCTGTTCTCCGTGGCGCAGGTCCTGCTGAAACGTCCTTTCTCGGTGACCACTTGATAATTACAGAATTTTACGCGTCAGTAGGAGAGGAAACAAAAAAAAAGCTGGGAAAAGACCGTAAATTACTTGGCAAGTCGTTAGCTGAAAATAGTTTTATCGTTTTCATCCTTCGGGTCGCTCTCTCCCAGTCCTTCCCGATCCTGGCTGTGAAGGTGTGTACTAGACGGGACCCGGGAAGGGAAGAGCTATAAATTGGTTCAACTGAACTTTTCGTTTTTATTGGCAATTTTCAAGGAACTTGTTTCGACGAAGGAGCATGAAAATACAAAAAAAAAAAAGGATTCTGTGAAGTAAATCTGATTACAGGTGGAAACTTGGTACTCGATTAGGGATTTGATGGAGTTTCCCAAATGGGAAAAGTTATCTGAATTTTTGGTTAACTAGTTTTACGTTATGGCTTTGGATTTCAATAATAAAACCGGGCTGTACCCCTCCCCTTCAATGACTGGGAATGTATGTACAACAATTCCAGCCATATATCCTTGGAATCTGTTACACTATACAACAAAAAAACAAACACACTTGGATGATTGTAATCTTTTGTGCAGGACTGGTGTGTGTTGGGTTTTTTTACTCGAAATAAAGTTTGTTTTTTAGTTTCCCGAAGGAGGAGATAGTTTACACGAAGCGAGAGGATAGCTTGGCTTGAAAGTGGAGCACACAGGCAAGTTGGAAGTTGCTTTTGTTTTGCATTCAACGTTTGTGGATCCTTAAAAGTTTACAAAGTGTAACAGAACAGTAGTCATCGACACTTATTGCCTTATCGACCTTTTTGCGTTCGGTAGCAGTTTGCAGGAACTCAGTTGAGTTGAGAAGAAGTTTAGAAAAAGTAGAAAAGTAGATAAGTTTTGCAAATCAAATTATTAGCTATGTGCTGCTGGGAGTAAACAGTTTCGAAGAGCAGGGGCTGTCCATATGAGTGCAAGCGATTCAGTGTCCACGTTGAACCTGAGATGCTGCGAATGTCTATTAATACCTTGATTCCGAGTGTCAAAGGGAATTTTACAAGGCAGGGTACGTTTCCAAGGGGCGGCGGCCTCAAGCCCGACATCACATTCAAGCACTAATGCCATGAAGTTATCTGCTAAATGAAGTCAATTTCATGGAAACTGAATACATTTTTCTGTATTTCATTGCAATTTCAAGTTCTCCGCTTCTAAAAAAACGTATGATGGGCACACCATTCCCTAGAAATGCGGCACAGCACCATCCACTCATTAGGCTTCTTGTAGTGAATGAGATCTTGGAAATCCATGAGGGAAACGGGTTCAATGGCAGGTACTCATTTTGGTAATGATAATGAACCTTACAGTTCTAAGGCAAACACTGACCTGAAGGCCTAACATTAATGAAAACCTGGGAACCCGAACCCAAAGTTATACTATGGATCGATTCTGACTTATAGGTGTCCTGTGCGTTGCCAGCCAGGATCCAGAGACTGCCTTGAATTGGTACCACAAGTCCCATAAGACCCACACCTACTGCAACACTGGAGGCTGTCCTCAATCTGCTTCTGCTGGAGATCTTCGTTTAAGCTTCGGCAGCAATAGTCACTTTAGTCAGATATTCCATGATCTCAGAAAAATATCTAGGAAATGTACGTACAACGGATTATGTAGCTCTCAAGACCCATTACCAGCTCGTTCCCGAGCAGAGAAGTAAGGGAAAGCGGTCAGCTTACTCTGTGATGAAAGATGGATGTAGCCACAGGCTCAGGCATATCCAAATGTCAGTGTTCTTTGTTTTCCAAGGGGAAATCCCCACCATAGATGATAGCAGAAGAAGGAGGCCTCATTTTCATCGACAGCCAGGCATTTCTGCTATCGAAATGAAGTTCAAGCTTGGGAAGTGCTGTCGTGAAGAGCTTAAGGTCTTTTTTCAAGAACCTGCCCTCTACTGGGTCCCTGGACACGAAAATATACCAGAAGACCGACAAAGTAGCCAGAAGTGGCTCGGAATCTACATATGGACAGCTTGAAACCTCGGTGTCCAATATATTTGTGGCCATTACGCTCCTTTAAAGCATTTCAGTGATTCTTTATAGTCTAAACAGAAAATACTCCACTGGAGCTCCAGACTTCACTGCTAGAAGCAAAACCGTGTTTCATTCCTTTCTACGAGACGTCTTGAGCTAGGACGTGGAAAGCCGATGTACAGGCTAAGCCTTGTGTGGCAATATCATCGAAAATCTCATCCTTCGCGGGGACAATCTTAAGAAGACTCAAACTATAGAGCCTTGCAACAGATTTTCATCAGATCGCCATTAGGATGGTTTAGGTCCAGACTGCAGCCTGGTTTAAGTCTATACCACCTAGGAAGATGGATTTCTTTTATAGGACGTACTTCCTGTCCATGGTATATGTAGTTTCTAGAGCAGTACGACAAACTTAATCAAGCTCCAATGTAACCCAGTTAAGCCTTCTGTGTTTTATGGACACAATCGACTCATAAGCTGGGATTAAGGGATCGTTTGGGTGATAATCTTCAGTCAAGCAAACTGGTGCCACGATCATCCAAGAAACCTTTGCCCATTCTTATAGGAAATTATGTGTGGAACTGCATTGCCTTAGGGTTCTCCAGCTTTGACAGGGTGGTACTACTTCCAGTCAAGGAAAAGGACTCGACTAGAACTTCGGTAGTCTGTTCCAAGACCGAGTTAGATCGAACTCGATAGCTCAGGTCGTTTTTTGCAGAGGGACGTGCCTTAAGCCTAACATCAGACCTAGATATAGCCACGATTCCGAGCGAAGTTGGATACCTACCTTCGGTGCTTGGAGCCTGGTTTTGGCTGTTAAATCCAAGCTTTTCCCTACCTTTTGTGACCCTATCCTGCCTTCGTAAACATTTCTAATTCATTTTTGGTTTCCCCTTTAGGTTGATGGCGACGATACGATTTCTCTCGAGATCAGCTTCCTCCGGCTGCCTTGCGTAACGCAATACATCAAAATTCGTGACGGACCGTCTCTGTCATCAACTTTGCTCACCGAATTGATGGGCAGCAACAGCATTGACATTCCACCATCCTTGGAGTCGACAGGACAACAGATTTTAGTGGAATTCTACTCCGGAGATAGTAACCTCATTGAAGCTGGTTGTACAGGGGGTTTCCTGGCAAATGTCCAACAAATTCGTAAGTTGCTTCCACCCTATGGGGTCCAGGACCTATGTATATTCTCTTCCATCTCTTTACAGTTCCGGGAAACCAAACCAACAAAATCATCGTCAGGAGTCGGGCAGTGATACAGGCAAAGATAAAAACCAATTTCACCATAATCCACCTGTCGGCGGTTGTATTTGCCAGCATAATTATCCTCATAAGTGCTCTCTTGGGTAAGCTAAAGAAGTTTCCAGCAAGGAGTAGATATGAAAACCTCTTTTCTAGGAGCTCAGTATATCGTGCGATACAGGAAGTACCATTTGGCGATAAGTGAGCGTCATGATCACACCTCACCGATCCACACGCCCAGAGCTTCGATGGGATCTCTGCACAATCCACCGTCTAGAGCAGTTTCGACCACCACCTTGCTGTCCGAAGTCATCTATTTGGTCAAAATGCGACCCAAGCGACAGCTGAGACACTCAATCGTGAGGGAGAGCGTGGACGCTGAGAATCTGGCCAGGGAGACTGAATTCAATGACACAGCCAAGCTGACCAAGTGGTACGTATTCGATGGAACTTCCATAAAAATCTCTATTTCTATGCTCCCGTCTATTGTAGCGATGAAATGGGTAGCAACTCGAGCATTGTAACCCTACGCAACGAAGCCATCACCGAGGACAGCCTACCAGACAGTCCGGAGGATCGAAAGGACTCGGCGTCCATGCTATCTGGCGTGAGTTCATCTGCGAGCACATCCTTGCGGCTAAGTAAACATTCCAAATATCCCGACAGGGACGATGGTACTTTAAAACGCAAAAGTCTCTCCCCAAACGATGATTCCATTGAGAGCTCCTCAATACGATCACACTCGCGGCGGGACAGCGATCGTTTCAGTCAGCTCGACACAAAAAGTATTTCAATCTCTTTGACCAATGTGAGTTCGAACCATAGAGCGCAACAAATCCAACTAATCGGTGATTTATCATTCCAGGGCTGCTATTCACCAGCAGCGAGTATAGTCAGCAGAGCCACCATCCGCACCACCAACCAGAAGGAGAGCAAGGACAAGCAGAATCGTAAGAAACTCCTCGCACGTCCAGGCTCGGAATTCTCCCTCACGAATCCGGAGGACTTTGAACTTGACTACTACGACTACAATGTGATCAACGCCGGTGCGGCACCTGGTTCATATCTGGGCATGGATCCAGCCTATCTAGTGTGGATTCCTCCAATGGATAACGAAACAGTCATAGACGATGCCAATAAGACCCCCGAACCGATTTACGAGGAGATTCTGCCAAGAGTCTGCCACCTAAGTCCGGGCAGTAATACCGAAACCTCCGATGACTCTGAACTCAGCCGCTGTAGTGGCATAACATCACCCAACGAGACGAATCTAAAGAATGCCCTCATTCAGAAAACTATCACAGCATCAGTGTCACACGAGGCAACGCCCCTCCTGAACGTGCGAAGGACCAGGGAAAAGGAAACCAGACGCTCCTCAGAGTGCAATTCAGAAAAGGAAACATCCGTCGTCAAGTCGCCCAGTGATTTGCAGGATTTCTACGAACTGGACGACATCCAGTTCGCCGACGAGGAGAGCGATGCCGAACAGAGCAAGGCCTTAGCCCCCAGAGTCAGTTACTTGAAAACAGTGGCCATCGACAACCAATCAATCGCATCCAGCACCGAACAGATAGCATTATAGACGATAGACACTTTGTACATAAGAGAATATAACCTTTAAGTAGATAAGTAGGCTAATACACACACTCGGAGGCAAAGAGGTACACCTACCAGCCTCCCACCTGCATTTAACCACAATCCCAACTCACCAATATCACTCGTAACCAACTGTGTACCTTTAAGAGAACCTATTTAACCAAAGAAATCACTTCACTCGTACGTATCACTGCCATAGAACTCCGAATCCGAACAGATGTATCTATTGTATATTTTTCCCCTCCCAAAGTATCTATAAACAATTATTTATTAAATTTAGTGTTAATCTGGACCACTTACTTAGAACAAGTGCTTTATTTAAAATGCAATATATATTTTAAAATTAAAACTTCGGCTATTTACAAGTGATTTGTTAAATATTTCATTATTTTTGCTAAATTTAATCAAAACCAATGCACTTCAGAGTTAATTGTTACATAAGATACGCTTTAGATAAATTTTAGCTAAAAAAAAAAGATGTAGATGCATGCATGTTGCTATTTGTCTCATTTGTTAGGAGCACCAGGAGGCTAGACTCTGACCAGAAGTATTGTAGCACACGTAGCACTAATTGTTCCAAAGATACATTTTTTTTTTGTTTAATAAAAACCAAAATTTTGCATAGAAGTAGTCTGTACTCGTATGTTGCACCTTTGCATTTAAGTAGAGATTTTGATTATAAGGGCAAAAGTATTTATACTGTTTCGTATTATTGTGTAAATAAATTAAAAAACAATGAGTTTGCGAAAATGTAAATAAATTATTTTCCACATTTATGACGTCCTTCTTCTTTTCGTGAAGTTCACGCTACAGTTCGGGATGAGCCTGCGCCTCAAGCAACAAGCCTCTCAGTGCCTCCAGTTGTGCACTCTACTGCGTTGTCCCTCCGAGTTTCCCTCCGAGCATCTCAAATCGTTCTGCTGCTGAGCAACCCACTATCGCTCTCGATGACCAACTCTACTACGGCCTCTACTTCTTAGTCATGAAGAAGTTGTAAGCAATGAATTTGCAGATGAACTAGTTAGGGCTGGCTCAGGACCTGCGTTCGTAGAACCTGAATGATTGACAATACAAATTCTGGTTTCGGGGTTAAGGCAATCCTAACGAGTAATTCCTGCAGGGATATCCTTAACTGGTCATAAGTATTACCTTGACAAACATAATCTATGGCGAGAATGTAGATAGAATGCAGGTTCTGTTCTGAAGATGAATCATCTATGAATTCCAGCCTTTACATTGGTTTAGGATCACTAAAAGTACTTGTAAAACCAGCCGCAAATTGCTATACTAAGGCACTAGATTGGACTGTTTCTGTTAACCAGTCGAGGGAGTAGGCTCCCACAAGCAGGTAAAGTATACTTTTGCAGATGTTATTGGCGAGGGGCAACAGCTGATTTGACACTTGGATGTTCATCACCCTGAGAGGGCAGAAGAGCTGTAACCAGAAACGAGGCAAAACTACTCCTATCTGGCGACACCCAAATAAATTGAGTTTCGAATTGCTTCATGTCTTTACGAGACAAGAGAGAAGTTTTTGAATGTTGATATGCCGGTGGCTCAAGGTGCCAGCCTTTCCAGCCAGCGCTGGCATGTAATTTTAAGCGGACATTGGAGTTACTTCTACATGAGTTATAGTTTACTGAAATAATTGGAGAATCCTGTACAAATACTGGAAAACTATGAGGATCACATCAGAATAAAGCTATGGATTCATAGAGTCAGTGTTTTTGTCAGAAACAGAACAGAGATGTACGAATAAGAACCGCAAGGCAACCTTATAAATCTCATAAAGCACTAACAACCTTTATTCAATAAAAAAACAAAACAGTTTAACGCAACACTGGTAACAGATACAGATGGGTAAATAGAGAATTTATGGCAAAAATAATACAAAATGCGATCTAATGTACTTTACAAGCATTCAGCTGCACAATCAGGTTCTTAATTGTTGAAGTATCAGCTCCAGCGATAACTTTCGATGCAATTTTCCTTTTCAGAGCAATAGCTTCCACTTTCTTGGACAACTAAATGGGATACAAGTTAATGGCAAGATGATACGAAACCACTTTTTGCAAACTCACCTCATAGGCTCTCTTTATAATCGAGTGTGACATTCCAGCCAATTTGGCGGCATTAAAGCCATATGACTTCGGACAAGCTCCGGATGAGTATTTGTATAAGAAAACGACTGTTTCCTGGGTTGGATCTCCGTCGTCTTCGTTTTCCACCATGCACGCCTGGAAAAACAAACAAAAACGAAATTCATGGAGCAATCGAAGGAGATAGCTCAGGCCTACCATGTGTCCTAGGACAATTCGATCATCGTGGTGGAAGAAATCAATTAAGTTGTGATAATGCGTGGAGAAGAGCGTTCGACATTGAAGATTGGCCAAGAAGTGAACAACAGATGCTGCGATGGCCGTGCCGTCGTATGTCGCTGTTCCACGTCCCAACTCATCGAGCAGCACCAAGCTGTTGACTGTCGAATGTTTGAGAATCAACGAAGTCTCATTCAGTTCGACTAGGAATGTACTATGGCCCGAGAGAATGTCATCCTGAGCCCCCAATCGAGTGAATATCCGATCGACTAGAGATAGTTTACAAGAACGCGCTGGAACATGACAGCCCTGGGGAGATACCATCATGAAGGGAAATCCATGCTACCGAGCGGCTGTACTTACGATTTGTGCCATAACAACCAGAAGTCCAACCTGCCTCATGAGGGTACTCTTACCACCCATGTTGGGGCCTGTTAAAATAGCCAGAGGAGCTGTGCCCGATGAGCCTAGAACAATTCCATTTGGTATGTACGTCTCCGCTGCCACACACGGGTGATAGCCCTCGTCGATCTCAATGAAAGGTGCGTCCGCATCCTCCACCAGTTCTGGAACACAAATTGAGTTCTGATTTCGTGCATATTCAGCCAGAGAGCATAAAACATCCAAATTCCCAACACTATCGACGCACTGCTTCCACAGGTCATAGTGATTGGAGAACTTCTCGAAAATCCGCCGAGACAAATCCCTGAGCACGCTGTTTCGGTCGTCCTCAGCTTGCTGCATTTGCTTAAGGAAGTTCTACAAAGGAAATTGCTTTAGAAGGTCTGATTCCGTGTGAAACAAATGCGATTCCCTCTAACCTTCGTCTCATTGGTATGGAAACGACGAACTGGTTTCGAACCTTTCTTCTGTCCCTCCAGGAAGTACTGACTGCCAGCTTTTCTGGCATTACTCTCAGGGACTTCCAACTGGAAACGCTTCTTGTCCGTACCGAAATAGCTTAAACGACAGCCAAAGTGTTTTTCCTGCTTCATTAGGTATTCCTTGAGTTCGGCGTTGATTTCTTCGATTCTAGCTTCGGTGTTATCAAACTCTGTGTCAACGCCCTTTTCCGGAGCAATAACACCGGTTTTTAGAGCCTCTTCGTGGTCGAATGCTTTCTTTAAGATTAAACAAACCGTCAAGCATTGTTTTGAGGAAGGAGAACCGTACTCACTTTAAAGAACTTCAAAATTTTGTTCATATTGGGAAAGCATCCATCCGGTTCGAGTTGCGACAAACGCTTCACCAAGCTGGACTCGCAGTTTTGGAAAATCTCCGGAATTTTGGTCAGCACCTCGAATCCCTTCAAAATACTGATGAAGTTCTGAAAAACAAGAGGTTATTCCGAATTCTGACTCACAAGTGGGTAAACGTACCTGAATCTTCTTCTTGTTGTAGGTTTTCTCCTCAAAAAATATCGCTCTACCATCGGGATGATTATCCGCCACCGTCTTGTTGCCAAACAAGTGGATCTGAGCCAAATGCCGTTCGAAATCCGGCAAAGGGGCCATCAGAGCTCTGGCTTCTTTCAGAACTTCATCGGTTGTCATTAGATCGGAAATTGCCTTCTGCCGTTCGGTGATTACGTCGGCATTACAACTCGGCGAGCAGACCCAGTAGTGCAGGAGGCGCTTTCCAAATTTCGTACAACACTGATCCAGACTGCTGTAGAGTGAGTGTTCCTCTCCAGTGATTCGCAAATTAGAAAGCGTTATAGAATCAAGGACCATGTGGCTACGCATTGGGTTCTTGGTTCGTTTTGACTTTGGCACGCTACTGTCGACTTCAACGTCAAGCATGTCCGGTGGAATGTAGAGGTTATAACGTGCCATTGGGAGAATCTTCTCCTCAAGATGGCACTTTTTTAAGTAACTGATGCAACCGCCTAGAGCCTTCAGGGCCAGCTTGTATTCGTCGCCAGGTGTTAAACCAAGGTGATCGCCCTCGCTTTGCATGGTCTTGATGATAGACGGCCAAGTTGTTTCGCCCGATTTTGAGTAATACTTCTCTCCCAGGTGTTTTAGGGCTTTGTCAGCGGTCCAAGACTGGTTTCCAGTTGGCAGGTACTCCTTAAGAGCACTGCTTAGGATCGTGCGATAGATTTGTTGAGTCCGGGACGACAGCGATTGCTTCTCAGAGACAACCTGTAAAGTGTGATGATGATGAGGGGTCCACCCAGGGGTCAATCAAGAAGTTTACTCACCAAAACGGGTAAATGGTGCGAGAGAAGTGTAAGGAGTCTCGAGCAGCTTTTGTCATCCTCGAATTCGCCGATGTAGAAATCTCCAATCGAGGTATCGATGAAGCAGACTCCATATCTGCTGGAAGGACCTTGATCCTGATTGGATAGAACTCGTCATCAAATCAGATTTCTAAGCAGCAACCCTGTACTAACCTTCTCTACAACGGACAGCATAAAGTTCGGCTGGTAATTGGGTGTAATCTGACACTGTGACCCAAACACCTGAGTTCCTTTATTGGTGATCTGGCAGATTTCCCTCCTGACCACCTTGTCGAACTTTGTCGTCTTTGCCTGCTTCTTACAACGCTCGGTCATCATATCTGGAGTTTCTGTTTGCTCTACACGGGCCACCTGAAGGCAGAAACACCATTTAAAGGGATTCGGAGTGATAAACCGAAGGGATACCCACTTTGTAACCTCGATCAACGAGAATAGTAGCCATCTTATCGAAGGACACCTCGGGGAAGCCTGAATGAGCGAATTCTCCCCTCATGTAGGTGAATCCAAGTTCTTTCACGCCAATATCAGCATCCATGTGGTAGAATTCATAGAACTTACCAACTTTGAAGAACAACACACAGTCATAGTTGTCCGCCTTAAGGACCCACCATTGCCGAACTCCCTGAAAATGGAAACATCCCACTCATCTCATCGTACACAAGTGGACGCCGGCGTTTCGCCTTACCGGAGACAGGCCATTCAGGAAACTATCAGGAACATACAGAGTGCTGGGATCATAGTCTGGATCGTCTGGTCGGCGGCCCTTCTTATCTTTGATTTTGTCCGGCTTGAGGAACTCCAATTTGTTGTGAAGCCACACAACTGGTTCATCCAAAGTCGACCCAGTGCTGACAATCGCTTCGAGTTTCTTCTCTTCCTTCTTGGACTTGACCACTGGTTCGTCTTGGATGTTCTGCAGCTTTTGCATAAGCAGACTCGACTTGTCATCGTTTTCCTTTAGGAAAAATCAATGAACATTTATCTGGAGTGAGTTCCTGAAGCTACCTACCTTATTGTCCAACTTGTTGTCGCAGTCGTTCTCTCGATCGGAATCTGCATCGTCGTCTGATTCCAGACGTGCAACCTTCGGCCGTTTCTTTCTGTGAATGACAACATCCTCCTGATCAGAGTCGCTTAGTTCCGCATCCAGTTGGCGTTTAGCTAAGCATGAGACACATGGTCAAGGGATCAATCAAAGGATAGTGCCACTTACTGGGTTTGGTGTCCGGTGACTCCTTTTCCTCTTTTTTGACAATTTTCGTTGGAACTTCTTCAGTTCTTGGCAGTTTTTTCGCAGACGTCGTCGCCGGTGATTTGGTGAAATATTTTAGGAGAGTGTTGTTTGGTGTGCCACCTCCGACACTGCTTCGTTTGGACATTTTCAAAGGATGGAACAGAACAAGGAATTAAACAGACTGGGCAGCGTTCTTGCGCCAAAAACAGAGCAAAATTTCTAATAGAATCCCGCCGGGTATGACAACAAAATCAGATTCAACAAACCGCGGGAAACAGTGAACTACCTTACCGATGGAAATGTATATCTAACACTTTAGTTACATGAGCGGTGTCTTCTGTTTCCAATTGGATTTGAATTGGAATTTTATTTCGAGCCATTTGTGGGCTCAAACGTGTCTCACTTTTTAGAACATGAGGAGCTAGATCAGAAGTTCTAGCTTTCAAGAGAAGAATGGGCACACTTGGGTACCAAAACGGATTAGATGTCACCATCTCACGACGTCAGCTTAAATATTGAGGCTATCTTTCCCTTGAGAGTGGATTGAATAAACAGCAGGGCCTTCAACCTGATCGATTTTATCTAAAGCAAACGAAAGAGTGGAGCCTCGTATGTACCCTCATTTAGACTCCCAAGCCGCAGGAATACTAGCATCGCAGAAGCGCCAAGCGAACTATTCACGAATCCGCACTAAAGTCGCTCAATCAAAGGCCATCTTCAGGGAAACAGTACCTGACACCGCCCCTGGCTCATCTTAAATTCAATCTAGAGCAAGCCTTTGCGAGGCTAGCTGATGAGAGAAGGAGGACTCTTGTCCATGATATTTCCAAAAACAAAGGGCTTAACAAACTTAACCTAGCGGTCCTCCCGGGAATTATCAGCGGCCACAATCTCCGGACGGCTCACCGAAGAAGAATCCGACTTTACACTGATGACCTCTGCCGAGGCTCTGGCAACATGGATGTAGAAGAGGGCACATCAAACTTTCTATGGGAATGTCCAGGTCTGTGCAGAATGGCCCTCGACGAATACCATTTCGAAGACCTGGACAAGCTGTTAGGAAAGACACCATTAGGCTGCCATTGGTGATCCAAATGCTGGCTCCATGTGCAGTCACCCCTCCTAACTTAACATGAAAAAATCTCTAATGCAAGACGACAGCAATGATGCGTAATATGCTCTCAGCCCTATGGTTTCATGAATGGCGTTCTTGTAAGTTGGAAAGCTACGATTAAGAAGAATACACGGGTCATGTTGGACATAGTTCAAAAAACTGTACCTTCTGCCACTAGACCTTCAAAAACAATTATAGACTTCATCTTACTAACGTAGGGCTCTTCAGCACGTGCAACGACTATGAAAGCCTTCGAGACTCTGATTTCGAAATGCAATTTCAAGGAATGTGTCCTAATAGAGGGAATATGGCAAATGGAGGTACTTTCTTTCCAAAATTTGCATGCAGATGGTTCCAAAACTGATGTAAGGCTTCAGGTTATTCTAAACCCTGAACTCATGAAGTGGAAACTCAAAACTGCCAATGCTCATGCTATCTGGCCACCCTTCACAAGATGTCAAATGTTCCTGGTTCCCATGGATCCTATTAACTTGGTCCCATCTCTCTTCCCACTAACTGCCACGACTGCATATGTACAAATTTGGAAATCGTGCTTAATTCTGTGAAGACTTGGGACTGCAACAGTGTGTGTTTCAAATAATAGTTCATCACCCGTCCGCCAGCAAGTCCACCAACTCAGCGGCCCTCACGAGGATCCAGAGATTGGTCTGCATTGGTACCACAAGTGCCATGCGAACAAAATCCAATCTTGTGAAGTGCTGTTGTGAAGATTCTTGAAACACAGCCCAAGGTTGCCCTCTGCTGGGTCACTGGACACGAAGGTATTCCAGGTATTCCAGGAAGGCAGACGAATTGGCAAGAAGATGCTCTGAATCTACATCGCAACAAGTAGACACCACGGTGTTCATCCCGCGTTGCTGACTGAGGCAAGAGGCATGGATTCGGCCTTGCCGAACCCCACTTTGGGCTCCGAATTAAGGTTCTCTTCTGGCTCCGCCTTCTAAAGAGTGTTTTTTAGAGAACTTTAACTTGAAATAAAGCACAGTAAAATGTTCTTAATTTCCAAGAAAGTGGCCTAAATTGACAGACAATTTCATGGCATTTTTGAAAATGTAGCCAGCACATGGCATAATCCCCACAAAAAAATAATAAAACGACTGGTCTATGCAGTTCGCTTTCGTTCCATGTTGGAAGGCTGTTGCCGGCCAGAATTCGATGGATTTGACATCAGTCATCACTGCTTAACCTTAACTTAAAAAAAAAACCAAAACCCATTTATTCATATGTAATTATTTTATTTCAATTATCACAGAAACAAAAAGCAAAAATACTCGTATTTCGAAAAAAATCATTACAACAACATATAAGTAAATAGGACTCATAAATCATTCACTTGCACAATTCAAAATAAATTTAATCAATTACCCTAACTTAAGTATAATTTAATTCTTTCGCCTTTACAAATAAAAAATATAATTCTGTACATAAAAAATAAAAATACAAAATATACAAACTATGCATGTTTTCATGAATAGAAATGGAAAAAGTCTGCGCATTTGCTTGGTTTTTCAACCGTCTTTCGGGCGTTCTACAACAAAAACACAATAAATAAATTAATTCAAAATAAAAAAAAAAACATTAACTTATGCTGTTTGCTTGCAAAATGTTCGCAATAAAGTACAAAAATTGTGTTCCTTGTAACAAATGGTTACTTATCTCCATTTTCATTGTTTTCCTTAGAACTACAAAAGCTTATAAATATTTTGTTTTTTTTTTTTTTTTGTTTAATTTCTATTGTTGAATTTATTTAATTAAATTTTTTCAATTAACATACCTACTAAGTTTTTAGTTTATTTATTTATTTATTCTTTGGAGAAACATTTTAAGCATCCAACCATTAAGTTACTTAGAAATCTTTTCGTTTTTAACTTAAGTTTTACGAAAAATCATTATTGTTTGTTGAATTTATAGGTTTGTGCCTTTTTCTTAAACATTTGTATGTATGTATGTATGCATGATGATAAGTAAATGAAAGTCTTTTGTTTTTTAGAAATAAGAAAACAAAACTATTGCACTTGGCTGGCTTACGTCTAAACTTAAATTTATTTATAAATAAAGTTTGTTTTAGAAAAAAGAGTGTTGTCTTGTATTTGTTATTATTTTTTCGGCGGATTTTGCTGAAATGTTGTGATAATTCTATCCTATGAGTCAACAATGTGCGTTTTTTTTGGTGGAATACGTTGATCATTTAGACGGTTTGGGCCTTGGAACGAAAGTAGGTCTCTCTCAGTCCACAAAGCGAACCATGTAGCAGAAGGTAAGTAGAAACTTTTAAGCATATTTGTGTACCCAATTCCTTGACCCTTTTATCTTACGAAGTTCGAAGAAGTGGAAGTATAAGCCAGGCTTTCCAGGATCCAATTGAATTACTCCTACAAGTTTTGAAATCAAGTAACTGGTGTCCACTTATCTATAGAGCGACTAGGATGTGCTATGGGCACTTCCAAACTAAACTGAATCGTGTTGAGTTATGGCCACCGGGCGGCACTGTACCAAGTCACCTAAGGCGATCTCAACGAAATGCTGCAGCTACAGAAAAAGCAGAAGAAATAAACCAGGAAAATGGCTAATCCCACTCTAAACACCGTCCTTACTAGTCCCACTGGATAAAAACTGTATACTCAGTCCAGAGTCCATTGAAATACTAAGCCTAAGCACAGCGCAAAGCCGTACCCTAGCACCAACATTTCAGGCATTGAGGCATTAGTAGGCGAAGGATATACATAACTCGGCTAGTTTGCACTTTTTGTGGAACAAAATATGTCATTCTGTTGAACATTAACTAAGAAGACCCGGTCGAGTCCAAGGGTTAGGTAAGAAGCTTGAAATTTTGACCAAAAATTCTTCGAAAAAAGAAAGCAGTGGTCCAAGTCAATTGAGCTACGCCAGTCAGTTGAACATTAACTGCTTTGCTTTAGAGGACTCGTTTGATTCCAAGACTTAGGTGAGAAGCCTGATATATTGACCAAAAACACTTCACGAAAAGGAAGCAGTGGTTCAAGCTACTTGAGAAGACTCATTCGAGTCCAGGGGTTAGCTAAGAAGCTTGAAATTTTGACCAAAACTGCTGACTGCTACTAAATATCTTTCAGAGGTTACGAGGTCTCCACGAAAGGGAAGTGACTTCTCCAAGGATTCGCTTAGAAAATACATGAATACATGCTACATGGGGACTTCGTCTGTGAAGTTTCAGACCAATGGAGTATCTGTCCTACATCCCCTGTGCATCACAGTACATCTAGCGTGTTTCATCCTTACCTACAATAATGGCGAATTCAATGGCGTTTAGCCCTAGTCAATGGACACAGTCAAGGGCCAGGGCCATGGACTTCTCATTTTAAGCCTAAGACACCTAAGCAAAGCCGTGAATAGATGCGAACTCAAACAGATACTCCGAACAGATACTCCTATCAACCTATCAACCGGAAAACGCTAGACCCTGGCTGACTTCTAAAGACTCATGCCTATGTCTAGGTCTCAAATAAAGTCTCAAACAAAAAAATATATCTATATCTATGTACGTGTGTGTGTGTTTCCTTCTCCTAAACAAATATCAGTACGAAACGAAAAACAAAATTTCTAAATACCTAGAAGGTCCTCATTAATGACATCGCTGCGCGCCTTAAAGTTCCTCCACGAAGCATTTGTACATACTCCGGCACCTCGCCACCAATCGTTTATATTCTCATACCACCGGGGCTTCCGTAGTCCCTCCTCATCGTGTAGGGTTGCACAAACCCTGCACCAGAAATATGTATTTATGAACTCGCCCGTACCCTTCCATTTGAAGTACGAATTGTATAATTCATCATCTTTGTCTAAAATATGCAGATACTCGGCCAATTCCCTTGGCGAGGCAAACTCATCCACATGGATGTACGAGCGATGGGGCGATGAGACTTCATAGTCCTCGGGACGGGCGCCCATTACTATTGGCAGAATGTTACGGTTTAGGGCGTTCACGAAGAATTTCTCAGTTATGTAGTCCTTGCAGTTGGAGTTCTCGAATGCGAGGTAGAATTTGTAGTCACGATCGAGTATATCGAAGCATCTGTCCGAGGTGCTTCGGGAGCACTTGAATGACCCGCACGCTCCATAGATATCGACCTAGAGGGGGTGTAGGTGTTCATCATTTTCATCATAGTTATGCATCACAGGGTCTACTTACGTCGATGTATTTTTGTAGTTCGTGAGCGAACTGTAGCCGGCCATTTCGTGCTCCGCAATTGGACACGAACCAGGCGACCTTTTTCGTTTTGTTGAGCGCATAGTTACGGTCCTGTTCGATTTGTCGGACATTCATGTCGTAGTATTGCCATTTCTCGTACGGTGCCACGATGTCACTGTCTCTCCTGGAATGAAAATGGAGGAATGATTACCTAGGGAATCTCAGAAGGTATGGATCTTAAGCTCAGTGCCCTAAGCTCCTTCGATTCTATACAGAATCTACTGCCAAGAGCTATGTTTCTTTCAAAGGCTGGTGTAAAACGGATTCGAATAGATTCGAAGACATAGTCGTGGTACCTTTCGAGAAGCCAGTCAAGATGCATTCAATATCAGACTGACAGACCTCTGCATGTGCCCCGGAGAGTCTGCACCTACTACCATCTGTTCAATGTAAGCCTGAACTTCATAAATCCTGTTCACAGATCCTGAGAACTCAAAGAGCTTGACGAAAGGAATACAGGAGCTGTATGTCGTATCAATCTAACATGCCCACGCTGTGGAAGTAATGGAAGCAAGGGGCATATAGCTAGTGCACTGCATACCCAAAGAGCGCTATATATGAAGCGAGTTCCAAAGGCGGAAACAATCAAGCTTTAGATGCAGTGCGAGATGGTAGCGAAGCCGCACGGGATCTCATTGCACAGAGACTTAAAGAGCAAAGAGCACGCCTTTAACACTTTACGCGTCCAAGGATAGATGACTCCACCAAGAAAGCAGGGATATGGACGTACAGAAACTACAGTGCATGGGCAGTCGAATGGAGTAGTACAAGGGCAAAGGATTGTTGGATACGTTTGCAGGCCTTGACTTGGTCTCACTAAATCAAGGAGACAACGAAACGTTTAACAATGGCAGATCTGGTTCCATTTATCCTTCGACAGTAGAAGTATAGCGAAATGGCACCTCTCCGATCTCTGTACATCGGATCATCATATTTGAAACAAGAGAGGCAGAGTACCGATTTGAGTACCAAAGAGTCACTGAAAAGGTGCAAAAGCTGGGCTGGAAAAGTAGCGAACTCGACTACAGGCTGAGTAAGATGGGAACTCCCAGCGTGACATTTGGAGAAGAACAAGTTAAACGATGCTACGCAAGGGCAATGGAGTTGATAGAACCCTAGTGAACTGGTAGAACGATTGCATCTCTAAACTGAGAGCAGACTGCCACAAAAGGTGCCAGCAGCGAGCAAGACTCCGATGAGCTATTGAGACGAATCAGTAAGAGAAGACCTCCAACAGAAACCTTGGGTAAACACCTGTTAGATAGTCAAGGACAAATTTACAGGAGGGGTTCAGTGCTAGGTCTTGCCCTATGGAACATTATGTACGACCAAGTGATAAGGAGGTGACCCAAAACACCAACAAAACCAGCAAAGACACCAAGATAAGGTCTCGCCCAACAGATCTAGAATTAGCTGCCAACACGACTAAACGTCTGGTTATACGGGTAGGAGAACACTCCATCGTATCAAAGCCTCACCTTTAGAGAGCACATACCTTACATAAGCGGGAGAGCTAACCGGGCAGTGGGCGCATTAACCAGGATTGGAGAATCTAGCCAGCTAGCGACAGTGAGCCTCTATATGGGCTCAAGCTCGTACATGAGAGCATCGCTCAGAGTATACTGGGCTGCATAGATGGAACTGCAAAAAGAGCCATTAAGTAGCAGCTACCAACAGCTGGAGGCGTCCGTGAATTCCTTTGTAAATACGATGGACATAGCAGAAGATCCATTCCGTCGTCACTGTTCTGCAAAACTGCAGCTAGACCAATGCTATAGCCCCACGCAGAATCATGGAGTCTGCCCTAATTCGAAGAAAAACTATCACCAGTGCCTCGATGAGCTCACTTCCTCTGATCTGCGTGCTGGAAACTCACCTATAAGTCGATGTCCAATTGACTGCATCAGGAAATATAACATTTTGCGTGTGATACGGACACTCAAGGTAGTACAGCATATGGACTTGTTTCGGCGGCCTTCGAACACCCGTTGGAATGTAATGATCCTTGTACAGCACCAGATCGGCTGTGCTCGCCTTATCCCTACTCGCTGTTATTTCACACGTGTCCACTGGACACTTTGATTTGAAAAACACATCCCTTCCTGCAAAGAAAACAATCAGTTTTCACCTCTCAAAACGAACAAGAACAACAAGAACAACAACAACAACTGCTTACCATTCTTTATATTCCAAGGTCCCAGCCCGTTGTACAGCAATATTTGTTTCATCTGTCCACTCGCCTGAATCTGTTCATAGTTCGGTGGAACATACATCAATTGATTCATTATGCGATCGCTATGCGGATCGGCATGTGGCAACAACCTGGGTGCTTTGCCACTGCCTCTGGTCCGATGCCACGGCAACGGATAGCGTTCACCATTTCTGAAAAACCACGCTTTCGACACTGGCTCACCACTAGCCTTCTGCTGTTCACCTTGCTGTTCACTTTCATAGTTCTGCTGATTGCTGTTCACGTCCAGCGATGACTGAACTGGTTCTGTCGCCTCATAGATGGAGTTCTCTGCATCCGGATGGATATTATCTGAGACCGTTGTTTCGAATTGAAACAGCTGGCCTCCCGCCGACTTTGGCTTCCATACTTCTCGATCCCTATTCAAAGTTTTGTGTGTTTTTAAATACTTGAATGTCTGCAGTGAGAAACAGCTCAAAACTCACCTAAAATTGAATCCAAATATGAGTACTAAGGCAAAGAACGATGTCAGGAAAAAGTATTTCTTCAGCGAGATCTTCGGACGTCGCATATTTATAGTGTATCGCTAGCGGTTGTATTCGTATTCGTATGTGCAGTCATTTCACTGAAAAAACCACAAACAGAACGGGGATACGATATGTGAGATCTCGAGCCTTAGTCTCCAGATAAAAACGGAAAAAAAAGAGATACTTTCTGTGTACCTACATCCGCGGAGGCATATGATTTGAATACCCTCTGACGGAATGCTATCTATTTCTATTGTCTGTTTCGATCGTTTTTGGCTTTAACTCCAACAGATGGCCACTCATACTTGTATGTGAAGTATAAAATTGTTTTCCATTAAAAATTATATGTATCTCGGGCTAGAGATACAAAAACGACAAAAAAAAACCACCGAAATGGTTGGTGATCATTCGAATTGGCCCGAAAGTCAATTAAGTGGGAGAGCGAGGAATATGTCAACAAAAAATGTTTTTAATTCTCTATTTGTTAACATTTTGGTTGTTTTTGGCTTTTTTTTTTTAGAATTTTGGGCGTTTTATTCGAATGAACTTGATCGAGAGGAACGCGTCGCTGTACTAGTCAATCTCTGGCTCTTATCCGAGTAGATTCGACGTTTTTTTGTTTTGTTTTGGCTTTCTTTTTTGTCTAATTATCTATTTTAACCTTATCAATGGGTATTTGCTTTGGTTTTAATTTTTTAAAGCAATGCAGTGGCATGAGAGGCATCAGATAAAACGGGTACGAGCGACAGATACATGTATCTGCGGAACGAATGCATTGCTCTGTGCGAATGGTGCTCAATAAATTGTAATTTTTATTACAGCATGAATCGATAACACGTTAATGGGAGGTGACACGGCATGCCTTGGGTTTGCCAAGACAGGGAACTGGTTGCGGAACTCATTGTTCAGCGATACTGGGGAATTAATCCATCCAGTGGCTGGATTTTGTCAAGCAAAGTCTACGGGACACAACGTCTGGCAACATTTGACTCTGTAACGTTACTATAGCGAGTTTCCTCATCTCAATATTCAGAAGAGGGCATGCTTTCAGTACTCTGGATGTCCGACCAGCCAAGGTCTGAATACTGATACCCCAAGCACCACAACGAAGAAGGTGTGCTGTGAGAAGCCGTTACGTTCAAAAGCTTCAATCGCAAGAGACTACCAGGATCTGTACAAACCGAAATCTCTCAACGACTCCTATGTCGCCAGCGCCAAGTGCCGATGAATAGTGGTACCATGCCATCAGAAGTGCTGGGTTTCGCTCGACCACTACCAAGAACGAAGGACTAGGGTTGCTTGTGATCTCTACGAGCAGAAGAGATGAGAAGAACATCGGTTGATAGAGGTGGAAAGCCTACCAATAACTGTACAGAAAGCTGTAGAGATGAAGAAGCAATCCTCGTAGTAGAGTCACAGTGGATGAGAATATGAAAAAACAGCGATGACGATGACAGTCAAAACATCCGACCTCCTGTCGAAAATGACCAAGTCAAGGGCTGACGAAGGAGTAGTGTTCCGCATTGCCCGCTCTTTGAGAGTTCCAAGCCACGGCAGTGGGTTCCAAGCGAAAGTACTAGCAAAAGCCGATGCGGCACGAGAACTATCTATGAAACTGCACTCCAGAGAGATGATCGACATCTATATTGACAGTCAAGCCGCCATGAAGGCCATCCCATCCACGGTAGTCAATTCAAAATTAGTTTAACGAAGTCGTGAGGAACTCACAGAACCATTCCATCGCACTTCGTTCCCTAGGGTACCAAAACACAGCCCCATTCAAGAGAACGATTTGGCGGACGAATTAGCAAGAAATGGCTTTAAACAAAACTTGACAATGGTCGTCGCTGTGTTCTACCGTAGCTAGCTCTTGGCTAACGAGAGACAGAGCGCACTCCCATCTCCAGATCGCCAAATCCTGGCGCTTAACAGACCCAACCTAGCACTCTTGACGAGGATCAGTACCGGTCACAACCTTAGTCGAATGCGAGCAGAAACTGAGGACGTCTACCGAAAGTGTGGCCTATGTAGAACTAGAGGCCCTCGTTGAATACCAATTAGAAGACTTGGGCGACCTGTCAGAAAAGCCACCATCAAACCATCCTGAAACTCATAACAACCTCGGGGTAGTTCTGCCGAGCCGGGCCGGAAAAGATTCGAAGCATGTGTCACGATGAGCAGGAACAACCTAACAGGCTTCCCAAAGGGGCGTTATAAACTCAGGGAGGACCTAAACAAGCTCTAATTTTGGAGAGAATCATAATAGACCGGCCCATTTGTGGCCGCAGTGCTGTGGTGACATGATTCCACCTCATACACGCAATGTGAGCGAGTCCTTGGGAATTATGATGTTCCTATGAGAGGCTCCTCATGGTGGACGTTTTGTAGCACTAATAACTGCGCGACAATCGGTAGAATCAGTATCACGACTTCATCAAGGAGTTAGCCGAAACCACCATAGGTTACCAACCACCACCTGAGAGCAGCCCTTGGTATGATGACAGGTACCAGTTCCGGCAAATCCTGGAAAATACCAACGAATTGCAAGTCAAGACTCACCATCTCTTCATTGACTTTGAAGCCGCATTGATCGTTTTGAGCTCTACAAGACGATAGCCGAATTTGGGACCCCGGTGCAATGTGCAATTTAGGAACAGCTCCTCTGAACTATTCCAAGCATGCACCGGACTTCGACAAGGAGTTGCGCTGTCGTGTGATTTCTTCAGAAGGCACTATCTTCAACAAATCTGTCCAAGTGCTGGAATGCACAGATGACATCGACATCATCGGTAGCTCTCAGCGGGCCGTTTTAGAAGCTTTTACGGAAACTGAACAACAAGCAAACCGATTCGGCCTCAAACAAACAAAGAAGCATCGGTCCGCCGCCTAGGACAAAACGTCACTGTTGGCAACAGTAACTTAAAGGTAGTTAGGGAGTTTACCTACCTCGGAGTTAACATCAACTCCACGAATGAAATCCCAGTGGAGATTGGGCGAAGACTTACCCTAGGAAACCGCTGCTACTTCTGTTTGGCTAAGCAAATGGGTTCAAAACTCTTGACCTGGAAGACGAAATGCAAGCTCTACAGAGCTTGATCCTGCCAGTTCTACTTTATGGAACCGAGTGCAGGACGATATGCAGGAAAACAGAGCAGATTTTGGGCAATTTCGAGGAAAATATACAACCGCGTACTTCATAAGCTGTACCGAGAAGTGGAGGTTCACTAAACGACTACACTGGCTCGTCCACATCGAGCGAATGGACAATGATCCTCCAGGATCTTCGAATCAAAGCACCAAAATTCGAGACGACTAGGAAGACCGAATGGAAGGACCAATCTATTGCGGATGCCAGAGGGCTTGCAAGCAGTTTGCCCGGGATTGCAGAGAATGGGAGGCTGCCATGTCTCAGGCAAAGACTCTTCACGGGTAAAGTAGTAACTACGTGACTTAACAGAGGTTCTGTATATAAATAGACTCGACAACATAACACCAAACAAAGTATTTTATTTAGAAACCCAAACTCATTTATAAATGAACGAAAGTATTTCATTCTACAGACGGATACACAACTTCTACCCAAACTCTCAACTATCCCCAGTGCTTATCACAACTAACTCGTGTGATAAGAACCAAAAAAATGTATTTCAGTCCATGTGTGACTCGGTTTTAAGGGGTGTATCCGATAGAACTAATATCTCAGATAGGTATGTACATGTACGGAATGAATTGTTGTAACAAATATGTTCCACATTTCCAAGCCAAGAGAACCAGTTAATTGAATTCCAATCGATTGTTCACACCAATCCGTTTGCAGGAAGTCATTCGAACTTTGTCCCGACCACTGTCCACTTAAACACAAGGTTATAGCCTACCCTAGTCAGCCGCACTTACTTGCTGTTCTTGGTGAAATTGTCACAGTGGAGCCAGTAAACTATTTCACTTTTAGTAGCTTTAGTCGCACTTGTTGCCAAGTTATCAGATTAACAACTGAATTTAGACTGTCGGGGCAGTTAATTATGCGTTGTTTTGCCACAACCAACGAAAAGTTAATGATAATCAACAAGGTTTGGTGCTAGTAACCGAAAAGTACATCAATTGTAATTATTTATTCAACTGAAATGTGTTTTTCCAGTAAATTGTTGGATAGTTTGTGAGTACCAACATTTTTAACAGCCATCGGAACAAATTAGGGCTCACTAAGTGAATTTAGAAGCTGTGCCGTAAATTATTTCGGAAATTAAGTCAATTAAGCTTTATTAACACTCTGGGCCAAGGTTCGAGCCATTTTCATAACCATCACGTTCCGTTCGAGCGAATAAGTGCAATGGTCAGCGATTTACGTTCACAAACAACCGGCAGATCACGTTACGATCACATCTCTGGCCAAGTTTCGGAATAGAAATGTGATCAGATCGGAGATCACGTCTGCACCCTAAAGCACAATTATGTTCAGAGACAATCCACTGGGTTATGCGACCTTTAATCGAAGCGATCTTGAAGTGATCTTGAAGTGATCGTGAATCGATCTTACCGAATATTGTGTTCTTCATCCTGTGGGACTCAAAGTAGAGTTATAATAGCCGTCTAAGAAGTCCGATGGAAAAGGCCAGACAGACAGAAGGACAAGAGAACCAGCGCCTTGAGTTAGAGGCATGTGTACAAGCACCTCGTAACAATCCGCATGTAGTCTGATACGCGCTCATGTCTACACAGAGGACAAAGATGGCGATACGAAAGGAACTCGTGGACAAAATTCACGAGCAATGATGACTCGTTTTGGGTATTCTTAACTTCTTAACGTAAAGCTAGGGAGAGAGAGTGCCTTTAGTAACACTGTCGGAAAGCATAGCCAACACGGCACCACTTTGTTCACAAACGAACATGGAGATCTCCTCATCAGTCAACCGTCAACTAGACTGATCGATCACATTGCGATCGACGAAAGGCACTCTTCCAGCATGATCGATGGCCAAATGTTCCGAAGAGACTCAGAGCACTACCTCGTTGTAGCCAAGGTATGGATGGGGAACACCAGTCCAGAACACCAAAGTTTAACGGCGAAATCAGCTACAATCGCAACAGATCACCAGAAACTTGGCCGATCGAGTGTCCCTTAAACTCTTAAAAGGCATCAAGTTCGGAAGACCAGTGGCTGCACTGGCAAAAAACCGCCTCTGGTTTGTTGGAATTCCACGAACCCCTGGTTCGACGAACAAAGCCGGCAAACAAATGCATCTGCAGTTTGCATAGAAACAGCTCTGCGTGGAAAGTCCAGAGCTGCTCGCGAGCTGTATGAGCAGAAGGAAAGGAAGAGCGAACCATTCAATCTGAACAATGATTTGGTTCACACAGCCTGGATATAGTTAAACTACGGATATTTAGACCAGAATCCAACAAAGCTGTAGGAACTGATGGCTAGCCTTCCGAGCTATTACAAGCAACAGAGGATGAGCCAGACTCTCAAGAAGGAAAACTCTCTAAACTTCACCAACTATAGAGGAATAAGTCTTCTCAACGTCGACTACAACAATCTGATTTAAGAAAACTCAAGAAGTCCAAATGGATGTCCACTAGATTTCCTTGATTTTAAGGCCTCATATGAGAGGATCTATAGAGACAAGCTACATAGAGCCATTTCTAGTTTTGGCATCCCTGTAAAACTTGTCCGCTTGTGCACGGTACTCCATCAAGTTTGGAAAAGAGCTCATCTTAGGTGGATCACTTTGCTTGGTGTACGAAACTGGAGGCAGCTAGCTAAAGATCGAGCTGGCTGGAGAGATTTGTTGGTTAAGACTCGGTTCCACCCTGAACGCCACCTAAAGTAAGTAAGTAAGCAAACGAGGGTCAAAATCTTTAGTCCTCCGACCGAATGCAGGCAGTTTTTGGATTCAAGAACTTTGGAAGTAGCCACAGATGCTTCTATTTTTTTTCGCTTTTAATGGGATTCCCTTGTCCTCTTTCATGAATATTACAAGCATCTGTGAACTCCGATGGGATCAGAATGAGACCAGAGTCGTAGGATAAGTGTTGCTCGTTATATAAGTGTCAAGAGGAGCTAGGTACAGAAGTACAGAGCAAGGTGTTCTTAGAGAAGCTTCTATGAGTAGTCCCTCGGTCCCCAGAGCCCTACATTTCCCTAATCTCTGCGTAAAAACGAACCAATTATGCACAAAAATACATTTCCCAGAGTACCCAGCTCACATCTCCCAGAAAATCGCTATAAATTTCTATTGCCACTCTGATACTCCAATTAAGTTACAAGTATCCGCCCCTCCCATGAGAGTTCCATGAGTAAGGAGTCTTCCTCGCAATTGAATGCATTTCCCTAAAACTTTGAATGCACGCAGAACTTCAAAACTAACTCGGAATACTCGTGAATTACGAATGACATCCGCGAACAGTTCCACTTTTTCACTTAAGAGCTGTTTTCTAAGCCAAGTGTAGCTTAAAAACTCTTTTTTTTCGAATATAAGAATATAAGGCCGGGGAACTGCATATTTTATACATTTTCGGAGAGTACGCAACCTATTCATTGAATGCGATAAACTATCTCAGCGTACTTGAGAAAAGTTCTTTCGTTTGTTCTCGAAACTAGGTCATACAACAGGCGATACCCCCAGGTCCTATCGGATGGAAACAAGCGTGAAGCGTAAAAAATATTACCTGAGGCGGGTGTTTTACACCAAAACTTCTGCCGCCAGTGTATGCCAGGAGAACAATCACCGTGAGATACAGAATCTTTTAATAACGTTCCCATTTCGTGGCTCATATTTGCGAGCGGCAGGACAATGTATCTTAATTTTCGAACTGAAATACAAAAGTTTTTCACGGTGTTTGTGGGTTTAGTGCTCCTCGCCTAGATACAAATATAAGTTCCTTTGAAATTCATGACTATAAACGCTGGGTTCATTAATAATTCACAGTTTTCCATCACTGCTCTATTTATTTCACCCATTTGCCGACCCACCACCTGGCAAATGTTTACACTTTCCTTGGGTGCTCGCGCCAGAGCTGGACGGGAATGGATTTCACGTGGCATACCGGAGCATACCGGGGCCATACCCTTTAACCATAACAACTTAAACTTTGGTGAACTGCTAAAGGAATTTAAGGTGAATGACTCGAAAGTAGGGATCCTTTTTACGTTCGTTTTCCTCTTCCTTATTCCAATTTGTGTGCTTGTGTGTGCGTGTGTCTGTCTATCTGTCCTGTAATGATAAATGCTGACATGCATGTCATGAAAGGGAGTGATTGTCTCTATATCTTGTGTGTGTGTGGTTACGAAAATAGTCTCTGTATACACAAAATGAAAGGAATAAGGATACAACTTAAGGCTTGCTAAGTAGGCGGGTTAGTGTGGTGTACGTAAAGTGGGCTGTTAGTGGATCCTTTATACTGTAAACAAAGTAAAGTGCATTAGGGACATGCACGTATGTATGTATGTGTGGAATGTGAAGGGGGGGAGGGGGTTAATCAACAAAGTGACTTTATTTACTGCGTTTGCATTATTTGTGAAGTAACATCGAAAGGAAGGAGGATGTGGTTTGAGCATAAATAACATGACTGACCTCGTTTAAGAAATAATGACTTTATCGGAACTGTGTTGATGTTTTATTGTTTGTTTTGCTGTTGTATTTCTTGTCCCTGTTTGGACAGAATATTCTCGATTATAACTACATAGATGTGTCGCAGCCAGTGCGTCAATTTTTTGTAATAAATTCAATAAAGTAACTCATTCCACTGGAACTCGTTCTTTGAACACACTCTTCGTGTCAATGCTGGCCGCCATCTTAGAGCACCAACACACTTAGACCAACAATAGGTGAGGGATCAGAGGAAAGAACAAATGCGTAGAGGGTTTCAAATCCAGCTTTTGGCCTCAAGGATAGTCTGAAGCCCATTGGCAATGAATCAACTAACCAATTCCACTGGAACTCGTTCTCTAAACACACTCCTCGTGTCAATGCTGTCCGCCATCTTAGAACACCAACACACTTAGACCAACAATAGGTGACGGATCAGAGGGAAGAACAAATGCGTAGAGGGTTTCAAATCCAGCTCTTGGCTTCAATGATAGTCTGAAGCCCATTGGCAATGAATCAAGGAACCAATTCCACTGGAACTCGTTCTCTAAACACACTCTTGTGTCAATCACAGATAAACTGCACAATTTGTTGATTTTTGACACTATTTCGTCCAAGATGGCTGCTCCCATGTGACAGTTCTGTGGCCTTTGGTGAGCAAGAGTGTATTAGTGAATTTGCCTTCTTATTTACCAATAGAGAAACCCCCTTGAGTAAGGGTGGCCAACCATCGTTGGCAACAGCTTGACTATTGCAACACTGCCAGACTGCTATGGCCAATCTTAAACGAAAATAGGACCACGGGTCTCCCAACACACGAGAGGAGCCCTCTCTATGATAGTTAATACTCTAACCGGCCACTGTGCTTTAGGAAAGCATGCTCAAAGACTGGGCATCCCCTGCAATGACTTTTCCAGAAGCTGTAGGGATGAGGTAGAAGAGGAGACCATCTGTCACCTCCTATGCACATCCCCATGCAATGAACCTTCTCTGGTCTAAGTACATCCTCATCGAGGGCCGGTCTAAACCAAACCAAAACCTTCTATGTTCCTGTTCAGCTCTCTTCAGTATCAGAAAACTTTATCTATGGAGGACCATTCTTCCCAAATGATCTACGTGACCTGACGAATATAGACATCAATAGTGTCCTACATTTCATTATGAGTGGGAAGAGGAGAGGAACTTAACGGACCTTGCACTGGGCTTGTAAGTGCCCTGGTGTGACTTACCGGGAACCACTTCAATCAAACCAAGTCAACATTCCTGCCTGCACAAACTGAGGAATTTTTTTAAAGTCAGGCTTCAAGTGAACGTAACTTTAGTCGACACTTCTACTTGGAAAAGGTGGGTGGGCCAAGGAGTTGGACGAGATGCCAAGCTCATAGCAGAATTTTTATCTGAAGCTCAACCCAACTGGAAAGTTACACAACGTAAACAGATAGATTGTTAGTATTCGGCCTTTGGAATCGACTATCACATAACTTAGCACCGATAGTCTGTATCAAGACAGAGCTCCAACTTCATCTTAAGGGAAATCCAAAGGCAGTCTTCAGAGCTATTCTGTACTTCCACTCATAGAAAAGGAAGACCTTCAACGCCTCCTTGAGCGGAGTACTACTAGGCACACTGGGCTGCACCAATCGTTGTAGTATGGAGGAGTCCGCATCTTACTAACTACTTCCTTTACAGTACGGTCCAGTGCCCAACAAAGATGAACGCTGAACTGCTTACCCATCTCGGTAAGAAACAAGCGATAGTGCGACAGCGTTTAAGGCCTCACTGAATCCTTTAAGGACACTAAACAGACTGAAACCATGAGGAGTGTGACTTTGAACTAAGATACGATGAACAAAAGACCATGTCTCAGAATCGATCACAGTTGTAAGCTGCTAGGCTATATATGTCCTTCAAAACACAGCTTTTGTGATTGTCCTGTCCTTCCACGTATCAGACGCCAATGTGGTGACAACTGGTGGTGTAAAGTCTCGTTTTCCTACAGGAAACTGGAACAGGAACCACTGCGAACGACTTGCACTGTATTCTTAAAACTTTCTGACCGCCCTGAGTGCTGGTAGTGGACTTTCGAGTTTCAAACATCATTGGATGGTGTCTACTGTGCAGCACTTCATACAAACAGCACTTCTTCTACTATCACCGTCCCTAATCGAGAATCAATTCATCAATTAACAACACCAAGGACAACCCGCATGGCTCCCATGCGGTGCGCACTCCATAACACTCACCATTGCCTCCATTCTTTCCACTTTCGGCAAAAAACGATAACAATTTCGAATGAATCACAACTAAACAATTATTTTTGGATTATATTTCCAAAAAAGAAAAGCACTTTCAACGAATTGCGTATCACAGCAAGCCCGGCCGGCGAATAGAAAACCACATGTCACCGCGAGATCACTAACCGACTAATCAGTCAGAATACCGAAACGAGGAAGATCACTAGCCGCCGATCTGACCGATCCGTTCCACCCAAGTGTCTGATGCATCTGACACACGCACCACGCACAGTAGGTAAGGAAACAAACAAAAAATTAAATCGAGAACTTTTTGGTCAACGTTTCTTGTGTGTCATTGCTGTTTAGCGGGCAATTAGTGTCTCAGTCTTAACCAAGAACCGATAGATAGAACGGATTATAGGTGACGAAAAGACAGCTTAAATTAGGTCCATCTAGCCTGAGTAATGCCAACAGTTATTAAGATTAAATTACTGTGCTAATAGGGCTAGAAAGCAAATATATGTATGTACGTACGTACGAGTAGGGGATCAGTTTGTTTGGTTTCTTTCTTCACATTCCTCAGCTGAGTAGGCTTGAAATGGGATCGTCATTGTCCTTTGATTCACAACAACAGACGCTGTGTACGAACGGATACAGCCGTATAGTCAATCCTGTCGAAAGTGACGCACACACACAAATGATTTTGTTTTTGAAATATGTATCTGAAGGATGTTTCTTTGACCATAAAAAAAAATACAAAAATTAAGGTAACACGATCAACTTACGATCAGACATTATGGGTTCTAGCTTGATGGCTCGAACGAGTCTTGGGGATCAGTGACAGATTTGTTGTGGAACCAGAGAAGGAGTGCATATAGTCACAAATGTGCCTCCGATCGTTGAAGCTAACAAGAACACGCTTCTCTGTTGTATCTTTCGTGAAACTCTTTAAAGTTTTTCAGTCCAGTCTTTGGAAGAAATTTGGAGCAATTTCTTGGATATTCCCTCATGATGGTGACAGATCATGATGGGGTATACAAACCTTATAAATCAAAACGCTACAGCAAAGTTTATTCTAGAAATTTGTGTTCGTAAATGCCTCCAAAGGTGGACACACGGTGGAAAGCTTTTGAAGGACCTAGCATCGTACCCATAGTCGTACAGTTGAGAAGGAAGCACTGCAGCTGGCAAAAAGTTGGGGAGACACATTTCCAGAAACCGCACACGATGGCGCGTAGGCATTGTCGTAGGACCCACAAGGGAATACAGGACTTAAGAAGAAGAAGAAGAAAGATAGTCGCGAAGTAAGTAACTAAGTGTATCCCCTGAATCAGATGAAGACTAATGTGTCCTTCCTTGATCAGAGAATGACTGCATAATTACGAGGTTCGTCTACAAAAATCATCTCTATGAACAGCTTAAGAACGACGTATAGGGTAGGACTTACATAATTGGATCAATGAGGCTAAAAGGCCCCAATGTGTCCGGTATTGCTGCGAAAAAAAGGCTAAAATCTTATTTCCTCGTCAAGGAAGTAGGGAGGAGACTAGTCGAAGAGTTGATACCTACGATAACATGCAAAGAATTATTCGAAGGATATAGGAAGGTAAGCGATAGAAAGGCCCTAAAAGTCGGTATATAAACTCGACCAGACTAATTTGTTTAACACGTTCCTTCTCGAGGACGTTTTGCCGGAGCTTTGGAAGTACCAATGACTAGTTTTAGTCCCGAAAGGTAAGGGAAAACCTAACGAATCAGCTATTGAAACAACAGAAGGCTTATAGGGGTTTGGTAAATCACGGGCCACAGTGGACGCAATAAACGCGTTAGTATTGATAGCCCAAACAGCCATAAAAGCCAGTCGTTGGAAAGGTGGTAGTAGGCTCGATGTTAACCGGGGAACCCACGGACTTTCTCTGTAAAATATCACAGAAAATAACTATGAAGTAGCTGGTGGTGTTCCACAAGGCTTGGTCCTAGGCCCCCTTCTGTGGAAAGCTATGCGTGATGAAATTCTACACTTTTCGACTCCAAGAGAAGCTTCGATTATCCTAGGCGCCTAGAGGCCCAACTTAACGCAAATATTTTAACTTTTAAATATTAATGGCGAATAGGAGAATATAGCCCATGAGGCTAACCAGTTAGCAATACCAGGCAGTTTTGCGGGGATAGTGGTTTGAAGTGTTCAGGGTGTTGTTTAGCACGTAGTCAGTCCGGATTACTGGTACCTATCCTGTGTAAACACTGTCATGTTTGTGAGTTTATCACTAATGAACTAAAGACTCTAGACCAAGCAGCGGACAAAGCCTCGCATTTTATATTGTAAAGAACCCTGAAAGTCCGATTTATTTCTTAGTCTTGAAGCCATTGCCATTACTAAGCACTTTTGCAACCCAATTTCGGCTCAATTTTCCGAAGAAGTGAGGACCGAAGAGGTAAGCTTGTCATATACAGAGAAGACGTTCTTCATCGTTCGTGCAACTTCTATAAAAGTCATTAGCGAGGAGGCCCAGCCTGGTGGCAAAGCAGTGTCCCATAATGACAACTACTACATATGATTGCTATGAGCCACCATTATGGCGATGTTCTTCTCTCCCTACAGCCGAGTCTGTAACATCACTATCTACTGGCACCCAGATGAACTAAATGTTGAATTGTTTAGACATCTCGTTAAGAGTTTTGAGTTAAATGTGAAGGATTCCAGAGATCTATCACAAGATCTTCTTCTGGAAGACGCTTCACAGATTGGGAAGGTTGAAAGAGATGCGATACCTGCTCCATGGCGTAGCCTGTGAAAAGCACAGGTCTTTGTCCGTAGTGCGTAGCATACACTTTGAAAAGCCTGGGTGTTAACCCGTAGTGCGTTCTTGATCTGTCTGTAAAGAGACATGTGGATCTCGTACTTGGAAGTGACAAATCCTCCTCCCCATTCTCTCTTTTCGAAGCTCTTTTCGAACAGAAGTTACTGAAGTACGTAGTCGGTGTCCAGCAGACTAGGCCACGGAGATATAGCCTTCAAACGAGTGACTTCATAAGCCGCCACTTGGCAGGTGAAACACAATATCCAGAGTTCTTAGTCCTCCACTGCTGCATGGGCCAGCCGACCCCCTGTATCCAGCTAAAATGGTCAAAGTCAGGGGATTAATAAGGAAAACAAAGTGTCGCTGCATGCTAACCGTGTATGTAACTCATTCTTTGATTGCCACTTCATTGTTAACACTTTCCTTTCCATTTTCCCTGCGTAAATTGTGTTTTTCTTTTTCCCTGAACACTGAAGCACTCTACTTACATCTAATCGCATGAGATTACACCACCGCCACCCATCGCTGGAAAATCCCCAGCCACACACAAAACCAAGTAAAAAAGAAACTGAAAACAACAATTAAATTCAACAGCCAACAGGTACCTGTTCCTTTTTCTATATTTCTTAATTATTTTTAAATGCATCTCGAGAAGAGGACGCTGAACACAGACAACCTGACTCATTAACCGACAGCCATTGTGCAGCCCCAAGGAGTCGACGATGTGCAATCGATGAGGGGCATCTATTCACAGCGCAAACATCCCCCCAATTAGACCAACCAACACACACTCGAGAGAGAATCCTTTACTTATAATTTTTTTCACATTCAATTCATATATACTTAGGGAGTAGAAGAGGAAAAATAAAAAGTATCTACGTATCTCAAGTGTTTACAATAAATACCATTCTTACATAACAGCTCTGCCCAGTGTGATGCTTTGTCAACATTTGGCAGAGAAAGTCCTTTTTCCAGTTCACCAACAACGAATACAAGGACGGCGGCGCTCCAACTTCAAGGAAAGTCCACAAACCGCGAGCACCTTTGTGGAAAATGTTTGGAAAATTCAATAAAATTGTCCACCCGCCTCACGCTAAACACCCAAGTTACACCCTTTTTAGTTACTGTATGCCGTGTGGCTCAAAACAATTTCGATTTCTTAAAATATTAATTCATTCCGCTCGTCGAACAGGACGAAAAAAACAACAACAACGGCAAAAAAAACGAAACGAAACAGGAGAAGAGAATACAATTAGGAAATTGTATCTATTCAGGGGAGAAAGGATATTGTGTTTACGTTTCGCGGTCCGTATGGTGTGTTTTTAGTTTTGCCGTAACTTTAGTACTGATTGCGGGACACAGCTGAGCCATGGCGAGTCCTTTTTTCCACATTTATTCCTTCGTAGTGACAACAGTGACAAGGAGGGTGGTTTTCGTCTACACATGCGAATAGGAGAATCCGCCCGAGGAGGATAATATGCGGAACCGAACAGATGTGCCTTTCATTGGGTCCTTTCGTTCAGTTTAGACCATTTGAATGGGTGAATCCTTATGGTTTGCATTTGCATTTGAAGAGATTTAGGTGAAGCTATTGTTTTTCGATTTGATTGCGTATTCAGGTGTCCTAGTTGGGCATGAACATCTGCATAGTGCATTGTATCACCCATTGTTATGCATCTGGAGTGTGAATGGTTGCACTGTCAATGAATGATTCAAACAAACTCACTTTGCAATCTAGAAACGCCTTCGTTGAGAGTCTAAGTCAAGGCAGTGTCGAGGCTTAAAGCATCCACTCCACCATGTGGATAGGTGAGATTGTAGCCTAGTATGACCAGAAAATGGGAAATCGAGAATTGGTACAAAATAAGGACTGTTTTCTAGCTTCTAGTGATCGAAAGGGAGTATCTAACGTTCTGGGTGGTTTACTTGTAAGCACGATAGGTCTTAGCAATGCAAGATGAGAGAAGTGCGACGTGACAAGCCCAATTACATCCATGCCCTGGCTACAGAGAACCTGCATCGAGGAGTGACAGCAGAACTGTTTATAGAATCACCAAAGAGCTTATGGGTGGCCGAAGCTCTACTCAACACACAGTGAAAGGTTTGGACGGTTCCTTGCTCATTTCGGATGAGGATCAACTCAAGAGATAGAAGGAGCAGTTTTCTTAGGTTCTGAACCGACTATTCGCCAAAAATTCAGACTGTGTCTGTAGAAAGAAATTCCTGAATTGGCACTACAGCCCCCAGCAAGGATGAAGTAATTATCGCGATCAATGCACTGAAAACTAATAAGGCGGTCGGAGATGACGGCATTCCCACGGAGCGTTTTCGAGTTGCGCCAACTGGATCGGCAGAGCTACTGTTGGGAGAACATGGGAAGCCGAGAGTTTTCCGGATGAGTGAAAGAAGGGAATGATGCTCTCTAGAAAGTGCAATGCAGTGCGAAAACTGAAAGGTATCTGCATGCTGCCTGCCGTGGGCAAGATAATAGCTAGCATCATCCTGAAGGGAGTCAAAGAACGTCTTGAAGACACACTCGACGCATAAAAAAACCCACCAAAGTGGGGTTTGGCGTAATAATGCAATAAGCCACGACGGTTCTGTTCCAACGTTGAATCCGAGCTGCTATATGGATGTGGTACCTGGAGGGTGACCACCACCCTTCACGAGGAAGCTGCAAATGTTCGTCAATAGGTGCCTACGCTATATCTTTAAGATTTTATGGCCAAACCGTATCTCTAACGAACAAATTTATCAGAGAACGGGCCATTAACCTATAGGCACAACCACACAACGACGAAAGTGGCCGTGGATTGGTCATACTCTCCGAAAGGGTGACAGGTCCATAGCTAACCACGCGATGCAATGGAACAGACTTACTCAGGATAGCAGGCTACGCTACGGTCCTAGGAGTTTGTGGCGCAGAACAGTTGAGAAGGAAGCATGGCACGGCACGACTGAAAAAGAGTTGCGGAGAGTTGAGGCACATTTCCAGAAATCGCACACGATGGCGCCCACAAGTGGTTACAGGACATAAGTAAGTATGTTAGCAATGCTTGTTATTAACGAAAGCCCTACTCTTAACAAAACAAAGATAAAATTAAATCTTCTCCAAGTGAGCCACCAAAATAGTCAGCTTTTTAGACTTCTAAGGTGGTATTCCACAGGTTTTCCATGTTGCATGTTCTGCAAGGCCAAGTTCCTCAGAAGTGCGATAAGTTTATCCAGGATTTTGGATCGTATTCTGTGTTTTATGTTTGTCTGAAGGTTGTTAGATTGTTGTTTGTTTAGAGTTTACGATGTTTTATCAACTCGTAGCAAGTCTAAGGACCAAAGGCAGTGTCTATTCAGTCGTAATCGAGGCAAAGCATAAAACCGGCCAAAGGCAGTTTAAAGTACTGAAGTACATGTTGGAATTTTAAACTTAACGGCCTCTATACCATTCACTAGCTATGTTCGTCCGCAATCCGCAAAATCGATGTTAAATACTTCTCAACAACTGTCAAATCCAGTTACAGGTCGGAATATGCAAGGACCACCATCCTTCTAGGGTTCACAACAAATGAAATAACTCTCTGAAAAGTTTCCAATAGAAAACACAAACTTTCAACTACAACCACTTTATTTCAATAAAAATCAATCAAAACTTGGTAAGGTTCCATTCTGCCGGGCAATCCTCACGTTCTCGTAATATTGTGAAAAATCCACATAAGGTGTCACCTTCCGAATAGCTCCAGACTTACTCGACGAGTACGACTGCGACGTTACCGAACTGGTGTCGGTCATATTCGTTCCCATTTCCGAGGGTTCATACACCGAACTTACTGTTTCCATGCTGCAATTACTGAATTCATTGGTTCGTTCCTGGACCAGAGAATTAAACGTCACTCGATTGCTACGCCTTGTGTTAAAGTTCCTCAGCAAAAGTGTTAGGTCATCACTTGTGCGCCTGCCATTGCTACGATTCTCGCTATGCAACTGCATTATATTATCGACCACAGCTTGAGCTACATCCGTTAGATCTTCATGATTCGAATTCAACTCCTTGACGCACATCTGAATGACTTGTCGATTTTCCTGAATCGTATCACCAGCATAGATTTCCTGCAGATATTTACACGCTCCACTCGACAATAGCAGAAGAAACTGAAAGGATGAGTCTATGGTGACGCCACCAACGATTTCCGGTTGTGCAGTGATGGGTTCAGCTCTAGCATTGGACAGGTATTGACAATCTTTGTAGCCCCCCTTGCCGAGGTAGTAACCAATCGAACGTGTGTTAAACATATTGAAGCGTTTCAACTGCGTGACGTCCACACCCAGTTGTGTTAGTCGCAGGATTTCATCTTCATTCAGTAGGTTATGGTCGACGGAGAACTGAATAGCTCTGGATGTCTGATTTTCATCGGTTCGACAGAGTAACACCCTGCAGGTACCCACATTGCAGATGAATAAGCGTGAATTGTAAATAAGGCAAACCGCTGCACTAGCTCCAATCGCTAACTCTTGCTCTATAGCCTCGAGTTGTTTCACAATCTCCGTATAGTTACCTGTGTTCTCTGCTATTTGGCACCGAAGGACAGCGTTCTTAGCTAACAGACCATCAATAGAATCCTGATAGCACTTCTCAACAGACAGGAATGCTTGTCGCAGTACATCGTGCACTTCCTCATCCGTTCGTTTGTCAATCAACTGGCCAAGGATTATTTCCGCCGCGATGCGTTGCATTGCCATTCTGGCGACTTCCTGCCCATTATGACCCGAAAATATTGCGTATAGGCTTGTGTTCTCGTTTACTTCACAGTAGAAGCTGCAGTCGGTTATCTTCTTGCTGCGTGAATCGTGTCCGTCGTGTCCGTTCCATTGGGGGCTGCGACTTGCTGTCCCTGCACCGGTGTTTTTGCATTTTGGCAAATCGTCAGTCCAGGATCTAGAGACATCTTCGACACAATCTGTTTTCATAGCTCAAGACGAGATCGTGAATAAATTGAAACTTTTTGCTTTGTTTCGTTGAATAAATTAAAACTGACAGCCAAACGCGTAGAGAGTTTAGAAATACATCTCTCGACCAGCTGCGGTTTTGTGCGAATGAAATGTATCTGTCAGATTGAAAAGAATGCAGATACGGATACGGAAAGTCATTTGTTTCTTCTCAACCCAAAGAAACAGCGATTGGAAAGAGTTATTCTTCGTTTTATTTCTGCTGAGGTGTTATTCTCGAAAGTTATAGCAGAGCCGAGGTAGATAAAGTCGCTTACTACCTGACGAGTTTGGAAGGGATGTCAAAACTAGACATGGCTGTCATATCCGGCCTTAAAGTCGATAAAAAGGTGGTGGGTATCGACTTGGACTTATTGGGTTTTCTCCAAGATCTGCCTAAGTGAGAAGATTTGGTCGATTGTGGACTGTCCTTTCTGAAGCCACACTACTGGGTCCAATCTCTGGATCGGGCTGTGAACATAGCATGAAAAAATTGAGAATCTTCCTCGACCGAAAGTCGAGAACCGAGCAGTCTCCGTGAATCTTGGAAGCCACCAAGGCTTGACATACACACAAAACAAATGTTCTCTGCCCAGCCGACCCGCTTTTGAACATTCTGGATCGCCCTGTAGAATTTTCGGAATACACTCCGTATGTTGGCAACTTCACTTCATTTCCTCCATCTTCTAGTTCTGACATTTGCCACTTCAAAATCTTGACTGCTCTAATCAAAGGTGGGTATGACAAATTAATTGATTTCTTTCGACTTTTCCTACGCATTACATAACGATTAAAGTATTTTATTTAAAATTCCCAGTCAGTGTTATCTAAAGGAAGTGTTCTGTTCGCAAAAATGACCAACGCTGCAGTTTCGGCCTCATCAATTCCAAAACCCGTTCTCAAGGGATTGCATAATGCCACCATCAAGAGGAATCTTGGTGTGGCACTTGGTTTGGTCACAGTCATCACCATTGGATATAAGATTGTGATCAACGATCCCAAGAAGGCAGCGTATGCAGAATTCTACAAGAACTACGATGCACAGAAGTCATTCGAAAAGATGAAGGCAGCTGGTGTCTTCCAGTCGTGCTAAGGCGTTAGTTTCATAACTTTCATGTTAAATGTGAAGAAAACAAAAAAATAAATTTAAGATGATAAAGTGATGAATTAACAGATTGTGTTTTGTATTATTAGGAAGCACAAGGAACTCAACACTTGGTTGAGAGTACAAGGCACTGTGCACTGAGTTGGATCTTGTATGCATTGGTATACCCTTCATGGCTGGGTTCAGTGTGGAAGCTTGTCTGCTCTCTGTGGTTTAATTGAGGGTACTATACTGATGAACTATACTTCGAAGGCGACTATCTGTTTATAGGCGATTTGTGTACAAGGCACTGTAAAAAAGAAAGGAATGTGCACTGAGTTGGATCTTGTTTAGGTGTACTCTTAATGGCTGGCTTCAGTGTGTGTAAGGTTGTCTACTTACTTACTTACTTAACAGGCTCCCGAGACTCTCTCATAATTATGGATTTTGTTACGCAATATAAAAGTTACCCCGACGGCACAATCCCCAACATGCAGAGCCAGTTCCTTGTGTTGAAACCCTTGGGACGAGGTTGAGAAGCCGATGTCACTAACCCACTTCCGGGTGTGAGCTCTGTCGTTGGCCCATTAAAGGCTCGTCTGCCACCATTTCTCTTCCAAACACCTGACTTATTTATGGAGATCTTCACCGTCCTGGGCTCCGAAGATGTCGAAGTGTGCCTTCTGCTTTCATTTGGACACCTAGTTGACCCCTAGTGCTGCAATTTTCTCTTCTTCAACACTCGCGCTTATAAGTTCAGCAAGTCGCGTCCGGATGGACATTAACCAATACCCTTGAAGGTAAAATAAGCACAATTGACTGGACGTTGCCAAGTTGACGCCACTCAGTACCTACCCTCTTCCTACAGCATCCAGCCATCACGCAAGGTTGTCTACATTTTATGATTTAAATTTTTGTCTTCTACAAGGTCGGTTGTCTATAAACAGAGGGTGATTACCTGCGGTCTTCTTGTCTAACTTCTATAAATCAGTTGTTTACAGGCTTTGAGGTCAGTCGTCTGCCTTCTATTGGCTCAATTCACATCAGATTAACAAATTCGGCAAAATCCCTGCTACTTGTCGCACAAAACTTTGTTTCCTTAGCCACAACATACTTAGCTTTTAAATTACAACGCAAAACCCAAGCAAGCTAGGGAAATCGCATTATTTACGAAATTTTCTCGCTACGGCAGTCATTTTCTGTTTGTCTTTCCTTCAAGTTTGCTTTCGGGAGGTGTGTCCACATTTGCTTGTTAAACATTCAATTTTCATTTTACACTCTCTTGTAGGAACGACATATTGTGTCCACCAATGGCGGCTGTATCCAATAAACCCAATCTTAGAGGATTTCATCATGCTACTGTTAAAAGGAATCTAGCGATTTTGCCGCTGGTAATCACGCTTGCTGTGTCTACATTTTATTTCAAGCATAACAGGGTTAAGAAGCATCGTTATGCAAAGTTCTACAAGAATTATGATGCGGAAAAGGCTTTTGAGAGAATGCGAGCGGGCGGTGTGTTCCAGTCTGCACCACCAGACCCGCCGAAAAAAAAGAAATAAATGAATTAACGTTTTGGAAAGTTGGAAATGTGTGTTCTTTTTTTTTTTTCTTCTGTGGACTACGTCTTGCAGGGTTTCCAGTTTAGCTAGGGAAGTTGGTTTGATATTCTTACATGCTTTGGGCGGATTGATACGTGGGTTAGGCCTCGGTATACGCAGCCATAATGTCGGCAATTCAGAAAGAATACACCCATCACCACCACCCTTCGCCCAGCTTCGAATTGAAAGACTAGAAAACGTGATTTTTGATAAATTACCTCTGATTTTATTTTCAAAACACTTAGAACCATTACAGCGACATAACTCTACGCATTATGTACTTAACCCAGGACAATAGAAAAACTAGAACAATCAATTTTAAAGCAAAATACATTAAGGAATGCACAGTGCGCAGTGATCTCAAGCGGGAGTCACAAATCCCCTATGACTTATATGCTAAAAACCTCGTAAACATTCATACCGAGCGTCTTGCACTTCTCTGATACCAAAAAGAATGACACCATCGATGTGACGAGGTTCTGTGGTTTCCTACTGCTATCGACTCCCTTTGCCGTTAAACCATTTAGAATGGGAATCAATTTCGCCAGCGCCAATTCGATTTTATTCACATCAACGATAGTGTTCGTATCACCTGACGATTGCTCTCGCAATGTTGTCTTAACAGCCTCGCCCATGCACTCGGCGATACTGTCGACAGCAATTGAGAAGCCACGACAAATATTATTTGAGCATATCGTAGATACATCGTCGCTTTCCAGTAAATCCAAAGTTTCGCTATACATTTTGTCCAGAATCTCACCGGAATTGCCCAGCTGTTGAGGCATAACATAGTTCGATAGTTTGCTATTTGGATCGTTTGCATCGCTATTGATGGACATCTGTATTGACCAGAAAAGTTGTTCCAAATCGGATAAACTCAGTCGAGTCGTCAGCGATTGAGTCTTAAGTATACTTTTAACTTTGTTCTTGATCAACTGCACCAAATTGACCAAGCCATCGTTCAGGAAATGCCGTATCGATGACAAGTAAGCCTCGCGGATGTCATCTGTGATCTTATTCTCCTCCTTGACGGTGTCTTTGTACACATATCCGCCGATTAGGTTCATCTGAACCCGCAGTGTGATGTTCAGCATTGATGTAGCGTAAATAAATGCAGTCAGCCGTGTAAATGCAACTATCTTAAGATCCTCCCACAGTTCGACTTTGTTCTCCGGGTTACGTCGCAGTCTCTCGAGAATTTCATCGCTATTCACCAGTTTTATGATCTCATTACACAGATCCGTACTAATTCCAACGATTACTTGATTGCAATTCCGTTCTGTCGATTCGAAATACTGTATACGCCTAGTGCGCTCGAGAAATTCACGAGCCTGACGCTCCTGAAAGTCACGCAGCTTCGTCTGTGCATACTTCAGAACGAGAAAACTTCCGCCCACGACGACACCGGTCACCAAGAATTTCCTCCGATGGCGCGATATGAATCCTCGAATGCTTGACAACATTTCTATTTTCTATTATTTCTTTTAATCGTCGTCGCTTTTCTGCCCTCTCGCTGTCTGTGTGTATAAATAATTAACCCAAAGGCGAACACTGTCAGGAGAGACAAATAAGAGGATAAATAAATAAATAATTAACGTTATGGTAATTTTATATACACATTTGTACACAACACACAAAAAAAAAATTGATAAATTTAATTTGGAAACAAGAAATGCAATTAAAAAGGAGAAACAGAAAATAATTTACAAAAATGGCTGTTGGGGGAGATTAGATTGGTGCGTTGCTTGATGCGGATAATCTACAAACGGAAATGGATCGTAATTGCTTACCTTTTGACTGTGAACTCGTTGAATTTTTAAATTTTATCGATTCAATTATGAAATGTTGGCCAATAACAAACAAAACTCGACAAATAACCCATTTGAACGGTGCAAAGTTTGTGGGTCAGCCGGACAGGTAGCTCAATTGTCAATGCAGCAGGTGACAGGCGCACGATATGTTCAGAAATCAGTGATTTGGCCGGAGGCCGGAAACACTTTGGAGGACTGTGGCGAAAATGTTCAAAAATGTTTTAAGGGAGTTACTACTGAAAAACGTATGTAGCACGGTTTCCGGTAAGAGCTGGAGAAAGCCCCCCTCCCACAGGAAGAGCGGAGTTCTAGAAGGATGAAACCAAGTATAACCGACGAATGCCAAAATCTGTTGATCGGAAGGAAGCTGAAGCTGCAGCAGCTAGACCTAAGTCGCAGCTTAGAGTAGAATCTGATAGTGTGAGCTATCTCGCGATATGTCTAGATCTGGCAAAGGTGCAGCTCATGCACGTCTCCTGTCAAACACTACTGGATTGCGTTACTCAGATAATATTGAACCGAGCACGTGAGGACCAAGCTCTTCGTATGACATGTCCAGATCTGGCATAGGTACAGCTCATGCACGTCTCTTGTCAGACACTACTGGATTGCGTTACTCAGACAATAGTGAAATAGGAATCTTTGCCAATAGTATGTACAAGGTGTTGTCTGCGTTGGGAGTATAGGAACACCAAGCTAGAATATGATATGATTGTGTGAACACAGATGGGCTATCTCTCTAGATCTAGGGTACAGCCCATGGACGTCTCCTGTGAGCACGTCAGACACTACTTGATTACTCAAGGTGCTGTCTACGTTGGAATTATATGAAGACCAATCTCTTTGACTTTGCAGGACAACTATTCCGCATCTTGAACTGACGCCTCCAGTGCTGATAGTTTTCGATTCCTTTTCATACCATCTTCCACATGAACACACTCCCCTTCGCAATCTCTCTACAGCTTTCAACGCCACCATACCATATACATTTGGAGTTCAACTGTCAAAGCACTTCACTACGTCGGACAAGAGAATAAAAGAAGAAAAGAAGTGAAAAGAAATCAATAGTTCTGTGTGTCATAAAGAGAAAATTTTTCCGTATCGTCCCAGGAGGAAAATTTTACTTAAAAAAACTACCAATTCTCCACACTATATAGTGACCATGGCAGATAACGAACAAAAGGCAATGCAACTGATGGCCGAGGCCGAAAAGAAATTAACCCAACAGAAGGGTTTTCTTGGATCTTTGTTTGGGTGAGTGTTTCCCATTGCTTCCTTCCCTTCCCTCATGGGGGCAAAAATTTTCTTCCAATTATAATTGAATATATTTGCAATCTAGTGGATCGAATAAAGTGGAAGATGCGATCGAGTGTTATCAGCGGGCTGGGAATATGTTTAAAATGGCCAAGAACTGGTCAAAAGCTGGCCAGGCCTTCTGTGAGGCAGCCACCCTACATGCACGGGCTGGAAGTCGTCACGATGCTGGTACTATGTACGTTGACGCATCTAATTGCTACAAAAAGGTAAGATGATGATGTCAAGTCTACAGAATGTGAACTGATAAGTTGATTTTGATTATTTTTTATTGGTCAGTCGGATGTAGAAGAGGCTGTATCGTGTCTATTGAAAGCTATTGATATCTACACTGATATGGGCCGCTTTACAATGGCTGCTAAGCATCATCAGAGCATCGCTGAGATGTACGAAACAGATCCAAACACTTTGGTAAGAGATATTTGCCGTTTTGAATCTGTTTAGTAGTTAATAATGTTTCCCGATTGGTAGGCAAAGTCAATTCAACATTATGAACAAGCAGCCGATTACTTCCGCGGCGAGGAATCCGTCAGTTCGGCTAATAAATGCATGTTGAAGGTGGCACAGTATGCTGCTCAATTAGAAGACTACGATAAAGCAATACAAATCTATGAACAGGTTAGTTGGGAGCTTTTGCATGGAAATGTATGTGAAATGTAAAATCTCTCTCTTTTAGGTGGCCGCTTCATCATTGGAGAGCTCCCTGTTGAAATACAGCGCCAAAGAATATTTCTTCCGAGCTGCACTATGCCATCTTAGTGTTGATCTCCTAAATGCTCAGCATGCCATTGAAAAGTATGCTCAACAATATCCAGCTTTTCAGGATTCTCGAGAATATAAACTTGTTAAGGTGAGCTTGGTTTCATTTTTCACAGAAGTTTGTTCGGAAATCTTAGATTGTAAGAGTTTGCTGGTAGATTGTTTGAGTGTCCCCATCGGAGGATCAATTGTGTGCCCAGTTGCTTGACACAGTGACGAAGTATTTGTTTTCTTAGATTTTTCGAGTCATTTGTCACTGAATTCCATCGTGTATCGTCTGTAGGACACCTTGAACCATCAATTTATCGCCTACCACATTGAGCACGCAAGAATCATTATCTGCGATGCTCCTATCCAAAAGAGGGCTACTCCTTAGCCTCCAGACACGCGGAAAGTCTGTTTACGCAATAAAATGAAAACATGCCAGCAATTGAATGTTTCGCCCTCTTTTTACTGACTTCTTAGCATTTTGCAATAAACAGTGACTCAACTTGGAAACCTGAAACCATCGCAATCTACACCCAATTACACGCTTAACTGATTTCAAAAGAAATATTTTCATACACAACAGACTCTTCTCGCCGCAATTTAATACTCAATTCTGCTTCTCCTTCTGTAGACTCTCTGCGAGCACTTGGAAGAGCAAAACATCGAAGGATTCACTGATGCTGTTAAGGATTACGACAGCATTTCAAGGCTTGATCAGTGGTATACAACTATTTTGCTAAGAATCAAGAAAGCTGCCAACGAAGATCCCGATCTGCGATAAATTGTCTTTTTTTTTAAATTTTTTCTTTTCTTTCCTTCACCTCCTCATAAATAAATAAGACAAAATGCAAACAAAACAAAAACATGTAACCAACATTATGAGACAATGTTTGTTGTGTTTATTTCTAAACTAATTTTAATTGTTTTTTTTATATATATACACAACCACATATACATACAGTTTAAGGTGAATATAGACGCGCAGACAACGGTACGAATGGGGTCTGGTTTATTGCTGCACAGATTTTAAGAAAAACACTTCCATTTTCCCCCGAAATTTACTCTCTTCCTAGCTTCCTTTTAGAAAAGTTAGTTTCCCTAGAGATCCTGTTCATATTCCATTTGCGTTGCGTGAGCTTCTCTCTCTCTGTTTGAGTTTAAAAAGAAAAAAAAAAAAAAAAACAAAAAGAAAGGAATTAACAAAGTGTCGTCGATGGCTTTGAGATGAAAATAAAGTTGCTACTACTATGTTTAGTGTCTATTTTTTGTTTGTGTCTATAAATCTATTATATTTTGTTATTTGTTAATGAGTTTTTTTATTTATACGTTAAGCATATTAAAATTGTTTCTAATTCTCTCTATCTATTGGGCATAGGAGTAGTTTATATATTTAGAAACTAAATGGATTTATTATGATACTATAAGCCCAAACAAAACATATAAATATATTCCATAATTTAATGTAATTTCAATTTGAAAAACTTCTAAAAACCATACAGTTTATATATTAAACAACAAAAATATATATAAAATTACAAAAAGTATAAAACAATTGCGATTTTATTGATGAAAACAACTTGAATATATTGCATTCTTATATTTAAGAATCTATTTTCCAATTATATATATATATATAATACAAACACACACACACACACAGTAACACAAACAATTTATAAACAAATATAATAATTATTAATCTATTCGAGTAACAAGTAACCAAAACTACCAACAAGTAAGCATGCTAACAGATATACTATATCATAGATATCAATTGAGTAAACTTATTAAGCCGAAACAAAAGAATAGTTTATATCCAAAAAGCTTAGTTACAACAACAAAATAATAATAATATTCAATGAAAATCCTTTTACGAATTCCAAAAACAAAGGAAGCACTCACTAAACAGACTAAAGAAGGAATATCAAATCCAGTTGCAATACAAAACAAGTAAAGAGAAAAAATTGCGATACAAGCATTTAATGTAAACCCATTAGATATTGAATTCGAGTAAAAATAAAAATAAACAAAAAATCACACGATCGCATCTTACTTACTTTGGGTTGGGTTAAGGGACCGGGACCGCCACAGCAAGCTTTGGGCGTGAAGGTGCGAGATTTATACATCAACATGAAGGTTTCTAAAGCGGGCCCGCAGACATGGAAAATCAACTCGAACATGGTTCGCGTACCAAGTTTCCTTACACCAAGGCCGGCTTAATGAGATCGAAGGTCTGGCAGTGATTCGGCGTAGCTGAGGTGAGTAATCGTTGGTTACCTGGGCTTTTGGTATGACTGAAGGAGCAGAACGTCCTGATCACAATCGTTTTACGCGCAGCCATACCCTTGCGCAGACTTTGTTTCGCTGACTCGGCTGGGTATATCCAGTTTGATTTCAACATCGGTTAAGGCAATGCGTCCATGCTATTGCAAGCTCTTTACTCCCTCAATCGATCCCAGACTGATGATTTTTGTTTTACCGAAATAATTTTTAACCTAAAGTTCCCAATCAAGATTCCCTACCATTTGTTGAAGGTCCAATTATCCTCTGAGATTAGGTATGCATCGTCAAGGTTTGAGTTCGGATGTAAGATTCCATCGAATTGCTTCGTTTTCCATCGACAAAGCACCATTTCTAGGAAACTCTTCCAAGTCATATCTTCAAACAAACTATCAGACTATTCATCACATCTAGCTGGCCTTATGGTCTTCAGATTGTAGCTTAAGAAGCCAAAATGTTTACATAAAGACTATGTTTACTACAAACACATACTTGAGTTGTTTCGAACCTCAAGGGTTGAGCAAGTCCTGTGTATGTAAATGAAGGGTTTTTCATTAGCAGCAGTCGAGGAGCTTGGGATACCATATTTTCATGACTCTCCTCCCCGGCTGAATGCGCTGAACTATTACTTTCTTCCACTACTTAGGTGAAATGGCCACAATGTCAATGGCCGTCAATCTTGATTCTATCCAGTAGGCTCTATCTTACTTACTTTACTTAAGAGTGAAGAGTCTCTGCCTGAGGCGCAGCAGCCTTCCACACTGTTTGATGGCAGGCATCCTGCTTTCAGTTGTCCAGATCAAACCGAAGTGGTAGCGGTAAGTCTTTTCTCTCGAAAGTACCCAAAATCAGCTTTGCTTTCCAGCTTAACGTCCAGCATTCGGTTCATATAGTAGAACTACTAGCAGGTCCATTGTTTCAGTCGCCAGGTTCACGTCACTCAGTCTGTACCTTATTCCTACAGCATCCAACCATCCACGATTGCATCTTATTTACTAAAACTAATCACAACTATCAAATCAATTAAATTTTCAGCTCCTAGGGGGGTAAAATACCGCATCAGTGAACCGATCGTGATCGAAAATCGTGTCACAACGAACTGAATGTTTCTCATAACCCATTTGCGGTGGATATTCCAAACCTCAGAATCTGTTTCAGAATTTATTTCTTAAGAATTCAGGCGTTCATCTGTATATTCGTTGAGATCATCTTCTTATGATTGACCCAACAAATTACGGAAATAGTAATCATTTGCCACTCATTTAACAAGCCATGTCCCAAACAAGCCCTTGAAGCTGCGTTCGGGCTCTGAATATGGTGAACTAGAGACCTGGGATCCGAATCCACCCATTGGATACTACGTCCCGCAAGAGGTAAGAAATTTACATCTACCGTATTCAAGCTTCAAATCAAATAACCAAATAGTGGAGCTCCATTAGACTATGCATCTTCTTGGCATCGCCATCTACTCTGGTATATTTTATTTCGCACAATCACCAGGGTCCTGGTTTTTCTTCCTCTCGAATGTTTCTCAAAAGTTCGTACTACGTAGAATCATAATTAAAACGTTGGTACAGTCTGGAAATTGGATCATGAACTACCGATTCGTATTACTACCCTAAATTGTCAATAGACCTCAGCTGACCCTCCTTATTGATCTCCTCACAAGCCCGAACCAATGGTGACACACCTCAAAGGAATGAGAATTACCGGCACAGATCTATGCAAATGCTGCGGCTACACAGAGGTAGAGGACGACACAATGCACTTCTTCGGCGAATGCCCAAACCTCAACAGAACCAACTCAATCCTGGAATGTATCAAGTTTCGTGCTGGCACCCTAGATACCAAACCCTCAGGAAAGTATCTTTCAGCGAACTAGCTCACACGCCACCCAAAATCACCTTGAAATTCATAACGGCCACGGATCAACTATCCCACACCGGGGAACACAATGGATCCGTGGTGATCCGAGTGAGACTGTACCTCTTTGCCTGCAGTCACCCATTAGCCTACCTACCCGAAACCAGCCGATCTAAGTAGACCGCCTTGATTCGAAACCGAGTGTCGCGAACATCTCGTTCTAAGATCACATGCTTTGAACTCTAGATCCGGCTGTGTTCACACTGAAGCGAATTCGGGTCTCGCGACGCGATGCGATTCTCTACTATTGACCAAAACATGAAAAAAAAACTAGGTAAAATGCTAGAAACACTCAATCGCATGCGATTTCACTCGAAATCACCCGAAAAGCCATCGCGTTGCGTGACCCCAATTCGCTTGACAGTGAACACAGCTTTACCTATTATCTAAACCAGCCGATCGAACAAGATTGATTTGAAAATGCCCAGCTTTTCAGAAAATATTCCTGAGCTGATAGCTTTTCCATTATTCTCATATATTCGTAACCAAGTGGCGCAGACTTTATGCCTGTGATAGACCCTTAAACACCGCCTTCTCAGACCAAATGGAATACAAAAAAAGTACCTATTTGCTGAAAAAATTCAATAACTCCTGCTAACACCAAAACCAAGGGAATCCCTTAATGGCATTGCAACCAAGCCAGGCTTAGCAATACCGGAAGAAGCTATCCGCTTTACCGTCAGAAGTTACGGTTCGAAAACCCATTAAAGCATAAAGTAAACTACATTCTCATCGGAAAATCGGGAGAAGAATCCCATTTCACCGCCGACAAGATCTATAACCTCTTTCACTGGGCACGTACACAAGTTTTCTCCCGAATCCAAACCTTTGTTCTTCCGACTTCTTGCAATGACAATACAGTTCTCGATTGACGTCACTCACTGGAACATGGAACGGCACTGGTTCCACTGGCAAATGGCCCATTACTCATCGTGTGTCAGGAAATTCAATAAAAGCCTCACCCAACCCCTTGATCTGACCCCAAAAAAGTCTCTGTGTAGACTCAGAGCTCAAAATCTCGTTTTAAGCTATTTTTTTTTTTTATTTTTTTATTTTGTGTTACTCTCTGAGCGTTCCTCCTCTGAGCGGATTCATCCTCGCTTCGGTTGGTTGTGCTTGTGCATCGGCTCGGCATCGCGCACATAGTAGACCTCCAGTCATTCCGGTATCATCGTCAGTTTGCAGTGGCGTTTCGAGTGTTCAAAACGTTCAGAGAGTACGGCATCCAGAGAGTTCGTCCGTGCGTCCGCCAGTGACCTATTCAGTGTTAGATATTTTTCTTGTTTTCTCGTTTCTCTCCCTCTTCGTTTCGTGTTAGAAGAGTAGCTACAATAGATTTTTCTTTTTTTTTTAAATTATTTTGAAATTTTTTGCAAATTAGAGCTTTTTTTCTGTTGTTTTCGACCGATTATGGTTGAAGTGAGTTACTGAAGGAAATCGATTCAAAAGTGCCTAACAGTATATGGAAAGCAAAATTCCAAAAGATTTGTGAATAAAATACAAAAGAAATAGTTGTTTGTTTCGAATAAAAACAAAAATCACACAAAAATGCTGGGGAAACGTGGTAAGTCATAGAAATTTTTTTTTTTGGTTTACGTGGGGGGTTTTTTGTGAAACAATTTTGGTTAAACTTTTTGCAATGTTTTGATCTCACATCACAGCATGACCTTTAGTTTGTGAGGTAAAAGGTACCCCTACACATATACATATATAGTAGGTTTGACGTCAGAGGGAATTTTGGAAGATTTGTTGTATGTGGGTACTGTTGGGGGCAAGAAAACGAGTATTTCTCGAGTGAATTACGAGGTTCACCTTGACGCCTGATGGAGGTTTCTATATTTTTTTTTACTTTTTGTTGGTGATAACCACTTGGAAAACAAGTTACCCTGGCTAAGTGAACGATGTGTGTGTGGTTTTTTATTTTTTTTTTTAGTTTTTTTCTCAAGAAAATCACATATTTGCCGGATGCGTGTTATCGGGTAAGTTTTCAGGAGTGGATTCTGTTTTTCATTTGCACGAGTGCATGATTAGATTAAAATTTCGATAAGGAAATGTCTGTCTAATGCACATTGCTAGATGTACATATGTACACATGTATCTGGGAGTACTTTGAGTCCTTTTAGGGATAAAGAATGCTACGGCTGTGTAGTACTGAAACGACCTCTAACATGGCTCACTGTACAAATATGTGGAGTATGTATGGCATTGGATTGAGCTTTGATCTTCCGATGAAAGCTTAGATTAAAGCTTGAAAGATTAATACTTTTTCGCATCCGTTCGCCGTATGTTTATTCCCCGTCCGAAGGGTATACATAGTTTGGAACGTACATTCAGACAGACAGGGTGACCAGATAAGAACGATAGGAAAACAACAACTTTATGTGGAATAGCACATCATTGAAATGCTTTCGCTGGCTGGTGCTTTAAGCGGGGCGATGACTCGGTCCAATATGTGCGACGTTATTCCTGCACTATCGGCTCGAATGTTGGCCTACAGCTCATCCAAAGTGGTTGACTTGTAAGCATAGACTAAGGACTTGACGTAGCCAAACGGAAATCAATCAAGTGGTTGCCAATTGATGAACGCTCGCTGAGAGAGTACTCAGTCGCCGAATTTCTCCTCCACAACTTCGAGGGTTGTGTCGCTTGTGTGGCATGTAGCGCCGTCTTGTTGGAACCACAGCTCAAATATATCAATGTTATTCAGCTCTGGCCACAGAAACTTAGTTAACATCGGTCTACACCTGAGACCATTGACGGTAACGGTGTGTCCTTCGTCATTTTGAAAGAAATAAGGTCCGATGATGCCGCCATGCCATATTTATTTTAATAATTTCCGCACATTCCGCAAGCGTGAAACAATGCATGACGCAAACCTTATTGAATATTTTGACAAGTGGATGTCATTGCTATCTGGTCACCTTAAGATACAGCCCAGCTCACGCCCACTTTCTGGAGGTGTTTTCATTACAAAAAAACTGATTTTGATGCCATTTTACATGAAACACCCTCCAACACGTGAAGTTATCGTAATAATTCAATAAAAAGTCCAATGTGTCACGGCTGATGGATTTCAAACGGAACGTAGATGCATTCGATGAATCAGAGTTATGAAGGGCAATGATGGTGGTGCTCCAGTTCGGATTGGATTACAGTTGGGCTGTCTACTGTAGGTCTTTCGAGGTCTTTCCTTTATTGCGTTGTCGCTGTACATTCATAATTCATTCAACAGACCTGACAAAAAAAATCGCTTTATCAGCTTTGTTGACAGGTGAATACACAATTGAATTCAACGAATATGGCATTTGTTGAATCATTTCAGAATGACAGCTTCTCTGCTGCCACTTTCACGGTCATGACATGACCTGGACACTCATCATGTTCGACGAAGCATGAAACCAACTTTTTCTTCTATTTACGCCAAAAACTGTCAAAGTGCATACGGATGACAGGGTCCGTTGCTATCGTTTAGGCCCTTGGGTATGACAGATCGCACCGTTGAATGGAAGCGACATGTCATATGACAGCATGCTCTTGGTTAAATTTTTAGTAACCAGCTAAACGATCGTGTAATTTGCGAATTGTCATTGTTTGCTTCATTTTTGTGATTTACTTTGACAATTGATAAACGTTCTTCTGAAGGGCGATGCGGCATTTTCGTAAATGTTTCCGTTTCCGTATGGCTGACTAAATAAACAAACCCAGTTTCCCCCTCTAGCATGGCAAAAACTCGCAGAACGTGGCATAATTTGACTTTTTGGAAGCCAATAACCGCACAGTGCCCACGATCAGAGAACAGACACTCTTTCGGGTACTGATCCCAATATTGGACAACCTTTAGTGGATGTCACCTAAATGTCTAACTACCAGTCATCTAGGTCATCTCATGGCCTAAGACCTACCTTTGAGCAACAAGTCCTAAAATCATACTCACCCTTCAAATTGTTACATTTGTCACACTCCAACAGGCTTGAAATCTGTCAGAAATGACTGATGGGCCTCCCTTCACATTTTTGTTTCGAATTCCAAAGCCGCAATTGAATAGACGCCTTTAACACGCTCCAATCAGAGCTAATCTACTAGCATTTATAACCGATTTAACATGCTAACAACTTGCTCATCCATCTATGTATAATCGTATAGCAAGCGGAAAGCATTAAATGTGTCGTGACTTGAAATGCACTCAACAATCGGGTTTTACGTGCGACCTTTTCCCCATACATATGCATACCTGCTCCAGCTTGGTATTTTAGGTTCTTTCAGCGCAAATAAGCATCAATTTCGGTGCTTTTAACGATCGCCAGTTCACTGAACTCAATCAAAACCAAACAAACCCGGAAGTCCATCCCAAACAGCACAAACGTCCACATTTTACGGATCAACAAACCGAAAAATTTCAAGTCATCAACTCCACCAGAGTTGGGCTATTGTTTTCGCTCCCATTACCAACAGAATTCCGTCCATATTGTCAGAAGTCATGAACTAAATCAAATAGTTATCAGCTGAGAAAATTTCCCAAAAAAAACAGAAAAACTATTCAAACAATCCAGAATCATGCGACAGTGTCTACGAATGGAATTCTGGGAAAACTGGAGTTTCCAATTGCAAAATTCAATTACAAAACATGTTTGCTGATAATGAAGTGCTCCGCCGACAAATTCTTCTTGTCATCCCGACAATAATGTGACAGAAAGTGCAAACTACTTTCGTTAAAAGTCACCGATGACTCAATTCAATTTTCTTCAATAAATTAATGCTAATGGCGGGTTTCTACTATGACGCATTTTGCAAGCAACTAACTTATTCTATTTTTTTTTTTTTTTGGTTTTCCTTCATTGAAGGATTAAGCTGGGGTTTGACGTTAGACAGGTTAAGTGGGACCGGTTTTTTGCAATAGAAACCGATCGCGTTTAGATGAATTCATTTCCCACAGCAGCAGGTAGGTAGGTACCCACGGGGCACAGTGTTGCTGTCGACTCTTGAAAACATTTTAATAAAAAAAAAAACACACAATTGTATGCAAACAACAAAGGTTGTGTACAGGTTTTTGTTTTTTAAAAAAGGCAGCTGTATTTACATAAAGATGAAATGCACTTTAAGTTGACTATGAACGATGAAGAACGATGTATTTAGAGGCAAATACTTACTTTAGAGTACTGCTGTGATGGAAAAATAAGATGACATTAGGTCTGTTCGCGTACTTTCTGCACCAAAATTCGTAGATTGTGAAATTTCAAGGAGTGGGGGTGAAATTCGAAATTCTCTCAGAGAGTGGTAAAATCACAAAGAAGTAAACGAACGCGAAAGCTACAAAATTTGCCCGCTTTCTAGACGTCAAAAGCAAATGTATGCAAATGGGATCTGACAGATTTGACAGATTTCGTTGCATTGGGAAATTTTTTATTCTCTTGTAAGCGCTCTCTTCTACAAAAAACTACGAAACTTTTGCATACTCGAACAGGATTTGGTGACTTTTCGTAGATTTTAGTTTGAATTCGTTGTCTTGGGAGAGTATGCGAACAGACCTATTGTTTGAGTCTATTTCTTCGCCTTTAAAGTACTCCCTCAACGGGTTTTCCAATCCTCGAAACAATTGTCAGAGTCGATTTCCGGAATAGGCTTCAATCGTGTCGAAACGATGTCCCCGATGCGATCTCTTGTCCGCAGTCGAATACGGTGGTTGTGGGACTATATGAGCTAGATTTTTGGTCTCGAAATGGCTCCCAATGCATTGGGAATTTTTGTGTTCTTGGAACCAAACGAGATTTGACATTTTCCGACACAACACATCCTTTAAAATGATCTTGTCTGATCCCATTGCAATGTTAACAGTATCAGCAAGGTTTCGAATTGTCAATCGATGAGTTTTGAGTATCAAAATCCTTGATGTTGATGGCCGCGCAAGGTGATTTTTGTCTTCAACGCTTTCTCTGGGTTTTTGGAATTCTTTATATTCTATATTATTCCATGAAAACCGTGAGAGGCTATGTCCTGAACTCTGTACGAACTTCTTGGACCAACTTTTTACACATTTTGCATGTGAGTCTGCGGGAGGTGTTCACAAATGTTTCAGATCTCCCGATCAATAATGGTTTTTCTAGGATCTCCTGGCCTACAACGAATTCGTGGACACGATGTCAAGTATCCAACAACTACAACGCAGTGACTGTGTTAACAAACCCTCCTTCAATACCAATATTAACAATGGACAGCGACCATGCGTGCATAAAAGAAAGAAAGTTTGATGTTTACAGCAAAAACCTGACTACCAGTTAAGATAAGTTGGCACTGGCATCGTTGTCGTCTGCCGGATTCGTTTGCATAATTAATTGATATTGTTATGTTTGCAAAAAGAAAGTATAATGAATACATTACGAGTGAATGGCGTCATTCCCTTTATTATTAGACACAGTGTTGTTCGTAAAGAATTCTTGACACAAATATGTAGTAGATTACTGAAAGGATTTCAGCTTAAAGAGCTTGTCAACTGTAGGTTAACTATGTTCGACGAGAAAATCTGTACAAATAATGCAAACACATGACCAGAAAATTGCAACATCATTTGGCCGTAACCGGTCAAACCGGGTAATAAAATTCTATCATTGTTTACCGGTTCTTTTCTTGATGTTTACATTTTGTTGCCGTTTAAGCACTAAAAAATATGAAATCCAACGAAATAACCTCACACGTGTTCTTATTTTGGTCTGTACGGTTGTGTAGCCAGCATTTTCAGGCGAGTAATGCGCTAAAATTATTCTAAAACAAAGCACAACTACTCGATGAAAGCTTCCGAACCTTGAAATGTTTATTGCGATTGGTTTTTGGGAATTTCCAGTTTTTCACATTCTACTTCTGCGACGTTATCAATTAAAATTATTTGTAATCACACATGCTACACACATGAACGACGATGACAGCTCTCATTCCTTATCTCACTGTTGGCGGTTGTGAGTTATTCAAAGCCTTGGGCATGCAAACTTTAGCGTTCTATTTCTTAAGTTGATCTGTTCGATAGTTGTACCCGAACTAAACTTGCAAAATAGTTCTCGGTGTTTGGACCGAGAGCCTGAACTACAAACCAACAACTAAGCTTAGACCAGGCTTAGGTTTCTTTTCCAATATTTCTTCCGTTGTTGAAGCCAAGTTCTGGGGGTATTCCACAAAAGATTCTTACTTACTTACTTACTTAGGTGGCGCTACAGTTCGGGGTAAACCTAGGCATCAACCAACAAGTTAGCCCGGTCCTTAGCTAATTGCCTCCAGTAGCGCGTCCCCTTCTACTTGTGCGCGCACCACCTGAGGCGAGGTCTTCCTCTACTGCGTGGTCCCTCCCCTGTTTGATTCTACAATTCGGCGGGCCGTAGTATTGGCTTGGCCATCTCAAACGACTGATATCATTTTTTCTGACAAAGTCGATGCCCCTATACAGCTCATATAGTTCGTCGTTGAATCTCCTCCTCTAAAGCCCGTCAACGCAAGCTGGACCGAACATTTTACAAACAATCTTTCTTTCGAAGCGACTGAGGATCTCTTCATCGGCTTTAGACAGAGTCCACGCTTTAACGCCATAAAGCAGGACTGGGATGATCAGGGTCTTATATAGAGCCTCCTTAGTTCTTTAGGATGGGGCTCTGCTACTAACTTGCCTTCTCAGTCCAAAGAAACAACGATTGGCAAGAGGTATTCTTCAAAGTTGTAGCGCGGCACTTTCTCTAAAACCTTTTTAGACATCAAAGATCTTGGTGAGATCGTTACCGACCTTGATAGAGCCTAAGTGTGAAGATTTAGTCGATTGTGGACTTTCCTGGTCTGAAATCACACTGCTAGAACCAATCAGATTGTTGACGAAAGATTTCAGACGTTCACACGGAATGGCAGATAAGATCTTACACGCGATGTTGAGGAGACTGATGCCTTTGTAACTGGCGCAGTTCAGAGGGTCTCCTTTCTTGTGGATCGGGCAAACGGTGCTGAGATTCCATTCATCGGGCATACACTCATCTGACCAAATCTTTTGTGTATGCTCTGTACCAGGTCATTCCCAGCTTACAATTCGACTGGTAAGCCTTGCTATCCTCACTGAAATTTTGGCTGTCATCGTCTAGGTTGAATGTTTCCTTCTGCCTGACAGCAGGATGTTGATCTTCGTCGCCGTTATAAGCCCTAGACAACACCTAAACTATCCTTCACAGCCCCATCTCACGTGAACATCTGACAAACATCTGGGAGTACAACTGTCATGAGAATGCTTGCCAAGTGACAAATTGCCCTTCGAATGCGGTGCGGCATTGAACAGTAGGCCCCTTCCATTCGTGAATAGACAAACTATGCCCTGGGGATTGGGCAAAGGGGACAAATGGTAATGCTGCCCTTGGACTTACTTCAGCAGCTTATCAGCTTAGCAACTACATAGAACACACTTTAGCTTTGACTAATCACTAAATGCTTATCTATTTCCTCTATTGCAGGCCTAATAATTCTAGCATGTATTGCAACAACAGTACTGGCGCAGAACTGCAGAAATCGATGGACAACATCGGATTCACCAACAACAAACTCACCAATGTCCACATCAGACTTAATAACAAAAATCGCAAAAGGTGCCGAAGAATTCTCCCTGGAACTCTTCTCCACGGTGTGTCGGGAAGTTAGCGGTCTAAAACATAATTTCATGATTTCTCCATTCTCCGTGTGGGCGCTATTACTGCTGGTCGTCGAAGGTGCTCAAGGCCAGACCTTAACCCAACTACAGCGCGCTCTGCGGATAACCGATAACTCCTTGCTACTGCGCCAGGGGTACAGCTCTATCGAGAAGGCTCTAAAGTAAGACCAAAGGGTTCTTTTAACGTTGGCTCTCCCTAATAAACGTTTTTTTTTGAAATTTTCCAGAGTCAACACAAGCACAGTCGAAGTGTCGATTTTGCAGGCCTTATTCCATGACACAAATCGTCCAGTTAATCCCGACTATGAAAATGTGATCCGATGCGAGTACGAGGCCCAGTTGGTGTCACTTAATTTCTACGAACAAGAGCGAGCTCTGTCGATAATGACCAAATACGTAGAGTCGGCGACGAGGGGTCTCATTAGTCCTGGATTCCGTGTAGACGATCTGCAAGACGCTAGCCTGATTATGATTTCTTCGATATTCTTCAAGGGCCAGTGGAAGGTATGTACATCTACTCATGTCGAGCCAGAAATGTATATTTATTTGTTTTTTATGATTCCCTCCATCCAGTTACCCTTCAATTCGTCATTTACCAAAACAGAACCATTCTACAACGACAACGGTGACGTAATTGCCCAAGTCCAGATGATGACGCAAACGGGTCCATTTAACTATGCGCCCATTGTGGACATGCAGTCCCACATTCTGGAACTACCATATGGCAAGGAAAACCGTCTGTCCATGTTGATTGTTGTCCCCAAAAAGGGTAAGTTACAGCGAGGTCTGTGCATTGGTAAGCCTTAACGTTTGCCCTTCCTATCAGGTGTTCGTTTGAACGATGCCGTTGATGATTTGCGACAAGTTGGCTTGGAGAGGATTTTCAATGAATTGAAGAACAAGGAAGACCTTATGGCCGAGTATGACGACGACGAGGTGGAGGTGTTCCTGCCGAAGTTCATCACAACCACAAGTCTAGTTTTGAATAGTGTTCTAGAAAAGGTGGGTTTTTCCTTGCAAGTCTCATATCAACTTGTGTACTAAGTGGATTTCATTGAACTATAGATGGGCATTCAGGATGTGTTCCAAACGCATGCGAATCTAAGTAAAATATCAGACACAGTGTTCCTATCGAGGATAATCCATCAAACCAAAATCGAAGTGAACGAGGAGGGAACTATTGCGGCTGCAGTCACATCGGGGATATTTGCCAATAAAGCATCGCCGCCGAGATTTTATTTAAACAGACCGTTTGCCTACTTAATTGTGGAAAAGACAACGCGATCTCTACTGTTCTGTGGACAGGTTACCAAGCCGACTTTTGAGAAATAATTTCCTATAATTAATTTTTAATAAAATTTTTATATTAAAACAGTTTGGTTTGAGATGTTAATTTGTTTGTGGGACCTGAAAACAATCTGGGAAAACTAGGTAAGCAAGGCTTAGACTTAAAGGAGTCCCTATCAAGGGTCCAAATAGATCTCGTAATCCTTCGAAAACTGGCCTGTTTCCTGTTGAAATACTTTGAAGCAACTCATCTACTTACCCAGTAACTCCTTCACCAACTCAAAGCCCACAGAGGGAACAGACGAGGATCAAACAGTAGCTTGGGCCATTGACACGTACTCCTCCTTCAAGTCGCCGGAATCAGGCGTGTTCATTCCTACGTTGCTGCAAGGCTCAAAGGCCTATTCCGTTCCACGACTCACACAAATCTTCATTAGTTACTTGAGCTGCACCTACGTCCCCTAACTCTGGAGATAAGTCAAGGTCGCCTTTATTCCCAAGGCGGGAAAGCCCAGGCACACTAGAGCGAAAAACTTCAAACTAATCAGTTCTACTCAAGACACATTCGTTCCAAATTAATTCTAAGAGACACTCCACCTACCCTCCATGCCTAAGGCTGTCGCTTATGCCGAAGCTGGCTTCATATTAGTGAGAGGAAAGTTCTTACCCACGATCGTTGATCTACTTTAAACATCTCCTAACGCCCTGGACAACTGGGACAACAACCATACAATGTGGTCTTCGTATTAACGCGCAAAAAACCAAACTAGTTCCATTCACAACTAAGAGGAATATACACGACTTCGTGCCACCAAGTCTGAATGGAATTCCATTCCAAATATCAGATATCTTTGGTGCACACTGGTGCTGCCTGGTCTGGTGCCCTGCTACCAATGAAATGAGTTAGCTAGTATAGGCTCGGAATCAAACGACATCGCAACGGATCACTCGGTCAAAATCTCAAAATCTCCTCAGGCTTCCTATCAACGAATGCTAGGTGGAATGCACTCCCCTCTTGCCGTGTTTCGGGGGTACTTTGGACCCAATACAACTATAAAAACGACCAGGGAACTCCTATCACTCAGTGGCCACAACCCAATGGCGGCTCTCACCTCTAAAAAGTTACCGCGAAAGCAAAACAAATTTAATGCCACCGTTATGGTTTCCTTCCACGTCCTCTGGGGCATACTTTCGGGGCAAGAAAAAGAACGAAACTTCTTTTAAATACAAATTATTCCACAAACCGAAGCATACCTTTCGGCGAATGCTTTTAATACAAGTGTCATCGGCTGAAATGATCACCTACTTTGTCGTCAAAAATTTAACATATTCCTCCACGAATTTGTTAAAGAACTATTAGGACTATTCTGATCTCCTGACAATTCTCTTTAATTTGACACCTAAATCGTCGAAATGCGTTACCCAATCACTAAATGGCAGCAAAAATAAATTCATGCACGCACAACCTGCTGCAGACGCATAGGGTAAAAACACAGTTTTGGATGCTCTGGTTGTTCAGAGTTTCTTGCTGTTTTCTGAGAATTCCTGGTGGCCTGGTGTTTTGTGACATTTCAGGGGAAAATTTGGTTTCAAATTTTTTTTATTTTTCCACGATTTTTCGAAATCAAATATCTTTGCTTCCACATGGCCTAGGTGAATTAGGTGGCAAAATTTAAGTTACAGCGTCTAGTTTACAGCTGAGTACAGGATGGTTCTTGTACATCCAACGGCCCTCTGCAAAATCCAAAAGAAAAAGAAAATAAGACAACGTTCTCCATTTTTTATTACTTCGATCGTTTATTTAACATATTTCGAATTTTTGTTTTTTTCAGCACGAAAATAGAAAATGAACAGTTACAGCTAGGAAAAGAAAAAAAAAGAACAGAATTAGTATATAAAACATTTGAGGTTAGCTCGACTACACACTTATTTGACATAATTTGGATTCTTCTTTAGAATAACGAATCCTTCCATGACCGGCGTCAAGGCGGTGTACTCATCGGTGGCTAATTCGGCTCGTTCGCCCATGGCCAAAAGCACAGGGGTGGTGTGCGTCTGGAAGCCGGTAATTGTTTTGGGTTTACCTGCCTGACCGACGACATCGATTGCCATACCGACTCGGACGGGCACCTGCAGCTGATTCAGTTCTTCGTCGAATGTGATCAACATGCGTGCCTGCATGGCGGGAACCAAAGAGTACAGGAGGTAGTGGGAACGGCCCAAGATCAGGTTCTTGACATCCAGGAATGAGACCAGTGTCGCCATTAGACCAGCTACTGCCATTGGATTCATTAGTTGACGATCGCTGTGGTAGGGACTCAGCGTGAGGGTGCCCTTACCCAGGTGAGTCAAACTCTGGGCAATACGAACCATGAACAGGTTGCTGGGATCCTTCTGATGATACTGGGCGAGTTGACGTAGCATTGAGGCCAAACGGGCGTTATTGGTTCCAGCTCCGGCCAAGCCCATGGCGAAAATGGCATTGTGAGCCACTTCAGCGTCACTGTCGTGCGAGAATTTACTTAAGGTGTCCAGGATGTTCAGCTTAGGGTTGGAGGCAGAGATTAGACCCAGCGCGAGTGGAACTGCACGACGAATGCAGGGCTCACAGTAGCGGAGCAAGTTTCCGAAGGACCGGAACGCCATTTCAGCGCCAATGTCCTCGCCCATGGCGATCAAAGCGATTCCAAGCACGGCAATCGACTGAGTAGACGATAGATCTTTCTCGCGCTCCTTCTCCTTCTCGGCCTTGTCCTTCTCTTTGTTTTTCTTTTGCTTATCGTCGCTACTGTCCGATGCCGATGTTTCATAGTGGTCTGAGCAGATGTGCAGCAGTTGTTGGATCTTTAAAACGTTTCCAGTACCAGCGTAGGCGCATATCTCAACCATAGTTGTTGCCATCGATTTGTAGGGCTCGTCTAGGACTTCCAGTGTGCTGAGAACTGCTTCGGTGGCCTTTTGGCGGCCCAAGTAGAGTAAGCCCAGGCCGAGCATCAAAAACCTGGTGTATGTGTCGCGGAGGTCGCTCTTGCTGAGGTTCATGATTGTCTGGAGTAGAATCTCAGTGACTTCAACGTTGCACGAGCCAACACTGATTAGGCCCATGCTGAGGGCGGTAATACCAAGAACTTCAATGTTCGCTGCATTCTTGCGGTCCGAGTTGAAAACTGTCTTCAAGGTGTCAATGACGATGGAGCGATTCGATCCAGCGTAGGCGATACCCAGTCCCAGAATTGCACCAATCCGCATGGATGTGTTGTTGTTTTCAATGTAATCGGAGAGTAGAGCATGGGCCGGATCCACCTCATTCCGAATGCCACAGTTGACGATGCCGCAGGCTAACAAAGCACCCGACTTGATGTAGTCGTCAGTGGAGTAGAGGTACTTGTCGATCATGGCCAAACCACCATCAACATCCCAAAGCAGGATCAAACCCAAGGAGGCTGTAGCGCTCAGCATACCATGCTCCTTGTTCTTGTACAGCCATTTGTTTCCATCTTCGCTCAGGAGTTTGTCCACACCAAAGCCAGCATTGACGAAACCATTCACAAAGCTGGCAGCAAGGTTCTGCTTGGCCGAATCAACCTGAATCGACGGGAATCGAGTCCTAGCGTTGTCTAAATGCGATTTGTAGATATCCTCCGGTGTTTTTGGCTCCATGATGTCCAGCTCACGAGCGAGGTTCAAGAAATTCTTATTCAAATTAGCATTCGACATGATCTCCATCAGATCATCGTACTCGGGAACCGATTCATCCAGCTCCAAGCACACCTGCTGACGCGCCAACATGAATGCCAACTGCTTCTGTATGGACGGATCCTTTTGGTCCTTGAAAATGTCTCCAATTATGTCCATATCGTTGAGCATTAACGCCAAACGCATGGCCTGCGTGTACTGGTTGAATTTCCTTGACAAATTCAGCGCCGTCTGAAGGATGACCAGGTTATCGGGCTCAGGAACATATGGGTAGCAACTTTGAAGATACAAACACACCCTCGGGTATGCGCCCTCATCAACATAGTCCAACAACAAGTGCAGATGTTCAATCTCAATCAACAGATCGCAAGCGTCTGCTTCGGCATTGTGTTCCATATTATAGGGAACGATCTGCTTTACCAGTTCAATAAGTTGGGCCTGGAACTCGCCTGTAGTCTCCAAATAATGGGCGGCAATCTCGCCGGACAAGTGGCGCACATATTCGTGCCCCCATTCGCCAATCTTCTGATCAGGGTCGCACAAGAATCGATACGCCAAACAGTCTTTTCCGCTTCCCATCGTCATGGCGAGCACAGAAATAATATCCGCGCACACCTGACGTGATTTCTGCTCCGGCATCTCCTTGTATATGTTTTTCATTGTCTCATAGTGAGGACGCATAAATTTCAACGGTTTCGGAACCGAAGTCATACTGGTTGTCGAAGCCCGAATCAACTTACCCATCACCTCAAGTGCGGGCAGATACAGCGACTTGTCCGGCTCCTGTAATCGTGCTACAAGCATTTCCAATTCCTCCTGCAACTGCTGATCCTCATCGGACAGTTCCTGTTGCTCCTTCTCGTCGTTGTCTTTCTTCTCATCGCTGACGACAGCAGTGGAGGGCTTTGCTTGCTCGGCTTTCGCAGTTTCACCCGTCATTTTGGATTTTTCTCTCTTTTCTTTGTCGCAAATGTGTGACTAATGGAAGCTTCGAGTTTTTTATTGATTTTCTCTAATAAATCCTCACCGCTGAGGAGTTCTACAATCAGGAAAACATTAATTTAAATATTCATGCATCGAATTTAAATATTAGAATTTACCTTTTATGCGTAAAATAATAAATATTCGAACAATAAAATGGGAAGTTCAATGCAACTCTCGGCGTTTTATGTGGATTACAGTGCGTTTTTTGCTTCTGTCAAAAGACCTACTAGGCTGGCCAACTGTGAAATGACAAAAGTAACAAACTGATGACTGGCACGGTACGACTGTTATCGATTGTCATGTGGGATGTGTTTCAGCTGAAATAAATAATTTCGACTTAAATACGCGATTTGAAGAATCTAATTAGCAATTAGGCAGTCTCTCCTCTTTCTTGTGAATATTTTTCTAAGTTTTTCATTATACGGTATGTTCTTTCTGTTAGTAAACGACGGAGATTCCTGGCAACTGATCTAAAAGGATGGACGTCTGCACTCCTAGTAGAATACTGGTCATGATTTCTGACCGTCTGAAGCTTACTTAGTTCATAGAATAAGGAGTTCCGAGAGAAAATTTTGCACGCGCGTTAGGATCACGCACCCAGCTGATTCCCTGATTCAATCTACATATTTGGTCCTTCTTGGAGTATTGCCCTTGAATCTTCTCCTCATTTAGACCCTAGGCTGCAGATATTTCAGTGTACATCCCTATGGGTGCTACCGACTAAGGAAAATCCCGGAATACACCCTGCTAGTGTTCAACTTCTGCTTCAGCTCAATGCAATCAAAAAAACCATTCTCCAGAGAGCATAGGCATGTGAAAACTAAATCCGGACCTAAATTTCCCGAATTGTAAAAAATACACTCCAAATCTCTAGAATCAAACGATAAGTGGCAACACCACGCAATGCCCTTCAAAGCGGAGGCCCAATAGATTCCAAATTTGTGTGGAACCTCATCACTAGACCAGCAGACCACAGTGTCAAATCACGGCGATTGTTTTTATTTTTGTTTTGCAAATAATTTCCTATATTCCAGTTGATTTCCGCTTTGTTAAGTAATCCAACTTATTTTTAATTGAATTTGTTTCTTGAGTAAACCATCGGAACACGGTAGAGAATGATTGCATTCTTTGAAGGACTTTCGAATGTTTACATCCTCAGCACAGCAACAGTCTTTTTGGCGGTGATCATCGCTCTGTATTGTGCAAATTTCATCAAAGATAAAGTATTTCCCTTGATTTGTGCAACCATTGCGGGGGAAAACTAATTGAAATGTCTTTCAGAATGAAAAACACACGCTCAAGACCAAGCACGACACTGGAGACCGAGTGGAATTCGATGATACTGCCGAAACAGATTCGGAGGGGGAACTTTCAGAGAGTCTGGTTGGCAAACTTAAGTCGGCTCGTTTGAAAGTACTCGAAAGTTCCCTCACGGAAGACCAGTTGGAAGAGGAGAAACGGTTGGTCTATCCGTCCATGCTGATTGGATATGATTTTTCAAGGAATTTCCTTTTTTCTTTTACAACAGAGTGGAACGTGAGCAGCTGGCTGCTATCTTTGAGCTCCTCAAACGACAGGAAAGCGAATTGAATATGAAAGAAATCGATGAATCTGAGTTATCAGCACAGATGGGGCTGTATCGCTAGGAGAAATACTCGTGTTTTAGCAGCGCAGTTGTACTATAATGGTTTCATATCCTGCAAAACCTTTTTTTAAAACTAGTCTGTGGTGTGTATTTATTCTTCCAGTTAAGATTTGTGTGTCTAAACAAAATGTGTCCTCTGCATTTATTATCATTGTCCGACGGGAATGTGGCAAAGTGAGAGCAACAGATTGAACCTAGTCAATGAATATTAATTAAATGTGTTATATACATGAATATATACAAATTTAGTAGTAGAAATAGATTGGATAACATGTACACGTGTGTTTTATTGTTAAATGGCTTCAAAGGTCAGGCAGAAGGCCTTCGATGACTCCACTGGCGGACCCCGTCTTTCTGATTATGCACACATCTCGAGATCGAGCAAGTGTTCGAATAGAAATGTGAATAACGAAAGACAACCAAACCAGATGAATCGATGATGTCGTATCAGTCTAGCCTGGGCAAGCTTTGGAAAAATGAAAAACATCCTGAAGAGCCAATGCGGTTGAAAAGAAGTCTATGCTGGCAGTAATCACCTAACGAGCCGAGAATCTAAGAGAGACCGAAGACAAAAAAGTCCGAAGATGTTTCCGGTACAACCACTCAAATCGCGAAGGCAAACTGGAGCTGGGCAGGATACATGACTAGATTATCAGACAGCCGGTGGACAAAGAGACTGACAGAACGGAGACCAAGGGAAGACTTGAGAAACAGAGGGAGACCACGTAGAGTAGCAGCGGAAAACTGGATCCACACAGCACAAAACAGGACAGAGTGGTAATATTGAACAGAGGTCCAACATGGGGGTCTACGTACAACATGGAGGTCTACGTCCAACTTGTGGGTCTACGTACAACATGGGAGTCTACGTCCAACATGGGGGTCTACGTCCAACATGCGGGTCTACGTCCAACATGGGGGTCTACGTCCAACATGGGGATCTACGTCCAACATGGGGATCTACGTCCAACAAGTGTGCTTAATAATGGCATCACAATACAGATTTAAGCCTCAGTCAAACAGAACACTAGTCACTGGCAGCAGAAATATGTGGTTTCTGTGAAGATGTCTTCTTCTTTGACGATAAAGTCCCAGATGGTATATAAACCTATCGCACGGAGTGTACCCCTCGCCTTCTTTGTCAAAAACTACAAACTTATGTGTGGCCAACAGTTCAAGGTCTGTTTGGCCGCCCCTTCAAGTCTACAATTTTAAGTTACCTACTCTGGCGCTCTGATGCGATCTTTCCTTCAGAAGGCTTCTTGGATTCAACATTACTTTCTTCATGTTTGTGGACGTGATGCCGGTCATTCACTATGATTTTGTCGGGCTCTTGTATGACTCACCATTCATTTCTCTCGATGGGGCATGGAAACCTATAGAAATCGCACTTAATACACAGAAACTAAAATATTCGAAGCATTATTTAACTACGTAGAGGTAAACCTTCTTTACTTTGTATGAACATATAAAAAGCAGACTATTTCTTCGGTCTACCGGCGCTTTTCTTTCCCCCAGCCGACTGTTTATCTTTGTTGGTTTTACTTGCAATCAATGGATGGGTCTCTGAAATGAAAAGAAAGCAAATCATTCACTCGGATGTATTATTTAAGGATTGACAGGGAACCCACCATCCACAGGTGCATCTGGCAGGCTTATATCGTAGCTATTGACCTTCCTTCTCTTCGAGGGCACATCGTCGTCAACCTCCATTGGTTCGCTCTCTTTCGACATATTCGGATCGCCGCTTTCTTGTGCCGCCCAACCGTCCTCGGGATCCTCGACCTCTGGTGCCATTGGTAGAAACTGAAGGCCACTTTCGTCGTCATACTCTTCGTCAGAGCTACAAAATGCCGCCACTGGTTCTACTTTCAAGACATCAACTTCTGTTTCTTCGTCTTGCTTTGCCTCAGCGCTCAGATCAACCGATTTATCCTCATCGGTTATATCGAATTCGGACTCACGCTCCTCATATTCCACGTTCTCATCGAGTTCCTTAAAGTCCGGAGCAAATGCCGACCAATTCTCCACTTGATTTTGCGCCCAAATCGATACCAAGCCAGAGCTAATGCTGGCAATAATTGGTCGAACCGGATGCCATACCACATCGAGGAGTAGTTCTCCCTTGGTTCCGTGGAGGATTTTTACCAAATTCCCAATAGATTTTTCCCAAATGTAGAGAGCATGCTGCCTTGCACTGCCGGCGCATATGTACTCCCCATCACCGGAGAAACAACATTTTTTCCATGTGGTTCTATGGAATTCAATGTGAATATGTGGAAATAGTGGGACTGACTAGTGGAACTTACTTGTTAACGAGATCCTGTAGCTTCTGGATTGGTTCGGGTTCACCGTCCTTGCCCTGATTGATAATCTCTCTTGAGTCATAGACTCGAATCACACGATCCGAGGTGTTGATGAGAAATGCACTGTTTTTTGGATTCAAAATATGTATTAAAGTAGAAGGTACCTCCGTTAAGAACTTACTCTCCGCGTCGAGCGAATTCTATGCTCTTCACTGCAGTGGCACTTGAGGTTCCGACAATAATCCGAAAACTAGCCACAATATCCAGTGTTTCTACATCCAAAACGAGGATTTTCCCTTTCGCATTGCCAGTGTAAATGTATTTCCCCCGCCGGTCAAACGATGCCACAATATTTAGGTCTCCCTACAGATAGGTATCAAAATATTTGTAAACAAGCAAAGGACTGAGACTCACATCCTGATCCAGAGGCAAACACATATGCGTGTCATTGATTTTCACCAAAACAGCAGCATATCTCATCGGACAAACGAGAAACCTATGATCGTTTCTCGGATCGAATTGAACTTTCAGAATTGGCGATGGAAATCTATATTTCTGTTCACATTCTCCGGATAGCACATCCCAGATGCACACGTTGTTGTCCGTCGATGCAGAAAGAAGCTAAACAATACCAATTTTCATTAATTAATCTTCATCCAACTTGCATTTTACCTTTTGTCCACTTCTAGTCCAACTGAGACTGCACACAGGATGAACATGAGCAGATATTATTTTTGCGATACCCCTGGTCAGGAAGTCCCATATAACAATTCGACCATCGTTACAACCAACAGCCAAGAGTGTGCCGTATTTGTTGAAACAACATGTTACAGCCAAGGAGATACAATCCAAGGAACCATCGAATTCCTCGGGATAGTTCTGTCCAAACGATTCTGAAAGGCAATGTCGATGGAGAGGGTTAAATGGGATAAAGTGGCACAAGGGAAAGCCAAAATCTCACCAAGCAGTTCCAGATTCATGATAGCATAATATACTTTGTATTTCTTTAAACTAAATCGTCGGTATTTGTGCAGAAATTAAACAAAAAAGTAAATCCGCGGCAACGACGAAGTCGAAATGAAATGTCACAACAGTAAACAAAAAGAATTGTAACCCCGTGAAGGTAGATTCAGTTAAGTGTTTACTTTCTCTTACATCAAGTTATCGATTTGTACTTACTTCGGTTCAGGTAACTGTCGACTCACTGCATAGCTGACAAGATCGCATAATTTGTTGTATCATGGCGACTTGCTGTCACGTAAAACGTCTGAATTTAGGGAACAAGGTACAGAAGTCTCCACTGTGGATGTTTGGATGGTGGTTGGTTGGTTGGTTCGTTTAGACCGGTCCAGATCGTTGAAAAGGTGGCATGTGCTTGGCATGTGCATAGGAGGTGACTGATGGTTTCCTCTTGCTCTTCCTCTTGCTTGTTAATGATGAATGTTTCGAGAAAATTCGATTTTTAGTTGATGGCTGAGAGAAAGTTCGAACCTAAAACAAGAATACCGCGATTAGTATGATGATCAGGTCAGGTGGAATGGATGAGTACCATTTTTAATAAAAAGATTGCTGGCAATGCTCCAGTATCACTTTCCGACCACTTCCCAGCGGGCATCTGTCATCGGTTTTGACAAAACCAAAAGATTCCTGACACATTCTCGGTGTGGTTTTTTGCCGAAATCATTTTTTCTGCATCTGTTTGTATTTTATCATTAATTCTTCTCCATAAAACAAATAAATACACCAACGATGGACAAAAGCAGTGCTGCATTACTGAAAAAACTCCAATCCGAGTTGGAATCCTACCAAACAGGCCAGAAAAGTAAGTCGTACCCCATTGTATGTATAACACACCTCTTCAGTAATAACATTCCTCCATCTCGCCAGCATTTATGAAGCTAGCCAAGCAACGAACAATCCTCGAGGGTCAATTAAACGAAAACAAATGGGTACTCGATGAGCTAAATCTCCTCGGACCAGATAATAAAGTCTACAAACTCTACGGTCCCGTGCTGGTGAAACAAGATCTCGAGGAATCACGACAGAACGTCGGCAAGCGCATCGAATACATTTCCAAAGAACTGAAATCCTCCAACAAAACACTGGAGAATATGGAAAAGGAAATCGTCAAACACCGCGAGAATGTACAGAAACTGCAACAGCAATACCAAGTCGCTGTGGCTATGAAGTAGAAGCCGATCAACATATAGCATGTAGTTTCCTTAGTTTCTGCCTTACTCTCTCCCCCGGTTTTTCATTGCAAAATAAATGAGATGTATTTATTGAGTCGAATTTGTGGGCTTTTCAAAACTACCCCAATAAAATCTTAAAACACACTCACTTGCCTTGTTTGTTAGAGTTTTCCATGGAAACCCTGTCATAGTTAGGAACTTTATAGAATTTCAGCAGTTTTTAGTCACACACCAGCCATGTCAGACGTTGTATTCCCCGACGAATTGGTACTCTTTGTGCAGAGTCTGCGAGAGTTTCAGCTTCACGAAGTGGGCAGCTCTCGGTGGTTGGATTGCCATGAAATGATAATAAAACTAAGCCAACAAGCGATCATCGAAGCTTCATCGCATCGAGAAGAGTCTGTCAAGGAGTATCTCGTGCTACACGAGAAGTTGAAAGTCCTGATTCATGAAGCGTACTGCATCCTCTTGTGGAAGACAAAAGTCCTGCCGCATCTATTGAACATCGATCCGAATCCTGAGGCGACTTTTCTCATCTACACCGTGCTGTTCCATGAGGGATCGGTTATATCGTTGCTGGAGATTGCTTTGTTTCACCAAAATGGATGTGAATCACTGCAGGAAGCTTCCGTGGATTTGGTGGACTATTGTGCACAGGCTATTGCGCAGCTGATTGGCTTGGCGAGGTATGTAGTACTCATTCCGCGTGAAAACCTTACCACTTTCTTGCTTTAAGTATGGGCTACCATGAGAACGAGACCGATATTGATGTGGATGAAGCCATTCTGACCGAGATGGAACGCCAGAAGAGGGATATGTTGTACAAGATCGGTTTGCGGTGTATTTCGATTCTCAACTACTTGGTGGATAACTTGGACGCCATGCCATGCAGTGCCGGCAGACGCATGGTAACCAAACATGATGTTCCATGGCTAATGGCTGATTTGTTGAGCTTCCGTCCTTGGTATCGAAAGACATCGAAGGGCATACAGAAGTTTATTGGTAAGAGTCAGTATTTGAGCAGCTGAAAGGGCGCGTATTGAGTGATCGTACTTTGTAGAGGATAAGTGGACAACGGTTACCGGAGAGGATCTGGAAAAAGTGGTGAAACACGAGGCACAGACTTGGTTCTGTCTGAGGCAGATCTTTTTCAACTCTTCCTTGATGGAGACATACGATATGAACGAGTCCAGGCAGAAGCGATTCGCTCAGGTAACTAAGAACAGACCTCAATACACTTAGGCTTCCGTAGTAGCCATCGGTTGGTTTCCCTAATTTCAATGAGACCTTTGCCTCCTGAGTTGTTTGTGGTTCTGGGTGGTAGTATGAGTTGCGTATTTCCAGTATGGCTATACGGGGATTAGTCTCTCGATTTGCGTGGTGCTCCGTCCTTACCCAACACCTTTCGTGTGTTGGAACCTTGAACAGTGATTTGGTGATAAGTTTTCAACCATACGCACCGGTACCATGCCTACAATTATCCGTTTCTCTACCCCTTTTTGGGCTTGGTATCGAGTTCATACACTAACACCCCCCTCGATGTATAGTAGATTGCGGCCGAAGGAAACAAGTAAGATTACCTCTTGGTTTCTGGTCTCCTCTGGGGATTAAACTCCCGAGAGTCCTTGACCGTACTAGGCCCCAACACCACGGCAAGGTGGGTAATCACGTAAGGGTTACGCTTGCCTCAAAAATATAGCTGCAACCATAGAAATCACGTTCGTTCTTCCTCATCAGTTGCAGGGACACATTCACGACAGCCTGCTGGACCAATTGCCGCCTCTAGCCGAGTTCCAACACTACCTGTGCAACCTTGTTGTATCGGGCAACCAAACCTCGCAGCAGAAAACCAACCTCATGCTGGAGGAACTGCCCGAAATCAAGGATAACATAATCAAAGAAGCCGAACGCAATGGTGGATACCTTGCAATCGCCCAAACCCAATCGGAAACATTCCTTACCACTTCCAAGGAGAAGATTTGCTCCCTGGCACAGCGTTTAAACTCGGCTTACAATACTGACCTGTTGGCTGATATGGAGGCAAACGAGAGCAGCACGCCAACTCCCAAAAGCAAGGAAAAACGATGCGGTGTCTGCGACAAAGAGGCCGAGAAGAAGTGCTCCAAGTGTAAACAGATCTTCTACTGCTCCAGGTGAGTTGAATACGTCCGCGCACTGAACCGCTTCACAAATTCTTTCTCTCTTTTCACCAGAGAATGCCAACTGGACGACTGGCCGAAGCACAAAATGCAATGCACCACCCCCGAGACCGAGCCGGTCGCTTGAAGGAAAACAATCACAGAACACTTTGAATTCACCTTAATTTTTCTCACAAGAGTTTCGTTTTCTTTGTTTTTATTAAAAAATCCTTAACCTCAGTAGAATGTCGTCTTTGATTTGTTCAACCAAAATCCATACGAACAGCTGCTTGTTTAACTGTTCTGCCTGAGGTGCTCCTTGACAACGTCCAAAGCGGGTGTTTCCTCACCGAAATCCTTGATGACGACCACGGAGCAACCGCAAACCTTACGTGGTTTGCCTTCTTTGTCGATCTTGCACAGACCAGACCATTCGCCGAGTTTCTTGTGTGAATCGACACGAATCAATGGAATCTGATGTTCATGGCAGAGGGCTGTGATCAATTTCTTGTACAATGGCTCCTCGAAGGATTCAGCCAATATGCACAGCACAGCTTGACGTCTATAATGGGAACAAGCATGTTAAATTCATCACTTCACAACAACTACACAAAAACCACTCACTTGTCGAGGGCTTTGCAGGCTTGGTGGATACCATGAACCAAACCATCGGCGATCAACGACTTTTTCAGCACCTCCTGAAGGGCTGTGTTGATATCCATGGCGGCGCCAATAACTGGAGCGGCTGAGGGTACATCTCTGTTAAGATAAAACACAAAAAATATCCATTAACCGAGTTCCAAACGCATTCACGGAAAGTACATCGTTCGGCGGGTTATGTTTACTTGTCGCAAAAATTGTACTCTAATCGAAACTTACACATCAACGTCTGCCATTTTTAGTTAATTACGTCGTCTTATGACTGAAATGAAAATGATTTCGATTATTTTAACTTAGGATGGATGTAGAAATTTCGAATTAATTTTTGAGATTTTGGGAAATTCATTCTACCCGTACCTTTTGACAACCGGAAAGAAAGAGAAGAGGCGGCTGGGCCAACCTAACAAAACCAATGGAAAATCCAGTGGTGGATTTCACCGGGGTGCGTTCAGTCAGGAAAAGTGTTAGAAATTGCAAGAACGTGATATTTCTCAAGTAAAAGCCTTCTTTGTTTTCCACTTCACAAATTTTAAGAGAAAATGGTTTTTTTCTTGAACTAATACGAAACCATTTATGTACAGAAAAGGTTCCTAAATGAAAGCATCAAGTCATATGAAAGGAAGGGACACAGAGTTAATGATACAAAAGTTTTCAGGGGAGTTACTAGTTTTTGGTGTTCGAACTTTGGTTGGTTCAGACCGGCCCTCTATAAGGGTACAATTAGACCAGATAAGTCAGCCAGGCAGTCATAAAAGCCATCACTTCCATTACAACCAATTCAAAACTGGTCAAACGATGTAAGTAAGAGCTTTGTGCATAACATTACGATTTAGTAGATCCCGGAACACATTAGCTTCCAAGGGAACGAGAACCAAGTGCCTCTGCGCCGTAGAGTAGGAACCCGCTGATCAAGGTTACTTTAGATGGTCAAGAGAAAGAGTTTTACTATACAATTGGCTTCTTAATTCAAAGAGGCATCGATTGGCAAGGGTTATTCATCTGTTGATCTCAGCACTGGTGTCATTCCCTGAATATATAGCAGTTCCTAGACAAACTTACATATATCTGTCGAGAGTAACGTTCTGTCCAAAGGAGCATATACTTCGTTTTACCCTTAATAACCGTTAAACCATTTTAGTCGCTTCCGTCTTAATACTGAAACGCAGAACTGACATTTTCCCCATCAATGGTCATCCGACACAACCCGACGAGTTTTGCCAAGTTTTTGTCAAAACATCTTTATTTTACCTTCTGCTCGTGAACTGGTACAACTTCCGAACCTTATTCCGAACCTCATGCTGAAAAGCCGGTTATCTCTCCTCTTCTGCTAGTAGAGCTCCTGTACTGCTACAACTCCCGAACCTCATGCATTTCTTCGATCGCTCACCTCTCATGCTCCTACTGTTTCCTTCTGAGAGATCGGTGTTCATCCCTCCTCTTCTGCTAGTAGAGCTCTTGACCTTCCTTCTTTTAGGAAGCGGCACAACTCCTCAGCTCTTTCACGGAGCCTATTAAATAATGATTTTTCAGAGATTTTAACAGATGGCCCACCACATTTAAAATGTCTTTAGTACACAATTTCGTCGAAGAAAAATTCACTTCCGCCTTGAAATTGCACGAAGAACTCAACGATCGTTGAATAAGTGCGCGGCAAACTGTCATCGTCGCACAGCTGTCACACCTCCTTCAACCGGAGACAGCATGTTTCGAGGTGAAATGCTGTAAATTGTTTTTGTTAACTTATTTATTCAGTTAAAAAACATTCATCTCAGGGTACATACAAAGCGACCTTAACAAACTAATTTTAATAATCGTCCAACGTGCTGTAATATTCTTCAGTGTTTCCGAACAAAGTAATACTTTGAGGGCAAAAAACCAATTTACATAATGGAAAGTTTAAGGTAACTCGAAAATGCATTTCCAAAAATAATTACCCCCCTCTACCATGGTAGGGGAGGTCTACACAGTGGTTCTTTTGAATACAAAATTTTCGGCAGATAACATCACATGTGAACCGAGAGTGTCTTGAACTATAGTCTAACCCCCCAATAGATATGCGATAAGAATTCCTCATGAACTCGCTCTCGCTCTGTGTGTGGCTGTGGGAAGCGCTATGCGCTATTCAATGAAATATTATTTTTGGCAGTCATTTCAGAAGTTTATTCGAGTGGTGTAGCGTGTTAGCGTGTTCCTCGGTTCGATCGTAAATAGAGTCAGAGCTAGAAATGTCTAATTTAAGGTACCTCTTTAATTGATGGAGACTTTTTGCTGTGCTAAGTCATCGCTTGATTACCTCATTTGTTTAATGAGTTTTCTTTTCTTGGCATCTGATAGTGCCGCCAAAGTGTGGGCACACATTATGTACATACATATATTGTATGTACAAGCTTAATTGGCGGTATTTTTGTACGACGATGCTATGGTAGTTTTTTTTTTTATTATCACTCGGATCGGTTGGTGTGTGATTTTTGTTTTCCGCCTCCTAGCCAGGTGGTACCAGAGATGATAACATGTGCTCAAGCATAGTTGGAGATGTTGGGGGCTTATTAGTTCGAATATGAGGGGTGTGGCGAGCCATTCAGTATCAGATTTCTTTTATTTGGCCGAAGTACACTTTGGTTTCTTATCGTAGTATGAAATACTTTTACAAGGCAGTGGATTTCTCTGGAAATTAGATAGTAGAAGGCGAAGTACCCACAGCTAATTATGGGTTTATAAGATTTATACGCTATTTGCGGTTGTAATTGCAGCCACATCTCATTGCGTGATGGCAGACTGAAGTTTATTTGCTCAGAGAAAGACTGCGTTTCCCACCATCCTTACAATCCTTATAATGCTGAAGCAAGCCTGATTCATGTAGGAACACTGGGTTTCCCACCATCCTTACAGTCCTTATAAGAGTTCACCATGAAACGAAGGTGGCACGTTCCTGGTTGCCTTATCTTTTGCAAAGTAAACATGTAATCAGTCAGTGAAGAGGTCGTCTTAACCGATAATTCTTTTCGGAAACAGTTTATTGCTATGCAGAGACAGATAAGGGCTTCGATTTGCTTTTGTTTTTTACAATAATCTACAAGTATTTGTTTTCATTTGTTTTTACTTTACAGAGAAGGACTACTCTTAGGCTGTGGTAATCCCCTGCTCGACATCTCGGCGGTGACCGATATAAAATTTTTACAAAAATACGATCTCAAGCCGGATAATGCCATTTTGGCTGAAGAAAAACACAAACCCCTGTACGAGGAACTAGTCGAGCAGTACAAAGCCGAATACATTGCCGGGGGTTCAGTACAAAATTCATTGCGTGTCGCTCAATGGGTATTGCGTAAACCGAATGTGGCCGTTTTCTTCGGCTGTGTGGGGGATGATAAATTTTCAAAGATTTTAGAAAACAAAGCCCGTTCGGATGGTGTCAATGTACAGTATCAGTATACACAGGAGGCACCGACAGGAACATGCGCCGTACTTATAACTGGCACCCATCGTTCGTTGTGTGCAAATCTAGCTGCGGCGAATCTATTTACCACAGACCACTTGCATACGCCTGAGAACAAGAAATATATCGAAAATGCTGAATATTTCTATATTTCCGGTTTCTTTTTAACAGTCAGTCCACCGAGTATTATGGAAGTAGCGCATCACTCGAATAAGCACAATCGAATGTTTATGATGAACTTGAGTGCTCCATTTTTGTCGGAGTTTTACATGGAACCCATGATGGCTGCGCTTCCCTTTGTTGGTATTCTCTTTGGCAATGAAGCGGTAAAATATTACACAATTCCTTGATTCGTTAAACATTTTTTTATGAAAATTGTGAATTTTTTTTTTAGGAAACAGAAAGCTTTGCCCAGCATCAGGGCTGGGAGGAGCGAGACCTTAAGGAAATCGGCAAGAAATTGGTTAATCTGCCGAAAGAGAATCCAGACCGTCAACGTATAGTTGTTATCACACAGGGACACAATCCTGTGCTGCTCTTCAATGAGGACACCATTGAGGAGTTTCCAGTGGAAAAGTTAGACCCCGAACTGGTTGTGGACACCAATGGTGCGGGTGATGCCTTCGTTGGTGGATTCTTGTCGCAATACGTACAAAAGAAGCCCCTTGGCGTGTGTATTCGTTGTGGCATTTGGGCGGCCAGGCACATCATATTACGCAGTGGCTGTACGTTCGAAGGTGAACCCGATTTTGACGAATAAATTGTTATTCATATAATTGTTGTTAAGTTTACGACCCTGACCCTGGTAGGACAAAGTCTTACGAAAACCCTTGGAGTAGATACAAAATTATTTTTTTTTTTTATTATTTTTACATGAAGCAATCAATTGTATTTGTTTATTGTGAATAACGCACGCATATTCATGCTATTTCTTGAAGATATATATATATATTTGTATATACGTACATGGATACATGTAGCTTTACTATACACCCAGCCTATCATAGACACTTTGTAATTTTCTTTCCTATTTTATAATTATGATGTACATAAGAGATGAATGTGGAAACCCAAAGCAATTTAAATTCAATAATAAAACACTGAAGAGATGTAATGTTGGCAAGTTAATTTGTTGTTTAAATTGTGTGCGCGACAATGCGTATGGTGCCTGGATAGGCCACAAGAGAGGAAGGAAGCCTAGAGCGACCTAAACACAGTGGAAGACTGTATTCTGTTTAGAGCATCAGATGCATCAGAGTCATATTAGACAAAAGATCTGCATCCAGCGTGTCACTACGTGCCTTCAGGTTCGAACAGTCGTCTGTAAGGCCGTCTTACTTCCAAAATGATACGCTCCACTGATATTTCCACTATCGCTGACACTTTAACATTCAAATAACACAATCTGCTCGAAATCAAATAAAAAAAATTATTAATAATCAATAAACTAGGGCGCGTCGTTATCAGTCGAGGTCAGGCATTCCTCTCCCATCTTCATTATCGCTATTCGTAGACCTTAACCATTGCAATGGCGTCATTGTACTATATTTTGCTGATGCGGTAACAAGCGGGTGGCGGGTGGTGAGTGATCATTTTGTTGGTGAACCAACTATTATTGTCTTCTGGGAATAGCTAGGTACACAGTTTCAAGGGGCGACTACAATCAAAGGAGTACAGCTCACTCGTATCTTGATTACATGATGAAAGAAGAGTTAGTTGGTAGGAGGAGCGTTCCTCTTGAACCTGCACTTTTTTTTTAATGAATTTTAGAGTGGTTTCTGGTGGGGTGTTGACGTCGTCGAAACATACTTTCCCGAGAGTCAGGTATCTGGTTGTAGTGAGGCTTGGACATTCGCAGAAGAAGTGCGTTGGAATAAGCCTGTTTAGGTCCAGGCTTATCCGACTCGTCCTCTGGGAATAAAACTTAAACAAGTATCTTCGACGATTTGTATTGGACACCAAGCTTAGGGAATCTAAGAGCGATCGTAACCAATATCTGGGAAATGTAGGCCAGGTCTTGCAGAGAGAATACTGCGTTCTCAAATTTGAGCCCTTCTGAGTAGACTCTGTTGCTATTGCGCCGCATGCTCAACACACCTGGATTGTGACTTCTGTGTCCCTGTCTACTGTACAGGTTCTGTGCATTGAAAAATCCGAATTTTACAAATTGCCTGGTCCAGATGGTATGGCATAAGACATCGTCAACAACGTCATTGTGTATAGCGCATTAAAAACAAAATCCATTTGAAGATGCAGGGATTCGGGGTTTTGTGGAAAACCGTTGTGAAAGGAATACCTACATATGCACATTGCACTTCCACCTTAATCACCGTTCAGAGAAGTGTCACTTTTGACGTTTTCCCTTATCAATCCGCCACCAGAAGTGAAACCGATGGAAAATTATAAAAACACGAAAGTTCTTCGCGATATTTATTCTAATTGTGTGTGCGCTTGTGAACCAAATCCAAACCATAAATCATGGAAGTCAATCCATTGGCTGTAATACTTGTTAATTCCGATAGCAAGGGTGATCGGCTGCTCTTTCGATATCCCTATCGGATTGAATCCGCCAACGGAACAGTAAACAAAAACAAGAAGCGCAATCCCTACGCAATAACCACAACCGATGATATCCTGCAAAAGCCGCCACAACATGCTTCCAACATAAGAAAGGGTCACTTGTCTGGGTTCACAGATGAAGTGTTGTCCACTCTGTTCGCCGTGAAGTCGGAGCTGTGCAATCAGAAGTTCGAGCTGAAAGTGAATGATGTACGTTTCGTCAGCCATCCAACACTGATGCAAAGGAAGGAACTTCGTAAGTCCACTACCAATGAACGGCATCTGATTCTAATAAATATTGTGTTCGCCCTGCATGCGCAAGCATCGTATTCCATCGTGAAGAGCTACTACCAGTTGAGCAAGAAACTGGGATTGGCATTGAAGATGGAAGAACAGCGAGTAGGCTATCTGTCTGAGGAGATTAGTCAAATGATCAAGACCCACGATGAGGTGGCTAACACCAGGGAGGTGGAGAATGCAATAGGTGCTGACCGAAATCTGTCGGCATTTGATTTGATTCTGGAAAAGTCCAGCCTGGCTCAGGCGATAAAGTCTGTGCATCAAGATCTTTGCACTACTGGCCTTCTGAACACAAAACTGAATCAATATCTTACACTGAGTTTCTGCTTACCACAAAAAGCGCACCAATTCCATAAAAAAGGCTGCATTGTCGAGCCGGAGGCGATTGATAGATGTCTGAAGTCCTTGAAACCATATCACGGTATGTTGCTGTTGGTGGACTTTGCTGAGCTTTTGGACTGTGTTCCACCGCCTGCGGCAAGTATGCTTCTCCAGTTCGTCGAGGTATACAACCCTCTCAAGAGCCTCCAGAATATGGCCTCTGATGCGGACCTGCTGATCGATCACGTCAACAAATTGGTCGGCCACCTGGTCTACTGGGCAAAAGCCACTATAATCTATCCCCTCTGTGAGACCAATGTCTATGTAATCGCTCCAGATGCCCCCCTCCATACCAAGTCACATTTGGTTGAGAAGTTTGCAGCTCGTTTCTCCGGAGTGTCGGTGTTCGAGGTGATAAGTGACTTTTCGCTACCGACATCCATAGGGCACCTAACCACACCGCTTCAGCAACCGGCGCGTCAGAGAATTCTTGCTCAAATGGTTCTTTGGATGCTGCAGCATCACCTCCTGATGCAACTACACACCTACGTGCAATTCATGCCCAGCGACCTAATAGACTGTGATAACCGCTCGATAGATTTCAACAACGACGTGGTTCGGCGCGACGATGATACTGAACAGGATATCGATGAGCCTTTGGACGATGAGATACCCCGCAGTAGCTTCGGCCTTCTCAGTGACGACGACCTGTGAGTACATTGAGACAAGAACGTTTCCGAAATGAAATTGTGTGTCCTCTTAGAAATGATGGCTCCTTGCTAAGCATGTCCAGTCAACCCTTGGCGGTGCCAAACACTAGTCGACGGTCGATTACGGAAGATCGCTTCTCCGGCGCTGGATCAACTGTATCCGATAACATCGCAGCACAGCCCAGCTCGAGTCATAAATCAAATTTTAGGTTAGTTCACGAATATTCCACCAAAACTTTACTTATATGCCATCCTTTCTCCAGCATGACAGCATCAATGAGCACCGACAATTGTGATAGCATCGATTCCATTGAAGATGTCGAAAAAATCAAGGACCTACTGAATGTATTCCAAGATCAGGATCGCATTGCGATTCAACGTATCCCAGCATCGACCAACGTCGACGATCTCTCCTTAATGGTGAAACTCTATCAGGCTGGGTACTTCAAAAGCGAACACCATCTCGAGGAGATAATGTACTTTGAAAACCTGCGGCGGTGGCAATTGCTGCAGCTTCTCGACAAATTTCGTGACGTGTTGATTATTTATGAAACAGAAGATCCAGCAATTGCTTCGATGTACCAGAACTCTGCGAATTTCAATTGACTTCCGGGGAAGACCATGACTGTCTGCGAGATGTTTGTTGTTTTTTCTTTGTTATTCTATGTTCAAATAAGCAATTCATGTTATTTTAATAAAAGAAATTAATATATTATTAGAAGAAAGAAATCCAATGCTAATCCAGTCCAATCCATCGAGTATTCCCACGTCACTTGTACGAAGAATGACCTATTGCTGGTCCTACAATATGAAACTCTTGGAAAAGTGGCTTTCGTTGGGGAAATCAAAGGTGTAGTCGTTCTCTGGTGCATGGTAAGTCGGATGAATTACACGCTTATCTTGCTTCGGCATTCTCGGTACTTCAATGGTCCTTATAGTATCCTCATCTGTCGATATCTCCATTCTATGAAAAATCAAGAAATAATTTTGCAACCAATTATTTCCAATTATATCCTTCCCACCTCTGTGACACTTTTTTCTGGTCGTGAATAAGTTTCCTCAGTAGTGCCTCTAGCTGCTGGCGTTCACTTGCAATCCTTTTCTTGGCCAAGTATGCCTCTCTGCACACATCCCTAAGGCGATTTCGTTCCTTCACCAATGTTTCATTGTACTCAGCCTAAGGTGGGACACTAGGTATCATTTAGAAAACAAATACTCAGACTTTTCCTGACCATTTTCCTGCATCCAAGCATGAAATGATCACGCTGCTTGGTTTGAAATTTCACCACGGGGTAAGCTTTCTGGAATTTCAGCATCCATGGCCGTGGATGGAAGAGCTCCTTTAGCTTGGGATGTAAGTCATTGCATATGAGACGTCTGCCAAAGGTATTCTTGCATATTGGACATTCGACTTGTTCTAGTTTAGCTAAAAAAGGAAGAAAAGAATGCCCTTAAAGGAGGCCTTTTATGATACATGTAGGTACGTACTAACGCGTCCACACTTTTCACAAATGACGTGATAGCAGGATAGGATGTATAGTTTCCGTTCCTTCTGTATGTAGTTTATGTAACACAGGTTGCAGTGAATCCAAAAGACTTTTGAAGACTGTCCGATTGATGACATTTTTTATAGAATCGATGTTGAATGGTTAATAAGCTGTGGAAATTGATATCCTAACGGTTTTTGTTTCATTGATGTTTGGAAAGTATGACGTTACTTCCTCTTCCGGCAAAGACAATCATTTTAAGTAAACTGTTTCCCTTTTTTTATCGCTTTTAGGATGGCAACGCATAGAAGCCAACGCTTCGGGCTGCTGAAAGTTTCAATCCTATCCGGAGAGGCAACGTAGCAGTCTTATTATGGTGATACGGACATGTAGAAAGCATAGACGCAGACAGATAATAGGTCATTTATGAAAGGGACCTGAGGTAAGAAACTTGATGCATTTAGCTAAAGACCGCCCAACTAGAGACGGTACTGAAATTTTCAAATAAATAAGCGGCTCAAGTGGTTAGTGTGTTTCAGGTTCAATCCCTAGGCAAAAATTTAAGCTCTCACGAGCGTCTAACAAACATCCAGGAGTACATTTGTCATGAAAAGGGTCATCAAGTTAAAGATTCCTCCTCGAATACGGTATTAGGCTGTGTTCACAGTGCAGCGAATTCGCGTCGCGCGACGCGATGGGTTTTCACGCGAAATTTAGCGAAATCGCAAGCTATTGGGTGTTTCTAACACAGAGTTTTGTCTAGTTTCGGCACTCGCAGTCGCTTGTAGTCTCTCATTTCGAGTTTCGTCAAATCGCTACGCCGTGAGCACCTCCATATATACCATTATTCGTTTGAACACACCTTTAACCAGTAGAGCCCTTCCTTTCGTATAAACAATACGCGCACAGTACGAATGGATCCCATCGAACTGTCGCGCCAAATATTTATTTACTTCAATCATGCAGAACTTACTTACTTACTTAACCAACAAGTTTTAGAGTTAGCCCGGTCCTTAGCTAACTACCTCCAGTTACGCACTACAAATCGGTTGAAGTACCCTCCTCCACAAGTGCGTGCCACCTAAGGCTCTACTCTACCTCTAGTGCGATGTCCCTCCGGGCTTTATTCGAAGTCTCTGCGGACCCGAGCATTGGAGTCCATCCGCTAATTACTTCGGACAAAGTTCCACAAGAGTTTCTGAACATTCACATTGCAAGTACTGCCTACCAGTGCTCGGAAAAAACAATGATAACACAAAAACAAATGAATATTCCATTTGACTGTCCTCATACAAAATTCCTTTCTAACAAAATTTGCAAGAAAATCTTAAAAATTTCAATCGCCACCTCGATGTGAGCATAGAAAAATCCCCCGCTACATAACGAACGCACCCGTGAAGCGGATGTCAACTTTTAGCCATACTCCATCGTTCAGTGTAAACTCACCAACACTCCCCGAAAAGGATAGAAACCAATTCCAACGCAAACCTTCCATCTCATTCGCACAACCATCGCACCCGTATACCCCATCAGTCGCAACGCGTTACACACAGCGCTCACCCATCTCTTTCCAATGGCTAAAACCCAACGAAACGTATACTTTCGTTGTGTTTCCCTCGTCCATGTATATATTTTTCTCTACTTTAATTGGATTTGCTGTATTGGTGATCGAAAAAAAATAACACTCGAATGGCCGCCATTTATTGAATTTGTAGGCACTTGGGAAAATCGTCAGATTTTTCAAGTCGAATTACTCTGGGAGAATTCCATAAAAAATATAAAAAAAATTGTGCAAACCACAGTGAATTAAAGCAGTTCTCAAGTAAACATTGAATTTTGTTGTTAATTTAAGTGAAAAACGATTAAAAACGTTCTTAAAATTTGTTGACATTTTCCCCACAATTCTTCTGCTCGTCGTCGTCGTCGTCTTTCTCGCTGTTGGTAGAACTTACCAACTACTTTTTTCTTTTTTTTTTTTTTGATTTCCAAGTGCAGACTTTGTCGCGGGTGTTACTATTAAAAAAAAGTTCTTCACCATTTAACCGACGTCAACGTTTTGCAATTGTATGCCGTCAATTATTAATTGCAAATTGATTTTGATAAAAAAAAAAAATAATAATCCAAATAAATAGAAAAATCCATTTAAAATCCATTTTTTTTTTCTCTGGTAAAGAAAAGTTGAATTTTCGTGTGGAAAAGTCGAATTTTTCGGGGGAAAATTTCGCTGTGAATGTCAGAATTTTCCCAGTTAACGGTGGCGATTTTCTCGAACGATATAATGTAAGTAATATTGAAGTTTTCTCTTTACGTTTTGTGTGATTTTGCTTCGAGTGCAATTGGAGGCATGAATAACAAATAAGAAGATGCGACTGTGGCTCGGCTTCTTGGCTCGTATGTGGTCTTTGGGTTGCGTTGCAGTTTAAGGGAATTAATATGGCGATTAGTGTTTAAAAGTCGTGTGTTTACAACAAATTCTGGCGATTTGAATTGATTTGGTAAAATTAGTGACGATTTCCCTTTGGTGGAATTGTTTGACATATTTTTTTCGCACATTTCCCTGGCTGGACGGCACGGTGGCGGCTTTAAAGTTGACTCCTTCGGACAGGACATGAATTGCGCTGATATTGGGGACATATTTGGGGCGAAAAATTCGCATAGAGATGGTGTTTTGCGCGATTTTTCTTCGAAAATTCGTACTGTAGCCATTTTTATTTTTCTTGTCGCCATATTTAATGTGGGGAAAAAAAAAAAATTCTGAACGAAGAAAAAATTTAGTTTTGTTCGTGTGTAGTTGTGTAATTGGAACAAATGCATACACAAATTTTGTGGGCAAGTGTATGTTTGCGCATGGCACGAATACCAGTATCCGTACGTGTATATACGTATGAGGTGGTGGCAGCCATTTTTGATTTGAAATTAGTAATTATGTGCAGTGTTGGTGTGATGAGGATGATGATGATGATGGGTGCCAGAGGGGGATAGTCTAATCGTGATTTCCGTTTTCGTTTGAAGTTTGTATTTTTTCTCATATTTTTCGCATTTTCTCATTTATTCCGCATTAAGAAATTCCTTCGGTATGAAGTTGGCAGCACATTGTTTCGGTGTAAGAAGAAGAGGAGAAGAGACAAAATATTCGCTGTGAACGGTGAAGCAAGCGCTCGCTCGATTGGTGTTGTCGTCAGATGGTGTACGGAAAGTATCACATAGTAGTGTTGTACAGTTGCTCCAATATGACCTATTTGGAGGCTAGAAATCCACCTAGTCGAGAGGAATGCTTAATCAAATTGGTTTGGCCAGTGGTTTTGTATACTCTGTTAGTGGTAGACCATCTCTACAGTCTTCTTAGCCGCAAAATTACAGACACAAGGCGGCTAGACATGTCATTAGACTCTCAAGATGGCTTGCTAAGGAGGATCCTTCAGTCCAAACCCTCTGCAGAAGGTATAATCTGTTTGCCTGTTGGCCTATTAGCCAGAGTCAATTGATTACTTAACAGCTAGCCTTAACAACTGTCCAGCTAGGGCCAGATCTGTCTCGAAATATGGCAGAGTTATATATCTCACTGTGGTTGGCCAGTATTTGGAGAGCTAGTATCTCGTTACAGTGGTGGTACTCTAGTCAATCCTGTAGGTTCACACTTGGCAGCTAATCTAAGTAATGAACTGCTCCGTCACGTTAGTGAGGAACAAACGGCAGTTTAAAGCACGATTTCATAGCTGTTCTCATAGACCTTCGTTGATTATCATTGAAAAGTAAATCCTGTGCCTACATTACTATCGGGTGCCTGACCCCTAAAGCCACTCCTTCAGCTAAGGGCACGCTACCATCGATTCGGTAGAGGAAGTTTCAGAAAATTTTCAGCTAGAGCGAGTCCATTCGCTCCACTCTGCTTGCGTTTCCGGCATATGGCAGGACAGTGTCAATTCGACCGTGTTGGACGTGTTTTGATCTCGCAGACAATATTCACATTGAGACTCTGCTTGTGTTTCCGGCATAAGGCAGCACTGCGCTCGTCGTGGCCGAGTCAATTGTGCTTGAAAGTGTTTAGATCTTGCGGACTATATTTTCTTGAGACTTTGCATGGGTTTCAGGCGTAGGACTGCGTTCATTCGCTCGAGGTGAGAGAGCCAACGTTATTGTAGGTGTTTTGGTCTTGCAGACCATATTCACTTGAGACTTTGCTTGCATTTAGGGCTTTTGCTAGGACTGGTGGGAATTTCGTGTTTCGGATATTTCGTAGTTTGAATCGAGTTGCATTCAACGGTTCCCCAAAGTGGAAATAATCGCATTTAGTAAAAAATGTTCGTTTTAATGCGACAGGCTTGGTTTGCTCTGTCTCTCTGTTGATTTGGTCCTCATCACGTCCGACGGCAATCGTTTTGAAGTAGTCTTGCGATTGGTTTTGACCAATCGACTTTTGTTTCAATGACGTCCAAGACCCTATCGATGAACCGAGCTGGAGATCGTCTTAAAAGTTACATGACGATGACCATGGTGAGCCTAGAACTCGGCTGGAACTTACAAAATTCTATTAACTGTCTTTCTTGCTTAGGTATGACGGTCTTTCAAAAGACTACCCAAAATGAATACGAATAGTACTGCAGTCGAGCAAACGACAACACTGTTCCTGATGAAAATTGAGCTAGAACGCTCTAATTCGTCATTCGATCTCTTTTACACTCGTGGGAGACGGGGAGACTTGGCATGTGCGCGAATATAGTTCTCGTTTTATGTTTTTTTTCTATACTTCCTCAGCGTTATTCTAGTTTTTATTCGTTTTTCTGAATTTTTATTCAATTTTGCGTTGCTTTGCTTGGTTTATTTTGCTCTGAGTTTTATTTATTCAATGTGGATATGCTTCATCATTTTTTTTTTCTCTCGCTGCTGCTGCTGTTAGGTATTTATCTGGGGGATTGTTTGGTACGCTTTGATTTGCACTCATTGCCGTTGTACTTGTAGTCTGTGGCTCTGCTGGTGCTGCTGGTGCTGGTTCCCCCTTGGTCCTCGTCGTATCTTGAGATTTTATTTAATTGAATTTTTTTTTTCGTCGACTATTTTTATATAAATACATTTTATACAAATTTTCTGTATGTGTGTAGCGAGCAGCACCTTTCTCAATTTTTTTTTTATCATCGTTTGGTGTGTCTATAAGGATCTGGGGTTATTCGTTGGATGGTAGCAGCAGAACCAGATGCTGTATCAGAGAAGAGGTGATAGTGGTGATATACCCTGGTTCACGACGATGGACAGCTATATTTATTAAAAACAGAAGAGAATAAACTATTACAATCGAGGCGAGGAAATAAAACAAAAAAGAATCGTGATGCTGTCGTCATCGCCTCCACGTCTGGGGGTCGAGTTCCTCGTTTTGCGCATTTTTCTTCTGGTGTGCACTGAAGTTGGGATTTCTTGCTACGTGATGGATATGAATCGCGTAATACTATCGAATTTAGTTAGGAAAAAAAAAAAAGTTGCGAACTGATATAGAATTGTGGTGGGTGCACCCTCTGCTGCGATCTACTTGTGTACTACACGTACTACACCCGAATTGGTTTGTCCGCAAATCTAGTACAATTCTGTCGTATTATGCTTTGCCTTGAGCTGAGTTCACATTCTTGTTATAATGGGAAATTGGTTAACATAATTACTGGAAAAAGTGTGTGTTTCTGTTTCTGATTTCCTCTACTTGGTCTGGAGAGGTCTCTAGAGGCACATCTGCTGCTTTGCATTAGGACCATTCGGTACCTTCTTTGGGTAAGAATTTGTGAGGTAGGAGGGCTTTCAGATTCTAAGTCAGATGAAGGTCATGTGAATGGTTTTCTAGGCATTTTAGTTGGATTCTTCTGTGTACACACTATACCTAGCAAACTTTTTCACTGTCTTACTCCTTGGGATAGTATGACAAGCATCCGGGAGTATAACTGCTATGAATCAGTTTCTTAAATCACAGCAGACATTAGTCTGAACTGGAAGTGTACTTAGAAAACGTTTTCCTTTCGAATGTATTCTAGAAAGGCCAAGTTCATCCATTCCCTACATTCTTAAGGATTTATACTTGATGTTCCTATTGGTTCGTTGGGCTGTTCAATATGCCTCCTCCTCCAATGGGCAAGTTTTTTTTCTACTCATCAAACGCAAACGTTTTGGAGCTACCAACATGGTCTTAATTTTTGTACGGTCTCAAGTCATCAGAATAATTCCAAGTTCGAGGGGGAATCAGCAAACAGTCCAGTATGCAACTCTACCAATTGATAACCATAAACTTCGTTCATTTCATCATCCTCGTCCAAATCTGTTCATGTTTTAGCTGTTAGGGACTATTTACCCGCGTATCTCCTGTCGATCCACGTCCAGATGGACGTTCGAACTGGCCTTCATAGTACAAAACAGCTTTTTTGAATCCCCAGTCACATCTACAAACTCAGCAAGCCTTTGCCGGACAACCATTAGACCAAAAGAATTGTTTCTACCTGGCATTGCTATAGAAAGACTTGTACAAACGCTCTACCGACAAGGATTGTAGACTTAAGTGCATTATTGCCATCCTGGTTAGAAAAAGATGTGTCCCACAGATTACGACGCCTTGTGAGTTGCGTTTGTTCTGGTTATCCTCTAAAAAGCCATTAAGTGTTTCAAAAAGTCCTCCAACTCTGTGAAGAAATGATTGGCAAGAGTCCTCGTTCAGATTAATGTGAGCCATGTAGTAATGATTGGAGCAATGATCTGTGTATTCTGTTTTAGGCCGAGCATAGACTCCTAGACGGCGCGCATTTTTACAAATGGCGTTCAGCAACTGTTGGGCTTTGTTGTTAATAGAAGAACTGAGAGGACATTTTTCACGTCCATGACCAAGCTGCCATGTCTTTGAACATGAATGTACAGATTTACATTCACACTCTGTATGAAGGTCTAATGAAATACATGCGAAGGTAGTGAAAGCAGGAATGATATGTCAGTCTAAAGGGTGAATGTCCCATTATCACTAAAGCAGCAGAACAACTTCATACATGGATCCCCATAGACTATGAACGTCTGTATTATGTACATATTTTTGCTATGAATCACTTGTACGTGACCATAACATGATCATCAATAAGTTACAGCTTTGTGCTAAGTGTTTCTGTGCTAATTAGACGAAAAGGTTTGTTCTGAACGGTGAGGTGAGGTTCAAATGATAACGACTGGCATTCGATCGGACAGTCTGCACTATATGTGAACTGATAAGAATGCCAGGAATTTCCATTTCGTAAAAGAAAAGTTCGACGTGGCCAAACTTTGCCAAACTACTTATACATTCAACTAATCACGTCAATTAGTCACCTATGCCTGAGAATGCTATTTATGCCTACCTTCTATCTCTGGTATTTAAAATTATCGAAATGATACAATAAAATGGTATTTGGCAAGAGACCACGACGCTCTACGACATGTCCGAGGAGACGACAACTACGACCAAATGTGCAAATGATATAGAGTATAGTCTCTTCCGCCGCGCATCGCCCACCGTCCACATTAAATGTAAATCAGAACAGAATTTCGAATCTTATTTAAATGACGGACGATTGCTCAATCGGAGCAGCAGAGCAGAGCACAGCACCCCTTCGTTCATCGGCGTCGAGGTTACCTCTTAAAAGCGGGATTCTGACTGCGCAATGAATATATGTATGTACTATAGGTACTCAGATGTGTGTTGGATGTGATGTTGGACGTACGTACACCCTCGAAACTTTGTTCGTTTTTTTGTTGTTTTGAATAAAAAATCGGCGAAACTCCTTCCATATTCCACAAACGGCCATCACTCTTCTGTGCGCTACGCTGTTGAATAATATTTTTTTTTATTCAATTGGTCCTTTGCTCTCGATTATGGAATGGCACACGCGGTATTTTTCGGCTTTGGCATTTAATTTCAAAGAAACGACCAGAAAAATTGTTCGTTACAGCGAGAGTCAGAGAGGTTACATAAGATGATGGAATAAAAGGGTGTGTGTTGGCCATGTCTCTTGGTTGCACACGGTGTGGTGGTACCCTTTTTGCTTTTGTTTTGTTTATATGGGCATTGTTACTAAAAAACAATGAAGCGAAAAATGAAGCTTTAACGCAGTAGCTAGTATGTCGAACAAGAGGAGCTGCTGCTCTCGATTAAAAAAGAATTAATCTGAATCCAAGACCAATCTATATGTTCTCTGTGCTATGTACACTGGTGCTTGTGCTGTTGCTGGTACTGGTACTGGTGCTGTGGTGCTTTGTTTGCGTTTCTAGCTTTACCCTAGCCTTTGTGCACTGCACTTTTCTGTATCGTGGTCGTGGTCGTCTTCGCCGCGCTATGAACTTTATTCAAATTTGTCCAATGCCTATTCCGATGTCTACGTCTACGTTGTCGTCGTCGTCGTTGTCGTTGCCCTGCTGCTGGTGGTTCACTATAATGCTTTTGTGCTCGTATTTATATGTATGTGCATTTTATTTTATGTATACTCAAGTGAATGCACTGTGGACCGACGTACTCGCTGGTCATGTACACCGCTGGTGTTGTTGTTGTATTGGAAATGTAGTTTTACCATTTTTTTTTTCGTAGTTTTATTGTCTGTATGGCTATGGCTGCACACACACTTGTGATATTGTTATATTTACAATTCAGATGGATTTGTACGAACAAATAAATTGTACGCATGACAGTGTCTTTGCAAAGGCGCAATAGTAGATAGTTTGAGGTTAGAAGTTTGTAATTTTATTTTATTTTATAGATTGTTGGTTGGAATGTGCATAGAAATAGTTTTGAATATGATTGCAGTTTGGCTACTAATTGCACGGAAAGCTGGCTGAAACTATCATCAATTCTTTTGTGCGACTTGTCTCGTATGTTCATGATTCTGTTTTGATTCCTGGGTGACTGTACCCACAAAATACGTTCGTTATTTAAGTTTGTTTTATAATTTTAGAAGCAGATTCGAGTTACGAGACGCGTTATGCTAGAGGCAGACTTTCCTTATGTCGAATGGGATGCCATAATGCTTTTTTATGGATCGGTTGGACCGTTTAGCGAATGATCAGTCTCTGTCCTGTGTGGCTTCATGGGCCTTAGGGCATTCCTGTTGCCTGTACTGTGCGATGTCACTGAATTTGCCATTTCGTTTTCGGATAAAATCATTCAAGTGTGATGCAACTGTCCTTGGTTTGATAGCAATCGACACACGATTCTTTGGGAGAAACATATGTAAATGCACTCTCGACCTGTTGTGTCCTGCAATTTGTTGATGAATTCGAGAAAAGACTGATGACTTTAGATTCGACTGAGTTAGTCTTCCGTCGGATCACCAAACCAGTGCTATAGGAGGCGAATCTTGTCGGTTTAGTCGAGATGCACGACGTCCACAATTTCTTGTTGGCAAAACTCTTTGTAAGAACTCGAACTCTTCCGACTTTCTATCAATGAATACCAGGTGCAGCTGAGGTCTACTAACTATGTCTGTATTCAATGTATTCCAGAACGAACAACAGCTCTAGACGCCCTTTTGGGAGCTTGACACACGTTTCTCATTTCGATTTTTTAGGGGAAAGTTTCGCTGTACGAAAACTTCTCGACTAATGGAAGGGAGTAGATCTGGGTTTACTGCGTCTAGTTTTACTGCTCGTTTTTGGCTAGAATTTTGTGTCAATTAAATCCTTTTCACTGAAAGGTGTTGAGTAGATATAAGAATTTCGTTGGGGTCGAGTTCCAAACGCAATAATAGTACTGTAGTGCCGGTCTTACTCGTGCAGGAGTCCTAACCCATTTTTTTATGTTAAAGGGTTCTGGCAGTAAATCTTTGAATCCTTCCCAATTGGACGAGATTTTTAATCGATTGTACGGCGTCGGGTATGTACTTCTAGATCAACTTGGTGTTGCAAATCTTTGGTACACACGTTTGTTAGATGAGCTACACCCGTTTCTGATTCCGACTTTTCTGTCAATCGAGACGATACTCCCAATTTAATGGAAAGCCTTCCTGCACTCTTTGTCCATCACTGTTGGTCTGATGATATCACTCAGAGGCTGATACATTCAGCAAAAGCCTTTCATGAATGGCTCGTCTTCCGCCGCCAAAACATGCATTTTACGAGCTAAGGCACTCAGTGTTTATTGCTCATTGCGATTTTATGAGGCCATTATGCAGCAAAGAGTTGCTTGTTTGTCCTTGTTTTTGAACTGGTTTATACCATACAAGGTCAGGGATGCACATACCTATTTCTAGGTGAAAATTCGTCCTCCGACTTTCAGATACAAGAGAATACAAGTCGATTTACAGAATACACTCTGGACTGTTAGTAATGCAAATAAGTCAGCTCGTGGAATGGGAGGGAAAGTGTCGTCTTGTCAACGACAACAACTAAACCCAATTGATGGTCGCACGCACGGCTAAAGTTTTCACCCAACGCTTTTCAATATTTGCAAACACAATCATCATGAAATGGTTTTTCTTTTTTTTTCCGATTCTTCTTCTCTTAATCTTTACTGTGTGCTTATCCATGTATACGTAAGGTATTCCTACCTCTCTCTCTATGTACTTTTTTTTTGTTTTATTGATTTCACTAAAGTTAAGGTGTACATGAACGCGTGCAACGAAAGCAATACATCACACTCGTATCTAATGCACACAGGTTTGCTGTTTATATATCTTAAAATGTTTAATTGCAATATTTACACTATCTTTATCTGTTTTTCTGTTTTTAGTTAATTTTCCCTCTGCAGTTTGTTGTGACGTAAGAGAGCGCTTTTCCAAAACACACTAACGAATACAGTCAGACGGGCACAGGCACGAACCGCAGCGAAAATCGTATCTCATGCGCTGCACAAAACTTCCTTTAGTCTTCTTTGTCGGACGTTAACTTTGCAATGTTGTTCAACCTGTTTTTTTCTTTTCTTTTCTTGCCGTGCTGTTGGTTGCTTTTCCTTTCCACTATCTGTAGGTACTATCTCGGAGCACGGAGTATCGATGTGTTTCTCCTGCAATTATTGGCAGTCTTGGTTGGCGGGGGGGTTTTTGTTTCTCTTCCCAACTATCAATAGTTCGTCTTCGTCGATAAGCGCGGCGACTATCATCGTCGCCCTTTTCGTTTGTTTCGACGGATTCGTTTGGAACCAAGCTTTGATATGAACTAAATCGGCTTCCTCCAGCCGTTTTCCTTTACCTATTCCGTGTAGAGTATCTCTTTCTAACTTTTTTTTTTGCAATGCATTTTCTTTATTTTGGTCTTCTTGGTCGTTGTTTATCGAACATGCGCACAAAGATGACAATCTGGAACTTGTACTACTTTTCTTTTGCTTCTTCATTTTATTTATTTTTTTGAAGTAAGAAGAGAACAAGGCACGATGGAGAAGAAGAAGTACAGCACAGCAATGGAAAAATAATAAAATAATTGGTTTGAATTCAATTTTATTGAGTATCTCCACTCCACGGGTCTTTCTTTCTTACATTCTCTTGTTGCTGATTACAATTTATTGCACAAAAAAAAAAAAAACAAAGAACAAAAAGTACTCATATGTAGGAGCACCCATGTAAAAATTATGTTTATTATTAGCGATAACGAATTCTTTAATGGTCTTGTTGTTGATGTGATTAACCAATTGAGGAAATAGAGCCCGGGGTATGGTGTGTACATACGTAGTACGTGTCCATATTCTAAACTCAAGCCGTAGAATGGGTTAGAGTTCACGCATTTATATGTGTTATGTGTGCATATAGTTCTTTTTTTTAAAATTCAGTAAATATGTACGTTGTTGGTTAATGAAAACAACCCTAATGCCTGACGAGGTTTTTGCAGGAAATCAATATTCCGCGTTGTGAAGAAGAATACCAACCAACCAACAGCAGAAGCAGTAGCAATAGCAGTATACATAGTACATCATGCAGGAAAGATGAAATTTATGGATACGACGGTGTGGCAAATCCACACTCTTTATCGAATGAAGGTGACTTGTTCGCACCTCTCTTTGGTCCTGTTTGATGGATTGGCCAAATCAGTTATGAGTTCCAGAAATAGATAAATTGTGTCAGAAATATGTGTACGCCAAAGGATTTGCGTCAGGACACATACTGTTTGTTTGTATCGGGTTACGTAACCGCCTAATCCGATTCGCAGATTTACCATCTGTAACGAAACCGTTTGCTCTTAACACAAGCCATTGTGAGACCAAATCATGGTAAGGTTCACGAAATGGATTCTATTTTTAAACTCCACAATGCCTGCTGTATTGCTTTAGGGAATGCAATGCATTTTTGCACACAAAATTATTGGACTTCTCTGGAAAGCCATAAGCAACTCTTTTGGTGAGAGTATAGACATTTTGGTTTCAGAGTTAAGAAACAGAAAAGAGATCTATAGCGAGAGAGACCTATAGCACAAGAAGTTTCATAACAAAGCAGGCATAGTAACTTGCTTTAGTTTTGAAGACAAACGGGTCGATCAAGAACTCCTTTATAACTAGCTTCAAGTTGCCATTTTGTTCATACTGACTGAACACAGCTCTGAGCATCTCCAGCTCATAAAAGAGTTCTAGAGTCTGTTCTCCCTTCACTTGGACTAGTATGTCTATCTAAAAACCAAAATTTTGAAAATTCCCACTCGTATCCTAGAAAAAATTGAAACTTCTAGACAACTGATGTAGGAAAGGCTCAAATTTGAATACGATTTTTTCGAAAAGATGTAATGGAGTGTGGCCCAATACAGCTCCCATGGCAGCAATAAGGATAAGCTAAACCGACTGCGAATTGTAACAAGCATGATAAATTAGCTTTGCAGGCTTGAAGATCGTCTCAGGGAGCTGGGAAAACAAAATTCTTAATTCATGTCTCCTAGCCTCCATCAAGCTTTCTCTGTCTGTTTAGTTTGTAGCTAATTGCCTGGAGTTCGACATACAAATTTTGCTATATCTGCCCTTTCCAATGTCCAATTGTATGCCTTTCGTCCGACTCGTTGTTCACTTGGCGCGTTTGGCTTTCTGTACACAAGCTTCCTTAATAAATGATCTGTAGAGCATCACTTTGGCCCTTGATTTTAGGGGTTCCCAATCCAGTTGTTTTGCCAAACAAACATATGCACCTTGGTAGGGTGATTCTTCGCCAGAGTTTTACTAAGATGTAGGTAACTCCTTAACTAACCTCGAACTTGTACCCTGAAATGATAGATGTTGCTTTGTTTGTCGAAAGCAAATATTTGGCTGATCTGGATATTGCTTGCTTTCAAGGGCTTGCAGTATTTATTTCTGAAACATAGCGCAACATTGTTCCGGGGCTCTGATTCGGTCATCGCCAAGATAAATAGATGATGTCTTTAAATGCGATATTGGCTGGTCTTTTCGAGGATTTATTTCAGCGTGTAGACTCGGTCTATGGTGGATTTGGTGAGCTGGCTTGTTGAGTATCAGACATTGAGCAGGGATATGCCTTAGTTGTTACCGAAAAAATGTGATCTTCAGTAAATAAGGCATGAAAGAGCTAACATTTCAGTTGTCCATCATGCGTGTCCATCATGCATGAAAATTGGGTCCACGCGAAGGACGGGGGCTTTGGGAGTATAGTTCTTAAGTTGCCATTCAAACTCCAAAGTAGATGTTAGATGAAACTCCTAAGATTCATTCACATATCTGGGTGTTTTAGTTGTTATTTGAGAAGCTTTTCCATGGCAGTTGTACTCTAACTTGGGGGCCATGAAGGATCTTGTCTAGGCCATTGAACCTGAAACCCAAGATTAATAAAATATTAACTAATATGCTACATGCAAACAATTTAAATTAATTTTTGTTTTTCTTTGCAGATGAATTAAACAAATCCGATCAGGAATGAAACAAGCAACTACCTTCCATCGGAAAAACTTCAAAAGACATTGAAAACAAAGTCTCAACCATCAGCACAACTAATTAAATTTAAAACCGATTTTGTTTTAAACTCAGTAATGTTATCAGATGTGATGGCTTACAATGTAATGTCAACAGAAACTAGAAATTCTATTGATAGCAATAAACTTAGCCCCCATGACTTTGGGGGCCCACCATCTGCGTTACTATTACCGATAAAGCCAGATGATAACAGTTAAGTGTTAAACAAAGAAAAACAAAAAAAAAAGTATCTACGTATAAACCTTAAAAAAAATTTAAAAAAAAAACAAAAAAAAACCAAAAAACCCAAAAAAAAAGAACAAAATCTCGAAAAAATATGTTTAATTTAAAAAAAAGAAAAGAATGAACTTTGAAAAACCGTTGTAGTAGAAGAAAACATTAAACCAACAAAAGATAAAGAAAAAAATCAAAAAAAAAAAACAAAAAAAACCTTTAATTTAAGTTTTACTTGAAAGAAACCCTTGGACGGACGGACGGACTATTGTGCAGCTTTTTCGACTCGTAAACAGTGTGTTTAAATAATTCTACGAATGCTAAGGGTCCCACTATCGTTGCAATGCCATTACAATCGTCCGGTATTATTGTTGTTGATAAAACATCGGTTATAGCTGCCTCAGGCACAACAACAACCTTAACCAATAACAAGTCAAATCTACAGCAGTTCTATGAATTTTACGATGTCAACGATGGCACTGTTGGCAATATTATTAGTGAACCGAATAATAACGGTACTAACAATAGCAACAACAGCAATACAAATCCACTAATGCGTCGACATCAACGAACGATTTCATCGTCGTCATCATCGTCGACCCATTCGCCTTCATCTACATCAATTCAGCAGCAGCAGCAGCAGCAACAGCAGCAGCAGCAGCAACAACAACAGCTTAAGCATCATCAAGTTGTTACTACAAATTTGCAAACTCTTGCCTACAATCAACAGCAACAACAACAACAGCAACAGCAGCAGCAACAACACCAGCAGCAGCAGCAGCAGCAAATGAATCAGCTCAATCAACAGCAGCAACAACAGCAGCAGCAGCATCATCAGCAACAATCGACAACTCATCATGTGGGTGCATCTTCATCTTCATCCGGAGGAGGAGGAGGAGGAGGAGGAACACAACAATTGATTGTTAGCGAAGAGTATATTGAGCATGCGCAAAGCGGCGGAGGAAACAATTCGTCGGTGGGAGGTAATGGCAACGGTAATGTCATGATATCAACAACGAATGATGTGCTGAATCAGCAAATAATCAAAATAGTTACAGCCGATGGAACCACTGGCAATATGATCATCGATTCTATGGGAAATGTAACGACCACAAATGGAAATGGTGCCGGTGGGAATAATGGTACCTCAAAGGTATTATTCAATAACCTGACGGTTTTGTCGAAACAGCCAAATTCATCGGGCAACGGAGGTGTAACAACAGCATCGGGTCAATTGACTCAACAGCAACACCATCAGCAGACGATAAATTTTGTGAATGCAAAGAGTCTGCCGTATATAACGACAACATCGAAGGGCCAGACAACTACAGTGCAGAAGATGACCACCTTCAAGGGAAACAATGTGGCCATTAAGCAAGCCAATGCGGCAGCACAGCAACATCATGTACTGAGTACAGCAGGAGGGCATACAGTGATCGGTCAACAACAGGGACAGCCTCAGCAACAAGTCGTGCAGAAGGTGACAATGCCACGAAACGTACAAATGGTAACAAGGGTGCAAACATTGGTGGCACCCCAGCATTCACCGCAACAGCAACAGCAGCATATATCCGCGCAGCACGCAAACACCGGTCAGATGGTAATGCAGCAGAAATACGTGCATAATATTGTCACCGGTGGTGGTGTGGGCGGTGGAAAGACAAATATGATTAAGAAGTCCACCGGACAATCGATGAAGTTGCAACAACACAAAATCATCAGCAGCCAACAGCAACAGCAGGGGGTGAAAACATTTATACAGCAACAACCGAGCGGAGGCGCTGGTCAACAGCAACACTATCAGACGATCAATATTCACCCAAGTCAGCACCAAGGTTCGGCTACAGTGGTGCCGCAAACAACGACACTGAAGCACGTTAAGTCACAGAAAATCATAAAGCAGTACAACAATGCGATCACGAATAGCAGTGGTGCTGTCTCGGTGGCGACAATACATCAAAATCATTCCGCCAATGCATCGTCTGTGGCGACGTCCGGTACCTATACAATCAGCAATAAAATAAACAACGTCAGCGGTTCTGGGCTACATCAGCAGCATCATCTCTCAACGAAAATATCAAAACATCCAAAGTATGTGATGCAAAATCACATTGTGATCCCTTCATCATCGAACGCACCGTCCCAGAATCAGAATCACAAAGTAAACAATGCCAGTGGCAGCAGCATAATGGTCAATCAGCAAATCCTGAATACAATTAATTCATGCAACAACAGTTCGGGAACAATTAAGTTTGTCAATGCCCATGGAACAGTGATTCAACAGCAACAGCAACAACAACAGCAGGCGCCAACAATAATCACCACAACTACCCAGAAAGTAAGAACAAACAGTGGCAGCAGCGGCGGCAGTGGTAATCATCAATATCAGCAGCCTCAGCAGGTGCACATAACTCAGCAGCAGTTCGTAACAGCCGAAGGAGCCAAGTCCGATGGCAGTAACATATATCATATTTCGTCAGCGGCAACTGGTAGTTATATTCAAAGCGCTGGCGCTACTCAACAGAATGCCCAACAGAGCTCACCACTTCATACCGACGACATAATGATTGTGAATGGAACTCAGATGACTGATGAGATTTCGGCGAGGATACTCCAGAGTATGGCACAAAAATCGTTCAACAATCAACAACGATTCCATCAGCAACCCGCAACAACTAAAATCATACATCAGTCAAGCTCCATGCCACCGCCAGCGCAATTAACGGTGCAACAGCAGCAACATCATACATCGACATCGAATTTAATTCCATCACCCAAAGAGTACTCGATTTACGGTGTACAACAGCAGCAATATCAACAGCAACAGCAGCAGCAAAGGTTGTGCAACAGTGCACCGAACAGTCGATCGCAATCGCTGGAGCGAAAGTATCATGATACGACAATAAGTACGAAGAAATCAGCAACGGAGTACTATAAAGTCAAGTGAGTACATTACTTTTGTTGCTACTTTGTTTGTTTCCTAAGCCTCAGGCGAATATTTGAGCTCCACCTTCCTTCCAGTGGGATCTGTTTAGACTAGCATTCTTATTAAGTGCAGGTCTCAACGGCCTTATGTACCGCATCGTCGTCACAAAAGACTCCACATACTGTTCGTATTCAGTAACTTTCACAAAACGCCGAAACGTACGATCGAACCTAGTTCAAATAGAAGTCGATTTTGTGTGACTTTTCTGCTCAAAAAAATAAAAAACTTAAATATTTCTTATTTCTTCACAATTTGCTCTCTTTTCTGTGTCACAACCGTTTTGTTCTTGATTTCCGTTCTGACCCAAAGCCAACCGGCGACTCTTTAGCAATCCCTTAAAGAAATACCAGCCCGCAGTCCTTGTCAAATAAAACTGCATCAATCAGTTACAAATATTTTAAATATTTCCTTACATTTGCTTACTCCTCCCCAAAGGACCGATACCATCGCCAATCAACAGCAACATCAGCAGCAGCAACTGCATCATCAACAATCTGCGACAGTTGCAATGGCATCGAGAATTCCCGTTGGTACGACTCTCACACAACACCACCATCATCAGAACCAACAGCAGCAACAATACCAGCAGCAGCAACAACAACATCACCAGCAGCAACAGCAATTGGCCGCACAGCAGCATTCGTCAGCGGCGGCTGAGCAGGATGATGAATTAATTGGTGAAGAGGTACGTCCCATACCGGTGAATACAAATGATCTACGCCTGCAAGTGTTGCAAGCTGTGCTGCAGGATCACACCTATGTTGTAGCGATGCCAACACGCTTCCCCGTTGATTTGCCATCAATGACACCTGCAGCACCATCGAACAATGTACAGCAGCTGTCGCAACAGCAACAATCGCATGCGACTGTTGCCACAACCATCGTTTCGACGACTGCATCAGTTGCAAAAATCACACCCGACACCAAGGTGGTGTATTCTACGACTGCGCCGGTCAGTGGCAGCTCTGCAACAGTATCTCAGTTGTCTATGATAAATGTCAACGCACAGAATAGTCAACATTCTGCAGGTGGACCGCCGACAACTACATCGTACACGATCTATGGACACCAAAGTAAGTATAGAAGAAATCTGGCGCTCCAGTTAGAGGATACTAAAGAATGTGTGTTATTGTTTTTAGTTGCACGACCACAGCAAGACGATGATGCTCACTCGGCCATTAGCAATGGTTCGACAAGAGGTGCAGGCGCATCAGCTGATATTGATCCCGGAGAAGAGACTGAAACTGCACCAGAAGCCGAGGCTGAGGACGACTCAATAACGCGCTGTATATGTGATTTGACGCACGACGATGGTTATATGATCTGCTGTGATAAGTGCTCGTAAGTACCACTAATCCTCATCCTCCTCGACTTGTCGTGGCAATGCGGAAGTCTAATTTTTTGTTATTTTCTTTTTAGTGCATGGCAACATGTCGATTGCATGGGAATCGATCGACAAAACATCCCCGATGAGTATCTATGCGAACTGTGTCAACCCCGTGAGGTGGACCGTGCGCGAGCACGTAGCCTGCAGCTACTGAAGCGCAAAGAGCAAACGCAATTGCTGCTGAATGCGACTCAACTCAACGGGGCGGGGACAACAGTGTTGGTTCCCAATGATGCTGTAAATGGTGGCACAAGTGGGCCCCTGCAACAGCAACAACTTGGTGGAGTGCCAGGCATCGCTGGTAGCTCAGCTCAACAACTCAACAAGAAGGGTAAACTGATCAAACGGAAGGAACTTGTGAAGAAAACAAAGAAAGAGAAAACAACAGGTGTTGGGGCGGCTGCTAAACGTCGAGAGAACAAGAAAACCACAAAAAGAAAATCGAAGAGCACTACTAGTGATCCAGTAGACAAGCACGCCGCTAACCTACGACAATGGATTGAGAATTATGAACTGGCAGTGACCAATCATTACTCGCCAGAGTTGAGAGCGCGTTTGCATGCCATCAGTAAGCAACCGAATTTGCTGCAAAGTATAACCGCCACCGAGAACAAGGCATTGAAGCACTGTGGCAGCCTGGATAACAAAGCCACAACTGTTCCCCATGCTGGCGGTAAGATTCTAATCAGTAACTTTGATATTGCACCGAATTCTCCGATTTTCGAGCTACGTGGCAAATACATGCTCACCACACAGTACAAAACGCAGAACGGCTCAATCAACATGAACAGTCCGCCTCCATCCAATTACCTCCAGACGCTCAAGTCACACAAGATTCCAGGTGCATTCATATTTTTCTACCAACTGCCAGGCGATGGTGGACAAGGTGGGCCGGAAATTTGTGTGGACACACGAACCTATGGCAATGAGGCACGTTTCGTTCGACGAAGCTGTCGTCCAAATGCGGTGATTCAACACTTGTTCGAGAAGGGAACCATCCACCTGTACATTGTATCACTGACGAATATTATGGCCAGTACAGAGATCACTATTAAGCACGAGCCACACGACTTGCTGGCGCTGGAGAATAAGAAGCAGTATAACTTTGCAATTCAACCGACCAGTACCAGCTGTGCGTGTGGTCTGACGAAAGATTGTTTATTTGGAGTGCTCCCACCAATGCCTCCAGCGGCTGCCAGCACGAAGCCAGTGCGCAGCAATAGTAAGGTTGTGTTAAATGGTTGTGTGGAGAAGAGCAGCACGACTGCTGCATCCAAGAAGAAGGCACAGAATATGAATCGTGGCAGATCAACGTCGTCCAGTGGAGACAGCAATGCTGGCCTCCTCAGTCCAAATAATAATAATAGTAGTTACGCGCCAAACCTGTACAATTCGACTACGTCGATTGCGAGTCTTATGCACGATTCAGGAGTTTACACGTCGTCATCGTCGCCATCGGTATCGATACCGTCGCCACCAACGACGCACATCAGTTCACCGCCTGTTCAACCGATGCAAATGCAAGCAATCCAATTGCAGCCAACTCAGCAACAGCAACAGCAGATAGTGCCTCAACCTCAACCAATCCAGCATGTGATGCATGTGAAGCTGACACCGCCATCGCCGCAACCTCAGTCACAATTGCAGTTGCCTCAGCCACTGCCGCCACTGCCGCAGCAAATTAATAATCTTCCTGCGCCACTCCTGCCACCATCACTGCATCCTACATTGGAAGCGGCGGTAGTTTCTGATACAATGATAGTGCCAACGGGTCCGGAACTTCAACCTGTCGCTGTTGCGATTGACGAAGCGCCTGTACAGCAATCTGTCATCGCCGCAGTTCCCGTGCAAATGCTAGTGCCACAGGAGGTGAAAGTTGAAGTGCAACCACCAATACAATCGGCGGTGGTGCAGTCAGAATCTCTGGAAAAAGAATCAGAAGCACTTCCACCAGCTGAGCCTTTGCCGCCAGCGCCGCCACAAGTCATGACAAGTGAGGAAACAGAGTCCATGTCGGTTGTTGCGACAACACCACCCGCCCCAGTACCAGAAGTGGTGCCTACCTGTAATTTACAGCAACAGGTGCAGCAACTACCACAGCAGCTACAGCCAATATCGCAGCAGCATAATGTGATTACAGTGGTGAACGTCGTACCAGATGCTCCACAACCACCAACGGTAGGTGGTGGTGGTGGTGGTGGTGGTGGTGGTGGTGGTGGTTCACCTGTAAAATCTCCACAGAAGTCCACTTGCGGGCGCAAAACTCCCGCCAAGCAACCACGAACGAGCATGTCTGAAGATTCCTCAAACAGTGGACAACAACAGCCGCCAACTCCAACCACGCCAACACCCCCAAAACAGGAGGAAAAACGTGAATCTCGCAAGTTAACTCGTGAGGAGCGTAAGATGGAAGCAATCCTTCGAGCTTTTGAAAAAATGGAAAAGAATCAGCAGCGCAAGCAGGAGCTCAAGCAGGCGAAAACCGACGTCGCCAAACGGCGAAACAGCAACTCTCCAAGTCCAAAGCGGAGTAACAGCACAGATAGTGGCGCTCCAGTGAACACCAGCTACCAGGCGGCCAAGAAAAACGCCACCTCCATGAGGAAAAAGAAGCGAAAGTCACACAAGTCGTACAACGTGAACAGTAGCTCTCAGCGAAAACGTCGAAAGAGTAGAATGAATAGCAATGATTCGGATGGCGCTGCTACGTCAGAGGAGTCCACGTCAATGCTATCGCCCCCCATACAAGGGCTACAGAATTGCATACCACCCGGTGGAATTCCAACACCAGAAGCGGTCGCAAATCGGCAGTCACTACTGATGTCACAATTAATGGATGGAGTTGAAGATCACCAACAGCCGCCGCTGGCTGAACAAGACGCAGCTGATGTACCACCAGAGGCTAATGTCGATGCAGCCGCAGGACTTCTGTTAGCCTTTGCCAATACTGACAAAGATGCTAACATCTCCCAGGACAGTGAATCGATGGAGGATTCTATGAAGTCCCCAGAAAGGGCAGATGTGTCTAGTGAATCACAAGCAATATCACCTCCAGCAACGCCGACAATTGTTAGTTCGACATGTCTCCTGATAGAAGCAGCCGTCGGACCTTTGGAGAACCTCCCTGAATCGGCAGGGAGTTCTGGTGAGTTCAAGTATCCAGCCAAGACAAAAACAAAGAAAGTACTAATGAGTAATTGGCTGAATCAGTCGAGTGACTTTCAACCGCCAAACGGTGACAATATGAATGCGATGATGGAACAGCATCACGGTTCAGAGGGGCAGTCCGCCGATCTATTGATGCAACAGCACCACCAACAAATGCCACAAGAACAACCTCGGCTATCGACTTCTATGTCCGATGCAGCAGCATCGCCCATGGGACTGGATAGTTTGGTGCAAGCGGCCATGTGTGATTACGGGCAACCATCAGTTGGATCGAGACTCGGATTCGTGTCTCATGTTCCATCTGGAGTGGCCGGCTGTGATGAGCCCCAAAACTTGTGCATTGTCGCAAAGAAAGTGGAAGAATTCATTCATCAGAGCGAGGGGAATCCTCCGGCTGGGCCATTACCACCGATGGTGTCCCAGCGTAGTGCACTGACACTGCCCCTGCAGGTAAGCACATGCAGCAATAACTCCTCTGTGAAAAAACGCTGGCTTCGGCAAGCTATTTCAGAAGAGACCGATGAGAACTCCAGCACAACTCCATCATCGGCGGCATCGCCACAACTACCAAACGGATTCACTACTCCACTGAAAAAGCGACGATTGGTGATTAACTCGGATGACCCGAACGCTATTACGCCTGGAACCGGAGACGAGTGTAGCGCCGATGACCTAAATCGTTTCAACAGCATGGAAACAGGCGATGTCATCCTGAAGCAAGAGGATGAATGTGAATTTAAAGAGGAGCTGAAGCATGAAACTAATGACATGGATGACGATGTGGACATCCTGCGATCACCCAGTCCCGGCCAGAAGATGGTAGCCGAAGATAATCTCGTTAAAATCGAGCCCGAAGATGTGACTGGGGGAGATGATGTGAAAATCGATGTCGAACGTGAGGAAAGCCGCGAGGGTGGCGGCGACAAGTTTGAGTACAAAGAAGAACCAAAGGAGGAGGACCGCGAGTATAATCACTCTCCAAAGCTAGAAACCGACATGGAATGTAAAGCGGAAGAGGAGGAGCAGACTACAATAAAGGAGGAAACCGACGACGAACGACAACACGTGGAAGTTGTGGATTCTGTGAAGTCTGAGGATGAATTCATCGCTGTTGTCGACGAACCAATGCCCAATCCACCTCAACCTGAAGTGGTAAAGGATGAAATCAAGCCTAAAGTCGAAGCCAAATCAGAAAGTCCTGCGAGTGCGGAACCGCCTTTGCAGGAAGTGCTGCCAACGGTGAAAACCGAAGAAATTAAACCGCCACGCATCAAGAGCACAAAATCCGAAGAATCAGCACGAAAAAAGCCCAAACTGGAGAAAAAATCCTCAGCCGAGCAGAAAAAATTGACTTCCTCCTCGTCGACCTCACCACCGATTGCTGCAAAATTAGACTCATCTGCCGAGAATGAAAACATCCCCGATGAATTGGCAGACATACAGGAACGCCTCCACTCATTCCACAAGGAGAACATAATGATCCTTCAATCCAGAAATAAGAAGTCCAAATCTCCCAAACATTCCTCATCATCCTCGTCCACTAAAGCACCATCGCATTCTTCCTCCACATCTGATTCGCAGAAAAAGAAGGCATCGAAGAAGCCCAAAAAGGATCGAAAGTCTTCAAAGGTAAGCGAACAAACAGTTGGTGGTTCCACATCCTCATCGAAATCGAAAAGCGCCAAGAAGTCATCGTCTTCGTCCACTTCCGAAAAAGATAAGAATCGTCACCGAACATCGTCATCTTCGTCCTCGTCGTCGTCGAAAAAGCGTCAATTGAATTTCGAACATATCGATCGTGGCGGAGCGGGTCATCATAAGCGGAGCAACAGCACCAGCAGCAGCAAAGACGAGTGCTCGGCGGCAAAGAAACGACGTGAGTCCAGCCGTAGTGAAGATTCTCACAAATCGACGACGTCTTCTAGTAAATCACACAAGACGACCACGTCGTTGGCATTGCTGCCATTCCAAGAACAACCAAAAATGGTCATGTCACAACCGCCACCGCCTCCACCTCCTCCTCCGCCACTGGGACAAGTTTCAGTGCCCGCAGCAGTCACAACGTCCTTACCACCGATGATCAATCCTCTACTCACTCATACGCCAACAAAAGAAGAAGATAAGCATCTCCACCATGCCGCTATGACAATACCATGCTTTAATCATACAGCAGTCAATGCGATGCCCATTGCCGGTTACGTAGTGGCAAATTTGTCGGCTCCACCACCGCCAGCAACACAAGGCTACGACATGCAGACTCTTATGAAAGTGCCACCAGCTTCGATGCCTGCGCATACAATTGCAGGAACCGCAACAACACCCAGTGGTCATCATTTGCCGTATTACAACACGATATATGGGAAACTTATGGATACACCGAACGCGCCTGCAGATTCTGTTGCGGCTGTTGCGACGACGCCAACCACACCCACAACACCAGCACCGAATCTATTGCTCTCCGATTACTTGGATACAAAAACGAAAAGTTACAGTTCACTGGGCAGTTATGCATCGCATTCGACAATTTTCGGCGGCTTGAACTCTGTGAAACCCCCCACCCCCAGTGTGGCAAGTAGTGGCGAGGTAGCTGCTTCTACCCCAGCAACAGTTGCCGCCACGGTCTCAAGTGAAACAACACCGCCAACTTCTGCCGACTGTAGTTCAACGCGACTGGCTACGACGCCTCTGAAAATTCTCACCAAGACTGCTAGTCATGACCCGCGCTTGAATCCAATTCTAACCGCTCCAGAACCACCACCAGCACCAAAGAGAAAGGTAAGTTTTCACGATTATTACGTTCGACTATTTCAAGTTCTAAACCGTTTCACCCTCCTGCAGCTTTCTATTAACGAGTACCGTAAGCGTAAGCAACAATCAACCGACAGCAATAGCAATATTGGATCACCAGAAGGTGGTGACTCAACATTGTCGACACCGACAACACCAGCAATAAAATCTGGTTCGCAGCCGTCTTCAGCGACAGTATCTAACGAAAATGCCTTCGATAACGCATTCGATGATTGTGAACGTCGCATGAACTGTGGCAACTTGTCAAACAAGCACGATGATACGCCAAGGGGTGAGTTTCCAAAGCAAAACATCCAACCGGCAGACTCTTTTAATTGATTGGCATTTGTTCTCTTCTCGTTTAGCTGTTCAATTTAGTCCAGCGCCGACATTGCTGGAAAAGCAACAGGAAAGCATATCGGAACGCTTGAAGTCATTGAAGAACAAACAAGCATCGACGGGCATTTCATCACTCTTAGACTCTGCAGCGTCATCATTGCATGGGTCGTCCAATCATTTAAGTTTGCATAAAGGTAAGTGAAAGAATAGCACTAGGAACAGATGTAGATGTAGTAACTTAAGAATGAAATATGGGATACATAAGGTTTTATCCGCAACTGGCATCATAAGGACCATGCTCCTTATTCGTTTGTTTGTTTTTCAAAACTAAGAGGTGAAGCAGTGAATGATTTTTAAGTGATTTTCGGTGCTGTGTATAGTAGTGTCTTGAGTGTGAAGGAAAATATTTAAACACAAACTTTACATCGTCGTCTAATTTCCAAACTTGTCGCAAGCACTCAAGTTCGCAGGAAAATCGAATTCACCACAAAGGAACAGGCTGTGCAGTGGGAATGTAGAATTCAACTAATTTGGAGCACGTCGCTGGAATCAAATGATAGCCATCAGACAAACCGTCCAGACGAACTTAATATTACGAGTAAACTTAACTAGATAATGAGATCTTTTTCAGTTGTGCACGCCATAACTTTAAACCAACAGGTTCAAGAGATAGACATCTCCACGAAAGGATGGTATTCAGGAGTGTGTAACTCCGATCATTGTCTTGTAAGTTCGTAGTCTCTACACTTATTAGTGAATAAAGCAGTCTCCTTTGAAGGTATGACTCATAGACCTCGCTTCAGGCGAAAAGAATCGCAAGCCTCATTCAAGCAGCGTACTGCTGTCACGACTTTCCAAACTATGAGAGGACAAGCACAATCGTTTTTCAAATCTCTTAAAATTTGTGCATATAACCTTTTCCTTTAGTGGGCGCCGTGGCTCAGTGGTTAGATCGTTGGACCATTCGTGTAAAGAATGGTTGTGAGAAGCTAGACCCTGGGTCCCATCGACCTGTAGCGCCGAGTATTTATTTATTTATAACCTTTCCGCCTCTGCTTGGTTCTCTTTCCAAGCATTTTAGTTATACCTCTCCAATCGTTTTTTTTTTGTTTTTTTTTTTTTTTACAGACGAATTTATATCTTCGACATTAAACCGAACCAACTCTGACCTGGACAACTGTCTAGAATCAATTTCATCATCATCGACATCATTGGCTTCGTCAAGAGAATCAACACCAGAACCGCGTGACCATTCATCACATGTGACCTATAACAATTCATCAGCCAACACCAAGGGCAATCTATCGTCGTTATCCTCTTCGTCGTCATCATCGTCATCGCCTAAACCCGCAACAACAACAACAACGATAACAACTTCCAAACTATCCACAACATTAGTATCCGAATCCAATGAATGCCCCTATTCACCGATACTAGACAGTGCCGATAACTTCGACTCACCCATCGCTGAAGCAATACTAGAATTACGAAAAGCCGCCGCCGCCACCACCACCACATCGTCGTCGTCGCCTTCGCAACACCAAAAAGAAACAACAGACAAAGAACCAACCACAGCGCACGGTAAGAGAGACTAAGAGACAGACAAAACATGAAAACAAAAAACAAACAACAAAACCGAACATCCAGGCGCAATGAGAATGAAACACGAATATCGATTATTTCTTTTCACTCTCATCCACATACCTGTTTCGGTTTTAATTTAATTTCTTACTAAATATCTCATAATTATTTTTTTCTTCTAATTTATCATTTTTTTTTTTTGAATACACACTTATAATACTGTAGACACGTAGGCTTTTCTTTTTTCTTTCCTCCCTCCTTCATTTATGTTTTACATATTATTTTAGAAAAAAAAAAACCCCAATTCACCTATTTGTACAAAATTACAAAGAAAGATTCTGGAATTTAATTTGTCTTTCCTTTTTCCAATAAAACAAAAACAAAGAAAAAACAAAAATAATAAAACCCCCTCCTACAAAACATACATATATTGTTAGCAAAAGAAAGAAGAAGTAAGTTCTTTTTTTTATAATTTTTTTTTTATTATTTTAAGCGTCCTACTGATTGAAATAATAATAATTAAGAATTTTTACTATTTCCTACTTAAAGAAAACTTAAAAAAGAAGTATGTATGTGGTTTAGAAATATACAAAAAAATAAATATATATAAAAATATGTATATTAACGAATCGAATAAATATATTGTGTATATTTTTGCATTAAAAATAAAAATAAAAAGATTCTATTATAAATAACAAATGAAAAAAAAAACAAAAAAAAACGTTATAAATAGTTTTTTAAGGTTAATTAAATATTAATATAAATGTGTACTAGATTCTCGCAACGTTGAAAGTGAAACAAAACTTAACATCATGGGTCCCACATGGCTATAGTGAACAGTTTTTCTTTTCTATTTCTCTACAAAAAAAAATATATTTGTATATGTGTGTGTGTTCTGAGAGCGAGAGAGAGAAATAATGAGAGGACCCACGACAGCGCCGCACCCAAGCAAGCAAGCAAGCCAGTGAATGTAACATTTACACTAAGCTAAGTGAGTGAGAGCAAGACAGAGAGAAGAGAGAGAGTATCAGTGTAAATAGTTGTAATTATTTTATATTAATATATACATATATATATATATTTTCCTTATTTCCATACTATTTTTTTTATTGCTGTAAATATTTATATAAAAAAAAAAAAGAAAAAATCATGTAAAATAGTACAAAAAAAAACAGAAAAACAGAAAAAGAAAAACTCAACACACATCGGAACTTAAGAAATAGTAATTCAAATTTTTAAGTAAGATTTACACACAACACGACAAAGGAGATCAAAAACCGTATCCTTATTAATTTAGAATTTAAGTAAAAGTAATACAAAAAAAAAAAACACAATGAAAACCCTCCAAAAGAAAAGAAAAAAATACAATTTTTTTGAATCGAGTCTGGATTGCATACTTTTCTCTTTCGTCTTTGAAAAACGAAACACGTTACGAAGTATTTAAGTTTTACATACATATACTCCCGTTTTGTTATATAATTTTGTTGTATGGGGGATGTGACAAAAAGGGGCGTTTTTCCTCTGCCTTTGATGAGAAAACAGAATAGAAATGATCAGAAACTTTATACTACACATTCTGATGGTTTCTCTTGTTGTTTTCTAAACTCATGTTGTGTCAAGCAAGAAGTATCTTACCATGAAGTCAGGTGAAATGAGACATAGATCGTTTGAAAAAGCCTTCCCTCATTAGAAGTATCATTTACTTGAAGACTGTCTTAACTCAAAAAATGCGATGGTCTCCCTTGTTGTTTTCCAAAGTAAAATTCATCTGATTGTAGTAGCAAGCAAGTAGTAAAGTGAAATGAGTGAGACTGAGCAGTTCAAGTCACTCTTACTATTGATCGTTTGAAAAAGCCTTTCTTCTACTTACTTACTTAGGTGGCGGTACAGTTCGGGGGGAACCTGGGCCTCAACCAACAAGCCTCTCCAGTTACCCCTTTCCTTAGCTACTGCGCACTCCAAGTCGGTTGAGGTCCCCTTCTACTTGTGCGCGCCACCTAAAGCAAGGTCTTCCTTTCCTGCGTTGTCAATCCGGGTTTGATTCAAAGACTATACGGGCCGAAGCATTGGTGTCCATTCGCTGTACTTGTCCTAACCATCTTAAACGACTGATGCGCATTTTTCTGACCAGGTCGATGTCGCTGTATAGCTAGTATAGTTCGTCGTTGAATCTTCTCCTCCAAAGCCCGTCAACGCAAAAGGGACCGAAAATTAGACGCAGAAGAATAATCTTTCCCTCGAAAGCCTTCCCCCGTTCAATTTGTAAGCTAATGGTGCAGAATTATTCGTTTTATCATCAGCTGGTTATTTTGTAAACTAAATTTCATGTTAATACCTTGTATACTCGCCGCGTTAGGAGAGAAAATGTCGTTGTATCTCCCTGCAAGATAGTAGTAAACTGAAAACTTTAAACGCGTTTTCTGTAAAATCGGGTTTTTCGAGTTATGAGACAGTCTTCAAGTAAATGAGCGATATGTGTTCTGCCATCGTATCACTTGTGAACCGAATTTCTGTACAAAAATGTTACGATTTCTCAAAAAGAAAAGCACACTTGGCTTCCCTTGTTGCGGCACTACATAGAACAACAATCCCCAAGGATACTCAAATGAATTATTTTTAGAAAAAAGCATGCAGATTATTTTTTTTTTATACACGCTTCGCTTGAAGAGTGCAACAGTAAAGCCAGCGCGGCAACTATAGGTATAAGAGCCCCTTAACGCATAAGAGCACAAGTTTCTCTTTCTTCTGTGTTGAATAGCTCTTATAACAAAAAAAAAAAAAAACTCCCAAAGTTTTCTGGTGCACTCCACATTGCTTCCACATGAATCTCTACTGATTCTTTGCGTCTTTCGTTTCTTTCAAATTTTACAATGAACTGAAAATTACAGAAATTTTCTATTTGTTGTAAAGTTTTCAATAAATAGCGAGATTCTGGTTGTTTTTTTTTTTTGCGTTTCTTTATAACCATCTTCCAGCCTTAATAATTAAAAAAAAAAAAAAGAAAGTCGCTTTTTAATTTTAAATTAAACAAACAACACACAACTGTGAAAGGAATATCCATTGCCTGAGTTGCAAGATCCGCTTGAAAATATTTTATAGTTAAAGTGAAACGATTCTTCACCCAACCCTAGAGAGTGTAGAATGTTTTACTATTGTAAGAGGTTTTTTTAAAAAAGAAAAAGAAGTCATTTTCTTTTCCAGTGACAGTTTTTTTTTCTATTATACATTTTTTACTTTATTTATTAATTCAATAATATATATATATTTTAGTTTTAGAGTTATATGATGTATTGGTAAAATTTTAAAATTTTCTTTTATATATAGACACATATAGCTTGGCTTGTATTATATCATAGTAGTTTTATCTTTTCTTTTTTATAATTTAAACAAAAGTTTTAAACGAAACGAGAAACGTTTTTTTATAAAATTTATTACATGCGTATATGCACACACACTTGGTATGGATTTATTTAACCTTGATTCCCTTGTAATATAGTAATTATTATTTTTATTATTTTCATTACATATACTTATATACATACATATATCTTTAAAAAAAAAAGAAAATTTAGTTTTTTAAAAAGAAATGAGAATTAATCTTCAATTACATATGCATATATCCAACAAAATATATAAAATTTATTATGTTTGTAATTTAAACGAGACAGAAAGATTAAAAAAAAGGAAAGAAGTGTAACAACCTTTATTGTTTATAAAAAAAAAAAAAGAAAGAAAAAGTGAAAAACTAACAAGTTTTTCATGTATGAAAATAAAAAATGAAAATAATTTAATAATTTTTGTTTCGGTTTGTTTTATTTTTGGTTTTTATTTGTTTTTTTAGTTGTTTTTTCGGTTATTCTTCAGTTCTATTTCAGTTAGAGGTAGATTTTGAAGCGACTTGCTCGGGTGAAAGGGACTAGTTGAGGCTGATGATGGTACTGGGGTGCCAGCACGTAACTTGATCCAATAGGGTTGTCAGTTTTATTTCAGTTAGAAGTAGATCTTGAAGCGACTTACTCGGGTGAAAGGGGCTAGTTGAGGCTGATAACGATACTGGGGTGCCAGCACGTAACTTGATTCGATTGGTTTTTCGGTTCTATTTCAGTCAAAGGTAGATTTTGAGGCGACTAAGGCTGCGGTTTCGGTGCCAGCGAATGTAAGCGAATATCACTTGCAAAATTCGCAAAAATCATTCAAAAGTACGCATTTCCTATGTTTTGGTTCGAGTGGCCAAAATTTACTCGCGCGAACATAGCGAATCTATACTTGTCAAAATATAGTGAAATGTATCTGGAATCATTCTACAATATTCCAGTCTTTTCCTAAAAATTACAACGCTTTTTAGTGTATTTGTACTTCAAGACGCTATTTTCCAACTTTGTTCTTCACAAAGCGACAGTGACATGATAAAACTGTTCGAAGTCACAACATCGAAAGCAGTAGTTCCTGCAGATAAATGTTTCGTTTAGCTTACTTTGCTTGAGTAAACTCGCTTGCACCGGAACCAGTATTGCACAGGTTGCTAGTATTAGTTCTATAAGGCTGAGAGAATAAGTTTTTAAGAATGTATCAAGGGAAACCTCGCAGAAAAGCAGGTACATGGTGGCCCAAAACCACACACCCGATGTTGTCTTGCTATATTTTTTTTACAATGAAACGAATGTTTATTTGGAACTTCAAGTTTTTTTCCATCACTTTATAAAAATGATATCGATTAAGTCTTTTTACCGCTTTGGCGAGAACAGTTCTTGATAAGTTCTTGCAGTCTTGTCGGATATTAGCTTTAAGACTTTCTCATAGACTGCGGGTTGTTCTTATAGACCCGTGACTCAAGAAAACCGTAAAGAAAAAAGTCTAGAGGATTCAAATCGGGCGATCTTGGCCGCCAGTCCGAATCGCCAAACGATACATTAGCCGATCCGAAAACCCATCCTTCAAGATGGTTCTGTATTGCTCACGATTATTGCTAACGGGGTCTAGCTAAATCGGTGATATTCTTTTGAAAATTCTTTAGGATGAGACTTGATAGTCACACTTTTAATCGTAAAAGCTGATGTTCGGACTCTAACATAAGCTAAAAGTGACACATAATGCGCTGTCACACAAAACCGATCGCAAATAAGTGATGATCCCGCAGATGGTCACCCTAGAGAGAGCAAAAAGAATGATGATCGTTAACATTCTACTATCACCTTAGGAGATTCCACCCCAGGATTGTAAAACATGTAGTTCTTCTGAGTGTGTTATATCAACTGACTAAAGAATGCATTGCCATCGGCCCAAGATAATCACAAATGCTATTGAAGACAGTGAAAAGGACTTTGTTCAAATATTTATTCGTTCAGTCAACCAATATTCTAACTATATCGTTACGAAGCCCGCATGCTACATTATATTAACGACAAGTTCTATGGATTACTCAGCAAAAATTTCAGTCTTCTCTTAGATTTATAGGCGTACCATCTTTTTGTTTGGAATTTGCGTTAAATGGCGCCCGATTCGAGCAGATTTCAAGCCAAAAAGAAGTCTATTTTAGACAGGTTTACAGGCGTACCATCTTTTCGTTTGGGATTTGCGTTAAATGGCGCCCGATTCGAGTAGATTTCCGAAAGATCGTACCTAGTTTCAATGATTCCTCATCTTATCCTGTATTTTTTTGAACCGCAAACGTTAGTTAATAACTCTGATGAACTAAAAATTAATTCATTCGTGTAGCTTGGGGATGGCATACCGCATCTGAGTTCCGTAAAGATTTTTGAATACTTTTGATGTGTGCTTCACAACTTTTCTTTTATATTTTAAATTGCAAGCCTGCGTTGCTCAATATCGAAGTGTATTAGTGCCTTTCTTCTTACCACATGCGTTGCAGAACTTAGTATGTCCCCCTTATGTCCCCTCCTGCATTTAATATTTCTACTCCTTCAAAATCCCTTTGCATCAAATCCTTTTTAATAGAAAAAAAACTAAAAAATGTTCAAGATTCCTTAAAATTGTTTCTAAGAGAAAACAAAAAAACAGAGATCCTAGTGAAACTTAAAGAAACGAATTTTATTCAAAATTTTTGTAGAAAAATTTTAACTCAAACAAAAAACACAAGTACGTAGTCAATATCTGTAGTAAATTGCGTTGTAAATATTTATTACCCAAACTAGTTTAATATTTAGTAAACTAGTGATCTACAAACCAAGCAACGTGTAAAAAATAATTATCTAGAAAGTATTGCTAATCTACAGACGAAATAAAATATATTTTTAATATTTGAACAAGAAAAACACACCACAAGATGAAAATAAACAAATTAAATAAAAACTATTTAACAATTCAAGTGTAAGATAAATTTTTATTCATAGTATTACCTGTTTACAATTACAATTGAATTTTTTTTTCAAAAAAACCAAAAAAAAACACATATACATGTAATTGTACAACTTCTATACATTTATACTTAAAAAAAAAAACCAAAAAAAAAGAATCAAAGTAAAAGTAATTTTTACAAAAAGAAAAAAGAAAAAAATTTTTTACAAAACGGACTTGAGTGCGCCCTGCTCATTATACAATTTGTGTAAACTGAATGTCTCACGGATACGGACACGGACGGATATAAATATTTTATTGTTTTGTACATTTTTTTATATGTAAATACATACATACATCCATACATATACTACCTACAGTAAGGGCGGAGTTAAGAGGTAAAAAGTAGAAAGTTTTACTCTAGTTTCTTATACTTAATTTTGCAATTGTCCCTGCAACGATTGCGTACCCTGTACAGAAAGAAAGTCAACATTATATACATAAATATATAGAAGAAATATTTTTAAACAAAAAAGTGTAAAAAATACTTATTAGACACACCAAGAAAACTGATGTATTTTAGTTAAGAATTTAATTATTATTAGCAACGTAAGTACGTGTTACATAAAAAGAGAAAAAAAAATGAAAAAAATGAAAAACGAAAAAAGATGTAACAAAAAAAAAAATATTTAAAACTAATTTTAGTCTGTTCTTTAATAAACGAAAAGGAAAAAAATAATAAAATTAAGTGAATCGTTTTATTTTCCAAGCACTTGTGTGGAGTTCAAGGTGCCAGCTGAGTGCTACCAAACGTTGGTTGGCTTAGACCGGTCCTCGATGAAGATGCACTTAGACCAGAGAAGGCCCATTCTGTTGCCGTTCAGAAAGGCCAATTGATGAAAGAGCCAGTTCTAGCCGTGCAGGCAGTGTTCAAATCATTGAGATCGGTGAAGAAGTATTTACCTAGTGTGGCCTTTCTGATGTTGGCAAGTGCAGGGCATTTCCTCACCCCTACAGGTTCTGCAAAAGTCATTGCAAGGGATGCCCAGTCATTGAGCATGCCTTCCTAAAGCACAGTGGCCGGTTAGAGTATTAACTATCATAGAGAGGGCTCCTCTCGTGTGTTTTAGGAGACCCGTGGTCCTATTTTTGTTTAAGATTGGTCATAGCAGTCTGGCAGTTTTGCCATAGTCAAGCTGTTAGCAAACGTTACCCAGTAGACTGCGGAATAAGTGTAGGCATGCCGTCAGAGATGTTAGGCCCTGGCTACAGACATCAAACCTGGAACTGGCAGACCACAAGACAGAAGCAGGAGGTAGAGAGCAGAACACCTCACTGTACAGGTTCGCAGGCATACCATCGGGAATGCTGTTGGAATACAGGCTCAACTTCAAAGAGCCCTTGATGTACTCAGGTGAAAAGCCTGTCCACTGTCCAGGATAATGCCAAATATTGAAGGACCCAGGCAGGCAATAAGAAATCTGCTAGCAACAGTGACATCAACAAGTTGATGATTATGTACACGAGACGGATGAACGTAGCGCACAAAGTTGCATCGCTAAGAGTATGCTGCACTTTTAGAACTGTGTCTGTGGAAGTCATAGGAGTGATGTCGGGCAGAACGCCTATCGACTTAGAATTAAAAAAGGCAGCCATACAAGGCGGGACCGCGCCGAAACAAACACAGTGGCAACGTAGATGGAATACTACCCTCAAAGAGAGATGGACGTACACAATAATCTCCAGCATAGAAGAATGAAATAGCAGAGGACACGCAGAGAGGTAAACTACCACCTGACGCAATTGCTTTCGGGAGTACCTCTGCAATTACAAACACGCTAATGAGCCATACTGCCCACATTGCGGTGGACAAATTCAGAATGCAGATCATATGACTAACGGCAGAGGTGGTTTTAGTGGATTCAAGTCCCACACTCAGACTTTCTTAAAAAAAAAAAAAATTACTGAGAAATACCAGCCAATAACATTAAGGACAAGTCAAGTCATTGCTGATTTCCTGGTCAAGAGTAATCATGAGGATAAGCCAGACCATCGGTAAATGACAAACATAGCCTTGGGACTGAGTGCGTGAGTAATATTTTTGTAACTGCCTTACATGAAACCCGAAATATTTACAGGAGTGAGTCCCTGCTACGAGAAAGAACTGCATAAATCTCTTGAAGACGAAGCAAAACATCCAGATTCAAGAAGAAATAAAAGGTTTCAACAGTTCCGACGAAATAAGCCTCAAATCGTAGTCAATCTTTACGAACAGACAACGCTGCTGTAAGAACATGAAGCGTTTCCAGAACAAATCGCGTGAGTATTGAAATCCTACACAATTTCCCATTAAATCCTTCTTTTTAAACAAATTTTATTTGAAGGTTCTAATAGAGTCAGAGCGATGAAGCCACGTCTTCGAAGAAATTCAAAGACGCTCTCTTCCTAGTCGATCTCTACCAACCAACGAACGAGATGTAAGGACACTTTCCACAGCAAAGCCAGGTAGAATAGTAAAGCGACTTCAGAATCTACGTAGTAAGTATTTGTTTCAACAAAACCAGTCTTTCGAAGACCACACAAAAAGTTCAATTCGTATTCCGTCATTAGCAACAGACGTGATCTAAGCATACTTTCGTTTTCGTATTCCACAGTATTTATCAAATCGTCAACTTCCTTGCTCGGTTTCACTTTAAATTTCTGTCTGAAGATGTACTTCAAGAATTTCAACTGATTCAGAGCGAAACCAGACTTTCGAGGAACCTTTCTCCAGTTCGCTTTATAAATAGTCTTAGCAAGCGATGCGACTATAAAGCACCCTGATTGAACGACTCCGTTAAAGTATTCGTTCCTCGTATTGCACATTTCTTTCGATTCGCCTTACTTACGTTAAATTTCGTGGTGGACCTAGGTCTCAAGAAATAAGCCCTAGAAGGCCAAGGACCAAACACACCACCTTAAAATTTTCAGTCCTAGAGAAGTCATTTAGAATGATACACCGGCTTTCTGTAAGTACTTACCTTCAGTGTTGTTCTTGCCTCCTTTTTTTTTACTTTAAGCCTTGAATTGACTTTCTTTGACAAATGAACTTAAGTTATTTTTTTGTTTTGTATTATTTCTTTCAGGGACATATTCGTAAGCAACATGATGGACCACACATGCAGATTCAACCAAATCGTAAAGCCTCCCAAACCAGCTACCTAATGCAGTATTCAACGAAATCCAATCACCTGGCGAACAAACACAACTCGTCAGGCAACTAAAGAATCCACCAAATAAGACATCAAACTTAAATCTGTGTATCAACCATCAGCCACTTAAGCATTACTTTTAACCAAGCAGCAAGTAGGACTTCGGAAGAGCACTCTTTTCGCCGTAAGAACCAGTGAGTTGCAACAGAACTTAGACCAGAGCCATGAAAAAATGTACTGCTTGTAAGCTGGCCATCAGGACAACACCGAAACATCTCGACTAAAACAAGCACACCGCCACATCACCCAAGAAACCATATTTAACATGTTAAAGTCGATTATAAACCCAATTGTACCTCAATCATTACCAATAAAACCTATTTAAAATAAATTCTCAACTCTTTTTCCTTTCAATAAACCCAATTTTTATTTTTTGCGACACCCTGTGGCCATCTACACCCTGTGAAACTATGTTTTTCTTAAAATTTAACCAAAAACCAATAAAACTGCAAAAAAAATCAAATTTTTTAAAAGTCCCATCTCTAATTGTCACTAATTGCCCATCACTAGCAACCAGCTGAAAAAAAAAAATTGAGCTGGGATACCTACTTGCTGAGCATGGGCGCCTGGTGTTTTTCGGGAATTTTTGCATTTTTCGTGTCGAAATTTTGGTTGAGGGTTCCTGTATTTTGATGATTTCTATGGTTTGGGGAAGGGGGAAAGGTTTTAGGTGAAGGTGGGCGGGTTTGGGGGCGTGGCTGAAAGGAAATTTCGACAAAAAAAGAGTAGACAAACACGTGATTTGATGGAAATGATTGCTTTTTATTGAGAAAACTTGGATTTGACATACTTTATGGACTTAATTTTAAGGCTAAGGAGGCTTTTAAGGTTATATCCATGGGAACGATGGTCAAGGCTGGGGGTTTGAGTCGTCAGCGAGAGGCTTCTAGTGGGGAATTAGCTCATCTTTGGCTTGTTGTTGCATGGAAATGTTGTTTTGTGGGCATGCTGCAGAGCAGTAGACTTCGATTCTGTGTGTACGTGGTATATTGAAGGGCAACAGGAAGGATGTGACTGGGAGTCTTGTCGTACATCTGGTGGTGAGTTTGCTTCCAAAGTTGGCAGCTACTTAGTTGAATCGAAAGTAGGGTGATGTAATGCTGTGTCTTAGTTTGGACATGTCCCATTCTGGAGTTGGGGTGATGTTGAACTCTCGACTTTGCTGGTTTTCTTCTAGGAAGAAATTCCACAACTCTCTTATTCGGGCCACGTTACCTGTAAAGAAAGAAAGAAAGAGAGAAGGAAACAAAGAGTTAGTAAAGGAATATGGAGACATTTAGGTTGGGTGTGGGGCTCAACAGAGTTGTGGGTATGTTCACGATGATTTCTGTTTTAGGGTGTGTTTACGGTCAAGAGTCGCGGTGCAATTCGCTGCTACCATGTCACCATATCACTGGTAGCGAGATGTCGCTTGAAATCGCGCGAAAAGCCACTGGGTCCCGCAACGCTAATTCTCTTGATCGTGTACACAGTCTTATGCGTGTGCTTTCTTGACATATGTATATATGCCAATACGTACTATCGGACGATATAATCGTTGTTATTCGTACTAAGCTAGCCGTAGAGCGATTGATTTTAGGGTACGACAGCGTTGAATGATCTGAAGACATGGCAAGGAGTTTGTCCTGTAATATGTTGACGAGGTTGTTGCAGGCTTGGTGGGTTCTTCTTCTTTAGGATATCTTGATGTGTTCGAATAGTGTGTCTCAAGCGGAGTCGGATAAAGTTGGTGTTCATTGCTCTGGTGATGGTAGGGAGGAGTGGAATGGGTTATATGAATTTTTGCGTACTGATTTTGGTAGCTACGCCAAATCAAGAGTTGGAGCATTTTAAACTTTACTTTTTGCAGATCGAGTTTTTAAACGACATTGAGTGTTGCATGATTTTGCGGTCCCATTTGGAAGCATGGAACCCACCACATTCGTTTTATTTTTGATTTTTGGGTATTTTGTAAGGATATGCCTTATGTGGGTTATAACTCCGGATTCAGAGTGGCGTTTAAAACTGATAGACCGTCGAAGCACATAATAACTTTACCAGAGTTTTATGGATCTTTTCGCCGATGGAAGCAAACCGACGGCAGTGAACATTGATACGTTTTCCGGCAATGCTCCGGCCTTTAATAAAACCCATTTTCAAAAGAAGTACCAAAAGAAGTGGCATGTGTTGATTTGGAGATAATGGAGAACAAAGGAGCTAAATTATAGGGATGTAGCTCTGATGCCTAAAGTACTTACATATTTACTTGCTCGATGTACAATTACGATGATCTTGAGAGCTGCAGGTTGGAACTGCTTGTTGTTTTTAGGGATCGCTATGTGGATGGTCCTTTGCAAATCTTTATTTCCGGAGAACTCAGCTGCAAAGAATAAATAAGAGGTAAGTAGTAAATTTAGAGGCAAAACTTAAAGTGGTTCTAAAAGTCAAAAGGTAAGCAATGTATACTCACATATTCCGCTGATTTTATTTCATTTTTCACAGACTTGTAGGGTATTCTAAGCTGTTCATAATGACATCCGATATTCAGTTGTCCGAACTGTAAGGAACTGTCTTGAGGAACCTGTAAGAGACAGTTTTAGAAGATTTTTAGTGTATTTAGGGGTTAAGATCCCATTCCGATGAATTGCTTCATTTTTTTCGAAGTGTGGCGCAAGGACTTGTTGGAAAATCACATTTTCCTTTGACGTTCTTCTTTGAATGGTTGGCAGGAGCATATGGTTCAAGACGTCTGCGTATTTGACGCTATTCATAGTCCCTTCGATCGGCTTCAAGCTTCCAGGACCCTCAGAGATAAAGCAACCCCAAAACATAACTTTTGGCGGGTGCTTTGGGCCTTGGACAATATGGCCAGGTGGCCACGACGCTTACCCTGTATCCCTGAACTTGAAAAGTGGCTTTCGTCCGAAAAAGTTACGTTTTCCCAATCCTCTGACGTCCAACTTTTGTGATTTTTCAGCCATTGCAGTCGTTTGTCCTCATAGGGTCGGTTAGAAGCTGCTTTTTTAGTGGTCTTCTTGCCTTACGACCCACTTTTAGAAGACCCCGTCCGACAGTAGACGAATCTATGTGTACACCAGCTGACGCCAAGTCCCTTTGAAGTTCGCCATTTGTCTTCCCAGGACTTATTACGCTGTTTCGGAGCAATACCTTGTCATCATGTGGCGTGGTTTTAGGTTTTCGACCGCAATGACCCTTACGACTTGTTACAATCGCACCTGTAGCTTTTTGCAACGCAATAATTCTGAAAATACTGGACTTTCCAACGCCAACATCAATCGAAATCTCCTAAAGCAATGATTTTTTACCACTTTTCGACAGAGATGTCCATAGCGGGACATCGATTGGAAGCATTTCACTCTTCAAGATCTGCTGCAGTGTAAAGATTTGACCGATGGTGGGCTTTTCTGGTCCATAACTGGTAATAGTAGCTTTAGGCACAAAAAAACAGTTCAAAGTATCAGACATTCCATACACTTTCGCACAAATCGTATTTCAGAGAACACTGAATAGTTTTGTTTAAAATATTTTCTTTATTCCTTCATAAATTACGAACATAATAATAGTACAAATAAAAAATATATTTATTGTAATTTCCTTTTGTTTTTTTCTGTTGAAACAAATCATTTTCCTATAACGACGTTCAGCATTACAAAATGAAAAACACAAACAAAACATTACTTAACTAACAGAATTCATTATTTGTTACTCTTTTCTAGTTCAACATACGAGAGTATTTTTTTTTGTTTGTTTGTTTGTTTAAATAAAACTCAGCTTTGCTTGTTTTGTTCACACTAAATACTATTTCAGTTTGCATTTAAATTTAATGGTTTTGTGTAAATTAAGTCAGTCCGCGTGCAAGAGACGGATTCAGTGGTGCAATTTAAAAAAATTAAACATACTTTGTTTATACACATAATTGTTAGTGTTAATGTTATTGTTTTGCGTTTGGTTTAAAAATAAAGCAATAAGGACTCTCGGTGGCCATTAGAAGTAAAAAAGAATTAAAAATGTTCTCAGAATGGAGTTCGTTGTTCGCAAACAATTAAAACGTTGATGATCTTTGGGTTTCGACACTTTGATTTCGGTTACTAAGTACTGAGTTTAGAATTTCTTATTTCTAAGGGCCATTACATCTACCAGAGACGCTAGAAGCATTTGTTTTGTGCATGAATACATACATTCGGTGGTGGTCACTCAAATAGAGCCAAACACTCTTTTCTAAATCAAATTTTCCAGTTTCCTTTACTTTTCCAATATTGGAAGTAAGACAATGTACTATGTATCACGATCGACATGGGTCGTGGAAATCACTGCACTCCTTTAGACCTTCAGAAAGGCACAACGAAAAATCGCAGAAATTGTGGGCTGTTCAAGAAAACTGGTTGAAAAAGTTCTTCGATCTAAGCCAAGCCAAGAAAACTGAGGAAGAAAGCGAAGGACAACAAGCCAAGTCGATCGAAGGATAGTTCATGCACCTACAGCCGACCGCACGAAAGAAAAACCAAATTGGATCTTGAAATAAGGGCTCGGACAGTTCGACGCAGACTTCAGAAATGTGGAAGAGTAGCAAACAGACCAAACAGACCACATTACCTGGAACGACTTAGAAGGAATAAAAAAAAAATGGAAAAACATCTTTTAAAGGGATGGGAGAACGACAATTTGATTGGTTCTGACGGTAGAAAGTACGTAAGCGGCCACAAAACCAAGAATTTTCTCCAAAACATGCCAAGAAAACCGTGAAACATGGTATGGTGTTGGTCTACTATACTGAATAAAACAAAATATGGGCAGTTTGCCGAGGATCACCCTTAAGATGGATACAATGGTCCAAAGCATACCTCAAAGGAAGCCAAACAATTCTTCATCTCACCACAACTTGACAGTGTTACCATGGCCAGCTCAATCTCCGGACCTAAATCCGATTGAGAATTTATGGAAGGAGTTGAAAACTGCAGTGGGTAGGCACCAAATCAAAAATACGACCAAATTGTGGAAGACTCTAGACTCTAGTGACAGCTGTTCCATCGCTCAACCAGCTCCAAGCTTGAAACTACAAGTTGACAGTGAAGAGACTGGGTATGAAGAAGTGGGACGAATTCACTGAGCTGGAGAGGAAGCCTATTTGCAGGAGATGTCATCGTTGGAGGATAAGCCTATACATTTTTGGATCAGAAGGACGTCGTATGGTATGGAGAAAGCCCAACACGGAAATGAATATTAAGAACCTTACTTTCTAAAGCGAAATGGGCAGATTTGGCTATCTAGCAACTTCTCGTTCTTACAAGACTGAAGTTGGATTCAAAGCAATTTCGAAAAACACTGTTGAAGCCAAAGCTTGGCTTGAGAAGTGTTATACGGACTCTGCCCCGTCAAGGCAGATGGTTGGGAAATGGTTTAATGATTTTAAACGCGGCCGTACAGACACCGATGATGCTGAACCGGAGAACATCAAAAAAAGTCCACAAAATTATATGTAGGAGGCGGTTGACACCTTAACGATATCAATAGAATGCGTTCACTACATGTGCGTGAACATTTGTCCTTGAGAAAGCTGTGGTCGAAGTGGGTACCGCGTTTGCTGGCGGTGAATCAAAAGCAACAGCGTATCAATGATTCTGAGAGCTATTTCGGCGTAAGAAAGGGTATTTTTTCATGCGGTATGTGACAATGAATGAAACTTGGATTCACGCTTGAGTTCTTCAGGTTTGTTTCTTTGATTTTGGGTGGTTTTTCCCCCCTTTTTAGCAGTTTTTTATGCAATTTTCAATGTAACTACTAAGACTCTACTCTCTATGTTACAAATTTGCTTTCTTTACATGCACTTTCTGGAAGCCTATCACACATTACATAGTCTGGCTCTATTCCAGTGACCACCACTGTGTGTGAAAATAATTTACTACCAAGAAATAAATATAGATTTTGACTTAAATAATTAAAATTTTGATTTTCTCTTTCTTTAAAATATTAGTAACAACAATAACAAGGCCAAAAAATATTGGTGAAATAAATAAAGCGAATACAATGATTATTTTAATTCTAGTTTCTTATTTTTGCGTGATAATATTTTCATTATTTCTTGTTCAACACTGTAAATAGTTAATTTATTTGTATATCCAGAACATAATTATTAGTATCATTAGTTTTATTTTACTGTAGTTCCTATATTAATGTGATTTTGTTTTAGATTTCTGTGTGGCACAGTTCGAGATCGGCGGATGTTTTGTTTTTTTTTTCCAAAATTTTATTTTATTTTAACACATTTTTTTGTTTTATATAACTTTAACAACATCCTAATAGTTATACATTTGTTTATGTATTTTATTTTTGCTTTAAGAGTAATGTTTAGAGGGATATTGTGGAGTAATTAAGTTTACTGTTTTGCTTAGTTTGCAGGTGAAGGATGTATGGAAAGTTGTTTTAAGTTTTTGAGGTTTTTTAGGAACACAAGGTTGGAACAAAACAATAATATAAATAATTATATAAAAAAAATCGTTGTAATAGATTGCACATAGGGTAAATAAAAGGAATAATTTGTTGGAATGTTTGTCAGTTGTTTGCTTTCGTTGTTGCAAAGCTGTTATCACAAGGACATCGAGAAAGTTTTGAACCTTGTCAGTAGACTGAACTCGAATATGAGAGTTTCAAGGCGGTAATACACCCAATTTACAGAAAAAAAAGCCAATACTTAAGGAATAGGTAAAGCAGTGTCTAACACTAAGCCTCGTTTTACAAAGAACAGTCTATCTAGACAGAGAACCTTTAAAGAGGTACTATTACGAGTGCTGACTTATGAGGGGAGATTTCCAAACAACTAACAAACTTTTCATAACTTTTGGAAGACAATGGTAATGTTTACGCACAGAGTTCAGGCTATACTCAGCAGTTAATTTAATTAAGAGCTGATGTTGTGTATTGTACTACAAGGAGTTACCTCAATTAAGTGGAAAAGTATACAACTTCTGATTTCGAACTTTGTAGCAGAGACAGCCACTGTGATGTTAGAGCGTTGACCGAGCAAAACTACGACCACACTGTTTTTTGGGCAAAGACACCATTAGGCACACCAAAGCCTAAAAAGTACTATGGGGACCCTTTACCCTCGATTTGTTACCACTCATCAGTGGTTTACTTAATTTTGATGCGGTCATACCAGCACAAAAGGTGTTTTGGATTTGGCTCGAATGATGAGGCCATCGATTCACCAAACAATACATGCAGTGTGTTTAATGAAGTGTAACATGGATCAGGCGTTTAGATCAGAGTCCAGCCACTATATCAAGTCAAAGGGTATTTTACAACTGAAGGGCAATGTTCTCTTAATTTAAAGCTTTTACTGTCTCTTTGCATTTTTCTCGAAGCAGCAATCTTTCTAAATTTTGTTCAACTACTAGCGAATGATGACGATATTGATATAATAGCTGCATTGACGCGTTCGCTAGTATTGAAACGGAAGCTGTTAAAATGGGTTTCACGGTACATGTGGACAAAACCAAGAATGTACCTAGGCTCTGCTATCAATTCTAACAACGTCTCCGCAAAGAAGGTAATTGAGTAGGAAGGGCCAATCCCGAACAACTAAAGCCATCTTCAGACGATTGTCAGATCTGCAAATGAAAAATTTGTCCCAATATCTGAGAAACGTTTAAGCTACCAATATTGTAAAGAAAATAATGGCCAGACCGTCCATCTGATAACAAATTTGCAGCAATTGGGACAAATCGTCTGAACATAGCTTAAGGAAATTCTGTATAAGATCCTGATCATCCTAGTCCTACCTTATAGTATGGACTCTATAGAAGGCGGACTAAGATATTCTTGCTCATTTCGATAGATTCTTCAGTCTCGTTTGATTGCTGAGGAGGATATTAATTGACGAACAATACGAGATCTATAACGGGACGCCGACCTACATAATCCATAAAATTGCTCATTAGTAGTCTGAGATCGTTAGGAGACTGGACATCAGCGCGAATAGGCACGAGAATCTAGAATAAGACCTTGCTTTAGCACAAATAGAAGGGGAGCCTTAATTGTTGATTAAGACCCCGATTCACACCAAACTATAGCACCACCTATGTACGTGCTTGTTTACATCTACCATTCAAACTAGATAACCTGCTGAGTTAACCTATTTACCATTGTTGTGAATACACCGTCTGTCCCATTTTCGATGAGCCTGATTTAAAGCAACACAGATTTGCAATGCCATCTCTGAACCATCTTTGGAGATCGTAGACACATGTCGTAGCGTTCTAATTGCTTGGTCAATAGTTTTATGACAAACCTCTGTCGAAACATCGCTATTCTCTCATGGAGGAGCAAGAAGACATGAAATCTGCCAAAGAAAACACTGTCATTTATCGAAACGTGGTGTTTCCAATAGGATCCACTCACTTAAAACCAAATCACGAAAGTCACCAGATGAGCTGAAAGAGGGCATTATCCATAAGAATTTCGGTGCACATGGTCAGAAACTCAATATTATTTGCGTGTTCTGGAGAGATTGTCATACAGAATTCATTGTATTCGATCGGAGTCGAAGGAAGTTGCTTTCCATGACAATGCGCCGTCCCACAAAGCTCTAATTGTATGCGTCTGGCTGTTTCCTCAACTCAAACAAGCGATGAAGTGCAACAAATGCAGAAGGGTTCAGCCTTCGCCCGACAGGAAGACCCTTCGACTACCAGGCATCCTTCGACAAGTTTCATGATCGCCTACAACTCGGAGTGGGCACTCCAAAGCACCATCTCATCGCAAATGGAACAGACTGTGTACACTGAAAGAAACACTAATCGTTGTAGAAAAAAAATTATAAGAAACTTATTGTTTATATTGCCACAGTCATAATAAGAAACCAAACCAAAACTTAATATCAACTAAAAACTACATAATATAACCTAAAAAAAACAAAAACAATACATTTGATGCATATATAATTATAATTATATCAATACAGGGAAAAAAAATACTTGGTACACAATATATATGTTTATATATAAAAAAAATACATTCCTAGGCAAAAAAGCATTAAAAATAATTAATAATATTAATTTAGGATGGACTTTCTGATAAATTTAAATGTTTTTCTTTGAAATTTCTTCGTTTATAGCGGTTTTTTCTACTCTCTCTCTCTTTTTTTTCTAAAAATCATTTCAAAATCAACGTTGATCACAATTTTTTTACTTTTATTTATATTTCCTCTCTTCGTTTTGTTTTTTGGTGAAAAAACAAAATAGAATACAAATTAAATTTTAGTATTTGGTTTTGAGTTTTAGTTTCTAATTAATTTTATCATTACCTCTAGTTACATACATGATAGGGTTTTTTTTTGTTTTGTTTCTGTTTTCTGTTTTACTATGTTGCGCTTTGATTGCTGTGCCTTTTGCTGCTGCCTTGTTCGTATGCTTCTTTATTTTGTTTTTTGTTTTTTCCTTAACACATGCACATTTATCACCGTTAGCCTTGTGGTTTAGATGTATATTTTCTCATTTTATACAGAATCACAAGCTTAGTTGGTTAAAATTAAATTTTCTTATAGCTGCTGCTGGTATCTACTTAGAATTATGTGATATTTTTAAATTTTAGCAACAAAACGTTTGTTCCCGATCCTTAGTTTTTGTTTTTTCTAAAAGTTTTGTGGTTTTCTTTTTTGGATTCTTTTTGTTGTTAAAATAACTATAACAAACCTTAAGACCTGTTCGTACTTGAAGATACGTAAGCGTGCTCCTCGTCACTGGATTCATTTGATGTGAGGGTCCATCGATTCTCTAGAGATGGTTGATTCGAAGCTGAAGATTGGGTATTTCCGGTTAGTGATCCGACGCCATAGTGAAATGATTGTGACCGCGTAACTGTTGAACTGTTGTTTGGTTTGAAAAATGGGTAAAAATTTTATTAGAAATTTGGAAATTTGTTGTTTGGTTTTAGTTTTAAGCTTTGATAGCACAGGCACTTTGTAGTTGCTGATGCCAGATGGGATGAGTTTTGTTAGTGGGTGCAGGGTGTTCCGAAAAAGAGTCTATTGTGTTGCAAATTTGTTCTTTTTTCAAACCTTTTAAACACAAACACGTCGGTAAGAACGATGTATGTACTTTCTTAAACTAGTAGGTAGGGTCGTAGACCTTCCCATAGTAAGCCTTAAGCTGTCAGAGATGGACCAGATCTATTGGCGGAGAAAAACGTGTGAGTGCTCTACATGATCTGCAGAACGTTTGACCACTTGTGTGACTCTGAAAACACGGTCTAGACTTAAGCATTAGAGTAAGGCCTTGGATACGTATGTACATAAGTAGGTTCAAGCACACGCAACGGATGATGCTGTGTACTTTGAACAGAGGACCTTAGAGAAGAATGGTGATAGGTTCAGTAGGAATGGATTTTCGATCAAATCTTTCCAAACAGAGGTTGTTTTCTTCACGAGAAGGAGTTAAATTTGGAGATGGCCAGGCACAGCGGAATTGAACTTAGGTGAGTATTAGAAAGGGAAGAACATTCTCTTAGGTTTATGTTTCAGGCAACACTCTGTCTGGGCTAGCTCTTGGCATTGCCACAGAGCTTTTCTGAAAAGCCCTAAATACCATAGCGTGGAAAGAAATTCGCATCGCAATCTAAAGTAAAGCTGAGATCATTACCTCGAACAAAGCACTGAAAACCAATAAGGCGATACGACTTGATGGCATACCTGCGGCTGAGGTATTGCTGCCCCTTGTTGTGAGAAGCTGGCAAGTGAGACATTTCCGGATAAATGGAAAAAATGAATGATTGTCAAGTTCCCTAGCCAGAACTGTCCTGTAGCAAATGAAAGACCATCTCGAACAAGTAGGTTTCCGCTCTCGCTCCTCCTGTGTCTTCGGCGCTGACTTTGGGGTTCATGCGGATGTCCACTTCACCTGCTGTTCATCGACTTTTTTAACGTGCCTTGCGCAGGAGAGGCATTCCAGATAAATGGGTCCACATGTCATGTTTTTAACAGAGAACGGCTTTTTGAGGAATTCAAAGTCCAAAGTGGGGTTCGGCAAGGCTGCACTCTTTCACCAATATTGCTTTGAGGAATTCGATGGACTCTAACATCCGCTGGCGATGTATGCCCACTATTTCACAGAATAATGGATCTTTCCCAAATAACAGCAAAAGAGAGGCGTTCAGCTTAGGACCGAAGTCATCAACTCACATTTGCAATGCTGGACAAACGGTCGAGAGCGTAAAGAGCTTCCAATAATTTGGGATGTGAAACTTGGAGAGTGACCGCTACTATCACGAGAAGGCTGCAAAAGTTTGGTAATAGGTGCCTAGACCATATCTTAAGGATTTCCGAATGAACAGAGAATGGGCAATGGTCACACTTTTCGTAGAGGTGACAGGTCCATAGCTGACCACGCGATGCAAAGGAATCCCCTTACTCAGGATGGTAGGATACGCGGCGGTCCTAGGACTACATGGCGCAGAACAGTCAAGAAGGAAGTATGCCAACTGCGAATGAGTTGGGGAGAGCTGAGGCACATTACAAGAAACCGCACACGATTTAGTTGTAAAATGCAAGAACTCTCTGAATAGGGAGACAAAGGCAAGCTTTTTCGTTGTTCTTATGGACTCGGATCACACTGGAACCTTGACATTTGGATCATATTGACGTCGTATCGCCATAAGGTAAGCATCTTCCTAGAATACTCTACTTTTGCACCACCTTCTACCCTTTTTCTGGTATCTTAGCGTTATCTCTACGTTCATGAAGTGGTTGTGACAGATGTCAAACTCAAAATAAATACTTCTTCGACTTGTGGAACACCCTATAATAAAATGATGATAACAATATTTGACATCACAATGTGAAAATGAGTGAAATTATTGCGAGTTTCTTATCGAAATTTTGTTAATGCGAAATTTTTACTTAATTTTACGTGAATTGCAAACATTTTTGCGGCTTGATTTTGTTGTTAAAAAAAAAAAAAAAAAACAAAAAGAATTCTTGTAAGTAAAAGCAAATAGAAAGCTGCAACCTTTTTTTTTTAATTTAATTTCTTAATGAATTTGTGAACTAAGAACGTTAGGGTACTTAAAAATTAGGAAATTTATTTTATTGCTGTGGAGAAAGCCAAATACATTATGTATGACATTTTCGCGGCGTGTTTCATATAGAATTTCAATAAAACAGAAACAAAAAAAGAAAAACATGCTTAAAACTCTTAGGAAACTACCTGCAACTAACTGTTATTAAAATAGAAGAACAAACTGATGGCACTACGATCAACGAATAATTTAAACAAATTAATGGCGTGTCTGAATAAATGGCTTTTTTTTTTGGTTGGCTGTGGACAAATAAATTATGTATATGTGGAGATAATTTTATGCTAAACTGACATTCGTCAATTCGGCGAATAATAGTTTAGCAAACAAATGAAAATTTATTGATGCGGTAATGGCCATTCTTTGGCATTTAATTCGGAAACAAAAGAGTGTGTCTGCAGCTTAAGGATGCAACTTGTCATAAAGGCGCCGCCATCTTGAAGTTGCGTGACAGCGTCATTTGGGTGACGTGTTGAAAGTAACATTGTCGTCATCAGGTTAGTTTTGGGGCAACAATCCCTGCTAGGTACCCACTCTCAACAGTCAAGCACCCATCAAAGGTTGGACTCTGTCTAAAGCGGATGAAGCTATCCTCAGTCGCTTCGACAGAAAGTGGGCGTTTGACGGGCTTGGGAAGAAGAGATTCAGCGCTAGTCGTTTGAGGTGGCTAGGACATGTAATGCGAATGTTTTGGTCCGCAGGGGCAACGCAGTTGAGGAAGGCCTCGTCTTAGGTGGCGCACACAAGTTTGGACCGGACTGTCTAGAGGAGCTTGTTGATTGAGGCCCAGGTTTACCTGTCTGGTGGGACGGTTATTAAATCGAAAATTGGAGAAAGAACGAAGCCCATGGAGGCATAAGAAAGTGACACCACCCTGAAGTAATGCTAGAAGCAGTCCTGGGGTGGGTTCGCCTGAAGATGGAGAGAGTTTAGTGTAACAAACCGGGGACCATATGGCCGTGACCTCTTGACGTCAATACCCAGACTTAATCCCAAATATTGGAGGATACAACCAGCTCGCGTCAGTAAGTAGTCAGTCCTCATGTACGCAGCCCCTATATGGGCAGAGGCAACAGCTAGGCATCGCTCAGAGTCTGAGCAAATGGAACAGCATCAAGGGATGCAACAAATGTGATATCCGGGCGAATTCCCATTGAATTGGAGGTCAACTTAACAGCACCAATATTCAATGAAAAAGACCAACGAATTTCAAGTCGAGAATCACCATCTCTTTATCCACTTTGAAGCTGAATATGACAACATTCACAGTCTTGGACTCTACAAGACGATGGCTGAATTGGAGAACCCGGCAAATCTGATCCAGCTGTGCGGCGCGACGCTGAAACAGTTCCTCTAAAATATTCAAAACATCCACCGAATTTCGACAAGGATATGCGCTGTCAAGTTGAAACACTGAAGGAACTATTTTCAACAAACGAAGGTCCAGCTGCTGGGATACGCAGACGACATCGACATCATCAGTCGCTCCCAGATGGCCGTTATAAAAGCTTTTACAACAGTTGAGGAACAGGCGAAACAAGCTGACCTCGAAGTGAATGTGCACAAAACCAAGTGCTTGTTGCATCTGGTTTAGGATAAAACGTCGATATTGGACAACAGTATCCTCGAAGTAGTTAAGGAGTTTATCTACCTCGAAAGTAGATATCAACTCTACGAACGACGCCTTAGAGGAGATTCAGCACAGACGTGCACTAGGAAACCGCTCCTACTTCGGTTTTGGGTTCAAGACTCCTAACTCGGAAGACGAAATGCATGTTCTACAAGGCATTGATCCGCCAGTTCTGCTATATGCAGCCGAGTGCTAGACTACAAATAGGAAAGCGAAGCAGATTTTGGGCACTTTCAAGAGAAAAATTCTTTGTCGAATATGCGTGGAGTACGAATGGAGGAGAAGATATCACCGCGAAATCTATGAGCTGTATCAAGGAGTGGTTCTAGTCCAAACAGTCAAAACACGTGGACTATACTTTCTCAAGCCACATCGAACGAATGGACTAAGGCTCCAGCAAAGAAGATCTTCGAATCTCAGCCCGAGTACGAGACGACAAATAAGACCGAATGGAAAGATCAATCTATCGCAGCTTCAAGAGCGCTTGGTCTGGACAACTGGAAGCAGCGTGCCCGGAATCGAAATAGCCTCTTCATGGGTCTAGCGCCCGTTGAGTAAGTAAGAGTAAAACATACGGCAGCTCTTTATCCAGAACAGAAACTGACCCCGTTACGTAAGAAAACCGAGAAATAAGACGCATTTCCACTCGACTGACATTCATGTAACACATTCACTCCTCATCCACATGGTTCACTTGAAACCACCGCTTCCACTAGAAATAATTAAAAACACTTTAATTAGACGAATGCTACGCGTCTGTCCCATTAACATGTGTGCGCCGCTCCCAAATATGGTGTGCGAAGAGCATATCCATTTCCCAGAAACCGCCACAACTCCAAGGCGGCTCACTCGTTCCCATTTACATAGAACTACGTTTCCTTACTGCCAAGACCGGATTATCGATTTTAAGCCAAGTTTTCCTGTCTCCAAGTTCACCCACTTGGCGCGCGACACTTGCACTTTTGTTGCCAACCATTGGCTGGGCTAACAGAAAAACAATTTCCTCCCCACATACCCGTGCATGACCTACATTTCGAATGGAATTTTCAAAAACCAAAAAGAAAAACAAAATTTTTTTTTTTTTTAAAGAAAACGAAAGTGAATTGCAAATGGTGGGCGGAACATCTGTGCTTGCTGCTTTGGGTGCATCGTCATTGTCATTTTCATCGCATAAATCAGAACAGAAATGTGTGTGTTGTCTGGCGATGGCCAGTGATTTGATTGGATCTCATTATTTTGATCGTCTTTTTCGCTTTTAATTACCATAAACGATGCCACCGACATCGGTGCGAGCGCAATTATAGAAACTAAATCTCTTGGAGTGCTTCGCACTGTTCAGTCTACTGCTCCAGCGGAGCACTAGTTGTGGCTTTCTTCTACAAAAAGAGTTAAAATTACAAACAAAGTGGTATTTGGATAAACAAAATTGATAAATGGCAACAAAAAGGAAGAGAAAAACAAAAGAAACAAGTACGTGCGTGATGGTGTCATAGATACACTGCCTCTGGGGACAGTGAGTACAAATGATGGCGCGCGTTAGGATTAGCATACTCGAGAGGAAGTCAAACAAAAATCAGAAACTTGATTGCATGACTAAACTGAGAGAAGTTTGGCAACATATCACATCATCGGTCGGTTGATTCCCTGCCAGCATATGACTTCCATGACTCACTATCCCAATCGGACTATTCAAACGCTTCCAGTGGTAAGCTCTCCACTTCCGACTACCGAGCCACAGTAGCGGAGCCCAGAACACATCGACTGCACTGAGTCGGCTACATCGAGCGAATAGACTATGGTTCCAGCAAAGTGGATCTTCGAATCACAGCCCCTAGGTTCGAGGGCTGACGACGATGATAACCAAATGGATCCAGCAAAGCCGTACAGTAGGCACTTTCAAGAGAAAAGTTCTTCGTCGAATGTTTGGTACCGCGAACTACACTGGCTCGTCGACTACACTGGCTGATTCGGCCACATCGAGCGAATAGACTAAGGCTCCAGCAAAGAGGATCTTCGAATCACAGCCCACAGGTTCGAGACGATGATGAGAAGTGAATGGAAGGACCAAGCTATCGCGGATGCCAGAGCGCTTGGTCTGGACAACTGGAAACAGCGTGCCCAGGATCGAAGGGAGTGGAAGGCTGCTGTGTTCCAGGCAGAGACTCTTCAGGTCCTTGCAATGACAATAGCTGCCAGTGAGACTGCGATGACGGCAATACTACCTTCGACTTATCGACAGCCAGGGACGATCAAACCAAGTGATGAGTTGGCCTTAAAAGTTATATCAGAGGGGACCTAGATGGTTGCCTTGAGGGACGCCGGAGGTGGCTGCAAAAGGAACCAAAGAGTGGTTAGCAAAAATTGTTTAAAGACGGTAGCAACAAAATTAGCTATTGTATGCCTTGGTCACCACTTAGGCACGAAAAGGGAAATAAAGCTTTAAGGAGTCCTCTTAGGACATGTGCGATAGGGTGACCAGATAACAGTGATACCTTTTTCAATTATTATGGTTCAGCAGCTGTCAAAGTTACCAATGACATCCAGCTGTCAAAATACACGAGGTTTGCCATTCCATCATGCATCGTTTCACGCTTGACGAACGCGCGGAAATTAGTAAAAAAAATATCGAAATTCTGGCTCAGTTGTAAGCACGGAACGTGAATTTTGTCGTGAACTCGCACCGTGAAAAAGTTTGAACGGGAGTACACTCCTTTGGACCTTAAGCCACCAATCAGACACGACATTGGTGCGAAATGAATGACCGTAGCGGTCAGTATCGAAGAAGACCCAGAAATATCGATTCGACACCGATCAGCTGAATTGGCATCGCTAAAGGGTTCACCCGGCTTATTTAGCGGAGGGATTTGGGCCTACATCCGTATAAGATGAACTGGACGACCACAGACAAGGCCGTGAGTTCCCTTGAAATGTTGGTCGGAGATCTGGATTTTAGCTGAAAATTGATGAGTGGCCAGAGCGACTCCGCCGTTCCTGGAAAGCAAATGGGGGCCATTTCCAAAAACGTGTTCTACAATTTAAGTGACATTTGCTAGTGCTAGGTCTGTCAGTCTTAGACAAGACTATGAGCCCGTCTGATTTGACAGCTCACTCTACCAAGGTCACATTGATTCCTCTCCCAAACGTCGACGGGTAATAAACTTACGCACGAGCGGCGCGTGAAAATACTTCAATTTTATTGCCCATAACCAATTCACACTCAAAAAACAAATAGAATCCACAAAAGTGGGCGAAATTTTATTGTCCAACATGATTCCCAGAAATTTATTCCTCCAAGTGAAAGGCGGCATTCAGAAACTAGTCAAACCCACTACGGAGAGGTTACAGGAACTTTTTGACCACAAAAGGCGACCAAGATCATAACTTTTTTAAATGTTCAATAAAAAACCACAAAAAGATTTGTCATCAGAGAAAAGTCAAACGCAATCCAAACACGCCGCCATATTGACACTGACAGACCGTACTTGTCACCATACTTGTGATCCTAAAAGAAAAGTTCAAACAGATTCTGTGACGATCAATGACTCTGATGGAATAATTTAATAACAAAATCAAAAAAAAAAAAAAACAAATGATGAACTCATATGCGATAGACTATGCATAACCTGTTCACGTAAGCACCACTTGTGCCTCTCTTGTGACTCACCGACGCTGATATATTGCATGGCTTTCCCCACAGCTTTTAACAAATCTTTAACAGACAGAGTAACAGAAAAAATTCAAAATTTATCTTCGACTAAATGCAAATCTATCCAAACATATGCAAATTTTGTAAAAATTGTTTTTGGTAAAAAGACGAACCACGACGTTTTTTTGTTGCAAAAACACTTTTTTTTTTTGAATAATTAGCGCTAAAACATAACCACAATCGAATGAATGAAATATTATTTATAAGATGAAGCGGTGGCTGAACACAACAAACAGGAAACGGAAAGATGCTTTCGACTCAAACAGAACGGGGATGATAAACAAACACAAACGTAAAAAATTAGTAAAAAAAACAAAAAAAAAAAAAATAAAGAAAATTACTTTCTTTGGAATATCGATTGGATTTTGTGTGTGGCATTCGCTTTCGTTGATTATTTACAAAATAACGGTTTTGTTTATTATTGGAATAATTTGTTTTATGATTTCGTTTCTTGTCGCACTGACTGTTACGCGTTTCGTTAAATTCGTTCACTGATTTTCTTTTATAGTTTATCACTCGTGTGTACACTCAAGGTGGGCTTTTTTGTGGTTTTTTACAAGTCAGTGACAAGAAGCCCCTCAGGTCAGAACTCTCCCCGTCGATAGGGAGATCGTGAAGGCCTGGTTATAGCATGTACCGTATACAGTAGGGGTTACAAAAATGGGAAGAAAAATAAAAAAATAAAGAAAAATGTAGAAAATTATGGTAAATTGGTAAAATAATTTGCAAAATAATTGAGAGGCTTAAACATAGTTATATATCGATAGGCTTATTCAAATATTTACAGTAAGTTACAGGGTGCTTTCGGGTTTAGTAGATATTAAGTGGTACAGTCACCGTGATAGTGTAAAACGTCAGCGTGTTGAATGATATGCAATGGAGAAGGTTGAGGGAATATATCGCAGTACAAGAGGGTTCAGAGACCCCAGTCCAGAGGAGCTGCAAATTCCAATTATAATGGAGAACTGGGACATCTTTTTTTTTTTTTTTTTACAGAGAACGGAAGTGCCAAACATAGCCAAGAAACTTTTGACCATTTTGTGCAAGTGAGCGAATGAGCTGGCCATTTTCGTTCACACCTCGGCAGTAATGAGTGCCTTGAGAATAAGTCAGTCAGATAGTTGGAGACACAATGTAACAGGTCATTCCATGATCCTGGAGAATTATCTAGGAAAGGTTCATACTACAGACTACCTCACTCCGTTTACAAGTTCGTTCCCAAGCAGGGAAGAATGGAAGGATGGTCAGCCTGTCAACACACGTGCCATCGCTATCTTCACAGATGGATCTAAGGTGGATGTAGGCGTAGGCATACCAAGATCAGGTCCGCCTTCTGAATCATAGCAGTGTTTTCCAAGCGGAGGTGAGACTGCGATGAAGGCAATACCACAGGAAGGTATCACGTTTTTTAATCGACAACCAGGCTATTGAAAAAAAATCTGAGCTTGTGAAGTGCTGTCGTGAAGAACTCAACGGCCTTGGAACACAGCACAAGGTTGCCCTCCGCTGGGTCCCTGGACACGAAGGCAGACGAATTGGCAAGAAGAGGCTCTGAATCTACATCGCAACAGGTAGACACCTCGGTGTTCATCCCGCCTTGCACACTGAAGCAAGAGGCATGGATTTAGGGTCAGTAGAGAGGCCAATAGGAGATGGTCCTCTCAGGACACCTGTGTGATCACTAGAAGCCTATGGCCTTGCTTTGACAAAAATAGGACCGACCGAAGATTTACGGATGAAAACTTGTGTCGGGGATGTAGAGACGAGGAAGCCAATGAGGATAAAACCCACAAAATGCGCATTAGTCGCTTGAGATGGCTAGAACAATGCTCCGGCCCGCAGAGTCTTCGATTCAAAGCCGGAGAGACAACGCAGTAGAGAAAGACCTCGCCTTAGGTTGCGCGCACAAGTAAAAGGGAACCTCAACCGATTTGGAGTGCCCTACTGGAGGTAGTTAGCTAAGAACCGGGCTAACTGGAGAGGATTGTTGATTGAGGCCCAGGTTCAACCCCGAACTGTAGCGCCACCATGTAAGTAAGTAAGCATTGCTCAGTAAAGAATGCCAGTCAGTTTGGTTGTGGGGTTAAAGAGAATCTCGAGTCGCGGTAATAGCTTCAGTTGCTAAGACCACTATTGATCGCTTCGGCGAATTGTCTAGACTAGAGGACAGGCCAAGAAAAAGTCGTCCGTACGAATGCTGTAGTAAAAGCAGTGCGGGAACGAATTCGAAGAAATCCCCTTAGGGAGCAGAAAATCTTGTCCAAGGAATCGAATGTATCAACCAGATCGGGATGATCTGCATACGAAAGGGTAGAGGCATATCCATAACCACCCGAATGCACTGAAATGGAAAAAGTTGCTTCAGATTTTCCTATCAAATGACTGCCATTGGATTCTCCTTGGACGAAAGGAGAGTTTCCGAAATGCAAGATTCCTTCAACTTGACCGGAATTCCATGGACATATTCCGATTCGGCATCAGTGTTAAACCATCATTCGGTGTCATGCCCAGGACGATATGGACGAAGAAAAGAAGTTTTCAAATCAGCTAAGCGCTGTTCATAACTAACCACATCGTCACTGTAATGGAAAACTTCTTAAGGTGTGGAGCGACAACACTTCGCCCAAACATGTGATGATCGATGAGGACTTTAAAAATTCCCTGGGACTGACAATGGTAAGCTAAATGACCATCGCCCGAACCAGTTCGTTGGTCTCGAGAAAGCCGACGACAATATAAACCGAGAGTTCATCTGGAGTAACTTTCCCTACGATCTGAGTGTTCCTGAGAAACTCATAACTATTATGAAAGTGGGGGTTTTAGTCGGTTGGTTCCCCTTTCAAAATGTTGTACCGAAAGTAGTGTGTCGATCAAAGGTAACGAACTCGCTGTGGAGTACAAAATCAAGAAAGCCAAGCTGGGTTCGAAATGTATTACAAAATCTGGAGGAGAACCCCATACGGCGCCATTATTCCACTCAAATCTCGAAGTCGTATTTGGAAACCGCCACGGTTATTCGTAAGCTGCCCCTCATATGAATCGGGACTGCATGGCTTGGATGAATGGAATCTGCTCACCCACTCCGCCAGAAGAGCAAGTCATTTAGTCATGGACAGCCTTACTTTGTTTATATTTGGATGTCTAACATCTAGCAGCCGGAGATCTTGACAGAATATTCCTCCTTTTCTGAACCAAAACCGCATTATTCTTGGAAAACAAAGCCAAGAGCACCAGTACCAAGTACCAGTCATCTCCCACACGTGCTCACTGTTCCCATCACTAATATCAACTGATTTGCATCCACCTGCATGAATAGAGTTTCTTATCAAATATCGAAGGCACATGTCAGTGGTTTTGCATTCCACTAACCAAGCTCAAGACATCAGGTTTCGTTCCAGATGGTTGTCTGTCGCATTCATCAATTAGTGTGCAAGCACCTGTTCTTCATCCATCACCCCAAGGTTGTGTCTAAAGAAATCGAATCCAAGACGTTTGTCTTTTTTTCTTTCTACGATTTGATGTACAGGTTGCTAGGAAGAATTGAGTCACGCGTGCTGATTTCATCAACGAATATATGATCCCATTCTTTCTTCGTCGATGTTTACTCTTTCTCTTTACTTCTATAATAATTCGTTAATAATCTATATAGCAGAGTCTCCGCGTCCGAACGAATAGACACAACGCAAACAGAACAACCAAAACCTATTCACCTACATTTTTGTTTTCTTCTTCCATTTATCCGTTCCCAGTCTCTTCTATTCCGTATGCATATCGATTCAACAACAGCTGGGTTAGATGTGTGTATGTACTTCGTATCTATGTGTCTAATGTTACAGCCGGTTAAACAATAAAAAATAAAGAAAAAAACCATCCATAACCGTTAAAAGAAATTTTGGTATATCGAAGCACCTTGCTACTTATATGGATGACGTATTCGTTTCGTGGTAGACCGACTGTTAAGTGTTTGAATTATGGACATCCCCTATAAGTTCGGCAAAAGTTTGATGAATTTATTCATTCGGTTGATTGGAATCCATAACACGAAGAGCAGGCCTTATGCAATGGATAATGGATTATGTGTGTAGGCAAATGCCAGTGGTTGTCAGCAGATTTCATGTTCGCATGTCCCATTTGCATGCATTTGGAAACCAAAGTTTGTTAATTAGAGAAACCGTCTACAGGGCAACAATGAATAAATATTCGCATTGCTCACGGAAATGCTGAGCGTAAACTTTGGGCTGTGGTCAGTAGCGGGAAATCCGTTTCCGCTTCGTTGTGGAGTTTAAAGCAAGAGTTGCTGACATGGATGAGCCTTCCACAGAGTTTAATCTCTCCTTGTAGGCTTAGGGATTACACCTTGTTTGGTGTTTTAAGAGGTTTCAAAGCGGAAATGAGCAGATGAACAGAGCTCTCCATGGAAAATAGGTGGCGTTAACCAAAGTATAACGCAATCGAATGAAGTCATATTTTTGGCACGGAATGAGCTAGAACTACCTACAGCCCTTGTTACGCTTAATGCGTTTCTTTCAAACCATTTGATGACCACAGCACACGGTTCCACAGACACCCAAGCATCTTCAAAAACAAACAAATGACTCATTGGGCGAACAAAAATTCAAGACAGATCACCTACACCTAAGAATTTGCGCAGAAATCGTACCCCAACCCACAGTGAGTTGTCTCGAAACGAATACGTCATCCGGAGTTGAGAGTTTTCCATTGAAAACAGAAATTATAATTCTCTAGACACTATGTACCGCTGCCCACAGTAGGAGAACAAATTTATAAATACCTGTCTGTGACACCTCCTCCTTGGCCACCTTGTGCGGACTTCTTGGCCTCCTCCTTTTTTCGTCGATCTTCGGCTGCCGCACGCATTGGATCGTATGTTGCACGTCGTTTCCACATCGCCAACTCGACTTCCTTCTGCTTTGTCACTGCAAAGGAAAAAGTAAAAAAAAAACATGACAACCACCACGCCAGACAAATCCAGTGGTAGTACTCACCAGAAGCGTCTCTTCTTGCCGCCGATGTACCGCGTCCAGATGTCGCTGACTTTACACTTCTATTACTGGTGCGTGTAGGCTCTGTCCGCGAGATACCCATCGAAGCACTGCTCGGACTGCGTCTAATCTCTGGTTTTAGAGTGCTCTTCGCGTCATTCTTCCGCAGGAAATTGTTCCCTTGTGCTGGTTTGTATTTCGATATATCCATGTACTTTGGTTGAACTCGCTTCTGTTGTTGTCCACCAGCGGCTGGTGTGTTGGGAACTACTGCATTGGCCGTTTGGAGAATTTGTTTCTTGGCCGAAGCCAGAGAATTGGGTATGTGACCAGCTAGACGATTGAGGCTCGAATCTCGCGGCATGGACTGTCGCATCGAGGAGCGAGGGGCGCTTTTGACGGCACGCCGCGGTAGCTCTGGTGTATTGGGGCATGCTACCATTCCACCACCAGCCAACAGATTTGGTTTGATTGGGGGCTGCTGGTTTCCAGCCACCTTTTGCTTGCTCCTCTCAATGCGCATTAGCAGGGCTTTGTTGTAACGCGTATTGGACAGTGGCACCTCGGCCGATTGCACCGACTCGGAGGCGATATTCTGTGACACATCATCGTCGTTGTAGTACTCGTAGTCATCGTCAACGTTGCCAGAGTGGATGTCTTCATCGGATGACCCGTAGTACTCCACGTCGATCAAGTCATCCTCATCGTTGATGTAGTACGCCATGTTGTCATCGTAATCGCTGTACACGTGCCGGAAGGTCGTGCTACTCGCCGACTTCTTGATGGCTGAGCTGCCCACCGGAGGTGCTATGTAGTTGTGGCGTGCTGCCGGCGGTGTGTACAAAGTGGCTGCGGGTCTCTTCTGCTGGCCGCCGCCGTTGTTTGTTTTGCACTTCGCCGAGAATGAACTTGACCTTCGCAGGGGAGACAGAGATTGCTGTTGTTTTATCGATGAATCCATAGCTCTTGTCGTTTGATCGATATTGTGGTATTGCTTACCCACCAATGCCTGGTGTCGTCGCGCGGGCGAAACAGTCAGTGCCTGTGCGTCGTAGGAGTTCTTCCGTGCTCGCGGAATTTTCACGTCCATAACTTGTTCGTGGTAACTGTTTGACATCATATTGTTCGTCGTGGTTCGCTTGTGCAGCGGATTGGAGAGCAGCAGTTTCGCCTCGATGCTGTGCTGTGGACTGTACTCATCGGCTGAGTAGTACTGGTGAGTTGTGGTGTGATGATGACGACTCTGTGGCATTTTCTTAGGCGAATCCCTCGACGATGGTGGCGACTTGAGGGAGTTCTTTCGTGACAGAGACTGCTGCAGATTCGATATAGCTGCAGCGGTCTTCTGCAGATACAGGTCGGTGTTGTTGGGGTCGTCTTGAATGATATTCTGTAGTGATGCGCGGGCGTGAATCGCACTCCTCGCTCGCCCTATGGAGTGCAGGGGAGAAGGTATCTTGGTTGGCGATTTTGGCGGTCTCTGCGCAGAGACGTTGGGGTCACTGGCGTAGTCGAAGTCTCCCATTCGGAAGCGGTCGATGGTTTTGTTGCGATACATCATACTGTCGTCGGTTAGCGTGTCGTCTTCGCCTGTGCAGTTGTAGCTGCGGGTCATTAGGTCGAGTTGCTGCTGCTGTGCTGTTTGTTTGGTTGGCGATCCCTTGATAGCTGATGCGACACTCCTTGCGCGGGCATTCCTCGCCCACTCCTGTATCCAATCGTTCTTGGTTTGAGCCGTCTTCAGCACCGCGGTGTCGGAGTGCTTACTGATGGGAGACTCCGGCGATTCGATTGCATTGAGGATCTGCGAGTCGGTTTGGTTGGTGAATACGTTCAGTCGATAGCCGGCTTTCTGATGGTCGGTGTAGCCTCCGTTGTAGGCGGCTCCACTGTTGGACTTGAGCTTCGTCTCGGTGCTCACGTACTCAGAACTGTCGATTTGGGAGGTGGACAGGCTACTGCGCCGTGTCAGCTTTGGCCGGGAGTCCAATGTCGCCTGTTTGGCGAGCACTCCACTCGTCGTCACGCTCGTGAACGTACCCACATCCGCATCGGGCGGGGAGGTCTCCTTCAATTGTTGCTGCTGCTGTTGTTTCACTGAGATGTTCCTCACCCTGGACTTGATTTTCTCCAGATAGGAAGTCTTATTCGACGGCTTGTACGACGTACTCGTGGCGTCGTGGTAGTAGTTCACTTCGAGCACATTGTTCCTTCGCCGGCTCTCCGAGGAGGCCACTGTCGTCGTCGTAGTTGGTGTTTGAGTATTTTTCAGAGGCAGATCCTTCGGACGCTGCTGCTGCTGCAGATGACTGGTTGAGGACACCTCCGAACTGGTTGTCGTCTTGTCGATGTTCATCAGGTCCTTCTGCTCCTCGGTGTAGTTGTCCCCGTCGAGAGTGTAGGTTCCAGCCTCACTCACATTGTCATTCATCGCCATGTGATGGTAGTCGTCCAGCGGCGGCTGGGGACAGAGGAAATCGATTTTCTGCAGAGCCATTTGCATTGCAGTCGAACGCGGCGTAAAGGGCTTTGCCGAGTGGCGCTCCTTGCGCGGTTCTGGTGGCGGCATTTGCAGGGACGGCGGCTTCGCTTTTGCCTTCTTCGTTGTGGTTGGTGTTGCAGTTGTGATGGGAGACTTGGATGGAACGACGTTTGCCGATTTTGGATGGTTTTGCTGCTGACTCTGCGGCTGTAGTGGCTCCGTGGTGCTGGAACGCGGTGACCAGCTGTGACGCTTGCTGGCATCCCTCACCCTCGACGTACTACGGTCGCGCGGACGCATTTTCACCTTCGCTGCCGACTCCGGAGCAACCGGAGGAGTGGCAGACGGTGCTCTCGGGCTGTGCACCACCGGCGGTGGTGTTGGCAGCACTTCACCACTAGCAGGGGGGTCGCCTCCCTCCAGCTTCGACATTGACGCACCCCGCCGATGCCTATTTTGGAAACGCTCAACCATACTCTTGTACTTCGCCGCCGCTGCCGACGAATTGCTGTCTTTCGCGGAGCTATCGCCAAAATCGATTGTGAATGCCATGCATTGTTGTTTGGCCGACGATACCGATGACTCATCGTCATCAGCGGCGATCGTGGAATTTGGCGTCGACAGAGGGGCAGCACCTGCTTCTGCCATATTGTTGCTGTGTTCGTCATTCATACCCGTTTTGGTCGCGGCACAGTTTTCGTTTTGTTTTGTTGGAGCAACGACACTGCTCGTTTTCACCACCTGAATGACATCATCGATTTTTTTCACATTCTCCGGTGTGGCATCGGTTTTCTCCCTGCCGTCCGAGGACGAGATCGACACCTCCTCCTCGTCGGCTTCGTTGCGATAGTTTTGACCACCGCCGCCGCAGCCACCGAGTATCGCCCGATCCTTGTACCGACCACGGGGAGCGGCTATCGGATTCGAATCCGGTTTGTTCGCGGCTGCCGATGCTGCTGCTGCTGCCGCCGCCGTAACTGGGTCTGTATCGAGGGGTTTGACATTTTTATCACTCACTGACAGCGCACTCAAGTGTTCTGCACCCAAATCGTCCATTTTTCCACCAGATTCGCACCGAACAAGGAGAATTCCACAGCTTCACACGACGCAGCCACACACACACGAAGGGGCGTCTAAATCTAAATTTAAATCGACTATCACAGGAATTCAAGGTTTCCTTTGCGATTTCCCAATTTCTTTTGTGTTTCTTCGCCTCGTTTTGTGCTTTTCTTTTCTTTTTTTTAATTCAAAACAAAAAATTGTAATTGTCAGCGAAGGCTCGACGCACCCAGCCTGTTGGGCTGCTCACTCGCGTGCGATTGCACTTGACACTTGTCGCGACAGATAGAGGCGAGTTGACGTTTCAGAAAGTGTTTACATATTTTCGAATTGCACAACGCGCGCGCTCGCTCTCACCGAATGCGAATCCATGCGAGGGGGACAGAGAAGACAGAGAATGGAATTCCTACTACGTTGGTATGAATTTTTTTTTTCTTTTCAAGGTGGACAGACGATTTCTTGCGTTTCAATGTTTTTTTGTGGCGATGGCGAGCACTTGACACTAATTTTGGAAATTTTTCGCGTTTTCTGTGGAACTAGTGCGCCGTATGGTGGGGTGTTGGACGGGGGGAGCACTCGCGGATGGGAGTTGTTTGAGATAGAATGGCGAGTCGTTGTTGGTACGGTGCGCGGAAGAGATTGTGGATCTGTGAAATTCGCGAGTCCGAGTACCTTTTTGTTTCTGATTGGGATTTTCGCTGAACTGACTGGCTGTCGTCGGGTGCTTGTTCTTGTTGGAAGTGTCGGTGGAGTAGGGTGGGAGAAGTGTCAGTCAGTTGGATTAGAAATGCGACCAACTTCGTGGTGTACTGCATTATCGGCGGTCAGAGATGGACGTGTTCAGAGCGCGAGTGACCATAGGGCGAGTTTTCATGTTGCAGGTGGAGCCAACGTTTCTTTCGCAGAAAAAGGGGAAGTTTTGAAGGAAACTTGGGGAGGTTTATGGTCTGTTTAAAGGAAGGTGCAACCAAAGAGGGTACCATCCCACTCGGATCTTGATGGATCCATTGCGTTTCCCCGTATGGGATTAATGAAAATATAGAACAGGAGTTGTTCCAACTGATTAATCCATCAAAAGGAGCGGCTCTTTTGCACCTTCTTTATGAATTATAAGTTGACTTTAGGTGGCCTTTCGTTGATTCCGTCGAAACTTAACCCAATAGTACGGAGAATTAGAGGCCAATGCGCTAAGCTTTCGATTTTGTATTGTTTTTCTGTGCTCTGGCACCCTTCCATGAGATAGATGCGGAAGTCTTGGTTAACCAGGAAGCCTTCCACGACGATTTCATTTCTTATATAACTATCGGTAGATGTACTATGTAGCTTGCCTGACACGATGTCTGGAAAGCCAGCAAAACATGGCAGGGGACTGATCAAACTATCGCAAACCATAGGAGGGTGGAGGCTGGCCTTAACCCACTCGACATAGACAACTATTGGCGACTGGCTAGGGATAGGATTGTGTGGCGAAGGTTGTTGTTTGTGGCCTTTTCGACTTGAAACAGTTACTGTTAGATGAAGGACGGAACACTGATAGTACAGGAGGATGACGGATAACTTACTTACTTACTCTTAGTTTCCTTCAATCAGCAGCCATCTCCAACTGAAATGTTTCTAAGATAATTTCAAGGAGAATGCAATCTTCTGAACTCTATGCTAGCTTATGCCTTAGTAAAGGTATCAAGGGCGCTAGGAGTTATATCTTTTCCGATAGCCAGGGAGCACTGTTGTCCAAGTTAGTGGACTCCTTGTAGGTTAAATGCAGAACAGAGTGGTACTCGTATAAGCCCCAGGTCATGAAAGAATTGTAGACACGGATTCAGAAGATGAATTAGCTGCGGCTGGGCCAGGATCTATGTCAACTGGGCTGCCGCCACATAGCTAAATGATGATTGGGAGGACAAACTTCGCCTGGCATACTGGGAAAGTGTCGTACGCTTAAGCCAATCCAAACGATTAGTCAAGCCTTATCCCTACAAGGAAATTCTTAGCTACGATAAGGATAGTATTAGGAAACTGGCTTAACTGTGCCCTGAAGAATCACCTCAACGAACTGAATCTGTGCCCAGATCGGAAGATGACGAATCATCTGAGCATGTTCTCTGTGAATGCCTGGCTTTACATTGGTTGATGTGAAGCATTTTCATAAGAAAAACCAGAACTTTTCAGGTCGCAGTGTCAGCCCAAAGAAACTGCGATGCGCAAGAGTTATTCTTCGTTTTATTCTGCTGAGGTGTTGTTTTCAGAATCCATAGCAGTACCAGTTCCTCGATGTTGTTGGTCCCTTCTCATTTCCAGCATGCACCTGGTTTTGCCCTCGCTTACAGCTAAACCCATTTAAGCAGCTCCACACTTTGATTGAGTTGCAATCTTAAAAAAGTAGATCTTCATCCGGCGGTGGAATGCAGACATTGCCTGGAAGGTGGAATCATCTGAACACATTCTCGCCGACAGGCGAGTACCATGGATCAGTAGTAAGTACGTTGGATTGAGGGACGAGCTCGATGTTCGAATGTTGGGCCCCAGTTTGGTGTGAGCCGATTCAATTCAGGGTCAGCTGAGGGTCCTGATCTTACAACATGCAGATCCAGCAGATTTGTTGTCGTCATTTCAGTTCGAGGGTTCGTGGGTCTGTCTAGGAGTTTCCCGTCTTTGGTTTGAATTTGTAGGATCATGTTCAGTGCAGCAACTTTATAGAATGGCCACTCAATTAGCAGTCAAGGCCCCTGTAGCGATCTCTGGAATTTTAGATGGTACGCATACCATCTACAACATTTGGGCGCCATGGCTCAGTTGTACTATGGAACAAGGGGTTCAAGGTTCGAATCGTGGTAGGAATATCTAAAAGTTTTTGCACGGCCCCACCTCATGCGAGAGTATAACTTATCATGGGAAAGCTTCTCCAATAATAAATCGCCCTTCGGACAGACACTTCACACTTAGGCAGATCTTGGAGAAAACCCAAGAAGTCCAAGTCGATACCCACCGTCTTTTATCGACTTTAAGGCAGCATATGACAACATCTATAGAGACGAGCTATACAGAGCCATGTCTAGTTTTGGCATCCCTGCCAAACTCGTCAGATTGTGCAGAATGACGATGGAGAATTCTCGCTGCTCCATCAAGATCGTTCTCATGATCTCACCGAGACCTTTGATGCCAAAAAAGGTGACGCGCCGTCATGTGATGTTTCCAACATCGTACTTGAAGGAATTGTGCGAAACTCACAAGCCAACACCAGAGGCACAATCTTCCAAAAGTCCGTGCAGAGCGTTCACTAGTATTCAAGGGGAAGCTCCAAAACTAGGTTTAGAGGTAAACGAGGGCAAAACGAGGTATATGCTGTCAACGAGAAGGGACCCAATCGACAGCTACAACTTTGAGGTAGTAAGGGAGTTCGTCTACCTCGGCTCTGCTATAACAACTGAAAATAACACCTCAGCAGAAATAAGACGAAGAATAACTCTTGCCAATCGCGCTGTTTCTTTGGGCTAAGAATGCAATTGAGTAGCAGAGCTGATCATCCCAGTCCTGCTTTATGGCGCTGAAGCATGGACTCTGTCTAAAGCGAATGAAGAGATCCTCAGTCGCTTCGAGAGAAAGATTCTTCTTCGTCTAATTTTCGGTCCCGTTTGCGTTGACGGCCTTTGGAGGAGAAGATTCCACGACGAACCATACGAGCTGTACACCGACATCGACCAATAGTCAGAAAAATGCGCATCAGTCGTTTAAGATGGCCAGGACATGTAGAGTAAACCAATGCTCCGGCCCGTAGAGTCTTCGAGTCAAACCCGGAGGGACAACGCAGTAGAGAAAGACCTCGCCTTAGGTGGCGCGCACAAGTAGAAGGGGACCTCAGAAGACTTGGAGTGCGCAGCTGGAGGCTGTTAGCTAAGGACCGGGCTAACTGGAGAGGCTTGTTAGAGCGCCATTAAGTAAGTAAGTACGGACAGACACTAAACTGCAGGCCCCTTCTATTAGTGTAACACAAATGGCTGCGAGAAGCTAGGCCCTGGGCCACATCGAACCGATAAATCTCCGACTTTTCCTTCTTCCCTTAGAAACTCTGACCCTGTCTGCCAGTCGTTCGAAGGAGCTGAGGACTACCCCATCCAGTCCTACTTGGAACCTATTCCACCCGTTTACAGCACCCTGCGTGTAAGAAAAGTCGTGTATTTAGTCAAATTTAAAGCGTTCCTTTTATTATCGTTCAATATTTATTATATATACTATGTATGTTGTCTGTTAAACTCTATGTTTTCTATAATTCATTCATGGATTTTGCTTTTATTGTTTTGCTCTTGTTAATGTGAAACTCTCTGGTTAAAGGTAATACTTTGGTAAGCTGTCTTAATTCGCTTCAAGTTCTAAGCTAATTAATTCGAATTAATTACAATAATCTTTTGTTTTTTGTTTTAGGAAATATGTTTGTTAATTTGTTGGAGAGTTGGTGTTGATAGTTTAATTCTAAATCTGTTGGGTTGACTGAGATGATGATAATAATAAGCAGATGAGGGTGAGGAGGCGATCTATCAGCGGAACTGGCCAAGAGATGATGACTTGTGGTTTGATGGGAGCAAATTAAATAAAACAAACGAATGGGATTCTTATTTTTTTTTTCTGAATTTTTTCCACTATAAGTGTTTTTATTTTGTCCATTTTCATTATTGTTTATCGGTTTCTGCTTTGTGTTTTACTCTTTATCACTTAGTTTAGTTTATAAATTTAATTATTTAGTTTTAAATAAAATAGACAAGTTTAAAATATATATATACTATATGTATGTATAGAGAGAAAGATTTGTTCAGTTTAGATTTACAAGTAAACAATAAATTATTAACATTTTGTTTTCGTTTGAATATTGCATTCATATTGTTTTTTTTTACTTTTTATATACAAATTTAGCATTAAGTGTTGTTTGTTTGTTTGTTTCGGGAAAATATAGTTTAATTGGTCGCATTTGTTTGTTTTTAGTTTTAGTTTTAAGTGGAGCAACGTGAGTTAAAGTTTCGTTTAACAATTTAAATTAGAAAAACTGTAGTAGGAACGCTCATACAGTTCCTCGCAAATCAAGAAAACTACAAGCTACCTCGAAGAGCTGTAACGTACAAGGACTGCCTCTTTGAGAGTCATCGGCTTCATCAGAAGTCAAAGCAAGACGGTTGCCGAAACTGCTTCGAAAACTGCATCGCATATCTGGAGAATCAACAAGGTGGACTGGCATTCACTCATAGGCATGCAAAGAAGGACATGTTGGTGCTATGATGGTACAAACAAGAGCAAAAACTTTCTTGATTTACCTCATCATTGAATGAAATTCAACTACAAACGTCCCACTCAGCGTTCGAATCTTAACCCTCTGTAGCGCGGTGTGACATTTCTGTCACAAACCGATTCTCTGCCTAGCAAAACTAAAATATTTTTTCAAACCCATTTTGAATCAATGTAACATGTCCGTAACAAACCGCTGTATCGACTTAGTTTAACACAAAAAAATGTAGATACCGTTAGGGCCGAGGTACAACGCCATTGTTCGTTGACCGATCGGGTTAAACTATATAAGTTCTTTTGAAAAATCAGTAAAATCAGTAAAAAATTGGAAAAACGTGATAAATACTGTGTATATTTCGAAAATATACGAGGTGAGAACATGTGCGTGATGAGTTTGACTTTCTGTCGTGTTTGTACCAGAAATGTCACCTGGTTAAAAATTGCTTGGATGTAAATAACGTTAATGTTCTAAGGTGGCCTGCGCAATCACCGGATATCAACTCGATTAGGAATCTTTGGAGTGATATTGATATTGAACATCATATCGCTAAAAAAATTTGAATCAAAGTACACCTTGAAGACACACTCGACGCCGAACAAGCAGGTTTCCGCTCTGGATCCTCCTGTGTCGACCACATCAACACCATGCGGATAATTATCGAGCGGTGTGTTGAATATCGATGGCCACTTCACCTGCTGTTCATCGATTTGGAAAAGGCGTTTGGTAGTGTCAATCGGGAATTTATTTGGCGTGCCTTGCGCAAGAGGGGGTTTCCTAATAAATGAATAGCAATTATCAAGGCTACATACGATGGGTCCACATGTCACGTATTGCACAGAGGAAGCCTGTCAGAGGGATTCGAAGTCCAAAGTGGTTCGGCAAGGCTGCATGTAATGGAACCCGCTAACTAAAGATGGCAAGATACACGGCGGTCCTAGGAGTACGTGGCGCAGAACAGTTGAGAAGGAAAGAGTTGGGGAGAACTGAGACACATTTCCAGAAACAGCACCGATGCCCTAAGACCCACAAGGGGATACAGGACTTAAGTAGAAGTAAGGCGATCCTATGTCTTGCACGAACTACAGAGGCATATCCCTGCTAAATGTCGCGTATAAGATAGTATCCTATCCATACTGTGTGAACGTCTGAAACCTTTCTGCAACACACTAATCGGCACGTACCAGTGTGGCTTCCGGCCAGGCAGATCGACGTCTTGAGCTCTACAAGACAATGGGCGAATTCGGGATCCCGGCAAAACTGATCCAGCTGTGCCGTGTGACGCTGGAAATTTGGAAACAGCTCCTCTGAACTATTCTAAACTTGCATCGGATTTCGGCAAGGAGATGCACTGTCGTGTGACTTCTTCAATCTAATGCTGGAACGTATAGTGCGTAGGGAAGGTGTCAACACAGAAGGCACTATCTTCAATTAATCTGTCCAGCTGCTGGGATATGCAGACGACATCGTCATCATCGGTCGCTCCCAGCGCGCCGTTACAGACGCTTTCACGGCAATTGAAGAAGAGACGCAACGAGTTGGCCTTGAAGTGAATGAGGACAAAACCAAGTACCTGTTGTCAACAAACAAAGAAGCATCGATCCACCGTATAAGACAAAACGTCACTGTTGGCAACAGTAACTTTGAGGTAGTTAAGGAGTTAACCTACCTCGGAGTAAATATCAACTCCACGAACGACACCCTAGTGAACCGCTGCTACTTCGGTTTGACAAAACAAATGGGTTCAAAACTCCTATTTCGGAAGACGAAATGTATGCTCTACAAAACTTTGATCCTGCCAGTTCTGCTGTATGGAGACGAGTGCTGGACGATAAGTAGGAAAGCAGTGCAGATTTTGGGCACGTATGCGAGCAGGGCGAATGGAGAAGAAGATATAACCACGAACTCTATGAACTGTACCAAGATGTGGATGTAGTCCAAAAAGCCAAAATACGTCGACTACACTGGCTCGGCCACATCGAGCGAATGGACAAAAACGCTCCAGCAAAGACGATCTTCGACTCACAGCCCCCAGGTTCGAGACGACAAGGAAGACCGAACCTCCGTCTTAAAGACCCAGATCGCTTGGTCTGGACAACTGGAAGCAGCGTGCCCGGGATCGAAGACTGCCATGTCTCAGGCAGAAACTCTTCACGGGTCGGGAGCCCGTTCAGTAGGTAAGTAAGTAAGTAAAATCCCTAACAGTTCTTCTTTACTAAAATGAGTAAACCACTGCATGTGCCCACTATTCAGGGACAGAATTCAAAGAAAAAATACCAGCGCTTCATTTTCATTTGTATATTTTATAAGTTTTGTTTTTTCATAGGAGAGAGAGAGAAAAAAAAAATAATAATAACTAAAATTAATAACAAAAACTATGTTTTCTTGTTTCCTTTACTTCTTACATTAAGATCACTTTAAATTGTTTATTTCTTCTTGTTTTCTGTTTGTTTAATATTTAAATAATTGTTTCTTAAATTAAAAGAAAGAAAAAAATTAATGTTTTCTTGTTTTGTTTAAACCTAGAAACTAACAAAGCAAACACAAACGCACTCGTGCCTAAGAGAAAAGGGTTTTCTTTTGTTTTTTTTTCATTCTTTCTTCATATAGTAGGTGTATGCATGTATATAACAAAATTGTTTTTCATTAAGAAAACTCTTAAACAAAAAATTAAATATTTTCCTTCAGTTTCACATACAAAAAAAAAAAAATTATATAATAAACTAAAAACGATTTACACATTTATATAGTATTTGGTTTAAAGTTTATAGTTTTTTTTGTTTTTCTGTTTTTTTTTTAAAGAAAAAATAGAGAGAGAACCGGAAAATAACATTCAAAATCACTTAGGTTTCCATTTCTCGGTTGTTTTTTTGTGAATTATGTACACAAACTTGGGGTTTTTTTTTATTAAAAACTTCTTTTCTTGTTAATAAGGCTACAGAAAGAAAAGTTGTGTTTGGTTGTTATTTTTTTGTTTTTCTGTTGTTGTTATTCATAGCACTTAACTGATGTGCTGCTATGTTGCAATTTATTTAATATATATGTATGTATGTTGTATGTATATATATAGATTTTTGTTTTATACATAAAATTAAAGAATTTTCTGTTTTGCATTCGCAAGTAAATAACAATTTCTCGTGTATGTGGTTGTTTTGTTTTTTTATTGAATTCACTAAGTTTTTGTTTAGTTTTAGTTGTGTACCATCAAAAATATAAATTACATTATTTTACAAAAACAAAAGTCTTGATGAACTTTTATTATAGGTTTTTTTTTATTTGTTGTTGTTTTTTTTTTTTTATATATATATAGTGTTCTAGGTGTAAATTAAAAACAGAAACACTTTCATCCTCTCAGCAATAGACAAACACAAGTGTGATTTAACGGTAATTTAGTTGTATATATATTTTTGTTTTTTGTTTTTTGTGTTTTTTTTTTCGATTTGATTTTGTTTTTTGAAAAAATAAACTTTAGATAATTTTCAAAAAGGGGTGTTGTGTTGTTTACATACTTTTTGTTCGTTATTCTGTTAAACTACGAATATTTTAACAATTTTTTTTGTTTTTGTTTTTTTTTTTGAAAAAGAATAGAGAGTGTGTGCAAAGCAACGCGCCATCTGTGGGCGGTGTCAATGCTGTATATATATATATATATGTAATAGTTAGTCATAGTAATAGTAGTAGTAGTAGTAGTAGTGGTGATAGTTTGCAAAACTATGCAGTTGTGGTTGTATGCGAAGTGTGTTGTTGAGGTGTGGGAGAATTATTACTACTGTTATTACTACTGCTATTGCATTGCAAGATATTGTGTGTGCTACCGTTATGATGATTATTATTATAGCCAATATGGCTGCTGTTTGCCGCTGTGCCGATGCAGTAGCCACTGGTGCCGCCACCCGTTCGCATATCACCAAATTCACTTGTGTTGAAGTCGCCCAATATCCCGCCCATTAGGCCGCCGCCGCCGCCACCAGCACCACCTCGTATATCGGATTGTTCACTGTTTAGGCCCTTCTTTGCTTCGGGTTGCGTACAAATGGGTTGTGCCATCGCATCACCATCGATTAGACGACCCGATTGTAACAAATTGACATCCTCGCTGGCACCGATGACGGTGCCTGTCATCGTTGTAACAGCCGCACCAGTATGAACGGATGCCGTCGCTGTTGTTGTTGATGATAGTGCGCCCGCCGCAGACGATGCCGTCTGAATGGATGCTGTTTCGCTGGAGCTACTGCCATCGTCGGTTAGGCGCAGCGCCACTTCGAGATCACGCAGCACATCTGTTTCCTTCTCGTCGATCAGGTTGAAGCGCCGATGCAGGGCGGTCAAGTGGGCAAAGGTTAAATTTAAATGTGTGTGTAATCCTAGGAGGGCGATTTCTCGGAAATGCGCCGCATATAGATGAGCTATCACATGAAATTGCAAGCGTAGAATTTTACGGGCGATCGATTCGAACGAATTGGGAAATTCGTTGGCGTATTTGGTTGGGAATATCGACTCATCGCTGACGGTTTTTTGGGTGAACGTCATAACATAGTCAATATATTGGGGCGCTGCAACGCGGGTCTTTTTGCCCTTCTCATCGAACCATAAGTACGTTCTGTGGAAACAAAAAAAAAAGGAAAAACAGTTTGAGGTTAGTTGGGTTAGCCGAAGTTTGTTCATATGATGGAAGCGCCATCTATGGTGAAAAATAGTGATTATCATGAAAAGTATGGAATGTGATGAGAGGATCAGTGTGTAAGATCATCTAGTGAGGAATTAAGGAAGGTTTTCGTGAAAAGTCATACTCATACTTGGTTTTCAATTGAAGTCGGCGTAAGGTAATGTCGAGCACTAGGATCGTGGTAGATCAGGAACAACAAGACATGAAAGCTGTGCCAGACTTTGAGTGATGGTCCTGCACATGATCCAGTGTATGTAGTAAGTAACTCATCACTTACGTCCCAGAGACGTGCAACAGTGGCAACAGCATGCTGATACTATCCTGTGCCTTAAGAGATATATTGTCAGTTTCGAGGAGACACTAGTCGTTGAGATTGAAAATCCATTTGGGGCATCCTTCCTAGAGTAGAACTAGTAGTTGCCAGGAACCATAATCACACTCATGTCTCAAACAAAGATTCACACAGAGAACAAATTCTAGAGATAGTCATTCATACAGTTGTTCGGTAGTATCTGAGGAGTATTCGGGTATTTGGGGTTTCGCACTTCTCCGGGAGGAGTGATATCCGCAGCTGTTTCAGTCTTGGTTGTGTTGTGAGAAAAATACGCCGAGATAGCATGAGCTGTAGGAGCTATATATCGACATCAACAACAATTGGCTGGACAATGGACAATGACGATTCGTTTTGATGAGTCTTCAAATCCAGCACGGAGGGACGAATCCAGATAGAGGAAGACGGTCAAGTTTGGAAAGGGATATCAATCATAACCTGGATTGAGGCTTAGGTTTAACCCGGATTGTGCCGTATTTGGTGGCGTGGTCTGGTAAAGATTTAGCATTTTCGTGCATTTTGTACTATCCGAGGCTCCATCCGAAATAGGTTTGTGTCCAACTAAGAGGATTGCTTTGCCCTAAGTCGGCTGGATGGTCAAAACTAGATTTAACAATATTTCATCAGCAATTCTGGCCTCCACAACTATATGTATTTTCATTACACGAAGCTTGGGGAAGATCCATGATTCTATGAGGCAGCTGGCATACGATTATGTAGGTAGACGGAGTACTGCCGTACTTTTGTTAGCTGTAAGCTTCACTCCACTTCGATTCCGTCCACTTTAAGGTTTTTAAAGCCTCCTGACAACTTGCCTTCATGTAGGACGTGACTCGTATGTAGATCCATCATTAGTTGATACATGTTTGTCTGGAGTAGCTCTCCGGCGTAAGACTCTCCTTGATGGATGATGCAGAGGCATTATGTCCTTTATTTGCTGTTTTCACTATCATCTTGGTAACTCTATCTTCAGTTATCTTTCTTGGGGAGCTAGGCGATCAGTTTGATTTTCCACTCAGCGAGCAGAACTCCAGGTCATCAAAGCTCTGCCTACGAGACCGTCTAGTCCTGGTTCTGCTTATGAAAATTAGAGATTGTAAGGTGAAGGTGAGGGAATGCCATTGGTAGCCATTGGTGAAGCAGTAGTGGTCCTATAGTCTATGGAAATTTATCGTCCCTAAATGATGAAGTTGGAGACAATATTTTGCGGCAAATTCCAAATGTGAGAAATGTACTAAAGTCCCGGTCCCACCTGCGATCAGAGATCTTGTCTCACTGAGTTATATTTTTCACATGAAGTGGTGGTTCAGTCAATGAAGATTTTTCTGGAAAAATGCCATGAACGGGAGTTCTTAAGCGCTGTTCAAGCATCCAAGTCCTTGTTGGGTACGATGTCTTCGAGGGAATAGAATTGGTAAGAGAACAGGATTCACTGCAAACATCTTCGTTTACAGTTGGTTTGAAGAACATTTTTTATTCGATGACAGAGCTCGTCTCGTCCCTACTTCGTTCTTTTACTTTAAATAGTCTGCTTACTCCTAAACACTGCAACAGAGTCTTGGGATACTTGCTGTCGAACTCCTAAATTACAGGAGACTGAAACCTTCTAGAAAACAGGTTTCCTGTTAGTGAATTACATAGTTTGAAGGAAAGACATTTTGACGAAGCGTAGTAGCATAGGTAGTCAATCAGCAGCCATAGATGTCACCTACAAGATTCCACCAGATCTCCAGTTGAGTGACAACAACGAAAACTGTTCTCCCCGTCGCTTTAAGTAGTTCTGAAGCAAACACCCCTGTTCTTCTAAAGCTTTCTGTGTCAAACCTGCTGCAGGGTTTTAGACGAGTGTGGCATGTAGTCCATCTGCTCCACTTGCCGTTTCTAAGTCAAAATGCTTAAGGATTCCCGGAATGCGAAGTGTAAGTCCTATTTAGCAATGGCTTAGGTATACTCTTGTTGAAACAAGACCCCTTCCAAACAGAATAACCCTTGTGATGGGCTCGATCCTAGCTTTAACATCAGTGACTTCGAAGTAGAGACTCAAGAAATGTTCTTTAAGAAAGACGATGACTTAGTCTAAGCAGCGAGTGCAATGCTGGAAGTAGATGGTAACTAGGTCAGAACTCTGTGGCCTCCGAACTATTAGTTTAATCGATGGGATACTCGAGTTAAATCAGCTCTTCTAATCCAACAGTTTTGATGAACTACATAGTAGATCCAGCGAAGGTTATTCAATTTTTGAACGAAAGTAGGCTCCTTCTTTTTATCCTGTATTATCCATCGTCTTCTATACTCCGTTCATTAAGGTCCTCCTTAATACTTGCAGTGGGTATGTCAGTTTTCTGGTTGAAGAAGTTCCTTGGCCTGCCTCAGTAGCAGGATACCACCCTGAATCTTGGTTCATTTGCGGTTTTCTTCTTCTTACAAATCTCCCCTTATTGGTGGGATTTGGATCCAGCAGGATAGTTCCGATCCATGACACCTAGTCTTCAGCGAAGTTATGTAGACTTGATTAGGATTTCCATGCAGACAAGGAAGCGCAGTTCCTTCCGCTCCAGATACTGCAGAGTTCAATTTCGAAAATGGTTGCATCATCCATCCTGGTGTACGACATGCATTTCTCTCTTAATTAGAACACAAACAAAGGACATCACTCCACCACACAACTATTTAGTTCATTCACCAAACAAAAAAACCAAACAAACTCTCCACTGAAACCACACACAAACCTCATTTGGCATTCATCCATCCATCAACCACAGAAGCAGCCCATAAATTGTAATTCCACCTAAAATTCCACAAAGCGAACCCTAATCCCTACCCGGTTCCCACAAACTCGCAACCGTGTGGTCAGAGCGTACTTTTCAATCGAATTTATGGAACCATTTCTGGCTTTCGATTGAACAAATGTCCATCAGTCAGGGATGGACTGCATATGATTACAAAAAAAGAAAAAGAAAATCCTTACCTATTGCCAGGCCCAGTCATATCCGGACAACCGGATGGTGTACAAAATTCACTAATTGTCCCATAAACTAGATTCACGTGTTCGAAAAGTGCCAGTGCTGCAAAGATACAAAGCAAATACCAAACAATGAGTCAAAATATCAATTTAATTACATCCCTGGAAAAAATCAAAAACAACAACAAACAAACAGGATACAGGATACAGGATACAGGCCACAGGATACACTAAAAGGAGGAGAGAACCCACATCAACCGATAAACTTTCTAATATCCTTAATCATTGGCCATAATTTTGAAGGGAAACTTTCCGCATTCACCCCGGAACGGTCCAAGGGGGCCAGGACTTCGGGTGGTTTCTGGAATTCTATCCTGTGTAGTTTTTCATTTAATTATTAAGTTTTAATCTGCTTGAATTATTAATGGAATGTAATAAGGTCCTGCCGCCCCGACTGCCCGACAGACAGACACAACTCAGAAAGGAAGTTTCCGCATCCGTGTCAGGCTGTTCCATTGTGGACTTAGTCGGTGGTCGGTAATTAATAAACAATCTTTTATTTTTGTTTCTGTTTGAATAAATTAAAGTCGGTTCTGGGTTTGCCTTCCATTTTCATGCTCAAGCTCCTGCTCATGCTCTTGCTCATGCAAGACTAAAGGGTTTCGAGGAAAGATTAACCGATTTGGGTTTGAGGCAGGATGGCCTTTACTGGAGAAAGATTATCCCGAAAACAAACCGAAATACTGCTGGAGGGAAGTAATGAGCGATAATTAAGGATGTACATGAGATTTTAATCATATTACCGCGAACCGATGGGTTGGAGGACTTTCTGGCGGAGGGATAGTAGATCCTCATCGAAGACTTTGACAGAGAACGCAAGCAAGCGATGCCAAGGTTAGCTGAAGGGGAGCTAGTTCAATAGATTCGGTTTTCTAGAACCAGATTTCGGGTACTACCCACCTAGGACAGGGATTTCTGTCATTGTTCCACCAGGTGGACTGATTTTTTAGAAGAAATAGTCAAAGTACCATCCCAGAATTTCACTTAGTGGAGTCCTTAATGGTTTTAATGATTTCAGAACAGTGGATGTCTCGAAAGGGATGTTACTTGGTGGAGAGTGTTCCCTACCGATTGTGTAGGACTTTCGAGAATCTTCGAGTAAAAAACAAGATAAGTCTACGATTTCCAGATTTCGAAAAAGTCGGTCCAAGCCACTGTACGTACCAACACCGATTGATTTTTTTTTTTGATAATAAAAAAGCGTATACGAACGTTTGGATCCAAAAACTCCGAAGGCGTGAGCTATCATGATGGGGACCTTCTCAAAGGAGACTCTGCTGATACAGAGAAGGCGCTCAGAAAATCAAACCAAACAGGGCTGATCGTAAAAGTGCGGTCATACACGCAGAGGTTCCCAAACAGAGCTCAGTCATTGATAGGCTCAAGCTTAAGGTCATGGAGGAGAACAGAGCACATCCAAATGGCATTGCAAAACTGAAGGCAGACACGGTGATTCAACTGCCCAGTGGACCCAAAGTGACAGCTAGTCAGGATCCATATTCCGGGACCATCCATCTCAAAAGAAAAGTTGGAACAATTCCCTAAAGGCCTTAAACCTGAGTTTCAGACAGACCATTGGAAAGAATTTTCGATCGAAAAGCCCTGCGAGACGGGACTAGACCCTGTTGTCATGATCAATAGATGCAACAATCATGGACGGACTCGGATGATGAAGCTCACTCAAATTAACCGTCATTACAGCAAGCTGGGCAGTGCCAACCTCGTATCCTTCATGATGAACAACAACCTCGATATAGGAGAGGAATCCTGCAAACACTATAGATTACTCTTCAACAAAGGCTCAAGGACCAGACGAACTCCCTCCACGTTCCATTGGCCAGCAGTAACACCAACAAAAGAGGTTATCCCACACCAAGGAACACAATGGATCCGTCGAGATCCGAGTGAGACTGCTCCCTCCTCATGGTTTTTGCAGTCACCCTCTTAACCTAACCTAACCTACTGTCCTACAATGCATGTCTGCGGTAACTTACATTCAAGCAAGGTTCCGGCTAAGAAAGAGTGACAACTTTATGGTGAAGTGGTGCTAAGACTCTTGACTCTTTATAACAAGCAGGTTTGGAAGACCTAGGCTTGTCTATTCGAGCCTCTTGACAGTTCTGTGATTTTCGCTATCCTCGCACCTCCCTTGGGATAGGCTTACACTAAGAAGGTGCAAGTGAGATCCATGCACACTGAGAACAGACAGTAGAGCTACTACTCAAGGTGATCTGAAGTAAAAGCGGGTCAATGACCAAGAAAGGTTTATGGACAACCCCTTCAGTCTATCACCACATTTCGTTCCATTCAGCACTGACATTCGAAACGCCTTTCATTTAACACTCAACCAACTATGACATCTCTCCCGTCCACAACCAGAACCAGAAGTCACATGAATAAATTATTTTTGCGCTGTTCTGGCCATCAAATTGTTTACAGTCCCGTCGCATACGTATGTATATAGAATTACTAGTCTAACTGGTGGCGGGGAGAGCTTTTAATTTAACACCCATTGCGAGCGTTAATTAATCAATGAATCAATCAATGGACAAATAAAAACGAAAACAAGTATCTTTCCATGGAAGCCAAAGCCACCGACCCTTTTCCTTCCTCACATCTCCCATTGGTTAGGGGATTCAGTGGCGGCCACGGCACCACTCGGACTTCAACACTTTTGGCGCGCATAACCGAAATATCTCTTGCTTTGGTGATTTTTATTTTCGCTTTATTTAATTGAATTGACGCAAAGGTCACTTGAGAAATATACATAAATTAATTGTTATTGTTTCTGTGTGTCAGTGGCTGTTTTTTTTGGCAGAAAGTACCAACCTTTTTGAGGTTATGCAATGCAATGCTTACGTCAGATTGGTCTGTGGTGCAACGGTATTGGGGGAATACATGAATGCAAATGGCCGAGTGTCATAATTGATTGTACACACAGTGTAGTACAGGAAGTCGAGGTATAAAATAATTTAAAACATTTTGGCAACAAGGCTTAGCGAACACTTGAATTGCGTCAGAAATATTCAAGATTGCAGCAGGCACACCAAGGGACAAAGGCATGTGCGAGTGGTGTCCGTGTGCTGCAATCGAATATTTTATGTCGGTTTAATGCACAACTCGTTTGGGGGTTTATTTCTGAAATCGGAACAAGTTTTGATGTGGTTTTTGTGAAAAACACAAATGCATTGGGTTTTCTATAAATAAAAAAATAAAAAAAAAGTGGCAACTTCCCTCCGTTGGTGTGGCCAGAGGAGACTGAATCGACAAGGAGGTCAGACTTTGCTTACGAAAGCACATCGTCGACGTGAAAAGCAGTTTGTGGGATGATGTCACCCAAGGGAACAAGATGTGATCGACCGAGGAACTGTCAACAGGTTTCAGTTCCTAAATGTCTGATAGAAAACAATAGACTGACACAGGTGATGGCGATGAAGAAAGAAGTGTCTAAAGCGTCTGGAGTATACCCACAGTGAACAGAGTAACAGAGTCGAGAACCCTCAGTATCAGGAAGCTTCAGAGTTAGGTGTGGAATCGTATCGCAGGCGAAGATATTTGTTTTTGTCGAGTTAGGAAGCACTCACCTGGGACGCTCAGACGCAGCTGGTCACTTATACTTCCAGGAAGCAAAATCCAGTATTACTGAGCATGCACTTCAGCGAAGAGGAGCTTACAGCCTCAGCACCGAAGATCTGCCACTTGATTCGAGCAAAGGTAGGACAATAACAAAAGACATGATCCGAAGTATCATCGTCCTCTCCAAGGAAGGAAGGAAAAAATTGGTTCACTAAAAGCAGGCTTTGTCCAAGGACAGCGGTCATAAGTTTTAGTCAACCAGCCACTGTTGGTCATGTGGTTACTGCTGGAGTTTCAGCTTCGAAAACACTGTTTGTGGTTAGGTGCCTCGGTTAACTAGTCTTCGGAACAAAAAGAGTCTCTAGCCTGGCCTAGCTCTGGATCTAGACTTAATTTGATATGAATTCCTTCCAATGTGACGTGCGACTGTCCCAAAACCTCCGGCTCATGATAGAAAGGTTCAAAAAATGCGATCAAAATGAATGTATCTATCAGCGACATCTATCGTATACCATCACATCAATGACACCAACCGATAGAGAGGTCACAAACCACTCATGCAGCTCATACTGTAGCCAGTTGGTTTAAAAAAAAATCGAAAACATTATTTTCTGCTGCCAAGTAACCCACTAGGACTTGTTCTACTTCTTGGAAAATAAATATTAGCAGCATCTTTTGAACATCCTGTCTGCCCTGGATCCCCAATCCATCACTAATTGACAAAAATCCTTTCATGCTGGCACAAGCTACTTCTAATTCCACCGAACCCCTCCCATTGTTATAACCAAAAGCATCGACTGAATGTTGAATGAACACATCTCAAAGGACTTAAAGTGTCCTAGTTATTCCGGTTTTTTTCTTCTTTTTTTTTTGAAAATTAATCTCTGCGCACAGTTTTGCATTAATTTAGAGACTCTTCCGATTCAGAGAATCCAAATGCAAGCCAAGGGAACGATAAAACACCGAACCCCCTCCCAGTTGCTGCAAAGAATAAGTTCAAAGTGCAATGACAAGGTCACGAAAGCAGGAATTTATGTCAGCCATGCGGCTTATAAAGTTGCATCTGCACCCATCCAGAGCTGGGGAAACTAGGTCACTTCTACGACTGGTGGGGGGATTATAGAGATACAAACGAAGGGTTGGTGATTGGCTAGAGACATGGAATGTTCAAACTCGTGTCAGTTGTAAGGGTTCGGGTGCCTGTTTCTCCACCCAAACATCTCAAAAATAATATCAATCACATCGTCGTTTCGAAGATTTGAAATATTTGCTCTTAATGAGCAGAGGTCAGCCATAGGCTGTGTGTGCGGTGTTTTTATTTTTATGATGAAAACAGTTTTTTTTTCTATAATTAGACGGACATGGACGACGCGCCAGTTGCTAGTGACATCAATTATAGAAAATTATGACAGAACTGTATTTTTAGATACTTACTGTGCGACGCTAGCCATTCATTATAATCTAAACCAGCTGGAAGATCAACTAAGGCTTTGAGATCAGCTTCAGGTAGTTTACGCTCTAAAACACTCTCTTCTAGGTATAATTTTGTATCTGTTGCATTTTGATCGCCATCCCGTTCTTTGCGACGGGCTTTTCTGTAAATAGACAAAAAAAAAAGAAAAACATTAAAATTGTATCTTAAGGCTGTTTGTACTAAGGTCATGCTAAAGGTCATGCAACAGCTCCATCTATCGTGAAACTACTCATTTGGTTGCTGTCACCGATGTTTTAATTGTTGTGTCTTTGATTTTAGTGAGAATGGGAGGATGTCACTGAGGAGGAGAAGGTGTTAAAGGAGCTCTAAGCGTAGGTCTGTTTTCAGCTTGACTAGACATCACTTGAACGTCGAAACTTTGGTATCTGCTGTGATGAATCTATTCCTAAGCCCATGTTGATTAATCTATTTTAAGATAAGAACTAGATTCTAACACCTGCGAGTTTACATAAGAACTTGGTTATCTTCAGGTGGTCGACCTACCAACTGAGCAGTGAACACCTGCTTATCGAGACTAGACAAGCGATCAGTTCACGCACATTCAGATGAGCTATAGTAGACTGTGATTGCGAGTCGGTCAATAGCTTACATTTAGAGAGAGCACCTGACCTAGAATTCCCAGATACATAGTGGAAACATAGTGGAAGCGCTAGCCAAAGTCGTATTAAGTGAGCAGCAAATGCGGAAAAAAAGGGTGAAAGGATCAAACTTGTATAGTTGGACGAAGAAACTAGTTCAAGAAAGAGCTCCAACAAGTGAGCTAAGAGAACCACCTTCCAGTTCATTTAGTTCAGTAGCTTCATGGAATCATGTAGTTCAGTAAAAATAACTGAATTCCGTTGATCTTGTTTGACCCACAACACACCTACATATGTAGGGCAATGTGTGTCCCCAAATCGCACAAGATCGTGATCCTGAGCAGTGAACTATATTGAACTAGAAAAAGAACTAGTTCAGCAAAGAGATTTGAACTGACTGTTCTCTGAATTAAAATGCACAGGTCTTTGAAATGATCTGACCGGAGTCACGGTTAGCAAATTACCGAACGTGTTTGAACTGGCTGTCTCCGTCTTATCAACGAAGACCTTTCTGTCGAATGAAGTCTTCAATTCATGGTTTCTTAGTTCGTTGGGTAGGAGCCTTTAGATGAACCCTTCTCGTTGGATGGCAAGACCCTTGGCTTTTATCAGTGATTTTCCTTGGAACCCCTAAGCGTTAAGGTCCCGACAAGACAGCTAAGGGAAGGTCGTCTTGTGTATATCTCAAGCAACTCCGCTATGGTGACCGTGGGGATGTGGTGATGAACGGTGTCACTATGCAGAAGCTCTGGGACGTGAAAATTGGGAAGTGTTAGGGAAGTAGTCTGGTCTTATTTGAAGACCGTTCCGTTTTGTTGTATATATCAGTAAAACATTTCGGTTTGTGTTTGGCGTGCTGCCTCAAGGAGTTCTTTGGAGCTGAATCTTGGTCTGGATCGCGTTCTCAGTGCCTCGGGAGGAGAGAGTGTTTCAAGATCTAGTCAGCTCATATATGACTTTCGGTTCTTGACTCAGTTCTGGTTCGCCTTTGATACTTCTTTAACTTGTACTTCGTACCAAGCAGTTACTGAGAAAGAAAATGCCAGTGATTGAACTGGTGATTCATGGGAAGGTCTGTTTGTTCCGGTGCAACCCCATTTGGCAGTCCATGCAAGGAATCAACTCATTGGGTGACCAACAGTTTATGGCAACTTAAGTGTACATATGTCGTCCGTCCTTGCTTGTACGAAGTCAGCTTTGGAAACCCTCCTCTTAGGAGAGACTTCCTATGCAATACATCCACTGGGCAACGAACTCCTAGCACCAATTATGTCATAACTCTTAAAGGCACCTTCGTGTAAACAGGAACTACACGATGCCCGTACATCACGCAATTGGCTTAAACCCCGACGTGGAGTCGTTGAACTCGTGGCTCGATTAGCCCTAGACAACGTACAGGTTTCACCTGCTCCCTCACTTAGTTCACAAACAAAAAAAGGAAGGAAAAGCAAAAAAAGTTTGGCAACACAAGACTACCCTCAGAGTGCTGCTGACATTGCCAAAACACTGCCAAAACCCCAACCCCCAGGGGTGCCGGAGCAAAGGACTCTTAAGTGTTCCCAAGAACAATAACAAATCCCCTTTTTGTTTTCCCAAAGAGTCCCGAGTGCTTACCGAATGTTTTATTTACCCTCCACCTAGGTTACACTTATACATCCCAAAACTTAAACGAAAAAAAAACAACAACACAACCTTTATGGTTGTTAAATGGACGATAAAAAACCCAAGAAAACCATATTTCTCCTCCTCCTGCGTCCTTAAAAGAAATAAAAAAGGAAACGAAAGCTAAATTCATTATTTTACGCTTAAAGGAATCAGGGATCCGGATCCTGGAACCAACCAGAGTCAGGGTTGTTAATAAAAAGAAAAAACTTCCTCGTCGAGATTTGGTTATAAATGTCCCAACTCCAGATAAGGACGGATAGGTGCACACATTTTATTTAAGGTGCGCGTCCAATGACAGTTGACTTCATTGTTAGATAGCGTGTGTCAGGTGCTGTCAACGACGCCATAGTTCAAAATCGATATCGAATTCGAAAAGTCATAAATTTTTGCTTAGATGTCAGACGGAGATTGTTTTTTAACAGTGCGGAGTAAGGTAACTAGCTTATCTAGCTCAGGCGTGAATTCTTCCATAAAGAACGTGCTGCCAGGCATTGACTTAAGTCTGACAATGACGTGAGGTGGCAATAGGTTTACTTGTCAGTTTCGCAAGGAGCTTTCGCACAGTCCCGCCCTCTCTGTGCAAACCAAACAAGTGACTTACATAACCACCTCGGTGGGTTGTTGTTATTTACAAGTATCTTCAAATCGATCACCCGATTGCAAAGTCATTATCACCTCCTGTTTCATTATCAGTGTCGTTCGGCGATACTACACCAGTGGCCTTCAATTTGCCAAAAAAATTGAACAGAAAACTTGTTAACTTTTCTTGTGTTGTGTTTATTTTCGGTTTCGCTATCTCGTCGAAATAGAAACAACATTTGTTTGTTTTTCGAAATGTTTTCCTCTGCGTAGGGTAAACAACACGCGATTGCTATTACGTTTATGTTCGGTTTTGGTGTAAACTAATGTATCTCACGTTGGTGCGCTGTTGGGGCCGAATGAAGCACACGTCAATGAATGGCGGCTGGCAATCAAATAAGGGTTCAATGAACACTTTGGTATCGGGAATGTGTGTTAGAGATGGCCAAAGTGTTTAAAGACCGGCGAATCGATTGGAATCTAATAAGGGAATGGTACCAACTGTCATGAAACCAATCACATTTTGACTGTTGGGTGTCAGAAGTGAGGAAGCTTGTCAGAAGTGGAAAGAGTGTCCACGACATGGGCAATTGATCATCGAATGTAAGACAAAGTACCAACCAACTTTACCATGCGTATTCCCACAATGAGTGCATTGATACCAAAAGACAGGATATGCAGCAAAACAAGAGGCATACAAGGCGGCGCTGCAAAGAAGGACGAGGACTGTTCGTGAGCTCTACGAGCAGAACATCGGATTCTCAAAAGAAAACAAAGCACGATATGCAATTGCGATGGAAGAGATTATACTCCAGGAATCATGGATTCCTGTGTTAGACCAGCAAGACTCACACAGAGACCTACAAAGATGAAGAAGGAAACCTCATAGTAGAGTCACAGTCGTGGCTGAGAATATAGAAAAAATGTCCTCTGCAGACTGTACTGTAGAGGAAGACAAAAGTCGGGAAGTCACGCAGAATGAACCATTCAACATGGACGATGATACCCTCAAATTCTATGCACCTAATCAGAGCGAAGTAAGGATGGCTAAAGCTTAAATCCAATAAGCCTGGTGGACCTGATGGCCTACATCCCGAGTTGATCAAAGGGAATGGAGACGTCTTGTAAGGAAAGAAATGGAATGGAATGGAACCTCATCGTTTGCCTGATCTACATGAGGGTAGACCCCTTCAATTGCTCCAATTGTAGAGCTGTCAGTCTTCTCAACATTACCTATAAGAAGCCTGAGTGAGTGGGTCATGCCAGGAAAGTAGATCAAACCTTAACACTTCGGCAGATTCTAGAAAAAACGCCAGAAGTCCAAACGGATATTTACCATCTTTAAGGCCACATGTGATGGCATTTACAGAGACGAGCTATACAGAGTCATGTCTAGGTTTGGCAGAAATAAAACGAAGAATAAGTCTTGCCACTCGCGGTTTCCTTGGCCTTGAAAGAGTAGTAGGGCCCTATCGCGAAGAATAGCTGTTGAGCATCTCAGTCCTACTTTTAGACGCTGAAGCTTGGACTCTACCGGACTGAAGCTGATAAAGATTTGCTTTGAGAGACAAATTCTTCGTATTCACAAAGTATTCGGTCCCAGCTGCATTCACGGAGTTTGGAGGACAAGATTCAATGACGAACTATACAAGCTGAACAGCGATATGGATTTAGTTCAAAAACTGTGCACTAGTCGTCTACAATGTCTACCGCTCCGACCCGCCAAGTGTTTGAATCGAATCCGGAGGTCTAAGGCAGTTAAAGAAGACCTTGGGTTATATGGTGGGCACAAGTAGAAGGAGATCTCATCTTAAGCGACCTAGGGCCAGTTATCTGAGGACCGGGCTAAGTCCAGAGTCTTGTTGAGGTTGAGGTCCAGGTTCACAACGAACTGGAGCGCCACCTAAGTATGCCAACAAGAACCATTCGCACAATGAAAACTTACTGAAGGATGTCTTTGATTTAGGTCTCAACGTCTGGGGGGAATTCCTACCTAGAAAGTAGGTGTCTAGTTCACAGTCTTCCTGGGTGTGACTGACGAGAGTTCCCAACTTATTCTTCAGGAGGATCCCATCCAAGAAATGGCTTCTTACTGACACTCTTATTCTGCTCAAGGAAACCACCATCGGTTTCCATCAATCGCATAAGAAATTCCCAGGAATCGGGTAATACGTCGAAAAATGGACACATGTGTCCAAGTTGGACTAAGTACTCCGTCTGACAGGACTCAGTCATATCGACGCAGGGGTCACTTTGGTAACGAAATGACCAATCCCCTGAACCTTTCGATAGAGTTCAGGATAATCTTAACGTCGGCAGACCGCAGATGGAAGTCAATCCTGATGTCATTTGGACAAAGAATCCTAGACTATCACTCAAAAACTGCAGAATCCTCCGAGACCCTTCTGTAGCACGATAAGCAAAGCTGTTGAGAACTTAAGCTCTTCACGTTCCCAGTCAAAATCAAACTCAATCGCCCAATCCGAGGCACATGCATGTTTCACCATCAACAGCGGGGCAAAAGCGGATGCATTTGTGCGGTTGCGTGTACTCAACAAGATGTTTAAATTTGTTTCTTTTTTCTCTTTCATTGTTGTTTTCGTTTCACTTTCAATCAAAATCGAACACCAAACGTCGAAGTGTCTCAACTGGTTAGGTGTCTTCCTTGTGACTGCTCCGCTTTGCTCCACTACAAGCGACGACACATCTATTCAACGGAAACTCAATTAGAATTCATTTTAAATTTTACCATAATGCATTCGGTAATTAATCAGTCTGTACTTAATGGGGCTGAGATACATCCAGGCGCCTAGGCAGAGCAAAAAACAAAAACAAACCTCCCGACACGGAGTCGCTTGTTCTTGCTTAAATCACTAATTACGCCGGTGACGGCGATTCATCGTTAATTATTCTCATAAAATGGAATTTATTAATCCATATTGGAGACGAGTGGGGGGAATTGTATTTAAGTGCATCAACTGTCACAAATTCTGTGGCGATGGTGGCGATGGCAGTGGCGGTGATATCGTCGTGACCCGATAGCGCAATTGAGGTGTTAGATGTGAATGTTCTCATCGCGCTCATCGCGCCTGCGATGTGTGCCCGTGTGCGGTCTGGGAATTGATGGTTTCATTGTAATTAATATGAAACGCAGACGGGTTTAGGCCGTTTGAATTCCTCTGGGCATTGATACACCAGTATCTGGCTGGTATAGCAAATCGATGGAGTATTGTACGATAATTGGGGGTTTTGTTCCGTTGATGGATACCATTGAGCTCGTTTGTTGTCAGTTGCTACTGATATTGGGCTTGGAACTCACGATCATGGAGGCACTTAGCAAACAGTGAAGTCCACAACGAAATGTGACAGAAGAACCATATGCTGATGATCTGTTGACGATCTTGGATGAGGATCAGCTCTTCGCAAAGCAGCGATCAGAACCGTCACCTTCGATGTCGTCTAAACTTCCTGCGAAGGGTAATCGAATGCCAAAATGTGAATGGAATCTGTGCTCTTCCTCTCCAATATAGTTCCAAGACGAATCAAAGGACAACTGCCTACGATAAGGATCTTCATTTGTCGGATATAGAATTCTATGCCTGGTCTTCAATGACTTTCAGAAGTCCTTTGATAGAGCCAACCGCATTGTTCACATGGAATAAGGTATTGAGTGGTGCGATGTTCAAAAAGGCGTGCCACAAGGTTGTGTGTTGTGACCTTTGTTATTTCCGCCCGTAAGTAGATACGATTGTAGTCGTCTGCAGAACGGAGAATAGAGCGAGAAACATCTTAGGAAACAAGTTGCAGCTAGAGTTAGACAAACCGAATCAATTGAAGCATATGACCGGAGATGAGAGGTAACCCTGAGAGGAAGTGAGTGAATCAGAAATCACGATCGGCCTTGAGAAATTGTAAGAACTCTTGACGGACTGTCTCATTGTGATCGAAAACGGCCCAATCGAATCCTCTGGTTATTGCAACCTAAGTGCTGTCTTCAGATCGCTAAATAGTCAAAGACGTCGCATGTATTCAGAAGGAGGTATTACTGGAAGCGTGTTCCTATCAAGCATAGAGCGGTTGTTAGATGGTCAAAAAAACAGGCAACCCCCTCTATACTCCAGCTAAGACCTGACATTTTCGCGACTTTTGCCAGAAGCACCAAGAAATATCGAGCGAATGGACAAAAATGCTCCAACGATCTTCGAATCACAGCTCCCAGGTTCAAAACAATAAGGAAGACCGAACCTGCATTTTAAGGAAGAGGCTATCCCGAGTGCCAAAGCGCTTGGTCTGGTCGGAATCGAAGGCTGCCATGTCTCAGGCGGGTCGGGAAGTATCAAGAAATATTTTACGTTCGGCGCTGGATGCGTTCAAAATGAAGTATGACATCTTCCGAACCGTCAATCGGACATCTTGCAAATCACTCTTTATTGTACATCCTTTCAATTGTCAGTTCATCTGCGCTTAGTATGCACACAAACGATTTTCTGACATAAGTTTGAAACCATTCTAAGCTGACAATGACAGAAAGTCATGACATCTGTCACGAGAAACTTTAGCAGAACCTTATCTGTCCTTCAAACACTGAACAAACACTTTTCAAGTACTCCTGAACCAGTCAATAACGTCAAAGTCTATTTTTACTTTGTTGTCCGATAAGAAATCGAATTATATTTCGAAATCCAATTCAAATAAAACCCAAATACGATACGATAGCACCTACACCAGCCTAACTTTCATAAAACACTTCAAAATCGATTAATGAACTAGTTTGGGGATTAAATCGCCGCGTAAATACTTACGTGACAGTTCAACGGTAATTTATTGTCAAAACACCCAACGCAGTGTTACAAAATTTTGATGTCAAAATTTGGCAACCACCGAACGCATTACAAAACTGTCATCTGGGTTTCTCTCCCTCAATACTGCTCATGCAAATGCCAAACAAACAACTGACCTCCGCATCGCACGTCACGCTACATCTAGTAGGTAGACTGCGTATGTAAGTATCTATCTACATTTACCGTTTGAATAATGGCTTAAATTATCTGACAGGCCACTGTAATTACTCTTACAGTTCGTTAGAATGAAACGCGCAAAGGCAATGAAAACAAAAACAAAAACAATGATATTCGCCGTTGTGTTGTGCAAAAGTCAATGATCAGGCGAGTTTCCTACACTTACACACACACACGCACAAGTACACCAAACGAAGGTGGCTCCATCGATCGCACGACAAAGGAAACGCATACGTATTTGCGTGGTCAAAATTTCGGTGATTTCGTGACTTTTGCGTGACTTTGCTTCGTCCATTGTGCGTGTGATTCGTACACACACCACACAGCAGTGTAACGAAGAATGGGTTAAAGTGAAAACTGAAAATCAATTTAAAAAAAAAAAACAGAAAAATGGCGTGACGTCTTGTTGTTTGCCCCACATTTTCAGTAAGCCTGGCCCCTTGGGTAGTGTTATGTAGATTTGTTTTTGTTTTTTTGTTTTCTAGTGCTCAGCGGTGTAGCTGTTATAATTTTAGCATTAAAATGGCGGAGAAGTAAATAAAACAATTAAATGACGTTCTAGTTGACGTTTGGGTGTCTTTTGGGCTTTCTGGTAGAAAAGAGTGAATAAGCGCGCGAGTGTCTCGTGATAGACCAGTCGGCGGAAGTGGCTTACATGGCTTTTAATTGAAACAATATTAAGTAATGCTTTTGTTTTCACCATCCAAGGTTATGCGATGACAGACTGGGTGTGTGTGTTTGTGTATGACTAACGGTAGGTTAGTCATTTACTTGTGTACGCGGATGTCATGGGTGTCAAATTGTAATGATTTATCGAATGTAAATGACACGTGTAAGGTTTGTGTAAGATTAGTTGTGTTACCAGCTTAAAGGTGTTGACATCACTTTATTTTTCTTCATTTTTTGTAGATAACAGCCCCTGAGGGTTTAGGAAAACCTATGACTTCTCTCATAGTTTTCAATGACAACTTGTTTTGGAACCCGTATGGCCACTTGTGGTACCAGGAAGCTATAAGAGTTTTCGACACAAGATACTCTGTTTTGTGGACAAGGGCTAAGCTTGCATACTGTTCCCCCACGAAGTGGAAGCTAGAGACCCGCCCGAAGGTCTAGCAATCCTAGAAAATATTTTGGTAACTACCGCTCGACGATAGATACTACTAAGAGTGCTGCCCTGTGGAGAAGTCAGATCCTTCTACATTCTACCGATGGCACAAGGGTCCGAACTAGGACCAGTACTGTTGAATCATGGGGATACGTTGGTCCAACTGCCTCTACACCATGAGGCTGAAAAATGCGCAGTAAAATGGTTGCAAGAACGGGAAGAGAAGAAATATGCGCTACGCCGAAGCCTGGCTTATCCTAAAGACGATATCATTGAAGCTTCAACCTCCAAAAGAATTTTGCTATCACGTTCAGCAATGAATCCACTGAGACTGAACAGGACTGGTGAAGGAACTGGAGCAGAAGTATGTGGGCCTAGGACGGGCTTTTAACAAGGCACAGCAATGATTGCGATGATTCCGAAACACATTCTGGAGTCTTGGGGGGTACTGATCCACAAGAGACTATAGTATTTGGGCAAGTACCAACGATACAGTCACTAGAGCCAACTCTCGTCCTGAGATTTTCAAAGAAAACTCGATTAGAAAGAGTACGCTGGGACAGATTTCTACACTACATACTACATAACCCTCAAAACGATTCCAAAATCAATTGTCGGAAAAACTGAAAACACGTGCATTTTGCAAACGAATCGGACAACGCACGTAATCAAAGTGACTTCCTGAATTTGGCAATGCACCCGAAATTTTCGTGACACTCGTTCCATCTAACTTCGCTTCTTGGACAGTAGAGGATATGCCCTACACTTTGATACCTAAATGAACCAAATCTATCAACAACTTTCCATGATACGAGGATTTCAAGCGTCTACCGATTTTCGTTACATCAACCTAGCAGCCATGTCCGTAGACCGAATTATAAGACCATGTACCGTCAAAAGGTAGTAGGATCACCAGCAGGATATGTCCTACACTTTGATCCAAAACCGTAAGCACGAAGAGTTTAAAAGTCTACCGATTTTTGTTACATCAAGCTTTCTAGCTTACAGCCCTATTGGTAAACCGAATTATAAGACCGTGTTTCGTCAGAAGGCGGGAGGATCACCAGGAGGATATGCCCTACACTTTGATATCTAAATGATCCAAATCCGTCAATAACATTCCATTGGAGGATGACTTTAAGCATCTACCGATTTTCGTTACATCAGCTTTTCTAGCTTGCTACACTGCCGTAGACCAAATATGTTTCGTCAGAAGGTACTGGGTTCACTAGAATAGTATTTGGCATTCAAATTACAAGAAAATGTAAAAAAATGTCCTCAAGATCACATCCTAGGCTATGTGGAGTGCATTCAGCACTCGAAAAGGTTCTTAAAAAACAACAAAAAGGGAGGTATCATGTATTCAACAGTCACATGCAGGTAAAACTGATCTCCTTTATATTAAAAAAAAAAACTCTCACTTACATGAGTATATTAAGTAAAAAGCTGCAACTCACCCAGCGACACATATAAATACATCCACCGACTCCTGGGCATACTTCAACAGCGTACCAAGTGACTCACCAATCTTTCCCGGAATCTCAGTGATTTGCCACATAAACTTCACTGATTTCACCAAACATTTAATAATGTATGAATCCGAGTTCTCGTTAAACTCTTTCATTCAGTCGGCTAGCAACTTTTGTTTTTTTTTTCAACATAAAACCAAGTCAACCCAAAGCCTTGCACTATGTTTTACACAACACGATCAGCAGCACCATCTATCGCAAAAAAACAAAAACATGTACTCTTGTACCGAAAAAAAAACAAAGCGAACGCGAACAGAAATGAGAAGAACAAAAAACAAAAGAATTAGAAACAACCCGCCGCCGTGCCGTTAGTGTATCTCGTTTGTCACCAGAATTGTAATTGGCTCTCTCGCCCTTCGCGAACGACAGTCAGTCACTACACTACAGTCGAATTTTTTGTTTTGTAAAAACCGAACCACACCACCAACACCGCCATCGTCGATCACTCTCGCACACAGCCACAGTGGTTGTTCTCGCGAAAATTCTCATATCATATCGGAAACTTTGGCTGTAGATGCTTTTTTTTCGTTTTTGTATCTACAGTCGAGAACTGCGGTGATAAGATTTTGCTTGTCATACGGTCGCGTTCTGCGGCCTGATTGTTGTGTGTGGAAGCTTTTTTCGAAAAAAAGAAAAAATGAAATTTGTTATCAAACTGAAAAAACGCACCACACATGGTCGCTTAATCGTAAAAAAAAGAACAAAAAACTTGTAGCGATTGCGCTGTGTGTGGAGACAAAGGTTTGTCCACCTTTTTGGCTGGAAAGCCAATATGGTTTCGACCGCGCACAACGGAAGGAGATCAATCGTTATCTAATCGGTTTTTACGATTCTAGATACTTCACCCGTATTTGCAATAGAACCGGGCTGGGTCTGCAGATGTCTGGTGTTAGAAGTAGAGTGCTGATAAGGCGGTTGGACGGATTATTGATATAATTTGGTCGATGACTGTGAGTCACTTTGCGAATTTTATTGATTTACTGTGTTCCGCTGGCAGATGGTGTCGTTTCCGCGCCGATTCCAGGTATCAGTTTATTGTTTAGTTCAAGGAGAGTCGGAAAACGAAGCTAAAGGTTGCAATCCACCACTTGGGTAGCTAGGGGGAATTTTTGATTGAAATGTCTGTCAAATCAAATCATTTCTTTGAGTTTCTGTCACTCCTTGCAAAAGTATACCAAGAACTAGAAGGGAATACAAAAATTCGGAACGAGTGATATTCAGACAGTGGGGGCACCAACCAAGCGATACATATTACCTAAGTTGCAAACCACATTCAACGTTTTACTGTTGTTTGCGTTGGTCGTACAGCGTTGCTGTTTGACAGCTGTCACGTTATGAAGAATTTTACGAATTGAGCACAACGTAGAGACATTTTGAGAATTTACCGCCGAAATGGTGAGATTTATGTGAACATGGTTCTAAAATGTCTAACAACAGCAGCAATGAGAGGAAAAAGGCTTGGGATGATGTTTGGTCGGACGTTGGATAGACGGAGAGTGGAGAAGAAGATACAACCACGAGTTGCACGAATTGTATAGAGACATGGACCTAGTCAAATACAACAAGAGACATCCAAGACGTTGCATTAGACATCCAAGAGGACAACGATGGTTCGGTGGCTTGCTTAGACCACCTTCGTATGCCAAATGGCAGAAAGCTGACTGGAGAGGCTTGTTGGTTGCAGCTCGGTGTAATTGCAACATTGGAGCAGTTCTTGAGTCAGATGAGAAACAACTCTACCTTAAAATTTCTAAAATGGATCTCGAAGACATATGGCTTCAAGTTGGAGACGAGATTTGAAGGGAAAGTCAACTCGTACCGCGATGACGATGTGTATTGACCACGAAGATCGCGCGGTTTGACGTCATTGGATCTTGTACTCTCGGGGCTTTTTGAAAGCCATTTATCGGATGTTGTGTTCCATTCGTAAGGCCCATTACGAGGACACCCTTTATATGCTCTGCTCGTATCCAACTTAGGTATGTTTTCTAATCGGACACGGACCATCTTAGGACGATGCTGGGTAGAGGTGTTACAATAGATTTTCTTGGAATACATATTCCCTGACTTAAGTGGAACTTCATCAAGTTATTCAGGGGCTATAGGGTGATGAGATATGGGTATCAGTTCTTTAAGGATTTCCCCAGTGAGCTAAGGAAACCTAGGGTCCATGCTTATGGTTGGTTGGTTTAAGTGATTGCCAGCATAGAATGACAGCCCACTAAGGAGCTGTAGGTACATTGTGATACGGTTAAGCAGTTTGGGCTTCCCCTGAGGCGTATGAGGCTCTTGATAGCTATTTTTATCAAATCCCTTGAATCGTTGAAATAGAAGGTTTCTGAGTGAAGTTTCCTACTGCGGAAGAAAGCTGGGAAGAAACAAGGAAGTTTCTGCGAAAGTCATTCACAAAAAAATCTATCCTTGTGGCATCCTTTCATACTAGACAGTGATCTAGTTTGCGTGTAGCGTCGAAGTCCCAGTTAGATAGTTTCAAAAACTCACGCAGTTGCCTCAACCTCACTGAGCCTTAACCCCATCAGCCTTGAAGGAACATCGTCCATCATTCTGCAGGGAACTTCACGACTAGTAGAATGAAAGATCCTGGTAATCAACGACGTCTAGGTCCAAACTAGACCAATTGCCGGCAGCTCTAACAATGGAGATTGGAAGAAGCTTCCTTTCACCTGTCTGACGTTAAGAACTGTCATAAACTCGACCAAAAATCTGACAGACTGCCCAAAACCGACTCTTTAACCAAGAAAGAAACAAACTCCTGTCAGGTACCTAGGCCACAAAAGAATTTTGTTAGAAAGGTTTCGGGTGACCAACTGCCAACTACCATTGGGATTCCAAAGAGAATCTTTTTTGACAGTGATTGGAGTCATGTTTGAAAGACACCTGCTGTCATTGCGATCGCGACCATGTTTGACAGAAGTCTGCCACCATTCTTTGACAGATGTGTCAAAAAGTAAGGATTCTTTGACGAAAGGATACTTTCTCCCCACATGTTGCTCTTAACAAACGAACTGACCCAGCTATAACTAATAAACAAATCGACAAACAATGTCTGTTGCCTATTAGGTTTGTAATAGAACAAAAGACGTCAAGATTGAACGTAATTAGCAATAAAAATTAACTACACCATAAACCACAACTGTTACAAATTTAATGAACCATTTTATACTCTCTCGTCAAAGTTGTTAATTTTCTACCAAAACTCCCGATACCAATCCTTTCACCGTCATCAGTCAATTATCAGCGATTATTGCGTAGAACTTCTTCTTCTTCGGATGATGATGATGATGATGATATCACGTTTAAGATTTCTACGTGATTTAACCATTAGTAGTTAATTTACATCAGCATGTCTACGAAGAAATAAATTAATTTAACTGCTAAACAACGACGACGATAGATTGTCTGGTGATGAGACTGATGAGGATGACTCAGTTTATTTTGACACAAAACCAGTTCTGCACATTGGTACACAATGTAAAATACGACAGAGAGACAACAAAGTTTGACATACGTCATGTTTGGGATTGGAGAGAGTGAATCATGGAAAAATTTTGAAATAAACTATATTTTGTGTCATTGTTGTTAAACAAAATTGTAAGCTGGATTCGGGATATTCCAATGGAGGGGGTTTTCTTGATCCAACAGACCATGTGACAGTTTCATTCATGAGCTGAATGTCGGCTGTCAGGGTCGGTTCTTGGAAATACATGTCAACACGGAAGTGATGTCACTTAAAGTGTTGCAAAGTGTGGTAGAGTTAATGCAAAATTGTGCCTCACTGCTGTTCTCTTAAAATGTCAAACGCTAGGTGACAGATGTGTGGTAGATTCTAAAACAAATGTCAGACACTTAAGTTAGCTTATAGATCTACTGACCTTCTTTGTCAAATCAAACCGAGGTGATGAAACTCGTGGTCGTTGAAATGACAGAAAAGATTCTTTGACAGATGTATCTCGCATTGTCAATTTTTTTTGTATGTGTTACCAGAGATGTCCTGAGCCCAATACAATGTAGCTAACGATTCTGGAAAGTCTTAAGTAGATTTATTGCAAAATGGTGCCACACTGCTGTTCTCTTAAAATGTCAAACGCTAGGTGACAGATGTGTGGTACATTCTAAAACAAATGTCAAACACTTAAGTTAGCTTATAGATCTACTGACCTTCTTTGTCAAATCAAACCGAGGTGATGAAACTCGTGGTAGTTGAAATGACAGAAGAAATTCTTTGACAGACGTCTCAAATATTGACATTTCGTTTCGTATGTGTTACCAGGAATGGATTCTGAAAAGCCTTTGGTAAGTCTGATACTGAATATCGAAGCATTGCTCCGGACAATGATTGATCGTTTCTATGATTGAAGGGACCTACTGATTAGTGGCGTATTGGAAGGGCAAGCTTTCTTATGACAGCTGTACTCTCGAGTTAATGTCAGACGCTCGCGAAGGGTGGGGCGTTGAACGATATTGCAAATGATGTTCAAGGATTGAACTTGAAACCCATTGCTACGCAGTCCAACGAACTATCCACTTGAGTCTTAAAAATTGTTCGTTAAAAACCTTCTATCAAGCAATGACTTCTCTAGTTACAGCGGTTCACACGGTGACACTGTGACACCCCCAATGCAATAGGCCACGTTATGCAATGATCAAGAAATTGGAAATCCTAGAGTGTAGATCTGTTGGCTAGTGTTTAGAGTGTTAGACTAGAGAAACGGATTGGAAGCTATCTACTGGCGATGGGGAGTTCGAAAGCAGCAATTAGGATGTAACCCCAGACATGTAACTTCTGCCAGAGCTTAGAAGTTCGGGACTCGCTTACTAGACGAGAGCTGAACCGAAAAAAGTACAAATATGTGGAGCGATAGCTCCATAGGTGACTCATCGGATAGCTTCATTCAACCATTCGTGTTCTGCGTTTTACATTCTCCACACGAATGGAAGGAGAGGTAGGTCCGAAGCACTAACCATTGAGCCACGGCCATATCGCAAGAAAATCGAACACCTAATCGGGCAATGAAACGTTGCAAGACCACTTCCAAGCCTTTTGTCGTGCGATGACTCAGAAACTGACGGCCATACTGTACGTACCGAACGCCTTAAGTATCTATGTATCTACAGTCGCAACTTCAAGGTGTATGACCTCAAGCCGAGTGTTTTTTTTTTGTTTTTTTATTTCCTATTCCGTCTGGTCACCCAAGGCGTATACGTAACCTTTTTTTTATCTGTTTACTCCAACTTTCACTCAACAAATCTACCGAATTGCAAGCGAAACACAAAACAATCTAAGAATACTCGTATGGCGCGCTCATTGCGTAAAGAACTAGTTTGCCATACAAGTGTACGACTGTGTGTAACAATCGAATTCATTAATCAATTTCCTTTCACTTCATTTAGCGTGTTTTTCGTGAACGCGATTCTTGTTGGCGTTTTCCCATCGTTTCGCACTTTCTTTGCACAACAACGCCTCGGCTCGCATCTAGACAATGAGTTCGTTGTGTTTCGTCAAAACAAACAGAGTCACTAGAGACTTTGATAGCAAAAAAGTGGACTTTCCGGTCCCGAAAGGTCCATAAAACATACAAACAAACACACACACAGCAAGACAGACAGACAGATAGATAGACAGACCGTTCTGTAACTCTCAACCTTGACCGCGTGTCTAGCGAGCGCCTTTGTGTCTCTTTCGTGTTTGAATCCGAAAACACGAAAACAGAAATCGAAACCGAAAACGAAATTTAACGACGAAATAACCAACGCAATTCGATTGCAGGTGTACTTCAAGCGAAATCTACATAAACGGCAGCATTTGACCGAAAGATACAAAAAAAGATACAACTACTCGCTCGGGCTCGGTGTATCTAGCGAATTTCCCCGACACACTGAAACAACGAAACCGCTCGTGGAAACTATTTCAGCTGGCCGCTGTCGGTTGTTCGTTCGCCGTTCGTCGTCGTTCGTCATTCGGCGGGCTTGACATTGACCATTGCCAATAATAATTGCTGCTTTGTGCATAGATAGCGTCGTCTTTGCGCTGCTGCTGTACACCCTCTGGTGCTCCCAACCCCGTCCGGCTGTCCTAGCCAGCTCCCCACTCGGTGTGTGTTTGCGTGCCTCCCGTGTGAAAGATGGTTCGGGTTCAACCAACACCGATACACCTTGCGAAGCAACAGCATTTCGGTGCCAGAAGGAGGAGGGTTGAAGGTTGAAGGCAACTAGCGCGCGCTCCCCACACAACACTGAAAGAAATGTATCTTGAGAGCGCGCACACATTAGATACATGGGGCTGGCGGCCTGGCCAAATGGGAGCTTGGCCCCCGTATTTGGTGGCGCTGGGGCCGTCGACTTATAATTTATCGCCAATTAGATTAATTAATAACTTTTGTCGTGGCGTACTCGACGATTGGGTGCGTTTGACCTGGCAAATGTCAGCCCCGTGAGGCGTACCTTGATGTGAGGTTAGGTCATTGCGGAAAAATGTTTCCCCTTGTCAACAGCGGGGGACTACGCGGTACTACGCACGTCGTGTCGCGATATCGAAGTGAATTGCGTACAAGAAAATAGCACAACATCACGCGGGGACTGATAGGCGTTCGTTGAAAATGTATCTACAGGCATCCTTGGAACGCATTTTTGCAGTTCTCGAGTCATATTGGGGTTTAGAAGGGATTTTGCTAGAAGAAGTACGATAAAGAACTGCTGTCTCCGATGTAACGCCTCAAATCTCGAAGGAAAAGTGGATGTGGGCAGGACACTGAGTGAGATTATCAGACAACATGTGGACAAAGAGTCTGACAAAATGAAAATCAAGGGAAGACGTGAGAAACAGAGGAAGACCAGCATCGCGCTGGAAAGACGAGATGCAGAAAGAGTGACAGCAGGCAACTGGATCCATTCAACACAAGACAGGACAGAGTGGAAATATTTAGAAGAGGTTTCCATCCAAATTTGTGAGTCACGGCGGCTTGGACTTGGACAGGGTTGGACTACAGAGGAAGTGGTTCCTGGTTCAATCCCTAGATAACAGCTAAACTTTCTATGACGTTCCCATCTTTTGCGAGCATTTGGCAAACATCCGAGAGTACAACAGTCATGAGAAAGCTTGGCCTTCGAAGAGGGCACTAAACAGAAGGCCCCTTCCATTTGTGTAAACAATTTAACACGCACAGCACGAATGGTTGTGAGAAGCTAGGTCCTGGGTCCCATCGATCTGTTGTGTCAAATATTTTTGTTTTTACATCCAACCTTGGACAAGACAGGCTCCATGATGAATGTGAACAGATTTACGAAGCTTTACCGTCGGATGGAGCATTGAATTTGATGCAGATAATGCCATTCCGAGGCAATGCCGAGGTATCAAGAGTCTAGCTTCTCTCACAGCCCGTCGTGCTGTACGTGTTGAATTCTTTAAACGAATAGAAGGGGGTCTTAGGGTCTATGCTCTTTGATATTTGTCAGGGGCTCACGAGATGTGAGATAACCTCAGACACAGCACTCCCTCAAGGTCATCTGCATACAGTTGGATAGTGGTCATGTAGAGGAAAGGAAACAGAAGTCTCAAGAGGCACATCTTAGAGCGGATTGCCATGAGTTCTTGTTTTAAGAGAAACTATCCAGAAACTGTATTCGACAAACAATAATTGAGTACGTAGAGACAGGCCTTGGAAAGAATGGACCACAATGGGTCAGAAGCCGGTACTAATTGCCAGGACTCTAGCAATATCTGTCTGTTCTCTATGTGGGCCACAACTGCTTGGACATGCAACTGCACGGTTTCGTATTCCGTGCCATCTTCTATTGGTCTTAAGGGCCCCCGAAGCCCCTCAGTAAGGGACTCATCAGAGGCTGGAAGATTCCCATCTTGCTAATTCATCCGCTCGCTCATTTCCTTCGATATTACTGCGGACCGGGACCCAAAGGAAACTGATTTTGAACCCATAACCCAGCGAGAAAAGTTGTTCTATGCACGGTCTAACTTTTACGAAGATGTAGTGAGGGACACAATAATCTTGATAGCTTCTGGGAGGTATAGCGTGGGTAATATTATGGAAAGAGATCCTGGAAAGAGATCCAGGATGCTGGTGCGGTCATCATGGTTGGTACCAGTATCCCATTCCTCTTAAAGAGTCGAGTGGTAAAAGGTTCAATATTACGTTTATAGCTTCTGTTTGATAAGTGAGATACTGTAATCTTTCCGAAACGCAGGGAATCAGACTCGCGATCCATAAAGACCCTCTTCCAGCAACGTCCCCACTTTTTAGCGAAGCTTTTGCTACAAGCATGGAAGGCTACGCAGTCTTTCTTTGTCCGCTGCTCAATGTTGAGCTTCCAAATAAGTTTTCGGATCAAGTACCACACTAAGGCACTTGGCACTGGAGGTTAAGGAGAGTAATTGGTTGTTTAGCCGTGGAGGCGTGAAGGTCAGTTCAGTCTTGCTTGGCTTAACGCTAAGTTCACATTCAGTGTCAGGCAGCAAGGGTACTTCAAACTTGTTGTGGAAACACTGACAAGATTTGCAGAAACCATATGTACTCGTGGAGTGGGGTGGGGATATCGCTACGTTAGGAACTATGTCACACGAATCCTGGTAGACAGAATCACTGTTGTTCAGTGCAGGTGACACTTGTCCCGTCATACTAGAGACATTCCACTGGGAAGAGGTTAAATTAAGTTTTCAGAAATTCTGCTTCAAATGGGAAAGTAGAGAACGCGGTTATCATAGGTGGGCCATCTGTTGGTTTCTTTTTCAATCTTAAGTGCCATTTTGACACTGACAGTTCACTACTAACAAAGCAAGACCAAGTGAGCGGTTATAACCCTGTTTTACATCTAGAATGACATTTATCTGACGCATCTTGCGGGCGTTCAGCACCATTAGTTTAGAATTTTACGAAAATTAGAGCAAGAGGAACCTAGTATGACGGCTAGTACTAAGATTCCCTGAACGGCTTGCATTTTCCTAACTAGCACTTCATAGTGAGTAATGCTGCACTGGAAATCTACACCGATGGGTCTAAAACTAGTGAGCACGTAGGAGCTGGAAGGTTCTTTAATTTCTTATGCTAGATTCTGGACGAAGCTTGAAGAGGAGCTCCTTCAAGGGATGACATGACAAGGAATGACATCTTTTCAAACACATTTTGCGAGAAACTCATGACTACTTCACCACAAGTCCTTGAACAGCATCACTAAACCGTCAGATTCACATCAGTATCGACAGAAACTCAAAAATATTTCAAAATTTTGCAAAAACAACTTGAAAACATTTTCTCAAAGTGTCTCATGCTTGTAAAGTATTTATACCTCCTCGCACCGTGTGTGTCCGTTCTACGTGAAATGGATATATTTTTTCAAAAATAAATAATTCAAAAATTTAAAATTAAAATTAAGCAAAAAAAAGCAACAAACATCGAGAATTCCATTTAATTTTCCTCTCGCAGCTGACAGTTTTCTCACAGAAACGCACGGGGCGCACCGCGCTGGGAACGACACAACGAATTAATTGCACGACATTTGTGTGTGTCGGACATTTTCTATCGCAAACACATGACAGATAGGCGAGAGATGTCACCCTGTGCATAGACAGCGGCGTTATCTAACGATAAAATTCACAAAATTCAATTCCAATCAAATGAGCATTTCTAGAATAATTACACCAAGGCTGCACTAAATCATCGATTCGGCGATACGGCGATACGGCGATCCGGGGAGAGTTCGGTTAAATGTCTCACAAGCCTCGAGAATATGGCCAGTCGATGGGGTTATTAATTGGAATTCTCATTGACTCCTGAGTGAGGTATAATTTATTTTTGTTTTTGTTTTTGAAAAACATTTTCTTGTTCGCTCGCTGGTGTGTGGCGATTCTAACGGTGTGGCGTGCCATAGCCGGGGGCAAATTTATTGCAACAAACTGACGTAATGGTGTGGTGGTGACTTAATGCGGGGAAATCGACTATGGCTGTGGAACTATGAGTAAGAGATTGTAGTTTTGAAGTGAAGGCTTCGGAAGTCGTTGACTTGTTTGCTGGATTTGACGTTTCAAGTTGCACGAAGTTGGGCACAGTTGAACTTGATCGTGTGTCAGGATTTTTTCCACAATGGCGACATTCTTTGACAGATGCATCCTGTATGCATCACAACCAGTGATCGGTTTAGAATTTAATAGATGACATGACACATGACACATGACAGATGACATTTCATTGGAAAATAGGAATCATTCGTGGAAAAGTTGTTCAATGACAGTGCAAACCGAGTAACGACAGAGCTAGAGTTGATCTCCGAAAGATCACATCGCTTGACCAAGGTATTGGTGAACAAATACTGCTAGGAGTTAGAAAACTGACCAGGAAAACAGATGTAGAGGCACCACAGATGTAGAGTTAGACCGATCACAGTTCTTCATATGGTAAAGAGAACAGCCTCAGTGTATAAGACAGATACACAACTCTGTATGCCAAAAGATCACATTCCTACCAAATGATAAGTGAGCGACTGATTTTAATGAGAACCGATCGTGGTGTACACCAAATGATCTTCTGTTCTCAAAGAAATATATCAGCGACCACTGGATACTATGACTGAATCTTAAACCGCTTTATCCCAGGATTCCGATCACTAACAGCAAATGTCGCTATTTGCTTTAAAAACAGTCGAGGATTACTGATCTCTGGGTGGATTTGTGACTTTCTAGGTATTAGGAGCTCAATTTTAATGATCTACAATGATCCCACTTCCATTTCTAGATTTTTGGGATCAGTATGATCGATTGGAAGTGACTGGAAACCACGGATTCTGCCGATCGCGGCAATGAAGAGAATGAGGATCAACTGATCTTAAGGATCTGATCTCTAACAGAGGAAACACGTTTAAAAGATTTGCCCTACTAGTTCTCCTTAAGAAGATACAAGCTTATAGCCCAGTCATCACAGACATAACGAAAATTCGAAAGCAATTCAAGAGAGACTCTTTCAAAGATCACTGATCGCCCAGTATCTATACGACACACTCTGCGAAAAAGATCACTTTTTAACCTACTGACAGTCCGTTCCAAATGATGTGATCAGCAAGATCACTGATCTGCGATCGCGTGGGCTACAAGTCAAGCAAACAACAAACATTACATCACCAAGACTCGTCGTCCAATACAATGCAATCAAAAACAATTTGACACAATTTTACTACCGGTTTTCCAATTGACATTCAATTGACTTCGGCCAAGTCCAAATAGTACTTAATCAGCGCAAAAAAAACACACACTATCCGCCTCCGTTGGGTATCCCTCAGTGTGACTTATTTCAACAACAAACCTGAAACACTACCTCCAGTGCATGACAATAGAAGATTTACACTTAAGACCGCTCAGAGCGCAAACCAACCTGTTTGGGTTTCTATTGTGCCAAAGAAACTTGACAATGACCTTGTTTTCAACACCAGAGATACTTGTATCTTATGGCCTACACGTTCATGTATCCGAGAGTGGTATTAATAACCGAACACGTTTGCAATACCCAGAATCTGATCGTTCTTTTGGCCAGTTTCTGACTCATTGGCTATCAGTCGTCGCTCAGCAAACTAAGTTACACTCTCCTATGAATTAATCAAAAAAAAAAAAGAAAAGTGTGTCAAGGAAGTGCGAGCAAATTGAACGTTCTCGTCCATTAACCCAGAAGTGTGTTTCGAATCTCATCTATTGGCGCCGCCATTCGTCGTTCGACACAGATGCATAGATGCGTTCGAGGAGTACGCGTTACGACATCTCGTTGTGAGTCGCCGAAAACAGATTTCATATTCGAGATAATCGCTTAAAAATAGAAACGAGCTCGTGCTGTGCTAGCAGCTAGCTAGCTGACGCATCGTTGACGACGCCCTGCTCGTTGCATTGGAACCGTATGTTCGTTTGGCGCGCTCTGATTAACTCGGACGCTGCCGACGACGCCACCATCCACATCACCATTGGGATCACTGCTAAACCATTGACCATCAATGATGGATGCTGTAAGAGGCCTAATGACGGCAATTGCAGTTTATTAACTGACGCGCGCTGAGAGCACAAGCCAATTACTTTGATTCAGCGGGGGTATAACAAGCAGGAACAGTGTTTGGCTCTCGCCGAATGAGTACCACTCATTGTGGCCAGAAACAATAAAATCGCTTCGGATTGACAGAATCGTGTTGACGGCCAACATGAAAAGTGTGTGTTTTTTTTTCGTTTTCTGTTTCGCCTTTCATTCACACACGAGAGAGAGATGGATCTATTTTTGTAGAGATCCGGCTTCGGTTTGACGTCAGTCCCCGAATGGCTGTAATGCGATGGGAAGCGGATTTAATTGGATTTAAGTGAGAGGGTTCGACAATGGGGTTGCAGAACACGTGGAGGCGTAAGATCTCCGATGTTTACGTGAGGATCGGTATTACTTTATTGATGTTCCTGACAAGCGATCAGTGGATATATTTGTTGGAATTTTTGTCAGCGATCAGTGATCTGTCACTGAAGTCATTAATCCCCAGCATTGCGATCACCAGCGATCACTGATCTTCATTTATAAGATGTATGAGTTCATTTCATTGAGTGAGACTTTCAAAGATCCGGAGACGCCGACCTTGATGATAAGTCATTCCGGCTTACGAAGCAGATCACCTTCGGTGAAGATCAGTAGAGAGGTGATCGTAACTCCTAAAGCACTTTCAAAACACAGCTCTGTTCAAGACTAGTGGTAGATGAGAGAATTTCTAGATCAGTATGCATCACGATCGGTTAAGAAGTAACGAAGATCCTCGTCCGACAAAGCAGAAGCTCTAACAAACCAAAAGTGCCAGATGGCATATAAAGAAAAACCGGATTCAAGGCGAGTGAGGATGATACAAAAAGTTTCCTAGAGTAGGCGGCTTTGAATGTAAATTCGACAAGATCGACGATCGGAAATGTGCAAAAATAGGAAAAGGGCCAAAACATTCGAGAATTTTATCGTAAAAGTTGAAACAAAGGACCAAGGACACGTAATGCTATGTCATTTGAAGAGGAACGACTATGGGGTTGGAGAGATCAGTGATCTGCAACAGCAGGATCAGTACAATAATGTTTGATAAGATCATGCCATCAGGATCACCTAATTTGTAAGCGAGAGAGCGACAAAAACTTTCATTTTTATGGAAAAGAACACTTGGAAGTTGCAGAGATCAGTGATCGATTGCATACTCTTTTTGAGTAGATCACTTGTCTTGTAAAATACAAACTCAGCGCAGGATATGTAAAACAGTTCTAAAGGAAGAACAATATCCATTCAGTGGATGTCCAGAGCATTACTTGGTGATCAGTAACGATCACTTCATCAATGATCACCGCAAGGGGATCTGACTGGAAACCTTGATCGGTTCTCGTAGAATCTTCGTATTTACAACAAATATCGTATCTGTTTGGCAAGAAATCGTTGCAAAGATCGTATGGATCATTGAAGATCACTTCATCAACGATCACTAAAAGGGATTTCGCTCGAAATCTAGATCATGTCTCGTAGGATCCTTATAGCTACACCAAGTTTCGTATCTGTTTGTCTAAAAATCATTCGAAGATCAGTGAAGATCGCCTGCAAAGTATAAATGAATGACAAGGTACTGATCAGTAGTAGATCGGTGGAGATCACTTAGGGTCTGTCTTTGAGCATCCAGAGCGAGAATGCACTGAACAGCAACCCATCTCGATAGTGAGGATCAGAGTAACGACAAGTTATTCAAAGACTATCAGTTGTCATATGACATTCAAGATCACGATCACACTCTGTGGTGAAGGGTCTGTGGAGGAAACTTTTCAGTTTTCATGCCAATTTGGCTGAGAACACCGACGGACGTCTAGACTTAATTTAAACGTCATCTAGACGACATACAGGAAATGGCGATCACCTACAACAGATCGCCACCGCAGGTATGTACGTCAAAACCAAGGAAATATACGCAGCTGCATTTAGAAAACATAAAAACAACAGTCCCACCATCTGTAAAGGCGTCATCCAAACAGCCATGCAAAAGGTGTGTGTATAAATAAACTCATGCGCCAATTAATTGTATCTTCAATAGTCGAACAACTGTTCTAACATGTCCCTGGGTGCACCAGTGCACTGCAGGTGTTAATGCCAACTCCCTCGTCCCACCTGTGCCCCCACATGAGCAGCACAAAGTAAACATTACTCAGTCGCTTTGGAACTACGACTCTACGAGTCTACGACTATTTGCAAAGGATTTGCATTTATTGTTTACCCGGTGTAATGCAAAAGTGGCATTAGTGTGTCTGTGGATAAACAAATCCATACCACTGGCCGACCGATTCCTGGTACCATTAACTCATTTCTCTTGGCCCAGCTAGTGGTGCTCGTGTATTTATTATAACGTTGGCCTCGCGCGAGATGTTGTTTAGATTGCGCGAGAGAGAGAGAGAGACGCTTTGAAAGCCCATAAAACATGTTTACATTGATCTTGAATAATGGTCGACCCAAATCAATGAGGTTCCTCCTTCCTCTTCTTCTGCTCCTCCTCCTCCTGTGGCGTGGGGTTTAGCCTCTTTTTTTTATGGGCATTTGGGTGGGCGGCTGATGGCTTAGTGGGAGTTTTATTTTCAAGATAAAATCGAAATTCATAGTTTTTTACGCTTTTTCTTTCGAGATTTATCGAGAGTTGTAGTTCCATTGAATGTGGTTCAAGGTCGTCGCGTTATTACAGAGATCTAGGAACTTACCAGACACGAGACGACATAAAGAGAAATTCAATGACACTTACCTGGAAAGAGAACAGAAAAATAGTTGAAATTAGTTTAGTGAGAGAGGAATGTTTAAAAAAAAGTTATGAAAACGCAGTAGATGTTCCACAGGGATGCCAACTTGGGCCTGTCCCTTTCATCGAAGTACATTTCTGTAAATTCTTGGCCAGAGAATAGGGAAATGGACATCTCAGCTAGGACTCTAGGAAACCCTGCATTGGAGAGCAATGATGTGCCCCTACGAGTGTATATCTAGACCTCTGTGTGCATTAGGATGTAGAAGAAGGATTCTTGTAGAAGCTATCAACTTAAGTGAGTCTTTCGAGAGGATAGACTTGCCAAATTCAAGGCTCGTAGTTCTATTTCGTAGACTAGATCTTACTTGGAAGAATGTACCTCTTGGGTCAGTTGTATGTCGTTGCATTAAAGCTAGAGAAGGAGTCCCTTAAGGATACCACCTTGGACCTAATTTCTTCACTTTGGACAGCGACGAGTTTTCTCATTCAAATTCTGCTCTGGAGAAACAGTAATGTGTTGCAGATTAGGAATCACTGAACTGGATGATTCAGACGGAACTGGTCCACTGTACTACCAAGAAGATGAGCACATCAGCACCAAAGATTTACCACCAGATGCGAGGAAGAGTACGACAATAACAGAGGAAATGATGTGCAATTTCGTCCCCAACTTTACAGGGATCGCAGACAGAGGTGTCTTCTAAGCCTTTCTGTACTAAAGTGCTTAGGGAAGGTAATGTGTCCCGTCTACAGTCTATCTGCTCGGAGACTACTAATTTCTTACAGACGTTGCTGAAAAGCTGTGTGAATTACAATTGTGTTCGTAGGAAAACCATTCGTCAATGGAGGTCCTGACTAAGGAAGAGGGAAGACCCAACGCTTAAGAAATCATTCTCTAAGCCCCGCGTGACCTGGAACCCAGACAAGAAAAGAGTCCACCGAATTGAAAGAGTTCTTGGATTCTCGAACTATTTTATAACGTTACAGGGCCGAGCAAGGCCTTAAGTGCAGCCTGATTGTCGCTACAGAGGCAGATAGTTCGAGCTCGCCACCTATTCTTAACAATATAGTCGGCAGCCATTAGGATAGAGGAATGCTTGCCTAACGAGTAATGAGGTCTAGTGTTGTCAGTCTCAACGATGATACCAGTACCATCTGGTGCTTGACTAGTTTCAGACCCATCCGTGAAAAAATCGACTACAGTCCAGTCCAGTCCTCCGGCCAAAGCCAGTCGAGTTCCAGTGTCATCGCATTCGACGGCATATACATGGAACCAGGGTCGTAGGATAAGTGTTGCGCCAGGTCAACGAATCTCCAGTTCGGATGATATCAAAAGCCCTTCCGCCGAAGGCGGTATATTGTTCTGATAATACAGCCCAGGATGGAAGTATCAAGGGGAGGTAAATCAAGCAGAGCCAGGCTTGTTCGGGTAAACTACCGCGATACAAGCCGTTCTTTGGAGTTTCGTGAAATAGGCAGTCAGATACTTACGAGAAAGCCCCTCTCCAGCAAACAACTGACGTATAAGGGGACCTTTTCGGTGACAAGCACCCTCACACTCCTAGAGTAGCGAGAGCGCTTTGGCTGTCTTCGACTTGACATGCTTTGTCCAAAGAAGTTTCTTATTCGTTTCATCGGCGATTTGGATAGTGACGCCTGTTAGTACTGACTGAGTCTAGGGCTATTTTCGCGTGACAGTCTGACAGTCTAACAGACAATCATTTCACATTCAACCCAAAGCACAGACAAAGATCAAAGGAAGCCCAAAAGATCTAAAGTTGCACCCGCGTTCTACATATCCACAAGCACCACATACAAGCTTCCGCATCCCCCTAGGGCTCTGTCTAAACGGATGCAAACACAATTTATAGCTTTCTAGGTGAACCGCATTCTGAAGTCTTTTTCCACTACCCGCGAGTAGTTCCCCTAAAACAAAGAACAAAAAAAAAAAATAAAACCAATCTAATTGTATCTAGATATAGGTTTCACTGCAAGACGTTTTGGCACACGCTTTAGCAACAACTTCGTCAGTGCCATGAGGTGGGTAGGTTGGTGTGAGAGTAATTAAAAATACAATCGATTAATGAGAGGAAAACAACAACCGACCGACCGACCGACAACGACGTGGGTAATGAAATAATTTCCTGTTGGTTGTTGGATAAAAATGAATTGTGTGCGAGGAGGGAAAGAAGAACGCAGCTGTAGTTGAATTGAAATTGATGTATCTATGTATCTGTAGAGTTAATATTGGATTACAGTCGGAAGTCAGGCGCTAAAGATGACTTTTCACAAAGACTCATCAACTTATCTTTTCGTTTGAAGGCTCTTAGCGAACTTATCAAATTCAAATCTCGTTTCTTTGGGGTTTTTAGGGGAAGTTTTGGTTTTGTGGAATTTTGAGTTCATTTCTCTACAAGCCTTGGGTTTATTATTCGAAGAAATGTGTACTTATCAAAAAATGGAAGACGAAAGTGATAAGTTAAGCAAAATATTGTTAAGAACGCTACACAGTCCGTTTTGCTGGACTGATGTGACACGGACTGGACTCAAGCCATTCCTAAACAAGTTAAACTTAAAGACAAACTTATAAACCAAAGAAGGGACAGAGAAAGTAGGATAAGAAGGGAGAGATGGGAGACAGTGGCTAGATGCACTTGGAGCGATAGTAAGTCTGACTCAGCTGCAGTGAAAGGCAAAGAAGTTTGCAACGTTCTAAGCCAACCAAAGCCTTCTAGACAAAGTTGTGTGTTGTAATCATACTTGGTATGACGAGTACTAAGAAGGAAGAGGGGAATGGACCTAAAGGTACGGGGATTTGTATTAAACAAGACCCAATCCAAGAAGTGCGGGACAATCAATGTGACTACTCTATACAGGAAGAGGAGGTCTGCATTTTCGCGACGAATTTCGAGGGACTTAAGGGGGATCAGCTTCAATCGTTCAGAGTAGGGAGGCAACTTGGAACTATTAACCCAAGGAAGACGGCGAAGAGCAAAGCGTTGAACGGCTTCGATACGTCCGATGTGGACAGAATGGTGAAGGGACCAAGCTTGGCTAGCGTATTCGAGGATGGGTCTGACGAAGTAATGTAGGGCTTTGACCAAAATTTCACAAAACCAAGCGCAGAATTGGGTCAACAATATGCGAACGGAAGTTAAGCTCCCTATCGATGAGACTGAAGGGACAGGTTCATGCGTTAAAAACTGACAGTCTAGGACTGATTGCACAGAGAGCTGTAGTGTGTGTAATAGTAGGGTACCTTAACCTGAACCCTGTGGAACCTCGCCTGTAAATTTGTCTCAGGGCTAAGGCTATCGAAGACAAGGATTGTATTTTGGAAGTAGCTTGGTAGGTAGTAGGTTTGGGTTCATTCATTTGATCCTATTTTGCCTTGAATTTGTTTCTTGGACATCTCAGCTTCTTCAACGGTCACAAAGAAGAAAAAAGGAAGTCCTGCTCGTAGCAGAAGTGCTGCTGAGTTCGAGCAAATTCCGAATCTGATGCAACTGTTGCCAGGTGTTCCCTCTTACGAACTTGTACTTGACATCCAAATGAAATTGTTCAACCGTCTCTAATCAAATATTTTCTCGTTTAAACAACCGAAAGCAATTTGCTGATTATTTCCTCCAATTCCATGACGAAAGCCAACCAGAAATACATACACAAGTGTTGAATCATAAATCAGGGCTGATAAAGAACAAAACACTTTGCTGGTGTATCTGAACAAAGTTAAGGTTGTTCGCGTGGGAATTTTGCGATAAACAAATGTTTTCTTTGTTATTTAATACTTAAAAGCAAAATTTTGATAAAAAGAAACAATATGTTGGCGTAACTTCAGACTCTGGGCTTCCTTGAGAAACTTGGGAAATGTTTGAGATACTTTAATCAAATGTGTCAGAGTTTTGCTATTCAAAGAAGGTTGTGTTGTAAGCTAGAAGGACAGAGCTTTCAAAGGGATTGCAGTTCACATGTTAACGTCTAAAGGACGGTACGAACAGACTAACCGATCCTCTAGATCGCCAACGACTTAGGGACTCGAAGTCAAGCTGTAGATACTAGGAGATGGAGTGCAAAAAAACAGCAACGAAGTAGATGTGATCGCAGAACTGTGTACAGAATCACAGAAGAAGTGGTCATGGATCGCACATGGATTCCCGGTGATGGGGGCCATCTACTCGTAAGGGCCCACTTTTTTGGTATTTTAAACGCCATGATGAACGAATGTGTATCTCAGTATTAAGAAGACCTCTCCAGTGCCCGAAATTCCCACTAAGAGTCCGGGACATAATCCCCCTCCTCGCAAAGTTCTACAAAAAAAAAACTTCTTTTGAGACTCGAATCTCAAACCTCCATTAGCCATGGCGCCCTCTACCTTACGGATCAGCTCGTCGAGAACATGTAGGATTTTCAAAAAGCGACCGACAGTGTAAATAAAAAGGTTCTAAGGTATACGTTGCATAGAAAAGGGATCCTGAACACATTGGTACTGCATGGAAGAACTTAAGATACATATGTACGTAGCGGAGTCCAGCAAGGTTCCATACTATCACCGCTACTTTTTGGCTGGATATACATACGTAATGTCTTACAGATCAGTCTGAGATTTTGTGACCTTGCGCTTCAAGATCTTGGGTCACTTGACTCCGGTCTAGGGGTCAAGCTTGGCAAGTCATAAGGAAACGATCAACAACGATTTGAAAGGGGGTTTCCAATAAGGACATAACAATTTTGTACTTAAATAAAGAACTGAATAATTGAGATACCGGGATGAAATTTATTCCAGGCGTAGTACACATGTTGAATTTCAGTAGTGGAATTCGATCTCATTCATATGAGGATCGTGAGAACGTTTGCAGCGATCGTGTATCGGCCAGAATAGTGGCAAAATTCGCGTTCGATATTTTTCATGGGCTACAGTTTGACGAGCTGTGTGACATGTGGCGCCATCTTGTTGAAACCACATATCACTGATGTCAATCCCATCAAATTCTGGCCAAGAAGATGGAAATGGATGGATATTCATAGAAGGCCCATAGCCTAGAGATGCGTGAGTGAATGTAGAACTAAATGTCCCTTTCACGCAATTCATGAAAGGACACCCATACTTCAGAGGATATCTACTTATAGTAGATTCGGATGAAAGGACAATAATGACTGCTCAGATTCCAATGCGGAACAGGAAGATGAGGAGCGCATCTCCTTGGAAGGACTAAGTGCATAAGGACAATGTTGAAGAGTAGCCTCTCACCTCTAATGACAAAATCAAAGTCTACCTCCAGTCTGACGAACCTGATAGAATTGGGATTTATATTCTATGAACTGCAATCCCATTTCACCTCCGTTCAAGTGCAAATAGTTTCAATCAAAGGCACTACTTTCAATTAGCTGTGCAAATTCATTCTACTGCCAGCTACTGATCCCCATCCACAGACATCATGAAGCGGGAAAAAAGTAGCTAGATACAAATATTTAATTAATTCAAACGTCGAAATGAGACATGAGAAGCGCAAATCAAATGTCACAGGTCGAGGAGGGAGTGACTTCATTACCTATCCCCCACTCAGTGCAACTGTGTACGCTTATAGCTCCACAAGAACCGACTAGAACACAAGATGTAGATAGTGTACGTCGCTCCCAAACGACTGTGCCCATGACCAATGGACCGATTGTTCCAATGTTCCATTGCATTGGATACTTTGTCCGGCTCCGGATGCCATCGAACAACGCTGACCATAAAATATTTATGCAGACATAGAGCTCCATAGAGCTTCGTCGATACACAAGGGTTAGTAATTGATTTAAATTTTTTTTATTCATTTTTCATTTCCAGTTGACTATAGCGGTGTTTTTTTTTTCATTATTAATTCATTGTTCTGGATGTCGATGACATGATGTCGGTGGGATTGATATTGTCTCGTGTAGTGTTGAGGAGAACCTAGTGATGCTGATGTCAGCAGAACTATGAATTTTAATGTGGGGTTGGGTGCCGAATTTCATTGTATCTGCTGGTATGCCGCTGAATTTCGACGAACAACAGCAGTAGAAGTAATATTTGATGAGAGTGTGCACAAAGCTAATTGAATATTGTACGGTCGATAGAACATTGGCCGTAAACTGAAGTTATTTAGTTTGGTAATAGACATTAATGGGTGCTACATGTTTGTATGCAGTGCGCCAGTACAAGATAGTATCATGTTTCGCAGTCAAGGATTGCTGTAGATACAATGTATCTGCACTATTTGACGGAGGGAGAATTTATTTATTTACTATGCAGAGCAGCAAATAGAGTCTATAATCGTTAAAGTTCTATTGCGTAGCCAAACATGTCGAAAGTGTACGAAGTGGAGCGAAATAAATCGTCTAGAATACACAACGATTAGGGAGACAGAATAGTCATGTGTAAAGCTTTAATTGTGCAGTCAAAAACAGAGTCTCGTATCTGGCAGGAACGAATCTTTAAGACTCCGACGTAAGTGTACAAAGTGGAGCGAACGACAATGTCTAGAATACTCGTATACAGGGAGAAGAGAGACAATTTGAGGCGAAAAAGAACAGTCATTAATCCAAAGTTCCATTTTGCAGTCAAAAACAGAGTCTTGTATCTGGCAGGGACGAATCTTTAAGATTCCGACGAAAGTGTACGAAGTGGAGCGAACGACAATGTCTGGAATACTCGTATACAGGGCGAAGAGTTCCAGGGCAAAGTTCCATTTTGCAGTCAAAAACAGAGTCTCATAGCAAGTAGAGACGTATCTTTAGGACTTTCTCTTAAGTGTACGAAGTGGAGAGAACGAGAATGTCTAGTGTACTCGTACACAGCGAGTAGAGACCCAATTTTCAACAAAACAGTCATGTATTAGGCTTCCATTTTAAGCCATAAACAGAGTTTCGTATATAGTAGGGACATAGCTTTAAGACTCCGACGTAAGTGTACGAAGTGGAGCGAATGAAAATGTCTAGAATACATAGCTAGTAGAGAGAACAGTCATGTGTTGTGTCCATTTTACAGCCATGAACCGAGTGCCGCACCGAGGAGGGACGTATCTTAAAGACTACGACGTAAGTGTTCGAAGTCGAGCGAGCAATGACTGTCATAAACCATGAAATGTGTGAGCAGATGTCTCAGAATTGCAGAGTAAGAAGTACATTCGCTCGTCTAGATGCTTTGGCATTTTAAGACCTTCGAACAATCTAGTAGATCAGGACAAGTAACAGTTTCTAATACAAAGTGTCAGAAGTGGACGTTATTCTTGACAACCTTCTAGGATTTGAAAAATGACTAGAGATTGCGACAGGTTTCAGCAGAGGTGTTCGAAGTGGGGTATTGCCACAGAAGACCTCACAGCAGATATTACTGAAAAAGAAAAAGGTGTCAGAAGTGGAGTTTTTACAAAATCAACAGACGTGGTGTTAGAAGTGAAATATTCCCAAGGGACGTACACCATGAAAACCCAAATAGTTACAACCAAAACCAGATGAAATGGATTCAATTTTAATCACTTTCATAGAATCCCACATTTATAATTCATCCACGACTCTACCTGATTTAATAATAAAGGAAACCACTCCATTCGAAGCACTAACATTTAAGTCCCATAAAAGTGTAAATTAAGTCCTCGAATAATTACAAAAAAATAAATTAAAAGAGATAAAACTTTCCAACTGTATCCCACAATTCAAGGTTTATATTGTTGTCCTCCATGGTAATTACCGACCGAGTTAGTATCCCTAACGGCCATTGTTACAGTACACTCATGCAGTAACGCAGAAAATAATTGGGGCATGATAGTTAAAAAGGAGAAACCCTGCAGATGCCCATCTCTCTCTCTCTCTCTCTATCTCTCTGTCTCCCTAGTTGGTGTACAATAAATTGGATTTGTAATTGAAAAAAAAAAAGAAGGAAATACTCCATTAATTGACGAGGAATTTCCTCTTCCGAAAGCTATTCATTTGACAGTTGGAGTTATTTGCAATGTACTTCTCAACACCATCCTGTGATTAAAATTAATTTTCCAATGACTGGAGTAACGGTATCCGAGTGATAGAGGTAATGTGTCGTTGTCCTGGATCGAAGCAAATAGGTGGTCTCTATGATTTTGACCCCAAAGGTGTTCGAAGTGGGTATGTGCCACTCAAGGGACTTAGGAGAAAGAAGTGTGCGAACAATCTCATGTCAGAAGTGGCGAGATTTTCGCAACATCAATTGATCCACTTGTCAGTTTTTCCCTGGTCCAAGAGGTGTCCGAAGTGGGAAAGGGTATACAAATGTATGAACCAATATACTTTTGCCTGTAGAACATCAAATTGGATCAAAGCACTGCCAATACATGACATTCTAACGATGATGCTGACTCAATAGTGTCAGAAGTGGCAAATATTTTTCAAAAGCAATTGCTAAACAAATTAGTCTCTAGAGTGAGGTGATCATTTGCAATCAGTAGAGGCAGAACGACCTGTTTAAATGTAGTATACTTTGTATGAGCCCAAGGTGTCCGAAGTGGCATTGAATGTACAAGGAAGGATTTCCACTCGACTAGTCAAACAGGTCCAACAACGACGATGACGCCAAGTCAGATGATCAAACAAAACACATTTATGGCAGCCATAAAGAATAAATTTCAAAAGTTTTCGTTCCGCCCACACTAAACCCGACAATAAATTGCTAACTACTGTCAATAAGTAAGTAACACGCTAAAACAATACACAAACTTTTATTTCCAAAAGCCACCGCACAGTGTAGGAGGCGGTATACGTACATATCTATCTGTACACGAGCATGTACTATGTTGAAACTTACAACTGACTGCTCGCGTAGATACTGTATCTTTGTGTATCTTTCTTGGGGGTAATAATGCATGACTTGATTTCCAATTTCAATATTTACCTAAAAATTGTGTTCCAATTCAGTCATCGACTTGTGTCTGATTATCTCATCGAACTCAGCCGCACACATGAGCTGATGACAGATGTGTGTTAGTCAAAGTATGATGCGGATGATCAGGTAAACACGTCAGACTGAATGTGAAATATCATACAAAATGGGTTGGTTTAACATGTGTACATTGAGTGACCAAAACAAAGTATCACCCGTTTCATAGGTGGAATGGAATGAATGTGCATCTATAGCACTATATCGCGTATCTGTCAGTGGAAAGTGCACAAATTTGAAGACATAAGCCATCGAAGCAAGAAGTATTTTCATTGGTGAATCATTTTCTCTGGCGAATACTGTTCGAATTGAAAGAAATTCATCAATAAGCTATTTTACTGAGGCAGTGAATGTCATTCATCTTATTTTATGGCGTGTAGTTGATACCAAAGGATTGGTGTGGATTTGAGTTATAGTTTTAGGCACTGTCAGGCCCCATATGTGTTCCATCGGTTCTCACATTTTGTAAATTTTTGGCAAGTCACTTGAAATGATGCGAATTGCATACACACATGCATCAAAAATGCATAAAAACTAAAAACCAACTAACAAGTTACAATCTTTTGGGATTTTTCGAAGATTTTTGAGGAAAAAAGTGGGCGTGGCAGCCTCTATTTTTAGTAAAACCTGATAAATCTGAATGAGATCCTTCGTATTAGGCTTACGATACACAGAAATTGGTACGAAACTTGGTTTTGGTTGAGAAAAATGCTTGAGGTGATCATTTTTTTTTCTTTGGCAAACTTGGAGGTTATGAACTGAGGGCTGGACTAACCAGGTTTACCCCAATATAGTGTTGCCCTAGGAAAAGATGAGAAATTCAAAGAAATGAGGGACATCGCAGGATCCCAGCTCAGTGCGTGTATCTACAGACATTACTTCGAAGACTATGTCGCAGTCTTAATGGTAAAATGACAGACTCATGTGGGAGCGCCATCTACAGTAGGATGGGGTGTGTGTCTTCGATAAAAAACAAATACAACTACCAATACAAAGTATAAAACGACATATAGCTGCCATAACCATTTACCGTGACTCAAACAACAAAAACCAAATAAAAAAACAAACTGCGCAACTAATAAGCTTCATTATAAACAAATCCAAATGTTTATCTTCAGCTAAATCATATCACTGCGCACAGAAATACTGTCGAAAATGACATGCACACACCGCACGGCACGGAACCGTGTCGTCGTCCAAAAGCGTCGACAGAGGTAATTCTTTTTGGAAATCACCCAATTTTCTGCACAATTTCACATGGAATGTTTCGTTTTGCTACGAAAGGCAACATTTTCTATTTACGGTTTCGTTTTTTATATTCCAAAACTCCACTCAATTTAGTATTCCATTGACCTCGACAAATTACGACTCCTAGTAGCCGTATAGGAGGCAGGACATTGCTTTTGAACTTTCAGCATCTCAATTGAATTCGGTGTGTTGTGCCTGTAGATACACACTGCTGACCAGAGTTACAGGACGCAAGAAAAATGTATTCCACAGGCCACTACGCATGTAGAGGGTAAGTACTCCCGTGGGAGAGGTTGGAATAACGAAAGCATAAACCAAACCACCGCCCACCACTTTGGGGCTAGACAAAACAATTTGGAGAAAAAAAAACCAAAAAAAAGCAATAAATGCGTAGAGGAAATTACCTTTTGCATTTTTATGCGATGCTGGGATAAACATAGCCTTTAGGCCCGAGTCTACGGTTACGGAGTCGTCGCTATGGTTGATGAGAACAGAGGTTTCTCCCATGAGATGGGTTAGGTATTATTTTTGTGTTACACTCTGTGGTTGATGTTTAATAAAGTGCAGGGGAATTATGGGAATGGAAAAGAGGAGACAGAGACATCTGGTGGGCGATGCAGATACATTCAATGCCAAAACCATTCATGTCTACCAAAAGATGGATTTAGCTTTCGAAGATGTGACAAAGTAGGGCTTTATCAGGATCCTGGCTTACTGAATCTAAAAAGAGACCAGCAGGACTTGTAAATCGGTCCTAGAGCAGGAGCCCAAACAGTTGGTAGCAGTGTCGCAAACCATAGCGAAGACCAGTCAAATTTTTCTCGAAACCTTTCTCATTTAGTTCAAAAGATAGCATTCATGGCTGACGTATCTCTAACAAAATATAGTCTTTGAACGAGCAATACTAGGTCAGAGAGGTATGAGATCTTGTATACGATGGCCATTAACGAAAATAAGAACTTAGAGTCCAAAAATCTAAGAATTGAGGAACAACAACCCTCTAACACCAAACAAGTCTCTGAACTGTCAGGAAGCAGATGCATCACGGAAGTTAGGTATGGATATAGGATTCATTTCTCTGGGAGGGCAATGGACTAAAGATGGCTTCTAGTCTTCTCAGATACCAAAGACAAATTCAGAGATTTCCATGTCTATAGCTGCACTGCAGTACAATAATTTCAGCATGTATATCCCATGAATGCCCAGAATATGCCAAACTGACTGGGAACTGAAATGTTTCATTTAAAAGTCGTAAACACTAACAAACTTGAGCCACGCTTCCTTTCTTTCCAAATCTTTACACTTGGGTCGTATATCTGGATAAGTTTTTCACAATATGCCTAGAGTTGGTAAGAGAAGTTCCATTCTCTCGAAAATTGTGAATTTGACCTACAAAAAGTGACAGCCACGCCCCTTTTTTTTGCAAGAGATCATAGATGGGATGGAGTTTCTACTTAAAGCGCACAGAATAATCCATATCTCAGAGTTAGTAGCTGCAGCATAGCCGATTTGGAAAAGCTATTGGAAATCGTAAATTTTGTTTCGAACAAGTCAAGCCACGCCCACTTTTGTTTACGAAAAAGCATAGCTAATCGTTTTTCTATCGAAAAACCGTGCAAAGTCCAGCAACTATCTACTGATTCCGCGATTCCAGGTCTATTTAATCAGTACAGCTGATCGAGATGAGATAGGCGATCATGTGATCCCTTGCAGACGGATTTGGTGGATAGGTTCCATATCTCTGTGGAACTGAAGTGGAGTAGACCTATCTTTGTGACTGCGGAGAGAGTGCAACCTCACAGAATGCGTGTTCCCTGTCTAAGGGAGACAGTATCGGTATCTCAAGTGAACTGTGGCTGCAATGGGTCTAGACATTGATTGAGTAGAAATCCCTGGAGGAACGGAATGCCAACATACATATATGGTACATGGTACATGAGAGTATATAAATACTAGGCCTGTTCAAGTGTATTCGCCAGCTTCGTATTACTCCCTGAAAGGTTGTCAGTTACCTGGCTTACATCTGACTCCAAGGAATACGAGTACGATTCTGATGATGGTAGGTCTACGGATTTAAGTTTCAAAAAGTCACAGAAGACCAATCTTTTATAGAAAAGAGTAACCTTTGTCTCTTCGAACAGAGTCTATAAAGGAGTCCTGTGCACAGTTGACACTTGAGCCTGTCAATGCAGTTAGACTTTAGAAAAACTACTCAGTTTTTGTCATAAATTGAGGGGATTGACTGAAGACACTAGTCTTTAGAGTCCAGTCGACGTAAAATCAGTCTTTATACAGACTAGAGTACTTAACAACTCGTGTTAGATACTCGATCCTTCTCTAAAAATACACAAGTCCATCCAAGTTGCCTGCCAACTTTGGATATTCAGCACAAAGACAAAACTAATTTGGTCCTAGTGATAGATACAAGATCCCTGCCCTAAGTTTTTCCAACAATTAACATATCTAAACCATTAGTCATTCGGTTTTTGTTTTTCTTTAAAAATTCAGCCGGACTGTGACGGTCTCGTGGGCGGTTGGATACAATTTTCTCTTGATCTCTGTTAAGAGAGTAAATAATTGAAAATTCCGACTCATTGCTCCGGAAGCCGTTCGTCATTTAAGAAAAGAAAAACGAATTTTTCAAAATACCTCGCTAAACGAAAATTTCTCTCACATGCCAAACGATATTTTTTTTGAAACAACATAATCTATCGTCTGAAACGATAATCACATTGTTAATCATAACAGACACCACACACTACCCCACGCTGTCTCCTTTTCCATCAGAAAAGCAAATAAATTAATCTTTTCTAAAAAAAAAAAAAAAAAGAACCGTCTTACGTAAGAACTAGAATGAAAATGGAAATAGATCGCGCCGCTGACAGAGTTGTTGATTAATTCTGGCCCAGAAAACACTACCCTGTATCGCCTGATCATTTGAATACGACTAAGTGATAACTATTAATCGGGTTATTATTCCTGTTTTAAGTGTTACTCAATCATTGCACATCATTATCAGCGGATAGATTATAATTGCCAACCACTTGGAGTGCATAATGAAGGAGTTGTGCTCGTTTAATTTCCAGCGCACATACATACTTTGTATTGTATCAGTAGTTATACGGAAAAAATCACCGATAGATACGTGTAATGACAGGATTGACTTATTTGATCACGTTCTTGTTGAACATTGATTATAGATTGTGCATAAGTAGTACGTGCGATCGAAGGCAGGTGTGTAGAAAAAAAATCTGCAAATTATAAGCGAATGCAGAGATTGGTAGCAATTCTCTGGGGTTAGTATGGACACAAACCGATTGAAAAATCATTCTCTAACTCTTGTGTTGTATATATGGAGGAAAACAATAGTTGTTCTGGTTGAATAACGCATGTAAGAGGCCTTAGATACATTCCTTCTGATTGAACTCCAGACAGAGAGTCACAAAAATTCCCAGATTTTGTCGGCATATCCAAATCCGACTATCTCCACAGGGTGATGTTTCTAACATACATAAATAAAGCCTAATCATTGCCTCCCAAACTTTTGACGCCTTTTGCCCGAGAGAGGCGTGGTCGAACGCTGTTTAGCAAATGCCTAATCCTACCGCCATTTGCAGTCATCTGTTAATAGATGGTTTTTCAATAGGGACATAACAATTTTGTACTTTCATAAAAACGTATCCTTGAACTGTTTTTAAGATCTGGCCATGTCGAAACAGGAATGAGGAATGTTTTGAAATTTATACAAATTACTACCGAAATTTTGAGTCGATGGTAGCAAGTTTCAAAGCGCTTACTCCAACTTTCGTTCGAGTACCGAAAATATCGCAGCCGTATGTGCTTCAATGAGCGAAATAAGTCCAATCCACTCTATTTTATGGCGAAACTTGCGTAAAGATCTTGGCCTCACTAAAGCCTTTTGAACGCCGAAACCTCTGCGATAGGGCTCTGCACACGTTTGAAGCAAAATCCTGAATTTCATCGAAAAATCATCTTCAGCGGTGAAGCTCATGGCATTTTCTGGTTCAGATTTGGACGTCCCAGAGTAAGTATTTCTAGTGAAACTATCTATTGGTAATCACAGACGTCAGAAAGGTAGAATTTTCCCTGATGTACTGTCAAAATTTCATGGCATTTGGAGGAATAGAAGCGGTCTTATTGTGTCTTAGGTTTGTGTCATCGGTACAGAGATGAACATCGAAGAAGAATACCAAGTTTATGGTCACGAAATCTGTGATCCGCGAGCACCGATAACACCGTTTGGGTTATCTTCTGCTCAAATTCGTCGACTTGAGAGCTCGACTATCAAAGGAAAAGTAATGTCAATCTGCCCGAAAGCGGAAATCCAATATCGTGTTCCTAAGCACAGGCGGAGGATCCAGACACCACAGAGAGTGATAGGCCTACGACACATGGCGTTGGAGTTGCACATAAAACCAGAGACCAAGGCAGCCTCTCAGCTCAAGGAAGAGTTTTCCGACAGACCTTACATGGAATTTCTACAAGAAAGGCAAGTTATTGGTTACAGGCTCCAAATCCGTATCACAGTGTCTTCGAATAGAGTAGGGAACGTAGGAACAAAGGCACAGGGAAGTGGAGCTAGTCGATGAAATACTTGGTGTCGATACTATAAAGTAAAGAACATCCTGTGTACTATGTGAACCTATCGCGGAGATCGACTACATGCTCAACTTCCGTGCTTGGACCAATTCTTTAACAGATTTCAAGTCGCAACTGGATAAGAACCAGTGTTTAGGGCGGTCTCCTCACGTGCACTGTTAGCAGGAGAATGCACTGATTTTCAACTGTCTGGAGCTAAAGGAATGCGAGCCTTAATGAGGAGATTCGTCCTCTCGACTAAACCTTTGCGATCTGATGCTTGAGAGTCCTAGCCCATCGACAGTTAACATCGTTTGGTCAAGTCACTACCGTTGATTGCAATATTTGTCGGAGAACCTCCTTTAAAGCCCTGAAGGAGCGTAAAGGTAGACGTGAACGTCTCTGGTACTATGGGTAAGGTGGTATGTCACAAATGGTCTCTCAGAGCTGTTAAGTTGCGTACAACAGGGGGCGTATAACCACTAGAGGGATTTTTGACGGTGCATGTCTCTGCTACTAGAACTTCGCACTATAGGGTCAGAGATAGGGTTACGAGGCTTCGCTACTCTTAAACTGAAGACTCACTTATGGGAATGATGGTTGAAAAGTCCTTCTAGGTTAAATCGATGTTGACAGAGCTGTGTTTCTGAAGCTGAGATGGATGAAGCTGGGTAAGGGTTAGGTTCACCATCGCTCGCTTCACACAATCATTTCACTCTCGAGGTAAGTATCTGTAAAAACTGTAACAAAGTGAGAAGCGAAATCACCCTTCCTGTTTACGGATACAGAATATTTTATGCTCGCAAAAAAAAAAAAGATGTTAACCACGCGTTTAACTCTCACATGACCCCGTTTTAATGGCCAACAACTGTGAGTTATGCGAAAAGCAAGGACACAAACATATTTACGCATGTTATCCGGGCGCGAATAAATTCGCTAACTAAGCATCGTATCCTCGGTATTTTCTGTACTCAATGTGATGCTTGCCGTGAAAATTAGAATTTCATATCCACACACAGGTTGTTTAGTTGTGATTCGGTGACCTGGCATAATGAGAAATTAAATTCTCCAACACACATGGACACAGATTCTTAATTAACCATCCGAGATAAACTGTGTGTGACCTTTCAAAGGCGCCGCAGGAATGGTTAAATATTTGTCCAGGATTTTTCGGTAGATAGATACATTTTTATTGCAAAACCAAACCACTCCTCTATAAATCTCGTTCCAGATGGAATATGAATTTCAAAAGCCCTGGATGCAACATTCTGCCACCGGATCTCTGGTCTCCGCGCAGTAATACACTTTTCCTTTCGCCAGTATGCTTTCCATTCCAACTGTGTCCCAGTATCGACAACTGACCTTCCTTTATGCAGGGAATAAAGTGCTCAAGGCAATAATTCAATTGCCATGTAAAGCGCGCCACAGATATGCCCGTTTCCGCGGGATTGTCCTTTACAACAAGGATACGCTTTATTACGTAAGGAATGCTCCGATTGGACGGAGCCAGAAGTTCGGACACATTTGGTTTTGCAAAACGATTGCGAATTGTTTGGATTACTCAGCAGGGTACCAGTGGTTTTCTTTGTGTTTAATGTATCTGATGAGATATTTCGTATCTCTAGAGGGTGCGATGGGTTGTTTTTAAAGCAATTAAGTTGCACTACAGGGCACTTCAGCACACGAACCATAGTACGAAAGAGTATAAAGAAATAGAAGGGGTTCCACAAGGTTCCGTGCTGGGACCAGTACTTTTAACCATGACGTGTGATGGGGCGCTGCGGCTTCCTTTTGTAAGCTTTACAGGTGATATTGCCATTGTAGTTTCGGTCAGATTAATAGAAGAGGTAGAGTGAATGGGAAACAGGAGTCGTTGGGCCGCAGAATCAGTAAGGAGCGGATACAGACAATCACGTTTAGAGCTCCTGGTCATAAAAAGCCAAAGGAGTGACAATAGATATGAGGCTATCCCTTAAGAAGTACAAGTAAACCGAATGTTTGAATGAGTTTTGATGCCAAGTATCTGTAATGTTTCCCAAGAGGCATTCCAAGAAACAAATGACGTTTCCAAGAGGTTTGACGTCAACCTCAAATATTATGTGTACTGGATACGTCCATCTTATATAATTGGCACATCTCCGTTTGCACGAAAACCAGGTACAGATACACACTTCTCCATCAGAGATTTATTTACAACCCTAACGACAGAGCTCAGTTAAAACCTAACACAATAAACGATTACTGCCTTCTCACGTTTTAAGACTGTCTAACAGGCAGCGAACAAAAAAATCTATTTACAGTACAAATATCTGCAATCCATAAATAAATAAACAAGTAAAGGAAAAAAAAATGAGTGGTGTATCTATACATCTTCTTCGAACAGATACCAATTTTTTTTTCCCACGGATACTCAAAGGCATGATCCTAATGAGATACTAACTAAAATCGATGGTAATTTATGTGGCGACTTGGCTATAAGTGGACCGGCCGGCACTGCAGGAGAAGCATAGTATTAATCCGTAAATAGAAAAACGTGTCTGAATGTATTGCGACGCAAGGAAAGATTGCTGTTTCTCGCATTAGTCGTGTTTCTGTGCGAAATCTGTGCGATCACGGAAAATACTTAACTGTCTGAATGGGGTAAATCGCCAAACTGTCAAGATACATACATACATACATCTATATAGATGGATGTGGATGGGATTGTTTCATCAAACTTTGGCTGGTATCTTTGGGATGTTTTAGATGTTTGTGATGAGAGGATTGGATTGCTAATTGATTTGAAAACCTGGCTTTAGATATCGATGCTAAGTAATAACACAGCACCAAAGGGTATGCAATGAATTTTAATAAGTGGCATACTTTCAGGTGCAAACTGAAAAAAATATCGGAGATAGATAGATAGCAAAACGATAGATGCCATTCGAATCTAATCGAAATAATCCAAGCAATTTCAAACAAAAGATCAACACCAAGCGGTTCGAAAGCAAATAAACAAACAAACAACACCCACCGACACACGCAAGGGAATATAAACAATCAAACGCCGCTGCTGGTTTGGTTCCTTCCACAAAAGCAGAAAAATAAATGTGAAAATAAATGGAAGGGAAAAAGCTTATCATTACACTTCAGGGATACATACAAGTATCCCATCCCATCTATCTCATATATATCCTTTTAATTCAATTCTAACAGAATATTATTCTTTCACAGGATGGCAAGAGAGGTACAGAGAAGAAGGGCCTTCGGAGAAAGTGTATCGTTAAGATGACCCTTGAGATGGTGTTGCCGGTGGTTGCTAAACCATAAAAACCAAAGTAAAGTAAACATTTTTTCTCGTTTTCCTTATTTTCCGGAAGAAAATTGATATCGAAGGGTGTAGAGCAGACAAAGCACTAAAACATTTCAAACCGCAAAACGATTAATTTTCCCATGAGATCCACAGCACAATAATGTCATCGTTGCCTTACTGAATCGCACAGTATCTATTGCTACTGACTTACCTCGTTTAATACCAATTAAACGATATACATAGATAGACCTACATACAGCCATAATTAACCACAATTAATGCCTTTCATAGTTGCTATAGCCTGAGCCTGAAGATTGGCTGAATCAATTTATCGACACTTACCTGCAAAAGAAGAACAGAAAATAGAATTCAAGATTAGTTCGTGTGTCTGGTAAATATTTATTGTAAAGACAATATTTTACAACCTAATAGATACCACAATTAAAGTGCAATAAACTTTTATCCAACTCCGCTTCATGGGATTTAGAACGAATTAGAAGAGATAAAGACAAACCCATTAGTCATCGCGCACTATACCAGATTGTCTGTATCTTTGGGATAAAGTAAAGTATCTAACAGCTAATCAACCATCCGGATCCGTTTTCAAGCGGAAATAATTGCTTTTCCACGTACACTAGATGATTTTGTTTTTCCTTATTCGTGCTGAGATCTAGATCTAGAATGCGTGTGTGCGAAACTACTTTAAGTAGCAAGAAGGGAAAGCACACACTGGAATGGGGCATACGAAGAGGAAGTAAAACAGTTACCGTTTGTTATATATATTTTTTCTTTCTTCTTCCTCCTCCTCCTCCATCTTCTTACAGTCTGCGAGTGCAAATGGCCTGCAAGTCCACACAACACCAGGTGTTAGATGGAGTGTGTGCATTAGAACGAACTTCAGGAAGCACTTAGAGGTGGTTGTGCATTAGTGTGGGGAAATGGAGATTCATAAATAAGATAAGGAATGCCCATCAGGGGGTATACTCGTGATCCATCATCCATCAGGTCACTGACGGGGATTTAATCAACTGTTGATGCCGATAAGTATGCAACGATTTACAAATTCGTGGTATACTTCTAGGTGCCTTTTCGACAAACAAAAAACTAGTTCTCCGTTCGTGTTGTGATTCCACTGAATAGGAACCATATCGTGATAGACAATTACATAAACAGAACAAAAAAAATCCACCAAAGCAAAGCGTATTCCATTGTTTTACAAACTTCGCCAGTGTGTACTGCTATCGCTAATTTAAGTGCCTTCAAGATGTAGTAACGAAACAATTAAGGTTTCTCTTCTTTTTATCTTGTTTTGCTTGTTGCCTGCATTTGCTTTTCAAATTATTTACTCACTGTTGCACAAATCTTTGCATCCGAACCGTGTAAGCACGAACAAAAAAACTCATACACTGCATGGTGGGCTCAAGGTGCATGCCATCGTCATCGTCACTAACTGATGGACTGTCTATCATAAGTGTAAGGAGGAATACTAGTAGTATAGCGCATACGAACACACGCTCATTGGGATTATGATTTTCATTTCAACATCATGGCGAGGTTTTTCGTATCCAAATGTAAAAGATATTCAAGTTAAGTGCCTGAACTGAACCGCTACCGTTGATGGCCGTTTCAACGTGCCAAACTTGAGAGTGTGTGCTTGTGGTGCAAATAGGGAGAATATGAACAGATAAATGCATTACGCAGATTATAGGCGCGCGATTGCGTAATGCTCATTAAATTTGAAAATTATTATGACAGACTTATGGTAGGTAGGTACCACTGACCGGTAAATGACTTTGTAGTACTCGCTTAGATGAGTATCTATGACAGTGTTTCATGCATTTGGTTGCACTTAGCAGAAATTAGCGGTGTTTACAGGTCAGTTGGTAAAGTTTTTGAAGTGCCATGGATCGTAAGATACGTTTTTCACGAGAGGGCATGTTATTGGTGACACCGGCGGTGCAAAAGAGGATCGATTTGTGCGGTTGTGCGCACTCCGCCAGCAGGTATCGTCCTTCAGAACAATAAATTCGAAAAATAGGTGCTAACTCAGAGCATAAAGATATCCTTGCAAAGAATAAAATACAAAAAATATACTCCAACAGGATACTAAACCCCCATGGAACAACTTTTACGATATACGAGACTCATAACCATACCGTTTGATCGTTCTTATCTTAATCGAACTTCATCCGTCATTCGCTTGTTGTGCAGAGATGATACCCAATAGCGCACAGCAGCGGTGCCATATAAAAAGTATCCTTTTCCCAATCCGTGTCAGGATACATTTTTTTCTTCTTCTCTTATCGTGTAGTTTCCGATTGGTTTTGTGCTCCACCACCAAATGTGACCACAAGATGCCGAGTTTTATACCCACCCAGGCACTTACTCAACTGCAGCGTACATATCCCACTGATAAGGATACGAAAAGGAAAAAAAGGAAGAAAATATGAACCTCCTTCCAATGACAATGACATAAACCGAATGTTATGATAATTTCGTTATAAAAATGATGTTTCCTTGGATGGAAACCACCACAGAATGAATCCTAAAAGTGAAGCAGCACTGTGTTGTGGATATTAAATTGTGATAACCACATCAGAGATCCCGGCGATTCTTTAAGTGTATCATCATCAAAAAAAAACTGAAAAGCCAATCCCACAATACCGCTGCTATGCCGAAGGACAGACGGGTAGGTACAGCCAGAGAGTTATTGGCTCGTTTAAAGCATTTTCTTGTTAAAGGGCAAACGTGCATCTTTTCGAATGCGAACGGGTTTCATAATTAGGTGGAGATGTCCGACCTTGTTGATGGGCGAGGATAATGCGAGAAACGTGATGATAGCTTACCTAATAAATGTATGTATGCACCAGAAGTGGTTGGGTTCTACATCGTTTACACAATTAATAGAAGAGAGTGGGTTGTGTGTGTTTGCTTTGAAATGTTGTCAGATTGAATGCGATAACCTTATTTTTTTTTTTTGTGTTTGGTTTCCAATTGGAAAGTTTTTTTTTTTAGTGCACTAGTGTCCGAAGTGGGCCTCGAACTTGGCTTTTCATTTACACGACAAAGAATATATAATTCGACTGACTTGGGTACTCTAGTGGAAGCGAAGAAGCGAGTTAATTACTTGAAATGTCGATTTCATGGTAAAAATATGGGTTGGTGTACGAAGTGGGAGATACATTTTGTTTGAGAAAGGAAATGTTAGCAAGATTTGGCATGACTTAGAGTCATTCGACTAGAAAAAGCTCACAAACGTCGCACTATTTCCATCAGATACATTGGTGTTTGAAGTGGGAAACCCAGTGGTGTCAGAAGTGGAGACATTGATTCCTATTATTCGAAACGGGTGACGCGTTTTAAGTAAGTTTTGGGAAGGGCATGGCATGTGGTAATGACGTAAGTGACATTTCTAAGACATTTTAGATACTTTTTTGGTTACTTGAACCGTGCGTCGTGTGTACGATGTAGAACAAGACAATCGAACTAATTTCAAAGTTCCAATAAAGAACGAAAGAAAGACAATAACAATCTTAATTAAAACCCAACTCAGTTCCACTTAGAATCTCCGCACTCCTGGTGGAATACCAATTCCATTGCTCAAACCACCCAGAGTAATGTACATGTACAAGCAAAAACAAAACCGAAAGAAAAAAAGGCCATAAAGTCATGTATACATGGTTGTAGTATTACGAAACTTTCCTTATTTTTTTTTTTGTCATGGCGTTTCGGAGAAAAACAAAATAACAACATAATGCGGAACACTTCTGCATCCACCCACTATGAGCGGCGTTCGGCTAACATCCGTTGTCCTTTCTATCCACTTGATGAAACATTTGTTAACATGCAAACATGAATATGAACACATACGACACATTCAATAGAGGGCTGCGTGTAGAGTGTCCTTTTTCTTCTACTACTGTCACAGGGACTTCCTTGTCGAGAGGCAGAAATACACATATTGTGTTTTGTTTTTACCTACCCACATGTATACAGTGATAAACAACACCCAACACACAATAAGTCTTAATTTAGAGAGTGGGTGGGTGGGTTGTGTATATGTCCTTGTCACAAAGGACCTTGAATATGTGCAGAACCTACTCGTGGAGGCGTTTCGTTGTTGTCTGTATGGCTCTGTGTTTTGTCGTCTTGAATATCAACTTTATGTTGTGTACATATGAGCGCTGGCTCCTGATCGAGGGACGACAGTTTTAATGTGACATTTCGCAGGATATTAAGAATGAAAGATGAATTTTTGTTGTTGAATAATGTGGTATGTAGGAGGGTTTTTGTTTTTATTAATCAGTGAATGGTAGAGATAGTGGCATCCACTCACAGTAAGTAGCTTAGATTGAAATTACACTCGATTTTGTTTGATTTTCTTAAAAGCCCACTTCTGACAGCAAGATTTGATGGTTTATTCTTAGTTTTTGGATGTACGAGTACCATGCAATTCAATTTGGTCGAGATGCTCAGACGTGGATGGTTTTCTAAGGGAATCTCCTTACTCCTTCTGTATCCTCCACTTCTGACACTTCAGTTCTTAGGAGGAAGAATAGCTCCATTCTTCCATGGATACAATGGATCACTAAACGATCGAATGGGATTTGTCTCTATTTCATTTCTGATGCCCGATGTCATGTACAAATAGAGTTATGAAAGCCCACTTCTGACACTGACACTGTGCAGCGCTGACACTATGAATAAATTTGACTAAACATTCTGGATGTAGTGTAATCGTACTTCCCCTAAAGAAACCGATTTCATTTTTGATTTATCCCACTTCTGACAGTACGGCTTAGTCGGGTCCTTAGGAAAAAAGTACGAAACAATTGATTGAGCTTTGTCTATTGCCTGATATTGTACGTATTGAGAGATACTTTGCTCTAGATACTCAAGAATGAATGGTTTTCTGAACTAATGGCTTTATTTTTTTCTGTATCTCACTTCTGACACTATGACTTAGTCGGATACTTAGGAAAGCATAGCTTCATTCAGAGTGGGATACCAAAAAGTGCAAAGAAATCGATTTAGCTTTGTCTGCTGCCTGGCATGGTATGGAATGAAAGCCCACTTCTCACACTTACACTGGATTCTTTGCTCTAGATACTCAAACATGAATCGTTTTCTGAAGCAATGCCTTTATTTTTCCTGTATCTCCCTTCGGACAGTACGATCTAGTTGGGTACTTAGGGAAGATGTTGTTCTGGACACCAAAAAGTACGAAGCGATCGATTGAGCTTTGTCTGCTGCCTGATATGGTACGTATTGAAAGGCCACTTCTGACACTACCATTTTTTTATCAATAAAAATTCTAGATGTAGTCTATTAGCACTGCTCTCGGAGGGAATTTTTTGCTTTATTTCACTTCTGACACTTAGTCGGATTCTTAGGAAGAATAGCTCCATGCTCCGCTGGAAACCAAAAGCCCACTTCTGACACTAGGAGTGACACTATAAGAATTTCAACAAACATTTTGTTCCTGAGCTCCGAAGGAACTTCTTCGTATTTTCTACATCCCACTTTGGACACTTTGACTCAGGAAAGATACGTCTCACAGTCGCTTCATCCCATCCATTTTCTGATACAAATCTGAAGAGAACCAAAAATCGTTAACACTCCTTTCTAATATTTCCGCCATCCCTACTCTCTGATTAACTAACCTTATTTTCTAGAATTCTAATTTGAAAAGATTACCCAACTAAACAATCGTTTCCATTGTCTTCCCTCTTCCGACAAAGAAAAAACGAGGAAGTACTGCAGCAATAGCATCAGCCCTCCTTGAACTATGTCTGGTGTGGTTTGGTTCTACTGGCTTTGTAAAGCGCATAAAACAATGGTTATTCGATGTACACAGAACAATGTGTATCGTAGTATCTTCAACTTAACAAAATTCACCCAGTTTCTCACTGCATCTGTTGGTTGTATCTGTATGGCCATTGTTCTTAGCATATAGATGTACGTAGTATGTCTTTCGCTTGGCTTTATGTAAGTAATAGTGTCGTCGATTGTGTAATCGACAAAACTCCATCTCTGCTGCAGCAGTAAATTGATTATTTTTATTACGTTTACTTGGTCTAATTCATGGTCTCTAATGAGGAAGTCTATCGAGAAATCTGTGACAGAAAACCGCATAACACCGAAACGCTGGTGATGTAATGAGTTTTTGTCTTTCAAAATCCAAAGATCCTTCAATTGCAAACAATACGAAGAGATATAATCCAGATAGAGTGTTTGGTAATTAAGGAAACGAATGGAAATAGACTCAAGGTAAGCACACTGTGACCTCAGTAGATACTTTATGGTTGGTTAAATTTTTTTATTTTTTTTTTTGAACGTTAATGTGCGCTATGCACTGTTGTATCTGTTTGTCTCATGGAACAGGGTGATGGGGAACACATTTTGAATGAACTTAACGTATCTAAAAGTATCTATAGATCTCAATCGAAAGAGACAAACAGGAAAGGCAAGGGAAAACCTTCTAATGTGCAGCTCTACGCACGCGCAACCGCACAAATTCATCCACAATTCATCCGCTACCTAGATTGTTGGAAAAACTAATTTTTCATGTGAAAGGATGGATAAAAATATCTTTAGATACGAAAGTTGAATCTTTTCAATGAAAAAACAACTAAAACGACTCTAAAGATACATCACCCTGTGGCAATCGACTTAAATGCTCTTTTTCAAGGGTCATTTGGTCATTGGTTCGGGCAAAACCACCATCATCATCATCAGTCATTGTTTGTTCGACCGTTGAATGAGCACACAAGTCAGTCCGACACCTGTTTTTTTGGGTCGAAATTTTGTTTATTTTTTTTTCAACATTAAACTCATACCAGTGCAAAGCATACAAAGCCCATTCCCTGGGTATCTGAGCTCTTTGTGTGGATAAAACTACCATACAACGAACCTTAGGTTGGTACTTTGCCCTTTCGCATTATGAATACGGTTTGTATCTACTGTGGACCCTTCTTTGTTTGGTTTGTGTATCTATTGAATTTCATAATTTTTCTCTTGGAATAACCTGCCGGCAGTAGAGCACACAACAGCCAGAGTAGATAAAGTATACATCAACACTGTAAGGTAATCTTGTTTTGTAATAATAAGGCCTATTTGCCGGTAGTAGTGGTGGTGGCGGTGGTCGTGCTGGTTGTATGTATTTAAATGTATCTCAATCTCTGGTGACCATTTATCTTTTTAACTGTGATTTGTCTTTTGTTCTAGAATTGTATTGTTAATGACCTTTATTTGACTGAAGGGACATTAGATAGCAAGAAGAAAGCAGCATCAGCAGCAGCAGAGTCCAAATGCTAATTTATATTCTTGTTACAGTTCTGAAAGAAATCTCTTGGGTTACTGTAAGAAGATTGATTATTTTCAGATGAAACAGATACAAAGTGTTTAAATGATAGATAAGCCAGATACAATAGGTAATTGAATGTGAAAAATGAAAGCGGGTTTTGGGCCGATGAATGAGGTCGTAAGGGAATGCAAACTAGTTCATTTGTAAGCCGTATCTACAAGCCATCAATAGTGACAAGAGAGACGTCTTGCCAACAGATGCACCGCAGATACAAAGGGTTGAATGGATGCAATCTTTGAACTATCGGGATTGAAACAAAGCAACTAATTGGTCCCACTTCTGACACCAAAATTTCGTTAAGCAATGGTTGGACACATTTGACATTTCTTTCGAAATATTCCTCATTTTCTAACTCTGCTCCTTTGCCATAGTTTGTGGAGCGACAACAAGGTAGATACAAGCTTCTTTGCTCCCACTTCTGACACTCAATTCTTGAAAACTACAGAGTTGAGCAATTCTATCGAAATGAGGTGGATTTACTGGTTTCTCAGTACATTCTTTTTAAAGCGACAACGAAGTATTTAACATATTAATTTTATCCCACTTCTGACACCCTATGACGTATCGAGAATTTTCTGATGATTTGTTAGAAAATTCCATCGAAATAGTCTTGGTTTTAAGGCTCCTATTCCTACTTTGTGAAGTGACCACAAGGTGTATGCCCAGTCTTGTGGTAGCACTTCTGACACCCTATGATGCTTTGAGAAATTTTGGATCTCCTTAGTCCTACTTCTAACCCTGTAGTGTTGAAATACAGCTGATTTTCGAACTCTTCTTGTTGAAACTTTCTTAAGCGATACAAAGGTACAGTACCTTGTTGATCCCACTTCTGACACCATATGCCACTTTCGATTTTCGTGTCTAAGGATTATTTCAACCACCTTGGTCCCTTTTCTGTATCGAAATACTGTTGATTGTCGAAGTCTTTCCGTCATTTCCTTTTCAAAGCGACACTTGGTTCCACTTCTGACACCCAGTTCTGCATTCAAAACCTCATTAAAGTTTAGTTGGACATTTCTCTCAATAAATTGGTGAACATGAACTCCTCCTTTCCTTTCTTCTCGAGGTGACAACAAGACATGTTCCACTCTCATGAGTCCCACTTCTGACACCCAAGAATCTATAAGGTCTTCCCAGTTCAATAGTTTTAAGGGCGAATTTCAAGCTATCTGCGTGAGTGAATAGATATGATATTCTCTATGGGATATCTGATCATGTATACCTAGACCATAAGTTTATGTAAATTTTTCTCGGCTGAACTAGTTTTCAGTTCAGACTCTTCTACAAAAATCCGTATCTAGATACAAAGTCCACCCACACACTTACTGGCACCTGACAAGGCGCCCCCAATTTCCACTGCTATTCCTTGCACCGTTCACCGTTTAGTCTTTACGGGTTTTTTTTTCTTTTCTTTTTGAAATGACATACGGAAGAGAAATAATCTAACAGTCGTGTCGCCACCGGCTAAAGTCAACTCGAATGCATCTCGCATTAGAATAAGGTATGAAACTAGTTTGCCGGTTAATAGCATTACAGTAGGTAGCATCATAATTCTAAGCTCTCCGTGTGTGCATTAAGCAAACAAGTTGAACGCGCTTATTGACCTACAGTTGGGGGCAACATAATCTTTGATGTCGAGGCAACAACTATGCACCAAACGAAACAGCAACAACAAAAAGTATCTAATGTTTAGTTTTCGAGTGCAGATCTCGGTGTGATAATCACAACAATCCGGTTTTTTGCGTGTAAGCCGCTGCTGGTCCAACGGATAGGTCTCTGTGTAAAATAGTCGTCTTGTGGTGGTCACTATTATTGGAACGAGGTCTTTGTGCACTTGTCCAGCGGCAACCGGTATGTTGGGGAGAGCAAGAAAAAAACACTAAAGATTGTCCAGTGTGTGCAGGTAATAAGTATAGTAGATCCATCACTTGAAGATACGCACTCATCAAACTGGATTTTGTTGTTTTTTTTTTAATCTTTTTGCATCGCAACGCAGTTAGTGGAGTTGTGTGGTGCCCCTGATGGGACTGGGCCTACGGCCAAGGGATTCATTTAATTGCTTTGGAAATGATAATGAAACGCGACAGAGGATGGGCAGCAGATACTTTGAACTTTCATGAGTTCGCAAGAACTAATTGCATTTTTACCTCTAACAGAATGTTACTACTTGCTGCAGACTCATTAAAGAAAAAAACAGGATGCAATGGTAATGGTTTGCTCTTTGGAAGAGAAAATGCCCAACAAAAGTTAAAAGTGTCCGAAGTGGGACTGAGTTCAGAATCTGTGGAGGCAAAGCCATCCATTTGTGTCAGAAGTGTTGACAGTACTCTGTAAGCAAAGGTGGAGAACTCGCAAAGTTTGGTGTCAGAAGTGGAACAGTTCAATCAACTGGGGTTCATCCTAAACAATCGGACTCCTGGAATTCCCTTCAACATGTATTCACTTGCCCAAATCGACAAGTATCAGAGGTGGTGAATACGGTGGTACATTGGTGTCAGAAGTGCGACTAATTCATAAAAGGTTCTTTTGAAGAACAAAAAGTGTCAGAAGTGGGATTAAGTGATTTTGTTTAGAATCTGCAAATACAACAAAGAGCATTTGTGTCAGAAGTGTTGCTCAAAACTCTACAAAAATGAAAATTTTTGTGTCAGAAGTGGAATGATTCTAGCACTAACTATTGCTCTCTGAATCGCTTTGGAAAATCATTCTTTTGGACATAGCGTTGGATTGTTAGAAGTGGAATACACAAAACAAATGTTGGTGTCAGAAGTGCGAGCATTCAATTGGCAATATGTTCAGTATTCGTTTACAGGGAACTATGGCTTATAGAAGACTTGGAAGTTTTTGCAAATATGACGAATTGTTTCAGTAGTCAGTGCTCTGTCGAATATGAAGTCGAGATGGGTAAAGCCGCCATGGGTCTTGAGAGATACCAGTGTTTTGTTTAGCTTGTGCTATCTGCTGCAATAGTATGTCCGTCTGGTAGGAAGGGTATGGTTTTCAGAAGAATTACGTCAGAACTTAAGGGTCTCCAACGAAGACTTTGAGACATCGAACTGAAAGCTTCAAATATCTGCATTGCAGCGTAAAATCTAAGAGAAATTCGGTGGGTTGTAGGTATTCAAAGCTGAAGCGGATGGCACGGGCTCTGGGTCAAGCACCTATTGAAGGAAGTGTGTGAGAATTGTGTGGAACTGTCGGGTGTACTTCGCCTCAGAGCGGTGTTAAGGATGGAGTTACATCTAGGTGAAGCTGGTACAATGATTTGCAAAGGATTTGGCACTAAGAGACAGAGTCCGACAGCACTGCTTGGAAGTGTTGTCTGACAGAAATACTTCTTTTGTCCGCGACTAGTACTAGATGAGTGCAAGTGCTGAGCTGCACTAGTGGAGGAAAATCGGATGTTGGAAGGCTAGTTATGACCGCAAAATGACTAATGGAGCCTTCAGATACTGCAAAGACCATCAGAGGCAATTTGGCGGCGACCGCTAAGCCTTGAATTCAGGAGGTGTGCTGTGTGTTAAAGAATGGAATTCATGTTGTTTCAAATATGCCGCCAAAGACGTCGCAGACATTCTGTACGATATCACATCGAAGGAATTGTTTGTACATCTTCAGACCTCGTCTTGAGTGAATAGAGAGTTCCTTCACAAATGAAGGACAAGACCACGAACTAAAGTTCTGTCGATGCCATGAAGTCAGTGCATCTGTGGTTTCGGAGATGCTCTTCCAATTCGAAGTGTATCTCGTAGCAGTTACTTTCATCATTTTCCCCCCCGATTTCCATCGTTGTATCTACAACGTCAAATGGATTCCTATTTTCTCACTAAGAGCGACAGCTCATCGCCCACAACCTTGCTATAGCGTGTCCTGTGACATTACCTCAGTAACACGATAGTAACAATCAATAAATCAGTCCTATACCTCCGTCCTCGGATCATTCATAAATATTGTTTTCCTTTCCAAAAGCCACACTAGCTACTGGCTACTGGTCAGTAAATGACCCATTGTGCACGCAATAAAATTAATGTGTTTACAAGATTGTCCAGGGCCAGGATACAGTATCTACTTAGGAAAAATGTCCACTTGACACGAATAATTGGACACCCTTCCATTGACTAGGTCAGTTGGACTGTGTACGAGTCGAAACCAAGGGTAAATCATAAATAAAACTCCCAGCCCCCCTTATGTTCGCAATCTCCCTTCGACACAACAACGCCCTGAGGGGTTTAACCTTCGCACCCAAGCCCGGAAGAAAGGAAAAATCAATTTTCTATTCCTAATCAAATAAACACATTCATTGGAAAGTGTGAAAATTATACGAGAACAATGTGTCGCCCCAACCGCCCTGAATGACAGGGCGCTCCCGCCCCCAACCCCACCAGTTGTGTGCCCAACCACAGCTCAGATTCATTCATCGTGTCATGAGAGAGCGTAGGCGACTGAATGAAGGAGGAAAACATCCCCCTGCCCCACCCCACGGGATGGTGGTGTGCGTGCAGATATAATCACATACAGGAGAGCGCACAAAATTGTTCTCTCTCGAGTGTCCTTGTTTCGAAACTATTTCCACATGACCTTGAATTTGTGCCTCTCAAACGCTGGAGAAGTGTTTTCTTCTTCTTTTTGCTTCATTTTCGAATGAATTCATGGTCATAGGGCGCGCGAGAGGGTAGGACGTTATATAATAATTTACCCCAACCCTCTCGGTGTCTAACGAGTGAAATGTCAAATTGTATCAAATGCCACACCACAGCACACCACACCGCCACACACCACAGGAACGAACGAATGAACGAACGACAATGGGAATATCATCGCCTTGACCAAGGGTAGAATGTCATTAAAAATAATTGACAATTGTCCTTGTGACGTTGTGGGCTATGCATGGAAGTTAGCATTACTGCTGATGATGTGCTGTGGAATGCGCATCCCATTTGGCAGGCAGGCAGGCAGGCAGCCACCATGCACATGGACAACTGCCAGAAGAGGTGAGAAACAAAAGCTGTCAACGTGACAGGGTGTTACTTTACACCAAAAGTCAGTATATTTGAGTATCGGTTAATAGTGGATAGACCAGGATATAGGGCCTCGAAGCCACGATCCCAACGTATCAAGGATTCTCACTGAAAAGTGTCCGATTTTTTGTCGGCCAACTTTTCCTAAACACTTTTCAGAAAGAAGTCCTGTCAAACAGGGGGCGAATGGCATGTTCTGAACTCTTGAAATGGGTTAGTATACGAAAGCTAACCAAGCAGTTGCATGGGCAGTCTGTAATAGTTCACATAAGGGCAGTTTTTAGTTGGTTATTCCTGGTTTTTTGTTTTGCTTCATAGAGTATCTCCACTCAAGAGGTTATGAGTTTCCTTATAGCCTCACGAGACTTACTGCAGTCCCTTCGACCGAAGAGTAGGCAGTAGGAGATGAGGACAGATGGTAGGATAGTTGAAAACTTCCAAGTCGAAGTCGAAGCCCATGGAGGGCTGCATTCGTCTTCTAATCTATCATCGGACATGCCTGTCATAAGTGGCGATGTAAAGTGTCACAAGTATGCAGATGGTTTATGCATTAGATACCCGGTTGGTGTATAAGATACATACGATAGATGGCAATGCAATTGATGCAATATTTCCGAAAATTTAAAAAATTACAAATTTAAAAAGATACACCCTGTCATCACCGATACACATAGACCAGTGGGTATCTGATAGCAGGTGGCATAATGGATACAAAAATACAAAAAAGCGCTCCTCCCAGCTGAGTAAATTAAATTTTTAATGATTTTTTCCTTAGCCAGGGCCAAATAGATTGATGACAGTGATAAAAGCGAATAATTATTACCAGGGTTAGCAAGTGTCTATGCATCTAATAAACATTTCTCTGAAGTTCGAGTCTGTTTTGTGAATCTTGTTGATGGGGAAATCAAATAAACTTCCGCTAATTATGTTGTCTTTTGCGCTACGAATTGGTTTCTTCTTGTCGATAAAACATGAAATGGTGTTTATACTCGTATATGGAGGCTATGGAGGCAGAGGAAATGATTTATTTTTACAGCTGTATTTGTGAATGGTATTTGTTTATAAATTTAGTTTTATTTTTAATTGGAGAACTGTTCTTAGGTGGTGTGTCCAGCACAAGAGAGGCCTCATAGTATGTTCTATCAAGAGATCATCTCATTTCAACTCGAATGAAGTAAATAAAATCTGGAGGAAGCTTGTGATCCAGTCCCTTTGGAACAAGCATCTTCATACCTCGTAGTTGATGAGTTTCTAACTAAAATAGCCCTAAAGCCGCCAGAAGAAGGAATTGCAAGAAGACTGTGAATCTCGTCGACACAACGCGCTGTGCTTCTAATAATTTGCTTCTGCCAGCATGGACAGAGTCACGGATACAAAATATACAAATATTTGGCACAACAGGTCCTTGGAACCCATGGTCCAGGGCATGTCATATTCACTACTCGAATGGATGGGTCCTTCTGTACAATGCCATGTCCAAAGGGGAAGCTTTCTTGTGATAATTGTACACTTGGATGTTTGTCAGACGCTCGTGAGAGGTTGAACCGTGAAATAAATTTCAGGTGTTAGCTGGGGATTGAATCTGGAACCCATCGCTCTGTAGTCCAACACATTACCCACTTAAGCCCAGCACCCACAGGGTCATAGATACATACACAACATGGGGCACTTTGCTGGACCCTGCTATGTCGGAATCAAGCATAACCAAGCAGCAGATACTTCACCGAAACTAAAACTCGAATGGCAAAGGAAAATAGTTTCTGAACCTAGAGAGACTTACGAAATCTCAAGTAGGTTGCGAAACTTTTAAGACAGAAAAGGATTCATAGGATGCATCAGTCTAAACAAGAATGTTAAGCAACGCTCTGAACCAGCTCAGAGACAAAGTCTGACATCTTACAAGTCGTAGACACCAAAGACATGGCTTTAGATCTAGTGTGTTCTACAACAGGGGCTGAGTACTGTCTAATCTGAGCCTTCTTGGAGAAAATCTTGAAGTTCACCAGACATACAGAACATTGCACGGATCTGTGAGCCCCACCTGACTTTCTCCAACTTCAGATCCCTCTCCTTGGATCCTGTCATTCCTCTTTTATAGGTTTTCTTAAGGAGAACACAAGGGGCCCGAACTTACATGAGAAGAATGTAGTCCTCAACGGCCCAGACCTCGGAAAATATAACCAAACAGATGGTGAAGTGTCAATTGAGCCGGAACCCAAGCAGAGAAACTGTACCAAGACTCGTGAAATGATGGAAGATTGGTGGAGCCTCCCTCGCGATGAGCAGTACCGGGAAGACTGGAGAGAAACAAATTCGGTGGAAATCCTACACTTAGTGGAGATTGCCTTGATTTCCTTCTGACAGTGGTCACTGCTCACTTAGATCATACATTGGATTCAGTCCTTAGAAGACAGGAACTTGCTCTCCGCATTCTTTTGGTTTAAGCCATGAAATGAAGAAGACTTGGCTTAGTTTTCAAGGAGGACACTCATCCGTCAATATAAACGAAGGTGTTCCTGCCACTTGCCAATGCATAGTTTGTCACAGCTTCACTTGAAGGAACGAATAATTGTGGGTCCTAGAGGATGACTAAATCTCTATCCAGTCTCTGTAGGGACAAACATGCCATTAGAGTTCAGTTTGAGACATTTCTCCAAAGATTTTCACGGCATATTCGCAAGTATCTCAAGCCGCAACCATAGCTATCGATCGACTTTTCCTTTCTTTCTATTTTTATTCCACAAAATTCACGAATTGTTATTTTTTTTTTGCAGATTCTATCTGGCACATTTAAATTTGAACAATTGCCAACAAGATATTCACTGCGCCTGTATCTTCTATGTGTACACCATCCGAAAAGATGTATCTATAACACTCTTTTCACGATTCAGATACATTCTGAGAGTATAATCGGATGTCAAAATTGATGTTTGCCAGTTTGCTGGCGAAACGTGCTCGCATGAAGTGTTCAAAGTTTAAATAAAAACCGATTGCGCATCTAGATTGAGATGAGAGATGCAACAAAACTTACGAGAAACTGTTTACGGAAATTGAAATTGAATTTTGTTGTCTAAATCGCAGCAGCAAGACCTTCAGGGTTGGGCAGAACGCTGCTACATGGCATGTGACTCACGGTGGATACAAATTGCTACACCGGTCATTCTTGTCTTATACACAATTTCCGGCAGAGGCTGTGTGGCAAACTGGTAATAATTATGAAAGCACAGCGCTAATAATAACCTGGCCAAAAGGAAACAAAAATAGAACGGGAGAGGCAGGAGATAGATGTGGATTTTTGTTCACCAAATCACCTCCGTGGACGGGTTTGTGTGGCTAACACGTCGGAGGAAGCAGTCCTACAGAGTGGTGGTTTGGTAGGAGAGCAAGGCACAGAGGATAGCGAAATGAAGGTGTTCAATGAAGAAGACGATGAGATAGTCAAATATGGCTTAACTCATCGTGAAGTATTCTTTCTAAGACCAACTCTTTGTGAAGTAACTCAATCTTCGTTTAGTCGCACCATATCGAGTATAGTTCTCGTTGATCGCACCATGCACTTAGAGACTCTTTTTAGAGACTGTAATGTGCACTAGTGTAAGGGAACTAGGAACCAAACGCTCCAATCCGTGGAGCATTAGTTTCCTTTTAAAGTTCAACGTCAGACACTATTTGTTCCAATCTTTCAAAAGAGCCAACAATTCAACGTTCCTAAGACTGCAAATGTCCAAATGGAACTGCTCCATTTGAAGTACCACAAGGAGGCGCTTAGTCTCCTCTACTTTAATCACTTTGAACCCTGCAAGCCCTTAACGCCAAAAGAGTACCAGAATACCTGCAGAAGATAATGAGAAACTACTCTACGACACCGACAATGGAACGAGGCAGTATAACGACACAGGCGGCGTTCCTCAAGGTTCCACATTAGGCCCGCTACTGTTGAATATAAACTATGATGACGTCCTCAGACTTGAAATTCCGGGGATTGGAGCATGACTGCAATCGGAATGGTCTAGGACTGGCTTGTACGGATGTGTCTACATCTTGTACAAGAAAAGACCCAAGTAGGGCTCATCAGCAGCAGGTAAGGCATGAAGACTATAAGAGTCACGTCGTAGTTGCCAAACGAGAGCTGAAGTACTTTGGCATTACCATAGATGCAAGGCTAACTTACAAGAAGCATTTGCAGTTGAAAAGGCAGCAAAGGCAATGGCTGCACTGGCAAGGATTATATCACATATCGGGGGACCAAAGCGAAGTACCACTAACGACAAGCCTGGAAGAATGGCAGGAGAGATGGTGTCACTCTGACAAAGGCAGGTGGAAGCATGATGCTTACTGGCCATGGATGCTTTAGAGCCTATCTCCATAGGATTGGACACGACGACAACCCTTACTGTTCACATCATGTTTCACTGCCCACGATATTACGAAGGACGCCAGCTGGTGGTAAGAAGAGAGGACTTAACCTCAGGCAACCGTCACCAGAAAGATGACGATCAGCGAAGATTCTTACAACTATTCTGAAAGAGCAGAAAAGCCAGGACGCTGCCAACTTGAAGGTACAGAATATTTAAGGCTGAGGTCCCCCCTCCCAATGAAATGCTTGACAGCAGTGCCCCGAGGACTAGGGATGGAAGGAGAGGTTGGTTTAAAATCATTGAGAACAACTTCAAACTATCGGTGGCCACAGTGACGACAAAGATAGGATCAGTGAAGGAAAACTCCAGCTGCGTAACGCTGGAATGTGCAATTCCAGAACAGTTTCTCTGAACAATTCCCAACATCCATCAGATTTCTTCAATCCCAAGCTGGACCACATAGTGCGCAGAGCAGGTGTGAACACGAAAGGTACTACGTAGACGACATCAATGCCATCGGTCGCTCCTAGCGTGCCTAGGTCTAAACCTCAAAGTGGTTAAGGAGTTTACTTGAACTCCACGAATGACACCTTAGTGGAGATTTCGTGAAGACTTACCCTAGGAAACCGCTGCTACTTCAGTTCGACGAAACAAATCCGTTCAAGACTCCTAACTCAGAAGACTAGTTTCACTATATGGAGTCGATCGCAGGACTAGGAGCAGGGAAAAAACGCAAATGAGCAGTTTCGAGAGATGTATAGTCCACAAACCGGAAACACGTCGACTACACTGACTCGGGTACAAAGGAGTGAACAGTAATGCTCCAGCAAAGAGGAGCTTCAAATCACAACTTCCAGTTTCAAAACTACAAGGAAGACCGAATCTTCGTAATAAGATGCCATAGGTTCCCTTGGTTTGGAATGCTGCCGTGTCTCTGGCAGTGACTCTTGACGGGTCGTGAGCCCGTTAAGTAGCAACCAGTTCTCCAAATGGTTTTGAACGCTAGCAAGGCTCGAACGATTATTAGTCCTCAAACGGTTCAACTCTGAGAATCACCAGCTTGTGGACTTTCGAGTTCGAGGCACAACCGACCTGAATGGTGTTTGTTGTCACAGGGGACTCACTGTAGCCAGGTTTGCAGAGTTCAACTTTTCGCCACTTTCCACCAGTGACCGAAAAATTCTTGAACAGATGAAGTACTATGACACAAAATTTTTGCCGCAAAAGCTGTTCCAAACGGGCCCCTTACCAGCAGGACGATTCTCAAATTGGTCCTTCGAGTCGTGCACAACATGAAGAATCTAATAAGAGGTATTCCAGGAGCCGCCTGAACTACTACTTAACGACGATAGCCAACTCAGGGGCATTAAGTTTTCAAATTCCATTAGTCCTTAAAAGGACGAGAAAAATAAAGGAAAACAAAAATATTACGTATACGACTCAATTACCCCGCACAAGCAATGACATTATTTACTCCGCGCGCCAGCCCACCAGCATAATGGACATCAATCATTCTCTTCTAAATTTACACGTGGATAAATTCGATAAAGAAAATATACAAATTTAATATCCTGTAGGATCAGCCGAAGGAAAAAATCGTACAAATCCTCCACACTCGCATACTCGCAGCATGTACAAAGCCTACCAACTTAATCCTGGCACCATCTTTCATTCTTCCAATATTTTCCTTCCTTGCCTCCCCGGCGAGGATGGAAAAGGCGAACATGATTATCTGCCCATCCATCTATCTTCTTTTCTTTCTTTTTTTTTTCGTTCTGCTCTGTACACATAAATCCCCGATAACACGAGGATGCGAGAAAAAAAAAAGGAAACAGAAAATGTATTGAATGCAAAGTACGAGTACTTGCAGGAGAGATAGTCGTCCAGGACAGTAGCGGCTACCACACGTTACCACTACGTGATGTATGAAGAGAAAAATCAATATTGAACAACCAGGAGCAGGATGTGCTTTGGAATTCGTCCTTTAAGTGAAATTTTTGAGTTGGAAGATACTCTAACAGAAGAAACACACTTACTCGTCGAGGATACGATTCGTTTCCGTAACGGAAATATGTTCTTAATCGATGTAGATACACGCATATGGATGTATTCTTATTTGGAAAATCTTACCACAGATACATTAGATAGATTCAAGTTCAATCAGAGACTTCAAGTCTATTCAATCAACCAACACTTACCTGAAAAGAAACAGAAAAAAGTACTAAATTAGAAAAAAATGTCAAAATTTTGGTGATGTAAGGTAATAGACACAAATTTAGAAAAATTAGTTGGTAAGCAGTGTGAATTCACATTGAACTTCAAGAGAGTTGTGACCATTAGTTCTTTATTTTATTAACATCATTTCGAGCCACGAGTCGTTAGCCGAAGAGGGTAAGACATGGAGTACCACAGGGATCCGGTCTAGGGCCACTTCTATTCATTATGCACAGAAACGAAAAGAATCGATGTGTGTTATCGTACATTGTGCCTTCCAATACGTTCCTGGTTCCTAGCAACTATGAAGACAGGACTCTAATAGTATCTAACACAAACTATACACCTGTGGGTGGACATTATATGGTCAGAGATACGAGAAATTCGTCGATTTGTAGATGAAGATCTGCAGTTTCGGACCACCGTAGTCGAAGGATAGTAGAAACTGATGACCTCTGCAGAGGCTATGACAACACAGATGCAATAGAGTGTACTTTCACTTTCATGCGCCCCTCGGTGCATATCAATGCAAAGACCTGGGTGATCTGTAAGGAAAGCCTCCATCAACCAATGGATAGGGCTCGCAATGGATACACCAGTGATCCGAGTGCTGACGCTACATGTGACCGCTCTACCTAACTATTGCGTCAGAACATCGATCGATATTTATAGAAGGATTCAATCCACAGCTCGAGAGGCTATCCCAGCGTTATAGGACTGCCTCTGTCGAGACAACTCAAGATGTTTCAATGGCAAGAACTGCCATACAATATATGAGAGTTTTACAACTCTTCACCACCCTACCATTGGTTCCATCTGAATTTTTTCTCAAGCCAAAGCAGAACCAACAATTTATTGCTCACCAATTCGTAGCCAACGATTGAATGAATATCCGCACATATGTCAAACACTTTCAAATACATTCCAAATACTTCAAGATACTCGTATTTAAGTAATGATATTAACTATCCACTTCTCATAATCCCCCCCGAGCTTAGTCTAGTTAATTAGCTATTTGTCATTCGATAGCCAATTTATCTGCCCAAGGGACTACCCATATCCACTCTAACTCGCTCCTCAATAATTTATCTAGGCCAATAGCATAGATACTCCAATCAACACAACCGATAATGTATTTATCTCATTTCAAGAACCGTGCATCATTAAGCGGATAAGTAACGATAGATTCAAATTAATGCTGTGCTGGTCGCTCGCTGTGTTTAATGTTAGACAACACTGCAAAGCAATGTTAATCAAAATATTTTATTTACATTCCCGTCCCAGTAGTATATACAAATCCATTTCGAATGGTGTTCCAACAGCCAAACAAACGTACACACTGCGCAATAAAACAAAAAAGCGTCTTTGACATTCCAAATGGAAATTCTATTTCATTCTAAAATGGTCTTTAACTCGCCTCTATATACAGTTCTATATAAACAAAACAATTTCTAAGATGAAACGGTTTTTCGCTGAGGAGAATGGGGCTGAGAGAGCGTGACCCATTGACGTTAAAAAACATTTTAAAATTAAGCACCCGAGAACGATCATTGTCGTTAAGATACTTTGTTTCTCCCATCCCCCCTTTTTTTGTACATAGAAGATTTATACCCTCTTTAATGTTGCAGATACACACGATAGATACATGGATTGTATCGATTTAAGGATACACAATCGAACAGCAATGAATGTGGCTTTATGGTGCAATTAAACGCCTCAAAGTATGTGACGTTTAGCAAAACTCATTGCATACCCCTAGGGGTATCAACCATCATATCTGTCCCTGTATGATGTCCAGCATCTCTCAGAGCTGGTTAATTAGCCATAATCGAATCTGAGCAATAGTTCCGGAAGCCATTTAAGCGCTATCATTGCAACTTTGCCTTGTAACAATCGCCGCCAAGAGACACGAGACTACCAACTTCCGTTTCTCACCGAAGCTACCAGCTGTCATGACAATCAGTTTTTGGGGTTGTTTTTCCTGTTTTTCTGTATAAGACAAGCAAATAATTGCGAAAATTCCCAAAGAAGAACGGAAGTCGCAACAAGGACACAAACTTCCGTGTCATTTAGTCGTCGGTCGTGTCTGCGGTTCAATTTGTCCTTCGGTGTAGGTGTTGAGTTTCTGTAGAACGAAACACACGTTGTGTGGTAAAAGTGTCACATGTCTCCTCGGTTTGAGTGATGCACGTACGTGTACTTATCGATGTCCTTTTCTTTTTGTTGTTTTATACAAAAAAAAAAAAAAATATTATTATTTCCTCGTTATACTGCAGCAGTAGCAGTAGAAGTACAGGATATGAAGGGCACACCATGATGCATCATAGTGTGACCGACATTTTAATGTAATGTCTGGCATTTCGCCAACTAGGTCAGGAAAGGGGTTCCCTTTCAGAGAGTCAGAGACAGAGTGGGCCACCTGCATATCCTTTCGGTTGGGTTAAAATTTAAAACCGATATTCTTACTCGTTTTTGATTAATCCATCCGAAGAGTGTGACACATGTTGGATACATTTCTTGAATACTAAACACCACTCGTAGGGGATTAGTCATTTGTCATTTTATTGGACACTCGTATGAGGCTTTTTTTTTTAATTTCATTGAGTAAGTGTATCTGGATATAATAGGGTGTTGTGTGTACGCTTTGTCAAGTTAACGACCGTTTAATGAAAACGTATCATAAAGCGATTCAATTACGTTAATGGAAATATATACTGTGCTACCGGGTTTTTTTTGTTTTGTTACTCTCTTTGGTTGTTCCTTTTTGCTAATAAATGCTCTTTGAAGTTGCTAACGTGTTTATACGTTTTTTTTTTCATAAACACCTACGGGGTGGGAAAGCATTTTCATTGAAGCGGAATAAAGATGATTGCATGACGGGCTTCTTAAAAGTATATAGATACACAAAAGACCAGTAGAAGTTCATGTTGTAATGCAGGCGGTGCCGAGTAGATACCTTTTAGTTGCCAAATACTTGCGGAAATCGATGAATACGATTACTTCTTTCAACCGACTGAAGTAATCATGGGAAATATGTATCTGCAACGATTTACAAGCGTGTATGGCTAACCACAGAGAATATCGTGGAAAAAACTCGTATCTCAATCGATGAATACAATTACTTACTTTCCGAATACAAGTATTCATGACTACTAATCAAGTTGATGACTATGCCGACTTTTTAAGTCGACCAAATGCTTACGAATCTCTTTCAGATATCTACGACAATATGCAGACTAAAAACTCAGTTTGAAATCCAAGGCTTAAATGACAAACTTCTCCGGAATATCGTGGGGAAAACTCGCATCTCTACCGATGATTACAATGACTTTCTTTCCGAATACAAGTATTCATGACTATTAATCAAGTTGATGACTATGACTGCTTTTTTAGCCGACCAAATGCTTACGAATCCCTTTCAGATATCTATAGACCACAGACTCAGCTCGGAATCGGTGGCTTAAATCAAAGACTTCTCTGGAATACCAATCAGATTACGATTACTACGTCATTCAATTCGAGATATCTGCTACAGTTTACAGAGTACAATCTCTGATCGATTTCTATGGATAAACTCAGAAAATCGTGGCGAATCAATCGATGATTACAATTACTCTCTACTTCGGAGTACAAGTACGGATATTCATGGCTATTAAGCTCAGGTTGATGATTACAATTGCCACGACAATTTGCAGACCACAAACCCTGCTCGAAATCGATGACTAAAATCAAAGATTTCTATGGAATATCGATGGAAAAAATCGTATCTTAATCGATGACTACAATTACTTTTCACAAAATTCGAATAATCATGAAAAAATCATGAATTTTTGTCGATGACTATGATTACTCTGTCTTTTGTATCTTTTTTCAATATCCATGATATTTTTTACATAACAAAACACATTCAGTATCTCATGGAAAGAGAAGCAAAGGTTTGCAACTCAGCTATTGTTTGAAAAGTGTCCGAAGTGCGTCGGTTGGTGTCCGAAGTATGTGACATTAATTTCTTAATCTTCTAACAAGCTATCAACAGACCTTACACCGAGGACATTTGATTACAACAAAATTCGTAACAACACTAAGTGGATGTAATAAACCATCGGTTACAACTTTTATTTTGTCGACTATCTCCTTGTCCCACTCTCCGTGAAATCCAACCCAGCAGTCGGTAATAAATCACAAGAGCACGCATTCTTGATTTTTCCTTTACAAACTTATTTCTTCTTGTAATTATAACTTCGGAACAATAAGGACCAGTTCTGGAAGTACAAAGAATAAAGGGAAACTTTTCTGTTCCTTCGCGAGACAAGTAAAAGTTGCCAATTTAAGAAACGAACAAAAGTTTCCTTCAACACAGGGAAAAGGCAAAAAGGACGTACGTACACACACAGGCATGTAACTGACATTGGTAGTAATTTAATTTAATTTGCACTCAACGGTTAAAAATGTTAAATCCTTCTCTCTCTCTCTGTGTAGGAGGAAGGGAGGAAATTGCTTACGTCATTTAAATTGCTTTTCTCGGATTTTCTCTTTCTTTGCATTCGTCCTGCTAGAAGGAACGATGTTTGTGTTTTTGTTTCGAGGAAAAATGCAAATCGGATGAAAACAAATCGAAAGGATAAACAGTGAATACCAAGAAAGGACTAATTAACGTTGAAGATATTCCGCAATCCGCTATCAGAATGCTATACATTATCGGCAAGGACGAGGAAAGAATAATGCATGCAGGGTCGGCCTTGTCGTGCGACGAATATCATTTATCTCTAAGATGTAAGCCAGGGAAGACACATGAGAAGAATCTTTCCTGATTTATTTTCGCTTAACAATTTCATTAGGTTTGCCTGTTTACTAATGGGAGGCAAGGATTTGTTGATGTTTTCACATCCAGCGAACGTCTGGCAAACATCCGGGAGTATAATTGGCTAAAAATAGCCCGAAAGATACAATATTCGTGGAAAGAATATAATACACCCAACATAAGAAGAGTTCTGAATCGTATGCCACACCGTTTTAAACAATTCTTTTGGAAAATTCATATACTAAGCGTAACTTATCAGTTTTCGGTAAGAATCCCTTCATAACTGTGTAGCTATCGGCGAAAGCCTCTTTTTTACAGTCCCACCCATCGAAAATGTAAAGGATACCCAAAAACTGCAAAGGAAACTTAGTATCTTCTCATTTCCCAGACAAGTTCTTAGGAATCGAATCAATCTTATTATTGAAAAGTGATAAGTAGATACCTTTAAAGCAGCTTATCACATGAAAGACATTGTTCACTGCTCAACAGATTGGGCGTAATGGGGAATTCCTATGATAAGTTGAGCGTAACTACTTATCAAAACTTGTCTTTAACCCTGATAAGCTCAAAACTGGTAAGTATTTGGAAAACAAAGACAAATCAACTATTTTGTCTAGGTCCTGTGTGAAAGGAATACTTTTCTTAACAAGTTCTACCAAGCCATGTCAATCTCTTAATTGAAAAGGGATAAGTAGATACGCAAAAGGCAACACACCAAAGAACCAAACTTATCAATCATTTGCTAAGTTGAGTGGAGACACTTCGTACGACACTCTTTGGAGGAAATAAGGTTTAGAGTGAATGAAGGATACAGAGAAGAATGACTGTTTACGGCTGCAAACCTGACCAAAGTTAGGACAAAGCCTAGAGAGCAATGAGGACTAGTAGCATGAGCATACGACAGCACGCCTTCCAGGTCCAAAGTGTTGTCATCCAGGGAAACGAACAACATTGAAAGACAGATCAGAAGTGCATTCAAATGAATAAACCCTAGGCCTAGTTGCGAACTTATTCAGAAGCAGTAGGTCCTGATGTCAACCTTACAAATAACCCTTGACAAGCCCAGGAGAACCTCATTCATTGGAAGGTAAATATGAAGCCCTGAATACTCTATCTAGGCATAGAAAAACAGGAACAAAGCTAAGATTCGTTGACGTAAGCTAGAAGGACAACTATGTATATCAGACAAAGGTCCCACCAGGCAGAACATCTGTCCGTGACAAGCCAAGCTTAGGCAGAAGATGGATTGTAGGACTTAGATTCAGAAGGGTTCCTAGCATCCACCCTTACTATCCAGCTTTGCATCCCGAAGAACATAAACAGGTCTACAGTCTATCAGGACATTGAGAGCAAACCAGGCTTATAAAACTGTTTCATCACTAGGCTGAGACACTATCGAGAACAAACAGAGTACACCCCACTTGGGTGGCAGGGAAAAGTGGCCAAAAAGTGCTTGTAAAAACCACAAAAGGATCCTCATCAAACCTCCTGATTAAGTCCCAACTGGATGGCTACAGATAGTAGTAAAGCCCCGCAAACAATGAGAAAACTTCTTCAACTAAACCGAGCTTGGATTCGCTGCTTAACAAGCCACTCTCGTATAAAGAAACATCCTGTGACCATGGAATTACCACAGAGGCCGGAGCACATACTCTGGCATTATGGTTGGTTGGTTGGTTGGTTTAGACCGGACCTTGATAAGAATGCACTTAGTTGCTTGACTTGGCAACCGACATCCGTTTGAAACGATTCGGAAGTCGCACAAAACTTTCTAAAAACCTACCGCAACCGAAAAGATTCATCGTAACCTCTGCAAAACTGTAACTTTTCGATTCTCCCATTGCTGATGAATACGCATCTCAATCGGAGCTCGGTTCAAAAAATTTGCATTTCCATACAAAGAAACCCAAAAAAAAAACAACTTTCTTCGCGACATTTGTTATTTCAAAAAATTAGCACCGCACTACATACGGCTTTTTGTTAGATTCACAGTTGATTTGGCCAAAACCGATGATGGTCGTAAATTTTCCACTTTCCCATCTCCACTACATCTCTTCCACTTTCGGGCATTATGGCCATAAATCTCCTAATAGCTGCTAACAGCTACGAAACACAAAACCAAAAAAAAAAAGGTTCGATTATAATCTGAGAAGATTCTTTGGCAAAAAATAAAAGTGAAACTCGGTGCGGCGCACTATGACTTTCGATTTCACTAAGCTGATGTGTGAGTGATTTGAGAGCGTTGTGTGTAGGTTTCACTTGCCACTCCGAGGTGAGGTCAGTCTCGGCTGAAACCGACAAGGAATACCCTAAAAGCTCGAAAACGTGTTTGGCAACTTTAGCCGAGCTCCACTGCTACCTTTGTTTTGGTTTTATTCTCCTGCATCGTCGTAAAACATCGAAAAGAGTCGCATTTACATGATGCTTTCATAATAGCAATTTGAATTTGTTTTTTTTTTTTATTTACGATCATGTTGTAGACAGATACTACGCATAGATACGTGCTCTGACCGAATGCCGGCAAAGACCACTGCAAGCGATAGCCGAAAAGTTGTTGGCCATGAAAACACGACAAATGAGTAGAAAACACATTAAAAAAGTGTGTGTAATAGAACGTTGTGAAGTTGGTCTTTGTTCGAAAAGTATCTAAAGTAATTTTATTGCCCATAGATACAAGTTAGATAATTGACTTGTTGACATGTGTTCTAGCAGAGCGAATTAAGTGAACAACGCATAGGAGAGAGGGGGAAAAAGACTGAATTTAAACAAAAACTTATCACTTATCAACTTATCAAAACTCAGTAATTGGGTTTCGTCTTTCTTACTAATCGGGAAATGATTATGCGTATCAAGTTGAGTTGCAAACCTCATCCCAGTGTCGTGCAAAAACTTTCATCGTATCTTTTAGGATTGAAACCTGAAACCAGCTAAAACTTATCACTTATCAAAACTAAATAATCGGTATTTCTCTGTTGTGCTAATTGCGAAAGGATTACGCGAAGTTTTTCATGACAGAAACTCTTGTAAAAGAATGTTATTCGTTCCTCTGGGTTTTGAGCGTGAAACCACCTACAACTTAGCACTTATCAGTTGTCTAACAGAAAATTAGTGAGAAATTACTTTTCTATCAGATAATCGGTCTTGATCTTGGATATTTGTTTCATTCTACGAAGTATAGCCAGAGTTCATCACAAGGAACCTGGTGGCGATAGTGGCAGAAGTCCAGTGAGCAAAGGAGGAAAGTCTACCCAAAGATGTAAGTCTTTTCAACGTCACCTGCTAGATATTATCGGTCTTATGTTGGTTTTTCAGTAGAACACAGCGTTTTTCAAGCCGAAGTCAATGCCAACTACTTGTTGACTGACGGTTAAAGCATCGGAAATTGACATCTACATCGACAGGCCATGAAGCCATCAAATCTCTCGCATCAAGCACTATGAGACCTAAGGTAGTGAAAGACTTTTAACGAGATAGTCGGATAGTACAACCTCATCCTTTGCTGGGTACCAGGTCACTGTAATACACCGGGGAATTGTGAAGCTGACGCACTGGCTAGAAGAAGCTTCTCTGGCTTAGATAGCATAAACGTCATCGACATCGAAGCGCCAACGTCTTAAGCTAAATACAATGCCGAAGCGGCGAGGACGGGCAATCATCGGTTGCATCAATTTAGTCAATCCTACACCACTTGGCTGCTCTGGCCGGCCTTAAACGAAAACAGGAGAGGAACCCTCTGCACGATGGTTAGTACTCTAAGTGCTACAGGAAGACATGCGCAAGGGCTGGGCATTCCCTACAGAAGCTGTATGGACGAAGAGGAAGCACATGCACTGCACTTCCCAACATAAGAAAGGCTACATTAGGTGAATACCTTATCCACGATTCGGACGATCTGAGTACGCTTGCAGGGCTAAGATTAGCTCTTTCATATAAAGGAGCGAATGGTTCCCAGAGTAAGAGGCAGTAGACAGCGGCAGACCTTCCCTTGTCTACATGCATCCTCACCAAAACTTTTAATGAAATGAAAGAATTTTATCGAACAGAGGTGCCTACCAAGCTCATACCTTCCTGAAATTCGCATTCCATTCAGAGCAGCTCTATTGAAAGACACTCTGTTCCCGGAATCTCTTTAAAAAGAAATCCCATCACAGCTTCTGTTTCGAGAACTCGGGCCTTCCAGTCATGCCTTTATCATCCGTCAGAGAGGAACAGAGCGAGTTCAAAGGAATACGTATTACCTTCCTCATTCCGGCGAAATCACACAAACACTCTAACTTTACCAATAAAACTGTATCCGTCATCATCCTGCCAGTTTAACCAGTAGTGCCGTTCCCCTCATCATTCTCCGAAGCAACAAAGTATCTGAGTCATCGTATATCGAAAAAAACTTTAATTAAGCCATCCGAACGAATCTCCCTCTGCAGTTTGACAATGTATCTGCAGTTTCTTTAAGAAGCTATCCCCACTTTCCACTACAGATAGATACACATCCATTGTCTTAGAAGTTAGAAGGAGATTCAGTAAAACTTTCAAGTGATAGATACTCGTATAAAGTTGGTATCTGCTTGCTGCCATTCTACTGTTTATTTCATTTTTTTTTTTTTGTTTTGAGGTCATAGTAGTAAAAATTTTAACCACTACACCATGCATACATAAGCTGAGCTGGGTGGGGGGAGGAAATAAATTAAGAAAATTAAAAAGGGCACGCAAGTTGCCCTATGCAGCAGCAGGAGCGAGGGAGGACATAGAAAAGTAATCTTCGTCGTCGTCGTGTACTTAGAATTGTAAAATATGGTAGAATTCCTTAGCCGGGCTTCGTATGTGTCGGAGTGTGTGTGTGCAAGCCATAAAACGACATGACGGCCACAATTATTTCAGTTTGGTAGCACTAAACGTTGTGTCGTAAAAAAGTATCTACGCTGGAAGCCAGTGTGTCGTCGATGCTGGTAATTACGGAACGAGGCGATGTGACTGGAAGTAATGGGAGTTTCTGTTCATTGGACAGAGAGAGAAGCGATACCATGACACTGATTTAGGTGAAAACTAGATACTTGGAGCACTTCGCCACATCTGACCAACTACGGAGACAACACAATCAAGACTTCCTTTTGGAGTCTGAACTCGAGCAGAGACAAGATACCAAGAGGACTGCAAGGAGTTCTGGAATTTAATAGAAGGATATCCGAGGAACTGGGACGAGGATGTTTATATTAAGAGACTGGGTGTTCTGTCATCCGTAGGACACTTAGCAAGATGTCCAAGACACAGATCATCGACTTCAACCGCAGATAAGCCAACGATTAGTGAATATAGAAGTCGATGATACCATCCTCATGAAACAGTGCGCACCCAACAATAAGTCTACTACAAGCCTATACTCTGGCTTAAGCCCTTGGCAGCGATTAGGCGTTCTTCATGGGCTGCTGGTAAAAAGAAGGAGCTACTAAGCCCACAGTACGTTTTATGAGACTTAATCTACATGTACGCAGAGAAAGGTAGTCCAGATCCAGGAAGAAATACAGAAGATGAGTGAACCCATTTAGAAGTTTAGTGCGTCCAGCTTAGAACTGAGTGAGAAGGTATTACTCAGATATACTAGTAAGAACCACCCAATGTAGCTGCACAAGGCTTTACTAAACCTTTTTCAGCCTTCACCAGTAGAAAAGCTAAGGAGTATCTAAACGGAAAGGCATACGAATGTCCATGAGACTGGTATGAACCATCAGTGTTCAAAGGAATACCTCTTGCAAATTAAGCCCAAATTTGTAAGGGAAAAGGACTCCAAAATGTTGGACAGCGCAACAGAGTTTACATTGGTAATGCTTTCAACTTTATTCAAAATGCGACGAACGAATAGTGGGCAACTTTTGAAGAGCGGGTGAATAGAACGAAATAGCGGAGTAAAGCGGAGCAAAGCGGAGCAAAGCGGAGCGAAATGGTACAGCATTTTGTACGATATGATGCCATAATTTTTTTTTTAATTTTTTGGCCTCAAAACCGCTTCGAAATATGAAAAAAAAACAGCAACAATGTGTTCTCTGTTTTGGTAAATTTTTGGACACCTTTTCAACAAATAATTTGGTTAACATTTCCAGGACAGCTTGCGGATTGAAAATGTTAAACTTGACAGTATACTCGGGGCACCATATTCCACACAGAGACTTACAGCAGATCATCGAGCTCTAAAGGAGGCAAACAATAGGTGGAGTTCCTTGACAAATCCGACTAACTACTGCGGCATTACTTACAGTTCCATGAGGATACTATGATCACTAAACTCAGACCTTTGTTTCTTAAAAATAAGATGAATCTCCCACGAACTCATTCGAAAATATTAAGAGATTTAAGAACACACAGAATGGTTTGTATAAGGTTCGTAGCTGGAAAGGTTGATGTAACGAAAAAACTGTAGACGTTTGAAAACCTTCTTACGATAGCCAGTTGCTGATGGATTTTGTTCCATTAGGTAACAGTGTTTTGGGGATTTTTCTCTCTCGTTGCTCGAGAAACCTACTTCGTCGGAAAGGGCATGTTTTCTAAGGTCTTTCGGTGTGACATGTCTGAGTCAAGCTGGTTGAAGTATACCCAACACCTTAAGAGAATGTTAAAAACTCCCTCCCTGTCCAAAAGAGTAAAATATCTCAGGCCTTGTTACGTAGGTTCCTTGTCAGATATATGGAACTGTAGAAAACAGGGGTTCTTCCACAAAGAGGTAGCGCTAATAGGCTTCAAATCTTTCGCAGAGTTATGCCTACGTCGCCCCACTGTCGGAATGAGCTTCCAGCCTCCAAGATTGAAAAAGTTGGTCTTAAAACCCCGACAGCATTACCCTATCAAAGCCCGCAAAGAACTGTTAGCATGGCAACCTTGTTAAATGGGGATGTTTAGGTATTTTCAGAAGCTCCATGGAAGAATTCATCCAACCTGCATCTGCCCTTCTTTAGAAAAGGCAGATTGTTATGTCCAACATTTGAAGGCATGTTCACAGAGACCTATAACTTCTATTAGAGTCGTTAGTTCAACCAAGTTTGTACCTTGTCTCTTGGGCCCCTTGCTTACTTTTAGAAAAGCCTCCAGTACCTTAGGCATTGATACCTACCTTAATTCTAAACCTCTTTCCTACTTTGGTTCAATGATTCAACTGGAATTTATTCAGCATTGTGTATCTATTATTATGTGCCACGCCCATTTTTTTCTTTTTTTTGAAAAGAAAACCACAAATTTTGTCATTTTTTAAAGATGTTAGCCAGCCATATTAAGGGATACAATCCGCGACACACTCCTCTGTACGCTTACAACCAATCAAGTCGGATGTATCTGTTTCTCACTAACCGTTTAGTTGGTTCCTACCGACCCACGAATGTGGGTCCTACTGGCCTGTCGAACAGTCTCTCCATATACACAGTTAAGAAACTATAAATACCATTTTCAAGTATTCTACTGATAAACAAGTATCTATGTCCTAATGGAAGTATCGGGGAATTGAAAATTGTATGTCCACGGATTCAATGTATCTTTTTTGACTTCTATTTGTCAATGCAAACAACAGATGGAACTTACATCCCTCAAGCGACAGAGTTCAGGAATCGATCGGCGTGCCTAGAACATGTTATGTCACAACAGATTCATCCACAAACCGAACTCTATACACAAGTACTGAGGGAAATGGTGGGAAAAAACAATGAAAAATCCATTCAAGTATTATTAAACTAATTTTCTCCTTTTCACCAGACGAACTCATACAATTTTTCTATGCTTTTGCTTAGCTGTTCATTTTCTCAGCGCTCTTTCGCATCCATTTTCAAGTATCTATAGGCACTTGGGTTCTTTTTTCGTCGTTTTTTTTCCTTAACACCTCATTTTCAACTCTTAATGAACCAAGAATATAGAAAAAAAGAAAAGAAAGGAAGGAAAAATCTGCTGTCAAGGCAGAGAAAGAGAGGGAAATACGAAAATTTTCAATTCCACTTGTCATTCGGAATCGTAATGTGTAGATACGCACTTTTTTCTGTTCAAGTGTGTGTCTCCAGTCGCCGCCGTCATCATTATAATTCAACGCCGCCTTACCATATCTCTCTCATTGGAGATGCAAATTTTATGGATTTTTTCTTCGTTTTTTTGTTCGAAAAGATGCTCCCTTCTCAGCGTCGTAACAGCCTCTTTCTTGGGCTACTAGTCTTTTTTTTTCGTTCAAATTCAAGCCTCTTAGACCGAACGACAAGTTACCAAAGTAGTTGACCAACTTAAACGGGTTTTCCATTCCGTTTTCGTGTCAGTGTGTAATAAAAAAAGATTTATTCTCTCATTAAAGTTGAAAATAATAACAAAAAGCAGCGGAAAGGAGAGAAAAACTGTCAAAACTATGTCAATGCCATCATTGTAACATTATCCGATCCGATAGATGGCTCTGGCGTCCATTTGGACGAATTGACGTTTGACGTTTGACAGAAGAAGAAAAAACCTGTAATAAACTGACTGAAGCGAACGCAGATAGATAGATACATTCGCATCTGGGAATGAAGAAATGACAAACATCCCATGGTGGTGAATTAATTTTGAATGAATCGAGAGCGTAATGGATTTATGGCAGATGAGTTCGTATGCCATGGAGATTTATACATTTATTCAGAAAATATGGATTTTTTTTTAATGCTTTTTTTGTTAGAGAAAAGGAGAATTCCAAGAAATTTCATTTAAACATTCAGGGTAAACAACAGAATGTGTGGAAGTGGCCCTCCAAGGCATCGGAGATGTTAAATTAAAGACTGGGGGCTGTTTAAAGGCTCCTTTTCGAAGAAGAAGACGAATAAGGTTACACTGGGGTTCGAGGTGGTGACTTGAATGTAATTTACTTCTTGGAAGTAGAGTATTTCAGTTACATGGGCCCGGAGGAAGGGCAAGCGCACGTGAAGGTAGTTTCGGGCAAGAAATTCGAGGTAATTTGTAATAAATCATGAATCGCTAGTGGCAGGAGACATTATGTCAAGAGAACTGACGAGGCAGATGGAATACTATTCGGGAATGGGTTTCGAAAAACTTCTTACAACGCAGCTGGCAACCAACCTTCTTCGTCGACAATGAAAATTTGTTACATGAACATCAGTATCGAACAAAAGATACTTCGGTAAGCCAAGGCTTTTAAGACCTACATCAACCGGTGCGCATTATATTCGAGGAAGAGATCTGCCTACAGAAGTGAACAGTCTTACCCAAAACCATTGACAAAGATGCGATACCACAGGTTTCTGTAATGGGTCCTCTGCTTTTTGTTTCCTTTTTTGAAGCAAACTTTGAATGGATTGGACATTGAATTGGAAAGAAGGAGCTCAGTTACGATGAAAGGACGAATGTAGGTGTGTTCGTTTCAAGTTCAGTTCATACTCCTTGGGTGTATCTTCATATGGACAGGTGTTCTAAATGTCGAGAAACTTTGGTAAAGATCACACAAATTGGGTAAAAACTTAACCTACACGACGAACCTTATGGATACAGTTGAAAGTTTCTTTAAGGATCGTCTACTTGCGAAGACCACGAGTGACCCTTTCGAAATGCGCAAAGCTTCTAGGGATTATACTGGACAAGAAGGTAGAATGGAAGCTTAACATGCTGGAAAGAGCCCGCATGGCTTATAACGCTCTCTTCATCTGCAAGAGATCGAGGTTTGCATTTTCCAGAATCACTTCCCGACATGCTTGGTGAATCGAATGACATCCTCGATAGGCTGAACTTCGATACACCAAACGAAGTACGAGTAAGATGTCCGGAAAGGGAGTATTGGCAGAGGAAAGGTTTTCGCAATGTTCAAGGACAGTTCAAAACCGATGTGGGCACAGGCACAGGCACAGGTATATACTCTGGAGACATGCACCTGCAAGTAGAGGGAGACTTCCTTAAAGCTGTAGAGTCACCAGAAATTGTACGACTATCGTTGTGTCAGGCTGAGCTTAAGGCGATCCGTTCCTGTGTAGCTAAGAAGATTATTCTACAGAGATTCATCAATATGACTTAGATAAAATGCTCCATCTTAGGCCTTGTGATGTATGTATGTTAGGTTGGAGGAAATTATGAAACTAAACAGAACGCGCTTAAGAATAAAGATAAAGATTCTCTCTGGCCATTGGCTTCTGAGCAGGCACGGCGTGCAGATTTACAGTGAAATTTTCTCACATCATCACATCATTTTGACATTTAGCACTTAGAAGAAGTGTATTTTAAGAGCTCCCTGTACTCTCTAGACCCTTTAGCTTCACTCACTGTAAACTTAGACGTTGGTCTTTGACTCCCTCTGTCAGTCTAAGCAAGTTTCGATAGCCAGAACTTCGGGAAATGGTTCAATGTAACGCAATATTATGCATATTTCAGACTAACTTTTTTGACAATCGCGCACATCTAGTAACTTACTTACTTCTAACTAAATTTCACTGCTTGTCCTAGTAGTGTGAGATATTCCCCACACATTGATACCAAAGTGAATTAAATCCGTCCATAACTTCCTATCGTACGAAGGCTTCGAATTGCCTCCAATTTTCGTTACATCAACCGACAGTCCGAATTATATCACAGAAACACGTTCGAAAATCTCTGGATATGACACAAAAGTGAAAAATCTTGTCATATCTCAAGTCAAGTCAAGTGGAAAGTGTAGGGTGACTGGTTCAATTGATTCTCAGTTGGAGGGGGCTGATGCAGTTCAAAGCTTACCATGTCATTCTGACTCCCATAGAAGCTTCTTAAAGATAAATTTCATTCAATTTGAATACATTTTTGTCTGGATTAGGGTCCTGTCTATGCAAATCTGATTGTGAGATACACCTTTCGCCAGCGCTACTTAACGAATCCTTAGACCTATGCATTGCAATAACTATCTCAAACTTATAGCGCATTTTCTCCGAGTATCTCCAGAGTCATATTCCATAAAAAGGTAAAAAAAACAAAACCATTTAACGTCTATACTTTATGTGCTAACAAAATTAAGTGATATTATTGTTATTGCCCGAGAGTGCAACCACTTATTGGCGAAGGGAGAGAAACCCACCTTTAATTCCCATCATTCTCAGAACAGAAAATAAGACCACCAAGACGATAGGTATAAACATACATTAACGTCAGTCAATACCAAGGGTATCTATCGGTCAGATACAGATACAGATACAGACAGACAGCAAGACAGATACCAGCGACCTTTTAGGCCAACCATTAGGTTGAAGGAGAGATGAAGTGAAATGCAATCATTTCACGTAATCGAGTCTTATTACTCGAAAGATGTAAACAGGATCCGCCGACCGATGAGGATGTAGTCTCAAGAAGTTGTTCTTTTTTTTTTTTTTCTTTCTTCTCAGTAAAGGAAGATAAATACTCGTACACACATGCCATGTGTGTGTGTGGACGGGTATACTCGTATCTACCTGAGCATATCGAATTGGAAAAATGGTGAATGAATTTTATTTTCATTTCTTTGAGTAGGAAGATGATTCGGCACATGAGACCCGGTTTGGTTTTCTTTTATTTATTTTTTTTTTTTTTCTTCTCTCCTTTTGGTTTGGGGATACACATCGTGTGGAAGGAATTCAATAATCTGAAGAGAGATGCCGACGAAGCGAACATGGGAAGGGATTCCATTTCACCGTCATTTTTATTTTTTTCTTAAAGAAGTTTGCATGAGTTTCGTTTTATTGTAATTTCGAGAGCAATATGTGGGAAAGGAATTTCCGTGTTGTTAGTCATGCCAGCCTGTTAGTATCGAATGGGAAAGGATCGAATAAATTAATGAAATCATGAACTCAGCAGAACATATTCGGGGAAGATACGTGTAATGTATCTAATAACAGATACACGTGCAAGGAGGCTTTGTGTCAAGGACTTACGTAGTCCATCAATCAATCTTTGTGCGGGGAAATAGCATCTCAATTAGAGTGGTTTATCGGAGGCACGAACCGGCTCTGAAAAGTATGCAGGAGAATAGATACTATAGTCATAGGTCGTCCCAGTCGTAGAAAAATCGACTATTGGGTGAAGCTAGTCCCCAGTACCCTGAAAAATCACAAGATCATCAATACTTCAGTGCGGGTAATACTGCAGACTACAAGAGTAGGTACATCCAGCCGAGCATTTAGAGTAGGGCATTCGTCGAAGTCTAGTTCAGAATGTAGACAGAAGACCAAACAATCGAACCACATGCTAGGAAGAATCTTGTCATTATACTGAGTCACTCCAGGAGTCATAGGAGGAAAAACAACTCAAACCGAATGACTGACAACTATGGGCTGTATCTTAGCGAAGGCACCAACCACCCCATGAAAGTATGCAGCGTTTTTTTAAAGGATTCGTTTAGTTATCCGAAATAAGGTAGAAAAAGACAAAGAGTAAGCAGTATCTGCCCCTCAATCGCAGGGAACCATACTCTTAATAGAGAAACAACATCAATCGGAACAAAACAATAGCATTCCCATGCTGAAACTCATGTCAGAAGTCACCTGATCTAATATTTATATTTATAGAACCCAACACCTCGCCCCTGAGTACCGAAAAAAACTGCACATTTTTCAAAACAAACACCGCCCCGGGGTATTTATAAATCAAAAAACTGTCGCAAAAATAATCTCTACCCAAGGCCTTGAGCATATCTCCGGTGGTGTTGTGTCTCAGTCGTCTCTAGCGAATGTGACATCACGCGCGAGCACCCAGCATCACGCCATGTTGACAGATCTCCGCTCAGATAAAAACCACACAATTTAGATACATTTTTTCCGATCACAACAATGCACAATCAATCGTTAAAATTCAAAGAAAATTTTATCAAATTTTGTCCACAAGAGACTGTGAGATGGACTGAGAGAGAGAAAGAGAGAGAAGCAGAGACAGAAAGAGAGACAAAGAATTAAAACTTACGCAACAAGTCCGCCAAGAAACGCCACCGGTCCGCCACCAATTAAGCGTATCTTTCGATGACATGAGTCAAATAGTGACGTTCGCGTTGTAGTTTGTGTACTGCCACCGCCACCATGCGTCGACGACGAGGATGTTGATGAATTCGCTGAGCCAGCAGCACCAGACGCTGCTGTTGCCGTTCCCGACGATGACATATGGTTGTTGTTATTATTATTTGTATTATTGTTATTATTGTTATGCGATTTACCGCTAATAGCACCACCGTTTAGTATAAAACCATTTTTAAATCCATTCGTTGTTCTAGCATTTACTGTTGTCCCATTGGCATGGGGATGGGAACGATGTAATGGTGAAACGCCACCGCCGCCGCCACCAATATGATGATGTGAGCCACCGCCACCATTTGGAGATGTGGTCGCTGTTGTTGTGTGTGATGTTGGACCATGTCCCACAAGATGTGTGGGCGATCGCAACATCTTTTTACAAAGTAACAGTATGACTTCCACTATAGTGCTGTTTTGGAAAATACGATAAACAAACCGCCAACACTTGTTTTTCCATCCGAAAACGCACACAAAACAGAAGCAATTCACTTTTTTTTTTTTTTAAAATTAACACAAAAATTTTTAAAAGAAAATTAAAAACAAAATAAAAACTCAAATATTTAAGTTTAACAACACATTTGGGCGAAACCGTTTTAGCCGGGGTTTATCCTGGAAAAAGAGAGAAAAGATATGCATGGTGTGAGTACAGAGGTATCCTTGAGATACTGACAGAAGAAGGTCCTGTTTCGCTATGTTTTTGGCTTGTTTTTGGCTTGTCGATAGAGAATAGAGAGACTTAGGAGAGCTGTGGAGCATAGAAATGCAACAGCGTGTGGAATAGCAGGCTACTTCGGCAATCTAAACACACCCCTGTACCTTGATCTGGTACATGATCATCTGACACATCTTCTGACGCCACATGACACCACTGACAGTAAGTCCCAAGGATTACATTCAAATATCCTTAACAGATCTGTTTACTGACTGACTACAGTGTTGGATCGCACTCATGTCAGACGTATCTTTTTTACATTTTAAGACGATTACACACCTTTCCTCTCATTCGGGCTGGGGATTAGTGGATTGCTGTCGCTTTTGTAATCTGCTGGACATAGTCAATTGCCACTCGTCATGTATTCGAATGGCAATCAAAAATTCATGAATAATCTTCAAATACATGACTAATTCGTTTCATGTCCATAAGAATTGTAAAAGATACAAGATACATGAGAATTTTGTGATTATCGTTGATGGAGCTAAGCGTGAGATGTTTGAAACTTGTTGAGTCTCTTAAGAGATTGATGAATAATCCGTCAATGATTACTTTCCATGAATACTTTAGTCGAATACATTAAAAGACTACTTCGTTATTTTTCTATAAAGATTCTAAGAGACTGACGATACCTGAAGATAGTTCACCGACTATCGATTGAGCGTGAGATGTTTGGCACTCGTTAAGCATGCGGTGTATGAATACTCTGCAAACGACTACTTTCTATGACTACTTTCAATAAAAATGTTTAAAAGTACCAGACACTCCCCAGAGACAACTGCTCGGTACGACTGGGGACATCAAATCAGTGCCCTGAGTCTATTAAGTTTATCTAGACAAGGAATAAGGAGCAGCCTACGTCCTGCTAGCTTTCAGAACCTCATCACTTGCGAAAGCCTTGTCTAACAATCAAAGCGACCTGGAACCCAAGAGTCAAAGAACCTTGTAACCGAATTCAAGGAGTAGTTACACTATTTTGGGCGTAGTTTGAGGCTTGAATATCGCTAAAGATTTCTAGCTACTCCATACTATGTTTGGATGGTAAAGGTATTCTTGGTTAAAGTCCAGTGCTGCTACTGTAGAAAAATCGACTACAGACAATTCTTGGCTCAGACTTTGGGTGAAACTAGTCATCAGTACACTGAAAGACGAATTTAGTCGTAAGTATGACACAAGATCATCAAAACTCCAGTCCGGGTAATACTGGAAACCAACATGTCTAAGACTACAGACTACAAGAGTAGGTACATCCAGAGGAGCATTTAGTGTATCGTAGGACATTGTGACCAAAATGTAGACAAAAGACCAAACAATCGATCCATAAGCTAGGAAGGATCTTGTCATTATACAGAGTCACTCCTGGCTTCATTCGATATATGAAACCTTTCTGCAATATCTGCCTTGGAACAATCAGGTTAGTCGTTCTTTTAAAGAGGAAAACCCTTTGCTTTAAGAGAACTAACTTGAAGCACATTCCTAGTACACCAACCAAGGACTACCTGACTACAGACATAAAAATTGTTGAAAGTGTGCAGCAGAGAGTATGCCACCAAACCCAGTCTATTCTAACCATAGTCGAACTCCTGACCCAGAGCTAATGTCTCATCAAACCATGATTTTCTGACAAAGTCACAAATCCATTTAAAGATCGCTTCGCCGATCGTGCCCTCTATATGAAATAAGAATTGAACTAGCTTTTGAAATGCGTTTCTACATTGCTATCCATGTATCTACGCACCAGTCCTGTCATGCTTTGTCGCAGGAAGGGAGCCTAAGGGGGTAGCCACGACTTATAGATCACTTCAACCGTGGACCCGAGCCTCATCAGACTCAAAGCTTCTCTGAAAGTCGTAAGAATGAATAAAAATACGCCTAGATGTATCTAAACGAATAACGAATAACCTAATTAGTCATGCCTGTTCCACGAATGACTACACAACATGACTACTTTCGATGACTACTGTAGTAGTCATGACTACAACACCATTATTCGAACCGACAATCAATTGCCGTCTGGACTATTTGAAACGTATGTCTTCGATCATTTCTTAGACCCTAACCTTCACAATGAAAATGACCTTCACCGTCGCCTAACTAACAGTAATCAGCGTTCAATAAAAATCAAACAAAATTACACAACTATAGTAAATTTAAGCCTATTAACTGGACCATACTTTTTTATTAATCGATTAGAGGATGCCTTGAACAGCGAGAGAGATACTCGCCAAAAGAAAAAAAAAAGATACTTTTTCCAAACAACTGGTAGCAGCCATGAGGAGATTGATTGCTTTAGAGGTCATCATAGAGGTGATTATTTCTGCTTCTGCTTTTCGTCTGTAATTGTAACTAAACAAGCGAGTGGGCTGGCCATTTATTTGTTTTATTAACTCCCTCGGATATTCATTAAATGTTAATCGAATTATCTCCATCGTTTCGTATAGTATAGTGGGAGTACTCGCACTCGTATTCGTATTGATGGGGCTAGCTAGCTAGCTGGTGTATTGTCTTGTTACGATGAAAGCTAATTAGAACTTACATAGGTACCTACCTACCTAAACGCGAAGGTTATTCTGAGATAATTGTGTAAACGATTATATCCAATTAACAAGGTGAATGGGGGAGAATCACATGACATACAAACAAGCATTTCGGAGAGGAGTATTCCTCAAGATGAAAGCGTTAATTAGAATCGAGAACAACGTAAGCCTACTTCTTACTGCTGTTGCCAAGGGATTTTTTCCATTATTATCGCGAGACCACTTGGCGTGTACTTGTAATATTTGATAAATATTGATTTGTACAGTAGATGGACACTAGTTCTCTGTCTGAAAACGCAACGCCATCTACACGGGTGATGGTATCCGATACACAAACCGCTCGAAACGGCCATTTTATACTAAATGGGAGCGCAGTCAGACTAGATTTAGCAGGACTAGCCTGTAAGCCATTAAATTGTCACCCAAGTCCTCGTTAATCACAAAATTATTCATTTCTCCGAATCACGTTGTTTAGACAGACACACAGTCCAGGGGGACACACTCAGCAGACACAAGAAACAAAAGAACCATGCAGCACAGCACAGGACAGACAAGAAAATAAATCTCCTTAATCAATTGAAGTACGGACAAGAGACAGGACGACAATCAGCCATCACAATCCACAAGACGTAGTAGTAGCCAAAGCCTCAAAATTATACATACGACTGCTCGTACAGAGGTGCCTTTCCTTCTTTTCCTTCATTTTATATTCCGATATCTGATATTGAAGTTTATTGCCTGACATATATAACTATAGAAGTATCTGATGATAGGTGACTATTCCTGTTTTTTTTTTTATTTTTGTTTCCGTCCTGGCAGTGCAATAGGATGTTAAGAGGAAATTGCCTGTGTGCATTTGAATTTCCTTCCGGTATTAGAACGGCAAGCGAAAGGATGACGACAGGATGTTATTTAATAGAAATCATGTAGAACATGAGATACAAAGATGCCTAGTTCTGATTTAATAGAAGACACTCGATGGTAATTGAAAGTAAACTAAGGGATTTGATTTATCTTCGGCGGATAATGATGGGAGCTTCAGAGAAATGTATCTATAGCTACTGATTCTTCTTTAGAACGTACATTCTGCTGATCAAAATTCTGAGGAAGCATCGTGAGGTCTCTCTTGTCATTTTCACTCCTTCAGGCTTGAATTTGACTGATTATGAGAGAAGGCCACGCCCACTTTTTTGTAATAAAGCCACTTAATCGCCGTTTCCAGACGAAATTTGTAAAGAAAACCAATGACAATGACAATGTATCGACAGATATAGACGGAGAAATGCTACGTGCCACGCCTACTTTCTTAAAAATGAGCTGTAGACTAGCCTACAATCTAATTCAAGTGAATTGATTCATTCCTATATGTTTCGAAGTTCAATAAATACGCAGAGATACGTGAGTAAGATCAGAGAGGAGTATGTTGATTCAGAAAGCCACGCCCATTTGTCTGACAAAATCTCTGAGAGGGCGACAGGCGATACGATTCGAATTAGAGTCCCATACGATCCGATTCAAGTGCTTGAGTGAAGATCTATAGGAACATGGACGGGACCTAGAATGGGTGGAAACTATCAGGAGCCTATTTCTATTTCTAAGAAAAAGCATGTGAATACGATTTGGCACCATACGATTTGGTTTAAAAAATGGTAACTGCCACGCCCACTTTCTTTCAGAAATGAGATGTATACCTCAATCAAGTGAATTTCTGCATTCCTGTATGTCTTTTGCTTGTATAAATATGTATAGATACATGGCTAAGGCCTAGAATCAGCCAAAACATAACCAAAAGGATGTCTATATTGAAAACCACGCCCACTTTCTACCAAAAAAATCACTTTCCCTCCATTTTTTTGATGAAATCTCCGAGGAAAATCGTGAGCACGACAGAGTATCTTGAGATTTGGTTAAAAAGGTGTAAGATGCCACACCTACTTTCTAAGAAATGAGGTGTAGACTATCTTATGACTTGAATCAGGTAAGTTTTTGCATGCCTGTACGTTTCAGGTTTGAATAAATACGTATAGATGCATGGCTAAGGTGTAGAATCAGTCAATTTTGAATCTTTCTCTCCATTTCTCAGACGAAATCTTTGAAGAAACATCATGTGGATGACAAGGAATGACGAGATGTCGATGAAACCATGGATAAAGCATCCTACAAAGCGATATAAGTGAATTTTAAGATGTCTGTAGATACAAATCTATTTGAAACGAAACACAACCTTTCATCTTGACCTGAAATTTCTCCCAATCTTCGGTGTCATTGAAGGACATTCTTAAGGTTTCGCCCACCAAACCTTAAGGTGTGGACAAAAGGAAATCCCTTTAATGTTAAATCCCATGGAATTCGAATTCCATTTTCCAAAAGCATTCACTGTTTGCACTGCCATTCCATTGTGTTTGGCCAAATGCCCCAAAGCTGTCAGGTCGCCTACCCTTTCATCATCATCTTCACCATCATCATCTGTTTATTCCTAAAGTTCCCAGTACCTCTGGATCGGACCGACATTTTTTTTTTGTCGTTTGTCCATTTCTTGTGACCAATTGCTTGTGTTATTCTAAATACAAACTCGACAACCGATGGATACACGTACACTCGTATGCAGGCAGTATCTAAGGATATGTACGGACGTTCGGGCCTATTGTTTTATTGTCCTCAAGGATCCTATATATAGGTAGATACATGGTATCCATCTGAGTGGAATAAACTGCTGCCAACCATATACGAGGGATATGCACACAATTATTTATGACAAAAATAGGCTGCTTTCGTTATTATTTTCTGGTTTTTATGTCGAACCCACCCCGAAACACTTTGACTTACTGACAGCTATGGCTCTGAATCCATCATGGTTTCGTTCGCTTTTTTTTGTCTCCAGGGTTGGCTTACTGGTTTATCGATGGGGTGGCATGTGGTCGGTGGTTGGTTATAGGTATAGGGAGGCCAGAGATGACCCAAATTGATTTTTGCACAAAATTAAGGATGTACTACCAGCACCAGTATGGGGTCGGGACCAATGGGCGCCATCAGTACATGTACATTGTTTTTTTTTTTCATAGCGAGCGCACTCATGCATGAGCAAGACGATAATAATATTTTCATGTAATTCACTTGACGAGGATATTAATTGTTGTTCGAAGGTTGATTGTGGCGGAAATTTTTATTTATAACCAAACGCGTTCGGGTTTTGGGGACATGATACGAGTAGTCGCTCTGCCTCTCTCCACCTGCATCGTAAAACCGAAAATTGGTCCTACTACCAGCATTGGTTTTATCAGCATTTCATGCTCCGACAACAATGTATCTCAAAGGTACTTCCCGGTGGTAACCTTCATCGGCATAACACGCAAAAGTGCCGACAAAGTGCTGTTGACGTAATTTTTTCTTTTCCAATTTTTTGATAAAAAAAAAAACCCCACACACAGGCTTTCCCTTCACTTGAGAGACCTCAACCAGCAGGTCTCCATGTAATTAAACAGACGCGGCGATATCCATCCGTCCATCCAGTGCTCCAGCTCAAGTACCTCTTCGTTTCTTTTCATTCTTTTGTCGTGCACACCACACCGAAGTCATACCGAGATGGCGACCCTGTCACACGGAAAATCGTCCTAAAAGAAAATTGAATTTCTTTACAGCATTCTTTGTGTGAGTGTGCTTCGTACCCTGTCCCCCCCGTTGTCGACAGTTTGTTATTTTTGCTTTATGCAGCAGAAAATTAGCTTACATGCCCATTGTCTTGGTATTTCTGTTGGATTGCATTTCGCCAGCTACGACTACGACATACATATTAGCAGCGCGCGACTTACGTAATCAAAAAACAGAAAACCAAAAAAAAACGAAGAAAAACTAAAAACACGAAATGAAAATTCAAAAAACAAACATCGACCTAAAAATGCGGACAGTTTATGCTTGTGGTGCTGTGGTGACCGGAGGCGGCGATGAAACTATTCTGCATATTGTATATTTTGTAACAGGGTGTATCTAGTGTCGGAAAATGACCGAAAGATACATGCAGATACTTTAGAAATCGATAAAGATACGAGTGCGAGTATGGCAATGCAAAGGGGATGCAGATACGAGTAGGAATGCGCAAACTTTAACTTGTAGACACACTTGTTCTCTATTGGTGTGGGATTAGATTGGGTTCTTCAGAACTCTCTCCAAGAAACTGCCTACGAAACGGTATTTAACGGGGCGGCGGTGGAGCACTTTGTGCGGTTGCGAGTGCACCGCTTTTCCTTTACTTGGACACTGGTTGGCTCGTCTCCTTGAACGAAGTTTCAGGTTGCAGATACAGAGGATATGGACAGTGGCTGATTCCAGTAGCTTATTAACACGATAAGCGGTGCAGCAGTGGATTACTTTGTGCGGTTGCGAGTGCTCCGCTTTTCCTTTACTTGGACACTGTTCAGTTCGTCGCCTATCAAGGAATTTTAGATTGCAGATACAGAGAACATGGACAGTGGCTGGTTCCAGCAGTTTACTAACACGACAAGCGGTGCAGCAATGGATTACTTTATGCGGTTGCGAGTGCTCCGCTTTTTTTTACTCAAACACTGTTGGATTCCCCTCTTTCACGGAATTGAAGTTTACAGATACAAAGGATATGGAATGCGACGATGGAAGACATTTGTTTGCTGTGAGTCAACTTAAATTTCAATCTAAAAGGAATTTTCCCACCGATAAGCCGGGTAAACAGACGTCAATTTACAAATCTCTCGACTCTGTTGACATTTCGTTTTGTTAGCAAATCATTTGATAAATAACTCCCAACAATGGTCGACATTTATCAATCTTATTAACGCCCTAACCGTTCGGCTCCATCAGTCTGTGGGGATTGTTTGCGAAGCTTGAACTTTTTCCTTTCTGTTTTGTAGAGGTGGAGCCGTGTACGTGTTGACATTTAAGACTTCGTTAGCATTCCTCGTTAACACAACTTTTTGATACAGATTTGAGTTTTTATCACAACTTTTACCGGAAGTCAGGAAGGAGTACAAATCCTAAGACAAATCCTATCTCACAGAGGAAGGAAAGGAAGTCCGGGTGAAAGAAGCAAAAAAAAACCAACAAATGATAACAAATACCGGAGCACACGCTCCCCAATTTGTCACTCATATCATAAATATTCCTCAGCTCCATCTGCATAATAATTCAGTCATTGTTCCATTTTTTTTTTTTTTACAGACGGGCTCTGTGTGTTGTTCGATGGATCGGTGGTTGGCTGTGGCTTGGTATCATCTAGAAATATTTAAATTTCAACTTCGTGACTTCTTACACAATATACCAATCGATGAACGACTACGGCTACGGCGACGACTAAGACTACGACAACGTATAACGACGATGGAATCGCTTCACAGAACGTGTATCTTAAACCTTTTTTCCACTCGTCGTCGCCGCCGTGGAAGGCCCAGCGAAACAACTTCAATATTCTGCGCTAACGTGAACTGATTTCCACCTGAGGTGATGCACGATTGTAAGCGTAGTATTTATTGCCCGCCCCCCTATGGCCTTTCCTTCAGCGGCTCCGGGAAATTTCATAATAATGGGATTTTTCTATTCTTTTTCTTTGCATTGAATTTCTTTATTTATGCATCGGTATCGGTTGTGTACGGAGGTGTTTTGATTTTTAGCCAAATTTAGTGGGGCACGATTGATTGGGTGGCTTTGTTTCGGTTATGGCAAGTCAACGGTGTTATAGCCTCCACCTTTTCGGTTCTCATCCTTGGTTCGGTGATTGGTCGATGAAAGGAATTGCAATTTAAGGTGTGTGTGTGTGTGTTGGTTTGCATGCGGTTTTGGGGGTGAAATAGTTCATGCAGGTGAACGTACGTAATCAAAATAGATTGTAGTTGGTACTGCTAGAAGATACATTTCGTTGCATACTTTTCAGTGCTGGTTTTGGATCTATCGCGGCGCTGTAGGACACCAAAGGGGGCACCATGCCAGGGAAGAAGAAGTCAAATTGATGTGGATGGACAGATAGTGAATTGTTTGTGAAGGTATGAGCAGATAGACAAACGGAATCAAGAGATATGCGCTGGAATATTAGCTCCGAGAAATATGCAACGAAAAATTTCGAAAGGAAACAGAGGGTCTTTCACACGATCTGTCAAGGGACTCACCAGAAACGCCAATTGACCATGAGTGTGACTGTTTTTCAAGTACAAATGTATCCTACGAAAAATTGCATCTTTTAAGGAGCATAGTTCGCAAACAAGGGTCTGATGGTTCGTAGTACAAGCCAAAGTTAGGGTTTGATAGCATCGCCAAGCGCAGACGTTAACTAAGAGCCGTAGATACGTGGGAAATTTAATAAGTAGAACCGCCTTGTGATGTACGAGACATGGAGAGAATTTTCTCAGGCCCTGCTTCAATATAGTTCCGAAACGCAGGGCCTAGCATGAAAAGGAAGGATGTGTAGCCGGGTACGTGTGGGAAAGTATCTCAAAATGAAGGCTGGTGGCCAAAGAGAAAAAAAGAATTTAAATTTTCAAATCTACATCTCGAGAGTTTATCAATCTCTTACCATCAGCAAGCCTGAATGATGATAGTACAAAAACAATCACAAGAAAGCAGCAAAAGCATAGTAGCGGAGTAGAAGCGGATTTCTAGCGGAGCAGTAGCGCATTCTAAGATGTCAAAGCCTCAACTGTGACAACAATTTCTATTAGAAATCTTTTTCAAACAACAGAGATACTTAAGATACTTCCTTTCCAACTGCTCTGCAAGAAAACAACTTCATCTTCTCCGTCCTGCTGCTATAATAAAAACTAATGCATCAACAAGGGAATAAATGACCAAACTAATGCTATTATGTCCAAGACAAACTATTCCCCCTACTAAGCTCCTTCATTCGTTTCGAAAGGCACAACACATCTGACAGAAATACAAATGACCAAGATAAATTATCTTTTTGTGTCACAGCGAACTGTTCGCGACCCATAAACCATCGAGAACCTAGAATTTGTATCTTCACTACCACGACCAGTATAAATGCACGTAGGAGCACGTCCTCTAGATAATATTCTCAGTGTGACCATCGTAAAGACGTTGTCTGCTGTCACAGTATTGTGCTACCAACAAAATAAAGAAAAAAAAGAGTTCAATACCATATCCAACAGCAGCTTGGGTTAGACTTAAAATTCAGTGCACACCCAATGAATCCACCAGATACATTGTTTGCATAGAAAATTTCGTTACTAATCGAAAATGAGAAGAAAAAAAAAACCCCAACATTTGCACTCGTTGTAGTTCTACTCAGTGAGTGAGTCGTATCTGCGAGAAGACTATCACCCATATGGCTACAGTTTTGCCGGATTTTCAATCTGCTTTACAGGGTACTCACTCACACTATTTACATTTCAACGTGATTTGAATTTGTAAGACTGTGCCTCTCTGTGAGTACTCCAGACGCGGTAGATACTCGTACCTACATTGCGGGTTCAGGTTAATTTATGAATTTCAATTACAAACGTCTGACTCAGAGCCAAGTAGAGTGCTTTGCAATGAGTCGGCCATCCGATGGAGTAGGTACCTCCTTTCTCTCTCGCATTGTCGAATGGTGGAAGAGTTTTACTGAGAAGTTAATATAGGCTGGCGGCAGCAATTACATTTCTTAATTTGGGTCATTGTGTGACATTTCTTTTTTTGTTTTTTTTTTTTGGAATTTGTAAGTCTTCTGTGGTAACTGTTAAACAGTCACAACTGACCTAGAAAGTCATCTTTCGATACATTAGACAGAAGATACATAGTACAGGGTGCTACTGGGATTGGTATGACTCATATGGCTGCCATGGTCATGAAAAGTGTGCCAATGAATCGTTTGAGTTATGATTTGCTGCGAGGAGATTGATAGGAGTGTTATGGACCAACGCACACAGTCAATACAGAATGAATAACTATCAAAACGACTAAAAGTAGTCATGAGCAAGAGTGCAAACTCAAAACGACTAAGTAATCATAAAAGGCAATCCGCTAACCAAGAACACTACAAGTAGTCATGGAAGAGTGGATATAAACATAAAACGACTAAGTAGTCCTAAAGAAGATGCAACAACGAACAACTACAAGTAGTCATGAATGACAGACGAAGTAGTCATGAAGAAAATTTAGTAACGAATAACAACTACAAAGTCTACAAGTACAAGTTGCTTGTGATAGAAGACGATTTGGCCTTAAACTTACACGAAATTCGGAACCACTTCAATCAGGAACTCAGATGACTTCATCCAAGGTACAATCCAGAGTATCTAGAGCTGTAGCTATACAGAAATGAAGATTCTATGGAGACAGAGATACGAAGATACTACTTCTGCTGATCCTACTTGTCGCAGCCATATTATATAACATTATGACCAACGAGACCTCAGCAGAAATAAGACGAAGAATAACTCTTGCCAATCGCTGTTTCTTTGGGCTAAGAAGGCACTTGAGTATCAGAGCCCTATCCCGAAGCACTAAGGAGACTCTTTATAAGACCCTGATCATCCCAGTCCTGCTTTATGGCGCTGAAGTAGTGGACTCTGTCTAAAGCGGATTAAGAGATCCTCAGTCGCTTCGAGAGAAAGATTCTTCATCTAATTTTTGGTCCCATTTGCGTTGACGGGCTTTGGAGGAGGAGATTCAACGATGAAATATACGAGCTGTACAGCGACATCGACCTATAGTCAGAAAAATGCGCATTAGTCGTTCAAGATGACTAGGACATGTAGAGCGAATGGACACCAATGCTCCGGCCCGCAGAGTCTTCGAAGCAAACCCGGAGGGACAACGCAGTAGAGGAAGACCTCGCCTTAGGTGGCGCGAACAAATAGAAGGGGACCTCAGCAGACTTGGAGTGCGCAGCTGGAGGCAGTTAGCTAACGACTGGGCTAACTAGAGAGGCTTGTTGGTTGAGGGCCAGGTTTACACTGAACTGTAACGCCACGGAAGCTGGTATCACCCGAGATTTTCGATCGAAAAAATCGACAATCGAGTAACATTTTACCGGGAACTGTAGGATGACGATGAAGTCCACAACGAGTGGGGCGCTAGTGCAATGTATCTTGGGAGCTCAAGAGAGGCTTTTGCAACATATTAGACATACGAAAGAAGTCACTCAAATTGCAAAAGAAAAATCAGTCCTACTCTACCTATAGCGTACGCAGTTGCACTTTAAATGATGTCCCACAAGGTTCCATACCAAGGCCACTTCTCTTTCGCTGCAAAATAAAAGTGAGTCTCTGAGAGCATTCCAGTCCCAGAACCGAACTCTGTTCCTCTATAGCCTCCAATCCAAGTTCAAAAAGATACATCTTCCAGTATCTACAAGCCGTATCTCGCATCCCGATATATTGTATGAATTGCAAAGCATCGCAGTTGCAGACATTGTTGTTATTTTGATTTGCTGTTGTTGTTTACATCGAACAAACATAGAAACCATTTACCAGACACTAAAAGCTGATCTGGCTATTTTCAATTCGATATTGTGCAACGTTTGGGTGTGTGTGTTTGCAACGGAACTCGCGAATGCATAATATACAATTGAATCAGCGGATTTTTCTGCGCATATACATACAATTCCATTGAAGTAATTAACAAAGTGTAATCAAATCTCTGCTCGTATTTCGTCTACGGACGAGAGCTGGCTTGGAGAGTATCTTTTAAGGGGAATGGCTGCAGCGCAAGAGGTAGAGATACGAAATAATTAAATTTGTCTCAACGGAGATCAAAAGATACACAAGGGAGTACTACTCCCTACTCTGGTAATCGAATGAAAATGATTTCACGAGAGAGGTTTACATAAATCGAGAATCTATGGACGATTGGCGGTCGTTATAAGGTCAAAAGATACACCACACAGCCATTGGATTGGTAAATTTGCTAAATAACATCTGTAGATACTGGTTGTTCTTAGGACAAGTCTGTCCAAGTATCTAGACGATCGAAATGATTGTGGAACATGACAGAGGTTCCACTGTGTCAAACTACCTTATGTACACGAGAGGTGCTGCAGAATTTCAAGCACTTTTCGTAGAAAATGAGCAGTCCGTCTGCGGAAATAGTGCGTCCTCTTCGGCGTGAACACATACTAACTGAATTCGTTCAACATTCTGGATGAATGTTTACATTTCTTCTGGTCAAAGACGAACCGTATACATTCGCTTGAATTTGAGGAATTTGTGCGGAAATTGTGCGTCTCGCTCTAGGAGGACATCTTGCTGACTGAATACATGTCAAAGCCCTGCGCGTATGTAAAAATTTGTATAAGAGTAACCGACTGTTCAATCCGTTTTATCCGACACGTATCTGCGGCTGGTCTGCGGAAACTGTGCGTCTCCTTCTAAGTGGACATATACCTGACGGAATACCATTCAAAGCCATGCAGGGATGTAGTGTAAGCAACCGACCCCACAAGACGATCTGTTCAATCCGCTTTAGCCGAGATGTATCTGCGATGTGTCTGCGGAAACTAGGCGGTTTTCTTAGGTTAAAACTCTACTCTTCTGCACGTAGATACAAGTTTCACATCAGTCTTCGACGAATTAAGCTGCAGATACGTGTGTTCTTCTGAATCGGTTTGCGAAAACTGTGCGTTTTCTCTGTGTGCCAACTGACCAAAGCCTCCCACGTTTGATCTCATCCAGAGGACAGAAGCATAAGCCATCATAAGCAGCGGTATGCTCCTATCAATCTAACCCAACTTCCTGCGCGATCTGAACCTGTTTCCAATGATTAATCAACCCTTTTGGAGTAACAAATTCAGTTCCATTTATCATTTCAATAATTAGAGGAGAGAATTTTCGGTTTACATATTTCAAGGGTGAGCAGAGTAGAAGATTGATAATGATGGATTGAGATACGTTTTCTTGTTGGTTTTGGCTTTTGCCCGTTGTGGGATGATTTAACTTTCTTTTTCGGGCCAAGAGGAGTGGTAAACCGAGCAAATGAATGAAATAGGTGGGAGCAGTCGATGACTAGGTCAAGAATTCACCATTTGAATACGCAAAAGCCAATGTTTATAGGTTTCTAACATGCTACGGGTTTGGCCAAGGTTTATGACAAGGAATCCTTCGGTATAGGTAGGTCTAAGGTCACTGTTTTCCTCTTTTATTCGGTTCCAGTTAAATCACAAAATATACTGTAAAAACTCCGAAACGAAACCGAACAAATGGACTGTCCAGCATATTACCAAATGCCAATAACCTGTTGAATAGTATCTTTTCCCTTCCCTTCTCGATGGTAGAGGTAACAAATACACAGAAAACAAACAGCAGACGGTCCAGCAGACAGACAGGAATACCTAAACACTCGAAGTACACACAAAGCACCAGAGCATAAGACATAAGATTTTCCACTGCACACACTCCTGTGTAGAGGCACCACCTATGTCGGATCTTGTAGACTGTATTCAAGAGATGGTATACCAGGAGCACTACACCCCATTTTGCAACATTTTTGCTAATAAGATACAACCATCCTGGAATGGATGCGACTAACCTATACAAAACCACCTTGTGCATGGTGTGTGCACTCGATTAAAGGAGACGCGGACTTTGGGTGTTTTTTTCTTTCTTTTTTTTGTGTTATTTCTGTTTGATCGTGCTTCATCTTCTTAATCTTTCGACTTTTTATGCTGTACTTGCACATTTATTGCGCATCTGGCGTTCTACAGAACACAGATACACAGATAGGCAAGCGAATGAGTGACTATGTACGAGAGCCTACCTCCTTCGGTTGGGTATGTACAATATTTTTCGAAGAAGCCTACTCTGCAGAGACAAAAGGCATTTGTATATAAGAAGAGGTAGATAAAGAGGAGAAAGAGGAAGAAATAAAACCCACAGGAGGTCTACTACAGGTTTCCTTTCCGACAGGAATCGGCTAAGACTGAGACCGAACGAACGAACAAGTCGTCGACAATGTAGGAACATTATCGGTATACTGAACCACATGGGGCTGCTTTTTCTCTTTTCTTGATTTTATGTGTTGTTGGGCCTTTTTGTCGCCTTTTGTCCTCTAGACGGCATTAGGACTATCCTTGGTAATTTACTGGAAATATTCATTTGGAATTCCTCTGATTTACATACGAACCTCTGCTGAGGCATGAGTATCTTTCGAATGGCATTCACCTTTCTCGTTGGGATTGGTGCTACATTCCAGTGTGTATTGGAGTTTAGCACCTTCTCTTCTAAAGTCCAAATATTTACTCTCAAAATGTTGTCATTTGAGGGGGAAATATGCAACAGTTCGACACAGCAGATACACACTCTACAGCTCCTCCTCCTCTGTATCGTTTCCTTTCAAGGGAACCATCAAACCATCAAGGAAAGTCTACTCCTAATCGAAGTTCGAATCAAAATGTAGTGATTTGAGGGGGAAAGATGCAACAGGACCACTTGCCAAACCACCAAACATCCTAGGCATCCACATCCTACAGTAGATACCCAATATACATCTCCCTCTCCTCTTTCAAATAATCAAAGGAAAGGAAACAAAACTATTTCCTCAACCCAAATCGATGAAATTAGCGAAAATAAATAACCACATCGTGAGTTTTGAATTCGGAAAATCATTAGATTCGGACAGATGACCAGAAAGCACGTTGGTTAGTTAGACGATGGCGATTATTCATCTTGTTACGATGCAAACATAACACAGCACACTTAATGATTGTTAATCAGAAATAAACACAGAAATTATAACGCACGCGCGCTGATTAATGGGAAATTAACGGTAACGCTCAAATTAGGACCAGTTACTGATAGTTAATTGGAAAACTTGGAAATTTGTGTATCGAAAGTGGGTCATATGGATGCCATGTGACACCTGTTTGTGGCGCCATCTAGAAGTAGCTCCAATCAATAGGTGGGTGTCCCAGATAGAGATTTGATTGGACCTTTCTTCCTGGTCTACATCTACTCTAGATACAATGTCATACTATACAAACCACTAAAGCCCCTTTCATTCTAATTCGCTACCAACTCCATCTACGCGGTATCTCGGTAGTACTATCATCGAAAAGGTGGTTATCCAAGCTATTTCGACTACATTTCGCAATGAATTCCATGGTTATTCCCTCACTTAAAGGTGGCAGATACTATTTGAAAGGCAATAACGCTTAAAATCACTGTATCCCCCCGTGCAAACCATTGACGTCCCTCTCATTCTGAATGGCCACCAACTCCATCTAGGCTGTATCTTGAGAGTACCATCATCGCAAAGGTTGTTATCCAAGCTATTTCGACTACATTTCGCCATGAATTCCATGGTTATTCCCTCACTTAAAGGTGGCAGATACTATTTGAAAGGCAATAACGCTCAAAGTCAATGGAGGCGCGGGATACAGTGTACCGTTAACAACCCCCTCATCAGAGCGCTGGCTAAGCATAGTGTTAATTTTAATTATAAATAACATTTCTTAATTTTTATGTTGACTTCCTTGTACCGTGCGCAACACGAAATTCCAATTAATTCGGCGACACTCGTCGTTATGCGTTCTTCTGTCAAGCCTTCCCTGTACTCGCTCATAATTCGACTAATTCACGACAACGGAAAACTTGAACGACGAGGGTGTAAATTTAATTATCTATCAGACGGTAGGAGTGTTGTCTATTTTATTTCTTTCCATTCTACGTTGTATCTAGAACCTACCCCTGTGGAAGAAACGAATCCCGATTATAGGAGGAAACTACTGCGCGTCTTGAACATTCAGCGAGATAGTGTGTGTACTCTGTGAAAACATTCTAATTACGATGTAGTCGTGTTATAAATATAATTATGAGTGAAAGTGTGCATAGATATTGTCTTGGGTGTGCGGGAGGGGCTGTGCAGAAATGAGTATCTAAATCAGCAAAAGATCAAAAAGGCAATATTCTCGATGAAGGTTTCGCTCTCTGAGGATACCCAAGGTATACTGCTTTTGGATGCCAAACTTAATTAATAAGATTAAAGGATATTTCTTTACTTTTTTGTGTTTCCTTTTCATTTCCCGCGGAGGATTATGCAGGGGAAAGTGAAAATATTGATTAAGTTTTTGCGGATATGAGTGGGCCGTGGCTGGATAAGATCAGGGGGGCAGACTATGCCTGTAATTAAGGGAATCGCCTTATTGGGTATTTGATTGCCTTGTTCTCTGCAGTGGGGGGTCGGAAATGTACCAAAACTCATGCCATACACACATGGAGACTACGAAGCAGATAGAAGAGATTTTGTGCGACGTTTCTAGCTTGTAGTTCAAAAACTTTGCAACTTTTCAGTTAGCACGTAGAACTTTGCAAATTCTTTTCGTTCACTTTGCAAACCGAATGCTTTGTGGCTTATTTTTTGTGTATCAGTACTGCAAAGTGATAAGTTGCAAAGTTTTCCTTGCCGAATGGGGCTTGGATGATTCTAAGGAGTAAATTCTCCGAACTAGAAGAGAAAGAAACACAATTTCTTCGAGTGCCCCACTTCTAAGAAAACTTGACCAATCAATTGGGGAAGTAAAGCGAAGTGCTAAGTGATAAAATGCAAAGTTTTGCCTGTCAGCTCAGCTTCTGAGGAATATTTTCTAAGTAATAGAAGTGAGAAAAGCGCATTTTGTCCCAAAACCTTACATCTGAGCAAACTTAGCTAATGAATTCTAAAAGTATCGCAAAGTGCTAAGTGATAAGTTGCAGTGTTTTTTTGTGTGGAAATGGGAGAAGGTTTCTACACTGACTTTTGACAAACCAATATGGATACATCGAGGCTATATAGTCTGTTTTTAAGAGATTTGCGAAGTGACAAGTGAAAAGTTAAGAAGTTTCTTCGGTGAATGGGACTCACTAGGCGAAATAAGACCCATATTCCTTGAGAATATACCGCCGATGAATGAAGCTAATTACTACCCTCCCAAACTTACCTAACGATGATGAAAATTTCACCAAACTCCATCAAATTTAATCGTTAATCTGAAGCATATGTTCAGACAAGCCAATGGGCCATCGTGTTGCTCGATTCGTTGGAATTCTCCCCCTGGATGGTCTAAGAACTGTGGGAGACATGACTATGCAAATTGTTCCCTCGTAGGCTTGTCGAAAAAATTGCTCAAACTAACCTGACAGAGACGAAACCTCCATTAACAGGCTTGCGACAAGCTTAAGATGCCAAACTCCTGAGAGTAGAACGTTGAAAGACTATAGCCAACACTAAATATTTCCGCCACAAGGTTGCGGTATGACTCCACGTCTATTCAAGCAGTATGTACACAACATGCCCTGCACTGTTGGCACACTTCATGAAGAAACATGCCAAGCCTAGCTCACACATCAACCCAGAATTGTTTTAAAGTTTAGCATGGTTAAATGGCTTTCCTGACAGGCCGCTCAGGGACATTTTCCTATATCTCCATAGGTTTGGGCATTCGCCTAGAAACTCCGTGCCCGCTAGTATCACCACAGCCCCTGCAAAGCCTGTATTTAGTCGCATTTTTCTTCGAAGGCCCACCAAGTCATTATGGTCGGAAAATGACTTTTAATAAAACTTTCAACATAAAACCAGTCTTAGCACGGCAGCTCTACATTTTAGGTATAAGCTACACCTTCTCCAGCTCATGCCTTTCCACGTTGAATAGCAATCATTCCATCGTGAGTAGATTACATCATCAGGACTTGTTGTTTAAAAATGAAGCCACACATCTCGTTACGCCTACTTGAGAAGCGCCTCACAAATATAGATGACATTGTTCCAGACGAAATGTGGTTTCAACAAGATGGCACCACTTTTCAAATCACAAAGGACCTGTCAGACGGGCTTCAGTGAAATTTGACAAATTTTGACATCTTGACGGCTTGGAAGTGCCTTGTTTGTGACATTCGCTTGGAAAAGGGAAACAAAATTGGACAGACGAGTTGTGCTTTGTCAAGAACAGCGCATTATGTCGCCGAAAACATTTTCGATGTCAATTTTGTATTCTTTCCTAGCAGACGGTACAACTATGACTTGGTCGCGCAAGGTCCCAATTGGGCTGTACCCCGAAAGCCCGACTAGTGTAGGCTGCAGTTCAAACCCGACCCCAACCAAGTCAAATATTTGCCTAAGACACCACTGGGATCCAAAAATAAGGTGAAATTTTGATTTTAAGATTCGCAGGTTGGTAGTACTGCCTCTGACATCTCTGTCAAATTTTATGTCAAAATGTTGCAGAAGGTCTACCATGACCAGACTATGTCACAAAAAAATGTTTGCAAGTGCCACAAGCAATTCAAAGAAGGTGGAGAAAGCCTTAAAGACATACATCGCCCTTGACGGCCTGGAGCAACATTTACTGATGAACAACACGTCAAGGACATCAAAGATTTGGTTTTACATTTAAAGACCCCGCTGATACTTTTAATATTTCATTTGGATCAGTGCAGACTGTTTTGAAAGATTTTTTGTGCCTGAAAAGAGACTCTCGAGACTATTTCGTCAAAAATTGAACTCATATCGTTCCACAAGCGCCGTGTACACCCGATTTAGCACCGTGGCTATTCCCTAAGCTCAATAGACCATCCAGGGGACAGCATTTCGACACGATTGAGGAGATACGAACAGAATCACTGCGCGTTTTGAAGGCTTTGAAGGCAGGCATAAGTAGACTGTATCGGGAGGGAAGTACGTTGAAATAGATTTGAAAGAATAAGGAATAGACTCAGTCTTCTCTTACAGACGTGCATTCGTCCATCCTTTATGGTAAAAATATACAATTTCTGTCAAAAATTCCCTTCCTTCCTCAATGACATCCCTGTGTGTTACTTAAAACATCATTCACCCGCTCTTGTTAGGGGGGCATACTCGCAGTATTGCCAACAAACAAAAAACGAAGAACATAACAAAATGTTAATTTTTTTTAAAAAAAAACCTTTAAACTTAACAACAATATCAACAAAAAAACAAATAGGGTGACGTGCCCAGTAGTACCTATCATGTGTTCTACCTCTCTACACTACGTAGCAAGCCAAAAACTGATAAAATTGATAAAAATTTCAAGAAAAATCAAAGTAAATGAGCAAAAAATAAAGAAAAAACACTACAATACGCCCGTTCTTGAGTCAATTATTTACTAAAGGTAATAAAGAGTTCGACAATGCATGGCTATTAAATATTTAACAGCATAATTGTTAAATGACACAAAATTAACGACTCTGTCGCGTAAGGTTTGCGTTAATTTAAATGTCAAGCACGTTTTCTTTTTCTAGTTTGCGCAGCCATGAGTGTGTAGAATTTACATTCTCGCTGTAATGACTGCGCTTTGAGAGTTCTTTTGCTGAGGGGAAAGTATTTAAATTGAGAATTAATAACCATTTAATCGTAAACTGTTGTGTTGTGACTAATGTGCTGAGTAAGCTGGTCACACTAGATGCCAGTGCGGCCATGTACTCGTATCTAATGTGTCAGGAGCTCAGTTTCCACCGAAACCCTAATGGTACTCGGAAACAGGATACCAGTTCGGGGGAAATGAGACCATTTCTGCCATTTAACACCTGTCTAGTGCTGGGGATTTCCTCAAGGCTGTGTTTTCCATGAAACGTTACCCCTGCAGGTAACCAATCGACACTAATGACTCACAGATACGACAGTCAAGAGTCAGATACAAAACGCACAATGCAGCAGGTGTGTGTACGCATAAAACACTAAAAAAAACATCTGTGATCTACTTTCTCCTGCAGACCTCGTCCTGTAAAAAGGAAACGTGTGACATACTTTTTTTCGACACAAAAGCCGGTGCAAATGTTTCGAAACCGAATGCTGTTTCCCAATCAATTCGAATCTGTTTCTGTTTGACGAGAGATAAGAATTGTTTCATCTTCGGATTCGGATTCAGATTCGTTTGAAAGTATCTAATTATAAATTTGAATTCGAAAGCAGCTGGAGTTTTGGACAGATACAGTCGTTTGCTTTGCTTAATCATCAGAAGCAAAACAAATCGTGTTCCCGATTGTAAGGTGCTTGTGCTGGCGGGGAGAGATTGATTTCGATTTTGTAACTAGGGGAAGTATGAGTACATTAAAAGGAAAGAAAAATGTTTTCAACTTCCGCTGGACTGTTCTACTACTTGTAGTTCCATTAAAAGTTGCATAAGTCATGTGTGCATGGGGCGGGAGTACATTATTACCCCATAAGCTGATGAATCAATCGAGATTGCATTGGTACATGGGAACCAAGTCGAAGTAGAACTAAAATGCTTTGCTCCCTGGAGTAGCTGGAGATGGATTTGAATCACCTCAGGCATGATTGACTCATTCATTGGTTTGATGAATCAACTATGTAGCTCCAACTAAATTTTATGTTTGCCCGTAGCTTACAATAAGCTGACAGTTCTAGAGTATTTCTCTGAGTATCTGGAGACGTTTTGGGTATCTATTGGAAGGACTTGAGTCAGTTCAAGCATGACTGACTCATTCATTAAGTTGACTTGCCAATTGTAATCAGCTTCAACTCAAATTTATATTTTCTTTACTAAAGCTGAAGGTGAGCTACCAGGTCTACGCTTTTGTTCGAAATATCTGGGTTTGTTTTGGTCATCTGTTGGATGGATTCGAACTACCTCCAGCATGACTGACTCATTCGTTGAGTTGATGAGTCAATCAAAAGACGCAAACCTAACTAGATGCCCCCCGATTCGTATATTGACTGACAGTTCTAGTGTTTTATTCTCTGATTATCTAGTGATGGTTCGAGTGTCCAATGATCTTAGGAATGATCAACTTAATCATACAATTTACAAGAGGATCGTAAGACGATTGACTGAGTCAAACTTGTATTACTTAAACGAGTCTTGTTTCCTGATAATCTACAAATGCAACGAGTAGCTATAGGATGGATTCGAAAATCAGAGACAGTACCGTCTGAATGACTGCAGCCCTTCAGTGTGACATTTATCCACACTGAGCACTTGAACAATGTCTTTAAAGTCACACCACAATGTCCCTTCATGTAGAGATGATGACCAGTTCAGGTGGATACAATCCTTCCAATTTCTGTCGAGTTTTGACAAGGAGTTGTGATATCACAGTCATATTTCAAAATCTTTCTGTTAATTCTTCTGAAGTTTTCTGTGAAAAAGACGATAAGGATTCAAGGCAGACATACCAAGGTTTTTGGAAAAGTCACGTAGTTGCCATACGACTGTTTGCTGCAGCCACTGTCAAACGAAATTCGGTTTACACCTTTCTATGTTGTGCGTCCAGGCAGCGGAATGGATACTAAGCATCTAAACCACCCGTCCGGGCTTTGACAACGCTTTGACGTTAATGTATTTCCTGTGCAGCGCTGTATTCCCAAAGTCATCACTAGGTACTAGAGTACTACAATTATATCATAAAAGGCGTTTACTTATAATTCAATCCCCTATCACAACGCTTCAACGCATTATACAGGTCTCTAAACGCTTTAAACGCTTTGACATTTAACAAATTTAGCCTCTCTACCTTTTGGTTTGTCAAAAAAATTTTAACTTGAAAGTATAAGGGGATAAAACTCAACCGAATGACAATTATTCACTCGTTGAAGCGCTGTCTAGGCGTAAATGCAATGCGAGGGCTTTTGACGAAAATTCTTTTGACAATTTCTTAAGGAATGACGCTCTAATATGTACCAATTTCGGAACTTTTCATACAACCTAGGTACCTTTAACGTCAGTATTTGAAAGCACTTCGAGCTGAACGCTACAATGGTGCCTTGACAGATTTCTAACGCCTTAAAGTGGTGGCTACACTTAAATTTTGATGGTGAATGTGAAAGCTGAAACATCCCTTTTGTTTTTTTTAGAGTTCTTGCGCTTTGGTTCTGCTTTGACATTTAAGTTTCGTTAAGTTTTGTATGTCATTGCAAATGTTAGACTCTTTAATAGTTTTGGTAACCTCGGTCCTGCTGATGGCTCTAGTAGATGGGTGACTTAACGATTTTCTTTGCGCTTTAACAACGCAACGCTAACAACTAATTTTACTGTCAAAACAAAACTGCCATGTGTCACCAAATATGCAAAGCATATGGCAGAGTAAACCGAGTCAGAAAATGCCAGAGGATAGGTAGGTAGGTACACTTTGACAACGTTACAGGCACAAATTTGAACAGAACCACGATCACAACACATCATTACTTAGGAAGTTGTATGGCATTGTACCTTTGATGTTTTCCAAGCTGTGCTGATTCCTGAGATCGAGTAGTAGTGGTGAGGGACTTAATTGTATCAAACAGGCAAATAGGCCTCTAGTTAAAGACTTATTCCAATGGATAACCCCCAACGTAGACGTTTGAAGTTCTACAAAGACTGCATCGCAACGTCACAAGATCAAATCAAAACTACAAAACGATAGCCTTGCTCAACCTGCCGAACATCTATATGTATCTATGCATAGGCCTGATTCATACCCAATTTTCAGTGATCCCGATTATAGGCAAATTACCACTATTCTACCGCACTAAGCCTTCCACGATTGACTACTTTTTGGACCGAGAACTGCATCCATCTTCGTCTTTTAAGCTAGAAATGTGTCTTCCATTCACTATGACTTAGCCAATGAGCCTGAATAGTTCATAGAGTTTACCCTAACGTTGGATACATTTCCTGGTTGACAGTCACCATTACATGGTCTTGAAACTCTCCAAATCTTGTTTAAGACTCACTCTTCACTAAGTTATCGTCTGACAAGTGCTTCGTCCTTCTAGTTCCAGTCTGCGGATAGATATTACCTTATCAACCAATGGTGTATATCTCATCTTTTCAACTTTACTTGGAGATAAAGACTTTCTTGTCTGTTCTACGTAAAATGACTCACCCCTCAGACCCTAAAAAACTTCGATTACAAAGGGCTTAGATATAGAAAAGAACCAGAAGCCAGTCTCGAAAGAAGGCCCTTGACCAAGGGCTACAAATAGCTGAATAATTAACTCTGAAGTCTAGATGGTTAAAGGCGGCCAGGGTCACTGTCTGCTAAACAGCCTCACAAGGTACAACTCTCCCTTCGGCAGCATGTCTCATCTGATACTCTTTGGTAAAGAAATTTACCAAGCAAAAGCAAGCGATTGCAGCTATTCGCCTTGAAGCTACCTTACAGAGTACCTAGCACTCCACTAAGCCAGAGAATGAATATAATAAAGTCTTAGTTCCACGGAAACCACAAGGCAGACGAACGAACAGCGATTCCATAAGAATGACACAAAATAGCAGCCCTTCTCTGACCCTCAACTTGTAAGCGGTCTGTCTAAGATAAATGCTTTTCAATGCAAAAGAAGGCCCATGACCTTCCGAACAAAGCCACCAAAAGGCATTCTAATCCCTCAGATGGGGCGAATGTTCACGACTGTTGCTAACATTTCACATAAACTTTTAGAGTAATCTGCGCGAGGATATCCTCCAAGACTTTCAAAGGGAATCTCATTCCGACGATGGGCCTAGAAAATTCCTTAACTTTTAGGACTCCGTTCCAAGCCTACAAACTATGTATTTAAATAGAAACACACGAACTCTAAGCAGTTCCTCCTCCCAAATAGGTTCGTAAGCGGTCGTCGTCACCTAATTAAAATCCCCAAGCCGAGCTTAAGTGTTACCATGTCCAGCCCATCCCCCTGTCTTGCACACTAAATCATGATCGGTTATTCAAATTTATGATAATCCCAGCTCCAATCCACCTCTCTCTCTCTCTGTCTTTCTCGTCAAGGCAATCTCAAATTGTATCTCAAACTTTGTTTTTTGCTCATAAACTTTGAAAAAAAAACGAAAAAAACGAAGCAAAACATAGTGAAACGGAACAGAAAACAAAAAAAATTAAAAAAAAAAAACAAATTTACATTAAAAATCCACTGAACAGCTGATTCGAATAATTGGGAGGTGTTGATATCCCGCCCCCCATACGCCTTGTCGGTTGGAAGATACTCTGCTAAATCATAATCCAGATACGTATCTCAATGTTGTTATCCGTTTTCTATTAAATTTTTGACTTTTTATCCTTCACTTCACCACACAGATACACACACTCCGTACACTGACTGCTTGCACTTCTTTTCAATGGAAGACTCTATTTCATCACTTTTTTTTCTTCTTTTCTTTGAAATATTCTTCCTTATTTTCTTTCTTTCATTTCACAGGAGGATACACCTACAGAGCGAACGGAACTGAATTGTGTAAATGCGCGTCAGGGCAATAAAATTAAATGTTAAAGGTCACCACACCACACCACAGACCTGCGAACAACAGCAACAACTACCAAAAGGATCTCTTTTTTCAAAAACTATCGCGACGATGACGATGACTTTATGTGGTCGTAGTTGGTAGGTAGATAGCTAGGTAGGTAGGTATAGATAGATAGATATCTCTCTCGTCAATTGCAAATCTTGTCGTCGACCACAGACTGCTGATGATGACGACAACGACGACAACGACTACGAAGCAAAAGACTACTGCTGAGCTGCGTTGCGACCGCAAATAAGACGCGACAAGGCAAATGTAACAACAGAGGACAAACAACAACAACAAGAACAGTAAATAAAATTAATCGAATTCAAATTGGGAAAAAAGTTTCACGAACTGACGTAGTTCCTTCATAGGGGAACAGCGATCCAAAACCGTTCGTTTTTGTGTCCTTTACGAAGGATGGGGGGGTTTCCCGACGTTTAAGCCCGAATTACAGTGCAGTCACTCCTCTCTCAAGCCCCGATACGAATAGAGCAGCAGCATAAATTGTACTGAAACGGTAAAACTGAAAGCAACCTCGAAAAGATACACGAGAGCGAGCCGCACACAACGCCACCATGTCACACAGCTACAACCAGGCTACCCATACCGATGCAGGGCGCACTGGCAAAAACCACCAGCAGCCAGTGTGATGGCTGAGTGAATGTGTAATTAAGGAATCGCTCCCACACACTCACACACAGCACTGTGAAGGTACAAAACAGCTGCTGCTGCTGAACCGAAAAACGCAAATGTGTCTGAGACCGAAAAATCTATCTGAAATGGAAAAATCCACACATACACGTTGGAAACGAGTTTTTCCGCATTTTACCAGCGCGTCTGTGTGTGTGTCACAGATGTTTTTCTCTCCAACACCGATCCACAGTTACACACAGTTACACAGATACTCTGTTGTTAATTATTAGATTTGCACACAGTACCACATGTGTGTGTGTGCGGCCAAGCAACAAGATGAGTAATACAAGAAGATGAGATGAAAATACATCATCCATCAGCCATCAGGCAGGGGGCGGTGGGCGGTGGGACAGAGAGAGCGAAAGAGAAACAGCGAATCCACAACGAATGGTGGAAGTGGAGAAACGATAAGAAAAACATCGAATCAGCTGATTCTTGAGAACTTCTCTGCAAAGTACATGGTATGTGGCGAGACAGCGAAAATCTTCCTCTAGCCGCCGCACTCTCGGCTCTGACACTGTGTGTAGCTGTGTGTATCTATGTGTGTTCCTATGCAAGGTTGTTGCTATCCATTGCTACATGGATACAAGGTTATTTTGGTTTAGAACGACGAGTGCGCTGGGAAATTTCCCACTTGTATCTCAACATAACGCGGAAATATCCCTTTCTATAGATACAATGTTGATGAGGAGATACTTCTGTTTTTTTTTTCTGTTTTACTTTCTGTGACGTAGTTCAAGGATGTTGAGAGAGCTTTTCTTTTTGAAATACAAAGAGTTTTTTTTTCACCTCCTTCTTCGTGTTCGTTGTTCGTCTTTTACTTCTGTTTTCTTCGATAGTAATGCGGGTTTTCGTAGATACAAAGTTATGCAACGTTTTAAAATCGATTAAAGGGCCTTTTCTATGCGTAGGGTGGCCTTCAAGGGAATGTGCATTGTATTCCTTTGAAAACAGGAGGAAGGGGTTTATTCAGGCTTTGTATCCTAATCCAGTGACGTGAACTAAGCACCCACTCACATAGTAATTACATTTCGCAGTGGAAACGAGGTGACAAGAGGAAAAATTTGGCTGCATTCGTGGGTAATGGCTGAGAAACATGAAGGTGTTCCGTTCGCCTTTTCTTGAAGAGTCTGCTGGGACCAGTTGTTTGGCTCACTCTGGGGCATGTCTGGAGGACAAGCTTGATGGAGCAGCCTAGCGGAGCAAAGCGGGGCAGGAGTACTTTTGGTCTCATTTCCACTACGCTGTATGGCATTACTTTCAATTTAGTGTGGAAATAAGGACATGTTTAGGTCTTAAAGCTGAGTTTGATATACGAATGGACAGCGACACATGTTGGTAGGTCAAAGTACTGCCTGGGTTCAGGAGAATACGCTTGGAACGCAAAGCAAATGCTGAACAGATTTCATTAACTCTCTACCACCGATGGTGACTAACTAGAGAAAGACGTCTCTTCTCATGGAAGACTGAATGTCAATTTTATTTTCGGATCGCGAGATTGATTCCAACAAGGCATCTGGAAAGACATCATCATATGGACGACTGTGTGTATGCTGAGCACGATAGGAGGCATTCTGTGAGCATATTATAGGTGACAGGCTCGAAACAGTGAAGTACCAGAAGAACTCGCGAAACTGACTGCAAGGAAAGCCAGAGGGGCAACGCGGTTAAGAAGAAAATAGTGAGTTTCAATCAGGCTGGACATCTAGCCGCATTCGAAATAGAAAACTGGACAATTATTCTGCTAGAAGTTACGATATACAGAGGACTGAACAATGGCCAAGACTCTGTACGATGTACCGATGGTTAAGTTACAGGAATATTGGAACAACATCAACGAGACTGTAGCCGTAATTATGAATAATCGAGGTCGTGGAGGATGTACTCTGTGAGCTGGGCACTCGGACCTCCAGACAGCTACAGCACGCAGTACCATGTGCCTCAGATATCTAGCAAGAGATGCCCTGAAGCAGTGGAATTCCCTACACGGAGTCAATGTGACATTCACTCTATTCGAAGCTCAGTTGGATTAGAGTGGGATAAGTATTTAATGATCCCATAGCAGCACTTTCACACGGTTCGCTCGACCCTAGGGGTACAAATCAAGGACGCAACCCTCCAGATTGGAGGTTATGCGTTGGGGAACCTTCCTACCACCTGAAACAAACAACGACCCTCAGATACGGATGACACTATTGTGTGGATATCCAAGTTAGAGATGTAGACTTTCTGACTTCGCTTACAACTGGTCCGTATCAGTGCGGTTTAAGGATACGAAAGTGCTCCAAAGATTAAATGCTCAGACTACATCAGATCTTTAAAAACCGAAGAACCAGAGTCCTATCGATTTCAGGGGCGCTTACGACAGCATCTACGGAGACGACCTTCACGAACCTATGACCAGTTTAGACATTCCTACCAAACTCGTCCAAATTTTGTCCGAATGACGTTGAAGACGTAACCATGATCTTTGAAGTCAAAAGAAGATTTAATTGGCTGTGTTAAGCCCACACCCCAGCGTAAGAGGCACGTTCTTCCGAAAGGTCGTGGAAGTGCTGGATATAATCGAAAGAACGCATCCGTGTTGAACAGAGCAGTGCTTTTGTGAGTATGGCATGCGTTAACCAAAAAAGCACTCCACACCGACGTCTCGGATGGAACGTCACCCTCACCTAGAATCCACTATCAACTCCTGGTACTTCTTTGAACTAAAAAGGCCATGGAGTAGCAAAGCCTTCTCCCGAGATCCTATACAAGTCCTACTCTACGGGGCAGGAGCATTGGCTCCATCAGGAGTTGTCTGGAAAGAACATACAACTATCAGCGATGCGAGGAAGTTCAAATCAACGATCACATACGGACGGAGCAGTAGAGGAACCCCCTCGTCTAAGGTGGCCAGCTGAAGTTTAAAGCAACTCCAACCAACTTGATGTGCAGAACCGGCTAACGATCGTGCAGGCTGGAGACGCTTGTAGACTGAAGTCCACCTAGGATTGGTACGCTACCTACGTGAGTAAGATCTGCCAGAGGTGATGTGTACTTGGCCTAGCAAGAGAAAATCTGGTTTATGACGACTTGGGCTTGGTTCATGGAGGAGCGAACGCCCACAGATCCCCAAAAATTCAAAAGCATTTCAGTATTCTCAAATGTTTCAACAAAAGTTGCTTCAAAACAGAACTCACCCCGTATTCGCAATCAAATCTTCTCAAGCTCAGCTACTTCGGGAACCTTCCAGGTCATCCAAGCCTCGAGCACCACCACACACACTACACACTCACTGATTCTCACTCAAAAAAAAAAAAAAAAGTCTCAAAGAAATTTCTCGGCGTTGCACGCGAGAACACGACGCGACATGATTTTCACGCGACGCCACCAACAATTTCACTTCCAGCGTCCTTTGCAGGACTGCAGGATACGCGAAACGATGGGATTACACTGGAAATCGATAAATTTTGATGAAATAATCGAACGGAGTACGGAAAAACGGAGGAAATCTGCGCACTTTTGGCAAAATCCAACGGAGACCCTGCCGGTACACACACGCACTCACCGCTCTGTAGAGTTTCGAGAAAGAGCGAAGGAGAACAAGTAAACAAGTTTGACAGTTCCGTGTGGCTGAGAGCGAGTCTCGAAAGAAATGTTTGGCAAATGGGAGCACATTTCGTCAAATTGCAGGCCTAGACAGGCTCTGAGTGTAGACTCGAAGAAAATTGGCTTAAACCCTGCAACGGCAAGGAAACTGGTTTTGCAGAAGAATGCTACGTGACCTGTGCATGGGGACAACTCTATTCTCCTTAACGTACCTGAAGCTGGTTATCAAAGGAAAGCCTGTGGCATATGGACAGACACCAGATGTGAGAACCTTTAACAGGTCAGGGCCTTCCAGCGAAGCCTACAGCTAGAGCGCTTGTTGTCTGCCTTGAGGACAGTTTGTAGGGCATTGCCAAGGTTTAATCGAGGAAGATAGCAAGTTCTGTCTCTAAATTCGCTGATGTATCGGTGGCAGGTGGCTGAGTTCTGTCAATTTTGACGACATTGTCAGACTACGATCGCAAGTTTCGCATTACCAGTTCAAGTATAGATTCAAATAAATCACAAGACTGCACGCCACCTCTTTGGCCATCAGGGGACTTGGTAAGATCGTTAGATACTAACCTTGATGTACTAACCTCGCTGAGATCGTTAGATACTTACCTTGACTGAGTGGCCTCATTCTGTAAGACGAATGAGTCTAAGAGGGATGTCAGAAATAGACATGGCTCTGCCTAGATGGTCTCTACAAATGTAGCCTACAGATCGATAGTATCGATCGGCAATTCTCGACCGACAATTTAGCCAAAAGGTTACGTATACGCAAGGCACTCCTCGAACAGAAGATACACAAGATACGTACTTGTTTCCACAGATAAATCAAAAAAAGCAATATTTTCGTCATACAATTCAATTACTGTTGACAAACAAAGCAATCACTGATCGCAATATCAATATCTTCACCCCATTAGCCGCTACTGTTTCGAGAGAAGACCCACTTAAGTGTAAATAAAGTAAATAAAGCCTATTCCGCGCGTATCGACTTGATTACCTCACAAAAAGTATCTACAGATACAAACAAGAAAGCCAATTGAGATTCAATTATCGAAACTACTTAGATTTGGAAGTTTTTTTTTTTTTTTTTTGGTTTTCGGTATCTATCACCCCCTGCCACGCCCCTATTTCGGTCTATTTAAGCAATACCAACACAAAATGGTGACACACCGCATGTAAATTATGGCGGCACCTCAAAACGTTTGGTTACACTGCTCCTCTGGCTCTGACATCATCGTGCTCCGCCATCCATGTCCGCTTTACAAAAAAAAGTTACAAACTTTATTGTTCCGATTTTTTTTTTCTTCTTTGTTTTCTGCGAAGGTAAATAGAGAGAAAAAAAAAACAGGTTGAGCAGTCAAAAAGCGCGAACAACAAAAAATAGAAAAAAACGTTCCTAACACCCCAAAACGAAACGCGAAACGCGACCAGCTCCAGCGAAGCATTCAAGAAAGTTATAATTATTCCTGGTAGCATGTTGTGTGTGTGTCTTTTGTATCTATCGCCTCATCTTCCATTATTGTCTCCTCCTTTGGATGGCTTTCGTGCGGTGGCCGGGCGGCGACGGTGGTGTGCAGGTACAACACTGCTGGTTATGTAAGCCTCCTGGGCTATCCTCATTAAATCGTCCAACTGTACCACAGAGTTGTAACAACCCCATCCTGCACACATGTGTCAGTATCTATTGGATACAGATACACCACGAATAGAGAAGTCGAACTAAATAAATCACTACAGTGAGATGGCGAACGACTTTTTATCGCCACTGGCGTCTGCAATAGCAATGGGATGATCGCTTTGGTCTTAGAGTTGCAAGCTAGATACAGGTACTTAGTGGTGATGGAATATTTATGGATATTTACGGTCGACTTACGAGCGATGCAGGCACATGTGGATTGGAGGCTCGAAAGCGATCGGCACGAAGGCTGGACACATTTTGTAATTATGGGTTCGGTATTTGGTGAGAGGAATCGACTGTGTGTGCATGACTTGTGCAGAACCAGTCTTCGAAATGTCATTACAAACGAAAAGCGAACTGTAGACAGTAGCAGGAGCAGTGGATACTGCCTTGTCTACGCACTTCTTCACAGTTCTCATCGATCTACTGGATGTCACCGAAGATTGATGGGGTTCCACAAGGGTCGATTCTAGGGCCGATCTTGTTCAACATTGTGTCCAATGAGAGGACATATTCAGCAGAAGAACGTAGCTTCCATAGTTGGTGGCATCACCTTCGTTTCTAGTCGAGGGGAGACAGAGTAACCCACATTGGGTGTCTGGTTATCCGGTTTGAGGTCCAATCGAGGAACCCTACTACGAGTGGTCAACACACTGGATGAAGACATCTTTCCCCTGATTTTTGGATAGAAATTGTTTCCAAAAACTGCAAATCCTATACCCTATGACATTACTAGGGCTTGGGACCATTCTATGGCTAGAAAAACGTCAACAAACCAGAGTATGTAGGTAAAGCCAAGAGCTAGCAGAGCTACGTAGGATGTCCCACTCAGTGATCTAGAGGCTTGCCCTACCAATGCGATTTCCAATCTCCAAAGGAACTAGCCACCGCAGGGTCATAAAATCATACAGTCCCTAAAAAGTATCACTTATTTCGTAGAGTTCCACCAGGTTCGGCATTAGGACCTATCTTATTGAACTTCTATGTGGTGAACTTCTATGTGGTGATCTGATACTTGGAGACCAAAATGAGGCAACAATCATGATGGTGTCAGTGACAACAGAGCATCTAAGAGGAATAGCTTCAAGTGAATCATAGAACCTTTCATAAGCCATAAGGGGGAGAGTTCACCGACTGGCTAGCCGGCCCTGAATCGTCCGAATCTATCAAACATCAAACAACGAAGGAAAGTTCAAAGAACTTCATGTTTTCCCTGACTTGGAGAGCAAACGAGCTCAGAGAATCAAAGAAATGCTGATTTTTCAACAACTTGCCGATGAACTGAGTTCTGGAAACGATTCAGAAAAGGAATAAGTAGTCAAGGTTTGCAGAACGCCAAGTTACAAGTCTACTGTTCTGTTGTAGTAGCCACCAAGTTAGAAGAACAATACAAGGAGGAATTTGCTTCATTCGGCTTACAGACTGTCTTCTCGAGGCTGGGTTCGAAGAAAGTGCAAGCCCACATTATCTCCACATCTTTTCGGGAAGAATTAACTGACTTTTGAGAGTGTTCAAGGAACAAGTGAGAAATAGCATGAAAACAAGTTCCTTCGAGGGACTAGGAACGAATCGCAAGTACGATTAACACTCTAACTGATACATAAGGCAAAGGTAGGAGGATTAGACAGAATGCAAACAATGCAAAAGGATTCAAAGGCTTTCGACAGATGGTTTTAGAATAGAAGGTGATTCGACATTCTAAGACCAGGCTAAGGAGTCTTAAGGTACTGGTCTTCCTCAAGAACGAAACTTCACTGGAGGTATCCCTCGACTCGAATCAAAATAAATGACTCTGGAGGTCTGATATATGTTAGAAAACACTTGGTAAAGGCCTACCGCAGGGTTCCATCCTCGACCCACTGCTCTTCAATCTGACTTCTCAGTAACATGACGACTCTCCGGATACGTGCGTTCATAACTAACCCAGATACATGTTAAATACAACCCATTTCCCATTCGACCCCGAACACAAAACACTTCAAAACCCACTCAAAGGTAGTTCCATGTGATTCTGTTTGTTTCCATAGGAACCACCCGCACCCTAATTAAATTAAACAATCTTCTACACTTTGTTGTGTACGTCTGCATAACTGCCAAACGAATTTTACTTTTCTTCTTCTTTTCCCATAGAAAAACCCACAATAGATACAAAAAAAAATGCAAGACAAGCAATAGGAAATGGGGGAGCAAGTAGAGTGTGAAAATTATAACAATTTACCGCAGATAGCACTTTTTTTTTACACATTTCCTCGGTTGTTAACTTCACTACGTCTATCTGTCTGTCTGTCTGTCTGTCTATGGATTTCATGACGGACTCTGGGTAATTTCTTTTGATTTCGCGGATTTTTTTTGAAGTAATTTTGTAGATTTCTCAAGCGGAGGAGTCTTCTTAAATTTAAAACTTACTTTCGCTGGAAACCGTAAAAAAGCGTTGGGAACTTACCTGAAATGGAAAAGGAAAATTTATTTTATTAATATTTTATGGATACAAGCTGTAGATACACACATATGTAAGTAGAAAGGAACTTAAAAATATCCAAATCCAACTGATTCGCACTTTGAAAGCTATTCTCTCTTCAAATAGTGATAGCCACGCCCACTTTTGCATTCAAAAACCCACTTTATTTCCCCCAAAACATTCCCAATACAATTTTTCACAGCCCCAAGTCACATTTTCTTGACATAGTCCTTCCGATTTTTGTAAGGACACAACACAATCCTCGAAAACGCATGTCGGGAACGGTTGGTTTTTTTTTTTGTTTTTCAAGTGAAATTGTATGCGACGCCACAAGAAAGACACATCACCAGGAAAGGAGGCCAATAACATGGCGTGAGAGTAATGAATTATCCGTGGAGTATTCAAATTAGGTGGATTTATGGTGTCACGCATAGATGGCGTTTCACACGTGCGGATGCATGCATGTGGATTTTTAATTTTGTTTCTGTGGAGTGGCACGCGAACATGGGGAAACGTTTTGAAAAATGCTATTTTGTTTAAAGTGAATTGAGTTGGGGCTGGTCAGGGAATGAAGGGAATCCTTGTAGGATTTGCATGTAAAGTTTGAGTGAACAGAGAGGTTCCTTTGCGCAGAGAGGTGTGGGATTGTGTTTCCTTTATTGTTTAATTCGATCGAAATGGATTTTAGTTTCTTGTCGAGGGGAGTGGTTGCCCAGTCAGTCTTTACTTACAGAATACCTCGTAAGAATCGAGCCATAGATTCACATTCATCCCTTCTGAATCCTAGGTCCTCTATCACCTACACGTCTAGCTTTGCACCATGAACTGATGCATTGGAAGGGGGACCCAACCCTTCTTCAGGAGTTCTGTTCATTGCCAAGAGCTGTCACCAAAGACAGTCCTTTATTTCTGATAGATTTTGCTTAGACATACGAGTGGGCCAAGAAAATGCCTTGAAAGTCCTTCGTAGCCCTCTGTTACGTACTCTTGTAGCTCTTCCGAGACAGTGGTTTCGCTTTCCAAGTCCATCAGCTTCTGGTTACAGCTTCGGACTTAACCATGAGACCCAATAGTCTTCGCCTTGTGATGGGAAACATACTTCGATTCGTCTAGGTACAGCCATCGTTTGAACCCACAAGGGGATACAACAGCAAGAAAAGATTCTTGTGCTATTGGACAATACCAACCATTCAATGCAGATCTTCTTAATGAGCCAACAGAAGCTATGCGCTGAATGCGACAGCTATCTTAGCCCTAGTCTTCAGTCCTAAGAATGTTTGACTTGAATGTGTGTGGCAACAGATTCCACAGGTCCTACTTGGATACTGTTTTGCTTATGTGGTGCATATGTTGGTGCACAGGGGTATGAATCTAGCATCCTTTGGCAGGAATCTAGACGGAATCAATCTGCCCAGACAGTACTGCTTGTTTTTCGAGGAATAAAACTTCGTAAAACAATGCAGATCAACTATAAATATCCTCTTTTCTACAAATTACTCGAAGATTCAGCAAACTTGGCTCATTTTCTCCGAGGTCTGGGCCTAGATTTAGGCCAGTTTCAGTTCTTTGCCATGTGGGCAGCACGACACATCCTTTCATGACTCAAAAACAATAATTTCAACAGTAGACAATCCTGTTGAGCATGTTTGTTGTAAAACGTCAGCAACATAGAGTATAAAGAGAGTTGGTGAAAGAAGGGACCCCTGCGGTACTCCAGCGTTTTTAGAAAACGCCATCGACTGACACTTTCCTTGTCAACATTCCACACAGCTGTTTTGGTAGTCTTTAGAAGGGTAGTTCACGTGATTCCACGTCAGATGCGATCTAAAGTTTTGGGCATGGCGAAGACCATTATGTCGGAAGGCATTGGTTAGAAGGCCTCTAGCTAGAACGATTAACCTTCTTGAAACCTTCTACGACAACTGGCTGTTTCTTGGACTATCCTGGACAGACACTATTTGACTATAGAGGGGACAAATTCAGTGTCCAGTGTGTTTCACTACGCACATATCAAGGGTCTTGTGGTGGACAAAGTCTTGGCGATATCGTCTATGATTTCCGCGAGAACATGCTTCCAATTTTACTGAAATTGGTTTGAGACTCAGATGCGATTCACACAATGGTTGTCGTCTAAGCTGAGGTACATCCCTGGATCTGTGACTGGTGATTCATTTGATGCTTCTAGACGATGTTGTTGATGAGTCTCTAGGCGTTTCCTTGCCCATTCCCATATTCAAAGAGACTCTTTGCTTTCTTTGCACCAATTTGGAGAACCAAAAACTATGTAACTGCATCTGCGCGTCTCTGACTAATAAACTGGTTCCACAACGAGGCGGCTCCGGCAAATCAAAAGAATCGCAAATATCAACCACGAATCCAGTCACTCATTACCGAGTTAGCGGTCAATGATATTCGCTTGCCCAACATCCGAAATCCAGGAAATCAACCAAACAATCGTGATACCCTGTTGGACCTGAACGGTAATTTCCTTTGTCCCTCCGTTCCGTCCAATTCTGCGCACACAAAGAGCACACTCCGTCCAACTATACGTGGCCAGCAGATAAGGAATCAACATTGAGTGTGAATGAACCCCAACCGCCGACTGTTTCATTGCATTCCAAGGCGGTTACGCTTCTCATTATTTTGTTTTTTTTTTGAAAAGAAAAACAAAAGCCTTTGTCGTGATTATAATTAATTTGTTCAACGATACGATGATGAGGTTCTAATGACTTCTTGTTGTCCGTTAATAGGAACGATTGGAGGCCACGTGGGAATTGAGTGCATACCCACACACGTGGAGTGTTATTTGATATCACTCAGGCTGGAGTGCTGGCTGGACCCGGGGGAGTCCGGCAATTAAGTAAACAAATTGTGATGTTTCAAGTGGAGCGCATGGGGATGGAGCACATGGGGAAGCAATCCGAGGACTTCCGAATCTTCAAAGAGCCACTTGGCTGCTTAGAGTCTTGTCGAGATTCCATAGGAATCCTGAGGTATAGCGAGTCCTTGTGACAGGGGCCATGAGAGACCTCGTGATACAACAACAGACTTAGGGATACAGATTCTGAAAGGACTTTAGTGCAACTCACAGCCTGAAAGGGAGATTCATGATTACCTTAAGCTTCAAAAGGGAGTTAAACTTTTCCAGGCACGACAAGCCGTATCTTCATTAGGAAGCTAGAATGTCGTTGGACTTACTCCCAGCTCTGTAATACAATAGATTTCGCTGATCGCTTTACAAAATCCGCGCCAATCTACCCTGAAAAGTGAGATTCTATCCTCCTTTCCATCCTCTGAGGATTTGTCTAGACGCACGATCTGCTGGAACTGCTTTTCGCCAATCTTTCCCAAGCCCATCTCAAGGATCCTCCTGTAACAAACCAAATCATTGCAATCCCACCAGGTCCACACTTCGCCTCTAAGTAAACCAAGTCCTCCATTAAAAGTCCACCACCCACACGATACTCGCTATTGTGTCTCGCTCTCCCCGCCGAGTGTCGAAGGTACGAGCTGTCAAATCAGTTCAGTTCAGTGGATTGTGTGAAGATCGTTCCTGTAATTCCTGTGATTCCTGTGAGTTTTTCTTGATTTTTTTTATTTAATTTTTCGATTAAAATATTTAATTTAATTTATAGACAGTTATTGAGTGAAAAGTGTTGCGCTCAAGTGGAATGGAATGAAAATTTCTTGAGCAGGTTTCGAGGTGGAAGGTGGGTTTTTCTTTCGATGAAACTGCACAGAAGCAACCGATTTCAAGATTTAGCGACGAAATATTCGGAATTTGTTCCATTTTAGTGCTTATTTACGTGAATAGTGATTTGAAAAATGTTTTTTTTGTGCTCAGGCGAAGGGATTCGTGTTTTGAGAGATGTTTCCATGCACGGCTGCCGAATTTACCTCAAAATGTACAAACCTTCGTCGGATTTCGTGGAAAATTTGTCGAAATACCAGGAAATCTTTCAAGTTTCATCGAAAGTTTCGGAAAAAATTGAGAAAAAACTAAGTTCCTGGCTGGTGGGTCGTATGAGTAACATTTTTTTTGTTGATTTCTGGAGGAACTGCCAGCAGGAAATTTTCGATTCGGTGGTCGATTTAAATTATTTTTCGTTAAATTTCACATGAAAGCCGCGTCAACTGTATAAGATTAGGCCAAGGACCAAAGTTTTTAGTGAGTGCTTTCCGCGAGTGTGCCATTTAAATGAACATTTGTGTACGTAGAGTCAAAAAACATCAAAATTTGAAGGCGATCATCAGAGTTTTCAACAAAAATCAGCCGAACATCATCAAAATTTCTCAAATTCTGCAGATCCTGTCGAAAATCAAGAGAATTTTATTGCCAGGTGAGTCTTTTGTTTCATTATTTACTTTGAAATTCCACGAAATCCAAGTTAAATTCGAGAAAAAATAGTTTTAAGACGGTTCACTGTTTTAAAAACCAAGGAAATAGGAAGTTTTCGAGCACAGTGCCTCGAAACTCGGGTTGGTTATGGGTGTCATTGCTCAGAACTGGTCGGGGAATACTGTTTTAAGTTGCATTTTTATAATTTTTTCACATTTTAAGACAATTTTAGTATGCGTGAGCAGATCCAACCCAATCTCAGGGATTAGTTGTAAGAAAGACAAATTTTCTGAAGCAAGGGTTTGCAACTCGGGTTGGTTTTTGGGTCTCATTATTCCATGGGTGGTGTGTGGCCTAGTTAAAGAGGTTTTAAGCAACTTGGACGGCTGTAATTATTCACTTTTCTAAGTCTATGTCAGGAAGTACACATTTCAATTCGAAATATTAGTTGTAGGTGTGATCGAATGGTTTGAAACTTGGGTGGTTCTAAAGTTCTTATAGTCGAAATGTGTCTCTTTTTTTGGAGGATCTACTAAGTGACTTGAGTCTTCCAGTCATGGCTTAACTTAAGCTCTAAACTGATCTACAAGCGATAGTTTCCAAGGAACTTTTGGAAAAAAGGTAGAAAAGGTATTTAAAAACAAACATTTGACACGACAGGGTCATGGGATTCACGGCGTGGTTTCTTATAACTATTCGTGTTGTGCTTACTTACTTACTTAGGTGGCGCTATAGTCTGGAGTGGACTTGTGCCTGAACCAACAAGACTCTCCACCGCTCCAGCGGTCTTTGGCTCTAGTTGGACACTCCATGTTGATCGAGATTATCTTCCACTTGTGCGCGCCAGCTAAGGCGTATTCCTAGTTGTCCCTCTGCGTTGGAATCGCAGGCTCTTCGGGCTAGAGCTTGTCCTAACCATCTTAGGCGTACTAGTCCTCCTTCAAAGCCAGTGTCGTTCGTTTTCGTTGACGTTCATGCGTCTGGATCGATGGTGGTCTTATATAGAGTCTCCTTGGTGTTTCTTGACAACGCCTTGGCTTCTTAGGCCAAAGAAAAGGCGATTGGCAAGAGTAACTCTTCGTTTTATCTCTGAAATTACACTCCTGTCAGAGATTGTAGCGAAGTCGGGGTAGACAAAGTCCCCAACAACCTCAAAGCTCCTGTTACACTATTCTTTGTTTGTTAGAACCTGGATGTTATACTCTTGAATATTTGTCAGACGTTCCCTAGGAAAAATTCCACATTGGTACCTGAACATTGAAGTCTTGTAGAATATTGCTCCTGTTCTTACTTAAGGAACCCACGTTGGTCGAATATCACCTCGGAGACCTGGGTGACCTATCAGCAAAGCCACAATCCTAAAATTTATACCAATTTCGGGTTGGTTCAGGGATTCCACTTAGTTCAACCAAAGCCACAACCAAATTGTTGTCCTCGCTTAGGGTTACTCCACGACAGGGTTTCACAGTGGATGATTCATTGGTGATCCGAGTGCTACCTATCTACTTAGGAGGCAATACAGACCTGGTCTTCACCCATCTGTTCCATTTCTACATACCAAGTCGGATGGGGTCTCTTTTATCTGGCGCACCACCTAGATCTTCCTCTACTCAGTTGCCGTAGACTCTGCATGCCATAGCACTGGTGTTCGCTCGCCCTACATTCCAGCCATTCAGATGTTCCTTGGAACACTAAACCGAATATCTTTCCCTCAAGACAACTGAGGATGTGTCCGATAAAATCCATGATTTAGTATCAGAAAGTGGGACTTGGGTTCCGGTTAGAGCCTTACTACTCAATTACCCCCTCAGCCGAAAGGAACAGCAATTAGTTATCCTTTGTTTGACGTTACCTGAGGTTCATAGCAGAGCCACGATAGACAAAGCTCCTTACTACCTCAAAGCTGTAAATGTTAACTGTGACGTTCTGTTCAATTCGTTCTGCTCACTCGTCGAAACTAGGGTTCCTTGGTTCAATTTCTTAAAGCTAGGCTTGCGATCGTCACCATTTCTAAAAACTTTTCTCGGAGAACTGCAGGCAGGTCTACTTCCAATTTTCCAAAACATATTAAGCCAGGCTTAGTCAAGGTTCACTTCTACATTCGATGCACTTAACCCATCCGTATCTACTGGAAGAGGAACATTAATGAAGTCTTGCTTAGGGTCTCAGCGGCCTCCATCGTCGACCCTAGGAGGCTTATTATTTCTACAAACGTCGCTTACCCTTAAAATCCCGACAAGCATTTGGAATCATCACGCGGTTGATGGATTTACTGATCCGAGTAGGTGTTAGGCCTTCCTAAAGCTCAGTTTCGCTAGAAGACTAATCTTAGGTACTTCTGCCCCAAAGGTATCACAAAGCTGTCCATCACTGTGTCTTGAGGAACAGGCAGCTTGAATAGTTTAGTCGCAACCTAACCGCAAAATGAATGGTGAGCCTAGACTGGGTCTTAGAGCATATTAGGGTGAAGCATTCTAGAAAGGGTCAAGGAGCTTGGAGTGTTTTGAGAGCAACCGACAGAATAACCTCTTACGGACGACAGCAACTAATTGGATATGACAAACCTTTGGTCGCCAAATTTTCGCGCTTAAGCTAGGATCTGCCGATCCAGGTTCTACAGAGTGGATTAGGAAGGCTTGCTTGTTCAGACTCTTCGATATTTTTGAGAAATAATGACGCTGACTACAAGAATTGCTGATCTACGGCTAATAAATGCCAAGAAGGCCAAACAAGTTCAACAAGCCTCCCTCTAAGAACCGGCAAACGAGCAACAAACTCAATCAAACTCCAAGGAAGGCCAATGATACCTTAGCGATCTGTCGTTACCCAGAGGAATTCGCACCTCATGGGACGTTCGACCAGCTGTACCCGTCGTTTCCAGGCACAGAGCTTCAGAGAGATGGAGGGTTTCACTCGCGATCACTATCACTGATGGCCTCCTGTTGGCGTAGCCCCTGAGGAGAGTTGTTGAATCGTACTCACGCCACATCTCGTCTAACCTAAGTACAATTCCCCTGCTTTGGACTTATAACCTGATGGGCATAGTGGCTGGAAAAGGGTATTTTAGAACATTCTCTAAAGGGCCGTAAATCGTGTATCCCCTTCAGTCGTTCCACCAAATAGCAGAGCCTGTGGTGCCCTAATCTACTCTCTATGGCTCTTGTTCGATTGTCGAGTTCGGCTGGTCGGGTGTTTACCATGAGTCACTGTGAAGGCCGACGGTTAACAGGACGACAAGCCTCGTGCTTAGCGGAATTGATGGTCTTGCTTGGTGAGTGATTGAGTTTGTGGATCGTGTCGTTGTTAGGGGGGTGGCTTGCTTGGCTTGTCAAATAGCCGGAAGCCCTGTTGGGTGTTAACCATATTCAAAGGATGTGGAACCTACGGACTGTAGGTGGTTCTAAGAACAAACAAGCGTCCAAGAGGATAGGAGTTAGAGCAGGTTCAGTTGTACTCCAAGGACAGGAGTTGCAATCAATTACAAAAGAAGCTTCCAAACCTCAGACCTAAAAATCAAAAAAAAAAAAATTAATCAAACAGCCCTTGAAGCCCTCAGCTAATAGTAATCAGCAATTCATTTCGAAATCAAAATCCACAAAACCACCATTCCTGGCACAGCTTACAGGCATTTCTCACAATGCAGCCCTTCTCCTTGCCCTTCTCCTTCACCCAGCATCCGCTCCAAGGATCTTCATAAATCTTCCTCTCGTCCAACACAACAAACTTGTACAAATCCCACTTTTTTGGATGAGGTGCCATAACTTTGCGCCCGCCTCTTCCACTTGGTCTCTCAGCTGAGGGATGGCCTCTGAAGCTGGGGGGTGCGCATAGGGGTGGAAGAAGACAGAACCAAAAAAAAAAAGAAGAGAACTCAAAACAAACTTTAAATAAACGGAAGCTGTAGTGTGTTTGGGGTAAGGAATTGGATTTCCTTTGATTTTCCCTCCCGATGAACTCTGACTTTTGATTAGATTTTTGGAGGTGTGCTCCCCTGTAGACTGTTGGTGGTTGAGGTGTGTACTTGAGGCTACAGGCACATCGGAAGCAGGAAACCAAACAGACAGACATACATAAATATATGTACTTGAGGGTGATTTTGTTTCCTCATTTTCAAGGAAATTGAATGTGTTTCCAGATTAATGGCATTTCGATTGGGATGGCAGTAGCAGTAGCAGTTCTCCTTAAGTTTTGATCCTTCAGTGGATTTGGATGTTTTCTTTTGATTTGATGGTCAATTCGTTGGTGACATAGGCAAGCCATACTCCTACCCTGGTCCTTGTTTGGGCCTTCGACGTGGGATTTTGACGAAATTTTCCTGCAGTTAGCAATGACAATTCTCTTGACTGTGGTACAACCCTATTTCCACGAAAACGCTTTGAAAAATGTATCATCTACCGGGACACTGAATAAGGCCAAGTACACACCTCCTTGTTGAGATAATTAAAAACCAAAAAAAGTGTTCTAGAGTTGCTCCCAGCTATGTCTTGAAAAGTCTTCTACTTACCATGTGCTCTCCATCTGGGAATAAGGGTTCACTTTCAGATTTGGATAGAACGTCACAGTGGATAGCTATAGCATGGAGCTAGTAAGGGTCACACGAAGGGTTGGGAAAGGCTAGGTTGTCTCTGCTATTAGTTCAAGGAACGAACACCTTTTGAGAAATCAAACTTAAAGCAACTCTTGTTCCTGTGAGCTTAAGGGGGGTAATGGAGTATTAAGGTCTCACTCTACTAAGCCTCATCAGTTTCCATGGTCACTGCGAGTTTGACTTGTCAGGCATTTATCGAGAAGATAGATCGGTTGTTTGAAAAGGCTAGAACATGAGCATACGTAGGGTTCGCAGAGTAAAAGGGAAGCTCAAGAGAGATTGACAAGTTAAGCCAACTTTTGGGGGTTTAGGGCATATCTGAGACCGGAGTTAGGGTAAGGACTGCGGTTAGGTTCTTCGAAATTAGATAAACGAAAGACCCAGTGAAGCACCCAGGGTGACTTGAGAAAGTTGCTAACCAAGAGTTAGGGTAAGTTCTTCGCAAAATTAGACAAGTAATGTGCGTAGTGCGTAGTACGGAATGCAGTTGAGAGGGGTCTTGGAGCAGTTTTGTGTTCTCATTGCAGATACCACTATATTGAGTGAAATACTAGACAGTAAGGCAGTAGGGCAGTGGGGTTTGACACCAGAGACAAGTTAAGCCAGCTCCTTCGACCCTAAATAGCCTTTTGTTCGCTCTGCCAAGAGTGGATTTGAAGAATTTCGTATTTCGTCACTGTAATGTGCTTTTGAATGTTGCACTCTGACCTATAGACACCTCAGAGAGGTACGTCTCCTCGTTAGAGTTCTCCTCGAATAGAATTCCTTTCGGAATCGTTTCGAGGGTTATGTGGAAGAAATCTGTCCTTTAAGAATCTGAGGACAAAAGTTGGCTCTAGTGCCTGCTTTTTGGTACTTCCCAAGTCTCTTGTGAGTCATGGCTCACGGAAAGTGTCTAGAATTTCACTGAACTCATCGCAGAATCTGCAGAGACCTTCCTCAGACCGTAGGTGCTCCCGCATTCTTATTGTGATACATGCTTCGAATCTTTGTCCTAAAAGTTGTTTGGCTTGACTCATGTCCTGAGTGTTATTCCAGGCACTTGCCCTACACTCCTTCTCTAGTTTTCTGAATTGTTCTTTGAGGATTAGCATCTATTCCGCAGAATGGTTAAGAACCTATAGAGGTTTCTTATTCCAATTCTACATGACCCTATATCTAGCAGAAAGTCACTCTGTTTCTCGTACCCAGTTCACTAGGTTTCTGCAGGCATTCCCCCACGAGTTTCGACTTACTAACATAGGAGGCTTGACTATCTGACGTTGTAGCATGGTTTCAGCCTGAAAGATGCCTATCCCTGCGTCCATGGATTCGTAGTACTTGGTCCTAGGCCCAAATACTCCCCTTTATCTGTTCTTGACCCACCTGTGTGCCTCTTTATTGTGTCATCGCTCAGTCTGTGGATTCATGGTTCCAATTCTCTGTATTGCTGAGCTTGATAGCGAAATGCTTTTGGAGATTGAATCCCCTAATGATATCGTCTCTAGAATAGGCCAGGCTTCGATGTTAGAGCTATTTTACTTGCCCACTCATCAACCACAAGGTACAGAGGAGTCAGTTCCAGTAGTACCTCCATGCCTGCAGTTGGGCAAGTTCACATGGTCCCCTGCAATACACAGGCATGCCAGTCATTGGATCTTGTTGAGTGTGTGGTCCTTGCAATTGCTCCGTATGTGACCATTGGCCTCACTGTAGACATGTAGGAGGAGTACATCCATCTCAGGTTGGTCGGAGTACATACCAAGGATTTGGCCACTAGCCTCCGGCATATCATTAGAGCTCGCATCGCTTTCCTGTCTAAATCTTCGGTGCGTCCTACCTGATCTGCTCTCATTCATTTGCCACATGAATAGGCCTGCAAATGCTAGGATACTGGCAATGTCCCAACATCTCCCAATCCATCGACATTCTGACATGAAGCTGGACTGTGCAGTTCTCCTTACACAACCCAATCCGCATGTGTTACGCAATCCGTCGACAGTACTCGTCGTCATTCAATCTAATTGCACCCACTCGTCAGAGCCTAATTAATGTCAAGAGATCCCATTCGACAAGAAATCATAATTATGTAACCAAGAAGGCGCCCCCCCGTAAAACCCCCACAATTATTGGCCAAAAACCATGAACCAACCAACCCTCGTCCGCATCCAAACAGTTCAGCTTGTTCATTATAACAAAGCTTTTACCCCGACCCGACTCCGAAAGAATAGGCCGGCCACCCACCCATGGGTGCTGCTCACTGAGACGTCCAGCAACTCTTGTTCTGGGTGACACCATCCAAAGGAGAGGAGAGCAAAGAAATCATGTGGAAAATAACAAATCCACAGTTAATGGGTTAGTGCGGCACCCAACCAAACCAACCCAACCAACCCAACCGACCAATGAACGGAAAAATCAATGATGGAAACCCCAATTTCAATTTTCATGGGAAACTTCTAGAACCACTGTGTGTTTGTGGCGCTGTGTTGGACCTTAAATCACGTACTTTGCATCTGCATTGTATTTATTTGACAGTACCTGCCCTACATGGGCCCTAAGCCCGCCGTCCAACCGTCAGCTGATTTTGGGTGGAAAATCAATTTTTTTATTCGTTTTTTTTTTTTCGATTTCATCTGCAAAGTGCTGAAGTTTCTGACACACCACTTGGGAAGGGAATTTATTTTTAATTTTTTTTTGACATTTCTCTCTCGATTTGCAAGTCATTCTTTGACACACAAGTGTCATTCTTTGACACACAAGTGTCATTCCGAATTGCGATGCAGAGAGTGAGTGGCTGCGCCTCTACTCACAGCTGATCTGATTGTGTTGGTATTTTTGTTTGTTGCTTTGTTTTGTTTTTCTTTTCTTTTCGCTTCTTGTCGCATTCAGTACCTATTCACACTCACACTGTGTCGTCTAATTTTGTACAGAAATCAGCTGAAATGAAAGTTCTGTACGTACTCGCAGGGAAGGGGGAGAGGAGAACTAGAAATGAGCTTTTGAGGGAAATTTGTGTGTTGCCGCAACATGTTGCTATGCCACAATCTATTTCCATATTCTGCGACGTATTGAATGAGAAAACAACGAAAACGAATGAAATATGTTTGAACAGATACTATCCAATGCACTGGCTGCTGTATACAGTCCTTCAGTGAGCACGGAGCCAACTAAGGGTCACCTTGGTCACCGGCCCTCGATAAGGATGCACTTAGGCCAGAGAAGGTCCACTGTGCTGCCGCTGTGTAAGGTGGGTGGATCACTCTCTTACTCTGAGAACCATCCGCCGATGTTTATGAAGGAACTTATACTAGGCTTGTAGGCGGTACCCAGATCGTTGAGATCGTTGGAGAGGCTTTTCTAATATTGGCCTGGGCATGTGCATAGGATGGTCTCCTCCTCCTGTTCATAGGTCACCTCTGTAACTGACAAGAATGTGTAAGGCATCACAGTAAGACTAAGAGAGACTCCACTGAATTGGTCCTTTGAGCGGTGTGTGGTTATTCATGGAAGCTAAGTCTTCTAGCACAGACTTGATACCTTTTTCAAGGGCAGATCTCAATGCCATGGAATTCAGTCGGGAACACAGTAAGGTATCTTCGATCTGTCATATCGGACAGTTCGGGCCTTAAACAACGAGCCTCTCCAACCAGCACGTTCCATAGTCTATTGTCACCAGTTGGGCTCGTCGAGTTAGTTAAGGTCTTGTCCACGAAGTCGTAGCCCTTCAGGGGAGAAATCGAAAAATTTTCGAGCAGAAATAGTGCATTCAATAGTCAACTGTAAGTCAAGCACTTCCCGAAGTATTAGCATGCCTCCTCCAATCCGTGGTATGAGCCTCTTTGGTAGCTGGCAGCACTGGCCAATTCCCACCACCATTGCGTGAATCATGGAATCCTTATTTTGTTCTACTTTCGGAGTTGATTGAGGTCTTGGGTACGCCATCGAAGATGAAGTCGTGGGCCATGAGTCGTAGAATCAAAGATTTTCCGGGCTGAAGCATGGCCATGCTTTATCCGTTCTACTTGAGCTAGCCATCTTAATGGCTGTCTTCTTGGGTCTTCTCGGTCGGATCTTGCTTACTAATTGTTCGCTAAGGCGTACTGCTACTTACGGACTTGGGCTCCAAAACCTTCGGTTGCTCCCTCTACCCTCTTGTACAAACTTTCAATCTGCTTTGTTGCTGTAAGATCTCGGGATCTCCTCGATCCCAGTCAGGTACTTCACTGATCCCTATGCAACCTCGGGACTTGAGCTTGCCTTCCATTTGTTCTCGTTCGTCGAGCTGCCTTTAGGAACCCCTAATGACACTGGCGGGCAAGTTTCCCTTTCTAGAATCTCTTTGGTAATCCTACATCTTTGCCATTCTATCGTAACATTCTGGCATCCCATGTGGCTTGTCACTTTGCTTGTAGATCCTCCTATGTTCCTCATACAATGCTTCGGACTATTTCGCTTCGAAATCGTTGCCCATCCGGTCTGAAATTACACCAATCACACGAGGCTTCCTCGGTACATCCGATGTCCTTCGAGGTTTAACCCATAATCTAGCAAAGCTCCCAAGACCCCATTCCACCAAACCCTTGTCTACAGGAAGTACTACTGACCCTGATGTACTCCACCGTGTTCCTTGTTGATTATCTCTCTTAGCGGTGCAACAACGGATGAAATTGTGCGATTGTGCGTGCTCAGCACAGTGGTCGCACATCCGATTTTCAAGTGAGGTTCAACATTTGTCTCAAACACTTGCGATTCTTGAAATTTAAGAGCTTTGAGAGGCGGTCTCGATGGCCTAAATAGAGTTCTCAAGCTGCTACCAATGTCACGATAGAAAGTTACGAACTCAGCACCAGAGTCGTGTCAATAAAATTCTTAGGAGAGAGTCCTTGTCAACCTACCGTCTCAAGACTTGATCCTATCAAACAGGTAAAGGGGCTATTCGTGCCCAATTCCTAGACTCTATAGAGAGACAGGCTTTGAGTACCTAGACCTAGACCAGCAGAAGGCAAGGCGACATGAACCGAATTGAATAAGGCTTGGCTTGGCTTGGGATCCAATTCGTGTGAACTTGTGACGAACTTTCCAGAGTAAAACTGTTATTAGAGAGCCCTCCCGGTTCAGATTTCTGAGCGAGTTCTCAAGGTGTCTCACACTTCCACTGCGTCTGACAAACATCCGCGAGTGCAACAGCCCTGACATACACACCCTCTCAGTCCAGTCATTCGCAAATGACTTCCATTTACGACAGAGTAATCCTTGAACCCTTCCATGGCCACAATTTGCCAGCTCCACCACACAAAAGGTTGAAAAGATACGACCTCCTCAGTGGCGTTAAAAGGATACAGCCAACCAGGAATTAATTATTTAAACAACAATTCCACTCCGAGCCACACCACACCGACACCATTCAGCGCAGCAAATAAAGGTAAACGATCCTGGCCGTTAATTTTTGTCATATTCATCCTTTTGGCCGCCGACTGTTGTTAATTTTTAATTAACCCTTCGTTGTCCCACCCAAAAGGGCCTGCCCGTGTGCTCACAACGTCAAGGTGAGAGCCCGTTCGATTAACACAAAACTATACACATCGCCTCGCAGTTCGTTAAAGCCACAACTGCCACCACCACAGCCACTACCACGGCCAGAACAACGTCAGAAAAAATTATTAAAACCATTCGCCGCGCAGAGAGTGTATTACGTTTGCCAGGATTTTAATCTCTGCGCTTGCACCTTGTTGCCTAAGTAAACACACTTTGTCCTTCCCCATGGTACACTGGGTCTATGGCTAGGGATAGGGATAGGGCTAGGGCCGAGGAAAAAAAAACGAGAAAAAGACAAACACTGACTGGAGGGAGGGACGGAAGATTTTTCAATTTTATTTCGTGGTTCCGTCGTGGATCTAGGTGTTGTGTTCCCAGGATCTGACCTTAAACCTGTCGTTTAGTAGACTCACCTGTTGGAGGTAAATAAAGGGAAATCATTCCAACGGATGCGATAAGATTTGTGTTTCCTGTTCAGAACTGTACGAGGAAGGACCTGCAAGACTTGACAGCAATGTCAAGGAAGGAACGCCCCCACAAGTATGGAAATGAAATTCTAGAAGAAAAAATCATAAAAGGTGTATCTACGTCGGGGTATGTGTTTTCGATTCAAGCCACAGCGCCTCAGCAGTTACATTGAAGGCATTACAGATGTCCTTTGCAGCTCCTTGGTGTATTGATTGCATTTCCACTACGACTTTTGAGTTTAAAGTTTGTTGGTCCTTGAGGTTGAGTGTATCTCCTTCGTGTCTGTGGAATGAGTTTCGGAGAATTGGCAGCTCGAGTGAAGTGGAGCAATAGGTAGCCGCCTATGTCGAAGGACTTTTGAGGATTTAAAGTCAGAAAGTTCAGTGAAAAAGGGTTTTTTTCTTTCGTCCAACACGTGTGATACTAGAAACCATACTCTAAGGCTGATGAACTGGCTATCCGAAGTGGTTCTGACAAATTTTTCTTAAGATTTTCCAGAGTATCATAGGGGTAGGTGGGTACCACTTCTACGGCTGTCAGCAAGTCTTGCTCTGCCAGGCCTTGTCTAGAGCAGGACACTTCCTAGGGAATATTGCAGCTGCGACGATGTACATAGAAAGGAAGGTCTATTCTAGTTCCATAGACAGGACTTAGTGCCAGAACTCTAGGAATATCTGTCCGGTCTCTATTTGCAATAGTTCTTGTGTACTATTCCAGGAATCTTTGGACCACAAATGCCTGGATATGACCCAGATCCGCACCCACTGCCATCAATTATCAATTTTTAGTAAATTCTGTGCAAAGATTCTATCCTTAAGGGCCTCCTTAAGGGACGTTCACTTGGTAGTTCATGTGTTCGTCCACTTCCTTCAACATTACTAAGACCTGGCATCTAAAGCGATGACCCGGCGAGGAAAGTTCTTCTTTGCAATATTTTACTCGTTTCGAGGACAGAGTAGCCTTGACCTTGAAAGCTCCCTGGGTGTCAATGAATAAGACTATGTTACACGGCAGACTCCATCCGAATACCACTCTATCCCCGATAGTCCTAAAAACTTTGTCAGGTGAAAGCCCTTGTCTAATGCTATGTTCGCAGAAGTTGGGCTTTCCCACTACCTCCAGAGAACTTTCATAATTCCTTCACCCTTCGAATGAGGTAAACATGTATAGGGTTCAAGCCCCACACTTTCGGCCTCACAGTACGAAGGGCTCCTGGTCGAAACTGAGAAAGCGGCTCTAAACTTTCCCACAAATCGTTTGTAGAAGGACATTTCTAAGGATCAAAGTTATAGGCTGTAACTTGAGATAAGCCTTGAACAAGGTTACCTCTGCCACTGCTCTGTGGCTACATAACCCTGCCTCTATCGAATGGAATGGATGGGATGTGATACGTTGGACTATACTGCGAATATATGGTTACATCCAGAAGTGTAACGAATGGCGCCCAACGTAAGGCCCAAGTTCACTTCAACATTCGCTATGATAGGTGGGAGGTTTACCTTTTACGTGAGAAGTCCCATGCTCAACAGTTGAATCTCTCTGAAGAGTCCTCCAATCGGTAACACTTCATCCAGATCTTCATAGTCTCGCAGTTAGCCAACCTTTCCTCCAAAGAGTTGAATGTCACACAGCGAACCTGTTAGACAGGCCTCTACCATACCATTTGAACTTCAACATGGCAACGAGTAAGACCAACCTTGATCTGAATTTTTCTTTATTTATGATGGGAAAACCACAGATTCACAGCGAAACCGTTGTTTAAGTGATTTTCACGCACATTTTGGCCAACAAACCATTCCCATAGTCAATCACACAAATTACCATTCGCCATTGCACAACCCACTGGGCTCTCACATTGTAAAAAAAACATTCATTTAAGCATAATTACACATCGCATTGGAGGGCCACGTGAGGAGGTGAATACCCCTGCGATTAGTCGCGGCATTGTTCCATAATCGCTGAACTGTGATAAGCTCTCTCGCCAGAGCCAGAGAAACACTTCAGAACGACAACATGGTTCGGAAAATGGGCTGTGTTTTCGATCAGAGCAAATGATTTTCGATGTCAGGAGAACAACCAGTGTAACGTGGCCTCATGTTGAAACTGCGATACGCTTTAACGCTTATCGGGTCACTAATGTATGTATGTGCCTGTACATGACTCTGTAGTTACCCTGGCAATGACGAATGCTTTTTGCTTTGTCTATGGAAAGCTAATTGACAAGCCAGCCTCAGGGTTGATGACTTATAACGATCTTAGTTGCGGTTTCAACTAGCATCTGTGTTCGATCAAAAGATTGACCGTGAGATGTGAAATACTTGTGGGCTTCTTGTGAACGTCGTACAGAGCACAATGTTGACAAAATCTGTATCTATAGGCAGTAGATGCCCTCTTTATGATGGAAGCTACTAATGGAATCGCAAAGGAGACCCATTCGGTGGCATGTGGAGTAGAAAGATACGTCCTCTGTACTCTGAACGATTTTGTGTGAGTTTCTTCGCACGCCTACCAAAGGCATGCACATTTACTGCAACTCTGGGGAAGACGCCTTAAATTTCAGAGAAAGACAGCAATGGCGCCCAACGTGAGGCCCAATATCTGTCGAGTTCTTGGATCTTCAACGATCCCCGTAACGATGTCCCTCCTCCTCCGTTCAAGAGCTGTATGTGTCTCATATATAGACAAGCGTCTCTAGTCAGTTCCAGCTTCAGTTGGTTGATGATAGTCGGATCCTGTAGTTTTCACGTCAATTTGACTTCCATACTCATCACCAAACGTGACTCGGATTCCCTACTTAACTCCTGCAGGCTTCTAGTTAAGCCTTAGTGCTTATATCTAGCTCTCGTTACTCTATCCATCCTTACAGTGGCTTATGTGATATCTTGCTGGTGATGATGTCGATTGACGTTTTACGGTCCTAAGGCCGAGAGGCAGAGACACACATTGGCTTGGTTGAGTCGTCTAGTGTCCTTGACACGAGGAATGATCTCGATTAAGACCCTTACACCGACGATGTGTATTCTTTGAAACTACAAACCACCCCCCTAGATCACAGAAAACTTTGATACCCTTGAGCGTAGCATTGTTGATTGGGGCCCCACGTTGGGCGCCAGCATCTGTTAAGTTCCTTTGCCATCACAAATAGATCACGTTTCGCTTGCACGATGAAAATCTTGAATTCAACATCCTCTCCTCTTTTCGATTTCCATCACATTCAGGCGGATCCATGGAGAAGAACATACCAATGCAGAGCACATCTGTCACACGACGACACCATCTCTGCTATTCCACCTCCGATTCCAATATTATGAATGCCACGTTACAGGAATGGAGGCGCACAAGCAAGGACGAGGAGAAAATCCTTAACGTAAGCGATTCACCACACCTACTGGCAACAGCAGGACACAAAGAATCCCTTTCAACCTCCTTTTCTGCGTCACAAGTCCTTGAAAATGTTCCTTCTTCCTCTTGGTTCTCTTTTTTCCCCCTATTTTTTGACAAAAGCCCAAGTCAAACATTTGCCTGCCACTGCCTGGTACTGAATGTTGGAACAAGGCCACGAGGCCAAAAATTTACTCCAACTCCCATGAGGACTGCATGCACAAGCCAAAGGTAAGTGTGTGCACAGAGTATCTGCAGAATTATGCAGTTAGCCAGGGAGTGGGTAATATAAATCTGCAATGAAGATAAATTCCAAAAAGGCTGCATTCCCCACCTGAACCCTCCACCATCGCCACCAGTCTGAGCTTTTGTTACATTCAAATCCTGGGAAAGGAGAAATAAAAATCAGGTGATAAATCAGAGAGAGTGTATCTCTGCATCTGAGGAGAGACGGTCCCAAGGACTCGACTTTCGTTTCCTTCATCAATACGACCGCCACAGTGCGGAAAGTGTCACAATTTACAGCCAGCAATTAGGGAAGCCTCTGCTGGAATGCGATTCGATATCCTTTTTGCGGTGCAACACCTTTCAGTTTGCTTTTGACGTGGCGTATCAGGCTTTTGTCCTCTGCCCCGACGCAGGTCCTGGCACAGTAATTAAAGCAAAAAAAAGGATATGTGGGCGCACACATTTGCCTACGCATTGTTGCGGTTTAATTTATGTGATTGCAATGTTGTTGTGGGCAGGGTTTCAACTCGAATTTGTGGTCAGTTTCGTTGGCAGGACATTCTGGCTGTGCGGATGGGTCGGGTCCTTCATGTCGCCATTATTCGATATCTTAATTAAATCAACACACAGACACTGGCGATACGAAATTGAATTGAATAAGTTCACACGAAGGACGAATAGTTTTCCCGGAGTAAATTTTTAAAATCACTTATTCCATCCAGATTACGATGAGTAGGGACTAGAAGGACGAAACGCTTACTTGACTAATCCGTCAGCTGGCCCATAACACTCGCTGCATACATACTCGTATCCTTTTCGATTTTGAATAATTCAATTCGATTCTTTCCAACTTTGAGTGCGGCAGTGTGGGGCAATTTAACTTTAATCCTGAAGGTCATGATGTGTATCCTGTTTTGGAAGAACTTTCGTACCACCTTTGGTTAGGTGTATCTCACGTAACGTTTCATATTTATGCTTTAGGTGCACATCCGTGGCAGGATCCTTGGGTGTTCGGGGCTGAAACTTGGCTGGTTTCTTGCAATTGAATAATTTACGAACACTTTGGCCTTCGGTTTCACGTGTAAGGAGGCTTTGGCTGTCCTTAGAAGTGATTTATGCCCGGACGTGTGCATGGCTTGAATAAAATAAGGTTTGACGGTTTTATCGGAATTAGAGTGACGAAAAAATTGATCCGACATCGGATATCGGTTGTCCGATGTCAGAGAAAGGTCAGGGATTTCCGTCGAAAAAGTATTGAACTTGTCGGTCGAAATACTGAGTGAAGCTGTGCACAAGTTCGCCATCGGATATCGGTCGTCCGATGTCAGGTGGAAGTAAGGTTCTCTCCGACAGAGTTCTTGGGCTCGGCCACCAAGGTCCTGAAGATATGTTTGAACATTTCATTCCTAAAAGTCGGGTTAACATCATGTGTTTGGAATCGGGTATCCGTCGTTCGATATCAGATAGAGATCAGAGTTTTTCGCTGACAAATCAGCATCGGATATCCGTCACCCGATTTCACATGGAAGGAAGGGTTTCTCATCGACAAACCTATGAACTTGGTGGGTCGAAGTACTTAACGAAGTTTTGCGCACTTTTATACTAGAAATCCGACTAATGTGTAGTCCGGCATCGGATATACCTCGTCCGATGTCGGATGGAAGGAAGGGTTTCTCACCGACAAACCATTGATCTCGACTGTCGAAGAACTAAGTGAAAATTTCTGTGATTTGGTGCTAAAAATCGGGTTAGCATGTAATCATGTATCTGGCATCGGATATCCGTCGTCCGATGTTAGATGGAAAAGCGGATTTCTCGCCGACAAATCGTTAAGTTCGACTAAATGAAAGTTTGGTGCTAAAAATCGGAATAACGTGTAATCATCGGTCATCCGATGAGTGATGAGGGACGAGTCGTAAAGTCAACGTCAAACAAACGCCTTCTCAAGGAGGGATAGGTGTTACCAGTTGGTTGGTTTGTTGTAGGCCTGTTCGCTTTGTTCTTCAAAGCTATTGTGGGCTGTGCCTTAGGGAGAATTTGAATGAAGACACTGTGACATGTAGTGGTTGGAACCACGATTCGTCGGATTATGCCTGGGGTCTATGTTTTGGCAGTTGGTGCTGAGTCAGAAAGGATATCTCGTTAGAAGAACCACGATCAACCAATACTTCTTTGAATCTCTTCCACTGGCGCTACATCTGTACTGTTTCCTTCCTAGCCATTCAGTCTGGTCATGATTCCCTTTAGAAATTCAGTGGACGAATTGTCTTAACCAGCTCACATGGTGGCGGTTTCTTTTAAACTTTAGTTTAACCATGTCGAAGGTTATTTCTGGCAAAATCGGGGACTTGGGGCTGATTCAATCTTCGATTTAAAAACCAAGCTCGGTCCCATGCCTGTACATCAATTGATGTTGACGCCCTTGGTGTCAGACTTCAAAGAACGACTTAAATCTGCATGGGGACCTACTAAGTCTTTCTAAGACTTCATATCAAGAGCATCACTGTCAGCAGCAAGCTCCCATTGCATTGTTAATGGGTTTCGTCACAGGGACATGCCATAAGTCACCAGAGGCCCAAATGAAGCCCTGATATGTCGAGTTTGAGACTAGGTGTGGGTAGAATCTAAGCCAGGATTAGAGTGTGCTTGAAACCAGTCAAGGATGAGGGCATAAGGCCTCATTATAAGTTCAACCATCATGCATCTGACTCTTAAGCCAAGCCTGCTGTGGATAAAGCCTGGCTTAACACTCTAAATACACAGCCAAATCGTGCAAACCATATTTTTCTGAACTCAGTTGTGAGTTTGAACTCTCTGCTTCTTGTTTAAGTCCAGACCTTGATCATATGGGTATGGATAATGCGCTAATTTCACGTCACGCTTCAGGGTACTCTTAAAGCCTGGCTTCATCATGGCAGTTCATGAATTGAGTACCAAGTGACCCTGGAATTCAGGGTAAATAACTCGTTCGATGGGATTCCTACACAAGACATCACAAGATCTGAGCTCATGTGTGCATCCGAACGACTATGAGAATTCAACGACATTGCTGGCACTTCGGAGGACTTTTTGGCACTGTTCTGACTCCGTCGTATCAGGTACTATCCGCTGACGTCATGTGTCCTAATAGTTACAAAGTGAGACACTTCTACTTGCGGTCTTCATACGAAAAGACAAACACTCCTCCTGCTCCTGCCAAGATGGCTAAGAAGAGAGCAAAGAAAACACAATTTCCCACCTCCTTCACAATGATTTATGAAGCATCCTTGCATCCAACGCCGTTGTAACACGATGACGCCATCTCTCCCACCCACAGGAATTTTCTAATTTCGCTTTTGTTGCTTTTTTTCCGCTTTTTTGCGCGGAATTACTTCGATTTTACGCACCAAACAATAACCTAGGGTCACGCTGTCAATGTAGCAACAAAGTTCGCTCCGCACTCCTGCAGGAACGTCGTGTGTGTCGTCCGCCCCACTATCAACCGAAGCCACCACCACCAGCATGATGATGTAACATGATTTTATTGCAGCCGCATAAATCAACATCAAAGTCCATTAAATCGTGGCTAAGAGACTGAGGCTCTAAAGCTCCAAGAGTGGGAGGGGAGAGCTAGATAAACCTCTGGCAAGCTGGCGACACACATATAGTTAAAAAAAAAAACGAACACAGAGGAAGGCAAATAAATTTGTATACACAACCCAAAGGATACTAAAGTATCTGCACATGCACAAGCAATGTACGTGCGATGGTGTGGTTTGCTATGACTCATCGCGGCGAAGGGTGTACCTACCCCAAGCTGGAAGGAATAAAAAAAAAACGAAAAGAACGATAGATGGAGCTATTTGTAGGTCACCAGCAATTGAATATTGGTAGCAGGAGCAGGGGAGCTCGCTCCATGTTATTGAATATGAAGTGTAAATCCTTGGAACAGCAGCAGGAGGGTGACGCCGAACGTTAGTAGCAATATTTATGGCGATGATGCTGCTCTGCATTTTTATAGTCAAACATAAGTCACACGAGGTTAAGCGATTTTCATGGCAACGTGTTAACCGAGGCAGGAAGTATGTTTCGAGATTGCAATACGGATTAGCGAGCGATATATTGGTTGTCACTGGAGCAAGGAGGTGTCGGACAGCCTTTCGCGTTGATTGGGTGCACATCTTGTCAGTTTTGGCCTTTCTTGTGGAGGATTCTTCTCCTACTCTCCGTGGTATGGACGATCTGTATCCCATTTACCTTAGGCTGTCCATTCTTGTATCTTTGTCATCTCAGTCTGGACTCGTCTTTGACTGGAGTTTGGAAGCAGCACGAATGGTCATGGCAGGGTATCTTGTGAACGATTGGTAGTCTGGAGGATGGGGACAATGTGTACATTCAGTTCTTTCAGACAGTCGTTCTAGATTTCTCAAAAATCCATCATATTGGCCAGTAAATCGGTCGAACTTTCCTCTACCGAGCACAGTCTAGACACTTAGACGCTTCCAGGAAATTCCAGCCTTATGTGCCTGGAAATAGCTTCCTTTGGTCAATAGTTTCGATCAAGACTAGACAGAGCTTGACACAAGAGGCACAAGAAGGCTCATTCTGCCGCAGAAAGTGAGGACTAGACTCTATCTCTTGTTCGTCCATCCAGGTTATACAAAAATCATTTCTAAAAGTGGCCCATCCTTGGAAGCTTTCTTGCTTATTAGACAGTGTCCGCTATGATTTAGCTTAATCGTATCCCTGATGTGCCTTTATTCGACAAAATGGGTAAAGTTGTTCCTATTCCGAGTGTCACTATGCCCCAGCACTGGTGAACTTCTCATCCATGTCTTTGGGAGACGATCGGCTGTCTAGCTCTAGACTAGAGAATGAATAGAGGTCGATTCCACGGATTTGATAGATACTTGCGGATACCTCTGGCGGATATTATGTTTCTCTTAAGCCCTGGTAGGGCTTCTTAAACCTTTTTCTACTTACATGTACATACTGTAGCGTGATACGACTAGTAGGTGCTCCGGATCTTTGAGAGTTCGTGCGCAGTTTAGGCAATCAAGATTGTCATACCAGAACCGAATACCTTGCCTAATTTTTTGTATCCCAGTTTCTAGGTGCCAGACCATCAATCGGCACCATGGGTGCTATCACTCAGGAAGGGTGGTACGTCTTAGACCGAAAGTCTGTTGGCCCAATGTACTGTGTTGACGGCAGTGTACTTTGTCCATCATGACTCTCACTGTTCATACGTCGCTGTGCTATTTGGCTTCCATTCGTGTCTCGTCCTAAGAGCTTCGGTTCTATAGTACTCTACCACTTTGACTTGCACTTGACGGGCTGACTTGGTTCCTTCTGTCCCAGTGCCAGATGCTCTTGGAACAGTGCCTAGGAATACGACTTCTCCGATGGTTTGTCATGTACATAGTATGACAGCTGGTTGGTTTAGACTGGCTACACTCCGGTGCCTTAGAAATTGTTTAGGCCCTCTTTCCCGTTTTTCTATTATAGGCAGGTCTACTGGAGGGTCTACTGTGCCTCTTTTAGCAGCTCCTTCATGAATGACTGACCCTATTCCTAGGGTTAGCTTGTGTTCTCGACAGAGCCTTTGTTACCAAGCGTCTTCGACGTCGATTAGTTGGAAGACTGCCGCTCTCTCTAACTTTGGCTTTCTAAAGATGTATTCAAAGGCGGGTTCTATCTAGAGACTTGTTGGACTTCTGGTATATAGAGGCATGTGCGTCGTAAGAGGTTCAATCCCAGTTACTGGTCAATCCATGCAGGGTACACCAAACTGTTGAAAGGATAAGCGGTGGATCTCTTTGTTTCTTGCAATAAACCTCAGTCTTCCTTGTACCAAAACTCGGCCTCGGTCCATGATTCGCTGTATACTTCAATTGTGATCGTAGGGTGGATTGCGAAGGCAGGGTTCCCTCTAAATTGGGACGTCATCTGCTTTCCAGTAGCGTAACAGATGTCCAGACTGCAATGGAATATAAAGTTTGGCTGCAGAAGCTAGATTTAGGCCTGCATTGGGTCCGATCAAGCACTCTCGCTTTGGCTGGCATCCTTGCTAGTTCTTCAGCTTTTTTACTGCTTTTTGCATCTTCATAACCCAATTACTCATGAGGGGCGAGCTTTTATCATTCTGCTGGTTATCAGACCAAAACCATTATAAACCTGAGGAACTCACTAGTGTGCTCAGAATCCTGAGTACTAGCCTGTTTAGAGGCTCTTTTCCTGGACAACATAGGCGACCAGCAGTGAAACATTTGTCTCATCAGTAGCATCCACAACCTTATATGAAACCCCAGCTCCAGCGTTGATGTAGGTTAGGTTAGGTTAGGTACGTGGCCATCGCCACACTCAAGGCAGTACAGACCCATTGTGATACCCATAGGGTAACAGTCCCTTGCCCAATGGTAAACCCTGGATTCCAGTGGATCACCAAACCATTCAGAAGAAGTGTCCCCCTTGAAATTTAAATCTAAGCTGGATAAGCCCAGAGCAGTGACATAGAAAGAGGGTTGTATCCTCACTGGCTTCCTCGTCTCCACATCCAAGACATAAATGTTCATCCGTAAGTCTTAGTTTTCTCAGGGCAGAAAGGGAGTTCCTGTCCTTTTGCATAGTTCGTTCGGTCCTTTTCATGTCAAAGCAAGGCCACCCCAAAAGGGGACCCCTAAACCATTCCTCTCGCTTCAGTGCGCAAGGCGGAATGAACACAGAGGCGTCTGCCTGTTGCGATGTAGATTCAGAGCCTCTTCTTGCCAATTCGTCTACCTTCTCATTTCCTGGTATTCCTTCGTGTCCAGGGACCCAGCAGAGGGCAACCTTGTGCTGTGTTCATCGAGCCTTGAGTTCTTTTCGACAGCACTTCACAAGCTTTTATTGCCGCCTGGCTGTCGATGAAAAAGTTGATACCTTCCTGTGGTATTGCCTTCATCGCAGTCTCACCTCCGCTTGGAAAGCACTGCTATGGTTCGGAAGGCGGATCTGATCTTGATATGCCTACGCCTACATTCACCTTAAATCCATCTGTGAAGATAGCGATGGCACGTGCGCTGACAGGCTGACCATCCTTCCATTCTTCCCTGCTTGGGAACGAGCTTGTAAACGGAGTGAGGTAGTCCGTAGTATGAACCTGTCCTAGATAATTCTCCAGGATCATGGAATGACCTGTTACATTGTGTCTCCAACTATCTGACTGACTTATTCTAAAGGCACTCATTGCCTTTAACGAAATGTCCAGCGGTAGCAGTAGGTGGAGTTCTCATGGCACTTGTGGTGCCAATGCAGGCCAATCTCTGGTGGACTTGCTGACTGACTGCCACCATACAAGACAACCGTAAGTCAGAATAGGTCTTACTGTAGCCCTATACATCCATAGATTCCATGGAGCCATAGATTCTTTCATTGATATCAGGTCTCCAGTTCAGTTTTTTAGAAAGAACGAGTCCCAGGTATCTAGCGCTATCCGAGATTCTAAGGGGAGTTGGCCCAAAAGACGGTAAGGTGAACTTAGGAATACCAGTTCGGTCTTCCGGGGATGGACCCCAGTCCACATTTCTCACACCAGGAGCGTTGGTGTAAATCAGTTTCTTGGGTTTTGTAGATCTCTGTAGTCTCAGTTGACCAAGTGATGGGATAGAGAAACTAAGGTCCACAATAGGTTGTGGCTTGGGATGGCAAAAAGTATGACTATCGTGCTATCGGCTTCACTTCTGGCCGATAACTCCAGCTTCATTGCTTTGAAAGATAGTTTGGAGTACATGCGATCAAGATTTGTCAATAATCAGGAAACAGGAAGCAAGCTCTAGGATACTGTTAAGAACACCTAAAACTGCCACGGCAACACAGGCAGCAACAGCATCGACGGTGGAAATTTCCATCATCGTGCATAGCGCACACGCACTCACCAACGGTCGCACTGGGCAACAGCTGCGCAACAGCACAATAGAGGCACTCTTAGCGCAGACACGAGAGCGTGCGGTTGTGAAAACATACAGTCCACAGAGCGAGCAATACAAATTATTATTTATAATAATTTAAATAATTATAGAGCTATCGAACATTTGGTCCAATCGAGCCAAATAATAATTAGCGAAAATAAAAATAAATAAATAAAAATAAATAAATAGAAATAAACAAATAAAAATTAATTTTTTTAAATTTTTTTTTAAATTCAGTAAACTAGTGCAGTTACTTGAGCATTTTATTTATTTTTTTTTAATTTTTATTTAATTTTTTTTTTTTTTTTTTTCTTTGTGCATATAGAGCTAATTGCTCGATTCTTTTCTGCGTTCGTAGCTATTTCCGAAGGGTCGACCTGAATTGCTACGGACATACGGTGCTACGGCAGAGCTAAGATAAAGAAAAAAAAAAAATAAAGGCACGAACGATGGGTGATATAGCTATACCGCTGTTGGGATTTATTGGCGATGTCGATTCAGTGCAGGAACGACAAGGTACGGAGCTGGAAACTGTGTGCTAATTGCCCAAGGAGCGGGCACCCGTCACATGCATGTCCCTCCGGAGCTTATCGCAGGTGCAACAAAAAACACAACAGCGTGCTTTGTCTGGAGCAATCAACCGCCGCATCCAGCCTAGCGGTGGTAGTCCCAAAGGAGCAAGGACTGCCAGTCGTGTTACAAGCCGGCAACAGCCCGGACCAATAATAATCAGAGCCACACGATCCACCATCAACAGAGCCGAAGACTGACCCTCGCGCCACACCTTCCCACACCTTCCCAACGCGCGAACAACGTGCAGAGCAAAACGACACAGTTACAAAGATAGAGCATCGGAGTACAAAAGTCGTAAGCGCACTATTGGCAAACGCTCTCTCAAAGAGCTGGAGAGGGACCTGCCATATAGCAAGAGCGCTGCTGGACAGCGCAAGCCAGATGAGTCTCATCACCGGACAGTGCGTCCAGAGCATGTGCATAAAAACGCGCAACGTGATCTCTTGGTGCGCAGAATCACCTCCAAGGCCAACGTGCGGCTAGCAGGAACGGCAGAAGTGGACATTATATCTGGAGCAGATCCAACATTTGCGCTGAGCTGCGAAATGTGCGTGATTCCCAGAATATCTTCATGCCTTCCTGGGAGAATTTTACCGCGTAGTAAATTCGAGCGACCGAATTGCTGCGGTCCCTCAAGGCAAGGAAGGATAACCAGTCAGTGCGGACTGGGCCCGTGACATCATCAGAGCGAGAAGACGCATTGATCTACTGGGTCAATGCCACGCAGAAGGAAACTTATCAACAGGAGCTTGAGCACATTAAACGCTGCCGACCAGTAGACAATTCGAGCAGTCTCCTAACCTTAACTCCCTTCGTAGACTCCAAGGGAACACTCAGGGTAGGAGGACGTCTACAAGACTCATCGCTACCATATCAGAGCATACATCCAATTATTTTGCCAGCAAGGAGCAAGCTGAGTGAGCTCCTACTGAGGGAAGCGCATCTGAAAACGCTACATGGCGGAGTGCAGCTGTGTATGCAGTATATCAGGCAAAAATTTTGGATCCCTACGCTGAGACGTGCGTTAAAATTCAGCATAGGGCGGTGCGTTACCTGTTTTCGCCAAAAACAGACGGTGGCAGAGCAGCTTATGGGCAATCTTCCGAAAGACCGTGTGCAACAAGCCAGAGCGTTCAGGCATAGCGGAGTCGACTACGCCGGGCCTTTGCAAATCAAGGCCAGAGCTGGTCGATGCAAGATCATAGAGAAGGGCTACATTGCAGTTTTCGTATGCATGGCAACACGAGCAGTTCACCTAGAGGCAGTCAGCAATCTGTCTACAGAAGCATTCCTGGCAGCATTTCAACGCTTTACCGGGCGACGCGGTGCGTGCTCAGTGCTTTGGAGCGACAACGCCACAACCTTCGTTGGTGCTGACAGAGAGCTTCGAAGAGCGGCGGGAGAATACATGAACCGACTCCCAATTGAGCAGATCAACGCGATGGGCACAGAGTGGAAGTTCATCGTCCCAGGCGGTCCACACGCGGGTGGCATCTGGGAGGCTGGTGTCAAATCCATGAAACACCACTTGCGCAGAATAATGGGCAAACAAACATTCACGTTCGAGACGCTCTGCACTACTCTTGTGCTTATTGAGGCATGTCTCAATTCGCGACCGCTCAGCGCATTGTCCGATGACCCAGGTGATACATGTGCACTTACACCCGGACACTTCTTAATAGGAGAACAGATTGTGCAGCCGTTGATGGCAGATGTGAGCGAGGTACCGCAAAACCGGCTTAAGTTGTGGAACAATATCCAACAAATGCATCAGCATTTTTGGAGAAGATGGAGCGAGGAGTACATCCACACGTTGCAGCAGCGTCACAAGTGGAATCAGCAACGAGATAACGTGCAGAAGGGCGACTTGGTACTCATCAAGCAGGAAAACATGCCACCCACGGTATGGGCCCTGGGCCGAATCACGGCTGTCCATCAAGGCAAGGACGGGCTAGTGCGTAGCGCCGAAGTCAAAACGCAGCACTCAACGTTGGCGCGACCAGTGCAAAAATTGTGCATCCTTCCCAAGCAAGATCCTCCGACAATAATTGAAGATTAACCTTCAATTAAGGGGGGGGAATGTTAAGAACACCTAAAACTGCCACGGCAACACAGGCAGCAACAGCATCGACGGTGGAAATTTCCATCATCGTGCATAGCGCACACGCACTCACCAACGGTCGCACTGGGCAACGGGAAAGTGCAAGCGCAGCTGGGAAAGATATACACAGCTGCGCATCAGCACAATAGAGGCACTCTTAGCGCAGACACGAGAGCGTGCGGTTGTGAAAACATACAGTCCACAGAGCGAGCAATACAAATTATTATTTATAATAATTTAAATAATTATAGAGCTATCGAACAGATACACTGGCATTGGTTTGGAATGTTTGTGTTCGCTTTGGCCTGGTTGACGGGACATTCATTCAGAATGCCAAGAAAGCGCGAAGATACAGAGAAGAGTCTACGAAATGAAGCAGATACTCTGTACATCACACGAACGTATAGCATAAAACGATCCAATAGAGCCTCTAAACAGTCAAGGTACAGTCAAAACACTTCGTTTGTTTCGTTTCAGTTTCTTTTATTAGCTCGTATAAACGGAAATGTAGGCAGAAAACCTGGTTTTTTTACCTGGACGATCGTTGGCAAAGGAAATACGTTTTTCCCAGCTTTGTCCCTTGGGATCAAACACATCCATGTAATACCCCGGAGAACGTTTGTAAATGACGAGCCGATCATTCCAAGCAGTGCAGGCCTTCACTTTACACGAAGTTCCCATTTCGAATACTTCCTCCATCCATGTGTTCCTCAACGGATTGAATTGGAAAAAGTTCCTATCTTGGACTATGTACACGCATCCGTTTACGGCGGTCATGTTAAAGTTTTTCTGTGTCAGCGCTTCGCAGGGCATTACCGCTGTCCAGGTCCAATTATTTTCACTTGGGTTGTAGCATGCCAAGCAGCTTTTCGTTGAGGAACAGACATACAGTCGACCATTTGCGACAGATGCCTTGGGGCGGCAATCAACCTCTTCGGGTAGATTTGTTACACTTGTCCAGACTTCTGTGGAAGGATCGTATCTTTCGACCGAAGATACACGAGCTCCATCGCCGCCTACACCACCAACCACATACAGACAGCCATTAGCTTCGACCATGCAATGGCCAGATCGGGCTGTTAGCATGGGAGTCAGTTCGAAAAACTCATCCGACCCAACGTCAACGCAGGAGACGTTTTCATATGTCCCACCATCGTCCCGGCCTCCAGAGACGTACATTAGTTTATCGCTAAGGTACGTAGTGGAGCCGGCTTTCCAACCGTTGTTCAATCTGCAAATCTCTCGTTCCCACACCTCCCGTTCGGTGTCATAAGTTTGAACGAAATAATCGGAGACCATATTCGGGTGACAGTAAATCAAGAGGATCTTGTCCCTTCGAATGTAGGACCCTTGGTGTTCCATGTTCCATACGAAGGGTATGAACTTGCCCCTAAGTAGTTTAAGTGTGATACAATTGGCGGTGAGTTCATTCATTACACCGCGGCGACCTGGTTCGTCGTACTTGTACCAATTGACCAGGAACGTGTACACAAGAATATGAGGGTGAGTGCTGAAGCTAAGCAGGAACACCTCCAATTGCTCTTTACTTAGACATCGAAATGCGTCCATAGTGTGTACCTCATGCTGGCACACGTAGTCCACACAATACTTCGCAAGCTTTGGCATTTTGCATTCCTCTGCGACTTGGAGCACTTCGAAGCAGCTGCGGTCGTCCACCGTTGCCTCGAGAAAAGATGCACTTTCTTTCAACAAGTCGTGCATGCGGAAGAGATACGCAGCCATTGCTATGCTTTTGACGTTTTCACGGTCAATTTCAATGACAGCTGTTTGCATGAAGTTCCAGATGGAGTTGAGGTCCTTTCCGTTTATATTTGGAATCTTGATTTCTTTCGATTTATTTCCGATTCTTTTCTGGAAATAACGACTTGACGCCGAGAGAATGTACCAGTCGGCCTTTACTTCTGTGGCATCAGCAAGTGCGATTAGCGTTACGTGGAGGCTTTTATCATTCGGATTGGAAGGCTTTTCTCTAAGCATTTCGCTTTGCTTGGAACAAGTGAATTTCGTTGACATTCTAGAGGCGTGTGTACTGCAAAGTAGGGATTATGGATACAAAAATATATGCCAAACGGGATGTGTCAGCTTACCAGACTACTAATTCATGCGTGCGTCATCGATGTGTGTACTTAACTCTAAAACCGAAATCAATATCGCAGATATTTTAATATTTTATTGAATGTACTTTGTAGAGAGTGCCCACAGCGCGGAAGTTATCTACAAAGATAAGCCAAATGTCAAACGACAAACGACAAATGTTGACAGAGAACGATGGCGACCGCCACCTAGACGTGAGTTGCATTTGTCAAAGCGTCTACTACTGTTTATGACGAGTATCTAGTACAATATTCTGTGTTTGTAACAAATTACTTCATGACATGAACTTGAACATGACAGATACCCTTTCAAACGGTTGACAGACATTCACAGTGGAAATCATCTGACAATCGAACCGTGAATTTCAAACTCAGCAGTTTCGCGCATTAGATAGACAGGGAAGGGAAGCTGGATAAGTTGGATAAGTATATAGGAATCTCATGAAGTGCAGTCGGGGTGGTTTTGTATATGCTTTGTACCCTGGTTAGCGCCCTGAAGTACGTGATCTTGTCTACTACGGGCGCATAGACTAGCCACTGGAATGGGTCTAACAATGTGTACAATGGAGGACTTGGACTGACAGTTTTCATCAACGATTTTGTTGTTGTTGGTGTCGTCGCTGTATCTGCGACTTGGAGAGTTGGGCCATTGGATCTCAAGTAGAATTATTTTCTTGTTAATGATGGGGATCACCCATATTTTCAGGGCGTGTAGGCCATTACTTTCCGCTCATTTGAGTAGACGTCATCGTTATTCACATATGGGATATAAATATTTGCAAATAGTATCCATAAGGACGCTCCGCCCTTGAACTAATCTGTTCCGACACCGAGACAGTACTCCTTTGACTGCAGTCACCCCTTAAACCGACCTACCTAAGAGCAGGAATATCTCGTTCATTCCTCTGAGTCTTGGACAATGAGTGCAGCGCGACCTCTGCTAGCATATCAGTCCTTCCGAACTCTTTTCTAAAAAGGTCGTCCATTTGTTCACCTTCACCTAGGAACGAGTTTAAAGGTATCTAGGCTGTCTCGAACCTCTGCCGAAAGATCGCTGTCCAGCAATTTGAACGTAGAGAGTACTTTCTGTTTAGCGGTGGTGGAAACCCAACTGTTGAGTTGGCCTGGTTTGTGTCTAAGACAGAAAATCGCAGTCCTCGTTCTATTGAAGACTCTGGACAATGAGGTCTGTACGGGTGGGACAACCTTGCATACGCATAGGTCACTGGCCACACTTCCAAAACACACCTACTTTTGATAGAGTGGTTTGGAGCTCTGGTATTGGTGGCAACATGGTTTGTGTCAAGAGAGATGACTCTAAAGAGTTTGAAAAACGCTGAACGCTCAACGTGCCAAAACCCTAAGTTCAAAGGTATGCCCTGCACTCTAGCTCTACGGAAAGGTTCCTAGAGCGGACTTTCAGCAACATTGCTACCAAAAGCTCAACAGAGTATCTCTCCCTACAATCGTCGCGGACAGAGGTGTCTCTTAACCCTAAGATGTTTAGGGAAAGGAAAGTGTCCCGTAAGAACGTCAATAAGTTGCCTTCAGTCTTTTCTGCTGAGCGGCGCCACAGATTTCTTAAAGACGTTCGGAAGCCTCCATTCTGGAGGCATCCCACATACTATTGTATTAACCAATCGGGAATGGAGTCCATGACCGAGGACGCGAAAAGACCCACTGCAGATTCAAGTCCTGACAAATCATCCTCTCAGCCTTCCGATTCCAGTGTGACCTCCGACCCAAACAAGACTCAAAGAGTTCAGCCTTTCAACCAAATTCAAGGAGTTCTTGCATTTTCGAACGGTTTGCAGGGTTGAAGAAGGCCTTAAGCTTAGCCTGACTAACGCTATAGACGCAGAGACTCTTCTTAGTAATGCAGGCCAGCATATGTAGATCGCCCAAAGAAAACAGAGTCGTCCTTGCCTACTACGACTATTAGTAAAAGTGTAGTGCTATACTAAGTCCTTGGACCAGTTTATGACTTGGTTCATCGGATCAGTTTCAGCTGAAGGTACATAGGTACTTCCAACGGATTGAGAAGGTTTAAATGGTGGTCTAGTCTAGTCTAGAGTCCTTTCAAATACTTCAAATGTCCAGCGGTAGCAGTAGGTGGTGTTCTCATGGCACTTGTGGTGCCAATGCAGGCCAATCTCTGGTGGACTTGCTGACTGACTGCCACCATACAAGACAACCGTAAGTCAGAATAGGTCTTACTGTAGCCCTATACATCCATAGATTCCATGGAGCCATAGATTCTTTCATTGATATCAGGTCTCCAGTTCAGTTATTTAGAAAGAACGAGTCCCAGGTATCTAGCGCTATCCGAGATTCTAAGGGGAGTTGGCCCAAAAGACGGTAAGGTGAACTTAGGAATACCAGTTCGGTCTTCCGGGGATGGACCCCAGTCCACATTTCTCACACCAGGAGCGTTGGTGTAAATCAGTTTCTTGGGTTTTGTAGATCTCTGTAGTCTCAGTTGACCAAGTGATGGGATAGAGAAACTAAGGTCCACAATAGGTTGTGGCTTGGGATGGCAAAAAGTATGACTATCGTGCTATCGGCTTCACTTCTGGCCGATAACTCCAGCTTCATTGCTTTGAAAGATAGTTTGGAGTACATGCGATCAAGATTTGTCAATAATCAGGAAACAGGAAGCAAGCTCTAGGATACACTGGCATTGGTTTGGAATGTTTGTGTTCGCTTTGGCCTGGTTGACGGGACATTCATTCAGAATGCCAAGAAAGCGCGAAGATACAGAGAAGAGTCTACGAAATGAAGCAGATACTCTGTACATCACACGAACGTATAGCATAAAACGATCCAATAGAGCCTCTAAACAGTCAAGGTACAGTCAAAACACTTCGTTTGTTTCGTTTCAGTTTCTTTTATTAGCTCGTATAAACGGAAATGTAGGCAGAAAACCTGGTTTTTTTACCTGGACGATCGTTGGCAAAGGAAATACGTTTTTCCCAGCTTTGTCCCTTGGGATCAAACACATCCATGTAATACCCCGGAGAACGTTTGTAAATGACGAGCCGATCATTCCAAGCAGTGCAGGCCTTCACTTTACACGAAGTTCCCATTTCGAATACTTCCTCCATCCATGTGTTCCTCAACGGATTGAATTGGAAAAAGTTCCTATCTTGGACTATGTACACGCATCCGTTTACGGCGGTCATGTTAAAGTTTTTCTGTGTCAGCGCTTCGCAGGGCATTACCGCTGTCCAGGTCCAATTATTTTCACTTGGGTTGTAGCATGCCAAGCAGCTTTTCGTTGAGGAACAGACATACAGTCGACCATTTGCGACAGATGCCTTGGGGCGGCAATCAACCTCTTCGGGTAGATTTGTTACACTTGTCCAGACTTCTGTGGAAGGATCGTATCTTTCGACCGAAGATACACGAGCTCCATCGCCGCCTACACCACCAACCACATACAGACAGCCATTAGCTTCGACCATGCAATGGCCAGATCGGGCTGTTAGCATGGGAGTCAGTTCGAAAAACTCATCCGACCCAACGTCAACGCAGGAGACGTTTTCATATGTCCCACCATCGTCCCGGCCTCCAGAGACGTACATTAGTTTATCGCTAAGGTACGTAGTGGAGCCGGCTTTCCAACCGTTGTTCAATCTGCAAATCTCTCGTTCCCACACCTCCCGTTCGGTGTCATAAGTTTGAACGAAATAATCGGAGACCATATTCGGGTGACAGTAAATCAAGAGGATCTTGTCCCTTCGAATGTAGGACCCTTGGTGTTCCATGTTCCATACGAAGGGTATGAACTTGCCCCTAAGTAGTTTAAGTGTGATACAATTGGCGGTGAGTTCATTCATTACACCGCGGCGACCTGGTTCGTCGTACTTGTACCAATTGACCAGGAACGTGTACACAAGAATATGAGGGTGAGTGCTGAAGCTAAGCAGGAACACCTCCAATTGCTCTTTACTTAGACATCGAAATGCGTCCATAGTGTGTACCTCATGCTGGCACACGTAGTCCACACAATACTTCGCAAGCTTTGGCATTTTGCATTCCTCTGCGACTTGGAGCACTTCGAAGCAGCTGCGGTCGTCCACCGTTGCCTCGAGAAAAGATGCACTTTCTTTCAACAAGTCGTGCATGCGGAAGAGATACGCAGCCATTGCTATGCTTTTGACGTTTTCACGGTCAATTTCAATGACAGCTGTTTGCATGAAGTTCCAGATGGAGTTGAGGTCCTTTCCGTTTATATTTGGAATCTTGATTTCTTTCGATTTATTTCCGATTCTTTTCTGGAAATAACGACTTGACGCCGAGAGAATGTACCAGTCGGCCTTTACTTCTGTGGCATCAGCAAGTGCGATTAGCGTTACGTGGAGGCTTTTATCATTCGGATTGGAAGGCTTTTCTCTAAGCATTTCGCTTTGCTTGGAACAAGTGAATTTCGTTGACATTCTAGAGGCGTGTGTACTGCAAAGTAGGGATTATGGATACAAAAATATATGCCAAACGGGATGTGTCAGCTTACCAGACTACTAATTCATGCGTGCGTCATCGATGTGTGTACTTAACTCTAAAACCGAAATCAATATCGCAGATATTTTAATATTTTATTGAATGTACTTTGTAGAGAGTGCCCACAGCGCGGAAGTTATCTACAAAGATAAGCCAAATGTCAAACGACAAACGACAAATGTTGACAGAGAACGATGGCGACCGCCACCTAGACGTGAGTTGCATTTGTCAAAGCGTCTACTACTGTTTATGACGAGTATCTAGTACAATATTCTGTGTTTGTAACAAATTACTTCATGACATGAACTTGAACATGACAGATACCCTTTCAAACGGTTGACAGACATTCACAGTGGAAATCATCTGACAATCGAACCGTGAATTTCAAACTCAGCAGTTTCGCGCATTAGATAGACAGGGAAGGGAAGCTGGATAAGTTGGATAAGTATATAGGAATCTCATGAAGTGCAGTCGGGGTGGTTTTGTATATGCTTTGTACCCTGGTTAGCGCCCTGAAGTACGTGATCTTGTCTACTACGGGCGCATAGACTAGCCACTGGAATGGGTCTAACAATGTGTACAATGGAGGACTTGGACTGACAGTTTTCATCAACGATTTTGTTGTTGTTGGTGTCGTCGCTGTATCTGCGACTTGGAGAGTTGGGCCATTGGATCTCAAGTAGAATTATTTTCTTGTTAATGATGGGGATCACCCATATTTTCAGGGCGTGTAGGCCATTACTTTCCGCTCATTTGAGTAGACGTCATCGTTATTCACATATGGGATATAAATATTTGCAAATAGTATCCATAAGGACGCTCCGCCCTTGAACTAATCTGTTCCGACACCGAGACAGTACTCCTTTGACTGCAGTCACCCCTTAAACCGACCTACCTAAGAGCAGGAATATCTCGTTCATTCCTCTGAGTCTTGGACAATGAGTGCAGCGCGACCTCTGCTAGCATATCAGTCCTTCCGAACTCTTTTCTAAAAAGGTCGTCCATTTGTTCACCTTCACCTAGGAACGAGTTTAAAGGTATCTAGGCTGTCTCGAACCTCTGCCGAAAGATCGCTGTCCAGCAATTTGAACGTAGAGAGTACTTTCTGTTTAGCGGTGGTGGAAACCCAACTGTTGAGTTGGCCTGGTTTGTGTCTAAGACAGAAAATCGCAGTCCTCGTTCTATTGAAGACTCTGGACAATGAGGTCTGTACGGGTGGGACAACCTTGCATACGCATAGGTCACTGGCCACACTTCCAAAACACACCTACTTTTGATAGAGTGGTTTGGAGCTCTGGTATTGGTGGCAACATGGTTTGTGTCAAGAGAGATGACTCTAAAGAGTTTGAAAAACGCTGAACGCTCAACGTGCCAAAACCCTAAGTTCAAAGGTATGCCCTGCACTCTAGCTCTACGGAAAGGTTCCTAGAGCGGACTTTCAGCAACATTGCTACCAAAAGCTCAACAGAGTATCTCTCCCTACAATCGTCGCGGACAGAGGTGTCTCTTAACCCTAAGATGTTTAGGGAAAGGAAAGTGTCCCGTAAGAACGTCAATAAGTTGCCTTCAGTCTTTTCTGCTGAGCGGCGCCACAGATTTCTTAAAGACGTTCGGAAGCCTCCATTCTGGAGGCATCCCACATACTATTGTATTAACCAATCGGGAATGGAGTCCATGACCGAGGACGCGAAAAGACCCACTGCAGATTCAAGTCCTGACAAATCATCCTCTCAGCCTTCCGATTCCAGTGTGACCTCCGACCCAAACAAGACTCAAAGAGTTCAGCCTTTCAACCAAATTCAAGGAGTTCTTGCATTTTCGAACGGTTTGCAGGGTTGAAGAAGGCCTTAAGCTTAGCCTGACTAACGCTATAGACGCAGAGACTCTTCTTAGTAATGCAGGCCAGCATATGTAGATCGCCCAAAGAAAACAGAGTCGTCCTTGCCTACTACGACTATTAGTAAAAGTGTAGTGCTATACTAAGTCCTTGGACCAGTTTATGACTTGGTTCATCGGATCAGTTTCAGCTGAAGGTACATAGGTACTTCCAACGGATTGAGAAGGTTTAGATGGTGGTCTAGTCTAGTCTAGAGTCCTTTCAAATACTTCAAATGTCCAGCGGTAGCAGTAGGTGGTGTTCTCATGGCACTTGTGGTGCCAATGCAGGCCAATCTCTGGTGGACTTGCTGACTGACTGCCACCATACAAGACAACCGTAAGTCAGAATAGGTCTTACTGTAGCCCTATACATCCATAGATTCCATGGAGCCATAGATTCTTTCATTGATATCAGGTCTCCAGTTCAGTTATTTAGAAAGAACGAGTCCCAGGTATCTAGCGCTATCCGAGATTCTAAGGGGAGTTGGCCCAAAAGACGGTAAGGTGAACTTAGGAATACCAGTTCGGTCTTCCGGGGATGGACCCCAGTCCACATTTCTCACACCAGGAGCGTTGGTGTAAATCAGTTTCTTGGGTTTTGTAGATCTCTGTAGTCTCAGTTGACCAAGTGATGGGATAGAGAAACTAAGGTCCACAATAGGTTGTGGCTTGGGATGGCAAAAAGTATGACTATCGTGCTATCGGCTTCACTTCTGGCCGATAACTCCAGCTTCATTGCTTTGAAAGATAGTTTGGAGTACATGCGATCAAGATTTGTCAATAATCAGGAAACAGGAAGCAAGCTCTAGGATACACTGGCATTGGTTTGGAATGTTTGTGTTCGCTTTGGCCTGGTTGACGGGACATTCATTCAGAATGCCAAGAAAGCGCGAAGATACAGAGAAGAGTCTACGAAATGAAGCAGATACTCTGTACATCACACGAACGTATAGCATAAAACGATCCAATAGAGCCTCTAAACAGTCAAGGTACAGTCAAAACACTTCGTTTGTTTCGTTTCAGTTTCTTTTATTAGCTCGTATAAACGGAAATGTAGGCAGAAAACCTGGTTTTTTTACCTGGACGATCGTTGGCAAAGGAAATACGTTTTTCCCAGCTTTGTCCCTTGGGATCAAACACATCCATGTAATACCCCGGAGAACGTTTGTAAATGACGAGCCGATCATTCCAAGCAGTGCAGGCCTTCACTTTACACGAAGTTCCCATTTCGAATACTTCCTCCATCCATGTGTTCCTCAACGGATTGAATTGGAAAAAGTTCCTATCTTGGACTATGTACACGCATCCGTTTACGGCGGTCATGTTAAAGTTTTTCTGTGTCAGCGCTTCGCAGGGCATTACCGCTGTCCAGGTCCAATTATTTTCACTTGGGTTGTAGCATGCCAAGCAGCTTTTCGTTGAGGAACAGACATACAGTCGACCATTTGCGACAGATGCCTTGGGGCGGCAATCAACCTCTTCGGGTAGATTTGTTACACTTGTCCAGACTTCTGTGGAAGGATCGTATCTTTCGACCGAAGATACACGAGCTCCATCGCCGCCTACACCACCAACCACATACAGACAGCCATTAGCTTCGACCATGCAATGGCCAGATCGGGCTGTTAGCATGGGAGTCAGTTCGAAAAACTCATCCGACCCAACGTCAACGCAGGAGACGTTTTCATATGTCCCACCATCGTCCCGGCCTCCAGAGACGTACATTAGTTTATCGCTAAGGTACGTAGTGGAGCCGGCTTTCCAACCGTTGTTCAATCTGCAAATCTCTCGTTCCCACACCTCCCGTTCGGTGTCATAAGTTTGAACGAAATAATCGGAGACCATATTCGGGTGACAGTAAATCAAGAGGATCTTGTCCCTTCGAATGTAGGACCCTTGGTGTTCCATGTTCCATACGAAGGGTATGAACTTGCCCCTAAGTAGTTTAAGTGTGATACAATTGGCGGTGAGTTCATTCATTACACCGCGGCGACCTGGTTCGTCGTACTTGTACCAATTGACCAGGAACGTGTACACAAGAATATGAGGGTGAGTGCTGAAGCTAAGCAGGAACACCTCCAATTGCTCTTTACTTAGACATCGAAATGCGTCCATAGTGTGTACCTCATGCTGGCACACGTAGTCCACACAATACTTCGCAAGCTTTGGCATTTTGCATTCCTCTGCGACTTGGAGCACTTCGAAGCAGCTGCGGTCGTCCACCGTTGCCTCGAGAAAAGATGCACTTTCTTTCAACAAGTCGTGCATGCGGAAGAGATACGCAGCCATTGCTATGCTTTTGACGTTTTCACGGTCAATTTCAATGACAGCTGTTTGCATGAAGTTCCAGATGGAGTTGAGGTCCTTTCCGTTTATATTTGGAATCTTGATTTCTTTCGATTTATTTCCGATTCTTTTCTGGAAATAACGACTTGACGCCGAGAGAATGTACCAGTCGGCCTTTACTTCTGTGGCATCAGCAAGTGCGATTAGCGTTACGTGGAGGCTTTTATCATTCGGATTGGAAGGCTTTTCTCTAAGCATTTCGCTTTGCTTGGAACAAGTGAATTTCGTTGACATTCTAGAGGCGTGTGTACTGCAAAGTAGGGATTATGGATACAAAAATATATGCCAAACGGGATGTGTCAGCTTACCAGACTACTAATTCATGCGTGCGTCATCGATGTGTGTACTTAACTCTAAAACCGAAATCAATATCGCAGATATTTTAATATTTTATTGAATGTACTTTGTAGAGAGTGCCCACAGCGCGGAAGTTATCTACAAAGATAAGCCAAATGTCAAACGACAAACGACAAATGTTGACAGAGAACGATGGCGACCGCCACCTAGACGTGAGTTGCATTTGTCAAAGCGTCTACTACTGTTTATGACGAGTATCTAGTACAATATTCTGTGTTTGTAACAAATTACTTCATGACATGAACTTGAACATGACAGATACCCTTTCAAACGGTTGACAGACATTCACAGTGGAAATCATCTGACAATCGAACCGTGAATTTCAAACTCAGCAGTTTCGCGCATTAGATAGACAGGGAAGGGAAGCTGGATAAGTTGGATAAGTATATAGGAATCTCATGAAGTGCAGTCGGGGTGGTTTTGTATATGCTTTGTACCCTGGTTAGCGCCCTGAAGTACGTGATCTTGTCTACTACGGGCGCATAGACTAGCCACTGGAATGGGTCTAACAATGTGTACAATGGAGGACTTGGACTGACAGTTTTCATCAACGATTTTGTTGTTGTTGGTGTCGTCGCTGTATCTGCGACTTGGAGAGTTGGGCCATTGGATCTCAAGTAGAATTATTTTCTTGTTAATGATGGGGATCACCCATATTTTCAGGGCGTGTAGGCCATTACTTTCCGCTCATTTGAGTAGACGTCATCGTTATTCACATATGGGATATAAATATTTGCAAATAGTATCCATAAGGACGCTCCGCCCTTGAACTAATCTGTTCCGACACCGAGACAGTACTCCTTTGACTGCAGTCACCCCTTAAACCGACCTACCTAAGAGCAGGAATATCTCGTTCATTCCTCTGAGTCTTGGACAATGAGTGCAGCGCGACCTCTGCTAGCATATCAGTCCTTCCGAACTCTTTTCTAAAAAGGTCGTCCATTTGTTCACCTTCACCTAGGAACGAGTTTAAAGGTATCTAGGCTGTCTCGAACCTCTGCCGAAAGATCGCTGTCCAGCAATTTGAACGTAGAGAGTACTTTCTGTTTAGCGGTGGTGGAAACCCAACTGTTGAGTTGGCCTGGTTTGTGTCTAAGACAGAAAATCGCAGTCCTCGTTCTATTGAAGACTCTGGACAATGAGGTCTGTACGGGTGGGACAACCTTGCATACGCATAGGTCACTGGCCACACTTCCAAAACACACCTACTTTTGATAGAGTGGTTTGGAGCTCTGGTATTGGTGGCAACATGGTTTGTGTCAAGAGAGATGACTCTAAAGAGTTTGAAAAACGCTGAACGCTCAACGTGCCAAAACCCTAAGTTCAAAGGTATGCCCTGCACTCTAGCTCTACGGAAAGGTTCCTAGAGCGGACTTTCAGCAACATTGCTACCAAAAGCTCAACAGAGTATCTCTCCCTACAATCGTCGCGGACAGAGGTGTCTCTTAACCCTAAGATGTTTAGGGAAAGGAAAGTGTCCCGTAAGAACGTCAATAAGTTGCCTTCAGTCTTTTCTGCTGAGCGGCGCCACAGATTTCTTAAAGACGTTCGGAAGCCTCCATTCTGGAGGCATCCCACATACTATTGTATTAACCAATCGGGAATGGAGTCCATGACCGAGGACGCGAAAAGACCCACTGCAGATTCAAGTCCTGACAAATCATCCTCTCAGCCTTCCGATTCCAGTGTGACCTCCGACCCAAACAAGACTCAAAGAGTTCAGCCTTTCAACCAAATTCAAGGAGTTCTTGCATTTTCGAACGGTTTGCAGGGTTGAAGAAGGCCTTAAGCTTAGCCTGACTAACGCTATAGACGCAGAGACTCTTCTTAGTAATGCAGGCCAGCATATGTAGATCGCCCAAAGAAAACAGAGTCGTCCTTGCCTACTACGACTATTAGTAAAAGTGTAGTGCTATACTAAGTCCTTGGACCAGTTTATGACTTGGTTCATCGGATCAGTTTCAGCTGAAGGTACATAGGTACTTCCAACGGATTGAGAAGGTTTAGATGGTGGTCTAGTCTAGTCTAGAGTCCTTTCAAATACTTCAAATGTCCAGCGGTAGCAGTAGGTGGTGTTCTCATGGCACTTGTGGTGCCAATGCAGGCCAATCTCTGGTGGACTTGCTGACTGACTGCCACCATACAAGACAACCGTAAGTCAGAATAGGTCTTACTGTAGCCCTATACATCCATAGATTCCATGGAGCCATAGATTCTTTCATTGATATCAGGTCTCCAGTTCAGATATTTAGAAAGAACGAGTCCCAGGTATCTAGCGCTATCCGAGATTCTAAGGGGAGTTGGCCCAAAAGACGGTAAGGTGAACTTAGGAATACCAGTTCGGTCTTCCGGGGATGGACCCCAGTCCACATTTCTCACACCAGGAGCGTTGGTGTAAATCAGTTTCTTGGGTTTTGTAGATCTCTGTAGTCTCAGTTGACCAAGTGATGGGATAGAGAAACTAAGGTCCACAATAGGTTGTGGCTTGGGATGGCAAAAAGTATGACTATCGTGCTATCGGCTTCACTTCTGGCCGATAACTCCAGCTTCATTGCTTTGAAAGATAGTTTGGAGTACATGCGATCAAGATTTGTCAATAATCAGGAAACAGGAAGCAAGCTCTAGGATACACTGGCATTGGTTTGGAATGTTTGTGTTCGCTTTGGCCTGGTTGACGGGACATTCATTCAGAATGCCAAGAAAGCGCGAAGATACAGAGAAGAGTCTACGAAATGAAGCAGATACTCTGTACATCACACGAACGTATAGCATAAAACGATCCAATAGAGCCTCTAAACAGTCAAGGTACAGTCAAAACACTTCGTTTGTTTCGTTTCAGTTTCTTTTATTAGCTCGTATAAACGGAAATGTAGGCAGAAAACCTGGTTTTTTTACCTGGACGATCGTTGGCAAAGGAAATACGTTTTTCCCAGCTTTGTCCCTTGGGATCAAACACATCCATGTAATACCCCGGAGAACGTTTGTAAATGACGAGCCGATCATTCCAAGCAGTGCAGGCCTTCACTTTACACGAAGTTCCCATTTCGAATACTTCCTCCATCCATGTGTTCCTCAACGGATTGAATTGGAAAAAGTTCCTATCTTGGACTATGTACACGCATCCGTTTACGGCGGTCATGTTAAAGTTTTTCTGTGTCAGCGCTTCGCAGGGCATTACCGCTGTCCAGGTCCAATTATTTTCACTTGGGTTGTAGCATGCCAAGCAGCTTTTCGTTGAGGAACAGACATACAGTCGACCATTTGCGACAGATGCCTTGGGGCGGCAATCAACCTCTTCGGGTAGATTTGTTACACTTGTCCAGACTTCTGTGGAAGGATCGTATCTTTCGACCGAAGATACACGAGCTCCATCGCCGCCTACACCACCAACCACATACAGACAGCCATTAGCTTCGACCATGCAATGGCCAGATCGGGCTGTTAGCATGGGAGTCAGTTCGAAAAACTCATCCGACCCAACGTCAACGCAGGAGACGTTTTCATATGTCCCACCATCGTCCCGGCCTCCAGAGACGTACATTAGTTTATCGCTAAGGTACGTAGTGGAGCCGGCTTTCCAACCGTTGTTCAATCTGCAAATCTCTCGTTCCCACACCTCCCGTTCGGTGTCATAAGTTTGAACGAAATAATCGGAGACCATATTCGGGTGACAGTAAATCAAGAGGATCTTGTCCCTTCGAATGTAGGACCCTTGGTGTTCCATGTTCCATACGAAGGGTATGAACTTGCCCCTAAGTAGTTTAAGTGTGATACAATTGGCGGTGAGTTCATTCATTACACCGCGGCGACCTGGTTCGTCGTACTTGTACCAATTGACCAGGAACGTGTACACAAGAATATGAGGGTGAGTGCTGAAGCTAAGCAGGAACACCTCCAATTGCTCTTTACTTAGACATCGAAATGCGTCCATAGTGTGTACCTCATGCTGGCACACGTAGTCCACACAATACTTCGCAAGCTTTGGCATTTTGCATTCCTCTGCGACTTGGAGCACTTCGAAGCAGCTGCGGTCGTCCACCGTTGCCTCGAGAAAAGATGCACTTTCTTTCAACAAGTCGTGCATGCGGAAGAGATACGCAGCCATTGCTATGCTTTTGACGTTTTCACGGTCAATTTCAATGACAGCTGTTTGCATGAAGTTCCAGATGGAGTTGAGGTCCTTTCCGTTTATATTTGGAATCTTGATTTCTTTCGATTTATTTCCGATTCTTTTCTGGAAATAACGACTTGACGCCGAGAGAATGTACCAGTCGGCCTTTACTTCTGTGGCATCAGCAAGTGCGATTAGCGTTACGTGGAGGCTTTTATCATTCGGATTGGAAGGCTTTTCTCTAAGCATTTCGCTTTGCTTGGAACAAGTGAATTTCGTTGACATTCTAGAGGCGTGTGTACTGCAAAGTAGGGATTATGGATACAAAAATATATGCCAAACGGGATGTGTCAGCTTACCAGACTACTAATTCATGCGTGCGTCATCGATGTGTGTACTTAACTCTAAAACCGAAATCAATATCGCAGATATTTTAATATTTTATTGAATGTACTTTGTAGAGAGTGCCCACAGCGCGGAAGTTATCTACAAAGATAAGCCAAATGTCAAACGACAAACGACAAATGTTGACAGAGAACGATGGCGACCGCCACCTAGACGTGAGTTGCATTTGTCAAAGCGTCTACTACTGTTTATGACGAGTATCTAGTACAATATTCTGTGTTTGTAACAAATTACTTCATGACATGAACTTGAACATGACAGATACCCTTTCAAACGGTTGACAGACATTCACAGTGGAAATCATCTGACAATCGAACCGTGAATTTCAAACTCAGCAGTTTCGCGCATTAGATAGACAGGGAAGGGAAGCTGGATAAGTTGGATAAGTATATAGGAATCTCATGAAGTGCAGTCGGGGTGGTTTTGTATATGCTTTGTACCCTGGTTAGCGCCCTGAAGTACGTGATCTTGTCTACTACGGGCGCATAGACTAGCCACTGGAATGGGTCTAACAATGTGTACAATGGAGGACTTGGACTGACAGTTTTCATCAACGATTTTGTTGTTGTTGGTGTCGTCGCTGTATCTGCGACTTGGAGAGTTGGGCCATTGGATCTCAAGTAGAATTATTTTCTTGTTAATGATGGGGATCACCCATATTTTCAGGGCGTGTAGGCCATTACTTTCCGCTCATTTGAGTAGACGTCATCGTTATTCACATATGGGATATAAATATTTGCAAATAGTATCCATAAGGACGCTCCGCCCTTGAACTAATCTGTTCCGACACCGAGACAGTACTCCTTTGACTGCAGTCACCCCTTAAACCGACCTACCTAAGAGCAGGAATATCTCGTTCATTCCTCTGAGTCTTGGACAATGAGTGCAGCGCGACCTCTGCTAGCATATCAGTCCTTCCGAACTCTTTTCTAAAAAGGTCGTCCATTTGTTCACCTTCACCTAGGAACGAGTTTAAAGGTATCTAGGCTGTCTCGAACCTCTGCCGAAAGATCGCTGTCCAGCAATTTGAACGTAGAGAGTACTTTCTGTTTAGCGGTGGTGGAAACCCAACTGTTGAGTTGGCCTGGTTTGTGTCTAAGACAGAAAATCGCAGTCCTCGTTCTATTGAAGACTCTGGACAATGAGGTCTGTACGGGTGGGACAACCTTGCATACGCATAGGTCACTGGCCACACTTCCAAAACACACCTACTTTTGATAGAGTGGTTTGGAGCTCTGGTATTGGTGGCAACATGGTTTGTGTCAAGAGAGATGACTCTAAAGAGTTTGAAAAACGCTGAACGCTCAACGTGCCAAAACCCTAAGTTCAAAGGTATGCCCTGCACTCTAGCTCTACGGAAAGGTTCCTAGAGCGGACTTTCAGCAACATTGCTACCAAAAGCTCAACAGAGTATCTCTCCCTACAATCGTCGCGGACAGAGGTGTCTCTTAACCCTAAGATGTTTAGGGAAAGGAAAGTGTCCCGTAAGAACGTCAATAAGTTGCCTTCAGTCTTTTCTGCTGAGCGGCGCCACAGATTTCTTAAAGACGTTCGGAAGCCTCCATTCTGGAGGCATCCCACATACTATTGTATTAACCAATCGGGAATGGAGTCCATGACCGAGGACGCGAAAAGACCCACTGCAGATTCAAGTCCTGACAAATCATCCTCTCAGCCTTCCGATTCCAGTGTGACCTCCGACCCAAACAAGACTCAAAGAGTTCAGCCTTTCAACCAAATTCAAGGAGTTCTTGCATTTTCGAACGGTTTGCAGGGTTGAAGAAGGCCTTAAGCTTAGCCTGACTAACGCTATAGACGCAGAGACTCTTCTTAGTAATGCAGGCCAGCATATGTAGATCGCCCAAAGAAAACAGAGTCGTCCTTGCCTACTACGACTATTAGTAAAAGTGTAGTGCTATACTAAGTCCTTGGACCAGTTTATGACTTGGTTCATCGGATCAGTTTCAGCTGAAGGTACATAGGTACTTCCAACGGATTGAGAAGGTTTAGATGGTGGTCTAGTCTAGTCTAGAGTCCTTTCAAATACTTCAAATGTCCAGCGGTAGCAGTAGGTGGTGTTCTCATGGCACTTGTGGTGCCAATGCAGGCCAATCTCTGGTGGACTTGCTGACTGACTGCCACCATACAAGACAACCGTAAGTCAGAATAGGTCTTACTGTAGCCCTATACATCCATAGATTCCATGGAGCCATAGATTCTTTCATTGATATCAGGTCTCCAGTTCAGTTATTTAGAAAGAACGAGTCCCAGGTATCTAGCGCTATCCGAGATTCTAAGGGGAGTTGGCCCAAAAGACGGTAAGGTGAACTTAGGAATACCAGTTCGGTCTTCCGGGGATGGACCCCAGTCCACATTTCTCACACCAGGAGCGTTGGTGTAAATCAGTTTCTTGGGTTTTGTAGATCTCTGTAGTCTCAGTTGACCAAGTGATGGGATAGAGAAACTAAGGTCCACAATAGGTTGTGGCTTGGGATGGCAAAAAGTATGACTATCGTGCTATCGGCTTCACTTCTGGCCGATAACTCCAGCTTCATTGCTTTGAAAGATAGTTTGGAGTACATGCGATCAAGATTTGTCAATAATCAGGAAACAGGAAGCAAGCTCTAGGATACACTGGCATTGGTTTGGAATGTTTGTGTTCGCTTTGGCCTGGTTGACGGGACATTCATTCAGAATGCCAAGAAAGCGCGAAGATACAGAGAAGAGTCTACGAAATGAAGCAGATACTCTGTACATCACACGAACGTATAGCATAAAACGATCCAATAGAGCCTCTAAACAGTCAAGGTACAGTCAAAACACTTCGTTTGTTTCGTTTCAGTTTCTTTTATTAGCTCGTATAAACGGAAATGTAGGCAGAAAACCTGGTTTTTTTACCTGGACGATCGTTGGCAAAGGAAATACGTTTTTCCCAGCTTTGTCCCTTGGGATCAAACACATCCATGTAATACCCCGGAGAACGTTTGTAAATGACGAGCCGATCATTCCAAGCAGTGCAGGCCTTCACTTTACACGAAGTTCCCATTTCGAATACTTCCTCCATCCATGTGTTCCTCAACGGATTGAATTGGAAAAAGTTCCTATCTTGGACTATGTACACGCATCCGTTTACGGCGGTCATGTTAAAGTTTTTCTGTGTCAGCGCTTCGCAGGGCATTACCGCTGTCCAGGTCCAATTATTTTCACTTGGGTTGTAGCATGCCAAGCAGCTTTTCGTTGAGGAACAGACATACAGTCGACCATTTGCGACAGATGCCTTGGGGCGGCAATCAACCTCTTCGGGTAGATTTGTTACACTTGTCCAGACTTCTGTGGAAGGATCGTATCTTTCGACCGAAGATACACGAGCTCCATCGCCGCCTACACCACCAACCACATACAGACAGCCATTAGCTTCGACCATGCAATGGCCAGATCGGGCTGTTAGCATGGGAGTCAGTTCGAAAAACTCATCCGACCCAACGTCAACGCAGGAGACGTTTTCATATGTCCCACCATCGTCCCGGCCTCCAGAGACGTACATTAGTTTATCGCTAAGGTACGTAGTGGAGCCGGCTTTCCAACCGTTGTTCAATCTGCAAATCTCTCGTTCCCACACCTCCCGTTCGGTGTCATAAGTTTGAACGAAATAATCGGAGACCATATTCGGGTGACAGTAAATCAAGAGGATCTTGTCCCTTCGAATGTAGGACCCTTGGTGTTCCATGTTCCATACGAAGGGTATGAACTTGCCCCTAAGTAGTTTAAGTGTGATACAATTGGCGGTGAGTTCATTCATTACACCGCGGCGACCTGGTTCGTCGTACTTGTACCAATTGACCAGGAACGTGTACACAAGAATATGAGGGTGAGTGCTGAAGCTAAGCAGGAACACCTCCAATTGCTCTTTACTTAGACATCGAAATGCGTCCATAGTGTGTACCTCATGCTGGCACACGTAGTCCACACAATACTTCGCAAGCTTTGGCATTTTGCATTCCTCTGCGACTTGGAGCACTTCGAAGCAGCTGCGGTCGTCCACCGTTGCCTCGAGAAAAGATGCACTTTCTTTCAACAAGTCGTGCATGCGGAAGAGATACGCAGCCATTGCTATGCTTTTGACGTTTTCACGGTCAATTTCAATGACAGCTGTTTGCATGAAGTTCCAGATGGAGTTGAGGTCCTTTCCGTTTATATTTGGAATCTTGATTTCTTTCGATTTATTTCCGATTCTTTTCTGGAAATAACGACTTGACGCCGAGAGAATGTACCAGTCGGCCTTTACTTCTGTGGCATCAGCAAGTGCGATTAGCGTTACGTGGAGGCTTTTATCATTCGGATTGGAAGGCTTTTCTCTAAGCATTTCGCTTTGCTTGGAACAAGTGAATTTCGTTGACATTCTAGAGGCGTGTGTACTGCAAAGTAGGGATTATGGATACAAAAATATATGCCAAACGGGATGTGTCAGCTTACCAGACTACTAATTCATGCGTGCGTCATCGATGTGTGTACTTAACTCTAAAACCGAAATCAATATCGCAGATATTTTAATATTTTATTGAATGTACTTTGTAGAGAGTGCCCACAGCGCGGAAGTTATCTACAAAGATAAGCCAAATGTCAAACGACAAACGACAAATGTTGACAGAGAACGATGGCGACCGCCACCTAGACGTGAGTTGCATTTGTCAAAGCGTCTACTACTGTTTATGACGAGTATCTAGTACAATATTCTGTGTTTGTAACAAATTACTTCATGACATGAACTTGAACATGACAGATACCCTTTCAAACGGTTGACAGACATTCACAGTGGAAATCATCTGACAATCGAACCGTGAATTTCAAACTCAGCAGTTTCGCGCATTAGATAGACAGGGAAGGGAAGCTGGATAAGTTGGATAAGTATATAGGAATCTCATGAAGTGCAGTCGGGGTGGTTTTGTATATGCTTTGTACCCTGGTTAGCGCCCTGAAGTACGTGATCTTGTCTACTACGGGCGCATAGACTAGCCACTGGAATGGGTCTAACAATGTGTACAATGGAGGACTTGGACTGACAGTTTTCATCAACGATTTTGTTGTTGTTGGTGTCGTCGCTGTATCTGCGACTTGGAGAGTTGGGCCATTGGATCTCAAGTAGAATTATTTTCTTGTTAATGATGGGGATCACCCATATTTTCAGGGCGTGTAGGCCATTACTTTCCGCTCATTTGAGTAGACGTCATCGTTATTCACATATGGGATATAAATATTTGCAAATAGTATCCATAAGGACGCTCCGCCCTTGAACTAATCTGTTCCGACACCGAGACAGTACTCCTTTGACTGCAGTCACCCCTTAAACCGACCTACCTAAGAGCAGGAATATCTCGTTCATTCCTCTGAGTCTTGGACAATGAGTGCAGCGCGACCTCTGCTAGCATATCAGTCCTTCCGAACTCTTTTCTAAAAAGGTCGTCCATTTGTTCACCTTCACCTAGGAACGAGTTTAAAGGTATCTAGGCTGTCTCGAACCTCTGCCGAAAGATCGCTGTCCAGCAATTTGAACGTAGAGAGTACTTTCTGTTTAGCGGTGGTGGAAACCCAACTGTTGAGTTGGCCTGGTTTGTGTCTAAGACAGAAAATCGCAGTCCTCGTTCTATTGAAGACTCTGGACAATGAGGTCTGTACGGGTGGGACAACCTTGCATACGCATAGGTCACTGGCCACACTTCCAAAACACACCTACTTTTGATAGAGTGGTTTGGAGCTCTGGTATTGGTGGCAACATGGTTTGTGTCAAGAGAGATGACTCTAAAGAGTTTGAAAAACGCTGAACGCTCAACGTGCCAAAACCCTAAGTTCAAAGGTATGCCCTGCACTCTAGCTCTACGGAAAGGTTCCTAGAGCGGACTTTCAGCAACATTGCTACCAAAAGCTCAACAGAGTATCTCTCCCTACAATCGTCGCGGACAGAGGTGTCTCTTAACCCTAAGATGTTTAGGGAAAGGAAAGTGTCCCGTAAGAACGTCAATAAGTTGCCTTCAGTCTTTTCTGCTGAGCGGCGCCACAGATTTCTTAAAGACGTTCGGAAGCCTCCATTCTGGAGGCATCCCACATACTATTGTATTAACCAATCGGGAATGGAGTCCATGACCGAGGACGCGAAAAGACCCACTGCAGATTCAAGTCCTGACAAATCATCCTCTCAGCCTTCCGATTCCAGTGTGACCTCCGACCCAAACAAGACTCAAAGAGTTCAGCCTTTCAACCAAATTCAAGGAGTTCTTGCATTTTCGAACGGTTTGCAGGGTTGAAGAAGGCCTTAAGCTTAGCCTGACTAACGCTATAGACGCAGAGACTCTTCTTAGTAATGCAGGCCAGCATATGTAGATCGCCCAAAGAAAACAGAGTCGTCCTTGCCTACTACGACTATTAGTAAAAGTGTAGTGCTATACTAAGTCCTTGGACCAGTTTATGACTTGGTTCATCGGATCAGTTTCAGCTGAAGGTACATAGGTACTTCCAACGGATTGAGAAGGTTTAGATGGTGGTCTAGTCTAGTCTAGAGTCCTTTCAAATACTTCAAATGTCCAGCGGTAGCAGTAGGTGGTGTTCTCATGGCACTTGTGGTGCCAATGCAGGCCAATCTCTGGTGGACTTGCTGACTGACTGCCACCATACAAGACAACCGTAAGTCAGAATAGGTCTTACTGTAGCCCTATACATCCATAGATTCCATGGAGCCATAGATTCTTTCATTGATATCAGGTCTCCAGTTCAGTTATTTAGAAAGAACGAGTCCCAGGTATCTAGCGCTATCCGAGATTCTAAGGGGAGTTGGCCCAAAAGACGGTAAGGTGAACTTAGGAATACCAGTTCGGTCTTCCGGGGATGGACCCCAGTCCACATTTCTCACACCAGGAGCGTTGGTGTAAATCAGTTTCTTGGGTTTTGTAGATCTCTGTAGTCTCAGTTGACCAAGTGATGGGATAGAGAAACTAAGGTCCACAATAGGTTGTGGCTTGGGATGGCAAAAAGTATGACTATCGTGCTATCGGCTTCACTTCTGGCCGATAACTCCAGCTTCATTGCTTTGAAAGATAGTTTGGAGTACATGCGATCAAGATTTGTCAATAATCAGGAAACAGGAAGCAAGCTCTAGGATACACTGGCATTGGTTTGGAATGTTTGTGTTCGCTTTGGCCTGGTTGACGGGACATTCATTCAGAATGCCAAGAAAGCGCGAAGATACAGAGAAGAGTCTACGAAATGAAGCAGATACTCTGTACATCACACGAACGTATAGCATAAAACGATCCAATAGAGCCTCTAAACAGTCAAGGTACAGTCAAAACACTTCGTTTGTTTCGTTTCAGTTTCTTTTATTAGCTCGTATAAACGGAAATGTAGGCAGAAAACCTGGTTTTTTTACCTGGACGATCGTTGGCAAAGGAAATACGTTTTTCCCAGCTTTGTCCCTTGGGATCAAACACATCCATGTAATACCCCGGAGAACGTTTGTAAATGACGAGCCGATCATTCCAAGCAGTGCAGGCCTTCACTTTACACGAAGTTCCCATTTCGAATACTTCCTCCATCCATGTGTTCCTCAACGGATTGAATTGGAAAAAGTTCCTATCTTGGACTATGTACACGCATCCGTTTACGGCGGTCATGTTAAAGTTTTTCTGTGTCAGCGCTTCGCAGGGCATTACCGCTGTCCAGGTCCAATTATTTTCACTTGGGTTGTAGCATGCCAAGCAGCTTTTCGTTGAGGAACAGACATACAGTCGACCATTTGCGACAGATGCCTTGGGGCGGCAATCAACCTCTTCGGGTAGATTTGTTACACTTGTCCAGACTTCTGTGGAAGGATCGTATCTTTCGACCGAAGATACACGAGCTCCATCGCCGCCTACACCACCAACCACATACAGACAGCCATTAGCTTCGACCATGCAATGGCCAGATCGGGCTGTTAGCATGGGAGTCAGTTCGAAAAACTCATCCGACCCAACGTCAACGCAGGAGACGTTTTCATATGTCCCACCATCGTCCCGGCCTCCAGAGACGTACATTAGTTTATCGCTAAGGTACGTAGTGGAGCCGGCTTTCCAACCGTTGTTCAATCTGCAAATCTCTCGTTCCCACACCTCCCGTTCGGTGTCATAAGTTTGAACGAAATAATCGGAGACCATATTCGGGTGACAGTAAATCAAGAGGATCTTGTCCCTTCGAATGTAGGACCCTTGGTGTTCCATGTTCCATACGAAGGGTATGAACTTGCCCCTAAGTAGTTTAAGTGTGATACAATTGGCGGCGAGTTCATTCATTACACCGCGGCGACCTGGTTCGTCGTACTTGTACCAATTGACCAGGAACGTGTACACAAGAATATGAGGGTGAGTGCTGAAGCTAAGCAGGAACACCTCCAATTGCTCTTTACTTAGACATCGAAATGCGTCCATAGTGTGTACCTCATGCTGGCACACGTAGTCCACACAATACTTCGCAAGCTTTGGCATTTTGCATTCCTCTGCGACTTGGAGCACTTCGAAGCAGCTGCGGTCGTCCACCGTTGCCTCGAGAAAAGATGCACTTTCTTTCAACAAGTCGTGCATGCGGAAGAGATACGCAGCCATTGCTATGCTTTTGACGTTTTCACGGTCAATTTCAATGACAGCTGTTTGCATGAAGTTCCAGATGGAGTTGAGGTCCTTTCCGTTTATATTTGGAATCTTGATTTCTTTCGATTTATTTCCGATTCTTTTCTGGAAATAACGACTTGACGCCGAGAGAATGTACCAGTCGGCCTTTACTTCTGTGGCATCAGCAAGTGCGATTAGCGTTACGTGGAGGCTTTTATCATTCGGATTGGAAGGCTTTTCTCTAAGCATTTCGCTTTGCTTGGAACAAGTGAATTTCGTTGACATTCTAGAGGCGTGTGTACTGCAAAGTAGGGATTATGGATACAAAAATATATGCCAAACGGGATGTGTCAGCTTACCAGACTACTAATTCATGCGTGCGTCATCGATGTGTGTACTTAACTCTAAAACCGAAATCAATATCGCAGATATTTTAATATTTTATTGAATGTACTTTGTAGAGAGTGCCCACAGCGCGGAAGTTATCTACAAAGATAAGCCAAATGTCAAACGACAAACGACAAATGTTGACAGAGAACGATGGCGACCGCCACCTAGACGTGAGTTGCATTTGTCAAAGCGTCTACTACTGTTTATGACGAGTATCTAGTACAATATTCTGTGTTTGTAACAAATTACTTCATGACATGAACTTGAACATGACAGATACCCTTTCAAACGGTTGACAGACATTCACAGTGGAAATCATCTGACAATCGAACCGTGAATTTCAAACTCAGCAGTTTCGCGCATTAGATAGACAGGGAAGGGAAGCTGGATAAGTTGGATAAGTATATAGGAATCTCATGAAGTGCAGTCGGGGTGGTTTTGTATATGCTTTGTACCCTGGTTAGCGCCCTGAAGTACGTGATCTTGTCTACTACGGGCGCATAGACTAGCCACTGGAATGGGTCTAACAATGTGTACAATGGAGGACTTGGACTGACAGTTTTCATCAACGATTTTGTTGTTGTTGGTGTCGTCGCTGTATCTGCGACTTGGAGAGTTGGGCCATTGGATCTCAAGTAGAATTATTTTCTTGTTAATGATGGGGATCACCCATATTTTCAGGGCGTGTAGGCCATTACTTTCCGCTCATTTGAGTAGACGTCATCGTTATTCACATATGGGATATAAATATTTGCAAATAGTATCCATAAGGACGCTCCGCCCTTGAACTAATCTGTTCCGACACCGAGACAGTACTCCTTTGACTGCAGTCACCCCTTAAACCGACCTACCTAAGAGCAGGAATATCTCGTTCATTCCTCTGAGTCTTGGACAATGAGTGCAGCGCGACCTCTGCTAGCATATCAGTCCTTCCGAACTCTTTTCTAAAAAGGTCGTCCATTTGTTCACCTTCACCTAGGAACGAGTTTAAAGGTATCTAGGCTGTCTCGAACCTCTGCCGAAAGATCGCTGTCCAGCAATTTGAACGTAGAGAGTACTTTCTGTTTAGCGGTGGTGGAAACCCAACTGTTGAGTTGGCCTGGTTTGTGTCTAAGACAGAAAATCGCAGTCCTCGTTCTATTGAAGACTCTGGACAATGAGGTCTGTACGGGTGGGACAACCTTGCATACGCATAGGTCACTGGCCACACTTCCAAAACACACCTACTTTTGATAGAGTGGTTTGGAGCTCTGGTATTGGTGGCAACATGGTTTGTGTCAAGAGAGATGACTCTAAAGAGTTTGAAAAACGCTGAACGCTCAACGTGCCAAAACCCTAAGTTCAAAGGTATGCCCTGCACTCTAGCTCTACGGAAAGGTTCCTAGAGCGGACTTTCAGCAACATTGCTACCAAAAGCTCAACAGAGTATCTCTCCCTACAATCGTCGCGGACAGAGGTGTCTCTTAACCCTAAGATGTTTAGGGAAAGGAAAGTGTCCCGTAAGAACGTCAATAAGTTGCCTTCAGTCTTTTCTGCTGAGCGGCGCCACAGATTTCTTAAAGACGTTCGGAAGCCTCCATTCTGGAGGCATCCCACATACTATTGTATTAACCAATCGGGAATGGAGTCCATGACCGAGGACGCGAAAAGACCCACTGCAGATTCAAGTCCTGACAAATCATCCTCTCAGCCTTCCGATTCCAGTGTGACCTCCGACCCAAACAAGACTCAAAGAGTTCAGCCTTTCAACCAAATTCAAGGAGTTCTTGCATTTTCGAACGGTTTGCAGGGTTGAAGAAGGCCTTAAGCTTAGCCTGACTAACGCTATAGACGCAGAGACTTCTTAGTAATGCAGGCCAGCATATGTAGATCGCCCAAAGAAAACAGAGTCGTCCTTGCCTACTACGACTATTAGTAAAAGTGTAGTGCTATACTAAGTCCTTGGACCAGTTTATGACTTGGTTCATCGGATCAGTTTCAGCTGAAGGTACATAGGTACTTCCAACGGATTGAGAAGGTTTAGATGGTGGTCTAGTCTAGTCTAGAGTCCTTTCAAATACTTCAAATGTCCAGCGGTAGCAGTAGGTGGTGTTCTCATGGCACTTGTGGTGCCAATGCAGGCCAATCTCTGGTGGACTTGCTGACTGACTGCCACCATACAAGACAACCGTAAGTCAGAATAGGTCTTACTGTAGCCCTATACATCCATAGATTCCATGGAGCCATAGATTCTTTCATTGATATCAGGTCTCCAGTTCAGTTATTTAGAAAGAACGAGTCCCAGGTATCTAGCGCTATCCGAGATTCTAAGGGGAGTTGGCCCAAAAGACGGTAAGGTGAACTTAGGAATACCAGTTCGGTCTTCCGGGGATGGACCCCAGTCCACATTTCTCACACCAGGAGCGTTGGTGTAAATCAGTTTCTTGGGTTTTGTAGATCTCTGTAGTCTCAGTTGACCAAGTGATGGGATAGAGAAACTAAGGTCCACAATAGGTTGTGGCTTGGGATGGCAAAAAGTATGACTATCGTGCTATCGGCTTCACTTCTGGCCGATAACTCCAGCTTCATTGCTTTGAAAGATAGTTTAAAGTACATGCGATCAAGATTTGTCAATAATCAGGAAACAGGAAGCAAGCTTTAGGACACACTGGCCTTGGTTTGGAATGTTTGTGTTCGCTTTGGCCTGGTTGACGGGACATTCATTCAGAATGCCAAGAAAGCGCGAAGATACAGAGAAGAGTCTACGAAATGAAGCAGGTACTCTGTACATCACACGAACGTATAGCATAAAACGATCCAATAGAGCCTCTAAACAGTCAAGGTACAGTCAAAACACTTCGTTTGTTTCGTTTCAGTTTCTTTTATTAGCTCGTATAAACGGAAATGTAGGCAGAAAACCTGGTTTTTTTACCTGGACGATCGTTGACAAAGGAAATACGTTTTTCCCAGCTTTGTCCCTTGGGATCAAACACATCCATGTAATACCCCGGAGAACGTTTGTAAATGACGAGCCGATCGTTCCAAGCAGTGCAGGCCTTCACTTTACACGAAGTTCCCATTTTGAATACTTCCTCCATCCATGTGTTCCTCAACGGATTGAATTGGAAAAAGTTCCTATCTTGGACTATGTACACGCATCCGTTTACGGCGGTCATGTTAAAGTTTTTCTGTGTCAGCGCTTCGCAGGGCATTACCGCTGTCCAGGTCCAATTATTTTCACTTGGGTTGTAGCATGCCAAGCAGCTTTTCGTTGAGGAACAGACATACAGTCGACCATTTGCGACAGATGCCTTGGGGCGGCAATCAACCTCTTCGGGTAGATTTGTTACACTTGTCCAGACTTCTGTGGAAGGATCGTATCTTTCGACCGAAGATACACGAGCTCCATCGCCGCCTACACCACCAACCACATACAGACAGCCATTAGCTTCGACCATGCAATGGCCAGATCGGGCTGTTAGCATGGGAGTCAGTTCGAAAAACTCATCCGACCCAACGTCAACGCAGGAGACGTTTTCATGTGTCCCACCATCGTCCCGGCCTCCAGAGACGTACATTAGTTTATCGCTAAGGTACGTAGTGGAGCCGGCTTTCCAACCGTTGTTCAATCTGCAAATCTCTCGTTCCCACACCTCCCGTTCGGTGTCATAAGTTTGAACGAAATAATCGGAGACCATATTCGGGTGACAGTAAATCAAGAGGATCTTGTCCCTTCGAATGTAGGACCCTTTGTGTTCCATGTTCCATACGAAGGGTATGAACTTGCCCCTAAGTAGTTTAAGTGTGATACAATTGGCGGTGAGTTCATTCATTACACCGCGGCGACCTGGTTCGTCGTACTTGTACCAATTGACCAGGAACGTGTACACAAGAATATGAGGGTGAGTGCTGAAGCTAAGCAGGAACACCTCCAATTGCTCTTTACTTAGACATCGAAATGCGGCCATAGTGTGTACCTCATGCTGGCACACGTAGTCCACACAATACTTCGCAAGCTTTGGCATTTTGCATTCCTCTGCGACTTGGAGCACTTCGAAGCAGCTGCGGTCGTCCACCGTTGCCTCGAGAAAAGATGCACTTTCTTTCAACAAGTCGTGCATGCGGAAGAGATACGCAGCCATTGTTATGCTTTTGACGTTTTCACGGTCGATTTCAATGACAGCTGTTCGCATGAATTTCCAGATGGAGTTGAGGTCCTTTCCGTTTATATTTGGAATCTCGATTACTTTCGATTTATTTCCGATTCTTTTCTGGAAATAACGACTTGACGCCGAGAGAATGTACCAGTCGGCCTTTACTTTTGTGGCATCAGCAAGTGCGATTAGCGTTACGTGGAGGCTTTTATCATTCGGATTGGAAAGCTTTTCTCTAAGCATTTCGCTTTGCTTGGAACAAGTGAATTTCGTTGACATTCTAGAGGCGTGTGTACTGCAAAGTAGGGATTATGGACACAAAAATATATGCCAAACGGGATGTGTCAGCTTACCAGACTACTAATTCATGCGTGCGTCATCGATGTGTGTACTTAACTCTAAAACCGAAATCAATATCGCAGATATTTTAATATTTTATTGAATGTACTTTGTAGAGAGTGCCCACAGCGCGGAAGTTATCTACAAAGATAAGCCAAATGTCAAACGACAAACGACAAATGTTGACAGAGAACGATGGCGACCGCCACCTAGACGTGAGTTGCTGTTTATAACGAGTATCTAGTACAATATTCTGTGTTTGTAACAAATTACTTCATGACATGAACTTGAACATGACAGATACCCTTTCAAACGGTTGACAGACATTCACAGTGGAAATCATCTGACAATCGAACCGTGAATTTCAAACTCAGCAGTTTCGCGCATTAGATAGACAGGGAAGGGAAGCTGGATAAGTTGGATAAGTATATAGCAGAGCTAACTTCTTGGCCATTTTTTGATCTTATTCGGGTTGTGGCCCTTCAGTGAATCCAGTCCTCCATTAAGGTTGTAGAGATTGGTTTGACGTGTAGACTAAAGTATTTCACTAGCCAAGACTAAGACCCAGTCTTTCCAGAGACATCAGACACTTAGCAACTGTCTCCTGTCAAATGGAATCTCATGAAGTGCAGTCGGGGTGGTTTTGTATATGCTTTGTACCCTGGTTAGCGCCCTGAAGTACGTGATCTTGTCTACTACGGGCGATTTTGTTGTTGTTGGTGTCGTCGCTGTATCTGCGACTTGGAGAGTTGGGCCATTGGATCTCAAGTAGAATTATTTTCTTGTTAATGATGGGGATCACCCATATTTTCAGGGCGTGTAGGCCATTACTTTCCGCTCATTTGAGTAGACGTCATCGTTATTCACATATGGGATATAAATATTTGCAAATAGTATCCATAAGGACGCTCCGCCCTTGAACTAATCTGTTCCGACACCGAGACAGTACTCCTTTGACTGCAGTCACCCCTTAAACCGACCTACCTAAGAGCAGGAATATCTCGTTCATTCCTCTGAGTCTTGGACAATGAGTGCAGCGCGACCTCTGCTAGCATATCAGTCCTTCCGAACTCTTTTCTAAAAAGGTCGTCCATTTGTTCACCTTCACCTAGGAACGAGTTTAAAGGTATCTAGGCTGTCTCGAACCTCTGCCGAAAGATCGCTGTCCAGCAATTTGAACGTAGAGAGTACTTTCTGTTTAGCGGTGGTGGAAACCCAACTGTTGAGTTGGCCTGGTTTGTGTCTAAGACAGAAAATCGCAGTCCTCGTTCTATTGAAGACTCTGGACAATGAGGTCTGTACGGGTGGGACAACCTTGCATACGCATAGGTCACTGGCCACGCTTCCAAAACACACCTACTTTTGATAGAGTGGTTTGGAGCTCTGGTATTGGTGGCAACATGGTTTGTGTCAAGAGAGATGACTCTAAAGAGTTTGAAAAACGCTGAACGCTCAACGTGCCAAAACCCTAAGTTCAAAGGTATGCCCTGCACTCTAGCTCTACGGAAAGGTTCCTAGAGCGGACTTTCAGCAACATTGCTACCAAAAGCTCAACAGAGTATCTCTCCCTACAATCGTCGCGGACAGAGGTGTCTCTTAACCCTAAGATGTTTAGGGAAAGGAAAGTGTCCCGTAAGAACGTCAATAAGTTGCCTTCAGTCTTTTCTGCTGAGCGGCGCCACAGATTTCTTAAAGACGTTCGGAAGCCTCCATTCTGGAGGCATTCCACATACTATTGTATTAACCAATCGGGAATGGAGTCCATGACCGAGGACGCGAAAAGACCCACTGCAGATTCAGGTCCTGACAAATCATCCTCTCAGCCTTCCGATTCCAGTGTGAACTCCGACCCAAACAAGACTCAAAGAGTTCAGCCTTTCAACCAAATTCAAGGAGTTCTTGCATTTTCGAACGGTTTGCAGGGTTGAAGAAGGCCTTAAGCTTAGCCTGACTAACGCTATAGACGCAGAGACTCTTCTTAGTAATGTAGGCCAGCATATGTAGATCGCCCAAAGAAAAACAGAGTCGTCCTTGCCTCACTACTAGTGTAGTGCTATACTAAGTCCTTGGACCAGTTCATGACTTGGTTCATCAGATCCGTTTCAGCTGAAGGTACATAGGTACCTCCAACGGATTGAGAAGGTTTAGATGGTGGTCTAGTCTAGTCTAGAGTCCTTTCAAATACTTCAAACAGAACCTTGTTCCTGGCCTTTGGAGTCCCCCCACTCTACCCTTGACAACCAAAATCGATAGGAGGCACATCTCGTCCTCATCCAGCCTAAGATTTATGTCGCTCCATTCATCTGAGCCTGAATCATGTCGAAGTGATTTGAATAGCCGCGCAAATGTAAATAAGTTCGCATCTGTGACGCCGCCCTACGGTCCTCTGAACACCATCACCATTATAAATCCATTCGCGAAGCCCCCTTCAATCGCTGCGTAAGCCAAAGAATCCCCCTCCTCCACAGATGAGTGATGGCAATTTGCTTGATTTCAATGTCGTGCGCTGACGTCAGCAAGAAATCCGCTCTAACAACCAAGAAGCGGAAGGGAATCTAAAAGAAAAAAGGAAGGCATCCTCAAGAGGCTTTGGTTGACGAGGGGGTGTCAGGTCGGCGCTTGACAAATACACCCCCTGCTCCACGAGGGGGTGATTGTCTAGGGAGATACAAAAAAAAAAAACAGCAACAACTGCGCGATAATTTTTCACTGCAAGCACGGCGATTTGTTCTCAATGTCGTCACCGTACTGGCAACACATCCTGGTTAACACCGTCACACCGTCACACCCACCTCCACCACCACCCCCACCCCCGTGCTGGGTGTTCAATTAACGCGTCAGTTTCCAATTAAAAATCAATTCGGTAACGTGTCAGAGGGGTGTACCGTGCGACATACAGCCCCGTACGTGAAAGTTACACCGAACACGAATCGGAATGCGATACACAGGGCTATCTGTGCGACACCTACAGCGATGTGCACTCAGGAAACGTCCTGGCGAATCAATAAATCAATTAATGTTTAATTAATTGCGTCCGATTGTTAACCCGGTCGGGCTGCGCGCTTTATGTGTGCAAACACAGAGAAGTGCATTACTGCAAGCGCCTGTGGGCCGAGTGGAAGGATCACGGCAAGGATAATGGTTTGACAGCCTTTGTTTCTCTGTGAATTATTAAAATTTAGAATTGAATTGCTTCATGTTGACATACCGAATGGGTCGGTACCCGTCATCACAAGGGCGGCGTTTTTTTTTCCTTTTCGCGGTCACCTTGGAGGGTGAAATGTGGTTATGAGGAGAGAAGAAGAGGCTGCCAGGGTTCCCTTGATTGGAAGAAGCTTAACGCTTACCGATCTACACTCAAGCTCGGAAAGCGAAGCCGAAAAGAAGGGATGAAACCCCGCATCCTTACTTGGGTGAACCTCTCTGAATTTGAATGGAATGCAACCTACCAACTGCAGTCTAGCACAGCCTCCATGGGTACAGATCATCGTCATACAGTTTCCTTGTAGCCCTAAGTCCTTGGATTCCATCAGTCTGATGTCAGAGTTGGAACCCAGATAGTTGCGGACCTGTACATACTTTGTCGAGTCAGTCAGTTAAATCCGATTGACCTTCTTGTGTTTCTAGGGAATGCAGCACCATTTCATCCCTGCAAAGCCTCCTCTTTCAAAGTTTTACTTAACCATTGACGATACTGTTCTACTCATGCTTAAACCCCGAGGATACTCTCACTTACTTACGTAGGTGGCGCCACAGTTCAGGGGGAACCTGCCTGGGCCTCCATGTGGATGGTCTCAAGGTGAAGTTTTTACAGACAGTTTTACTGTCTGAGCTATAAAGTAAGCCGCTTAGGACGACAAACACTGTCCCTAGGATAACACCGGCTGGCCTTCGCAAACTTGACAGAAACTGACTCAAATTGGCAGTGATGCGCTGGACGTAAGAAAGTTAGAACAAGTATGACTGGGCTAACCTTAGATACCAGCACACTATAGGCAACAAGCCAAGCTCATACCTTTCATGATAGGCATCACCATCTCCTCTAAACTTCGTCACTAAGCATGACACTCGACGACATGATGTGCCCTAACTCACTCGGATCTCGACAGATCTTTGGTGCTTCCCAGTGTGGGATGCCTGAAATCAGAGCACAAGAATCAGCCCAACAGATTAGTCCATGGCAGGAGCGGTCCCTCCAAAAATAGGCCGTTTTCGTTATGCCGTGTTAGGTGATGCCTTTCGGTTGCGTGTTAAGTATGTGGTCCTCTTGGGGGTTGGTCATCTACCTGTCGCCGCAGACTTTGCATTGATTTGTGCTGCTGATTCCCATTCCTCTAAGCTAGACCGCCATTTGGTTGTGACCTGCAAAAGGCTCCAATGAGGAGGGTCAGCTGTGACCTATTGAGTGATAGGACTTCTTTGGTTCTTTATCGTTATATGCGAGTCAAATAGCCTCGAGGAGAGCACAGACATTACTTTGGCCAATGGCCATGTTGTGTGTGAGTAGGCTAATGGACGGTTGAACCGAGTGATCTGTTGGTAGGTCGTTGGATGTCGAGCCTGTTCTAGCTAGCTTATCGGTCATTTCATTTCATTGGATCCCCATGTCTCCCAGAACCCAAGATAGGTTGATGCTGTGGCTTGAGTTAGGGGATTTGAGTTTCCTTAATCGCCCTAACAGTTCTGTGCTTGTTGTGAGGTTCAGTCAGTTTAACCCCAACATAGAAGCTGAGCTTCCTAGCATCCCTGAAATATGCAATTCAATGTAACTGAGAGACACATGAGTGGGAACCGTTTCGTCTGTGTCATAAGAACGTCTTGGACACTCATGATGAGCTCTTTACAGCGATAGGTCGCCAAATCCCTTGTATTTCCAAGAATACCCCAAAAATGTATGTTAAGCTGATCATATGGTAGGATGAAGGACTAGCTTTGGGATAGCCACCCAGTCTCTGGATTGTGGATTCCAATCTGAAACCAGTACCATGTAAGGACGGCTATCTCTTAGGGCAAACACCACGGTTGCTTCCCACCAAGACTGTGGATTCTGTATTCCAAACCGAAACCGGTGCAAGAACCATGTAAGGAAGGCCATACAGCATCAGAACTGGAAAATGACCATTCTTCCCGGTGCCTTCAAGTGTTTCTCTTGCCACAGATGGTTCCGTCAACAGAGACAAAAGGCTTGTCGAACTCGCCAAGCATAGGGTGTCTTCTACAGATACAACACAACGTAGGCTGTCTTGCCCTAATGCTGTGCATGTACTCCCCATGAAGTCGCTCGTAAATTTCTCCACACTTTCCTGACCACAACCCATCATTACTACCATTGGACGACGAACAAAAAAATCCCAACAATCGCCATTGTAGTAAATTACACATTTTCGACTCAAACGCGGGTTCTGTTTAACCTCATTTCGAGGTCTCACGATCTCGGGGAAAATCAACACAAAAACAACACGAAATAGCAATTGAACATGCCTTTTGTTTTTTTTTTTGTTTTTGTGTTACAACGACAACGAAATGAGCTAGATATGTCAAATGTGTCAGAACTTTCGATTTCGATTTTTCGATCAACTCGTATTTTGACAGTTCAACTCGAAAGAATTCATACACGAGCCTGTACATTGAACCTCTCGACAGGGATATTCGCATGCTGATGTTACGTGTTAGCTTCGCTAATCATAGGACAAGCCAAGCACACACCCCACTGCCGATGCATACTATGTAGTTGGTGTAGAAAATTTCACTCACACAGTTCGCGCATTTGAAAATGAATTTTTCACAACGAAAATCACATGCCCTGTTATGTGATTATGCTTTTCCAACTGCCAGTGTACGAGTATACCATTGTTTGCCATGGAAAACGATTACGAGTTCGCAAACGAAACCAGAGTGCGAACGAAAGACAATAACAGAGACGCAGATGTTGCATAACAAATGCCAATTTTAGTCAATAATTTCCTTGTACGGCAAAGAAAACAAGTAAAAAACGTAAAAAACATCATAAATATGTTATTTATTCATTTACGGTGTATTTCCATGCACTCGAGGATGTAATTAGATACTTAGGGAGGTGTTACATGCAACGAATATTGCATTCATTGGGTTTTCGAAGTTCGAATATGCATACAACAATTCGAACGAACTGACAGTTCGTAGGGAGGTTTTCTTAAACTAATTCTTGTCCTTGTGTTACCTGCAGAAGCAAGTTACAGTCTCCTCGACATCCAGTGGCAGGGTGATCTGTGCCGCATGCCGGGGCACAGCCCGACCGGGAAAATTCCTCGACCGATTTGTAGTAGCCGATGAGGCGGCCGCCGATGATGATGATGATGAAGCAACTGGGGTAGCTGGTGTCGAATCCGATTCCAGAGGAACGGCCGAGTAACGAACAAGAATCGCCCGACTAACCCGATTACTGCCGGTTAGGTTCGATATGGCCCACATCATCTTGACACCGGAAAAACTTAAACGCACTGCCAACGAAACACGTTTTCGCGAAATCAAGTCAGGAATACTTATATTTTTATTCACACGTCAAGCGTTTTCTATGAACTGGGATTCCGACAGTGTAATGCCAATTGAGGTTGACGTGGAGAAGCTCCGAAACTGCTTCTCCTGTGTCGCCGAGGGTTTGTGTGCACTTGTTTGTGGTTTCTTTCTTCTATTTTTGTTTCTCCATTTTGCAATTGCAATCTGCATGGCCACTAATTAAATTAAATGTCAAGGATTCCTTCTTTTTTTTTTTTGTTTTCTTTGAGTGGGTGATGGAAAGAACAAACAGAAAGCAACTTTGCGCTGAAAGTTGACAACAATGGCTGGTTGGTTGGTTGGTGGGAGTGTGTTGGAAGAAAAAAGGCGGAAGAAACTATTGATTACGTGTGTGTGTGTGTTTGAGCGGTTTTGAGGAAACCCTTTCAATGGGCCTGGCGAAGGGGGGTTCTGGCATTCACGCAGAAAATCAGAAAATTAAATAAAAGCGTTAGCACGTTGTGGTGGAAGGGTTTAGGTCGTTTGCGGATGGCGTAAGCAAGGCTGGCTGTGTGCAAATTAATTCAGCGAAAGGCTTTAATAGTCGGCTGACCAAGTTTGCTACATTGCGGGTAATTATGGCCGCCGAGTTCTCGGAAGTCTGCTCTGAACAATGGCACTTTCAGTTTACAGAACCGTGTTTCTTGCATTCTTAGGGATCAGTTCGAATGTCAGCCCATTCTTTGGTTGAAAGGCTTGAAAGAGAGAAGACGCTGACCGTTGACATCTCATGGCAGGTAGGTAGGTATAAGGAGAGGCAACACCACCAGCTAGCACCACAGCTAGTGGAGTAGTCCTAAACGAAAACAAAAGTTTGGTTGTAACCTTGGCATAACTAAGAGACGTTCATGAATCAACCCGAAACGCCTGGGGACGATTTCCTAGATCTGCACATAGAAAGTGGGATGTTTCGTGCCTGAATAGCCACGGGCATAGTCGCGTTCTTCTTCTGTGGATCGCCGATAGATTGTAGTCGGTTATGATCCCCGTGAAGAGCTCTAAATTCGTTCTATTAAGCACTGGAATTCGCTTGATTTTCGGTTGGTCGTGCTTTGTCCAGAGTTTTCTGAGGATACGACATAATGAGACTCCAGTCCGTCTATCATTGGCTTGTTCTATGTTAGATCCAACATGTGCTATACAGAGGTGACGACCATTGCCAGATCCGTCCGCTGGTTCCTAATACTATGCCAGAGCGTCCTGGAACCCAAAGGGGTATAATGCCGTGATTCGCTGTGAGTGCTGCGAGATCTTCAAGGTGTCGTATCACCAATTTAGGCTTGACGACGAGATGGCCTTCATGTTATTCGTCGTCCTAAGTTACAGTTTTGTAAATAGTTCTCGTGTCGCTTCTGTTAAGACTTTGACTTGGAACACCCTGTCGTCTAAGTGAACAAGCAGTTCCGGGTTTCTGATGAGTACATCCCAGAACACACTCCTGCGCCCCTTGAGAGGTTTTGACTTTTAGGCTGAAGTGGTTGGATTATGATTTAAAATCTGTCTCAGTGCCTACATAAGTGTGCCCATCTCGCAATAGTTCGATGGGGATGGTTTTATTCCAAGGAGACTGGTCTTATCGGTGGCGACATCCACGTCCCTAAGAAGCTGTTCAAGACTTTTCGGTTGGCTTTCTTGTAGAGCACTTAAGTCACGACAAATAAGCTGAAATGACTTAGTATTCTGACGAGGTTAGAGTGTTGAAATATCCGTCCAGAATGTCGAATCCCACCAGAAGGAGGCAGTTAAAGCATTTTCATTTTCATGTTTCTAGTCATGTCATGGCAATGGCTGTAGCAAGAAATTTCCCTTACCCGGTAGACTACCTGATTTCTTAGGCAATTCCTTAGAATGGGCCGTTGAAACCCATTGGGTTGTGGCCTGTGAGGACGCCGGTGAGAAGGGTTAGGTGGGTTCTATTGAGAGACAGAAGCTCGTTGGTCCTTTTTTCGTTGTATTGTGCCGAAAGTAGCCTCAAAACACGGCAGACCACCTGGTGATGGTACGATATGCGGTATGGTAGCCTCTTCACATCCCGGTTTGGTCTAGAACAAGGCCGATTTTCCTCGCTATTTCTTTTGTGAAAATATCTAGCAGGCATAGCCCGAACATGGTTTCAAGGACAGCAGTGGGACAAGTCCTGATTGCACTAGTAGTCCCTATACACGCCAGTCGTTGAATTCTTGTAAGGATGTTCAGGTTTGTGACTTTTGCGGCGGCAGACCATCAGACCAGGCATCCATAAGTAAGAATTAATCTGACTGTGGCAGTATACATCCTGCTTCTGTCCTTCCAATTCAGCTTGAGATCTAGTAGACACCCAAGATATCTTGCTTTGTCTGATATTTGGAGTGGTATTGCATTCAGACTTGGCCGCGATTGTTCTCTGGAACAGTGTCTACCTCAAGGGTATTGCTGTAGAAGTATGCAATTTGCGTGATGATGCTTCTACACTCTATCTACGGGTGAACCAATTGATCATCCTTGAGAAATAAGGCAGTAGTAGTTGGTCACTCAAAAGCTTTGTTAAACAAGAATCTCCTGACCGACGATCACCTCCCTACCAGGGACTAAATGTAGGTCCAACTCCCACACCTCAAATGAGTCCTAGTTTTCCCTCTTGATGCCTCTCATGAGTTAAGAGACATGAGCCTAAGATGATGTTGCTGTTCTCTATCAGAGTATCACCAACATTCTGTTGGTAGTTTGTTAGCAAGCTCCACTAATACTTGAGGCAATCAGGGACATCAGTGTAGGTGCACTTGGCTATCGACTAGGTTCCCTTCAGACTTTAGTTTTCCCTTTCTTGACGCTCTTCGTAAAAGAAAACCACTCAGTGTTCCTTTCATTCCCCACTTTACCCTCAGTTTCTACAAAAGCTGACCTCAATTTGACGGTAATCTGCACTGCAAGTGATGCCAAATTTGGTGTCAAACTACAATCAAAAGTAAATATTTCTTATAAAAAAAAAAAATAAATAACAAACCAAATGAATACCTACAGAAAAATTCTCCTCAAAATAAAACAAATTATTTCCATCTCTACACAGAATGCCAATTGCGTCAAAGCTCCTCTCTCCCCTCTACCATCATGCATGTGTGTTTATAAATAGTTCACACAACAACGCCAGTAAATAACAAAGAAATAAATTACTTCTCCTCCTCTCTCTCAACCGAAAAACCAAAAAAAAAAACACGAAACAAAATTAATCGATAAAGTTGATAACCCACAGCCCCCGAATGGCGAGAATTTTCATCATCGAAAGAAAATTTCTGCACAAAAGTGCACTCTAGAAAGAGACAACACCATGTAATGCAGTTTTGCCAAGAAGATGGAAATGACCGATAATAGGATCATCTCAAGGAGCCAACGATTGGATGCAAAAAAAGCGACTCATATGCAACACTTACCCCATAAGCCAGTCGACAGTGTCGCGTAAATATTCCGGTATACGCTCCAGTTTGACAGATGTCCAGGAATTAGAATTCGATGTCGAATAAAAACTCTCACCAAATTCACACAAATTTATATCACTTTTCACACTTTTTACACTTTTCTTTGATTAAACCAACAAGATGAACCAACAAAACAAAAATTAAAACACAACAGAGCAACACACGGCACACGGAGTTATCTCAGAGAAAATCCTTTCGATCTCTCCACTCTTGACAAGGACGTATGTTTTGACAGTTCGATGACAGTTGGATTTTCTAATTAGTTTCCGTTTTCCGTGGAAATTCGATACACTTGTTTGTGTTGTACGGAGAAACGTGTGAACAACGAATAAAAAAAAAAACAATAACAAAAAAAAAAAAAACTTTTCAAATTCGGGCACACTACACACTGGTTATCCCTTTCTAATGCACACGAACCCAGCTGATTGGAATTAGAAAAGAGAAAAAAGGAAAACAACAAATCTCTCCAGTAGAACCGAGACCGGTGAAGAGATTGATTTCGATCGAAAAAGAAGTGACACTCGGCTGTATCGTATCTAGAACGAAATGGGAAATTGGAACGAGTCTGGTTTGTTGTTGTTTCGTCTTATTAAGGTCACCAACAGACTCAATCCGATCCGATTCGAGCGATTATCGAAAAGAATTCGAAATGTATTTTTTTTTGGCACTGATAACCGTCAAAACGTTCGCCTCTTATCCGCTGGTTGTTCACTTTCCCATTTGCATGCATATATCGTCAAAGAAGAGCAAAAAAAAAAGGGAAGGAAAGAAAAACAACAACACAACAAGACAAAGAAGACAATAGACAGCAGAGCTTCGTTCTATTTCCCTCTGTTACATGGGAGATTTTCTTTTCATTTTGTTTGCACACACACTCTGACGAAAATCGTGTCTTCTTTCGACTTGGTGTGGAGAGATAGAGGGTGAAATTCACTTTTTTTCAATCGATTTGCTGGGACAAATTGTCCATTTCCCAGCTCGGCGTTGTGGTTTTGATGTGCGAACACTGTTTAGGGGGCGATTAGCGAGAGACGAGAACCGATTTGATTGATTCGAAGTCGTAGGCCACGCGAATACCGTGTGTGTTGTCGTTGTCGACGTTTTCTCACACGATCCACATACAACAAAACTGCACCTGAGTCCAGAAGAATCCCGTTTTCTATGATTTTGTACAGATGCCATGGCATGTGGGACGGACAGAGATGGAAATGTCTCCACAAAACAATGTAGAAATGAGCAGGTAAAGCGCTGGCAAAAGAAATGGTTGTCCCGCTTTGGCTAAGGAGGACATGGTTGGTGGCTTTTGTGCAGAAACGTATGATTTCTAGTTCGGTATTTGTTATGATTTGCAGACGAGGGATGTTCAGTGCTTAAGGGATTTTGAATTTATTTGAGCTTTGCTGGAAGGTGAAAGAATTGAAGGACGTTTTTGAGAGTTCTTTTCGAACGATGTTATCACATGAACTGCCTTGCCGACTTCGGTAATTAAAATTCAGCCGGTAAAGTTGGTCAAAACAAATTGGAAGTGATTTGTGGTCTAAACATGTGAAACGTACCGATGACGGCGGCCATAGCCAAGCGATTACGCCAAAAAGAAATTCAAACAGGACTTGTCCAAAAAACTTGTAGATTCTTCCACACTTAGAAGGACTACGCAAGCTAGCGTGTGTCTAACTAACAGACTGACACTCGCAGAATTTCTAGAGTAACGACCCTTTGAGAAGATTCATAGGCAACGATGAGGGTGAGACTAGCCAAAAACATGCTGACAGTTCGGAGTCGCTCTACAGTGTGAGGTGGCTCTACAGTTCAAATTGGTTGAGGTATTCCTTACTTACCAAGGCGAAGTCTTCCCACAATTTCCTTCGTACTTCCGTGCCAACTAAGACGAGGTCTTCCTCTGCAATGGACTTACATTTGAAGAATTTGTGGAGCAGCGGCCCATGAGCTTTTGTTTTTCACTAAATCGATGGTTCTGTACAGTTTGTAGAGCTCCCTCTTGAATGTTTTTTTTTTTGCAAAGGCTCTCAATACCAATGGGACCTTACAAATATGTAATCTTTCACTCAAAGGAACCAAGGATATTTCCATCCACAGGACTAGAATGAGAGGTTTCTCCATTTCGGGAGAGAGCCTTGGTGGATAGTTCTGTTGGGAGCTTCCGCGCTTTACTTTGCCTACCGTCGGACCCGTTGCCCTCGTTTCTTTTTTTTTAGGGAAATAGTCTTAGGACGTGGGCCATGTGTTACTGGGGATTATGATATAGTGGTCCTTGGGATGATTATAGTGTGAATACAAATTTCAGTGTACTATCAATTGCCTTATGTGTGAGAGATCCAGTATCATGGACGATCCCAAAATCTTTTGTTTTAGAAAGCACTCTACCCCATCACACTTAGCTCCTATTGATGTTTTTATAAGCCCGAGTGTATAAGCCTGTTTCTGGGGGTTTTGCTGTGTTTTAAGGCCAACAATCTACCAATTCCCACTGTTACTCGGCTTTCCTGTAAAGATCTACAAGCTTTACTATCTGTTAAACTCCTGTCGTATCCTTGAGCTAAGCGAAGTTTTAATAGTGGTCAGAGGGACACCTATTGGCTAATGTCTACACAGAGTTCAGTATTTTATTTCCACTCAATGTGTTTGCCATCTTTTGTGTTCCAATACTGAGGAAGGAGATTACGATGGGGAGACATAAGTTAATATTAAAAATCCGCTTACTTGAACCCTTTCGGGAGTTCATAAATCCATCCTGCCTCGCGGTCGGAAAGGTATTCCAATCTGAGGGTATCTGTAGAGGAACCTCAGGCAAATTTCTTTCTCCCTTACAGTATCTGCTAGACACACGGAGTTTGACCATATCTGCTTGGATGCGACACAGTCCTTCCATCTACTTCGCTAGAAAGCAAGTTCGTGTGCGTATTTATTCCCCAGCAGCCAGAGAGATATCAGTTCTTCTCTTAATGATGCATTGTAATCCCGGGCACATTGCTACCAGTTTTCTAGACCAAACATCCAATTGTTTTTCGCTTAATCACTCTCTGCGGTCCCTTGCTTCCACTGGTGTGCCTAGTTGGTAAATTATCCCTTCAGGGGAGACAGACATTTTTTCTTGTTTGAGTCGAGCTTTGAATTCACGACGATCCTCGAATCCTCGAAGGAGGTACTAGTTAAGTTGGGTCTGGGTGGTGGTAAGATATTCACATTTTCAGTGCTTCTCAGGGCACACTCCAGCAATTTCTTGTTTTAAGCTTACTATGCCTCTCCCACTTGTTCCAGTCTGGCTTGGACTGACAACATTAAGCGTGAAACCTTTCTTGAACCCAAACGTAGGTATTATGTACTTATAGTCAGCTAGACCCGTTACCAGTCGTTGAAACTATTTGATTCCTACTTTACCATAGTGGTTCCTATGCATATAGCAGCTTTACGAAATAGGCCACCGTCCCGGAACATTCAACCGAACAGAAAAATTATTTTCTCTACCTGAACGGGATTGGTTTCATTCCAAATCGTTCCCATTGTCACCTTTGACACATCATTTAGCCGGGATTGTTTGGTATTTTTTCCAACATCACGGATTTTTCTCGTCATTTTCGAAGTTAAAAGAAAATTTTTCCACTTCACACGAAGAAATTTCCAAAATAGTCTAAAAAATGTTGCTGCTACGGACGGTTTTGATGTCCATTCTGGTGGTTGTCGCATGTTTGGTGATTACCGATGCACAGAGTAAACAAAAGGTAAGCCGGATGGGTGTTCGCTGGGCCACGTCACTTGTGTAATGTGTTTCCACCAACAAATTGATAAGGTATCACCACAGATACCTGGGTTGAGATCATGCCGGAGAAGTGCGATACAGGTGTAACGACTGCAAAGGCTTTAATGTATTCGACGCCCAATTGGCTCTGGTTTATCCAATAACACCAGACCATGTTGGCTTCTTATGGGTTGTCGACAGAGGTTAAGAGGAAGTTCTGAATGATCGAGTGTTGACCGCCCAAATGTCGGTAGACATTCCACGGAGATCAGTTTTTGAGATCACAAGTCTGTTTGTCTAATAATTCAATCATGAAGGAAGCTCATGCTGTCGCATACTATCCTCTAAGTAAATCATTGGTCTCCAGCGAAGGTATTCCTTCAAAGTTCCTTCTTAAAATTACTTTCATAAAAAGTTGGTGCCACTTTCCTAGTGCTGTAGACGGTAAGATGTTACAGCAGCTCTACCATAGTGCGTTGGCAAGTTCTTGCTGCTATTTTTCAATTCCTATTGGAAATTCCTTCTTAACCTCTGCTAAAGTAATCGATCATCCCTCCATCGTATCTTGCTTCCAAGTCCACAGCACCGCTTAGCCTCACTCTATTTCATTCCATAATCCTTTCGCCTTAGACTGAGAACTGACAATTCTGCCTCTTAGTTCGCTTTGCACTACGAAACACTACGAGGCAGACTCTCGGGCAATCTCAACCTCTCTCTATCGAAAACATGTACATAACAAGCTTCTTTTTTTGTTTCTCTACAGGTTGGTCTTACCCTCTCGGAAAAAGTGCAGAATCTTCTCGACATGAATATGAAAAAGTCCCTGCTTCGCTTTAATGCACAAAAATTCCGCGAGTACGTGAAACAATCCCCACGAAACTATTCCGTGATTGTGATGCTGACCGCTCTGGCGCCATCACGCCAGTGTCAAATCTGTCGACACGCCCATGACGAGTTCAATATCGTTGCGAATTCCTATCGCTATTCGCCAATCTATTCCAATAAACTCTTCTTTGCCATGGTTGACTTTGACGATGGCTCCGATGTCTTTCAAATGCTTCGGCTAAATACCGCACCAGTGTTTATGCATTTCCCTGCCAAGGGTAAACCAAAAGGTGCCGACACCATGGACATCCATAGAGTTGGTTTTGCGTCTGAGTCGATTGCAAAGTTCGTCCACGAGCGTACTGACATCCAGATTCGCGTGTTCCGACCACCAAACTATTCGGGCACAGTGGCGGTTATTACACTGGCCGCCCTTTTGGGTGCATTCTTGTATCTGCGTCGTAATAACTTGGAGTTCCTCTATAACAAACAGTTGTGGGGTTCGTTGGCTGTAATTTTCTGCTTCGCTATGATCTCGGGACAAATGTGGAATCATATTCGTAGTCCACCGTTGGTGCACAAGTCTCAGAATGGTGGTGTGGCGTATATACATGGTTCCTCGCAAGGGCAGCTTGTCATTGAGACATATATTGTGATGTTCCTAAGTAAGTTGAAAGGATGTACATAGCTTGACGTTGTGCGGTTGTTTGACTCTCCTTTTTTTAGATGCAATGATTGTACTGGGAATGATCCTACTGACTGAATCTGGCTGGCAGAATGATATGCGCAAAGGTCGCATCATGGCTATTGCCGGACTGATTCTTGTGGCAGTATTTTTCTCATTCCTGCTTTCTGTGTTCCGATCGAAAGCGCAAGGATATCCCTATAGGTGGGCTTATACTTTTTTTTTAACACTCTTAAGGAATTGTGACTATTTTGTGGTTTTTTCTTTCAGTTTCCTCTTCAAATAAAGGAGATTTCTGGTGCAGAATTTCGTGTTTCTTTTGTCCACACGTTCACAACAGTTTTTCTTTTGTAAAGATAAGTTTTTTGAAATAAAAATAAGAAACCAACCATCTCGACACCAAAAATCAATTGGTTTTCCTTTTTCTGTGAAAGCTGTTGATCCTATTACGCTGGCTCTGCAATGCTACTCTCAATGCTACTGCGTCTGCGTCTTAGGATACTATTCCAAGAACTTTCACATTGCATCCGTGATTGATCGTCGATCAGTGCTTAAATGGTTTGAGGCGATCGTCCATTTGCTTTGAAGCTACCATCTATTAATTTTTAGGTGTTCCTTGGCCTGAGAACAGAGACAACGATCAGTCGGCTTTTGAGCAATTAGTTGTCATCTCTCCATGATCATTATTAAACCGATTTTAACGCCTTTTAGATGAGAGTTCATTGATTTTTTTACTAGAGTTCGAGGTGATCTCGTCTCAGATTTAAGAGTCAGAAATTGGGTATACATTCAGCTCTTCCTTTGCAATATGAGCGCTAAAATAGAAGGCTTGAGTTCGCAAGAAACACAGAAACTCGAGCTTGTGAACTTCACCCGACTCTACCCCTAAACTAAGCATCCCTTCACTTACATACTCCCAACGGGCACAAACATATAAGAGAGCTGCTTTCACTGTGACAGCTAAGCTCAAGTCCAAACAAGGGTTTCTGTAATAGACTTTGATAGATTCTACCTTTGATTTTTGTTAGAACAGTGCACAATGCAACTGGTGAGCTATAGTCCATCAGAACGACCATCTTCTGTTAGGTAATCGACCAACTCTTAGACAAAAGTTTATATATCTCCCATTTTGGCTGATCATCCATTGATATATAGAAATTATTAATTGAAGGACCGTCCACTTAGACTTAGACAATCGTGAAACCAATCCTATTCTCACATTATCATATGTTTTCAGTGTTAAGCCATCGGTTTCTAGAAGATCATTCGTCGGCTATTAAAAGATCACCTATCTTTACACCAATATCTAGTTGATCGATTGAAATCGATCGTCCGTCTCCTCCTAGACGATCATTTGTTGGTTTTAAAACACTTTTCCATTACCATGACCATCTTTGCCTGATCTTCAACCACAAATCGCCTCTTTAACGATCGATCTTTGGCTGAGAGGCGATTAGGTGAAACATTAGAGACAATATTCCCTCCTACTGCTTCAGGGATCTCTTACATTTCAAACAAAACTCAGCACAAATATATTTTAATTCAATAAACAAAGAAAACCTAACGCATACGTGCGTGGTAGATCGTAAATGATTTTATTTTGAGTTACACAGGATTTAGATTGAATCAAAGTATCAAGGTATGTACAGCTCGACCGCAAAGAACACCAAAGGATATTTACATAGTACCCAAGCTTGTTAGCTCACTCAGCACCCAGTCTTACCTATAGAATCTTAGGATATATGGCATATCGTTCCTCGGGGTAGTCTTTGATATTCTCCTTGTACCACATGTGTGTTAGCCAAGCGCTTTCAGTCTGTTAACACGTAGAACTCTCATGAAACCTTCAATATTAATGCACAATTCACTTACCTGATTGATCATGACCCAAATGGCAACGTAATGCCAAGTATTGCAGGTGGGAATGACTCCACAAATAGATACATACATGATAACTTCAAAGAGCATATGCGGCGATGACACATACTCGAAGAATCCATCATGTGGCTTCATATGCTCCTCCGTCACTTTATTTCCAGCTTTATCCCGTCGTAGATTGGCCAGCATCCTGTTCGCATTGCGTTGCTGTGACCAGCTAAAGTAGAAGATAAGACAGCAGATGTACTGCGTCCGGGTGATTGCCGATAGAGAGAAGGGTTGTGCTATGGTACCTAGAATGGGGGAAGGAATTACTTTTGCATCCAGCCAGACTCTTACTCAGACGAACCTCTAACAAAACCCTCTGTATTGGCCAGCACTGCAACCACAATACCAAAATAGTGAGCTATTGCCAGCAAATAGTGCCACAGATTCATTTTACTTCGCGATGAGAAAATTTGAACGAAGTGCGTTTCGTAAAGACGACGTACCACCTGCATGGTTATCAAAGTCAACGCTAGAAGACCCGACGTCGAACTGACCAGCATCTTACGTTTCTTGCCACCGGCAAAAAAGTCCAACAAATCCATCATGAAGTCCGGCGCTGAAGTTTCATTTCTCACACAGTTTACAGCCACACTGAGGGCTAGCAACGACCAGGCAGTTGCGAATATGTAAAAATGCCTGAACCATGATTTGGGAACTTCCAGCTTGCTGAGGAACCGATTCCGTTCACTTGTATTATTCATCTTGCCATAGCAAAAGATTTGCATGGTGAAAGCAGGCAAATAGGGTTCCAACAAGTTCAACAGGAACCCAAAGACGACAACCACCAGCGCGGAATTCAGGAAAAAACATTGCACAATGTTCATTTCACGTAACTTTTCGTTTCGACGTAAAGCAGTAAACTAATACCTTCCTAGTGCGAACTGAACTAAATCGCTATTGCTTTTATTTTAATATTGCTCATTACTTATTACCTTATAAACGACAACTTAATTTTTATGGGTTTAACCTGACAAAAAAAAAAAAAAGACAAACAAGGGTCAATGCCAAGATTAAGTGGACGTGGACATGTTAGGCTACTAATTTCTATTCAGATGTGCGACTCTGTTCAGATGAATCTATACGTATCTGTGGAATGTACTCGAGATAGTTATTGCATAGTTACGGACTTTAAAGTTGTGAATTTATTGATCTTTGCGATCTCTTCTGTATTGGGTTTGTCAGGTAAGTTTTGGGAGCTACTTGAGGAATGTACATACTTTCTCTGGGTCTGGTAAATAGTTCACAGTGCTCGCCTGTGTACCCCCCCCCCCCCCCCCCCCCCCCCCCCCCTTAGGGGCGGCAAAAAAGCGATTACTTTTTGTATTTATCTCAAACTGTCGGGTACGTTTTTTTTTATGTTGACCAGATTAGTGTCGCTCTCGCTATATAATGAGGCTTTGTTCTACATCTCTACAGATTGGACTTTGTTCTCTTGCTTTGTGGTAGAACGATGTTTTTTTTATACACTCTTCCGAAAAGTCTGATCGTGTTCCTCTCGTTCCGCTTTGAAAAAGTGTAGAGCACCCAAGCTGTTCAGCGGATCTAGTGCACTTCTGATTATGGACTTGTTGCCAGCATTTCCACTACCTTGACTCAAAAAGGTATCGAATAGCCTTAAAACAGTAGACGTGATCAATTTGATTGAGCGTTTCATTAGCTTTAGTCATGCTTCCTTGTGAATATTGAACGAAATAAGTTTGTTCCTTTGAACACACGGTACAAGCAAGCCACCATGAACGAATACCAATGGCCTTGAGTTGTCTGCCTAAGGGATTAAACTAGTAGCAAGACCTACTGAGGTTCGGAAAGCGAGTTAAAGGGATATATATTCCTAGCATCTCTTGAGTGTTTGCCTCCTCGAATGCCCATAAAAGCTAAGAACGTGCCAATGTGTGCATTGTTGAACACCTAGGAGGTCCGGTAAAGAGTTGTAAGCCAGTAAAGGCTGCTACTGACTCTTTTTCTTTCCAACATTGAAAGAGTCGTCTTTACCATAACGTTAGCCCTTCTCTACGTTTTTTCGAAGTTACAGCACTGCAGGCTTTGTTTTGCTTTTAAACACAACTTTTCCAGAATGGACTCTAGGGCGGGAAATAACGATGATATACTAATACCTTTCCCTGAGTAGAAAACCTCACTGCCATTGATTTGGGGCTGGAGTTTCTGGAGTCTCTATCTTCAATTAGAAATGCAAGACGCCAACAAGAGAGTCTGATGTACCTATTTCACTTCTCACAGATAACAGATTTAACTGTAGTACTTTGAGATTCTAGTTTTTTATCTTTATTTCTTCGCAGTTTTAATAATTTTTTGATTTCGTAAAAGTTTTTGTGAAAAAAAAATGCAAATATTTAACTAAAAACGTCAAAAAGTTAGTTCCTTCGACGTACAATGGTGCTTAATCGGGTTTCCGCTTTGCTTTGTGAAAATGTCAGAAATGAAGTTGTAAAAAATACCGCTATATCTCACTTGTGTCAAATGTAGCACATACATATGCATGTATACTAGGACTCTGAATATAATTTAGAAGCTCTGGTGCAAGTTTACGTTGTTCTGATGGAGTTCCGTCATGGGTTGAATTCCTATGGTCTTGAGGGCATCCTCAAGGAACTGTTTTGCTGTCTCTTTTTTTCCTATAAGCATGCATAAGTGGACATAAGCTCAGTAAATTTTTGGGGGTTTTGCTTGGTTTAGACTCATAAATTTTGACAGAGTCCATCACACTGCCAGTTTTAAGTTATTTCTGCTGACTTTCTTCTCGCCAAACAGTGACTTTCCTCGAATCACAGGCAAGCTTGGACTCCATCATGTAGGACTTGACACAGAAATAGTGAAAGGAAAAATCAGCGATCAGTTTCTAGCTAAAGGAGATCATATTTGAGTGGTTTCTGGCGGTTGAAACTGGTTCCAGTTCTTGTGGTGGCACTTTCTACTTTGAAACCATCAGAGTACTAAATATGGCAATGTTACGAGATCATCTTCCTTCCATACCCGGACGTCGATCTCGAACTTTCTGGAGAATCGAAATCGTCTTAGGAATTGGGTCATTTTACATAGTAAAGTCAGATAATCTGTAAAGCTACCAGCTTTGAAGTACATACATGAATTGTATGTGCGGTTTTTGGTAATGTGCTTCAGCTTAGCTTCTTTGCAACTCTTTCCCAGTTGCCGTCATTCCTTGTGGACTGTTCTGGGTCATGTACTCCTAGGATAGGTTGATAGAACTGATATTCGTCCAAAACTTGAGCAGAACTTTTATCTCACATAATGTAACTGCTGGACATTACCTTTCCCTTATTGTAAGCCCGACCTGCAAAATTAGCACCTAAACGTTTTTTTTAAGGTCGCACCTCTCGTAAACGTTTAACAAACATCCAAAAGTATAATTGTCATGAAAAAGCTTCTCAAACAGCAAATTGCCCTTCGCACACGGCATTAAGGAGTAGGACCCTTTCTTAGTTACTTTCATAGGTGACGCTACATTTCGGGGGATACCTGGGCCTGAACCATGTCCACTCGCTCTACATGTCCAGCACCTCAAGCGACTAATGCTGACTAGGTCGATGTCGCTGTACAGCTCGTATAGTTCGTCGTTGAATCTCCTCCTCCAAGGCCCGTCAATGCAAACGGGACCGAACATTTTACGAAAAATATTTCTCTCAAAGCGACTGAGGATATCTTCATCCGCTTTGACAGAGTCCAAACTTTAGCGTCATAAAGCAGGACTGGGATCATCAAGGTCTTACATAGAGTCTCCTCATTTCCTCAGGACAGGGCTCTGATACTCAATTGCCTTCTTAGCTCAAAGAAACAGCGATTGGGAAGAGTTATTCTTCGTTTTATTTCAGCTGAGGTGTTGCTTTCAGTATCACGAGTTTTTTGTTTCCAGAATAGTTCAAGGATAAATCCCAAATTTAGATGAAGCTTCATCCCTTGGCTTGCTACAGATCTCAGGAGATTAGTCATTATTCTAAGCGCAAGGTACTGATGGACTTCAAAATGCTTTTATATTTGTACTTTAGTAAACGTACATACGTACATCTTCTATGTAGATTCGAATTCCCTTTGCATACAACAACTCAAAAAGAAAATGTATCATGTTTTGGGTGACCTAGGTATTCATTTTCTAACATCGCATCGAATTGTCTAATCGCAACGTTTTTTGAATTCTTTTTTCAAGATTATTGGCCTTCGATTACGTCTGCCGTGAATAGTGAATACGAGACCCCCATACGAACTACCGATGACATATCATCACTTTTAAAAGATTTGAATTGTAAGTAAAATTTTATTTTATGTTTCACGGTCCACTAAGCATCACCTTCGTACGACATAGATCTGTCCAAAGACCATACGCACTTATGGCAGCTTGCTACCCCAACATAAACCTAAAGATGTGACTTTCTCATTCTCATAATAGCAATCAGTTTCTTAGAGATTCTCCTATTTAGGAGCCGCTCCAAGGCCATTCAGCCGCAATAAAATGTTCAGTATCCTTGTCTAGACAGCCCCAAGACAGGCCGCAGAACAGTCAGAGTCAAGCACTCCATCACGAACATGATTATTGCGCTACTGGCCCTACTTTAAGGCGATCCGTACTATTTGTAAGTGACCAACACCCTGGAAGACTCTTCCAATCTTGGGAAAAGCTTTCACTGCATCTGCTCTTGCAACATATATTCCAAACTAGAATGTGACTGGCTCAACTCTTTGAAGCCTTCGTTCTCTGAGTACCTCACATACATCATTTGCCTTTGCAACTCCTAAATCCTACCTGTTTCCTCCGCTAAAGTCGAAGAGAGATGACAATTTCAATGTCGCAGTTGAAACGCTTTGAAGACTTATTAGTTCCACTTCATACCTCGGATCTTTGCAGAACCATTTGATACTTCATACTTAAGCCCTTATGCCGTACTTATGTTGTTCTTCAGCGCAATTAAGAATCATCATCTCTAGATGCATGGAATCCTAGACAAATCCTTTACTGATGTTTTGCAACCAAGTGACCTACTGATAACCCTTTCTTTGTAAATCATTGCAGTTAAACTCAACCGAATGCATGAACTTGTTCGCGACAAAAGTACTCGAGTCGAATTCTTAAGAAAAAACATTGGCCTCTTGAGAGGCGATGTCAGGGATATAAAGGAAGAGCTGAACTTACTTCGTAAAAGACCTACCAAACAGTATTAAAAAAAAAAATTGAATGGTTTAAAAATTTTTGTGAAATACACGTGCAATGGGGTTCAGGGCGTAGCGTCTCACAACTTTTCGCGTTGTGCTTCCACGAATGGAAGGGGACTACTGTTCACTGCCGTGTCCAAGGGGTGATTTTTGCTTTGAAGGACTCTTTATGACAGTTTTACTCTAGGATGTTTGTCAGGCGATCGGAAAGAAGGTGTTTACCTCTTGCGAGAGTCTGCCACACATCTGAGAGCATAACTGCCATGACTCAGTGATTAAGCATCAAACAGTCAGCCACTTTCGGTCCGTGCTCCAACACGAATAGTTTTGAGAAGCTTGTCCGAGGGTCCCCAGATTGTAAAAACAAAAACATTCTTATGGAAATTGTGCTTTCAGATGTTTGTCGAACATTGGATGAAAATGGAATAAAATAGCGATTGCCAGAACCTCTCTTATGTCAAGGAAGGGGTTCTCTTTTGTTATTCGGACTGGCTTAGTTAGCATGTCGACAATAGGTCACAGCCTACTAAGCGGTTAACAGTTGGGTTGGTAGTGTCTGGACGTTATTGGGTTATTGACGATCGTTTTTAGGCATTCTTACTACGACATCTCTCCCATAGTAGATCCTTCATACATATTCCCCAAACAGGATGCCCCAAGGCGGAGTTCCTGCAATGGTTCCTTGTAGTGAAGGAAATTTCTAAAATTTTTCGAAGCTTTTTATTCGAAGCCACCATTCCTGGTCTGGTGTCGGTAGGGCAGGGTTAATTTGGAGTTAAACAGATCAGGGTAATATCGCATATGATTTCAAATTTCAAAACTGTATAGCCTTCTACACCTGGAAGAGGTACAGACGGCGGTTGAGAAATCCCTTGTGACATACATATGAGTCTACATTATGACACAAATCCCTTGAGAACAAACATCACCTCTTAAGTTTCACGAACAACTTGTCATGTCTTGAAAAGAAAGTCTCTTTAATTCATTTCGATTGGTTCCACGCGGAGACGTTTCTTACAGCTGCTGTTGACATGATTCGCTCCTTCGGCTGAATGATCACGCTTCCTGGGCACTGTTTTCCCGTCCCATTGTTGAGTCAGATAACGTAATAGGATACAACGTTTCTCTAGGACGATGATCTGTTCAGCTGGACAATCTTCAGTGGGTTGGTAAACGGATGGACGCTTTTGCGATGTGCGAATCGAATTCTGTGTTGAACAGCGAGGAATTGCTCGCATTGTGGCAAGGAAAACCTTTTAGGAAGTCGTCCACTGACATGTTTGGTTAGTTGTACTCTGAGCTTATAGTTGCTTCGATACGAACACCAAATGTATCCGTTCATTAGTACTTATAGACAAAAGACAAGAAATAGTTTGTATATGATCCCAGCTGTTTATTTTACTTAAAAACAAATTTTATTTGAACCTTTGTGCTACCCTTTCTGCGACCTCAGTGCGACCCAAACAAAAATTTTAATCCAAGCAGAACAAAACGGTTATTTACATGTTGACGTACCTACTTAATTGTGTACACTGAGTCCTGGTAAAATGGAATGTCTGACTATATAAAGCCCAACCGTGCTTACAGAATGTAAGGGTAGATGGCGTATCGTCTCTTGGGATAGTTCTTGAAGTTCTCCTTGTACCACTTGTGCGTCAGGGAAGCGTTTGCCGTCTGTAAGACAAATTATTCATCAAAACTTACAAACTGTCTGTATACAACATACCTGATTGGCAATGACCCAAATCACAATGTATGACCAAGTGTTGCAGACCGGAATAACACCCGATATAGCCACGTACATGGCAACTTCGAAGAACATATGAGGCGATGACACAAACTCGAAGAAGCCTCCCTGAGGCATAAGGTGCTTCTCGGTGACCTTATTGCCGGAGCCATCCTTTCGTAGATTGACTAAAATCATGTTTGACTTGTACTGCTGCGACCAGCTAAAGTGGAATATGAAGCAACAAATGTACTGCATGAGGGTGATTTTCGAAAATGAAAACGGCGACGGAGTTGTTCCTAGAAAGAGGCCACTTCAAGGTATAATCGTCAAGTTGTTACGTATTCATGAGACTAACCTCGAACGAAACCCTCTGTATTCGCCAGCACTGCAACCACGGAACCGAAGTAATGCAAGTACCCGACGAGGTAGTGCGACAAATTGATTTTACTCTGCGACGAGAATATTTGAATGAAATTCGTTTCATAGAAACGACGCACACACTGCATCGTAATCAGAACAGTTGCTACCAGCCCCGACGTGGAATTGACCAAGACCTTACGATCCTTGCCGCCGGCTACAATATCCAGAAACTCCAGAACACACTCCGGCGCCGAGCTGGAGTTTATGAATCCCTTCAGTGTAAGACTCAGGGCGAGCAGTGACCAAACGAAAGCGAACACGTAGAAATGACTGAACCATTTTTTGGGAACTTCCAGCAAGCCAACCAGGGCATTCTGTTCGCCTTTGTGACTGTGTTTGCCATACCGAAAGGATTGTCGAACGAAAGTCGGTAGATGAGGCTCAATAGCGCTGATTAACACCCCAAGCAGGACGATAACCAGGGTGAAGTTGATGAAAATACAGTTGATGAGGTTGATTTGGTATTTTTCTAGCACGGCCTGGACGATTTGCCATTGTTCCAGCAACATATTTGTGAACTTTTCACTTAGAATTAGGGAAAGAAAATTAAATTTAGTGAAAGCTGATCTGAATACCAATTGGGTGATAATATTTTCATGTTTTTTTTTTCATTTGTTTTGATAGGAATGTGTGGTGGATTTGGTGTGGTGAATATATTACGTTGCTGGGTGTGTTTGCTTGAATTGCTGGGGTGAAACCGCTGCGGAAATTGTAGAAAGAAAGGGATTCTTACTTACGGTTTACATTTGTTTACATTTCGAGGTCATACTTTCTGCCTGTCTAGTTTCATTGTCCTTCGTAGGACATAGATAGAACTTTCGGCTCTAGTTTTCTCTATGACAAGGCGGTCTTACACCTGTGTGTTGGGGACCTTTTCTTCGGTCGGTCATGGCGGTAGTCTCTTGACCCGTTCCTATATGAAGCTGAAAATCACAAGGCCGTTACGTAGCCTCCAAATTCGAAAAGCTGGCTTAAGTATGATAGTGGAGGTCATACTGACTGCTGACTTCATTTTGGAAACAGTTGGCGCTGTAAGCAATACATATCCAGTTTGGCTACAATACTTCAAAACGTCTGAAGTTGCCAGATAAGAAGCTTAAGCCTTTGCCACTTTACCCAGATGGTGGAAGAGGCTTTCCGAAATTAAAAAGGCTTTGGAAATACTTTGAATATGATCGACTTGCCAAACGCTGAAATAATGAAATATGCAGTCATGACCGAATAGGAAAAGAAAACAGGAGGACCTCCTGAGCCATTTTACTTATCTATGGACATCAGGCATGGGACGCAGTGGCTCAAGTGGTTAGTGTGTTGGACTAGAGAGGAATGGGTTCAAGGGTCACTCTCCAGATAACACCTAAAATGTCTTTTACGGCTCCAGCTTTGGCGAGCGTCTGAATAACATCCGAGAGTACAACTGTCACGAGAAATCTTCTCAAATAACATATTGTATTTCGGATGCTGCATTAAACAGTAGGCCCCTTCCATTCGTGTAAAGAATATAACACGCATAGCACAAATGGTTGCGAAAAGCGAGGCCCTGAGTCCCACAGACCTGTTGCACCGAATATTTGCATATTTTTTATGGACATCAGTCTTCAAAGCACATGGGTTGGTTTTACACGAAGGCATTTAATCGAGTTTGGAATAGTGATAAGAAGCTCACACGACCTAGGAAAAGTATCTAGTGAATGACATTTTGAATTACATCACATGAACTTCTGATACATTTGTTATTAATGCTGGCGTTTCACAGGAATCTTCTCCTCCTCAGAGATGCGTCAAATAATGACAAAAAATCAAGGTCTACAGAAATAAAGCACATTGGCCATTGCAGACCCTCTGTCTGGTTGGTCGCTTAAAGTCCAACAAAGTGTATTGACGTTAAAAATTGTCTGCGGTGCGACGAATTGCCTGCACACTGGAGCCATGATAACGACCGAAATTCAGGTCTCGATTTCGATATTTTTTTTAATAATTTGCGGTCGTTCGGCAAGCGTGAAACAATGCATAAAGTAATGGCAAACCTTACTGAATACTTTTCCGGAGAGCAGATGACTTGGCTTGCGGTGTGATGTGATGAAAACCTTCTAAGAGAAGTCTAATGTTTCTTTCTTGTTCAGGGGGGCCCATTCCGCTCGCAACTTCACGACTTCTTAAAAGGGCATCAAGATCAACTTATTCATCGCTGATGGCTGAAGGCTTGTGAATTTTATCTTTCTTCAATTTATCTGCAGGCTTTGGTTTTCTGAGGCCTGGAGTCTTTATCCTAACCTCGACACTTGGAGTTCTCATTGCCACAGCCAAGTGGCCAGATTTGTTTAAAGCTTCTTCAACAATCTCAGGTTTTTTTCATTATATCCAAACTGAAACTAAAACCCCCAGCATAGGTACTCGTATAGTACTATGCCTATTATGTACCAGATAATATCGTACTGCAGCTTAGTGCCTTAATTATGTACCAACTTCGGACCAGAGTTTCATTTGCTTATTGGACAGATAAAGGTATGATCCGACACTAAACTTCATGAAAATCTACGAAAGTTCAAGAAATCCTGTTCGAGTACGCAAAAGTTTCGTAGTTTTTCGTAGAAGAGAGCGGTCACGTGAGAGTAAAAAATTTCCCCAGGCAACGAATTTTAGTGTAGGAAATTTCTTTGCACTGATTTACGAAATCTGTGAGATAATTGTACGAAATTTGTTTTTGTCTAAAAGGTGGTCAAATTTCGTAGCTTTCGCGTTTGTTTACTTTTTCTTTCTGAGAGCATTTTACCCCCACTCCTTGAAATTTCATAATCCACAAATTTTGGTGCAGAAAGAACGGAAACAGACCTAATGTGTCCGTAAAATGCTAAATACTTATTATTTGATTTGTACCTTGGTTAAATTCTCATTTAAGAATGAAAATCAAATGAAAAATACATTCACTCATAGACACATGTTTCTGAGGTTTAAAATGTCGGCAGTTTTTTTGCTCAATGCGTTCACGTACTTTCTTGGAAATTTGGTTCTTTTTTAGAGTTTTTTTACACCCATTCTAAGAAATTGAACAATCAATGAATTTTGCCGCAGAAAGTACCGGAACAGACCTATTCATTTGTTTCTCCCACATGTTTTTGGCTTCTTAAAAGTCCGCCAGATCGCATTAAATGTGTGAGCAGACAGTAAGGACTGTTTTATTATTCTTATACATTAAAACATTCAAAATCTTCGATATTTTCTAATAATGTCCGTACGTTCGGCTAGCATGAAATGGTGGAAAAAAGAATAGCAAACCTAAATGAAGATACCATTCTGACAGCTAAATGTCATTGACAACTGCTGAAACATAGCAACTGCAAAAAGTATCATTAGACACGTTCCGATTTCTAGGCACTACTTTTTGAGGTAAAGCCTAACAAATGGAACGGCAAACTGACTGAAAAGGTAGGTGACATTTCAAGTGTCACACCTCGCATCCTCACTTCCAGTTTTTACTTTGGACAAAGTGTGGACTGTGCTTGTCAAGGGATCTTACTGATAAAATATTTTTATATGAAATAGGAACCTGTAAAGTCTTCGAATCGAACCCGGAGGGACAACGCAGTAGAGGTAGACCTCGCCTTGGGTGGCGCGCACAACTAGAAGGGGACCTCAACCGATTTAGAGTGCGCAACTGGAGGCAGTTAGCTAAGAACCGGGCTAACTGGAGAGGCTTGTTGGTTGAGGACCAGGTTCACCCCGAACTGTAGCGCCACCTAAGTAAGGAACCTGTAAAGAAGGTTTAATTGAAAAAAATAGCCGATTTTAAAAACAAGGTCTCTTTACTTTTCTAAAAATTTCTGCTTCTTTCACAACCTTGGACTGTTATTTTAATATAAAATTTTTATGAAAATACAGCGCGTATTGATGAAATAGTCATATCCTCTTAATGTATCAAATCGTAGTAATTTGTTTATTTATTACACATAATCCATTCAAATTATAAAGCATAGCCGAATAATACTAAAATATTGCCGATCAGCTGATTCTTCACATTTCAAAAACTGACTTAAAAGGTAGAGAATCAGTCCACTACCTCAAAAAAATTGCCTTACTTTTAAGTCAAATTTGAATCTCTACACCAATCACAAACGTTCGACTACGTAGTGCCTAGAAATCGGAACGCGGCCTTTGCTATCTGGTCACATTTTTACGCAGACACTTTCCATTTGTTTCTCTCACTTGTGGCCATACCCCCACCAAATGCGTTTCTTCACTTTTCGTACATTTGGCTCCCTCCGATGGTTGTTTCTTGGAAATTTGACTTTTTAGTGCTGAAAGTACCTAACATGAGCTCTCACATGTCAAACGAAGTGTAACCCGCCCCCAAGTCGAGGCCAATCAATTCAGCCGCCTCGATTCGAATCAACGACCCGACGACGCCATTTTTGCCTTCCTTCATTCAGCCAGTCCAGCCGCGAAATTCACCACCACTCACCAAATCGCATTTCTTGGCATTTTTCCTTGTTCTCTCGCATTCAGTGAAATCATCACTTTTCATAAATTAATTTAGCATCGGCCTGTAAGTGTGCTTTTTTCTGTTTCTTCTCAAAAAGACTTAAAAAAAAAAAATAATAAAAAAATACATAGATACATAGTATATATAGAAAAGTTCTCCTCAATAACAAGACACAAAAAAAAATTGAAAAAAATAAATTTGCATCTATCAAAGTAATTGAATTTTTCAATTTGGAAACTAATTTTCGTTTTTTGCTGCTCTGTTTTAAATTAAAAATATCAATCGCAAGTATTTTCCATCTGAGATATTGTATTTTTGGTCGATTTTTTGTCGCTTTTCCTGCTCCTTTGACTCTGTTTCGTGTGAAGTGTGACTTAGTATAAAGAAAAAATCGAACAAAGGGTGTTAATTCTCGAATCAAATCTTTTTTTTTTTTTTTTTGAATTTTTTTCTCCCCATTCTCCGTTGTAAATTGTTTAATTAATTCTGTTTTATAGTACTTATATTTGATGGACAATTTTGAAGGATTTTTTTAGTTGTTTTTTTTTTTGGTATTGATAAAGGAATCGCAAGATCGTAAGTAGAAAACTAAGAAATTTTTTCTCGAATCTTTGCTGGGAATTTGACTTTTTTTTTTTCATTTCCATCTTTGTGGGGTTTTTTTGGTTTTTTTTCACTGATTTTCTGATGAATTCTTCTTTTGTGTGTGTTCCGTGTGTGTGTGTGAAAGAGATAAGGTTGTGTGTGAAGAAGAAAAGTACCTAATCTTTCGAAGCAAGTGGAAAATGGGGTGCGGAATGGAAAAAAAAAAGTAGAAACGACCCAGGACTTCATTTTGTGGAAGCACTCTCATCGAAAAATGGATTTCAGATGGCAGAGAGGGAGAGGGCAACTGTGTGTGCGTGTGTGGAGGGGGAGGCATATTCATTTTACAGTTACCCGTGTGCGAGATGGCCTCTCTCTCTCGCTCGCACTTGTTCAATTGTTTGTGAAGAAGAAGACGGGAGAGGTTCTAATCATCATCATCGGGCTGACGATTCGTCACTTGACGACGAAGACGACGTCGGTCGGAACGGCTGCAATGACGGCAAACATGCTCCGAGTCGGTCGGCTGTCTCTTTTTTTCTTCCAATCTTTTGTCTCGTTTTCATCTTCTCGCCTCTAATGGCCATGGCTTGAGGAATTGGCTGCCAAAAACTGCAGCAGAGCTGGACGAGGACGAATTTTTTCGCCAAAAAAGTTATCTCCTCCATCAGATCGTTTTTTTTTTTTCTCGAAATTAAGTCCTCGTTCAGGTACATGTGTGTGGTGTATGTCTGTCTCTTTTGTTTTAGAGCCAATGCTGTCACTAGTAGTGTGAGAGACAGAGATGGCGGCTTGTGCGCGTGCACTGCACTTACACATGTGTGTATCGGACAAAGAAATGGATTTTTTTTTTCTCGGTTGGTGAAGGAAAAATGAAAATTCCTTCCTGCATGTTGCCGCATTTCTCTTTTTTTGTTTTTTTTTTTTCTATTGTTTTGGGAAAAGTGTTGTGTTTTCACTTGTGTGGGGCTTTTTACACATGTCAGGGGGGGGGTTTTCGTGTTTTGTTTTGGAGAGATGAAATCAAAAATTAATTTCAAGTCTCCAAAGAAAGAGTTGGTGTCCCATGGATGGGTAGGGGGGAGGGAGGGTGTTTTTTTTTCTTGCGGCAAATTGGGTCAAATGAAGAACTCACTCTCTGATGCTGTGCGCTGGTGTTTTTTTTTTTTCTTAGCGTGGTTGACTTTTTGTCGAGGGGCGGGGAGAAGGGAGTTTTCCTTTGTTATTGATTATTTTTTTTTGCAGGCAAATAGTTTGATGATTTATTGGCCAAATACATGTATAAGTGCGAGCGTTTGACAAACTTCCAAGAGTATCTCGCGCCCGTATCTCCGACAATCTGGTGGTGGAACCTTTATTGAAGTCAGGGGGCTTGCCAATACATGTTTTCATACATCTGCTGGGTCACTTAAAATGTTTAAATGAAAAGCTTCTTCTGGAGAAAGCTTGGGGTTGAAGGAGTGCCTCGTCTGGTTGGTTGCCATTAATTCCTTCGGAAATGTGCACAGAAATATGTACACTTCGGTGTTTGGGATTTTGGGAACGAAAAACTGCGGTCTTCCACCCCGCAAGTACAAGTGCATTGATTTTCCATCTGAGGTCAGATTTAGTTTTCGATTTTATCTGGCTGTGACAGGCTTGGAGTGGCTTTTTAAAGAAGAAATTGGTAAAGTGTCCTCGATTCTGATTTACTGGCCAAAAGGCAGCGCTATCTGCCAGCTATTTTATTTCAAAGTACAGATATCAAGTGAATCACATGAGTGCGCCAGTTGTAATCCACTTTAAGTCCCTACCGCCCATTAGCGCCTCCTTTCCTCCAGAATCTCTACGGACTTCCCCACATTGGGGAACACAATGGATCCATTGAGATCCGAATGAGACTGCTCCCTCCTGATGGTTTTGCAGTCACCCCCTTAACCTAACCTTAAGTCCTAGATTGATCTCATGGATCAGTCCCCGTTATTCCAGCGAAACTCACGATAATTTTTGGCTTTCATCAGTCTTGGCATCATTCAAAGCTGCAGACATCAGACCATTGAAACTGATGGTCTAATCCTGATAGTGTGTAAGCTACTTTGTACTGAGCCAGTAAAGCATACAACCTGAGTGCAGTAGCTACCTCCTTGAATAGCTTTCCTTCTGGAAGAGCGATGAGAAATATGCTTCTGCGAAAACGAAGCTGGTTCATACAGCCCAAGAGGGTATTTATGCGGAGTCGTGTATTCCTCATTCGATTTTTTGGGCGTTCAAGCCAAAAAATGTGTACATTTACATATTCGACCAGTTGCAGAGTCTAAGAAGACAAAGTAGGCCAAGTAGCAAAAGCAGGGATTTTGAAAGCATCACGCAAACAGCAAATAGTTGAAAAGAATCGTTTTCTCGTCAGTATCTACCTAGATGTTGTATTTCCTTAGAGTCGGGTTCAGGTAATGGAGATGTGTCTCAGTTCTTTTGGATTTCCTCAATAATGCATTCCATCTCGGAAGTTCCTACGTTATATTGCTCCTTCCATTATGTTCTACATTCTTGGGTTTCATTGCAAGGCTGTCTATCTAAAGAGTCGTCGTCACAGCTCTATGAAGCGTGTGACTAAGCCATTGCCTGTTGGGGGGTTTGTATAATTTCGTCTGTTTGTTCTTGACATAGTTACTGTTTCTTGTTCCTTCAGTCCTACAACTGGCTGTACTTTTAAGCCGAATACCGATTGATGCCTCATGTGCTGAATATCACATTGAACAGTGAACTCTTTTGTGCAGCTAGCGCAAATCTGAAGATTTAACTCACTCCACCTTAGTAAGTTTTCGGTGTACATTCTTTAAGGGGCTTTGACGTGACTACAGCTGCATCAGTTTGTTCCGCAGAGGTGGTCGGATAAATAAATACATCGGCGGCAACCAAAGGACATGATATACCATTTATTCTTGCTGCATTATGACATGCTTTACTCTGTCCCTGTTGTATGTAGTACCTGGCTTCGTGAAGTGTTCTATCGTCAAGGTTCAAATACAATTGGAAGCATTCTCTTGCAAGACTCTCGATCAGCAGTCCGAGACACTAACCACAAGTCCACTGCGTTTACTGATGAGGCTTTCATTTTAACCTTTCGCTCGTCCTAAGAGCATCCACACCTCCGTCCCGAGTTCCCGGGTATAACGCCACATCTGCATCTGCTAGATTCAGACTATAGCTCAATGGCGCATGTCAATATCATTTGTTTTTCTAAGCCGTTCTACTTGAAGTCTATTAAGCACACATGTGTGTACAATGTTTGTCTTGAAAAATGCCCTGAAACCAGCCCTGAATAGCGCTTCTCTCATGCATAAGGTCAACTTATCGACACGGAAGCCGCCAGTATGCACTTGATATCCACCAGATACCGTGCAGCAGTTGCCAAGGGCTGTGTGCACTTAGCGGTCACCTTCATTTGGGATTTATGGGTCATGATGTTTCTTCCTCTCCCCCTTTAGAGGATGCACCCACTTCCAATGTCTATTGATTTTCGGTCAGCTAATGGGACACCGATCAAGTTTCAAGAGTTTATGCATTTCATTCAGTTTTATTGTTCGTTGCTTTATTAGTTTTAATTAAAAATTATCATCTGAATGCCGCATGCTCTCCTTATTTTTCAATCAATTTCAATTGCACCAAATGACCAGGGAACAGGGGGCGAAGAGAGAAACCACATCTAAGCGGTTGCCCCCTCCACAAAACGAAAAAATAAAAATCCACTGTTGCATGATGATTCCATTGTGGAGCGCTCTGTGTGTGCGACGAGTTTGCAACGTGACTACACTATTTGATTACAGAATTGATACAACAGTGTTCTGGCTCATATGGTTTAATAAAAGCCCCAGCAAGGAGAGACAGTTCTGCCTTTGTCGCTACGTCCTCACATGTTTGCAACATACACTGATTTCGCATAGAAAACGTGAGAGAATTCACCTTTTGAGACGATTCATTGATTTTTCAAACGTGAACTTCTCAAAATAGCTTCCTAATGGCTATGTGCTCGCCCATCGGCAGTGCAGTACTGCTTTTAGCGTAACAGGAAGTCAATAATAAACAAGTGCATGTTCGTTTTCTGCTGCGCAGAGGGGGCTTTTTTTTAATTTTGCCAATTTTGGGCATATTTCCCTCCCAACAGATGCCTATAGCTGTGCTGCAACCAAGGTTAAGGTGGACGTGAGTCCAGATAAATAAAATTGATTATTTTTTCTTGACTGCTTCCCCATTTGTGGAGCATGGGTAGCTGCGTTTGATCTCAAAATAATATTTGTTTATACGCCAAAGGAGAGGCAGAGGCGAATACTCTCAAGTACGTTGTTGCCGTTTGGCGTGTGTATTTCCGATTTGTAACGACGATAATAAATTGCCTCCAAAGTGCGCAACTTATTAATTTCCATCACATTGCGATGTAACGTGTGTGCTATGCCTATAGCTATGGACACGTTGTAACGATATTATTAGATGACTTGTTGCAGTTCTGTGTTGTTTCTCTTTGAAAACAATTTTAATTTATTCTCTGATTTTGATTTCGACTGCCAACTGTTTGTGATTTGCTAATGGAAATCCCCCGGTCGATGGTTTACGAGAGGACATCAATTTAAATGGGTGGTGGCACATCCTGCGGCAGTGCTACATTTACATAAATGTACGTTTATTCCCGAACAGTCTTTTTTTATTTATGGAGATGAGGGTGCTTTCCTCTTAATAGACTGGTACCAGTCTCAGTCTCAGCATCTACTCGGGCCAAACCGAGATTGTATCCACACTCAGAACTGACGAATTCCGTTTGGTGACACGGCGGATGACTGAAAGCTTATCGAGAGCGGAAAATGTCGCTAAGCGTGGCCTGTATTTGCCAGGAATTCAACCAGAACATAGCAGGATTTGCCAGTCCCTGGCTGCTCATCAATGGCATCAGATATCTTAACAAGACAGCTGTGCAGTGTAACTACCGTGAGTAACCGACAAGTGCAACTTTATCAAAGGTATTTCCAATTCAAGCTACCTTTACGATATCATCACTTCACTTCCAAACAAATAGTAGTCTGCCTCTCATGGATTACTCCAGGACGCTTTGCTTGCTTTGTACCTTCTTCACATTTCAAAGACACGTGGTGTAGTCAATTATCCTTTGGAAACAAATCTGCGGTTATATGCCTTTATACACACCAAAGGTTACCGTGTGCTATGACAGGGGCTTATATTGTTTGCTTGTTGTATAGCTATAGAAAGTTTAATTCGCAACGAAATTGTGTGGTTGCTGAAGCTCTGAAGTTTGTGAATCATCTTGATAACTAATTGATATGGTGTGGGACTTTCCAAGAGTGAGCAAACAAGTTAGTCTCCAACTCTTGTCTGCTGTGTATTACGAGTCACATGGTGGTGCTGCACTGTCGAAGTTGGCAGATTTGCTATAAAAATCGCCGCAGATGCGGGGTCCAAGAAAGTCAAAGTCTATACAGTCTCTTCCATGACCAACAGAACTTGATCAGTCCCTGAGAACCGGGTAAACTATGAGCAGAGACAGACTTGCAGAGTCTCATCTACCGTACTTACCTGATCTTTTGCTACAAATGACTACTTTTAGTGAAGTCCAGACTTAATGAGGGAGAGAGAGAAATCATCTCTAGACTAGCTAATATAACCCTTACCCTTAATAGTATCTTCAAGGAGACTAGTCCGTACCCTGAAGGAGTTGAACGCCTTTGTATATGACATGCACTTCCTAGAGCGAAGTGTAGTACATTCAAAAGCAATGTCCATCAGTAGGAACACTCAGCCATTAAGCATGTCTCGCTAGACGGTTCCGAATTTCTTAAACCCAAATGCTAAGCGTTTCATCTCCTATTTTGTACTCACTTTAGCCATTCGCGTCTCTGTAATCCCATGGAGGTGAAAGAAAGGAAGAAAGAAAACGAAAACTCTGCGCTTTGCTTTGCACTTTCCTCGAAAAGTTTTTTTTTTTTTTTTTGCTATAGAAATCGTTTATTGAATAACGTTTCAGTGCCAATTCCATTTTGTTTCAAGTTTACACCCTGTGCGTCTGTGTCTTCTCTCTTTTGTTTGTTAAAACTATACCTACCCACCTATACCTACTACTTAACTGTTTGATTTAGCCTTCTGTGGAAGCAGAAACAGTAAAAAAAAAAGAAAAGAAATTCCTCCTATTATGCTTAACAATCTTTTTCCATACTTGTGTGCTGGGAATTTATGTATTAGAAGTAGGAAAACGTCTGTGTGTGTTCGTTAAGCAGTATGTAGCAGCACGAGAAAGAGAACGAGAATAGCCGAGAGTATGTTCGCAAACCTACACATAACTGTGCATTTAATTAAGGTCAAGTTTTCATGGTGACACACTTAGTTTTATATGTTTGAAGAGACTTTTATTTTTTTAGGTTAATTTTATTTCGATATTTCTTGCATTCTCTTGGGTTTATTGCGATTTTCTTTATTTTATTTTATTTCATACACACATTCCTTTGGATTGAGAGAAGGACAAAGAAACAGAGAAACACGCAAACACTTTGTGGTTTTTGTTTGTAATATGGTCGGAGACAGAGGGGGCCCCCAGCGCTCATTACACCTGATTTGCTGGAGTCTCACAGTATTTAAACTGATTCGCTGACCTAGATATTATAAGAGAAGACTTTCTTCTTTACATTTTGATACCATTTGTGGTGATTAGGCAATTTAGTACGCCTATGGTGTTAACGGTGTTGATTTCTGGTCGAGTTGAGAATGAGATTTCTTTATTATTCACTGCGTGAAGGTCGTTAACGACTGAGAAGGCATTGTGTTAGCTCCAAAGATGACCAAATTCTGTTCCTATTTTCATAAACCATTCATAGTCGAACTAATCTCTTAGTCATACTCGGTGTAAGTCCAGTTTATGTGCGTCGTATCACCTGTTTTCCATTCGGTTGAGCCGACAATTTACCCCCAGAAACCAGTTGCCTTGTAGTACGTATTACGTACTTCGTTCTAATAAAGCGCACACGATTATACATATTTTTCTTTTATCATCATGAATAGAATCATTATTGTTTGGACAAAAATAGCTTAGCGCGACAAAAACTGATAAACTTGAGTTGAGCGATTAACTCTGCTGATTACTACAAACATGCTAATAGCATCTGAATTGAATTGTTTTAGTGTTTCAATCATTCGGTAGACAAACAATGCTTAGCATCACCAGAAGTGATTTATCCTACGTGTGTAGTATAAGTTCTAATGGGCGTGATAATAACCTTATTATCTGTGACTAAATATTTACTTATAGACGTGTTATTTACGCCAGTACAAGTGATTACAATTGGTATTAGCATAATTGCAATTATACCGCACTGTAATCAATATCCACGTGATGGGTGTTGACAAAAAACAAACTTGTTGGCCATTGGCCATGAGTGAGCTAAGCGTTACTTCATTGTTCAAAGCGAAACCTTACTAATGAAGGGTGTACAGGGTTCTTTTTTGGGGGAATCGGATCGGGTTCCACGGCTGATTCAGTTCCACAGTTGACGAAAACTCAAATTTACTGCATGTCCAAGGCTTCGTTTGTACTCCCAGAAGCTCCAGCAGAATGTAAGTAAAGGGTTTTTCAATAAGGACACAGAATAATTGACATTGTATCTATTCCAGATGTAGTTTACATGTTAAAATAATGTCTGGAACTCGAACTCGTTCGTATGACCAGTGGTGAGCCAAATTTCCTTTCCTCTTCTGCACATATCTGCTGGAAATTTGACGATTTCACGTTAAATATTGTTCCTGAGTTCCTCTGACGTTGTTAGCTTTTCGCCATAAACTAACGACTGAATGTAACGCCATTTGTCTACTCATTTGTCGAGATTACACGATTACCGAAGTTCCCCTTTAATAGATCAATTGTTTGAGCAGCTGTGTGGTGCATGTCGCTTGAAGCACAATAACTCTGAAGAAAATTTTCGATGAAACTCAGGATTTCCCTAAAACTTTTGCCCAATCCGTGAAGTCTTAGCGCTTTAAATCAAAAAGAAAAAGATGAAGAGGCTTCAGTTCTTGAGTTAACTTGATCTTCTAAGGGCTCATGGCTTGCAAAATGCTCCACACTGTGGACTGAGAGATTCTCAATTACTCTGAAATCGACCGATTTCACTTATTTTTCACTGAAACACTGTACGTTGGTCTCATGGGCAATCATCGGATCCTTGCCCGATATTGGAGTTATCCTAGAAAATTCAACTTCAGTTCCGTTTGGGCTTTAACTCTGGCTGAAGTCTGTTCTGAACCCAAGGACATATGGCTTTAATTTTGCTCAATAGTCGAAGGTTCAGGGTACATAGTAGCAAGTGATGTACAAGGGCTTCCACACTCAAGGTGAATTTATACCGAAACCAACGCCGTCTAGGGCGACAGATTCGTTTGATAACATGATAGCTTTCGAGCATCAGAGGAAGTCCAAGATGCAAGTAACCTACATAGCACTGTCAGAAAAGTGAGAGCTTCTTGACACGCTTTGTCCAAAGACAAAAATGCTCATTTCTAGATATTTAGCTTCATAAACTGAGTAGAATCAGTTGCAATCCTTCTTCTCGTTTGAAGAACAGCACCATTCATCGATTTGTCTAAGGCTATCTGCGCGTTAGTACAGACCAGTTCATGGTTCATCAGCATGGTTATTTATTCAAAGCACAGTAGCTCCAGGCTTTTCTAATATTAACACTTAGCACGAAGCAAAAAAAAAAATATAATTACAAGAGCAACACTGTTTACTTACCCAACTAAACAGTGAAGTGGAGCTTTTCATGTTCTGTACATATTTGGTTAAACCTTAAACGCGATAGACACCTAAACACTATCTCCAGGCGAAGTGGCAACCGAACAAGTAAAAAATTAATCAGCTTTTATCTGGAAATGGGGTCAAAGACTGAACAGTGTCATCCAACCACAGCATAGTTTTTTTTATTTTTTTTGAAACAAAGACAATGACAGCAGATCATAAAGTCAACAAAACAACCCCATTTTTTTCCTGTGGATGGTCGAGTGGGTGAGCCCACCACCATCATCACCACCTTGGTACAGTCAGTAACCCGACTTTAGGCGGTGGTTGGTTTCACAATGAATTCATGGCCATTGCTCATCCATCCATCGTGTCGCCACCTTTCTCGCATTTGAGAAGAGTTAAGTCACCACCCTGTTTCCTTTTATTCTTATTCTCTCTATCTCTCTATGTCTCTCTCTCTCTTTCCATTACATGGCTAACAATCGATTATAAAGCGTGCCTAAGCCAGCCACCTATTCCCAAAGTTCTTTGTCTAACCAGAATGCGTCGTAATGGTTTTATTTTCTTTGTTTTAGTCCTGTTTTCCTTTGGCTTGCCATTTCGAAGGACTACTCCGAACCGGGTGTGTTGAACTTTTAGTGTGGTACCGTGGAATATGCGTGCTTTTATAGCCACAATTGAGACCAAACCCAATCGAGTGTCGTCTGGAAAACAGAGAAAAACGGGCGAATAATAAAATCTCTGTGGTTACGTGTGCGTTGTTTCAGTGCGTATAGCGAGACCTGACGCATCTTTCCACAAGACCTGAAGTTGATTGACCGTGTACAGTGTGGTATGTTCTGCACAGAATTCAATTGAAATGAAGGAATTTTGTCTGGTTTGAAGCCCTTTCCAAGCAGTTAACGACATCCTTTATCGTTTATGTATGAACCACACCAAGTGCACATCGCTTTGAATTGAATCCATGAGATACAAAGTCCAGCACGTATGAACGTATGAACTGCTTAGCAAAGTTTCTGACATTGACCAACAAATAAACGATCATGAATCAATAGCAAAAGGAAATACCAATCTTCTTTGTTGTATTTCGCACCAATGCCCACCACACCTTCGAATCTAAATAAAGATTTAAGGCTTCTCTTAGTGGGGAGATGTGTATTTTCTTTACTAAGAGCACAAATCTATGTTTTAGTAGTAGCACTGCTGAGATCCGTGAATTGCATCATCTTTTCTTTGTTGTGCGCTTGTTTCAGTTGCACACAGTGAGTTGTCCGTCCAAACGAGTATTGAAAGGGCATTGCCTTCAGCGCATTGCCGCCTGGTCCTTCATTCTATTCCCTCGAGTGAGTAGTTTTAGTTTAGTACTTTGGAAGAGTCTGGATTCTAAATTGAGTTTAACAAAGATGCGCTTTGTTTGTCCTTGCGATTGCATTGTAAGACGCTGCTCTTCTTTTTGGTTATGCCATGTTGGTGGGGTTGGGTTCATTTTAAGGGAAATTTCTTTCTCCAGAGCATTAATTTAGCCAATCTCGCCTTGGTTTCACGTACACACAACGTTGTTGTCAGGCGAACGAACTGTAAAGCCATCTAAATTCAAGTTATTTGTGTTGGGATTCGTCCCCAAAGACGACGAAGACAAAGCACCAGCAGCAGACGACGACGAGAAAGAGAAAGAAAGGTCGTTGAATCGTCGTTGAATTTTATTACTTTTTCAATTGGGGCGGCGAGATAATTTCCATTTTCTGCTTCTGATTATTCTGTATAGTGTGCGCGGCGGGGCGGTGTGTGGTGTGTACGTGGTGATGAGCAGAGAAGTATCTTTCTCTCTGATCCCCCGACGACGACTACCTTCTGTGATATGGTGAGTCTCATGTGCTTTATAAGACGCAATACTCTTGCTTATGCAGTTTTTTCGTTGTTAAATCTCAAATTAGCCACTGAATTGAAGAGAAACGGAAAAATTAAGTGTGCTTGTGTTGTCTATAGTTTGTTTGCGTTTGTTATTTGCAGGTATTCAGTCAGAATTTGTTTATTCTTGTGAATGAGCTTAAGTCTGTTTGACGAAAAGTTGTCGCAAATTGCGACGTCAATAACCTTGCTCTTTGACGAATGTTAGTCTTCTTTTTTTGTCTTTCCTTATTCATTAATTTATATTTATGAAAACATTTTTCAACAAAAGAGGCAAAACTTCCAGCAGAAATCAATGAAAGCATGCCGGCTGCTTTGAGATCAAACTAATGCCAGTTCGGCAGAGAGTCAGTAGAAAATGATTCGCACAGTGGACCCCCTGGTCAAGGGGAATACCTTAGCATCTCGACTGATATGGTGCAAATGAATATATCCGTCGATCCAAACGGAACCGAGCATTATATAAGAAATCTTTCTCTCGGAACGACCGAGTATTCCTTACCGCTTACGATAAGATCCGGCCTTGGCCTTCTAAAAGCAGGACAACTATTCGAGATAGGGATCTACCACTCAATTGTCTTCACAGCCCAGGGAAACAGCGATTGGCAAGAATTATTCTTCGTTCAATTTCAGCTAAAGTTGGGCATGGCTCTGTACAGCGTACGTCTCTATCGATGCTGTGATATGCGGCCTGAAAATCGATGAAAAGATGGTGGATGGTGGGGAAACCATTCACACTCGTGTGAACAAATTTTAGAAAAGGGTTGGTGGATGCTCTGATCTAGATCATTTCCAGGTGTTTTGAATAGCACGGCTAATAAGTCGTCAGCTATTCGAAGCTTGGGTATTGGTATGATGGACGGAAGTTTCGGCTATGTTGAATGGTTCACTCACAGCGCTATGTTTGTCACCTTCGTCAGGTAGAAAATTTGTAGGAAAAATTCGTCTATTTTCTCAGCAACGAGTGTAACTCTATGACGAAGTTTCTTTCTTCCTGGATCCATCGTTATGGCCCCTAAAGCTGAACAATAAAACGTACAGCGAGGGAGTAACCTGTGCGCTCCCACAACCTTCAGTGGCGTTGAGATCATGGTCTATGCCTTCTGACTGTGGAGGGAGTGTTACTGATTGTTTACTCTGTTACGTTGGTTGAAGGTACATCGAGTATTTAAGGTTTTCAACGCAACATACGAACTTGCCTTGAAGCTTGTGTTCAAACACAGCAGTTTGCAAAATGAGAAGCACTTGTCCCAAATCGAGAGATTTATTGATTTCTCTGACGAAAGACAAAATAAATACATTCAGGCCAAGTAGTCCCCCCTCACAGCAATTCATTCGCATATGCGTGTAATATTTTTTTCACGCAAATATCGCGCACCATTGAGTGCTTCCCAACAAAAGCAAACACGTCTCTAGGGACTTCAACTTTCTAAGGGAAACCTAGTAACAGCGCAATCATTTGCAACAGAATTCCTGGGAATGCCATTTTCGTTATATTTTTCCTCGAAATCAACCTTTTTTAGCTCTGTTATCGCCAGTTGTTAGCTTGATTCACACATTCTGGTTGGCAGCGGTTTCTGTTTGTTTCTTGAAAACAACAAAACAAACACAATTAACATTCATATTGCCTCTGAAAAGCTGACTTCATGATTTCTTCAAATTTATATTGATTACCCCACCCCGTTGAGTGTATCATCTATTTGTTGCTTCATTGTTCATCACAGTGCTTGTTCCGTGCACAGGTTATCTTCGACCGAAAACATCATCAAATCATATGATGCTGTGCCTTTTTTTTTTTGCTAAATACAAGCACTTGTATCCGTATCTCAATTGGTGCCAAACTTCGTCATAAAATCTGAATGATTCGTTGGCAGAAATTCAAATGACTGGAATAGCCCACAGTGTACAGTATAGGCGTAGTAGAATGACCCTCTCCCATTTGGCATGGCATGGCATTGAATGCAAGTGCAAAGTGCTTGAAGGAGAGAGAAAAACAAATTTAAATGAATATCATATGAATTCTATTATACTTCTCAACGCGGCCAATGCGTAAGCAATTATCTTTGGCTGTAAACATGTTTACCACGTACGTACGTACACCGCAGTTGGTTATCACTCAGACTTAACCGATAAAACTACGTCACAGAAAGCCCCCTTCCGATTCCAGCAGTTGATTTGATTATGCATCAGCAGAATTCATTGACAACAAAAGGTTAAATTCTATTTTGGTGCACATTCGTCATTTAGTGTGGCATTTTCCTGTTGCCTTCTATTCAACAGAGAGATACAAAAGCTGCAGTGTGTGTCTCCAATCGTTCTTTGTTTGCTTAGTTTTGTTGCAGTTGAGACTGATTAAATTCTAACTAACTAGCCTGTGTGTATGTAATATTAATAATTAATGTAAATTATTTAGGTGACGACACAGAAGTTTTTTAATATTTCTTCTTTGCCTTCTTTCGCTTGCCTGCCTTTCGAATAAGTAGGAGCTTGACTAAAAGAAATCGCTGTTGACTATCTTATTATACAAATAAAATACACGTCTGTATGTATTCAATGTACATATGTATGTATGTATGTATAGTCTCTGGCTTACAATATTGCAAAAAAGTGTGTCAGTCAGGCAGCGAGCTCCACCGAAAGTGGGTCAGAAATTGGGGCAAAGCTGTAGCGCTGTATCTGCACACAACAAAAGTTGCACTAGATTGTTATTTTTTTTTTTTTTTTTTTGTACATTATTCTAGTTTCATTATCGGTTTTGTGTTTCATTTTGGTTCGTGCATTATCAAAGTGTGAGTAAATTAATTACATGTAATAAAGAAATATTACGTTGTGTGATGGCAGAGAGCTGATTCAAACCGAACTAAGTGTGTTATCTCTGCATTGCGTCGAAGTAACGTAAAAACAGTACTCTGTCCAGCCTGATACTTGGTGTTCGGATTGTGGGGTTCTTGCTTCCTTAACGGACATCCGATGTTGGATACTCTAAAGTACTCTGAACCAAACAGTCATACATGTACCCGTCATCGGATGACCGAATATCAGATTGCGAGCCTCTCGGACTACTTTTGATATAATTCTCACAATTCGGGCGTATTTCTACGCGGATCATCCGATTTTGGTTCTCTCTTTGACTCAGCCTTTAGACTTTAGAGAGTGGACTGTGGACTAGAAGGAAAGTGAAACTTAGTTCTTCCAGGTTTCTTAGTTCTGACCAGGTTTTATAAATCGGAAAGGGTGCTCGTAATTTTGTGTAATCTACTGGAGTTGCTCCACCGAAATTCGGTAGTACGTACTTGGAAACATTCGTTCGATAGGAAGTTACAAGACTTATGGCATACTGGCTAGTTGGATCACCATTTAAGGCATTATGTAGTGCGTGATACACACTGTTAACAAAAATCTTAGAGAGTCTCTAAATCGTTCAATTTGTTGTTTGGTTGTTTTGGTGAAAGGTTGGGACTTTCAAAAGTCTCTAAATGCACAACGAGCTTCTGTGCAGCATATCTGAAAAGTGTAAGGACGAACATTGACTGTTTCTGTTGTATATAGTATTCCGATTTGTGAGAGGGGTTCGGCATAGTTTCTGCATGATTATCACTTTTCGAGTTGATCTCTGTTTATCTATTCGGGATCCGTACGTTTGTAGAAGGCCACTAAACACTGTTGTATGTCTCCTGTAGACTCAAGTGTATTTTCTTGGGATCACTGGTTAGGATTGGCTTGGTTGTTTATTAACAATTTATGTGATTAAGTTTCAATATTTCCTGGTTCTGGGTCATTGTTCGTTTATTGCTGTTGTTGATACTGGTCGTTTGTTATAGAACGCCGCATTCAGTAGGTTAAAGTGTTTGGCTTGCTAATGTATTCTTTAGTAAGGAAAACGTATTTTTAACTTTTATTTTGTTTGCGTTAATAAATGATTAATACAAGGAGTTCTTCTGCTGGCGCGTGGCAGCAAAGTGGGATTGACACTCCTTACCGTGGCACAAGCCTTTTACTGAATCAGAGGTTGTCTCTGAAGGCGTTTAGTGCATAATGCAAGACAAGAGTGGCCAGTCAGTCAGAAACAGTTCGTTGAAGATTATAAAATACTCTTTTAGTTAAGTAATGGATTGACTGGGTTTTTGATTGTTGCTGGTTGAATCGTTGAATTTGTTCCCTGTCCGATTGGTATGCATGGATTTTTGTGTGTGGATTAGCTTGCTATATATTTCGTAGGTTGATCAGTTTCTAAGAAATAAGTTGTTGCCCTCTTAGCTAAGCTAAATGTAATTACGCACTATTTCACTAAAATAGAAAGTTTGGATCTAATATTTGGAAGACTTTTCAAACCTTCCCCGGGTTTCGGTAAAAAATTGCAATTTTTCCGAAGAGATTATCACCTCAAATCGTGTGCACTGAGTTCGCATTGGTGAGGAAGACACAAGGCATCTGGGAAGTGAATATTGTAGCCCGAATCGTAGCGATTGCATCTTTATGAATGGGGGTCGCATACACAGCATACAACCGACTTTTGTTCCGTTTAATGGCGCGGGGCAGTAACCATTCGTTCTCACTCGTTCCGAATTCCCGAACAAATCCCCAGCTGACACCGATTTTCGACTGTGGCGGCATTTTCTCCCAAGGAAGCCTCTCTATACGATTGCTGCACACGAATGTCTCGCTCGTATGAACCTCGATTGCATCACTGTAACATCATCTAACAACCTTCCAAACAAAACATCACCTGCCATTAAAAAAAACCACTAACCAGACACAAATTTTATCATCGGCACTTCCTAAAAATCATTATTTTGAAATGACTCATCATCATCTTAATCAGCTGCTATTTAAAAACAATAAACACCAGATGCATTCCCCAGAATAATAACGTGACTAAGAGTCTTTATCATCACACTTCTGTGTGCTGCGCGAATTCCCATATCGCATTAAGTTCTCCTGAAAAGTGTCTGCTAGCGAATTGGAAAAATACTTGCGACTTTGTCTAACGCGTAATACCACATACATTTATCGTTATCCAAACAATATTACTTACTCCTTTCAAACAAATTATAACTTCAATCGTTTCTTTGTTTTTGTTTTTCTTACAGTTTTCAACCAGGCCGAACTATACATATACATTACTAGTTTAACACAAGGCTCCCAGGAAAAAAAACCCAACAAACAAAGCATCCGTGAAGTACAACCAACCCGAGAAAAGCAAACTTTTTAAGTTTTCACAAAAAACTTGGAAGAAATCCATTCCTCTCATCCAAAAAGAAAAAAAAGAACAAAAAAACTCACGCTTCGTAGATAAAAAGGAACCGCTGACAAAAAATAACAAAAAACAAAAAGGGAGAAACTGTTTTCAGGAACCTCTTTTTCAAGTTTATTAGTTAATTGCAAAAAAGAGGCGAATACAAATTTTTTATCATATAATTTCTTTGTATCTCTCTTAAAAAACAAAAAAACAAACTTTCTCTCAACAAATAATTATAAGCGTAACGAAAACAAAACAACAAAAAACAAAACAAAAAAATAACATAAAATCACTTAGGTAAATTGAAAATAGTAAAATAGTTATTTTAGTTTTCTATTAAGAACAAATTAGTGAGTGTGTACGCATCGCGTTTGTGCGCAAAGTTATTGGTTTTCTTTCTTTTCGCGAAACAAGAAAAAGAAAACAACAACAAACCACCAACCCAACCACCACAAACAAACAAACACAATCACAAAGTTGTTTTAGAAAAGAAAAGAAACAATTTTTTACTTCCCCACGTTTTAAATAAATCATCATCATTCCACACTCAACGGTAACGATTCCTTTCGCTCAGTCAAAGGACACTCGTTGGGATATACACGAAAAAAAGGATATAAATCAATTTAACACATCATCATCTGCATTACCCATCATCACGCCACCAACAATTATACCATCCTCAACCATTTATCGACAGGATTCTTCACCAGGAGGCTTCGATTATCATCGTCGTAATCCAAAGACTGCAATAACGGCTAATCACAGGAGTGACGAGTCCTCCTTTACTAACGCAACAACATTTAAATCATCTTCATCGGATCACACCAATATCTACAGTACAACATTTTCGAAAACCATAAATATTGATCCATTAATAAATCCCGTTTCGCCGTCGTCGTCTGCCACGCTAACGACGGCAATCGAGAACAATTTTAAGCAAGCAACATTGCTCAACAGTGGTAGTCAATTGTTAACGGCAAGTGAGACATTTCAAAATTTGAAAAATCTTGTTAAGATTGATACAAAACCATCAAATAATAATAACACCACTAACAATCAGACGAATAATAATAAACAATATCAAAATTTTAATCGTCAACAACAACAGCAGCAGCAACAACAATCGTCGTCATCATCATCAACAACTTTAGCTGGCGGTGTAGCAAAACAGCAACAGTTGAACGGCAACAACAGCATCAGTATCAGTAATAGTGCGGCAGGCAGTAGTAGCAGCAGCAGTGGCAACTCTGCGAATTTTTCTACCGGTTATAATAAAAATTTCGCCAAAATTCGTCAACACGATTCAGACGCTTTAAGCCCTCGACCACGACGGCCGTATCAGAACGATTCGTCGTCGCGTTACTATAATAAAAATAGTGACGTCAATGGTCAAGGCCGTTTAATAATTGGTGAACAAAACAACCGTAGCGTTACCTCTGGTAACGGAAGTGAGGGAGGCGGCGGTGGAGGCGCTGCTCGACGCCAATATCAATCGAATCATTATCAACAGCAACAACAAACCGATTCGACGACAAATTCCATATATTCATCATACAATAGCAACAATCGTAATACAAACGATTATACCGCTAGTGGTGGTGGCAACTCCTATAAAACCAATGCCACTGGCAATGGTTTAGGAGGAGTTGGTGGTGGTGGTCGATCTACTCAAAGATCTAATTCACCATACGGCGGTGGCGGTGGAGGTTATCGTCAATCGAATCGATATGATAATTCCGGTCGACAATATGGTGGTGGAGGCAACAACAGCAGCAGCAGCAACAGCAACAATGCCTCAGGTGGTTCAACAGCAAATGGTAATGCCGATGGTTATCAGTCTTACAATAATACCAGCCAATTGTCATCGTTATCGGGCAATGTAATTAGTAATAGCAGTGGTGGTAATCGAAATTATCGTAATAACGATCGCAATACAGATTACGGCGGTCGCAATAACGATTTTGACGATTCTCGTTCATCACGTTATAACAACAATAGTAATTATAATCGAAACTATAATAATTATAACAGCGGCGGTTATAATAACAGCAGCAACAGTAATAGTCTTGATCGACGCTATAACAAACAAGAAGATCGTGGTGGCTATAATAATAGGGGGGGACCATCAAACGCCACCAATTCATCAGGAACAACATCAGCAGCTGGAGGTGCAACAGCAGATCCCTATTTAGTCGATTCATCGGCATCATCTTCATCGTCAACAACACCAGTTTCGTCAGCATCATATCGTGGTAATTACAATAAGAATGTTAGTGGAAATTTGACCGGTTCTCCATCGGCATCGAGTGCAAATATATCCGGAGGTGTTGGAGGAGGAGCATCAGGATCAGCAGCAGCAGCATCCGGACAAGGAGGCGGCGGTTCATCATCATCACGTACAATTTCACCAACTCCACCACCGCCAGCAGCTGGACGTTGGGTACCGCCATCATTGAGGCCACAACATTTATTAACACAAAATGAAAAGAACGATGCAGTGTTCAGGAAGGTGAGTTCTTTCAAAATTTTATTATCTAGACTTACACTTACAAGGACTAGCTTTCATCCATCAAAGAAATTGGGGTAACTGGTAACTATCGTACATAAGTTAACTTGACTTCCAGACGTTTCTTACATTTTTACTCGGATAAACTATGCACGATCCAAGTTACACAGACCCCACTTCAGGTGCGACTGCTGATATCCTTGTTTCACTGCTAGTGCATGACTTGCTGGTGATGATCCCATAATTTTACTTTGAAAACTTACGTTTTTTTTTACATTTCCTTTTCAGGTTCGTGGTATTCTCAATAAGCTCACCCCAGAAAAATTCCAAGAGCTAAGCGATGATTTATTAAAACTTGATTTAAATTCAGCAAATATCTTAAACGGTGTAATTCTTCTAATATTCGATAAAGCCTTAGATGAGCCAAAATATTCGTCTATGTATGCACAGTTGTGCAAGCGTCTATCCAAAGAAGCGCCAAATTTTGAAGAAACTCCAAACGATCCATGCACATTCTTGCGTTTACTTTTAGCTATTTGCCGTGACAGTTTTAATAATCGTTTAAAATCGACTGAAATAATAAATAATGAATCAGCTGATAATGCTGCAGCCAGCGGCAGTAATATTAAAAATGAATCAGGTGAACCACAACAACTTACCCAAGAGGAAGAGGAGAAACGACATCTGGCCAAGCAACGTATGCTCGGTAATGTTAAGTTTATCGGCGAACTCAATAAATTGGAAATGTTATCGAAGAAAATATTACATCAATGCATACAGCACTTGTTGGACAAAAAGAAAAAACGTACAGCCCAACAGGAAATGTGCGAGGACATGGAATGTCTATCCCAGTTACTTAGAACTTGCGGAAAGAACTTGGATAATACAGAACAAGTATGTTTCTTCTATTTAGTCTGTGTAGGTGTATTTATTTATGTTTGGTTTTTTTAAAGGGCAAAGACATGATGAACCATTACTTTGAAAGACTGGAACGACGATCAAAATCGACTGAATATCCTCCAAGAATTCGCTTCATGCTGAAGGATGTCATCGAATTGCGTGAGAACAATTGGGTACCTCGCAAAGTGGCTACCACTGAGGGTCCTGTACCAATTAAACAAATTCGAACAGACGACGATACTCTAATCCGAACGCCATACGCTAATCGCAATCGTGATATGCGTAATAACGATCGCGATAGTGACAACTGGATGAATCGATTCCCATTGAATCTTCAACCTGGCTACAATGATATGTTTGGCAGCTTAAGTGTTGGTGGATCATCTCCAATTATGTCACCGTAAGTACTATAACAGAAACCCCCTCTCCCTTTATTGCAAACTAAAACATATAACACTTCGGTTTTCAATTTAATTTTCCAGTGGTTACAACAACAACCGCCAATACAACAATCAACGTAACAATCAGAACAACCATCACAACAACTACAATAATCGCTATAACAAGCACAACAACAATGGTCAGCATAATAACAACGGTGGACAACATAACAACAATAATAACATGCACAACAACCAATCATCTCAATACAATCAGATGTTGAACAACAAAGAGCTAGCGCCACGTTTCAAGAGCAAATTAATGTCCACCAATCAAGATGCGGTGGAGAATTTGCAAATGCGTCCGGCCGCTAACAGTTTGTTGTTTAAGGTTGCCGTGCAGAATACTAAAACACCACCGATGTTACCCATTTCTACACCACCACCGCATAGCGGTGGCATCAACACCAACATTAGTGGTGGTGGTGGCGGTAGTGGTGGTGCTGGTGGTAGCGGTAGTGGCGGTGGACAACCAACTAGCAATTCATCGGCATCTTCGTCAACATCACAGCTGTCTACAAATCATTATCCATTGTTGGCCACACCAGCGTCATTGAATCAGAATCGACCAAGCTCAACACCATCGAGCGAGTACCAATACGAATCAAATGAGTCAGGAAAACCATTGTCAACCATAAGCGCAACAGAAAAGGTACTCAAATCCATAGCATCATCGCCAAACTTTAGTACATCAGCAACTGGTAGCAATGACGATATCAATGCGTCAGCCTACAATACACACGCGAATAAAAAATCATACGCTGATGGCGGAGAAGCTATTCTAACTAAACAAGGATCTTTAGAAAAACCAGCTGGCCCGGTTGGATCAGGTGCAGGCTCTGCTAGTGGAGCCAGTTCCGGTGGCAAACAAGCAAAGAAGGACAAAGCATTCAACAAAGAAGAAGTCCTCAAACGAAGTTCGACCTTCTTCAAGGAGAACTTCTACACCGACGACAAGAACATGGATGATTTGGTAGAAGATTTCGTTCAGCTGAAAGTTCCAGAGAAATGCATGAAAGATGTATGCATCAATTTGGTCATGGACGTGCTGGACAAGTCCGATCAGTACTTTGATCGTCTGATTGATTTCCTTCAGTCACTGCGCAAGCAATCACTTGTTAAAGTGAACGTAGTACTGGAGGTTTTCAAGCAGGTAATCAATCGAATGAATGAACGTGAAGTGATTATACCACGTATTGCCACATTGGTCGCCTGTTTGCTATCGAAGGCAGTCGGAAGTGCAAATTTGCTTAAGCTCACCGAAGTTGCAGCATACACAGAAAATGGCCAGCATTATCCATTATTCCTGTTGGTGCTACAACAATTGCACAAGAGCATGGGACGTGAACCCCTAGAGGAGATGTTCCGCGCAAGTAAAATTGATCTAATGAACAGTTTGCCAGAAGCCGATCGCAATAAGAATCGTCTCGCTGAGATTCTAGACGATCGTAATTTGGCCTTCCTGTATCCATTGTTAAAAGTCCAAGCAGAGATGTTGAAACAGTTGCAGGCTGAGTCAAATCCACAGGCGTTTTTCAAGTGGATTAAGACCACCGTCGATGCTAAGTACTACAAAGATCCGGGCTTTGTGACAGCCCTTATGACGGTTATACTAAAATATATCACAGAGGTAAGTAAACGAATCGAAATGAGAGTGTTCTCCTATTGTAAACATATATTCGAATTCATTTTTTTAGGAGACAACCCTTGCTGAAGGTACGGATGTCAAAAAGAATCCTGAGAAACCAATGATGGAAAAGGAAGAGGCTTTATTACACAAATACTGCCAGATCTTAGAGACTTTCCTCAGTGGAAACATTGATCTACAATTAATTGCCCTCTATGCCTTGCAAGTTTTTTGCTTTAATGCGAATTTCCCAAAAGGTAAGTTGAACTTTATTTATATTGTTTTTTGGTTTAGAAAAGTAGTATTAGTTGTGCTTTCGAACAAAACAAACGCGCGCGTCCCCTGTACAAAATCGGTCAAAGAGCGACTAAAGGAAATAGGTAGCCACTTCGTCACTTTTAAGTTCACTGCTAGGCAATACGCTCCTAGTTTGACTCTACCAGACAGTTTCAGCACACGATTGTCAGCACCTCTTCCTCACGAGGAAGAACGCATTTCTAAACAAGAATCCGATCCAAGAATCTGTCTAACGAGCTAGTCGTATCCCATTAATCGCATTCTGTTGCTAATTCTTGTTCCACGCATTCAAGAAACAGAATTAGAATGCTTTGTCTTGGCTCATTGAGCTCTGCTTGTGGCAGTTTCAACAAACTTGTTCATTATATATGCGCATATATCAGAGCTTCGTAGCTGAGTCACAAAAGCGTGCAGACGAAACAAACAAGTGTGAAGTGAAAGTGGTTTGATTTCCTGATTATTATTCATATTATTTAGCGCTTTGTTCCGATATACCCCCTTTCAAGGCGTCCTCAAACCCACGCGAAACGCGGGAGCGAAATGGCACGGGCGGAACATGACACCATGCAAACGGAGAGACGATGGCGGGTTCGCTGGGTGGACTATTTTTTTCACTACCCCGCGTGTATTACTTGGAAGAAGGAGATGGTTTCAGTGGTGTCGGTTTACGAATATCTTCATCTTTTCGCAATTTGATATAAGCGCAAGAAATTCTCCGTAAATTTAAAATAAATAAATAAATATGGCACTGACCGACGGGAACCAGGGCCTAGCTTGTCACAACCATTCCTGTTGTGCGTGTTATATTCTTTACACGAATGGCAGGGGCCTACCGTTGAATGTCGAATACAAAAGGCAGTTTGTTGTTTGAGAAGCATTTTCCGTAAACTTGGCGATCTGTATTTATTTCATGGAACCATTTCCTTCATCCGAGATTGTTATTCATTCGAAAGAAAAGATTCGCAGCATGTGGCCAATTGACGTCGCCAAAACGCCTTCTAAAGCCTAAATTGGTCGTGTTGTGTGGCATGTTGCCCCATCTTGTTGGAACCACATATCGTCCAAGTCATGATCTTCAATAGCCGACCAATAAAAAAATCGGTGCAACTGCTGCGAACGCCGGGAAATCGATAACTTCGGATCATCAGCAACACTTGCACTTACAGCAGCAATATTTTCGACTGTGCGTGCATTACGATGATGCACAGGTCTTTCGACATCAGTAACGCTTCCATTCTCTTCAAATTTTTTCACAATTTTACCGATTGCTTGCGTAGTCGGTCGATTATGGCGGCCACAGTCATCGTGTAATGGGCGAAAAGTGGCTTCGTTTGAATCACCACTTTTGTAGTAAGTTTTAATAATTTCAACGCGTTGTTTGCATTGTTAAGCGATCCATTACCGTAAAGGGTTTGGCAGGTGTCCAATACCAGCGCTACCAACTTGATACCACGATATGAATGACCCTTCGCCTTTAATGAGAATGGACAGCAGTTCCCATGCGAAATTCGTTACCTCTCCCGTGGTTTACTCTGCCAAACTATTAGAGTGCAACACACAGAGTTTTAAAATCGTTTAATTAGTTCCACAAAAAAATCAACATATCTGTGGTTTGTGATTAAGTCGTGCAAAATCTCAAAAATGTCCTACCAGCTATACTAAAACATTTGCAACATCTAACCAATTATCATCGCTTTACCCATTCGCTGCATTACATCGCTTAAAAACAAACAACTAGACCTGAACATACAATATTTCCTTTTTTTTACTTGTTTAGGTATGCTTTGCCGCTGGTTTAAAAATCTCTACGAAGCTAATGTAATCGAGGAAGAAGCATTCTTCCTATGGAAAGAAGAGATCTCAGACAAGTATCCAGGAAAGGGAACAGCATTGTTCCAGGTGAACAATTGGCTAACATGGTTGGAAGAAGCAGAATCCGAAGATGAAGAAGATTAAATTTACAAACAAAACCTATAAACAAAAAAAAATATATTAAAAGCAAAAAAAAAAATTCAAACTAATATCAATTATATTGGATTAACTTCTATTTAAAACAAATATATATATACAACTCCAAGAAAAAAAAATTAAACATAAAAAACGATTAAAATTCAATTAAATTTTAAATTCAAAATGAAGAATTTTTTATAAAAAAAAAAATAAATCAATAAAATCGCGAGTCAAAAACAAATTTAAGAGAATTATACAAAAAAACAACAAAAATTCTAAATTAAAACATTCAATTTATTTCAGACAAAACAATAAAAAACATTTATTTTCTATTTATTTCCTTAATTTTCATATACAAAGCAAAAATATATTCAGTCTATTTTTTTTTTTATTTGTTCTTGTATTTAATTTTTTGTTCTATCTTTCTTTTTTTTTTATATACGTATATTAAATCATGTGCAAGCAAATAGTCTCTCGTTTTTTTAAAAAATATTGTATTTAACTGATTTTTTTCTATAAAGCGAACAAGTTTAGTTTTTCTTTTTCCTTTTTTTTATAAGTAATTTGTGTAATTGCAACGCAAAACAACCAAGTAATCAACTATTAATCGAAATCACAAAGTAAATTCAAAAGAAAAAGTAAAAAACAAAAAAAAAAATTATAATAATCTTACATACATATAAATGTAGAAATTTTCGTTTATTTCTCTATTCATTGTCTCTCTCTCTCTTGAAAGAAAAAGAAAAAAAAATAAGAAAACACCAACATAAAACAAATTAAATTAATGAAATGCATATTTAGATGGAAGTCGTTGATGCACACACACAGAATGGCATCCAAATGTGTGGACATTTTCAGTTGGAAGGTAAAAAACGATTGGTTTTCTGTTTTTTTTTTTTGTAACTTGTTTGGTTTAAATTTACTCACTTTTTGGTGTGAAAAACAAATGTATCTTCGCGAATGAAAGAAAGAAATTTACACGCGCGCACGCACAAGAACAGCAAGCGGCGCGGCGGGACGTTTTTAAGGAAATATGCAAAAAAAAACAGAAGATATTTGTAAATGGAAAATTCTGAAGAAACAATTAAACAAATAAAATATTTGAATACAATAGTTATATTACAAAAATTTAATTTCTGGGAAATAAATGAAAAACTAACAAAAGTGGCGTTTTTTTTTACTGGAATGGAGGTAATCAGCTTCTCTTAAACTTTGGTTGAGATGATTGCCTGTCCTACGTGTTTTTTAAAACATCCGCAGACAGTAAAGGCAAATTTTACACGTAAAACAAAAATAACAACCTACTGACCCCAGGGGCCGTACTTTCTATTGTGATTCGGAAATGAATTCGTATTCTGTATGATTCTTCTCCAATCGTCAGCGGTCCATTCCCGGTGCTCTTTAGCCCACGCCAACCTCTTTTTCTTCATCTTTCCTAATAGTAAGTCTTTCCTTCGCTGGTCGACGGGCTTGAAGACCCACTTCGTTTAGCACATGGTCGTTCAGCTCCTCTCTCAATTCCTTCCTTGGCTGTTGCAAAGCGATTCTTAAGTGACATGCGCTCCAAAATCCTATCTTGCCGGACTGTCGTCTTTTTCGGTCTTCCCCTTCCAGATTACCTCCCATCAGCATCATTCTAACGTTATGGAACTATGACCATGGAACTATGAGCCATGAAAAGAAAGTATCTGATTTACTATTTAATCCATTCGAATGTTTTGAGGAATATATTGTATGATATAGCTTTGTGAAAAACTTTCGGTTGTCGGAAGCAAGCCTAGCTGTACAAGTTCCAACGTTCAATAGACAAGAGGCACTCAGGTACAGAAGACAGTCTAACCCAAAGTTGGTTTAATACATACATGTGTCCTTTACGACGATGGAACAAATCTCTTGACTAGATCTGTGTGGGTCTCCATAAATTGCAACAAGGCTTCGAATTTTGCAGGTTTTGTGTGTCGGCATTTGGCCGCCTCGCTTTAGATAGTCAAATAAAATATGAAATACTTACATTTTGTGTTGAAATTCTTCTGAAAATCATACATCCGATAGCAAGACACCTTTCGAATGAATATCCGCAAGAGGAGATGATTTTGACAAAGGTTTTCGAAATACAAAGTTCCAAATTTCCTAAAAAGAGTTGGTATTACTTTAATTTTTCGAATTCGAACTGAGGCCTTTTCTATAGAAATAGAAAAAAATAAGGCCCCAGGACGGCATCTAGACTGAATCCTGGGTAAATACTTTGAAAGAACTCATCTACACGCACTTGCCCAGTTGGTCCTTCAACTATCCATACTCCACTGAGAGAGTCAATAGCTTAGCGACACCAATCAGTTCACGATTAGCCTGACAGATAATTGACGACAAAAAAATTGCTTGGGCTATTGACACCCTTTTCTCGTACGAGTCGCCGGGATCATTCTTATGATGCTGCAAAGCTCAAAGGCTTATTTCGTTTCGTGACTCACTCAGCTTTTCATTGGGCGCTTGAGCTGCACCGGGACAAACCGCGATGTGGAGAGGCTAACACATCGGTCTAACGTGACAGCGCCCTTCGACTAGCTCCCTTCTTATTCAGATTTCGATCTCATTCTCAACTCCCAAGTTTACCTGTAGAGAGAATCGGACAAATGGTTGGATCGTCAACCCTGCCTGTATGTATACCCATCTTCACGAAGGGGTCCATAATGGAGACCCACGAATTCCCCGGTCAATAAAACTCCCCAACCAAGGGTTTATTCACTCTGAACAATAACCCGTTCGTAGACATCTACATCGTAGACATTCCTGCACATCCAACTCAAAACTGATCAAAATATGTAAAGAGGAACTCAGAACTTAGAATCAATATCTCAGACCTGCGGCGACAACGCACTTCCTCTGCCAATGCCCAAGTCTCAGCAGAATCAGACACCGAACCTTCGGGAAGAAATTTTTCAACCACCTCTCCGAACTGGTGAACATGCTCCCTAAAACTACCTTAAAATTAATAACGAAAACGGGTTGGTTCAGAGGGCCGCACCCAACATTTATTTTTCCAGGTATCCCACACAGGGGAACACAATGGATTCGTTGAGGTCCGAGTGAGACTGCTCCAACCTGATGATTGTTGCAGTCACCCCCTTAACCTTACCTAACCCTAACAGCAGAACTAGATGAGATAGATGAGATAATTCTTAAAGTCAACTCATCACTTGGTTTTGTTAAATAATTTTCCAAAGAATTTTCTAACCCTTACGTGACCAAATCACTCTTCACTCACCGCCTTTGTTCGCCCTGTCCTCACTCACTCACTATCCAAACATTCGAGCACTCACAATGACGTTTTCTTTGTTTTACCCTTCGAGATCTACGACCCTCTCATCATGCCTCTTCTATCAAGATTCCCTCAATCTAATTAACCTAACAACCCTTGAGAACAGCAGAAAGGCAGCTGATATTCTCTTCGGTCATCGATTACTCTTAAGTTCCATTGATTGCGTGCCCCTTTAGAATCCTATTTTCTTCTACACTCACCTAACCGACCCAACTTATGGTTCTAACAAACGAATTTCCCATAGGTTAGGGGAAGTCAACTCAAGTCATTACACTTCCGACTTCAACCGCAGAACTCCTCGACTTAAAACACGATCTTTTCCACTCTTTTCCTTACCATGTCCCTGTTTGGTTGGAAAAAAATATGTCCCTAGCATCAAAATGATCCTCTTCTGATCTAAGTGTGTCTCCATCCTCGTACACACAGCTTTCCTAACCTAGACCTCCCAAGGCTTCCGTTCTTTTATTCAAATTTTTCAGTCTTAGTCCAGAAGTCAACATCAAACAGTATGTATGCACCTACATATGTGAGTACAAGACAGGTAAAACCTTTATTAAATCCTTCCCTTTGGATAGACAAGAGAAGATCCTCAGACCATATAAGAACTACAAACGAAGTTGTCGCTCCTCTTTTAGTCATCAAAACAGTCGCCAGTAAGTTCAAAACACCCAATCACTCGTCTTTCATTTTAATCAAGATAAGTCGATGATCATCCCATTTTCTTTCCTTTTTTCTTCTCAGAAATGTGCCAGAATCCTGTCGGTTCATACATCCAGTCGTTCCTAGGAATTGATGTGATCAGCAACGGCGAGGGCAGCCCGTGACGCCACAGCACGTTTCTGTGAGTTAAAGTTTCCATTTTTTCTATTTTCTTGCATTTCAACTCTTCTCCTATGTTTTTCAGAGAATCAGCCGGAAACTATGTACATTGCTTCAACAATCCACTTGTGAGCTGTAAGCTACATTAATCCAAATACAACTTGCAACACTTCCCCTACTGAGTCCACAAGAAAGTTACCACATTGGTTTCGTTTATCCGAAAAGCTCTCAACATACACTTGTCAATCCATTTAAGCAACTACCTCCAAGCATTCATTCGGCAGCCTACACCATCGCTTACTACATTTATTCAGCTTTCCTGTTTAACAACAACAACTCGCGTGTCATCTTCCTTAAAGCCTTGATTGCCTCCAAGAAGTATTGAAATCCAGGCAGGAATCCATGTGTGTTACAACTTTATCAACCATCCCATCAAGGTACATAACTATCACCTTAGCCCATCTAAAGCACCCTTTTTCTATCTAAAGAAGCCTTTCTCCTTCACAGAAGCAGTCCTACTACATCGTAATAGAGCCATTCTGCATGACTGTCAGCTACAGCAGCGATGAACTCCAATATCCTCCACAGAAGCACCAATGACTTTCAACTACACTCGACAGGATATGGGTGTCCTACTCCAGCCTAACAGGGCCATTCTGCATCACAGTCAGTTAGAACAGCGATGAACTACAGAACCACCAATGGCAGTTCAACTGCACTCGGCAGAATTTGGGTGTCCTACTGCACAATTCATACCCGTTTAGCAGATCCAATCATTCAACCATATGCTCCTCGATTGCCTTGAAGAGAATTTCGCCAAAAACTAGGCCAGCTACCACAGCGATCAGCTCCTCTTCGACCAGGAAAAGTTCAAGAACCTTTGATAAACACACGCCATGTACTTATGATAAAAATAAACCACTCCTGTACCCCACTTGCTTTTGTTTTTCATTTGAAAACCTTCACAAAACCTAACAGCCCCCGCAAAACTATGGACCACCCTGTGTTCAACAAAAATTGTTCTAAAAATGAAAACTACACCCTGCAGCCTACACATTGGTCTTTGTTTCATCCTGGTAGCCCGTCCAGGACCAAAGATATCAGTCACACAAAAATTGCCCGACGCCCCATCCCACCCACCAACCGCCGCCGGAATCTCAAAAATTTGCGACGAAAAATTCCAAAAATTTTCATAAAACACCAGGCCACCAGAAATTCCCAGAAAACAGCAGGCATCCCGTCAACCCATCAGAGCCGCTCAAACTGTTTCGAGTTGGTACGTTGTGTTCCATACCAATTTTGACGTGAATTTGTTTTTGCTGTAACTTTTTTGTTTCTCAATGAATTTTGACGTTTAAGGTGTCAAATTAAAGGGCATTTTCTGAAGATTAATTTGATATGATTTTAATTACAGCTATGCAGGTTTATTGGTATATATTAAGGAAAATGTATAGAGTTGTTGTTTTTGCTATAACTCTTCTGTGCGTCAAGGCACTTAGCGCTTGGGGTGTTAAATTCAAGGACTAACTCTACACAATCATTAGCCTTAATGGTATCCCTGGTCTGGTGACCTGCATTGCTGTTGCATGTGCGTTTCACAATGGATTCCCGTTTCCATCGAGAAATACTTACGTCAGATGAAAACATATCCTCTTCCACTTATACTTACCAAAGCTATTCTATGAGATTCCACTCGAAACATACAATGCAAAGCCATAGATGAAGGAAAAATGAAAAGATATCATAAGTTTGGCTTTATTTTCAAGTCGCCTTTAGATGCGACGACATAAAACCTTCTTTCCTCTTCCAAATAAGCTAAAAGACGCACCAAAATTAAGGTCACAAACGACAGATGAATTGCTTAAGGTTCTGTCTAATTATCGGCAAGAGTGGGTGTAGTAATACTAAGTGACGACTGAAGACGAACTCGATCTCCTCCAGCAGGGCTTACCCAAAACGTGCTTACAGCCAACGTGAGAAGTACTCTTGAGGATCCTAACCTTTCAGAAACAACAAAAGTAAACAAATTACAAAGAACCCTAAGCTTTGCCACTATCCGCCTCGGATACTTCAGCTTCCTCCACAACCTCTGAAATGTAAAATTTTAAACAAAGCCAATCGGAAACAAGTCAAACGTTCACCTACGCTTGTTGCCCGGTATACGACGTAGTCTCTCCTGTTTGATTGCCGCAAAGTATTCCGCTTCAGCCTGTTCACAGGCGTCTGCAAAAAGAAAAACCATTTGTAGACGAACTCAAGCGTTTTTCATTAGTTTTTTGTACTTTTGAATGGCATCACGTTAACCTTTCCATTTAGCATTGTTAGATCACCCTGTTCCGGACCGTGAGCGACCTTAACTTTGAGCTTGATTTCTCTTGATTTCGCCTCCAAGATTTTCTCACGACGGTTCTCACGTTCAAACATCTAAAGGAGGAAACAAAAAAATACAGATGTGCTAGTAGGTGCTCACAACTTACCGCTGTTAGCAAGGGCTTGTCATTCTTCGAGGAATGCTGCATGTTCTCTGATACTTCAATGAGGAAGGTTGCCCCCTTCTGGCTGCCACAACTGACGAATTTTCCATTTTCATTCGTCCGCAGGCAGAGCAACGGCTCATCACAGACTTTAACACCTAAGACAGGCTCATTCTGCTGCTGCAGCAGGTCCCACGCATCCAGCACACCGTCCATTCGGGTCACGAAAAATTGTGAAACCCTAAAGGCAGACAAAAAACTCATTTAATGGGGGACGTCTCCTCTCACGCAAAACTGTGACTCTACTGACTTGGTGTAGCTCCAAGCTCCATCTGTCAGCATAGCAGCGCTGCTTTTCGTCCAAATAATCGAACTTTCACGGCAATCCTCTGACCATATCCTAGCTGTCCAGTCGCCAATCGTTAGAAAGTTCTTCACAAATGCTGGATTGCGAGTAATAGCGTAGACAGGTCCCAAGTGGCACATCATCTGGAAAACATTAGCAGTAGTACATCGCATCGAGATTGTGGGTCAATCGGTGTAGCTTACCCGTATTTGAATCTTCTCCGTTGGTGTCTTGCCCTTCCGATTGCAGCAGAACAGCATACCCATTTCAGTGCCACACATGAATCTCGTCGGAATGGTAGTTTCGTACTCCAGTACTGAGATTCCATAGGAACGTGACAAATCCTGTTCGTCGGTTCTTACCGGATCCATGAGTAACTTGTCCAGGGGTTCGTTGAGCTTTCGTGTATCCCACCACAGTACTTGGCCATCGGAGGCACCCGAAAAGAATTCAGTGCCACTTTTCGAATTATTCCAGAGAACCGAGTTCACTGGATCTCGATGGCAAACTTCTCGTTCACTTATCATCACCGGATATCGACCGTGACGTGTGTCCCAGGCTGCCACTTGACCGTTGTACATACCGCTGACCAGGCTGGTTGGATCCTTTTGATTGTACTCAAGGCAGACACAGGGAACTTTAGGTTCCAACGTAACAAGCGGCTCGTTCGGATTCTCTATCTCCCAAATGTAAGAATTGGTTAGTTGACCGCATTTCTCACCCTGAAACTTCATGTCACAGTGGCTGGCAGCTAGACGGATGCCACCATCTGGCGACCAAGACAAGTGCGTGACAGGCACTTTTATTGGATTCGGATCGCGATAGACGTTAACAGTTCGTGACCGACAGGGTTCTGGCAACGGAGCTGGATCCAAACCCTCGAAGTAGTTTTCGTAAATATTAACCGCGTTGTTCTGATGGATATAGTGTTCCATAGGCCTGGTCAAGTTCATCACTTGGGTTATGTAGTTCTCGTCCTTTTCGATCTTTCGTTTGTATCTGACTGTCTGCTCTGGATCTTGCATATTGATGTCTTTGGGCCAGCCACCCTCGTTGTGTGTGATGCCACAATGCTTGAAAGTGGCTCTTTCTGTGTTTGCTATACTAACTGACATTTGTTTGGTAAACTGCGTCCTTCGGTCGACTGGGTTCCGCAGGATATAGTCCCGACACATCTCTCGATTAGATGTTTCAGTGAAGAGGACTTCATCCTTGTCTTGGAAGCAGTGTTGTTGGCCAAATGAGCGACGTTCCTTCTTGTAGACATACTCCATAGCTGGACAGCGATGTTGTAAGTTGGATGTTGTCTTTAAGTCACAAACCGTCGCAAACAAATAAAATTGATACCACTTTGGAAGGTTGCTATGGAGTTCGATAATCGATTGAGCCACAGAGCTTCATAGTTACTGACTCTTAAAGGAACTATTCGATTGAAAACATGTTGTGCCATGGTTTTTGGAGATGCAAGCTGTACTCGCATATAGAATTCGTGTAGATTTTTATTCTTTTCCACAGAAATAGGGAGACGGAACTTATTTAATGCAGATCGGTAGCTCAAGCCACAAACTAAGACACAGATCCGTCCGACTATATATACAACGCAGAACTCCACTCCCACAACCCGGCTTTCAAGCCGCCCGATTATAGGAAGCCCCCAATCAACAGGCAGGCCTAGACGGGACTACTTTTTAAAAGGGGGTCGACTTCATTTTCTATATTTCGTTACATATGTTTTTTTTTCTCGTAGAAGAGGTGACGAGCTTCGGAAACCAAACTGGCAGCCAACATGATAGAACAGTTCACATCCAAGAATAGTATTTTACGAAAAAAAAGGAATTGTGGTCTAGCCATAGTCCGTTTTCAAAGCTTCGTATAGTAGCCAAATTGATTTCAAGGGTAACGCGGACGCTCCCATCAAGTGGAATCGAACCACTGCCAAGAACTGTGCCGTCAGACTATCCCACAACCCGGCCTCCGAGTAGCCGGACTACAGGAGATACCAACCTCCCGGCTGGGTAGAGCAGGCCTAATCGTAAATGCCTTCTAAAATTTGGTCAAGTTCGTTTCCTATTTTTTTTTCTCATAGAAGGGTAACGATTGGTATAATTTTGTTTGTAGCTACAACTGTGTAAGGTTAAACTGTTGGTTCCCATTAAGAACAATTTAAAGTTAAATAGCGGTTCGAAAATACCTCTTCTAATTAATTATATTAAAAAAAAAAAAGTAGCTTGGCAGTACCGCGACGAAAACGCGTCCAGCTTCATATCAAAACAACAACTGTCAAGGAAATTCTGTCACATTTCGCATAATGACTAATCTGTGGGGCAAACTTTGCACGTTTTCTCTAAAAATAATTAACCTATCTACGTGTTAAGCATCACACAAGAGCAACAAACTTTGTCCATTAAACAATTGAGCCAGCGCGACTAGAATCAATTAGTGCAACCCGAGGAAAACCGGAAAACAAATTTGCCAATACAGTCAGCTTGCCTACGTGACTCGATGTCGATGCCCTATGGATGAATTTTCCTGTCACTTCTGCATTCATCTAGCACCCCTCTGCTGCGCATCCACTTGTACCTGCCGAAGCTGAAGTAAAACTCATTTGCAAGCGGACGGTATAGCAGTGCCAGTCTATCCTCTCTCAGTTGTTTTGTGAAAGTCGTTTGGTGGTGTATTAAAAGTTCTTTGTTCGTTAAGCGATAATCTTTGAAAAAATAAAATAATTTTTCTATCTTTCGTAATTGTTGCGACACAATGCTAGCTGCAGCTGCCGTACCAGCAACGCCGGGCGTAGTCGTTGTTCGTGCAAAACCGAAAAAAGTCTTCAAACCCAAGGCGAAGGTGAATCGAATCCCGCAGGAGCTGTTAGATGACCCAGTTCTGCAGAAAGCCCTCGAACGTTTACCATGGAATTATAATTTTGAAATCCACAAGACGATATGGCGTGCCAGGGAGCTGAAGGCCAAACGTATTGCCCTGCAAATGCCCGAGGGTCTGCTAATGTATTCGATTGTTATTAGTGAAATTCTGGAGCGTTTTACCACAGCCGACACTGTCATAATGGGTGATGTCACGTATGGTGCGTGCTGCGTGGATGACTACACAGCCAAGGCATTGGGAGCCGATCTGCTTGTACACTACGGTCACAGTTGTTTGATTCCAGTTGACCAGACGACGGACATAAAGGTTTTGTATGTGTTTGTCGACATTAAGATCGATCCGCTGCATTTCCTGGACTCTGTGAAGCTGAATTTTAAACCAGACGGCGGTCAAATCGCATTGGTGAGCACAATTCAATTTGTTACCACACTACAAGCCGCCTCAGCCGAGCTAAAGGAGAAGGGCTATGATGTAATAGTGCCACAAGCAAAGCCCTTAAGTCCCGGCGAGATTCTCGGGTGTACAGCACCGCAACTGCCGGACACGGCGAAAATTTTAATTTATCTGGGCGATGGTCGATTTCATTTGGAAGCAGCCATGATTGCCAATCCACGACTGAAGGCGTACAAGTACGATCCGTATGAAAAGAAATTCACCCTGGAAGAGTACGACCACAGAGCCATGCAAAGCATTCGTTGGGAACACATCAAAGAAGCGAAGAAAGCAAAGAAAGTCGGCATCATCCTGGGAACGCTCGGGCGACAAGGCAGCAGTCGTGTTCTGCGATTCCTCGAGCGACGATTACAAGCGAAGGGCTACAAAACATCAGTGATTCTTTTATCCGAAATCTTTCCGCAAAAGTTAGCTCTCTTCCACAACGACATTGATGCCTTTGTTCAAATTGCCTGCCCACGACTTTCCATCGATTGGGGTAGTGCCTTCCAGAAACCTCTTCTCAATCCGTATGAACTGTCGGTGGTACTGGGCGACGTCGAGTGGACGCCAAATAATCTAGAACCAAACAACGCCTACCCCATGGACTTTTATGCAACCGGCAGTCTGGGTCCCTGGACGCCAAACTTCAAACCACCTGCACTGGGCGAGTGCGAAAACAAACCATCAGCCAAATGCTGCGGCAGGTGTACCCGTGGAGAGTTGGAGAAGGAGACCCTGGCAGCAGAAGATCTGCTCGACTTTAAGAAGGGATAAGTTGTTCGACACTTTGGGTGGATCATGGCAGCGCGAATCAAGTACAATTCGATTTAGTTTAATTCTTGCTTCTACTTTATTTTGAAAGTATTAGGAGAACCATGTAAATAACTGTTTTATATGTAACACGTATGTATGCATAGGTATAGCAATAAATGAACAAGTTTTAAAGATCTCAAAAGAATGTACAGATGGCTTGGTTTTGTTTTTGCGCATTGATCTTGGCAAGAAGACAAAGGAATTCTCTCTCTGCTTCTGGTTTATTGTCTTCCGCTTGCGTTATATATTTCTGGTCAAATCGTTCATTCACTTTACGAGATAAGCATATGGCTGGCTGGTGGTGTGATTGTGAAATAACGACACCTGCTGAAGCATAGGAGGAATTCATCTCAAAGCAGAACTACTACGTGACTTTTTCTCTCTAAACTGTGTCGCTCTGTCCAGAGTTTGTTTGAATTTGTAATTGAGTTTCAAAGGTGACTGGCCTTGTAAAAGCCGATTGCGCTTAGCATATTTCTTGAACTCATTTTTCCGCAACCGAAACAAAAAGTATGTGATTTCCTACTCGAAATACGATACTACTTATGCACCGCCGGGGAATTTGTCTATACCATCGCCATGCTGGTTCGAACAACAACAAACAAGAAACTATTCAGTTGGTGGCACACGTTCAAGGTGGAAGAAATCAATTCAAAAGAAAGAGGCGTGTGTGCATCAGCTGTTTTGTTGATTGCGTATTTCCCCATCTCGTAATCAGAAATGTTTGCTAATTAATAAAATTTTATTTTTGTTGCTGATAACAGGTTTGTGACTGGGATGTTGATTTCAATTTGTGCCAGTGAATGACGCACTTTCGCGTTTTTTTGCCTGTTTTGGGGATCACCTATCATTTTGAATATTATCAGAATTAGTGACGTTGTTTTGTCTTCATGAGATCATCTTGAAATTGGTTTGAAAGTAGATCTCTCTGAGGGCAGCTATGTGTGCTACAGAGACCTCATTTTACCAGGAGTCGAGCTGGGAGAATTTTAAAGCTCTGCCCTGATACAACATGGAATCAAGATTCTTTTTGACTCTCTAGTTTCAACTATAATCAAAGTTTCGTCCCACCATTGTGAAGGAATCCCTAAAGCTTTCAGAATTATCCATTTCTGTATACAAAAACATTGCTATTTTGTGGACAAGATTAGACGATCACTGTTACAGAAAGACACTACTTGTACAAGGTGGATGCGACTCAAAACAGTCTACAATGGTAGCTGCTTTAAAAGGTAAACCAACAAGTTTGTAAAAACCTACAGAAACCGTGATTAGACGATCACTGTTTAATCGGTTGTGTCTGGAGTTTTGTGGATAAGAAACTACAACAAACTAACCACACAACCGACTGAACAATCGTTGCGGGATCAGGATCATACATAGTACTTAGGAGCGTCTTGTGTCGACCCGTTTTACTATACAGACTCTTAGTGCTTGGTAATGATAAGAGGTAAGCACGATTTCAACATCACTAAAAAGATGAATCAGCTCTATATGCCCCATCGTCAAGAAAGGCGATCCTAAGTCTTGTAAGAACTATCTAGGCATATACCTGCTTAATGTTGCATATAAGATCCTCTCCAACGTATTGTGTGAACGTCTGATACCTTTCTGGAATACACTAATCGGCACGTATCAGTGTGGCTTCCAACGTGGAGAAGACCAACGAATTTTAAGTCGAGACTCACCATCACGTTATCAACTTTAATGCCGCATATGACAGCGTTCATCAGCTTGAGCTCTACAAGGCGATAGTCGAATTCGGTATTCCGGCAAAACTGATCCAGCCTTTAGTGCAATGTGCAATTTGGGAACAACTCCTCCCAGATTTCTTCAATCTTGTGCTGGAACGGAAAGCACTATCCTCAATAGATTTGTCCAGCTGCTGGGATACGCAGATGACATCGACATCATCGGTCGCTTCCAGTACGCTGACATAGAAACTTTGAAGAACAGGCGAAACGATCTGGTCTTGAAGTAAATGAGGACGAAACCCTAGTGGAGCTTCGGCTTAGCGAAACAAATGGCTTCTAACTCGAAAGACAAAATTCATTCATGTCAGTTCTGCTATATGGAGCCGAATGCTAAACGATAAGCAGAAAATCCTGCAGATTTTGAGCACTTTCGAGAGAAAAATTCTTCGAATGGGGAAGAAGATATAACCGTGAACTCTATGAGCTGTACCAAGCTGTGGATTTAGTCAAAAAAAGCCAAAACACGTCGACTACGCTGGCTCGGCCACATCGAGAGAATGGACAATAAGAGGATGCCTGAGTGCTTGTTCTCGACAACTAGAAACACCATGTCCGGCATCGAAAAGAGTGGAAGGCTGTCGTGCCTCAGACAGAGACTTTTCATGGGTCGGGAGGCCGTTAGGTGAGTATAGTAAGTAAAAAGATAAAAAAATTATTCATCTTCGTATGAAGGAGGTACCTTGTACGTGAAGTCGCTTGAACCATTCAGTAAAGGAAGGAACATGATGTCACAAGAATCAAAATCAGTAAAAATTGAACTCAGGACTGTCTAAAATTGCTATCACTGTTGAAGGGATGCTCAATATCTAGAAACGCTCCAAATGACGCCTTCTGTTGTTGAAAGATCCTTCTTGAAATGCCGTTTAAGGGAAGACTCTGATGGTTTCTTAGTTATTACAGAAACTGATAGAGCTTATGAAGTTTTTATGGAGTCAAGCGATTGATGGAGTCCTTTGAGCCCTGGTACTCCGGTATTACGAATTAGAAAACTAAGGATCTCGATTTACAAAGGAAGTAGGCACTGTTTCGGGGCATAACACTCCGCGAACTAGCGGTATGGCGTCGATAGTTACATACGTTTACATGGGATATCTTGCCTCCAAATCACAGACAGGGTACCCATCCAATGAGGAACACTGTAGACAAACTTAACCTAGAATTTGAATCCTCAACATCTACATTTGAAAGAACTTACGGAAGCTACTCTAGTGCCCAGATTCATGGTTTCTAAATCAATTCCAGAGCCAAACACTTCACCATTTTCACCACAATCAAATTAATACCAAAACACTGTAAGCCCCAATGAACGCGAACAAAACTTGAAAAGCACCAGCTGTCACTTATCTGTCACCCCAGCTGTCAGTTGTTGTCAGTGTGCAAAGTGCAAAACACGAGAGAAAAATGGGAAGCGGCAATCACATCTGTTCCAGTTAAAAGATAAAAAAAAAGAAAAATTGCCCAAACTTCTCCGAACGTGCATTTCCCACCCACCATTCCCATTGAGTGCATCTGTGATACAAGTGGAGAACACTTAAGTGCATTATTTTATACATTTTACTTTAAATTTAAAAACGAATTACCAAGATGCGACCCAACGTGGACAAGGAACTACTGCCCATGAAGGCGCATTACTTCCTCTTTAACGCAGGTAAGTGTGCTTTGTATTGTTCATGGCAATGTGATGTAAATTTTTTGTGATAAATGATCGTTTTAGGAACAGCACCAGTTGTGCCTTTTATGCCGACACTTGCCAGGCAATTGGGATTCTCCACAGTTGTCGTTGGTACAATGTACACCGTATTGCCTGTGGTGGGAATGCTTGCGAAGCCACTGTTTGGTTTTATTGCTGACAGGTAACAAATCAGTTATTACATTGCAATTGGAGGTGTATACAGTGTTGGTCAAGGGTAGTCGTTTTTTTTTTAATTGGGTTAGAGGTTGCCCAGCCCACAACTGGGTGTGAGCAAAGGCGGATATAAATGTGATATGAGCTCAACAACGGGCAATTAATTTGCCCTATCAGCACGAAATTTGAAGCACGAGGCATGTACATACCTAGTCGCTTCATTCGATAGAAGTGCAGGTTGGTCTAAACAAACTGCAAATCCCACTAGATTACCTTAATGAAAAGAAAAAAAGTCACAACCTTTGGTTAACACTGCTAAAGCGTTACATAAATCATATCTAATCCACATATACTCCCTGTTTAGATTCCAAAAGCATCAAATTCTCTTTCTAATTGCCCAGCTGATAACGGCAATCTCATTCTTTTGCATAATGTTCATACCGGCAATACCCCAGCCAGTGCCAGCGGTTCAATTGCACTGTCACGCAGGCGTCTCCGAGCTGAGACACTGTTCCGAATTGGACACATGCGTGCATACGAACCTAGAGAATCACTATGGAAATGCATCGCTAACATGCAAATTGCATTGCCAAGCAGACCCATGGATGTGGGATATTGTGTGCAGTGATTGGCTGAAGAATACAACAGATTGTCCAAAAACCAATCCATATCTAGACTTGACAGTTGCCACCAACATGAGTGATATAACCCAGGTCGAGCAATGCCTGTTCTTTAAAGTGCAAAACGATAAGGCCCAGTTAAATGGGCAAGATGTAGTCATGAATTGTCCAGCGAATAAGACTTACTTTAACGCAACGTGTGACTTTGTTTGCGGAGATGATTATTTGCAGAACGCGTTGTCCGAGAGTCCTGTGATTAATAATTCAGACGCTGCGGGTCTGTATCAGTTTTGGTTGTTCTTTATACTGCTGATACTGAGTTGGATTGGAATGGCTGTCGTAGTGAGTATTGGCGACGCGATATGTTTTACATTGTTGGGCGAGCGCCATCATCTCTATGGGAATCAGCGGTTGTGGGGCGCAGTGGGATTCGGTGTCTTTGCTATTCTGTCAGGTGTGCTGGTAGACAAATTGTCGGGAAATAGTGTGACCAAGGACTATACGATTGTGTTCTGGATGACAGCGGTGCTTATTGGATTCGACATATTCGCATCGATGAAGTTGAAAGTAAGCTGCGAGAGTAGTGATCAAATGTGATATACATTCCTTTTCGTTACAGCAAACGCAAACAAGTGTATCGCAGAATATCTTCCGCGATGTGGGACAACTTTTTCTCTCACTGCGTGTTGTAATCTTTTTTGTTTGGTGTATTCTGATTGGACTGGGCACAGCATTGGTGTGGAATTTCCTGTTTTGGCACCTAGAAGACTTGGGGGCGAAACTCGCAGGCTGTGAAGGAAATTCAATGAAAACCCTAGAAGGCTTTGTCATGGGCGTTCAATGTTTCGGTGGAGAGTTGCCTTTCTTTTTCCTTTCTGGCAGAATTCTAAAGAAAATCGGTCATGTGAATGCAATGAGCTTGGTACTGCTAGGCTTTGGAGTACGCTTTTTATTGTATTCTATCCTTGAGAATCCATGGTATGTTCTACCCATTGAACTACTCAATGGCGTGACATTTGGAATGTTTTACTCGACAATGGCATCTTATGCTAGTATTTTAGCTCCAGTTGGATCCGAGGCTACATTACAAGTAAGTCAAGCACTTTATGTTGAAAAGAAAACCTTTTGCTATTTTCGATCTATTTAGGGCCTAGTTGGAGCGGTTTTCGAAGGAGTTGGTGTCTCTATTGGCAGTCTAATTGGTGGTTTTATGTTCAATGCCATCGGTGGTTCGTCAACTTTCCTTATATTTGGCTTGGCTGCGATTGTTGCCTTTATTGTACATGTCGCCATACAATGGCTATTGCCAAGATACAGCAAAGAAAGTGGTAAGCATATACGGGGAGACACTAAAACAAATGATAATCCAGGGGTGAAGGACACTAAGGAGGTGGTGGACGACAATAGGTTGGGTATTGTAAATATGGATCCCAATCAATTTACAGAAATCGATTTAAATTCATAGACTGTGCTAAAACAAAAAAACGAGTCTTGCCATTATGACGTATAATAGATTCTAAGCATTTTTTTTTTACTTTCTCTACTCTTGCATTGGGAACTGGTTTTGTTAAATAAAAAAAAAAAGCACAAAAAAAACATTTTAAACTGTACTTAACAATCGCAATCTCATACTCATCTTCCAAGGATGGCTAGTAACCTACGAAATACGAGTTTGTAGTAGAAGCAATATCTTAAAACAAATTTACTAGTTTCTATTTGTCGCGAGTGTCTTCTGTGCGAGGTGTTATCTCACGTTTATTACTCGATTTCTATTTATTTAATATTATCTGCACGTTAAGTAGAGTAAATGAGGAGTTAATTGTGTTATTAAAATGATAACGAATGCTGTAGTGTACATTGTTAGCTACTAACACACATTAGAGAGGTAATTTCATTGTCCATGTGTCCATGTAATGGAAAGTCTAATTTGTTTTATTACATAGCTCGTGTGCTGTAATAAGTTTTAGAAAAAGACCTACATACGTGCAGGAAAAGTTATTTACCCAAGTGTCTGGTATAGACATTCTTTCAACACAGATAATGGTGTCGTTTTGGTACTAACCATTGTAATTAGTAATTAGTGATTAGATATTGCTTTGTATTTATTTAATTCCAGATGATTCAGCACTTTTTGTTGTTAGTGACACATCTTACCATTAAAATTCGTTTTCCTTTATTGGATTTTGTCTATATGACTCCAAGAATCTTTGGTTTCTGATATTGATGCTCTAACTTCTGATTCTTTATCTTTCTTACTTACGTTTCATAGCTGGTCTGACGAATTTCTTTCAAATCTAGTGCGGCACATTGCCTGTAATCTTGTGCACTTAGGTCTGTGTAGGAAATAGAACAATAAAGTTGTTGGTATTTTTATTTGATACCTCCGTTCTCATAGAGCTGGTCGTATGTTTTGCTAACGAAAAGAAGACCTCGATCAATAAAAGAGATCACTCCTCTGTGTTAAAAAGAATGTCACAAACCTCCGACTAAGACTGACTAAACACTTGAAGAGCTAGGCAATGTTAGAGGCTGTTTCGGTCTTCCATTTTTCTCCCGCTTTGCCAGGTAAAAGCCAAAATAAGAGTCATCTAGTCAATGTTGGAGGCTGTTCCGGTCTTCCATTTTTCTTAGGGCTTCCTTTCGCTTTCCCAGGTGAAAACTATCATTTTCAGCAGCTATCTGTCTTGTCTTAAATAATATAGTTCTTGGAACTGTCACTTCTTTCAGTTTCGCGCATAATGCTGAGCGGAGAGTTGGTATGTCGCTTTTCCATCACAGTCCCAAGAGAAGTACAGCATTCTCTTGTACAACCGATTTGTGAAGGCTTCTACTGTCTCTATCATTACTTAACACAGTGTCCATATCGCACAGATAGACCATTCAACAAGTTTATTCTTTCTCTTTAGGTTCTATGCTTGATTTTTGCTCCCAGACTCTTGGTACTGTTTATTGTATCCAATATCGTGTCCTCCGCTTTTAGATAACACTGGGCTCTGAAGCGTTGTTACTTTGCTTTTATTTACAACTTCTCCGTTTATCTTGATTCTATTGTTCAAATCTGTTGTCGCTTTCTTAAGGATCTGCTTCATGTTGAATGATAGCCTCTTGGTTCCAGTACTGCTTCAATTTTTGTCTATGGTTATCGGTATACGGTTCGCATTGCGGTCCACCCTCTTGGAATCAAATTAAATCATTCTCATCGTCATACCACCGTTTATTGCTTTTCCTTCATCAGCATTTGCCTTGCATCCACGCATACTTCATTTACAGAACACATACATATACACAAAAAAACGCACAAAGCTCTCTTGCTCTGGTTTTTGTTAAAGAGTCTCATACTAGTTACCTGTGACCAAACCAGTTTCCTGATTGATAACTCGAATTTAATTCAATTCTCCTTCTTAAGTTTTAGTTTGTTAAGAAATTATTTTTTACTTTTTGTTTTTCTTATATAAAAAAATAAAAAAAAACAACAAAACAAAATTAAACCACTGTGCCGTCTATAATTTTGTGTTTCCAAATGTTTTCCTCTTGTTTTTAACAAAAATAATAAATTCTCTTCCAGCTACAGCCAAATATTTAGCACCGAACGACGCAATGCATATGCTTGATGAGCAGGAATATATTATTGTGTCTTAAATTGCAATGAGTTTCCTTTTACTGTATACTGTAGCTATAAACGTTGTTACACTGTGGGATTACTTTAAAGGAAAACAAGTAAAAAAAAAACACACCACTAATGCATGTTTGTTTGTTTTTTAGTTAAGCTTTACGTTTTTTATGTTTTAAACAACAAAATAAAAGATTTATTTAAAGAAACAAAGCAAACGAAATACAAACAGTGTTAGTTTTAACTGAGATTGTTTCGTTTTTGTTTCTTGTTGTTAACTAGAAGCATGGTTTTCGTTTTCCTCGTTTAACGTAAGAAATAACAAAAAAAAAAAAAGTATTTTTTATTAAGTAGTTTTAATTTATACCAAAGTAATGTTTTTTTTTTTTTTTTACAAACAATTTGATTATTTGTACAAGTTTGTGTATGCGAATAAGTTATAAGATATTAAGGAAATAAAAAGAACAATGAAATTACCTAGAGTAACAGTTTACTATCTATTCGAAGTAGTTGGTGTGGTAGTTGTTGTATTTTGATTTCGTTTACCAATGAGCGCTTCTTCTTGTTGCTGTTTTTGTATTTTGCGCGCGAGTTCCTTGTGTTTGCATGCTTGAATGTTATTGGCTCTTTTCTAAAGAAAACAGAAAAAAGAAAAACAAAACAGAAACCAGTAGTGGTTATAGAAACTGATTGTATAAATAACCATTTTTGAGAGATCGTGTAGGAGTGTATGGAATGGAAAACATGGACAACACCGTATATATGCAGAATCGAAAGGACGACGCGAAACTGAGTCGAGATTTCTACCCAGGCAGTTGCACAAACCGTGTCGACAGCTAAGCACTACCCTAACTCTACAAAAAAGTAGCAATAAACGAAAGGAAACTGAAAAATATAACAAATGACCTCCAAACCAATCGCATGCCAACCCAAGGAAGTAAAACAAATTAGTGTTTTATTTTTGCAAAAGAAAAACAAATCCAAACAGCGACCATCTCTCAGTTCGACTTGTCGACTCAGTTTGGACTCCACCTGCGTGTATATGCATTTCGATCCGGTTTCAGCCTACGTTTTACTCTGCATACATATATACGGAGTAAATATCGCAATTCCCGAGTGGAATCCTTTAAGGTGATTGTTGGTGAACACATTGTTAGCTCTTTGTGAAACGATTGCGCTTTCAGACAAAAACGATAGCAAAAATGAAATGATCACGCTGCTCGTCAGCTTAGAAAGAGAGTAGAAGGGATGATTGTGATCAACTACCGCATTAGAGGATTCCACTCCTGCTTTTCGTTTATTATTCTATTGATTGTGACCACATAGTAGTACTTTGCCTGTCGTTTTCAAAAGCACATTCTACCAGAAAGACGCGTAAGCTAGGAACAGCCTGATAGGACCGGTATTTGGTACACTATAACATTTGATCCATAGTTAGCACAGGTTGAGTCAGGCCAGTCATGATCCTCCTTCTCGTAAAGAGAATAATAATCTTAGTTCCCAAAGGGAGTATTAATTGAAAGACCACTGCCATTGTTTGGAGTGGAAAATAGCAACAGAATGCGAACTGGCTTAAATAGTTTTTGATATCGAAGACGTTCGGAATTGTTAGACTTCAATCACATGGACAGAGTTGAAAAATTCCTATCTTCTGAAGCTTTCCAGTGTGAAAGTGTGACTCGCGTTTATTGACTGCTCCGCCACTTGTAAGCTGTCGCGTTTCTTTAACTCTGATGCGCTTCGACTGGTTGTATAAATGCAGATATCGGGAATGCGTAGAATGGACAAAGAATACAAGAACTCACAACACCTACTGGTTTGACCAATGCTACACCACTAAAACCAACGTCTAGTCATCGAATTAATGGTAAAAACGAGTTGATAACAAATTAATGAATTCAATAATGATTGAAGCTAAGATTTCTCAAAATAGTAGTACCTAGTAGATTGTGTTAATCAAAATTCTATCGTCTACATCTTATCGCAGGAAGGTTGTAATTGCTAAGGAATAAGACGTCTTACCTTGAGTACTTTTGTTCTCTGATAAATTGACTGCATTTGCTTCTTTATTTTGACCAGTTTCTCTCTGTACACTTTGACGTTGTTCATCTTTAATTGGAAAACGCATTACGGACACAGGTTACAGTCTGTTTGTTATGCACTTCTTACCATCTCCTGCAAGGCGGCTATCTCTACATTGTCATACCTGAACTTCTCCGCTGCAAGATCAATGTAGATCTTGTTCTGTTTGCCTCTGGAATGAAATACTTTTGTAACAAACTTGTGTACATTTGGCTGTGCGCAGGGGCTTACATTAATTCTTTGAGGTGGTTCCTCACCTTGGACAGTGGTGGTTCATAGATTTGTAGCAAGCCAGTTGCCATTTGGATGCTGGCAAGCGATTGTGTGTCCTCTGGTGTGGGCGGTGTATTCGCATTGTCGGCGGTGACTTCATTTTGTGGCTGACTACGGAAGGGAAAGAATTTTTTTCTCAGTTTTGCAAGAATTTATACTTGCTATCGTTGGCTATGAAGGCAATCTATTGGTGTGTTACATTGTTCCGTTTATTACCTTTGATTGCTGTTATTATCTACACCAGACATTGTTGTTTTGTGATTAAAAAGCCGCTATAGCAACAAATTAATTAAAATTTTAGGAAAAAACAAGAAAAAAAAAAGAAAAGGGGCTTTGTTGACGGGCATCAGCTGTTTTGATGTGGTTGACACGTGAAAAGAATCTCACCACGGTGGATGTTTCTAAGCAGATTATGGGATTCATTTGGGGAATATTGCTGTGGAACTGGTTTCTACGGATATGTGCCTATTTTTTGTGTCTTGACGGACTCATTGGGTCAGAGGGTGGTTGTAAAAGTTATCGCAAATATTCTATAGTAATTCCAAGCAGACATTTGGAGCAATTCTAGAATAAGTTAGGTTGAATCGGTCTTCCTTTGTTTTGGTAGAATCTTAAACCCAGTCGAACTTGTCTTAACATTAGGTGGCAGATAGTTTATCATTGTATATGGCTTTGTTTCGAATGAACAGAATGCCGATCAGAAGTGCTAAAAGTTAACCCAACTCCAGAGAAAGATGGACAACCCCTCTTGCATAGCCCTCTTCACGGTGGAGTCGAAAACGAGTTTAACCATGCGAGTGTATTCCAAGCGGTATATATGGTGCCAACGACGTGCAGGAGTTTATCCACTCTAGACAATAACAAGCACATAGACGTCCACATCAATAGCCAAGCAGCCTACTCACACACAGCCGGGTTCCGGGACACATGGACTTCCCGATAAACTAGCTAAAACAGACTCGGAATCAAACGCTTTAATAAGAGATCCCTCGGTCCATCATTAGCCTCCTCACTTCAAAAATCACCTCGGATTTCCGCAACGCTAGGTGGAATGCACTATCCTCATGCCATGTTTCGAGTCTAATTTGGATCCAATAGAACGATACAAGTACCAGAGACCACACCTCAGAAGAACAGGAATCAACGGCACAGATCTAAGAAGAGACAGCGGCGATACAGAGGTAGAGGAAGATATAGGACACTTCCTACATGAATGCCCAAGCTTCAGCAGAGCTAGATGCTTACCCTCGGAAAAGTGTCTTACAACGACCTCAGCGAACTAGCTAACAGGATACCTAAAATGAACTTAAAAATCATAACGAAAACGTACTGCTTCAGGAGGGCCGCTTCTGCCATAGACTAATCTGTTGAACTAATTGTTGCTCTCTTTCCAGGTAACATACACCGGAAAATACAATGGATCCGTCGAAATCAGAGTAATCTTACTCTCCTTTGGTTGCAGTCACCCCTTCAGCCTACCCAACCCAACTTAAACAGTCATCATATCATTCTCCTTCAGTGGCTGTCGCTAACATCAAATGGTGTACGACTTGCTTTCTCAAAAGAAGCTAAATATCTGTAAAGCTGCCAATTACAGGTGTAAAGGTGAGTAAAGTGTGTTCGCTACGCTGGAGGCCCTTCTAGAAACTTTGGTGGCAAGCCCTATTAACTTTCATCTCGTGCACAACACCATCAAGCTAGTTGCGTACTTTGGCGGAGATGCAGTTCTACTGCTAAGTCCCTCCAGTTAAGCCCAGTCCTATGTCCTTCCAATGTCCCCACTGCAGATGGGTCTTACTCTAGTAAAGAATATAACATTTCTAAAGCCCTAACACTCCATAACAGCACTCCTGTTACACTAATGAATGTATTTCAGGTAAGTGCCTTCTAAAACATCATACGCGGTAAGTCTGTAACTTTTGCATTTCTTACCGTACTTAGGAAACAACTTATAGGTGAGTATTTCTACACTTCTGAGAGTCTGTTTCTAAGTTTCTTGCAGGTAAAATTGCTTGGAAGCACGGAAACCACAACCAGAACACTTTAGAAGCAGCGCGAGTCCAAATAATCGGGGCTAAGAATACGATGCATCTTCTCAGCAACCATCTGGTACCCGGAGCCGTGTGGTCTTTCAAAATGTCCCTCATTACTACAAGCATATGTAGGCCAGAAAATTTCAATTTCCAGCTGCACAAGCCCCAAATAACCAACATTTGTAGTCATCTCATTTCATCTTCTTATATTTTTATTCCAACAAAGCTTACATAAATTCCACGCTCAAACCGTTCTAGTCTTTGTTTTATTTCGTCAAATATCGCAAATTTGCGGACCACCCTGTAAACGAAAAGCAATATCAAAATAAACTACATCCTGTACCCTAATCACCAGTCTTTGTTTCATTTCGCTAGCCTGTCTAAGACCAGAGATATCGATTTTACAAAATCCGCTCCACCCAACACGCCTCGGATGACAAATAAAAATTTTCTGCCTGAAACACCAGGCGACCAGGAATTCTCAGACAGCAGCAAGCAAACACAGTTTTAGGGACACCAGCTCAATCTCATTTGGTGCTTTCCAAACTGTGCGTCTCGATAATATTCGCTGCATGCCAGTGGGCGCTGGTTTAACTTCTACATTTGTTGATGGATTACAATGATTTATGTCTCAAATTAAAGGTTATTTCTCAGAGATTAAGGAATTAGTGAGACTGGAAGAAGAAATCCAGAATTTCATGCCGAAATTTGATGATAAATATACACCAAAACGCCTAAGAGTATGGTTTAGTTTGCGTTTGAGCTGAGAAAGAGGTGCGTCAAACGAAAAGCATTAGGTTTTACTACATAGAAAACATCAAATGTATTTTATTTCAAATTTTCATATAAATACAGTTTCTCCTAATCATACATATGGCTATAGTGCTCCTGATATACTAATATATAATTCTCCTTCTCATGTTGACTCATTTGCGCTATTAGCTCGTCCGTTATACCATCAATTGGATACGGACGTCCTCCGACATGAACAATGGGTGCATCATCATCCTCCGACTCGGAATTGATGTAATTATTTTGATTGATATTTGCTATAAAAAAAAAAAGAATTCCATTAATACAGGGAACAACAGGTAAGAACGTTCGATGAAACTCACGAATTGTAGCACTCTCGATGTCCTTCTCGTCGTCACTAGAATCACTAGAATTCGCATTGCTTCTCAAGCCCTTCAAGTTGGTATCACTCTTTCCCGGTTGCTTTTCATGTTGCAATAATACAGACATAATATCCTCGTTTTCCTTTCGACTACGTCCACTATTCGAGGCGCCAGCAATGGTTGTTGGTTGACTTGAAGCCTGTGCGGCTTGATCTAGAATTGCGTCTGCATTTTCGGGATTATCTTCTGAGATAATTGTACTCTCTGTCATCCAAACTGGTCGCGATTTACGCTCTGCACTAACTTCTGGCGCATCATCACCACCGATACTAATGTCGACGCGTGTCTCCTCGACTGCAAATCCTTGGTTTCTGGTCGCTTCACCAGACCATGCTTGCCCATCGGGACGCATTGATGTTTGTTTATTAATTCTATTAAGAGGTTGTTTGTCAATGGATGTAGAACAGAACAAAAAAAACTAATGCTTACCCTCGAATAGTGTCAATATCGACTGGTTCGGGTTCCAAAATCTCTGGAGCCAACTTAATACCCTCGACTTCTCTCAGTAAATCATAGAGCGGTTGGAGTTGTTCATTAAATTTCGCCAACAATAGGCGGGAATCTTTCTTTGGCATAGCAGACATATCCTCTTCCACAGCACTGTCACAGAAGGTGCAACGGAATTCTTGTGACTCAAAGTCAAACAGTTGATCAGCCTAAATGAACAACGAAATTCAAGGTTATATTCTGTAAGTTCTGCAAGTGCATAAGAAGACATTACTTACTTCCAGGTCAGTAAAAGTCTTATTACAACTGGTGCACTTGAAGCTGGCCCGACTGGTTGCGTCTCGTTCCTCGGTTTCCATACGTTTTCGCATCAAATCCAGTTTGTACTTAACCACATTCACAAAGGTCTTGTAGTTTATAAAGTAATAATTGACCTTTTGTGCTTTCCCATCGGGTCCAGTCTCCATTTTCAGGCGAATTTGTATGAATTTGTCATTCCTCAGGGTCGATATTCGAGCTCGCATTTGTTTCTTTTCGAAACGTAACAACTCGGCTATATCGTCTTCCTTCATACCTGAAAAAATTTTTAAACTTTGTAAAGTATGCACAAGAAACAAGAGAATCATTTTACAAAAGGAAACAAACTTACACGGATTCCGCACCAACATATCAATAATTAACGCATCCTCAATGGAATAGAAACCTCTGACTACTAATCTAGCTAATTGCTTAAGACTACTTGGGACTTCAGTTACATATTTCGTTTCAGTTGTTGTGCTAGCCATTGTATTGCTAAAAATAAATTTAAAAAAAAACGAAATTAAAACTTTTCGAAGCACCCAGTCGTGTTGTCAACATTTCACTTGGCGGGGCGACTACTAATTCCCACCACGTTGCTTCTGCGCCACCAAAAGACAAAAACAACAACAAAAAAAATGTTGCAAAACCACCATTCACCACAGATACACGGCGGTAGACAACAAATTTCAGTTTCGATACAACAGCGGTGGGTGAAATACGAAGAAACGACTGGGACTTCAACATCTTGATGGTGGCGCGGCAGCTGTCAAATGTGAAAATTTCTTCCACTTACCTGGGCACTGACAACGATTGGAGATTTTTTAATTCTCTTTCGAGGGGATTATCACAAGAGGCTTGGTGTAAATTTTCTAAATAATATAAGGATGTGAATTAATGGGTATTAAGGTACGGGGGGAGTGGGTTTTTAGGATATAATTTGAGGTTTATTTTGATGAATTTAAGGTTCTAATGTTGAGCACAATTCGCGAGACGTTTCACGGAGTGCGCCATCACAAAAGACGAAATGGTACAGGGTGCAACGGAAGTGATGGTATTGATTTACTTGTTGAGTCGTTATGTGGTGTTCACATCGTTCGAAATGGACGGAAAGTCAAATGAATGCGAATTTTTTATTTCAAAAAAATATATCAACAAACTGTATTGCTGGACAAAAATTCAATTCGGATGGATCTCCGATGGAGGGCAACGAGAATGTCACACATCGGATCGGATGGCATATGCGACTTTCCATGGATTTTAGTTTATTGGTTTGGTTTGGCCTTAAAACAGTCAACAGACATACTTAAGTGCAGAATTCTTTTAGTTGACGATGGGAGATACGAATAGGCTCACAATCAAGGAAAAGCTGGTGTTCCTCACGACACAATCGCTTAAGCATTTAGTAGGCAGGCGCGTGGAGATGAAACCACGTACTTTTGTGTGATTTAAACTCACGATGGGGGTGAGGACATTAAGACCATAATTCGATTGTGGTCTTATGTAACTGAGCTATGTAGAGCATTGTCCTCGCTTCCAGCCACCTTAGTCTGCTTGTTTCGTATCCGGGAAATTGCTTAACACAGTACTTTCGAATCGATTTGTGCGTTGAAACGAATATGAGCTCCAGTTCAGTAGAAGAAATCATTGAAAAAATGGTCCGAAATAGATGCGGCACCGAAATAAGACAAGAACGCGACCATTATTTTATAATAGTCGCCTGAACTTGTTACAAATCGAAGTATTCTCGAGTTCATCAACAGTTCAGGGAACATATTGCCTTAGAAGCAGAAGCAAGACAATACTGGAAAGCGTCAACGTGAATGACCACTGAAATGTGGGTAGAAGGCAGAAAAGTCATTGCACATGGCTTTCGGGGGACGAATCGATAAGTGTATAGCAATCCAAGTTCGGATTGCAGTGGGCTCAGCAATAGAGAGAAGGAAGGTAAAAGCCCAACACCGTGCCAAGAAGAACTGTAAGTGTTTATGCCATTACGTCGACACACTAGCTGCAATGGCGGAAGAACCGGCAAACAGATGCGACACTAGAACTGTGTGCAACAATACCAAGGAGCTCATTGGTGGTCAAAACTTTAAACAAGACCCAGTTAAAGTTTAGACGGTAACCTGCTGAGGCTCACTATGTCGACGTCGGCGATATGGTCTCTAATTTTAAGAAGCAGTTCGAAGCAACAAATTGCCGAGTTCGTACCAGACCTTAACGAAAAACGGAAATCTCAGCACAAAACAACATCACATCTCTGCCGAAGGGATGTCGAGAGCTTGAATCGGGATGCTGTTTGGCTGGCCTTGCGCTGGAGAGGTTTTCCGAAAAAACTCGTAGTTATTATCAAAGAAGGTCACATCAGGGGTGCATACTGTCAACACTGCTGTTCGTGGTGGTTAGCAGTGATGTACTCCGTGCAGCATTGACTACGCTGATGATGTTTCTCTACTTACACAACCGATAATGGACCTTCATGCGATTAAGGTGGGCCAAAACGAAAGGCCTGAACACTTCATACACCAGCGCTCAACTCAACATTGCCGGATAGGTGATCGGGAGCTCATGGCACTGAACTGGATGTACGCAGCAGAATCGGGAAAGCTAAAGTTGGGTTCGGAATGCTATCCCAAATCGGGAGAAGCAATGTTATCAGTAGAATCAGTACTGCTTTATGGGTGCAGTACTGCAAATTTTCATAAATGTCTAAGAAAGAACAACTTCATCGAAAAACGACCCGAGAATCTATAGACACACCTATACAGTGCAGAAAGTAGCAGTGGATCGGACACAGACCACTGCGCGAAGATAGCTTCCTTGCTAAACACGCTATGCAGTGGAATCCGCTCACTCCAGCTGAAAGAACAGGGGGAGGCCCTAGGCAAACTTGAGGAGGAATCGAGTTCTCTGGGAATGAACTGGAGGCAATTCAAGCGCTTGTGCTTGTAAACCGATTCGCATATGTATCTGTTCCACCTAACCTTGCCTTATATTTTTACACAGAGTGCGGATACAAGTACACATGTTTGGCGAGACAGGTCTATGAGACCCAAGGCCTCACAAGCTTCTCACAACCTTTTGTGTTTTGCGTGTTATATTCTTTACACGAATCCGTCATACTCTCGGATGTTTGTCAGACGCTCGCGAGAGGTGGGCCCTGAAAGAAATGTTAGGTGTTATATTGGGACTGAACCTGGAACCCCTTACTCCATAGTCCAACGCACTAATCACTTGAGCCACGCCACCCGCAGAGTGTGGATATCTCAGCTTAATATCTGGGATTGGTTAACAGCGTTCATCAACCCTGTGTTTTCTCACTTTGAAAGGACAAAAACCCTCTTATTTCCATATCATCCATGACATTACATTCACTCGTTGCATATTACTGCAAGAGTGTCCATAGAAACCGCTGCCCACTTCTTTATTAAAAGTGAAAGGTCAATTGTCCTATATCTTCCTTCGCAGTGTTATTTTCTTATTGCCTTCCCTCCCCAATACTGGGACTACAAATACCTTCACTCAGCGTCGCTTTGTCTCAGTTCTTGTTTACAAAATAAGAAAAAAAAAAAAGGAAAGAACCATCTGACTATAAAAATGTCTCCCTTGCTACCCGTTCCGATGGAACTCCAACACACAGCATCTTAGCCGAGTAAACATCCCTTTTAAAGCACTCTTGGCGCCTCACCTTCTACTCAAGACGCAGTCTAACTTTTTTTTTCACCCTCTCTCTCCTCTCTTCCTCATCTCAAGCTGAGAAACATTTTTTTCTCAATGGAAATGGAAATAGAGCAGTATCGAGAGAGAGAGAGAGAACGTTCATCCCTTGATTCTTTTTCTGTTATGGTTTTCTTTTTACTTGGCGCAGGTGTTTGACATTTTGAGAAGAAAAAAAAGCTCCAACATGCGCGCTTTCTCTCTCCCTCTCTCTCTCTCTCTCTGCCTTTGTAAGGTAAAACGACACACAAGCGAATGGAGCTTTTGCACGAGATTTTCGAAAAAAACACTTCAAAAATACATTCACTCCATTTACTGCAGTACTGTATCGAGCGTTCCTCTGTGAAGAACACAATCGTTTCGGAAATCGGTTTGAAGAAAACGGTCTTATTATCTGTTTTTTTTTTCTTCCAAAATTCATAGCCTCTTCGCAGAGTTTCTTTGCAGTGTGAGATCGGTTTTCATTGCAAGGATTAGGGTGGACTGTTTCTGTTTTGTATGTGAAATCAATAGTGTGGAAGAGCAAAGTTTAAAAAAATAGAAGAAGTGCAAGAGAAAGAGTGAAAAACAAGGGAAAATGTCAAAACTTTTCTGAATAATGAGTTCATTGTAGCAAGTAGTGTGCGTGTGTGACAGTATCTATCGAGGTAAAAACATTCGTCAAACTTTGCAGTGAATTTTCCCGAAAAGAAGGGAACTCCAAAATCCAAAAAAATCCAAAAACACACCCCAAAGGAAGCTGAAGCATGGGCCAACCCTCCTCGCTCTCTCTCTCTCTCTGCGACTCGTATCTTTTTAAGAACGACTGCAATACATAGAACACGCGCTTACGTGTGTAGCAATAATTACATTGATATATGTAAAAGAAACTCACCAGTTAAAGGAGCATTATCCGTGCTTAAAAACGGTACCCATACCCATAGCTGTATCGAGAGAGGGGGGCTCCGAATGTCATGCCATCAAACCCACCGAGAAACAACCCCCTCTGTTGACGGTAAAGCTTTTTTTTTTTGCCTTTGGAATGGAAATGCTCTTCGTTTTGATGGAAAAATCGATTTTCTTTTACTACTTGTTCTTTCTTTTCGATGTTTTGGGCTATTTTCCGTTTTATAACTCTCTATGACTACTACTGGCTTAGAGAGTACAGTTGGGAACACTATGAATCATGGGATTCCCTTGGCAGGAGAGCCAAACAAAAGAGACAGCGACAGGGATAGGAATAGGGACAGGAACAAGATTAAAACAACATCATCTGGATACCTATTGCAGCATAAACTTAATTTTTTCCGTTTTCTGTTTTGAAATTCATTTTTTGACATTTTCCCTGTCAAGTTCAAGAATCCAAACCTCTTTCCTTTCAACAGTCAGACAGAGGATGTCATCACATCTTTAGCTTTTTGATTGTTAAATTGAGATCTCAAAGAAGCAAATCAGTGCGCTGGCTGTTATGACAAAGTCCTCAGTGACAGCTGACGGTCATCGTTTCCTTGGTGTGAGAGGAGGAGAAATGACGGTATTTCGAGTTATTTGAATTTCATAGCACTGTACAACGTACAATGTTTGGTAAATCAATATAAATGGAATTTGAAGGGCGCATCAAAGGAAAGGGTTAAGAGAACAGGTTCAAAGGAGGCTATATTGTTATACAATTTCTTTTTAAAATGTTTTGACATCTGATTGACGGGAGTTGAAAATGCTTTGAGTTGGTATTGTGTGATGAAGGCCATTTCTTTTTTTTTTTCGAGAAGAATGGAGCTATTTTTAGGGTCATACTATTGATTTTTGTCAAAAAAAAGGTTTTAGTTCTTGAATTATGGAGTAGCAAATGTGTGAACTGTCGAATGAGATGATACAGTCGCTGATAGGTTAGATTAGATGAATGACGTAATGGGTACAAGTGCCCAGACTATAGGAGAGCGGAATTTTAAAAATTAAAGCCAATTCCAAGCTGAGAAGACTGCGCTCTATGAAGGGCTTTACATAGAAAATGGACAGTGCCTTCCTCTCTATGGGGCTTGATGTCATATCGGCCAGCCTTTGGAAACAAAAATAGCTTCAACCCTCCAGAATTGGAATTCCGAATACCATCTTTCTCGTTCCATATAGGCCTTTGCATTTGGATGGAAAATAGACAGCACCTTCGTCTTCATTTCATGTAGGTCAGCCCTTGGAAGCACGCAGACCTCTGTTTTCTGTAAAAGTATCTAAACTCTAAAACTCTCGAGAGTATGACTACCTTGGCGTCCGGTTTGAAGAAGTTGTTCTGAAAGGCAGCCAGTTGTAAGGGTTAGTTTTGAATCCCATCTACTTAGTTCATCGATCCTATCGTTTTCGTGGGCATCTCCCTGTTTCGGTGTCCAAAAAAGTGATACGATGTAGGCTGAGGTATAGGAAGCCACATTGCTGTTGCTTAGACTCCAATAAATTCCACCAAATTCCTATCTACCTACGAATCATCTGTGATATGAAGGTACAAAGGATTTCAGAGGCTAGTTCTGCTGCAGGAACGTCTCTTGGTAGCTGCAGTCGTGTTCTGTGAATTTCGTTTAGATTTATTCGCTACTACAGGACCATTCAGTAATCCATTCGGTTCTAGATACTGCGCCTAAAAGTATGCACATCATTAGCAATTTTTCCAGTGGTTTGAGCCCCAGATAGTATTCTAATCAGCGATTATTCCAATTAGATAGATCTAGATCGATCCAGGATATATCCACCTCTGTGTACAACCAGTGGATTGGGATCGTCACTTAAGATCGCGGTGATCGTGGAAGGATTGAAAGAATGAAAGTGGGAACCTCGAGTTTGTCCAGGTTTTGGTGATCGTCCGATGCAGCAATGGTTCAGTCTTTTTGCTCCAAAATCTGCGATGCAGCTTTTTCAAACAGGTTTCCTGTCCAAATCCCCATTCTTTTAAGGAATTTTCTGGCCTTCTTGGTCACCTATGTTGACCTACATTGGTTCAGCATTGGTTAGTGTTCCTAAGAACGCGCGGCTGGTTTCTGTACTCAATGTCAACGGAAGCAAAGGTGTAGTTAAGCTAAGAACGCACCCTTGACACAAGAAAACTCCCCATAATCAGGATTTATTAAAACAATGTAATTCCTCCTCAAGCTTTACAATGAACGCATGCACATCCTTCACAAAATGGTAAACTTCATGTCCGCCTACAGTGCACGTGCAGCGAAAAATGTATTCTTTTGTGGATTGGAAATTTCCCAAAGGGTTCTCTGGGATGTGGGCTTATGTTCGTCGCTTGCAACGTGTTGTGGGAGAAGAAAGTATCCTTTGGGTGGTATTCATTTGCATTTTATTGAATTCACTGAGAGGACACAAGTTCTACTAGAAAAGGTTATCTTAAAGCAGATGCAATCAACTGTTATTATTGAGATATTTCATTCCAGTGAAAGGGTCCTTTTCACCTTACCTTGAGCTTATATTACATAAACTTCCGCACGAAAGCTTAGAGCCTGGTTTTGACTCTTAAGCGTGCCTGCAAAAGTAAGCTCCACAGAAGTACTAAACGAAATATGAATGGCAAGTTGCTAGGGAGCCTTTCTCCATCAACAACTTTGGAATCCACTGTCAGGACGAATAAACATTTTTAGAAAAAAACTGATAGCTCTTTGAGTCCTTAAAGCTAGGTTTATACCCAAAGGTCATTAGGTAGAGATAGAGTAACTAATACATCACGAACTTGATTGTGGGGCTACTCGGTTCAAGCAGATCCTTATTGATTCCTTCTCCTGGTTCTGGACAATTGAGTGCTGACATCACAAAATAATCTAGGAATGTCTGGATATATCCATATTCCTGTGTAGCCCTGAAGTCTGGTCTTGCGAAACATGTTTTCTTTACCAATTTCACAGTTGAGTAGGATTTTGAACGTCGTACTTCGTACAGGCACTACATAGTTCAGACAGGCACTTCAGACTTTGTCCAGGCACTACAAACTTCAACCAGATACTACATACTTCGTACACAGTTTGGACAGGCACTACAAACTTCAGCCAGGAGATCATAGAACTCTATCTTGACTGGGTTCTCAGACTCATCGATAGAGCAGAGCAGCTTATTGGCTGATCTCTCTAGTTTCTCACCGATTTATGGCTAAAAACCTCGATTTTCTACTTCTAGTCCTAGTTAGTGGAGTCTCTTAGCTCCAGGCAGTTTCAAGTTCCAGTCGGAGATCTCCAAATTCCATGTATCCAAGGGTATCGTCTAGAAAAACTACCTTGACAGCCGTCATTTTATTTTGAGAACTTGTAGGTTAGAAAAGAACATTTCTTAAAGTGCAGATCTGTCATTATTATGTACGAAGACCCAGGAAGCTGGAGTTATCGAAGAAAAAGCATTCGTTGTCGTTTTAAGCAACATTTACCTCGCATAGACCACGAATGTCATCAGTAAATTGACGAAAGACATCTTGACACTGACAACTATCTCACATTGTCACTTTATTAAACTTCACTTAGACACGGTTACCGTGCCCAACTGTCAACCAGTTTGACAATCGGGTGAGTGGAACAATTACTCATGGCCTGGTCGGCCATTTTAGACATTTTGAGAGTTATTTCTGTTTTTAAATGCAAAATAGTGTATGGTTTCCCTCTTTCATTACGAATATCCTCGATGGACATAATGGCAAAAGAGAAAAACTCTTGAAATTGAAAATAACAAACAATACGACTCGATGTCACCGAAGAAATCACAGAAAAAAGAAGTAGAGAGACGAATTAAATTAAAAAAAAAAAAAACACACACACACACATGCAGGGATAAAAACTTTGTCATTGAGTTTTTCATTCTTATTCTTGTCCTTTGTTCGTCGTCGTCGTCGTCGCACCACAATGGAATTGTTTCTATTTGTTTCGTCGTTTCCCCCTCGGTTTTCATTTTTCAAGGAAATGCCTACAGTGTACAACAATTAATAAAAAAAAACACCAACAAACGGCATAGAATAATAAATTCTTAAAAAAAAACAAAAGTAAATAATAAAAATAATAATCTTGCCGAATGAGTGAATTATGCATGAGTGAGTTATACGAACGCCCAAGTGACTACTATTTGACCAGTGAACAGCGACATAATGTCATCGATATCAGCGCAGGGTGTTGTTGAACGCGCCTCTGCTGAGTTGTCAAAACGAATTAACGGTTTGGGGTTGCGTTCCAAACACCACCATGGCAGCAGCAGTGGCAGCGGCAGCAGTAGCGGCGGCAAAACTTCTGTAATGGAGCGCGTCACCAATGCCCTCTGCGGTGGTGGTAGCAGTGCTCATAATAGTAATACCGCTGCTGCTGCAGCCAATAGTCAACCGGATAAGCCATCTCGTGTACCCGCGAACACAGCCCAACAGCAATTAGCCTCGCCGAGTGGTGCAAACAATTCTACGGTGACAAGTACAACAGCAAATCCAGCATCGAATATGGCCGGTGTTAAGCAGCAACAACAGGGTGCGGTGACTGGAAATCAAAATGTCAGCCAGCACATGGGCGGCCAGAAAAGTCAAAGTGGCACGCCCCAACAAGTGCGTAAGCAGCTTCCCAATCCACATCTGCACCATCATCCGTACAGTAGTCAACTGCAGCATCATAAAACGCAGGCTGTCGCGCCACCACCCTGTATAACATCAATCGAACAGCTCCTGCAGGACGATCGTTTCTTGGGCAAATTGTTTTTATACTTCAATCCCTACGAGAGGCGTACACTGGCGCAAGTGTGCATGCGATGGCGCGATATTTTGTACAGAAGTCCAAGACTTTGGTCCGGATTGTTGCCCACATTGCAGTGTCGCGAGTTACGTGTTATTCCGAATCATGATCGTGTGAAGCTTTATAATTCTTTAGTGCGTCGGGGTTTCCATGCACTGGCCCTTGTCGGTGCCACCGATGAGGATGCCCTCGATGTGGTCCACTCATTTCCGTTGGCCTCCAAGCATATACATTCGTTAAGTTTACGCTGTTCGTCGATTAGCGATCGAGGCCTCGAGGCCCTGCTGGATCATTTACAGGTGAGTTTATTTTTATAATCAAATGTCTAGACACTGGCCTCTCACCGGGCGCCATTTAACAACTCAATCGATACATTATTTGCTTGCTCACGTGACCAATGTGTAGCCCTACTTAGTCACAAAGCCTCTGGCCGCTTATAATAGGTTTAATAGCCGCCTAACGCGAACAAATATAAAGAAATCGTTAATTCATTTGTTGAAGCTCAAGGAATCACCATTGTGTCGGCAGAATGGTGAAAGAAATAGCGTGCGAGTTGATCCAGTCGCGTGTTCCGCACCGTTCCATGGAATTGAATAATTTTTACGTCACGTCAGGTAAAATTTATGCCACAGGGAGTATATTCTTTTTATTGGAAAGGTTTCCTGTTAGCAACAATTAAAATCTGAGTTTTGCACTTAAGATTCACTAGTGTGTGTTGTAACGGTTTTATGGTCACTTTTAAAGGTCACTGCTAACCAGTATGATGACATAGTTAGGTCGTGACATACTCAATTGCCAAGTCTGTCATTGGACAAGATCGCAGATAACCATCGAAGCCCTGAGAATCTAATTTCAATCCTCGACGGCTGAAGTGAACCATTCAGATGCGTTTATGAATCTCAGGAGTGTGCTCAGCCCAATGATGCTTAGATCGTCCAGTTTCGCAAGGCAATAGTTCTCAAGAGTGTCACACGCGTCACATACAGTTGTTGTGGGATAGTCCTAGCCGTGCAGCATGGTTGTCTGTCACACCAACTGTCAAGAGGCGACTGAGTTTCATGAGATGTGCTAAGAACATGTATTAGTAGATACCATCACCATCCTCGTTGGATTCGATGTCTGCAAGGTCCCTGCAAGGAGCTTAGATATGACCCTGTCCTGGCTAGTTCATCCACATGACCCGCTGCCAAAGAAAGGCTCACACTGAGACCTTACCTTGCTGAGAAGTAACGCTTTGACGGCTGATCGACTGTCAATAAGGATACTGTTTACCTGTCAGAAATATTTCTCTCGATAATCGTGACTTCGACTTGCAAAACGCTGCAATCATCCTTAAGTCTGAAGAAGCGATTTGTATTTCAAAACTTGTAGTAGACGGCAGCACCAGTAAAAGGTTGATTTAGATTACATTGGGAGCTTGAAGGAGTTTTTGATAATACCTTGAAGAAAGCTGTCAAGAGGGAGGGATAGAAAGCCAACAGGCGAGCAGTTGGTAGTTGCCTAAAACCAACAGACTGGGTGGGACCAACAGAGTTAGTGGACTGTGGGAAGCAATACTTTGGAAGCATAGTGACAGATAAAGAAGCGCAAATACATCAAGTCGTAGAACGTACTTGGAGCTTAGATGGAATTGCATACATAAGTCCAGTTTAGCTTCCATATCTACATATGCAGGTATGTATCGCAGGTTTGAATTCTGAAAATGCTGAGGACCGCGAGCAGGCTGTCATGAAGATTCAAGCTTTCTGAATGAAGTACCTTCGCAGGACTTACACTGTCCCACCACTGGTGTTATTTTTTGACTTTGTTACCAGCTTCGTTTGTAGCTTTGGGATAGCTAAGTGACTGGTGGCTTTACTGACTGCTCGACCAGCTCTTCGGATCTAGAGCGCTAGGGTCCTGTTCCTAGTTTTACACAGACTTGGACTTTCGCAGAGGAAGAGGACATCCATATGCTTGGTCTTGCCATTGCCATGTTTTATTCAGAGTTTCCTGGAGGCACGATGAGAAGACCATTGTCTGGTCCTGTCCGGACGCTTTTCTTACTAAATCATCCGTCCATTCGATGACTTTGGATGAAATAGGCTTCAGAGCGACTGTTGACTCTCGATGTATTCGTATGTCGATCGTCTTTCTTGAGTGATGTTCCGTGGAAAGTTTTTGTGCCACTTCCGCTTCTACTTGGAACATACTGCCGTGGTTAGGAAGTCAGCTCCCTGCCTTACAAGCTCATCCGCTCGCTTAGATCCCTCGATGTTACTATGATTCGAGACTCAACGAAGGCTGATTTTGAACCGATGACCCAGTGAGGAAATTCTTCCTCGGTACAATATGCTCGAGAAGGTTCGTCTATGAGAAGTCAAGAAGGTGATGGGACCCCACAGTTCATTTTTGAACAGGCTTCGCCGGAAATTATTGTTTCGAAACTGTTTGTCACACTGCCTGTTCCTTAATCCGGTTGTATAACCAGTTGGATTGGCTACCAGATCTGTTGGCAACAGATATAGGATGCTGTTGTGCCCATAAGATTTGCTACAACAGCACCCTGCTTCCCTCAACCTAACCGCACTACATGATGATAAGGACATTCGGTGCTGATGGTGTTGAAAGCACCTCTAAGAAGGTAGCTGCGGTCTACTCGTCTGGTTTCGAGTGTAAGAGTAAGTGTGCATAACCAATCCATCTATCGTTATCGATACAATTTGGAGAGTGACAAGGAGTGCTGACCACTTATCGGATTGTTTGACTGGAAATTCATTGCTTCTGCACTGAAGCAGCATCTTCTCCTCCTGCACCCCACAGTGTGACCACTCGAGCTCCACCAAGGTATCCCCTTACTGTATCTCAAAGTCAATATCGATTCTCCGAACTAAGTACCAAAAGAGTATAAATTAACACCTAACACAACTCATTATGATAAGTACACACGATGAAGGGGTACTTGTCTGCGAAACCTTTCGAGGGTTTCCGCAAACAATAATTACTTTCCCAAGCCATCTCCGAGTGTTCCCCCGATCCGTACCCCGTGCAAATGTGTAATTAATCACTAAACTGCATGTATACGTCAACTGCATGTCACACGGAACAGTGCACACATCTGTCATTAGAACAATTCGATGTCGGATGAATGCATTACACTTGAGTGTAACGCCCTCTGGGGGCATTTACTGTGGCGTATACGTAACTTTTTTTCCTTCATTTTGTTCATCCTCGACAGACAGTTCGAATCGAGTTCGAATCACTTTTCATTTTAGCGAAACAAAGCAGAAAAAGATATTCAGATACATTTCTCTGTTCGCCGGGTAACAAACGTTGTTCGTTCCATTAATTACGCAATAAAAGTAAAATTAAATAGAAAAGATAATTTAGTGTGACGGTGTACGAGTGGGTTGATGTAGGATTCGCCAAAAAGCGTGAAATTCATTCTCGCATTCGAGGTGACATGGATGATTCATGTGGGAGCTTGTTTTGTGCTGCAGTTTGGCAGCGCGATTCTATAGTGCTTTCAGTGGACTCTCTGAGGAGAGATGCAGGGGACTGAATCAACGATTCTTTAACCACAGAGCTGATTGGAACTGAACTAAGTAATGGTGGAACTGTCCGTTTGTCTGTGTTTGACATCTCACCACAAGCAATGGCAGGTCTGTTGGGAGAGGTGCAGGCTAGTCTCAGCTCTATATGCCCCTTGATCTTCCAGAGAGACTATCCTAAGTCTTACAAGAGCTATAACCACAACGTAATGTGTGGACGTCTAAGGCAACCTACCAGTGGGACTCCCAGACGAGTCTCACCAACTCTTCATCGACTTCAAACCCGCATAGAACGCACGAAGAAGGCCTCGATAGGCTCTTACTCTTGTACCAAAATTTTCGGCAGAAAATGGGGCTTAAATCTGTCTTAATCCATTGGATGCCTGGGCTAGAGCCCACAAACCTGAGCACCAACGTCTGACCTGTGTAGGAACCACTATACCATGCTCGAGCTCTGTCCACTGAATGTTTTTACAAACCGTGATGTAGAAAGGCTACTTCTTCGGTCACAGCACGATTAAAAGGTCGCCTAACCTGAATGCCTTCCCCTTTACTCAGACTTCAACGTCAACTCCAAGTTTCGCGCCGCCAGTGAGAGATGAACAAACTGCGGGGTCATCAACTCTACCTGCATATCCATCCATCACAGACGAGTCAGAAGGGACAAAGGGACTGTCTTAGGGATATTTACAGATGAACCACCAATAGGTTGGAAATATATGGTATCACCGGGCAAGGACGCCCTACAGGTGCGAGTGCCTGCTTGTCAGAAGAAGTAATGAGAAAGTCCCACATGGGCTTCCCAGGAAATGAAGGGACCGATAAGGTAGGTAGAACAGGCTTGGAATGAAGAGACATCTCAACAGATCAATCGGTCCAACCGCCTAGTAGCCTTCTCACTTCCGGCATCTCGTCAAACTTCCGCAGCATGACCAATGCTAGGTGAAGCGCACTCTCCTCGTGCCGTACTCTGGGTCCAAAAGGACGAGGGAACTCCTATCAGGCCAGAACCCAGAACTAGAGGAAGACACAATGCACTTCCTATGCGAATGCCGTAACCCTAACAAGCCCTTCTTCGATTGCAGGACCGGTCCCGCCCTGACTAATCCATTTTCAGGTTTCCCACACCGGGAAACACAATGGATCCGCCGAGATCCGACTGAGACTGTACTCCTACTTTGTCAGAAGGACCACAAAAATAGCATCGAAGCCACTTCTACCAACCACCATCGTCCATTAAAGGGGACGTTTCGTTCCACTGATCGACGTCGAGTGTCTCGAAAACCCGTCCAATAACGTGTATAACTGCATTATTTCGTTAATGAAAATTACTCACATCTTGTCATGTGCACATTAGGATTCCTTTTTTGTCGGAGAACTTCCAACACTGCCACCACCAGCACCACTCTCAGCTGTGGTACTCAATCAAAGGAGTCCCGATGATGAGATGACACCCGCAACAATAGGCGAAGCACATTATATTCCACACACGGAGCACCCGTCCTTCGACTGTCACACGTCCTAGTATTGGAGGAAACTTTCTTTCTTTCTTTTTTTGTATTTGCGGAATCCGAAGTTGGAAAATACTTTGATGGACCGTTTAGACGGACGAAAAGGAAAAGGTCGACACTGTATTCAAAAGGATGTATGGTATGTGGCACATGTGCCATATCTCGTTTTCGACAATCCGATTATTGTTAAGGATTCTTATGTAATTGTGTTGACGTCTTTTGTGTCAGAAAAAACGAGAAGAAAAAATGAGAAAAGAAGGAAACACTAATAATTGAAGGTTTATGTGGTTCTTCCAGGGACATTGAGTGCAAATGTCGGGATTCCCTTTGATGGAAAATGACATAAATGATCCAAATCGGGTTAATGTCCTGCAATTTATGGTAATTGCCATGAGCTGTGGATGTACGGGGGCTTAATGGATTGCAGCCAGTAGGTGGTCGTAAGTATTCAAAATAATTTGCTTGGGAATTGACCCTGAATGCAGCCTTTTGGTCATCCAGCGGCTAATCAATTCAGAGAGTGCTATGACTGTCAAAGCTCTTCTCTATCTGGTCATCGATTAGAGGCGTGGTTGCTTCGTATTCTAATAACAAACTCCAAACAGATTCATTTTTTGGAAGAATCCAGGTCTGTGATGAGAGGAGACAACTAGAAGTCTAGTCCAGTGCATGACACTGTGTTCCGGTGTTGAGGCTAAGTAGATTCAAATGTTCTCGGAGTTCCCCAGTCAAATAAGTCGAATCCTACTATCGAGAAACAGCTGTCAGAATACTGGGTAGCCTGTGTGTCAAGTGTCAAACAGCCTCGTCTGAACACACTCTTTCCTAAGCGTGACACTGATTTGCAATTTTCTAGGAAGACTTTGAGAAACAAGTCTGGTCAGAGGTACGGATGATGAACCATATGAAGCTCTACGATTTCACTTTCGCTATCCGAGGTGGACCTGGGCCTTAACCTCTCCAACTAGCGCAGTTTTTGGCTTCAGTTGTGCATTCCAAGTTGGTTGAGGCCCTCTTCCAGTTGTGGGCTCCATCTTCCTCTACAGTGTTGTCCCTCCTTCTTGGCTCTTCGGGCCGGAGCGTGTGGATGTTTATTCGCTCCACATGTCCGGACCATCTTAGACGACTTTTCTGTCCAGTTCGATGTCCCTGTATAGCTCGTAGAGTTCGCAGTTTGATCCTCTGTTCCCACAAATGGGACCAAAAATCATCCCAAGAACTTTCTAACCAAGGCATCCGCGCCATAGAGCAGAACAGGGATGATGAGGGAGACGAAGAAACAGCGTTGTTTCAGCGTCTTTATTTTGCATTTTGAGACTTCTTTCTGGCTGCCTTCTTGCCCTTCGAGTTAGTTTCGAATACTCGGTCGATGGTGGTTTGTGTCGTGAATGGTTTGGGTCTTGGGAAGACATTTTCTGTGGCGAAGGGGGAAAGTATATAGACACCGCGCACTGAACAATAGCTACCTTTCCTTCTTGTGCACAATACAACACATCCCTGTATAGCACGCGATGCAGATTGACACTGACAAGCAGCAACTGTCATTATTCTTTAAAAATTGATTAGCTTTTGCAAAAAAATACCTCCTCTCGCCTATGATCCGATATGTGAAGTGAACCCCAGTAACCTTTACCGTAGCCTTAAAGAGTTAAGCAAGAACATAAAAAACACAAACACAACTGTCAACCAGACACAGCAAATATCACCCCAAAAAGAAGCCATAAGTAGCGCGCTGACGTTCGTCTCATTTCGAAAACCTATTCAAGAGGATTCCCACCGTGAAAAGTACGGTAAACCGATACGTTAGGGATTATTTTTCTCAAATTTTCTTTAAAAAACTCGCCCCCTTAGGTAGAAAAAGATGTTTTCCCAAGGATTATACTGTCTGAAGTGTCTCATAGCAAGAAAAAGATATAAAAAAATGGAAAACGAAAGATTAACTCTCAAATGTCACAAGTGGGTGTGACAGATGATACCATATTTGCATATGCTTTGCCTCCTAGCCAATTAAAATTGCATAAATCAATGATGACATCCACCACCATCAGCTGCCCGCCCGCCCGCTGAGTGACATCTGTCAAACAGAACTCGTATAAATTATTTGCAACCTTTTAACCTCAAAATTTAGGGATATATGTAGGGTTATCCCAGACAACCGTATTTGTGACGTGAATTGTTTTCACAATTAATTATCCCCGAACAACGGAATCAAATGAGAGAAAATGGAAATGAAACAATGTCAGGTATTGTCAGTGGTGGTGGTTCGGTGTATGGGAGTGCGTTTCTACACAACACACACCGTGACTTGGTGTGTGCGTGTGTTTCTGTGTCACATAACCACAAAAACAAAACGTGTGTGTTTAGGAATTTAATTTCCAGGTATTACAGAGGAATTTATATCATAAATTATAGCGCAGAGCATTGTGTTTTGTTTTCTGTTTCGAGGACTCGCATATCTGATGGATATTGACAAGTTATTTAGTCGACTCAGTGACCAAGTAAATGGAAATGATTCGTGTTCTCCAATCGAATGTGAGTCATTAGCATTTATACGAGTATTGTGTACGGTTTGGAAGAGTTGGCAATACATGTAGTTAACGGTGATTTATGGTATCGTTGTTCTGTCATGGATTTTAGTGGTTCTGTGGTAATGACTTGTATTAGGACTTGGCCTTGTTCTTGGTTTCGAGAGATTAAAATGGATTAAGGGGCGACATTGATGTAATCTTTTAGCAGGACAGTGGATCGCTGCTGAATGCTTTCACTTTTGCGAAGTCTGTCACTGTTGACGTGGGCTCTTGCGTCTTATGGATCGATCTACGCGATTCAATTTAAATGACTTTGATGATGTAAGCACTGCCTGATAGCCAGTCCAGTGCTTCTCTGAGCTCTATACTGAGTAATGTACAAGGAGACTTTCCGATGAACCAGAGTGGTACTTAACAAACCTTTTAGCCCACGTTTCTCGGTTGGATTATATACAATTATTGTGGGAACATCATATTCCAGGACTTGATACATAATAGCCGAGGCCCCACAAGACGTGTAGAGAGCCAAATGACTGAGATAAAAGGAAGCAGTCCTCCGCAGAAAGAAGAGACCTATGCTACGTCGCAACTCAAAAGGAGTCTTGTGACAGAAATCGTACATGGAATCCCTACAAGAAAACCGAGGAAGTGGCGGTTGAAGGAACAATGTTAGTTGAGCTTCAAATAGCCAGAGTGACACTGGAATGGTTGCTTCTTTGTCGAAGCAACCAATGGTCATCAGAGCTTCTATGGTCTATGTGGTTGCTAAGCAGAGTAATCATTACTAAACTTAACGTTTAGGACGAGTGTTAGCCCCAGGGACGCACGACTAAATATCATTTCGAACAAATCCTTCGGAATCACTTCAAGCATGCAATCGATGGCCATCAGGGGGCTCCATGGACTGTTTGGTTGCTTGCATGTCACGGAGTCTGTCAGAAACTGCAGAACAGAGTAATCATTACAAAATTTGGCTTCTTTTGCTCGGAAACCTAGCCAGAGATACACCACTAGACCCATGAATTCCACGGAGTCACTTCAATCATCCAGATACTGTATCACGTAGCTTCATAGAGTCTTATGCTGCATAAGGTGGGCGTGTCGTGAAGGAATAAATTTCTGCTAACGACTTGAGAAGCTGCTTGAAATGCACTGGGAGGAACGGACTTTAACACAGCAAACTAAATCGGATGGTCGTCAAAAATAGGGCGCAACTCTAGTATACAGACTCTGACAAGGTGGAGTCCCACAAATCTCCGTACTGGGTCCCTCTGTTTTCTCTGTTGACATTGACATCATAGTAGAAGCCAAGCATTTAAAGGAGACAGAACTAGACTCGAGGCAAGGCACAATGGGCGGCTAGCTAAATAAGAAAACGCAAAGGATTCCAGTCAGCGAATGAGTATAGTACAGTTAGTACTGAGGAAGCACATCCAGCTTGAACCTTAGCTGCAGAGAATCCATTGAAGGCGTGCGGCGCTACAGAACCAAAAGACAGATGCTGATGTCTCAGGAAACCTGAAGACGAAGACGAAGAACCAGAGTCGTCTTAACTAAGAGTTAAGCAATAGGTGACAGCACATTGTGAGGAAGTGGCTAATGACAGTGAGTGGAATTCCCACGAAGAAAAGCTCCGAAAAGTTTGCTTAGAAGTCATGAAAATGTATATTTGTCTCACAGGACCCATTATTCCACGAGCATGCATCAGATGGCAGGACCAAAGCATTCCTGACAACTCGAGTGTCACACGAATCAATGTGGCCTTCAACCTAAGACAACTTCTATCGCTTGGAGCACTACCATCGCTCTGGTCAGATTCACGATTCGAAAAAAAAAAAATCCAGCCATGTCGCGGAGTTTAGGCCGGAACTTCGAAATCGTTCTAAACATACACCTGGTTGGGTGAAAGAGGGGCGATTTCTTTCATTTGTATTCTCTTTGACATTCCATGCATTCCGTCCTTCAAGGAAAGATCAAACTTTTATCCATCCCGCAGCATAGACTCCTCAGCGTCTATGGATTACTTCGTCTAAGACCTACCCTAACCCACTAAAGCACCGTACTCCAGCATGTAGCCGTAACCTTCGAAAAACGATCCTACCTCTGGTCAGTGTAAACGAATTTCAATTAAACGGTCAAGGATGTCACTCCTGTCGGCAAGTACTTCCCCGAAACCGTAAATATTTACCCAAATTCCAGTCTTTCACAAAGAAAACGTGTGTGAGCTTCCCGAAAGAAAATAAATTCCCCCTACCCCCCAAACAACAATAAGGATGTGCGCCGCGCCACCGGCCGCCAATTAACAAGCGTACGAGCCATAAAAGTTCTTTTAATATCTAAAAATACCGCTGTATATGCAATCTGTCTGTTATTCTCTTGACCTTTCTCGTTTTGAGGCAAAACTTTAATAAATAAATAATAAACACAAAATTCCACGAACTCGAGAGATCTGTCGAAAGGTATTTTTCCTTCGCGTGTTCAGTTTGATGAATTATTTTGCAATTTATTTGCACCTACCTGCAGCGGTGTACACTAAACAAGTTATTCGCTGAACTACTTCAGTCAACAAGACGCATAAAGTAACAAAAAAAAAAAAATAAACAAAAAAGTACATTGGCACCAGGAGCGAGAAATAAGACGAAATTTATTTTTAAGAAAACATTTTCAAAATTTGTAAATATTTTCGTTAAAAATAAACTCAAATGAATCAAAAATAGAGAACTGACGAGGTGACACACAAAGGTGTTTACTGCACGCGTTCATTGTGTTGATGAGCTCAGCGTAGCGTTGCGAGCTACAATTTTTTTTTCTTTTTGCGTTCAGGTGCCTACCCCCTCGTATCGTACTCTGCAACTGAGTTGCAAAATAAGCCACTGACTGGAAGACAATCGTCGTGTACGAGCACGAGTCAGGGAAGCGAGAGAAAGAAAAAACAAAGTCCTAATGAGCTTAACAGCTTATCCCGGAAACCATATACGAGGACAACTTTCCGCATAAAATCCGAGTGCAAAATCTCCCAACACAATGCACAATTATTTCCTGATGTGCACCTACGGCAAGGCATGAAACTCCTTTCGCTTCCATACACACATTCTCGTCTTCTCGGCCTGTCATGGTGGGGTTTCACATCGAGATCTATGTCAATTGGGCGAATAGTAATGAAGTGAAGGTACAAGTAAAAAAGGATGCAACGACGACGACACAGAGAGAGAAAGAGAGAGAGAGAGAGAAGATGAGGAGAACACACAAAATGTTAGCTTTGGATAAACACGCATACACAATAGCTACTGACAAATGCTTGCATGCACAAAATTAACACAATGGAGGACACAACGTATTAACCTACATATCCTTGAGACTGGAAGACAATGCGCCTGCAGCAGCTTGTTTGACAGTTGTCAAAAAATCGATGACCATGTTAATAAAACAAAAAATATTTGTATTTAGTGCTGAATTCATTATGCGGGTAATCTGATTCAATTTCTTTTTATCGTTTTCTTGTTTACATTACATTTGTGTGTCATAATTTATTACTGAAAGTTGTGGTACGTACGTCAGCTGCAGCTAATGACAGTAATTTGGTAGTCTAACCGTGTGGACGGTGTTGGGTGCTGAATGCGTTAGTTACAGTGACACTTGGGGGCTGGAATCCGTGACATTTTAATGCGTTGAACGGGCATTTGTCTAATGGAATTACAGACAGCCAGTGCTAAGGCTAAGGCACTATACAGCCAACGAAAGAATGACGAGTCACCATGAGGACACAGGGATGTTATATCCTTCAGGCTGTGATCTGTGATCTGTGATCTACGAAACTCCTTCTTTGACAAGTATTTCGGAGTAATCGAACGCATTCAGAGCTCACAGTGAATGGTGAGGATGTGGAAAAGTAATTTCTGGAGATTGACTGACATTTAGTCCAGGCAATGACAGCCAAAACCAATCAATAATGAATCTGTTGAATATAAACCAATTCGATTCAACTGTTTTCCAAGTACAAGGTGACGCAAAACTAATCCACCCTTCGGAAGATGCAGTCATTTTTGTGAAAGGCTTCTTATGTCATTGGGAGTTCGACATTTGTGAAGTAAGCAGAAGCAACACGGGGAAAACTTGTGTCAATGTTTTGCCCAAAACTAAACAAAGACCCAAGGTCACAATGTTAATGTTTCGACAAAGTTTTCGATTCCTTTTCCATGTGACAATAACTGGACAAATACTGCGGCTTTTAGCCACTCGTTTTGAGAAGACTGGCTCAACACGGGAATACGTATTCGACCCATCAATAGACGATGAAAGACTTGAAGACATTTTTAGTCTCACAAGCCGCTCTAAACATCAAACATGACGCGTTTGACATTCTTCCTCAACCAAGGCCTTACGAAATTAAGCCTTATTCTCATGGCAAGTTTAAAGCACCACGAAACGTCAAATGAAGGCTAACAGAGCAACGAACTGTCCAATCGGATCTGAATGACAACATAAAAGCGACATAATTAGGAGAATTCACCGAGCTGTCACGAGTATTATAACAGAAACGAAGTGGAGACATGTCAGAAAATAAGACAGAACGTCACAGAGATTTGTCAATTCTGACAGCAGTTCTGAGGAATAACACTTGCCAATCGATATTGTTGTAGTCCGCGAAGGGCAGGTAAGAGGGTTTAACATGCCAACTGTGCACAAAGCGCCCTAATCCAGGCTCACTAAACATTCCAATTCAATTGACTAAATGTGTGTTTATTCCAAAAAAAAAACCAAATGTAATCCACATATCGAATCAGCTATGAAAATCTAACAAAACCCATAATTTTTGCCTTCCTTTTCGACAACCTCACTCCTACCCACAGGGACCTGGAATATTCCCAACAGTGAACCACCCCACCATTCTCACAACATTGTCCGCCATCACACAAAAAGTGGAAATAGTTAACATGACGGTTGGCGTGGCCACGTCCACATAACATGCATCCACCTATAGAGAGCTGTTCATTCGTGAAATTGCTATTGATTTACCCTACATTCAGAATGTTCGCGTAAAGCCCCATCACCAGGCAACCCAACACGAAACCATGGCCCCAAAGGCCCCTCTGGCTACTAACGTGACAGAGGGGTGGTAGTAGTTCCTCAAAAAAAAAAAAAACCCTGAAGTGTGGAAAATAAAAATTGATTTTTATTGCATGTTTCTTGGAACAGAAACTGGTGTTCGTTGCCACTGCCTCAATGTCTAGAATGGATCCCTGTGTGGTCATTGCCTGCTGATGGTTCGGTCATTTGCAACTCTCCATTGCGGCCAGAGAGATGAATAGTTGATGATGACAATGGCGGAAGCCAGAGCCAAAAGTTCGCAATTTTATTGCGCCACCACACCGGTGGAGTGTGTTCCAGATACTCATACTGCAGCAGGACACGTTTATTGGATGTTTGATGAATTTATATCGAATTAAATCGACAAGCCAACTGCATTCAAAATTAAGTAGTCAATTAATTTTCCACTTTTTTTTTGGCATAGTACTCGTTGTACTGTCATCTGTCACCAGATGTATGAGGTGAAGAAATGTCATTTTGACGTTTGGGGTGTTATTCAAGTGACACATGACACTTAACGGAGGTCTTATAAGTGAGTCCCTACAAAACTAGGGCTCGGGATGGCATGGAGTTCTCAGTCCTTAGGTGGGAACCAGTTCTTTCCTGATTATGTCCGTTTGTTGGGAGAAGGAGGAGCACGGTTTTGAGCTTCTAGTACCTCAGTAGATTGGAGTTCCTCTTTGGGGCGATTCATCACACTGTTTTGGTGCTTACAATTGAAGAAAGCTGACTGACCAAAATTTTCACTTTACCTCAAATCCTGGAGAAGATTAAAGGCTTTTCACAGATCAAACCTTCTTCTTGGTTGGCGAGGAGAAATCGATAGAAAAAAAGAGAGAACAGTCACGCCCTGGCGAACATCAGATCAGAAAGCTACTAACGTGAGTCTGGTTGTGAACGAGTCACTGTCCTCTCGGTCAGAAGGGAAGGAACTCTGCCAACGAAATCAGACTGGAGTGGTGATTGAACTTAGAAGACAAGAACTATCCGGGGGAAGAAGAACGAAGGAGATCGCACTACTGTATGGTTCAGGAACATGAGTTTTGCCAAAAGGCGGATGAAAACAGACTTAAATGTTCCAAGAGATCCGTGTACAATGGCTAGGTCACGTAGAGTGGATAAAGAGTCTTCATCCACAAATCTTCAGGAAGTACACGGAAGAGGACGAACTCAGGATGATTAACCAAATCGGCATATGCTACCAGAGATACATAGTTGACTGGAGAACACCTTCGGCTAGTTCGGTTGCTAAGCAAGTACCGTTCAGGACTCAAGTTCTAGCTTCTCGTAACCATTCTATGCTTAGTTCCAAGCTTTTTCATGACAGTTATCTTGCCTGGGAACCTCGAACTCTCGTTCGTGAGAACCGAGCTACAGGGTCGATTCAGTTCCAAACAGGGCCTGATTGAAAAGACGCTGGGAACTACTTTCAGAATCAGACGAAGTAGCAATGTCATTCTGGCATTCTTTTAAAATTTTGGTCCTTCGAACAGCTATGGTCACTCTATTATGGCTCAGACCATGTGTGCCATCTTTTGATATTGTTTGACACTGATCGGACCCTCAGACCGAAGAAACTGAAAGGCAGGGACTATGTAGGCTGGTTTTTCGTACAATATGACGCACTTCGTAGCCTGATCTACTAAGAACCGAGCCACATATGTATTTGATTCCATTCCACCTGGGAAGACTTGGGAAGATACTGGGAACTGGTTTCACTTCCAGCATCAAACGAAGAGACCATGTCAACTAGGTAAGGAAGATGAGGACAATGAGGTCACATTGTTTCGAAATTTTGGTCCTTCGAGCTGCAAGGAACACCCATTATAGTCCAGAGCATGTCTGCTTATCGCTCGATATACTCTTTAATTCTGATAAGGTTCTCAAACCAAAGGATCCCAAAGATACTAGGACGATGGTGAGATCCCAGTGAGCTTACAGGGTGTCTCGGAGTTTCTATTTTTTTTCTCTTTTTCATATCCATAACCATTATAGCAAATTTTTATTTTCTGTCTACTTTCAGTCACTATTCGAACTCGAACTCGCCGGATGTAACGAGATTACCGAAGCTGGTCTTTGGGCATGCCTCACACCGCGCATCGTCTCCCTATCGCTAGCGGATTGTATTAACATTGCCGATGAGGCTGTGGGTGCTGTGGCACAACTCCTGCCATCGCTCTATGAATTTTCACTTCAAGTATGTAGCCATGTGTGTCCATGTTCTACAATTGTGTTTATCGAAATGAATTTTACAGGCCTACCATGTGACTGATGCCGCTCTAGGATATTTCTCACCAAAGCAAAGCCACAGCCTAAGCATATTACGCCTGCAATCATGCTGGGAGCTAACCAACCATGGTATCGTCAACATAGGTAAGTAGGAACTGAGACTGCTTCTTTGAATGACCCAAAGTCAAGTCGACCTATCGACTGGCTATTCCGGGTCATGGTAATGGCTGCTCAGTGAGCAGAGGACCACAATGTGTTGAAACGACTTCGATGTGCATCCGCTCTCGACAAGGGCCACTTCTTCTTGATTAATAACGAGTGCAGATGCAATCGAAAGCATTTATGTCCATCGAATGCCGGACTTGATTACGTGTGCGATCAATCAATGACATAAAAATACATTTAATTAAACAAGAACGTACCACTCGTACAGGCGGCGGCGGCAGTACACTTTAATCGATTTTCGTTTCTCTCTGAAAATAGAACAGTTCTGCTGGTTTTGGCGCCAAAAATAGCTCCGCGCTGCTGCACCTTCGCAAGAAGAAAAGTCTTATTTCGAATGGCACTAGTTTTGAACACACACGAGTAGGTGTGGTGAGGTAACATGGTTTTGAGAGAACGAAAGGTGAGCTGCAGGTACGAGTATATTGAAAACACCTATGGCCAAGGCGAAAGGCGCTCGCTCATTCCCTTGAACTCGATTTTATAATCAGATTAGGGCGGACAGAGAACGAACGAAACGAAACACCTTGTGGGTGGGAAAACCAAATCACAGTGGGTAGTGGGTGCTGATTTTTTTAATATTGATTTGCTGGGGCCGGTGATGATTGCACTGAAGTAGCCCAAGGCAGCAGTCGACCTGTGATACTAAAGAGGAATTGGTATTTCAAGGCTCGTTCCCAGGGCATGATGGGAAATATGATATGATTTTCATTTCCAGGAGACTATCAGTGAAAACCGGTTCATGAACTGATCCAATCGTCGGAAGACATAGGACCTTGCTTCGAAGTCTCTAGGGAGACTGCGAAGATCATGAAGATCACTGATCTGCAGGAGTACTGCTTCAAACGGATCATTCTCTGTCATGAACTGATCCAATCGTCGGAAGACACAGGACCTTGCCTCGAGTTCTGTCCTCAGATGGTCGCTGAAAAAGTCAAAGAGATCGCGAAGATCACTGATCTGCAGGAGTACTGCTTCAAACGGATCATTCTCTGTCATGAACTGATGCGATCTTGGAAAGACATCGGACCTTGCCACGAGTTCTGTCCTCAGATTGTCGCTGAAAAAGTCAAAGAGATCGCGAAGATCACTGATCTGCAGGAGTACTGCTTCAAACGGATCATTCTCTGTCATGAACTGATGCGATCTTGGGAAGACATAGGACCTTGCCTCGAGTTCTGTCCTCAGATGATCGTTGAAAGAGTCAAAGAGATCGCGAAGATCACTGATCTGCAGGAGTACTGCTTCAAACGGATCATTCTCTGCCATGAACTGATACGATCTTGGGTAGACATAGGACCTTGCCTCGAGTTCTGCCCTCCGATGATCGTTGAAAAAGTCAAAGAGATCACGAAGATCATGAAAAGCACTGATCTGCAGGAGTATTGCTTCAAATTTATAAACAGAGTACGTTTGTTCTGTGAAGTCATTTCTTTTTGATTCTCGTAAATCTAAAGGGGAAACCTTAGGTCCCAGGAAAGATCGATTGGCTTAGGATAAGCTTTGGAATGATGGGATGGAAGGCCACCAACATTTTAAAGCTCCATTTGATGACATCCTTAGATCGAGAATTTCGTGGTCTTTATGGATGTGACATTGTTGCGGAAGTGATCAGGATAGATCGAGACTGATGGTCCGTCTTGAGAGTGGCAGCAGAGCTATGGAAACTCTTAGGAGTTGTTGATGGCTCTCATATATTGGTGGACCAAGAAATAGGTCTGATACCTCTGATGAAATTTAAAAAAAACGACGAAGGCAGCATACAAGATCAGTGAGTGGAGGCTATGCAGCATCATTCGGTTGTTGAAGCTGACACTTTTCTAATAGATCTCTTTGACAGCCAAACAGAGTAAAGGTTGGGCGCGGGGTGCTTTTGAATAAATTACAATCCTTTCCCCTTATTTCATGCAGTTAACACCCTGCTAACACTCGATAGGTCACTGGAGCCGTGGTACTAAAACGGCGCCACAACCACTTCTACCTAACCACCCATATCGACTTTTTGCATGTCAAACTTTCTCAGACTCTATTCCTCCACAAAGAATAGACGTTGGCTAGCCTTCAGTGTATTAAACACACTGGTTACTAGAGTAGTCTTTGTGGTACCTTTACTGCTCTAAGAGTGGTCGTTCACGGTGTCTGCCATGTCAATCTACACCTTTCGGATCTATTGCTAGCTTCTTCTAAAGGTTTTGGTTAAAATTTGAAACTCTATCGACTCTAGAGACAGAAGAGACTCCAGATAGACAGACTGTGACTGTTCTCGTGCCAGTAGGACAACAGACTAGTTGAAGTACCGAAAATATCGCAGTTGTAAGTGCTTCAGTCGATTCCACGTCGATTCACAAGAACCGGATATCTCTCAGTCCACATTGTAGCGAATTTTTCTTAAAGATCTTGACCTACACCCTGCTCGTTTGAAGCACTGGGCTCTGCAAAAGCTTGAAGAAAATCCTGGATTTCATAAAAAAATCATTCTCATCGATGTAGCCCACATGTGCTTTAAGAGACCCTACCGTGCCATGTTGGAAGACTGTTTTTAGCCAGAATTGGATGAAAGTGATATGTGGTTCCAACAAAATGGTGCCACATGCCGCACACTTGGTCAAACAATTGATCTATTGAAGGGGAAGCTCGGTAATCGGTATAGTCTCGAGAAATGGCTCGGTCAATTGGGACTGTGTCAAGACGGTTGGTTTATGTCAATAAGCCAGCAACGATGACCGATATATGTGTGGAAGAGTGGTGGAAAACTTCCCCTAAACAATCGCTAACTGCAAACGTGTCCACTGTGTTCATATGAACGAAATTTAATTTCAAACTCAAGTACTACAACTGGAATGAATTTCAGCTCCATATCTCAATTATTCTGCATTTCAATTGAATACAAAATTGTCATGTCCTTAGCGAAAAACTGTACCTTTACATGCATTGCCTCCATAAACAAGTACTAAACCCGTTCACTCTTAAACGTCAATTTCAATAATTTCACGTTTCAAACGTCAAGGCTTAACTCAAAGGTAGTAATCTTCCTCCCCGACACTCCTTCCTCTCTTTGTTTTTACATGGAAAACCACAAGAACTACATTCCCAACCCCCAGTTCCTCCTACGCCATCTCTATTTCACGCAAACCGCCCTCCGCCCTCCGCCGCCGTGTCATACGACTGAGAAACAGCCATGTAAGCGCAAAATAGAGATTATCTAGGACACGCGCGTTTATTAACCTCAAAAAAAAAAAAAAATAAAAAAATAAAATAACATCCTCGATGTAATTTTATAAAATTATGTACCCTCTCTGGTTTTTCCCGTTGGCTGAATAAATTAAAGGATTTGCCTGATTGAGACGCTTCATGTCAACCTTATGTACATAGCATATTAATTAATCTAACAGTTTTGCGTTTAATTTCATTTCGCATTTCGCATAGAAAGCAGAAGAAAATTGCTTAAATAATAGATTCCTGTGTCGTGTGTCACTTGTGGCATCGAAATGCATTTAGCATTTTTGCCATTGTGCCAGAAATAAACAAAAGAAACCAAAATCATGACGTTGTCAATGGGAAGTCTTGTTATAATTTAAACAAATACTATTTATTTACATTTGTTAATTAGTTAATTGTTTAATGGGAAAATTTATGTGACATTTAGCATAATAGCACATCCCTGCCTGTCTGCTGTCACTCTTTACGGTAATGAACGAGTCTCACCCCCTTTGGCGGATGCGTTCAACAGAAAAATAGTTGTTTTTTTTTGTTTTGTTTTCAGGGAAATTACCAGTGATTCCAGGTGGATTAATGGCACAAGAATGTGGGTCACATAAATTTTGTTTTTCATTGAAAAATATTGCGCCAAATCATGCGGTGAGCGCGGGGGGTTGGTAAAAATCGATTTTAAACTCCTCGTCGTGTGGAGGGGTTGATTGTGTGGTTTATGGCTTTGGTACTGCTGGTGGTGGTGGTGATGTAGTACGCAAGATTCGAAATGAAAATTTCGAAAACAAATTTTCATGCCAAATGAAATGTGTTACTTAATGCAGCGTGATACATGGGTTTGTGAAAAACAACAGAAAAAAAAAAAAAGAAGAAAATACTGCAGTCTTGGCTATAGCTTCAGCAAGCAGCAAGCAGTTCTTTGTTTGTTTTGTGTTTTTTGTGTGTTCTGTCACCGATTTGGCAATGAACTTGAGGTGTTCCTTAAGAGCACCTTTGGTGGTTTTTCTATTTGGCACACAGAATAGAACCGATATCGTACCACGAAGAATATTGTATGCGTTCTTACAAAAGATGACATGAGTCTCTGTCTTATTTTTCTCTTAAAATAGAATGAATTTGACAGAAGAAATGCATGACATAGTTTAATTCAATTGTTTGAAAGAAAAGACAGAAAGAAAGCTCGAGGTTTCATTAGGTTTTTGTCGAACATTTTCGAAACCTTTTGAAGTCATCTATCGGTGAGGTGAGTGGTCGTCAAAATGTGAGCTCTTGTCTTCTGTCATTTTAAATGTGAATGTCCTCCATTTCCCTTGATTGACATTACCAAAGCGCTATTACGAACGGCGGTATTATGCACTCTGTTCCAAGTGCTTTGTTATGATGCCGTGTACATCGCGTGGCGGCTTTTCTTGTTCATACTGGGTGATTGCTAAGACTCCTTTAATCTTAGACCTCATTTCTAAGTTTTAGGCATTCCTGTCATCGAGGGTATGTTGACAGCGTATGCCAATCAATAGGTTTTTGTTTTTTTTCCCAGATCGCTTTAGTATCTGCTTAACCCTTTTGTCACAGCTGGTACATTTAAGAACCACAAAGTGTATTCATAGTGACTCCTCGAAAGTCGTGACGAAAGGGTTAAGATTTCGAAGCTCGTTGTCATGAATGTTGCTCCAGCCGATTGTCACATATTCATTCTCATTGGATGTTCACAGTCGTTCAAACAGTTCCAATGACAACTCAAATGACTGGACTGACGGCCTAGATTCTTCGTTGACATATTTGTGTTCCACAGACATATTTTGACGTCAAAATCAGTTCCTTTCGTTATAAATCGAGTGACCGTAAGTGACATATGCTCTCCACGCTTTCCATCTAGCCAGTAGACGTCAGAAATTAGGTCCGTCGTCAGTTCAATGTGAAGGCAATTTCTGCAGCATTTATTGGTTTCGAAGTTTGTCGAAGTTCGAAGGGTTCCATCTTGTGCTTAGACAGTTACCCTCCAATGTGGAACTCGCTTATAACGACTCGCTTTTGGTTGGTTTCATTCAATTTTCAACTATTCCTCCGCCATGCCTTTTTTCCTCTGTCCCTACACTGTCAATATAAGCGGTTTCCACTGACATTTTGACATCAATGAAGTTAACAAGCCGTTCAGCATTTTCCTTCCCACCTCCAACCTGTCATGGTGTTTCAGTGTGGCCGTTGTACATATATTTTCATTCGAAATCAAGTGTATATAGTCATATTCGATATCGAAGGAGTTTTCGGCTTGTCAGTCTGGAGGTGACACCTAATGACATCTGTCAAAGAATTTGCTGATAGGAGTGTCATACATACATCAACTTCATAGCGAAGTTGGTAGTACATTCAACTCGCAATGAAAATCATTCGAGTTACGTAAGGAAAGAATAATCACAGTCCGCTGCTCTACACATGTAGTATACATTATTTACATGCATTCTCCACTCATTTTGCCATTAGACATGCAAAAAAAAATACATTCTGTCAAAGCATAACAAAGCGAACAATATGCAATGCAAAAGATACTCATAAGTACTTCTGTGCTATAGTACGTCTGAGATGGAAACTTTCCCAGATATCCACATGTAGTGCGCCCCGTTCTACAAAACAAAACAAAAAAATAAAGAAATGTGTGTTCAGTGTGTTTAGTGTTCAGTCGCAATTCGGGAATTTAAATTATTCCGCAGAGGAGATGGATGTGTGTGGAAGTCTAGCATCGTCTAACGCCTAACGACGCCGTCTACATTAAATTTTTTTTAGGACACGCCAGACGACGCACGGTTCTACACCAACAAATGCAGTGCCTACTTCACAGAATAGAAAATCAGGAGACACATAGTACGATTTAGCGCACTTGGCTATGCGAGCAGTAGGCAAAAATCTACAAAATGTTGAAATGGAAATTAAATGCGACAGAAACGGCACCGTGAACACATAAGTACGAGTATTTCTGTCGCCCGGTTGGTTCCATTTTTTTTTCATTTATCTTCAGATGTAGATACGGATTGCATGAGTGCAGTGGAAGGGTAATTTAATCGTTCACAGAACTTTGTGTGTATAATTTTGAAAATTACCCAATTTCGGTTTTTGCATAGAAATTCTGTTGGCGCGTGTGACGGACGGTACTGCAGGTATCATTAGTTATGTTGATTTGAAAAGATGCCGTCACAGCGATAGTATGTTCATGGTGTTCAGCTCTAATTGCGAGATGTTTATTTATAAGTGGCTTGGGAGTGGGTAGACGACCGACGTGCAGCAGTCCCTGGCAATCGGAATATTGGCGCCCGGCTTGAGTCCCTTTGGCAGATTTTGATGAGACTTACGTTTTTCTGTAGCTCAAAGTGCCAAAGCAAGTGGAGGTGAGTATTTGAACTCGTCTCAGACATCTATCAAGAGGTCCTTCGAACAAGAATGGTTGGAATTTTTCAAGTTTGAGGCACGGTCTTAAGAAGAAGAAGTTAGGGACTTAAATGCATGGCCTGACCTTGCAGAGTAACTACCATGGAAACAACTGCTAGTTACGAAGAAACAGCAAACCTTGAATGTGGATGATGATACCATTGAGGACTCTAGCCAACGATGCGAGAACAATGAATCGAAACTGTTTGTGGAATATTTGGACAAGCAGACTCCAGTGTTATTCCAGGAACCATGAGAGCTTACCCAATTGCAGCCACACAGATACCACTGCCTCTTGAGCGTGGGGAATGTGAAAGCGAAGCGATTCTGAAAATGGTCGTGATGGGTCAAGAACAGATGAAGGAATGGAAGCATTCAGCTTCAACTTGTGTCTGAATGGCTATACAACAGGTTGGAAAAGATCCTTCAGATCTGTACGGCTATGATAAGACCTTTTCTAGCTTATGAGTCGGTTGTTTGGTTGTTTGAGAGTGTTTCACTCCAAAAAACGCTCCCAGTTTCGGCTGGACCGTCTTAGATTGACTGGCTTTTGGTATCATACGCACATTTGTCCTACGATCCTGGTTCCGTGGATATGCCATCTAATGACGCTGGAACTCCGGCTTTACAGTCGACTTGTGACTTCAGGACTGAGTTCAGCCAGACTCTAAGCCTGGGTTGGGCTGTAGTCGAATCTTCTCGAATGGCACCAAAATTAGTCTTGGTGGAGACCGACAACACTAGACTTCATTGATGGCTACCGTCTCTATTGTTAAGAATAGGTAGAGGTGTCCAGTATATCTGCGTCTGTAGCTAGAGACAAAACCTTACTCAACCCTCCATTTGTTCCAAAATAGTTCGATAATCCAACTCCTTAAATTCGGCTGCTGAACTCTTTAAATCTTGACTGCTATTGCGGGAAATGCGATCTACCATGAGATTGCTAAACAAGGCTCAGAGGATATTTTCTCAGGCCCTGAGCCTTCGTTGGGTTTTTCCGCTTCGGGTCAATTGACGATTGACTTTCTTACAAACAGAGTTGTGTGTGGCATGGCTCTGGAGAATGCAGTCAGGTCTGTAAGCATTCTTGCTGTCTCTCAGCAGAAAAGGCTGTCGAGGGGACACTTACTAAGCTCCTTAGCGTGCTTGACTTAACAGAAACCTCTAACGGGGACGTTTGTGAAGGGGGCGATGATACTTTCATTCCTTTGTTATTGTGCTTTTGCTCGCATCAGGTGGCAGATCTTCGGTGCTTTAGCTTCCGAGAATAAATATCGTACTCCGGTGATGCGATTCCCAACCTCCAACAACAAAAAAACGAGAATAAATATCCAATCACTCGTAACGTTGTTGCAGCCCAAGTACGACCAAGAACAACGTTGCGAACATGTCATCAGAAACGTTCCAAATAATGGGCTGGCTTTCACCCTGCAAGTGGTACCGAAGCGAATGGGAAATGTAAAACTTTACAGTGAGAAAAATCCCCCCTTTGGGTGGAATAAATTCCCAAGTGGAAAAACTTCCCGTGAAATTATTTCCCTACCCCTCACGCGCTGTTCTTTTCACATTTACTTTCCACTTCTACAACGGACGAAGGAAACGATAACGGAAGTCATAACTCAAGTTTATTTCGTTAGCAAAGCATGTATCCATCTCCATCCGAGGATATTCAAATATCCTGCATTTGTAATTACACCGCTACACGTTTTGTTGTTTCTTAGTTTTTCATTTTATTTTATTCCTATTCGCAAGCTCATGTCGTGTGTCAGAGGTTAATCCAAGTGGCGCCATTCGATTTCTATTTGCCGTGCTTATGCGCATAAATTTCGTGTCCCATTCATATTTCCTCCTTTTGCATGTGACAAGGATGTTCTTTTTTGTTTGTTCGTTTCCCAGAAATAGACTTACACACGTCTGTGGAGGAATCCCGAAAGTGTCCGTGCCGTCTCCCTTTAGTATTGATTAACTGTTTATGTGGCGATGTGTGTGTGCGGTGCTATACCATTCTTGATAATGAAAGAAGGAAAGGAAATAACTTTTCCACCATTAATTCGGTTAACTTCTGCGGTGTGGTGGACTATGCTTATGTACAAGTATCCTGGGGCAAAGGGTATTTTTAGGTTTTCTTCTCTCTGCTTTTCCCTGTTCCTTCTTTTCTTATCTCGGGGAAAACGGGGTAAAATAGAAGAAAAATAGAGGAAATCTAATCAGGGAAACTCGCTTAGACAAGCACAAAGTGAGTTCAGTCGTTAATTTTAATGGGGAGGATGACAAAAAGAAAAAAAAAAGGACTTTTTCATGACAGTTTTGGGCATAAGTCTGTGCGTGACGTCTCTTGTTATAAACAGAGATTGTGCTGACATTTGATTGCAAATGTCTTACGGGATGACACTGACACCTGTCACCGGATATAACCAATTTTGCCACGAAACGAACGGAACTAAAAAAACTTGAAAATTTTTGCCCTACTTTTCGAAGTAAATAATATTCGAGAGCCCAAGGTGGTGAAGTTGAGAAAAAAAAAACAAAAAAGAGAAATAAAATGCCAAATACCGTTGTAGGAGCCTGCAGGCAAGGAACCTTCATCAGAGGCAGATATTTGAGAAGAAAAATGAAGGAACAGAGGGAATACACTCGACGAGTCAGTGGATTTTAGCCATCGCATCTGAGAGCGGGCATGTGTACATGAGTGCGTTCCCCTGTGGCTGCAATGTTCCTCCACATAGTTTGAGGTTACTCGTTAGTTCTTGGAATTTATCCAAAGTTTTGTTACTTTTTGATTGGGTATGGTCCGGTATGGACCTGGTTCATTTTGGTGGAGTTTCGTGTGCTGCTGAAGGAGAAAATCGACAGAAGGAGGACACTTGACGGAAGTCGTGTTGAGGAGCACATTGAGATTCCCAGAAGCGAACAACTTGTAGTTTCATGGGACTATATCTGGCGATGCAGAAAGCACCTATGCTAAGTGGTGTCAGACTGCCTACTGACTGTCAGACTGCTACCTGAGATCGACAGCTTGATTCTAGGACTATTGGTCCTTAAATCCCACACAGTAGGGTTTAAGTTGGTCCGGCTTTCAGCTCGTAAAGATCTCCAGGGTTTTAGGGTACCACCCCTCGATAGACGTGCTGACTTCACTGCCTCAGACAAGTGGTAGGGCGTTACTCGAAATAAATTGATCGGGCAACCATGCTGCCATCATGAACCTGGCATCGAGCACGATATCTGTTCCAGGCTGGTAGAACAGTGCAAGATCGTTTCAAGGTCTTATGAGCTGGTGAGGCGAAGTGCAGCCTTTGATAGATCCTTGGCTGCACCCGTTAAGACTTGTCGAAGTAAGAATCCTCTCGCAATTTCTCCCAGAAGCTAGCATTGCAAGAATCGTGGGAATTGGTAAACGTCACTGGCCTTTAGGAACAGACCTACTCAGACTTGGCATCGAATCTCCTCTCTGGGTGTCCGATTTCCTTCTTTGACAACCTTAAAGAAATGTCAGAGACAGGATTGATGGAAGGACTTTCCTTTCATGGAACACAAAAAGAGACAGGGTTGCCCAGAAGGTCGGCTAGAATAAGAAATTCAACCTCGGAAGTCTCCGCGCCTGAGTGAGAGACTCTCCGCTATGCATGTAGGTCGAACAAAGGTGACAGAGCAGCTAGGGAGCCAGTAGAAGGAAGGACAAAAAAAAAACAAGCGTAAAAGGAAAAGAGCCCGGACAGTCTCCAGAGCCTAGCAGCTGGCAGCTATCTTTTCGCCCGGAACGCAGGCTCTTCAAAAGGAATGGTAGAGCATTTCCAGTACCGGAGCTTTGCATCAGGTACAGAGTGTGATAGGGCAGGCAAGAACCCGCGTCCTGTACTGATAAAGCAACCATACCCCCTCCCAATCTTGGAGAGGTTGACCCAGCTACAAAGTAACTGAAGAACAAGCGAAGCTTTACACACTTGTTGGTGAGACCAATTGTTAAAGTCTGTTGGAGTCCATGCACTAAACCATCAACCAAGAATGGGTGGCTGAAGCCATGTCCCATCGATCGTTGTAAGAACTACTAAGGCATATCCCTGTTTAGCGTCTGAAACTTTTCTGCATCGCACTAAGTGGCACGTACCAGTGTGGCTTTCGGCCCGTCAGCATTCATCATCCTGAGCTCTACTAGGCTCTTCTACACACATCGAGCAAAGAAAATCTTTCGAATACCACCGCCTGGGTTCGAAGTGACAAAAAAGACCGAAGATCGAGCTTTCCCCGATGCCAGGGCGCTTGGTCTGGTCAACTGGAAGCAGCAACGCGAGTGCAGAGTGAAGAGTAATGGATTCTCTCTGGCCATTGCACTTCTTAGGAGGCACACCATGCGACTAGAATTATCAAATTGGCCTCGTGATGCCCTTACAAATCTATTCTGTGAATGCCAGGACATAGTCCGGAGGAAGTTGGCAAAGCTTTGCAGGGATATCAAGTGGTAATGGTTCGTCAAGGAAGTGCTGACCTTGGTTCCTAGCTGCACATGCAGACTTTTAGTTCCACATGCAGTCATGTGCAATCTGAATCCTCTTGCAGGAGGAACAGTACATGAATTTCAAGCGTGAGATGCGCCTCCTATGTACCTATCTACTCACAGGATATTGCGGAAACAGACCCCAGCAGTTTCCTTATCAATGTCGCAATGGAAATGATGAACACAGATATTGATTTTTTTGTATCTTGTTGTTAAAAAAGGCGGATGGTATCCTGTTGGGTAATCAATGTATGTAACCATGAATATATGTACGAAGCATGACATCCACGTTTGGGGACTGAAATAACAGAAGCACTGATTCGTAGAACTTGACTTTTTGCTACGAGTTCTGTTATCGGAATGTGGAACAGGCATTCGAGTCCACGTGTACCTCGGTAATGACACTTGTCAGACATTACTCGAATGACATGGCAAGCGGGTGAGACATGCTAAGGCAGAGGGAGGTGTATGTTTCGTTCTCCTTGTTACAAATTAACTTACTTCGTATTCGAAGGACCCTTGGCTCTGGAAATCTGTTTCACAAGGTAGAGGACTGGAGAGCCACTGATGGGCATTCCTTCTCAGACCATTGTTGGTTGCCAGTTAAGATACACTTACACCAATGCCGGCGATGTGGGCAGACTCTGGGAACAATTTACTATTTTTGATACGAAAGAGCTAATCTTAGCCGTGCAGGCGGTGCTAATAGACCTAAGCCCTAGCCTTCCTGATGTTGGGAAGTGCAGGGCTCGTGACCAAATCTTTCAATAGCACAGTCTTGTAGAGGGCTTCTCTCTTGAGTTTTAGGAGTCCGATGGACTTGGTTTTCCGTAGGGTCGGCCAGAGCAGCCTGACGGTATTGCATAGGTCGAGTTGATGCCATCGATGATGGGTGTCACTCACCGGTGACATTTATATTCTCTAAACCAGAGGAGCCTCTTACAGCGAGTACGTCAGTCTCTGCTGGTAAATATGTTACAGTGACCTGGTCTCCAGCAAAGGTGGAGGTTGTACTATCCAACTATCTCGTTGGAGAACTACAAATACTTAAAAAAAAAAGACCCCAACTGGTCTCTTTGCGGAACGTTTGTCAACGCTGGTATCCACCCATTCGCCTATGGGACCTACAAACACTGAGGAACTTGATTGCAGACCATCTAGGAACAAATCTTGCCGTTCTTAGGGCGTAAAGTGGGGTCCACTGAGGTTGCTTTTATACCCAAACCAAGTGGAACCCAAGGATGATCGCTCTATGAGTCTGTCGTCTTTTTTAGAACGTTTTAGTTGCAAACCTCCTTCTATTGGACGTGGAAGATACTGGTTACAAAGTGGTTGCCTAAACAGATGCCAGTGGTATAGCTGCCAACGTAAAACAAGCAAATGCAATACGGATAAGAGTTCAGAAGCCATTAGAGCGACGTAGAGCCGTCAAAATAGTGCTCGGTGACTGTCAAAAAACAATCAAACAACTGTCGATTCTGTTCAAAAGCCTTCAGAGCGGCTTAGGGTCATGAAGCCGTCAAAATCGAGCTCGGTGAAGGCCAAAAAAACGATCAAACATCCGCTGACTCCAAAGGCAAAACATAAGTTCCAAAACTCCTAAGACGACAGTTTAGATCAGACAAATGGAGGGCAATAGAGTCACGGACTTCTTTAAAGAGATTTGTATGCCAATATAAGTCATATCACGGGCTATGGGCAGAACAAAAGGAACCTCAGAGCCAGTAACTGACCAAAAACTTGAGTAGAGATAGCAAAAGGCTTTGCCGCTACAAGGAACGAAAAACAAATTCGCTCTAGCGATGACCACAACATTCTCCGCAGATCAGAAACAAAGTGTCAGGGCTGACAATGCTGAATAATAGCTTACTGAGCTTGAGACAACCTTGGTTAGACCATGCAACCTGTGTCGAGCAGGGGATGAGTCTTTCCTGCTTCAGTAGGCATTCTGTCTCGCTAGATTCACCTGTGTAAGTCATGTCAAGACCCGGGGGATCTTTTGACAGCTTAAAACGATGCCAGATACCAGGTACTGTGACACGCAGTGTATGCAATGACAAGGTGTCAAGGAAATTCAAAATTCAAAGTGGCAAGGCAAGCACATCTCAAGATCAACAATTTAAAAACAAAAGCATTATCTCGACTCCGAGCTGGATTGAGGTAGCAGAATCAGAATAAATACGAAATTATACCAACATTTTGAGAAAAACATTGTTTACTACACAAAACCGTCCTGAGAGGGTCTGCTTTCAAATTTTATCAGATAACCAAACGAAGCCCTGTTGCGAACCAGTAAGGACACCCTCCTCTCAGTCGCTAATAAAACTTGACACTATCTACCGAAAATTTGTCCAAAACTTGACAGATCCCAACTTGAACCTTATGTCACTTTGACTGACATAACTGAACTGAACAGACTGATCTCACCATTATAATTGACGTAACACTCCCTCGTTGTACTTCATCACAGTTTCATAGATTGTGATCGCAAAAACGAGTAAATTTTCAAAACAAAAATTATAAAAATATACAATTTTACCCGTTAGTGTCGGTCACAAAATGAAACTGTGACAGGACTCGTTAAACACTCTTCACAAAAAAAAACAAAACACAATACCACTGTTCACATTGTTTTAAAGGAAAAACGAAAAACCAATAGAGGAGTCGTTGGGGGAACTTATATTAAAACTATAACTGCGCTGTTTGGTGTCTACTTGATAAATGACTACTGATCTAATTAATCATCTGATTAATATTTACCAGAACTCAGCTAATGAATGACATTCAATATGTCTATTGGTTTTTATTGGAGGAGATTTCTCTCGCGTACGCTTGCCAATATGTGAGTCTTTTGCGGTTTATCACTGCGGTCCTCTGCTATTCCAGTTGCGAGATAGTTTACTGTTTTCTTTGGTTTAACAGAAATGAATGTACAAAGGTATAGGTTTCTCGATATGTAGGTAGTATTGCAAAAGCCCAATGACACAGTGTAATGTAATCCTAGACGCTAGTGAGGGATATATGCATGTACCTACATGCGAGTATATAATGTTGGTCATGTCCAAAATTAGGTGAATAGATTGTTTTCGATAGATAGTTCAGAAACTGTCAGGTACTGTCACGATGTTATCTGTCACTATCGCCATCTAGCGCTGAGAAAATAATGTTTAGTTGTAAAGAACTGATTTGACAGTTCTAATCGAAGCTAGAACCAAGACAAGACTGTACAAAACTCAGACTAGAAGGTCTATTTTGACCTGACAGCACTGGTTGCTGTCAAAACTTTCAGAAGTGGGTTACACCTAGAGACTGTGCGTAACAATGGCGACAGTACGTCCAGAAATGATCTTATACAAGTCGACAGTAGACCTCCAAACAGGTATCGATCTTATTGTTCAAACCCTCCTCTGACCTGGCATGAAACTTTATCTAAGGCTTTGACCTCAATGTCCAGGGTGCAGAGGAACCTTTGCTCTTTTAGATTTCGATCAGTTTCATTGCAAAGGTTGGGCTTTAAAGGTCTCTTGGGTCACCGATGGAACTCAATGTATTTGGATGGATAGGCATATCTATTTCTCTTTACCGAAGCGTATAAAGGTACAAAAGTATGTCGGAAGATGTCACGGTTCATGAAGGAGGTATGCTGAGCCCAGCTGGTCGGGCTTTGTTGAAATGTTTGGCTAGAGTTCACTGTCTGATCCTCGTTAGGGCAGTGTGTTAGGACAGGTCTTGACTACGATCGAGTTTTTCATGGAGTGGCATAAATTATAGGATCACCGTAAGAGCGATGTTGCTGCTTTTCCTCGATAACTGAGACGTAGCCTTACCAACGCGTGAATTTCACTTCATGAGTAGACTGCTCAAACCTGCTTAAAACCTGAGCTTGCTATAACTCCTGTAAGAAGACCATACACGGGGTAGGAGCTCAAGGAGGCCACTCATGCTGGTGGCTACAGCTCCATCAACACGTGAATGTCACTTCATGAGTAGACTGCTCAAACCTTCTTAAAACCTGGGTTTGCTTTAATTCCTGCAAGAACGACCAATGTTTTGAATATTTGCGCTTATCGCTGCTCTCTTCTCTTGAAAAGGCGACGACATCCAAGCACATGTGCCACGAAGAAGTCCTTCGAACTTTTTGTTTAAAATTCAAGAAACTACAAAACAGTTAAGAAAAGCAAACAATAACAAGTACGTGCTCGTCAGTTGTGTTGGTTGTACTTGTTGGTAGGAAGAGAAGAACCATCAAAATTAGGTCAAAGCAGGAGCACATCCTTTTATTTTTTTTTTGTTTGTTTTATGTTTACATTTGCTGTCCCCATACGTTTGTTCAGCCGACAGGACTCGTTTCTCATTTGTATGCCAACACTGAAAGATGTGCACTACGGAGTGCTGCAGGCCACAAAGTGGCACAACGTTACTGTCAGTTTAGAAGAACAGAAATGAGGTTATGTTGATGAAAGTCCTCGTATGAATTTTTTCAAAGATTTATTATTATTTTTGTTTGTTCTTAGAGGAATGTACATACTCGGCGGATTGTGTATGAAGAAGGACAATTAGTTGGTTTACTTTGGATCTTTGACAGACAGCACACCATTAGGTGCCCTGTTGTGGAGCTGAAAGGGCTTCTTAATGTACCTACTTCCAGTGCTTTACCAGGAAGCTTCAGCAGTGATTACAAAATATGCAAAAAAAAAGGTTGAAAGGAGCCTAAATGGTTTACAAAGACTCAAACAAGTTCGAAGCAATAGCCTGAGGCTTCATTTTTCGCCATCTTAAGGCGTTTCATAGGTTGTAAACGACATACAGAGTCAAGAGTTGAACTTGGTTTTGGATCAAAACGATGAAAAATGGAACAAAAATGAAAGTAGAGACAAATCACTCACCGAGAGAAGTCTTGCGGTCATGGTGCTTGCTCCATCGAAGTCATCTAAAGGCAGGAACACACAAAACACTTGGGATTCTCTTATATTGGGGTAGGAACACTTGTAAGACACAGACATTTGGTACAAGGGGCACGTAACACTCTTCCAGAGAGCCACCAACAACCTTGCGACCGTACTGCATGGGATCTCGCGTTCATTTCGATACGATCCACAACTCAAAACCAACTTAGCGCACATTCCCACATAAAAGAGGTAAACGATTGAAGGAAGACGATTTCTGGACGGACTCGCGAACACCCGGATCACGGTTCCTTCTAACCGTGCGCGCCGCTTCAAAATAAAACGAAAAACCATCCGCCAGCGACCAAACGACACACCAAACGAACGCAAATTACAGATTTTCATACAAAAAACTACTTTTTTCACAGATTTTGTAGAAAAAAACCACGAAATACTGCAAATTTTAACGATTTCGAACCACTCGCCGACTATTAAACAACCTTCCGGAGCACTGTCACCGATTTAGACTCGCTCGCATCGATTAATTTGATCACTTCGAATCGATTAAACGCTTGAAATCTATTGACCAACAATTAATAACAAACGAAATTAACTTTTCTCCCGAAATTCACGCGAATTTCTTACGTTTTTTTTTTCAAATTTAAGTGAAAACAAGCCCGACGAAGTGAAATAAATTGCGAATTGCACTTGCATGGATGACAGATCGGTGAATGACAACGATCGGTAATGTAGTGAAGGTCATGCAGTTTGAGGTTTTTTCATGCAAGGTGAGAGTTTTTTAAAAAAATCAATTGAAATGTTTTTAACAAAACTTTGTGTATGGCAGAGGAAATATTCGAAAATAATGTTTTGAATCAAAAAAAGTAGTTGAGGTGTCGTGCCTGGTTGTTAAAATCTTCTGCAGATGGCCGGCTCAAAGTCAGAAAACTGCAAAATTGATCAAATTTAGATGGACACTGGCATGTTTTTTTCAATTCAAAGAGATAAAAATAGTAAAGGAGCCAATTCGCTTGTCGAAAAGGGGTTCCTATTGAGTACTTTCCTATTCCTCGGAAAGATTTAGATTGTCGCTGCTTTTTGAGGTGTAACAGCAGGCAGAGGTTGTCCGCAAGACGGAGCTCTGTCTCCTTGGTTATGACATATGCTTTGGTCATGATCGGGAAATAGTGAACTAGCAGTGGTCTTTCCGGAGAAATCTCTGGGAACTGAAAATCTTTACGGAGCTCTGTGGATCTTGAATTTAGGACTGGGTTAAGCAAGAGTCTGGGCTGAGGAATAGTTGAACTTTTGCTCATGGCCCCAGACTTCACTTGTAAGGCTAGTTTCTCTCCGTTTCTACGTGAAAACTAATTCTAGCTATGGACTATATTACGAGTAGAAGGATCGGAACGTCTTGGCTGATCTTTTTGAAGGAGTCTTCGGCTTCTGGAATCATTTAGGCAGGATTATGATCTCTCTATTGGTGCAGCGCGAAAAACCGAAGGCGAATTCATAGATGAAACAAAAATCAATAAAAAAAAGACCCATTTTTCTCCCGTCATCATCATCACCTTCACCATAGTCAACCATACCACAGAAACGTACTATGTATCGGTTTCATATGGCAGCAATATTTTTGTGTCGATAGCGGTGTTGCGTGGACGTGTTCAGTGAGTGTGCTATTGGATTTCGTAAGATAAATTCTACTTTTACGAAATATCTTTCGAAGGCTTGTTCTGTGGTTATACGTCTAAAAGTGGACTAATTACAACACAATCGTATCTGTAGTGCAATATAGAACCCCAGAGTGGCTGTCGGAACTTCAAGTGAAACCGCATAGTCATTATTATTATTTTCTTTTCTTTCTTTTTTTTTTTGTTGTTGTTTCTCCTCTTTGGTGGTTTAATAGGACTCTGTGTAGAGTGTTTCATCATGGACATGTGGTTAGAGTCGAATGCGGTTTTAAGAAATAGGTAGTTGTGAAGTGATCGATATTAGGTCCGGTTTTGTGTGCATAAATCAATACACGATGTTGTTGTTTATTTAAATATCAAATCTTTTGTTTTTTTTTCTATTTACAGTTCATTCTCTACCACATCTAACTGTATTGAGTTTATCGGGTTGCAGTAAGCTGACAGACGATGGAGTTGAATTAATTGCCGAGAATCTACAGAAGCTACGTGCATTGGATCTATCCTGGTGTCCGAGAATAACAGATGCTTCCTTAGAATACATTGCCTGTGATTTAAATCAATTGGAGGAGCTAACTCTAGATAGGTAAGAATAATTGAATCAATAAATGGTATTGGGTGGTGGATGGTAGATGGTGTATAGGAGTCACAATAACATTGGTAATTTGAATTATACGTTCTAATGGATTTCTATGAGAAATTCAATTACGGTTCTATGAACATAAATGCGCATAAATAACGGTCCATCAAGGTGGCATTCCAACGTTAAGGGTGACTTTGGGTAGTGAGATGAAAAAAACAAAAAAATTGTTTCAGTAAATAGGTTGGCCAAGAGGAGAGAGAATACAGGTCAATACATAATCCTTGTGATATTAAAGAACGGGAAAGTGTTTTGTTTTGGAGGCATTTGTGAAAGTTGCCAAAGGCTGGACACGTCGAACCAACAAGGCACTCCAGTTCGCCCGGTCCTTAGCTACCGGCCTCCGGTTGCGCCCTCCAAGTCGGTTGAGGTCCCCTTCTACTTGGTCTCCCTCTACTGCGTTGTCCTTTCGAGTTTGATTTGAAGACTCTACGGGCCGGAGCGTTGGTTTCTATACACTCTAAATGTCCCAGCCATCTGAAACTACTGATGCGCATTTTTCGGACCAGGTCGATGTCGCTGTACAGCTCGTATAGTTCGTCGTTGAGTCTCCTCCCCTAAAGCCCATCAACACAAACGGAACCGAAAATTAGACGAAGAATTTTTCTCTCGAAGCGACGCAGGATCTCTTCATCCTCTGAGACAGAGTCCACGCTTCAGCGCCATAAAGCAGGATTGGGATGGTCAGAATCTTAGATCAGCGTCTCCTTAGTTCTGCGTGATAGGGCTCTGCTACTCAATTTCCTTCTTAGACTGCTCTGAACTAAAAAAAAAAAGAAAAACGTCTAATAATTCGTCTGCCTCATACACATTTCATTCCCCTTTTTACAACAGGATATCAGAAAAGACTGACCTCTAGCCGACCATAATCAAAAAAATAAATAAAGGGCCCAGCTTCTCACAACCCTTCGTGTTGAGCGTTTTATATTCTTTAAACGAATAGAAGAGACCTACCGATTGGCAATTCAGAACTTTTCTCATGACGTACTCCTAACGTACGTTTGCAGCTTCCTCGTGATAGTGGCGGTCACCCTCCAGATACCGCATCCATATAGCAGCACGGATTCAACATTGGAACGAAACAGTCGTAGCTTGTTGGTTAAGCTAATCGCATTGCTACGCCAGACTGTGGATAGCATCTTAAACGCAGATTTTGCTTTGCCTATTCGGCTGGCTACAACCAGTTCTTTGTTGTTCTTCTATATGTAATTGGACACGCCCCTCGAAAAGTAATATTCTAACAAATATTCAATATGACTTATGTCCTAGATTGTCTTCCCCATCGAGGCATATTCGAGTCGCGCCACGCCATGGTTTAGCGCGTGATTTCAAGCGAAATCGCCTCCAGTCAAATTGAGTGTCCCTAACAGAGCGGTTTCGCCTAGTTTTATTCGCGTTTTGACAGTTGTTCTCGCTTGTAGTCATTCAATTTACGTTTCGCCATGAATCGCATCGCTTGACCGTAAACACAGCCTTCACCCATTACTTTCTAGCTGCCATCCTAGTCTCTCCAGTCCCCCCTTACAAACTAAATATTCATATTTACGTTTCCTTACTTTCAGATGCGTTCACATAACCGACATCGGTGTTGGATACATTTCAACAATGCTCTCGCTAACCGCTCTCTTCCTGCGCTGGTGTTCACAAGTTCGTGACTTTGGACTGCAACACTTATGCTCAATGCGCAATCTACAAGTACTCTCACTGGCCGGTTGCCCCCTGTTAACCTCATCTGGCCTATCAAGTCTCATACAATTGCGACATCTTCAAGAACTCGAGCTGACCAATTGTCCAGGTGCAAGTCAAGAACTCTTTGAGTATCTCAAAGAACACCTACCCCGGTGTTTAATTATTGAATAATAATACGCAATAAAACAAATAATACGGTTATTAAATGATATTTGAACTAAATATATATTTAAAAGTAAATTTAACTATTGTTGACTGTAAAATACTACAAAACAAAACAAAATTTCATGCTAAAATAAAATTATTTTCCAAACAAAACAGTTTCTAGCACGTAAGACCGTTAAACAAAAGAATACTTCTTTTTATTTTTACTTGTTTTTTGTGTTTTTTATTCATTTCGCGATAGAAAACTTTAAAGAAAAGCAAATAAATTTATAACAATAAGAAATAATATATATTTAAGGATTTATCTATTCATTTTACACATTAGTTTACTGTTAAAACTAAAAACAAAACAAATATTATTAATACGTAGATGTAAAGTTTTATTATGAATGGATTTCGTTTTCTGTGATTTATGTTTTAAGTTTAAAACTTAATTTTTATTTCTTCCCCTTTTCGGCTAAATCAGAGATTAATAAAAAAAAAAACAAACAAAAGTTTATAACAAATGCACTCAGTGGATCCGATCGTTCTAGTCTTAGTCTTTCGTGTTTGGATTTTTGCCATACCGTATGCCCAAGGGAGTTTTTTTTTGTTTTTCCTTTCGATACTCAAAATACTCAAACAAAATTAATTACTATTCTCTACCTTAAATGCGTTTGATTTGTTATAAACAATTTGCAATCCAAGCAGACTTATCATTTACACGAGTCAATAAAGCCTAGCCACTCGAAGGCTTCGACCCCAAATCACAGTAAAGTAGAAAAATTCAAAAACTAAATTCTAATGCAGAAATCAAAATTAAAAATTCTTCTATCTCGCTCTCTATCTCTCTCTCTCTCTCTCTCTCTCTCTCTATAATATATTTCTCTAAGAAATATCTCAGCTTTACTTCACAACTTTACAAATAAACAAAACAAAACAACTGCGAAAAAGATATACAAAAAACCAAAAATATATATAAAAATAAATAAAAGACTTACGTAAAATTTATTTTGGAAGGGAATAGACAAAAAAAAATTAAAAAGAACGTTACAAACACACGCTTAGGAGAATAGGGCAACACACAAAATTGAATATATATATATATATTTTAGGCGAAACAAAATAAAAGAAAAAATTATTTACTATAATAATTAGCTGTAGTGAAAGAGTGTAAAAAGAGAAAACTAAAATACCAAAAGGTAGAGTAAAATTAAACCATTGATTGAAACAAAAAAGAAAAAAACAAAACAAAAAACACGAAATATAAAGCAAAAGAGGAAAATAGATTTGTGTTTCATTTGGTCTGTCTTCACCGACATCGAGGCGCCTACGTCGTATGCTAAACATACCTGCTCAACACCGTCGCAGTAAGCTCGAGCATTGCAAGACTGTCAGACTGCTCTGGCCTATCTATTTTAAACGAAAGTAGGACCACGGGACTTCTAAAACACACGAGAGGAGCCCTCTTCGTGATAACCGGCCACAGTGCTATAGGAAGGCATGCTCAAAGACTGGACATCCCCTACAATGACTTTTGCAGAAGCTGTAGGCAAGAGGAGGAAGAGTAGTAAATACCTTTTCAATGATCTAAATACCACCTGCACGGCTAACATTGGCTCTTTCATGAAAAGGAGCGGATGGTTCCAGCAGTAGGAGAGTGACCCACTCACCTTTCTTAACGGCAGCACAATGGACCTTCTCTGGTCTAAGTGCATCCTCATCGAGGGTCGGTCTAAACCAACCAACCAACTCTGCGTCGATCGATATGTAGTCCAGCAGAGCCCAAGTTAGACATGATCTGGAAAAGAAACCTCAACTCGTGCTGGCAAATCAACAGAGTTAGGTCAGGCTGGATGTTTCCCAACTCATATAAACATAGTGTCTTGTCCACTTTCGCACTCGTCGCAGTCGTAGGAATACACAAATTCGCTGGTCCAGATGCTCCTACTGTTCGGGGCTCATTGCTCCAATTACCGACCCATTGCATTTACATCCCCTCTTTCCAAGGTTATGGCAACACTGATAGATCCTCAGCTTATGACCAGTATGGTTTTCGTAGCAATAGGTGATTTGATAGCATATCTCACCGAGAAGTGGAACCAATTTCTCCATCAATTTGGCGAAACAAAGAAAGATTGCGCTCGATATCTCTAAAAGCATTTCAGCTCTCTAAAAGCAAGTAGTTTCTTTGTCTGAGTAATGACATCAGTCTTTCCTTCGCAAAACACTTGACTCAAAAGTTAGTTTTTACTTAAAACGAGGCAGATCTGGCTCTCAAGCAACAAACTGCCTCCAATTTCGCACACCAAGTTGGTTGAGGTCCGTTTTCACTTCACTGCGTCGTCCCTTCGCAGTGGATTCGAAGACTCTCCGGCTCGGAGCATTGATGTCCATCCGATCAACATGACCCAGCCTAAGTCGGTGTATTTCAACTCTTCTAACTGGGAGTTTTACGGAATTGTGTCTCCCTGCACAATTCCGTAAAATTCGCGTGTGAATTCTGCACAATTCCTTCAAGAAAGACATTCAAAATTGCGACAAACAGCGCGTAAAGCGCGTAAGCAGAAAGCTGCTTAGATTGCGGCGTCTCCTAGAGTGGTTGCCGGCTACAATATTCTACGAAACTCGGCTGACTAAAGAGGGGCATGCAGTGTCCACGAAGCCTCAGAATAGTTGCACATCTGAATGCAACGAACGGAACAGGACTGAATCTAGTTGCTAAAACTTTATTTATACAAAATATTCAATCGTACGTACATACTTTACAGCGAAATCATTCATTCTTCGTACGCCCCATCGCCGTCGTCATCATTATATTCTTCGTTTTCATCGACCTCGTCGTTTTCCTCATCTGCTTGATTCTGTGAATCCCACCAGGAGAGCACACCAAGCCCAGACTCATTTATGGCAGCCTAAAATTTAAAGGAAACATTTAACAAAACCCCTTCATGTAATTCATCATCTCACGTCTGTTCTTACAACAATTCTATACGGAGTCTTCGTTTCCTTCGGCTGTGTTGACGTCGAAACCTGTTGATCTGTTTTTGGCGGCCCAATGGGTGAACTCTCTTCAAATAATTCGCCGGAGACGCGAAATTTAATTGGTTCTCCAATGTCCATAAACAAATCATGTTTCTCGCCATCTTCCAATGGATATTCCCATACCCAAGCCTGTTCGGTTTCTTCGAATCTTGACGGATGTTGCAGTGCCGTTGGTGGAATTAAAATATCATCAAAGAATCCCAATGTAACATGCACTCCTTCTCGACTGCAACTACGTATTTTTCCCGTCAAAACATTGCCAATTGCCGGTCGGAAGACAATAAACCGGAAAGTGACCTCTGTATGTGATGCACCATCACCGGGTAAGATTATCGAATCCTTTAACGATACAATATCCTTCAAAGCTATACATAGACCCACATTGAGGAGAACCTGCAAATAGAACCAATTTTAATTAAATTCTTTCTGACTACCAACCCAAACCGACCTTGTTTGCCAATTTTCGATTGATCTCATCGCGTATGGCTTCTATGAGCTTCAAGTGAAATTGATCTGGTGCAATTCGAATTGTGTCCTTTAACTCTGCCAATGCAAACATTGTCGATTATATATTAATTAAATGTTCATTGCTTTAATTTTGATCATAATTTAGCTGAAAACACATTTCACTCATATAAACCGGCGAACTGTCAAACGTGTTTATGTTCAAACCTGTGGATGACTGTGGTGAAATGCGCAGAAAGTGAGTCCATTCAGTGGAATATGAATGTTCTGAGAAGAGTCATGTCAAACTGAAGTAACAAATTATTTCTATTCTGTTCTGTTGTACATATATATGACCTATATCCCAATTAGAAAAAAAAACTTTACAACTTTTTGCTCGTTTTCTGGTAAAACGCAAAAGCATTTGCTTCTGTTCCCGATTGTTCAGAATTAGTCACTGAAACGATTTAGACAATCATCTGGTGAAATGTCAAACACGTACTCTGGTGAAATAGTTATCTGACATTTGACGTACCATATATATGACAGTATATATAATATGGATGACATTACTCTCGCAAATAAACACACGTGTAGTTCGATTTTTATTATTTATTTGATTTGAAATTTTCTTGAAATTGTTAAACTTAACGAATCATGGAGCATCAATTCAGTGATGCCGAAGAGGACGATGTCATACCAAAAGTAAAATCATCTGTCGAAGAATTAATAGAATCCTTTCCGAAAGTCACCGTCAAACATGTCATGTTCTCTGGGCTTAAGGACGATCCAAGTGCGGTTAATGAAAACAGTGAGGAAGAATTTGATGACCAAAATGAGGAGTATGATGATAACTCAGATGTAGATGACATGTATGATTACGAGGATACGTATAGTGGCTATCAGAAGCACAATCCACAGACGGCAATTCCATCGAATTCGCTTGGACATAGCAATGTTCAGCGACAAAGCCAAAAGGTCTCCAGTTACCAGCCGAATGAGAAGATACTGCGTAAGTTTTCGCATAAAATCAACGTTGAGAAGTACGACCCCACGACGAATATGTCGGCGCAAGCTGCCAATCGTTTGGTTTCGTTCGATCGTAAGGTCGAATCTGAACGCGTTCGAGTTAAGGACAAACATGATCGAGCTACTGCCGAACAGGTGATGGATCCACGAACCAGAATGATTCTATTTAAGCTTCTCAATCGTGGACTGATAAACGAGATAAACGGTTGCATTTCTACGGGCAAGGAAGCCAATGTATACCATGCAGTTTCGAAAACTGACCAAGAGTACGCCATCAAGATATACAAGACCTCGATACTGGTGTTTAAGGATCGTGATAAGTACGTATCGGGAGAGTTTCGTTTTCGTCACGGCTACTGTCGTCATAATCCTCGAAAAATGGTTCGCACATGGGCGGAAAAAGAAATGAGAAACTATTTGCGCATGAAAAATGCTGGAGTCCCCGTTCCAGAGCCGATTCTATTGCGAAGTCATGTGCTGGTCATGGAGTTTTGTGGAAAGAACGGCTGGCCATCACCAAAGCTAAAAGATGTCGACATATCATCGTCAAAGGCACGAGAATTGTATCGCGAATGTGTGATTATCATGTGGAGGATATACAACAAGTGCAAGCTTGTCCATGCAGATCTATCAGAGTTCAATATTCTCCTTCAGGACGGGCAACTAGTCATCATTGACGTAAGTCAATCGGTGGAGCACGATCATCCCCATGCGTTTGACTTTCTGCGCAAAGACTGCACCAATATTTCGGAGTTCTTTCGAAAGAAATCTGTCGCTACGATGACTGTTAAGGAGCTCTTCGACTTCATTACCGATCAAACAATTACTGAGACTAATATGGAGGAGTGTTTGCATGAGATATCAGAAAAAATAAAGGATCGTGACTTTGATCAATTATCTGCCCAAGAAAAAATTGATGAAGCTGTCTGGCAGAGCACCTACATCCCCAAACGATTAGACGAGGTAAGATCAAAACCTAAAAACCAAAGTATTTCCTCCCAACCGACACGACTGTTATTTCCATTTAGGTCCTTCACTTTGAACGCGATGTTGCCAAGGCCAAGGCAGGACAGAAACCATCTCTTATTTACAGCAAAATAACTGGTCTCACATCGGATCTTAATGTTCAAATAAAACCTGATGCTTTGGCCGATCCATGCCACAATGACACAAACGACGAATCCGATAGTGAAGAGAACAGTGATTCAAGCGCTATCGGTGATGAAACAAATTTTAAGAATTCAGCACGTCCTCGAGATGAATCGCCCAACAGCAAGAAAGCTCGCAAAAAGGCTATCAAAGATGCCAAAGCCGACAAGCGAAAGGTAAAGGTAAAAAAGCACATTAAAAAGAGAAAAGAAAAGCTCGGTGGAGCCAAAAAATAGTTACTTTACATTGTTTTTACATTTTTTTTTAGAAATAAACATGCAATTTTATTTAACGAATGATGGTTTCTGTGACTTTAATTCAGATTCTCTTAACTCATTGCACCCCATACCTGTCAGTTGTCAAATCAACGTCAATTCTCTGATATTCCTTAACACCACATTGGTCGCCATTGGTTGCCAATAATGAAACATTAAAACAAACCATTTTATTTTACACATATTCTCTTTTAATTGACAAAAAAATTAACAAATGAAATCCAAGATAAAGGCAAAGGCGGTTCAAAACATAACTTCGGTAAGCATTACAAGATTTTAATTTGACAACAGAATAACATCGCCAACACCATTACTTAAGTATGGCATCGCCACAAGGCCAGATTCCGTGTATATTTTAAATTCGTTTTGTCCATAAACAATCAACTGATCACCAAATTTGGCGCAATTGGTAGCAAATTGTAAGTTAACTGCAATATCGGTGATGATGTTATCATTAATATCTAACTTTTTAATATTGTTCTTATAAACTTTAATTGAATAAGCAATTTCATTTACGTACATAGTAACCATTCCAATTGGCAAAATTAGATTTGGAAGTGATGTAAAAACTAAAGTGTCGCCTTCAGGGTTGTATTCATAAGATCTTTTATTGGTTACATCTTCAATGTGCAGTAAATTACCCTTAACAGCCACGCAAAAACTGTTACTTGATTTTATATTCGGCAAGCTCTTCCACTCGCTCGATTGCAAGGAATCTAGTTTTTCTGCGAAACAGTTCCCCGTTTCTGAGCGTCCACCAAAAACATATAATGCTCCATTTAATGTAACCATTTTGGGGCAATATCTTGCCGCAGTCATCGAAGTTAATATCGTCCATTTTAGGGTTCTGAGATCTAAGCAATCAACACGAGTTGAAGGCTCACCAGATGGAACTCGACCACCAGCAATAATTAATTTGTCACCAACTCTGGCGCTTGCAAAACCAACACGTTGCTCTGACATTCCAGGCCACCCAGTATAGATCCAATCATCAGATCCAGAGTAATAATAACCAACATTAAGACAACCTGTAGGATTATTCCATCCACTAACAGCAATAACAACGTCATCCAGGCTTCTAAGTTTGGTAACCTCATTCGGTTGGAATGAATACTGAAATGCATGCAACGAATGCCATTTGTAAGCTGAATGGATCATTTCCCTCCATGCGATCGAATCGAATGCCTCTTCAATTGCATTTGCAATCAACCCGGGAGGTATTAATTGAAAGCGAATGCACTGATCAAGTTGCGTAATATGTTTTTCTCGATTTAACTGATCATATTTGATCCAAGACATTACACTATGGAAAACCTCCTCTTCGGATTTTACACGTAGATCATCATTGGAGAGTAATCTTTTGAGCTGATCGATTTCTAACATTAAAAACTCCTCACAATCGCGCACTTTCATAAAATTTTTCAATTGAAACGCAACAGCATCCTCGCACAGTGTCATATAGTTGTATTGCTCAGCAAATAATGCAATTCCCAGGCAATTAGATGGTTCTAGTTGATTTTTCATAAAATCACAGCAAGTGATTTCTAGTGCCTTAAATTGAAAGAGATGTCCAGCTTTGAGGATGGACTCCACGGTATCGCTTTGAAGTTGAATAATATTCGTATACATACAAGTGATTACCATTTTTAATGTCTGACCATCCAGTTGATTGAGTTGGACTTCGGCAGCTTCAGCTTCTTTAAGGGAACCCGTGAACATTAATAGAAAATATTCACTTGATGCAGCTAAGATATTACGATGAGCCTTGATTTTGATGTTTTTGTCGCTGGATATAAGCGTTATATCGCAAAATTTTTGATCTTCAAAGAAATCAAACATTTTACGTAAAATTTCTGAGCTATTATCGTTACAGGAATAGTTATTGGCTTTTTCGGTGTTTGAAAATCCTTTGATAACTTTATAACTGGACGACATGGTGGCTAAAAACTTCTGATTCGGGAAATGACTCTAAAACTTATCTCTAAGGTGCTTGGGAAAGAAGTAGCAGGGATGGCAGTTCACTACCCTTTACTACTACTCGTTTAGTACTCAATAGTTTTAATGATTTGAAACAGTTTGTGGAAAGAGATTTAAGAAAAGACTTTTTGGTTATCAGTTAAGTGGGCGCCGTGGCCCAGTGGTTAGTGCGTTGGACTATTCTAGATCGAATCCCAGTCGGGGAACACCTAAAAGTTTTTCACGGCCCCACCTCTCGCGATCGTCTGACAAACATCCGAGAGCAAAACTGTCCTGAGAAAGCTTCTCAAATAACAAACTGCTCTTCGGACACGGCATTAAACAGTAGGCCCCTTCCATTCGTGTAAAGAATATAACACGCACAACACGAATGGTTGTGAGAAGCTAGGCCCTGAGTCCCTTCGACCTATAGCGCCAAGTATATCCAAAAGTATCATTGTACTAAATGGTACATCTCTGTTTCCTTCGTAAGGTTTAAAAGAAAAGCGATTCATCCACGGGGGTTTCCCGAATTATAAGTGCATGGTGGCATGATATACATAAGTATATTGTTTTGTGTTGTTTTTTTCGTTTCGAAGCGTTTCGTTCACTTTGTCGAGTTTTTCAGTTCTTCAGTAACTGCTTTTGGAGAGCGTCTCGGATGAGGCAAATTTTCAATCACTTCACGGCCCTCTTTGAATGCTTTATACTCTGTTATTCTCGATATTAAAAGAGTCCCTGTAGGGTTCCTCTAACATTTTCAATGAATCCGAACAAGAATTTCCGTTTGCAACACAAAATTTCAACCAAACTTTGTGTATAGTCAGAATAGATAGTCAAAATAGATGACAGATGTACCAACACGGAAAACCAGTCTTGTTTATATTTTGATTGAGTCTATACCAGTGATAGCCCCTATCAGTAGGAGTAAACTTAGGAATTCCCATTCGATACTCTTACTTACTTACTTAGTTGGTGCTACAGTTCGGGGTGATCCCGGGCCTCAAACAACAAGCCGGTCCTTAGCTAGCTGCCTCCAGCTGCGCACTCCAAGTCGGTTGATATCCCCTTCTACTTGTGCGCGCCATCTAAGGCGAGGTCTTACTCTACAGCGTTGTCCTTGTTTGATTTAAAGACTATGTGCCGGAGCACTGGTTTCTATACGCTTTACATGTCCCAGCCATCTTAAACGACTGATGCGCATTTTTCTGACTAGGTCGATGTCGCTGTACAGCTCGTATAGTTCGTTATTGAATCTTCTCCTCCAAAGTCCGTCAACGCAAACGAAACCGAATATTAGACGAAGCATCTTTCTCTCAAAGCGACTGACGATCTCTTCATCCGCTTTATACAGAGTCCATGCTTCAGCGCCATAAAGTAGGACTGGGATGATCAGCTCTGCTACTCAACAGCCACAGTAACAGCGATTGGCAAGAGTTATTCTTCGTCTTATTTCTGCTGAGGTATTGTGTTCAGAGGTTATAGCAGAGCCGAGGTAGATAAAGTCCCTCAAAGTTGTAGCTGTCGATTGGGACGTTCTGTCCAATTCGTCGATGTTATGTGTCCCCTCTCGTTGACAGCATATACTTTGTTTTGCCCTCGTTTACCGCTTAACCCATTTTGGCAGTTTCCGGCAGACCGTCTTGGTGAGATCGTTACCGACCTTGATGGAGCCGCGAGATTCTCCATCGTCATTCTGCACAATCTGACGAGTTTGGCAGGGATGCCAAAACTAGACATGGCTCTGTATAGCTCGTCTCTACAGATGCTGTCATATGCTGCCCTAAAGTCGATAAAAAGATGGTGGGTATCGACTTGGACTTCTTGGGTTTTCTCCAAGATCTGCCAAAGTGTGAAGATTTGGTCGATTGTGGACTTTCCTGGTCTGAAACCACACTGATAGGGACCAATCAGGTTGTTGACAAAGGATTTCAACCGATTTCTACAACAACCATCCTCATCCAATCAATAAACAAAATAACATATATTAATATTAAAAAGGCAAGTTCGTTTTAATTCCATTAAAATCCATTTAAAATAATATACAAAAAAAGGAAGTATCTATATGTAGTATGTATGTACCTATACTCGTATTATAAGAAAATCTTATCACAGGCAGAACGCTTTACTTGATTTAATAAAACTAATCATTGCAGACCTAGGTCTTACAACGTTTTCTCAAACTAACATAAAGTAATGTTCTAAAGAACACCAATAGTATCAGTAGATAACCAAATTCATTTATAATTGACACTTTATCGATTTGTAAAAATCTCAGTAGCACCTTTGGATCACCAAAATGACAATAGAAGTCTTTGCATTCCAAGTCGTCACGATTAAATCCAAACACTGAGAGTATAAGTGAGACCACGCCCACTCGGATGTATGAAAACTTCATTAGGATATTCATAAACGTTGGAATTTCACTGGCAAAATCAAAACCATAAATGGCTAATCCCATAAAAGGAGCTATCATCATTGGGCCAACAGCTGAACCATTCTGAAAAAAATATTTTTTTTTTTTTTTAAATCATCAAAATAGATTTTGAATATTTACTGTTATACTAAAGGTTGCACCAATTGCAAGACCCATTCCTTCGGCTACAAGTGATGTTACAATGCCAACCAATGCGAATAGACAGAAACGCCAGAGTTGAGGTGGCATACCAGCCATCCAATAGGTTATTGAAAGGAAAACTATATTAAGGATAATCTGGAAAAAAAAGAAGAAAAATGATTACAAAGGATCGCACAAACTTGTAGTGGAACGCATGGCTTCAGAAGATCGAAATGGATATGAAACTAATTGAATTGAATTTATGGTTTAGTTTAAGAAATGCTACGAGTCCTAGATTCAGTATATTCAAGGCTACTTCTACGAGCAACGACACAAAGGTGCCATGTAAATTGAATATCGAAATTATTGTTTGAACTAACAATTCCATCTTTCTTTCAAGGAATCAGACTCGATATGTAGCTATGCAACCACCTCAGAGGCAAGAAAAATTATTCCAATGGTGTTGGCTTCAAGAAAAGCCGCAAAGAGGGAATCCTTCAATCGTATGCGTCTCTGGACAGAGCCAAGAAAGATCAACTATTGCTCAGAGAAGCAAGCTCCTCGAAAGGCTAAATTGTTGCAATGGTGTTGCCTTCAAGAAAAGGCGAATAGTGAAGATCGAAACTGAACAGAAAATAAGAGAAAATCCCTTTAATGAGTGATGCTCCGGAAACGGCCAAGAAAGATCAACTCTGTTGCTCAGAGAGGCAAGTTCCTCGAAAGGCTAAATTGTTCCAATGGTGTTGCCTTCAAGAAAAGGCGAATAGTGAAGATCGAAACTGAACAGAAAATAAGAGGAAATCCCTTTAATGAGTGATGCTCTGGAAACGGGCAAGAAAGATCAACTCTGTTGGTCAGAGAGGCAAGTTCCTCGAAAGGCTAAATTGTTCCCATGGTGTTGCCTTCAAGAAAAGGCGAATAGAGAAGATCGAAACTGAACAGAAAATAAGAGGAAACCCCTTACATGAGTGATGGTCCGGAAACGGCCAAGAAAGATCAACTCTGTTGCTCAGAGAGGCAAGTTCCTCGAAAGGCTAGACTTAACCCGATATGAAAAGATGAATTAAAACCCCATAGCAGCTTGGGCAGAACGGACAAACAAACTTAAACAAACTTGTGGTTTACTCGTAACAAAACTTACTTGTACTGGAATGCGTGACAGTGTTAAGGCCATATAGTAAGGCGGCAAAGTGTACCATCGATTAAACGTTTCCTTCTTGACCATTTTAACTTCACTTGGAACTGGAAATAAAAGCGTTTTGTGTGTACATTTTTTCATTTGAATTTATGCCAACTTACAGCTCAGAATGGGTACCATTACTTGAGTATAGACTATCGTCAATATCGCACCAATGCAGAACTTTAAATGATCAAACATTCGTTCGCCCTCATTTGCTGATTTGTAAAAGATTATTCCTGTTTAAACAAACGAAAATTAATATCTCAACGTTATCCCTTGTTAACGTGCCTTACCAAAACACAAGCCACACATGATGTGATGGACAATCTGAATGAGCAGAGCAATCCGTGCGCGTAAAATTTTCAACATCATCACATTGAGTAGAACGTAAAATTGTCGAAAGGACGAAATTTTCTCTCTATCCGATGTGATTCGCTTAGAGAAGGCTTTCATTTTTTCAACTAACGCATAGGCACCGTCTTTATCCAACGAACAGCAGGGTAGTCTTCGCCTTTTTGTTTTCTCCTCAATAAACATCGTTGTGACAGCATTTCGAAATATCATTTCGGAATTTTCATTTTTCTCATACGGCAAGGACATTGCTGGTGACGATGCTGAATACATTAGTTTACCATTCTGCGTTACCTCCGCCAGTGTTGGAATGAGATTACCTTCATCCGAATCGCAAAGCTCTATAACTATACAAAAGCTAAGTATCGAGTGTAGAATAAAAAATTTAAAACAAAGGACTTACTATAATCCGATGGACTGTAGTACATGGGGCATCTGAGATTAATGTGTCCCAAGAATGGTATTATAGCCGATGGGCTACCCTGATAGACGCATTGTCCTTTGGCAAGTACAAAAATATTATCAAAATAATTGAATATCGTAGCCGATGGCTGATGTATGGTGCAAACAATTGTACGTCCCTGACTCGCTAGGCGACTTAACAGTCGAATACATTGTGCTGCTGTTACTTCGTCTAGGCCACTTGTTGGTTCATCCAAAAAGAATATATTTGGATTTGCAACCAGTTCGAGGGCTATCGAAAGGCGTTTCCTTTCGCCACCGCTAAGATTGTCGGCTGTAACGTTTCGACGATGGTTTAAGTGGAGATTTTCAAGGATTTCCGTGATAAGCTCGCGATGAGTTAGTGGATTTTTTAATTTTAAATCGCAAGCGAGATTCATTAGTTCTTGTACTGTTAGTAGATTTTGATGATTATCTTCTTGAGTGATGTAGCAGGAGTCCTTTCGGTTGATTTTTATATGACCAGTTACGCCAGAAGTGCTGAAATCAATACAAACAAAAAGGAGAAGTGAAGTCTAACTCTATTCTACACACTTACACTCTATTATAGAAGAAACAATCATAAACGAGTATCCTAATGTTGTACGATAAGGGTTAGTTCTACGGTCACTTCTTTTTCAGTGGTTTTCGTCTAGTCCGTCTAGTGTTAGTCCGACCAATAGGTCTGTTCGCTTACTCTCCCAAAAGAATGAATTTTTACGAAAATCTACAAAAAGTCACCAAATCCTGTTCGAGTACGCAAAAGTTTCGTAAATTTCGTAGAAGAGAGCGCTCACGAGAGAGTAACAAATTTTAACGTTTTAGTGCAGGGAATTTCTTTGCACTGATTTATGAAAGCTGTCAAGTCTGTCAGTTCCCTGTGAGCATACATTTGCCTTTGATGTCTAAAAAGTGGGCGAATATCGTAGCTTTCGCGTTCGTTTACCTTTTTGTCATTTTACCACTTTCTGAGAGAATGTCATCCCCACTCCTCCAAATTTCACAATTTACGAATTTTGGTTCAGAAAGTACTATTACTGGCAGTTCCTCCTTAAGTTGGGGATAAGCTGCTTTTACCCCTTTTGACACATTGCCCCAACACCTATGACAGAATCAAACCTCCGAGTATGACGAATGTATGTTGGGTTTTTTTTGTTTTTACTTTCTGTTCATGAGATCGAACTGTCAGCATCAGTTAGTTCAGTGTCGTTTTATAATCAACAATTATCGTAATCGACTATCATGACTTTAATTGTTTCAACTAAATTGATACAAAAACAAAGTATCAACTTGGTTTGCTTACAAGCTGATCACATTCAGTAGAGCCGTTGACAGAACTTTGAACAGAACTTCATTGACAATGAAATGCCTGCATGCTAGGTGTATAGAAGCCAATTAAAATGATGCACCAGCTCACACTAGAAACATTTACTGACATTAATCACCAATAGGCAAAAGTCGAATGATGACTGATGGACTTCAGCATCATATCGTTTCCTGAATCGCTGTCATCTTTACATCCGCAAGGGCTTTATTATCTAATTTGACATTTAAAAGACTATACTACATGGTTGTCTTATTTGACGTTTCGATAGAGGCATTTTATTTAACTTACCTGTATCCAGATATAGCGTTAAGCAAACTGCTTTTTCCCGCCCCAGAGGGTCCCATTATAGCGGATAGCTCGCCATTACGAAAAGCACCACTAACGCCGCATAGAATATCACGGGATCCTGTCACTTTTACTGAAAAACAAAAAGTTTATTTCTTATTATTCATAAAAAAAAAAATCTACATGTCAAAATCTCTCGCTATAACATTTTGACAAGTGTCATTCTCAGTTGTCTATTTAAAGACTCTTTTTCTAATTTATAATTTGTATTTTCCCAGGTAAAACGTGCATGGATAAATAATTAACTACACACAGAGAGGGCGAGATAAAATCAAATACACACACGGAAGTAATAGAACCGGCACACAACTGTAAACACAACTTGAATATAAACTATCATTGGAGTCCGATACGAAAACGATGACAATAACATGGTACATGTGTATTTGTGCCGAAAAGAGCAGGTCTTCCTTTAAAATTTATCCCATCACTGACCGGAACATCCCGGAATATGCCAGAGAAACAACAGAGGGGGAAAAGAAAGATGAATCATACCGCAACCAGTTGTGTGTATTCTTTGGAACAATAAACAGACGGTAAGTTGCGAACAATGAACTCAGAATTGTTATAGTACAGCGGATATCTGGTTGACATTTTTATGCATTATGTCAGTTTAGTTGTCAGATTGAGCGATTGCAAATGGTGTGTGAAAATTACGGTTATATCGAAATGAATGGGTTACAGGGTCTCTAAATCTATAAGGTTTGTAGGAGCAGCAGAAATGGAATGAATGATAGGAATCCCTCTCTTGATTGATCCATGAATTATAGTATCATGACAGTTACTTAGTTACTTAGGTCCTGTATGCCCTTGTGGGTCCTAGGGCCTCGACAATGCCTACGCGCCATCGTGTGCGGTTTCTGGAAATGTGTCTCAGTTCTACCCAACTCTTTCCCAGTTGCCGTGCTTCCTTCTCATCTGTTCTGCGCCACGTACTCCTAGGACCGCCGCATTTCATTGCATCGCGGGTTAGCTATGGACCTGTCACCCTTTCGGAGAGTATGTCCAATCCACTGCCACTGTCGTCGTCGTATTGTTGTGCCTATAGGTTCATGGCCCGTTCTCTGATAGAGTTGTTCGTTAGGGATACGGTTTGGCCAGTAAATCCTAAAGATATAACGTAGGCACAGAAAGTAGCGGTCACCCTCCAGGTACCACATTCATATAGCAGCACGGTTTCAACATTGGAACGGATCTGTCGTAGCTTGGTGGTTAAGCTAATCGCATTGCTTTGCCTATTTGGCTGGCTACATCCAGTTCGGTTCCGCCATCGGTTGAGACAATACTCCCAAGGTATTGAAAACTCTCAACTCTCTCAGCCGTCCAGCTCGGTCCTAGGCTGATCATTTTTGTTTTTGCCGACTTAATTTTCAGCCCAACGATGTCTGTCTCCCTCTCCACGTTTTCTGTCATTTATTCTGTGTGACAGCTGGCATACAGTCCTCGGCGCAGTCGAGGTGTTTGAGTTCAGATGTCAGAGTCCATCGAATTCTTCCGTTTCCTGTTGATAAAGCAGCATTTAGCACGTCGCTAATCACCAATAAAAATAGTATAGGTGAAAGTATGCAGTCTTGCCGAACCCCACTTTGGACTTCGAATTCCTCTGACAGCCTTCCTCTGTGCAAAACGTGACATGTGGACCCATCATATGTTGCCTTGATAATTGCTATTAATTTATCAGGAATGCCTCTCCAAGGCAAGCCAAATAAATTCCCGATTGACACTATCCAACGCCTTTTCAAAATCGATGAACAACAGGTGAAGTGGTGATGTGGTCGTCACAGGAGGATCCAGAGTGGAAACCTGCTTGTTCGGCATCGAGTGTCGCTTCAGGATGATTCTAGCAATTATCTTGGCCACAGCAGGCAGCACGGAGGTACCCCTGCAGTTTTCGTACTGCATCTTGACAGTTCGAATATCATTATATCATTTCTTTTCACTCTTTCGAGGTCAAGATGTCACAAAAATGAACTGCAAGCGTCCAATAGTCATCCCTGCTACTGGCTCTGTTCAGTCAGTTCTGTCAATTATGTCATAGATGTTTCCACTAACATCTCTTATTGTTTCGCATAAAAACTAACCAGTGATTGTAATTAATGGTTTTCCAATATTTTTATGTGTATAATGATTGCAAAATCAAACTGTCACGGGAAACACACAAAATTAATTGATTTCCGGTGGTGGTGGTGGAGGAGTTTTTTGTTTTTTTGCTATAAATGACCTTCCAAATACAAATTAATTAATAACTCAAGCTAATACTTGGTTTGTTCTTCCTATAAAGCAAAAACTAACAAAAGAAAAACATCATATCCCCTGACTGGCACACTAGGCGAATGAGTAACATTTTTTTTTTAATTATTTACTTTTAAGATACATATTATCGCATTCACAGTGTTTACTCACATTTCATGATGACCTCCTGTAATTGGGGAAAACAATTACTACCAGTTGTTGTAAATATTTTCATTTGGTTGGCTAAATTCAGGACCAGTTTGGCCCAATAACTCATTTGGTGGGAAGCGTGTGCATGTTTCCATTGCAAGAGTGTCCGGTAGATGTGTACAACAAATTATGGTCATAAAAGCGAATATATAGCCGCAAGGTGATTTAATTTAATTAATCGTATTACGTATTAAAAATATAAGAAGAAACCATCGTCTTCACACGATGCAGGTAGGTTCCGTGTTTTAGTTTATTTCGGTCTCTCTGACGACATTGGGTTCATTGAACGCATTAGTAGCCGATGCAGTGTTTACTTAATTTAGTTGGTTTTTTATTTTAAATTTAAAAGTAAATTACTGCATACGGATCTGAGATATGAACGTTTATTGGCGGCGCATCAGTAAAAAGTGTTGACTGCACTACACGGTCTCCCTTGCTATGAACAGAAGACTGACAGTCAAATGGTGACAGATGTCAAACATAGTGTCGAATGCCTTTGAAATTTAGCTTCAATAACGTCGTTGCTTTACACTCATTCAGAATCTATTGAATGTGTAACTAGCACTGTTATACTACACGGTCTCCCTTGATATGAACTGAAAACTGACAGTCAAATGGTGGCAGATGCCAAATATAACGTTGTTTTGCAACTTGTTGACTTATTTCAATGAATAGGTATCATTGTTACCATCTAATGTGTCAACCTTTGACAGGTTTATAAGGGCTTCAAGAATGCCCTTTGCTTTTGAGTCTGTTGTTCGAGAAAAACATTAAAAATTATACGAGTACTGGAGCTCTAAGACAGTGTTATACCTCATAAATTTTGGTCAAAGCTTAATGGGTTGATAGCCACCCTAGTTGTCCACCGACTTAACAGGAACACACTTAGGCCAAAAGAAGTCGATCAAAATGGGCTAGTTCGGTGTGAATCCATGCCAAAGTATTATGAATCGCCTTTTAGCCATTAAAACCTGTTCAAGTCGAGCTTTGCATCTCAAATCTCAAATGGAATGGATCTCTTCAGCTTCTAACGAAGGGAGCACCAAGCCTTCTGGCATGTCTCCCTACCAAACAATACCCCAGCAGTTCTGACCAGACTTGTTCTGTTGTCATTGAAATTTTTAACAGATGCTGATGGTCCTCTTCTCCTTCTTGTCTGACAGTAACCTCAGGGTTTTAAGAGGTTTGTATAGGAAACAAAAATGCTCCACTCTACTGAATCAATTGAAAACAAGTAGAACAGCTTGAAAGACACTACATTGGTCGCAGATTCGCTTAAGTCTGTTCTGACAAACGTCACTGATTCCCATTGGATTTCATCACCCAAACCTAACCTAACCCAATCTAAACCATAAATTCTCCAACGCCAACTCAAAATCTTCGAAATGATGATCCAACCACGTTATACGGTTCTTTAATTTACTTCACGCGTCCAAATCTCAAAAATCCCTGTCAACAACAACAGTATTCGAAGCAACTTCATGAATACGCAAAATCCGATTTGTACGTTTATCTACAAACGTGAGTACGTTCTAGAACCCGCTCCATCGAAAATAGTTTAAATAAACAAAAACAACAAGCTAACCCCAGTGGCGCATGTCTAAGCATTAAGCGCGCCTCTAGCCAACAATTCACTTCCCGGAATGTTCGTGTGCATATATTTGAGCTCTTAATGTTGATTTTTGAAGTTTTAAAACTGACATTTGCATGCTTACCGTAATTTTTACGTTCGGTGATCGTATAGTAGACATCTTGAAACTCAACATCTTTCGATTGCTTAATGCAGGTTGTCTGATCCATTGCGTTGTGTTATTGTCGCCTAATAATCGCTGGAATGGGACGTGAGTAGCATCGAAGGTGTCACAAATTTTAAGCGCGGCTATTTGTCTGGAAGATGATAGAAAAAAAAAAGTTTAAAGTATTACTTTGTTGCCTTGATGGAAGAGGGTAATAAAAATTTTGTCTTTGCTTAATTGGTTAAGCAATGGATAATGAGGTTGCGGACAGTGTTATGGTTTGGGTTTGTTTTGGAGTCACAAAACGGTTTTAACCGCTGGACTTTGTGCCGGGAAGGTGATTCAGAGAACTTCGAATACTCGTTCCACTGGGCAAAGGTTAATAAACTTTCTTTTTATTGTTATAGTCAATAGGTAAGCTTTTGTTTTCCTATACCTTAGCTTAGGCTGGCCCTATGTAAACCTCGCTGATGAAGGAAAGTACGTCCTTAGACGCAGCGTCTTTAATATCACAGAGAATTCGTCATCTTCAGAGCAGAGCCTACCGTCTATGTCTGGGCACAGATTGAGTGTACTTACTTACTTAACGGGCTCCTGACGACCCGTGAAGAGTCTTTGCCTGAGACACGGCAGCCTTCCATTCCCTTCGATTACGGGCACGCTGCTTCCAGTTGTGCAGACCAAGCGCTTGGTCCTTAAAACGGAGGTTTGGTCTTCCTAGTCGTACCGAACCTGGGGGCTGTGATTAGAACACCCTTGACCATTCGCTCGATGTGGCCGAGCCAGTCCTACATCCACACCCTTGTAGAGCTTATAGAGTGCGGGGTTGTATCTTTCCTCGAAATCGCCCAAAATCTACTCTGCTTTCCTGCTTATCGTCCAGCACTCGGCTGCATATAGAAGCACTGGCAGGATCAATGTTTTGTAGCGCATGCCTTTCGTCTTCCTACTTAGGAGGTGTGAACCCATTTGTTTTGCCAAACTGAAGTAGCAGGGATTTCCTAGGGTAAGTCTTCGCCTTACGACAGGCATGTCGGCCCCTACCCGAAGGTGATATAGAGTCTAGTAAATTGGACGACAACGCTCTAAGTGCTGTCTGACTACCTGAGAAGATATATGTATGTAGATCCTAGCGACCTTGATACCTTCCCTAAGGTTTAACTTAGCGCAAATCTTAATGGCATGGAGTTCAGTCATTGTAAAACATTCCCATAGTAACCATCACCAACTCCAGAGTCTATTTTTTATCCGTCAGTGAACCAGACCAGACCCTGGGGTCCAGTGCCGTCTTATATTTCTGCCGAACCAGTATCCCCTGACCATAATGTCGAGGATGGAGCAGGTGTCCTACATGGTCTCTTGGTTTATACTTATATTCTAGTTGCAGCTTAGTAGCGCATCTAACAGCCGTCTTCCAAATGAAGATTTGTAGGAGTGTCAGTCCTGCCGAAACAGGCAATTCTCTGTAGCTTCTGAAGGTTAGTTGCCTTTGTCCGTTCAAGAAATTTTGGTTACCCTACGGCAGTCGAGTACTTGATAATGGGTCTCAGCAACAATGCTTAATTTTTGGACTAAGACCCCAAGTTCTACTGGCCTGGTGGCGCGCTTAATGGCGGACTGGTTATGAAAGGATGTCAAAAAACCACGGGGTGTCTTGTATGATGATGGGTCCCAGATTGAGTAAAAGGCATTAAAACCGTTTTCCTAGGATCAATGGATCCCTAACTGGTGCACCATTCTCCTCGACCCCGGATATGGTCGTTTCGGCATGAAGATTGCATTCCTCAGTCTCCAGGTAATCGGAATGTAACCCCAGTTGTAGCCCGCAGGATGAGGTAAATTGTTTTCTGTAGAAGCACTGCAAAGCACATCTGGACTGAATATTTTCCCAGATATACTCTTGGCTCTACAGACCCTATGGTCAGGTGCGTTCGAGTCCGTGTGAAATGGTAGTCGAACCTGAAGTAAAGCTTCAAGTGTATCAGTCTTTCGTGTCGCTACTGGCTACTACTGGCATGACAGCTAGAGCCTGGAGGAGAGCTCTCTGTGTATCCTGCATGGTAGCGCCATCTAAATCAAAAATATTCAAAAACAACTTAAAGTATGTTGCAGAGTCGGTAAAGTAATACAACACTTCACATGATCTGATGATGTCACAAGTGTCTACAAGTTCCAAGGGCTTCCGAGACCCCACAACAACAGACACTCGAACCTAATCTAATCTAGACTCATTCCAACCAACTTACAAATGTTTTAATCTATAAATCGAGTGTAATTACTGCAATTAGCTTCTAATGTCAACAGGTCTGTGAAGTGACTTCTCACATTATAGGGCTATGCGCATCCTGTAGTACAACTAAATTGTATTCCATGCTAGTAATTGTTTTACTCAGAATTTAAAATGTGTCAATAAAACTGATTCATTCCTCATCAATAAGCAAAGCGAATGGAATGTAAATTGGCAAAAATGAGACTCAAAGTGGAGACTTTTATGTAAAACGATGCTCCAAGCCTACTAGGTGACACCAGTCAGATCCGTTTGTAATAAAAAAAACAATCTGTATCGCTAGTGTATCCAACAAATACTTATCATTAGATCAGTTGTTGAAACCAATAAAAAAAAACTGCTATTACTTATCGACTTATCGACAGTTCGGCGGAAAAAAAACATATGAATCACGAAATGATTTAAATGCTTAGCCAGTGGGGTTTGCGGCGGTGGGTGCCTTATGTACTCAGAATTCCAAATGCTGATGGTTCCGACTGTCGCCAGTGGTTTGGATTTATATGTCTAACCGATAGGAAATAGTATCTGAAACATATACATGTCAAGTTAAATGGAAAGAAATCCAAATGAAGTACAAGGAACACACTGCTTGACAGACAATCCCTAGAGAACACCTAAAATTTCTTTCATCGCCTCACTTCTCGGGAGCGTCTGACAAACATCGGAGGAGAGTGACACTGTCATGAGAAAGTTTCTCGATTAACAAATGGCCCTTCGGATACGGGATCAACTAGTAGGACCTTTCTATTCGTGTCAACACAACACGACTCTCCCATCCAATGTTTATTTTATTTTGACAGACAAACTATTACCAGCTTCAGGTTACCATTTGTGACAGGAGACGGGATCAATTAGTAGGACCCTATCCATTCGTGTCAAAATAACACGACTGTCCCATCCAAAACAAAAACTTACCAACTTTATACCCTGCAGGTTGTCATTTGTGACAGGATACGGGATCAACTAGTAGGACCCTTCAATTCGTGTCACCACAACAGGACTGCCCCGTCAAATACTTATTTTACTTTGACAGGGAAACACTTACCCACTTCACACCCTGCAGGTTGCCATTTGTGACAGAATACTACGAACATCGAAAGATACCCAAATGTCAGTAAGTTCGAGTATAAAACTCACTTTTCCTTTCGAAAACTTGTGTATTCACTCGGACTCGGTTCGTTTGACTGACTAATTCTTTGTAGTACGGCCTACGGTCAAATTTGCATGTTTAACCTCGAAAAATTTCGAGTGGTATTTGCACAATTCGTCAAAGTGCATATATCCGCATGTCGTGTTCAAATTATTTAATCTTGCAGATATGAAGCCATCAACGTGTGCACAGTCATATCAGGTTTTGATTCGAATCACGGACCGAGAAGCCCACTCTGTCGGGGTACGATTGAAAATTATTTGTTTAAATAGAATTAACATATGTATTCCGTTTTTTTTTTTTGAAAGAATTTGTTGTCAGCAGATGTTAATTTGTGAAAAACCACATTCAGACAGAATCGTATCTAGTTATGGTAAAAAGTTTTTGCACTGTTTTGAGGAGGGGGAAGTACATAAAGAAGAATCAGGAAGAGTTTGAAGTTGCTTAGCACATGTTTTGATTTCTTGTGAAATAGGCTTAATGCGTCTGACATTTGTAAGGACTCATAACATTGGGTGGAGCGATTTTCATTGCCCAGACAGTAAGGGTTATCGCTTGGAATGAATTAATTCTATTCAATCGATCGGCTGACAGAATTCATTAGTTATTCGTTTGCTTTGTTTAAACTGGCTGACATTTGAGTTCAGAAAAGTGAATAACTACATGCGATTAGAATTGTATTAATTTGGAGTGTTTTTCGAACACAAAATACCAAGGTTTCAAAGTGTGAGAAGCAAAAAGTAGGCATTCTTAGTGCTTCGATGGTGTACTGTAACAGGGCGTTCGGAACAACGCGAGAACTTCAACAACTGAACTGATGACAGCTAGTTGTGTCAAGAGCACTCTAATTCTGATTCGGTGACGGTCTCCTTGGAGTTTACCCTGTAGAAACTAGATGCCTAGCTGTGGCTAAGACAATAGCTAGATAATAGAAGACACACTCAAGGCTAAACAAGCAGGTTTCCGTTCTAGACCATTCCGTGTCGATTACGTCAACACCCTGTAGGCACAACCTTGAACAACGTCACAATCTGCGTAGAGGTGACAGTTCTAATCACTCGATGTAATGAAATCTGCCTACTCAGGATGGCAGTCCTAGACATGGCAACTAGCAAAGAGTTAAGGAGAACTGAGGCATATTTCTAGAAACCGTACTGTAGAGGCTCTAGGACCCTCACGATTATATAGGGCGTAAGTTCTCCATTTGCCATCAATTCACTGCATGCATGATTTACAGTATTTCCAGATAAATTTTGGACAAATTGTCAAGTCTTTTGTCACTAAATGCAGTGTTTTTCTGTGCAAAAACGTTTGAGGTCGTATCCTTCCTCTTTTCAAGTTTTCACCATTTCCATGACGAAATATCACTGAAATATAACAGATTTATTAATTAAACATAAACCTAACAGTTTTCATCGATTTAAGCTGCATTTCCCCCGAAAATACGTGTTTTTCATGAAAATTCCCAATTTGACACGCGCAACGCCAAAAAGTACAATCAAATGTGAAAGAAACTGAGAAGACTTTTTCGCTGAACTCGTGTCACGTTAAAAAAATCACAAATTTCGTGGTTTTTCTTTGTTTTTGTTCTTAATTTTGGGATTCTCTAAAATTTTCTTAGTTACTTGTATTCCTTGAGATGTTGGGAACATGGTAATCCAAGAAAGTATGAGAAAAATCCAGTTTGTACAAGGATTGGAGCCCTTGAAGGCGGGAAGGTCCTTAAAAACGATTACCTGCGGTTTTCTCGGAAACGGTGTGAGATAGAAGGAAACTATGAAGGACAAAGCTTTGGGAAACTTGGAGGTCTATGTGGCTATGATTCAATTTTTTCGAGAATGTCCTTGCTTTCCAGGATATGGACAAAATTTTCGTTTTCATACTCTAAACCTTGAGCTATAAAGCTGAAATTTGGTATGCGGGCTTGCTAAACATGAAGGCAGTGCTCACAGAAACTGTTTTGAAATCCGCCCACTGCCACGCCCATTGTTTAAAAAAAATCAATTTTTTTAACTTTTTTACAAAAAAATGAAAAAAAAATGTTTAACATAAATTGTAGGCGTTTACCTTGTCTACAATTCGTCCATACATTATGCAGGTCCCCGCCTATGTTTTAGGGGCGTTTTCATCAAAAAACTAAATTGCACCCTTTTGAAGCTGTGTATGGCAATGCCTGTGCTTTGCGATGAAGATTTCATTCATTTTTGGCCTCCCTGTGGACTATATGGTGGCAGTTGGCCTTTTCAACACTCTGAGTTCGAAACTAGTCCTTGTCTTACCGCCACACTGTCAGAGAGACTGGAAGAAGACACACTTCTGGACAAAACTGCTCACATTCCCAGTGCTCCCCTGCCTGGTGGCCTGCAGTGACCAAAACCTACAAGGTAGTCGAACAAAGGCGTCCCAACGTTGCATTTTTGACCAACAGAACATCCAAAGCTGTCAGTCAATACCACAAGAAGTGCTAACGAGTCAAACTGACCACTCAAACTCCCAGACGTGGAACTTGAATTACAGTTCTTAGTACGGTTCAAGTATTCACTCTGAAACCCTGTAGATATGACACCTCAAAACTCGAGTCCCCTAAACGAGCCTCTGTGTATGGCAATGCTTATGCCTTCCACTGGAGATCTCACTGAAATTCCTGTATTTTTGGAGTAAATGGTTACAGTCACCACCTTGTGTATGCCTATGAACCCGACCATGCTAAACGAAGGATCATGTCTCTCCACACTTCTTTCACAGAATTTGTCAGTGAGACCACCACAGGGCTTTCCGAAGGATTGATTCCGCTAAAACTAATCCATTCACCTTGTCCCTTCAAACTTACCAACAACAAACCAAACAAAAAGGATGAAACCCGTCCACAACTCCACCAGATACAATTCCACTTCACTTAATGTAAATCCGATTGAATCGTGACTAAACAAATGGCTTCACATCGTCATACACATTTCTTTCTTTAAGAAAGTTCTCAGCACGTTCAACGATTTCGCCACAAATGAAACAATAATTTTTTTTTTATCAAAACCAAACCAAGCCTCTGTTGTTCTCATTGTTTTCTAAATTGCACATTTGAAACGAGTTGAACTTTGCTATTTGTTTATCGAATTTACACACAATGCTAGTGTAATGAATAATAAAACAACGAAATTAGATCATTCCCTTGGGGACTCGTACCTTCTGTCGGTCTCGGTCTTTTTTCACTTAGATAGCCGTCAAGATCGGTACTAATTGTGGTACATTGTTCGAAAAACGTTTAAATAAATCAATAGCACACATCACTCAGGCGACACAGTGTACACTCGCATCTATAATTCAATTAACACAGAACAAACAACCATGAATCTGCATAAATCCATTCTATGCCCTGCATGCTATCCGATAGATACTTTAGTACGTAAAATAGAAACAACTCCGGTGTGCGCGTGCGATCGATGCGAGAGCTAAACTCAGACTGACCTGTGCGGTGGAACACTGTTGTTGTGTCCATCAGTGGATATGATGACTATTAGGTGCGTTCTTCCATCTAAAAAAAATGGTCAAAAGAAAAAGTTCCAGATACATACCCAACCGAAACCGCAGGAAGGTATATGTAGCTATAGTGCGAGGGGAGTGTACGAATGTATCTGCAAGAGTTCTTTGATAGAATTGTATTTATTTGGTTTGGTTGCTTTGGAGCCAGAGCCAGAGGCAGAGCCATGCATTGGTTGTTGGATAGTGTTGCTATAGTGCGCAGTTGAATAATTGATTATTTTTGCTGCAAATTTAGATTGTTTTTCGGTGAATAATGTTGGTGCGGTGAGGAATGGCCTTTGTTGTTGAATAATGGCTAGAATCGATTTAATCCAGCAAACAAGAGTGCATTTCCTTGCGATTAGGTGTCGCACTTCACCTCCCCGATGAGTAGGGTCATGTCTTGTCTGCGGAATGACGCCTACATCGTCATCGTCTCATGAAACCAAGGGGGCCAGTAGCACATAGTTGTCGAATTAAGTGGACAATTGGCGTTGCAACCGTAAGGAAAAGCGTTCAAATAAAACGACCGGATGAAGGAACGCAGGAATTTGTCAGAGAGCCCATCAGCAAGGACAGACTGATGGCCGTCAACACATCCGAGTATACAAGGCATGTCTCTGCTGTTTCGTAACAGAATTTAGAATGAAAGGGATCACGACTTCTTCAAATGGGCCTCCGTAGGAACTGCACTAGATACTCCCTCCATTTTGAGATGAAAAACGGACTAAATTCGCTGAGAGGAAAGTTGCACGTAATCTATCATGCAACAGAGCAGAGGAATAGGGGCCCTTTACAAGCAGAGAGGCCCAGCAAACACTTTCGTTTCGAAAAATACTAGATACTCCCTCCAATTCCAGATGAAAACAGAAAAAAAAAATTGCACGCAATCTGTCATGCAACACATGTATCTGCAACGCTTTCTTGTTACATTGGAGATCCAACCCCAAGCGCAGGTAATATCGATTTCCTTGCTGCTTCGTGCAAAACATCAAAACCAAGTTACACAATGCAATACGAGTTAAAAAATAAAAAACATTCATTATTCCGGTTTTGGTGGTTAAAGACCGTAGCGGAAGGTATTAAAAGAATTTGCAAAAGAAACGTAGCATCCATCGCCGTTTGAAAGGGGAAAAACAAGTTTATGTGTCCATCTACATGGTGCTTAGTCAGCAAAGCTAGATCGAAAGTGATATTTGCTGTGTCAGTGCCTGCTTGGAGGAATAATAAATGCAAATACATACAATCTGAATGGGACTAGTTTTCTCTAAAAGGGCGTCTAAACTGAAGCACAATCACTTAAAGTTCAAGGTTGCTGGAGGTAGTACTCGTACAATGTTTTATTTGTTTATCTTTTGACGTTGAATGTCATTTGACTTGGAAGTCGTTTCTTCGTTTCTTCGTTTCTTCGGTTCTTCGTGAACCAGGCCCTAATAGGCTTATATAGGCATAAGTCTCATGATCGAACGTTGACATCCAAAATGGCATACAAAAGGGTTGTGTACTCTCACCACTAATGTTCAGTGCTGTTGGCATAGGCAAGTAGCTTCGATGTTGTTAGAGAATAGCATGACATCCATTCACTTTCTTGATATGAAAAACGTCGTCGCGGTTTGAAGAAACAGGGAGTAGATTTTATCGTCGACCGGATTCCTTTGCCGAAGTTGCTTAGTCCGTCCTGCGGTGTTATGATCGTAAAAATTCGGATGGTGAGACAGCTCTGACCGATTCATCTGCAGTTTCATGGTGAGTAAGGCTATTGCTTCATTGTTTTGGTCTACAAATTGTAAAGGGAATGTATGTAGGAGACATCCTCCCAGGGATGACGTAGGTAGCTATCTAGTCCGGTGTAAGACTACAGATTCCAATGCTGAACTGGTGACCCAGATTTTAAAGTACCATCGGATGTACTTTGGAACAACTGGTTGCAATGTTGATGAGCGGCTGTTTAGGGGGCTCGAGGTTTGAGGCGTTTCAGAGTGAATACTTGAACCGAGTACCTAAGAACTATAATTAAAGTCTGGTAGTTTGAGTGATCAGTTTGATTCGTAACCACTTCTTGTGGTATTGACTGACAGCTTTGGATGTTCTGTTGGTCAAAAATGCAACGTTGGGACGTCTTTATGCGAATACCTTGTAGGTTTTGGTCACTGCGAGCCACCAGGCAAGGGAGCAGTAGGAATGTGAGCAGTTTTACCCAGGAACTGTCTCTTCCAGTCTCTCTGACAGTGTGGCGGTAAAACAAGGAATAGTTTCGAACTCAGAATGTTGAAAAGGCCAACTGCCACCATATAATCCACAGAAAGACCAAAAATGAATGAAATCTTCATCGCAAAGCATAGGCATTGCCATACACAGCTTTAAAAGGGTACAATTTAGTTTTTTGATGAAAATGCCCCTAAAACATAGGCGGGGACCTGCATAATGTATGGACGAATTGTAGACAAGGTAAACGCCTACAATTTATGTTAAACATTTTTTTTTCATTTTTTTGTAAAAAAGTTAAAAAAATTGATTTTTTTTAAACAATGGGCGTGGCAGTGGGCGGATTTCAAAACAGTTTCTGTGAGCACTGCCTTCATGTTTAGCAAGCCCGCATACCAAATTTCAGCTTTATAGCTCAAGGTTTAGAGTATGAAAACGAAAATTTTGTCCATATCCTGGAAAGCAAGGACATTCTCGAAAAAATTGAATCATAGCCACATAGACCTCCAAGTTTCCCAAAGCTTTGTCCTTCATAGTTTCCTTCTATCTCACACCGTTTCCGAGAAAACCGCAGGTAATCGTTTTTAAGGACCTTCCCGCCTTCAAGGGCTCCAATCCTTGTACAAACTGGATTTTTCTCATACTTTCTTGGATTACCATGTTCCCAACATCTCAAGGAATACAAGTAACTAAGAAAATTTTAGAGAATCCCAAAATTAAGAACAAAAACAAAGAAAAACCACGAAATTTGTGATTTTTTTAACGTGACACGAGTTCAGCGAAAAAGTCTTCTCAGTTTCTTTCACATTTGATTGTACTTTTTGGCGTTGCGCGTGTCAAATTGGGAATTTTCATGAAAAACACGTATTTTCGGGGAAAATGCGGCTTCAATCGATGGAAACTGTTAGGTTTAGATGTTTAATTAATAAATCTGTTATATTTCAGTGATATTTCGTCATGGAAATGGTGAAAACTTGAAAAGTGGACCAACATGTCGTCAAACGTTTTTGCACAGAAAAACACTGAATTTAGTGACAAAAGTCTTCACAATTTGTCCAAAATTTATCTGGAAATACTGTAAATCATGTATGCAGTGAATGTATGGTCTTAACTTCGAGATTTTGGTGTCCAAGACCACCGAGTTAGGGAATCGTTCAAACAGGGAGTTTTGACAAATGTCAGAGGAATTTGCAACGCAATGCATCCAAACGGGAACTCAATTTACTTTAATCTGTCACACTGTCGACGTGCTCTTTAGATTACTCCTGCATCACTCATTGCCACGCCTACTTTTTCATAGCTTCTCTACTTTGTATAAGGTTACGGAGTTATTCTGGGGAGACAGTCATTTTACAACAACAAAGCAAACAAATCTACCTGATCCACATTGCACTTTCTGTTTCCATATTCTCTTGCCAATAAATCTTGAATAACTTATCGCTAGTTCAATCGTGAGTAACGATTGCATCATGTATGCAGTAAATCGGGGAAAAAAAAGAAAAATATTAATGATTCAGACAATTGCCGTTATTATTCCTGGGTAGCAAGTGTTATCTTTTATATTCTACTGAAACTTAAATCAGTTTTATTTGTTTTCAAAATTGAACTTTGTTTAATGTCTCTGTGAACCATAGACGTAGAATAGATTCGACAGAAGAACGCGGAAATGCCATTAAAATGTCACAGCTTTCTGTCTTACGATCTGTCTTGTCATGATTCGTTTGAAGTTAGTCCTTCCATCTGTCATGTGTTACTTCCTGTAGGTTGGTTATGTAAAACAAGGATATTTGCGTGGTGGAAGGCATCGTTTAATCGTCTATCTACTCGGTATCTGAGTAAAGCTTTTCGAAAGCACAGACCTCTAAATCCGTTGTTGTTGCCTAACATTTGTTTCATTTTTGAATCGTAAAGATGTATCATCAAATGTTTAACCTAGAACGGTACGATAATGACCTAAAGTTTAACTGCACGAATTATGGCCCGCCTGGGATACTTTAGCAGATTTTATGTTCATGAGCTAATGCAAGTCAACAAACTGACCCTCATACGAGTATATAGTTGGATTTAGGTTAGGTTAAGGATGCTAGTAACGTTAGCTAACCGTAAGGCTAACGAACTTAGAAGAAGTCTGTGCGAAGAGGCCTACAGTTTCCATGCCCCAACTGGTAGTACGCTTAACTTGCAGAGTACCACCAGCGTGTAGAAGGCCATTGTAAATGGCTCTCTAGGGCCAGTAAACAATCTCGGATTTCAGTCCTTAACAGGTCGCTACATGAACATTGTCATTGTTGGGTAATCTCAAGGAGATGGAACCCCCTTAGCACATCTACACCTAACTCGGCTCTTTTTACCCTCAAATCCTCTCGAAAAAAGACTACAGATTCTCAGTCCAGTTCCTCTAAACCAATTGCTCACATCCTTACGCATGGACCCTAAGCATTCCACCTCCTACCATCCACATTCTGACATTCGTGTCATTTCTGACAGTTGTTGTGGGTGATTGCATTTGTTCGGTTCGGCTGCGCGAGGAGTTCACAAAAATTGATCAAAAGTGTTGTAAAACTTGTGTTTTTCTCATAAAATTTAGTGTTTTATTAAAATTCAATACACGTAGTTTATTTTAAATGTATTTTGCACTGAATTGCTAGCCGGATAAGTGGTGTTTTCTTCGAAAGAAAAGTACGTTGCGTTCATTTGTGGCACAGTTCGCCGTTGGAAGAAATCGTTGCATTGAATTCAAATTCAAAAATTCTACTTAAAAGGGGTGAGTACATGTTATTTCTTCGAGTTTTGTGCATATTTGCAATAATTTAGGACAATAATTTTATTGCTGGCTAGGTACTTGTGGGAGAAGGGTGTTCAGTAAGATCATTTCTTGGTGATCCTGTCGTGCTTTTTAGGGTCTGGTTGGTTGGTCGCTCTCCTCTCCTGCGTTGTCCGTCCAGGTTGAACCCGAAGGGCCTTTGGCTATTGATATCCATTCGCTCTACATGTCGTAGTCATCTTAGACGACTAATGCGTACGCTTCTGACCACGTCGACGTAACTGTTCAGCCCGTTGAGTTCGCTGTCAAATCCCCTCCTGCATAGCACGTCACCACAAGCATCTTTGAAATCGTGTATGTTTCTGGTCCATAGAGCAGGACAGGGATGATGACGAAGTTTTTATACGCTGAGGTAGTAGAGGCGCTAACTACATCAAACTTATGGACGGCTATTAGCCGTCGACTCTTCTTGCTCTTCTTCCAGAGAGCAGCGTATACATAGGTACTATGTCTTCGTTCTCCTGATGACGTCAATGCCATCAACTTAAGTATGATGTTGAAAGTGTAACATGACAGTGCATCACCTTGGGTATGAAGCCTTTTCTGACATCAAAGGTGTGGGTCCTCCATTGTCATCCTGTGCAATCTGTGACTTGAAAGTCCAGACTACAAGTGCAGACTGAAAGTCCTGAACCTACAATCCTGGAAACCGCAAGCACTTGTAGAAATACCCTTGTCCACCAAGTGTTGTAGAAGCCTCCTCATCTTACTCCCGATTCTGGTTTTTAATCTTTTCATAGAGACCCGAATCCTTACTTGAAGGGGCACGTGTTTCGTAGTTCTTGTCGAACAGAAGTTGCGGAAGTACCGTGTCGGTGTCCCGTGGAAGGAATTCAAAATCAATGTCCAGTTCTCAGACTACACTACAGAGACTCTGTTCGGATGGTTCTTAGTACTCGACCTTTGTTTTATGCAGATTTAGAGAACAGGATTGATCTTACTCCCGCGCCAGAACTTCAGAATTAGAAGGAGTGCATTCCCTGTTATGTTCCAGAACAAATGTGAGCACAACTCACCTCGGTGAGTGCCCCTATTTACAAATGCTCAAACTAACGCGTCACGCGGCTTTGAGTTGATGACCTTGTTTGCGTCAATAGGCACTGCAGATCCAAGGTTCGCAAGTGCCTACGTAATGATACTCATTACAAGGTGCAATATTATGTTTGAAGCTTCAGTTGGCCATATTTTCATGGCTCCCATTGCGCCTAGAGAAGCAGATCTTTGAACAGCAATTCAGAGGAAAGCATAAGACGCACTACAGCGGTGTACATCCATAAGACCATCATCAACCGATGTCTCCACTGCAAACCAAAGGTCACCCACGAAGGCTTTCTTTATGTTTTAGTCTTGCTTGGGTTGATACTGAGTTGTTAATTTTCCCCTCACTGATGGAAACATCATCCGCGTGACTCCATCTCTCAAGTCTGCACGTATTTGTCTGTTCATTGCGCCATAAGCCAAAGAAAAACCCCTTGAGGACGCCAGATATGGTGGAGCTGCTGTTACCTACGATCGATTGAATGGATTCCAGTTTTTAGAATAGTTGGATCAGAGCTGATGTTCTGTGAAGTCCTTTGTGGACGCCTGTCGCTAACACGGGGCCCTGTAGTGTATACAGATGGTATGAGCAACCTTAGTGTCGTTTACCCAACTTGAAGCAGTCTTAATCTGTCGTGCCAAGTTCGTCAGCTATCCAATTCCCTAGAAAGTCTCTTTGTCCCGGCATCCAAATGAGATGTATATTCAATTGTATAGCCATCTTGTAGGGACAAGCGACTATTTAGGGCAGTTTTTGAGTTTATCGTCCGACTACTGACCAAAAGATTTGAGACTCTTTTCCCCAGACAGCATCAAACGTTGGACAAACATTGGAGGGTAGTTCTTGTTTTTTTTTCTCTATCTATCGACTGGTTAGTTGGAGTCAGGGATACCTATGCGTGCATACCTATTCCACAGCAAGATTAAGCTGCTAATGTCGTCTTTCCTCAAAAGACCGTGCAGTAGTGCTGAATACAAGAGAAGGGTGGTAGGTTCTTAGAAAGAGCTTGAGTAGCAGATTCGACTTGAATTGGCAACCAGCTTCAGTACAGGCTTGGTTTTCGCTTGGTAGGCGCCTTCTGTTTATCAATCAACGGAGGACTATACCCCATCTCACAAAACTGAGTAACTAGGTTACATTTAAGCTGGGTTTAAGCCGGGCTTAAGCTGGCTATGCGATTTATTTAAACGTCTTCATGTAATTGGTATGTTTACTAATCTTTCTCCAAATGTTGGCTTTAGTCTAACAGAATGGCTAAGAGAAAAAGCCTCTCTATCGATGCCTCTACTGCCACACAGCTAGCCCAGACAGAATTCGTTTTTGCTCATCGAACAGTTCATACCTGTTAGTCTGACATCAAAACGCTTTTAGTGCCAAAGTTAATGAGTTCAAAAGCAAAATACGTCTTCTCCCAATCAGATAGCCATAATAACCTAAAAAACAAAACAAAAACTTTTCCGCGAAACCTAATAGGTTACTTAATAGCCAGTAATTACCCACATACACTCAATTTATCGTTTTAATTATCTTACACAACGCAAAATTCAAATCTAACGATTCGCGGTCCAATAACTTCGATGCGCAACTGATTGACATCCACATCCTCCGTCCGTCTGTCCGTTTGTCTGTCTGTTTGGCTAGAACATGAAATCACTCTCGATTTCATAATCCGAGGTACAACACCTGACCAAAACAAGACTTCATCTCGCAGGGGGTTTTCCTTCAAACATACTCGTATGTAGCTTGCCGCGACGGCACGGCCTCAATCCGACACTTATGCTTGGTTAGATCAAGTTTACTACTTTGGCCAATGTTTGGCATGGAATACTGTACTCCATCCGAGTACGCTTTCCCAATGCATGCTGCACAGTAGGAGTTACGCAATTTTTTTTTTTAATTTTTTGCAGATCTTAGTACAGTGTACCGGATTGCCCAATGCACAGGCAGCATCAATGTATCTGCTGCGACGCAACGCTCTTGGTTCAGGTTTTTAGGTCTAAGAGTGCGAGCGAGCGAGTGAAAATTACTAGTTTAAACAAAATTAACATATTTTTCTTAAAGAAATCTATATTTGAGGTTCTTAAGCAGATGCTAATTTGTCAGGTCTACACCACGATATCTGGTTATGGTAAAGACTTGTGCAGTGCGGGATAGAATGTTTGTAAATAGATTCCAAGGACGCTGGGTAGATACATAGAACTGACTTATGTTCTATAATATTTTGCGTATGTTAATTAGATGTCGATATAAAGGTCGAAGTGGTGACTCGATGATGGCATTCGAAGGCTTTCGAAAGATTCGGAGAGGGCTTCCTAACTAGATTTTCTGTGCCAAGTGTGAGTTGAAATGTTTGCTTATTATCTTATGGATTTCACAGTACGTGAGCACCGGTTAGTCAACTCCACTTTAGGAGATGTAAATGGCAGACTGAGAGTCAAGGCAGGGTCCAATTGCCACTTACTACCTGTATATGGCGGTTAGTAGAGGAGGGTTTGGTTAAAGTACTAGAAAGCAAGGGCTTCATGACGATGAATTTGCCATTCTGGTATCAGTTAGTGAGTGACTCCACAGGACGGGGTCTGGAAGTAAACCCAGCAAAAACGGAGGTGCTTTTCACAACGATTTTCCGGAATACAAATACCCAGGTGTACCTCAGCAAACAATTGGATTCCAAACTATGCTCGAAAGACGAGTTTTCCGGAATGGGTTTCCGGATGGGGTGGTTGCCCCAGCTTAGTAGAGACGTACTTAAACTAGAGGAATGTCGACCAAATGGATGTGATGGACATGATCACATATGGAGCAGTTGCATGGACAAAAAGAATCAGTCTGGTCAGCACGAGGCAGCCACTCAATAAGGTGCAAAGACTGGCATGCCTCTGAACCTGCTTAACTGCAGCCATGGAGGTGCTACTGGAACTAACTCCTACTTTGGGCCCAGAACGAAATACCATGAATCCATGTGCTCAAGCACCAGTCTTAGGCCAACTGTGAAATAGCCATAACGTCAGATAGCCAAGCTGCTCTCATGCCACTCGACTCCTAGGTCACTAAATCCAAACTCGTGTGGGAATCCCTGCAAAGACTTAAGGAACTAAGCAGGAAGAACAAAGATATATACCTTGCCAGGTTCACAGAAGATGTGTTATAGTTTCCTCCTCTTCTACCTGTTTTCCTGAAATCCAGCTCTGCATAGATTTGTTTGGAAGAGTGACACGTACTGTTTGATTTCATAGATGCTGACGGTTTCCACTTATTGTCAGGGAGGTTTCGATATGCACACTCCCAAAGGGATACGTCGCACCTGACAACGATCTCATTAACAGATTCGTGGCATTACTTTACCAAGCCTTACATAGATTATTGTGGCATTTTTAAGGCTTTCATAGCAGCTATAACAATAGCACTCCACGGTGTCGAATGAATCGAAAGCCAACTCGCGGTTTCACTGACTGCTGTGACTTCTATTTGACATACGCTACAGTGGTCCGGCAGTCGTGTGGTGGTGCCCAGACGCTGTCTTCCATCCATCTGTATAGATTCGCTTAAAATGTCACCCGATTCACGAGCATTTTTGGTAGGAATCCTGGTTTAATACTTGATGCTAAAGTCCGGCTTAGGATGCCAGTGTGGCCCTTAGCCACTTTCAAGGATTCCCTAAATATTCAGTTCCCAACTGAATTTCTTATCAAGAATCACCCCCAAGTATCTGATGCAGTATTCTCTATACTGACCGTAGTTCGGTCTCGAGTTTTGTTCTCTCAGACTCCGGGGCTTAAAACTGACTTTGTCAAGAGATCTACATAGCGCTTCGGCTGTGTGTACACGAATAGTTGGTAGCATTACCCCAAAGGCTTCGCACTTATTTGGTTCTCTACTCGGATATACTCTTTACGAGCTTCAAGACTCTGTGGCTTGATGTCATAGACCTCTGACTTAGAAAAACAAAAAAAAAAGTGAAATCGTGCCATTAGGCCACACGGAAACGTATCTCTGAAAATGCACATTGTCGCGTGAGCTTTACATGCGATTGCATCCTGCTGTTGGAATCACATGTCCTTCAGTATCCAGTCGTCCAGCTACAGCGACGATATTCTCGTTGGAGCGAACATTACGAGGCCTTCGGGTGCCTCTTCTGTCACTTGTTGTTCCAGCCTCTTTGTGGGAAACGGCTGAACGCCTTAGTGTTTCATCAGTTGGCATAGGACGGCCACTCTAGTATAGCGTTCCATTACTTTCCAACGTCTGCATCTTTACAAACGTCAAAACAAAGCTGACAGCTGTCGCCATTTGAGAAAGTTATAGCATTTTTCGACAGAGGGTGGGATACTTTGTATAATCTCGATTGTGGATTCGTCTTTTTTTTTGCTTAGAATACAGAGACAACACAGACAGACACGACCAGCGGGAACTCATTCAGTTAGCCATTCCGGTTCCATTAAACAGGCTACTCAGTCATATTCTGCCAACTTGATCACATGTCTATCCCTTTAAGTTAGCCAGTTCTGCCATTTTATTACCAAGTTGTGCAATTACTACCAAACCACTCAACCACTCAACTCTATAGCCATTCTAAACATTCTAATCATGACAGTTATTACCTCTCGCAATCCATTCGCGAGTCACACTTGTTCCAAAGTCGAAATTAAAAACAGAAATTTTGTTCAGATGTACATTTGTACGTATAATTAAAAAAAATACACCTCACTGGCTTTAGGAAAATCGTACCAATTACATCGGGCATCGGGCATTTTATTGAACAATATTCCACATTAACATCTTACAAAGTTTGCCATATTCGCTGCGTATAATTAGCTAATCACACTTTGAAAGGGTTCGCCGATTATATTCCATATACTCGTATGTACGTACGTACATATGTGTAAAGATCGTAAAAATACTCATTTAACAGTTAACCCGTAGTAAGTAATTACTTCACTCGTAAGCTGAACGATCAATTCAACTTTACAATCCTATTGCATGACATTCAACAACTACTGAGTATAATTGGTTAAAATATAATGTGATTGCTTGGGTTTGACAGCTAAATTCTAACCTGAAAATCGCTCTCGGTGATCCTGTTCGCACAGAACTGACGTTTACAGGCGAGCGAGGAATTGGAGAAGTGAAAACCCTCTAGATTTTCAGAACTTTATTCTTTGATGTTTAGTAATGTCAATGGATGTTACTTGACAAAAGGGTGAGCAAAAAAATGACAAAAAAGACAGATTGAACCCTTAAATGTCAAAGTCCAGTCCGTCTGTCTGATGAAAATGGGCAGAAACTGACACTGACCAGGCTGCTTACTGAGAGGAATATGCCGTGAGTCTAGTGTGACACTTCACGTTTACCTAGATAAATGGGTTCTTTGGATTCTTTTGAACAATTTAGCCCAGTCTAGTGGATTGGTACTCATAGAGTGGTGATTTCAAGAAAGGCTTGTTTTTAGCTTTCCAATTAGAGCTGTTGGAAGTGATGGGCTTTGAAATTGCCTCAAGAAGAGATTCTTTATTAAGACGTTCTGTGGTTCAGTGTTACTAGTCAAGCTCCGTTAAAGGCGTTAGAATTCAATATCAAAGAATCTGGTAAAACCACCAATCTATGTGCCAAAATGACTGACCTAAAAGAATCCAACTTACGAGGGAGTGCAACTGTCCGTATGGGCTGTGCTAGGTCATGATTAAGAATAGCTATTGCCTACTGAGAAGGCAACCCATAAGATTGGAACTACCACCTCTCGAAGGACGTCACACATTTGGGGATCATTTGAAGCGATGAGGTATCGATGATACTGGTGGTCTTCAAGGCCTCATCACCGGTATCCACGAAGTCTTGAATACCGCAAAAACACCCATAGAAGGGAGGCGATGAAGAGTCTTCAACACCGCAAACTGAAGAAACATCCTTCGAGCGCTTACTGACCAACAGAGTATCAGAATACTTGTAGAAGATAATCTCTACGACTCCGACAATGAAACGAGGCAGTTACATAGGCACATAACATCACAGGTGGCGTTCCTCAAGGCTCCATATGAGGTCCGCTACTGTGGAATCTAATGTATGATGACGTTATCAGACTTGGAATCCCCAGGTCATTGAAAATAATTGGCTTAGTTGATGACATAGTTGTAGCGAACAACCTCCTTGAGGAGTTGAGGTCCGTTACTAGCAAGTACGCATGAAGCAAAGTAATACTAAAGTACGACCAAGGACAAGTCCAGGACGATGGCCCGAGAGATGGTATCAGTCCGACAAAGGAGTGTACTAATACAGACGCTTAGACTTATACTCACGGAATAAGTGGAGAATGCGGAACACAAAATGTTCCATCTGTGAGCAGACTTAAGCTTCTTCTCTGAACGGTTTGGCTAAGTCGTTTGCATAGGCCTGAGACAGAAGTCCGATATTGAACAAGGTGTAGAGGCTTAGAGATCATATGGACAAAATGAAACACAGATCATGGTTTCACAAAGCTTTTGTCGGAAGATACAATTAAAAGCTCTTTTCACACCTTACGTGAAGCCATCAAATGAGGATTAGTTGGAGAAGGAATGAACACTAAGCACCGTCAAGAGAAACCTAAGAGATCGCCCACCGACTTGAACCAACAAGCTAATCGATTGGGAATGAAATAGGCTTTAACTCAGGAATGGTTTCATTCAACAGGACTATATAAGCCTCCTCATCACTCTGGTCACCAACGTTATATAGTAGAACATATCCTAACGACAAAGAACTTGCCATTCTCAGGCACGGTAACCCCTATGTGGGTTGGAAGCGCGTTTACATATCAAAAAGTCGTAAAATAATTCAAGTCTTGATGGTGCATTGAGGACTCTCCAATCATCATTCTTCCTATAGGCTGTCCAACCAATCTGTCTCATGCTAATAACTGAGAATCAAAAAGAGCCACAATGTTGGATGTCACTCTAACAATTGGAAGATTATTCTGGTATCGGTTAGGTTAGCTTAGAATGGGAGGCCGACCCAGTGAGATCACTTAGACCACTTAAGGCCCACTGTGATAGCACTTGGATCTAAGAAACCACCCTTGGATCCAGCAAGAGCTCAATACAAAACGCTGGAGGCCTATTTATGTTGGGGTTACCCAGTTCACCTAGGCAGACTTCGTACAAAAGAGGTGAAGAATGGTATCTTCCCCTCGTCCATCCAGCTTTGATTGAAGTCGTTAGCCAAGATACCATGCCTACCGATAATCAGCCTCCATTTCTGTTTAATGAAACCATTGATGAGTTTCTCATCGAGCTTCGGACAGATCTGTCTGAAGATAAGCCACATAGTGCCATTTGTCCATTGAAAATCCTGAGCTAATGCTTGCGCCTTCGATCTGAACACAGACCAAAGCGAGGAAGTGTATCATTTAGACTACAGCGTTTGTTGTGTCAGGAGATATCCTACTCATCAGAGGCCTTTCTTACGAATTGAGTTGGAGCTCCTTTCTCTGAACAAGAGGATGCTTAGGATCTGCAACTTAGAAGGCAAAACAATTCGCAAAGCCCTCTTACGTCTTCTGGCCTCCTAAAGACTTCTGAATGTACTTGCACTACCACCAGGCCAGTTTGGGTGTAACTTCTAGCGTCCTAACTTCAAAGGACTCTCTGCTCAATGGTTCAAGTATTTCCATACAACGAGAGTCCTTTCCTTTCAATCGGATACCATTCCCCTCAGCTCGTCAGGGCCTCTACAGAGAAGCTGACACTACAAATCAGAAGACAGCCACCGAATCGATACCAACTCTTTCCGCAGAAATCTAGACTAACAAGCCAATATCATGTCCACGTTCTGAGAAGTCGTTGCCGCCACAAGTTTTATCGAAAACCAAACCCGCTGAACTCAAAGCGAACTCATGAGTTCGTTATCAAATGCATAACACAAAACCGATTTACATCACAAAACAGTATACATTACCTCCTGCGTCGTCGGTCGGTCGCTCCCAGATAGTTGCTAGTTTTTGTCGTTCGAGTTCTATTTTATTTTCGAAAATCACTTCCTATGCTGCATTCGTGTTGAATCACAATTTAACGACACTCACTTGAAGATTGCTCGTATTTTCCCGGCTCAGATAAATAATGGCCTCAATTTGACACTTCTCGTGAGACACGACGTGTTACACACTATTTGACTATGCGTCGGCGTCGACTTCGGCGTCGGCGGGGTGAGCACGATATTAATTCAATTAGCAGAGGACCCGCACGAACGTAGAGAACACCACGACACGAAGGGATAGAGACCTTACAGCGATCTGTGTGCGAGCTCGACTCGGACTGATCCGTTCACTGGACAAGCAGTGGATGATGACTATTAGGTGGCGATTCCCCCCCAAATGGGTAAACTAAAGCACGGCTGTGCTGAATGCGAAACTATTGGAGGAAAGTAGCGAGATACTTTTATCGGGGGGTCCAAGTGAGTGCATTGCACATTACGTACGAGTACTCGTTTGTGGGAGCTCTTTCGGTTGGTTTGGTTGCATTGGAGCGCAGACTGGGAGTTGTGTGGACAAGTGTTGCCATTGTTTGGCTTATGGTATGAAGTGAGATGTGGTTGGTTTTGGTACTATGTGGAAACGATCTTCACAGGTCGTTCTTCTTCGCTGGTTTTTGGGGAATAGGCAGCTACTTACGTCAATGATGGAGTCCTTGCTTCGCCTACAAAAAATGTGTTTTTTGTCAGCGTTGGCCTGGGCAGCTTTCTTATACGAATTCAGCTTCCTCTACTGGAAGACATGGTCCCTGCACTTACATATCCAGTCTTGTATCACTGGCTCTCTCACATTCGCATTGTCCTGGCACCCTGATCTTCAAGCGTCAAGTTCTTCATTATTATTGCGGCTACAGTCCTGCTGGTTGCATCCTAGGTTTCTCTCTGGTGATTGTCTCATCTTATTTGTCCTCTAGTTGTTGTTATATTGTTCTGTTGGGTGCTCAAGGGAATTTGGTAGGTTCCACGTCTTCAATAGATCCCCTGCAACTCGGGCAGGAGTGTGGGTACGATTTTCTATTTCCATCCATTGTTTGAAGCTCTTCCTTCTAGTCTCTTCTATTTGCCTTTCTCATGAGGTTCATAGCAGTTACGACGTTGTTCGAAGAGCACTAACGTCTTCTGTTTCTTTAACTCTTAACTCAATGTATGCGCTCAGCACGTTCCAGTGATTCTTTAACCGATAAGCGGATAATCTGGACCAATTCATCGGATTTCATTTCGATGTGTCCAACACCGACCTTGACTTCATCGATCTTGACTATCATCATCGAGTTTTGGTGCGAGTACAGACCAAGTTCCCTGGACAGCCTTGTGCAAGCCAGGATCCAACTAACGTGGGACTAAGAATTCCGGTGGCTAGCTTCTGACGAGAGGATCAGCATCTATGCTTTAGCTTTGGCTTTCTCGCCAAGCACGGAGACACCCTTGATGGGGGAATCTGCTTCAATTTATTGACGGACCCAGGGAAACTCCTGACCATCTGTGAATCGTAGTTCATCAAACAGATTCGGTGTTCCACAGTTTTCAAGAAACCATCATTTTAGGGGAAGCTCCGAGGATCACATTGAGATACCTTTGATGCTGTTCTGTTCTGTTTGACGGCTACTGGACGAAAGAGTCTCTGGCTATGTTCTACTGCAGCTAGCTTCCTATGGAAGTCCATGTACCCGAAACTTAGTAGATCCTGATGCTGTGCCTTAAGCTGATGGATTTGAGCTCCTCTTTACATCTTTTGACTGCTTGACGGTCTATGTAGACACCTATAACATTTAGAAAATCGATGATTTTAAGGTCCTTAGCTTCCTGAATCGAGGAGGGTCTTTGCATTCTGTCTTTGTCCGTCAACATATAATCCTTTCTTACTCGAGGCGTAAGTGTCGGTGTCGATGACAGTAAGGTCCCGACAGTAGTAACAGTGTAGTGGCGAAGGTGGTTGGGTTACGTTAAGGGACCACCTGCACCATTGGTCGTTATTGGACCACTTAGGCGGTTGAACCCTGTCCGAGGTTTACCAAATAGCCTCCATGCACATATAGCTTATACCTACAACCTTTAGCAAGAACTAAAGGAACTTTGCCTAGACGCTTACAAGATCAAGAACTGAAGCCTCTTGATCATTTGAAGCGCCGATTGGGCTCTGAAAAATCCTGAATTTCGTCGAAAAATCATCTTCAGCGATGAATATCATTTCTGGCTCAATGGCAACAAACCCACATGTGCTTCAAGAGACTCCACAGAAAGTGATCCTGTGGAGGTGTGATTGGACCGAATTTTTTCGTCGATGAAAATGATCCCAATGTTACGGCCAATGGAGTTGGCTATCGTGCCATCTTGGAGGACTATTTTTGGTCAGAATTGGATGGAGCGGTATGTGGTTTCAATAAGCTGCTTCCACATGCCGCGCAGTTGGCCAAACAATTGATCTTTTGAAGGGGAAGTTCGGTAATCGTGTAATCTCCAGAAATGGTCCGGTCGAGCTACGTTAAGTTGTACAGCCAACAAGCTAACAACGTTAGAGGAGCTCAGGAACAAGAATCAACGTTCCGACCGACATGTGCGAAAGAGCAGGCTCCAATGTAAACGCGCCCACAGTGGTCACCTGAACCCTTTTACCAGGACTTTCGTTTGTTATGTGCACGCCTGATTTGAATTCGCAAGAATTTGCAAGAGCTGTCTGGCTGAAGGCACAGTTTTAAGCTGTTCACACATTGCAACGCAGTGAAAGTGATCGTACTACGTAAACCATATTCCATAACACCATAACACTCAGCTCTCAAGTATCCTTCTATAACTCCTTTCCATTGGCCATGACCACATCATAAGTCCAAGAACAAACCAAACACTATGTACAGAGGCGAAAAATATTCAAAAACTTGTTTAGTGTCTTATGTAGAAAATGTCAACAACACTTATCGCATGACATCAATCAAAACTTCCGCATTTTCATTTCATTTTTTTATCGAACGTGTTACTAACAATAGGTTACAGTATTAATATGATACGTTTTTAATTTGTACACTTTGACAGCTCGACTTTAATAAGATGCAAGCAGCAGTAACCTTGAACTTGGTAAATGTAATTACAACTCTTATGAGTGCCCACAAGGCATGCAACTCTCAGCCTCTTATAATTAAACAAAAACCCACGTAATTTGAATATATACACACACGTATGTATGTACGGTTTGTTTTTCTTAATTCGATATCACCATACTGTCATTCACTTTCGATTTGATGTGCTGAATAAGCAGAAAATCCAAGAAACTAGTTTCGCATTGCAGAACTGTGTTGTTTCTTTGTAGACACAAAGATACATAGATGTTCGTAATGAGATGAGGAGATGAAGCGCTCTCAAACCGGAATAGAGATTAATAAGAATTCAATTTGACAGATGTGTTGCATGTTGGAACGGCTGCACGGCTGGATCTTTTGAGTGTTACCAATGTTCCTTTTGGTTGATGCCATAAATCGGCCATTCACCGTCAAAAGATGTCAGACAGCGAGGTGTAATGACAGGAAATGATGTTTTACCATTTTTTTTTGACAGACAGTAACTGCGAATCGGTGTTTCTTTGGGCTGAGAGGAACTAGAACATCCCTGTCGTACTTTACGGCGCTGAGACATGGACTTTATTGCGATTCGGATGAAGATTGGTCGTTTCGAGAGAAAAATTCTTCGTCAGATGTTCGGTCCTGCTGGCGGTGACGGAGCGAATAGATATCAGTGTTCCCGTCCGAAGCGTCTTCGAATTGAAAAGGAAGTGGCGCAGTACAAGGGGATTTCCACCGACCTGGAGTGAGCAACTGGTCAACTTAACTTGAGATACTTGTCGCTTAAAGTCCAGGTTTACCTTGAACTGTAGTATAGCCTCAGATTGAAGCATACGAACGACATATGTATTTACTTTTGTAAATCTTGGAATAAAGATCTCTCTGCATACCCAGGGATGTCCGCAAGAGTTCTGAAGTAAAGTTCTTTTATAGCCTAACACGGCATAGCTGGATCAGTTTTTCGGTATATCGAACCTGGGTGTTCAGGCAAACAGATATGATTCGATTGCATATTACGGCAGGAAGGCACATTGGTAGGTAGGTAGAACGGGGTGACAGCCAACACTCGGATTCAGAATGCGGAAGCCTTTAATCATAGTCAACTGTCCGAATAATGGTATCGGGCCGGAGGCGCCTCTAGATGCCTGGATCATGCCGTCTATCAGCGATGCTATCTTCGTTGATGGCAGCAACCTTGGGGTGATCCTTGATAATATCGGCAAGTGCTGCTGTTGACCCGGTGGTCTTGGGTTTCTTGCTGGTTAAGGCCGATGCCTATTTTTGGCTTTGCTGCCACCTTTCTCCGTGCAGTGACTTCGATTTCCTTCTTCATTTCACTGAAACCGTTTGCAGATGGTCTCGCTGCAAACGGTCTGGAAGCTAGTCGAAGGTCTGACGGTTTAAACCCTGTTAGTGGTTTCAGCGTGCTGTTGGTTTGTTTATTTGGTGGCTGTGTCCCAGAATAGACGTTTTTTGGGCTCTTTGTAGGCGGCTTCGGTCCCTAGCGCTAAGGATTGCTGAATTAGCCTTATTCTTTCATGGAGTGGTTCGAGCTTTTTTTGCTCTCAGAGAACTGGCTTCTTCCGTTCGCTCTTGTTGCCAATAGGCTCCCATTTGGAGCTGCCTAACGAATTGTCCTTCGTTACAGTTTTCTTTTTCAGTGGCATGGAGGTGGTTGCTTCTTTGCATGTGGTCCTTTCTGAAGTGGCCATATGATTGACAGTCATCCTTCTTCTAGAATCCTTCTGTGCTCTTCGGAATCCACCACTTTCTCTCCCGGAATTGGAGTTCTGCTCGCTTCCTCGGTGTCTGTCACATTGGTCAAGGCAGAGCCTTTAAAACACTACCACGACACTCAGTAGCGATAGTTAGCCCGAAAAGTCGAAAGAACCTTTTTTTGTAGATGGGGCACGAGGCGAGGATCTGAAACATTCCTCGTCGCCCTCATATCTGAATAGTTCCAACGGAAAGCCTACTTTGACTCCATAGTAGCTACACTATCCTCCTTGATACTTGGAGGGTCAGGTACTTCATCGACTGTGAACTGTACTCGACGTTCTGTTACCGATGTCACCGTGAATATATTAAGACATAAGCGTCCAAAATAAGTGTCAGGTTTCCAGAAACACTGATCTTTACCTGGTAGCTTCTAGTAAGCTGGCAAGCTTTCCTTACCCAATAAGAGTGTGTCTCCTGAGAGAGCGTTACGAGGGCTATGTCATTTTCATCTGAAATAAGGGATAGCTACTGTCCTCTGCAGAACTACAATAGACACCTTGTTCGAGTCTTACTGTGCGGCCCTACACTAGTAGGCTCTAACGCTGGCGACTGAAGTCCATTTCGGTGATAAAGTGCTTAGACACCTTGGATCCGAGTCCATGGAAAGAGTTTAAACAATTTGTAGGCTCACAACATGCCTAATAGCCGCCAATTTTTATTTGAACAGGTCTAGTTGATTCAGCCTCAAAGGGTTCCTATTGGATTAGTGGGTCTAAAGTATACAATTCTTCATATCTACCCGCCTAGGTAGACATGATTCCACAAGCTATCGTGGTTCTCAATGGTTTTTCATTATAGAATTGTGTCTGCAATTGACGACATTCGTAACATCGAAGCTCCAAACCCCACATAAAGATCGACAGTTCGCATACAGTCATGACTTTGTAAAGCCCTAACAACTTGCACTTTCGTCTCGAACACGATTCTAAAAGTCATGACCTTGACAGAATCAAGTTCTGCCTCTAAAGCATTCGACAAGCAATTTCCTATCAATCAGTGCCTGCTCCTTATCAAGGGCATCGGCCAGCCACTGTATCATCCTCCAAACTGCCAATGCAAATAAATCAAAACATCTAAACCAAGCTGCACATCCAATGAAAGGAAACAAACTATAAATGTAACACAATAAACTGATAACACCATTCACACTGACATTCAAAGTTTGTTTAGCTAGAACGTTACACAAAATGCCTTAAACTTTGGACCTTGCGAGCTGTGTGTACTTGGTCACCAACTCAAGTTGAGAAATAGTATTCTTTGTGACTCAGTCTCGGCTCGAATGTGCGACCTCGATGTACATGGTATCAACATCAAACAAAATGTAGAACAACATCAGAATCCTTTGTTTTCTGGTAATGGTCTCCGGAGGGAAGTCAAAGGTCGCTTGATTTGGATTTTTATTTTATCGCAGGCTTACACATCGCCGATCGCTTTGGTCAGTGACACCCACACGTTTCGTGATAGTGTTAACTGAGATGATGCGCTGTCATTAAATGGCGAACTTGGCACTGACCTTAACGATTAACGATCAGATTCGCGTGTTACGTAATGCGTATGCATAATCTGCTTGCGCGTGAAACGGATTGTGGACTCGACTTCAGATGCCAGAATGGCGTGGAGTGTTTGGACAGTGTTTGGTTAAAAAAATTCCAAGAGGGACGTTGTGAACGAACGAATACCTCCGGGTTCCAATTTAGAACCAGTAATAGTTCGTACCATCAACGAAGGGAGTGGAACAACCCAAACAGCCATTCAATACCTGGCATATGGAGGTATGACCCAATAGTTGTCCTTTCTTTGGACCACCAGCTACGAAGCGCCTTGGTTCTAAGGAATAAGTGCTTTAAGGCAATTCTAGTTGTGTCGATTTCTGAACTGCGCAAGACTCAATGTTTTCAAAAACTCTTCAGACCAATGAATTGGTTCTCCATTTCCATGTTTCGTTAACAATGGCTTCATATCGAGGTCTTGCATTGAGAAAAATTTGATCTTTTGAGGACTGAATGAGGTTTTTAAGTGAACTCTAAGATGCTACAGACCAACTGAGGTCGGTAATCAATCCTCTAGCCACAGTAGCCGAGAGCTCTGGACTACCCATGGAACTCTGGACGATACCTTCATGCTAAAAGTAGGAACATCTTTTGAAGTGTGTAGCTGGCACAAGACTCTAGCATCGCCCCTGTATCAAGATTCCTTTTGTTGGAGAAGGAGTGCAGCAATACAAATGACAGATCTGCCAGGAACTTGGATATAATCTCTACGGATTTACCATTACTTCCGAATCGGAAGGTGGTCTTGACACCGTACAGACGTCAGTTAGTTGACCATTGGCATAACCGCATGCTGTGTGACTGGTCCATCTTAGATCAGATCTGTCCTGAGGTTTGGCATGTCAAGCCATTCTCCAATCTGTGGTTAGTCTGGCTGATGAGATTCCGGAAAGGCTTTACAAACGATGATGAGGTTTTGTTTATGTATTCGTCCAAGCTCTGCAGTACAGGGCTCCAGTTACTCACCATACTCCTTCTGTACAACGCTGTAACAACCAAAACTTTACAGATCTCCGAATGTTGCCCTCTCGGTTCAGGGCGACAAGGGAGAACGAGCTCTTGGCATAAAGAGCAGGAAATGGTGAACAATTTTCTATCGTTGTCCATCCATAGACGCATCTTCTTAAAAAAAAAAAAAAAACGTTTTTGTTGCTGCATGAACTTAAAGCTCACCCTGTTGAGTTAGCAGCTCCCCCTAGCTGTGACTAATGAAACATCGCACACGTGTTTGAAAAGTGACACTTTCCCGTTTGACAGTTGTTTGTTGTGATTCAGTTATGCGGGATACCCTCTAGTTTAATAAATTTTTCAAATTTTTCCCTTGATTTACCAAGAATTTACGCTCAAGATGGACAATCGCAAATTGGAATATGATTCCTCGTTGGGCGGCCCAGTAGTCCTGCCAACACATGTTCAAACATTTCGGTATGCCGCCTCCAGCATCAACGAAATCAAAAATCTTCTTGGCGAGATCCGGAATCCCTCTAGTACAAAGCTGATTTTTCAGACTCTGCCGAAGCACATGCGACGCCGTGCCATGTCCCATCATCCAAAGCGTTTGCCACGTAAGTACCGTTCCATACATATCTCACAAATGGCCAAGGCAGGTAAGCCACCACAAACTACGAAGAGGCCATCGAGGAAGTACCGGCGTAAACCGAGTAATTTACTGAAGGAGTACATTCGAAGGCAGCGGGCACAGACATGGCTGGAGACGCATATTTGGCATGCAAAGCGGTTTCATATGATCTCCAAGTGGGGGTACAAGTTGCCGTATGCATCGTGTGACAAGACGTACCGTGCGTGCTACAGGGCATCGGCGAAACATTGCCTTCTACAGGATGTGTCCTTCTATGCGTGTGTGGAGATGCAGGGGAAATTAGAGGAAATTGTGCACGGATTCAGCGCTTTGACTAGTTCAGCCTGTGGTTTGGGTATCGGAGCGAGGACCTTTGTCTCTGGACGGAGGGAGGGATCTGTAGAGATGTTTAGAGCCAATCAGTATCCAAATGGTGCACTGGGCAAGGTGAGTTTTCTATGGAAAGCTGAGGAAAATGACACGGAAGAGGGAAGAACTCTGTGGATGTTCATACATCCAGCAGCGTATAGGGAAATCTTGCAGGAGATCATCACAGCCTTTCAACTGGAGAGTACAAAAACTGAAAAAGTTCCACTTGACGACATAGAAATGGAGGAGAGCCCCGCGAAAAAGCAGAAAAAGTCAGATTTACAGCTGCAATTCGCAACAAAAACCTTTGCGTACCAGCGAGCTCCACGCTATCTTCGGCGGAATGGTGGAATTGTTCTCATAGAACTTAAGGATACCATGAATCGATTCCGACTGACGGGACCTCTCTCTCAAGCAGTACTCGGACAGGCGCTTCGTGTCAAGCAGATTCGTGATTCAGAGCCGGACAATTGGTTTAAAGCTGCTATGTCAAGGAAGCACACCGCACAAGCTCACCGAGCACAGGGGAATTTCTGGAAAAACTGCCAAGGCATCAATTCCCCCGGAGAGCTCCTTTCGAATATGATTCTCGGTTTGAATGCCGAAGATCCGCGTATAAATCGACCGAAGAAACGCACAAAAGCCGAGCCAAAAGCAATTCAGCCGAATTTGGATGTGCTTCTCGACATGGAACAAACTCTTCACAGCAGTGCCATCTGGGACTTCGATCTGCGCAACAAAGTCTGCAGCAGTATGATGCCAACGCATGTATTTTGCACGCAGCGAGGAAAGAACTCGATAGTTCCCGGAGAACGGTGTCAGTTTGAGGAAGAACTCCAACCGATCCCACTGCTACTCATTCAAAGGCCAGGATGCCAAGATCATACCTACAAACGATTGAGCTACGCCTGCGGATGGGATGTAATTGTCCCCTCTGGCTATGGGATGTCCGTCTGGCTCTCGTTAATAATGTGGGGTGCCAAACCTGGTGGACTTAGAGAATTCGAATCAATTCACCGCGAACTGGGCACAGATCAGTTTCTGCCAGACACCGTGGCCGGAATCAAAGAATCTGCCGAGCATCAGCTGGAGCTACGATTAAAATATTTCCGGAAACCACCAAACAAAAGGTGCAACTACCGCAAGCTCTCAATAGTTAGTCCTTTTAAGGCGCCCCTACCGCAGCTGGTCAGAGAATGGACATCATCTGATGCAGACTTCTTTATCCTACGCAACAGGGATCTCCTTAAGAGACTGCATTTAGCCATAAGCCAAAGAAAACCACTGCCAACGTTACCCCCTTCATGCCTTATACAGATAAACCTCCGTATGTCGACTCGTGGAAACCCTGGAGACTTTGCGGTGATCTGCTTGCCGACAAGCGCCGACCTCAAGAGGAACTTGAAACGAATTAAATTCGAAAAGAATGATCCCATCTACACGGAGACGCTCCAAAAGGACCCTCATGAAACCGAACGCAAGAAACTACGCCAAGAACACCAAAAACTCTTGAAACGGATGAGACGACGTCGGGTACGCGAAAAGCGACGCAATCAGGTAAGACTTCCTCACCATTAGCTTCACTAAATGCTTACATTTGGTTTTTTATCGCAGGAAACGAGTGAAAAAAAGGTCTCCATCCGTCCGGCGAATACATCCACCTTGGTGATGGAGCAATTTAAAAAAATGTGCGATCTATGGCTGCCAGAGAAGCCAAGCGAGAACAATCTTCGCAATCAGTGCTCGCGAGAGGTTTTCGGTTATATCACGAACTGTGAGTTTAGTTATATCGAGGCAACAGTAGCTGCCATTGGATATGTAACCGTACCTGGACTGGAGAAGCTCATGGGTGTTTTGAAACGTTCAAAGGGTGTCGACAAAATGCTGCTAGTGCGTGGCACACGCAGTAGGCACTATCGTTTTGCTAGTTTTAAGGTTAATTGTGAAGTCTAAAGCGGAATATAATGTTTTTTACTATACTGATACGCATGCATGTGCAGTCCTTGAAGGCAGTGAATGTGAGTGTTTTTTTTCTGAGTGTGATGTTGGAACATTATTCAAAGAGAACTCGTATAACACGATTCGAAAGTCTATACAAATCTTAACCGCTGTCGTTCTAAGTGGCATCCATCCCTTGTTTTGAAATTCAAATTATCACCAATCATACCATTCAAGACTATTCCGAAACACACAACTTCATTTTCATAAGGATATCACCAGTAGAGTTCCAGCTTTCGATGAATTGTGGTAAGGTAAGTCTTTGAATAATGAAATCCATTTGGAATCAACCTTGTAGTCTAGTTTTACATTTGTTTTTCTCAATACTGATGCCAATATGTCCTTCACTAACAACCATTGAATCTGTTCCTTTCGTTACTTTGTTCGTTTTGGTTCCTTTACTTTACGAGCTCCTGACGCGTGAAGAGTCTCTGCCTTGCTCTGGCATCCGCGCTAGCTTGGTCCTAAAAAAGGAGATTCGTTCTTGTTGTCTCGAACCTGGGGGTTGTGATTCAAAGATCCTCTTTGCAGGAGCATTATAGTCCATTCGCTCGATGTGGCCGAGCCTGTTCTTCGTTTCCAGCGTGATGCGGCACAGCTGGATCTGCCGGGATAACGAATTCGGCCATCGCCTTGTAGAGCTCAAGACGATGAACGCTATCATATGCGGCTTCAAAGTCGATGAAGAGATGGTGAGTCGCGACTTAAAATTCGTTGGTCTTTCGTCGATCGTCGATCTGCCGAGCCGTAAGCCACACTGGTACGTGCCGGTTAGTGTGTTGCAGTAAGATTTCAGACCTTGCAAGACATAGGATCGCCTTGCTTGAAGATGGGCCATATACATAGAGCTGATAGTCCAGTCATCGGGCATGGCTTCATCCATCCATACTTGGTTGATGATTTCGTGCATGCACCCTACCAAAACATCACCACCATGTTTGCAAAGCTCTGCTGTTCTTCAGCTTTTTTATAGCTGAGCATAGACTGGACGCGGGTTCTCCTCTTGCCCTATCACTCTCTCTGGTTGCTTTACCCCTCAAGAAATGCAACACTTGTGTATGTTCTCGCTCCTTCCTTTACTTCGAAGTGCTAACATCAATTATTAAAATTAAAGTCAGCCTTGTAGTCAGAAGCCGCCTGCACAGAGCCACCTCGGAATGTGCCATAGGATTTTTCCTTTGTCGGCGATTTGATTCGAAAACAGTGACGGTAGCGGCGCTGCCGGTGGTAATACATTTAAATAAGTGTAGAAATGCTAAATAAAAATAATTAGCAACCCCCCGCTTCGTTCATTCGACGCGGCAAGAAATTTTTCACATTTTTGTAGTATTCGCTCATTTTTTCTTCTGCCTCACATCCGTAAACATTGATTGTATATAAATGCAGTGATTCCTCGGTTAATTCATTCAGTTCCACACTTCGCACTTGTCGTGCAAGGAGATCCTTGAACGTAATCTAGTCAAGATGAAATTTGTTATTGTATTTGCTGCGCTAGTTGCTGTGTGCATTGCCGCTCCAAGTGAGAGTGATGTGGCTGCAGTGGCTTTAAAAGATATTCGTCAACAGGACCCCAAAGAGTACAAATTCGAGTAAGTATCCTACTTGGTGCAAGGATATGTTTTGAAATGTTGTGCTTCTAGTATTCAGACGAGCAATGGAATTTCACATCAAGAAACTGGTATATTCCAAAATGGAAGTGAGCATGAAAACCCTGCTCTTACGGTCAGTGGAAGCGCAAAATGGACCTCTCCCGAGGGCATTGCTAAGAATGTGCTATACACCGCTGATAGATATGGATACCATCCAGTGATTAGTAAGGATGATATTAACTGATATTAAGAATGGAAAAGATGATATGCGACGCAAATATAAGTTTTTGGTTGAAAATAGCAATTTTTTTGGATTCAGTTGGTGTTGCGTGATGCAGCAATTGGCGTCAATTTATGGCGATGACGGTGTTAAACTTACTTAATTCGTCTTAATTGACACAAATGGGTAACGGTAGATGGAATAGTTTTGGTTGGTACGAATCTGGGTGCACTATGTCGTTTGGGAAGGCCTCGTGTTCGTTTGGCTATTTCTAGTATGTCACCGATTAGCTGATGATCTCAATATGTTTTGTCTTAACCTTGCTGTGGCGGGACAGTGGCAGAGCAAGTTTTCTTCATCTTCCTCACAGTTGACGTAGATTGTTGTCTTTTTTTATTGATACTCTCTTGATTGTGTGCTTAGGTCCTGGGTATTACAGATCTGGTTGTTGAATTCTTGTCGTATCTGTGTATTGATTATAGTTTTAATAGTCTTGTTCCTTACCCTGGCAATCCATCTACTTTTTCGTTGCCTCGTACACCTTTACGCCTTGGTTTTGGATACCAAGAATGATATGCTAAAGGTAATCAGGGCAGAAATTGCTCTTGAAATTAGGAAAGACTAATCGAATCCCTTATGACGTATGCAGCTCTGAACTCGAGATACATTATCTACAGACGACCTAAGCCCCATGGGGCATCCATACTTCACGAGAGTATGGCAAGTGAATTCTGTTTAGTTTAGCATTCCCTTGAAATCACGAATTTCAACAAGGGGTTTGTAATAGCGCCTATTACTGGTCTCGATTTTACTCCTACTTTACATTGTTTTCAAGTTTTCAAAAGAAACACGGTCGGCTTGTGTGCTAGTAGAATTCTCGCCACATTTCCCAATAGCGTCTCACATCCTCGGCTCGTATGCCAGACTCTTCGAGTAGAATTCTTGCCACTTCTCCTAATAGAGTCTCACGTCGTCGGCTTGTGTTCCAGACTCTTTGAATAGAATTCTCGCCACATTTCCCAATAGCGTCTCACGTCGTCCCCTTGTGTGCCAGACTCTTCGAGTGGAATTCTTGCTTCATATCGCCTCACGTCGTCGACTTGTGGCCCAGACTCTTCGAGTAGAATTCTTGCCACATATCGCCTCACGTCGTCGCCTTGTGTGCCAGACTCTTCGAATGTGCCAGTAGAATTCTTGCCACATTTCCTATTAGCATCTCACGACACTAAACTAAAAACAAATCTTGCCTACCGTCTCCGTCTGTCTGTCTGTCTGTCGATATTCACATGCGCTCCGAGCTACGATCAGAAAAACAACCATGTCGCTACAGATTTGTTTCAATTTTTTGTTTCCATTTATTGATTTGATAAGTTAAACGTAATGCCAAAGTGTTACTTGAATGCTATTACTTAAAAGAATGTCACAATTTTATTGTTAGCATGGGGCACAGACCCGCTTAGATAAATTAATATTACAGAAGATGCCTCTATTTCACTACTCTTTCTCTCACTCTCCGAGTTCAATTTGAAAATGAAAGAACAGACAAAAAATTAACTAAAACATATTAATGACCCAACCCGCCTAATAGATTGTAAACAACTTACTACCATCTCCTCTGGGGGACTTCGTCGCCGCCTTCTTCTTCGTCTTCATCTTGTATAAGTTTGAATAGGAAAACAAAAATATATGTTTGTATGTATACACTCTATGTATGTGGTGAAGAGAAGTTCCTAAAAGTTTTGTTGTTTGTTGTTCTTGTTGTTGGTATATAGTTTAGCGTTTTGTTGTTAATAATTTTAAACTACGATTACGACTAATTATTTAAAGAGGATTGGTTTGCAGTGTTCACTTTTCAATTGAATAGAATCACCTAAATTAATTCACCCATTTGGCGATAATATTCTGCAAAAGAGAGAGAAACATTGTAACAGAGAAAGCGTAGAAAAAACAACGAGAATCTACCTTAACATCGTTCATCTCTTCATCAGACGAGGAGTGTGATAGACCACCGTATGTCTTAAATGTAACATTTTTCATAAATGATTTAAGCATACTGGCACTGAGTTGTCCAAATTTATATGGCACCACTGGATCGAAATCACCATGTGCTTGGAATATCTATTGAAAGAGAAATTATTTTTGAAAAATTGTTCGACACAAGAGAGTTGGAACACTTACCGGTACATCCTCGGGTGAAACTTTAAGACCGGGGAATTGTTTATGCATAGGCAGCCAGCATGATAGTGCAATAACGCCACCCAATTTTTGTGGATATGTGAGGGCTGAGTATAACGCCAAGGCGCCACCCTGGGAGAAACCACCGATTACAATGCGATTTTCAGGAATACCAGCTTGAACTTCTGTCTGGATCATTGAGTGGACGTTTTGGGAGGCTCTTCGGATGCCTTCTTCGTCTTCTTGCCCGGACATGTCTAGGGTTTTGAGATCAAACCAGGAGGGCATTTGAAAGCCAGCATTTAGAGTTACTGGCATTGTGGGTGCCGTTGGACAGACCACCTTCATGTGTGATGGACGTATCATACCCAGACCGGATGACCAGCCATGACTGGAATAAGAAAACTAAATTATGACTGTTTGCAAGGATTTAACAAGGATGGATACCCTACATGGACGATATGAGACTGAGAACAATTAAGAAGGGCTTTATCTGTAAATCTTCAACTAAGATAGCTGAAACAATCATTGGGAATACCGCAGTTCTTGGGTGGAGCTTCGATAAAAACCCCTTGGAGAGTACAAATAGAAGTAGAGGACATCATACACGCTAGCCAGTTGAAACAAACTTGGAAAGTAGTGGAGGGTGCTGGAAAACTGTGTCTAGATGTGATTGCTGTTGGGTTGGTAGTATCACGCTTTACGAGAAGTTCATGGATCCAAGGGTACATTACCACTTTTCGGCTGAAAATGCGCTGTCTAGTCACGAGGCAGAGTCATCTGATGGCAGAGAAGAGACTGCGATACACCGCAGGGTTATGGAGAAGCTTGCTCCGTTGAATGTTAGGAAAAAAGTTTCCCTACTCGGGTGTAGTTCATTTTGTGTGACTACAGCCTAAGAAGTGAATTCGAAGCTGTGTTACAGAAAATGTATTTAGTCAGCACAAGGAACGTGTAGACGACAATTGTTGCCTAAGTGTCTATTGCACTAGAAAAAACCATCCTCCACCACGCCGTTGCAGACTCAGATATTTCGAAACAATTTAACTCATCTAAAGGCAGAGCTAAGGCGAAGATTTATAGAGAAGCTCGTGAATAAGGAAGTCATGGCTCGGATGAACCAAGGGGCTTGTGTTTTCTGTTTTCGAAGTCAGAGCGGCATACGTCATAGGGGGTATAGTAGAGCAATTTATGCCCTGAGTACCTATTGCATATCATTCTCATCTTAGGAACTCCTCCTCCAATAAAACGAAACCTTCCTTCGTTATACTATTTCCTCGCTGACGAGATGAGCCTATTACGCTGTGATACGACTGTGAGATGACTGTTGATACTACCCTTGATGTGTTGAAGATTAAAAGCAAATCATCCTGCTTTGATACAATCTTGTTCGCAGGAGCTGGGGGGAAAATAAATCCCAACCATTCCACTCTCTCTCTCTTTATTAACTCATCACGCTCAAGTGGCACATCTTTCGCGTCAACATAACTTCAGATGATGAAATGAAAAATTCAAATTTCATCTCGTCGCACACAGCAAATCAGTAGAATTATTAAGTGACACCCGGGAGTAGGTACTTAAAGGCCATAATCGCAATGAGCTCCCCCTTTTATTTTTTTCATAACCCAGCCACATAACACACACAGCGACACACACTTCAGTACAGAAGAGCATTAGATTGCGCCAGAGTTTGCTTTGGTCGGAATTCCCATTACTAATTCCCTGCGCATTTGTGTATTGATTAATTCCGACATTTAAAAGCACACGTAAAGTGGCACACGCTTAAAATCTGCCACCCTCCCTCCTCTGGAACCCGAAATAATTAATGAAAGACGATAAGCCCACTTTAGGAGGCACGTTGTATCCCATCCACACATACCATAGAATACACCTCATAGAATCCTTTGCTCATTTTTTTGAAAATTTCAAGGTTGAACATCTGTGAGCAGCCAGATACTGGATACAGACACTAGGTATTCATATTTTGTTTTCTTTATTCTTTTGTTGACTAACAAACCTCTCTCAGCGAATTAAATTGTTTCCATTCAGCCAATCATAGCACCCACCACATGCCCCCTTTGATCGTCATTACATAATACGAGACACCGACCGGTGGCGTGTGAGAAATCATTTTTTCCAAGTGATTATCACTCGTCATTAGGAAGGAGGGGGTGTTATGACAATTTCAGTATATGCTTGTAGGTACTCACCCTGTATCGCCAAGGCCATGCATGAATATCAGCTGAAAGGATACATTAAACTAGAGGTGCTGTTTGGAGAAAACTAAAGCCACACTCACCGTTGATGTATGTTTGGCCGAAGCCTCAAGGATCACCGAAGTCAAAGACATTGTTTTATGGTTTCACTTCGTGTGTTTTTCCAAATAACAACTCAACTCGAGTTCTCAGGTACAATATTTTGTTTGAAAACTAAAAAAAAAAATGTACACCCTTACACTTTGGCCTCGTCGCGGGGGGTTGTGGCACAAATCCAGGTGGCTATTGGTCTAGTAGTATTGATTTCTTGACGAATTCCGAAAGTGTTATGATTGTTTTAATGAAAAATCCGATAGTTTTCCTTTTTTTTTTTTTGTTACCACACCGAGAGGGAGGTCTTGGGAAACGTGTCACAGGGGTAACAGCTCTCAGCCACAGCAGCTCAGCACTAGCAAAATGTCTTGGAGTTTTGTTAAAACGTGGAAACTGGATGAATTTTTTTTTCTTCTTTTTTTTATTGCTTAGAATTTTCTCGTTCGCCCTTTGAGGGTTTTTTCCGAATTGTACGCAAGCGGAAGTTTTCCGTGTTTCTTTTCTGCTTTGGTGACAGGAAAAATATCACTTTTCCAAGTAAGTGGCAAATGTCAGGCTGAACAGAGATTGAAGATGGGCAACTTGCATTTTCCTGGAATGAAAAATGAATGGTAACAGCAGCGATGGTTGTGCAGAATGTTGTTGATATTAGAATTTCTTGTGGAACATCTGGTGGAAATGGAATGAAAGGGTAGAGGTTGACAATATCTAGTGATTCTGGCTGAAAACAGGTCTGATCAGATAGGTAGGTCTCTCTTCCCCTATGTGGGATATCTGGCAGAAAATAAGAGAAGTCCATGTCGGGTGCAGCCCCTTCTGAACCAACCGGTTGACGTTATGAATTTTTAGGTGGTTTTAGGGGCCATGTCAGGCAGTTCGTAGAAAAATGTTTTTCCGAAGGTTTGGTGTCTGATTCTGCTGAGACTTGGGCAGTCGCAGAGGAAGTGGGTCGTGTCTTCTTCCATCTCAGTGTCACCGCAGCCTCTGCACCGATGTAAAGGGTTAGCTGAGTTCAATTGGGAGACAGAAGCTCGTTCTCTGGTCCTTTTCGCATTGTATTGAGCCCAAAGGACCCTCGAAACACGGCAGGATGATGGTGTGCTCCACCTAGCGTTCGCCATGTTACAGAATTCCGTCGAGATCCTGGAAGAAAGGAGGCTAATGGGCTGTAGGATAGAGTGTCCTCTGAGAAGATTTCCGATCCTGTACCTTCTTCTTTGACGGGCAAAGCCCGAGCATGATTTCAAGGGCAGCAGTGGGAGTAGACCTAATGTCGCTAGTCGTTCCTATACACGCTAGTCGTTGGATTCTTGACAGGATGTTCAGGTTTGTGGCTTTTGCGGCGGCAGGCCAGACCAGGTATCCGTAAGCCAGAATTGGTCTGACTATGGCAGTATACATCCAATTGATAGTGGCAAGTTTGGGGATTTCTCCTCTTCCCCGTAAGGCCACAATTGAGCGTAATCTCTACCCAGTCTGATAGGATAGGGTTCACTTGAGTAAGGCCTTTTCTATGTCCAGGAATGCTGCTTCAATCACGTGTAGCGCTGTCTCTACTAAGCGGTCCTTCATGTAGGCATGCTGACTGGGCTTATCCGCTTTGGGGATGCAGATGATCTTGACCTCTCTCCATGATTGGAGAACATAATATGTGCAGCACAAGCAGCCAATGAATATCTGCGTGAGCCACGGAACGGGGTACGCATTATGGGAACAGGAGGTGTCAATGGCCCAAGCTAATTTTCTGTCTGTTCGGCCAATTGTCGGGTGATTGGTGTCGCTGAGTTGTTGGTTGTGGATAGCTGAAAGAGCAACCGGGGAAGTGCGCATGGATGAGTCCCTTCCGAGTATCTAAACAGAATTCTGTCCAGGTGCCGTCTAGATTTCAGAGGGAACCCGAAATCGTTTGGGCATTTGATAGACAGACCTTTCCCAAGTCTGGCGGCGCTTTGGAGTGCTCTATGTCACCACAGAAGTTTCTCCAGGCTCCTCTTTGGGCATATGTAGTTCTGTTCTCAGATTTCTCTTTACTTTCTTTGTGGCTGTCCCAGTCATTGGGATTCTTGGTGTTTTTCGCTACGTTGTACAGCCTTCTTGTTACCTTGAGGGGCTTGTTGGTTGAGGCCCAGGTTCACATCGAAATGTGGTGCCACCCAAATAAGTAACAGCGACAACTAACTTCTGACAAAGTAGTACGTATCAGTCGCCTAAGATGGCTAGGAAATGTTGAGCGAATGTCCACCAACGCTCCGCCCCGCAGAGTCTTCGAATCAAACCCGGAGGCACAACGCAGTAGGGAAAGAATTCGTGTTAAGTGCAGCACACAACCACAGGGTTTCTCTATGCACACAACTAGAAGGGGACCTCAACCGAATTGCAGAGCTCGCCTGGAGGCAGATAGCTAAGGACTGTACCCCAACTGTACCGCCATCAACGTAAGCATAAAGCCAAACCCACTAGCTGATCATGTCTTTGGAAAAATCTTAAAAACCAACAACCAGCAGTGTAACCGCTGCCAAATCATCGACTCTCGCAACCTCATTCACCGCGAGTATCGCTTCCCCCATCCAACCACACACACGCACACACACCGACAAACCCGAGCAAAAAAAATCACTGTCAGCCATATTTGTAAAAATTATTTTTCATGGAAGGAAAAGTGTGTGAAGCGACGAAAACCTGCGACGGAGAAGAATTTTTCCACAGTTTACCAGTTCGCATTAAGCTCTCCAATGTAAAAAATTCGTAACAGATTTTCTCTAGTTTAAGTGTAATTACAACAGAAAGTGCAAAACCACCCCCAAACAACACAAAACACACAAAAAATATCCCAGAAGTATATAATAATAATTTCCGTGGAATGAAATAGTTTTTTTTTTCCTTCTCGATAATCTTTTCTTTTAATTCTCTTGTCTTCTGTGTGCGTTGTTCATCGCTCTCTATTTTTGCTGCTGTGACTTGCTTTGTGTTTTATTTTTTTCTAATTTTTTTTTTCATTTCGTCGTGTGCATTAGTTTTTCGAAAAACAAATAAAAAAAAACAGAAAATAGTTTATATTTTTCTATTGGAATTGCTTTCTTTCGAGAAAAAACAGAAAAAGAAGTGAAAATAAAGAAAAATAGGAAAAAAAAAAAAAAACTGAAACGCACAGAGCGCCACCCCGTGAGAGACGTGACGAAACACAATACAATCGAAGCAACAACAAGTCTTACGTGCGAGTGAAATAGTGACAGCCAGAAGGTGAAACGAACAAAAAGCAAAAAAAAAAAAAAAAATACAGAAAATAAAAAAACAGTGAAACATCCCGAGGAAAACAAATGTTTTTCCCAGTTTGTCTCGACTTCCTAACAACAACAGCAGCAGCAGCAGTAGCAGCAACATCAGCAGAAGCAATCAGAGATTCAATTCCACGTTACTCCAGGATCCAATCACAACAACAACAACAGTAGCAGCAGCAGCAACAATAATCGAACGAAGGGAGTACTACCACGACGACCAACCACAATACAGTACCGACTCCCTTCTCTGCATTTTTCTTTAAAAATTGTTTTTCGTTATCAATTTTTATTTCTTTTTTTTTCTGTGCAGTGCAGTACATACATATACATACATATATACTATATAAGTTTTGGTTTTATATATAAAAAAAAAAAATAGAAGAAAAAATAGTTTTTTTAAGGAGAAGCTGTGAAAAAATGATGGAAATAGCGATAAATTCGGTCGTTCGGATGAATGGTTTTACGCCCAAGACAACGTTATCAGCAGCAGCAGGAGGAGGAGCAGGAGGAGGGGGATATAAAACTCCAGCTACCTGTAATGGAAAGAGTAATCATATTTTTTCGTTTACCTCCTCGTCGTTGTCATCGTTGGCAGCGTCTGCTGTTGCATCGGCAACCGCTGCAGGAGTCATCAGCAGTCGTTCGGCACAACAAAAGTCTATACCTTCGTCTTCGGCAACAACTACGTTGGTAGCAGTGGCAGGAAGTGGAACTACAATAACAACAGTTCCACCACAACAATCTACATCATCATCATCATCATCAACGACACAATCAACATCAATAGCAACAACATCATCATCAGCAGGAGGAGCAGCAACAGCAACAGGAGCTACATCGTCATCAATTTCAAAGAATCATGCAATTCCGTCCGATATCCTTGACGATTTAGCCAGTCGTTTCATCATAAATGTGCCCGATGATGAGCGAAATAATTTAATTCGAATATGCTTTCAAATTGAATTGGCACACTGGTTCTATTTGGATTTCTTTTGTGCAATTGAAGAGAAGAAACTGGTGCCGTGTGGCATTAAACAGTTTGCTATGCAATTATTTCAGGTAAACTACACATAATTCCCAATTAAATTCCCTAACTGTGATGATATATATGTTTTTTTTTAAATTTGCAGCATATTCCATTCCTTCGGAAACATTTGTCAACAATTGATAAAATTTTAGAAGACTGGAAGAACTATAAATTATCTGTTCCTACATATGGAGCTATTTTGATTTCTGAAGATCTCAGTTATGTGTTACTTGTGCAATCCTATTGGGCCAAGAGCTCATGGGGCTTTCCCAAGGGGAAAGTTAATGAAACCGAAGATCCAGTGCATTGTGCCACAAGAGAGGTAAGTTTTCTTTGTTTAGAGCTAATCAGCTTCCTTCAGTTGTTATGTTCTGTATTCGCCTGCATCTGCATTTCTGACTCTATCGCAACAGTAAGATTCCGATTAGACGGAGACTGTTGAATCGGTCTAAACAGGGTCTAAGGTAAGCCTTAGAGAGGAGGACCCCCATCATATCATTGTGAGACACTTTTCGTATGTCCATAAAAATCTCTATCGTTGAGGCGATATTGTTTCGACGAAACAACTTTTCCTTCGAGTAACGCCAAAAACTGCCAAACACTGCCGATGGGACAAACTACAGACGACAGGGTTCGGTGCTATCGTTTTTAACTTCGTCTGTCCAACCCAGATAATTTCTTTCTCTGATTGTGCAAACGGAAAATAAATCCATTTGACGTGGAGCAGTCAGTAATCAATGAAGGTCGCTCGTTTCGGACGATTTTTGTTTCCGATTTCATTCCAAGGGTAGGAAAGATCCAATCCATAGCCACTCACTGTTGTAAAATACCATCTACATCTTCAACACCCTCTCCATCAACATCATAATGTACTCTGTCCTCTCAGATCTAGTTTTCTGCAACTACTCTCTTTATATCGTCAATCCAGCCCCGATGATAGTTTCCCTCTGTTTCTCGAGTCTTACCTTGGTCTCCATTCTGTCAGAGTCTTTGTCCACCTGTTGTCTGATAATCTCGCAACTTCCACGTTGCTTTCGCGGTTCCACACTTCTTCGTTTGTTACCCGATCCCTCCTCCTTATTCCCAGCATCGCTCTCTCCATCGTTAATCGCTACTTCGTGCGTGCTAAGGGTACATCTTGTTAGGGTCACAGCTTCGTAAGCGATTTCATTGGTAAAATACTCTTCATTTGAACCGCATGGCTGCTATGTCGCTCTTCAGGATGTTGTTCATTATACCAAAGACTGGCCAACCTAGTCCCTGGTCTGGCTGACTCTCGTTGGTCATAAATTGTATTTTCCTGAAATTGAGATCCAGCTCGACCTGATTCGTTATGGTCACGGTGTCATTCGCAAAGCGAAGGTGGCTTAGGTATTCGCCGTCAATCTGTATGGATTTGTTGTCCTACTGCATGCTTTTGAAGGTGTATTCCGTTGTACAGAGCTTTGGTGAAATAGTGTGTCTTCGTCGAATTCCTCTTCCTATTCGATATTTGTTGGTTTTTTCATGTAGCACAACGCATCCGGTGACAGGAACTCAGTTGCTGCGATCAGCGATGTAATTGGTTCACCTCGGTGACATTCTCTTCTGTAAGAATACTTTTCGACGTCAGAGCTGTATTAGTCAGTGAGACGAGACTTTCTACCACAAGAAACGAAACCTTCTATTAGCCCTTGTAGTCCACTTACTACCGAAAGAAGTGCATATGAGCTTCTGCGTCCAACGTGTTCTTTAAAATAGGAAGCAATACTGGATAACAACTGAATAAACCCTAATTAGCTGCTATTGCCTACCCAAACAATTGCTAAAAAACTAATTTTCTTTCTCCTTGCAGGTATATGAAGAAACTGGCTACGATATAACCGGACTAATTGTACCAAATGATTATATTGAGGCTGTTATCAATTATCAATACACACGCTTATACATTGTTCGCAATGTTCCACTGCAAACACAATTCTCACCGCGTACTCGCAATGAAATCAAATGCTGTGATTGGTTCCCAATCGATTCGTTACCAATTAATAAAAACGATGCCATATCAAAAACTAATCTTGGCCTAAATGCCAACTCCTTCTTTATGATAATGCCATTTGTGAAGCGCCTCAAAAAATGGGTGAATGACAATCGATCCGGTATCGAAACACGTCGCAAATATCCACCCACCAATAGTAATAGTACAACAGCAGCAGCAGTTAATGGAGGAGCACTATCAGCATCACCAACAAATGCGGCCGGAGGAAGCGCAACTGGAATAGTAGGCGGAGCAGCAGGAGGAGGAGGAGGTGGAGGAGTGGTAGTTATAGGAAATGGAGGATCTCCCACCTCGATGTTAATGTCAAAGAATAATCATACGAATAATAGTAGTAACTGTAAAAAGGATATGGATAGTAATATGCGAATTTACAATGAGAATATTGCCTTAAACAATGGAAACGGAACTGTGAGCAACCAGAATAATAATAATAATAATAACAACAACAACAACAACAACCAGAGCAATGGTAACGGCCGTGGTAACAATAAAAGACAACGCCACAAATCAATGGGTGATATCGATGGTATTAAGTTAAATATAAGCAACAATACAAATAGTAATAATAAGTCCAACCAAGGTGGTACAAAGGCCAACAATAATGGCAATAACAACAACAGCAACAACAATGGCAATAAATATGCCAAGGTGCAACAGCAGCAGCAGCAGCAGCAACAGCATCAAAATAACATTGGTGGTGGCGGTGTGGTATCATCATCGGTGGTTCCACCGAAAAGACAACTGTTTCACAGTCAGAGCCAAAGCGGTACAGCCAATATGAGTAGCGTATACTCAGACGAATGGAACAACCGCAAACAGCAGCAACAAGTGGTAAGCTCATTTGCTTTGATTCGCAAAGAGAAACAGCAGCAAAAGGAGAAAGAAAAAGAAAAGAATGCACCAAGCGGCGGCGGCGGTGCTGGTGGTGGGGATAAGAAAAAGCCCAACAACTTTCGCACACGAACCAAATCGCAAAGTACCAGCTGCAATCCACAACAACAGCAACAGCAACAAGTACCAACGACGACTGTTGTTAATCAAACCAAACAACAACACCAACAGCAACAGCAACAGCAGCAGTCAGTGGTAGCAGTGAGGTCAGCTAAAGAAAAGCAAGTAATCTCTGTAACGCCCCCTCCTGGTGCACCACAACCACCACCACCACCATCATCTAAATCTCCAACGGAGAAGACAAGATCCGTATCTCTGTCGATAGCATCATTACAGAAAATCAACAATTCCATCCCAGGATCCACTACACCACCAATCACCGCCACCACCAACAGCACCACCGCCACCGCTACCACAAAAACAAAATCAGCATCAAATCAAATTCTAAAGTTCAATCCAAACTTCGATTCATGGACCAACTTTTCATTTACGAAGAACTTTATTGCGAATGTTTTCTGTTAAAAGTGCTCTGCAACACACCGATTCCGATACAATGATGACGACAACCAATGACGACGAACAATGGTCCACGATACACACAAAACAACAAACAAACAAAAAAAAAAAAACCTAAAATTTTATTCAAAACTTTAAATGAAATTCATTCTCCCCTCCAATCCGTTAAGTTTCTGAATTTTTTCTGACCAAACCACAATAGAAACCGATTATAACCGAATGTAAAAGCTTCCTCAAAATATTTAATCCCATTTTGAGGATGTTTCGTAGGCTGGCAAACAAAAAAACAAATTCTTGTATTCATCAAACCAAAAGAAAACACCCCCTCTGGTATGCTTAAACAAAATTTCGAATCGAAAAGAGAGACCAATCACAAGATGTTGTAGAACATGAGAAGTTCTAAGTTTTCTTTTTCATTTTCTTTTGTTATTCCTTCTTTCTTTTCCACCTTTTCTTTTAATTTTTGTTCATATTCCATGTACAGACATGAAACGCCATTCGAAATGGGGTTGTATATCGTTTTTTTTTTCTTTTTCTCTTTTGTTTCCTCAAAGAAAAACCATATTTTTATATATAGAGTGATGGACAGAATGTGCTTTGTGATCTGTTTGGGTTGGCTTTTAAGACAAAACAATCGAAAATAATTGTAAATAATCATTTTGACGAGAGGCTGCAGCTCTTTGGTTTAGTTCTTGCCCTGACAGAGAATAAGTAGTAACCATATCCAGTGCCTAACACGAAATAACGAAAGTCTGTGTAAATTAGAATAAGTTACTCCTTTTCTTTAGAAAAAAGCGCTTGTCACGATAATAATAAAATTTTATTCGAACATCGGGGCCAGTTGGCTTACAATGTAGTTCTTCGCTGTGATCCGTGTACCGGGCATACATTTCTTCTTTTTAGAATAAGCTTATAAAGTGCTGAATTGTAAGAAAAAATAAAAAATAAAACAAACGCTGAACACAGTACCAGTACCAGTAACAACTTGTAGTATATTTCCTAAGCTTAACACAAAACCCGGAGTCATTTTCTCACACGTCTTCCAAGTAATTATTTTGTTTTTTGTTTGTTCTTTGTAGGCAAATGCTTAGGAACTGACTTCAATTGAATTCTTGAATACATTCCTCTAATTCTGGGGCTGAAAAACAATGTTGTCGGCTGTAACCCATTGTTACACGCAAAAATATTCCCTTTGATCCGTGTTTTCAAGCAGCGTTTTTGTTTAGTCGTGTAGTACTGTTCTTTTTCCTGTGTTTTTAAGACAAACCCTACATTATATCAAGAAAACAAAAAAACCCATCTAATGGGGATCAAACAAATACGTCCACTGAGTCGAGTTTAGAAGTCCTGCCTGGTATACTATACGCCCTCTGTGTCGCACTGAGTCACACATTAAACTACTTAAGTGCACCCATTCATCAGGATACACTGATAATCATTCTATACCTCTCGGAATTTTGTCAATTATAAAGTACAAAGCAAAGTTTTATTCACTTTATTTCTTGACAAAAACTATTAAAAACTACACTATGCGTGCGAAGGTTGTGTACATAAACCCAGTTCCTTGTGACCTTCCCCTACCATCTAACGACTACGTCTCCATCCATCAGCCAAAGAGTACAAAACCTCGTCACAATACCACCACCTAACCCCTGTCATCTTCCAAAAGAAAGACACTAAACTAAATGCCTTACAACGAATTGGTGCTTAAAAAAAAACAAAACAAAAAGTGTTTCCTTCCTTTCTTTCCACTCAACATCTCCCAACAAGTCACATCGCACAAAAGGCAAATCAATAATGTTACACGAAAAACAAAAAGAAAAGAAAAGAAAAAAAAAACCAAACGGAAGCTTTAAACAAACAATAAAAAAACTTAAAAAAAAACAAAATCACATACAAACATCAGATAAAATTATATCTATTCTTCGATATAATTAAGAAAATAAAAAAATATATAAAAATTGCAAAAAATCAAACAAACTTAATGTAAAGTACAGAATAAAAGAACAAAAACGCATTTTTTTTGTTTTTTAGATTTCCATTTCGAAACGTGCGGCTTGGGAGTGCCTTCTGCTTTTTGCAAACAAAAACAAAAAACAAAAAAATAATAAAAATGAAGCCTTAGCAGAGATTTGCAAATGAATTTAACCGATCTGCAGAAGCATAATGCACTCTCAACCGTGGACGCGTTACAAAACGCCGAACAAGAAAACAAAGTTCATTGCATTTTCGCTTAGAATTGTGTACAAAACCTGCCAAATTGAAAACGAAAAAGTATTTGTTATTCTCTCTTAATTTCTTTCTAAAACTTAATATTGTAAATCCTTTTGACATTATTCAACAAAGAATGAAGTAAAAAACCAAAAACACGAATTGTTCAACCCATAACTCCTTCTATCTTCCAAAACGAAATCAACTTGAAAAAACAAAAAAATGAAAAATGAAAAAAAACAAACAAAAACAAGGAAAAAAAAACAATAAAAGTATTTTTTTATTTTGTACTTTCAAAACAAACCATCAGAAATGTGTGTTTTATTTGTAGTTGAAGACAAGTTAGTTAAGCTAGTCGGGTTCGTGGGTAGGCGAGTAGAAAAATATCACATCGCCACACTCAGATCAGAACAGACTCAGTACTGAAATAAATAAATACTTGGCGCAACAGGTCGATGGGACCCAAGGCCTAGCTTCTCACAACTATTCGTGTTGTGCGTGTTATATTCTTTACACGAATGGAAGGGGCCTACTGTTTAATGCCGTGTCCGAAGGGCAATTTGTTATTTGAGAAGCTTTCTCGAGACAGTTGTAGTCTCGGATGTTTGTCAGACGCTCGCGAGAGGTGGGGCCGTGAAAAACTTTTAGGTGTTCGCCGACTGGGACTCGATCTCGAACCCCTTGCTCCATAGTCCAACGCACTAGCCACTGAGACACGGCGCCCACAGACCCAGTACTGCCCATTGGTAAACCTTAGGCTGTGGTTAGGGTGCAAGCGAATTTTACCCGCACAACCTTAAGAAAACTATTGAGCAGAGTTTATTAGAAATTTTGAGTTGGGATGTTAAAAAAAGCTCACAGGGACTCGGTGATATCGACAACAAGAACATTTGAGTGGCATGAAGTAGTTGAAAACTTGCCTCATCCGAGACGCCTGGCAGTTACTGAAGAAAACATTGACTTAGTAAAGGAAAGGGAGTTGAGGGAGTTTTCACAATAACTATCCATCTCTCACGAATCAGTTCGCCACATATCTGGGTGATGTGATGTGCAGGAGACGCATCGCAGCACAGGTTGTTCCAAAAGGTTGTTTACAAATCCATCCGTCTGAGCGACTTTTTGACCAAAAAGGCTACGAATATGATCGAGGAAGCATCGTTTTCTATAGATATGCCACCGCGTGTTGTTTTTCTGTTTCTGAAACTCAAATAACACCAATTCGTGGGACTCGTTTTGAGTCGTTTAAAGAGATAAAAAAATCGCTAAGAGAACTAAAGGCGATCTCGGAGTACGGCTGTAAAAAAGTGTATGAATGACTGGATTGTTCTTTGGAATAAATGTACCACTTTAAGTGGAAGATATTTATTTGTGTTGTCTTTATTGACTTGAAGTCATCATTCATGTGAAATGCAAGCCTATCAAGAAAGCCATGGCCTCCTTACAGTAAACCTAAGTCAAACGAGCTACTTGCTAAACCAAGATCAGATATTGCTAGAATTGTAACCATTATCACTGGGACCATGTGGCCAAGCTCAGCATCCCTCACGATACCTTTTGCAGAAGTTGTAAGGATACTAACGAGTCAGAATTTCTACATCACTTCCTTTGCAGATGTCCGGCCCTAACAAGGACCAGGCGGCCCTTTTTCGAGGATCTAGTAGAGATAGCGTGAAAGAAGCAACTAATTTGCTAATTGAATTCCACGGGTTGGATCTAAACTTTTGCCTCGATGCGGATTTTTGATCCAAGTCTACACGTTTATCAAATGCCTAGACTGCTACTTACATGGGTGTGGAATCCTCTAGTTAATATGTTGCCACACTTTTGATAGTCCAAGCTGATGATCACACTTTGTTAGCTCTCCGTCAAACGAAAGGGTTGTCAACAACCAAAAACGATAGCAAATATCGGTGATGATCACCTTGGAGAGAGTAGAGGATTCCACTCCAGGTCCTGGCTTGTAGCTCAAACTTATTCCCTTAGACGTTCACTAGTCCAAATTGACGAATTCCCTTGTCCATAAGAGAATCACAGTTAGAATTGGAACAAACGACACATTTTACTCACATTGGCTTTATTTCTCTGTTCACAGGTTACTTGGCCTTTTGTTGCATCGTTTCACCAGCGAAAGCCCAACATACCTCATCGCTCTGGTTGTGGAACCGCTCTAGGACCTGGCAAAACCTGCCATATTTCGTAAGTACCCTACTAGAAAAATCCAGTACTAAGGATGCTTTTTTATATACTTTCCCTTTTCATACAGACTAGTTGTCGACTTCACCTAAGGAGCCTCCTAAAACACACATTCCTATAGGATTCCAACCTAAACTGCTCGATTTTCAATGGTCATACACCAGTCAAAGCCCCAGGAGTATCCTCTTCTTGATATACTTAAACACACATTCAAACGTGGCGATTGGCTTTTGGATCCATCCCTCTTGTTCAAGGGTGCCTTTCGGTACCTTACACATGGCTTCCTCATGCGACACATCAACAGCATCAGCCTGGCTTTCAGCTCTTTAAGCATGGATTCCTCCTTAGATACATCAACAGCATCAGCCTGGGTTTCAAGCTATTTTAACATTGATTCCTCCTTCGTCACATCAACAGCATAAGCCTGGTTTCAGCTATTTTAACATTGATTCCTTCATCGACACATCAACGCTCTCCCGAATTGCTGCGTGTGGCAACTTCCTGGTACCCCGGAGGGACTCTTATACAGCCTTCACAGCCTATATGTGCAACTAGTTCAAAGCCAAATGTTTGTAAAGCCTAAGAAGTCTGAATAAAATCGAATCACTCCCTCTGGAAGCCTCTGTGTTTCATTGTATTTTAGACAAACATTCTCTTTCAGCCACGCCCCCCAAAACCGCCCATTCATCTTCTGAACCACGCCCACACAAAAATGTTGAAATCGTAGTCTGCCAGCCAACAAAAAAAGTGTCAAAAATCTCTGAAAAACACCAGGCGCCCATGCCCAGCAAGTAGGTATCCCAACCGAAAATTTTGTTTTTTCAGCTGGTATCGTGCTAGTGATGGGCAATTAGTGAACATTAGAGATGGGACTTTTTTGAAAATGAGATTTTTTTGTTGGTTTTTACGGAATAAGGAAAAATCATTTTTTTTTGGTTTTTGGGTTTTTGGAATGAAAACAGGTTAGATATGCTTTTAGATTTTTTATTAGTAATGAATATGTGTACATTTTACATGAGGATACATCGAGTTATAAAAAGGTTTTCAGAGTTTCTGGCGATGTGCTGGAATAATAGGTGGATTTAGAGGCATCTCTGCGAACATCCACTCTCACCGAGGATTTCTCCGAATTATGAGCCAGCCAGCGGTGCATTTTGTATTCAGCTTGAGGACAAATACTTACAAGGCATGTTTAGTCTGAGTTTCACGCCTGGAACGAGGCGTAAAGCCGCCATACACCACTCACCTATTAATTTTTAAAATGTTTTTCTGTTGTGTTTATTATAATAATGCTTTGCCATAAATAGTTGATTACAATAATAATTTTAAATAGTTAAGTAATGTGTAGTTATGCTATAATATGAAGTAAAGACGAGCTTTTTTTCGGTCTTTTTGGATAAAAAATGTAAACTTCTTCGTATGATTAAAAAATATTTGATAAACTTTTGTCTAAGATAGTCCTTGTCCTTTTATAAGATCCAAACACAACAAGCAACAGTAATGAATAATCGATGAATGTAAAGTAAAATAAGAAAAAAACGTTTCTAATCAGTCCCAAACCAGACAAAGCTAGGCTCTGCTTTCAAAGTGTATAATATCACGGGCCAGTACGGTTTACTTTTGTTTAAGTTTCCACAGTGGATCCAACTCGTTGAGGGGGTCTTTAACTTCTTCCTTCTCTTTTGCGGTAACAGTTTGGGCTGTTTTCATTTGGTATGATGTCATTATGCCACCTGGAGGGGGAGTTTGTTTATTCAAAAAGGATCGAGGAATAGGGTTAAGGGCTTACGTTTGTTAAGAACATCATGAGCATGGCTGAGGACGATTTGCATGGAAAGTTCCAGATTTGCCGAGTCCTTTAGAGCGTTCTGTCTTTGGCTACAAATGCGATACCATACATCGACGACATCTAGAGGAGGAGTAAAGAATTACAATGGCTGACTGAGTGAAAGGCCGTACGACTTACTGATTAAAAGCGGGCGCTTAGTTTGTGTGGCTAGAATGGCGCATATGGCCATGGCGATCTGTTCCGAGCGCTCCGAACCTGTAAGGCAATTCATGATCAGCGGCGAGTTGGTCTTGAACTCAAGACATCGCTGCTTATGGCCCATTAGGACGTTCTGGGCGATACCAAGTATTTGCGTTGGAGAGCTGAAAACGAGGATGATGTTAGGAAATGCTATCACTATAACAGTGATTTGTGTATTACCTCTTGGTCCAAGCTTTGATTTGAATTAGAGACAAATCAAGTATTGCATCGGCTCCGTTCATCGACAACTTCAAGTTCAGCTCGATGGAGTGGGATAGGTTGTTCAGTTTGACAGCTTTTACCGAGAAATCGTCGAAATGCATCTCAGAGTTCACCTCTTGTGGCCAAAAAGGATCGAGAAGCTGTAACAAAAAAAAAAAAAAACAACAACTTAGCACGACTTAGCAGTCAAACGGCAAACAACTCACCTCATTCGGAGTGTGCAAGCACACCACAGTCCTGGCCTTTTGCGACCAAATCATCGACCAGAAGTCATTCAGTGTGTTCTGCTGCGGTGTCTGGGCGATGATAAAGTTCGGGCAACCTGGTCCTAGGTCCTGAAAGTTAAAGAAAGAACATCTTAGGGTCTGAACTTGTGCAACCAGTACCAACCCACCTTCACGTAAGCGGCATTAATGTAATCATCAGTGCTAGTCTCCAATACGACTCGAGCATGATCGTATGGAATGCAATCGTTTGATCGGTTTTTCTCTGGGAATAACTTCGCTATCGCTGTTGTCCGCTTCGATGTGTCTTTCTTCAATAAATCTTGTAGTTCCTTCCACTTGCTTTTCAACGGTGTACTGCCATTCAACATCTGTACGTTGAGAGTCTCGATTGTCTTCTCGAAGCGTTCCACTTCTTTGTGGAAATACTTTAGGGTCTTCGCATCGGAGAATGGATCTGCAGCAGTTTTTGACGAAAAATTACTGCTGCTGTTGGCGGGTGGCGAAGATTTCGCTGCCACTCCTCCATCACTCCGCACCGAGACATTGTCCCAATCGAAATTGTGATCCAACGAGCTGAGATCCGAACAGATTGATATGTTGTCGCAACTTGTTTTACGTCCTATCGGCGATTCAAGTGTGGTGACCGGTGATGTAGGCACCAGTGGTGTAGCAGGCGGTGGTTGCTTAACTGGCGATATTGGGTCCGACGGGATCTCTGGCTTAGCGGCTGTGGTGGCGATTTGTGGCTGCAGCGATGGTGCTGGTAGAATCGGTGCGGCGCCAATTGAAAAATCGATGTCTGTAAGGAGATCGACGTTTGATGTTGGCTTCTTCGTTTGCCTGGGTTGGGGCTGGGGTGTGGGCTGCGGAGCTGACTGGGGTGCAGGTTTTGGGTTGGTAGTAGCAGGTGGTGGCGTCGCTGCTGCCGCTGGTGATGGGGCTAGCGATTTGAGTTCGATTAATACATGTTTGCTTTCAATAATGGATAGGGAAACTTACCGTATTCCTCACTCGTTGTTGTTTGGGTGGAATTGTTCTGTCCACTCTGCATGTAGATCGTTGTCTGGCTGGGGGTGTACATAGTTGTTGAGTGTGTTAAATCTGTTCCCGAATATTCGCCCATTGTAGCAGTCCCATTGGACTGATAGCCGTATGGTAGGGTGTAGTAGCTGACATTGTTTGGATCAGTACCGACCGGTGGCTCTGGTGTGGGCTGCACTTCCTGTTGCTTAGTGTGAGACACCACGGCGAGCTGGAAAGAGATTAGTTTATCTGTGATATGGAAAAATAAATTGGCTTACGTCTTGGTCCTGAACACTGATTTTGCTGGTGCCCCCTGAATCCGTTGTGATGCTGTGTATTTGGCCGGTCTGACCGATGGGACTTGTGTACTGTCCGTAGAAACCGGTGGCTGGGATACCCTGATAGCCACTTCCGTATTCATAGGTACCCGACTGTGGGTTGAAACTATAGCCGGGATGGGTGGAGTATGATTGGCTTGAGTTTCCGGCCTGTGAAACCGCCATTCCACTGTAAATGCTTGGAGTGGCATCTGGCACCGGCACCGGCCCCGGCGCTGGTTGGGGATACTGCTGGGTCTCGGCACCATATGTCGAGTTTTGGAATGTGTCTTGGTTGTACTGAGTTGGATATGGGTTCGGCATAGGCGACTGATAGTACTGAGACTGAGGAGTGGCTTCAACAGTTGGCTGATACTGATACGGAGTCGAGCTCTGTGGAATGGATGCAGAGGGAGGAGTTGTTGGCGGCTGCTGTTGCTGCAAGTAGGGCGAGTACAAAAGCGGATTCTGGGGAATAGACGAAACAGTCGAAGTCTGTTGCTGATACGATTGCGCTACAGAAGCCGTGGCAACTACTGGGGCAGGCTGCTGTTGGTATGATTGAGTCGAGTTTGCATAAGACGAAGCTGCTACTGGTGTACTCGAGTATGCAGCGCTCTGGGGAACCGAAGCAGCAGGATACTGTGAATACGACTGTGCTCGTGCTGCATTTGGCTGCTGGTAGCCATAGTTGTACTCCTGTGGTTGCATTGTCATATTCTCCATCTGAGTGGCAAGCGGCTGTTCGTATCCCAAATTCGCAGCTGAATTTGTATAGCCCTGCTGGTAGTATGCCTGAGCGTCGTATGGGGGCGCTGGGGTGTTGTGGTAAATCGGATTCGTGTAGCCACTTGGATCATAATACTGATTGACGCTGTATGGTGGTGGTGGCTCGTTCGGGCCCACAGCTTGCGAATACGATTGGGGATTTCCGGCCGGAGGTGCTGTTCCACAGATCGCTGCTGTAGGGTTCTCCGATCCCAGTGGATTTGGTCGAATCGACGGAATGTACGTTGCACTGGCATCACTTCCACCCCCGGTTGCCGCCGCCGTCTTTCCTTTGAGATAATCCTTCAACTTCGGTGTCGAACTAGACTTGACGGTGCTTCCCATCGAAGGTACTGAAGGCGTAGGAGCCACTGCTGCCGCCGCAGCAGCAGCTGTGCTTTTCATTCTCTGCTGACGGTCTTCCTCCTGGACATCCTTTGCAGCTCGCACTCTTGCTAGTAGTTTTTGAACATTTCCCGCAAGTTTCTTGTAGAATTCCAGCCCCTTGGCGCTCTTCCCAAGAAGATCTTCGTACACATCGAAGGATGCCGCTAGAGACGAGAAGAAATTGTCCTTCTTATGCTTTATCTCGGAGAATGCCTTTAAAAATACCGCCCTTTTCGCATAGGAGTCCGTAAGAGCCTCCAAAATATTCGTCTGGGCTGAGAGGTTTGCTTCGATCAATTGAATTTGCCTCTCGTGCTTCTTTAGTTCTTTTTCGAACAGCGCCTGTAGGCCTTCTTCACTACCGTGGGCAATAACCTTCGTGGTGATGTCATCATTGTTCACAGCGATGCGCAGATCAGCGTGAAACTGTGCACGTTGCGCCTTCATCTCGTTCACCTTATTCAGGACCAGTTTCAGATCACTAAACAGCTCCGTCATGTTGAATTCTCCGCTGAGCTTCGGCACACTCGATTGAATCTCTTGCAGGGGCTTCGAGAGAATCTTCAAATTGTTTACGTGCAACTCCATGGCCTTCCTCAGTGTGTCGTTGCTCTCGCCCGCCTTCTGATGTGCCTCTGAGTACTTTTGAAACTCCCTTGTCAATTCGGTAAAATGACCATTCGAACGATGAACGCCAGAATTCTGTTGGAATTGCTTTTCCTTCGACTCTTCCTCGCTGAGAATCGCCTTAATTTCATTCAAATTCGTCTCCACCTCGGCACATATCTCTGCCAAATGGGACATTGAAGCGATTAGATCGGGAATTGCCGCCTTATTTGCATTCAGCGACGCACAGCGATCCACAATGCCTTGGGGTATCTTATTGGCTTTCTCTTCGCTGAAGTTTAAACTGTCCAGTGTTAGAGAGCTCATGTAAGATGCCAACTCCAGGTCGTTTTTCTCGATTTTAGCTCCAATGTCACGAAGGATTTTCGCTTTCTCCTCACTATACAGCGAACTGGCTTCGTGGGCTTTCATTGGCACCAATCGGCCGAAGATATCCTCGCCAGCTACGTCTGGATCTGTGACACTGAAACCAATGCCATTGACAAGATTTGCTCCCTGAATGGCGGTTATGTCGGTCAGCTCCGGAACGGATTCGTGGTAAATGAACTCGTTTTCGTTTTTGGCATTTTTTCGTTTGCCTTCTACAACGTCAGCGGTGAAGGTCAACGACTCAACGATTTCCTTCTGATCTGGCAGACCTTTGCTCTCCTTCCGGGCTTCTTCTAGCTTTTCCCAGGCGGCCTGGAAATAGTTGAACGTAAATTACGACATGGATTCATGTCATGTAAGAGTGTACTCACCTGATACAGCGTCAATCGCTCCCCCATTTTCTGTTGCTCCTCTGACTGCTGACCCTGGTACAGGAACAAAATGCACGTCAAGTACGATATCTTGAACTTGACATACTTCCTCCACAACTTGTACACACTGCTATCGATGACCTGACCAATTGGCCCATCGTCGCCACCAGTCAAAAGCGCAGCCAACGCCGCTCCGTAGTACGTTACAATCTGTGCCGTCACTTTCGCCACAATATTCGGTTTTCTATTGTCTATCAGCGACTTCTCCAGAATGCACTCCTGCGCCTGAGCAAACGACACCTGCTGCATGAACAGCAACAGCTCGGGTGTCATAAAATCTCCACCACTATTCACTCCAGCATACTTTGTCCTCAGCTCGCCAAACGCCCAGGCGGCACACTGAAAATGCGTACATGCCAGCTTCATTCCATCCACATCGCCCCTCGACACCAACGCACCCACTTGCGTGTGCGACGCGGCAATATTGAACAGCACCGCAGCCATTTCGAAGCGCAGATCCGTAACTTCACTCACATTATTCTGATACAAGTCCTTCCACGTGAATGTGAACACCGATCGATCGGAAATCTGTGGAAATCGATTTGTCAGCGAATGCAGCTGACAATAGTAGCGCTTCAGTGTGGCGCACCCCTGCATATCCTTCGCCGGCCGCATCGACGAATTCCGCAACATTTCCAAGTTGTGCACATCCTTGGAATATGCCTCCGGGTCCTCCTGATAGCATTCGGCTATGTACTGCACAAAACAACGAAAAAGAAGTCAATTTAGCAAACAATTATTGCAAAGTGGATGACTCATCCCAGTCATTGTCGTAAACAATAATTTAATCAGTGCGATGCATCGGAATGAAAAAAAGAAAATATCCAACAAAGGAAGTAAAAGCATTCCGATTGGACGGAGGAAAATACGGAAAAGTAATGAGAAAACGAAAATTTCCATACCTTTTTCAAATTGGCAAACGACGTTCCTTCGGGACTTGTTTTGAGACCGAACCACAGCATGTGAAGCCTCGGAACAGCTTCCATTTCGTTTGGATTTTATTGGGAATTGTTTTCTGTGGGAAATTCAATAAAAAAATTGTTAACAAAACTCTCGGCGAACGGAATATCAATTAAACTCTTTGCTTGCTCGGGGGAAAATAATTCCGTCTTCTTGTGCAAGATGTCAATTAGATTTTTTTTTTTCGTTTTCATTTGACAGCATTTGGGTGGATGTGCAGTTAGTGGGGCAAACTGACAGTTGTTTCTCGTGATTTTTATAGCAAACTGCAATCCAAACAAAGATGCCGGTTTTATGGGAGAATGTAGTTTGGGACAGTTCAGGGAAATGGAAATTGGTTTTTCTTTTCGAAAAAGTTTCCGTAAAAACGAAATGAGTTGTGAAATATGAAAAATTTAGGGGAAGTGAGGGACATCTATGAAAATTTTACGACTAGGTCTACGTTATTAGGGTTGGGAAGGGAATATAACAGCAATAGTGTCGGCTGAAATCTAAATTTTGGCTCTGGAAGGTCGAAAGAACTTAGGGCCTACTGTCAGAGTATTGGTTGTTACGGACGAACTATTACCATAAATCTTTAAGGTAGGGACTATGGCAGTCTGGGTTTCCCGACTAGTTTCCCGATGTTGCTCCCTCCATTGAGGCAATGTTGTCACATCGTCGTGATGCCAGATAGATAGGTAAATACCTAGCAGCGATGCCCGAGGAATCTCTAATTGCTAGTGCGATACATCTCAGATGTCCACTTACACTTCATGAGACGAAGAAAGTAGAATTCCTTTGATGAGATCAACAGTGACGTCTACAGTCAGACTCAGGATATTCAAAGCTCAAGTTATGAGGATCTTTTAAGTCGAATTGGAATACTGACAGGAGATGGTGACGGAGAAGCCCTTAAAGTGGAAATGTGATAGCATTTCCAAAGTGCGCTACTGACTCCCGAGCAGCTCGTCTCGGGTTTAAGCCAAGGATTTGAACTTTCGGTTTCGGGATTTGCTCTGGACTAAACGAGGGGCGCTAGCTAGCTAACACTCCACCTAAAACTATCTTAAAGTTCATAACGAAAAGGGAGTGGCTTAGAAGGGGTGCTCCCGCCATGGATTGACCTGTTGGACTAATTCTTGTTCCATTTTTCAGGTATGGTTCCGTCGAGATCTGAGTAAGACTATGCCCCTTTGGCTGCAGTAACCATTGAACCTAATTCTCGTTGTCTTCTTATCATGCTATGGGACATGTCCGCCTCTTGATTATGAAATAACGCAAGGCATGACGGGTCATAGGCTGAGCTATGCAAGGCACCTAGAAGTGCGTAGATGAATTGCTTCTAAGATTTGAACAAACGAGCTTGTGGCTGAGGATTGGAGGCGTCAACTATCAGGTAAATGTGAGACGATGGTGTCATCACTGGGAAAGGCCCATGTAAGCAGAGTCAATACAATATGCTCGACCAAATTAAATAGGGAACACCACTTCCTTTCACGGAAGATAGGGCCGAACTCGTTCAACCACTGATATGTCCGACTCGGAGCAGGTTCCTGGTTGTTCCAAAAGAAGAGCTAACGACCGAAACGAAGACGAAGATCAACTGTACTTCAGCTCTCCTGCGGACAGATTTGTATAATCTACACCTGCCTTGTGTAAACTTCGTAAGCACATATTTGGACTAAGTTAGGTACGTGGGTAGACAAGCGTCAGGGATCAACAATACTACACTCATGCTCATAAAAGGGTGATATCCCTTAACCTTGGTTCTACAGAAATGGTTCCTCCTCTTGCATCTCCTCACTATCAAGAGCTGGTTGTAATGCCGCAGAAATTCACATAAAAGTTTGAATCAGTCTGCAGTCTGCAGACCTATCTTCTTTAGGTTCAAAGACAGCACAAACTTCTTTACTAACTTAAGTGGCACTACAGTTCGGAGTGAATCTGGGTTTCAACCAACAAGGTTCTTTGGTTAGCTAACGCACTCCAAATCGGTTGAGATTCCCTTCTACTTGTGCCCACAACCTAAGGCGAGATCTCCCTCTACTGCGTTGTCTATCCGGCTTCGATTCGAAGAGTCTAAGGGCAGGAGCATAGGTCTAACCATCTCAAACGACTAATGCGCAGTACATAGTTCGTCGTTGTGGATCTCCTCCTCCGAATTCCGTCAACCCAAAAGTGATCGAAAATTCTACGAAGAAGTTTCTCTTTTTGAAGCTGTTGAGGATATCTTTAGATAGAGTTCAAGCTTCAGCGCCATAAAGTGGGATCAAGGTCTCCTTATTTCTTCGGGATAGGGCTCTACTACTCAATTGCCAAACAGCGCTCCGACAAAGTTCCCTTTCATGTTCAACGCAGTTTGTTGCGCTTCGGAGCAACAAGTCAAGCTTAAACTCCACTTCGAACGTCAAACTATCAAAATCTCTGGGATCTCATATAGAGTCTGGTTAGTTCTTCGGGATAGGGCTGTACTACTCGATTCCTATTTCATGTTTAACACAGTTTGTTGCGCTTTGGAGCACCAAGTCAAGCTTAAACTATTTCTGGGATCTTAAGCCAAGTTTCTCGGAGGGTAGTCGCTTGGTCCATTCCCGAACAAAATCTGGCAATCACACCAGGAACTGCTAATGCATTTCCCATTAAAAAGAGTTAAATGAGAAGGCAAACGACTTCTCCAAGTACCCACCCGAACCCACCAAACACACACAAGTGAAGTGAAGACTAACAATTTAATTAAACCGAAGTAAAATATCCGGCACCATCACATCCAGCTTTCAATATCACTTCTTGGAACTGCTACACATAATTCTTGGCTTAAGCGACTTCCCCGTCATAAATACCGCTAAATGCCTCCCAGGACGAACGGTGTGTAATGCCAAAATCCATTAAATCTTTCAAACCCAAACCACCGGTGGTTGTCTCTCTCTCTCTAAACCAATCCCGCAAATGAAGCACGGAAATGAATTCAGAAAAAAAAAAGAAGAATATCCCTCCCCCAGACACCCATCTGTCGTATCCACCCTACCAGCCAGCCAGGGTTCCAGCTGTGAATCTATAAATATTTCTGGGTAACACTCTCCGCGTTTGGTACACTACAGCCGACTCCCGACACGAAGTCGGATGGGAGGATTCCATTCGTAACATTACAGGATGTAATCACTGGCAAAGCCACACGAATGTAATTCATAAATTCTCTCCTGCGCCTCCTCCTCCTGCTCCTCGTCGTCCTTTGAAAAAAGTAACGAAACATTTTTCCAGGTGATTGCATATCCTGGATGTGGTTGCTGCACATCCTTGCAACACTGTTCAGTCCGCTCACACCCTGCTCAACCCACACCGCAACCAATCTCAATTCACTTTGCGGCAAAGGAGTAATATTCACATACACACACACCTATGCATATGTATGTCGAGATGAAAGTTAATGTTTAATGTCCTTTTGACGATGCTTTTGTGCTTTCTTGTGCTTTGGCACATGGGCTGCGTGGTGTTAAATTGTGGCAAGCCTGTGCTGCGCGCCTGGTATTGTGGGAGTTCCAGTGTGGAGAGATGGTGGACGACACACTGCAAGACCGCATCTTTATTTGGAAATAAGCATCCGTGCCATCATATTCCGAGTTCCTTGTCGGTTTTGCTTGGTTTTTTTTTTTTTTTGTGCTGGGTTGCATCTTTCTCCGGTGCCGACACGTCCTTGTGGGTCTCGCACTATCGCTGTGGTGGTTCACTTCTGTTCCGTTTCATGCTGTCTTTCTGTTCGTGTGGTTTGCTTTCTTCTATACTCTCTCCGTTGGTTCCTTTGTTCGTTCGCTTTCGGGTTTTTTTTTTTTCCTGTTTTGTGCCGAATTCATCGTCTCGCTGGTTTTGCTTGGAAAGTCCTTTTGTTTGCTGCTGTTGGCCTCGTCTTTGTTAATGTTGTTCCGATGCTGTGCTGTTGTGTTTTACATTTACTCCTTCGCATCCGTAGAGCGCTGCTCCTTTTTTGATATCATTTTCTCTCACTTCACCTCCTCCTCTTCGTCTTGGGCTGAGTGCATAAATTGTGTGCGCTACGCTACTACTCTTTGGCGCTGAACCAGGAGGTGGCATGGCGGCAGTGCCAACAGCATTTAGGGGGGCTGCTCCTTCGCTTCGTATCCTTGATATTCCACTTTGCATTGTGTATCTGGTTTTTTTATTTTTGTGTGCCCTGTTGCAGTTCCATCCGGAGATAGGAAATGCAATTTGTAAGATGAATTCCGTGGAATATATTTTGATTTATTTGTTTGCGCTCGGATGCAGGAGGACGAGGAGAGATTGTACAGCGGAATAATGGTTCCGATAGCGATGGTTGTTTTGTGTGGGCGGCGGCGACGGACAGCAGCCAGGCGAGGAGGATGGTGCAAGTTTTAGTGCTCACTTAAGGATATAATCGGTGTTGTTGGCGAGAGGAGCGAGCGCGTTGCGAGTCGGCAGGAATATTGTACACGATGAAGGGAATATCTGCAGGAATTTCTTGTACTTCGTTGGGGACTCTCCAGCACCAGCACCAGCATCAGCACCACCACAGGGAACGGATGCCATTAAGGTTCGGTTTGTTGAGTTTTTTTGTTTTTAGAATTTAAATCGATGTCCTTCGGTTGTGTTCAGTGAAAGATTGCAGATTTGGATGGAGTTTCCGGTAGAAATTGATGAGATGTTTCGGAGAACAAGTAGAGATCATCTGAAGCTAGACAAGTCAAGGAAGTTAGGACGGACAACGCGGATGCATGGGAGAAGTTACCAGCAGGGAAGAGATCCTTTTCACTGTTTTAGACTGGTCCCACCGGAGCTTGGACAGTGTGTCCCATAGAACACTCCTTTGAGAGTACGATTTGGCAATAGATCCTGCGGTATCACAGTGAAACATTGGACACTTTAAGTGCTTCAGCCAAACGAGGAGACTCTTCGATTAGACGGCAGGCTCAAGACATGACTGAGGCGGAGAACGTGCTCCTCCTGGAAAACTGCAGAAGTGCAGAGGCACTAAAAAGAATCAACCTGGTACGAGTTGGAGTGATACATCCTTTCGCGAAAAAATAAAATTTAGGAGAAGCAGGACCGTACAAGGTCCGGGCATCAACACAGAAGACGCTAAGCAGATGGATGATAGCTGTGAGGAAGATGATGACCTTCAATTGTTTGAAGGACGTGGAAACCTTTGTAAATCACAACGTTGTGGAGTACTCTCGGGCGGTGGGAGTAGCCACAGAGATCCAGCATCACTCGGATCTCAACGGATTCATTGTGAACAAGAATGAGTCCTATGGCGGGACCGGCCGGTGTCTAATTCTGCTGAGACATGGGTATTCGCAGAGGAAGGGTGCAATGTCTTCCTCTACTTTTGTATCGCTACAGCCTCTGCATAGGTGGGTTGTGAACTATAAGGATGGCAGGTCAGCTGTGGTCTATTAAGTGATAGGAGTTGTCAGGCCCTTGTTTTTTTTGTTGAATTGGTTTTAAAGTAACCTAGAAACGAGGGACGGGATTGGCCATGATTCGGAAGTCCAAAGTTAGGACTGAGGCATCAGTTGGTAGGTCATTTGGTTCCGAGCCTATTCTAGCTAGCTCAACAGCCATTTGATTTCCTTGGAAGCCGGAATGCACCTCTTGACCAAATTTGAATTGGTGGTGATGGCCTTGATGGCTGCTTGACTGTCTATGTAGATGTCTGTTCCTGTTTAGATTGTATATGTCCCTGCAGGCTTCGTGGGTGAAGATGGGTATGGAGGCGTTGTCGATGATCTCACCATTTGTCCAGCCCTCTCTAGAGGGAGTCAAGGTTTGGGTTGGAAGTCGTATTGACATTTGACCGTCTAGTGATGGTACGAGTAGGCGAAGAGATCCAGTGGACAGAACCCGAGAACTCGAGGAAATTTGTCCACGTGTCGTCTAAAGTTCTAGATTTCATCGAAGACAGGGCAACGTTAACTAAAAAATTGGTCCTGTGCTGCGTTTGCTTGTCCAGAGTTTGTAGCTATAGTTTTGGAATCGACCCTGACAAGGATGGCATTACATCACCTGGTGGACCTAATGTCATTCGGTGGGAATTATCACCAAGTTTCCTAAGAAATAAAGTCTCATGGAACCATAAAAAAAGGAGATAGTTCTGAGCGCTGCCTGCAAAACGCCTAACCGAGTGCCGAGCACACAAGCATCCTGTGGATCATCATCATCCAGCGGTCCATCTGCTGCTTATCGAGTTTGAAAAGGCGTACAGAGAGGCGTACTGAAGAGAGTCAGTCAACTAAGAAGCCATAGCCCCTGCCATATCTGAAGAGGTTGGCTCGGCTATCAACAAACTGATGACCAACAAAGCTGCCAGCTCTCTCTCTGGAAGAAAGCATGGAAGACACTGTCTTCAACAAATCTTTCCAGTTACTGGGATACGCAGACTACATCGACATCATCAGTGGCTCTCAGTGCGCTGTCATAGAGGCTTTAAAGAACGGAGAACACCGTGGACGGAACTGAACAGAGCGGACGAAACGAGTTGGCGTTGAAGTAAATAAGGACAAAACCAAGTACCTGTTGTCAACAAACAAATAAGTGTCTGTCCACTGACTAGAACAAAACTTCTCCTGCTGGCAAGGGTTACTTTGAATTGGCTAAGGAGCTTACATACCTCGGAGTTAATATCAACTCCACGACGAGACTCGGCGAAAATCCGGTTGGTATCCCAGTTTGACAAACAAATGCGTTGAAGACTTCTAACTCGGAAGTCGAAATGCTTGTATTGATCCTGCCTGCCCTACTACATGGCTCCAAGTTCTGGACGATAAGCAGGAAAAAAGTTAAGCAAATCCAGTGAATACTTTCGAGAAGGGCGAATGAAGGAAGCGATACAACAGCGAACTCTATGAGATGTACAATGATGCCTCCACCACATCATTGAGTTTGACATTAACGCAAAGAGAATCTTGTAGTCACAGCCCCCAAGTGCGAGGCGACAAGGAAGATCAAAGCTACGTTTTTAGGATCAAAGTTGAGAACTGAAAGCAGCATGCCCGGGATCGAAGAAAGTGCAATTATACCATGTCCCAGCCAGAGATTGTTCACGAGTCGCGAGCTCGTTAGAAAGAAGAAGAAACTCAAACACCTTCACCTTCCTGATGACGTCTGCCTTGAATCACACAGGATAATGGAGCTCCATCTGACATCCATCTGACATGGACAGAGGAGCAAAGGGAGTGTCGTCTTAATCTAGGACGGAACTGAACAGGACATGATCGACCGAATATGCAAGACAATGCCATTAGCTTTACAACCCAGCAAGGATCAGTGCTCCTGTCATTGTCTCAAGAAAGCTGCACTGAATCGACGTCCACAAACTATTTTAATGAATTTTCTTCGCAGGGCTTCACGAGAGAACGAGTCATGGTCTTGCAGACATTTATGTCAAGGACGGAGGTGGTAGTGGGTCGGACACCTTCAATGATTGTCATTCGATGGAATGGAACTTGTTAACCAGGGATCGAAGCGGTTGATCCAAACTCCTAAAAGGCAAAGCAGTCGATAGCGGAGCAGGCTATTTCTACAAACTGCACATGAAGCCACGTTAGCTAATTGAAGGCCCTACGACCTAAAAGGTAAAGGTATTGGCCATTTGGAAGCTGCATCTAAGGTCCTATTTTTTGACTTGCGTAGGTCTGTCTTTGGCTTTCAACCCGTTTTCATCATTTTCGTGCCCGGAGCTGTTTGTTGAAACATCCCGCGTAGACTCATAGTAGGAACATAGTAGGATGCAGATATGGACTCAGAGCGATCCACCTAGACAGAAAGAAACATGCTATTCCCTCCTCCCCCTGGCATCTGCCCCAAACCCTAATCTCCAACGGGCCAACAGGACACACCATTAGTGTTGTATGTGTGCGTTTCTTAAGCCCTAAAAGGCACTGGCTTTTGAAAACCACAACTGTAGCAAAAACTTTCCAACAATGCTCGACAAAAAGCAATCAACTCTGAGTACCGCTCTAATACCTCAAACTAGGTCCAGCATCAGCTGGTAAATATGTCTTCTCTCGGTTCATTGAAACCGTATACCTCCTGTCCATTGTTGTCTTCCCTCGTTCCTCACCCACAAATAATGGCCATACTTTCCATCAGTCTCAACTCAACTAATCTTCCTATCAGCTGAGATGAAAAACACTAGCATATGTAAAAAGCTTCAAAAAAAAAAAGAAACACATGTAGTCCTGTAGTCCTCACATGCAACACTGTTCGCTCCTGTCCGGACTCCGTACATGTCCCTCTAACGGTGTACAGTGACATCAAAGTCCCATCAAAGTGGTAAGCCCCGTTGTTGGAAAGTAATCCCTGATGTAGGACCAGTGTTTAACAGACGATAAATTTCCTTGTTTTTAGGTGATGGAGGCAACATAAAGGACATCCTGCTTGTAGTACGTTCACTCGTTTTTTTTTGTTCCTTTTTCGTTGGCAGGTGGAAAACTTTGTCTGTTATTCTATCCTCTTAGTTCTGCATATTCCTACCAATGGTGCTGATGCTGATGTTGATGACTATGATGGTCCATTAAAAAAGGAAGAGAAGTCCTTGCAAGCAGCATATTTTTTTTTTCTGCTCCTTTTGCCTTTTGAGCATTTGTGTGTTTTTGTGTGTGGAGGGGGGGGGGGAATATCCTTCTTTAAATCGTCTATGTCCACCCTCTTTGGGTTTTGGAGTGGATTTCGGAAATTTGATATACATTTGTGTTATACACATGACCAGGACCAGGACCAGGACCAGAAGCAGGAGCAGGACGGTGGATGTGCGTTTGTTTTTTGTGCGGTGGTGGTGGGCTTTATACTAGGATGGAACGAGAGCATGAAAGGTGTTCCTGAGGACCGACATGGATCATGAATTCTCACTGCTTCTGTAGCAGCAAAGTGACCGTGTAATTGGTATGGCGGCAGGCGGCCAAATGGACGACGGCATGGGTCAAATGGAAGATGTGCGTCCGCTGCGATGCACAGAGCCGACACACATACAATGTTTGGAAATCCAATTATTCATGAGGTTATAGGAGCCGGAGCTGGAGCCGCGTGTGCACTGGTGGGAGGGAGGAGTTTTAATAGGATTTTTGGTTTCGGTGACATGACCTTATTTTTTTTTCGAGGAAACATAAGTTACGGTGTCAACCAGGGGAGGGGAGGAGGAGATTTTTATGACTTTTGTTAGTTTTTGATGAGGTCATGTGCTGGAGTTTTGTTTCTAATTCAGTTCGGGTGAAGTTGAACTTGTCCTACAAAGTCGCATCTACTCTTGTTCCTGGAGAGGGTACGTGGTTTGGAACTCAGATGGTGTTTGCTGTGTTTTCCTACGCAGTGGCTGGTGTCTGTGCTAAGCGGAGGGAAAAGACTTGGTCAGTTCTTTGAAATATTTGATGTTTGGGCGGAATAAGGACAGAAAATTGGGGAATGTCAGCCCTAGTAGGGCTTATACTGCCGAAAGCATGTAGGCTGACACCAACACTTGATCTACGATGGTCCACAAGGTATTTATATGGTTTAGGCAGGAGGTTGCCAATAGGAAGGTATGTCACTCATTTACCTGACCTACTCTGAGGTCATGAACACTCTAGTCAACGTTGGGAGTTATGAGCATCAGAACCACAGTTGACAGAGCTACCCACAGGCTGGCATTGCTTCACCAAGCATATGGTTCCTTGTGGTGAATGAAATTTTGGAAATTTTAAAGGGAAATGGCTTTAATCTTGGCATAAGGACTACGCATTACTAACTGGGAAGTGAAAGACAAAGATAGTCCTTTTCTAATCAGCGACGAGTGTAAAGAGGGAGGAAGGTTTCAGTAACACATGAAGCCTCAATCCGGTCCAAAATCTAAGATATGTGTCTATAGTATGATGAAGAGCACTTGCTTCAAGTCTCACCAATATCTAGAAGACGGTTTGCCTTGGAATCTGGTGAGAGAGAGGGTGAAAATATGGATCAGATGTCTTAATTGGAAAACCCTTTACTGCTTCAGTTTCGTTCCTTGGGAAAGCTTACAGAAATACCCACGAACCTCTCAAAGATCTATACATTCGGGTAGCTCTTTCAAAGGCGAATGAACGATAATACCTTTCCTTGTCGAATCTTACTCAATGGTGCCCTTCTTCATATGATACCTCAATTGAACTGCCCAGGAAGCTGTAAGTGAAACAAGCTGCGCTCGGGTGAATAGATGCTCAAGGCTCTCTCATCTACAGAAGAACAATCGTACTGTCCAACCTGTGTGAAAATAGTCGACGATGACAAGCACGTCTCTAAGAATCCAGAGTCGTGTGTTTCGAAAGCTACAGTCTACTGAAAGCTAACAAATCTAATGAAAAACTTGCAAACATGACTTGGGTCACATACCCGATCTTTCCTGTCAGGATCCATTAGCACATCTTGGCGGAACAGAAGAAAGAATTTAATGCTTTGAAAGCATTCCTCTCCACAAAGAGTCAACAAGTCGTGGACACTGAAAAAGCCAACGCAGGTTTAGGTTCTGAGAAATCAAGCTCCGTAATCCCGGTGTGAACTGGGATCCATACAAGAGGCAAAGATTTCAGCCTTGCGACCAAATTCAAGGATCTCTTGCATTCTCGAACTATATTGGAACGGGCTGAGGGTTAAGAGAGGACTTAAGCGCAGCATGAATGTCACTATAACTTTCCTTAACAATATAGTCGGTAGCCATTAGGGTAGCACAGGTTTCCACTTGAAAAACAGAGGCATGCTTGCCTAGGACACCAGCTCCGGAGCCCTGACCAGTTTTGAAGCCATCCATGAGGATTCGACTCCAGTCAAATCTAAGCTCAGAGCTCGGCTCAAGTCAGTCCTGAGCGCATGGAAAGGTCCTATGTTGCAATAGGTCATCGAAACTTCAGTGTGCACGAAAGCCACTGCACCATCTTTAGGCGAAGAGGGCGCTCAATGCGAACGGCTGGTCGGTCTGTAGACATCGGATACATTAGCCTGAACCAACACGCTTACAGACTGTGGCTAGTGACAGCCTGCCCGGGATGCGACGAAGCGAATGAAACCATAATTTTTCCCCAAATACCTTGCATTTGGAACGCTAAGACACAAACACGGGGTGACAGATTGACCTTCGGAAAAATCTTGAAATGCAGGAAACGTCTGAGTAGTGAACCCAACCATCTATTTACTCTCATGCAACACTAGCCTTCACTATATCCTACAAGAAGTTAGCCTGCGTTAGGTTACATATGTTGGTTCTAGAGATGCCTTGGTATGAAGACGTCGAGAAGGTTTCTACTTCCACTTGAAAAATTTATGTTTGACGGACTAGCTTGCAGCGTGGACTTAAGACCAAAAGTTAGCCTGCAGTAGATTGTGTTGCTTCTGTAGATGGCTTGGTAGGTGGAAGTCGGGAGGCTTTCTTCCTCAATGTGAGCTTAAAGGGAACTAGACTTAGAATATGTTTGAGGAAGCACAGAGTACCTCTGGAAAAGATAGAATAGTACGCTGGACTTAGCTCAACTTAAATCTGTGACATCTACTTAGAAGTGGGTTTTGAGGGCAGAAGACTGTTCTAGTCTGTATCTTGTGCCAAAAGAAGGGACACATATGTTCGGATTAGGTTGGTTCTGGCGATGCATTGGTAGGCGGAAGTCGGACAAGTAGGGACACCTCGGAAGCTTCCAAGATTGCAGCGATACATCCAACCCTTACCCTGACGAGTTTTCGCAGCTTCTTTAGGAAATCACCTCTTACTTGGCAAATGCCTGATGTTTTCTTGTTTAAAGTCTACAGTCTACAGTCAGTCTTTATACGTCTTTTCTGGTACCTCAGCCTCATGACCATCCTACGACGAAGGGGAAAACTACCATGTACTCAATATGAATCCACAAAACTGGAAGCAGGAGGCTCCCATATTATCTCACATCACCTACAGGCAAAGGCCACCATATTCTCCCGTCATTCGTGACCTAACCCACACAAGAGCTACCTGCTAACGTCCACCCCGTAGACGGTGAATCGAATACACCAACCCTCTCCAGCCTTAATCCTTTCAAATTGAATGACCCAACCTGGTCGTGTGTGTTCTCGGGTAATCCCTTCCAATGAAATTCCTTGCGTCCCTTCCATTATCCTCGCGCTCCTTACCACAGCATAAGCCCCTGTCAAGGTCACTAAAAGACAAATGGAAATCGCCCACAGAAACCAAAAAAAAAAAAACAAAACCCAAACCCAAACCACATCGGTTATGACCAACACCAAGCGATGAACCATGACCCTTCCTCCTTCCTACCATCCCTCCACACTTTCGACAGATTAAAGTTGCAAAACGAAATTTTTCAAAAAATTGAGAACAAAAAACGTCCATGGGCGACGAGTCGTGATATTTCCTACCCCTTCCAGCGCAAATGGGTGGAGAAAAAAAAATTCGTTCCATGAAAATTATTGCGTTACATCGCCGCCGGATGGAGAACTTTTGATTTCCTTTGAGAAGAAGCATCGTTTTCAGATCCCTTCCCTCCTGGGCCCACTACTCCTGCTCGTTAAGTAGCTATGAAAACTTCGCACGGCACGGTACGGAACGGCCTCAATGTTCCAGATCTTGAGTGAAGCAGTTGTTGTCCTTAAGGCGTTTCCTACACCAAAAAAAAAAAAAAGAAAAGTGTCCTCCCTCTGAGCAGCAAGAATTGGCCATCTGTAACAGCCGGCTGACTGGACGGATGTCCTTTCATTCGTTTTTTTTTCTTTCCTTTACTCTCTGGCACTCTTGCGAAAGGACAAAAGGCAATTATGTCGTTTTAATTTCGCGTCCTTCTTATCGTCACACCCTGCAGCAGGGGCTCTTACATAGAGCTCCTCTGTCGCTCACTCTCTGCATCTGTTACCACTTGGGGGGCAGCTCTCAACACTGGATCCTGCTTAAGAAGAAATATTTTCTTGTTCTATTTTCGTCCTTGTGCCGAACGAGTATAAAGATGAGATCGGAGAGGCGAGTAAGTACCAGCAGCTCGGAGGAAAAATTCCGAAGAAAGAAAAACTCCAATCACGTGGAGGATTTTAATTTATTTTATTTGACATTGCGTTGGATTTGGTCCTTATAGTTGCTTCCTCTGGTCACCAGACGACAGGATTAATAGATGGCTGTGTGGGTGCAGTACAGTTTATTTGGAAAGTAACCGAACTGCAACCGTTACTGCAAAGGATGCGAATGGATGTTATTTCGAAAACTTGAGTTATTGTCAGTTCGTAGTCAACCAATGAGGACAGTGTGAGCCAAAGCTATTCATTCCAGAACACAGCCTTAGACAGGGAAACGGAAATCCTTTTCCCAGGAGTTCCAGGATCAATTTCGACTGATTTTGTACAGACCTGACTACATCATGTCTATCTGTTCGTTTGAGTGTTCAAACATAAGCAAAAGTTTCTTTAAATCCGCTAACGACCACGCCCACTTTAGGTGTATAAACTACCCATAGGCACGCCTACATTTTGGTGGCATTTTCATCAAAAATGCAATTTTACATGTAACATCCCCCAAAGTTTGAAGTTATGGTGGTGACTCAATAAAAAAACAAAATGGAGTACGGCACGCCCACTTTTTTTATTGCTAAGCTTAGAGTGTCTATCTGCGTAGGTGTCCACTTAGACCAATAAAGGTACATTGTTACACAGTCAATCAAACCAACAGGTTATCCAAGTGAGCTCCTAGAAGGAGCTGGAGTATTTGTTTTCGGAACAGAGCTGGGCACGTACATGGGAGAATGGTTTCTTCCTCGTCTTCATCGCTACAGCTTTGGCAGAAGTCGTGTAAAAAGATGCCCAGCCTCTTGGCAGGTTGGCCTATCAGAGAATGTGCAGTAAGGACATCGATAACGTGGCTGATCTGCGAGCGCTTCAATAGAACCAACTCTGGACTATGTTTAGGGTCAAGCCTACGCCAGATCTGTCTGGACATGTTGCAAGTTGATGTTGATAGCAAGAGTATGCACAGGAAGTACTGAGAGGCATACCCCGGCTCTGGCATTTCGGCAGGATACTGGCGGTCTAACTTGCAATACCTGGTCTGCTCAGACATCACCAGACGAGACAATCTGGAGGTTAAAGCGGGCTTTGATGTAAAAGAACATGTCTGCCGATTGAATGACAGATCTTGCATTCACATTCCACAGTCAAGACAAGGCTTCCTCGATCGCATGAAGTTTGCTGTACCATTGGATAGGAACTCTGGATTTACCAAATTTTTTCATGGAAATACCCTAAGAGCTCCAGGAAAGCAGAGTGTACATAGTGCTATAGAAGATAGTGGACAGAGGATCTACCCTTAAGGACCACTAGGGGGATGTTCAGCACCCTTTGCTAGTTCACCCGCTCACTCGTTACTGTGGCCTGCACCCAAGGGAGACTGATTCTAAACAGACGACCCAGAGAGGAATGTTCTTGCACTCTTCTACTAGCTTCGAGCGTGAAGTGACCTAAACAATAGCTTTGGTAGCTGACTGAGTGTGAATGAGGATGGCTACAGTGCCATTGGGTGGTAAAGGGTCTGGCAGGCTTTCCGTAAAGAGAGAACTTCCGCCTGAAAGACACGACATGAGCTAGGAAGCCGGTAAGACATGGAAATGTCCGCCCCTACTCCACTGGTTGGAAATCTCATGATGAACTGACTAGAGATGGAAGTACTGAATCTATCTCACCGGGTAAAGCTACCTTACGTATTCCAATCGCTCTCGAGACATCGAATTTCAGGAAACCAAGCTGGATCTCAGGTAGGTGTCACCACTGGACATTCTCTAATAGGAAAGAACTAAACTAGGTATTGGTGCGGCTTCAGAGGTCTTGATCTTGGTGGTCTTGCTAACTACGACATTAGGAGTTCGACATGAACCCGAGCCCACATTAACAAGCTTCTCTAGTTAGGTCGATCCTTAGCTAACTGCTTCCAGTTGCGTACTCCAAGTGGGTTTTACTAGTTGGGCTGGTTGTCCCCTCTCAGCAGGGATGCACTTATCCTAGATGAAGGTCCATTGTGACACCGCTACCGGAGACCTACATGGAAACTCTTCCCATGGGATAGGAGGCAGGCCAACCGGTTTCGGTGGGAACTCATGCCGAAGACGTATGCTTTACAGTTTATTCTGTTAAGTCAAGTCTAGCTAGATCGGTAGGACCTGTGAAGAAGTACTCGCCTTTTCCTTCTTCGAATTAATAGGACAGGACAGCTGCACAGAAGACCTGTCATGAGTTCCTCCTTATATATTTCCTTATATTTCCACGAGCCAGTTGTTAGGATTGCCGTAGCCTTAGTGCTGCTTTAGCCACCATCAGCCTTCCAAAGATATCAACGGGAAGCGTAGTTTCTAGTGCAGCTACAGGAGTGGTTCTAATAGGTCCCCTCGTGCATTGGTTCTCTCGTCCAGTGCCGTCCACTAGTGGGTGTGGAGAATCATATCTGGACCATGACGGACCTGTTAGTGGTCCAAATACGTTGGACCAAGCAGGCAGCCACTTTAACGACAGTCCTGATCTCCCAGGGGACCTGTAGCCTCCAAACCCTAAATCAAGGACTAGCACCGATCCAAGCAATTTGCTATGATTTTCGGTTTGTTAATCTTTCCGCAAGACTGCCGGAACGAGTGTGTTAGCGTTTCGCGTAACTCACCCGGGGCTGTCCAATTAGAAAATTAATTTCCTTTGAGGGCAACACTTCACGTCGTTACCGTCATCGTTAGTTTACTCCATTTTTTCGTCGTCCTTTCCAAGTCCAAGTGTCCAAGCGAAAGAAAATTAATGTGCAAGCTCAAAGGATAAAAGTAGAACAAAAAAAAAAAAAAAAACAGAAACGAAAAAAGTGATAAGTATCCTGTGCAAGGAACTTATCACCTTTCGAACGCAAGCAACAGTGGCACACACTGGCACAGTTGGCGTCAAACTATATATTTTCCGGAAATGGATATTCAAACAGTGTGAGGACATAAAAAGGAAGAAAAAAAAAAAGAAGGGAGCTCCTGCCAAGAGTACTGAATGAATACAAATAGCAATTTGGCGCAAAAGGATTTTCACTTTGTGTGTGAAACTGAGCTGATTCCCAGTCCTGCATCTGGGATATTAGGTGGAGGTGGGCAAGGATGGCAAGAATGGCAAGGACGGCAAGGATCTGTGGCACAAATTGAAACAAATATATGCAAGTGAAGGACAATTTTTCAATTACAGGTCTTTTATCCTCTTTTTTTCTTTGGTTTGCTTGCTTGCTTGCGACATATACGTCTTTGTGTCGGTGTCGGTCTTATTGTGTAGAGGGAGCGCATCACATCTTAGTCATGTCCTTGGTCCTTCATCCAACGACGATGACGACAGCACAGCACAGCACAGCACAGCACAGCACAGCGTAGCAGAGCAGAGCAGAGTAGAGCAGAGAACAGATTCCCTAACGTCCTTTAGGTATCTGTTGGCTCAACTCGGCACAGTTGTCAGTGGAGCTCTTCTTCATTTGTCGTCGTTTCTATGCCACCCGGCGCTGTGTGTGTGATGTGTGCATGTGCCATACGACGACCATGCATGTCCTTAGAGGCAAGAATGCAAGACAATGTTAGCGATGATGATGGTGATGGAATGGTTTTGATATTGGGATATTATTCGCTCCTTCCGAGACAATGGATGCAGCAACAGCAGCGCAGCAGTAATATCATCAGGACAACTGCAACACAGAGTCCTTCGTTTGGTTCCGTTTCGTACCGAAGGAAACTTTCTTTATTCATGGGAATTCGTCATTGTCGTTGTCCTTGGGTTTAAGATGTATTTGCATATGACAGGCTACAGGACAGCAAAGAAAAAAAGGATGATTATCGAAGGAAGATGCGAGAGAGACTAAGTTGCAGTTTTCGGTTTTCATAATAGGATGAGACTTAGGGTTTTGTCGTCCTGTTTTCTGGTTTTTCTTTCCTTTTTCGATTGAAAAATTCCTCTTCGTCAAACTATTGAATTTCTGTGCCTTTGAGAAGACAAAGCTGGAAGCGACGGGGGGACGATCCTCTGTGGAAGTACTTTTAGTGCGACGTTGCACTTAAATAACTATCAAGGATGAGGAGGACTCCTTTGCTATGGAAATTTGTGCCCATTCCAGTGGGAGAGTCAACAGGGCGTAAAGCGATGCAGTTGGATGGCAGGGGACCGGGATGGAATTAATGTATTCCAAACTGTGCTGGTGGGCCCTTATTTAGTTTACAGCGAAGATTGGGATGAAATTTTGCTCGTGCTCACCAAAGGATTAATGGGTAAGAGGATGTCGCCAAAGGAACAACGAACCGGGGTCGGAGACCCTTTAATTTTAAAGACAAACAGCGCGTTGAACGAACTTATCTTGATGGCGGCGACTGAGGCTGAAAAGTGGGAAATCGATGTCGAAACCGAGGGTGGCGAGTCCTACCTAAGAGTGTTTCTACTCCTCTTCAGAATATTCCCAACTGCAGGCATGGAGGTACTACTGAAGCAGACTCCTCTGCAGCTTGTGTTGAGATCTGTGTAGCTTTGGCTTCGGCAGGGCTTGTGGTTAGTTCGGAAGGGACATGGCCTTAGAAGACCCAGAAACAGAACGCACTCTAGAGAAACAGACTACATACTACATTGGGAGCCCAAAGGTGACGCTCTACTAAGAAAGTAAGCTGTGAACCTCTTCCCCCTGTAAGCCTACGTTTCCTTACACTAAAGACTGACTCCTCGTTGAATGACTGATGTTAGTACGCCCTTTGACAAGATTTCGCATCCTATCTACCTTTTCAAGGTCGATGTGGTTATTAGTTCAGGAAGTTGATCAAATCTTAGACGAGTGTCAGTGTAAAGTCTTGCCTGAGTCCCTCAAAGAAGTCACTTTTGTGCCCTGATACTGACTGTGACTTTGATGAGGTTAAAGTTTTGCATAAGTTCTCTAGTCTGGAGTCCCTCAAGGTAGTCACTTTGGTCCCCTGATGTTCAATGACACTTTGATATGGTTAATCCTAGGATACCTGTTCGGAGGAAGGACAGAAAGTCCCTTGTTTCGACGTCTACGGGTCGGATTTCACCAGAAGCCTAGACAAGGTGAACGAAACTATTCTTTGTAGGAAGCGTGACTATCGAACACTTCGGGGATAATCTCCTGCGAAGATTGAGATAAGTTATCCAGTCCAACCTTTCACATCTTAGAACTGAATTCGAACTCTAAAGCAAGTTTGTTGATAGATGTGAGCGCACAGAAACCGGTGTGGAGATCCTTGTGCTACTTAATCACAAATGGGTACCATTGCTTCCCAAAAAAAGTACAAAGTACGGAGCGGGATAAACAGGTATAAAGTGAAGCAATTCCTGCCAGATCACATCATTCCATATCCTAAACTCCTCGACCACTTGAGATACCTTCAGAGTTTGAACCTAACGCTTGCCCTTCGATTTATGAGAATCAGAAAGGAGGAACTTCACAGAATAAACATATTCGAGGGGGATGATCCATTTACATCTACAAACCAGTACTCCTGAAGATCAGTGATCTTCATGATCTCTCTGACATTTTCAACGATCATCTGGGAAGAGGATCCTAAGCAAGGTTCTATCTCTTCTTACGATCGTATCATGTCTTAAAGTGACCAGGTATTCGCTATTCAAGGTTATATTCTTCTGATCACGCCATGAAAAAACAAGTCACCGTAAGAGCCACTTTGGAGGGGGTTACTGATCTGGGACAAGCTAAATGTTCAGATCATGATCACTGATCTCTCGATGGCATCACTCATCAAACTGATTTTAGTTCCTATTCTAATTATCAGAACCAGCACGGTAACCTTTTTTTTGTAGAAAGGTTGCTTCCCAACAAGATCAAAACATTGTTGAACATCCTTTTCCTTATCCTCAGCAAGGCCAAAGGTTTTGAAGCCCTCGGGTTTACATTGCCTTTTTATTTGATGTCAGGACCTCATTTTCGGAAGTGGAAAGCAGCTCATATTGGATATGAAGCTTAGCCGTACAGAGAACTTCTTCATACCTCTCGCCTGTTTTATGCCTGGGACAGCTGTACCATTCCCTTCAATCTACAAAAGCACTGAAAGTGGTAGGACGATGAATACTCTCATGACGTGGCTCTAGATCGCGGTGTAGTCTGCGCTGATAACGTCCATGACGAAGCCTATATCCTTCGCCCTATCGACCTATCTCTTTGATGGGTTTCCCTGGCTATCACCACAGCCAATGACGCCTCCTTGTCGCTTTCCTTCAATAGCGTCGATCGTGGAGTTTTGCTATTCCTAATCCAAGTACAAGACCCTGAGTTCTCACTTTTTGGAGATGTCAGAGTCTTATTGATGTTTTCAAGGTTCCCAAGGTTAAAAGTACCAGATTCCTGGCGGTTTTTGCCTTCCAATTGTTGTGCAGACTGGCAGGATATCTTTTAAATTCACAAACTTTTCTTCACGTTGATTCTTTCTCTGTAATTGCCCTTCCAAACTACGCTTCTCATTTCCTAAAAATGTTCCGGACTTTGCCAGGATTTTGGTCAACCTTTGGTTTGAGATAGGCTTCGTTGGATAGCTCTAAGAAGAAAGCTCAGGTTTCTCCTTATTTCTCAAAGTTTCGCGACTTCTTTGGTCAATTTGGAGTCTTTTGCGAACTTCGAAGGTTGATATGGCCTTCCTGTCTGAGTACACAACTCATTTTTAAGAGTTTGAGACTCCCATCTCCCTTACTGTCTACGTCTATCAAACTGCCTTACGAGGGGGTTACTTCCTTCGAAGGATAACAGAACGAAACGCTGTTTCCTGTGCTCTTCTTTTCCTCGCTCCATCGCAACACACCTTCTGGTTTGATGGTTCGAAGCAACGTAAGACCTCTGCCAATTCTGCATTTGATCTGTGACGAGGTCTTTTCCAAGAGGATATTCTCCAACAAAACCACGAGTATCCAAGTTGTGCTGGATAGGAACACAGTAAGACAAAACCTGGGACACAGAGAGCTGCATCCTTTGTGAGAACTCTTACGACAAGTGAGCAGTTATACTGCTCTCAGTCCGAATACGCTATTTAATCTGACAGAGGATGAGAAGATGTACGTCTACCCTTCAAGAATAAGGTAACAGTTGGGCAGGAGCTAATTCTAACACGTTTTTAAGGAATGGCTGGACTAAAGAATGCCCTAATCCTGCAAGCATCATACAAGAGATCCCATCTCCTGATGAAATCAGGAAGTTATTCTAGTAGAACTTGAGCAAAGCCTACCTCCTACTTCTACCAAAGGCGTTGCCTCCAAGAAGAACCGAAATATTCGTCCTCCATTCCGTGCACAAATATTTGTACACATACCACGGGTAACACCCTTTACAAGGACACCATCGATGATTAAACTCAAAAGGTCACTAACCACCCTCTCTGTAAAATGTAACCAGCCCGCTGTTAAAGCCCTCCAGCGTCAGCCTACATCTTTAATGCGAAATCCTTAAAGCCAAGTCTATACCAACAAATCAAAAAAGGATCCCTTCACATACAACCATACATATTGCCAAACCAACAACGCCCAGGTGCTCTCCGAGTCCCGAAAAGAAATAACAACAATACGTTCCATCAAATATACATTTTCGACACATTATGAGGCACACACATGTGCACTGTGCTGCTACAGAATGTCCTTTATCATCATTTTTCAAATTGAAATAATCGCTTCCAGAGAGGAGTGGAGAGGACCGGAAAGGAAAGAAATGAGAAAAAACCCCCCGCATGAACTGCAGCCGGGCTCAACAGCGGCTTCTGACTTTAGAGAATCGGGGTGTATTAGTCCAGAGTCTAGACAGATTGTTTGAAGGATATTACGAGTATACCTACATACCAATTGTGTGTATCGTCGTCCCGCACTAATGTACGTATGCCACCTACGCCGGGATACACCCACACGAATACACACTCACGTCACCACTATCGGGACAGAGGGTTGAGATTGAAGGGGTTTTCCCTGAAAGGTTTTGTTTTGGTTTTATAATATTATGTGTTGTTTTCTTTCTCTCTTTTTACGTTTTTTTCTTGTTTTTTTTGTGCCTCGGATAACTTTTGTCCTGAGAACCAACAAAAGGTTACTCCTGCTACTACTACTCTAGTCCCTGTCATTGTACCTTGCAGCAGGATGAAAGGAAAAAAAAAATAAGCAGCGAAGGAGCTTGCGCGGGTGTAGTACCGAGAGAGAATGTTGAATCTCTCTCTGAGAGAGCGAGCTTTTGCCAGCGAATATGTAGGTGCGGTTGTAGGCAGGAGTTCATTTTGTGAACACGTTCCACAAAGGGGAAAACTTCCTATAAAACGGGGTTATTCCGCCATCTAGTGAGCGATTTGTGCTTGATGTTCAGAATTTCCCTTAGAGCAGGACACATCTAGCTGTATAAGAGTTTTTGGTCCTTTCAGCCGTTTCGGAGTAGGTGTGGTGAACACAATCGATTGCGCTGCATGAACATAGATGGCATGAGTGTCTTCCAAGAGCTTTCAGTGGCAAGTTATGGCAAGTCTGACAGATGCGAGAGTTTTCCAAAACATGCCGTTGAGCAGGTTTTCAAAATTAAATTCGAAATGAAACGGGTTCTTCTATGTATAACCAAAGGCATAAGATGCTTTCATTGGTTTTGGTATTAGCTTTGCATTTTGTACTCGAAAACACCACAACCTTTGAAAACGAACACTAAGGGGAAAAGGAATCCATGGGTTAGAGGTTCTTGCAGCTGCTGGCCTATTGTTTCCTGAACATTTAAGACTTAGTAGAGGCTTTTGATTTGAAAGGTTAGGTGAGGCTCAAAGCGACCGCCAGCACTCTTATACTAATAAAAGGGTCTAATTCGGTAGCACCTGGGTCATATACCTAGTCCTGCATACCTAAGGACTAGTGAAACCTAGAGATGTTCTAATGAAACGTATGTGGTAGACTCCTAGTGTCGACGTTAATAAGATCACCAAGGCCATTGAAGAAGGAAGCTTCCAAGAGTGAACAAGGCCTCTTCATCTCTGCAACTTCTGCACAAATTCCCTGAAAAGTCCTTATTCTCCGGTAAGCAAAAGTAAATTTTGTACTGCTCTGCCTTCTCTTAGAGAGACTAATGACAGTCTAGTGGAACTGTCAAATTATTAAGGGAAGGCTATCTAAAACGTGTGACGTGTTTTTTGAGCAAAGATAGGACTCCTTGAGTCCGGCCTGGAACACGCTAAGAAAGGACCGAACATTTTTGAAAATACTTCAAGAAGCCTGGTGCTACAGGTAGTGTTCTGATCCTTGATAATCGAACGGAATAGACGAAGGAATCTAATTGACTGCCGTGTCTTTTCCTATCTCTCAACCTTCCTCTAGTTGTAAAGAGCTGTAAAGAACCTGTTGAAGGATAGCTTCCTAAAGTCATTCTATGTAAAAGGACAGCTTTGTATCAGATCCGAAACGCGGTGTTCATCCCCCTCGTACCTGGTGTTCTTAAGAAGTTTGCCAAATGTTCATGTGAACTCTGAATTTGTCGTTCAAAGCAAACACTTATGTTAAAGCCCAGTCTAAGTGGAGAGGTGCGAATCTTCGGAAATATCAAAACGCACCCTAGACACCGTTCTCCAATCGTGTAGAAGTTCCTACAAGCTCTGTTTGGTGGCGTCTTCTTGTAGCTCCGTAGTTTCAAAACGGTTTTGTACATGGCTGTGGTATGTGATCAATGCATCGATTCAGTTGTGCTGGAACATGACTTGAACCAGTTGCTAGCTGTAAAGAAGCTCTATATTCAGTGAACCGAACGAATGAATTCTCGGAAAGGCTGACGGAGATTCACGAGTGCAGGTTAGCTCTCAGGATCTGAGGGATATCGTGTACACCAGCGTGGTACCAGGTCGACTCTGCTAGACAACACAAGGCAGATGAGACTGTGTATGCGGATTGTATCCAATATACAGGAATGGCCAAACATAGACTGTTCTCAAGGTGACTTTGTTTTCACTATTATAGTCCTAGAGACTGTCTCTGTTAACGGACAGATAGGTATGATCAATGAATGGCATACTTCTAGGCTCTGGTTACATCTCTGAAAACTCAGGGCGTCTGGTGCGGTCTGCGACTATTTGGGCGTCTTTTGGTACAAACCACATGGGAGTTTGCTGATCATGCGATCCCAGTCTCATGGATATTTCGCTTTTCGAAGCTTCGACTACCGTCTAAATCGAAACCACTTATACAATAGAAGGTAAATTGAGAATATGGGGAACTCAATCCTTCCAATGATACCAGTAGTGCTACGATTAAAGGCAGAAAATACTGAGAGTGCTGAGGCTAATGAGAGGACTCTCACTTCTACATATAGTGCCAGTCGAAGAGAACATTGGAAAAGTGAAATATATCGCACGCAGGGATAGAGGTCCCACAGGGATCAGTTCTAGGGCCTTAAGTGATACATATCCTCAGACCAAGACGAGTGGACATAATCGGATACACCGATGATATCGCGGTAGTGGTAGTAGACACAAAACTGCAACAAAATCATCAAAAACTTGAAGGTAGGTCTTCGCTCAACAAGCCTGGAATCAGCGAACCATGAAACTGGAGCTGCCTCATAAGTAGCCGGAAAAAAGTAGTACGGCTAGGAGAACACTCTATCGTGCCAAAGGTTCAATCTCGAGTTACAACTAGTGGATGACTGGGCTGACAGCAAGGAACTGGGAATCACCAATTTGGAAAACATTGATCTCTACCTTACGGCCTCCAAGAATAGTCGAATCGAACCTTGATTAACGGATCAGGAAAGCAAGCGTTCAGTAAATCGTGGAACTTCAAACCACCCATTGAGCCATAGTATGGTGGAAGCCACGTGAGAGGCTACTTTAGCTCTCCACCCATAAAAAAATAGAGAGCGCGGCTTGCATCGGTTCCATGGGACCACTACGAACAACACCGACAGTTGCAATGATCCATTCTGTTGGACCTGAATTGTAGCAGTCTGGCGGCCAAAACTGCTGCAAGGATGAAAGAAGTCCAGTCATCGCTTCTTACTTTCTGGCATAATTACCGGGCGCTGTGGCATTGGTACGAAACGCCTGGGTGTACTTCATAACGACTATTCCAGATGTTGGATGAGGAAGAAGGTGCATCTGTCCGACACTTGCTATGTGACTGTCCTGCTCTATCTATTGGAAGAATGAGACCTCTTGGCAGATACGTCTTCACTGATTTAGAGGACGTAGGTAATAGTGACCTCATGCGATTCAGGGTCTTTCTTTCCAGCGCTTTTTGGGTTAAACAAGTCTGAACAATGGACCCAAAGACCACAAGACACTCAATAACCTAACCTAACTGTGAGAGAACTGCTCTACACAGGACTCAGGGTACAGGTTCTTATGAAAGGCGTTGAATGCTTCAAAGGATACTTTCTCATGACATACAGATACATATACTCCGCAATGTTTGTCAGACGTTCGCTTCAAGTAACTTTGGAAATCTCCTATTCAGTACCACAATGTGTTGTCCCAATCATTGTGCCATAGTCTGGCTGGTCATGTGTCAACTTACTTAGGCAGTTGGTGAGTCAAAAACTTAGATTTTCAGGATTATGATGAATCCAGGGATCCCTCCAACAGTCCACATCTTCATTCAAATCCCGTCAAGTGCTTTCTTTACCACAAACAAACCAACAAACTTAATTGCATGTAAATTTCGTCAAAAAGGATATCCACCCCAAATCCCTTCAAGGATAATCCAATAGAAAAATACCGTCAAATCGAAAACAGTAGGCCAGAATACTTTAATCCGATTTCAATCGAAAAAAAAGACTATCACTGAATGTCAACAACTCCTTAGCCAAACTGTCACTTCCATTAGCACTTTATCCTCACACATTCATCCATCGACGTTGCCAAAGGACGAAAGAATTCAAATCGAAACATCCTCGCCAGATGCATTCGCAGAGACGAAATGGAAAGGCGCACATAAATCTACAAAGTTGTCAAAACTGAAATCGTCTTAAAAATAAATCTGCAGACCCTTCTGCCGCCCGCATCCTTATGCCCAGTCCAAGGCAGCTGGAGTAACTTCGATCCGAAAGTAAGATTTGATTGTTTTGCTTGACACAGACTGGCAGAGAGAGAGACAGAGAGAGGAAGAACTTTGGAATGGATTCGTCAGTAATGCAGCATCTCGAGTTGGTGCGGAATGATCCTAATTCCCTTCCCGAGATGTATCCAATAAATGGAACAAACTATAGTCATACTCGTATCGAAGGAAATTCAGTAAAAATAAATGCTCCATGGATTGATGGAGCTATTTGAAAAAGAGCCAACGGTAGGTGTTGCCACTTGATGGGAATTGTAGGTGGGAATCTTGGAAAATTTAAAGTATATACCCTCGCATGTTTGACTGATGTTTGTGTGAGTCCGAAAGTTGGGTACTTTTTGAGATAAGTGGTTACAGAAAGTCTATTAATCTGCCTGTCAGAGTTGGACTTGGACTGCCATACCAATTCAGTCCAAGTCCAACTCAGGTGGTGCTGATGTAAAATCTACGACCATGAAGGCTTATGAACAAAAGTAGGAACTACGCTTATCCGCTCTAAAATTTTTCATCTATTCGCGCTCTCACAGCAGCAAGGACACCTACTTATCTATCCTTTGGTACATGGATACTTGTTTGGAAAGATCAGGGTAATCTTGTGCGGCCTTTTTCAAATAAAAGGAAGAAGAATCTAAGGCCATCTACTTGCGAATATGGGCAACAGTCATATGCCCAGGTACAAGTGAGAAAAGTGATCCATCTGTGTGCCAACAATTTTGGGACGCACTAGCAGGAGGACCGGTTTAAAATGAGCACTTCACTGAAAGAGAGAGAAGGCACCATTTTTTTTGTCAGTAGGTGTCTCAGATGTCAGAAGTGGAGAGAGTAAGGGATGAGTTCCATTGCTGTCCCGACTCACTTATGTATGAGGAAAGCCGACGCTTAGGAGGTTCCTTGTGAAACTGGGATGGAATTCAAATCAAACGAGAGAATGAGTTCGACACCGTGCGTTGAAACTTCTGCTGACGAACATGTGGCAATAGAAAAGTCTCTAGACAGCTGATTGTTACATTATGAGGGTCACAACAGGTCTTTGGTGTTAAAAGGGGGAACCGGCAAGGTTGCACACTTTCACCACTTCTATTTGAAGTCGTGAGTACTGCTGAGATCAAGCAAAGATTAACGCTGGCCAATCGATGTTTCTTTGAAGGCAATTGTGCAGCAAAGCCCTCTCTCGAGCAACTAAACCTATAGCTCTACACAAAACTGATCATCCCAGTCCTGCTCTACGGCGCAAGATTGGATGAGGTCCCTCTCGGTTATTATAAGAGCTGTACGAGTTGTATAGTGACATCAATCTGGTCAGAGGAATTCAAATATAGCAACTAAGGTGGCTGGGTTATGTAAGCCGGATGTTCCGGCTTGGAGAGTCTTTAAACCCATGTGATGGAGGTGTAGAAAGTAAGACCTCGTCAAAGGTGAGGCGTTCGAGTGGAAAGGGACCTCAACCAACTTAATGTGCTAAATTGGAGGTAGCTGGCCAAAAATCGAGCTGTCTGGAGAGAGTTATTGGTTGAGGACCAGCTGCAGCCCGGACTGTAGCGCCCCTAAGGTAAGTAAGTAAGATAACTGATGTTAATTGTGCAGCTTGACTTATCCTCCAAAATGGAGAGTAACTGTCAAGTCACATGTAGCCTGCAGACCGTCCTTAAAAGTGGAGTCATTTCAAGGATGAGAAAGTGGGAATGGGGGCGAACAAGATCCTATACACGAGAACCAAGTCTACGATGAACAAAATGGCGAAATGATTCCTCCATTGCAAAGTAGGCAGTGGAATGAATTTTACGAGTAAGTAGGTGCTCACCCCAAGCAAATGTGTTAAGCAATCATCGAGAGGGAAACCAGATCACAGAGACTTTTTGGCCCTGGTTTGTACAGAGTTGAACTGTGTAACAGAAATCTGAAGAAAGTCTGACGCCCAGAAGCTTCTTCCAACCCAAACCTTGTAACAGGTGACGAGACCAACGAGGGTTGTTAAACAGTGGCATCGGTTCACTTCCACAAGACTGGCTCTTCCTTATCGAATAATCATTCGTTATTCTTTAAGTATACTCTGTCTCCCAAGGTAGCTTCGTACCTTAACTAATTATTCATGAATACTCCCTGGTCATGATTAGGTGTGGTCTGATGTAGTCATGTTCATCGCTAGTTCCTCTTCTCTGATAGTCCTTTGTGCTTCGTCCTGTAGAATGAATGATTATTAGTCTACATGTAGTCAGCTCGAGTAGTCATTTGTGGCTCGTCCTGTAGAATGAATGATTATCAGTATTCCACCTCTAGTAGTCTGTAATCGATTCTGAGGGTCATTACTGTCCCTACAAGTTCCTCGTCGCACTCCTGAATACTTCTTATTCATGACTACATGTAGTCTTTCCTTAGAAACAATATTCATGGTAAGTACTCTGTAGTCATTCTATCCTCCACTGACTGATGTAGTCATGTTCATCGCTAGTTCCTCTTCTGTGATAGTTTTTTGTGCTTCGTCCTGTAGAATGAATGATTATTGGTCTACATGTAGTCAGCTCGAGTTGGTTCGTCCTGCAGAATCAATGATTATTAGTCTTCCACCTCTAGTAGTCTGTAATCGATAGATCTTCTCTGTTACTACTTTTTGTCAGTTCAGTCAGCTCGAGTCCTACTCTTCCTCGTCGCACTACTGAATACTCCTTATTCATGACTACATGTAGTCTTTGTCTTAGAAAGTACTCTGTAGTCATGCCACCTTCGTCATGAGTACACAGAAAATTCCCAAACAGTGGCACCTCTGTTCGCAGTCTATTTCGTTTATGCCCAGGATGAGATGCAAAGAACTGATTTCAAGGTTCTCACAGTGCGCTGGCTGGGTGCACTCATGGATCATTGACGGATAAACATCTTACGTTCTTCTCACTTCCTGCATCTGGCTACTGCCAATGCCACTTTCACTTCTGCCAGTAGTTGTGAAGGGTTTTCTCTCATTTTTTTGCTTTGTGTTTGCTGTTGACTTTGACTGCGATTTATGTGCCATTACAACGTAAATGCATTGCAATCCCTGTTTGCAGAACACTCAAGTGAATGCAATTTTTCTCACACAAACACACACACAGCCAGCCACCGAGGCTACACTTTTTATCCTTCATTCTGTAGCAACTATTACCGCTTTACAAATTGGCCATGACGGCAGAGAAAGAGAGAGAGAGAGGGAGGACACCCAAGTCAAAAAGGAGATCCTTTCCCCCGGTGTGCACCCCGGTTTTGACCTGCTAATTGAAAAAGGAGGTGTTGGCAATAATTCCCGAGCACACGAAAAGGTCAGGCATATAAATTGTTTTTAATTAACTTTCAAATTGGGGGTTTGACGGGGTATTATTCCCTTTGTACATATTCACATCCCTGGCGCTGCTGCCACCCTGGCCACATTATCGCCAACACCACCCACCGGTGGCGGCGGCAGCGGCGGAGCTGGGAAGTAAAAGTCAAAAAGTTGGCTCCTTTGACGACGACAACGATGGTGCACGAGAAGTGAACACTGAATGCCAGCGTTGTGGTAATAAAGACTTAAGTAACTTTCAGATAGTTACTTTGTGAGTGAATTTCACAAAAAGCAGATGCTTTTAATTTGTGCCACACGCCCCGCTCCGCCCCGCCAACCCCGCCGGGGTGGATGTACAAATTATGCTTAATGAAAGTGCTAAAAGTTTGACGTAAAGGAAACGTGGCTTCGTGGAAACGTAGATGGTGAACAAGGCTAATTGCTTGCCGATAGATACATAGATAGTGTATGCAGTGGTCGGGTGCTGTGCTGTGGCTTACACGTCAATCAATATTCTATGCACAGATGGGCGTCCATGTCTGTGTCGAACTCCATCATTTTCATTTACTTCCCAAAAACAGAGGCAAAAAAACAAAAAAGGAATCACATCTGTCCTAGCGGCGGCACATCGAACGAAAACAATGAACAGCAAACCAAATCCATAAATCATTTGTATTTCCCAAAGGACTCATAACAAACTTTACACAAGCACGGCCGCTTCTCAGGAGTAACACCCCAAAAGTCCATCATATCCTTCACATCCCGAATGAGTGAAAATACCATTTAGTTTGGACTGATTGATGTTTCGCCATTAAGGATGCAAATTACCCCCTTTGTAGTCGTCGCCCGCCGACGATGTCTATGCGTGAGACGCCTTGACTCGGTCCTGTTGGCCACTGTTCGGTGCGAAGCTCGTTTTTGGTGAGTAACGTGTGATGGGCCGCCCCCCTGTAGATCCTTGCGGCACAGTGATTGCTGATTGTAATTTTTAACAATTTACGACAGGCGACAGCAGACAAATCTGATGAATTAAACATTTTGTTGCCAAAAAATAAAAATGTGGGGCATTACTGTGATGGCTTTGCCATGGACGTGTTTTGGGGGGTTTTAGGATGGTTAAGTTGTGACTGGAGTTTGTGGTCATGTTTGGTTTAGATGCCCTACTCTCTACCCAACCGCATACTCTTTTGGAAATCGAATTGATTTCGAAGACAGCCGACACCGTCTAGACTTATAAATGGACTCTGTGGTCGGCTTTGTCATCTAGTTTTGGAGCCCTGAAGTAGTAGATATTCAGTCACCTTTCTGTGGACAATCCTTCTGAGCCTCAGAGTGAGTAGACACCCGAAAGAACCAGCTTGGACTTCGTAACAAGAGCCAGCAACATGAACGTGATAGCCAGCACCCAGAGAGGATATTTCCGAGTACATACTGCCTAGTACTATACATACGTTCACCTCTTCTACTAAAATTCTTCAAAAACTAGCCAGAAGCCTCGCTCTTATGAAATTCCAATGAATTCGGCTTATTCGTTCCAAAAAATTCTCCACACCCCACAGGAACCACTGATCGCTTACTGATCGAGTTGGACAAGTCTCCACCGTACTGGACATCAGGCATGAGTGGGAATGTCTATCATCTTGATCAGGTCCCTCGAGAGTTCTAAAAAAGTTGCCCAGAGCTCAGTAGACTGTCTTTTTAAGACTCAACCAGACAGACTGAGCTTTTGAAAATCGATATTGAGATCACATCGATCGTCACAACCTTGAAAGTAAAATATTGCCCAAGCCCAACTCTATCGATTAAAAAGAACAGGTCTGACCAAGGCCAAGCTGTCTAACGAAATAGAAGGTCTAAAAGGTGTGACATTTACTAAAAGCAAAAGGGATCAATCCAAGGAACGTTAATGGACTTTGTGGGCCTAAACGTACTAAAGGTTGTCAAGGTTTGAAAGCAAGAATCCAACAGAGGTCGACAATAAATCTAAGCAAGCCGCAAGGCTTGAGAGACTTAAACTGATCCCTTCAAGATCACCTCGATACCAAAGCCTAATTTTGGATTTCGAAGGTAAATGGCGTTCTGTTGTGCACTGGCTATACACAGTGATCTCGAAAACCCTGTGATTCAAGAGTGGCAGTTAGGACAGTGGTAAGTCTCATATCCTGAAACTGCAAGAAAATAAAGGCTTAAGCTGAGCTTATGTACATGGAAGGGAACAGCATCACACAGTGGGCCCATGGGAGACTGCAAACATCCAGGCTTTAAGTGGCTACATGATCTTGGTCTTGAACTCATCATTATCAGAACTCTTGACGAGCCAACATTACAGTCTTGCTGGTTAAACTGTCTTCGAACACAGTATCATGCACGGGTACCATATAAACTAAATATCTAGCGCTGGACTTGTGGAAAGTCTGCTCATAACAAGGTCACCAAAGAAGCACAACGGCTAACCTATGGTCGTCCTATGTCTCTGGCATCATGTCATGGGCTGCTGTAGCCCGTATTTTCTCAATAGTTTGTCACCATCGTCGATCGTGATATTGCCATCAGCGTCGTGACTGTGGCCTAACTAATGTGCCCTGCTGTGTTCTTCAATACAAGAGACGTAGGATACTTTGTGACTTACGAACAGCAAGTGACCATTGTGACTTCTAGACCCTAAATATCCGATTTTATGAGCGCTGACTGTGTAGAGTACTGGTCCAAGCACGGATCCCTCTGACTTTGTACCTTAGGCTATGCCTAGACGATTGCCAGATCTACAAAGACTGTCAGGCCTACAAATGTGCTGACGCTTATCAGATGTTGTCCCAAATCCTGACAAGTCATTGTCAGATGGCTGATCTGGCAGTTGTCAGAAAAAATTGGTAGCTAACACGCTTGTCAGGCATATGGAACAAATTTTTCAGGTCTGACAATACTTGTAGATCTGATAATGGTCTAAACATAGCTTTAGTTACAAGACCGACGCCCTATTATGTCATTGTTATCCAGGGGTATGCCTTAGATTCTCGAAAAGTGACACACATCTTCTTTGAATCTGTCCAGCTCTCTGCCCCAATGGAAGACCTCTACTTAGGAGTCTGAATGATCAATCTAAAGAAGGACTCAGTGAATGGAACCAGAATAACAACTCAGTAAACGAAGCCAGGATTGAGTACATCGGAGGCAGCTAACTAAAGCTGAAACCTGGCCCACCTTGGTCGAAAATTGTTCCAAGAAACTGGTTGCAATCTCGCCAATCTCATCCATTTGCTAAATATCCGATTTTATGAGCGCTGACTGTGTAGAGTACTGGTCCAAGCACGGATCCCTCTGACTTTGTACCTTAGGCTATGCCTAGACGATTGCCAGATCTACAAAGACTGTCAGGCCTACAAATGTGCTGACGCTTATCAGATGTTGTCCCAAATCCTGACAAGTCATTGTCAGATGGCTGATCTGGCAGTTGTCAGAAAAAATTGGTAGCTAACACGCTTGTCAGGCATATGGAACAAATTTTTCAGGTCTGACAATACTTGTAGATCTGATAATGGTCTAAACATAGCTTTAGTTACAAGACCGACGCCCTATTATGTCATTGTTATCCAGGGGTATGCCTTAGATTCTCGAAAAGTGACACACATCTTCTTTGAATCTGTCCAGCTCTCTGCCCCAATGGAAGACCTCTACTTAGGAGTCTGAATGATCAATCTAAAGAAGGACTCAGTGAATGGAACCAGAATAACAACTCAGTAAACGAAGCCAGGATTGAGTACATCGGAGGCAGCTAACTAAAGCTGAAACCTGGCCCACCTTGGTCGAAAATTGTTCCAAGAAACTGGTTGCAATCTCGCCAATCTCATCCATTTGCGTTCCAAAGAAAATGCGACTAAATGGCGTGACAAGTCCAAGGGAAGATTCTTGGTTGACAGCTTTGACTACTCTTAGTAGACTAACGCACATACTCCTAAGTCAGGGTACCCCAAAAGGAAGTTTATATGGTGCTCAATTCACCGACAGGAGCCGTCGAAGTAAGAGGACTGAGTGATGTGCAGGTACTAAGCTACCTACTGTCCATAATAGCCACCTACTTCAACGGTAGAACCCTGTACTATGAAACGGAACGAGTCCCTCAAGGGTCGGTCATTAGACCAATTTTTGGGAGCTATGGCATACTCAGAACTAGATTGGAACTAACATACCACAGAAGTTCTCATGAGCAACATCTCAAAGAGCGCTTAATCACAGTTGAAACTGTACATCAAGTACCTGGGAGTGTTTCTGGACCACAGACTCAGATTCAGAAACCAGCTTAGGTACGTAGACGAGAAAGCCTCCTGGGCAGTAGCGACGTTCCGAATATAGGAGGACCTAGGCTGCCGATAAGAAACCTTCTTATAACTGTAAGCAAGCCAAGACTCCTGTACAAGAGGCCCATATGAACCCGTTCTGAACGCGCCCCACAGAATTGGATCTTTAAGGGCATGTTCCGCCTTAAGAACTGCATCAGGATACCATAAGTTTATGCTATACCACGCGGTAATGAGGACGAGAGCAGAAGAACAACCATGGAAGCTGTAAAAGCAGAATGGCAGCATGGGTGGAGCATCCCAACCAAAGGTCAATGGACATATAAGTCATGAACCGACTCTCTATCGAGGAGTGATAGTTTTCGGGAGCATCTCCACAGCAACAGGCATCCTCATTCTGGAGGAGTCTCCAAACTACACATACGCTAGAAACATTTTCGAACGAGCAATTGGCGCCCAAGTGACCCCAAGAAGCCTGATACCACAAGAGATGGCTGAGACAGTCAACTAAGAAAGAAGTAACGAAGTATCAAACCTGTCTCTGCGAAGAAATCTCTTGACTGGCGGTGTCACAGGAGACAAACAGAACAGAGTTTCTTAGCACGTCGACATCCAGGAGCATGGAGTTGAGGTACAAGTATCCATAAAGAATTGTAAGCCCTACTTGCGACTCAGACGTTTCTAGCCTTTAAGCTGAGTTCCTATTCATGGGGTTTAGGTCCTAATCCTTTCCAGTTTCCGGGCAGCTCAATGTTACACATTGCTGTGGTGTGGACTAACCCTAAGAACAGTGAAAATGGAACACGTCTCTCGATCTAAAGCGCTGTCACTTTAACTTTTATTTGTCAAGAGTTCTACGATTTGGTTTAGTTTTCGTTGGTAATAGTAGTATGTATCTAACAGATCTCGACCTGGCCTCGAATTACTTGGTAACAACCAAGCTTCAAAACTTCTTTTCTGAAAAGTGAACTGTCACTGTAAACTCAGTCAGTGTGAACTGTCACTGTAAACTGTCATACCCGCTGCATTGTAAATCTAAAAAGTGCCTCTTTATCCTTGAAGTCACTCTCAACTCTCTCTCTCTCCCTTGACTGATTACAATCACACAGCTCCTGGAAGTGTCCAAGTGTAAGTCTCCCAAGAATTGTCATATTTCTTGACACCTCTAAACTCGTGCATCATCATCATCATCGTCATTGTACGTAGCGCGCGTCAAAAGTACTATTCTGACGAATGATGATGGAATCCTCCTCACTGAAAGGATATAGTGAGAAATCCCCCAAAGGCTCGTTACTACCACAACAGCGGCGCCATCAATTTTATCATTCAATAGGGAGAAGAAGATGAGGCAATGATGGAATTGAATACCACGCCCCCCGCCCACCGTCAGCCAAATAAATGGTTTTTTAATATACCCACGGAAGATAGAAGACAGAAAGTGGCAACCGACTTATGCACGTTAAGCAAACACGACACGAATTCATTGGCCCGGTAATGAGAGTCCTTGTTGCCGGGACTGGGAACCGGGTCTCATATCTCACGCTCGGCGCCATAATTATTATTATTACGAGAGTGGTGTTTGCCTTAATGGGCCATTAATGATGGAATGATGCTCCATCTCCTCTGTTTTTTTTTTTTTTTTGTGTCTCCTTTCAAGGATTTATGAATTCTACGTTTGCAGTTTTTTTTTTTCTCCTGCGCTGGAGCGCGGGAAGGGAGCCACTGGATTGTTATCCTTAATTTGGCTTATCTCCGAAGTGTGAGCGGCGATAACAAATATTAGGCTGATTAAAAGTGCTGTTTTAATGACCCGGATTAATTCATTGGGGATTTTTTTTTGTCGGTGCGATCCTCCTGAAGGTCCTTAATTGTAATCATCCTCTTCCGTGGCTCGCTGGGTGCTGGGCGATGGCCAAGATTGAGCGCAACAGCTCTTCGGGGTTTTTTTTTTGTGTTTAATGAGTATTTACTCTCAATTGGACGGGGGAGCAGGATTTATTTGTCTAATTTTTGATATCCTTTTCGCTGAGTGAAATAATTATTAACCGAGAGTTATTGTTGTCTCAGCGATTCGCGCAATTAACCCAGAGCCGCACACACACAGAGGTCCTTTCACTTGTTTCTTTTGATTTCTATTTTTGTTTTTTTTTTTTGTTGTTTCACTTGAGAGTGGCAATAAATTGTTGCGCAAAAGGACAATACCCTACGAAAAGGACTCCCTTTATGTTTGTTTATATTTTGTTATCTTTTATTGCGTTGGCGTTGTGCGCGCTCGATAAAACTCGAAGGAAGGCAGTCGTGTCGGGGTGAATTTGATCATCCTTGATGGATGAAGGATGAAGGATGAATGGTTGAATGGTTGAGTCATAAACAGGCTCAAACGTGAGAATGTTAACAATGTTTAATTGTTTTTAAAGTTTTATTGTAGTTGACACAAAGTTCGATGTAAGGATGGGCTGTCACGTGGGTGATATTTTCATTTAATTAGTTTCTGGGTCTGGGTTATTAAAATTTTCAAATGACGGGTGACTGGGGGCTTAAGGGTTTAAGGGATCATGCAGAAGTTTTAACTGCCACTTTTGGGTATTTAAATAAGTTTTAGCAAACCTGTTAGCGCGAACAGGTTGTTATGTAATGGATGGAGGAGGATTGTTTTAAATGATTTTCGGGGGCAAACGACGCACTCGTATAGGCAATAAATTTTCATAGTTAAGTGGGACCGAGCCCCCGCCACGTGGGGGTGACACTTGATGATACAAAGTAATGGGGGACGGAATTGGGTTAACCTTTGTGGTGCGGATATGAGTTGTGGAAAGTAATTTAAGGTAGTTGCTCACGTGCCGTGGAAGAGGCAAGCCTTAAAAGTCATTCAGGGAGGCGTGTGGTGTTTAGTCAGATTGAATAGGTGGCGGTTAGGTGGAGGCAGAGGGAAGGGGACACGACCAGCTCAAGAGAAGAACTATCAGGTTCAACCTATGAGATGGAGGATTGAGCATCGAGGCTGGATGTCTACAAAGAGGTGTCCCTTCAGTGTATGATGTGGTTAGCTTCAAGCACCTCGAAAGGCTACTGAAATAGCCACCTACAAGCACTGAAGCGCAAAACAAGACAGAAGGCCTCTTGAAGGATGTTGAAGAGTTCCACGAGAGGAACAACATTCTAGAAAAGCCGAGCAATTGGTAGCAAACTTCAAGCCCGGGATACAGGCTTTTGACGGTAACCTAGTTGATGACCAGTATATGAATGTAAAGGGCAGCTACTTAATGGGGATAAGGTAGAGCGAATAAGAAAACAAGAAGAGAATCCGCTTCCAGTGAATGAAGAAGTCATCCCTCCTTCCCAGGTTAAGCTAAGCATTCAACAAGCTAAAGCACAATGCTGGTGATGTTTAAGTAGAGTTGTATGGGTGGATAGAACCATGCCCGATGACTGGATTCCATATGTTCCATCTTCAAGAAAGGCAATCCTATGTCTTATAAGGTTTATCGAGGCTTATAGCCCTTCTACAGCACACTAATCGGACTAATCCTAGACCAAGACCAACAAATTTCAAGTCGAGACTCAGCATCTCTTCATCGATTGGCCAGACCACATCGAGCGATTGGACAACAATGCTCCAGTAAAGAGGATCTTCGAATTCGTGCCAGCCCACAGGTTGGAGATGACAAGGAAACTCGAATCGATTGGACAATTGGAACGAGCGTGCCTAAGGGAGTGGACGCCTCTCTAGTCTCTGAGACAGAGTCCCTTCACCTGTAAGAAGATCGGTAAGGAAGGGTAAAGTATGATCGACTACGCTGGTCACTATACCCTTGGGACTTAAACTGGAATCGTACGAAAAATTGGAGATCCTTCTAGACACGATACTGACTTGAGAAAGACTACAAAAGTAGGAGTTAGGAATTCCAAGATGATTTCTGGCAAATTCTTGAATGCTGGTGCGCATTTAGGCTCCAGTAAGTCTTGGTTTGATGGACCAGATAGTGCAGAAAGAAGGATACCCACAACAGCCGCGCTCACTATTCTGACGTTTCCTTGAGACCATTCACCTGGATCCATTCGAAACTGGAGATCTAGTCTAGTTCTTGCTTTTCTTCATCAGTTCTATCAGTTTAAGGATGTTTGAGGGTTTTGCCATAAGATGCGAACTCATAACCATGTAAGGGAGGTCCCTACATTAGAAGGTAAGGTGGGAAGAGGAATTTTTGTCTGAGAATCGAGACAAGAGAACAGAGCCCTGAACTCTGCTATAAGTGAAGCATATCGAGGCCAAAAGGGTCAACGATTTTATCTCTGAGGGTCTGAGGAACGTCCTCGCATTTAGACGGAAATCTCGACCAAGAGGTCTTTGGACAAAGCATGACAATGCCAAGACCTAGCAAATTTCACCGTAGAGCCGGCTCAACCTAGAGCTCCTCACAAGGATTATTATCGGCCACAACCTCCCAGACTCTGATGGCCTCTGCCGAAAATATGGTCTCACTTCTTACGTGAATGCCCAGAGCTTTACAAAACTAGGAGAATAGCCCTCGGCGAATACCACTTCGATGACCTGGGTGAGCTATCAGGAAAGCTGCCATTTAACTTGTGCTTCAAGGAGGTCGGTTAGCTATCCCAAAGGAACCAAATGTTTGCTGTGGTTGTTGAATGGGCAGCTACCCCTTACACCTACCTACCTACCTAAGATGGCATGGAACTGAAGGCATATCTGGATAGGGTCTGTGGTTGTGGGGCTGCATCGTATACCGTAGTTAAGTGCCTTTGAGTGGAAAGGAAGGTTCAGCACCTTCTAAGTGATCTCTCCAAGTCTGTGTCACAAGACAGGCGGCCACGGATCTTGGAAAAGAAGACAGCGTTTCGAGGAACCCAAGTCGAAGTCTAGAGATCTTATACAACCCGTTGATACAAACAAAGACATTGAGGGATAGGTGGGTGGTTTGAATATACAAATATGTACTCGAAATGGAAAATGTAACAAGTTTTGTGGAGAAGACACTTACCCTTGCTTTCTTGAAGTTATGTGTCCATTCCTCTGAACGCTCGTACTCTTCATTGCAGAAGCTGGCCACTAGAGAGATGGATCCAGAAGGGTCTTTAGGCATTTTTGTAGAGAATCACAAGCACTGTGCCTAGAGGAGGCACAACCATCTACTTCTTGATTGCTTCTAAACGAAGAAACATTTTGAGCACATTTTCTCGATTTTCTTTTGCACTTCGGAGAGAAAGGCAGATTTGAAAGGGGCTTAGCACTCAGGGACCCACGTTTTCACCACCAGAAACACAAAAACTTGAGGAACATTGAGACCTTTTTGGAAGGGACACGGTTTTCTCCGTCACAGCACTCCACTTTGCAGATTGTTTTGCACGGCACGACAACGAAAAACCCGAATTATCCCGGCGGAGGATTCTCTTGAAACGAAACTACTTTTGAATTTCACTTTCGAAACATAATCGGAAGGATATTTCAATTACTAGACACACGAAACCGACCTGCAATCCGGCAAATGACGCAAGAAAACTACGCAAATGCACTTCGCCTGTCGATGCGCTGACAGATGTCATCGAAATGACACTGAGAAACAGGGTTGCCAATTTTATTTTCATATTCTTTTCAATTTTAAAATAAACTTCAACAATTGGGATAATGAATATATGTAGGCATGGACAAGTGTGGAAATGCGAACATGTTGAGTTAAGTTGAATTTTAAAATGACACATAGACATGTCTTCTTTGACGTAACTTTGGGAATTTAGGTGTCATAGATAGACAATGACGTCTATGACCATGATCAGGACTTAAATTCATGTTTTTTTTTTTACCAGGAAACAGCTTTCTTCAAATGACAACGTGGTTTTTGCTACTCCGGACCCGACATGAGCATTACAGTCGAGCTGAGGACGCATGTATGTCTAAAATATTGGAGCCAGTTCAAAGGGGTTGCAGTATTACTCGTATCCTTTAATGAATCCTAGACATTTTGCAGCGTACTTAGGGATGTCGAGTAAAGAAAGGGAATAGGAGACAAACCGGAGCCTTGGGGGACGCCAGCATTTACATATATGGTGGATGGCAGACTTGAAACCGTCCAACACAACTTATATTGAACGTTTTGCAAGGCAACCATTGAAAAAAAGCTTGATGGCACACTCTGTCAAATGGCTTGGAAATATCAAGCGAAAGAATTTTAGGTTAGGTTCACCGGAATGATGCAGAGACTCCACCAGTCTGTGAGGACAGATGGACAGATCGTTTTGAGTTTGCTACTAATCGCGTTTCGATCGAAACGTCGGTATAGGGTTAGGCTTGAGGTCGCTGTAGATCTGTGGCAGCCAAATACGTACGATCGCGTCCGCTTAAGACAAAATTTCATGCTTCCGCATCGTAGAGCAGGGCTAGGCTGATCAAAGGCTTAGAAAGGCTTTGTTTCGTTCCACCTTTTCAAGAGATGCTCTTATTTGGATTTTTGTGCTGGTACCGTCTTTAACATTTACCTTGTCTACCTTTAAGCTTGATATTGGAGTACTCTAGCCTAGGGTAAGGCTGGATGATCGTATACCTACATCGCTTCCGTTTTGATATCCCGAAATGCACTACTGATAGGCTATTGGGATCCTTTCATGATACCACTGTCAGCCATGTATGAAACTAGCTGAATCATGAAAAGACGAATCATAGCACTGATGGTTAGCCTTTCATGCTTAGATGTGGATGGTTTGGAGCTATGCTCAAAGTTGGGACAATTCTACATAAACTGGTCCCTGAGATGAATGTGGAAGCTGTAGTAAAGGCGTGTGATCAAGACGAAGGATAGCTACATGGGGAAGCAAGTTAAAGGTGACTGTTTAAGGCAGATTTCGGAAATTCTGCCAGCCTTCATAAAGCTGAAAACAGAGATTTAATCGCGGCTAGAGAGATCGTTGAAGCCATTCGGTATGACTTCGATACTCCGCGAGATCTTAGGGTGGTGAAGCCCAGTAAAAGGACAGCAGAACCGGTGATCAAGATTATCATCAGCAAGAATAGGAACAAGTAACTCCTTCTCCCGCTCAGGCCGATCGAAAGCTGACTTTTGTAACTGATCACCCAGTACGATCCGTTGGATCTATAGAATAGTAAGCGATCGTGGATCAAGCTGAGGTCAAGATCAGTTTTGTTAAAAGACTTAGACTGAGCATTTTAAGTTGATTACCTTTTGCTATTATGGCTGGACGGTAACAGCTGGTTGACTAAAGACAGCTGTGAGCCCGCTTGAGAGCAAAACACTGATCAGCACAGTGACATTTGACTCTCTAGTAGTAGTAGATCTCTTGGTATGAGAGCGATTTAGGATACTGCACTGGTGAGTGAAGATTTGGGTGTTTGGATTAGGCATCTGGTGCCATAAATCTCAGCTCCTGTCTGACTGAATAGAATTACTCCATACAACCGCAAATGAGCAGCATGATGCCTTACAGCACCGGCAAGTGATCACAAATCATTCACCGGATGCTTGGTTCACCAAACCGACATCAGTCCCGGCCTGCGTTTGTAAAGACCGCCCTAAATAAATCATCCGAATACCAATTTCTGTCAGCTTAACATTAATTCTGATATTATGGCGATTATTTCAGTCCCGTTCTATTCGAATAAACACCAGATACAGTACAAAATGGCCAATACACAACGAGCAAAAAAAGCAAACAAAGCAAACACCACTCATCTAAATTGCTGGGGTAATTAATATTAATAACTCGTCTGCTTCCGAATCCGTTTGCCAATTAGAATAAATAAAATCCTTCCTCTCTCGAGTGGATGCATTCAAATCAAAAGAGCGCATTGGAAAAATTATCTCCAATAAAATGAAATTAATAAATAAAATTCTCGTAAAACTATGAACGAGGCGAGAGGGTCAAAAGCCATCGTTTATGCTGACTGTGAGACTGCTGAGTGTGTTCCACCATCCATTAACAATCCGTCGAGTTGGTTTGCTTTTGTATCCTGACAGTTTAAATTCGACCCATTCCACGACCCATTCAAGTACTCAACTCGGTATGAATAGCTACATATATGGGAACTTACACCGCACGGTGGGGCTCCCATTTAGAGAGTTAATATGATCATGGCACATCCGTTGGGGTAAAATCTCGTCAATTTCAATTAGTCCTTTCGTTACGGTTCAATTGTTTGAGCCATTCTGCGTTTTGGTTGCTATTTTTATTTTAATCCAATTCCAATCAAATGGTCTGTATGTTGGCCGGGAACGAGTGGTGTGGATTGGAGTTGAATCGCCTGCCGCCCTACAATTGCAACCTCAGAGGGAATAGAGTTTAATAGGTTTTTTGTTTAGAATGGTTGGTGTTAAGTGGTATCTGTCAACGATCCTTGGATTGTAGGTCTTTTAAGCCCTAAAGTGTCAACCTCTTCGTTAGCATTTGAAGATCTGCTTCCAAAGGTGCTGTGGTTAGGATTATCGAAGTCAAACATTCTGTTCAAGCCCATCTCAATCGAGGAGGTTTTCTGAACTGGAACAGCAAGTTGCTGAAGACTCTTACAACAGCCAAGGGACAACAGGTTTTGCCTTTGAACTCTGCGCAGTAGAAGTGCCAACTACAGGGATTTCAAGATAGTACAGAGCCCCCTGCTGCTTTAAACAAAGTCTTGCGGTACATAAGTCTCTAAAAAGTTCTGTAGACTGTCCACGAGCTGTTTGTGATTGGAATTCAAGCTTAAAGGCCTGCCGGAGCACATCCAGAGATTTCAAATTCCTATCATCAGCCCTTAAAAGTTCTGTAGACTGTCCTCGAGCTGTTTACCCTGGTTTAGGGTAAATCAAGCGACTTGCATTGTTTCATTTATGAAAGTTGCTTCTGGCTGTTCATCTGCTTAAAGAAGCATCAAATTGACAGACACATACTCGTCGTCGACTAACTTCACGCCTCTTAAAGATCTGTCAAACTGACAAATGCACAGTTGTCACCTCTTTTTAACTGCGTACCACCTTTTCTTGCCATCACTCAACGCCGCAAGTGCTTAATTCAAACAGATGTTTCAATTTCATTTAACCCTGTTTCCGTTTTTATTTTGCCCCCAACACAAGCCACCACCACAACCACCGGCGACGACGGCATCATTCTAATGCCGGCGAATACCATCTGCAAAAACTTTAACCATCTGGTCTCTTTATTCCACAGCAAAGAGAATCCTTCAAGAGCTTCCGTTTCGGTAGGAAGAAAAAAAAAAGCTCCGCCTTTACAGCATCCACAACTTCCGCAAGATATCCTCTTTGGCTCCGGAACAAAACGGAAACGAAACAAATGACATTTCTACTTCGTACACCGCGATGTAGGTCAATGAATGTAACAGGAACAAAACAAAGTAAAGTAAAGCGAGGTTGTTGGCATCCTTTTGCGCAAAATTAGCCAAAGAGGTGTTTAATATTCCACAGTTGTCCGTCTAGGGTCATCAGGATATGCTTTTTTTTTTTCTTGCTATTCCTTCCCATTGCATCCTTAATTAAGTTTTCTCAGTGAGCGGAGCGAAGGGGGGTTCGTTTTTTATGGTTTCTTTTGAATGTCCTTTCTTTTGGTTATGCGCAAATATTGCAATCGGAATTGCAATTCACAGGACGAAGGATATAATTTACACAGTAGTACTTCTTGTGGCGACAACGAAAAGGACATTCATCGTTGTCGTCGTTGTCGTCGTCGTCGTCTTCGTTGTCGTTGTTGTCGTTAGGAATTGTGCTGCACCGCGAGTTCGTCTGTTGCTGGCAACATTTCAATTGGTCTCTCCTCGTTGGGTCAGTGAACCGCGCCGCCTTCTGTCGATTGGTTTCTTTTTAAATTTTTTGTTTTATTCCTCGCATTGGTGTGGACAGAGAGTCCTTTTTTTTCGTCTTCATTACATTTTTATGCCTTTCCTCTGGAGAGGAAAAATTAAACGTTTTTCGTAATTTATGCATGAGTGGGCGTACACGGATGGGGTTGAGCATGCTACGTATACGATTACAGCTGTCATTGCTGTTGTTGTTGTTGTTGTTATTTTGTTGTGTCGCGTTTTTGTCATGAATTGCATGACTGTGCTTCGTGTTGACATTTCCACAGAGGGAGCTCGTGTCTGTCAGACAGGCAGTCAATCAACGGATTGGAGTTGTCTTGAATAATTGATGCATTGAGATGCATTTGGGAGATACCTGACGATGGTGGGAATTGTGGTTCCAACTTAATTGTCACATGGCTGGTAGATTTAGAGCGATGGATGTGAAGAGATAGCGGTTTTTGACTTTTAATTGAAAGATGGCTTTGTATCAATGACACTCGTTGGCGACTCTAAGCGAGGCTTAGGGGCTTTGACGGGTCATGGGTTTAGCGATGGCTGTAGAGGAAACAAGGTGGATATGTCGCGCCATAAGCATGGTTCTGCCTCTCTAAGGAGAGGATGATCCAGTCAATCCATCACAATGTCCTGCAATGACCAGTAGGACTCCATTCGCTTGTTATTCATCAACGAGTTCTTAATTTACCTTACACCGCGATGAGTGTGCGGTATAACAGTTGCATAATCATTCATTGTCTAGGAAAATCCTTAAAAAAAAACAACTCCAACAGCAAGAAACCGCCAAAAGGAATGAATGTCTTGCGAAGGATTTTCAGAGTGAAACGAAACCGAGAACAATACACAAAAGGTACGCCAAAGGAACTCCTAACCCAAAGAATCGTATATCACCATAATGTAGGGCAACACTGTTACCACTGAAGCTGGAAGTTATCGCTGATGCGCTATGCAGAACCGCATCCTGTAGACTCACACCAGTGTGTGTGTGTGTTTGGAGGTGTCCTTTCCTACTGCAGAGTGTATATTTTGTTCATTTGAAATTATTTCCCATTGTCTCTGCCTTTCTGGCTCATTTTCTTCCGAATATTACCCTTCTCCAGTTGCTATCTATGTGCATTGTTTGGTTTGTGAGGTTTTTCTTCCTTTCGTCCTTGTTTTGAGTTTAGAAAACGAATTCTATGCCGTGGAATGGATCTAATGATAAGCAGGAACCACCCCTTCATCCGATGCAACAAAGGCCGAATGACAGTTCTTTCGTACATTGCACGCTGTTATGTCAAATCGTCTGTCAAACTACTTCCTATTGGGATCAAACTGACAGCTGTCACTCGTTTGAGATTTCGTTTGTCATCCAACTACCAGTAATTAATTCCCCTCCATCGAGTGTAGCTTCAACTTATATATATCATTCCACGGCTAAGACTCTTTCTCAAGCAATTTGCCAGCACGAATCTCGGAAGTCTCTTAATGGGACAAACTGGCGAACAAATTGCAAATATGTCCGCGCGCTTCCTTCGAAACGACAAAGTTTCCCCACTCAGTGTACTACAACCGCAGAGTTTTTACCGCAGGATCTGTTCGTCGTAACAATATATATTTCGTCGCAGAAGCATAAGTGTCCTTTTGCAATTTAATTATCCTCGACGCATTCGCTTTTGCTTCCCTGGTCCACAGATGCGTTAATAGCTAAAGTTCTACCTCCCACCACCAACCCTGTGTATGGTTCGGGTATATTGGAAGGTAACAGCGATGCATCCACAACACATGCCACGCATGTTATACGTATGAGTGATCCTTGTTAAATTCCTTGTCCCCATTAGTACCGTTCAGTTTGTTAAAGGAGGCGAAAGGAGAAAAGTTCTGAATATCTTGCATTTACCGCTGCCGAATTTTGAGGAAAAACTTTTCAAAACTATTTGAAAACTTGAGGGAAATGTCAAAAAAAAAAAAGAAGAAGAACGAATATGTGGAGGAGGAGGAAAATGTGTCAGGACGCATTAGCGAGTGCAAAGAAGCACCCGAAAAAGGATGTGACGTGGCTGTGATTTGCTGCGTGACTTTGGCACGATATATGGCTTAATATTGGCGACCGCATGTGTGCCATGTATGTCTTGCAGATGGGTGGCGTAGCTTTGTAATTTACATATCCGTTTCTGAGTTCTTAGAAAAGTTTTGCGACTTAGATTGGAAAGTTATTCCTTTTTTTTTGTTGGTGAAGTGTGTACGAGTAGCTATTCATTTTAGATTTTACAGTCTTGGGTGCAGGCAAGATGTTTCTGTAACTTTGATACTGTTGCACCGATTTGAAGGTGTATGCACAATGGATAAAGAGATGTTTAGACAGTTCACCGTGAGCTTGGTTTGACAGATTTCCGACTTTGTTTTACCGAAAGGGTTGCTCACAAGATGGCGTTGATGATTCTGATACCAACTCGATGGTTTTTTCCAAGTTTTCATCAATTTTAGGGCGAAATGGCAGTAGACTGGAATAGGTCCAGTAACCAAAGATCCAAAACTAATAGCTTGACTCAATTTCGAGGATTATTCCTTCAGAAATAAGTGTTTTTCAAACAATTCCTAAATTGACACATGAAACGTCAAGAAGTGCAGTCAAATGCTGAAGTAACGGAGAAGACTTTTTCGTGACATTTGTGTCACTCTTGAATGCCACGCCCACTATCGTTATTTTGCATAAAATCGCGTGGTAGACTTCTCGAAATAAGGAACAATGACATTATACTTTCCACACATAACAGGGTTGAGGACCAGAGAAAGTCTTTAGAGGTGAAAAGGAACAGGAGAAGGCTACCAAACGTAGTGAATTTTGAGTTAGTTACGAGCTGTCCTATTTTAAGTACAATTCCCTCTCTTCAGTGGAAAGAAGACACGTGTCCAGGCTTGTCTTAAAGAAAACTGTGTTCTCTAGAGGCTTTCCCAGAAAAGTTTCTGTAGTCATACGGCATCGGATGACAGGGTCTTCTCAGTGCTTTCAGCAGATGACTACTTTCTTGAAGCCGGAGATAGTTGTAAAAGAGCCCGTATTAAACAATCCACTACCCTGGATAAACTGATCAAAGCCTGTTTGGTTAGAATGAACGATTGCAACTTTAACATCGTAGAGGAAGCTAAATAAGCTAAGTCCATGTAACTTTCAATGATGACTTGACATTACTCAGAGATTCTAGGAAAAAGTTGATGCTCTTGGTAAGAAAGGCATTGGTGAAGACTACAGCTCCTGCATTCACTATAGACCTCCGTTATTACCGAATAACTAGTCTTTGCGAGCAGCAGAGTAGTGAATTTAAAGAAACTATTTTTTTGTAAGGAAGATTGGCTAACTGAAGCTTGTCATTTTCATATGACTTTCTATACTAAAGATCAGCGCAGACTGGTTCCAATTCCACGTGAATGAAGGAAAGCTCTGAGGAACCTGACGGGAACCCTTCAACTCATGAAGGAGGTTTTCTTGATCATGGAAAAGGAGGAGATTAATTCTACAAATTCTACTAGGCGACTCAGTGTCGATGCGACAAGCTGAAGGTACGCTTAACAAGAAGAGGTAAAGGACGTAGTGATGAAAACTTTGCAGGTAGTGAAACTTAAGTAAGTAAGCCTTGAGTTTACCCTTGACTGTAGTTATATCCTGGAAGCACTCAGAAAACATTCATCAAGACGAACAGTTTCCAGTTCAGTGTATTGCCATTTATATCAACGGCATACCTCAAGCCTCTGTGCTTGGTCCACTACTTCCTTTCCTTATACCCGAACGGACACAAATTGCGTGATTTGCTCACTATATCGCTATCATGGTTAATGCTAAGGATATGAAAGTGGTTCAGGATATCACGAAGCCGTCAATAAAGGTTATCTGTCTGCAGACCTAATGGCAGGGCACGTCGAGACCATGGTGTGGGTGACATTAGTCCCTTTATCCGCATTATGGGGTTCCTTCCAGAAAGCGAATCTCTTACTATACTGCGTTGGCCATCCTAGAGAAGAGGAAAGACTAAGAGTCAAAGGCTTGACATTGGATTAGAACGAAGGTTGAGTTGGACCTTGAACTTATTCAATTTTTGAAAGGCCAGTACCGACAACATTATAGGAGTCCTTATAACCTCCGAAGTGTGGACAAAAGCGTGGCCTTCCAATGTCTATGTTGTCGCAGAAAATAAATCCCTCAGGCGCTTTAAAAAACGATAGAAAAAGAGTCGTATAAGCCAGAACCTATCCGGTACCATATGGAACATGAAAAGAGTGGGACACGGGTAAGAACTGAATGTCAGACTCCCACGATCTCGTGCAAAAATAGAAAAGGAAACAAGTTTAGAAGAATCTACATACATGACCACTTTAGCCCTAATATCTGTCAAGCCTACGTAGCCAATAGCTAGAAACAATAATGCTCCAGCAAAGAGGATTTTCGAATCACAGCCTCCAGGTTCAGGACGACAAGGAAGACCGAACTTGGGCTTTAAGGACAAAGCTATCGCGGATCCCAGAGCGCTTGGTCTGGACAACTGGAAGCAGAGTGCCCGAAATCGAAGGAACGAGACTCTTCATGGATCGGGAGCCCATTACGTTAGTAAGTAAGTAGTAGAGAAGGGAAGAGTTAAGCTGTCAATATTGTCATCTTGTAAAGGTCTGACTGAATAGTTCCAGTTTTAAGCCTGCTTATCATCCAATGCCTTGAACGCTTGAATGAGTCTTGATTCTCTTTTTCTTTGGAAGTTATAGCGAACGAAGCTAGATTTATACTGATTGATTCCCATGGCTCAATGCATTGTGTGGGCAGCCAAAACAACGTGATCTATCTCAAGCGTCCCTATTTGGACCACTTCTCTCTCTCTCTCTCTGTACTAAAATCAAACCGATTTGAGTTCGAAAAAATCCCAGAAACGAATGGAACTGCCGCACACAGTGTTCTTCTCTCCGCAAAACGATACAACTTTTCCATTTTTATTCAAATTTGAAAAAACTTTTCCAAAAACTCTCCATATCACATTCTATTTCTATAAAACCACACGTTGGTGGGTAAATAAATATCGTAATCTCGATCGAAGTGGCTCAAGCGGAACAGAAAAGACGTTCAATAGATAAACGTTTTGTTATAAATATTTCACTTCAGTTCTTTATTGCATCCTGTCCCGGAAGCCAAATGATTTTTTTATGGATATTAAAAAATAGTTTAGCGTTTCCCTCCAACACTTTTGAAAAACTTTTGCAAAACAAACGCCCTCGCGACGAGAAAAAAAATGAAATTATTTTGAAATTCTTATTACATTGTATTTACTTTTCGGGTTTTTCGGTTTTCTTTGAAAATTGATTTTTGAAAAGGACACGCTCGCACACACACAGCCACACACTTGGGAGCAATTAATTTTATGTTAGCTTTGGAAAATTGTTTCTGGGTCCTTTGGGGGTTGGGCACACTGGGGCACACTGTGTGCTAAGAATAAAATTGAAATGGACGGCCGCGCAGAGTGTGTGTTGAAATAATAAAAGTCACTGCAGTGGGAAAAAGGATAATTATTGCACAATCGTGAGCTGGGTTAAGCGCCAAGTTTGACTTGTAGAGATGAATTGCTGCAGCACCCCGAGTGGAGAAGGACATCTGTTCTCGTTCAATTCTGATAATGAATTCAGAATGTCCTCAATTTTTATATCCTTTCAAGTGCAACCAAGAAGCACACAAAAAAAAACAGGGAAAGACAATGCCAACTTAATCTGGTTTATTACTGTTTTATTCGCTGCACTAAGCCATAAAAAGCGTGTAATTTCAATTGAATGAACTGTGTCGCCAGATTTTCGAGGAGCACCCCGCCCGTATCCTGCGAAGTGTGGTAGTTTTTGGGGTGTTTATGTCCACATTTCCATTTTTATTCCTACCATCTATAAAACAAGGATATCTGTTCTTGTGTTTTTTTCGTTTGAATTACGTGTCATGTCATCGTGGAAGGACTGCAGTGGAAGGAAGTTTTTATGCCACGGCATGAGTAGTCGACTTTGACCAATAAAAAAGGAGACAAAAACTGATCCAACAACAGCTCTGGCGGTACTTAAATTTATCTAGAGACAGAGTCGCGTATCTTTGCGAATTGTTTTCCTCCGGAGAGTCGTCCTTAGCCAATAGCTACTTATATGAGACATTGGCAGTGCGACTTTTAAGTGTTTCGCAACTTTATTATCTGTTTTCATTGATAAACAAATGTTATGCAGAATAAATGTCAAAGTTTGACAGAAGAAAGAACAACAGTTATGGGGTTTTGGCTCTGCCTCATGGGTGCTAAAGCGGAAGTGCTTTAATCAATGTGAATGGAGTATTAAAATACTTTAGGCGGCAATAAGTGTCATGTGCTGTCGATAAAAACTGAGAGTGCTGTGGGGTGCCGCAGGGGTGTGTTCGCGTATCGATACTTTTTATGAAGTGTAAAGAGTAATGGATTATGGGTCTAGAAGGGAAGGTATTGAATCAAGGGCCATAAACATGAATATTTACCTCAAACGGTTTCATAAAAGGGACTGTCGCATGTGTGCTGGGGATTTGTTAACTAAATTCGTAATAAGACCATTTATAGGAACTAATAGGACGTCCAAGTCAGATGGAAGCTACGAAAGAGAGGCAGTACTGAGGTAGGGTGAGGATTATGGCTAGGTTCAGACTCGTCTTCCTAGTGGATTAAAGGTTAAAGTTGCTATCAAAGCATTTGAAAGAAATAAGGAAGGAATGGCGTTGCCACAGAGTTGCACCGGTGTGAAAGGTCATCAAACGTACAAGGAAGGAAAACTTACTTACATTTCTCTTCATCATCAGATAAAACCAGGTCCAAACACAAGAGAGTAACCCTCTCCAACAAGTCACTGTACTATAAGCAGGCACGCTCAAAGTCTGGGAATTCCCTGCAACTACTTCTGCAGAAGTTGTATGGACGAAGAGGAAGAGGAGACATTAGCAAGGCTACACTAGGTGAATACCTTTTCAATGAATTTGAACCATCTCAGCACCTCCTGCACGGCTAAGATTGACTCTAGGAGGAAGAAGCAAATGATTTCCAAAGGTCTAAGTGCAACCAATCAACGGTCATTTCTCATGTGAAAGACCAAAGAGAAGTAAACAGAACTGTGTGAAGTTTTGTTCAGGACCTTTCGTCCAGACAGGACGTGATGAATGGATTCTGGTCGAAGATTTGGGCATTTTGTACTTAGTACGGTCCTCGTCAGGTTTTTTTTGGAATACCTGGGACTAAGAGTGAAAATATCCTTCACTGCCTACATAACTAGTTGAGCTAGATGAGCGTAGTTTAAGAGATGGATCATGAGCTCGAAACAAGGTGGTATAGGAAGCTTGTCTATTCTGGCAATACTCCTATTGGATGCCCCACGAATGTCAATGCGTCCTGGTTTGTTGGTAAATCAGGGATCGACTGGGTTTGACTTCCTAGAGATTGCATGAAAAATAGGGTCATTATGACATTTTTCTAAAGTAAACCAAGCATGGCTGTCACCACTTACTGCAGGAGGAGGCGAATTCGATGCAAAAACTAGGCATTGCCAAGCACAGCTTGATTTGGCTAAAATTCAGTTTTAGGACTGTAACATGCCTAAAACGTGAGCGAAGCCCATTATAATGTTCCGAAGAATTATAGAGAAGGATAAGATCTATCTTTTATGTTTTGTAAAAAATTTTCAGTTTCTGGTAAAAAAGTTGAAAAAATTGATTTTTTTTAAATAGTGGGCGTGTCGGTGGGCGGATTTTAAAAATATTTCCACATGCATTGCTCTCATATTGGAAGAGCGTGTGTACCAAATTTTAGCTTTCTAGCTCGGGATTTAGGGTCTGAAAATCAAAATTTTGTTTATATCCTTTAAATCAAGGTCCTTGATGGTTTCGCATGATCATGATCATATAGACCACCAAGTTTCCCATAACTTTGTCCTTAACAATTTTCTTCTATCTCCCACCGTTTTTGAGAAAACACGAGATACACCTTTTTAAGGACCTTCCTCCTTTCAAATGCTCCAAACCCTCTGGATTCAAGATTTTTCTCAAATTTCTTCCAACTACCATGTACCCAACATCTCAGAGAAGAGTATTATAAAACAATATTTTGGCAAATTATCAAATAAAGGACAAAAACAAGGAAAAATCCACAAAATTCATGATTTTCCACGCGTGACACGAATTCCACGAAAAAGTCTTCTCACTTTCTTACGCATTTGACTGCACTTTTTGGCGTTGCGCGTGTCACTTTGGGAATTTTTCGAAAAACACATATTTCGGGGCAAATCTAGCTCAGAATCTACTGAATTGATTTCCAAAAGTTGTTTAATTATTAAGTCCCTTGGGTCCCAGTCATGTTTCGCCCTAAAAGTGTTCCAAAAGTTGATAATACGATCCACATGGCCTTAGGGCGAACAGTGCCATCTTGTGGACAATAAAACAGGGATTTGAGGCGAACAAATTTGGGAATTCGACAAAAATAATTCCCTCTTCCAATAATTGTAGCTTTCTCGGGACCTTGGGCAACATTTGGAACACAAGCGTGACTTTACCGACTCTGAGAACACATTTTGGTTCAACTTATTAGGGAAGCTAACTACTCCTCTGGCCGATTGGCCACAAAGCCAATCTTGAGCTTGGGTTACAGCCCCTCACTTGGACTATGTTTGCCTTAACCATGTAATATAGAAAGCAATCTGCAGGACGAATCAAAAACTCGACAAGTGTCACGTAACCAGCTTCATGGCGCATCCCGAACGAATCCTTCCTCGAACACATAACTTAAAAACCAAAGCCACCGACTCAACAAAAGGAATACCAAAACCACTTCCATTAAAATGTCCTTTTTCTTCACCGTTTCCCCCGTCCGCCAAAAGGACAAAAAGAAAACTAAAAGATGAACCTCGATGAAAAGAAATTGAAACCGCATCCGCATAAAAAATTCCCTGACAAACTTTTCCCATTATCACATTTGTAACACACCTATGATCAGCGAGGACGCGAAGGCATATCATATCCTTCTGCATTCAGGACTCACTATGTCTGTGTGTGCGACGATGCACGTACATGCGAAAGAATCGAGAACAAAACTCAGGAGTGCTTCCCTCTCGATGGATGCCATTGATCTTGGTTGAATATAAATTTTCGAAAGTTTTCGTGGTACCACGTAGAAGAGGGGTAGGGCCGCCCGCCATACAGGTGGAAACTTTTCAAGTTATACGCGTGAACTTGCTTTCCCATCTTTTGTGGTCACATGTCTTAGAAAGGTTTTCTCGGTTCCTTCGGTTTAAGTTCGTATGTCGGTGTGCAAGGTTTTTCCCTACTCATGTCGTAAATTTCTTATTATAGCTGGTTAGCCGGGGCTGGGGACTGGGTGGGCCTGGGTAGCCTAAAAGGTGAAAAGCGTTTCCATCCAGCGAAGCAAATTGAAAAGAATTTTGAAATCCTTGCGAGTGTGTACCCACAGATGCCCTTAATTCTCTATGCCCCGCTCTTGATCTAAGTAGTGGTCAGGGAGAGAGGAATAAAACACCTGGATCCTTGAAATGAAAAATATGTTCCATACCACAGGAAACTTTTGCTAACCTTGTTGCTGCTGTCAAACCCTCTGTGTATGTGCGGCATTCGAAATCAACTGCTGCTCCTTGAGAACCATAGGAAAGCAAAAAACAGGAACAAAAAAAGGACCAACATCATGTGAATATGACATTTAAGATATTGTTGGAATGGCAATCCATATGGATATATCCTTAAGGACATTCTTTTTTGTTTCAAAGAAAACTCCTTCGTTCTTAGCCATCACAGGAATGTGATGCTGGTGTCATGCTGTGGTGGCAAGGGACCAACATAAATTCTTCTACGAATTCCAATGCATTTTGTGTGAACAGAGTACTGAGTGTCTGAGTGTGCACCCCCTGGAGGGTATAACGATATCCTGGACACGATGAATTGAATCATTGCATTTGGTCGGTGCGGTAGTCTCTGGCCTTGAAGCGTTTTACAAGACAAAAAAAAAACCAAAAGTTCTCCTCTTCATCGTCAATCCTTTATGGTTTTGGTTGGTTTTTCTTTTAAGTTTTCAACTAATTCTGGGCAAAGGACGTGCAGGGATTTGGACAGAGATAGCGCTGGCCAGCGGAGTAGATTATTTTCCCCTCGAGGAACATATTTAAAGATTACAACTATCATAATGTTATTTCTTTTGGGAGAGGTTTTCTTCTTTTTGTGATTCCTTCTTTTCTTTTTCGAGGATAATCGGTTGGGAATGGCACAGCTGAAGGATATTTTTATGCGACACTCATCGATGAGATGGCCATCAGTGGGAGGAGGGACTTTAAGTCTTTAAGTTTTGTCGGGGAAGATGAATTGTATGAAACACCATGTAACCCAGGAAAACGCAGTCTAGTTCCACCACTGCCCCGCTTTGCTCCGCTACACTCCACTTCGTTTGAAAAAATAGGCCTTCCATGTGGCTGATTCTGGTGTGGAAACATGGGGGACTAGATGGGTTATAGATCGAACAAGGTAGGTCTGTCAGCTGAATTCAGTTGAGATGAACCAGGACTGGAAAGCTACTTGCATAAGTTGGCAAGAAAGTCACAGCAAGTCCTAAGCCTGACGTTCCCTGTTTTAGGTTAGACTTGTCTCAAAGTCTCTAGTAAATCAAACCATCTCACCAGAGCAAAAGGCACATTTCTGTTTGAAAGGAGATGGCAAGTCTATAGGGTGCTTGTTAGAGCCTTTTCAGGGCGAAGAATGCTATGTCGACAGTCACCAATTTCGGAAACCATAGATGTGTATACAGATAAGTCTAGGAAAGACATTGCAGTAGCTACAGGAGTCTGAAATCAGTCACTCTGCCAACGACAAGACGATTAGGGTGATACCACAGCCAAGGTATGTAAATCTGTTAAAAAAAATCAAATCAAAGCTTGACACACGGGCTTTGTTTCATCCCGGCGTACAAGAAAACAATGAGGCTAAAGGATTACTAGGAACAGAATTAGCCCTAAACTCGAAACACGCCATAAGTCTGTGAATATCTTCCCTCTACCAGACAAAGCCTTGACTATTTGTGCTCTTATATGGAAATTAAAGCTTTTATGCATTGAAAACAGGAAAAAACTGACGATCTAGCAAGAACTGAATCAGTCCTAAAATTAGGGCGAGGCAAGCACTCCTGGATATCCCAAGTTGCGCACATAGCCGTCAAATCTAGGAGATCGTGGGCTTCATTTGTTCAAGGAAATGGTGTTTGCTGATCGAAAAAATTTGGAAATATTAGTTTGCCCTAAAAAATTAGCTCACGAGGACGACATCTGTAGATACATGTGGCAAAGCAATGTGATGATCTGTATTAAAGCCAAACTGACTCATGGACTCCCTCTTACTATGGACAACGAAGAGAAACGTGTCTCCTCCTATCCAAAGCTGCCCTAATGCATCCCTAATTCGAATAATTTGTCCTGAAACTAGACTAACTAATAGGCCCTGCTCTCTTACGCTGGATAACGAAGGGAAGTGTGTATATCCTTATCCAAGGCCGTCCTAATGCATCCCTAATTCGATTAATTTGTCCTTGAACCAGACTAAGTAGTAGGCTTTGCTATCTCTTACTATGGGAAACGAAGGGAAGTGTGTCTCCTCCTATCCAAGGCCGTATTCCTTCTAAACAGTGGATCCATTGTACAAGACCGCATTCTACCTCATTGCTCCTGATCCCGTCGATCTCTAACTCCTTCAAAAGGCCCGTCCTTAGAACGTCCTGTGACGCATGTCCCCTTAGCATTTCGTTCTTGATTAGTACTTCAAACTTCGGCTCCCAATTGAAGTCACGTTTACACGACTTTTCAAACTCATTAGGAGAAATTCATTCCTCAGTTATTACCGCACTAAGCCCCCTTCTTGAGTTCAAGGAACAAGCAGAGAAAAAAAAACCTCCAATGGTTTTCTTGCATCCCAGACACTACCCCATCGTCATGCGGTAGAAGCGCCAATGCTTCTGTCGTATTTGCCTGGCTCTCCAGGAGTTGCATCCTGCATCCGAAAACTTTTCCCCCAAATACCTCCTCTCCTACGATTGGAATACCCCACTGTATGCAGATGAGATTAAATATGAATACCATTCGTACTGCTGAGCCAATCCTAAGTACACTGTAATACGGATCTGGAGAAGTAGCTCCCGTTCTTAGAGTAAACCATATCGTGTGTCTGCCGTGCCTGCCACCACCTGTCGCTGGATATCCCCTGGAATTAATTTCTAAAATTGAATACACTACGCATTCCCAGTGTGTGTAGTACACATGTGTAAATAGTCCTTGTGTCTACGAAAGGATTCCGAATTAGGGAAATGCATTAATGTTGAATTCTCTTAAATTTAATTCAATTTCCTGGTTTTGTTTGCTTTTTGGCTTGGCCCTGTGCTTGAGACGATCCCGGACGGTAATTGGAAAATGCAATATTGGCCGTAAGACGGGATTGGATTGGATACTAATAAAATATTGATCCTGTTTAGGGCGGCTGTCCAAGGGAGAAGAAATCACGGTGAACATACTTTAACTGACATTCCACATCAGTCTGTGTTAATCCCTGGTCTTAAATCAGTCTCTAGTGAGGCTCTTATGGGGATTAATTCACGCCCTAATTGACCCATCTCCTGCCAAACCACATTCCCCACACACACACCCCCAGTATGCCAACCCAATCAATTGGCAGAGAGAAATAAAAAAGGAGGAAAGAAAGCCGACCAACCGAAAACACAAGGACAATTAAAATCACAAGTCCTGTACTCCATCCTTATTGCGAAAAGGAAGGAAATTGAAACTAATACGAGAGAGAAATCTAAAATTGAATTGCCTCAACCCTCCAACCAGCAAGGAGCATGTCCTCTGCCCCCACAGTCCTGGTACACATGTCGAATCCTTCTGTACTAATTAATTGAAAGTCATTTCCTTTTCCGAATGGCTTGAAAATAAATTATGGCAATTTGATGCAAAGGACGCAAGTATCCTGTTGAATTTTGATAGCCTTTCCCTCTCTCCACTCTCTCTCTGTGTGTGTGTGTGTGTGTGAGTCCTGGAGGTACACTTAATGATGCGATACTTATGGTCTGTGGAATGTTAACATTGCAATGATATCGGGTGACCATAAAAATATTTCACATTCCCCATACCATGCCGTTCACACACAAGTGCAAGGATGCATTCAGAAAAGGACGATGCATTCAGAAAGACTTGTCACTTGAAGTGAAGGGAATCCGGAAGTCGGTATGCCTGCGTGTGTGTGTGTGTGTGTAGAGAATTTTTATTGCAGTCTCGATCCAGACGAAGGATAAAAGCATTCCTTGAATTGTTTCTTAAGAAATCCAACACTTAAGTGGCAGGGATGTCCTGTTTTCAAAATGGCACTCATATTTATTTGTTTAGATGGACTACAAGGACATCTAATTCACAAACACACCAACACACACTCTTCTCCCGAGGGTATCTCGCCAGCAGGACATCGCTCTGGTCCTACGCAAATGGGAACAATAAGGATATACTCTCATTTGCCGATGATTGTAATGTTTATTGCATTTGGGGCTCCTCCGCACGATACAAGGGCTGTCCGAACGGGTGATATCATTTCCCATCCCCAGCAGCATGGAGTGCTCAAATTAGTTGTAAGGCTGTCGAAAATCTACACAGGACTAAAGGAAAGCCATAAAGTGCTTATCGATTCGAGAGCGAATGAATGAGGATGCCAACACCCTGCCCTGCCACCGCTGCTTTGTGTTAAGTGTTCCTAAGATTATAACGCTTAAGTGCTCGGTTTATTACGGCCCCAGCTTCCAGTGGTAGTGGTAACAAATAGAGCAATTCCTGAAGCCCCCCTCCCCAGCCCTCGAAGGAGTAGGCGTTAAGGATCATTCCACGAATCGAAAGAAAGAATCGGAATGCGCCAGCTTAAAGGTCAGCCTTAGTGTATCTGTTTGGCAATATGCTTCCTGCTTCCTGAAAGGACGAGTTTTTCTTCTTCCATTTAATGCTGAGCTTTATCGTGATTTTATAGTTCATAAAGATGTAATTACTTTGAAAAATAATGGCAGGCTTCACGCGCGCAGGAAGCACGCATTAAACAATGCAAGGAGACAATGCCTTTGATGGCCGAATTAATGTGCAATCTTGTACTTCGGCGTTTTTTTTTTCGCCGCAGTTTAATGGGAAAGGCTCTTGTGTTCGCATGGGGATGGTAGGCGAATTGTTTCGGGACATTAAGCACCGGGTGGGTATTTATGAGGCAATAAGAGTCCTGAGATGAAATTTGTTTCTTTCTTTGAAAAAAAAAGAAACCCTGTTGGCAGTTTGATTCTCGGGAATTTCAATTTGATGGCCGAGAAGTGTGTGGTTTGGCGGAGGAGGCAATCAAAAACGAATTTAGGGACTTAAAGATCGGTTTTTAAGTCAGAAGAGAGCTTGTCCACTTAGCTTGTTCAAAAAACGGGGGAAAAGGCTCACAGTTTCGCCCCAAAAAAGGTGGTAGCTGCCAGGCTATGACACGCTTCATGTCGATCTTCCTGAAACCTAGCAAACAGGCTCCTTATCATATAAACTTGAGCTCCAGTAGGTTGGTTTTTGAGTCAGAAGAGGGCTTGTCTACTTAGCTTGTTCAAAAGACGGGGGAAAAGGCTCAGAGTTTCGCCCTAAAAAGATGCTAACTGCCAGCCTATGACTCGCTTTGTGTCGATCTTTCTGAAACTTAGCAAGCAGAATCCTCATCATATAAGCTTGAGCTCCAATAGAGCATTTGGCATAGTTCTAAGGATTCAGAGGTCGCTTAACTCTGGGTTTATTGATCTTTAGAACCATTTAAGCCTCCAGGAATCTTCGCAGCACTTATATGCAAAAGATTGGACTAGAAGTTCGGAGATGATGCTTTAGATGGAATGGGATAGAGTCCAAGTGATGAACTCTAAGTGTTCTAGCAATACGGACCTAGTAACATTCTATAGAAGTCAGTAAAGATGTTTCTACATAGATCTGTATACAATAGAGGCTTGCTGGAGGTGTCTGCTGACGTACCCGCAAGGTACAATAGTATGATGAGGGAGGAGAAAGCATTACGCAACATCGCTTCAAGTAGACCACTTCCGGTCCGTAGAACCACCCTAATAACGAGGACTAAGTAGTTTGATAAGAAGAGGCATTAGCCATAAAATATTTCACTTAACCATAAGGTGGATTAGGGCTGTGTTTAAGAGATGAATGTTGAGTTGTTCCTCTGTATCCATCATAGCTTTCAAAAGACCTGGTTATGACCTGCGACAAGAACTTTATAAGTCGGACTTTGGTACCGTTTTCAGAAAGGATAAGAAAGGTATCCCTAGACTTCTATACGTTCGGCGGAATCTTTGGCAAGAAATGGAGGATCAAGTTTGCTAGTCTAACTTATAGGTGGCGTGCAGCAGACAAAATCACTTTAAGGCATGGACTACGATATAAGGTTTATAACATGTATTGTAACTACCAGTGACATCAGAACCATGCGAACTGCAGGCCCTGAAACTATACGGGCACTGATCCCATCAGACATACACATCAAGAAAACAGCTGCTAAGAGTGCCTTAGTCTTAAAGCAATCCAACCTTTGAAAAGAGGGAGACAGAGGTGGCGCACTTAGGTAGTGACCCACAACTGCAGCCTAACCATTGAAACCACCTTCCCAACGAGGGAGGACCAAGAAAGGCAACTTTTAAGCCACGGCGTTCCAATAGGAAACTTCACACAAGAAAGGTGATCGATGACAGTGAAGACGCTATGAAGGTCATCTCATCCATACACAGGACTCACAGCAAATTACAACACTTTTTTGGGCTCCAGGATACAGGGAAACGAAAGAATTGACGATTTAGCAAGAAAGGGATCCAGGCAAGACTTCTATGGCTCTTATTTAATTTATTATAGAGAAAGCCTTCGCGGATCTAGCTCATGAGAGATAGAGCCTGGTCTCATCCTACCGTGTCTCAAGAAAACTCAGGTTAGAACATGAGAAACCAAATTTTAACTCTTAATAGACTCAACTTAGAGCTCCTCAACGGGGACTAGTACCGGGCACAACCAACCTCCTTGTCTCTGATGATCGCTGCGCAGGCTGTCGTGACACAGATGCAGAAGAGAACACATCCCACTTCCTATTCGCATGACCAAACCTGTGTAGATCCCGAAAACCTATCCTTGGATCTTGCTAGCCTTTAAGCAGAACCTCACTTTAGGGTGTAGACAGTGAACGAAGACTTTTTTGGATTTGGAAAGAACCGATTCCTTTGAGAAGAACAGAGACTCTTTTCAAGAAGTACATAGATGGCTCTTGAAAGACCATATACTGTCGAGAAACTTGGCCTCAAAAAAATGTTGGGTTGGGCTGCTTCTCTAACAAATTCTACTCGATCATCCGAAGTGGATCTTGAAACGAGACTATGTACCTTGGCGCTGTGTAGGGATCTTAGTACAAGGCTCTCGGTACTCACATCCTCAAATGAAACCGAATACAAAAGATAGTAACTTCTGTTTCCAAACTTGAGAAATCCCTTGCCAAACAGTTCCACAGGAGGACACCACAACGACACCACGATCACTCCATCGATCACCACCTACAAAGCCATTAGTATGCCGAACCAACAATCATCTTCCCTGACCCGATGAAGAAAGGACGAAAGGTAGTTGTGGTCAACAAAAACAACGAGGAGGAACGACTCACAGACGGGCAATGGTTGTCAGAAGAAGCAAAGCTGATCGACAGTAATATCAATTCAACCAAAGGCTACTTCGGACCGATTTCACTCTTGAGACAGCTGGCCATGATCAAGGGGTTCCAGATTAACATACCTAAGAGTGACTTAAGGTGACACCAAGATCGAATATCTCGCTTAAGGTGGTCCAGCCAAGCCTAGATAAAGATCCCGGTTTCACCTAAGTATCTCCGGAGATAAGCTAGAACAACTCTTGCGCAAGCTGAACTCAGAACTTCCAAGCCACGATTGGCAGGTATTCGGGATCAGGATCTCAAGCAAACTTGTCCATCTGTGCATGGATGATGATGAGGCATACTTTCCATTTCAGTGAGGTCGCCAATAATCTCACTAAAATCAAAGGTCAAACAAGTTGCTTACGATGCTGACTTGGCAGAGCTGGAGAGAGCTGTCAAGTAAAAGTGGGAGAAATGGGTTTCGTGAATGAAAGGGAGTACATATCCTGTCAACGCGAAGTAGCCCTGTTTTATCGACTGAAAAGTCCTATCTGCTTTGGTGGATCTAATCATGGGAAGTCCTCCTCAGTCGAGCAAACAAATTCTTCTATTCATTGTGTAAGGACAAGCACCACCAATACTCCAGTCAGTAGAGTCTTCAAATTCTATGAAAGACTTCCCCTTACATGGTACCCGGAACTGGACAGACCTAGTATCATGAGTTCACAGTGTAAACGGACCTTTGAACGATGACCCACTTAGCGAGTAAGGATCCCAGCATTGTCCAACGAGAAAATAATTCCACTTCCTTCCACTGAACATAGAACCGCTCATAGAACCATCCTTAGTACTGAGCCAAGACAAAACCTTTTCTTCCCTTTCAACAGCCCTGCCAGCAGGATAAACCTACTCCTACGTCCCTATTCATTTTTAATTAGTTTATCTGCGAAAAAACTTATTAAAAATACAACTTTTTACAGCATTTCTTCCCGAAAATTTGATTAAACCAGCGCTCAATGGACGGTGCTCCGCCGTGCGCTATCCTTCTTCTGCCAGATATCCTTGCAGACGTTTTATTGAATTCATCTAATTAGATTCCATCTCTCGAACAAAAGCAATTCGCCTTTCACTATGCCACGGTTTGTTCTTTTTTTTTTTTTTTATTAAACATTTTTCCTTTACACACACATACACACATACAGAGAAGCCTTCAAAAGGACTCATGAATTAATAATAAATTCCTATTGTAGGGCAAAAGGGGGGAACAGAAAAATTCCAAAAAAAAAAAAAAAAAAACTCATGCAGGTAGCTGAACCCCATCTCGTCTTGAATTGCTCGTTTGTTTGATGATTCTATTTTCTTGTTTCGTTTTTATGATATCCTTTCATCGTACTCGCGGGTTTACCTTTGAAGAACAATGTCTCTCCGGAGAGGTTCAACGGACTGGCTGGCTGGTAGGGATAGGTCCTTCCCGACAGATCGTTCGCTCGATTCGCGATGAAATTTTTCTGTTTTTTTTGGAATCTTGTGCAGCAAATTCCACGAGTCCTGTGGGGATAACTGCGCCATAGAAAGAGCGGCATTATTAATCCCTTATCTAATAAATACTAAACTCCTTGTATAAATCAAAGGACCTCCTTATTATGTTTGAAAACTCTCTCGGAATATGCTTGCTGGCTTGGATTATGAATGAGGAGGACGATGCTATTCAACCGAAGGACTCAGGATCATGTGCCTTCTATAAACGACTACATGATCATCACAATAAACACGCTAAGGACTGCTGCACTGATTTGAATATGTGTCAATCCCCTCCGTGTTTATTGATATTTATAACGTCTGCGTGCTTGTACGGATGGGGTAGGCTCTCCCTAACCACACACACACACACACTAGTTACAATTCGTTTGTTACAGCCGAAGATGAAAAGTCAGCGCCACAAACAGTCACACAAAGGGGGAAGGATGTTGTCAAATCCTTAGGGCTTCAGTTGTCGCAGCATCACTTTCAACAATCGAATCCCCAATCGTTTTTGTTGGCGCACGCAGCGGCACGCAGCATAAACACAAACACATCCTTTGGCGGTTTTGTTAATTTAATAAACGACACAGGGGCTTTGATGATGATATTTTGACTTGAGTTTAACAAGTTTCACCCGCAGGGATTACAAGGACGACCACCATTACCTCTGCCTCCGTCAAACCGCTGACAACGACAATACTGCGCGATGATGATGGTGGTGCTGGGTGTACGGGCTGGCGGGGAGGGCGCTGCTGGAGGTGCAGAAGGAAGTCATTGTAGCCAGCGAAAAGAAAAAGGAAATCCCGGCAAAATATTGACAATAAACTGGGAAGTGGTTGGGTTGTGTTTTTGGAGTGTCTAGCCGCAAGGAATTCATGTAAATAGGCTGATGAATGATCAAAGGATTATTCGAATGCGATAAAGCGGGTGGGATGGGGGGAAAAGAGGATTAAATAACCTCCGGTTATGGGAAGTAGGGAGTTCCAGGGAGTACTTTCCTTAATAATGCATTTTATTGCATTAAAATTAGCCGAAGTTGAGTTTAAGGGATTAATGTCGTTTGCCGGGAGACGGGATGTGACAAACTTGGAGACTCACAACCATGACGGGGAAGGCATAAGGGACACGCTTGGCTAAATCCTGTTCATGGCCTGATTGACAGATGGTCCCTACATTAAGTGATTACCTAAGTACCACCAGTTACGCACTCCAAGGGCCCTTCTCTTCCTCTACTGCTTTGTGCCTCCGGGTTTGATTCGTAGACTCTACGAGCCTAAGCATTTGGATCCACCTGTTCTACATATCCCAGCCATTTGAGTCCACACTGTACTCTGAGTATACTGTACTGTTGAGTCTTCTCCTCAAAAGCCCGTCAACGCAACGCAGGAGAACATTTTATGGAGAACCTTTCTCTCGAAGCGGACCAGTATGGCTTCATCTACCTTAGAAAGAATCCAAGCTTCTGCGGTATAAAGCAGGACTGGTGGGATACATAATCTCCTTGCTTGTTCGAGATGGGGCTCTACTACCCAATTCCCTTCTTAGTCCAAAGAAACAGCGTTTATCAAGAGTGGATCTTCTGCTGAGATGTCATTGTCAGAAGTTACAGTAGAGCCAATTTTGAAGTTATTGTGACGTTCAATCCAAATCGTCGATGTTGTGTATCCCTTCTCTCTGACAACATATACAAGATGGCGTTAAAGTAATAATATTTTTGCAAATGGCGTCAAATTTCATTGTGGTTTGACATTTATGTTGTCATGATTTGCAGAGAATTAGTTTATCTTCTAACAAAATGACAGCGAATTCACTATGATATTATTTTTAGCCATTTTTGTGGCTTCTGTTTCAATACTATTAAACCCACCAGTGACAGCTTGCTGTGTTCTGTCAATAACTGACACTGACTTTTGAAAGATTGAGCCTCCTTTCCTTGTTTAAGTATTTTTTGACAGCGAAGGTCTCGTTCTCTAGGGATGTCAAAGCTGTACATGACAGATGCCGTCATATGCCGCTTTGAAATCGAGGACTTCGTGAGACTTTTCTTAGATCTATCGAAGTGTGAAGATTTGATCGACTGTGAAGCTTTCTAGTCTGCGACGCCACTGACAGATCAGAGTGCTTAAGGCAGTTTGACAGATAAAAGCTTGTGTGCGATGTTCAAGAGACGAATTCCTCTGTAATTGGCGGGATTAAGGGGATCTACTCTCTTGTGGACTAGGTATACACTCGTTTGACCAAATTTTAGAAATGAGTTGGTGTATGCTATCTGTCAAGTCATCTAAAGCTAAGAATCTTGAATAAGCCCGTAAACCATCAAGTCTAGGTGGCCTTGTTGGTAATGAACTTGGGTATTACTCTTCTTACATCGCCTTAATCAGATAGATGTCATTGTTTGTCGCCGTCTGTGTCGACAACTGACTGTGGATCGAAAAACCAGGTATTATCCCCTAAGCCCACTTGTCAGTTGATACCATGACAGCTGTGATACTGTGGCAGCATATTTAGCCTAGGTTTGAACCTAGATTTTGCAAGATAGATGGCTCTCATTCTTTAACAGCTATTGCAGCTGACTTGACTTGATAAATCAGATACTTTCATCAGCGCTATACATCGCGAAGAACTACCAAGATTTGGGTCTCACACAGAAGTACTGTCTCAGGTTATACGAACATCAATTCAGTACCCAAATATGGTATGATGTCTTGATGTCCAAATAAGTTCAAGCATTTTCTTCTTCTTGAAACTGTGGTTCATTTTTTCGAGGCCTGTCATAAGGAAGAGCCATAGAATGTAACCAGTCGCTCCTAACTCCTATAATTAGGGCTTGTTTTCGCCTCAAAAGAGTCACTTGGTTCAGGACAAAATCCAGATGATACTTCGGATGACAACATGTTCTTTTCAGGGGATTCCATGTCCCACCTTCTCGTCAAATGAGTTAGAACAGTCCAAACTGCTTTTACCTTAACCAACAGTGTCGGCATGAATAGTCTTAGCACTTAAGTACCATTAACCAACACTTCCTTGGTCAAAGAATCTTAAGAACATAAGCTCTTCTAGAACCCTTCTACACTCACTCACTCAGTTTCAAACAACACCTCTTCAATTACATCTCTCGCTTATGTTCTAACTTTAATTGCCAACCAAATGGCACTGTACTCAGAAGGTATTCTGTCAAAATCACTTGACACAGAATTCCATGTATTCATTTCAGTTGACTTGTTGACTTGTTGTAATTCCATATATCCTTCCCCCCTTAAACTAAAATCCCTTTCTTACGACCAAAGAGGCAATCAAAACATCAACAACACAGAGAGAATGCCTTACATGAGACCAACCATCATTCAATTTACACAATTACAAACCAGATGACATTCGACTATACCGTTAACATAGACACACAGATGACAGATGATTTTAAATTCAATAAAATTGATTGCTTCAACTTACCAAAGATGACGATGATATCCAATCATCATCATCATCATTATCATCATCAAGCGAAGACAGACGAATGTCAGTCCATGTAATTTCATTTGGTTTGACATGTTATCTGTCAAAAAGTGGAACACATATCGTATCTATTCTGACAAGAAATTAAGGTCCGATGACAATCTTCTCACCTATGCGTTGGAAACTCTTGAAAATTAAATGAATAATGAAAAGCCCAATGCACAAGTGCTTGTTGCCATTTTGTAAAATTTATTATAGGTTTTGGCCAAAAACCAATTTTCAACTCCTGTCAGATTGGTACACACTCTCATACGAAACCTCATTATTAATGAGAATGCAACAACAGCCTAATTAAATGTTACACAAACACAGGACGAGTGTGTCCTGGAGAGCGGACCAGAGCGGAAGAGAGAGAGCACATGTTGTTAAATGCTAAGTGTTTACTGTTTTACAGGCAACAATTCCATTCGAGTTACATTCAATTATGTCGGACATAGAAAATTGACACACAACCACATAACGCTGTCACCGCCCACTTTATGCTAAGTTTTGTGTGAGGAGGAAATCTTGTTATCACTCCTTGCCAAGGAGGCATCTTGAGAAGTAGTCATACATTTCCCAGTTGGAAATGGTTGTAGATTGTGGAGAGAGAGAGGACCCGGGTGTTTGTCGTCGTCGTGTCACGCCCAAAGGATATGTGGAATTGGATTCATTTTCTTGACGGTTACTGCATTGTGTGATACAACAAACACCTGGCTATATGGGGGGACCACCGGGAGGGCTGAATAGCAATGCAAACAAGTGCAAGTTGCTGCCGACAATGTTGGTGGCGGTGGGGCGTTGTACTAATTGATTTAGAAGTGCAACTGCTGAGGGTGTAATTTGTGGCAAAGCCAAGTGAAGTGGGCTTTACAGAACATGGGAGGCTAGGTTTTGTTGATTTCCGCGACTGATTTGTTGGTATAGACTCTGAGACACAATACAACAAGTGCTTGTTAAACAAGTGAAACTCGACAATTGCGGAAAATTTATGTAACAATTGGTTCCAACAAGTGGGAAATGTGATGAATCTTTTGTTGATGTAACTGGAGACAGCAAGTGTTGTCACTGGTTCTCAGACAGATCATGTAAGGGTCACTTGTTGATGGGTTTCAATAAGTCGAGGGGAACTTGTTTTCTTTCAACAATTGTCTGAGTTTTTTGCGTCCCCCTTCACTTGTTGGAGAGGTATAGCTCAACAAGTACTGTGTAACAGATCCAAATGGTGTCAAAATGTTTAGAAAGGGTACTGTAATTCCCACTGTTCCAGGATTTTTTGGTTCGAAACATTACTGCCAAATGCCCTAATGACTGTTCTTTCAAAGCAGATTCGCTGATAGTCCTTAAATTACGGCGAATTGTCAGCGAGAGCTCTGTCTTACACGCACTAGATCATATCAAGGCTTAAACTTGAGTTAGACATGCTTTTTGGTCCTCGGAGTTGCTTTAGTGTCAAAAAATCTATTTCTGAGAGGATTTGTTGGTTGAAATGCCCTAAAGACCGTTTTTTCAAAGCAGATTCACTTGGCTCGCTGATAGTCCTTAAATTAGGGCGGATTGTCAGCGAGAACTCTGTCTTACACGCACTAGATCATATCAAGGCCCAAACTTGAGTTAGACATGCTCTTCGGTCCTCGAAGTTCCTTTAGTGTCAAACAATCTATTTGTTCTCGCCCTGTCACTTCACTCACGAATAACAGATCGAACTGTTTTCAACAACTGTCAACTGTCAACTGTCAAAACTTCACACACCTACCGCCAGTGCAGCCAAACTTCGATGATCAATAGCTCTCCCACAGTCTGTCAATGTTTTCATAAAAGAAGATTCATCAAACAAATTTAATTAAAAATCCTTTGCTGCTCGTAAAAATTCCTACCCCCAGGATACAACAACAGTTCGGCCATTATAACAAGAAAAAAAAAAATAAAACTCTGACACAGTTTTGACGGTAGAAAAACTATCTCACTCTGTAGATCTGTACCCTCGTTGCAATTGGCAAGTTTAGAAATATGCTTGCTTTTCAGAAAGCCATAAACAACATTTTCAATCCAGCTACTCGTCCCCCTTGGCTATCCTTTTTGTATCCTTTTCTCAATCCAGGTTAACAGTGCATCGATACCAAGTTCAATAGCGCCACAGGATAAAACGCAGAGAAAAAAAAAAGTTAGTTTTAAAAATTTATTCATTCGTTCCCGAACCTTGAGAGCTAAAAAGTTAATAAATCCAAAAAAAATAAAAAAAATTAGGAAAACCAACTTTCCATGCAGATGAAAACGCTCTTACACTGATTAAACCGTGTTCGCTCCGAGTTTACCGCCCGCCATCACCGCTGCCACTGCATCATCGGGGGGAACTACGTATACGGAGGTCCTTTGGCAACATAAAACAGGTCGTAACGCAGGGTTATTAGACGGAAATTTTATGGCAAATTCCAGTTTTTTTTTCTCCTTTTTTCCGTTTCCTTCGTTCCCATTTCAGTTGAGTCTATCTCTTTGCGTTTTCGTTCTGTTTGTTTGTTCATTCGAATAAAAGTGCTCGTTTGGCGTTTTCCGGTGCACAGCCGGAGAGTGTGGGCGGGCTAGCGAATCGAAATTAATAAAAAGTCGGTGGGGGGTAATAAAACCTGTAAGCGCACAGGAGAATTCGAGCCTCAGATACGTGGGGGCAGAGTAGTGTCCAGTCCAGCTAGCCCCCGCATTGGGCACGTGTGAAAGTCAACGTCTAAGGGATATGAGTAGATACATTTTACGATGCGCCTCATAAACGGCCGTGGCACCGCCAAACAACTTCATCTTCACAAATCCTAACGATGTGTGCAAATCCGAAGGTGGACAGTGGGGCGCAAAAGTAGTCGCGAGTTGGGTCTAGTTAAATGGGGCACAGCCGCTGCTACGTTAGAAGATACTTCGAGACAAGGATTGGACAAATGGACTCAAAGGGATTTAAGAAGTAACCTCTAGGGATGTGGCTTGCTGGAAAGTGGGGTTAGGATCGTTGGGATTAGAAATGGACTGTAGTATTTTCGTGAGATGAATGCCCAGAAATCTTTTCTAGAATACGGCTCCAGAATTCGAAAGAGTCAGAATAGGTCAGTAGGCTTTCTAAGCCCACTGTTCCAGACAGGATTTTCTGTTAAGCTGAAGATTCTGGATAAAGTGTAGATATCTAGGTGCATGTGTACGTATGTTGCACTCGATCATGTACTCCAGGAAGACTGAAGTCCTTTGGTTTCATTGGTGAGGCAATGATGACATCGGTCTCACTTGCCTTGGAGACCAAAATCAGGCCGTATAGTTCATTTTTCCAAAAGAAAGATGAATTGTACAATTCCTAGATAAATATTTGGTAGATTCGCAGACTTTTTTTTTGACATAAATTACTGCTTTGCGGGTCACAAGATGGCCCTACTGGTCAGGACCTCATACCGACCATTTCATCGAGTTTTCTCCAATTCTAGGGCGAAATATGAACAGATTTGTTAGCCAAACATCTAAACATAATCAATTTAAATAAATTTGAATCATTTTTTCGCCCAAAATATGTGATTTCAAAAAATTCCCAAAATGACACGCGCAACGCCAAAAAGTGCAGTCAAATGCGTAAGAAACTGAGAAGACTTTTTCGTGGAACTCGTGTCACGCGTGGAAAATCATAAATTTCGTGGATTTTTCCTTGTTTTTGTCCTTTAATTAGGAGTTTGGCAGGATATTCTTAGTTATTCCTGTTTCTTGAGATGTTGGGTACATGGTAGTTACAAGAAATTTGAGAAAAAACGAGAATCCAGAGGGTTTGGAGCCTTTTAAAGGAGGAAGGTCCTTGAAAAAGTGTATCTCGTGTTTTCTCAAAAACGGTGGGAGATAGAAGAAAACCGTGAACGACAAAGTTGTGAGAAAGTTTGAGGTCTATATGGCCATGCTCACGCGAATCCATGAATGTCCTTGATGACAAGGATATAAACAAAATATTCATTTTTGGACCCTAAATCTAAAGATAGAAAGCTGAAACTTGATACACATGCTTCTTAGATTTGAGTGTAATACTTGTGTAAATATTTTTAAAATCCGCCCACCGACACGCCCACTATTTAAAAAAAATCGATTTTTCCAACTTTTTTACAAGAAAGTGAAAAATTTTTACTTAACATAAAATATAGACATCAGCTTTCTACATAATTCGTCCGTACATTGTATAGGGCTACGCCTACTTTTTAGGGGCGTTTTCTTCGAAAAACCTAATTTTGTCCCTTTGAAGCGCTACACACTAACGACCTGACTTAGCATTGAATCTCTCATGGAAATCATTCTACTATGTGTTAATGGCTGAAACCCTAACCCACTTTGCTTTATGAAATTGTTCCTCGTCCTGACTTATGTACAATTGCATAGGCCACTCCTATATGTGGTGGACAGCGCCCTGAATAACTGGGCCAAACCCTTGATTTTTAAGATCGAGAAACGTACCATTCCCTTCGTAAATAAGAGGAAAATCTCCAATTTCGAGCCACCTAGACTAAATGAAACTCAACTCCAAATATCTGCCAAGGCAAGGTACAGCACTAGAGCCACACTGACCGCGGGCCTTGAAGTCATGCTTGTACTGTACCCACTCGATCTCTTCACTAAAGAAGCTCTCTACGCCTCCGTCAAAACTCGATGTGGAGATGTTATCCAATTGGACACTGCCCCATCATAAAGTGGATAAGCGTTTAAGAGCCTATCGTCTACACGGACTTCTACTTTAACCAAGTTTCCCTCCATAGAGAGCTCAAGCAGCGATGAGATCATAAACCTCGCATTCATATCCAACTTCACGGAAGGTTCCAAAATGAATGAAGGTACTGGCTCCGGAATATTCTCAGAGCAAGTATCGACCACCCAATCCACACAACTTCTCAACCAAGCAAGTATGTTCCCAGAGTAAATGTATGGTATCACCGAGGCCTATCGGAACCTATTCACTCTGAATTGCAACGCACCTGCAGACAACCAAATGAAACTCTAATCCGTAAGCTCAAGGCACAGCGTCATGGTCCGCTGGAACCCTGGACACGATGAGCTAGCTCGAAAAGACTCAGAATCAAATGGACTCCAAGCAGTCTCCTCTTCTCCAAAAGAACATTAGACCTTCCCAACCTATCTAACTCTTACCTCATTCATCATGGAAACTGTTGGCCGCATACAACAATAAAAGAGAACCACAACCGACTCTCATCACTGGTGTCCTCATATGCCACAATTCTGTTACGGTCTAGCTCAGAAGACTGAGAGTCAGTAACACAGACCCTTAGAGGGCTTACGGGGGTAACAAAGTAGAGGAAGACTCAACACGATTCCAAGTCTCAAGGCTCTTTCAACAACTTCTACCCTAAAACTCCTCTCAAACTCATCACGAAAGCTAGTTGGTTCAGGTATATACTTGGACTAGCTACGGTGTGGATCCATTGAGATCCGAGTAAGACTGCAAATCCCTTCATGTTTCGAGTTCATCATTCACCGAAAATCCTTACAATTGAACTACTTTCATCTTCGTCAACACTTAGACATCTCTAAGGACACTCAGCCAGCAATGATGAGATCCCAATGCCGATCCATGCCATTAGTAATTCTTACATCTTCGTCCACCATCTCGTCCAAGTATGAATGACTTATTGCCCGCGCATCCAACAATACAAGAGTCCTGCACAAGACAAAGATGACTTAACCGACTTACAAATCTATTCCTTCGAAGACTAACCATAAATCTAAGTCAGTCTCAGTCTCTCCCTGGCACTCTCATTACTTGATTTCAAATAGGAAAGGGGTATACCCTACTTTGTATAATCTCGCATCTTCCTCCTTCTTGCAATCCTTCGAAACCAACTGTAAATATTCAATTTCTATAGTCATCTCAGTATGGCTCCGCCAGTATCCCGAACAGAACGAATAACTTAGGGTTTCAACCGATCAAGAGGATACAACTGCTTTACGCTAAACTTTCCACAATTCTGGCAGAGCTTCTGCCCAAAGATAGTGCTAAATGTAAGGAAAGGAGACTGTAGTCTAGATTATGTCTAGACTGATCTGCGCTAAACTCCAGACAATCCTTTGTCATGATCAGCGATATGTCTTGACAGCCTGCAGGCTACCACCTAAAACCTATCACCTTCACAACGTAGCAAGGATCGCTAACCGTTCCATACTCTCCTTACATTGCTTCTTCTTCATCAACATATAGAACGGAAAGGAGAAGGTTCAAGGACTTCAGTTATATCCACTCCGGGAAGATATTAAGCTTGCAGATAGTCTGATCGATAGAGCTCCTTAGGGCTACTCAGTGAACTATTCAATTCTTCGTCCTATCTCCGCTTTTCTTCATTGAATCCTGCCTTGTTAAACACAACGTGTTTACAACAACATTAATGGAAATATTAGTCATAACCGTCACGGTTCATCAGGGTTGGGATCTATCTCCATCGCTTCCAGTTGACCTTATGTGCAGGGTTCTAACCATATTGCTGTTCCTTCAGCGGCACCGATCTCTCAACTCTGCGGCTTCAACCTTCTGGGTTTTATCATCCAGAATCCCTATCGAGAACAAACCGGCAACGATGTGAGTTACCCTGTGACCAGACAGGGAATGCTTAGGACATTGGTTACTCTGAACAGAGCTGTGGCAGCCTTTTGACGCTTGGAACCTCGACCGTTCTTTGAAGCCCCGAGTGCGTCAGATGCTTCTGAAACATATTCCTCATCTTCCAGCCTAACATCCATTACAAGACGCCCTCTTAAGCGCTGCCTCCACCCATCGATTGCACCTAATCGTTGACAGATGCAACCCTATGTTGATATCCAATCTGGAATCCTAAACGTCTTATCCATGGACTAAGCTTCTTGGAATCCATATTGCCGGTTCGAAGGATCACGCTCCTCATGACTGACTTTCGTTCCCCACTGTACCAAATCCGCATATGTATTTGCCTGTCCCACCTGTGCACAGGATTTTGATGTAGGATCACAAGGAATTAATTGAAAGTCATTTCGGATGGCAAAATTGCTTGGAGGATTTATTATAGGCATCGTCGTCGTCGTCCACACGGAGGACTTGACTACCAACCAGTGGCGGCAATTTGAGAGCTAATCAATGTGGCCTGAACTGCGTGTGCGGGCTGCTGCGGTAGCGCGGTCGACAATTGAAATGGATGGCCGATGTTAACTGTTTGACAGGACGATGACAAGGGTAGGCGTGTGTGCACAGTGTAGTGTGTGTCCTTGCCCGGATTGCCATCTGCCCGACCCGATATACCAGCGCTGAATTGAGTTATTAGACTCGAAGCGTGATATATGCATGTATTTGCTGGACTCACCGTGCTAATTGAATCATTTTGGCGGTTTATCGATGCAGATGGAGCTGATATTAAGAAACAGTCGGAAACGCGGGACAATAATAAAGTTTTAGCTTCAATTAATTCGCTCGGACAGTGGTGTGCATGAATCCACAGAGACGGTGCTCTGCTGCACAAAGGACTTCAAAAGTAATTCCATTCAGCGTCATCCTTCGAAGTGTGATGCAACTGCAAAGTTATTCTCCCCACAAATAAAAGAACAAAGAAGAAACACCCACCAAAAGGAACTCAAAAACGAGTCCAAGAAACGGACTTCAAAAGGATATTCCACATGAAAACGAAGATAACCGAGGATAAAACTTTCCACTTGACAAGCTAAACTCGTAGACACTTGTTTCGTTTAAGAAAAAAACACACAAAAACCGACAAAAACCGAAGAAAAAGAAAGAATAAACCTCGGAAAGTTTTCCCTCGGATTAATGCTTCTTCCAATGTAAGGATTCTCCTGGCATTTGGGTTCCGTTTCAGAGTCTCGCGCCTTCGATCAGTGCTTCGTCTCGCAGTGGCTTTGAAACTACCTTACAGATAGAGATTGTGTTCCGTTTTTTTTTTCTATTTTGTTGTATCCACCACAGCGCCACGCCAGCAGGACTCTCTTGCCCGTCCTCGTCCTCGTCCTTGTAGTGTTATTCAATTAATAGTTTGAGCTTAATTTAATATAGTTGGACATAGTTACGATGAATCGGGTACGAAGTTAGTTAAAATGGAGCAAAAAAAAACCGAAGGAAGGATTGAAATGTTTTCTCATTTCTTTTGCAAATGAGGAACAAAAAAACGAAAAGAAAAGAAAATTGTAAAATCAATTTTGAGTTTAGAAAGTTTTACGCGGTTCGTGTTTTTTTTTTTTTGTTGTTTTGCCAAGACACTGACTGGACTTGGTTAGGATCGACGTTGTCCCCTCGATATGGCCAAGTGACAGGTTTGGATTTTTAATTAATTTTTTACTCACAATTTGTGTCATAAAGTTTGTAGACAGGAGAGATAAGCAGAAGGATTTGTCCTAGTCTTCGATGGGGATGTGGGAGAGTCTTCGAACCAGAAGCTAGTAAAGCATGGCATTTAGTCGCGAAAGACTTTAGTTTCACCTCCGTCGTCCTTAAAACTTTTAAAAGGCTTACAGACTAGTAAGCTACGACCTTGCAGATCTATCTCCAGTGCTCAAGATACCTCACGAAGGCTAAAAGAGTGGAGGCAGATCTGTTGCTTTCCTGGGCATAGACGGGGGCTTCACTAATGTGGAAACGGATGTGGATCTGAACATGCCCCATAATCCATTCAATTGGATAGGGAACATGTTATAACAGCCATGTTAATACCGAGCTAGGAGGAACTGAACTAGAAATATATCCCTCCAGTGGGACACTTCAAGGTGGAGTGATCTCTCCTCTACTATGTGTTCTCGTTCTCAACGAAATATGCATCGAACTCAGGAACATCGCTTGAAAAGTAACAGCCCTCGCTGATGATGTGGTACTGTTTGGGACAGATAGACTTCTGCTCTTAGTGAGTAAATGGAAGGAGGCCTAAAGATCTTGGACAACTGGATAAGAAAAAGTGGATTAGGGCCCAGTTTGAAATTCAGTCTGTTGCAAAACCCTGGTACTAGTATTCGACGAAGAGGTAAATCCGGCACTAAATACCGAAGAAGGAATGGAAAAAGCCACAATAGCCGATAGCCTTCTACTTGTGTAATAGAACTTTCGGGAAAACCTGGCGGGTGAGCCCCATAATCATCCTATGGATGTGCAAAGCTATTTATAGTGGCAAGCCGCTAGCAAGGCTGCAGATCTAGAGCCAACATGAAGGTACAAAGGCTAGTGTGCATTGGTACTACCAGTGCAATGAGAAGGAAGCTTATTAGGGGACTTGTCTGCATCTTCAACTTACTCGCAGTAGACCTTTTCATAGAAAAATCGGCAGCGACTCGTCAGTCAGTCGGACAGCTGGAGGGCGAACCCATCTGACCACGCTAGGATCCTTCAGGCGTATATGGAGAATCAGTGGACTACTTGACGCCCTATCTTGATTTGGAAAGGTCTTACAAAAACCCTCTTTACGAGTAGAGACGATAAATAGAAAAAAACTAGCCAGGAAGTCACAGCATTTTCCACTGATAGGTTCAAATTGGACTTCAATGCAGGAACAGGAAAATGGTATTCTTTTTTTGAGACGATGAACTTTAACATTAAATAAGGTACACAATAATGTTGCTGTCATCCATGAAATTGACATTATTTGACAGATAAGTTCATGGCATTAATGCTTGAATATGACGTTAGGCATGTGAACTCTGTGGTTGACGCGTACGTGGCGTTATCTGGAGGTCCAACTTCCACACACTCTTCGTAGTATATCAAGCTGTATTTCGGGAATAACGCGTCGAATTTTGGCTCTCATGTACTCAATCGAGGTGGACATGTGTCCTTACATATCCCCCGAGAAAAGGATCTAATGGCGTCAAATCGCACGAACGTGGTGACCATTCGACAGGACCATTTCTGGAGATTGTATGATTATCGAACTCCCTCCTTCAATATATTATTTGTTTGACAAGCTATGTAGTATATGACATCATCTTGTTGGAATCCTATACCACTGATGTGAAGTACCCTATACCACTGATGTCAAGTCTATCAAGTTCTGGTCAAAAACGTCTTTCAATATGGCATGAAGACGAGCTCCATTGACCGTAGCATGGTCAATCACAACTTCGGCATAAGATCGACTCTTTTGTGGATGCAATAGAGTGTCTCATAGCACTTGTGGCTTGCTTCCTGTCCCATTACGCTGACCACAAATGGACTTCATCGCTGAAGATGATTTGTCGATGAAATGCAGGATTTCCTTCAAACATTTGCATAGCTTGAAGGGAGAGGTGTCGATGCTTTATAATGATCAAGAGTTCCTGCAAACGGCGAGGAATCGACTACTTTGGTTGACGCACTTATGGCTGCGATATTTTTCGTCCTTCGATCGGTACGTTGTCCCACTGGTATGGGAACATGCCCGCACAGCCTGTCTGGTAGACCGATTAAAGTTGCAATCACCGACTCAAGATTTATGTCAGTAAGTCAGGTCCTAAGACAAGGCGTCACATCATTTACCAGATACAGTTGTCTTGCCACTTGTCAAACTTGTCTCTGTATCCGAAGATATACGACACCTATCCCTATACTCCCTGAAACATGTGCCCAAAGTCTTTTCCATTTGCTGGATAGTATAAGATTTGCCATACATTTTGGTACCTAAACGAATAAAATCCGTCAATAACTTGCAATCGTATGGAACCTTGAAGTTGCTACCAAATTTCGTTACATCAGCTCCACCCTTTCCTTTAGAATGACGTCACAGGGGCTACTACCAACCTTCTTCTGTTGAAGTTAATGACGGTAAGAATGTCAAGGTTGAGCATTGAGAAACCTAGGTTTAGTTCAAAGGAGTAAGGAATTCTAAGCGCTGTTGGTACGCTGAGTTGATCAAGGATATTCCGCGCTCTAGGTATCCCTATGATTCAGTCAATAAGTGGGACATAAAGCCTAAAGTATTGTTGTATCTTTGAATAGATGAACCGTATTTTTCAGCTCATTTCGACTACCATCTTGCTCTCCGACAGTCCACTGCCCTAATCACTGTGAGTCTCCACTGATCGGCTTCTTCCCTCTTGTGTAGGGTTATCCAATCCAGCGATCCATAATGTCACAACGGGAGCTCTTTGCATTCCTTGCATCCATCTGCTGTAAAGGTATTCCACTATGCAAACTGGGTCGATTTTGTAGCTCCCTACTTGCTTTGAGAGTTCACCCTAAAATGAAATTCTATTCCCCCAGTGCCATCTAGGTCGCACCACAACAAATATCAGAGGTATCCTATCCCTCAAACAAAAAACAAAACATTTTAGCCAACATTTTAGCCAACATTTCAGTCGTACGCCCGCCCTAACTTAATCATCTGCAAATCGCGGTTGATTTGAACTCGCTCAAGGATACCACAAAACAATACGATGCTTGTGGGTGTCCCGTTCCCGGTCGCTCTTTGAGGGATTCCACTTGACATATGTTTCGAAATTGCAGTTTCGCCGTAATGTCCTCGGCAAGGATTCTATTGCGTGGCGCACGAGGGGCTTCTCCCCGGCTTAATGGGAGTTTTATGTTCGCTTTTTTTGCTCTGCCCACTCTCTCTCTCTCCCTCTCCAGTCTCGGTGTATCATTCGATGTGGCATTTTAGGATTTCGCTCTTTTAAATGGTTTCAGTCATATTGGCAAGGATAATAAAAATACAAAAATAAAATAAAATATATATCTTTTATTTTTTTTTACGATGTCATCGGAATAATATGCCTTTGCCTCCCACTCCCGGTCCTGCTCTCCGACACCAGGCAGGTTATCCTGCGAGATAGACACAGAGAATGCAGAGTCAACCGGAAAAGTAGAAAATGTTTACTGTTTCCAAGGATAATAAACGAAACGAAAAGGACGAACAAAAAAAAAAGAATGTTTTGTGGTTGTTATCCGTTTTGTGAACAATATTTTCGCGGAGTTTCAACTTTTATTTTGGAAATATTTGAAGAAAAATACCTTTTACGATCCTGGAAAGTTGTTTATACGATTTTATGATTCATCAATATGGGTGGCGTTGTGATGGATGTGGACGGAATCGTGTGTTGAATGTTAATGCGGAGGCGTTGCACACTCTCGTATCTGTGTCGGGATGGTTATATGAGGATATAAAAAGGCTCTTTTCAATAAAAAGGAGGAAAAAAATAGATGAAAACTTTTTGAGTAGCAGTGACTTGACACAAGTCTGTTAGGGATAAATAGGATCGTCATTATTTTGATGGGTTTTTGTTTTAACTTTTATGGTATGTGTCACCTAGTTTGTCTGCGAATTGTATCCGAGACGTATCCTTGAGTGGGAAGGTTGCCCACCCATTGTGTTGGCCATTAGGGGAGAAACTCATGGAGCATTACACCTAAGCTACGGATACTCATCGCAGGATCCTGGTAGATCCAACTTTATTCATGTGGTTCCACAGAGGAGTGTGCCCCATGATCACTCCTATGAGGACAGAGAGGAGATTCTTTCCTTTGGCATCAGTTTGTCCTAGAGGAACTCTGTCTATTCTATGCGTTCCCACTTCATGCGGTCAACTTGCTCCAGGTCAGGTGCCGCGCCTTTCATTCCCTGGTAATGTTGGAAGTCAAGTTTCGGCCAGAATTTAATAGACTTGCCTTCAGTGGTATAGAAGATGGTAGCACATGCCACACATGTGGCTCTAATCATTTATTATCGAAAAGAACAGACTTTAGGGAGAACTGTAATGCAAGGCATGTCGAATGCCACAAACACAGTTTCGAATGGGCGAAATCACGTTTTTTGACAAAAACTCCCCTAAAAAGTGGGCGCAGCCCTACATAATGTATGGACGAATTATGCAAAAGAGTAATATCTATGTTTTATGTTAAGATAAAAATGTTTATTTTCCAGTAAAAAAGTTGAAAAAATCGATTTTTTATAAATAGTGGGCGTGTGGATGGGCGGATTTTAAAAATATTTACACAAGTATAGCCCTCGAATCTAAGAAGTATGACTACAAAGTATCAACTTTCTACCTTTAGATTTAGGGTCCGAAAATGAATATTTTGTTTATATCCTTGACATCAAGGACATTCATGGATTCTAGTGCACATAGCCATATAGACCTCAAACTTTCCCACAACTTTGTCTTCCACGATTTTCCTCTATCTCCCACCGTTTTTGAGAAAACACGAGATACACTTTTTCAAGGACCTTCCTCCTTTAAAAGGTTCCAAACCTTGTGGATTCTCGATTTTTCTCAAATTTCTTGCAACTACCATGTACGCAACATCACAAAGAACAGGAATAACTAAGAATATCCTACCAAACTCCCAAATAAAGGACAAACACAAGGAAAAATCCACGAAATTTATGATTTTCCACGCGTGACACGAGTTCCACGAAAAAGTCTTCTCAGTTTCTTACGCATTTGACTGCATTTTTTGGCGCTGCGGGTGTCATTTTGGGAATTTTTTGAAAAACACATATTTTGGGAAAAAAATTGACTGAAATTTATTAAATTGATTATGTTTAGATGTTTGGCTAACAAATTTATTCATATTTCGTCCTAGAATTGGAGAAAACTCAATGAAATGGTCGGAAAGAGGTCCTGACCAGTGAGGCCATCTAGTGGGCAGTCAAACAATGTTTTAAGTGTAACGATATAAATTATATGTCAAAAACATTGGTAGCCTGAACGGAAAAACTTAATAGGAACGTGATCAGCTCACCTCCGTATCGTCCAAGACGACATCCCCATCGCACGTCAGTCAAACGTCAAACTTCTGTAATGACTGGCATCCTTGACGATGGTGATGATTCCTCCTCCTATCCACCAGTGCAGTGGTTCGAGAATACTAATGAATCACTGCCTAAGAACCAGCATGTCATACCTACACCTCCAGCTTTATCCTTTTTCCTCATCAAAATCCATCCACCGCCAGCTGACTATGCGAACAGACCCGCCCGACCAGAGTTGGTGGCAAATTTCATTCCGGAACGGAAGCGATTAATCGTTCCCCACTTTATTTGGTGAGTAATTCATTTTTCATTCGATTTCATTCTGCGCTGTTCACATCAGATATCCTTCGGCCTGCGGTGTGGCCAGGATATAATATTAAATTTCTTCCTTTTTTTCTGTAAATAATGCTACAATGCGATATACCAGCGAACAATGGACTGTGTGACACACCGAACGCAGCGCGCGTGGCGTCCATAACAGTGGGCCAACGCATTCCATTTTTTTTTTTTTAATAAACCAACTGAAAGGCGAACCCTTTGATGTCCTTGACGGTTGGATGAGAGGACGATTGTCCTTGTTTGTTCTCGATTTTTTTTTTTTTTTTTTTTTTTTCAGCCATTATTTAGCAATTTTGTGTTGTTACAGTTATGCTGTTATTTAAAAAAAAAAAAACCAGAAATTGGTAGCATAATCAAGTGAAGCACTGAGATAACACAATGGATGTGGACATGGAGATGGCAGAGGGAGGCCCTTTTTGTAAGCCCGTGAGGATTCGTGTCCTTTTTTTTGCGCGCTGGATTTTTGGATTTTCCTCAATCCTTATGAAATTGCATTAAGTTGTATCCAACTCAGGCCGCACCAGGACCTCGGCAGGGTGAGGACGAGAATTAATTTATTTTTACAAGATTTATGAGTTTTAATATTTTTTTTTGTTTTTTGTTTGTGTGTAACAGGATCTAGCAAAAGGATGTTGTTGTCCTGAGGGCTAATAATGATTAACCTCGTTTTATTTATTTATTTGAATAATTTTTTTCTGTCCACGGGGGGGTTGAGAATTAATTACATTTTGTACAACAGCGGTATTTTTTTTTTGAGTTTTATTGGAATTTTAGTTATCAAGAATTTTGGAAGGGACACAGTGAAATTAGGAAAAGAATTTGTAATTAATATGTGGTTGGCTGGAGAAACACATATTTGTCGGGAAGCAATTAGGACATTGGAATGTCCTTAACGAGGACCACTTGTAAAAGGCATGACATTCTGTGTCATGCAGCCTCTTTATTCAAGCAAAAGTGCCACATGTTGCAGGAGAGTGGAGGTGGGCGCATCGTAAGGCGAGGTCCCACAGGGGTGTAAGCTATTTCCTGTACTTTTTGTTGGCTAGAGTTGATGGGGTGTTTCGAAGCGACTTGTCTGTGTCTACTTGTAGAACCTATTGTGTGTAAGGAGATGGTAGGAGAGATATCTGATTTGAAGTGGCATACCACAGGAGTGTAAGGTAGGGGGCGTCCCTTTTGTTAAACATAATTTGGCGTCAGGAGAGGAAGATTTGTTGGACAACTGATAGAAGACATATACATTCTTCGTTAAGAAATAGACGTATACAATCGCTCTCTGTTGTAACCTTAGGTACCTGGCATTGCATAGTTAAGAACTCCAAGTAAAGCGAAGATACCGATTTACCACGAACTAATGAGAGGAATAACCTGCTACATTGAAGAAAGAACCCTTTAATACGACACAGAAGAAGGGTCTAGACAATAAGAGGACGTAGGTAAGTCTTAGGCTGAATCCTGTGGAATGTAGGACGATGGCACACTTAGAACGCCAAGTAAATCGAAGTGGTCGTGAAGTTAGAAAAAGTATCTAAAAACTGCAGTCAGGTGATTAGAAAGGCATCGCTTCAAGAAGTGCTACAAAAGAGGTGCTATAGGTTGAATACTATAACCATCCTCAACGTAGAGGAGTAGATAAGAACTCTTCCACATTCGAACTTGAGCTTTAACCTTTTTCCTTGCTCAGGAAGTCAGTGGATTCTAACTAATATAAGGGGTTCTGCTGTTTTCGAGTCAAGCTCTATGCCGATTGCTAGACCACTTAGTTATTCTATCGCAGGATATCAGTGACAAAGTTAGATGCCTATGTCCATGACCTATGATCTAAAGTCGTCTCACCTCACACTTCCAGTGCTAAAAACATTGAAAAAATACCGACGAGGACCGATTCAAAAAGTTGAACTCATTGGAAATTCGGTTGCCTGTGGCGTATGTGGAACATTTTTTTCCCAGATTGCATGGCATCTTGAGACGTTTTTGCTTAGGATTCTGGGCCTTGCCCATACTGCTGGCAACACGAACTAACATATCTATTGTGTCGTCGGGGTAGGATTTAGTCTAAGAGACGTATGACCTACCTATTGAAGGAGAGTGTGTCCTTACGAGCTCACCAGCTTTCTAACACTACCCCTTGTATAAAGTAAGGATTTCCTTGTAGAAATAAAGATTGACTTAGCTTCGGAGACAGACGTAGTTCATGTTCCCAATCACTTGCTTGTTTTCTCCAGTAAATGGGACGACAGCGCTGTAAGAGCTGCTTGCCTACACGAAAAGATGTGCACCTTATCCCCCTGGATACCTTTATTCAGGCTTAACCTAGCATGGATCTCGATTGTCTACAGTTTAGCACTAAGGTCCAAAGATACCAGCTCTAGTTCCGAATTCCATGAAGCAGATTAGACCTCTAGGGCCGGAACATGGTGTTTGCATGGCCCACCGAAACAGTACTCCCTGCCTGAATATGATGTCGGGGACAGTGCAAAGCATGTCCCTCTTGAAAGTTTAGTTAAAAATATTCAGGTCTGTGACATGGTAACCTAGTTACTGCTAGCAGCAGCTAAGACGCGGATGTAGAAATCGTCTTCCAAAGAAAGATTTGTAGGTTTGGAAGCCCAACCAATAGCTTCTATGCTGCAGTGATGCCGGGACAGGCAATCCCTTTTAGTAGCCTGCATTCTTTCAAGAATTTTCCACAACCAAACGATGGTCGAGTCTCATCTCATTTTCTGCCGTAAAGGCTTCTACTAGTCCACATGACCCTAGCTTCACGTTCGATGGCCGACTTGATATGATAGTCCCAACTATCAGTGTTTGTCAAGGCTGACGTTTGACTTGATGCCAGATCCTAGCTCTCTACTTGTAAATGGGACTAGAACGGTTTGGCAAGGTTTGATGAGTAGTCCTTCTCTGCTGCAGCATTCTAAAACGTGGTGTGTTCAGCATTAGCCATGAAGCCTGATCCCTAAAGATCGACTTTTAGATTTTGAGTGAGCACTGACTATAGAAGAGAAGAAAGGACTCAACATTGAATGTGTGCCTTCTACCAACAGTGTATAGTAACGCAAGGATATAGTCCAACACTACCAGAGGCACGACTGCCAATTGCTCGCTTTAGCAGCGACATGCTCCAGGTACTCACTGATTCACAAATATTTAAACATTTATGCATTCGACAGATAAATACTGTGTCAGCGCAGGACCTCAGCAGTTTAAATAAATTTAATTAAAAATCCTTGTCTCTTGAGGGGAAAACAGCAGCACTAGCTCTTCGCACACAAAGTGCGCCACAATTCGACCCCGAAATACCGCTTATCGTCAATGTTTTCAACCTCAATGACATACTTCCGCTTCTTGCCCATAAAGCCTGACCAGTGACAACAATATGTCAACTGCAACTGCCTGCCATGCCACGGCACATACACATACGTATTTGTAATTACATTCGACATTCTGGTTCCGGTTTAACTTTTGTTGGTTTTTTTTCCTCCCCCCGTGCATCTGTTTAACTTTCGTGCATTTAAATTCATCCATATCTCACCGCAGGATTTCAGGATCATTACTGCAACAAAAAAAAAAAATAGCCTTACTCTCAGTGACATAAAATCAGGATAAACGTGACACCAAATCGAGGGCGCGAACAACAACATGACTGGCTAGGATGCTGCCCCCATACACATGTATGCATGTCCTGACTTCGTGCTCGTGCAATGCGATAACGTCCTTCCCGTGTATTAAATTGCCAAATAGGCAGTCATTTTTCTGGCAGAAGCGCAAACCATTCCCTCTGTGTGGAAGGAGGTGGTGTGGGCGTCCGTTTACAACCGTCCGCGAGACGGAACAAAATTTCAATCGATAGCCATAAAAGTACAAAAAGGCCGCAGGAAATTCGCAAGAATATCCTTGCCTGCATCACGTAAGGACCATTCGAAGAAATGATTTAAAAAAAAAGTACCAAAACCCCTAACAGGAACCATCATTGGCGATAAAAATCGGAACGAGCCTCGCCCGCCGACCGACTTGATGCAAACTGACAGTTTGCCAGCAAGGACAGACATGGTGATCCGTTGCGCGTCCGTTGAAAGATTCCCATTTGCGATGTTACGATCCGGGACGACAGTAAATGAGCGATAGCAGTGGCTGCTGGGCAAAAGTTTATTGCCCAGCTCCACCCCGCGAAGGACTCGTTTTTTAAATTCACTTTCGTGGTGAAATTCAATTTGGAACGCTCCACGCTGCACAGTTCGAAATGGGATTAAAAACGTTTAATTGTGCCACCGGACATGGATCTCCGAATTCGATGAGATGCCATTGGCATCCATATTTGTTGGCGTTGTGATGATGATGGAGGAGAGCTGCTTCCTTTTTTTGTGACCAGATTTTTACGGCTGTTTACCTACAGATACAGCAGCAGCCGGTGGGATGGCGCGGCATATTCACTTATGGAGTTGGGCGCTCCATTAAGTCCTGAGAGCAATTAACTTTGGCAGTTAAGCGAAAGCTTGTTAAATAAGAATTAAAGCTGTTTACATTCTGATATCCTTTGCTATTCATGTGTCTGTCTGTCTGTCTGTCTGTCCGCCTGTCTGTCAACGCCACATCATGAAACGCCACATACCGAGGGTATCTTGTCCTTATGTGTTGGGACATTCATATGAACGTGGAGGCAGTGTATACAAAACTTGTGTTGGATAGACATTTGGCAGAGGCTTCAACACAACCAAGATCTAAACTGGTTAAACCAGAGTTAACACACATGTGGCCCTTTGCTGTTTGGAGTACAACATACTGGTTTTACTGGTGAGAGGTAGAGTCAAACAAGGCTTTACATCGAAACCGGTTTAACCAGTTTTCAAGCCAGACTTGTCGCAGTATGATTGGATTTGATGTGAGACTGTCTGGTGTTGCTGCTGAGACACAGGCTGTACTTAAACTATATGGGGAACTGTAGCGAAGTAAAGGTACTAAGGAGAAACAGGGCGATGAAAGCAGCTACAAAGGAGGAAGGAACAAAGTTGCAATATCTATGAACTACTTACTATCTATGAAATACAAAACATAGTGTGAACGTAGGGAATTCAGAAAAGCATTGTAAGACTGCCTGTAAAACTGACTAAATTTTAATGAAAGTGAAGTGGCTTGAAGACTGAGTACTACAAGCAGACTTGAAAATAAAAGAAACTACAAATTAACTCCAAGGATGCCTCGTAATACAGATGGGGACTGCAAAAAATTTGAAAAAAAGGTATTTTTCAATAGGGACATAACAATTTCTTATTTTAGTGTGAGCACATCCTTTGACTATTTTTATGATCTGTCAATGTGAAGACATCATCCGAGACATATATTTTTATCATGGTAAAGTTGAAGAACGACCAACCTTAGGAAAGTATGAAAAACTCCTACCAAACTCCTAAGTCGATGGTCGCAACTTTTAGAGAGCCTATTCCAATGTTCGGTCGTAATAATCGTCCCACCAGGGCAGGGTGTGCATGATATGTTATAGTGGATGGATTCAAGTCAATATCTTTACATTTGAGTGTCCCTGTGGCAGTAAAATAACGTCCGATATTTCAATTTCTCTCAACTTTATTTAAGTATACAATTGTTATGTCCTTATTGAAAAAGCTTTTGCCAGCATAGCAGACGATGAACCTTCTAAATATACTTTGCAGCTCAAGTATGATCACATGAAACCGTTTCACACCATTCTGCATGCCCTTCCATAACATAAGAGCTTCAACTATAGATTTCTGCACAACAGTCATCTAAGGTTTAGCGGCACTTCCATCCTACCTACTGCAGACTGTACCCTTCTCATCCTATCCACGAAGAATGTACAAATTGGGTTCCAAAGCCCGGTTTCTGAAACCAAGCTTAAGCAGCCCTTAAGGCAGGCTTACAACAAATGTCAAACTAAAGTCTTAAGTTCTTGTTCAGTGTCATGGTGATTTCGAGCAAATTCTGTTTTTCTGGAGAACCGAGATATCTGAAAGATGTTGCTTAAGATATTGACCGTTGGGTTGGATCCTATGGCTTCCATTGGGTACGTTTTCATTGCCCCATAGGTACCCTGTGGTATTTGTTCAGCATCACTCTGAACGTCCAAATAATCTGCTTCTACCTTCCACTCCGTGACCCGAACTCAGTTCTTTCTAAGTACAATCCTCGATCAAATTTGAAAAAGTGCATCGACGCGCCATCTGTTGAGAGACATATCGTCACGCACATATACCATTCTATGTCCGTGTAAAAGGCCCCAGCTTGTGTGATTGAAAATAGAACACAAGCAGGCTTGAGTGTGATAGAGTGCCTCTTTGACATGGGGTTCACTTTGTGAGATGTAGAGAGAGAGAGAAGGAGGAAGAGCTGTTTGGCAGACCAAGGCCAAGCAAGACCATAACCTATTTAACCAGGTTTCGCACACACACTTATGGAGATTTACTGTGTGTGCGTGATAAATACTGGTTTTTCTGTGCACAAGACAAATGGCAGAGAGAATGAGAGAGTCGAAACCGGTTTAACCAGTTTTTGGAGTCACACTTGGCCTGGAGGAAGAGTATTGAAAGGGACTTCGTTTATTCATAGACTTTGTTGTTTACGTTGGTTAGGACAACTATATGTGAAGAAGAATTAAATGCACACTTACCCCGAATATTTTTGTTGTCTTGATATATCCAGGTCCAGGTCTTAGAGGAGGCTTCTTCGATCTAGAGATGTCATCACTAATCACATGTATCACAATCAATTCACTTTATTGCTTAAATCTTCTCAATTAGGCACTATTTTCGACTCAAAACTAACAGACATGACACGAAAACACTAGAATTCTGACACTTTTGACAAAAAAGAGCGAGAGGAAGCACTCGGCATCACAGAACACGATTCTACGACTCACTGTCTATGTGCACAAGTTGCCAGTGTTCGGCATGTCTTTACTCTAAGCATCCATCAATGTGTGAGTATTTGAAGCTGTTTGAGAGAACAGAACGGGGAACAGTCGCCCAGCTGACGTCATACAGCAGGTCACCCAAAATTTTAAGTAGGACCAGGAGCTGTTGGAAGAGATACCATCACATACACGCACATGGTTTTGAAAAGCATGAATGACATGTGCAGAAGGGTGAGAATTTGCTCCGAAGGAAGTGAAATCAACATTTTGGTGCTAGAACTCTACTACTAGTGTACTGTTTTGAACTTAAAAGTAGCAAAAATGATACGGTAACACCACAATTCTGATCCCTTGGTGGTAAATAGAGAAAGAAAATTATAGAAAGAACGGAAAACCATTGTCCAGTACCTTGAAATGGATGTTTAGTCGTTTGATATGAAGTACTCGTGCTGTGTTTTAGATGCCTTAGAAGGCACCGTGCTATTGCAAGCCTTACGATTAGCAGAACAACGAAGGAGGCTCCGAGTAGTATGCCTCAATCTGGTTCCAGATCGGCTTACGCATTCTACCAGTCATTCGGTTTTTTTTGTTTTACTAGTTCTGGAGTGGAATCCTTCAGGGAGGCATCAAGACTGTATGCTATGACCACTACTCTTTCTATGATAGGTGTTTTGAAGAGTTCTCTGCCGGCAAAAATTTATGGAATTCAATAGAGCGTTACGACCGACCTCAACCAACGCGACTATGCTAATGACCCTGCTACCGCATACAATCCTGGGCCGAAATCGAATGACCACTGGTTTGGTGACAGAGGAAAACCGTCCTTGTAGAGTGTGAAGCAAATTAGTGGGAAGGAATCGCGGCAACTGCAAACAGAACACAATTACCCTTTGGCGTGGTTGACACTCTTGCAGTGAGCCACAGAAATGGCCGGATTGACTGCACAAGTTTAGAGTTTGCAGTCATCTAAGGGGGACCAATCCTATGTATGTAGATGTCATAGCCATGAAAACCTATAAGCGATCCTTGGATGAGCAGACGTTGTCCATATTAATGCTGACAGAATCCAAGATCCCTTGTACTGGTAACTTATTTGACTTATTTGACTTATTTGACACCGGGGCAGACACTCAGTTAGATTGGAGATAGTTGATTGTTGACAATGATCCCTTTTGCTCTGTCAAGGATGATGGTCATCGTTTTTGTTTGACAGTATGATCGTTGGACGGAGTGACTATCAACTATCACGTTAGAGGATTCCCCTTCTAGTTATTCCAAGTCCAATTAGAATGGATGTAACAGGGCATCAATCAGACACTGTCCAGCCACATGGTTAAACTGCATCTCCTCCTCTCACAAAACTTCGCCTGGATCGAATGTTATTTTCAAAAAGTGCATCGCGACGCCATCTGTTGGCAGAGATAATGAAATTCACATATACACGCATGATTCCTACTTCTTCAGACTTGGAGACAGTGTTGGAATGTACACGGATGTGTGGAAGTCTTCAACAGGTCTGTTGTCCTCCCATAGCCCGCTACACTTGAAACTTGGTTCAGCTGGCAGTGTATTTGGAGTAGAAACAGCTGTTTTGTTACACACATTCATGCATTTACTGTGAGAGAGACGTAGAAGGCAAAACAAAAAGGAAGAGAGGAGGACTTCACACGAACCCGTCAAACCAGTTTTCTCAGTCAGACTTGGCTTGGCTTGACAATGTTTGTAAACGAGAATCTGTTTGGAAGTGGAAAGCAAAGAAGAGGAAAAGACCCCACGTGGATCCAAGCAAGATCTTACTTCGAAACCAGTCCAACCGGTTTCGTAGTTTGCCTGTGTGAGTGGGAATGTAAGTAAAAAGCAAAAATGCTTGGTAGAAGGAAAGACTGGAAGAAGAAGCTTCTGTGCCGGACTTGAAAGATGTGGACATCTCGTCTTTGTTTGCTTAGATAGAATAATTCTAGATCTCTGGGATCTGAAGTGAAATGGCTCGGCTTTGTGTGAAATGGTCTCACAAAGAAGTGAGGAAAGCAATGGCAGACAATCAATTCCCCTAAATATCTAGTAACCTATACTAGGTCCTGTTTGAAGAAAAAAAGAGGTTCGCATCCTCACACAAAAGATGACAAACGAAAGGGCTAACCTCTTCGTCTCGAATATCATCCAACCGTCGTATCCATGCAGTTAATGTGTACCATACACGAATGTATGTAAAAAGTAACAATCTCCTACGAAGGAAGTAAAATCAACACTTTAGTGCTGGAGTTCCAGCACATATGGAGCGTTTTGTACTAGAAAGTAACAGAAATGGTACGGTAACACCAGAAATCTAGTCCCTTTTGACTGAATAGAGCAGGAGAACATTGCAGGGAGCTCAGAAAAATAAGAGGCAGACATTCATCTGAACGTGGAGGCAGTGTATACAAAACTTGTGTTGGATAGGGATTTGGCAGAGGCTTCAACACAAGCAAGACCTAAACTGGTTAAACCAGATTTCATACACATACTTGTGAGCCTTGCTGTAAAAATATTGGTTTTACTGGTGAGAGCTAGAGCCAAGCAAGGCTTTATATCGAAACCGGTTTAACCAGTTTTCAAGCCAGACTTGTCGCAGTTTGATTTGATTTGATGTGAGACTGTCTGGTGTTGCTGCTGAGACACAGGCTGTACTTAAACTGTATGGCGAATTGCAAGGTAAAGGTCCTAAACAGAAACAGGGGGATGAAGGCAGCTATGTTAACCGTAAGCTAGGCTTAGACATGCTTAGTGATAAATAGAACGAACAGATGTTGCTAGAATATTGCTCGATTCTTGGCATCTGCGCTTCACTAGCACAAGGGAGTTCTCTTCTACGAATAAGTGCACATAAATTAGACAGCACTCTGAATCTGGAGTTCAGCTTGAAGAAGAACACTTAGGCTTGGTCATGGCTTAAGAGATAAAGGAACAACGTTACACAGTGTCACTTCTAAATATTCATGAAGTGATGCTGCTGATGCTGAATTTAGCTACTTCCATCCATGTTGGACATTATACGGCATTGGAGGCCAAATTTTGAAAAACTGCATGTACTGGCAGACTTGCCATCATATTCAGACACATGGTTTCAAATCAGTTGATGAAATGTACCATATTGTAGTGAAATCCCCACCTTGTTACTAGATTTCTACTACAAATGTAACGTTTTGTATTAGAAAGCACCAGAAATGATACGGTAACACCTCAAATCTGATCCTTTCTGACTAAGAACCGAGTGACTATGGTTTCTATAAACACATTGCTCCATTGCATGGCTATGGTTCTAAAATGATGGCACCAGACTGGAGTTTGTGTAGTACTCCGCCCATTTGATGGCATGAGGCACAATAAGCTCTAACTCCTATCCAAACCATCTTACTTCTGTGAGAGTATCTGAAAGTGGTGATAGTGGACTGAAAGAAGCTACAGTTCTCCTCTACGCAATGCTTCAAGAAGCGCATCGAGACAAACCATCTTTTAAGAGTTGGGATGGTTTGCATAGAGCCTGGCTTGCGAGTGTAGTTATCACACTTCCTATGCCTTGGTCTAGTACCTGGGAAACATGTTGGAAGAGAGCGCTTAGGTCTATCTGGTACTTGTACACATGGAGCTTCAAAAGGCCCATCTTTACCTCCTTAGGTAGATCACAAGGTATCAAGTTCCTGGTGTTAACTTAACATTCTACTCCCAAACCTTCCACTTGTACTAGAATTCTAGTAACAAAGTGTGGATCTGACTTCAATCGGAGGAGATTGGTCCAACATGGCATCGCTTCTACTAGATGAGGTTCCTGAATCAATTATTTAGTCATCATTAGATGCCACAAGTTCTGGCTTTCCTTTCAATTACCTCAAAGCAATCTCTTATCAAGAACATCCTCCACTCGACAACTTGGAGTACTCTTCCAGATGATTTCCCTGCCTTAGCTACTCCTTGACTTCTGATTCAGTTAACACGTCAACGAGTTAACATTTATCAGCGCACTGGTTACACTCCAGCTCCGTGCCCACCTGGTTATCCTCTACGAGATCCTCCCTGCGAGACCATATCCATTGGAAATAAAATTAAAAGTAATATTCATCCACACACAGTTCCCACTGACAGGACAGCATCACCCAGTGAGTCCCTACATCGAATAAATTCCCAGCAAATGGCGTAAAAGTGCAATGCGACCATTTGGGCCACTCGTTCTCAAATTGGTTTCATGCTATGCAGCCATATGCGAAGGAGATGCTCCTAGTATCGCCTCCAAGGACTACGATATAGTGAATATAATCTTCTGGAATGGCGGCCATATAATTCCGCTCCGCTCCTCCCCACGCCCGCGCTGGCCTGGAACAATGTGTGGAATTCTTTCTGCTTTCGGAAAGTTTTGAAACTCAATGATGCTTGTTATCCTGAAATATGATTATTTAGTCCTCAAACGATGGTGCGAGGTGGGAGGTGGGGGAGCGCTCATATGTGCTGGGAACGAAAAATGTATCTCATGGTCGTGCTGTTCCTTTGCGCGCGCGAAGTAATAGCATTCCTGCAGCTCACACGAGAGATTGCAATTGAGCACACGTCTAGACCATAAAAGCATCTCTCGGGGTGAAGGATACGGATACACAATATGAGTATCCCTGCAGCCATACGAGTAAGTAGGTGTAATATCTCGAGGATATTTTATACATCATGGGCGCGATTAATCACAGATGAAGCCACTTTAACGGCTGTGTCGTGCTGGTGAAGTTTAGAGAAAACATTTAAATTTCACCAACAGTGACTGCGGAGGGGGGCTGCAGTGACCGACTTATCGAATCAAGTCATCGAATCCTCGGGTCCATCATGTTTTCCAATTGGCCGCATCCCGAATTTAATCAGATATGCATAAATCTCTTGGCTGAAAACTCAATTACCAATTAAACCAACCTCGAAGGTAATTACGGTCAGGGCTTCGGCTTCAGCTTCAGCTACGGTTTGTGTTTGTGTTGTTTATGGTTGGATTGGGTTTGGGTTGGGTTTACTCAGTTGGTCCTTTTGCTAACAATATGCAAAGAAGGATAATTTGTGGATGATATCTCCGACCTACCATACGTAGTCATATCGGTTGCCTTGACTGGATTTCTCTCTCCTTCCTCTCTCCTGTTAGGGTCGGGCCATTCTAATTTGTTTATTGTGTGTGAAAATTGGCAGACTAAATAAATGTAAACACACACACACAGCACAACAACAACAGAAAAACTTTAATTTACTCCTTTTGGCCAACGAAACAAAAAAAAAGAGAAGAGAAGAGAAGAGAAAAACCAATAAAACCACAGAAGGGTATCATACTCTCGTTGAGTATCCTTTTATCCATTTAAATCTATTTTAATTGTTTGAGGGAAGGAAACACAACAGCACAGGACTAGCCCCATTCGATCTAATTTGCATAGATACCGGTAGTTGGTAGTGGATAATTAAGTTCTGGAAGGAACTCTGCCTCACATGGTAGGGATGGTACGTTAAAAGGGTTACAGAATGCATAATTTAAATTCATGTGTTCGCACAAAAAAGAAGGAAGTATGTCCTGGTTAATTTTATCTCGGAAAGATAACAGACCTCATATGTCATAATATCCTTCGGGGTAATGCGTTTAGGAATAGGACTACAGGGTGATGCTGGGATGTTACACACAGCTTTGCTTGTATGGCTTGGGGAAGTATCTGCGCCTGTGATCCGTCCATTATAGACCGAGGGATCCCTTCACTATGGACAGGATATCAACATCTCGTGGAGAGACACATTTTTGGTATATAGACAGTGTCTTTGCCTGGTGATTCGGCTCTTGATTTGCTGCGAACCAGTGGGTTACGATACAAGTCTGATGGAAGCTTATTTTGGCTCTTATCCTTCATAAGGAGTGAGCCTTTTAGACAACCGATTTCAAATATCACAATTCGTTCAACAAAATGGGTTCATTTAACGACCTATCGTCGTTTATTGCACCTAAATCGGATAGTGTGTGTGGTCACAGCACCCGAATAAAGTTGACTCTGCTCTCAAAACTTGGGTTCCACCTATCTGTGAGCTCCTTTCTTCCTGTACCCAACATTTTTCGTATCTAGTTGAGTAGTGGAGAATTCGCCCTACATTTTGATACCAAAAGGAATGATATCCATTGCCATTAAGGTATCATACAGAGACTGCGAGTTTCCTCCAAATTTCGTTACATCAGTTGTTCAAGTTTGCGTTACTGTCGGTAGACCGAATTGTGAGTGATGTCGGTAAGGCAGGGAGTAGACAGTGTACATTGTATCTGGATTGAAGAGAGAAATTAACTGAAACAAGTCAATGCCGACATAGTTCGATACCACAGGTGGACCATACACAGAGTCGTAGGTAGCTAGTTGTCCGTTGTTCCGAATCTCTACTAGCATCCCTTCAAGCAATGAAAGGATTCAAGTTGAAAGAAGAGCTCTTGAGTGACATACGGAACCTGGATGTGGGAAGGAACATCTCACGTCAACGAAGGATAACCCTTGCCAATTGCTGCTTGTAGGGCCAGGAAAGTCAGTTAAGTAGTAAGGCACTGTCACGACCAACTAAGGAGAGTCTATACAAGGCCCTGATCATATAGGTCCTACTTTATGCTCCTGCAGCACAGACTTTATCGAAAGCTGATGAAGATATTCTGGTTGGCGTTGAAGGGCTTTGAAGGAAGGGATTCAACAATGAGCTATACAGCGTTGTCTCAAATGGCTGGGACTTGTGAATGAGCCTTGCCGAATGAGCTGAGTCTGGAAGCTATCAATACAGCAAAGAAAGCCCTCACCTTAGAGGACCTCTCAACTGACTAGGAGCTTGCAACTGGAAGGTTCACTCTAAGGACAGGTCGGGTTTTTTTTTTTTTTTTTTTTTTTTGGTTGCGCCAACGGATGTGTAATCTTCTGAAGATACCAGTAACCCGGGCTACTGGCATGCACGATTCGCAAACCTGAATACTCGATGCCAGGAATACGCCTACGTACTAACCCACACCCTACACACTTCAACCACTCTCCCCGCGGAACCACCGTTAAGTATTACTTCGCGGGGCTGGTTAGCACTTTATGCTCTTCTTGACCTGTTCGGCGTTTCTTGTTCTGAGGGGGCTTCCATTTGGGTTTGGTTGCTCTCCCTGAGCCTTTCCAGCCGCCGAAGTTCCTTTATGATCACCGCTGCTGTTTGTTTCACAGTATTCCATACTGCGTTCGATGTCAGCATATGTTTTACGATGTTCTCCGGAGTTGGTATTTCTCCAATTATTTCCTCAAGACCTCTGCGTTCCAAGCGAAAATGTGGGCACTGAAAGAGCACATGCTCTGCATCCTCTCTGGCCTCTCCACAGTTTGAGCAATTTGGAGATTCATCAAGCCCAAACCTGTTTAGATAAGCTCTGAAGCAGCCGTGTCCGGTTAAGAACTGGGTGAGATAAAAGTCCACTTCTCCGTGATGCCGGTCCATCCATTTATCTATATCCGGTATAAGTCGATGGGTCCATCTTCCCTTCGTTGACCGATTCCATCTTTCCTGCCATGTTCTCATGCTTCGCTGTCTTTCTGCCAGCTTAATATCTTTGACTGGAGCAAGGGGTTCCTGGATTTTGGCGTCATAGGTCCTCTGTAGCTCAATAGCCAAGATATCCGCTGGTAGCATTCCCGCAATAACACATATAGCATCATCGGATACCGTCCGAAAAGCGCAACATACTCTCAGCGCGCACAGTCTGTTGACGGAATTAACTCTTCTTGAGTGGGACTTAATTTTCACTGCCTTTGCCCATATTGGTGACGCATACATTATTATTGACTGCGCCACTCTTGACAAAATTAGTCTCCTTGGTTGTCTGGGTCCTCCAATGTTTGTCATTATTCTGGATAAGGCAGTACACACCCGAGCAGCTTTGTCGCACGTTATTTCAAGGTGTTCCTTGTAAGCTAGCCTAGCGTCAATCATCACACCTAGGTATCTGATCACCGGTTTTGACGTTATATTTTGGTTGCCTACCCTGATGGTGATTGCTTCTCTTTTCTTGCGGCTGCTTACTAGTACTGCTTCCGTTTTATGTTCCGCGAGTTCTAAACCGACTGCTGTCATCCACCGTCTCACTTTTCGGATACATTCGTTTCCAATGTCCTCTATTTCTTCCAGGTGTTTTGCTGTCACTACGATTGCGATGTCATCGGCAAAGCCTATGATTTTTGCCTCGTTGGGGATTTCAAGCCTCAGCACCTTATCATATATAAGGTTCCACAAGATAGGACCTAGTACCGATCCTTGTGGTACTCCGCCAGATATGTGGTACTGTTTTACCCCATCGTCGGTATCGTAAAACAGGTACCGTTTCTCGAAATAATTGATTATTATTTTGATTAGGAATTCTGGTACCATCATTTCTCTAAGTGAGTACAAAATATGTCCCCGGTTTGCAGAATTGAACGCATTTTTGACGTCCAGTGTTATTACAGCACCGTATTTCTTTGCGCCTCCTCTCCATCTTCTGCCCTGGATAGCATCTTCCAAGATTGTGGTTACCCTCCGTATAGCATCGATTGTAGAACGGGCTTGTCTAAATCCATACTGTTCGTTTGAAAGTCCCCCGGCTTCATATATTGCCACCTCCAGTCGTTTGCATATAATTTTCTCCAATATTTTACCCATGGTGTCTAACAGGCATATGGGACGGTATGACGAGGGCTCATCTGGCGGTTTTTTCCCTTTGGGCAGCAGCACCAGATGTTGTTTCTTCCGAAGAAGGACAGGTCGGGTTGGAGAGGCTTGTTGGTAGAAGCCCGGGCTCACCTCGAAGGACTGGACACCCCCTGTTTGCCTATACAGAACCTCGTAGAAGGGATTAGAACTGATTTCTGAGCACATCACGTCCATCTAGGACATTCCTTCATACACCACATGAGGAAGGACTCTACAGCCGATGCGTCTTCAGTGGACACGGCGTACTGTACTCCCGAAGCCCATATCCCCCTACATCTGAGTGTCCACCTCGCTTTTCCCAAACTTTGAGTCCCAAAATCTCTTTCGCAACTTTCCCTCCACCCTGTGCGACACAGTGTGTATCTGTATAAAACCAAAAAACCCATTGTCCCGCGTAAAACCGCAATAAAACTCAACATATCTCCGGCTTAGGTCCCCTTTTTAACAATTGCCTGTTAACCACTTCACTCCGCAAACGAATGGATACTATAAATCTCAACCCAGTGAATGTCGACAAGTGTATAATTAAAATTCACCACGGAAACCATTCTCTCTCCAGAAAGGTCTTGAGTCCTTACTCATTGTCCGCTGAAAGTGGTCTCATTTATAGGATCCTTTTCACAACACCAACAACAACACCAACTTCAACTCCATACCGTAGCCATACCGTAGGAGCTGAACCGGAGGAAAGGCGAAAAATTTAATTTTCATCGTAAATCTACTCGCTGAACTCATACAGCAGCAGCGTGAGGCGCTCTTTAGACAGGACAGGACAGGACAGGACACACAAAAGAGTCCTGCGATAATCAGTTTTCCCCTTCTTTTCAATGGCGGATGTGGAAACCTAACCTAAACTTTTCGCGGTGACCGTGTAAATCATTTTTAAGGCAAAAAGGCGTAATATTCAATGACAACCAGGACAACCAGGACAACGACAAGCCCAAACCACATTTATCTCTTCTCTGTTTGTGTGTATGTGTGTGTGTGTGGGCTTCCCACAACAGTAACGCTTTATTGAATTCTTCATTCGTTTTTTTTTTTTTTTTTAGGTTAACTGGAGAGAAGCAGGATGTGGTGACAGTTGTGGGAGTTCTCCTTCTCCAACCACGCGTTCCATAACCTCGTAGCCATAACGAGGATAACACAAGTAATCTTGCGGTATACGCGCGAGGTATCATATCATTCAGGCACCCACACGAAGTGCGCGGCACACGTAAGGATTTAAAAGCTATTCCCTAGCGGTATCATTTCATTCAGCCCGCAGTCTTCCCTACTAGAAGAATGCCCTGCGTGTAATCCTTTTGTCATATTACAGGAGCATACAGCAGGAGCGAGCACAGCGAGCACAGAAAGAAAATGATGAAGGACCTCATGTGTCTCTGTATGTGTTTGTTGTAGTACCTTGCCTCTGTGTCACTGTGCATTAAAGGTGGTAATAGTTTTTCTCATAAACTTCTGTCGCTGTCTCTCTCTCTCTCTTTCTCTCTCTCTGTCTGTCTGTCTGTCTGTCTGTCTTTGGCGAAGAAAATAACGTTTTTAGTGCAATTTTTCTCTTTCAGTATGCGCCTCCGTGTGGCGTCGTAACAGGAGATTAGATTAACAGTGTGAGGAGCCAGGACGATGGTGGGGGACATCCTTGGTGGGTAAGTGTCAATAGGAGTAGTTTTGTGGGGCGCCATGCGACCCCCCGTGTTATGGGGTTAGTTATGCTCGGTGGGTTGAATGAAATGGGATTTTGCTGGTTTTATTTGTCATTTTATTTGAAATCCCGAGGCACACAAGGATATAAAGTGACATTTATGGCACAGCAAAGCATCTATGGGTGGGCATGGGACAGATTGGCTCTGGGAGTTTAATTTAATTTCACCAGCTTCTGGGAGAAGTTTGTGGAAAAAGTAGTTCATGTTGCATGAATGTTTCGGGACCTTGAAGTTTGGTTTCGGCTTACGTGGGGGCATTATCTTGATGGGCTTGGCAAGTCATAAAGGATATGTCTACAGGAAAAGATGACAGTTTACCGGAGATTTTGAATGGTATTTGTGAAACTCATTTTGAAGTTTTTTTTTGAAAAAAAATGTTACATATACGCCCTAGTGTCTTGGAAACGATGTCATCTGTCAATATAGGGACCACGAGAGGAACTACTGAGACATCATGCTATGGGACAGCTAGGCAGATCGATGCTTTGGAAGATGCTTTGCTTGCGGGAACCTATCTAAAGCTAAAGGATCGAATACTATGCGAATTCGCTGGCTTTTGAGCGAAACTGAGCTGACATCTTCTATGGACATCGAACTGGAGCACGGTGTTGGATTTCTTTTTGGTTTAACTTTCAAGATTCTTCTTAGCCAGAGGGAATCTTTGGGTTTCTCCCCAGTTCCTCTCTGACATTGATTCGTTGTGGTAAAGCTAGGATCTGTTTAACAGAAATCTAGTTCATCCGTTAGGTTCCGACGTAGTCGGTCCGCAAAACCTTTCTTCATCTGCTAGCTAGTGCTGGGCATTGACACAATATCCGCATCTGCTGGCGTTCTGATTTGCTTCAGACATAGTACAGAGGCGTCATCCTCCAGAAGACCCATCTTTTGATGCCCCAAGCATTAAGTGCCGAAGACTAGTGGGAACTGTGGCATCATGAACGACATCCCGCTGTCAGCCAGAATGAACCAGTCAACCTAGACGATGATAACCAAAATTTCCATCCTCCTTCCAAAGTGAGGTAAGGACTCGAGCAATATCTGAGCTTAAAACCAACCAAGCCTGTTGGACCTGATGGCCTATAGGCTAAAGAGCATGTACCAACTCATTTCTAAAGTTCAGTTGAGTTTGTCGTTTGTCGGAGAAATTAGTCTTCTTAAAGGGGCTACAAGACCTAATATGCCTAAAACCCTTTGGCAACATTCTCATCGGTTTCAGGATAGGAAAGGCCACAGTCCATCACATTTTCATATTTTGACAGATCCTGGATAAACCTTAAGAAGTCCAAATCAATGCACACCACCTTTCATCGATTTCAAGGCGGCACATGACAGCATCCACAGAAATCAACTATATAGAGCCAAGTCCAGCTTTGACATCCCTGTCAAATTCGTTCTCCTTTGCTTGCTAATCCAATCAAGGTCAGAGAAGGAGACGCGTTGTCATGCAATTTTCTCAACATCATACTTGAAAGGAGACACAATTTTTCAAAACTAGGTGTAACTACTCAAAGTTTTGACTTTATTGACAAAACATAGCGAACTGTCACTAATGAGTTCGACAGTATTGAAACAGAAACCGCATAAATGGGTAAAATTATGTCATAATTTGAATTGGTTGCCATTTTGTTAGGTCTCTGCGAATGTCAACAATATAAATATCAAAACGCAATGCCATTCGACGCCATTTCCAAAAATGATGACAATTTCACATTATGACATGACGTTTGGCCCATCTTGCATGTCCTGTCAATAAGAACGGATATATTACATCGGGGAATCAGACTGAACAGCTATATCTTTGACTACCACGGTTCTGCTGTCAATTCTGACAATGACATCTCAGCGGAAGTAGAACGGGACGTCAACCGACTTAGAGTGGATAACTGAAGGCAGTTAGCTATGGATCAGACTAACTGAAGAACCTTGTTAATGGAAGCCCAGGTTGAGCCCGAACTGTAGCGACACCTAAATAGTTAGCAATCTGTCTGTAATAGTAAAATCCTTTCTGTGCAATTTTTGGATACCATACCCTACATCTTACTGTTAGTTTGAAGGCCTTTCTTCAAGAGCGACTCTCCACTAAACAACTACCGAAGCAGTAACCCCATTGGAAGTATATGAATGGACCTACTTCTGGTCTAAGTGCGTCCCTCTTGAGAGGAACCTTGTCACACTATTTTGCTTGGAGTATTTCAACATTTTAGCTCAGTGTCTCCTTCTCAACCCGATCATGCACAAGACCACGGAGTTTACAAAAGTTTTTAGTTTTCAGAGGCATTTCGGGGATACTGTGTTGTTCTTACCTCTAGAATCTAGAAGCCTTCCCTCTTTGAAGAAGGCGACTACTTGTCCTTTGCTTGCTTCCCCGCCCTAAACTGTGATTAAACTTAAACTTCCCAAGGAGCAACTCTCAGTCCTTGCCAACCATATCGCCATAATCAGATCAAACAACTTATCTACTTATCGCTACTTCAATGAATTTACCGAATCTCTCCCACGAGCATATCATAAGTACCTCGTAAACTCATTAAAACAGCCCTCGACAGCCATTAAATTCGATTGCCTTCCTGATCATTAGCTTCCATAAAAAATAATTTTCCAAAACCGTCCCCCCAAGCCCTCGACAAACTGCAAATCCAATTAAAAAGTTCCAGTCTTCACGAATACACACCCCCAACAATGGACTGGTAAAATTTTATTACCAATCTATCGGGGGCATCCTTCATCCGGCCGAAAGGACGCCTTCAAGCGAAACAAATCCACTACGGCCAATTAAGATGCCAACAAGAGGTCCTCGAAGACTTTGACTAAATGAAGATTCCCCCTAACAACAGCAACAAGAAACGCCGCCCCTAATCGAGTTTTGTATTTTGAATAGACACACTGACAGTCAATTGATCCGAGGGGCGGGCAGGATATAAATATCCCTCGAGCCCCTACACAAACCGCAACGTCATTGATTTCTTTTGTCATCTCGAAAAACTGCTGACGGAGAAAACAAAAAAAAACAGAAAAAACCAGAGCCATGACAACACAACATGCTAACCAAAGTGAGAGGAATCCTTTCGCTTTGTGTCTCGTAAACATTGAAACCACAAAATGGCAAAACATATCCTTCCTCTCTCGTACACCGCACTGAGCGAGAGAACAACGCAATAATTAACAAAGTAGTCCACTGGATAACGAATGGAAAAGGATATATAGAATACAACAACAACAACAGAAAAAAGGATAATTGTGAAACTTTAAACATTTTTCAATGAAAAAAAAGAGAAGCAAAAAAAAAAAAAAATATAAAGGACGACGTATCCTTCTCTCGTAGTCGCACACAATGGGAAATAATAAACTATCGCCGATGCGCGGCGAACCACAGAACCCTCTAGGGAGGACCAACACCACCAGCGCCAGCACCATCACCAGAAACCTCTTACGTATAAACAAGGACACGCCAGAGGATACTGACACAACAAACAATATATATATGTATGCGCTGCTTGCTGCCGTCGTCGCATCCGCGTCCTAGTCGCCATTACTGGCCGCGCCACTGCTTACTGCTGCTACTGCCACTATCGAGCCAAGTTTCGTGCTAAATTACTTTGCTCATTTTTCTCACACTCTGGGCGGCCGGCCGGCGCGAGTCGTCCCTTGGTTATGGGGAGACGGGACCAGGGCAATCCCTTGTTATCCTTTGCAGTCGCGAATTTCATTGTCTATTCAGAAATGCATCGAACAACAGCGGCGCACTCTGGATGCTCTTTCTGTGTGTGGCTGTGTGTGGCTGTGTGTTATCCTTTTGTTTTCAATTCTCGGCCCCCAGAGGGTGAGATGAAATCACAAAATTGTCTGACCTATGCGTGTGGGGAATAGACGGGTACAGTCGGGCTTGGGCTGGGAACTCCTTTGCTCATATCATGTCCTGAGCCAAAATATTTCATTGTCCTCCATGTTTGTGGGATCGAAAGGAATTTTCTTTCAAAGGAGTCCAAGATCTCTTGGGTTTCTTCCAGCATTCGATGGCATATTCATAGTAGGATGCCACGTAAGTGAAGTTTTGTTCTAAGCGATCGGTCACCATGTCGTTTTGTCCTCTTCCCTCAGACCAAGATCTCCAGTTTTGATTTCAAATGCCGAGGACGCCTCTACATGAACTCGCTGGGAATGGGGTATGAGGTCGATATCTTCTGTGTATCCCAGGACCTGGATTGGTATGGGAAAGATAGTACCTTCCATGGTAACACCAGGCCTCTGAACTATCTACATCACAGAGGATTTCTGTGCTGAAATCCGGTGGAAGTCTGAAGCCATCGCCTTCAAGCTATGAAAGCTGTCCTACTCAGCTTGGTGTAGTTGAGGCTGAAATTTTGTCTTGTCTTAGAGGCAAGAACTGCTCTATTATGGATCTGCAGGTCTGGACTGTGGTAGACGGTCACGCAGTACGTAGTACAGGATCTTAGTGCGACATTTAGCAGGGATATGCCTCGATATTCGACTTTTTGGTGGATGGGACATGTAGAACTGACATCGCAGACGTTGGGCTGGTTTTATCCTCACAATGCAGTCAGCATCATAACTGGGAGTATTTTGGGGGATAATGGAGCCACTGGTTCCCAACAGTTGGGACAGATGATGGCAGGGTGAAAACTATGACTGGAATCCGTAGGCTGAGTTCAGTCGGTTATGAAACTTCTGAGGTCAATGACAGATTTAATAATACGAAATCTCTCGATTTGGAGTAAACTCTGCCTCTGTCCGAACACGGTGTCCAATTTTTGAGCTAAGCTCGAGAAAAAGGTACAGAGCACGTACATTCAAGCTGGGGACTCTCAAATCGTCCACCTATTGCGCGGAAAGTGTTGGCACAGTAAGTCCATGTAAATCTCTTCTTTAAATACGTCAAGGAAGTAGTTCAACCTGACTTGACGGTATTGTGGACGTGCTGCACTAATTCTTGTTTGTTGTTGCTTTTATAGCCGTAGAACATCTCCTTCCAAGGATCAGGTTACCATCGCTTCTTAACCAAAAGGAAGGAAGACTCGTGCCTGATCTTTTATGTCAAATGTCGGAGAAAGTTATTGACGTACTAATTCCTGCTCTAGGAGAGCTATTACATCTCATGTATCCTCATGGCAGACCATACATTCAAGGCTATTCAAGGTTTTTGGGAAGAAGATAATTTGACAATTGTCGATCGCTGTCACTCGACAGAAGGTTAAAACAAACTTTAAAAACCGAAAAATCAGACGCAAATGCCTGAAATATGAAAGTAAACCAATTCAAATCTTTTGAAAAGCCCAAGCTTTGTTGTAAAAAGAATTTGTTGCTAAAAAGTGAATCAATTTCATTGGCGGTGACACCTAAAATGTCAAAAAAAAACCTGCGAAAGTGTTCAGACCAGGACTCTCAATCTGAAGACGAAAACTTGAAAGAATCCACTCTTCAGTCTGGGAATTGAATACTGGAAGGAATCATTGACTTTAAAAACATTTTAAAAAAAACCATAAAACTTAAAACTGCATAACCCTCACCACTTTATCGACACATTGTCAATCATCCATCTGTCATTCGCTGAAAGCAATTCGTAAGCTCCTCGGCTTTTTTCATTAAAATCGAAAAAATCGTAAGAAATTCGTGGAAATTTTGGGAAAAAAGTTAATTTCGTTTGTTAATAATAATTTGGTAACAGTTTTCAGCCGTTTAATTGGTTCAAGACGATCAAAATAATCGACGCGAGCGAGTTGAATGTGCCGGGAGGTCTTGCAATTGTGCGCGAGTGCTTTGAAATCCGTAAAATGGACAATAATTCGGGGTTTTCGCTCAAAATTGATCAAAGAAATCGTATAAGCGGTAGTTTCTCTATAAGAATCCGAAATCTGTATTCCTTTGGCATGTCGGATGCTTGCCGGTTGGAGGAATTCGTGGTCATGAGTTCGTCTTCTTGGCGGGTGCTTGCAGCCTCTTTTCATCATAATGTGAGGCCAGAAGGTTTTTAGTGACAGATCGTGTTGAAATCGATGAACTTCTTCGGTTTAAGCCACAAAAAAAGATACCTGCAGTTCGGTCGCAAGGGCAATGGTGTCTCTCTGGCTCTATCCCCTCTTATAGCCAAAAGTCTGTGTCTAAGGAGTGTTCCTTCTCCCTTTAAATCTCGAGTGCGTACTGGAAGAAAGTGAAGTGTTCTGTGTCAGTGTCAGTGGCTCCTGAGTGATTTGTGTGTTCCTGCCTTTGACGGAGCAGACATCATGACTTCAAGACATCCTCTGGTGAGTGGTTTTAACTTTTACTTACAAAATTCCTTCATACACTGTCCATGATTCCTTGAATTCATCCTCCTGATCTTGATGATTGGTGAGCCACCCTACGGTGTGCGTCTGTTGTCATCCTTAGAGTTCTCCACATTCGATAGCGTTACAGTCTTAGAAAGGTGAGCTCTTGCTGGACCCACTTAGGCCAGTGTAAGCCCAATGCCATGTCCATCGAGTATGAGTGCCACAACGTAGGCAAACTGGAACCTATGGCTTGTTAGCCGAATTCTCTTGTAGATGGGCCTGTTCAGCACATTCGGCGACGTCCTGGTATGTGATGATGAGGTCCTAGGTAGAGTCTTTAAATTCCCCATCACTGCATTCCTCCACAAAGGCTGAGCCTCTTTGCTGATTCTAATGATTCTGTCCGGCAAAGTCAAGTGAAACGCTCTTCTTGTCGATTCTCACCTCTTTGAGTGAACCCTCTGTCTGTGTCCCTTTTCACTTAAAACCAACCTTGTACAGGCTTACTCGCTTCGCGACTTGCCATCGCCACTGTATGTGCCGCTCTGCTGAATGATTTGTGATCACAGTCCAAGCCCGCTTTATGCTCTCGACCATCTTGCCCTTCATTACGCCATTATATGCACAAATGAGACGGCCGGCGATGCAATTTTAATTAAAAACTTTTACACCACCAAGGGCCGTGCCGCCGCAAAAAGTAGCACCTCCCTCCCCCGAAAATCCATCAGCACCAGCACCCGCCCAGCTCCTCTCGGCCCGCGGTAACCAAGGCCAATGTTAGCCATGTTAACCGAAAGCTTTACAATCGAATAAATTGAAAATTTGCGGTCCGCTACATCCAAAGCGTTTCGCTGCTCATATTACTATCCTCGAACGACGACCGCAAGGATTTTCTGTGGTCAATCGGGATCGAGTGCCAAATGTACGCACACACACACACACACACACACGTGCGCACGTACATGCCGAAACCGGAAGTGACCGCCTCTCCTGCGATAAAGTAATAGCTTTCCCCTCTCTGTGTGTGCTAACCAAAAACTTTGCCGGCTTATTTCTCGTAGGCTATATGTGTGTACGTACGGTGAGATACTCTATCTCTGTGCTCGACGGGCCTTGGCTATTGCGGTTTGACTGCTGCACTCGGCCATCATGTGTATCTACAAGCTCACATCGCAGAGGATAATTTCGCGAAAGAGAGGAGCTCGGTGCGCCTGGTAATGCCCTAATTGGATGTGCAGCCCCCTCTGGAAGTAGTATTTGGATATCCGTTTGTTGGTCGGAGGACCTCTTGCCTCGATTTTTGTATTTTTTTTTGGGACAAATAAAAGGATTCCGGGGCTTGTTTGCAATTCATTCAGAGACTGCGGCAGGAGCGTTGAATGCGGTCCGTTTGGAAGCGCGCGGTTGCTTTGCACGAATAGCGATGGCGAAGTGTTTTGTGTGAGCGATAGGTTGTGAATGCATGGTCGGTTGGGTTTTGTTTTGTTTAGCCTCCTCGATGGTATAGGCAGACAAAGTTTTCTCGATAAATATATGACTTAAGTATAGAGAGGGTGAAGGAATTTTAATCATTCGATTCGAGGCAAGGACTCGAGTGACCTAGTTTTAGTTCTTTTCAGTTGCCTGGAGCCGTTTGTTTCTGTGGGGCAAATGTGGGGCAGTATGCTTGATTGGATTTCGTGAATAGGGGCTTGTAACGGGGTTAATCGTCTTTGTTTCTGTGCTGGATGGCCACTACAGCTCTGGTAATTGACCGATGAAAGGGTTACCTTGCATTTGTAAGGGATAGTGCTGGTGGCAGTACTCCTAAGAGTGGCCTAATCCTTGGCTAGTACCCTGGTGTTGATCTTCTTTCAATGGGGACTCTTTAGGTGGGGGAAAGTACGAAATTATAAGTGGAGTACCATAGGGTTCAGCTTTTGGTCCTCTGCTTTAGAATGTACCAAAGCCGAGGCCAAGGGCATTTCGAGTTACTTTAAAGCGGAGTAATTGCCTACCATGCCAATAGAAATAAAGAATATACAATCAATTACATGGGGTTCCCCAGGTTTCAGTCTTGGGCCCTCAGCTATTGATTGTAATATTTGGTGGGAGGTTTGTGGCAAGGCTAACAGAGGGTATTACTCAGAGGTAGATCACGCGATGGAGAGGTAGGGCAACTCAGAGATAGAGCAAGTCAGCTGTAGACCAAGCCATTGGCTCGACCATCGCCGTGAGTCCTTTGTACCGACAATCAGGGGATAGCCAGTAACAGGTGAGGTCCTGAGAGATGATTTCCACTTTGACTTATTCTGACTCAGACTTTGGTTGGCCCTTGTCCTGAGCTCAAGGAATGTTACATTTGAAATCGCACAGCATTCGAAAGTAGGGCTGCTGCCTAGGCATAAGAAGTGTGAAGCGTGTGCAACAGAATGTCAACCAAGTTGCTACAGGAAAGAGGTGAAAGAGCCATAACATGATGGCTACAGTTTAGTCCCGTCAAGTCTCTGTTATCTAGTAGAGTAAGAAATGTTACATTGACGCAAACGCCATCTATGTAGATAGAAATTCTATCACCTTGGGGTAGGGATCCATGCTAAGGCTCTCCAACTAAATACCTTCGTATACGCCTGCCAGTTGTATTGTTACTGTCTCTATCAAGCTGAAATGAAAAATTATTTACTTAACGGGCTCCAGGCCTCTGTCTGAGATACGGCAGCCTTCCACTCGCTTCGATGCTAGACACGCTGTTTTCCTTGTCCAAGCAAAGAGCTCTGGTACCCGCGATAGCTTGATTCCTTGGTGAATCGCGAATCAGGGTCCAAATAGGCGAAACTTCCTCAAGAGAGTGTTGCCTGATCAAAGCAGTGATAAGCTGGTAACAAGCACCTCCTGGTGGATAAAATGAAACCACAGATAGATACATATTTACTTGATGTGTGTATACCTTCAGGAGCCCAAGATATTGACGGGTATACACGGTTGGAACGAAGTACATAGATATCGGTTAAGAGGGAAGGATACAACCGCGATACGTGTTGGTTAGGGCCGTTCTTAAAGAAATTTTAGAAGGGACGGCAAAGAGAGTATACCCCAGCATAGGTCAGCAACGACTTCATAGCCCGAAAAGGGGAGTCTCTCTGCGTAGGACAGTAGTTAGGGCAGTTAGTTTGGCACGTCCACAACTTGGCGTCGTGGTATATCAAGCTTGAAGCCTTACCTCTCGTTTTGAGATGATATTTGTAGAGGTTCGCCTCCCTCTGTATTATGGAACTCTGCATTAGGAAAGTTCTACAATGTCTTGTCTTGGTGACTTAAACTTGGTTCTGGACCTCCATCTTCTAGTAGGATCCAGAGGCCGCGACGTCCTTCCATCTGTTAATCTCAATCCATAGAAGGCACGATTATCCTTCGAGAGTAGATAGTAAAAACTATGAAGTCAATGGGCTATGGGCAGCAGTTTAGCCGATAGCCCTTAGAGACTTTGCTGGACAGGCTTGATCTATCAACTTAACTACTGTCTCGTTGCCATTTCCATCGTCTGAAAATGTATCTCAACCCTTTCCCAACCCCCTTGGGACAGATTACCAACTCAAAATTATTCCATAATTGATTTCCACCAATAAACTGATTAAATCTTCCAACAAAATTAATACCCAATTCAATTGCCAAGTTATAAGCCACTTAATCTCCATCGTACTCATCGAAGAGCCATACCATTACTGGGTTTTTTTTCTTTCTTCTCCTTCCTCTTTGCTGATAGTACTCGTACTGCTGGTGCTTCTCGATTTTATTGAATAAAATCAACGTTGGTTGTTGGCTCCTTAGGAATTCCCTAAATGAGCAAAACATTATCCTTTGGCATGGTCTCTGGTAGAGCAGCTGCAGCATGAGATACTGCACGCTCATTCGTATCTTTTAGGATGCAATTTGGCCATTGAAAAGTTTTTCTTTTTTTATTTTTTTTTTTTCAAAAAAATTCAAAGTACTCCACTTGAGCAGCACTTCCCCTCTCCTTCTCTCCGTGATCCATGGAGCACTTCAAAATTGATATTTATTCCTTTAACGACTTTTCGTTGGAATTTTTGCCCAAATAGACATTCTGAACGCTTCGGCGAGCAAAAACACAACCCTAATGTTTCTGCCATCAGGACGAGGAGGACGAGGAGGAGGAGAAGGACCTTCGTATGTAGCATTCGTGTGCATGGTAAGCAATTTACCGACCAACAGACAGACAGACATAGAAACAAATACCATAACAGACTGAGAGAGAGAGAGAGGGAAGGTCCAAGTGAGCGAGATGGAAGAAATATCCATAAATATTAATTTACGTCCATATAAAATCTCGATAATATCTTAGGAATATCCTTTTTATGGGACACACTCAGTCTCGGATGGACCCAGCGCGCATAAGAATACGAGTACTCTCATGCTGATGCTGCTACTACTGCTGCTGGTGCTGCAACAGAATGGTGGAGCTGCATGTTTTATTCAACTCGGAAACAGTTTCCTGTTTTTTTTTGTTATCTCATTTTATTGCTCACAGTTTGGAGAACTATTCCAAATGATACTTCAGATGCGGCAGCGCTGGCTGGGAGGATTCCTTTCCGCCCGCGCGCCGCCGTCAGCTTTTGAATTTTCAATGACATGGAGTAGTTTTAAGGAATTCGCTTGGAAGGATTGTGTGCAGTCGCTTAAAAATCAAGGCAGTGCTGTGCTGGACGTGGCTCTATGGCTGGAGTTGGTGTGTCTGTGGGGAACAACGGGGAATGACCATTAAATGGTCATATGCAGCAGCAGAGGCAGCGGGACCGTAAATTCCCCTGCAGGCATTCTTGACTTCCGCACATACAGACATACAGACAGATACATGTTTTAAATGGGAAACAGGATGATCATGTCATGTGAAAAATATTTCCTACGGTCGGGTTGTCAAGATGAGATACACTGACCCTGGGGATATGTTTCTTTTTTTTTTTTGTTAATTTGTGCAACTTGTCCGCTAAGCCCTTTGGTGGCGAGGAGCTCCGTAGTTTTTAAGGACATCTGTGCTGTTTTGTTCGCGGTTTTTCAGCGAATGACTTAAGCCATGTCAAGGGATCTACCAATGACAGTGAGATCTACAATGAAGGAGAGGGCCTTTCATGCGCTATCGGTATTAGGTAGAGATTACCCACCATGTCCCCGAATATCCCGAGATACTCTGTTCTACAATAGGAACTGAGATATGTATGTCATGACATATATCATGCAAGAATTTGTGTTGTAGATACACCGGAGGAGAGTGCCTTTCCTTTCTTCTGCTCAAATGCAGGCAAGTATCTGGGAATGATGCTGTCATTAAGCGAGGAAGAGTCTTTTCTACTGCTCGTCCTGGAGTAGAGTGAAGCTTGTTCTAGACTATCGGTGACTATCTGAAGACTGTTGCTAGTTCTACCCTCATATCGTCTTATGATGCATCTCTCAGCGGATAAGGGCTACAGTGCTGCCTCTTGGAAGACAGATGATGCACCCTCCCCTTTTATAGAAAGTAGATCCATTGATGGTATATCTGGAGGCTTTGGGGTGTCTTTTAACTTGCAATCCTTCTATGGTGTGCTGGAGATAAGAAAACTGAGGTCACAGGGGCTTTCTTTCGATCGATTGAGTGCTAATGACGAAATCGTCGGAAATTCTCTTCACTAACAGTGAGCGATCATGCAGGATGCGCCATCTAGCAGTAGTTCATCGGGGACATTTCACGTTGGTGATTGCCCTTGCTATCGTCATAGCAAGTCGCTCAGTACCAACTTTTTGAACGAAGTGAGAGTATGAGAGTTTAGTGTACAAGCCAGCTACTCCCTACGTTGGCGAGAGCCTTTGTTGCTACTTTCCAGGACAACCGTTCAGAGGGACTTGTATGCCGAAACTTATAAAATATCACTATTCGCTGGCAAGTCATGATGTAGTAGATACCATCGTCTGTTAGCCCCCTCCTACGAAGAGCTTAGATGTGACCCCGCCCTAGCCAGTGGAAGCAGATGCATCCATATATCTTTTCAGCTAGTCGTCATCAACTAACAGCAGAGGTGCTTCCACCTATCATTTCTTTAATGATCCTATGCTCGGCTCTGATGTAGCATCTACTTGCTGTTTCCTTGGTTAGTTCCACAAGTGCTATTGCTACGCTGATCATGTTCCTGCCCATTGCCAACGTTCCTCCTCAGAAGGCAACAGCCAGAGAGACTAAGCAACCTGCTTAGATTCTTTATTTTTCCAGATTTCCTCCGCTGCATCACAGGTCGGGAGGCTTTAGACATGCTATGCACTGCTAAGTTGGACTATTTTAGATTAGTCTTGCTGGTGAACCTCTTTAGAATAACCCCCGCAGGCACTCAGATTGATGGTATTATACCTCTAACTGCGTTGTTTTGTAGAAGTTTTGATCTTCTTGTGGCCAGTTTGTCGGTCCTTTCCCCAGCACAATCTGACACGATTCTGCGTGAGGATTGTGCGACCATTCCTGACTTTTTCAGTCTCAATGACGTTGGATTTTGGCGTCTATGACACAGCTTGACTATAAGTCAGATATTGACCCCATCTCTACTAACTCGGCAGATTTTAGCTACAATCTCTGCTCGAAATACACCGCATGTGACCCAAAGTCTCAGGATTACTTGTCTCTACCATCTAGCTGAGCTCGTATCCCTTAAGAACCCTTTAAACGACGTTGTTTTATACCATCAGAACCATCACGAATCTACATAATCTTTCGATTCCTGTAGCTATAAACAATGGAGTACCACAGGGTTCCATTCTTACACCACATCTCTTTCTAAAGTTTTGCCGACGGCTATATTTTATCATACTCGTGTCTTCTTTAAGCGACTTATGGGTAGGACATGATATCTTCAACTCGTTCAACGAAGATTTTCTAAATTTGACAGGACATATCACGCGATTCAGGACCGTGCCCTGCTTGACGAATTCATTTCCAGTGAAACATGAATAAATGACGATCGACTTTCGGGTCACATATCTGTGTCACATGAACGAACTACAGATTACAGTCAGTCAAAGGAGGTTGCGGTCTACTTAGACATTTTAGGACACCCAGCTACGGTCTTTTCATACCTTGATGCCCCAAAATTGCCAGATTTTCTTTGGACCTTGAATTTTTAAGACCTCATGGTCCAAGATTGTTTGTCATCTTTGAAGAGCCATCCGAAGAGTTATAGGCTTCTGACAACACCAGGGAAGTTATGCTTCACTAGGTTGCTGGGTAAGACAACTTGAGATTGCGAATGACTATATGATACGAGTGTCTAGGTCATGTTGGGAGGGTCAAGGCATCTGTAAAGTGCAGATACGTCGCTATTGTTGGTCGAAGAAGAAGGACTCACAAAATAACCATTAAGTCCTTGAATTTATGTCTGAAACTAGGGCTATATCTGGGTCGTCTTGTCTACCTAAAGACCGAGCAACGTGCCTGCTAGTCAAAAATTTGGTCGATACCGCTGGCATCATAGCATGGAATGTGTCCAGCTTTATACTTCTCTAGGTCTGCCGCTTGCATGAAACAAGGTCATCCTTGTCTCATTCCTCAAATGAATGTCCCTTCAACAAGCTTTATCCCATCACTTCAAAGGATTGTCTGATACTGTCCGGCCGCCAACTACAGTCCTTACAACCTCGCAACCTCTCGTAAGTACATACCGAGGCCCGATGTGTATCTTTGATGAGCCTATGCACTGTCTCTAACTAAGTTAACACAAATCATGCAATTCGTTACACATATCCTTTGGGAGTCTCTCCTTCCTAGGCGTGTATCTTTTACCTCTCAAGAACTCCTTTAATCTCCTGCGACTTCCCTTCTGTTGTGACAGGTTTCCTAAGCTTAAATAGAGATATGTAGGACGTTCCCATCCCTGCTGTTACTCCCGTACAAATGGCATTACTTGCATCGCTCATAACACGAACACGAAGCCCCAATCCTCCTTCCAACCGACTATTCCTTCCATTCCAACTGTTTAACTTTTAAGCTTGTTTCGTTCCCTCTGTCTGGCGAAGGCGAAGCCGAAAAAAATACTTCCACTGACCATAGCGCGTAGGATCAAACGTCAAAAGATATAGAATCGACCCAAGTGCACCATTTGGACCCTTTTTACCCGAACACTCACACACACGCACACACCCAGAAAGATCTTTCGATTTTGCACTCAAAGGAGGAATGCCACCATTACCATCCACTATCCGTATCCATAACCAATATAAACGAAAAGAAAAATATCCCGAAACCAATGCACGTTTACTCAATTTCGTCCTTCGAGCGCAAATGGAATATGTGAGGGAATTCTTGAAGCGAAAATATAAAAGTAAACTAAAACACACCAACAAACGAGTACTGTACAGTAAAAGGCGATATCCCTTTGCCTGATATGTCCCATCAGGCCATCACTTGACCATTCAATTTATGTAACCAGCTAGGAGGAGTCCTTGCACTCCTCTCCCAGACACTAGTGTCTCCTTCGAGAGTATCTCGCCGACATACACCACCGACACACATCGCTTAAATTTAAAGTTTCACATGCGACACACAGTATCGAAACGAAAAGGATACGAAAGGACCAAAGGCAAAATTTATGGATACTAAACCAGTATTTATGGGTGGGTGGATCCAACCCACACATCCACACAGAGTGTGGCCTATTGTTACAAGGCGACCGGCTGCAGCTGGATGTGATTTTATGATGACATGCTTCGATGGATACTAAACGGTCAAATTATATGGTTTACAATGGCAAATCCTAATGCATAGGCGCATGTGTGGATATGTAGATGTGTTGTCTACCAAAAAACCAAGCCAATCTGCAGGGAGCAGGAGCAGGAGCAGGAGCAGGAGCCACTTAGGAACTCAAACGAATGAAATGATTGTCGCCTCTTTGAAGTCGCTACGAGTACTAGTATCGTGTGTCATGTTGGGTGGATGACAGCTGCTGGGTTTGTCGGTAAAGTAGTGATTTGACTTAATTGCATGCCGTTCCACAAGGTTCCACAAGGTTCCACGTTGACACTTGTACTTTTCTGCAACCAATATCTATAAATCAAATGGCATCCTGAATCTGTGTACAAACAAGTGAAAGAAAAAACCGTCAACACCCTTTGTATGCTGCCTGGCAAATTTATCTCTCCCCAAACGAACACACATCACCTCTGGCTATTCTTTTCAAATACCCCCAGCCACACACAGAGTACGAGAGTGTGTTCCGGGGTAACATGATGGGGCCAATGGCCCAACATTATCTCCAGTTGCAATCGTCCCTGAGGCGCAATAATTTACGTATCTTTGGCACATAATTTACACACTCAATGCGGGCTTGGGTTTCCCTACACGCTAGGCGTGCACAAAACTTTGCCACTGACATCCATCTTCCCAGCACAAAAGCTACAAAACTATTGGAGACTGGTGGTGTTGCTGGCCGTTCCTAACCAACAAATGAATCAATTTTAGCCCTGCGGCCAATTATCCTTCTCATAATTCGTTTGGGGACACACATTCCACACTCGGTGTGGATGAGGAGAGTCTTTTTTTCCTCTGCTTAGTGGTGTGGTGCGCCTATCGCTGTGACACCAAATTCACTGTGCAGGGTCTGAGTTCGATGTAATGCATCAAAATGCGTGCGAACAGTGAATGGGCTTGGTTGGTCGGGTCAAATGAGAAAAATGAGTCCAACGCAGCTATGTATATCTGCGGACCAGGACACGAACAGGAATAGGATGCGAACAAAGCTGGAGAATCCACACTATGCAGTTGTTAAAGGCCTGTGTTTAGGGATGATCCTTTTAGGAAGCGATAAGGGATTGGTAAAGGAGTGAGAATGTGTAGCTAATTGGGTATGACTGGGAGTGTGCTTGAGTATATGTATAGCCAGAGGTTGTGTAGTACTAGCAGAGTACCCTGCACAATTCAATCACTGTTCCCCACGACGAAGGCTGTTCCCCATAGTATGTATGCTCGTCTCGATGCATTAGGAGTTGAGAGACCCACACAAGACCATTGACGTGTCGATTTTGGCTGGCAGTAGTCTTTTCTTGTATTCCAGCCTTTGCTGCCTTGTCGACAACGTATTGTAAGTGTCGATGGTCGTGTATCTATGACTGCGCCAAGGTACTTCAGTTCTGTTTATAGTCTTTCTAGTACTTTTCTGTGCTACTCGGGGCATTTCTTTCGTAAAGTTTCAGGCCCATGCTTATTAGCCAGACTTTGACGGTCTCATAGCTTGATTGCAGTCGTGGTTCAGTCCTTCTAGTAGTTTTGCTGTTGCGCTGATTAGACACCCAATGATTAGTCTAAAAGCAGCATTGTGTATGTGAGTGCAAAGTAGGGGACCAAATACAGAGCCGTGCGGTATGCCATCTGTCATTAAATATCGATCTGTTCGATTTCACTGGAAAGAGGCGCCTAGCTTCGTGTCATTCTGCGGCTAGTGTGGCTATTTTTTCAATCCACAATGGCACAGTTTGGAGAGTGCTCCAGTTCTTGGTTCCATGGAAGCGTTCCGCGTGATGAAACATCATCGATCATCGGCTGTAGTGGATCGTTTGTGGCGAATCTAATCATCTCTGTATGTTCCAACAGAGACTTGTTCACCATGAGAAGTTTTTTTTTTATCAGAGGCAGATCAGACCGGCTTCAACCATGGCATTACCCTTCCCACTTAAAATCCCTAGACTAGTGGCAGTGGGGCTTTATTGTGGGTACCCTGACAGATATGAACACTTCAGACTATGTCCTACAAACGATCGATAGTTAAGGTAAGAGTGCTTGTTTACAATATTGCTGGGGTTCCACAGGGATCCTTTCTCGGTCCACTACTATTCAGTATAATGTATGTCGGTACATTGAGTCTCCGAGTGGTTACGGCGAATCATGTAGACAAACTTAAACGGAATCCAAGCGAGAATATCCCATCTGTCAAACAATGACTAAAGTCAAGGAGTCTGCCAGGACATAAGGCGGAGGCACTTCGAGTACAAATCTAAAAAAAAGAATCAATTTTTTTTCGCCGACTCTTCTCAAAATGCTGACGAAAGGTGGGACCCAAGAAGAGTCAGCAGAGTACCACTGTCTAGCCAGAGCAGTGAGGTGAACAATGCTATATACTTCCCTGGTCTGGTCGGAGTCACTAAAAGTTAAGCATAATCGACTGCAGATATCGACCTAAAGGAGAATTTCTAGCTGATGAGACTAAAAGGATTCGAAATGGAAGAACGTGAATCTTAAAAAACTAAGTAGACTTGAGAGCACAGCAAACATGGCAATGGGACCCATCGCATAAGTAACGTTTGACATACAGACCAAGTCCCTTAGATAGAGATCATGGAAAGGTACTCGTAAACTCTCAATTGACTGAGTTTTTGTCAGGCCATGTCGGTTAAACATGAACTCTCACCTTGTCATATCCAGGACATCATGTTGTTGACATGTTGACCCGAAACATGGTGTTTTCAACTGCCCAAGGTTCCTTCAGTATATTTCGCACTAGATGCTGCGAATCCGTTAGAACACACAGACAAAAAAAAAGTCCATTAAACCAGACAATGGCGCCCTTATAATGTGGAAAATCCGGCTCGAAGGACCAATATCTGATGTAGCAGCGGTTCAGTTTAGACATGACGACTATGATTACATGCACAAGAGTATTGCCTAAGGGAACTCCAATCCCGATAATCGGACAAATCTACATTGTTTGCTCAAAACCAAACCTCAAATCAATTTTTTGGCGAAAGGATTACCACATCCCTTCCAGGCAGCTGAAGCATTTATCAATTTTTTTCATATTTTTTTCCGAGAAGAATGTAGTTAAACGTTTAACTTAATTCAATTAACAAAAATATCTTGCGGTCATGTATTTGTATAATCCGCGCATTTTTTTCCAAAAACCCCCGCCGCACGCCCCCCGCCAATCATGGTTGATTAATTTAAATCCTTTTTTCCTCCTGACGGCTGAATAAGTGCTGGAATTCCAGCAGTTTTTGTTTTTTGCATTTTATTCATCCTTCGGCATTCTATGCGAAGCGATTGTTTCTGCCCGAGCAGCACAGGATTCCCGTTCAATTGTGAAAGGATAATGAAAGGATGTGGCATGTTAACATGACTCGCATTGTTGACGCTGTTTGTTTATCTTTCGTTCTTAATCCAGGGATGTGATGGTTGAATGTGTCCTGCTTTTTTAAAGTAATTCCGTTTGAACTTCTAGCAGTGCAATGGCTTTTCTTAAATGACTTGTCAGGACATCGGTTCTCTTGTACACGCAGCAGCAGCAGCAGGAGTACCGACCAGCAAACTCATTCAACTTCTGACAGTTGGAATTGCTTAAACTTTTCCCGCACCCATCGTTGCCAATGTCAGACTGATAACACACACATACACGCACACACAGAGATAGACACAGAGTGCAGTATCCTTTTTTATGTTATCACTTCACCACAAAAATAAATGTTCTTCTTCCACCGGTTCTGCCACCCCTGCTGGTCGAGTCGAAGTGGTAATCGAACTAAAGAGACACATTCTCACCCACATATGGTTAAAGGATATGCTTTTTACACTCGAGTATTGCTTTTCATTCTCTTTCACTTGCCACGCAAGGATGTTCATCGTGTCGTAGTGGGAAATTATCGTATCAAACTCTTAACGACAGGACATTCGCCATTGAAATAAATGGACACTTAAATGTTCTCTCTGGCGCTCTTCTTCTCGCTGGGATGTGCAATAGAAATCGTGTCCCAGGACTTGGGAAGGACCCGACAAAAAACAAGTTATCTTGGCAGGATAGAAAATTAAATGGCGAAACTTTTAGTAAATTACATAGGCGAAGTTGAATTGAATTAGTATCCTTGATGGAGGAGGGTTAAGTGTGCAAAAAGTGAGAGCAGAAGAGAGAAAAAAAAAGGACACTTGTCATTAACTTTTGGAGGAGGGTTCGGGTTGTTCTTTTTTTTCGTTTTGAAACAGTGTCAACGGAAGGTTTATTTGCGCTCTATTTGTTTTATTGGAAGAGAGGGTAAGGCACGGGTCCGGGCGAAAGTTAATGGCTCCCCAGGATAGCAAGTTTGCATATCTGTGTCGAAATTTATTGCTCCGCAGATGGGCTTGACGCCTTTGGTCGTTTGTTAGAATGGGGAGGAGGTAGGTCGAAATTGGGGATTCAGGGCAGGCTTTTTTGTTTTTTTTGTCAAAACAGTGTTTCACCATTAACTGTCTGAAGGACATGGAGTCGATGGAAGTTTGCCGAAAGCAATCGAAGTGGGAATTTGGTCAGTTTTCCATCCTAACCTTGATTCGGTTGAAGATCCACACTCTTTGGCTGATAGTTTGAAGGCTTAGAGCTGGAATGCGCTGAGATTCATGACAGGCTATCATAAGTCTGCCTACAGCTGCCCTTTACCACAGTTTGTCGAGAGGAAGATTCAAGAAATCGAGCGGAAATTCCGAAAAATACCATTTTCGCGTTCTCACAGAGTGTGAGAGGCATCCCTGTAAGGATAGGTCTTCAAATCAAGTCTTTTCCAGGAAAGGGTTATCCCTTGATGTGATATTGGACGATTTGAGAAGAACTGACGATGTTAGATGTCAATAGATACACGAAGATACAAGTCATGTTCGCCACCACTGGCTAGTAGGAGTGTGTTTACCACCAAGAGATACAATGCTTGGGGAGCGTATCTCTTCGATTAGGAGTCTTGTTTATGCGCCTTGATAGAGGTCATACTTGATGCCATTTGGGCACAGACTGTCTGAGCCATAAGACCCATATAGAGCCAACGAAGTAGGTAGGTAATCGGACTCACACTTTGGGAGAGTTCTTGATCGAATGAACCCCAAATGAAACGTTTGACAAAGCTGAATACTGTTCACTCAACACAAAGGATACGATTGACGTTGAGGAGACTTATTTCTCTTCTATCTCCAGGATCAGGCAAACAACACTAGACCTCCATTCTTTCATGCTTTCAGATTTCCCTATTCAACCCTGCAGGCTTTGATTCTGGTTCTGTTTTTCTGGTGACACTTTAAAATCTCCAACCTCCTTCTCTCTATTTGCTGAATCCTTCTTATCTCTTCGAAGAAACTTTAGTTTGGTCCTGCTCTCATGTTCGTAGGATTAGCGTGATGCTTTAGTCCTTCTGTACACCGTTGTCTAGTGTGGGCTTTCGTAAAGTTGGTGGAGCAATGTAACGACTGGTCTTAAGGTCTTAAGAACTGGTCTGAGCACTTATGAACGATCGTCACGATATATGCAAAATGAACGATTTCAACATCCTGGCTAGAACTCTACTCTCGCGTCTCGTCTAGGAGCGGGTCGAAGTTGTCTTTCTCATACTTTCCCTTTGCGGAGGCATGAACGCATGAATTGCCATGAGGCGCTCTTCACTTGTCACAAACTCAAGCGTTCTTATCAGGGTCTGCCTCCAAAATTACAGCTCCGCATTCAAAGAGACCTTGTTCCTGTTTCTACTTTTGTCCAATACCTCCTATCACGAGTTTTGCATGGTGGTAATGTCTGCCTTCCGAGAGTCCAGGGATTGTGATAAATGTTCGGCAGTTCAGGTATTTGAACCTAAAATTCCGCTGATCAATCTGAAAGTCCTTTTGAAGACTCTTGCTGGCACTGGGAGCTGAAAAGATCTGTTGAAGCTTTAGAGTGTGTCCACGTTCTTAGCCGTTCTTAGCTGGTAGTTCACAGAGTATGTGCTCGAATGTTTCGTCATCTTCAAGGCAGAACTTTCATTCCATATCTCAGATCAAATTAAGTTTGTCCAGGTGATACCTCAGGACGCATCTTTCTAATACTATCCGTGTTTAGGTTGAGGATTTCCGGTAGAAATATGACTCGACTAACGGTTTGAGTTGTCTTAACTGCTTTCCCAGTGGAACAGGCGAAGTTTGTGTTCTCAATCTTGAAACAACTTTAGCGGCCATCTAGTTGATACCATAGTAGGGCTCAGATCCTATGAACCAACCCTAGCATATGTCTGACAAGAGATTGTAGTGTAGTCCTAGTTCTTACAACGTACGCTGGGATTGATCATCTACAGGACCTTCTCTAGAATGCCATGAATCTTTGGTGGGAATTGTCAGGACAATGATCCCCTCACGCACTCGAGTCAAACATTGAAAACCAAAACCGAAAGTAAACATTTCCCACCAACTGTCCCCAATTAGTTCAGACACCAACCACGAAGTATTGATGCACCGAATCCATCAGAGTTTCAAACCAGTATCTCTTGGGCAACAAAAGGGTGCATAGTCTTAGGCGTATGTAGGTTAAAGCGAAGAACTTGATTCAAACACCGAAAACAAAGTCATCATCGCCCACATTTGAACCGAAAAGTTCCTTTTTTGTTGTTGGATATCTGACATTTTCATTTGCCTCCGAATCACTTGGTGATTTCCCAAGTTAATGCAAATTTCCTCCTTTGTGCTGCTCCGCCACCCAGTTCGTCAACAAAAAAACAAAACTCCCCGACCCCCAAAAGTCATGTAAATTCATTTTTCATTCATTCATTCGCTGCTATTGGTCCAACTGCAGTAAATAGAAAAAAACAGAAAAAAATTGTTTAAGGATATGCATCCACCCAGGACGAAAAACAAATCAAAATTGAATTTTTGATTCCGAATAGTTGTGCAAATACTAGTTGAAGCAGTGGTCCTGCTCGTAGTTGTTGTTATTCAACGCTCCACCAACACCGCTGCCATCAAGGATTCATGAGCCCTGCGACGCTCCTGCAAATCCTACAAAAAAAAAAACTGAAAGGAGTTCCATGGTGATGGTGCTCGGTTGGTTGTATTTGTCCAGGGCTACCATGTTTGTACACATCCCACAGGAGTGCATTATAGTTCCTAGTTAGGGGACATATTTACACTCTCCACCACTACAGGACTGGGGCACGAGGGAGGAAAACATAAAATAAATGGGAATTGTTAATTGAATTTCGTTGCAATAACTTGTGTGCCCCCCTTCCCCATGTCCGGCGTCCGCTGTCCGCCGTCCGTTTCACAAGGACACATTGATCGATGCTGTTTGTCACGCTCACCATCAGTTTGCAATGACTCTGGTACTCGTCGTCATAGTAGCACTACTAGTGGTAATCATCCACGACGACGATACCCAGCTGTGCAGCTGCAGCTCAAGGATGTCTGAAACCTGTGTGAGACCGACAGACCGAGAGAGAGAGAGAGTGAGGTGGAACTGCTGCTGCATGGTGCAATGCGCTATGCGAGCTGACCAGCGTGAGTTATGTTCGTCTTGTTTGCTTTATTTCATTTCGTCCTCTCCCCTACCTCGTCCTCGACTATTTCAACTTGTTCGTCAATATTCCAAATAGATTTTCCCAATTGGAATGGGTGGTGGTATCCTGGCATGGATATTCTTTCTGTGCGCGGCGCGTTCAATCCTCACAATTATTGAATGCAAATTGCAATAACAAATGTCACCAATTGACATCGGAACAGATGTAAAAACGCTTGACAGACGGACGTTTGTTAAATTGGTTCATTTGTTAGGTTCCCTTGGCTGTCTACGGCAGCAGGAGGCAGCAGGAGACAGCAGGGCAGTCGGAGCAAATATGACCATGTCAACATTTTGTAGATTGCAGACCAATTTATATGGCAAAAGTTATGACCAAGTAATTGAGTTTGTCTGTCAAATGTCCTGTGGAGGTGGTTCCCCCCCTCCTCCTGTAGGGGGTTTGTTTAAAATATCGCAACATATGTCCTTATTATCCGAGCCAATTGGCTATCAGTGGTGGCAGGTAAATACTAGGTAATGCAGTTGGCTGGGTGGTCTCTGGTTCACTGGGGCGTATGTGGAATATTTTTTTATTTTTTTTTTTTGGGTGCAAGGACACTTTCAGGAAAAGGTTCTACATTTTGGTACTGGCAGGTCGATGAAGCTTTGTTTTTGCTTAGAGGAGTCTGAGACAACATTGAATCCCTGAACCTGCTATTCTAAGCCGGGATGACTGGCTAGATAGGTAGATTGTGCCCACATTGACTACAGGATCGTTCTTCAAGATCATGTCTTTCAAGCTAACTGGAGCCTTCAGAACTATCTGAGAAGGAAACGCTTGACAGATTTCATTAGGATCTTCCAAATATTGTGTCCTAGCAGTGGTCGATAGGGGTTCAGTTGAGGAATTATTTTGGTGCCTGTTGGTGACTTGAAGTCCGCATTGTTTGGACCAGGACCTTACTCAGAGTCCGTCAATGATATCACTTATCACGGAAGGGAACAGTATCGGAAGTAATATTACCATGTCTGAAAGTTTAACGTTTAAGTTAGCCAAGCGCTGGCAGGACCTTTCTTCCCAGATATTTGTAGTCTAGCGCCCCTAATGGGAAGCACTCCCCGAGAAATCATTCAAGGCTTTCTTCCTCTTCGAAGGAAGGACTTTGCGTGCCTGGAGCGATGCTTTAAATCACCTTATTGCAGTCTGCAAGCTTATTCATTCAGGTTAATGTGTGTTCTGTGTCCAGATCGCTCTCTTCGCTTGACGGTGGTCCCGTCATGGCCCTTGGTAGCTTTGCAGGTTTGAAGTCCTTTTCACATGTTTCTGTGGTATTTTGCGGGCGTGTTTCTTATAATTGTACCCGTAGGCATATCAAGGTTTCTTGCCCCCTTCTCTGTCAGTTCGTTCATGTTTTGGTTTGATGGCATATCGCAGCGACCAGGTACCTAAATCAGGTTAACCTGAGATAAATATAAAGCTTTTCCTTGCATTCCTTCACCAATTTCAAGTTGGTTCTTAGGTTTCCTACCGGTTTAGGGCTGTTCGACCATCCGAGTATGTCTTTAGCTTCTTCCAACATCTTTTGAGATTGTCAGTCTCAAGAGACGCCAAATATCATATTCTATGTATAGAATAGGTATCAGTGCGAACCCTTGTGGAACATCAGCAGAAGTATGGTATTACTGTAGTCTAACCTCAGTTTTCATCCAGGCTAGTTCGTCATCATTTCGGTTAGATACCATACAGTGAGATTTAAGACACTTGCGTGTCCCTATTTGCTGGCTTAGGTGAGCATTCTTGAAGTCCAGTCTTATACTTATTTTATATCATCTTCGACACCCACTCCATCTCCGTTGTTGTGTTCTTCCTTCTACTGTTGCGCTTAACCTACCCAAGGGAACTACTATTGAAAGGGTTTTTGGTATCATACATGTTAGGGCGTCTTGGCCAAGGTACTCCATCGAGCATACGTATTCCGATCAAGCCTCCAGTCCTAGAGGCTTTCTAATCCCAGCCTTTAGGTGTTGACTATCAGAAAAAGAAGAATGAACGCTACTCTTTATAGATAAGTCATTGTAGGGGAGAAACGATTTAAACGATGTTTTGAAACCTGATCCCTTATATACCTCTTTTTTTAAAATAAGGACTATCAGCCTATCGACCTTAATTTGTCGCAGTTTTCTGGGTAAAAATGGGCGTGGCTGTCTGTATTTTAGCTGCAATTTTGTGCTTTTAGCATCCAAGACAGTTTTGTCAAAGTTGGAGATCGTTTTAGGTCCGTAAACCATGATAGTGTGTACGGTTGTCTTATCTGTAGTCTTGGTTTTGAAGCCTGATACCATATACGTTGTTTTTTTGTGATCATAAGGCCTGTCAATCTATTGATCTTAACTTTTGCCCTAAACACCCTAACTCCATTGATAGCAGCTAAGGAACTCTTTCATAGTCTGAGCACGGCTTCAAAACTTTGTATTTTGAATTAATGAGGCGGTCCGAGGCCTCTGTGGACCATAAAGTCTAGCTGTGACAGTTTTTTTTAGACAAAAATGGGCGTGGCTGTCTACATTTCAGCTAGAACTTGACGCTTTTAGCCTCGAAATAAGTTTTGTCAGGGTTGTAGATAGTTTTAGGGTCGTAAACCTTGATAAGGCTGATTTATTTGTAGAAGATCTTTGAGATCATAAGGACTACCATCCTACTAAGTTTAATTTTCGTCCTAAAACTAGGATTTTTTTTACATCGGCAGAACAGTCTGGATACTGTTTCAAAAGTTCATAATCTGAACTACAGAGGCATCCACAGGCGGCGAGAGACCATAAAGTCTGGCTGGAGATAGCTTTCTAGACCAAAGTGGGCGTGGCTGACTGTATTTATGACTCTAATTCGAGGATTCTAGCTTCTTAACGAGATTTATCAGAGTTGTCGATAGTTCTTAGTCATTAAATCATAAAAAGTGCTGGCAAACGGGTCTACTTTTAGACATGACTATCCAAAGGACGATGGCTGCAGCTAATCGGTTGTTAAAGTGTGTCCCCTCCTTCTCTGGTTGTAAAGAACCCTTCAAGTGTCCCCACAATGCTGTCCATTATACCAGAAATCTCCCACCCGACTGCCCCTTCCAAATCGATACACATCCTATGCAGAGAATATTCATCGATAGCACACGAAAGGATACTGCACGAAAATCCTTTACAATAAATGCCTGTCTGTACTCCTGCGGTACGTGCACGATAAACGCTCCGTAAACTATTCCATTGACATACGAGTCCCTAACCAAGTTACACCTGTTGTTACCCCAACTGTGGGTATGCCCTGCGCTGTGTACATACGAACGATGTCCCTTTGTCCAGCCTGGGTCTCTAAGGACTCACCAGCCACCCCAATTATTATCGCCATCATCATTATTATTATTATTATTGTTGTTCCGTAAAATATTACAGAATCGATTGTGTGAGCAACGAAGACAATGTGAGTATCGGGCCGCAGCCCGCACCCCGCCCCAACTCCTTTACGACTTTCAATTGTGTTTGCATTCAAATTATGTGTCAAGGATTTCACAGAGTGTGTGTGTGTGCGTCGTTGTCCTGACCAAACGCACATACATCAATTTGTGTTTGGAAATCGATCGGAAGGGGTGTGTGTACATGTGTCCTGGCGAACAATTCCATGTGACAGCAATAACTTTTGAGGGTTCGCAGGACTATCGCATCCCCACCTGGTGGCTGGTGGATGGTGGATGAGAATTTATGAGTTTTTGAGAAACTTTCCAAGGACATTGTGTTGGATGCTGGAGCATTGCCTGCTAAGAGCGATTAGGTAATTTAGACAACGATGCGACGATGACGATTATTTGATGTGAATCTGTGTGAAAGGGGAGTCCTGGCAATCGGATTTGGATAGATAGGCGACTCCTGGACACTGAAGTGGATTAGAGGTATAAGGTTTGGTTTTTTTTTTTTTTTTGTTGGTTTATCCGAGTCCTGGAATGGATTATAGCCGAGGGAATTTAGTGCCGAAGCAAAGAAAAGGCAGTCATGATGGATGGATGGAGTGGTCGTGATGTTTGTCCCTGATGGCATGGAAGGCCTGAGAAAGAACATTGATTTGAGGAGAGATAATGGCTTGAGTGCGGCCGAATCATAAATTGATGGGAAAATATGAACAGTCACCCCAACTGGGGGCAGAGCGGGTGGTTTAAGGCGAAATATATTGACAATGAAAGGTAGGAAGGTAGAAAGGCACCCATTAAAGAGGGAAATCAGGGCACTCACAGTGGAGCGGGACTCTCTTGGTAATGAGGGTCTTTGGGGACACCTTCGGGTAGTCGTGACACATTATGTCAAGCTTACGCTGAAGCACGGAAGAAATTCTTAAGGTGAAGGCAAGTAGGGTCAAAAATGTGTACAAATGGGGGTCTCAGTGGCAGTCCAAGGTCCGTTTTCCAACATGGGACTAGCAAGATCCTAGGTATTCATCGGTTTCATGGTGCTTAAGCTCCTCTTTCCGTGAGAAGGTGGAAACTCTCCTTCTGTCTCTGGTCCTAGGTCTTTCATCATTTTTATAGCTTCAGTCCCTCTTATTGTACCCTAGCTCTCCAAAAAGTTCAAACATCGCCTAATGCCTTCTTTAGTTGATGAAGCTCCAGAATGGAATGGGCAAGGTTCCACGTTTTTTCTGGCACCTCAGTAGTGTAGGTCACTGTCGGGCCTAATCCTTTCTAAAAACGGACCAAAGCGTACAAATAGTCTCCCCATGTTGTGTGTTTATTTATGGATCGATGTTGGGAATGCTTTTGTACGTTCATATGCCTTTGTCGGAGGAGTCCCAGCATCGTAGCTCCATTTGTATGCTATGCTTCCACATGTAGGTGCAGCCACTCTTTCAAAGAGGATTCTCCATATTCGTCTTCCGATATTTAGCGTTAGTGCATGTTGTGAGAGTTATCGTAAGGTTAACCTTGCATCTACTATAACTCTGAGGCAGTTTGTCTCTTTCTTAGACCCTACAGCATGGTGATTGACTCCTAAAACTACGATGGCAATGGCATCAGTGATGTATATTATGTTCCACAGTAAGGGACTAAGCATGGACACATGTGGAACGCCATCGAACTCGTTTTGAAATGTGTCTCATCCTGTACGTAAGACTTTTACTGAGTTCTGTACGTAAAAGAGCCTTGTTTCCTTGTACCTTCCACTGATTCCGAAATACCCCTTCCATCAGATTTGCCGACTTGTGATTGTCATTGGTGCCATCATCCTCCTGGTCGTCCATTATTTGTTGTTCAAGCTCTCACATATAGGAGTCCAACAGAGTATCCAAACTCTCTTGCTGGCGGCATGTTTGTGCACTTTGAAAAGTAGTGGTACTAGCTCTCAACCTTGAGGTAGCCCATTACTCTACTATCTATGTTGTTTGGGAAGATATTTGGAATGTCCTGGCGTTGAGTCGATAGTTTGTAAAGCCTGTCTCATTTGCCACTGGACTTCAGATTTAGAGACAGCCTTTTGGATTTTCTAATCCAGGATTGGGAAGTGTCTTGTTTCAATCTCTCGGTACACCATGCCTACTAGACGTCCAGTTCTCGCCTTAGGCCTTGAATCTCAAACGAATTTGCTAAACGACTTGAAGCACGATCTGTGTTGGTGCAGGGGTTATACTACCGTCTGAATCGGAAGAGGCATGTATCCTTGACGATAAAACGGGTATTTTATGTATTTTGACGAGAGACAGTCAATATTGAGTTAGGGACAGAAAACTGTAGGCTCTTTCAACGTATTTAGACCTCAGATCTGTGAGGTTCTTGAAGACCTTGTCCGCAGAATGATAGTAGGAGAGCACCAAATGCAGGAAACTATCATTGATTTACACAGTCCATGTCCTAGGCGTTCAGTGGCAGATAAGCTATTGACATTCCTACACTTAAGCTGCACTATTCCCTGCGATGGTTTCGGAGACATGACAGTCATTCTCTGCTGATGTTGTGAAGGCTGATGGTGTGGTGGTGATGAAACTAAGTCTATCTTCCCAGGAGTATGACGTACCAGCCCTCGATGACAGTCACCGATAATGGCCTCAAAGCTATAGAAAAATTTAAATGCTTTTACCATGATCTCTAGAATCCTGGAGCAGTGGGACCATGGTCCATACCTGCTCTACTCTAACATGATCTTTAAAGTCAGGTTCTAGGATCTGAAATATTCAGAGAGTTGCTCTGCAACAAGCAAGATCATGTATTGCTCCAATAGCTTCCAGTGAGCACCGTTTCAAAACTTACCTTTCCCCAGTCGCTCGGTTCGTAACCTTACTTAGGGGCGAGTTCCATGCAGAGAGTTATAAGTCCACAAGAGACTTGTGAACCTAAAGTCTATAATGCAGGAGAGTCCGCTTCTCTGCTCCGTTGACCTTGCTAGTACTTAGTTTGTTTATACCTGGACAACTGTTGGAGACATGGTATATGGAGCAAGAAAACGAAGCTAACCTGAGCAAGGTGGTGCAAAGCTATACGCTTTTTCTCCTTTGATTGTGCTGAAGCCGGATAGAGCCTGTGGCAGGTAGGTAGCTAGAAAGGGTTGGTTGCATCTGCAGCCAACATTCGGAAAAAAAGTTTGTAGCTTTGGGATGGCTACACGACTTCGCTGAACCAGCCCGAGGTTGTTATATATTTCCTGATAAGTCGCACAGGTCTTCGAAGAGGGCGGGTTTCCTAGTTCTGCATAGGCTTGGGCATTCGCGGAGGACCTATAGCAAAATGCAATTTGCTTTGAACTGATTTGTAAAGTATCTACACTAAGGTTTCGTTGTTTCCTGACTCTCTTAAGTTTCAGGACACGCTGGCCTTGAAATACAGCACACATCCCAAGGATTTTCCTAGAATCCTTCTACAAATCGCTGAGGACATTGAAATATTGATTCGGAAGCACAAAACTCTTCTTACTGACGTCCATCTGACTCGAGCTATTTCCGCTGGGACTGCTCAGTGTACACATACATGCAGGATACCCTGCAAGGACGTAGCATGCAATTCGAAAGAGTTTCCGAAGTTTCGGGATGCATTACTTTTTCCCTACCGGTCTCTGTCTCCCTCTCTCTCTCTCTCTTTCTCTCGTGGACTATTATTATTAAACGCATCTGCACATCAGTGGTGTTTGCGGCGAGATGGGTGTTCTCCTTCGTCCTCCTTCGGCTGCACCAGAAGATGAACCACACAGCCTGTCAGCCCCCTATGAGGTCTCTTAGAAGCTTGCCACTGCCGTTGGTAGCTTCGCTCCTTGCATCGTCCTCTGGACCGTCCTCGCACACACGTTCGTCTCGTCCGACTGGATGTGAACGTGTGAAATCCTATTAAGGATGTTACATGGCGTTAAATTTGATTTATTTACGGGTTTTTGCCATATGCGAGTGGGCGGTGTGTGTACTCCTGCACAAGGATTAGTTATGTTGACTCCTTTAGCTTTTTTTATTTTTTATTTTCCTCTGGCGCCGTTCTGTTCTGTTGTGTGTGAGTGTGCATCTCTCAGTTGGCAGGACATACTGTGTTGCTTTGACTTCTGTCAGAATTTTCATTAAATTCAAAAATTTTCCAGAAATTTAATCGAATTTAAGGACGAGTTCTTGGGTGGAATGGCACCCTCTGAAGGATGTGGGGAATAGGACATGAAAAAGTCATGTCTGTGTGGTTAGCTGAGAGAGAGAGAGAGAGAGAGAGTAAATATTGCCAACAGGATGGGCGCAATGGACCGTGTGTTGGGAATTTAAGTGAATTTCATCGCCGCCGCTCTGCACGGATGGCCAGTTTGACTTAAAGTCTGGCTCGCTCTGGCCGTTGCAGGGAATCAAATTAAAGGAGTGCTGGCAATATGGCTCTAAGTGTGCCCAGCCTTTTCCTGAGGCTAATTAGTGCGCTGAGTGCGCTTGATGTAGGGATTATTAGGTTATGAGATGCAACAAGGATTTGTTCCTTCTTTTTTTTTGTTTTTGGTTTGAGGTCACTGCCCATTGGAATCGGGGTTAGGATGTGATTATGGTCTAACAAGTGGCACACTGACATAGTAGGTGTTGCTCTACATACTCGTTACTCGAAGGAAAAGTTAATAAAGTCCCTCCACCGGCGATTCCGTTCCGAGGAAGCACAGCAAAAGCCCATCAATCTTGCCTGTGGCTTAACGTATGAGCTCTTCATTTTGACCTAATTAAGTGAATAACTGCGGAGCGCCTCACCGCGTCCACGTTTCCATTAATCCTGTTCCAGGAGGGGGTGTTTTCCTTGGTTTTTTTTTTTTTTTAATTAACCAACATAATAACTTCCGTGCGATCCATCTAATTAATTTTTCCTCACACGATGGCTGAATACGAATTGTAGTTCGTTCTATCGTTCGCCTTCGCCACTATCCTTAGACCATCAGCCTCGTCCTGGGCCTGGTCCTAGTCCTGGTGGGTAGTAGTAGTGGCTTCGGCAAATTAACTCATTATTTTGGAAATCATCTTTTGACATAGCGTTCCGTTTCATGATTAATAAGAGACGCACACTCAATTTGACAAGGACGACGCGGGACGAGGGTAAAGGACTATCTGGAACTATCTGTGCTAGTAAATGACACGCCCTTGGGTTTTCTGTGTTTTCTGTGTCTTCTCCCTGTAGTGGCGGTGAAAGGAATTAATTTTCCGCCAATAAATCACACAAAAGACAAGGATTTTCCGCAATTTTCGCTTCGAAAATACTTTCGCAACAAGGATACGAGTACACACTATGTGTGTGTATGACGAAACGGAAGGATAAACGGAATGTCTTTGTTTCTTATCAAAACATAGAGTATACGCACTTGGAAGAGGCAAGGCAACACATCCTGTGAATAATTAATACGCGCGCCAAAGAGGCTGATAAAGGATTTTTGCGTTCATTGGCTTGGTGCTACGTGTTATCCTTTCTCTCTCTCTCTCTCTCTCCGGGTCGGTCTCTCTGTGTGCTGCTGTGAGTGGTAGTGCGTGTGCCTGTTGATGATGATGATGATGGTACGTTGCGCTTTAGCCGGAAGGTAGAAGAAGAAGCACCTTGGATTCTGGTAAGAGTTTTTGGTAGAAGAGACTCAGCCTAGATTATGTTCCATATGCGTGTTTGTCTGTGTGTGTGTGTGGTAGGGTGGGTGGGAGGATGTGTGTAGTATATCATCAGTCCTTCGGGAGCATGCTTCGGATTTAATAAGTTGCATCCTACTTGGGGAGGATTTATGTCTTTTGTTTGGCAGACATATGCTCATGGCTGAGCCGAGTAGGAGGAGGAGGACGAGGAGGAGCAGGGCGGTTAATAAACGGAAGCATAATGCAATGAACTTGGATAATTACCGTTTTAGGGTGAAAATACGTTCCAAGATTTATGAATAATAAGCTGATAATTGGATATTAAGTGGATTAGGGCGCTTAATTTTAAATGAAATGAGAAATATCCTTAAAGTTGATTGGAGGCAGATGTAGCAGATGTAGCAGATGCTCTGGATGTGATCACTCCAGGCAGTCATTACGTTTGTTGGGAGTTGGAGGGGATGGCTTACTTAACTGGTTGGAAGCTGGAAGAGTTAAAGCTAGACTTTCCGTTCAGTAAACTATGGCATCAACTCGATTCTAACGTAAGTACCTCCGCTTCAGAGTGAACATCTTTTGAGGCGAGTTCTTGATCCTAGTATCCGGGTAGTTGCAATCGTTTCTAGACACTTTCTGCGACAAGTTTAGTAAACAGCTCGTACAGTTCGGGGTTGAATTTCCCCTTTAGAAGCCTGTCTCCATACTGACAAGGATACCTTCAGCAATAGTTCAGAAAGGAGGGATGAGCTAGTTATAACAGTCTTGGAATCCAAGGACATCCTAGAGAACCACTTGGTCCAACCGCCCATTAGTCACCCGTCTGCTAAGATCCCATCGGACCTCAGCAACATGGCCAACTTTGGGTGGAGTACACTCTCCTTGTGTCGTATTTTGAGGCTACTTTGGGTCCAATATACTGAAAAAAAGGACCAGAAAATTCCTAGCATTCAATAGACCATAGCTGACCCTTCTCATCGGTGTCCTCACTGACCACAATCCAGTGGGGGCCCACCTCAGAAGAATGGGAATCAACAGCTTAGACCTATGAAGAGGCTGTGGGGACACTAAGGTGGAGGAAGGCACAATGCTCTTCCTCTGCGAATGGCCAAGTCTCAGCAGACTCCTAAAACCATTTATAACGAAAGTGGGGTGGTTCAGGAAAGCCGCAGCTGCAGCAATTCTGATTTACATTCCTACAGGTATCCTTCACCGGGGGACACAATGGATCCGCTGAGATTCGAGTGAGAATCCTCCTTCCTCTTAGCCTACCTACCTAACTTTTTGTTTTAACGAAGTAGGGTCGCATTGAGTCTGCGGTTCCCTGAGTTGTTTTTTACACGATTATGCTTCTCGTGAACATCTGGCAAACATTCGAGAGTACATTTGTCAAAAATGCTTCTTAGGAATGAAAAAATGTATTGATCTTCGAACATGGCATGGAACAATAAGTCCCTTCCATTCGTGTGAAGAGAATAGGACCTAAGCTTGACAAACTCTCATACTGGGAGCCACAAACAGCTCTGGACCACTCATGGGAATTAATTAAATCCTCTAGGTCACACGATCTTGGTGGCCAGTTTACCAAAGCGCGAAATAAGTCGTCCAGGAAATTTTTCTTCCAATAAAGCCAAACGTGAGATGTGGCACCGTCTTGATGAAACCACATGCGTACTACGTCTTCTTCAATCTTCAGTTTGAGGCCAAAAAATCAAGGAGATTGAGACAGTCTCAGATCATCGTAGGCCCTACTGTGTGGGATTATGGGGCTAGTGCTAGTGCTACTTGACAGTCTTTTGCATCTTCGACTGCTTCCATGCTCGTCAGGTAATAAAGTAGTCGTTGTGTCTAACTCTGTTAAGGTAGACTCTGAAGCATCCATGACCAGTAGGCATTTCAGTCAGGTAGAGACCCTAAATCGGATGACGCTCAATGCTCTCAACGCATTGATTCGGTAAGGTGCCTCCGTCTTCTTTCTGTACGACTTCGTCTACATAGTACCAGACTACAGTCTTGCTAAGTCTTCATGACTCGCATGCTGTTGATTAGCACCACTACTGCCTTTCTCTCTTCAAATCGTAGGGCCTTAGGTAGTTGGTAGTCCTGAACCATTCTACAAGCTTCATTGCATTCATACTTCAAGTACAACGATTGGTATACCATCGGGGAAGCCAATTCTTCTCGAAAACCTCGAGTTCCAAGTCTGAAATCGTCATCATACGTTAGATTCCACAGTAGTGGTCCTAATACGAAGCCTTGAAGAACACCGCCCCTGGTGTAGTACTGCCTCGTTCTTCTCAGTCAATTCTGATTGGCTGTAGGTATTCTGGTGCGCTCTTGGCGGTAAGATCTTGTAGAGGATGCTTCTCGAGATTTGTGGCGTTAAAGGCGTGCTTCTAGAAGTGTTGGTCTTTGTTTCTTTCACTGTATGGAGGAACACTCCTTCCTTGAGGTAGGGGTTGCATTTTTCTCCGAAGATCTTGGGTATTCCACCGGCATCACCCGAACTCATTATGTGCGAATGTTCCACCATTGGTCGCAGCAGGCTGAACTGTGTTCATATGTCACTCCTCCTGACATCATCTCATCCTCAACACGAAAACTAAAGACGAAGTGTCTTAGATGCTCAACTCAACCTCAACTTCGGGAACTCGATGTATTTTCTGTTGTAGGAGACTCCACAAGAGGTCTGCAGTAGGTCCCAGGGTTAAGGACGGGTTAATCACTGCAATGTTTCAAGGAGTTTCCAGGAGAATCTGTCATAGTCCCATCTGACCTTTGAATAAACGATGGACTGGAGTATTTCTTGGACGGAAATGTCCTTGTACAGCGAAGTCCTCAATGGTTTCGATGGTTTCACAGTATTCCATCACCGGAGTGACTTGAATCCCACCCTCAGGGGTTGTTTCGGAGCAGATTAGATGGTGTATCCTCTGCCAGACTCATCATCATATAGTGATGACACCTTTAACTTTCGAGCTCTAAGCTCATTTCTGTCGTTGATTTGGCTCCAAGTAGATGGACCATGTCAGGGGGTGTACTTCTTGCCCAAGAAGGACCTTCAGTTTGGTTGATGCTGTGCCAAGCATTTGTGGAAACTAGTTACCACACCACCTCCACATGGCCACCCCCTCTGACTGAGGATCAAAGGACTTCGCTTCCAAATCGAGTCTCCCATCAAAGTAAGTTCATTTTCTTCGCTGTTCTGCTGACTTGTCCCGGCAAGGTACAGTGTACTCCACAATAGGAACAGCCAGGACATTCTAGCGAGCAAATTGTTTCCTTTTTCCTTCGTAATGAGCTTGAGGAAACATTTTCTATTTCTCGGAGCATTACTGCCTCTGCAATCCGACTGTGTTCTGTCGAATTGCATTTTCCATATCGAACACCCAGCTCCGCAGTCTCGTGACATCCTTTGGCGAAAAACTGCTCACACTTGGCAGCAAATCACATCGTTTCATACATCATCCAGCAGCCAACACTCCTGACATGCATCCCACGCACAGCTACTGCCGGTGCTGCTCCACCTGTTCCAATTACAGTAGCAGCTCGAAACAATCGCTCAAAATGCACATACCGGCGCGGGGGGTGCACAGCATATCCTTTGACAGTACGCCATGCCTGTGTGTACACGTTGTGCACCCAAAAGAGCATCACAAAGTTAATTTTCATCTTATTTCCGCTTTTGTCGGCGAAAATTTTTCCCTACGACGACGACGCGACCGTCTGAAGTCACTCTTCTGGCATTCGGCGTCGTCATCGTCGTCGTCGTCCTGGTAGGGGTGGCGCTATGCGATGTCATAAAGGAGAAAATTGCATCGGATTTTCGTCCTTGCTCCCTGTCGCTCGTCTGCGGAGCGAAATTGTTGCCGTTGCTGTTCTGTTCCGAGCAGGATTTCGCATTGTGAATATTTGTTGTTCCTCTTCCTTCGGTATTGTGTGAATTTTTTGTTGTTGTCATCATCGTCCTGGCAGGATGCTGAACACACACACAGCCACAGACACATACACATCGAGGCAGAGAAGTAATGAAGGCTTAAAGGAAAGTGGCACCACCCGCTGCTGAGTATAGAGGTCCTAGTGGGGCGGTGGTGGTGCTGCTGCTGCTCCGCCAAGTTCGTTATCCTTGTTGAGATTTTGCCGTCGTTTCGCTCCTTTTTTCGAAGTGGAAATGTAATAAATATAAAGTATACTGCCTCACTCCATGACAATGGGAATATAAGCACAATTTGGATTTCGTGGTGCTTGGCAGGTCCTGGTTGTGTTTTTTTGTCTGTTTGTCCTTAAATTAGTACTGTTTGGTGGAATCAGATTCAACAGAAGCTACTTCGAGGCGTGGCTTGAATTTAAAACGCTCCGACATGACATAAGTTAATTTCGCCTTTGACAAGGCACCCGCCCGGGCGATGATGAGAGTTGCTTATTGCGGGAGTCCTGGGGATTGGGTGCCACGGTATGAATACGATGCAAGCTGTGTTGCAAGGTTGTAATCAGATTTGACGGTTTAATTTGGCTAGGAGTCAAAGAATTTCCTCTCCAGATGTGTGTTTTCGGATTCGTAAGACAACGTGCGTCTTGGGTTGCATGCCTCCGATGGTTTAGGATAGAAGTCAACTGGATTTAGGGATGCCTCTGCTCGTAATTATGAGCGTACTGTGTTTCTGATTTGATTTTTGTTGCAGTTTTCAATTTGATTTGAGTTCTTGTTTCGCCCTGTGTCTGGGAGTAGGGTTCTTGCATACAAATGCGGGAGAAGCTGGCTTTATGCTGGAATCTAATCAGTGCCACGTAGGCGGTAGGTTCTATCAAAGATTGCATGGAATCCTTGAAAGGAAGAACGACATGCTTTTGTGGGTCCCGCATGGCTCCCGCTTGCCCTTCTATAACCCAAGCAGCCTTGAATGGAAGGAGAGGTTAGATTAGGTTACCGTGGAAGGCCTTGGCACCGGGAAACTACCCTTGGAACCAGCGAGAGCTTAAAATAAACCTCTGAAGGCTACCTATGCTGACGTTAGCCAGTTCATTTAGGCAATCTTTGAGGGGAGATAGCCTTCCAAGTACAAAGGGCGCAACTTCCACCGAAGTAATTGGCAAGGGTGACCAGCCTAGTGGCATACCTATCTACCGACAATGCAGTGGCCTGTCGTGACACCTATTGCTAAGAGCGTCTTGTTCCGATCCAGCTTGGGTCAGATCTCTGTCTAGAGCTGAGGCAGCTTAAGTAGCAGTTTAACTGCATCGAGAGCTCGTCGACCATGCAATTCCCTGGAATGACACAGTGCCTCGGCACCCATACATAGTGACTTGTGAGTTGTCTAGCCATCTGGTTGAGAGATAGGCTGACTATCCACACGAGAGAGACTTCTTGATGATCATGACCTCCACCTGCGAGGCGCTTCATTGATTGAGAAGGCGGATGGAGATAGGTGTGCTTAGTCCTGGCTTTGTCGGGATCCGACCGTATAGAAGGATACGAATCTTGAGTTTTGTAATCACGAGTACCCAGCCTAGTCTTGAGGGAATATGTGAATCAAAGTTTAAGATCACAACCAGCTAGTGAAGGCTAAGGTCCAGAATCTGTTGGATGTTGGCGGGGATTGTGCCATCTGGCTCTGCTCCTAGTAATAAGATTCATTGAGCTACTTGATGCAGAACCCTGAAGAGTCTCGTCTGAGCCACGCAAGTCTTTCCCACTCCCTTCGTTGCTTTCAGTTGTCTAGACCAAGCGCTCTGGCATCCGCGATAGGCTGATACTTTCTTCGCCTCGAACCTGGTACTTGATGTGGTCCAGCCAATTCGTTGGTCTTCTCCAGGAGTTCCCGTACACAGGAGTAGACGTACACACACATCATCATACGAAGAGCTCCTCCTGTTAGGTGTTGGCTGGAAGTCTATAGTGGTCTTGGTTACCCGTTTGATGACATCGCGACACAGATTGTTGCCATTTGTGGATGGGAAATGCACGGCGAAACTCTCTCACTCAGGTGCTTCTCTGTAGACTCTGGGTACTCCAGGCTTCCAATGTTAAATTTTCTGGACGTCTTTTCTGGAATCGTGGCCTATCAGACCACGTGAGAGCACCAATAACATGGCTGATCTGCGTTGCCTTCAACAGAACCAACTCGCTACTACGTTTCACATCAAGTCTAGACCAGATGTGTAATGAAATATTGCAAGTACCGAGGGGCATACTCAGGCTAAGGGTCGTAGCCTGTTAGGTCGCGTTTGTTGGGAGAAACACCACAGAAAGCGCCAACATTAGTCTAGGAGTCATGTAGATCTTTGCACCTTAAGTAGGAGATTGAAGGACACCAGACGATCATGCTGTACAGTAGTGTAAGCCAAGTGACGAACATGTACATCCAGCGTACAAACATGAGCTTGGAGGAGAGAGCCACAGTTGCTTCATTGGGTTGCCAGTTGTCTATCGAAAATGAGACCCAAGTACTCCCATTTATCCTTAAAGACGACACTGGTGCCATTAATCGTAAAGGACTTGCCAAGGCAACCTTACATTTCCTCGCAAAGAGTGCCAGTTTTAGGCCAGAAAGTGCCCACAAACCTGGTTGTTCCTTGCCAACGTATGAGCTATTCCGTGGACCTATCTGGCTTTCACAGGATAAACCCGGTCTCCTCCTTCGGTTAGTCATATCCACTAGGTAAATCCGCATAAGGACGTGACACCCCTAACCCCCTTCATTCTTACAAATCACCAACGAGTATGACCACCGTCACTGCGCATACAAACTACCATCGTTTACCCTTTATGCCACTTTGTATGCCAACTACCTCATCCTGACTGGAATACTATCCTGTCAATTGCTTTGCAACCCGTAAAACCATTTCCCCCCTCCCGAGAGGAAAACGAAAAACTAGATATTATCCTTTCTATTGTAAACGCACCAACCGATAGTGTTTAAACCAGAATCGAGAGCTGAATAAGTTTCCATCGATACACAACGCGCGACAGGATACACAAGGAATACAAAGAATACACGACACAGACATCGATCTATCCAACCACCCACGCGGGATAGTGTTCCATTTCGGTTTAATCCAATATCCTTAGTAACACACATTCACTGTTCTATCGAGTGCGTTGTCTTGGCATCCCAGAGCCCTCACAGCCATCACTACCACCAATCCTGCTCCTGCTCCTGCTCCTGCTGATGGTGCTGCAATGCGAGTGTAAATCAATGTAAAACTTTTATTACACCGCAGTTACTATGAATCCTTTTATCCTTTCTTTTCTTATTTTCTCCCTGCGCTGTACCGAATTTTTGTTCGAGATCCTTTTTTTCTTCTCTCATTTCTTGTAGAAGAAGGATAACTTTTATGTTCGAGGACTCACATTACATTGGAAATAGTGACGGTAAGCGCGCGAGGTATATGATGATAATAGCGAAGGATCTAACGAAACTTAAGACACCTCCTCCTCGATATTGAACACTTTACTATCGTTCTCTCTTTCTCTCTCTCTCTCGGTCTGAGGAGGAAAGGATAACGAAAAGTAGTTGTAGTGGGTGGCATCGTAGTAAACTTCATGAAAATCACATTACAATGTCCTGGCACGAATTCTGGAGCACAGTTTCGGTATTTATTTTACACTATCGGTGTTCGCGTTAAATCTTTTCCTATCGTATCCTGGGGACGTTTTATCCTTTTTTTTGGTACATTTTGAGAAGAGAAGCAGGAGGCAGGAGAGTCGTTTATGCGATTTCGCGAGGACACACTGGGTGTGGGAATGATTTTTGCACTTTTATTACCAATCAGCAGGGTTAGTTTGGAGTCCATGATTGGATACTTGGCACACTAGCTGTGGAGATGGGGATTCCATCAGTGATTGCACCCTGATTGGATGGTTAGGGATGTGTTTTATGACCAAGTTACGTTCTTTTATTTCGACGAACGGAACAGCTTTTAAAGGATGTCTTGCAAGTTGGAGATTTAGTGCGGAATTTAGGGGGGAATGGCAGCTGATTGGCGATTATTATGGCATCAGGATGGTTAGGACGAAGATGTAGCTACAGTTCGGGGGTGAATCTGGACCTCTCCAGTTTCCAGTTAATCCGGTCCTTAGCTACTGTGCACTCCAAGCCGGTTGAGGTCTCCTTCTACGTGTGCGCGCCACCTAAGACGAGGTCTTTGTCCCTCCGGGTTTGATTCGAAGACTCTACGGGCCGGATCATTGGTGTCCATTCCTAGCCATCTCAAACGACTGACTAGGTCGATGTCGCTGTATAGTTCGTCGTTGAATCTCCTCCTCCAAAGCCCGTCAACGCAGACGGGACCGAAAATTACACAAAAAATCTCTTACTCGAAGCGGCTGAGGATCTCTTCATCCACTTTAGACGGAGTCCACGCCTCAGATGATCAGGATCTTATATAGAGTTTCCTTCTTTCTTCGGGATAGGGTTGTGCTACTCAATTGCCTTCTGAGCCCAAAGAAACAGCGAATGGCAAGAGTTCTCGTTGACAGAGATCGTGTGTCAAAGGTCTCGGTGAGATCGTTGCCGATCTTGATGGAGCAGTGAGGATTCTCCAGGATGCCAAGACTAGACATGGCTTTGTATAGCTCGTCTCTATAAATGCTGTCACATGCTGCCTCGAAGTCGATAAAAATTTGGTGGATATCGACTTGAACTTCTTGAGTTTTCTCCAATATCTGTGGACTTTCCTGGTCTGAAACCACACTGCAACCCAGAATGGCAGATAAGATCTTATGCGCGATCTCTGGGAGACTGATACCCCTCTGCAGTTGAGGGGTCTCCTTTCTTGTGGATCGGGCAAACGGTGCTGAGATGCCATTCATCAGGCACTCATCTACCAGGTAATTTCCAGGAGCTTTGAGTAGTTCAGCCGGTAAGCCGTCAGGTCCAGCCGCCTTGGTAGATTTGAGTTTCGGTATTGCTAGCCTCACTTTATTTTGGTCAGGTGGACGGAAGTTTTGGCTGTCATCGTCTAGGTTGAATGGTTCATTCTGCCAGATAGCGGGATGTTGATTTTCGTCGCCGTTATACAGTCTGCAGAGGTAGTTCTTCCATATTCCTAGCACACACTGTGACTCTCCTACGAGGTTTCCATCACCATCGTCCGTTGCCAGATGTGCTGTCGTGTAGGCCATACTTTCCAACTGCCCTACCAACGATATCCTCCTTTCCTATCTCAGCTTTGAAATTGCCTAGGACGTGCATTACTCTTAGGTTTGATTGAGGAGCTCGTAGAAACATTCTTTGGTGGCGTCGTCCTTGTCCTCTGTGGGAGCATGAGCGCATATTAGGCTTATGTTGGCGAATTGTCATAAGACACTCACTTACGTGTCTAAAGGTCAAGACTTCTTGCCTAAGTCTGCCGCTTACAACAAATCCGCATCCGAATAAGAGCTGCTTCTGCTCCTTCAAGCTATCACCGTAGTAGATGTCAGTTTTTCATCCTCTTTTTGCCCGGCCCATCCCATCGCACTTCTTGGATGGCGGTGCTAGTTGTTCGGCTGCACGTAGACTGTTAAGAGTCCGAACATTCCACGTGCAGATCCGAAGGTCGTTGTCCTTGTTTCACGTGCTGGGGTCGTCAACAGTAGGATCATCTTTATCCGAGGCCTTTGGTTGCTTTTTAAGCCACCAACTCTTTTCCAATACCCTGACTCAGTATTGGAGATCCCTACAGACCTGTGGTTCAGATAAGCCGAGGTAGCTCATGTAGGGATAAACACTAGTAGTTCGACTAGTAGTTCGGATAAATACTGGTAGACGCTATCGTTGACCATCCACGACCATCAAAGCTTCCCAATCTCCAGTCGAGGTACTAGGTACTCAGCAGCCACCACGTGGAGTTGTAGAGTAGAAGTTGGTAGTGGTAGCTGCCATATCACTACCCTTCGGCCACCAAAACGGAAGGTAAGGTCGGGACGTATGGGTCATGCCTTTCCTGCCACAATGTCACGAACTTCGACTAACGAAAATCGGCAGCACAGTGAGGCCTTCATAGGAGAGGAAGTCACCTTTGGATCTCGTTAAATTTGGTATCCATGTGTAGGAGATTTCCACTAAACGATTAGGTTTTTCGAAAAACTTCACTTGGTAACCAGGCCTTGGACGTGTGGACTCCCAGATCAGCCCTAAGTACGACTTCTTGTCCCCAAAAAGTCGATTGTTTTGACTGCCTTGTTGGGATGGGTATCGCTTCAGCATGACCACATTCCATACCCATCAAGGGTTCCTGGAAATACCCACCACTTCCTGACTCTCAGGTCATCGCATTGCAGTAAAACGCCTCAGTTGATGGGACTTTTCTAAATCCCTGTCTCAGGTGTTCTTCTGGATGTCGTTACGCCTGGAATCCCTAATTCCCAAGTAAATAACTATGTTAGCCTTTCGCCTGATCTATGTCGCAATGAATTTCCTGTGCCTGTGTACGGCACTGGACTTTGAGAAACGACTTCTAGCCTTGGGTATCATAAAATGCACAAAAGTCCTAGAATGTGTGACTAAACTATTCCCCCTCCCAACCCAAGAGCAGCCGCAACACATTCCATTGTACAAGTCCACCCCCCTAACCCGTAGGTACTTGAGAAACTTCCCCCTACAACCAGAGATACCTGCATCGACTGACCAGGAACTTGGAAAACCAAGATGTTTGCGGCTTCCTTTGCAAACACCTTTCGTAAACTTCATGTCTTCCATCTGCCGCTCTGACATGTTTCTCATCCTTTCATCATAAGAACACACACAACCTGGGTGTGACTATGTAGCAAAAGCTGCTGAAATCCCTTAAGTAAATATTTAATACAGATCCTGGCACACAGAGGAGCAGGAGCAGGTGGGAGGAATCTCTGCCCACCATCTCAAGTTACACAACAACTGCATCGAAGCAGGTGCTCACGACGAGGCACAGCAATGATATAAAGTTAAAACTGTTTACCTTAATTAAAACTTTAAAATTCCACAAACGGTGCAGGGACTAAGTTTGTGCATACAACGCCCTCTATGCATGCGCCCGGGTGTGTGTGCACAAAAAATCAACACAATCCCGGTCTAGGCTCCAGCCCGGGGTGGGTAAGCAGGAAAAAAGTTTCAATTCCGTTTATCCTGTGACTACTCACCATAGAAATGTACATGAACCAGTCATCAGGAGGAGTAACTTCTGTTTGCAAATCCTTTCCTTTCCATCATCGTCGTGTTCCAGTGTGAGGAGGACGCGCGCGAAAGTATGTCATTTTCACACTTCCATCTGTCTGCGCGTAGGTTTTTCGAGGAAGCTGTGTAACCTGAGAAGAGGCCTTCGCCCGAATCTCCTAGAGCCCTTCACATGGATAAATGATTTCTGCACGCGCGCTACCTACCTACCTACCTGAGAGTTTGCTCTTTTGAAAGAGTTTCTCTGCACCCTTAGCCCCATCCCCTCGGTCGGTAGGTATGCAAATGAGCCCAGGAATAAACTTGAAAATTAAACATCCTCCTGACGTGGCGCTGTCCCTCCACAGCCCATATGCACAAGGACTTCCTGCGTCTCACACGCCAGTGTTATGCCAGTGGGCATCATCATCATCTCTACAGAAAATCCCATCCAAAAGGATGTTGCTATGATGATGATGATGATGATGATGATGAAGGCAGGCAGGCAGTGCGGTTGTTGTGCACGCCTGCTGAAGGCTCAATTGAATCTCTAGAACTTCAGAGTCGGAGGCTGCTTTACCTGCATTCGTGTTTAATGTAAATTTGTGTCCGTTTACCAGATACGCGCACACGGCACCGAGGGAGTCCTGATTGCATAATACCAGCCGTTGAAGTCATTCTACCGAAACAACGACGACTACGACGGTGATGATGCCGTGATGATGATGATGAGGATCGTGACGGTTGTTACACTGCTGGGTTAGAAGTTCCAGGACCTGCCCCAACCCGTGTTGGTGTGGCTTTTACGAATTGAAACGTAGAATTTCTTTATTTGACTGTCGAGTGTCGAGTTTGTAAAAAAAAAAAAGGAGAAAAGTTTTTATTATTTTTTATGAACACACTGTGCGAGCGCTAATTTAATAGAACTTCAAGTGGCAGGACTACGGCGAACGTACCTATTTAATTGAGGATTAAATCTGTAAGACACGAAGTTTTTGGAGGTTTTCCTTGGGTAGGTTGAGGTGGAACTGTGACCGGAGCTGGAACTGTAGCCGGAGAAGTGTGGGTGGTACACTTCTCCAGAGAATCCAGCGGTATCGAAGGACACCTAGAAAGCTGAATGTTTCAGTCAGGGATTCGCCTTAGTCTCTGGTCAAAGAAAAGCATTCTGTCACTTGGACTTTGGAAGGATTCCACATACTGTGTAGTCCGGGTAGTTGACTCATCTAAGAGAAGTAAGGCAGTCTAGCTTCTCTGTGTTTTCTAGTACCATTTGGGCTTGTTCCCATGAGGGGTCTTGTCTTCACTTCACTTAGACTGACTGAGAGTCCATTGTGCCCTCTGTGAAGCAAATGTCGACGGCTGAACGAAATTACACTTTGCTCAGCTCATTGTTTCTTGCCTGTCCTGGACTATCATTCACGGAGTGACGAATGGATTCAATTTCAACTTTGTCCCTGAAGTCGCTAAGTGCCAGTTCGATCGATGCTTCATGATTGCCTACCACGCAGTGTTCTGTCATGCTATCAACAGCTATCTAGTCATCCCTGCGACTAAGTCTCATGAGACCTGAGGCTCTCTTGTTGGGATAGATTCACCATAACCCTTTGACTGTAGCCCATGTATGCACATGTAAGCCTCTTTGTTGGATACGATGCCCATTTCCCTGTTCAGAGTGCCGAGGTGTGCTAGCCTCAGGAAGGGCGTCCGTGGAGCTTGGATGTGATCCTCCACTTGACCCGGTATTCAATCTAGGTTCACCTCATTGGTCTCTGAAATATCCTCCAATCTTTTGATGCACGAGCTTGGACCGTACGTACGCTGACTGTAACGCCTTGATGGCTGCTTGTCTGTCAACCTGGATACCGATTACCTTGTCAAGTCTGTTGCTCGTCTTATCGCAGGGACTTCGGCTTGAAAAACGCTGTAATCGTCTTTAAGTCTGAAGGACCGATTTGCACTCCCAGTAGTGCCCAGCAATAGTACCTGCATTCACTTTCCATCCATTGCTGCAGGCAGCTAGATCTTACCATTATCCCACTCCTCGCTAGTAGGACCTCTAATCCTGAATCTCCGAGTCGATCTTCGAATCGAAAACAATAGATTCTCGGGTGTATACTCACTTTTTTATCAAAAGTTCAGGCCAAGCACATGTGGTTTTGAATATTGTTCCGCCGAAGTTAGGGCGCCAGTTAACTTCAAGATCCATGGTAATCCGAAGTCCACTTCATCTTTTTCTAGAAATGAGCTTGAGCCCCATGTATTGCTAGAGAAGGAGACTACGTAGTCCTCCTTTCTCTGAGCATGAGTTCTCCATGGGACGAGTCCATACATGTAATTGCTGGGGTTCCTCAAGGTTCCCTTTTGTCTCCGATTCTCTTTAAATGATGCTCCAGTTCAAATGGTGTTACACTTCTTGATGTGTTACTTGCCTCGAGTCGATGATGGCTCTCATCCAACCTTTTGAGGGCTACTCAACCACACTTAGAAGATCCTTGATGGTTATCCTAGCGCTTCCATCACATAGTATCATCCTTACTCACTTTTTCCAGAAATCATGGGTCTCCACGACTATCGAAGAGGTGGGTGTAGGGAAATGTCCTTCTTGGTAATCCGTGAGCAGTGCACTAGTATAGATGCTCTTGCCAAACTCGTGCACTACCTTTTCCTGTCAAGTGGACTCCAGGGATCCTATTTTTTTGTGCAAGGATGTAGTTTCAAAGGTTTTACACCGGATAAGCTCCATTCTCGTCCTCAGATTCATCCTAACCCCGCATCCAATCCAAATTCGTTAAAGAAAGAGGAAAAAACTTCCCTAAATCATCATCATTGCCCAATTAAACTCAATGGCAGCCTAGGCGACCAAACGCCCTATTGTTCATCATCACCCAACTCACGTACACACACCTTAACTTCATAACCCTAAACAAGATTAAAGGTCCTTCCATTCGCAAAACGAATCCCTTCGGGTCTCATCATTGCCATAAAGCATGACAAAGGTACACAGCACTGACAATGGTAACACATTTCTGTTCACGATGTCCTTTTCCTTAAAAAAAAAAAAAAAAACAAGAAATCGTAAATTAAAAAGTTTTCCTCGTCCTTGCTATACTCTGTCTGTCTGTCTGCCAAAAACAAAAGGCAAAAGCAAACACTCTCTATGGTATAACACGAAGGTGTACATTGTCAACACGCGTTCCTCAATGACCCTAATGCTGCCCTATAAGTCTTTGTTTTGGCCGTTGTCCTCGATGTCCTCGTTGTTGTAGGAGCTGTATCCCCCTGCCACGCTATAAGTAAATTTATAACACTTGTCGGGGACCGCTTTGATAGTAAACAACCGACGCACCTTGGGAGTGTGAAAAGCACCACCCAACCCCATCCCCCAACCTTTTCAAAATTTATTCCTTTTTATGTTTTTTTTTTCTGTTTTGATATCCTTTTTCGTGTCCTCCGCCGCTGTACCGTCTAAAAGTCAACACAAAATGTTGTTCCAAGCGAGCACAGCATACGGATGTGGTGGCGGCTACCAAGACGGATAGATACAGCGGGTCCGTGCGAAAACATTGACCGAACTAAAAGAAAACAAGAACAAGCAACAAAAACTCCTTTAAGCGATGTAATTTATATCCTTTTGGGTACGATACGGTACTGAGAGGCAGCCGGTGGTTCTCTGCGAGACATGAGTATGATTGCAGATGGTCAACCAGTAGCAGGGTCTTGGGTGTGATTTTTCACGCATTACAGCGGCGGCAGGATGGTGCAACAAGTCGTCAGTGAGCAAAAGGGAAAGGGACACTTGGTAGAGTGTCCTTCTGGGACGTGTTCTGTTGTGTTGTGTTGTGTTGTGCTGACTGACAAAACTGATTACAGATGTTGACTGCGGTCGTCCAGCATACTTTATTCGCACAAGGAAGTGAATAATTCATTAGATGTCCTTATCGTGTTCATCTTTCAGGCGTCAAAACACTTTAAATCGTTCAATCAGACCCCTCTCCCCTCGCCCTCGCCCTCCTTCGTCCTTCGTTTCAATTGAATGAACACAGGACATCTCAGTTGAATTTTAAGGCCTGCGGCTAGTGGGGGTTTTGTCCTATCCTGTGGTTAATTAAATTGTTTCAGCCGGCAAGGAGGGGCGCAGGACATTTTTTTTCTTCTCATTTGCACCCTCAACTTGGTCGTCTCGTCGAAAAACGGTTCTAGCCTGGCGGAAACACTTTTCCCCGGTAAGTTGATGAAAAACAAATATTTAAACAGAGAGATCCTTGTGACTGTGTTACCGCTGAAGTGGGCTGCCGCTGTGAGGGTTGCTTTTAAGATGCAGGTTTTCAGGCAGGGGGAGGACTTTCTTGCAAACATAATAGACTTGAAGGGGCCCTGAGTACCGCTGGAAGAAAGATAAGGGGGACTGCGAGCTCGATTGAGTCATTGTTGTTTGCACAAGGGGACTATTTTCAAGTGCATTACATGCAGAATGGGTGTGTCTGTAAGCAACAAGCAGGTGTTTGACTGAAGGCTACAAGACGGAATTTGGAAATATAAGGTCTGAGGACCTTAAACCAAAAGCCTTGAGAAGCAATCACTCAGAGATTGAACTACTTCTGAATATCTGATGGAAATTTGCCCACGTTTGACCATCCATGTTCCATGTGAACTCACGTGAATGCCTGTTCAGCAAGAGCGACAGAACTTCCCTTAGAAACCGTCACCACATTTCGAAAAGCTCGTCCCTTGTTCTTAAACAGCTGGTTTCAGTGCAAACGTCCATTTGGGAGCCTGAAAGGAGGAAGATTAGATGAGAAGATACGACCGCAAGTGGACACATCGGATGGGGTCAGCGTCGAATCTCAAGATCGAGACAGACTTCGCCCTAGAGGCAGACTTGGACTCAAAAGAAGGTCTAAAGCGATAACACTACCAGCTCCGGGAGACCTCGTGAATGCGGTAGATAGGTATGATTACCAACTGGACTCAGGCACAAAATTATTGACCTTGCTTAAGCGTTTACCATGGGGTTTCCTTTAGAGGCTTATAGGCGACCGCAAGTCATTCGTCTTCGAGGCTTCTACGAAAATCGTTGAAGGGGATACCTAACCCGTGTGACACAAGTTTAGAATGAGATTCAACATGAGACGTTTCACGTCAGAAAATATATGTCTATCTGCCTGTGACTCTGAAGCCTAAGGTTCTCTCCACTGACGGAAATAAGTCTGCTTGGTTCTTCCCAACCTAAGTTTGGCTAGATCTGATCAGTTCAGAGACACGGACCGATAGTATTAGCCATTCTGTTAACTACAGGATCTAGTCGACACCTTAATGATTTTATAGAGGGCTGTGGCCCTTTTTCAGTGCTAGGGAGACTAAGCAGGTTACAGGGAGAACGCTCATTACTTGGCTCGTTCGTCTTCCAATTCACCACAAACTCAGCATAGCGATACGTTCCACCTGAAAGCGTTGTCGGGCCTTGATGGTTTCAAGCGTTTTTTCGCTGCTTGACTGTGACTGCCTTGGATCCATATGTCTTTCAAAGATTCCATGGTTTTCACTAGCCAATGCTGCTGGAGAATGTCCTCCAATGACTCACTAAGAACAACTGTGGTACGAGTACACATCCCTGTGGTACTCCATTTGTATTTTGTGTTTTGAAGGTCTTACTCTCAGTCATTTTCATAGCAAAGCCATCCAAACAGCGTTTCGATACAAGCTTCCCTTGCCATTAATTTGGCTTCGACTTGAAGGACAACCCTTTTTCGGGATCTTGAATGAATCCTTCTGGGATCTGGGTCTCTTGGAGGATGGATTGGTTGGCTGACCTGTCGAGCTCTCATTGAAGCATTGCATTCCCTTTTTGTTGTCGGATTTCGTTAGACTTAAATTCCTCAGAGGCAAACCTCAAAATAAAGGGTTCACCAGTACCAATTTGATAAATCCGGCCATGGGCCACTTGAAGGATCTCGCAACATCTAACCCTCAGCCTTTCGTCTTTGGTTTGCTATGGTCTCTCACCTTTGGTCGATTGAGACTGGCTACTCTAAAGCCTAGATCCTCTTTCAGAGACCCTACAACATGAGGAGTCCTTATGTAATCCTTTTCAGGAATTATTACCGATCATCTCTTCCATGGCTACTAATGTAATCGAAGAAGATGTGGACAATCCAGTGTTAAGGACGAGCGAGATTTGAAAAAAATCGGTATCTACGCAAGGATAAGTAGTCCCTCAAGTATTTCAATGAAATTTCTCCTTCAAATTGCATGTCCTTCGCAAAAATCCGCTGGCCACCGCAAGACACAATGTGTTGACTCTATAAAGCCTAGCTGCCCAACCCTGTATCCCTCACAACATGGCTCTTCATGGTCCACTAAAAATCAGAGACATTTGCCACAGCAGACCTTAAGCTGGAAATTTATTTTCGAAACCCCTTTCAGTGCGTGTCCCTGCCTGCCTACCATCTGTGCAGTGTGCTTACGAAGGCAAATTCAAATTCAAAACCATTCTAGCGTAAATCGTATCCTTTTTCATGTACTCGTTTGGCAAAAGGGACTCTTTGGTGCTAGTTCACTTGACCACTCATTCCATGAATGAATGAATAGCAATCATCACTTTAGACTTTATTAAAAAAAAAAGAACAAGAAGAAGAAAGTTTCATTTGAAATCTTACGTTCCAGTCGGGCTGTCTTGCACAAAATTTTGTCTCTGCATATGGTCTTCCCGTTTCCGTTACTTAACAAGAAGGATTCACTGAACAATAAATGCATAATTGTGAAGGATCCTCTGGATTTTAGCTCACTTCCCCGGAAACCTTTTCAGATGAATATTTCATTATAACAAGTTTTCTCCGAGATTCTGCTTCTGTCGACAACAGTTAAGGACGAAGCAGCAGCTACTATCAGTTGAACGATTACCTGTACAAGTGTGTGTATGGGTGTGTGGTCGAAAGCATCCTTCTTCCTGTCGGTTTTGCCAACATAAATATCTGAACTTGATGACTTTTGCTACATGCTGGTGGTGGTGGTGCAAGTCCGAACTGTCACAGTGGTTTGACACAACAGCACCCGGCACCGAATCCACTGTCATGCATCCTTGTGGCATTTTTCCTGTTTTCGGTGCGCGACGAGATCCCGGCCAATTGTTTATTGCAACTCGTTTCTTGTTTTTTTGTTTGCTATGTTTTATGCAATTCTGCGGCTTAGACGCAACCAGATGTGAAATAAATATATTTGCAGCCCTCTCGTCGTTCCGGGTCACGGGAGTAGAGCACCCCTCTCCAGGACGAACAATATGCAGGTATGTCCCTCGACAAAATTTATTTTTCTGACTTTAGCACGATGGCGGGGGTACGCCGCCACCCTGAAGGCCCACTTCCATCAGGGGCTCCAGCGCCACCGCCAGCGCCACAGCTATATCCGCATCACCACTAACGCTATGTCGCAATATTTGGCGCAATCAAAATTAATGCAACTTGTGCTGCTAACTTCAGGCCGAGTGAAGAGCGTGTGACTCGGTGTGTGTGTGTGGAAATGGCGACGTAAGTGCAGTTGACATTTGAGGCCGACACGGTGGGCTCCGGCAAAGGCGGATGGGGATGCAAAATTGAACATGTTTTCCGCATTCAATGATGTTGCTGTGTGTTTACCCACTTGAGTGGTACCTGAGTGTATTTGCATTTGACATTTTGCTGATGATGTATGTTGCTCCTTCGTCCTTTCGCTGGTTTGGCTGGTGGGGTGGTGGTCTGGTTGGCTCTGGGGGCTATCCCCTAAAGTGGAACAATTACTTTTTGCCGGGGAACAGTAGCGTTTGAATGAGTACCTATTTTGGGGGCAACTGTGTAGTTGTCGGTTAATGACACCTAATTGACGTTAGTTGTGTTAACGCGTTTGATAATTTTAATGAGGTAATCGCAGTGGAATTTTCGGCTGAACATGTTGGAATTGAGTTATTTAGCCATGATTGGATTTGGTAAGAGGAAATGGGCCTGGATGTGTTTACAACTGAATCAGTGGCGGTGGGAAATTGCTTCAACCATGCAAGGATATTCAAATCGAGTTGGTAATTGTCTAGGACAGCTCTAGCTTTGAGGGGATTAAGGACGTCGTTTCTTGAAGGGAAATTGCACAAATGAGGCGATGGGGGAGATTCAGCGAAGGACTAGATTTGGCGAAGGAGCAGGAAGAATGTGCAGCAGATCTACTCATATGTATATGTAGGTATAACTGGGTTCTGTCCCTTCTAACTCATCGAAATTCGAAGAGGGATGGTAAAGAAAAAGAACTAAAGAAAGGAATGAGATGTGCTCAGTGTATTTCCTCAAAATATTTTTGTCTCAAAGCCTTAAGAAAAAGCCAGGACGTACAATAGTAGGATAGTCTACAGCATTTTTAAGAATCTGACAGAGTGCCTACAAGGAACCCCCCATACGGTATTGAGACAGTACCCGTCTGAAGATCAGTTTCAAGAGATAGAGGGGGAATTTCGTTAGTGTCGTGATCCCGAATTCAAAAGAGCTTCTCTACCTAACCATATTCTAAATGCGTATCCAACCTCCCAGAATTATAGTCACTATTCACTGCTGTGCCTAAAAGGTTTTAACTGCTCATTTCAAGGGCAGACTACCAGAGGTCCTTCAAGTTTTAGCCAAATGAATGGCAAAGGGAAGCTTGTATCGAAATGCTGTTGGTTTACATTACTGAGAAAACGGCTAAGACCAAGGTGTCAGAGACCTTTAAAATACAAAATGAGGTACCACAGGGGTATGCTCTCGTTCCACTGTTCTTTTTAGTGATCATTAGTGATGGTCTTCAGCCAGTATTGGGTAGTGGAAACCATCTAATCGTTTGGATGTTTTCCAATTTCAGCCAGGGTAAAGGACCTCCGTTCAATTTTCTATAATATGAAGGCTGAGGCTAATTCAAATCCCGAAGTCTACATGGCCGTACAGCGGGTTGAACATTTGGGTATTCTCTATATCTAGAATGTCACAATGGACTTATTCTTGGTCTAATTCACTCCTGCCCTCCGCACAATCCAAATACTTAACTGAGCCCCCTTTTTCTGTGAAGTAAAGAAAGTCTCTCTTCCGAGCTCCCAAGTCTCTCGTCCGAGCTCCCAAGTCTCTCTTTCACAAAAACGCATGCTTTGAGCGCACTAACACATTCAAAGCATAGAGAGCGAAACCATGTGTGAAGACGAAAGCTGGTCAAACTGGTTTCTAAATAAACTTCAGTTTGACATTGGCAGTGCACGTGTCAAGTTCGTGACGGTCCTCGCTTTTCTTTCAATTTTTTGTTTGCCAATCGTATGTGTGTTTCTAAAAGTTTTGATTCTCGAGTTTTAGGGCAGATTTGTGGGTCTCGGAGTGTAGTGTCTAGAACGTGTGTGTCGAATCCTCGGAGTTTCCCTCGTGTTGAACCAGAACAGCAAGAGAAACTTGCATATCAAGACGAGAAGGACAATGAGTATATAGTGAGCAGGTATGTAACATGAGCCTTCTGTCTCCTTGTATAAGGACCCATGAATTTCAATTAGAATGTAAAGGCTGGGTTGGCGAGACTACGTCCAACTCTGTATGAAATCTTTTGGATTCTTGACTGATGCACGTCGCGCCTTGCTTATTCCGAGCAGTATCTTACAGCAGTGTTCGTTGGTACTACGTAGCCTAGTTGCCATAGAGCAGTAGTCAGTCCCACACATATTCCCGTGTTGCTTTGTTCGAAAGCGAAAACACTATGCCATACTGATCGACTCCAATAGACTCCCTTCCCAGTATCATAATCTATCTGAAACGCTTTGCCACCAGACATCGAGCAACGTGCCGCACCACAGCCAACAAGACAATTGAGGTCAGGCAATCATATATCCTTCATTCGATTCCAATTTGAACCTTCCTCATAGGCAGACTTAACTTACATAAGATCGCCTTCTTCAGATCGGGTTGTCTGAAGTGCCTTCTGAAGCTTCTGTCGATGATGACTCTGAGATATTTGTATCCGTCCGACTGCGACATTTGTAGTCGAGCTAAGTGCATTAGTTTCGTCTTGAAAGCGTTCAAAACCAGACCCATATCGTAGTCCTAATTTACCTCGAGTTACCCTTCAATTTGTGACAAACGATAATCGCAGTATCATCGGTAAACCTTGATGTAGACTTCAAGAAGAACAGGAGCTACTTCTCAACCTTGAGGTATTCTATATTCAATCGACTCATTCTGACTGATACTTAACTCGAACTAACACAACTCTTGTGAAACTCTGTAAAGAGCTTCTAGCACCGTTTTCAAAACTAGGACTCTGACATGCATACTGGTTCCAATTCTCCTTGAGAAATGTTCTGAAAGCCTAGGCAGACTCCTCTCTAAATGCAATGCACTCTCTGAATTTTTTGATGGATTGACACAGTAACTGATCAGATCCTTTGAGTTCAACCCTTTTACCAGGTGTCTCACCATACCCAGGGCTCCTGTACGGCAACATGATTGGATACCAGAAATGGCTTCACTTTACATCTGGTCATCCTGTCACGTTCTTTGTATTTTTTGTTGGAAAGCAATGATATCGATTCAGTGGCACAAGGCTTCTGTATGCTCACACCCATCAACTACCTCCCAGAACATGCCTCTTCCGTTGGAGCATCCCATGCGAAAAGCCAGTGACTCTCCATCCTTACTTTAACCAGGAACCCCTCACGGCATCTCCGTAGGATCGAGCTTATTTTCAAAGTCAAAGTGAATAGTAGAGGACCAACGTGGCTCTCTTGAGGAACTCTAAAGGAAATTTTGATAATACTGAGGAGTTAGTCAAGACTTTGTACTCTCGATCGTCTAGGTAAGATCTGATCCACTTCATTGAACTTCGACTGTCAATCGAGCTTTGGAAGGACGATAGGATGAGATATTTTGTCAAAAAACGTAGTAATATCGATCCTTCAACCAGGAGAGTGTGTCTGTCAAGGGCTCCCACTCTTTCTTAGAACAGTGTCACCATTGGGCTCCCAAGGTTATTTTTCTTGTATGTCGTTCCTGGATCTTCCAAGACTCATTATCATCCACGTCGCTTCCAAGCTTACCACAAGCCGACTGTAAACAAAAAATTCAAATTAAACACATCCACCCCGCCGCAGCCGATACTACAACAAATTGGTTCAGCACCACTCCACTCCTACAGGATGTGCAGCACCACGTCTGTGTTTCTATTAAATTCAATTTGCGCCAATTCGTCTTCAGATGATTTATTACCCCCGAGGGGCGCGCCCGTCAAAAGCGTCTTATTGAACAAAAAAAAAAACTTCGCATTATCCGCATTCAGTTGAATAGAAAATCGCGTCGGGCCGCAGGAGCAGGGAAACACATTGAAAAATGAAAGCGCCTCCGTCATTTACTATCCTTTCCATCTCTCACTCGGTCTCAGTCTCAGTCTGGAGAGGACCTCAGCTCAGCGGATCAGGAATGCACAGCGACGACTTTCCACACATTCCGACGTCTTTTCCACTTCACTGTTTTTCACTTACAGTTGCTGTTGTTCCCTTCCAACGAAAACGATCAAGGATGTGTATTTATATATTTTGTTCTCCTCCTTGGGATTCTGTTTTTTAATAAATTTAACACCGTCGCCTCGTGCCCCCTGAAGGATATGCACTACAGGAGGATATAATTCAATTTAATTTGAATTTTTCACATTTCATATACAAAGCTATACATCATCGATTTTTATACTCGCTGCACTGGTGGGTGGGAATCCTTTTTATATCCTCCTCCCATCAGACGTAGCAAATATTTTTTGTTGAACAGAACAAAAAAAAAACGAAAAAGAAATTCGCATGACTCTGTGATAAGGACTCAGAGACAGCTCTGTGAAAGGGTACTCAAAAAGTTTCATGGTGAACAATGAAAGAGCATCCAGCAGCAAGGATATGAGTCCATTTTAATAGTAACATACGAGTGGATGGATGTATGTGGTACCTGCACCCAGTGCATATGGGGGAGCTAACAATAACCTGTGAGAAGGCAAAAAGGATATTGAAGATGATGATGGGTGCTTTAGAAAATTTTAATAAACCCTCTCCTGTGAGGGAGGATGTGCAAGGAGCATGAGAGATGAATTTCTCTGTTCTGTTTGACTGATGGAAGGATCAGCTTATTATTCACATAAACTGTGTGAGGGGTATGCATTCGAAGCTCATTTGTCTTGGATCAAACGGTTGTGATGTTCTAAAGCGTATTCCGGGATGGTAAGGACTAAGATGATAAAACGGAAGGAGTTACTTATCTGGAGAGTCTGACTTTAAGGTTCGGGGGCTGGGTGGGTCTTGGATGGTTGTATTTGCATGACAGACTTCCGTTTATGGGGATTAGGTGAACAATGGGAGTGATTGGACTTGTGTTGAAGGATAAAGGACAGTTCGGTTGGTAATCGGTTCTTTCTTTGACTTCTACTAGATATCCCTTCCATAACCTAAAGGGAAATACGCATCCATTTACCCCTATGTACAAATTTGGTCCTTGATCCTTGTTCAAGAAAGTTGTAACCACTATAGACAGTGCACAGATGGATCGGCTCTTCTGTGGATTTGTAGACCTGTTTCGCATGTCGCAGTCGTATATGAATATCTGACACTACAAGGCGGGGGTGGAAAGCACCCATGTCTTCGATCGAACGGTAGCATTATACTGGCCTGTAGGAAATTATATCATTAGCCTGCTTATATTCCTCAGCCAAGCAGCCTTTAATGCACCAAAAACTTGATATCTTGAGAATCTAGGGTTATCTACTCCGAACGATCAGACAGACCGACTTGTGCGGTGTAGTCACCAGGCGGGCTAGAGATTTGGTAAAATTTTGCTGAGACGGAGTGAGACACATGACTGTCCACGAAGGACGGACTATCTAGTCCAGATCTAATGACATTCATTCATTCATTTGTGCTGAAAACGTCGGCTTAACACATTGAAAGTGAGAGTCCACAACGTTGCATGCTGTGGCCTCTACTTTTTCTAGTTGCCTTGTAGTCGTCCCTACTTTAATACAAATCTTGTATGAGGCTGTTGCATCGTTCGATATTGCAAATGTCATCACAGGTGTTAATAGAGGCTATCCGCAAGGTGGAGGTGCATGGTAGTTGATTCCCTGTTGCATGCTCTCATTAGCTCAACCATCTACGAGGAGTCTACGTTCAGGCATGCACGTTTGATGGTGCCGCACTCACTGTCAGGTCATGCCCTTCACATGGTCCATAAGTAGTGAACTAGGAATGAGCTTTTGTGCTGAAAGGAGTTGCTATCCAGATCCCTATTGAAACGAAATATTTGAGAGTGATCCTGGTATAGCCACGGTTGTTTGGTGGTGGGGCCTTTCGCGTCTTCTGCACAAAACTCTAAAGAACAGTCTGTCTTAGTTCCAGGATACCTTTTTTAAGAACTATTACACTACTATTACAGAACTCTATCGTCTTCAAAAGAGTACCTTGTGGCATCACCCGCACTCAAGTTACGATGACCTTGCGTGTCTTTTATCATATGACTCTGGATCCAAGGATGTACCTTCTGATGCAATGACACCAGAACTTCGGCTACTGTCCAAATTTGAAGCTGAGTTTCCTTGTGCTCGGCACTGGTTTCGGACAGCGTCTGATGTTAGACTGGGCTGTAGCTGATTCTGATGGAATGGCTCCACTAGTTGGAATGGTTCCTGTGCTGGTGTCTTTGTAGAGACCGGTAAGAGCAGACCACTCGTTACGAGACGAGTTCCTATAGACGCAGTCAGGCTGAGCTTAAGACTATTCCAGGCCCTATAATCCGTTCCATGCAAGAACTTTTTGAATTCGATCTCACTACTGAACTCTTTGACTCTTGTGTGGTTTTCAGTCCACACTTGGAGCCGAAAAATGAGATCTCTAATGAGATTGGTAACCAAGTTTCCGAGAATGGATTTCTCAGAACGTGAATTTGGTTTATACCTTCTCGTCTCCTTGGTAAGAGTCTCCATTGACCTTTGTGCGTGGCTTCACAGGAAACTGTGGATACTGTCTTTCAGGAATTGGTCTTAGTGTCTTCCTAGTGTCTTAAGCTGCACGTAAGTCCTTGATCAACCCTGTAATTTGCTCCAAAATAGTTGGAGAATCCAAGAACTCATTGCATTCGGTTGTAAGGTTGAACTCTCGACCGTTGTCTGGGCTCCAGATCACACTTGGTTTCCGGGAAATGAGACCACCATTAGATTGCTGTGCAAGGCTCAGAGAATGATTTCTCGGAACCTGAATCTGCATCGGGTCTTCTTGTGTCTTTGGCAAGGGGATCCATTGACCAATGAGTTTCCTGTGAACACAATTGTGTATGGCACAACTCTGCAGGATGCTGAGATTCTTGCCTTCTCTCTCCTTCTTTCTCCAAAAGTCGAAGAATTTCCAGTGAAACGGATTATACTAGGTTCGCTTCCTGGTAGTACAAAGGATCTGTTGGTTTTGAGTACCCCAGTGTAGTGTTTCCTAATCTCTGCTATAGCTTCTTGCATTGATATCTCATTAGAAATGGAATGAGGGACTAGTCCTAAAAGGTTGAGTATTAAGGACATAAGTCGTCCTCTCTAAGACCTTTTGCAAGTCCTTAACTATCGGAAAGTATATCCTTTACAGAGCTAAACTATTTTTGGAAGAGATATTGTCCCAAATATTGACAAATCATTGTAGAAATAGAAATTCCTTTGTTCTTTTAAAAACCCACCTCTACCACTTTTCATTTTCACTCCAGAACTAACCAATGCATCCTTTTCTCTCTTTTCAGGTGAGTTCAACACACTGTCCATCTGATCCCTGTTCAGGTAAACCTTATCAGTAAGCCCTGCATCCCTTTCTGTAAGGAATTTCTTCAAAAATACCCTTCGATCAAAAAAGTGTATTTGTTCCCTCTTGTTGATTCTCATTCAAATGTGTGTACGCCAAAAGTCAATCCATCCACACACTATCAACTTCATTATTAACGCGTAAACTATTTGCACTTAATTAGCATCTCATTTAGCCAATATACTAGGTATAGGCCCACTTCACATTGTCCCCCCCCGCCGCCCGCGTAGTTTAACACATTAATTGCCTCCTAACAATTCTGTACAAATAAACTGCATAATTGCCTCTGGGCAAATAGTTTACACAATTTCAAAAATAAAACTGTTTTGCCGATACTTTCTAATGGAAAGCCAAACTAAACATATCCTGTTTGCTGGGTACACAACCAATCAGTAACATAACTCGGGGCTGTGCAATCCATCGATAATTATAAACAAATTGACGAAACAAAAGAACCCAATTGTGTTGGCAATTAAAAATGTTCAATCCTTTCTCTGTGTTACACGATGGAGTCAACCTTGTATCTGTCAGGCAACATATCGACCCAAATGAGCTTCTAAAGTCGCAATTTATCTAACAACCAAGCAATTGATCAGCAGCTAAGGGGGAAGAAAAAAAGGAATCTTCCTTGTATTGGGGGGGGGGGGTCCTTTGGCAAAGCAACTCATCACATATTCAATGGGGTTTCAAGGAAATTTTGATGTTCATTTAATTTACTCCAACTACTTGCACACATATGCATACGAGTATGCAAAATAGAAGGCAAAACAAGGAGCGGGGCAAGTCTCGTCCTTTCCCCTGTTTGTGTTTGTAAGAGCACACACGTCGAGTGCCAGTGGCAAGGAATCCACTTTAAATACTTTTCAATGGCCATTCATTCGGTATTCCATTCATAATTACTTTAATGTTCATTTATTCGAGGATCCATGCACTTCTCCTCGTCTAAGGATATGCTGTACAGAGAAAAAAACATTTTTTTTTTTTAAATATTTCAAATGGATTACTGGTTTGTGTGTGGTGGATGTCAGTGGTGGGGTGGTTGGTGGTGTGTTGGTAGGTAGACTTCAACATTAGATCCTGATTAAAACCCATTTGAATGGAATATTGAATAAGTCCTGCCCGCACACACACACACCCCCCCTGTATCCGTGCACGGATGCATGCATAATCCCTTTCGACAACTTTTGAGGAAAACACTCAATCGGCTCATGGATGCTTGCCACCATCAGTACCGTCATCGTCGTTGGCAGGCAATAGGTGCAGGCGAGAGTTCGAGAGAGTGTATGCGAAGGACGAGAGTCCTTTCAATGATATTATTCATTTGCATTAAATGCATTTGATAATTGGAGTGATGGAGGCCTACCGTCATCGTCGTCGTGTCGTTACTAAGTTATGAGGTGAATTGAGTTGCTTGTCGACAAAGAAGTCGAGAATGTTGGTACATCACTTATGGGTTTTCGAGCTCAAAGGGATGCGGGCCTCCCACAAGTCATTTATGTATGCAGTGTTGAGATTTTCAAATCAAGAGCAAGGTGTCAAACGATGTCAAGTAGGGCGACAACAAAAGCTCTTTATACAGTTTGCAGGATTCTTTCGGTTCGTTGATGAATTCCTGAGAGCGAAACTGTGGAGGCATTTCATTAGTCAATTATGCACAAATATTTCATAAGTGCTAGCGGAAAGTTAGGAGTAGATTTTTGAAGTTGCTTTACAGCGTGGTGCATATAGATTGCGAATCCATTGGTTGGGGGTTACATTGCGGATGAGTAGGGACACCAGTCGAAGCTTTGATGAGGCTGGTTGGTGCTATGATCTGGAGTAGGTCTGTGACCTTCGTACTCTAGAGCTGGGTGTTGAAGATGGTACAAGTTAGCTGACTATGCCTAAGCTCTTTGGTTTCGTTTTTGCTCTGACAGTGCTTATTGCTTATTCAAATCCTGGCTTAGAATATATGCAAATATGTGGCCCGTTTGTGTGTAGTTTTTTGTTTCCCATCAGTACCCAGCCATCACTCGGAATCATACCTCAACCTGTGAAGCAGTTTGGCAATAAATTCTTGATATGACACGTTTGTAAGCCCTGGTTTCTATAAGCCTAGCTTTTATAGAAGGGAATTTGATAAGATTGCTGTGTTGAACACTCTGAGCCTTGTTTTGAATGCCTGACTTCTGTTGATGTTCGGTAAAGAACTGAGCGTTGTAGCTTTCAAGAAAACGAAGTGACGGAGCAAGAAAGGATTCCGAAAAGGGCTTGGCAATGGTCGCTGTCTATGTTATACCGCCCCTAGTTCTTGTTACATACAATATGTGCCAAACTTTCGTGAGACCAGCTAATAAGAGATGCAGCTCACTTCCATCTCGTCGTTAGACAAAACATGATAACGCGGAACAGATCCTAGTGCTAAACAGTTCTAACTTAGTACTCTTTACGAGGATTATCACCGGGCACAACCTCATGACGGTCCAGCGTAGCGCTTAGAAACTCCGCACAAGAGACGCAAAAGAGACCACATTTAGGAATTAGGACTCGGCCCTCGGTGACCTACCTACTGTCCCCATCACCTCGTGAAGGTATGCATGGTAAGACTTAATGACGGCTTTTCTAGTATTCCTCGGAGATTGGCATATACGACCATAGGTACGAAGAACGTCAAACTAGTTGGACAGTTGATTGTCCTTATATTGATGAGGTATGCTTCCGACAAAAGTTCTGCTTCTGCAGCTGGATGATTCCGAACTCCAGAGTACTTGACTTAAAACCCTATCGGCTAGAATGTGCATGCTATTCATGTATTGCCTTTGAATATCTCTCAATATTCCGTCATATTATTCGTGGCTCTAAGCCTGGTACCTCTAGAAGATACGCATATTCTGAGATCTTGTCTTCGCTTCGATCTGTGTGAAACCCAGAAGACTGTAGGTTCTGCCATTTTTACAAACAGTCCTGGATTTTTGATTTCTAAAGTTCTCTTTCAGTATTTTGCCACGCCCTCTTATGTGAACTTTGTCGCCTTTACAGAGAGTCCATTGGCTCCAATTTACTTAAATCCTCCGAGAACCTAGAAAATTAATGAACCTTAAGTCTCTGTTGTCATTATACTGAAGACCTGGTCATTCTACATGACACTTAGGCCTCCCTTGATCGAAAACTGACCACGATAATCTTGCTATAGCTTATGTCTACTGAGCCGTCTCAGTTAGGCCGTTGAGTCATATGAAGGAAGCTAGATACGTGTTTAGCTAGGACCACAGAGGTTTTCGAAGATACCTGTTTATACTTGGGCAGGATATTACAAACGTTTTCAATACTTATTTCCATACCTCCAACTACTCATTAGTCTAGAAGTACACTCAGAAGATACTAGCTCCTGGACGGGTATCCATTTTATCTCTATCTTCACTAAAACCTCTCATTCCATCACACTCGCTTCTGCTAGGACTACCAGGTGCTATATGAAAGGAGACTATAGTCCGAGTACTAAACACTTGTTCAGTTCATCTCTTTCGAAAAGCACTGCCCTTTCATGTGCACTTTATGTGATTTCATGGTACCACGCCCCTTTTTTAAGGAGTTTTTCCAAATAAAAAAGAAAAAATCACAGATTATGGCTTCTTTTAACAATTCAACGTGATGATTGGGTAATACTTGCAATATCTCATCAAAAGCTGATAAAAAAAGGCTCTTAGTACTAATAGCCACGCCCACTTCTTTCTACAAAAAGATATTCCTTTAATTTTTTTTGACAAAGCAGTTCTCTTTACCGTAGCATTGGTTGCTAGCTGAGTGCATTTTGTAAGGCATTAAGTCCATTATGGACACTGAGCTGTTTTGCTTGTTAAGCCGAGCTTACTTCAAACTTGCAAGTGCAACTCACGTACCTAGAAGGACCCTGACATCTGGGGTACTACCAATGACTGAGATCTTATGGGTTCTGGCACTGACTAAGAGGCTAGGTTGTGTCCAGCTTTGACATAAGACTGTCTGACACATGATATCCCTAAGTCGCAGTCTACCCTATGGACCCTGATATCTGTCCCTTTTGGGCGACCCTCTCAAAACTATCTATTTGCTGTATTAAGCCCATTATTTCATTGTGTGTTCCTAGGTCCTTAGGCAATCCCTGAAGAGGCTTCTGATTCTATAAATTTCTTTTAGAACTCTCGACCAATCTTCAAAGTACCTTTTGCAGTTCAGAGACTCTGGAGGGACTCCATCAGGCTCGATGGATTGAGTGTGCATTCCCGAACTTTTCAGGCCTTATTCCCAGTTAAGACTCTTTAAATCCAGTAGTGCTTCGGTCTGTATCTACTCTCAATTCATTTCGTTTAAACCTCCACACCCAGCTTTGGGTGGTGTATCTCCATGGGTCAATATTTGACGGTTCTTTACAAACGTGGTATCCCCGAAATCCTTTGCTCATTCCCCCAACTACAAGTATAAGCTTCAGATATGTTCCTAAATCTATTTGCTGTGGAATGCAAATGTTTGCACACCTATATGGTTCGTACATAAACCCAATCGAGCAATACATCCGCCTTTCAGGGGCAGAGAGAGAGAGAGAGGTCCCACAATTTAGCAGGAAAGGGAATCGTCGCCCTTAATATGATTGTTATCCAACTTCCTCGACACAACACCTAATAAATCTCGAGTGTAACAGCAGGAGCTGAGTGCACACCAGCAGCAGCAGTAGGTAGCAGCAGTAGTAGCAGCAGCAAACCATCTCCAAGGTATTGTAAGAGCAACAAATCAGGATCGATGTACACCCCTCAAGGATAATGCATCAATGTCTGACTATTTGCAGCTATCTCTTCCTCTTGCAAATCAAATTGCACATACATACCTACAGATGGATGCTCACCTGATTTAGTAAATTGATGTATAGATGTATCTGCCATTTATTCAGGGCAATTCATCCGTGAAACGAATTTATAGATTCTCCACAGGAAGGACCGCCAGGTGACGGGTGGCGTGGGTTCAATATTTCACTTTGACCTCAAAGCGATTTCAATCCAAACATACATACATAGGTACTTGTAGGATGGATATTAGTCGGATAGGGTTAAACTGGGACATCTATTCTCTGGCCATCAGCAGCACAGGACTGGATGTGTGATTGCATCAAGTTCAGTTGGTGACGCGATGCCTAAAAGGACGAGGAACAGGTGAAAGCCAATTTAAATTCATTCCGATTCCGATGTTGAAATCCTAAATAGCAATTTCGCAGGAAATTGCAAAATTTTCGTCGAGCACCGCGATGAAATCGGCGTTCGGCGTGAAGGCCGTCCTGGGCCTTTAATGCGGTTAACGCTGCTAAGGCCTTCTACTATGTGTGTGTGCGTGGGTGCTTTGAAAATTTCGGATGTTATGAGCTGATTCGAATTTTTGTGTAATTTTTGAAGTGACTGGCCGGGTCGGGCTGGACAACACAATACGTTAAGTGGGGCACGATTGCATAAAGAGTTCCATCAGGTGGTGGCAAGGATATGCCTGTCAGGAGAGACTGCGTAAATGCATTTCATTCAAATTCCTGCCAGGACTATGGTACAAAATTCATTATCCTTTCTCAATGGGTTGGGGGACGACACCCACCCACCCTCTGTTGCTGGGGCTGGCTGGAGTGTGCATATTGAATGAATTAAATTTAGTTTTCGGTTAAACGAACCTTTTGACATAATTGATAACATACTCTCTTGGGGGAAAGGACATTTTTAATTGTGTTTGCCAAGTGTGAGTGTGTGTGCATAAGGCAATCGTTTTAGGGCTGAATAATGAAATGTAAAAGGGTTACGAAGTGCCTCCGCCTTAGACAAACATTTGAGGCATTGATTGGATGAGGGATATGAGTGTTGAAGGCTTTTTTCTATTTTGTTGGTCACACATGAGGTCCTTGTGAGATGGTGGAGCCTTAAAGTGGTTGGGAAGGTTGTACTAGTTATCTAGGAGGAGGCGACGAATTTTCAGACATGCTGACAGCGACTTAATCTTAAAAGATACACCTTAGCGATGGCCTCCCAGTCAAACCTTACAGTAACTGCAGGACGAATTATTCCATGATGAGTAGCGTGGAAATACTCCTGGAAGTTCCTGTTTTGAAATATGTCGATAGGAACTCAGCAGCCCGAGGGACCATACTCCGTACAATTGGTTTTAATGTGTTGTTCCTAACTTTACGTAGAACCTTTGAAGGCCATTACTTCACAAATCTTTGAAAAGGTGGTGTTTCCGATATCCATTGCTCATCCTCTCAGAAGCTAGGTCTCAAAGATACAAGAAGACAGCAGTGACCATTTCTAAAGACATCTCGTAGATAGTGGTCCTCCTAGTGCCATTACTTGATTGCCAGGGTCACTTGTTCTGATTGTACTTTGTGGGATGTAGCTTAAGCAGTATTTGCTGACCGCAGTCTTATTATTTGCGACTGTTTGTTGAAGATTCACCGCTCTAGAGAAGAACATCGAGATCGCCATAATACAGACATTTCTATGGAGAGCAACTGAATCAAGCTCTTGGGATGCGATGGGCAGTCCATAGATAATACCTCTGCTAAACTAGACAAATGCTTGTTGAGTGATTTCCTGCGAAATTCTCATGACTTTAGTCTCAACTCAACAGTACTGGGCCTAAGATCGAACCCTGCGGTATTCCTTTGAGTCATACATGTGCCTCTTGAAATCTGTGTTGATTTTCAGTCTGTTTCACAGCTTCCTTCCAATCTGTTACTGCCAACCTTTGCAAACAACGTCGAGCGATGACATGTGAAAGGGTAATAGGTTTTCCAAGGCCTGGATTCTATTGAAGAAGAGGATAACTTTTTGGTTTTCTGCTCAAAAAGTGAGGTAAACATCTGTCTCATCGATTGTCCCATAGTTTGACTTAAATGTTGCTGACCTCTATGGTCTGTGGTAGACCTCTAATGGAACCTTTGAACAAGCTTCACTTAATAAATCCAGAGGTTCCAGTCACCTTTCCTTGTTTGAAGCAGACAGACTCTATTTTGGCCAAACTTCTACAAGAGGACATCGAAATATTCTCTCTCGTCTCTAGGACTCCAAGTTCCTAGGTCCCAGTTGCAGTAAATGCGTACCTCAACTCGTAGTTCAAGAAACCAAGTCAAAAAGAGGTAAAACTCCTCCTAGAAGCACAGAAGAACTGTGCACATAATTAGCAAACAGGAATCAAATACAGGGTACTGCCGACCCATATGAACTTGGAACAGAAAATAGTACGCATACGCCACAGTGACTCATGAAAAACAAAAATTTACGTTTTACCAATTCTCATCTTCAGAGAGCCAGGACCCTGACAAACCTCAGCATACATTAACTGGATAGTGGGCATGTTTTTGGAAAATGGCATCAAAACAAAACTAGGAGGAACAGAGTTAGCAGAATATGCCTTCAGAAGGACATCTCAAAGGGGAATCATCTCCTCTTAACTAAGAGTTCTCGTTCTCAACGAAACAGTCCTTAGACTTAGAAACAGAACCGAAATCAGAGTCAGAGTCTACACAGACCTAGCGATAGGGAATTTTACTTCCAAGTTTTGGATTGCAGTTGAAGGAACTCTAAGGATTTGGACAATTGAACCAAGAAATGAACAGAAATGGTTCCATTCACAAACAAGAGGCCAACTCCTTTTGTTAGAGGTATTCCCCCTACGAATCCCTAACAATGCCAAATACCCGGGACTAGCGCTCGACAAAAAACTAAGTCGGAGGAAGAATATCGAGGAAATGATCAAGAATCTGCTCGTGTGGAAGAATTTTCAGGAAAACGTTGTATGTGCTTCGAACAAGAGTAAGCGTTTGTAGACTCAAGACTTCAGCAAGAGACTCTCTATGTTTCTCGTTTAGGGCTTCCAATAGCAAAGTTGTTGGCCTAAATACTAAGTCACTGCGGTTTTCCTTAATTCGTGTGTCTTCTTGACTCAGCGATGTGTTTGTTGCTGAAGCTCTCCTAGCTCTACTCAATGTCCTTCCATACTTCAATATTTCATCCAATTTTTCTTTCACGCCATAACGAGAACTGCATCAGAGAAGTTTTGAAAAATGCCATACAACGACGACGGATTTGAAACTGGAGCACACGACATACCACCATCTTCGTTCCAATGCATGAGTATCTGCAATGAAAAACCCATGCAGGTCGTGCACTCACCACCGTTTAATTGCACAAATTAGTGTACTCGAATCATATCCACTATTGGGTTATCCTTTTTTCGTCCTAACGAGTGAGAAGAAGCAACTAACGACCTTCGAAAACCCACTCAATAACACCGTGCACATCCATTTGTTTTACGTCTACTAACGAACCACTTTCTGTTATTAGCACTGAAACTCCTGCTTCCATTCAAAGGAAACGAAAAAAAAAAAACGATGGGATTACATCCCTCTGCACATCATATCCTTTGGACCTACATTCATCCTATTGGCGCTTCGGGTGAAACAAATTTACTGGCGGTACTGCATTTTCAAAAAAAAAAGGAAGAAAGACTTTGAAATTGAAAATCATATGCCCGCAGGATATCCAGTCATTGGGTTCCTTTCAACTGGATTCCATAGAAATGAATTTAGTCTGTGGCAACCGTTTTATTAATTCCATCGCATCTCCTTGATGCGTACGAGTTGGTGCTGCTACGCTCTCTCTGCAACTCCTTGTCATCGATGGCGTCGTCGTCGTCGTCGTCCTCGTCCTCGGTTTGTGTGTTCCATTGGTTAAGAACACAAACGAAAAATTTTGCCCAAAACAAAGGAACGTGCCAATGGAAGGAGAAAAAATCCTCAAAAAAAAAAGGAAACGGAATCCTTAAAACAAAAAGAAAACTATTTGAAGTGTTTGAAGAGTTGTGTAACAGCGTTGGGTGGCAGGACGACTCACGTCAAAGGATCGAATAGGAAGATAAGACTTCTTTGTTCCACGGAGTGCGGGGAGTGTCCTTTTTTTTGCTGAAAGAAAAACCGATTGCATCCCAATCGAAGCAAAGGCGAAAGTAATAGTAATTTTCTTGTAACCAACAGCCAGTGGCATCAAGCACCACCAGGAGCACCACTGCCACTGCCATCAGGACCGCCAACATCACCTCTGGGCAATCTAATAATCTCGGTCCAGTGGTAAGGAAAATAGTTCTCAACATTTTCCATTATGAGAAAGGATCATTGTGTTTGCCTTCGCCTTCGCCTTTGTCTAGCGCTACTATGTAGGAGTGTAAGGCGTCGTCGTCCTCGTTGTCCTTGTCGTCTTGGGCGCAAAAACGATTTCAATTTCCAGATTTTACTTTGTTACAAGGCAACGTAAGGAGTTTTGTGGGAAATGATTGCAATTGTTGCTGCAGAAGGGTTTCCTTCTGGGGGGCCACGAGGTGGCACTATCGATTGGTGGGGAGTTCCATCTTGTTAAACTTTAAGATTTCCTTCGTAATTGTGCGATTTCATTGGCTTCCTTGAATTGGGTTAAATCCATAACGTAGTGGTCGATGCTGTTGCGAAAAAAGTTACAGATGCGTCCTTCCGTTCAAGTTCAACGTCAGTGGAAGGCTGACGTTTCTCATACAGAAGCGCTTCATGGTTCGGTAGTGAGATTGTGAGACGTCCTTTGTAGGAGTTGTGTCCAATCAGTGGGAATCATGGCGAGCCTTCTTTAGTGAATACCATCACCATAAGACCCATTTCTAGGGCAGGACATCGACTGAAAACTAAATAGGATTGGCCGAGGTCAAGAGTCTGTTGACACATTTCCATTCTCTATTCCTGAAGGGACATACTATGGACAGTTCTATCGTTGCATCCACTTCAAGCTATCCATTCTTATAATGGACTTGAACCATTTTTCTTCCTCCTAGCTATCAGGACGCGTTTATTTATAATTCATTCTGCATCCTTCCTTCAGATTGTATCATATGCAAACAGTCCAAGGAGCAATCCTTATTACCAACTTGAGTACTCCATCGATTTATTATTCAATAGCGTAAGCAGGGCTCTGTTTCACTTCGAATGGAGTTGTCAACTCGGAAACAGTGGAATACTGTGAGTGAAAGGATTCGATTTGTGAGAAAAGCTAACTAATCACATCAGGATCGCATCGTAGGCAGATTTATTATTGATTCGCAGGCATCCTTGTTTGAGTTTTATTAACTAGAAACTGTCTTGGCAATGTCACTCCTTTGAATAGCAAGGCAACATGTTGACTGAGGCCATAAAAGTTTTATGTCCAATTATATCCTTGTATCGCAGGAGACTTGCCTGTGTGTGTGTGTTTTGTTGACTTTGCCTGTAACTTTTGTGTTAATTTTAGTTTGGTATCCTTTTGTGTATGAATCGATAGATCGGTAATAAATTTTGTTTGTTTCGAGGAACTGAAATGTTTATGTTTTCGACTTAAGGTGACAAAACAACAGAGAGAGTCCTGGGAAACGATGGGAATTTGAATGAATGAAGGATGTTTGTTATGACAGACATAAGCGATGAAGAAATGGAGTTAGCAGTGTCCTTGAATGCTACCCTTGTTCTACTTTGTATAGACTTCCTGTTTTTCTTAAGATAAATGCCTTGACTACTACCATCAGCTTGGAAACGTTTACAGAAGGAATAAACAATGTATCAAGTCAATAGCTTCATTCTTTGGTTTAGAACATATGTTTATGTCCTTCACAGGATTTTGTCTACACCTACAGATCTTAATGGCGTTCGGTTCCCGGTGATGTCCCAGCTCTTGCTTGTACGGACCTTTCTGTATTCACCCTTGTTTAGGTTGGAGGACGAAACAGTCGCAACTAGATGTTCTATCTGACTGTTCTCATTGTTTTCAGCAGAACTCCGCATGAAGCCTTGCATATGCAGCCTTCCCTTGAAGGGCAACCTTGCTGACACCCGTTTTGGATGTCAAATTCTTCCGAAAAGTCCTTCCTCTAGACACAATGGGACACATCGCATATTGGTATGTTGACAGCGATTTCAGGAATGTGTCCAGCGTAAGGCAAACCATAAACCCTTTCTGCTGAAACTATAGAGCAGAGACTGACTTCTGTGGAGTGGTCTCTTGGCCTAATCTTGTGTCATCTAATGGGAAACTCATGTTTCACGGACTAGCTAGGTTGTGGCCTTCATCATAGTTTCAGGAGCTGCAATTGCCACTATGGCTCGAGAGCCTAATTGATGCTTCTACACTTCCTACTTCTGTAACTTCTGGCCTCGGTATTTCCTGTCTTGTCTTTCTGAATAGTGGTTTGACAAGGTATCGTGTAGTCTGTTGTTCTGACATTCCTCACATACTTCTAAAGGACCTTTGTGTGGCCTTATGCAATCGATCGTCGGCCGGCTGATTAACTTGTCCATATGGCGCCTGTGGCTTGGAGTTAGAATAGATTGCGGATGACACTTGACGTTGAGTCCTGACTTTGGGGTTGTTCTCAATCTACTGGTAGTACTGTCGTCTGGCTAGCAGTTTGCCATGTGCTGTGACTCTCATTAGTAATGACAGACCTTACAATCGCTTTGCATCAATTTACATGACTTTGAGACTTGGCCCCAAGTTTTTATACAATTCTTCCACACGAGCAGATTCTTGATCCTTTCCTCGATATTCATCGTCCGACTTAGTTTTTTGTCGAGCACTAGTCTCAGGTATTTGGCAACAGAAGGAGTTGGCCTCTTGTTTGTTAATGGAACCATTTCTGTTCATTTCTTGGTTCAATTGTCCAAATCCTTAGAGTTCCTTCAACTGCTATCCAAAACTTGGAAGTAAAATTCCCTATCGCTAGGTCTGTGTAGACTCTGACTCTGATTTCGGTTCTGTTTCTAAGTCTAAGGACTGTTTCGTTGAGAACGACAACTCGTAGTTAAGAGGAGATGATTCTCCTTTGAGATGTCATTCTGAAGGCATATTCTGCCAACTCTGTTCCTTCTAGTTTCGTTCCGATATCGCTTTCCTCGAGGAAGCTCACTATCCAGTTGTACTACGTTGAGATTTGTCAGGGTCCTGTCTCTCTGTCATTTCACTTGAGAGAGAGTCGATCATGTGATTTTTTTTTTGCGTGGGTCAATGTGGCGTATGCGTACTATTTTCTGTTCCAAGTTCATATGGGTCGGCAGTACCCTGTATTTGAGTCCTGTTTGGTAATTATGTGCACAGTTCTACTGTAGTATCTTCTTATTGCTTCGTCGAACTGGTTGTTCAGAGTATTGACGCCATTGCGTCACAGAGCATGGGACTGTCTGTCCCAGTAAGGAGTACATTTTTCACGGTAATCTATGCGCGTTATTATGTTCTGTCCATCTAACAATATGGCTCCTAAGTTGTTACCAAAGTACTGGAACCCTTAGCGTGTTGTTGCAATAAATAGATACTCGAAGGGCGGATGTAAGTCTTGGCATTGTCCTCGGCATTCTGCATGTTCGTATGCCCAAAGGTTTTCACGAAGAGGTCGTAGTCTTTGTTGGAATCGTCTTTCGTCTCTGTGGAGCAGCTGGGAAGTCATACTTTTTTGACCTAGTTTGCCTCAATCCATCCCATATCCCATGTTAAGGTGTGATTCTTGCAACAATTTACGTGCAAGTTGGCTTTAGAACTGTCTGTTACGTACTTAAGTCCTGTATCCCCTTGTGGGGCCTAGGGCCTCGACCATGGAAATGTGTCTCAGTTCTCCCCAACTCTTTCCCAGTTGCCGCGCTTCTATCTCAATTGTTCTGCGCCACGTACTCCTAGGACCGCCGCGTATCCTGTCATCCTGAGTAAGCGGGTTCCATTGCATCGCGTAGTTAGCTATGGACCTGTCACCCTTTCGGAGAGTATGTCCATTCCACTGCCACTTTCGTCGTCGTATTGTTGTGCCTATAGGTTCATGGCCCGTTCTCTGATAGAGTGGTTCGTTAGAGATACGGTTTGACCAGAAAATCCTAAAGATATCACGTAAGCACCCATTGACGAACGTTTGCAGCTTCCTCGTGATAGTGGCGGTCACCCTCCAGGTACCATTGGAACGGATTCAACATTAGAACTGTCTGTTAAGGTCTTTCAAATACCCCTTCTCCCAAGGCATAGTTTTCACCATCAAGAGCTAAATGAAGGCCATGGTGACAGAATCTAATTTGTCTCTTCACTCAGAGTTTGGTTTTACTTAGACGTGAAAGTGGTATATATTGTGACCACCGAGCAAATACGGTCCAACCTAGTACCAAGGGTAGTCTTACGAGGATTTAAGCTCCATGTGGTACCAGAATGGAACTTAACTGGTCTAAGTGTGGCTGCTCACGACATCCTATGAACACAATTCTCTCCTCAGTGTGCAGGAACATGAATTCTGAACGTGAATCCCTACCAGGATTGGGGAATAGCAATACTACCGTCTGCTGCAGGTTGAAACCGAACTATTTATAGACTTCTAGTGACTCTGGTACTTTGGTTGTTGTCTCAGTGTCGTACTTGAAATCGACTTATAATTCCAAAAAGAGGTTCCCAAGAGGAACTCTACTTCTATAGATGTGCCTTGCCATTCACAGAGTAGGCGGTGTAATCCGAGACATGTGAGTCATTGCAGTTTCTGCATTTGCTGGGAAGCCTCCTCCGAAAGCAAGAACCGGAAAGAATCCCTACTTCTGACATTTTCTCGGATTTTTGTCTACTCTAACACAGGCAACAAGTCCCTAGGCACCCCTCTACATTGGAGCATCCTAGGTCAGCTACGTTGATGATTCTATCAGGAGTAAACGCCTGTGACTATCTATCTGTGGATGTGTCCAGGTGATGAGATCGGCTCTGTATACATAATGCCCTCCGACGTGTGGAAATTCCTGACTCTTTCAGGATGTAAGGTCTGGGATTCCAGCGCCTTAAGCTCAGGCTGGCTGTACGTTTAGATGTTGAATTTCCTCGTAGCTCTTCCGCGGAACCTCAGTTTGGAACACACCCCATGTGTCCAGACGTCTCAGAGTCACATGCAGGTACTCTCACTACAAAGAAACCACTTTCCTCAAGCAATCCGCCCATTCTGGGTACGTTTCGTATGGAAGGTGTACGACGGTATATGGAAGGCGCTTCAGATTCGTCAAGGATATCGGAGAGTGATTCCTTAAAAGTGGATCTATGTCTCAGATTGTTGCAATCCATACTATAGTGAGACGTAGACCTGCAAAACGATATTTTGTGTGGCCACTGTGGCGTATACTTACTATTTTTTGCTCCAAGTTCATACGGGTGGGCATGGCAGTATATTTGAGTCCAGTTGGGACGGAGAAACTTCAAGCAACACCTAAAGATCAGGAAAAATAAGCTACTTCCCACCCAGAGGTACCAATTCCACTGTAGCCTGCGACTAAGTAATAAAGTCAACCAAAGGGATTTGCCCCAAACGACTACATCAGCAACCACATACTACATTCCTGCCACGTCTGGAACTCCATAAACCATCTCCACAGCCTACAAACAATTTTATTTCCCCATAAAGTCGGAGCAAGGAAAAAAAAAAAAAAAGACGCGATTCTCCCGCATAATCCCCAATCAATCTCAATTCCTCCCCACGAACCACCAAGCCGAGGAGATTCATTTAATATTTGACTCCAACTCCAGCAACAATCATAAATCCACTTAATAAACTTAAGCTCATCCCCGCCAATTACTCTCTGGCAAATTACTTGGAGCAATTTGACGCGCAAGAAGGAATCCTCCCACAGGATGGGGCGCGCACGCCGCAACAAAAAATTCGACTTAACGCACCGCACCGCACCGCACCGCACGGAAGAAGGAGACAATTTTACGAGATGGCGACATCAAAGGAAGCATAAAATAAACAGTCTCCCTTCCCAGGAGTCTCCGACTCCCTCCCAGGCCAGCCATATTGCAATTTGGTTAACTCGCTGGTCTCTAGCCTGTGTGGTGCGCGGCGCTAGTTTTATCATCCAATTTGGCATAGTAGTCGCAAGGAGCAAAATAAAAACAAGTCCTAGCCAAGGAGAGCCGTCAATAAAAGTGGATAATAAATTTACGAGCATGTCCTTGCGCTGCGATAGTATGAAGAGCAATAGAGGCGAGAGTGTACGCCCCAGTGCACTGAACGTCAAGGAATTTATTTATCTTGGGAAGTCATCAACGTTGACAGAGTCATATGCAGAGTGGAAGGGAATGGACACAGCAGAGATACTGCGCCGCATAAATGAAATTTCATGCATAACAAACATAAACATGATCCTTTAAGTAGATACTTTCATCTGTTCCACGCGCGATGAGAGCAGGACACACCCCAGAACGTCCCAAGTCATCCTTTGTTGGTCCTTAAGAGGTATGGCTGGCGGCGACATCCTTTCTTTTCTTTTTTTTTTTGTATTTGTGTCTTGATCGGGAGGAGAACAGTAAATAAAGTGAAACCACATTCTAGTGCATATCCTAGTGCAGGACCTCTTGCTGCTGCTGCTGCTGCTGCTGCTGTGGAGAGCAAGAGAATGCCTCTGCTATTCTTAAACTACCGGCAGCCCGCAGAAAACTTATGAGGTCCTTAGCGAATTTCATTACCCCCGGTTGTGGCTCGCCGACAACAACTGAACGAACCATGAAGGAGCAACGAGCAAGGAGCAAGGAGCTGTGCAAGAACTGCCAAGAAGTGCAGGATGGAGCAAAAGAGGAAGTGTTATCCTGTGTGCTCCTGTTGAAAACGGGACTCCATTAATTTTGGCTTTATGCCATTGTTTTAGTTTCATATACTATAGCCCGTCGTCGTTGTTGTTTGGTTTGGTTACGGAGGAGGATGTGCATCTTGGTTGGGTCTTTGTCTTGTGCTGATGGCGGAAAATGACTCTCACCCACCAGCCCAACAGCCCACTTGAGTTGTTTATTTAAATATAAAACCGCGCGCGCTCTTGCATACTCGCTGCTTTATATATAAATTTTCTTTCAGGATATCTCTCAATTGAGTTACGAGTAGGGGCACATCCTTTAGCTGCTCGCAAAGGATAAAATCGTTTTATTTCTCGTGAAATTCTTTCCGGCATCTTCCTTTCTTCTTCTTGATCTATGTATATGCATTCGCGGTCTCACCGGGCGAAAAGGATGTGCCACTGCATCGCTTCCTTGTTAATTAAATCTTCTGGTTTAGGTGAAGGACGCTCATTGTTTCATATCGTCCCGAGCCTACTGGCGTCGCTTGCATTGTTTGCAAAGGGATGCCTAATGGGTAGATGTGATCTTGTTTTGTTGGTACACTCTCTCGCCCTCTCTCGGATGTGCGTTGACAGTCCTTTGGGGTTACACATAGTGCGTAGGGATTCGAAGTGGCTGTCGAAGGAGGAACAGCGAGTTTAATTCGGAACTCAGTAGGTAATGATGTTCGAAGGAAGGACATCTTTTGAGAGTAGTGCCGTGCGATGTCTTTAAAGTTTCTGATACTATAGGACGACAAACAAACCTTCCTGTCGATGTCTTGGCTATTAGTCCGCGTCCTTTAAGAAAGGTTCCTGCAAAGAGACGCTGAAATTTGGAGTCTCAACGACTATGCTGTGTCCATGGGAACTAGCAAGGCGAGGGCCGAAGGAACTAGCAAATCCAATGCAGAGCTAGATAACACTTTTCGGTCGAAGGATGTTTGTTGAACACTGATGACAATAAGTAGGAGGAGGCTGTAGTTAGTTCAGAGCCAGAGCAAGGAGAAAGGCATACGTTAGGTTAGCTAAAGGATTTCTTCAATAAGGACATAACAATTTTGTGTTTACACAAAACACAGGATAGTCGAGATATGAGGTTGAAATTTATTCCAGTTGTAGTACACTTGTTTAATTTAAATATGAAACTCGATCTCGATAGTGTGACCACCGGGAGTTTTCCACCAATCTGCTGGCAAGTTCGCGTTCGATATTAAACCTGAGGACATCTGATGTTGGCTTGCTGGCATACCAATGGCCATTCGACAGGACCATTTTTCGAGTTCACATGGACTTCTCCTTCAATCGATCAATTGTTTGATTTGTTGCGTGGCATGTGGAACCAGCTTGTTGGAACCACATGTCTGTGATGTCAAATTCTGACCAAAAATTGACTTCCAACGTGGTACGGTAGCGAAACCTGGCGACTATTTACATCAACGAAAATGGACACTTTTTGTGGATGCAATGCAGTCTCTTGAAGCACATGTGGGTCCAAATTTGGCTGTTAAAAGCCGTTAAGCCAAAAATGAGCCTCATCTCTGCAAAGACTTTTCGATTAAATTCAGGATTTTCTTCAAACCTTCGCAGAACCTGATCAAAGGGATTCAGTTTCTGAGTTAATTTGATCTTGTAGGGGTGTAGGCCAAGATTTTTACCCAAAATTTGGCCTACATTGTGGCCTGAGAAGCTCTTAATTCTTGTGAATGTTGTGCAATCGACTGACTTGACTCATTTCAAACAGAAACACTTGCGGCTGCGATATTGTGAGTACGTTAGCTCACTGGGACAGCAACATTCAATAGGGGATATGTTGACTCCAGTGGATCCATTATAGTACGCTTGGCTGGTGGGGCGGTTTTTACGATCGAAAATTGGAGCAAACGTCCAAGAACCTTACCATAAAAATTGCAGACCTTGACTGACATTTTGGCATTAACAGATCATAAATAAAAAGTATAAGTTTGGCTTTCTATGAAAATACAAAATAGTTATGTCTCTATTGGAAAATCCATAACATGTTTAGGGTCAGAAGATCTTTTGGCTCAATTGTGTGTGGATGCTCCATCTGGCAAGGAAGTGGCAGTCCTCATTCCGCATTTGTCGCATGAAGTAACCGCATGAGTGTACCAAAGCGTCTGAACTTAACCAGGTTGCCCTGCTGTCATACCCTACCATGTCAAGGTGGGTGACTGTGGATCTTCCTAGTTCTTTTGCAGCTTTGTTTCTTGGTATATCTCAGCTGGAAGCCAAAGCAGACAAAGCATGGTCTTAATAGCTGTTGTAGGTGTCCATGTCATGGATTCCTGGCCTCCTATGCAAATCGTTCTGTCTTTGACTTCCAGACCATGGCGGTCAATCCAAATGTTACCTAGAAGTAGTGCGTGAAGAAATGACTGCCAAGAGTCCTGATTCTCCTGTTGATGAGGGCAGATCAGTACATTTAATTCCTTCTCATCTCTTCATCACCAGTTGGTTCACGGTTAACCAGATTCTCTTCCTATCTTAGGCCAGCCAAAGGCTCTTAGTCGTTGCCTGCGTATCCAAACTGTTGGATGAGGTAGCCTTCTATGTCAGTAAACCTTTTTCTAATGGAAGAGTCTGTTCACCATTTCTTTTCAAGTGCACATGTCCTGGCACCCAACGAACGCGCAGTGTAGATGCAAGTACTGGTACAAATCGGTCCTTCAGACTTAAGGTCAATTTTTTAAGCCGAAGTCACTGCTACCCGAACATATGTACATAGTTATCGAGGGAAGTATTTCTGGTAAGATAGTCAGTATCTTGACAGTGACTGGGTCCTCACAATGATATTCGAGCAGCTATTGGTGTCGTGACGACTGGGATCATCCCATAAAGACTTTCACAGAAACGGCAGGGACAAATAGCAAATAGAATCCATTCGGTACTTGCTATGTTGCTGTCCAGCCACTTAAAGGAGAGACTGTCTTGAGAGCTATTCTGCAGAACATGACGATCTGAAGACCATAGAACTGAGCCAATTCCTGAGATTCACGCACGAATCTGGGTGGTTTCATCGATCAATGTTCTTCCACAAGGGGCACCCTAATTTAAGCTAAGGCATCTCATCTTGGCGATCCTTGCAAAATCTTCACTATAGAGTGTAGAGCTTGATACCGTTCCAGAGAAGGTGGCTTTAGATTATGGCATTTGGAGCTTGTAAGCTCGGCTTAAGGGATACTCGAGTCGTTACTTTCTCTAGAAAAGTGGTCCATCACTCGAGTTTCGCAGTAATGCCGACATCTTCGTTAGTTTCTTGTCTGAAAGCGTGTTCTATCCGGGATCACATGGTGGGTTTCTGTCTGTCTGTAGTCTCCCATCGTGGCAAGACGAGTAAGTTCTCCACCGACTTCGAAGCTTCGTTCCTTGGTATATTCCAGTGATTTGGTATGCGTACACCTTTTCTTGGTGCGATCATGATGTCCTCCTTTCACTCTACCTTCCAACCACTTCATCGCACGCTTGGTGAAGACATGTCTTCCTGGGGGGTACCTCTGTGAACTGTGATTCTAATGCTTGTGTCTCCCGATGTTGAGTAGAGCCTTCGCCACCTTAGTGACTGACAAATTGAACCACAAAAACTGGAACGAAGCAGGATGGCTCTCTCAATATGCCTGAAGTGCACTCTTTGAAACGAAGGACATCTGGCAACGTGGATACTACTTTGACCGATAGTCTGCTTGAACCATGTTCTTGGCGTATGGACGTTAAGTCAGTGTTTTCAGCAGGAGTATCGATCGATTGGCAGCGATTGTTGGTTCCATAGATCCTGCATACATAGTTCTCTTCGTAAATCCCATTTGATGGAGGATGTTTGTACCTCGCCTCTGGCTTGGAAGCAACCGGTGTTTCCCATATACCCTCAAGAAGGACTGAGGCTCCTATGTCTGCACGAAGCTCTGATCACGTTCCATCTGGTCTAGTTCCATTCGAGAGTAGGTTACCGGTTAAATCGACATCAAAGGCACCTTCATCCCATTCAGGCGGCAGCTATTCTCATCATTTATTGAACGCTTCGTGTACGTGTATATGTATCCAAGGAATATAACTCCCAAATCAGTTTTCATTTCGACGGATACAAATCCCAATGAATGGCTAATTAGCTGTCAGTTTTTGTTACCGATTTTCCTGCTGCACAAAGTATTCCCAACAAAGGATACCACCAGCGTCAACGTTTGTCGTTGCTGCCCATCATAGTAGTCATCCACAAAGGACATCCAATCAATCAATCACTCGATCACGTATTTCCAACGCACACAAACGCACTAGACAACTCCGCACCTCGGAACAAAACATAGAATTCCAAATCAAAGTACCGACCAATGACTACTACCACGACGATGAAAACGACGACGACGACGACGACGATGAGGACGACAAGGACGACGTGGTACACTCGATTCGTTCAAACACTTAACCCCATTCGTGCGCTTCGTTGTCGTTGTCGTCATTGGGTGTCCTTGTAGCAGGATTAACATGTCCGATGCATATCATCAAAGTGAAGATGAGAACAAAGACTGTCCAAACACAAGGACTGCAACTTCAATTCTAACTCCAATCGATGGAGATACATCCAAGCACAAGCCGCATCGAGTACGTATGTGCAAATGAACTTTAAATGCAGAAGAACCCCCTACGCCCCCCTGAATGGGACAAATTTCGGAAGGAAGCACCGAAGGACATCGTGCACTACGACCGTGTGCGCCCACATTTGAATCTCAATGCAAATAAAGTGTCCTTTGTAACATTTTTGGCCTACTTCATCGGAAGGTATACGTATGTGGAGACCACCAAACAACATCAGCGACGTCGAAGGACATCGTTAATTCATTCCATTCTCTGAAGTGGACCAGAGGTCTTTTCCCATCTACCCATGGCATATGCGCGCATACATACCCAAGGAGTAGAGCAGAGTGTATATCCTGTACGGAACGTGCACTCGTCGATAGATACTCGAAGGGAAATTACATGGGGATTTGTGTTAGATGAGGATCGGTGTATTGTCGGTCAAACAACCTAGGTACTATGGCGGCTAACAAGCAAGGATTCAAATGCGGTGTACGGAATCGATTGCACATGCCATGGATGGCTGCTGGTCTACGGTCTATGCTGGAGCACGGACATGGATGCAAACATAAGAATAACACTACTTCGTGGATATAAGACAGGCGGTACTTCAAAAAGGTGATTATGAAAAAGCGACTCTAGCCCGAGTGCCTGTGCAGGGCAGGACATGAATGCTAAACAGCCGGGTCGACTGTCGTGATCGAATGTTGTGGGACACTAGCACTAGAGAATCGATTTAAAGGATGAGGATGAATTTAAGGGAAGATTCGTTACCTAAAAGAGTGTATTACTTGCCTGGGAGTAGTACTTACCTTAACAGTGGGTCAGGGTTTGCTGTGTATGTCCTTACGGAAGGACTGATGTACTTTCGTGTCAAGCACGTAACTCTTTTAAGTAACAAGAGTCCCAACCAAAGAGTGCTACAAATCTGTGAAGACAGACTTGTGTCCTTGTAGTCAGATAGCAATGTAATACTGGTGGTCCCCAAGGTTCCGTTCCGTGTCCAATTCTTTTTCCTATTTTTATACATGATGTCATGATATGCTGTTGCTAGTGCAAAGGATACGGTCTAGGGAGGTAGGGAGAACAGGCTATTGAGTAGAGTCTGTCCAGAACCCAATAAAGGCTTGAAGGCCATTTTGAATACCACATCTCACGTAAGCCGAGTTTAAGGCCTGTAAACTAGAAAGGCTTTAGCTAATGTGCGATGCCGGCTTTTCTCAAAAGTAGCAATGAGTCTATGTCCACTAATATGAGCCGTTGTTGTATGTCCTTCCAGTATTTTCATTCGAAGTTTGTCGAGGGTTTGTCTGATCCTTTCTCTTCGACCAGGGCTCAGGGCATTTTTTTTCGTTGCACGCGTTCTTAGCCCACAGTTCCACGAGATCCTCTGTGAAGATACGGGAAGTATCAGTGGAGCACGAATCTTTTTTACACCTCATGTGGTTCATGGTTTTCCTGAGTCAGCCCTACCCGTAGCTGATGGCCTCTCAAAAGATCAGTGGTAACAGTATGCTCCCCTGTGGGGCCCCATTTAAAAACCTCGAAATCGTCGGAATTCTGATTGGTATCCTGTCCAAGACAAACCAAATAGCATCTCGATAGCTTTTTCAAAGTCGATGTGGAGTAGATGTAGCCAGATTGCTCAATGGCCCAGAAGGTGTTCATGGAGTTCATGGAGGAGGAATCTGGAAAAATCGAATCGAAGGCACTCGCATTCAAGGTTACCCTTGATAATCATTCATCTTCCTAGTCCTTGAAGGAGTGGGTGTAGGAGTTGGTAGAGGATTTCTGCCAACCTAGTCGTCATCGGTAGAAAAAAATCGCCAGACATACCTGCCAGGCTTACTGCTTCATCACTCCTTTCTGGGTTATCCTGCAGACTATCCTGCTGTCAAACCTTTGAGGCAAGAATTCTTATGTAGGCACGTCGTGGTTGGTTGGTTGGTTGGTTGATTGGTTGGTTAAGACCGGCCCTCGGTGAGGATGGACTTAGAACAGAGAAAGGTCCATTGTGCTGCTGATGTGTAAGATGGGTGGAGAGTGGTGGGTGGTTTCGTTAAGGCCTGACATGACAATATTCGATACTGCTTGACGAATGACATTGATATTGACTTGAAAGAAGCTGCAATAGTGTGGGAGGTTAAGGGAGATGTAAGCATCTAGCCCTTCTGAGAAGACTCAGGCACTGGTGATTCATGGTGCACGACATCACGTTGTGTCCATTCTGGCATGTCTAACGTTATGCTGGGCACTAGTGGTCATCTAATTTGGCTTAAGTCCGAGCCGTTCTATCGGCTCTGACTTGTATGCCTCTGCACAGACGTGGATAGGTACCCGAATTGTGAAAGCATTTATGACAGGATTCAGTGGTTGTACACCTTCTCCTTTACTGAGCTGGGGATTGTGTCTGCTTGATTTCTAAATTGTCAGCACGCTTGTAGTTGGACGTCAGTCCGCTTCCGCTTCCCTATAACTATGGGAGAATGTGAGCAGACGAATGAACAGCTTAACAGTTTTGAGACAAGTCTGGACTACATGAGTGTGCAGCTTCTATGGAAATCTTCCAACAAATCTATCTGTAATGAGAATTTGAACCCTAAAACCATCGTGTTTCAGAGCACTGGTCCTTGCCCACAGCCTTCGTTGCAAGCTGGGAACAGCAATGGCTACAGGCAATATAGGTATCGAGTGATGCAAGCCCTTAATTTTCAAAAAAGGACATACTGCTCGTACTGTATGGGATGAAGGAATCAGCGTTATGCCTTGCGAGCTTCCAAGACTACTACCACATCTAGCAACAGCTGTAACCGACCACATCATATGCAAACTGAGTTTCATTACAGATATCCCTCCACGGCACGCCTGGCAATGTGGTGCCTTGAGAAGGAAATTTGGAAATGCATAGAACGGGCAGCAGTTCGTGGTCAAAGAACTCAAAACTCAAAAACTTTGCAGACTCCCACTCCGTTCCCAGACTCGCTAACTGTCTCCCAAGCAAAAATTCGAAGACGCTTGTTAGACACTGGAATACAAGCCTATTCCTCAAGCGTGACATAGCTATTTTCAGTGATAGTCATGCAGCTATTGAAGTCCTAAATTTCGTTGCTAAGGGTATCCTTCAATCTGGTAGGTACGGGAACGTACATACCTATACGTTGTCTGTCCAAAGTCTGGTAATCTCAGAATGTCAGCTCTTGTCAAGTTGACATATCCACACAAGTGTAGCCAAAACTCAAGAAGTACACAGCTGGGGACATGTTGACGTTGTAAGGATCCTGACGATAAGCACGAATGTCTGATCTGGTAGGTTCGGGACATCGAAGAGAGCACGAAACCAAATAGAAGAGTGTGATGCAAACGATGATATCTTCTTAAAACATTGGCTAACTACCATGATCTAGTGGCTGAATCAGCGTTAACACATTCGCAGCCAGAAAAGTGAGTATTTTGTAAAAACTCCAAGGACTCTTCAATAACCTTTTTCAAGTTCCATCGAGTGTCTTACTTAGCAATAGTTTGAGTGTCTTCTTCTGAACTACCCAACTTCAGGCCTACCCAGCCTGGCGATGATTCTGATGGTCTCGATGGATTGCCATTTTTCCATCCGGAACTGTCTTTGGAGTCAGCAGCATCCATTGCCATCTCAGAGGTCTACACACGTTCAAGGATCTATTGACTTCGACTGTTCTCCTTCCTTGAAATTCTGCCCATTAGTTGATGCACTTCCACAGGCACTCCATCCTACGCGGAATGTCCCTTGGTTCGTCAACTTTTCGCCACCTCTGTTGGCAGCCCTCATTTGTTACACTTTTTGCCACTTTCTCTGGATGCATTCCGAAACAATCGTGCAATTCCCTTCTCTGTGCGACTGTCATTATGGACCTCAAAACGTTGCAATCCTCTTCTATAGACAGACGATAAATATCCTTCAGCAAGCACGGTACGTACTCCCCCAAACCATTGGGATACATGCTTCTCCTCCTCATTATCCTTTGTGTCGCATGAGATGGCCTTTTTTTTTTCGTGTTCAGGTAGACGCTTTATGCGGCTGACATCTTTCTAGACACGCGACGACGAAGATGGTTTAATTATAGAACAGGAGGGGGACTGGAAAATGTCCTTCGATTCAAAATCGAATATCAACAACCCCCCCAAGGGCGCCCCGTATCCTGAATCCATAAATGTAATCCGAGTCAATGTTATTAATGCATAAAAATCTCTTTCATTTTACGTCTCTCCAGAGAGACATACGCCGAGCAGCAGGATGCGTAAGTACTTCAAGGATATCTGCCTGACAGAGGAGCAGCAGCGACATGAGGCAAATTGACACTTTTTCAAATGGTATTTGACTCGCATACGACATTAGGTGATCAAATTGATATTTTTTTTGGCATTTTTTCGATACAACTTGAGTGTCACAGAGTGAAGGTTATAAGGGTTCTTCGTTTCCTTGTTGCTGTTGTTCGGTTTAAGCACGTGTCCTGGTTTAGTGCGTATGACACTGTGGCGCCATAATTGACACTGTTAGATGTTTGGCTTACTGCGAATTATGATTGATATGTGTACGTTGTGCTTTTTGTTTCGTATTACCCTGCGACACAGTAAGGACGCTGCACAAGGAGAGGCAATTTGTCAGGAGCGTATTCAAATCGGTTTTAAGTGAGTCCTTTTTGCTTTGCTACATGTGTGTGTGGGGGGGGGGAAATATCGAATTCTATTGAAATATGATTTCTCGCTTTGAATGGTAACAGCATACGGGCTTCAAGGACATCGGGAGAGTGGTACATATACGCTGAGTGCTGTTGGCTGGTTTTTTTTTTCCTGACAGAGGAGGTATCAATGTTGAGCTGATCCCATCGAGAGTGTCGCATTCGATTTTGTTGGTAATTATGGATGTGCGTTTTCGAATTTCAAAAATTACCCGATTACAAGGCTAAATGGGATGCTTAGGTGGGCGGTGTCTGTGGAAATATAAGCTTTCTGTGTCGAGTGGGATCTGTCGCACATTACGCGCGGTTATCCCTTTCAATAGAAGCAAATGGATGGTTTACGTCAGCAGGGGGAATATCATCTCTCTTAACTTTTTAAGTCGTCGGGGAAATACTATCTTCTACTTTGCTCTGTTCAGCTAAAACTTATCCATCTGTCCGTGGCTATGTTTGGTTTCATCCAGCACGTACATGACGAGTCGATAGGGACTAGGACTATATTTCAAAAAGGTCTTTCACCAACCAACAATCGAAGAGGTCCAAGAACCAGAAAGACCGTCCCTGAATGAGGAAACATTGACATGAATGAAATGATGCTCCCCTTAATAGGCCTCCAACTTTGCCTAAAATTAAAGACTGTTTCTTCACAAGAGGACCGATAATGTACGATAGGTCTTCGATAGAACCCACAAATGTCTTAACCGTTCTGAGGTAGGTTGAAGGTGACTCCAACTGCGGGAGTACAGTCTTACTTACTGGTGTGGGATACCTGAAGAAGTCCATGCGGAAACGAGCCTTTTGAACTGATCAACGTCATCTGAACGATCTTCCATCGTCTCTTCATGTTGTTCTCCTGGCCCTACTGCTGCAGAACTCGAGCTATGTGGTTATTAGACTACCTGAGGAAGATGGACTTAAGTTCAACAGATCTAGAGTCAGGAACGAATCAGAAGTAGAAGATTAGGTGACTCTCGTCCGTTCACGATAGGTTATTCATACTTGCACCAGAAAACATTCATTGTGTTACCGCACGAATCCGTCTTTAAGTTTCCCGAAGAAGACTTCTCCCAGAATTTGCTTTATTGGTGAGACTAACGCAAGGCAGCTGCAAAGAAGGTGAAATGGTGACTCATGATCTTCTAGGACTAGTCAATAGTCCGACCAGGGTACCTATGCATGGTCTGCTCATGAATAGCAGGATCGTTCCATATACTGAAGCTTACTGCCTTAATGCTGAGCTAATGTATAGATGTTGTATCTGGCTTTTCCAATGGGTTGCCGTTTCGATTAAGGCCTCTCGGGTGATCCTGATGGAGATGAAGGTTCATAGAGAGCAAGCTTCACTCCCGCAAAGTTCCCTTATCTAACCTCGTTTACAGAATTTTTTTTTCTCTAAATGTTCGCCGATATTCCTGACTGCTTACGACATATCCCTTTTCGGTTGCAAGAAAAAATTTGGAGCGCTGTTCTTGTAAAGTCCACTTGAGTCCGACTCTACCTATTATCAGAAAGCAAGTCTAATGAGGTGGTGTCGTTACTGCTGTAAGGCCAACCGGCACTGCCTACATCGTGAACAGTCATGGCACCTTGACATGATTATGTTCAAAGGAAACCAAATTGTCAGTAGAAGGTCCCAACTATGACTTTGCGTGGTTTAACTCTATAGAACTTCGCATCTGGCATAGGCAAGGGAAATGTGAATTTCTAATATTTTGAACCAAGCCAGGCTTGGGCAAGGTTTGAAGCCATAGATGTTTGATATCTGCCCAGTAAGGATCCGGATGTGGTTATATCACTTAAATCTCCAAAATCTGGGATGGAATATGGAGCAATTGATGAAAATTTGTCTACTAAGCCTGTGTTTAGTAGAATTATGGCCAGAACCAGTCTTGAGCAAAGCGAATCTCGACTTTCGGTTGAGTAACTTTGAGACATTCTTCTGGAGTTAGACAGAAGTTATATGAAAAGAGTCGTCCAAGGTTCTCAAAACTTGGCTGTGGATTCTACCAAAGCCTGGTTTTTGTAAAGCTTAGCATATAGTGTTTGAAAGTACCGAGAGGCAAAGAGGTTAAGCAATGCTTCTTAAACAGTATTAGACAGGCTAGTAGCTTGGGAATTTGGGGAAAAATGTAGTGACATATGCCTATACTCAAAAGTCCCTTATATCAAACAACAGTCCACCAGAGAAGGTCATCTCATACTCATCTACTTACCGACTTACGATTCAAGAGGTGTACATGCCTGAGACATGGCCTCCTTTCACTTCATCGAGGTCGCGGTTGATCCTTAAAACGGAGGTTCGGTCTTCTTTGTCATCTTGAGCCTGCGGACTGTGATTCCCAGTTACTCTTTGCTGGAGCATTATTGTCCTTTCGCTCGATGTGGTCAAACCAATGTCGATGAAGGATTTTTGTGTCGAAAGTGCTCAAAATCTGCTTTGTTTTCCTGCTTATCGTTCAGCACTCGGCCTCATAAGGTAGGACTGGCAGGATCCTTTTACAGAGACTGCACTTCAACGTGTTTCAACGAAATATCAGCGGTTTGCTAGGATAAGTCTCCGCTGAATCTCCACTAAGGTCTCAATTTTGATTGCCGAATTCGGGGGTATTTTTGAAATAGTTCGGAGGAAATGCTTTCCAGTTTGGCCGGAATCTCGAATTTGCCCATCGCCTTGTGGAGCTCAAGACGATGAATGCTGTCGCATGCGGCTTGAAAGTCCATGAAGAGATGGTCAGTCTCGACTTGAAATTCGTTGATCTTTTCCAGGATTTGCCTTAGTCCGAAAATTTGGTCGACTTGACGAGGGATATCCTTTGATATTTCTTACAAGACATAGGATCGCCTTTCTTGGAGGTGGAGCTGATAGTCCAGTCATCGAGCATGGTTTCAAGCTCTCACACTTGGTAGATTTGATCATTTGGTGCATGAACCCCACCAACCCTACACCACCGCCATGTTTCAGAAGCTCCGCTGGTTCACCATCAGAGGTGGCGGTCATCCCATAGGTGTCAGTTTTTGATGAAAACACACAAAGCTTACGTCATCCTTGACTTAAAATATTTTAGTAGATAGGTGTCCTCATACTTCATGTCCTGGACTATCTATTATTAATACCAGTGGAGAGCCTCTAGATATCCTTCAATAGATGTCAGCATAACCCGGTGTAACCGGGTTGACGAGTAGAAAAAGACTTGGTCAAATCATAGAACCCTGCGGTACCCCAGCATTTTTTGTAGGATTTGGGAAGGTACACCATCCACCATCCATTCCTGTTTCAACAGTCTCTAACAAGTGGTCAATACGTTGTGTTATCGCAATTTTTTTGAATTTTCCAGTTTGCCAGGACACTCCATTTCGACACAATCGGTCTTACCACCCACGACCTCGCAAACCCATAATCGCACGACGTTTCCTTGCTCCAAACAATTGTCGTAATTTCCTTCTTTTTTTTTAAAAAAATCCTTTCAGGAGATTTCTCATTTCAATTCACCCTACACTCGCATATCGGATTCGCATTGTAAATCACCACAAACCTATTCAACCTGTCACTGTAAATCTCACCTTTTCTGAGCCCAAAAACGGATTCAAAAAAAGAAATGAAAATAAAAAATGTCCCCCAAATATTTCTTCTCAAGGACCTCCTCCACTCAAAACAAAAGAGATGAATGAGAGTAAACCGAATATGGATGTCGTTTAGAAAACAATAATAAAGTCCTTCCATCCTCGGGAATTCACCTCTTTATCACATTCGGCGCTGCCATTCCTCCTCTCCCGTTTTGAACAGAGCGCACATACTTGCCCCGGTATTCAGGTATTTGAAAAATTGAGCTCCTTTCAATTTAATCAAAAGAGCTTTCTCCATGCTCTGCTGTTACGTCCTTTGCCATCATGATGTGTGTGTGTGTGTGCTCTCAATGTCCTGCCAAACAAGAAAACAACAAAAACTGCCGATAAAACGTTTGGTTGAGTGTTTTACATCACTGTTGATGACAAGTTCATTTTTATTTCTGGTTGCCATTCGGTTTGGCTTCCATTTCTCCAGTTATCCTTAGAATCCCGGCGAGTGTGACTTCAACAATACCCGTGAACAAACAAAAGCGAAAATTCAATCGAATACAAAAAAAAAAAGAAGAAATACCGACGAACACAACGAAAAAAAAAAAGTGGATGTCCTTCAGGACGACGACAAAGTTTGTCCTTTCACCACAATTCACATTGGCACCGTTGTCGTTCCCGAGTTGTGTGTGTGTGTTTGTGCCTTTTTTTGTGTTCACATGTAGGGAGGAACTTTAAATTTCGAGAGACCGACGACGACACGATGCGATGGCAATGTGGCGCGACACTTACCTCCGTGTGTGATGTCCTGCACACACCGATTTATGGTGCACATTGATGACAGAGTCGAGAATCAATGCCTCACACCTTGTTCGACTCTAGTTTCGGTCATAATTCATGAGATCTGCGAGAAGTCATACCGAGGAGCGCCTGTCAGATGGCTTAATAAATTTCCAACGACACCGTTGTATGTGGTATGTCCTTGGGGCAAGCAGGACGTATTGTTTGAAATAATTTCTTCGAGTTTTTTTTTTCGAGAACTGGTTTTATTTTTTTGGAAAATTCGAAGTTTGACAGTTAAGTTAAGAGCAGTGTGACAGGAAACGCCTGTCAGTTCAAGGATTTCCCATAGACCCTTGAAAAAATCAAACACAATTCATCAAATTTAAGAAAAAAAACAGGAACGAAGAGATGAAGACCCCCCTACCAGAGAATATTAAGAAAGGATCCCTTCGCAAGGACCTGCAAACATAAAACTCCACCAGAGACAGAGACACAATGGCATTCTTCACACACAATCAGCGCGCGCCAAGCACAAGAGGTGAAACAGCAAATAAGAAGATTGTCAAGCTATGTCAACTACGCAATATCCTTGACAGGACGAGGACGAGCGAGAGCGAGCCATCCGACAATATTTATCCAGGAGCACAAAACGATTTATTTACAAATTTGAGTTCACTGGTACTGCCACATCCACCGCGTCTCCACAGCCAGCAGGCTTTTGGCATTGTTCCTGTCCAATTCCACAATGATGGCCATTAAAAGTTTAGCGAAGCATTTCCCAACTCATTCCGCTGAGCAAACACGGTGAATGCCTTCGAATCAAAGGACGACGACGGTGGTGGGGGCGCTGAGCATAAAGTAAATACTCGTACAACGGAGGGGGGCGCGTTGTTTTACCCTTTTTTTTTGGTTTCTTTGTGCGTTGTTGCAAGGACTGCGATTAATAAGAGGCTTCCGTTACATCAATCAAAATACTTTGCTTAAATGGAGAAACCAATTCGTTTGGGTGGAAACCGGGGATTACAGCTGCTGAACCCCTAATTTGTGTTTTCCAGGAGGAAGGTAAGAAAAAAGGGTGCACGCTTGCTTTGAGGCTTTTAGGGCATTGATGGCCGCTTTTTGATGCTTCATTAGCTCTCGGATCAACAATTGGAGAAAAAAAAACATTGTGGGGAGGGGCTATGAGTGGACTTTTTGGAGTTTTAAGGTGAACTCCATTCGGGATCGACATGAGGTTCGAACAATGGCAGCCACAAGGATTACAGGGGGTAATGCTGAAATATTTTCAACAAGAGGCACGTGCGCGGTCTTAATAGAGGCATCTATCCCTTCCCGTTGGAAGGGTTGACCTGTGTCCTGGGGTTTCGATCCGATGCTTTCCCTATCTGATGCCATTAATATTTCAGGAGAGTGGACCTTGGTGGGAGGTTGTTTAAGGACTTCTTACAGGGGTTAGCCCATCAGTCTGCGTCTCGATGTATCCTCGTAAAGCAAGAGAAGGATTCATCTGCTTTTATGTGGATTGTACTTAGGTAGGACTGCAGTTTGGTTTAAACCTGAGTTTCAATCAACAAGCCTCTCCAGTTTTAAGGAGTTGTGTACTCCAAGTCAGTTTATGTCGACTATGGCACGGATAGTCTGGCTGATGATAGTGTAGCTCTGTATGAGCAATACTTGAAGGCATCTTGAAGACAAAGCTGGTGTTGTTTAAGATTTGCCATTTGCCATGACTACCTAACGATAGCCTCCGAGTGCAAGGAGATAGTGAGAGGTTATAGCCACTATAAGAGGGCTTTACCAAAATTCCTTGAAAACCTTGTCTTTGTTAAGTAGCTAGCGCTGCATTGCCTTTCTCTTGGACAGTGATAGAGCAAAGGATTTGTATCCTCGGTGAGCCTCCTCATACATTGATCCCTATTGACCGCGACTTCTTACCATTTTGTATGAGTTTCTTGGTTCTGGCTTTTTACTGTCCTTGTACAGCGCCAGGTACTTTACAAAGACAGAAAATCCCTTTGGAAAACATACCCAGATAAGGAACCTACCTGAGGTTCCGGGATATGTAACAGCCTAGCTTATAGGCCTTGGGGAAGTTCGAGAATCCTATTGTGAAACCATTAATAACTTCTGAGCAAGATGGTAGAAGGCCATCGAAATATGGTGGCATCACCTCTTGGTACTGCCAGGACCCCCGAATAGAAAACACCGCCGTAACCAAGAAGTCTGATTGCGTTTAGTTCGTCGAAGAATAAACTACAGGTTTCAGTTCCTGTCCCCGGTGTGATCCATGTGTCTTGACTTGTCTTGTGTTGGTTCACTGATTTCCCATTCTTCTCGTCGAAGAGACTGTTTGCTTAGTGTCGACATGTAGTGAGTCTTATGTCTGCTTCCTTCTTTAGAATCTGTACATGCTATTTGGGACTTAAGTTCGAATCGTTTGATAGACTCATCGTCTTGGTGTCATACTCTTGGGTAAACAGAGGGAGAGGAACTAGGTAGATAGGAGTGGTATCTTTAGCGTTTCAAATGTTACAAATCTAAGAGAAGGGAGCGGGAGCCCATATATTCTTCGTGTCTTCCAAAAAATGTTGTCAAAGAAGAAGGGAAGGGAAACGTCTTGTCTGAACTTGTGCGTTCCCATAAGCCAATGCCCTTTTTCAGTCCCTTCGGGCCTTACTAAACCTTTCCGAATTTTGTTTCGTATAACCTGTGTTCTGGATCAATTGTAGTTGGTAGTTCCTGCCACCTGATATTATCCTCCGATGGAATGGGTGAAAGTGTTCTTCCTCGGAGAGTTTCCAACAGGACGAGAGTCTTGCTGACTCTTTTGTCCGGCCATTCAAGTCGTTACAAGCGACTTCCACTGTGTATCCTCTTTTTGTCAAGAACCATCTGTAAAAGGTTATGATTTTTGGCTCATTGAGTATTCTAATGTCGGCTGTAAAGCCTTGATTCTAAGACTGATTCTTGCGCAACCTCTGTAGGAGCACACAACCCAGATAAGTGGTACTGGCTAAGTCTATTCTTAAAACACCTTTGCCCTTTCGCTGACTAAGAACTATGGCACCGTCAGTAGCCCTGATAAAACTATTCTTCACTTCCATCTCCTGTCTTGAATATCTTCTTTGAAGGTTCTTCAGGGTTCTAGTAAAGAACCAGACTCTTACTACTATGTCAAGCACAAGGCTTAATGAATTGTGACCTTCAATGATTGGTTTGACAAGGGCTCATCTTTTGGTTTGTTACCCTCAAGGCAGCAGGAATACCATTGCTTTGGAATAATCTCTAATGTTAGACACAAGTGCTGCATTAAGGATGTCATCCAATTCACCTAGTCGTCTATACAGAGCCAGAGTTACAGGTTCAATCATCAGTTTTTTCGCAGCTTTTGCACAGAAATACAGCATTAGGTCGAAGGTCTCCTAGTGCCCTTCAATATTTTTATGACTGTAAGAAGGATTTGTAGGCCGGACTGCTTGTAAAGTTCTAGGTTTCAAGACAGATAATAGATAGATATGCTTTTTCTTCTCCAGACTAGGTCAGTGGCTGGACAGGGTTCAGATCTCTCAAGCACATCTCACGATATTGTTTCTTATTCATGTGAGGACTGTTTTAGCACAGAAATACTCTCAGATGTTTGTCAAATGGTTGCAAGATGTGTGAGAGTCTGTAAATCAAGTCTTAAACTCTCAATATTTGGACAAAAGTTACGCTCCATCCAGAATCAAACATCTAAAGAATCTTGGATTCGTTGTTCAGTCGAATGACAGGCGGATAAAGGACGAAGGACTGGACATCATTGTTAGGAACGAAGATTTCATGGAACATACACTTTACCTAAGGGTAGTTCAATCTTCCTAAGTTGGAATAGGGTCCTGCAAATACTTTTGTCACTTTGACCTGCACAGGCCTGGTTGTCTAAAAATTTCTCTCTGATTTGTGATCAGAGATGACTACTTCTGTTCATCCAAAGACACCATGGTGTCCTGTTTCCTCTTTATGATGAAGAAAGTGCTTTGTATCCCCAAATTTCCACAGAAATACATTTCCCTTAAGAAAGTCTCCTCCGTAATGAGAAGTCCTTAGAAGTCGCCAAAGGTCATTCTTCATTCTCAATTATTCACTCGTTAAGCAAGGATCATCGAATTACCTCCACACACCCAAAGTGCTCTTTTAAATCCTTTTTTGAGTTGCCAATTACCCTCTGCAATGGATCCCAGGATAAATGCCAAATATTCCTTCCCTTTGAGTGCGCGCACTCATCTTTGCACGCCGGTGTCCTGCTGCTGCTGTATCTTTGCGAACCGATACACATTATCACTCTCGCTAACATACACAGCCCGACAAGGCTTAACAAGTAATTATTTACCAGAAAACAGATGGATAATTCCGATAATTACATCATTTATAATTCAGAATAAAAGCATGCGAAAATAAATTACATTAATTGGTCGAAATGCTGGCATTAAATTCAATATTTGAATTGGTCGGCGGGAGGAGGGGACTCCCAGCGCCCAGCTCCCAGCTCCCAGCTTCCAGTTACCGGTACCGGGCCAGCCTTGTTTACCAAGTGATAAATGGTTTTAATTAAAGTACATTCGTGGTGTAAAAAAAAAAAAAAAACCGAAAGCCGAAAACAAAAAAGGAAATCAATGCATGCGTGCAGGTCCTATTTTTTGTTTCTCCTTTCTGGGACACTATCTCGCTCGCGCTCTGGAGCGCTTTATGCGGCGATGATTATTGTTTTTATAAGTTTTTTTCATACATATGTATGTACGAGTACATATAAATAGCCGCAAGTGAGGGCGGAAAAAAGATATTTATGAACAATTTTTCTGCCACACCGACCGGTTAGTCCAGGCGGAAGGATGTTGTTCGCACCACAGTCAGGCTTGGTGGTATGTTCCGCATCGACCTGGATATCGTCGATGACAGGTGAATGTTAGTTGCGGTTATTTTAAGAAAAATAACAAAAAAAAAATGTGACCATAGTGTGTGTTAGAGTATGTGGAGGGCTGAAGGACTCGCTTCGGTTCGGGACTTAGCTGTGTAGTACATCCTTGCTCTCTCTTACACCGTCTCGGGCCTTGAGGTCGTCAATAGTCTGAGGCTAACTGGCGTACACTTTCCATTTCGAATAATCCCCCAATAAGAAGTCAGGACGAAGGATCAAATCTGGAGATTTTGGTGGGCAGTCAGTGTCGCCATTTTTTAATAGCACGCGCCCAGGGAATGTTTGATTTGCAGTGTGGCATAGCGCACCGTCTTCACACATTTGTCGGCAGACTTAAGGAGCCAACGATATCGATTCCCAATGATGGTTTTGGCGGAAACACCGCCCCAAACAGTCACTTTTTGGTCATGCAATGGTGTTTCATGGAAATAGTGTGGATTCTCTGCTCTCCAAATGCGGGAATGTTGCTTGTTAACGGCGCCAGAGAGTCCGAAACGGGCCTCGTCCGTCATCAAAATTTGCTTCCGAAAATGAGGTTTAGCGTCAACCATTCGAGAGACTGTTTTGCCTAATTCCTAGCGACGTGGACGGTATGACTTTGTCATTCATCAGTCTATTCAGAGCCTCAACATTCTCCTTCAAAGTTTTAGGCCTGTTATTGCAGTCCCTTGCTACATAAATTCATGTTTACCATTCCTAGCCTCTTGCCACGTTTCCTTAGACGTCAGCTACCAAAGGGGGTGTACATATCGCTGTCCCTAGGTTTGATTTGACCAGTTTGAGGACTCTTGCTCTGTCATCTCATTCGCGCTATAACTTCTTCGATTTCCTATGTCCTTCTTCATGAAGCACGAAAGAAAGTGCCCTATCCATTGTCTTGCCAAGTCTAATGGCAACTCCTGAATATGTTAGTCTAGATGCAGTTTATGGAAACTTATTCCATCTTGTCAGTTCTGTTAGAATCCCGGCTTACAATATGCTGCTGCTGTGTCCAGGAATCTTATACGTAAATCTAGGATTAGTTCTAAAGAATACATTCTGGATTCTGTCTCTGGTATGGTCGCGAACGTCCTTATCCTCCTCCTTACCACCTGGAGTAACTTACCATATTGTTACCATAAAATATTTGACCTGTCAAGTCCCAAATTTGCACTCAGGACCTAGGCAGTACTCCACAGTCTCAAATGGTATTGTTTGACGTTCTTCTAGGTCTTAAGCTCTAATTTAAAAATATTTTTACTATCTTCGACTTTAGTTAAGGTCCTCCTATAATCTGTACAAAGTCCGGTCCTAACAAAAATTTTATATTTCTTTCAGATACTCGTCCAAGGAAGAAAACATCAACATCGGTCAAAACACTGGACATCAGCAAACATCTCCAGACCGTCGTGTTCAACATGTAAGTGTTCTAGCTGATGGTTTTTAAAAAGTTTTTTTTTTTTCGTAAATTTTCTGCAAATTATAATCACTTCCTCTTTGGTTGTGGGTTAATCAATTCGAAGAGTGGTTTCATAGTTGTCCTGAGGTTGCTGCTCGTTTTTCACATTTCCTGGAATCGCACAAATTTTTTAAAAATACATAGAACCTTGTGACACGGTAGCACCCTCGAAACTTGCATGTTTTAGAACCTAAACGACGACTGTTTTGTTAATGGATTCAGCATGAAGCTTAGACCCTGCCGTACAGGATTTACGGGCTAGTGGTGCCCTTGTGTCTCCATAAGGATTCTTCTATGTGCTCTGCTTGAAGTCCTGTCGTGTGTTTCAAAATTGGGACCGTATACGAGGAGATCCACGCTGGGCTATATCATAGTCTGTACATCACAGTTTATTAAGCTGGTACTGCCCACATGTTGCAGACGTTTACTCCCCAATACCTAGTCGTCTTTTTTGTTAGCGTTTTCTCAAGGAATATTGCAAGGTAATTTGCTTCTTCGAATAGGATTTTCAGTGACAGGTATCTCAAATCGTGTGACATGCTCCTGTAGAGAAATACAAGAATGGATTTGTCAGGATTTAGTTTTAGACATTGGCTTGCAACCAGCAAGATATACAAAACTGCCTCAAATGTAAGGACCTTTCTACTTTTCAAATGATTGTAGTTGGTTCTTGCACTATCATGGGAGTGTAAGCAAACTTTTGACAAATTTCAAGGCAACTCTGTTCGTATGAGACTTAAGACTTTTCCTGATCCTAAATTCTGATCTGTAAATGCATCCTTTGGCAAAATTATGGTGAGGGAGGGGGATACAGTCCTAAACAAGCTTGATTTTGAACCACCTGCCTCTCTCTTTGCACACAAAGTTTTAAGCTCTTAGGTCAGCTCTCCTTCTATTGTCCCGTTCCTCCGGCAAGACTCGTCAGAGCGAGGCAGTTTTGTGCAGGCACTCTACATAACCTAGTCAGCTTAGTTGCTTCTGTATAGCTCGTTCGGTTCATGGTTGTATCTTCTTCTTCCACTCTCCATCAATGCAGATGGGACTAAAGTCACAATAATCGAAACCAGCCTCTTTCGTTTTTGACAGAGCCCATGCCTCTGTAAGATTGGGATAACCAGGGTTTCATACTTTCATACATTTGTCATCATCAGTATATGCAAGCAGTTGTAAGGACTTTTCAAAGATTGAGCATCTGATGATAAAATTTTTCGATATTTTTCCCCAGATCTGCCGAAGCGTCAAAATCTGGTTAATGATTCGCCTTCCTGTCCTGAAACTATACTGATCTGATGGATCAATCAGATTGTTGACAAAAGGTGTCAAGCGTTTACACAAAATAGCAGATAAGAAGATGTTGTAGACGATGTCGAGGAGACTTCCTCTATAGTCAGGATACAAGTATCCAACTGTTGAGACGACTTTCTATCGAAATTACTCCTTTTCAAGGATCATCGTAAGACACAGCAAGGGCCTACGTTGGAACATTTTGTGGGACATAAGGTCACTCTTCTTTTTTGTATGGTCTTCGAATCGGATAGATCTTATATCCTACTGAGCTGGACTTATGTATGTCCCTTCACCAGTAGAGAGTGAGTGTAGACAAAAAACAGGGGACCTACTGTTTAATGCCGCATCCGTGCCCTTTGCTCAGTAGCCCGACGCACTAACCACTTGAGCCACGTTCGAACATGTGTCATTTCAAAATAGTCCTTGGAGACAGAAATTCTCCTTCAAAACGTGTCCGAGAAATGTTCGAGAAGCCAATCTACCTAAGTTCCCATTTGACCTACTTCTCGTTTCTAGGTCCTCAGCCAAGTTTAGACTCACATTTATGCCACCGCAGCTTGACCATAGCATTCATAAACTTGTTTGCTTTGCTCTAAAAGTCAGGCTTTTGAGTGTCAGTCACACTTGGTGGCTTCTATAGACTTTCAGTTGGTGCGACATGAACATCCCTCCGCATCCTAGCGTGTTGCACAACTACCACCTAGCCTCCCGGTACAAGTTTTCTCTGTTTGCTCATAGTAATCGGATTTAATCAAATAAAAACCCGCCGCCGCCGCCGCCATTAATATGCGTTTACTAAATAAATAATATATATTTCAAAACACAAAATAATTGCACAGGATGCACATTAATTGCAGCCTGGCCGGCCGCCCTCGCACAGGTGCCTGGCCATCGGACATCTGGTGAGCGCAGATAATGCATAACAAACAGCAATAATGAGGACAATTTGCGATTATGGTTAACAGGAAATCAATAAAAATGAGCCATTAATGGTCGCCGCCCTGGGGGTGGTGATGACGGTTCCGTCTCCCACTCCATTCGCAACCCACCGCCCTTCGCCGGCTTAATTAGTTGATATTGTGAATGTAAACGATTTAAACTTTAATTCGCGTTGCTCGGGCCACATCTGACTAATTTTTTACAAGATTACACCGAAGGATCTCACCCCTGGGACGGACGTGACGTGACCGCACGAAGTTAAAGAAAAAATCCATCCTACGAGTGAGCCTCAGCTGTTCCTCATAAAATTCTCAGCACACACACACAGCGGCAGCAGCTTAATCCCGAGGAAGGAAGGACGAAAAAAAAAGGAGAAGAATAAATCTTAGGGAAAAACTTAAGACTGATCTCTTTTTAATTGTCCTTCCAATGCAATTAATCTCAACAACACTAACCATTCATCCCCGAGACATATCGTCCTTCGCATCCCTTGGCCGGGGGAGAGGGCGGCGCAGAACTAGGGAAAGAAATAACAAATCTAAGCTTCTTAAAATGTTGTGTCGTAAACTTTCGCCTGCTCTCCTGGATGTGGTTGTTGGTATTTCTCCGAAGAGCGAGGAGAGAGGGCTCCATCGTCGTTTGGATTAAATCCTTGTCTACTTTCTGGGACAAGAAATTCTCAACTTTTACACAAGTTCGAGTGCACAGTATCCGGAGAATGGCTGCTGCCGTTCGTCCTTCATGCAGAGACTCTCTGTTAGCCGCCGGAAGAGCATCTTTGACTTTGATGCCCTTTTTTACTGCCCTCAGACTATTATCCTGTCTGGCCGTTTATTCATCGTCCATCGCATCTTCATCATCATCATCATCTGCTGCTGGTTTGCTGCATCAACAACATGTCGTTTTTGTTTTGCATTTTCTTCTCCTGCCACCCATCTCCCGCAGGATGTGTTCCACACAACACCAGCTGAGAGAGAGAGAGAAAAAGAAATTCCTCTGCAAAACAATTTATCATCTTAACTTCTTCTAAGATGCCACGGAACGATTATTCATGAGACTTCTTACCAGATTACCAGAATTTCTATCCCAGCACCCACTGCCTGGCTGGTTGGAGAGTGGAATTCTCCGGCTTCTGATCCCTGACATTGCATCGGATCGGCGCGGCGGCGACATCATCAGAGCGTCAAATAAATAATTACACAGCGGCGACCAAACATTACCATAAAATCCAAGGATAACGTAATGAAATTCATCATAAATAAGGAATTAGAATTCGTAATTAGCCCTCGAGTGGGCAGGATGCCCAGAACAGAGAAACAACATTCCTGTGTCCTGTGGATGGGATTAAGTCTCTCTGATTTTATTTGCGTCAGTGATATGGCCCGCAGGAAGGAGGGATTCTTATCGGATCCGGCGCCAGGTTGATGGACATAAAATACGAGTACATATGTACGCATTAATTGTATCGCTGATTTATTTCTGTTGGCCTGATTTATTGTGGGGTTCGGCCTCACCTGGGGGCCACTGTTCGTCTTGATCTTCCATTTGGTTAATGAATAAGGATTAACTGGAGCAGAATGTGCTGCTCAGGCTACAAGGGTGAGGTCCTTCGGGTGGTAACTCATTCGATTCCATTAGTTTGAAATAAATTTCGGTTTACTCCTGCGATGAGGATTCACTGTGCAAATGAACGGTTGACAGTCGGTGAGATGTGAAGGCTTTGTAAGAGCAGGGATTAGGCAAGGAATTGCTGGAGATTAAGAGGGGTTTTCGGCTCTTAAGTGTGTACGAGTAGACCTTAGTTTGTTAGAGGATAGCCAAGCACCACGAATATCCGCAGTTAGATTTCCTCACTCTCCACAGACTAGGGCGTTGTAATAGGAAGTGAGCTCTGCGTTTGGATCCGTAAAATTCTGCTTAGAGGTTGGGGTCTATATGATCGCCATGAGGGACATTAAATGCATTCTTTTGGGCTCTAGGATTCGCCTGGTTTTAGGTCTGCCGTGTCTTGTTCAGAGCTTCTATGGAGACGATGTTTCTCCTTCACTTGTCTCAGCAAGCCTAGTCTTAAGTTTGGATTTAACTATTCCTACTGTGAGGTCCTGTTCAGACTCGTTTTTTCTTAATTCGTTCATCAGTTCATTGTCGTTCATACAGGTCTGTCCTGGAATCCATTAGAATTTAAAGTTCTGTTGTGAGCCTTTCGCGGCTAAGTTTCTGAAGTTTGGATCCAACAACCTTGGAGCATTCCCGGAGCGGTAGTGTCGCTCCAGCGAATACTGTGGTTTGACTCCTCTCCAATAGATACAAACCTCACCGTCCGTCACAATCTAGATTCTATTCGGGTTTATGGCTGAGCTGTTTGCCCAATCCTCTCTTGAGGAGAACACTGTTTTAACGTTTGGGCTGATGTTGCCAAATGGTCAATCGGTATTCAGGTGTGTCCATGTCTCAATGGTGCCCAGGTTGTCTTCTCTCCACAAGTTGGTTTTGTTCACATGTAGAATACTCGTCCTTCGGGGCAAGTTGAATGGCATCAGTGCAAGTATAGTTTCATGGACTGGCTGTGAAGTGGTCCTAATTCTCTAGTAGTTCGTCCGCATGGGAATCTTTGAGTCTTGATCGATACCCTGAGATACGTGAACTTATCTGGTGTTTAGGCCTCTATAGGACATTATGATGTAGAGTATTGCCGGCCGATTGTAATAGCCATTTTCACAACATCATTCCCATGTACAAGGGCCTAGAACCCACTCCATTCTTTAAATTTCATTTCCAATCAGTTTCCAAAGTAAAGAAGGCAGTAGTTGTACCTCTGGATGCCTCTAGCGGGGTAGTTCATGTACTTGCTGTCTACCATCTTTGGGTTTATGTGTCTCATGTTCGGTATGCATTCAATCCAGTCTAAGATCACTGGCTTTACTTCTGCTCCAGCGCTAGTCCTATAGATCTAGAGTTTACCTTATTAAAGGTTCCTTCTATGTCTAGAAAGGGCTCTAGCTTGAAGTCACTGTGGTGTAGAACGGCCTTTAATATAGGAATGTTGGGTTGGGGTCTTATATCTTGTACATCACTTATGAACCATCCTTGTCCAAAGAACAATTGGAAGCTTTCGCATGACAGTTGTACTCTTGGATGTTTGTCAGATGCTTGTGAGAGTCGGGGGCCTGGAGGAAATTTATAGGTGTTGTCTGAAACCCCTTGCAGTGAGAGTATCACTACTCTACCAAGCTCAATGTTCCGGATACCCTATGTCTTGTCCCAAATATCGAAACATATTTCCGGTTAACGCCGTTTATAAAGATTCTGTCCTGTCCAGTCCAGCACGAAGGGCCAAATCGATACTCTTTAGAACTTTGATCTTCCCAGTGCTAGACGATCAGCTTAAAAACAGAACAGTTCTGGGCCTACTTCGAGGAAAATATACTCGTATTTCGTCGAATTTTTGCTCCTATATGCGAGGAGGACGGATGGATAAGAGGACTCAACTGTGAACCCTATGAGATGCACCAAGATCAGGAAAAAACGTCGACAACTTTACCTCAGTCAGATACCTAGTGAATGGACAACACAGCTCCAGCTAATCTGTCAGTTCCAATCTAAAGAACGTTTTAGAGATCAAGCAATGCTTTGTCTGATGACCAAGAGCAGGATGTGAAGGTCCAAGGCCTAAGGCTCAGCTTCAGTCCATTCTAAAGCCTTTCGTAGCCTTCACGCTATTATTTCTGCAATAACATCCTTCAAAGTTACACATTTCATTGCCTTTCTCATCCAGGATCAATACCAACCGTATTCAGGACACAGTCCCAACCAGTTTAATGTCGATAAGTCAAGAGGCAACTTGACACTAATCCCATAATGCATACCCATCACCCATCATGCAAATGGCTCATTCATTACACCAATAATTCCATTACTCAGAGTTTAACTCCCTTCGCCATAAATAAATCATCGTCTGCACTTTAATTTAAAAGGACGAAGATGAGCGAGCACAGACAAAATACAGAAAAAAACTAATCTCCTTTGCATTCCATCACCATAATCGCTCGTATTCCATCGATTTCAATCATCTCGTCCTTAGACAGGAGGTACCATATCCTCGGAAAAGAAAAATGTCATGTGTGAGTGCGCCATAAGAGGGCAAATAAATCACAAAAGAGGCTTAAAGCGAATCCCCACTCTATATGCCTCGGTTAAATCTTATTACCCCTCGAAGGATTTCAATACACGTTTAATCCTTGCAATATGTACGCGTACATGTGTAGGCTGGATTAATGCTTCACCCGTCATCGTATGTACATATGTCTGACTGTACTCACTGAATAACGTAATTGCGAAGGATACAAAATATCCTTAACCGCGTCAGAGAATAACCCAAAAAAAACAACAAAAAAAACAAAGAGGGCTCCATTAAGAACGGAAAGGAGGGACAGATCAACAAACGTCAGCCATTGCCAATTTTTTATTTCCTGCGAAAGCTATAGTGCATACAAATCTCCGTCTGAAGGGGGCTCGTAGGAAGGATAACGCGGATAGAAATGGGAGAAAAAAAAAAGTTCCACATACGCCCCCATGTCTGGATGCGGTTCAGTTCGACGATAATTCGTAAATGTTCTTCAAAATTCTATGAGCCATGCACGGGGCTTTTGTTCTCGCTCCACCGAGAGAGAGATATACAGGAGGGTGTTCCCATATGAAAGGATCATCGCCCTCTGTTGAGATAGCCCTGCGTGCGTATGCAAATGAATGGGAGACTTACTGCGTGCAGTCTGTGAAGTGGTTGTGAATGAACTTTACGAGATGTCCTTTGCCAGACAAGGCACCAGATACCCCATAGCTCACGTTGATTGTCTGTCAAGTCTGAATCGATAGAGAATCGCTTACTGACCCAACAAGGGCCTAAGGGAAGAAGTCCCTGTGTATCAAGTAATAGCAAGCAGCTTGGGGGTCGACCTCTCAGCCGACTGTCATTTCAAATCTTGAAATGATGAACATACGGGTAATACCAACAAAGGGGACCTTAGTTCAAGTGGTTAGTGCGTTGGACTACGGAGCAAGGGCTTCACCCACCTCTGACAAAACATCCAAGAGTACCACTGCCATGTGAGAGCTTCTGAATAACAAATTATCCTTCAGTTCTCCTTTCTACTTTCAAGCTATCACAAGCGGTCTATTGTATATGTTTCATTCCAGGATCTATCTCAAGGCGTCTAGTAGGCTAATAGGGCGACGATGGTACTAAATGCTGTTGCATCAAAGCTATAGAGACGCCCAGTGGTTTTGACGACCCAGGACGTATGCTGGCTTTGTGGTTCTTGCTTAACCCATCGTAATCCTTAAGCTCAAGGATGCAAGATATCATTCTATCGCTTCCAGGAGACTAGCATTCTTGTGGAAGTCTTTATTTCTAAGAACCGGGGTCTTACCGACATATGTATAGGCTCAGCTTTTTCAAAAGAGCTGATTGCTGGGTATAGATTCACAGTGATAGCTCTCTTTTCCAGGATCAAACACTCTTTGTTTCCAGTCTTCAGACGTTTCAAAGGTTTAGGTAAAGCCATTCATCTGGTTCTTCCTGGCGAGGGCATGGATTCAAGTCTAGTATTGGTATCCTTTTTGGTTTTACGTGGTGCAAGCTCCAACCTCGAATCCTTAAGAATTTTACTTCTTGTTTCTAGTAAGGTTTCTATATCAGACTCTCTAGCATCTGGGCTTGCAAATGATCCACCGAAACTGTTTGGAAGCGTAAAAAACATGTCCTTTTCTAGAACTGAGTCTTATACGTCCAAATGGCTCAGTCCCTTGTAACCTACGCAATAATTTTTGAGATTGATTCGTTGATGGCTCTTAGAAAATTGTCCCATTTCTCCTCAGGAGTGAGGTCTAAACTTGTCTTGTTTCTAGGTAGCAGGAGATGGTTTACCCTGACTTTTTACGGAGGTTTGAGTTGAGTGTCAATCGTGTAGACAAATCCTAGAATCCTAGGTGAAGGTCGTTTCGTCTTGAAACCTTTCAAGTTACCTGTAAGCGATTGTCCCTTGGGCAAAGGTACTTGTACACAGTTTTGACTGAACATAATTTTGCTTGGAGTCGGTTGGACTGATCCTGTGTTCACCTACAAATTTTTGGTGTCTTGGCCTGAAAAATGAGTGATGATAGCCTCTATAGGACTGTGAGTTCGTGCACCATGGTGAGGACTTTGGTTTGTGTTTGACCAAGCACAGTCGTAGTCGATTATACCGACGGTGGAGGGACCAAGGACTTCTTTTGGAATCTCATCGACATTTGATGTTAGGAATATGAAGGAACACACACGTTCCTCATTCCTATGTAAGAGATCCACTGAAGCAAGATCCACTGAAGCCTTTCCACAAACGCAAGCGAATAATGTCAAGTGAGCCCCCCAGGGACGGGCGTAGTATTTTTGTTAAAAATCTGACAGATTTCAGTTGAGTACAGCCCCAAGCGGCTTGCACGAGGACATCATGAAATACAAAAAAAAAAAACAAGTAAATAGAAACATCCTTAGAGAGAGTACATTTAATTGGTTCCACTGTCTCAGTCAAAGCTGATGACATTTGAAGAAAGATCTAAATTTCCAACGAAACAGTGCCGAACAGAGGCCAAAATATCTTTGATGTCCCATCGTCCCATCTGGCATGCGAAATCAAGAAATCAAAATTGGTCCCTCTGGTGACCATTTTTCGAGGTAAACATACTACGTGACCTGACTGCGTTTGATTTTCTAAATTCTTTCAAGTTGTCCTTGTGGTTTGCCCAGTGTCTGTGCCTTGAGAATTGTTTCGTCATGCTCTGATGGCGCGCATCCTTCGTCTAATACTTTGGCGCCGCCTGTGTGTAACTTTTCACACCAATTACGCAGATGAAAACAAAAAACCCAGACTCATTTTGCATATCCTGCAGGATAACAAAACATCAATATCAGCGATTTTCACTTTGTCTGTCTGTCTGTCTGTGAGCGCTTTTTTTTTGTTCACTCTCGGCTAATTGTGAAGTAAAAATCCGGATCCTTCAACGGGATATTTAATTCTATAAATGCTCCCCGCAGGATTCCTATCAACTCAATCAGGACACAGTGAAAATGACGATGACGCCTACGACGTAGACCGTCGCCGCCGTTGCCGCCACTTGAAAGGACACTATCAGAATAAATTAACATCATTTCTTTGTGCAATTCGTCCTTGGTCGTCGGGATCGGGACGCCAGCGCTCTCTTAATTTGCTTGTCCTTTTTTTTCTTCTGCCGTTTCACTTGTATACAATATAACGGCCGGCAGGAAAGTCGGGCTAGGTCCTTCTTAAGCCATTCAAATTACATCGCCGCCTGAACTACAATGCCGGAAGGATATGCTAAAAGCACGACGGCGATGACACAAAAAATAAAGGGAAAGAGGAAGGAGGAAACAGAAAAGACGAAAGACTAAACCGTGCGCTAAGGAAACCCTCGGAACTGTGTAAAGCCAGTGAATTGTAATCTCAATGACGTGCTGACAGTGACCTTTTTTTTCTGCGCCGCTCCTGGCTGTTCTGCCTTTGTCTGTCCGGCTTTCGTTCGTTCGTTTGTTCGAGAGAGAGAGAGAGAGACGACTTCAAAGGACACACGGCCAAAAGGAAGTGTAAAGCGGTTCATTTCTTCATTTTCCTTTTTATTTTTTTGTGGATGAGAAGGACACTAAATGAGCAGAAATCCTTATGGGGACAGACGGTTAAAACTAATTTCTGATTGTCACTTGTTAAAGTCGAGGCCATTTTTATTATTAACATGGGAATTGTGTTCGTCGTGGAATGTTTTATGGACACTTACACACACACACAGAGAGAGAGAGAGAGAGAAAGGACACAATATCGTTTGATTGGGGGCATTTTTTCGCAGGATACTCGTATCCTATCTATCTGGCACCCTTTATTGGTGTCTGTAGGGGGGTGGCTTGTATGTCGTTAGATGAATGTGTGAATTGAGTTCAATAGATGGAGTTGATTAGTCCTGTGGTTGATCATACGAGTATAGGGAGCCAGAGCTGGGGGCACTAAAAGGGACTTCCATTGAAGGATACACCTATCTTTCGTAGGGAGAGGCAGGGAACGATAAGTGAGTCAGCGATTTGAAAGGAAATTATAGTTTTTCATGGTGAAAGTGAATGACGATGGTTCTTTTTTTTTTTTTTTTGGCCAGGATAGCACAATGGGAGAGATACACTGATAGTTCAGCATAAAAGTTTTTGGGTTTTTGCAAATTGATTTGAGTTTTTATGAATGTGTGCTGGTGCTGGTGCTGGTCCTGGTGCTGTAGAGAAGGGTAGTTAAGCTTTTGTTGTTCTCCCTTTTGGATGGTGTTTTGGGGGTGATAATCAATTTTTGCTGTGGTGGCTGTAATTGGAGATTTGGGTACTAATTTGGAAGATTTATGTCCTTTTTTTCGGATGGCATCGTTTCTGTTGCTTGGCTTTTTCAATTAGACACCCAAACTTGGCTAGGGAAGGGGACGGGAGCTATTAATATTTGACGGGAATGGTTGCGGTGGATTGGAGCTGAAGCCTGAGCTTGGGAAAGATGAGTTTTTTGGCGCCCAACTGGGTGGATTTTCAAGATTTGCTATGCAGTTTAGACTAGCATACAAGTTCGGACTTTGTGATACCAGGAAACTGGTGGGTCCTTGGGGAGAAAATCGACTTCAGCTGTGTTGAGACAACTGCAGCAATTGGCAGCACAATTGCAGATCGGGCAGGAGCTAGCTAGATTCAGTCTAATCGCTAAATTTTGAACGTGTCGGCTAGTAATATGAAAAATTTAACTCGTGCTTATTCGACTAGGTATGTAGGTAGGTAGGAATCACTAGGCGTTAAAGTGGGCCTATCGCGGTCCCTAGAGAATCATTATCGTAACAAACTTGAGTCAAAACCATCTCTTCCCGAAAAATTTTACTATATCACCCGAGCTATCCCATCTGTAAGTCTCTCGAAGAAGATAACCCTTTTCGTTTTGTACCGGTGGAGACTCTCGTACAGCCTTCCTTTACATGCTTATTGTGCCGTTTCATCGTTAGGTTCTCTTGAACATATAGGGCTCTTCTTCCTCCCGAAAAGTACTTCGAATGCCTTGATTCAGTTTCGAATCTTCTGAGTCAGTATCTAAAGGTTCTGATAATCGTTTTGCTTTACACTATGCCTGTGGCTTAGCGTGTATTTTCATTCTTTAGTAGCTAGAGGTCCGTTTAGAGTTCAATATTTCTGAGACTGAGGTACATTGATTTTAAACTGTGAATATTGTTAAGCCTGTACTTAGTAGTCTCCAAAGTCCATTGAGAAGCAGAAGCACACTGTGGGTGCCAGCCAGGGTTTGTACATAGATATTCCAAAAACCCCTCTGATAACTTTCTCAAAAAAGGACATCTGTCTCGTCTAAAATTCGAAGCATTCAGCGGGAATACAAAGTGCTAAGCGAGAAGGGCCTAGGCATGAAGATGAAGAAGTAAAAAAAAACCTTAAACCACTCAGTGTTTGCGAAGAACTAGCAAGAAGGACCCACAGATTCAGCCCCCAAATCATACACTAGATGTATGCCATGATTGTGAAACTATGCATTTGCCCAAGTCGGTGTTGGCTTGGACTAAAAGAAATGTACAGGCAGCACCAGATCCATCATTTTTTCACCTTCCATCAGTGACAATGCCATCAATTGGTATACAGGGGATTCCAAGAACAACTTAGAAAACTGTGGTAAGAGCTTGTAGACAATAAGTTCCTACAACGAGCCATATCCTCTCCATATGGAAAAGGACACATGTAAGCTATCAAGCGCAGAGTTCACATGAGCATAGCCTTGCCTTGACAGACTCAATAATTTAGTAAGAAGGGAGAGCTAAATAGAGAAACAGTAGGCTTCTTTGTGAGTAGCTCCGGATATCCCAAATCTGTGACGAAATAGATGAGTTTTTGGATCACGTTTTCAGGACTTGCTATCTTGTGATACCCCAGAGGAGTAGAAGGAGAATGTCCTATCCTTGCTTTAGGAAGTTATCCATCGCATCATCTACTTTAGATGTTCAGTGTTGAGTGAAAAATTGGAAAAATAGGACAAGCAACGCAGTCCTTTGGAATACTGAACAGCTTTTCTCATAAGGTGCTGGGACAGGCGTCAGTTTGTCCAGACTAAATGCAGATTTCAGACTGAATGTATTGTTGGCTATAATTGTGTTTAAGCGAATCTTTCGTGTCAATCGCTGGCAGAAGATTCCCAAGCGTCAATCCCACCAGACAGCTCCTCTTATCTTTGAAGGAGTTACGCCGCAATTAGATGAAATGTCCCACAAACTGCCTGGGTTCAGCCAGATAGCTGTGCCCCACATAGCAGGCATCAAATTCCTAATAGTAGGCATTCTCGGAATATTTTAACATACCCATCCCCACGCCCCACGCACCACGTCCCACTTGGAGTACGTTTGTGTACTCGCCTCTGTGCATGCATACTAATGTGCACTTTAGCCCCCGAAAAATTAATCATTCCTTCACATCAACTATCACTGCAACGCCGCCGCCGCCATTTACCATTAACATACTCGCAGCTCCATGCGACAGAATTTTGCTCCTCCTTCGTCTTCCCATCGCTAAATCAGGACTCTCTTCTGTTCACTTCGGATTGTTCATTTTCAATGTTTAACACGAGCATACAAGCAAACAGCTTCGCTATTCCTTTTTATCATCATAGTGCACAACACAAACGGCATGTCACACAGTACGTGCCAAATCACAGCACTGTCACTCAGGACACGACACACAAGAGGACGACATAGGGAATTGCATATATGACAAACTAAAATACATAAAAAAAACAACAAGACACTATGAAAAGGACAAAATAGAGAGGAAGGACGAAAAAAGAAAAAAAAAAAAACATCTCTAAGTTCGTCTCATTTTCTATACACACAATGGCAATGACGTTCCAAACGATGCACACGATTCATATACCACGAGGAGGAGGAGGAGTACTCCCGCCGCCGCCGCCCGACTATAGCAAGGATATTGCCTCATGATATTGTTGGTTCGGTTAACAACATAGCATCACGACAAGAACCACTAACATCAGAGTGCGGTAGTACCGATGCGATACGAAAGGCGCTAGAGCTACTACCCTGCCATTGTCCTTGTTGGCGCAACATCCATTCTCATCTCCTTCTTTGTCTCTCCATATGAGTGTGCATATTGAATAAACATAAAATGTTAATTTCTGCATTCGTAATGTCCAATTCCATTTGAAGATGTCTCGTTGTTCTTTGCTGCGCTCGTGTGTGTTTCGGTGTGTTTCGGTGTGTCTCGGCGTGACGGAGTGTGGCATGGGAGTCCTTGCGCTGAGGATGACATCTTGTTCGTTGTCGATTAAAATTAAAATGAAGTAGAAGAGAATGAGAATGAGAATGACAAGTCGCGCTGTGGGGGATTACACGAGGTGATTTTGGTTGGATTTGTAAATTCATGATGTGTTGGTCCTTTTTTTTTGCTTCTTCTTATTGTTCTTCTTGTCCCTCTTGGAAGGATATTATGCATTTAGCTTCTATTGTGGAACGTTTAAGTTGATGTTTTCGGGGCAGTGTTGTGCAATGTTTCAAAGGAGCTCTGCTGGTGTTTGCTCTAGATTCATACAGAGTCGGTCTTGTGAACTACTAGCTGTGTAGAGGAATACTTGAAGTGAAAGGTGTCACATGGGAGCTTGCTGAGGAACATATCCTCCAACCCTGTTAGGAGTTCGACATTTGACGGCATTTTTGACAGAACGGATATTCTAAAAGTCTTGATTCTGGAGTAGCTTCTACAAGCACTTTTAGCTTCTTCCAAGAAATGTAACAAATGCCATAACTGGCTTAGGACATCACAAAGTCAGCTTGTGCTAGATTGTTGGACATAGTGCTACAAAAGGAAAGCAAACAATAGTCAAACTGGCAGGATATGAGTCAATTTAGAGGACAAAATTTTTAAGGCGCTCCAGGACCGTTTCTAGTATGAGCGTAACTCTAGCCAAAGCTCAATACTAGCAGAATAAGGAGTTTGACCCATCACTAGACAATGTGCTGATCGCACAAGCAATAAATACAATACATACATCCTTAGCTTTACCTTTCCAAAGTTGTCACAGTGGTTTGACAGTTCAACAAATGCTTTTGAAATGACACTTGGGTGCCGACTGCTCCTCTCGAATGTCGTTAATACACATTTTCACTCAGGATCGTCTGCAGAAGTGTCCTTGGCACCCTTTAGGTGATGAAAATCCTCCAATTTGACAGATTCCCTAGCCGCCATCATTAGACAGTCAATGCCAAAACCCAGCGCCATCTGTACCCTCACTGTGTCTCGAATCTAAATCAATGTCTCGATTTGTAATATACTTCGGGCGAACTGCTAAAAATGTTAATTTAAACACTTCAATTACTTTAATTGCTGGCAATTTTCTATTCCAACGATTTATCCGAAATAATAAGGTTCCACAGAAAAACACAACAAAATCGTCCTGACAGGAACGAGTACAAACAAAAAAAATCCCTAAACCCTCCCATCGAAAACGGGACAGCAGGCACAGCAAAATGGAAAGCCAGGCCAAGGCAATCTCAATTCAATTTAAATACATTTTCCATTAAGATGTCTTCTCCAGGACAATGTCAGTTAATTTTTCCTTATTTTCGTGTTCCCTTCGTTTTCTGGTCTGTCCCCTCGCTCCTTCTATATATTTTTATAAATTTTTTTTTTTTTTTTTGTGAAAATAGCAAGTAGAGAATTATTTGCGAAAGTCAATTTAAGCGATGTCAATTGTTGTCTTCTCCTACTGTGTTGTCGGCATTAACTGATGCTACTGTGCTCCTCATCCTCCTGCTTTAGCTGTCCAATTTATTATTCGAATGCGAACAGCATTATACATATCTCTCCACACGTATACATACCTATATCTACATTTTTTTGGGTCTAAATGAAAACAACTTCTTCCTTTACAGTTCGTTTAAAAATTTAAAAAAAAAAAAAAAAAAATAGGAACAACAACCGCGCGCCGCCGTTGATTGCGGAACTCGGCTTCTCAATTTATTCCGCTTTCCGTTGGCAGCGTGGGTCTTCCGGAATCGACGCCATTAGTGTCGGTTCATAAAATGCCTCTACCGCTTTACACAAGTGACATGATGTTAAATAAGGATTTGTGTATATGTTAGACAACAACAAAAAAATAAAGGACATGCCAAAAAAAAAAGGAACCAAAAAAAAGAGGGAAGGAATGTTACGTTACCGAAAATCCACCCTCTTAGAGCGAGTGGCGGACCTGATTTACAGTGATGTGATTCCTTAACAAATAAAATTGAAATCCTCTTTCCAGCGTTCGGTTGAATGTAGCGCATTCAAAAAGGAATCAGGCTGGAGGATCCTTGAGCTTTCGACCAAGAATTACGAATTCATTCGCACGGTTAATTTCTTGTCATTAATCTTTATTACAATACGCTTCCTTGGAAAGCCATTCGTCCTCGAGCCTGTGTGATGGTAGGTGGGTTGTGCCAGTCCCGCATGTTGGTCATATTGATTAGAGTATAAATTATTGGTAGCCGGATGTGGGGTTTCGTTTTATGATTTGTTCCTTTGCGTGTGGACGTGTGATTGATTTGCAAGGATAATGCTATTTGTTAAGATTCTGCACGAATCCCCGCATGCCATGGGGGTTGGATTTGTTCACACAATGTATGCGGGATTGATAAAGGTCATTGGACTTATCTAGGAGTCCTGTAGAGATTGATGTACTCTGTAGATATAGACATACATTGTATCGCTAACTACGATGGATCAATGTCGACTGAATTTCCTTGCTTGTTAACGCCTGTACCCCGTTGTGTTATAGACCGCCTTTTCTCCCTCCTAAGTAATCCAAGACTGTATGAGTATTTCTTGCCTTGTTTCCATAGGATAGCCTGTTCTTCTACCTCATTTGTTAAATGGATTCCACTGCATATCCACTAACTACGGTCACACTGCGTTCAGCTATAGCATCAGCTATGACATTGCTCCTTAAGTAATGAAAGTTCTTAACTCTCTAGAGTAAAAGTTGGTAGGACTTAGAGTTATTTTTCATTCCTCACCACAGGACAGATCCATTCTAGAAATCGTTGAGTCAATTTCACCAAAGTCGCTGAATCCAAAAGGAACCGCACAACGTTATGACCAAAGAAGTTCAGGATAGTGTCCTACTACTCGAGTTAGTTCTCAGTCCGAAGGAACAGCTATAAGCAAGGACTATTTTTTTTAGCTTCCGTCTCAACACCATCTACTGTCACAGTGACAGCTTGGTGAGTTATGTCAGTCATGTCATTATTGTCGGCGTAATAAATGCTGTCATTGGTACGTTTGTGACCTTAAAATCGATTGCATCTTGAACTCAGATCTTGAACTTCTTTTGTGATTTTGAAATTTTTGTGTCTGTGTGTGTGTTTTAGCCACATTTTGGTAGATAGGATCATTTACGCCCATTTTCTGATAAACGATGCTAAGAGTCCAGTCATCAGCCATACAGTACTCTCTACCAGTCGGTAAGCCGTCAGGCTCAGCAGCTTTATGGGATGTAAGTTGGGTGTTACTTTCCTCACTTCACCGTCGTTTAGGTTGAATAGTCCATCTTGCGTTGAGATGTTGCCTCTAGTCGTCGTCTATGAAAAAAAGTGTCAAAACTCTAGATTTAGTTGGAAGATTCGATGCGATCTTAAGCAGCTTTAAGTCCTTTGGATCGAATGCGCCTCTGACAGAAAATTAACAGATGTTTAGCTTGGTAGATGTCCTTCTGGCAATAGTATTTCAGATGACTCTCTTCTTTTCCCTATTGCGTACCGTTGGGTTGGTTGGTTGGCTTAGACCGCCCCTCGATGAGGATGCACTTAGACCAGAGAAGATCCATTGTCCTGCCGTTTAGTAAGGTGGGTGGGTCACCCTCTTACTCCTGGAACCATCCGCTATCCTTTTAATGAAAGAGCCAATGCTAGCTGTGCAAACGGTGTTCAGATCATTGAGATCGTTGAAAAGGTATTTACCTAGTGTGGTCTTTCTAATCCTGGCAAGTGCAGGGCATGTGCATAGGAGGTGACAGATGGTGTTTCCTCTTCTTCCTCAATCCTACAGGTTCTGCTAAAGTCATTGTAGGGGACGCCCAGTCTTGGACCATGCCTTGTTATAGCACAGTGGCCGGTTAGAGTATTAACTATCATAGAGAGGGCTCCTCTCGTGTGTTTTTTAGGAGTCCCGTGGTCCTATTTTCGTTTAAAATTGGACAGAGCAGTCTGGCAGTGTTGCAATAGTGAAGGTGTTGCCAATGATGGTTGGCCACCCTTACTGCGTCGGCGTTGATTAGGTATTTAGCATACGACGTTGGCGTCTCAATGTCGGTGACGTTTATGCTATCTCGACTAGAGGGACTTCATCTAGCCAATGCGTCAGTTTCGTATCGTTCAACCCACGAACCGTTTCATGTTCCAGAACCTAGCAAATGGTGGCTTTGGTAGCATGCCTCAGTTTGTTGATTTTGATTAGGCACTCCCATACCAGCCTGGAACCCAGTGGCTTGTTCCCTGATATCTTGCCCACTATATCTTTTTATGAAGTTGGATACAAGCGAATTTCTGATTAAAAAAAAAAGTTCGGGAACGTTCTCCGAGATCTAAAGTCTCTCATCCTTGGCCAATGGAAACTTGTCCCATTTTCAGCAGCTGTTTGTACTCACTGTTTTTATTTTTAGATTTTTAGGCCTACGTCCTGCAGTCCTACGCAGACTAACATCAATGATGCGAAGTCGCATTGCCAGGTCTTTTTTTGCTGAGATTTTGCAGAGTACCTTTGGTATTCTCTACAAGTTACATGTTCCTTGTACCTTGTTCTCCTTTCACCCGTTTCGCGAACAGGAGCAAGAAGTCGACCAAGAATTTTTGTCCAAAAGTACCCCTAATATCGGCTCAGCTCCTCTGCTTATCATTCAGTACTTGGTTTCGTACTGCAACCCAAGAAGTTGCAATTCGTGGTAACTTGTCAGTAACTTCTAGCTGTTCCTCATTTTGGAAGATTTTTCATAAATTCTTGGACTTTTTTCTTCATGACTCCAATGGCAGAGTGTCCTGTGATTTCGCCAGTTAAAATGCGGATAGAGGATCAATGTAGTTTCAGAAAGCGTTTATACTTACCCTACGTACTATCTATTCCACCACGAGATTGTAGAAGTCACATGCCAGTACATCTCCTTGACGGAACCCGATATGTATGTTCAGAAGACCTGGACGGTGGATCCACTTACTCGAATTTTGAGTTCAACCATCGTCTTGTAGAGCTTCAGACGATATACGCGTCTTTAGAGTCAACGATGATGGTGGTCTCGGCTGGAAATTCGTTGATCTTTCCCAGAATTTGTTTTAGTCCGAAGTTTTGGTCTATAGCTGACGTTCTGGACCGGAAGACACACTAATAAGTGCCGATAAATACGTTTCAGACATCGGAAGAACATCTGGATAGTTGGCACGGTACGCATTATATTCCAGTCATAGAACATACTTTCGTCCACGCAAACTCTGTTGATGATTCAGTGGATGGGCCATAACAAAACATCACAGCTCAGGCCTCAGTTTTGAAATAGCTGCACTTCACTTCGTCTAGATAGAAGGATCGAATTAGGTACGTCTTTTTTTGGCTGGTTGGGGGCGCTCCCTTTGGGCAATTGGTCTCCCTACAGGAAAGGTATTTAGCAACTAGGATCCCTTCTCTATTTCGTCGCCTTCGTTCACACCTTGCAGCAAGTTGCCAGTTGCTTGCCATTCTTATAGAACCATGTGATGACTCTTCTCTTCGAGGAGGGCGAATGGAGGAGAAGATATAACCGCGAACTCTATGAGCTGTACCAAGATGTGAATGTAGTCCAGAAAGCCAAAAATACGTCGATAACACTGGTTCGGCCACATCGAGCGAATGGACAATAATGCTCCAGCAAAGAGGATCTTTGACTCACAGCCCCAGGTTCGAGACGACAAGGAAGACCGAACCTCCGTTTTAAAAACCAAGCTATCACGGACGGCGGATGCCAGAGCGCGGATCGAAGGGAATGGAAGGCTATCGTGTCTCAGGCAGGGACTTTTCACGGGTCGGGAGGCCCTTAAGTAAGTAAGATGACTCTTCTAACTCTACTGAACGAGTCTTCAATTTTCTTGAGTTGGTAGGTTGAATATGCCAGCTCCTTTCTACTCAGGGTATTATTCTCTTCCTCATACCAAGGGCATCCTGTCGAGTGTAGTTCATATCCTAAGGTTGATTCAGTCTCTCACCCATGTTAAGGTATCTTTCGTTCTCACTGCATAGTCGGGTTCCGAATTGGATCATCCTCCTCCTCTCCTATCAAAAATAAAGGTTCAATGGTCCTTCACGTGACATCAGAAATGTATAGACAGGATGACCAAGAATCACTTATCCTAATACCTCCTCTGGATGTTTGTCCCAAAATTATTTATGCCTCCCTTTGAAGATTATTTCCAGTCTAAGACTTAAGCCACAATAATCAGCTTAGTACATCTAAATGAGCAGCTAAATCACAATTTATTGTCTAGACATCATTAAAAGACACTCACTCTGTGCACACGACTCTATCAGACGACGACGACGAAAGCCAAATCCCCAGCCAGAACCCCAAGTCAAAGAACGCGCTCCTCAAACCTTGCAAATAATCCTTGAAAAACAATTTTTTTTTTCTTCTTAAACAAAACACGATTACCTTGAACTAATGGTACCGGCCCGCTGGCATTAGATCCCATAAACTTTTACAGCCTTATCCCCGAAACGGTTCCGCAATTTCATTAAAAACGAAAAGAGAATCTCTCACTTGCAATGAGATTAGCAATTATTTCCCGTAAAATTACCTAAGCAACGACCTGTATTATTCCATCCTCCAGCCTCCTGTGAGATTAAAAAAAAAACAAATCTTCCTCCTTCTCTCCAGCTACGAATGAGATTTGGAAATTCTCCTAATTATCATTGTAATTATATTTTCGTTCCTTACTTAGTATACGCATGTACGTATGTATGCGCCAGTCAAGGACACAGCCAACAACACAACAGTCCGTGTAATGTCCCATGTTTATTTATGAAAAGCAAAAAAGCCCAGGCACACAACAACAGGACGAAGGAAATTAAATGGAAATTGAAACTTTGTTAATTTAGTTAAAAAAAAAAAAAAAAATACGCGCGTTGATGGGGATATTTTCGTTTCCATTTCAGTCCTTGCAAGGATGTGTACTCCTGTTACTCATATACTTGCATGTGGGTAGCAAGAAAAGTCATCAAATTTTGGTGTGGCAAAACTTTGGGGAAAAGCTCTTCAATTTGCTTAAAATTCTCATATGCAGGCATGTGTCCTGGCATCCAACAAAAAAAAAAAACAAAAAAAAGTGAAAAGGATACCACAAGACGAAAAGACGAAAGGCGCCGTGTCGCCGTGTAACCATAGTCAAGTTTCATCAACATTCAAATTCATCACACGAAATATTTAATCAAAGGATTTTCTCTCTCGAATGTCCTTGCAGAGTGTTTTTTTTTCGGTTTTTTTTTGTTTTTTTTTGTTTTGTCGCCATCTACTCGTAAAATGCTGCTCTCGGCTTCAGGGGCATGCGTGTATTAGAAGATTATTTATTAATTTAACTTGGGACACACGCACACACACATAGCACATGCCACATGTTCTTCCACAAGGAAGAAGGATTTTAAAGTTATTTAAGAAAAGTAGAGAAGGAGATATGTGGTGCGCAAAAAAAAAAGGATACAAAGTGTGTGGCGGGCGATGTGCCTGCAAATGAACAAGTTTCACCATAAATTGTCTCGAATTTTACGATAGCTATGGGAGAATGAATGGTTAAACTTGCGCTATCTATCATCCTGCTAATAATGATCCTTTATGGAATTTTCTGTACAGTTATCATTATTATTGCCACCGCACACCAGCAGCAAGGATGGATGCAGTGTGGATGAAGTAAAACTGCCAGGATGTGCTTACATTCGTTTAAAGTTTCGATTTTTTTTTTTTTTTTTGTCTTAGATTGGCTTTTACGTGTACGAGTACGAGTACGAGTACGTATCCAAGGATACCATAACCCTTCGAAGGGAAATTAAAAGCAATTTCCAGCTTTTTCGAGTGTAGACTAACCTTTGAATACCATCGATGCGGGGCAGGATGTTAAAAAATCCTTTGTTTTTAGGTGAGCAGCACCCCAGATCCCCGAGGGATGGATGGATGGATGGAGGATAGATAAAAGCCAGAAGGGAGAAGCATCGAGGCGGTCTATGCACTTCGAAAACGGTTTAAATCCATTACCGACTTCAGCTGGAGACGGATGCAATTTGGCTGCTGTGAGACAGTTTTTTTTTTTCCAGGGACGACAATGCGGAAGGACATAAAGCGGGTAAGTGCATTGTGGATGTGTAACTAAGGGGCAATGGTTTCCATAGAAATTTCGGCTGACTTCCGAAAGGAAAAAAATTCCAACGAAAATGTCCTTTCATGGAGATTATACCGAAAAAAAAAAAACTCTCCGAGAGTGGGTTATGGATTTGGCTAGTAGTTTTGGGGTGATAATTGAACTGCCATGCCTGATCTGTCAATTACCACCATTTTCCGTGGAGCTTTTATCCTTTGAGTCTCGAAAGCGAAAGAGTTTAGGCTATACTCGGGTCTGGTCTGACGGCCGAGTGTTTTCGAAATTTCCTAATAGTTTCGAGGGGACATTCCTTTGTAAGATATTCTGTTTTGTTCGCTTTGATGGGCTCTGGAGGAGGAGGACGTGTTAACCGGTAGTCACTTAGTCAAAACTGTAAATTGGTCGTTCGAGCACTTGTCTACTACTATCATGGACATGGTTATGGTGTTTCAGTTAAGATTTTTGGAACCATTTGGTCTGATCGAAGGATCCAGTTTAGCAGTCAACCAGTGACTAGCACCTTCGGCCAATAAGACTCTTAGGCAGCTGTCTTCAGTGGCAGAGATGAGACCATGTACTTCTCGGCAGACCTTCAGGGGAAGAATCGAAGAATTCTCCGTGGTTGTACATGCAACATATTGACTAGGCTGGTACCAATATTTCTTTTCCATAAACCGTCAAAAAATCGAATCCAGAACATACCTCTCGAAGACTTTCAATGCGCTTTCATTCGATTTTGGATGAACCTCAGCATCTTGCACAAAGACGAGGATGATTGTATTATAAGGTTGACTCTAGAGGGCATACTAACAGCTACAGCTAGTGCTACCCTGATGTTCCTGGCAGATTTGGTAGTCAACTCTTTAACTGGCCCAAAGTTTCAGCAGTTCTTTGTATCCTTATATCCAAGTGCGTTTCAACGTTCGTAGGTAGGACCCACTTTGTGATTTTCAGACTCATGTCCGCGGATTTTGATTGCTTCGTTCTACAGATGATGGTAACGTTGTCTCTTGATCCTAGTAGTCGTATTAACAAGGGAATTGCACACTATTTTCTCCAGTACCAGACCAGCAAAGATGCATGACAGTGCTTCACCCAGTCTAGGACTTCTTAAAGATCTTACACGAGTTTTTCCTGACCATTTGTAGGACATTGAGCGTTTGCCAAGGACTTAAGCGGGTGGAATTTGTAAATACATAGGAGTATCAACACCAGGTACAGGGCAAAATAGCTCACTTCTATTCGGGCTGTCCTATAGGGGTTTGAAATAGTGGAACTTTTGAGTCTTCTCCTAACTCTCGCACCAGTTCATCAATGGACGGTTTAAGGCGATGCAGCATTCCACCAAACAGAAGTTTATATGCGATGTTGCTCAGGCAAATAGTGCTTCCAAGTTCATCAGACCACGTCTTACAGCTAAGTTGCTCCATGTGTCCTACCAAATCTTCTCCTTGACTTTCAACAGCTCAGCTACAAGGACATGCCCGGAATTTCAAGTGACTTGAGAATAGATGCCTGCTATCATCCAGGTAGAGACTATCAGACTGCATGGTCGTTTAGTAGTTCCTAGAGATAGTCTTTCAGCTCAGGCGCTTCCGTCCTATGGCCTTTCCGTTCTTGACCTTGCAGGCTCCATTTCGGCTCTGAAAGAACATATAAATAATCAGGAACTCTTTAATGCTGTACCATCTCTTCAACGATCTTGTTCCTTGTGCTCCCTTCTTTTTCGTCTAAGAGCGTGCTTCTAGGCTTGCGTTCTCTACTCGTAGAGGTGATGTGTACCACTGCCTTATAGTAGCCTGTGAGCATTAGAACCATTCTTTCATCATTGAACCTCCCTATGGTTCTGGGTCTGATTGTGGGGCTAGTAGCTATTCGTATCCACAGTCTGCCTACAACAGGATTATGGTCTGACTCGTTGTTTCCACCCCTGAACGTTCGAACATCGAATATATTGCAGGACTTCCGTCAGTGGGTCTCAACGCGATAGAGTTGGTTGGCGATATTTTATTGAATCAGTTTCCAGAGATCATCTCGTGTCTTCCGATAGTCCTACCATGATGTCCTAGCCTCCAATCATGTTGATGAAATCTCGAAGGACAACATTAACGTCATGGCACAGGCTTTGCTCGTGGAAACGTTTGGTGCATTGCATTGGTGTTTTGCGAGGACGTCTGTGAAAATCAGGCTGATGTTACGAAATTAAGCATACGTAAGAGAAAGCCAGGACTAAACCACATCCATCCATCAGTGTCTGTAGTAACTACATCCAGGATTGCTATCCATTTTCTGAAGAGCTGTTCTATCTGCTTTCTAGCGTTGGATGATCTCTGCTCGTTTACTGGGTTTCCATAGTGCATATCCTTTACTTTTGTATTCTAGGACATAACCAGTTGATCCATTTTTTCATTCGAGGATTGTGTTATTTCCATGACTAGAAGGGTTTCCTTTCATAGCCCGCAAGTGGTGCATCGTGAGCGCCCTATGCTCAGTGCCCTACTTTTTGAGAGGATAACTCTACGACCACATTAGCCCAACATTCGTCATTGGCTCAGCTTTTGGTGTATTCAGGAGCACTGGGCGGAAGTGACGATGACCTTCTTAATCATCGGAGTGGAAGTTTCCCTTATAGTCACTGTATCCTAGTCTTGGAATACGAGTATCATATGGCAACATGGTACATATCTACTCATTCCTGCAACATGGTAGAAGACAGTTCTGTCCCGAATCCGCCTGATTCCACTCTGTTTTATCAGGTTGAACTTTGCACCCATTTTTTCAGCAACCAGACACGGTTTAGGAATCCTTTAAGGAAGGAATAGTTGTGTCCTTCTTCCCTCAGAACATACTCATTTCAAATTTGATATGAGTCCGCTCTCCATCACCCTGGGAGAAGATATATTCCGTCTATTCCGCTTAGTTTAAGTCGTAAAAGAGTTCGGTGACCACAGATCTGAAAATTGCACCAATAACTCCTGTTCAATGCAGCATTTATCTTTCTTATCCCTGCGTAAATGTGCTCGGCTATCCGAGGGATAAATCAAAAGTCTCCATAAAATGTAAATAATTGCTTCGAAAAATATCCTTTATCCTTTGCCAATGGCCCACGCATTTCCTATCGAAAGAAACAACCAGAAAGGAATTACTCCACTCGTGCATGTCCTCTGTGTGTGTGTGTGTGTGTTTTTTTTTTTTTGTTCAACTGTAATTTACGACCTCAATTTTGGATGCAATTTTCCAAGTTATCCTTTCGGTTTTGTATGGCCGCCACTTCCGCCATCACTCACTTTAGTGCATCCATTAACTCGAAGTTATTTCGTTCTTCTCTAACTTTTCAAAGACATGGCCAAAAAAAAAAGAACGTCCTCCTCCACCAAAAGTCCAACTAACAAAGGACCACACCACAACACACTTTATCCTGTTTCGAGAATACAGCTGCCTGTGGCAGTCGGCGGCGGCCTTATACGCGTTTCGTGTACTCTTCTTCATCATACTCGTACCCGTACCCGTGGCCGTACGCAAACAAAAACACACTCCGTCGACAGAAAACAAAACAAAAAGAAAGAAAAAACAGGAGGAAGAAGGCGAAAAACACTTTACTGCCATTCATTGAGATGGACAAAGGGACACGGATAAGGATCAGCAGTACATCTCTCTTCTCGAGCACTTGTGCCCAACCGAAAACGGCCTGCCAACGACACCAAACAAATGAAAATGGACATTCCAGGACCTCCCCTTCCAGGACTTAAGGCTAACCGCTTCGCCACTCATTCAAATGGTTGAATATTTTGTGTTATTTATTGAATTAACCAAAAGGACACTCGCAATAGGAAGGAGGACTGTCCACCTCACCACCGCTCGTAAGGATCATAACTGAAACCTTGCGTGAATTGAATTGAATTGCATAAAAGGTGGAAGAACAAGGATGGTTCGTTAAGGACACTCCACAGCACTTGTCCTCATCACCGTCGTCGTTGGCTTCAAGTTGAGAATTAATTCATCCAGTAATGAAATAATGCTCTGCCTCCCAGAGAAAAAAACAACAAAAAAAAAAGGATTCCCTACTCCAAATTAATTATGCTAATATCCTGGAATATGAGTTTTGTCGACTCTCCTCCTGCAGCGGAGCCAAACACACACACAAAGTTGCCTCAGCAAATTATGAACACCATGTCGGTGGGGGTAGTAGGTACATACACTCTCTTCGGGAGCGTTATCCTTTTTTCGGTGGTAATTCTGAGGGCTAAACTTATTTTTTTTTGTTTTAATTGCTCACATTCATGTTTTACGGGGGAACACTTGAGTCCGTGTTTCTGCTGCTCCATAAGGATATTTCTCATCGTTTGCCAAGTTATTCGAGGGAGTTATGCCGAGTATTTAGCTCATCCATTTAGGGTCTGCGCATGAATGGTGAACTGGATTGTGGCGTTGGTTGGTGGGAGAGAGTTGTGCTGCAGGATAATTTGTTACCTTCGGAGGAATGAAAATAAATCCATTTTAGGTCTTGAGGTGGTAGTAGCGACAAATTACGGTACTCTGTCTTTTGTTATAGTTGTGGCGGTGTTTTGTTTTGTGAGGGCAAATATTTGAAATGCTGATGCTGTTGTACAGGGATGTTACAAATTGCAAAGGCGCTCGGAGAAGTGTAATTTAAAAGGATATGGCAGAGGTGTTTGGAAGATGTAAGGCGCGGTATCTTAAGGCAGACTGACAGTAATTGGCGGAGAGACAAGAAAATACTAACTAAAGCCACAGTTCGGGGTGAAACTGGGTCTAAGCCAACGAGTCTCTTCATTTATCCCGTCTTAGGTGGAGACTACATTTGCGTGCCACCTAAGACGAGAACTTCCTCTATTACATCGTCCCTTTACTGGGTTAAATCGATGACTTTTCGGGAGGAGCACTAGTGTAGTGGAATCTCCTCCTGTCAACCAAATCCTTCATCCACTTTCGATAGAGCCAATGCTTCAGCGCTATAAGGAATTTCCTTACTACATAGTCCGGGATAGAACCTTACTATTGAGTTCCCTTCTCACTCCAAAGAAACAGTGACTGGCACGCACTTTAGCACCGACTGTGGTTCTTCATCTCAATAGCCTTCTGTACAGTCTTGTCGGCTAGCTTATGGGAAAACTTCCGTAGAATGTTCCTGGATAACCTCTCAATAAGTGTTTGCGTCATTTGTTTCCTTCCTTCGGAGAAGCTGATGTTTTTTCCTGCCTTCTCTGCTCTGATCCTTCTTAACTGGCGCTCTTTGTATGACTCATACCAGGATGATCTTTTCTGAATTTTTCGTCAAACTAGGGGATTCTTGGTGGCGGTCGGCTGAAACCCAACTTAGCAGTTGGCACCATTGCCACATTGAAGCCATTTCTAGATTTCGGGATGTTTAGGTTTAGATTTAGGTTAGAATGATTGTCTGCAGAGGTATGGAGACCAATAAAGGTCCATTGTGATGCCGAGGACCACACCTTTTGACCCCAGTTTCTGTCAAAAAAAGGGAACTTCTAGATAGAATAGTTTTTTTTTATGGAATGAAGTTGGGCGTGGTCTACTTCTCATCATCTTCTGCAGAAGTCATGTGAAAAGAGGCCCAGCCATTTGGCATGTTGGCCAATCAGACAGTGCCCAGTGAGAAAGCCGATAACAAGGCTGATCTGTAACCAAGTCTAGACCAAACCTGTCCTAAAGTGATGCATGTAGGGAGATATATCCACCCATCTACAGTTGGTACTACTAAAACCTTTGAGCCTTAGCAAGAGCAAGGAGCATACACAGGCTCCGCTATTTTGTCAGGATCCTGTAGGTCGTGCCGGGATACTTGTTTAGTGAAGGCGATCTATTGAGATTGCTGCTTGAAATAGCGACATTATACTTCTTACAGTGGGTCGTGTCATATGCACATTCAGTAGTGATCCGAGTCAATGTTGGCAGCTTGGTAGGTTCGCACATCCGTAATACTGGAGGCTTGCCTTAAGTGAATCGAAATCATGATAAGGAGACGTCCATCTACCCTTGTATTCATATATTCAGATGAGGAAATCATGTGTGGGAGTAAGCCTTACTCCGTTCCAAAACGTGGTACAAACACTACCAAAGATGTCCTCCTTTTCTTCCTGGGTTTTTCTACGACATCGCTTCTCATTGATATGATTCTTCTTCATCTGTGGATTGGCGAACTCAGCCTTGATGCAGATTGTCATTAGACGTTTGGCCATGTGTCAAAAGGTTATAACCTATTTAGGTGTGGCTATGGTTCTGCTATTTTACTCGGTTCATACTATCCAGCCATCTGTCTAGGAACTCTCCTATTTGTTCAGCTGAATGGGACCTATTAAGTGGCGCATTCATGAGCGGAGATACGAAGGTCGCTGTCCTTGTTTTGTTTAATGGAATCATCAACACTAGGACCATTGGGGTTTATTGTTGCTTCGTAAGTAGATCTTTCAGTACAGTTTCTTGATTTTAGCGATATTTACCGATGTCAGTAGTCAGCTGCCATTGACTCCTCTCTCGTCATTACTTTATCAAGACCCTGCCTCAGCCTTGAAAGATTCTTATTGATCGAAACTCTGGAAATGCCGAAAAAGCTCAACTAAGACATATGCCAGTATGCCTGAGGAATTCTTGTGCAGCACGTCTTCCTTCTGAGAAGCCTCTGCTTGATATCTGAGACGTACGTTGCTGCTAATAAAGCCGACTACAGTTCCGTCGCTTGGCACGTATGATCCCCAGGTCCGAGTACCCAGCTCCAAGTGCACAATTAGACTCGGAATACTCTTAGCGTTTGTTTGCCACTAGACAGCTGTCTAGGAGGCGATTTTGCCCACAAAACGTGAACTTGGATGGAAGAGTTCATTAGAGCCTTTATCTATTGAGTTCGTGTTAATTTCTCAAACTAGCTATCAGGCTTCTTTCAGGTACCAAAGGCCAGTTCCATTCCTGTGAAATAGTCGTCAGTCTCATCTAATTCGCTCGCCCATCGATTTGGCAAACAAATTTAGTAAAAGAAGGCCCATGCAGTAGACCTTCATAAAGGATCACGATCTCTGTCAATGGAAAATAAAGGATGTACTCTGAAAACGACTTTTGATGATTGAGGCACAGATTGACGTCAAATTATGACGAGCCTCCGAAAATTCAGAAAAAAATTCGCCAAGTGAGCCCTAATCCAGGATCCTTGAAGCAAACATTTTACTTCTAACTCGCAAGTGTGTCACGAGCCCTAATTACATCTGCATACGAGTATGTATGATAATTTTTTGGTGGCCAACAAAACCCCCCCGGGGTAGCCAGTAAATTACTCTTGTTCGAGGATAAAGTAGAATGCATGCTCGTGTAACCATCAGTTGACTGCGGATGTAGTCAATGCAACGTGTCCATGATGGCCTGTGAAATGGATACGAATCCCCCCACCAGGAGGTCGCACACTTTTCCAAAAAGGAAATCCTTTTTCGATACTCTGCCCATAGTATCGCACATTTGAATAAATTTGCACGACAGGATATCCAACGTGAGCCTGCTGTAGTGAATAGCCAGTACTGAATCTGTCGCAGGACTTCACATGTAATCAACAACATCACCAAATGAAAATGACCGGAGGGATAGTATTACCTCGACAGGGACATCTTTTCACATCCTATGATAATTTACTGACGGCAATATTCCCGAGAGTAGATGTCCACGAAAACTTATACCATCCGCTTCGCATCCTGTTATCCCGGAAAACTAATTAATTTAATTCCAGAACATCCCTGCAAATAAATATCTTATGTCCATTCTGTTTCAAATCATAAAACTCCCTGCAAAAACATATTCCCTTGGCGGTTCATTTGGAGTGCACCTCCCACACGTCCCTTACACACAAGCATCAGGACCAGGACCTTAAATCATCTCCAAATGGTAGACAAAATGTGTGCATATGACCACAATGGCGGCAACGACCGACCCCAGAGTCCAAGCCTTCGTCATATTCGAAAGGAGAAAATATTATTTTCATCTGTGATGCGACAGAGACAAAAAACAAGGACATCGAGGGAAAAAATAGTAATAATCCTGAAGGAACGACCAGCACCAGCACCATCACCATCACCACATCGCACTCAAATCATGACCTTTGGTATGTCCAAAAATGTCTGGTTGTACGTCGCCTTCGTCGTTGTCGTCGTTGTTGTTCGACGTTATCCTGGTCATTCCTGTCGTTGTCATCGTCGTCGTTGTCGTTGTCGTCACGGTCAGGACATTAAGGCTAAAGCTCTTAATTTGATTTATTCTGCAGGCGAGTGAGAATGCTCTCAGTTGCTGCAGTTTACGGGTTTGGTGTCCTTTTTTTGGATTGTTTTTCAAAAAAAAAAAAAAAAAAACAAGAAAAGCATATAAAACAAACTCTTCCTGCATTGTATCCTGTTTGAGCGTTGACCCATCTGCCTGTCTGTCGGTCGCTCGGTCTTTGTTAGTCCATCCATTTCGACTGTTCGTATGTAGTACATCCGTTTCATACCGAAACACATAGGAGCGGAATTATAATCATCACCAGAGAGTGACCGGGTTTAGGACAAAGTAACTCCTGTTCCAGTGATTCGTTGCCGAGCGTAGTAGTGTGTCATTGAACTGATGTTCATGGGTCTCAGTGGCGACACAAGGTGCTGAACTGCAAGAAAACAAAAAGAAAAAAAAAGGGAATCCTCCAGGACATTCTAACTCTCTTCTTCCTGCCCTTCCATACCTGGGAGAGGATATTTCCGTTCTTTTTTTTTCGGCTCTGTTCCCTGTTCACTGTTCACTCTCCTTCCCAAGCTTTGTTTATTTATTTGCTCTGTTTGGGGCAGAATTGCGCGGCATTCTGCTCTCTTGAATTTTAAGGATATGACACAATTTAGGAATTCAAGAGGACCAACGGTCACAAATATATTTTTATTATTTTTTTGTTTGCGCCTTTGCCTGCTCTTTGGCATAAAAGGGAAAAAATTACGCTGCTTGGTCTTTCATAGTGAACCGTGATATGAATATTAATTGCAGGACGACGTGTTTTTTTTTTTGCTCTCGTCCTCCCGTGCATCCTTTTCCCACAGGGAGCGGGAGAGAAACAGAGAGAGAGTGAGAGACGGTGTGCGGCAAACTTTCATCGCTTCGATGGCGCCATTAAAAGGAGGAAACACATAACAGAAGTTTACTTATGGCCACCGTGCGGAAGATGAGGGCTTAATTTGCATCCTGAATGCGTGCTCTGACTTGGACAGGTACGCCAGAGAGACAGAGCGGGAAGACAGAGAGAGAGAGAGAGAGAGAGAGATGTGAAGGAAACTGCAGTAAGTTGGCTGCTGCTGGCAAAACTGCATTAGTTAATGGTTATGGCGTGGCAAAGTTTTCCAGTAAAATAAAGTAAAATTAGTTGTCCCTGGGGGAGATGTCAGCGGTGAAGATGGACTCCTTAAGGGTGCTTTAGTTAAGTTCGTTTAATTAGGGACGAAGAATGTAGCTCTTGGTGCTGTAATCTAGTTGGAATTCTTCGGGGTCTGTAAATAATGAAATTCATAAAAAAAACTTATATTTCTGGCTAAGAGGTCGGCCTAAAGCAAACAGCAAACAGTTAAAGTTTAGTTTTTGTTGACTTGAAGTTGGAAAATCCTTTGGAGTGCAACCTCTATTTGCTCCTTAGAACGCTTGGCAGAAAGAAGCGTTGAAAAGTTTGCAAGAAATCGTTGGAGCCTATGAGAAGTTTACGCGAAACTATTTCGATTCTCACGTCAGCTAGCTTACCTTTGACTTTCATTTCCTTTGAGGTCGCCTTCTGCTCATACTTCGGCAGTTTTTCATTGCTGCATTGCCCCTTCGAATTCGATTCGAAGGCTCTGACGACTGGAGTGCTGGTGGCCATTCGTTCTATATACCAACATAGCCTCTCAAGCTATTAATGTGCAGTTCCTTGCTTAAGTCGATATCGCTACACTAGGCGAATGTCTTATACAGAATTTCGTATCTCTAACGATGGATAATATATTTCGCTTTTGATAGAGCCCAGGCTTCTTAAGGTTGAAGTGAGGTCATGTGTAGAAGCTGTTAATCCATCTCAGTGCAAAAAGAAACAACAATTTTTAAAGGTTCTTTTTGTTTGGTTTCCAAGATCCAAGATAGACAAAATCACTTGCTACAGCCAATGTCTATGTTCGGCTAGCCCCAGGAAGGCGTTACTATTTACCGGTTTACAGTCAGTCCACAGTTCTTGGTTCAAATGTCCAAAGTCTTTGGTTCCTTTCAATTTCAATGATCCCTGTACCAGATTTTTATGCAGGCTGTGGTTCGTGGTATAGAGATTGGCTGGAGAGATAAGTTTCCAGGACTCTGTTCTTTTTCCGTTGTTGTCCTCTCGAAATTTCAAAGTTACTTCTTCTCTGGAAGAGACTTGTAGCGACGGTTTTTGTAGCTATAATTTATAATGCTTGACTTCTGGATCTATGTCCTCATTTTTGAAATTTTTCTGACTGATTTTATGTAGTTCTTAATTATTTTTAGGGAAAGGTTTGGAGGTATTGAAACAAAAGCTTGTATCTAGCTCCCAAATTTATATAATCTGAGCGCAACTCTCTGATAAACTCAAGGACTTCTCGAAACCTAGCCTTTGATACTTTTGGTTTTCTTTAATCTCGTACTGGAGCTGAAAATAGATCACCAAGATCAATTGGTTTTTGTCCACCGCCTTGCACAAAACTCACAACAACTGCAAGATAGCTAAAAATTTCTAATACCTCACAGTTAATGTTAATTGCATGAACTTTATTCGACGAAAACTAGGACACTATTGCCACTTCAAATGCGCTTAAAAGTTGTCATTAAAAAAACGTCTTGTTTGCTCTACAGAGCCATAATCTTTCCCAAGCTGAAGGACAGTGCAAAGTGCCTGATGTGAATGCATTCAAGTAAAATGATATTTTGCACTCCAAATCCCAGGTTCAACACAACAAGGAAATTCCGTAGGAAGACCAGACCCCAAACGATGAATTCCCTATCTTTAGAGACCTAGAAGTATCGTATTCGAGATTTACGAGATTTGCACACAGGAATCTTACACGGGTAAGTCCATATTTCTTCACCATTACCACTCATATATTCTACAAACATTCAAAACCAATATTCATCGGTATTTTATATTTCCTTCTACTAATTTCTTTACCACTCGCACTACTATGCCTTATCGTCAGAAACTGGAATAAAGAATTCGTTTTTCAATTTCTATAAGTTGTTCATCTTTTTCCAACGAGTTTTAGTTAGAAGATTGACAGATACTGCAAGGTATATGCAGTACCAAGCATTTTTACCAATACTTACCAATATCCCTTCTTTCTTTGCTCTCTATAGCGCCATAGACAAACCTTCCTTCAGTCTTAGGAACAAGGAAGGTTCCCATTACCTTGCACCACCAAACATAGGACATTCCTTCCCACATTGCTCCAATAGAAGGATGTCAATTCACTCTTCTTCGTCATTCTCCATCATTGGTACCTAAATCTTCGAACAATTTTCTCAAATAAGCCAAGACTTCCTCAGCTTCATTAAAGTAGCAACGCCGTAGTACCAGATTTATTCGTTTGAGCAAGGACCTTACATTTCAATTGGTATCTCTGTTAAGGACACAGTGATTGTCAAGAATTATTCATCTATTTGTGTCTGCAATGTATTCTTATTTTCTTAGCAGCCGAGTGCAGGTACAGCTGAAGCCCTTGGCTACTTCGAAAGTATCTTCCTCGTTCACTACCAGATACATTTTCTCTGCTTCTGTCGTCATATCTACTAATGGAAGATGTCCTCTTCCATGATACTAACTTCATCCACTTATTCAATAGTAGGACAGACTGTACCACTAATGCTGGCGGTGAAGTTCCACATTATCTCTCAAGAACGATATTGGAAAATGTGCTACATTCGTCTGAAACCCTAAAACCTCTGCTGACCAACATCTGTTACTCCTCCTATCTAACCTAACCTTTGTCCAATGATACCTTAGCGCCGAGTTAAAGATTTGATGACATCGTTCGGCAAGAAAGAAGGATATCGGCGCCTACTGCCTTTGATTCTCTATAAAAGGGTAAATAGGTGTCTTGTCGATCCTACTATGTCTGTGACGACTGTACCTTGCACAAACGCCATGTCATTGTACATTCTGCGTGTCATGTTTCTCTGTTTTTCCTGATGATAGACCGCATCCTTATCTTGTCACATTTCCAACCAAACACCAGGCAAATCGTAAAGGACGCATCTAGTACTTATCACTGCGGCCCACCGAAGAACAATATGACTAAATCGAGCTGCAGAATCAATGTCCATACAGACGCAGAAGAAAGCAGAACTCATTTGGTACATTTTCCATGCGAATGCCGAAACAGAAAACGGGCAGCAGCCAATATCATCACTTTACCAAAGCCACTTACTAATTTTTCTTCCTTTTTATTCATCTAGGTTTCTCCACAATAAAGGCACACAATGGATCCGAGTGTTAGTTGCGCACAGAGTTACCCTTGCTACCTACATTTTACATCTCACCAGGTAGGTAGCGTATGCCAGACAAGAGCCATTCACTATTAATTTTTCTCTGAAATCTTTTGCAGCGAAGCAGTGGAGTCATCTGGACCAAAAACAAGACACATCAGCGACTCATGGAGGTCATGAGCATGCTCTTTTCAACATTCTCCATTGTCTTCATCAAGATTTGCATCTCACATAAGGCGAGCGACTTAGGAATTTATTCAGCTGTGTTGCCTGTCAGTGCCGTATGCTTTCTCCCGGATTGAGTCGAAGTTCCTAGTTGAAACCTTTTACGAGATTTGCAACAATTCATAGATTTCACGAGGGATTTAGTGTTTCCTTTGTCAACTAATTCAGCTACCTGCTTGTTTCCGTTCCTTTCTTGAACAAGGGAAACTAGTCTTTAATTCGTCATCTACATCTTCCGAATCCATCAGCAAACAGAAAAAAAACAGTAGCATCTCCAACCCAATGATGTGATGTGGAGCAGTTATTGAAATAACCATCTGAGCGATTGAAACAAGGATCAACATTGAAGGTAGAGGACACAAGAAAAACTCTGCGAAGGATGCTTGGCGTTCGGGTAAGCTAACAGAGTAAAAAGAAACGAAAAACTAAAGCCTTGAGCTTGAACTTTATTGAAAACACTTTACAATACTTACAATCAATGTATGTACACTGTTATTCATTTGTTTAATAAACACGAATTTAACAAAAACAAGGATCAAGTCTTTTATTTATAAACTCAACGATCTTCCAATTGGAAGATCTGTCAAAACGTCACACGTATTCTCAAACTGTAGTGTGTTACAAAAACTATAGTATACTTTTAGGTGCTACTGAAACGTAAAAAAAACAAACCCCAGCTACTCTCAAACTTCAAGTTCAGCCAATAACTGGGGCATACCTATGGGCGAGTATGGCGCACAGTTTTGACAGCTCAGTGAAGATCGGTATACTTGCTGCTTTCTGGAAATTCATGGGCGCCTGGTATTTTTCGAAAATTTTTAGAGAAATTTCATTGAAATTTTTTGTGTGGGTGGTGGGTGGTTTTTTTTTCTTGGTTTTTATGGTTCTGTTGGTAAGTATGGTAAATTTGGTTGAAGGAACCTTAGAGCCATGAAAAAAAGACCAACATTTGTGTGACATGGTGTAGTTTATTTCAAGGATATTGTTAGCTACAGGGTGATACATGGGTTTTTAAGGAATTTTGGCATCTGAGGGACATAGGACAAGTAAGTACAGAGTGGTATTTGCTAAGAATAAGGACATTCTTGCGATTAAAGATGTTAAAGTTGCTGGTGAGTATGGTTGACGGAGATTGATGCTTGCTGATGGATCATTCTTCGGCAAAATGATGTTCTTGGTAGCCATCTACTCACTCCAAAAAGTCGGGTATAGTGACAACGTTGACTAAAACAGACCTAATTGGTGGAGATATGATAACAAATACTTACCTTCTACTTACCTCCAAGGGTCCTTCTAAGTTGACATCTTTTACCAAAGTTTTCAACCACCCAAAGGCGGTACCTACAAACAATTTCCATTTCGAAATAAAAAAAAAAGTGTTGGCTCCTGAATCCAGAGAAAAGTGACAGAAAAAAAAGCTCTACACGGGCTGCGACTTTATCGAGTCTCAACGACGAAGAAAACGCGTAAAAAGAAAATCGAAACTACATCAGAGATTTTCGCAAAATCCTTAAAGTGACAGCAAGCGACAAGGCCTTGGATGATTCCTTCTACCCAATTGCGGTTCTAATTGATGAGTGAAAGAACGAAGATGTCCAGCTCGGAGAACTCGCTGGTGACGAACTAGTTGAAGGAGAACTCTTCTTTTCTCCTGAATCCCTTTTTCCCGAAACCTTGCTCCTACAGAATATCCAATTCGAAATAGGTTAGGTTAGGTAAGGTATGTGGGTAGGCGACTAGATAAATATCACGTCGCCACACTCAGGTCAATACACCCCCATTGTGATACCCAAAGGGTACCCTTGCCCATTGGTAAACCCTCGTATTAATTCACATCTTGTGAATCACCGAACCATCCTGTTGATTTGAAGAACCTAACAATTTCATTGATTTGTCTGTTTACTAACTCTTCAAGGTCACAGAAAAAGTGTCGCCCTAGAAATTTGAATCTAAGGTGGATGAGCCCAGGGCAGTGACAGCGAAAGTGGGTTGTAGCTTCCTCGTCTCCACATCCCCGACATAAATCTTCAGCCGTGAGTCTTAGCTTTCTCATGTGGTACCGAAGAGAGTTATGCCCCGTGATAATTCCTATAAGGACAGAGGAACTACCTATCCTTTATCATAATTCGGTCATACCTACTCTTGTCAAAGCAAGGCCATAGATTTTTGGTGATCACACAGGTGTCCAGGAAGGTCAATCTACTATTGGCCTCACTTCTGGCCAACATCCATGCCTTTTGTTTCAATGTGCAAGGCGGGATGTAGATTCAGATCCTCTTCTTGCCAATTCGTCTGCCTTCTCATTCCATGGAATACCTTCGTGTCCAGGGACCCTGCAGAGTGCAACCTTGTGCTGTGTTCCAAGAACCCTGACACCACTTCACAAGCTTTGATTTTATTTCGATTGCAGTGCCCTAAGAGCAAGTCGGTCAGATAGCTGGAATCTTAATGCAACAGGTCGTGTCATGATCCTGGAGAAATATCTAGGAAAAGTGTATACTACGGATTACCTCACTTCGTTCTAGCTCGTTCCCAGGAAGCAGGGAAGAATGGAAGGATGGTCAGCCTGCCAACACACGTTCCATCTCTATCTATACAGATGGATGCAGGCGTAGGGTCTGGCATTTTTTCTGAACCCCTGGGGATACCTAGATCAGAGTCCGCCTCCCGAACCAATTCGAAATAAAACACGCAAAGTTTATTGTTAATTTTTTTTTGTTGTATCTCATCTTTATTTTCGGTTTTTTTCCCTTTTAAATATTTCACTATTAATTCTTTACTTAGTTTCTTCTTTTAGGTTTTTTGTTTTGTTTTGCTGAGTCTAATATTCCTTTTTGTTTTTTGTATATAATTATAATTACAATAGTATAACAAAAGAAAACAATGTCATATATACTATATTTTATATATATATATATATAAATATTCCTTTTTGTTTAATTAATATTTAATATTCTTTTCCTTTTCCTTATTAAATTGTTTATCCTATATAAATGTTTTTAAGTAAAATCTGTTTTTTTTTTTTATTTTCCTTTTCACTAAATGACTAAATGACAAATGTTATGTTATTCCTTAGGGTTTTAGGTTTATTTATTATTTAATTTCATCGACAAACGAAATAAAATGTAATTTACAATGAACAGTTACCATATTAAATTCTTTTGGTTTTTCTTTAATTATTCAAAAATAGTTTTTATTTATATAATTTACAATATGTATGTATGTTATGTTATGTACTATATAAAAAAAAATCAAAACAAAAACAAAAACAATATATATTTGCTTTACTCGTAAGTACAATATTTTGTGTAATTTTTGAAAATTGTTGTTTAATTATTTTACATTAAGAGTTGTGTTGATTGAGTTTTCCGGTTTTCTTTGATGTATTTATGATTAATTTGTTTTTTTGTTAAATATTTAAAAATTCTATTGTTGTTGTTATATTACAAAGTTTTGGTTTCTACGTCTATGGATGTGAGTGTCGAGTATTTAAAAGTGTTGCTCTATGATTAAGTATATGAAAGTGATATATGTAATTGCTGCTCTTAATTGTATAGGGTTTTGTTTTTTTGCTTTTTCGAAGTATCTGTTCTATATATCTAAGTATATATGTATATATTGTGTATATGTACTTATATATGTTTACATGGTTTTGTTGTTTTTTGGAAATTCTAGGTAAAAAGCTCATCATCGTATTTGTATTTGTTGATTATGATAAAAAAAAGAATTAATATTTTTTATAAATAAATTAAGGGGGGTTTTTGGTTTTTGGTTTTTGTTTAAATAAAATTAAAGTTTTTTTTTATATTTTTGTTTAAATTTGTATTTGGTTTAGTATTAAAAATTGTTTTCATGTTTTTGGCGAGTAGTTTTGGTTTTCGTATTACATACATATTTCTGTCTTAATATTCTGTTTGCTATGTATAAAAAATTATGAAGTACATATTTTTTTTTTGGTTTTGCAGAAATTTAGATATATTTTGTATTTTGTTTTGATGTATAGATATTGTTAGTTTTTATTTATTTTATTTTTATTTTTAAAATGCACTGCTGAAAGATTTTGTCGGACGTCTATAAGTTGATATTTCTGTATTTTATTTATGAATTAGTTTAGAAATAATATAACAAAAAAAAAAAACTTGGTTAAGTTAAAAAGAAAATTATATTAACAATGAAGAACCTATTTAGCTGCGTTCAGAGCACCGGTCTTCCTGTCCTTTTTAACTAAAGCGTATACCGATGCAGCCTTGTAATTGATTGGACCATAATTATGGAAATCCATATCGGCGTACTCCAGTTCGTCGTCGAAATTCGAAGCTGCCAAGGGCTAAAGTAGAATACGGTTGGTTAGATATATTTGGAAAGGGTATTCCTAGGATTATCTTATGATTTTTGCGGTGGTGTACGATGTACGATGTTAGACATGGTTTTACATGCGATGGTTAGTAGGTTAGCGTCGTCGATTTGGTTTGAGAATATAAACGCAGGAATCGCACTCATTGATTCCTTTATTGCCATTTTCACTTGGGCTTATGTCGTTTCATAATGTCAGGTCAAAATTTTGATAAGTAGCTCCGATAGCGTTAAAATCGAGTGTAGAATCATGAGGACGCTTATTTATTGAAGGATTCAGACTCATATACACACATGAAGGAATCATCAAAATGTATGCATTTTTCTTGCCACTTTACCACGGTTCACGGTTTTGAAATACATGGATTGTACCTACTATTGGGTAACACTTCCACCAAATGGCAGTAGATTTGTAAAGTAGGAAGAGATTAGTTGAGCATGTGGCACCATCTTGTTGGAACCACATACCAAACATGTCAAGCCCATCCAATTCTTGCCAAAAGTCTTCCTTAGTCCATTGACTATACATGGCAATCATTTTGACATGAAATCCACACCATACTGTCAGTCTTTTTGGTAGAATCGAATCTCCTGAAGAACATGTGAGTTTATGGCTGTACAAAGCCGAAGATGATTTTCGATGAAATTCAGGACATTTTCAAACTTTTGCAGAACCCAATCGAAGAAGTCAAGATTTTTACACAAAATGTGGAGTGAAAGGTTCCCAATTCCTATGATAACATGGAACCGAATGGATTTGGCTTATTTTAAACAGAAGCACTTATGGTTTCGATATTTTCTCAGTGGCACAGGAGCATTCAATATTGAATATGTTAACTCAAATTCATCCACTATAGCACGCACATCCTGTCTGGTAAGGCGATTGTTGCGACTGAAAGTAGGAGAAAGCGCTATTACGGTTGCGATGACCAACTCAGAATTTCGATAGTAATTTTTATTGATTCCAAAACGTTGCTTGTTTGAAAATCTCATCATGATGAAAATGTAATCCTTGACTGACGTTTTGATATTGACGAATCATAAAAAAAGTTCCAAGGATGTACTTGAATTTAAGTACGAAATTGTTATGCCCTTATTGAAAAATCTTGTATAATGGCTTTATCTACCATGTCAGGTATAAAGGAAAGCTGTGCGAGCGATGGGATATCCAATGTGGATTCCATCAAGGCTGCATTTTTTTGCCAATACTATTTCAATTTGATGATGTTGTACGAGTATTGCAGGTTTTTACTTCACAGGAAGGAAGGAAGTAGCTATTATACTCCTAAAGAGTGAGCCATCTGTTGGTTCCTTTTTGAATTATATGTTTTTTTGACACTGACAGCTCTTTAACGCTTGAAAGATTAACAAATTCAGTTGGAAAATGTCTTGCCGAAACAGTGTGCATTTTGAAAACTATAGAACAAACTCTATAGTCAATGGAGACCATGCTTCCAAGGCATGATAACCGATTTTTCATGGCCAAAAATTGAGGAACTTGGGCGAGTTATGGTTCCAACAAGATGGGGTAGGTGCCACAAAAGTCGTCCCACCACTGATTTATTGCAGGCTAAGTTGAATAGTTGAAAAATATTGAACAGCGTTTCTACAGAATTTTAAAAAATAAACCAAGGAACAATAAAGGGGGACCACCTTCACTAGATTTCAAAGGACTTTGACTGAAGCCTTCCGATTGTATTTAATAGTTAGTATCCACATAATGAAAACAAAGCATTAGTCACTATCTCATGGTGTTAAATGGATTAAATCAATTTTAGTTTTATTATTCTGTCGTATTCTGCTGGCGGCGGTTATTATGAAACATTATGAGTGAGACTACACAACACGACTACAGAAGCATTAGACAATGCACAGTGCACAATGAATAGAAATACAAACACACAGCAATGATAAACAAATTTACAGAAAAAAAAAAGAATCAAGAATTTGATATTGTCGTCCTTTTGTCCTCTGTACTCAACACCACCACCATCGAAATACGACAGAAAATAACCTCTTCAAGCAACACTCTTCGCTTTATGTACGAGTATGTTTTTTTTTTAATTGGAAATTATTTTAATTTACCTTAACTTTAACAACACACACACATTCGTTGACTAGAATGAAACAGAAATTTTTTGAGGACCAAAACAAGATGTTTTTAGTCACACATTTCAGGAAGGAGAGTATTTTTTTTTTGTTTTTTTAGAAAATGTATGTATTACTGCCTTTGTAGATGTCCTCAAAGTCAGATAATTGCTATAAATAGAGAGAAGAGAATTTAGAAAACATAATGTAAAGGCACACCATAAAGGAAGAAAGAAAAAAAAACAAAAAGAGTTACAGAAGCAGAGAGAGTGTACTTGTATGTCACTTTATCCTGAAAACTTTAGGACAGGTTTTGGGTTGTTTTTGAGTCTCATACCAGCGTTGGTTTTACTTTATTCACAGCACTAGTGATGCTCTTAAGAAACTAGGTAGGTCTATATGTTTAGCTGTTGACACTTGTGTACAGAGGTATAGTTTTGGATTCACCAGGACGAAGTGGCAGTTTGACAGTACCACGCTGTTGGTGGGCAGTTGATCGTGTCAACCGGATTGGCAGACAGTAGATAACCTAAAAATATTACGTCATCTTCAAATTTTTCCAAACATGTGACGAGAGAGAGGGGGCGACTGTGTTAGAATGCAAAATTTATGTCGAACGGAAGGATAATGCAGGAGTGAAGCAATGAGCCCTATACATACAAGTGTTTCGATGGAGTGTAGTCTTTCTTTTGAAACAAAAAATAGGATCTTCTGATCGATGAGACAGATTTGACTGACGCCTGAACAGTCTACTAAGTCTAGAGGAGATTCAGTTAAGTTCAGGAAGCAGCTGAGGGAGCTCTCGAGAGAAATACAAAAGGTGCGGTGTACCTGCTAAGCTTGGTTTCGAATCAAGACAGGGAACTGTCATCCGCAAGGTGGCGTAAACTGTATCACTCTACCGGAAGATGATATAACTTTTCCAAAATGGGGGCAACTGCAAATTATGATATATGTAAGCTATATAGCGCTGTACTCCTCAATACCTATTTTCTACGGAATAATTCGTTAGGGATTTTGGTGCAGATTTCCCAGCCTTCCTACGCCATCTAATCAAACACTTAGGCGTTTAGCTGCTCTCCTCGAAAAGACTGCAGCAACACGTAACAGAAGAGGTGCCGGAAAGACTCATTCTGACAAGTATATCACCCCAGCGCAGCTGGACACTGTGGGTAAACATGGTTACTGTGACTGGTAAACGATACAGAATTGATGAATTCAGATTGAAGAACATGTGGTTCCAAAAGGATGTTCAGACTGCCTGATTTGACCACTTCATGCTTGTCATGGGTCTATGAAAACAAGTCACAGACTCTGGCAGTTGTCACAGAGAATATCCGATAAGTATCCGTGACAGTTCCTTCAAAGATTTCACCAAAAATAGTCCAAATGGTCATCAAAAATAGAGTCCCCCTCTCGATCGATATTATCTTCAAAAGAAGGTACATATGTACGTATCGTCTATGAAATTTTCGACGTTTACTTCGAAGTAGCAGGACGAACAGTGGACAATATGTAGTTAATTCTTATACTAATCTTAGCTCACTGGAAGCAGCTAAAGGCGCTATGGAGCTACAGCACTAAATCTACAAAATTTCATCTCGAATTTGGACAGGGAAGTCTACAAAAAGCGACGACCCTTACAACGAACCAAGGACGAAGTTCTAGGTCAAGGGAATAAGCACATGGCTCAGTTAGAATTGGGAGTTGAAAACCTTGAATCCTAAATAGCTTTCTGTGTCGTCTTTCGTTTCAAAGCTAGGAACTCAAAGGGACTTTCCAACTAACGACGATTCCTACAACCAACGAAGGACGCACTTCAATGCCAAAAGGATAGGTACACGACTCAATTAAGAGTTTGGTTCGAGCTTAAAGTTGAAGACATTCATTCAATGGAAGGATCATCTTCTCTAACTTCTTTCGTTTCGAATCTGGAGACAATTCCTACAACCAACCGAGGACATAATTCAACCCCAAGAGGATAGGTACATGCCTCAGTTAGGAGTCCGAGCTACAACCATCACTATGGGCACTGAATCCTGAACAGTTTTCCATATTTCCTTTCATTCCCAATGCGGACAGGGAACTTCACAAATACCGATGACTCCTACAACCAATCAGTTCAAGGCCAAGAGGATAGGTATACGAATCAGTTTGATGTGGAAGCTGAATACTTTTATCGAAACTAGAATCACCACTATGGACGATGAATCCTGAAGAGATTTCTGTATGCTCTTCCATTTCAAATCTAGCCAGGGAACTCTACAAATAGGGGCGACTCCTACAACCAACCAAGGACGCAGTTCAACGCCAAGAAAGGTAGGTACACGACTCAGCTTAGATTGGAAGTTGAAGACCTTCGTCCAAAGAACACCAGGAGATGCTGCCTTCGGAAGATCACCACGACCTTCAAGGCCACTCACAATAGGTTCCTTCTAACTAAAAATTATAAAAAAAAAAAAAATACATATTTCTAAGTAAACTTAAAGCTATTCCTTATTACACACGTTGCCTTGCCTTTGTTCATTCGGTTTGTTATCCTTACATCGAAATATATGTAAATGTCCTTACAACTACGTTTCATATTTGTTTACAAAATTGATGTCCTTAAGAGTTAGTAAATTTATTAGCTACAGTGTTTAGAAATTTTTGTTTTTTTTTTCTGATTTTTTGTTTACCCTTTTCATGGTCCAAACTTAACGACCTTACGCACCTACATATGTACAGTACTTGTGCAGTACCAACACAAAAGAGAAAAACAAAATAAAAGGTTTAACCACAAAAACTTAACAATGAACCGTCACTGGAGTGGGAGGAGGGCGGGGTTGGTGGCGAATGTCCTTTTCCTTGTTTTGGTTTAGATTTTCACTTCGTTGAATTTTCGGGCGGCATATTGTGTGGCCCGCCTGCCAGGACTACTGGCCACACTGAGTATCGTCACATCGGCATCATCGTCGTCGTCGTCCTCGTAAAAGGTGTAATCCGGATCGGCATCTATACTCCGGCAGCTATTTGTCCTTGCAGTTGGTCGTGCAGTGGCAAATTGAAGGCAATTAGGAGGAGGATACCCGGAGAAGTCTTTTTGTCTATGCGGCTGGCTTTGTTGCCGTCGCCGAATCATTTCGCTGTCGGAACTAATTGCCAAGTCGTCCATGTGGGAGATGGTGGCAGAAGGCGCGGGTGGCTGATTCATAACATCGGCGTGGGTAACTTGCTTGCCCATTGGCATATTGGACACATCATTATCGTCGGCCTCGTCATCGGACTCGACATCGTCATCCTCTTCATCACCATCATCATCGTCGTCGTCGTCATCATCATCCTCTGAACTATGATGTTTCACGCGTCGCTGATGATGTTGATGCTGATGATGATGGAGGAGATGTTTGTTATAGCGGCTGCTGTCATAGGTTTCCACATTGGACATATGCCGTTTGAGGCTGGTTCCGCAAATTCGTGGAATCGTACTGCCATCTGTTGTTGGCCTGGCTTTTATCTCGCTAAAGTGTCCCTGAATTAATTCATTACTAACTAATCGACCACCACCACCGCCAGCACCGCTGCTAATGTGGTCCACCGGGGAAATTGGCTTAAAGGCGCTGTTTTCGTTTAGAAACGGTGGCCGCCCACTGATGATACCATTAGCGATGATTCCACCACCACCTCCCGGCTGCTGATGCTGTTGCTTGAGTCGGTGTTTCGACCTAATTCCGGCCACAGTTTGTGATGGCTGAAAATGGAAGCTATGATGCTTACGCAGTGGTAGTCTCACTGGTCTAGTGGTATAGCCAGGATGGTGATGCTTCTTCGTTGTCGATATCTGTTGTTGTTGCTGCTGCTGCTGTTGCTGCCGGTGAGGATGTGAGTGATGATGGGATGAATTATTTAAGGCCCCACTAAGGACACTTCCGTTGCACTTTCTAATGGAATCCATATCAGAGATTTCGGCTAATGGGTGGGCGGCGGCGGCGACGACCACGGCGGCTACTACTGGATCTTCACTACTCACATCACCATCAGTGGCTGATCCACTGCTAGAGGTCTGCTGCTGCTGTTGGTGCTGTTGGTGGTCGCCTGGATGATGGGAATTGTTGGACATTAGCACTTGTTGCTTACTGCCGCCGCCGTTGTGTTGTGGTGACGATTTGATGTTTGATGGCTGAGCGTATTGCGCGGACGCGGACGAGGGGGTTCTGTGAATTCGACTGGATTGACTGTGGTTACTGGCGCTGGTACTTCCGGCACTGCTGGCACAGCCGGATGATGATGATGTGGAATGGTTTGTTGCTAAAAATGGATTAGTGGTAGTATTTGGTGCACGCTGTAAGTAGAAGCGGTTTTTTTTTTCGTGTTTCGTTTTTTTTTTTTTTTTTGCATTAGTGGCAACGTTTACAGGATGGCGGTGAGGATTAAGTGAAAATAAACCAAAAAATAAAACACAAACGGCCACGGAATGGGGCGGAATGAGGCGGTGGGGGGAAGAAAAACAAAGAAAAACTTATTAATGGGGCTGGTTAGCTAGGGTTTATTTATAAAAATTAATTTAGAACTTTTCGTTTGGTGTTTAGTATCACTTTTAGAACGGAACCGGGTGGAATTTTTGTAAACGCACTTGTTTTAGTATGAGGGGAAGTTGTTAACCATTTTTTTTTTTTTTTTGCGAAGGTGTGCCTTCCAACAGTTTTTGGAACGTCTTTGAGTCTGAATCACGACTATCAGTAGGTTTTGTAGCTTTGGTCAAGGCCCTCGTTCGAGATGCATCCGTCCAACCGAACAGAGGCTTAGTAATGAAAAATAAAGGACCCGGATGGGTCCTTTGTAAGACCGGTCACTGGAGACGATGTATGCACGCATTGTTCCAGAGACATTGTCGGAAATGAAAGAAGATGAGGTCGCTGACACAATAGATGACGAATAGTTATCTGTCAGTCCGTAGAAGGCCGCAGGAATGGATAAAATTCGGCCTTTGATGCTGCGTGAGTCAGAGTATATTGTTCTTCCAAGAAAGTATTCACAGACTGACTAAAGCTAGGTTATGTTTCGAAAGCAAGTGGAAAAGTGGGTGTCGAAGGGCTTAAGACCAGCCAATCTATCGTCCTTCTGGTGAAAACACTAAAACGTCTAACAGATGTACAAATACGAAGTATGATTGGCAGATACAGCCCTCTACAGGGTAACATACGGACGATGGTCCTAAATACCTAGTAGAATGTTTCAACTGGAGTACCCCAGAGGCCAGTCCTTGGACCCCTTCTGTAGAATATAATGTATGACGGACTTCTGCGATTAACACTCTCACAAGGAGTTAAGGTTATCGGCATTGCTCGTGATATCATTGTGGTAATCGTGGCCAAAGGAAGGAAGCAAACGCCAGAAGAAAATATTGGCTAGAGTCTGCCGACCTAGAACTAGCCGACTACAAGACTGAAGCTGTCTGGTTACTAAGTCGAAAGCCTGTGAAATATACAAACTTCCAGGTAGGAGGTTCTTAAACTAATACTCGACAACCGACTGAACTTTAAAACCCATGACGAGTACTTCAGTAAAAGGGCGTCACAGATGCAAACAGAGTTTTGCGGGATGCTGCAGAACATCGGTGGACCGGGATACGGGAGGACGATTTTGATTTCCACAGTCGTCACGTCAGTACTTCTATACGAAGCTCCGGTCTAGGTAGGAGTTCTTACAACTAAGGACACAGAAAGGAAGCTCTCGTCTGTATACAGGCTCTGTACAATAATATCGCAAACAATCGTGGCTAAAGCAGTCTGTGTTATAGCGGGAATGGTCCCTTATCGATATTCTCACCAACGAGATGCAGAGAGATTACCTTAGGCAAACCGCAAACAGATTAAATGCCAGCGTTCTTAGGACGGTAGCAGAAAAATGAGCCCTTCTGCAGCCCTGTGGAACAACACAGCAAAAGTGAGATGGACCAAAAGCTTCTCCACACGATCGAGGTGTGGGCAAAGAGAGCACACGGGAATGGCTATCGAAAGTATCTTCAAAGATCTGGATATGATAGCTCGTCTTTCGGCCCAGAATGTCCAGATGAAGAAAACGACGCGGAACATGGAATGCAGACGAAACTCGAGAATAGACCTGTCTACTCAAGAGGTTCTAGTAAGTCATATGGCAAGATCAGGGGACGACTGGTCGGAGATCATTAGTATTGAAGGAGCGTTCAACACTGTAAACGCGGATGCAATCCTACACAGCTTACGTAGGACAAACCTGAACAGCAGACATTGCAACAGACTTCTCGTGATGGACAAGATCTTGGTATGACTTAGAGAAAATGACTTCACCGTGTCGGCCTATACTGATGATTTGGCCATTGCGGCCTCAGAGAAGTTCCTTCAAGTTTTTAGGAAAGGACTCTATCTCGGATTAGAACTTGTGGATGACTGGGCTGTGAGTCAACCCGTCGAAAACATAGGTAGTGCTTGGCACTAGATTGTTGGAATTGAAGTCGAGATCTGCGCGATATCTAGGCGTGATTCTAGATTACAAATTAAACTGGAAGGCCATCATCGATGAACGGATCAGGAGAGCAACCGAACAATAATTCGTGGGGGCTGCAAACCACCCGTGATATACTGGATACACGTGACTGTCGTGTCCTATCTGTGGGAAGAATGAGAACTCTTAGGAGTAACTTATTCAGTGATTCACTAAAGGATATCTGAGTGCTCAGCTTTGATGTACTGTAGTTCTAGGGATCGGATCTTGATCTACTTCTCGCTGACAGAATCTGCTATCAGCAACAAGTTTGGTTTGGTAAGGAAGGCGGAACTTGATGTGCTTCTCGCTAAGACAACCTGCTGTTGATTACAAGTTGTTGCCCCAAAACCTACTTCCATTTACAAGGAAGAGGCTCCTTTATGTAGCAACGCCTTGACTGTTTCACACACCTTCGCAAATTTGACAAAAAAACTTAAACAAAAAACATAATGAAAACAAACTTACAACCAATTGGACCAATCAGCAAGGATATTAAACATGACAACTCTAGTCTAGAAGCACACATTAGTAAGGGTACATACCTCGAGGCTCTGCAGGGACGTGGAGCACGAACTTGGTGTCCGCTTTTTACATTTACCCGTGGAAGAAGTATTCGCTGTTGCTGTCGTCGATGTGGATGCTTCCTCGGGAGTCGTGGCCTCTTGTTGACTGCTACCGCTTCCCACTAAACCGGACACTCCTTGCGGATGCCTAATGCAACGATTCGTCGTGCTGTACAGACTCTGAGACGAGGACACCGATGTTGGATCAGCTGAAGGATCATTCTGTGACGAAGGCGATTCATAAGGCGACGTATGCACCAAAGTCGATGGCGATGACGTTGTCGAACTGCCACCTCCCACAGTATTTGCGGGACCGTCCACCACATTCATGTAAACCGGCGTGGTTTGAGATTTCGCGGCGCGATTTGTTTGGATCTTTCCCGCCACAAGGATATTCGTTGCACCCGTCACGGTCGCACCGACTCTCGGAGCCGGCACCGGAGTCACGCACTCGTACGAACTGTTCGAAATGCCCGAATCGCTCCGATATATGCTCAGTCGTTCCGGTTCGATTAAATTGAAGTCATCAACCTTTTTCTGGTGCAAGTGCTGGTGATGTCGCGTCGTCGCCTTTTTCTGATGATGCTGCTGCTGTTGCTGTTGCTGCATCTGTTGCAGCGTCGGATTCGCCGGATGGCGCTCCTTGTACTGCAACTGAGATGCCGGCACATGGTGTGTATCCACCTGACACTCGTGTATCTGAATCGAATCGTTGAGATTCTCATAAACCGGCGGCTCATAGAATCTCATTTTCGATTGCATCGGCGTTGCATAGGTAGGCGGCTGCGGCATTCCATCGCCATCACCGGCACCAGCAAAGGAATGATGTCGTTTGCATTTGCTTCCGATTACCGGCCCTCCAGTACCGGCCAATGCGGCGTTAGCCACTGGTTTAATCGAATTCAAATGGTGATGTGATTTTTTATTACCAGGAAACTTCAGCGAATAGAATTTCTTCTCGCTGTCCAGTGCACCGGAGCTGCTGTTGTTGCTGCCGTTGTTGTTGCCGGTGTTGTGTCCTTTTGAACGTTTCGTCCGATGCATGCTACCACCCGTACTCGTGCTCGTGCCGCACGACGTTGTCGTGTCGAATTTCTTGAAATCGGTCACCGCCAGGAAGGGATTGTTGCTGTTATTATTATTAATGGCCACTGCATTGCCGGTTCCTTCTGTGACACTACTGTTGCCACGTTCCACCAGTGTATAAGGATAATCGTGTTCAATGGAGTTCAGCAATTGGGAGTTCGACGTGGAGAACTTTTGCTGCTGTTGCTGGTGATAGTACTCGGTGTAGCTCTTTGGAAAGCAATTGTTCAGATTGTAGGTTATCTGTTGGCCAGGCTGCTGGGGATACTGCTGATGATAGTGATCCGATGCCGATGATGGTGGCGGTGGGGGGATACCAATACTACTGCCGCCACCGTCTAAAATTGCTGCACTGCTGCGTGTACTTTTGATTGTGTTATTCAAGGATGGATTTAAGCTTCGATTGTATTGGATTGTATTATAGGATTGCTGCTGCTGCTGCTGCTGCTGCTGCTGCTGGAGTTGATGATGATTTTGGATATTGGAGTGATATTGATGATGGGTTAGTTGCTGATTTGTATCATGATTTGTGGTTAGTCGTTTGGGACGTGGCGCAACACGTACCACATTGGTATTGTTATTAAAATTTGTAGGAGTCGTAGCAAACTGTAAGAGGATCATGGGGAGCAAAAGAAAGCAAAATCGATTTGTTTGATTAGTTGCGATGGTCAAGTTGTTAGAATTTTTTTTTTGTTTTCCTTAACTAATTGGAAGATGGATAGGTAAGTAATTTAATTTTCATTAAAATTAAGCTAAAACATAAAGAGAAATATTTAAACATAAGAGAAGTGCGATAGAATCTGGCTAAATCGGTACAAATTTGACGGTCAGACGGACCTTTATTTTATTTGCAGAAGGATTGAGAGTAGGGCTTGCCATAGTCGCCTGTAGTCTTGGACTGAATATGAGACTATATGACGGAAATCAGTCAAAGTGGATGGGTTCTACTCGAAAAGTTACTTCAAAAAAGTTCAAAGGACGCAACGATGCGTTTAGTAAAGGATCGTCAAACAAGAGGTGTCATTTTTGTACCCCTATTGAACTGTCGACATTCTTATATCCTTGTGAGGGCTTTTGGTAAGTAAGAACTAGGAGGTTATTAAAAATGGATCAAAATACCCTCGCTGAACGTGTTGAAATAGCGGAAATTCCCTACAAAAACGTTGAAAATATTGCTGGTAAAACAATGCCTCTATTGAACGACAAATGTCTTGGATGGGTGAGCCTCTGGACATGGCCATTAAACAGCCTTAAAGTTTGTTCCTTTGGGGCTATGTTAAGGATATAATCTAGGGCTACGATTCATGCACTAATTTTAGAGCTGTTATTCGAGAAATGCCGTCTTCTATGCATGTGAAAACGTGATGAAAAATGTCTTTTTGTAGGCAAAGTCGAGGGGGAGGTTTGGCAAATGTAATATTCCAGTACAAAGCTCATAGTTTGTGCTTCGAAATAAAATGAAAATATCACGATTTTTCATAAAAAATTGACGTTTTTCCATTGATTTTAAATGACACCCCTTGTAGGATGATCCTACACATATCCATGCCTAAAACCTGTCAACCAATTCTTTTGAAAGACTGATGCTATGGAAGGATGTAAGAGGACGATCCTTGAAATCATTCTTGGGATAGTTATCCTTGCAGAGCTAGTAGACAACAGGAACATTGTTTTAGTCTAAGTGTTGTAAGACCAGAACTAGCCGTGACTGACTGTTGTCCATGCCTGTGAACCAATCAATTTTTTTCACTCGGGAAGTGTTCGAGTCAATGTCGACAGAAACAAGATTCAAAATTTGCTGGCAAAGTGTCAAGAAAAACCCGAACAAGGGAATCGTCAAGATGATGCCACCAGATCACACTCTGTTATGCTTGGTATATTACTAAAGCCGGGGCCATGGCTGGATACTTTTTACAATTGTTAAAAAGTATGTTTCAAAGGTTAGAGAAAAACTAATATAGCAGACGAAGTCCTTCAAGGCGGAAAAGAATATGTTTCCTGGATGTTTCTCAGGATTTCGACAAAATATGGTATGAAAGCTGGGACTACAATGTGGGCCATCTGATGGTTTCTTTTTCAAAAGACTCTAAAGCAAACACTGTTCAATATTTTTGAACGTTTGTTGCTTTTTTGAAAAGAGTAAACCTTTCGACTGATTTTAGAATATCATTTCGTTCAAATGACTACCATCCTGTCAATCCAATTGTTCAATAAATTGTCTATGGTTTCGGCCCCTATTTCACGCAAAGTTGGACCAACATTCAAAACCATCTCATCGCCCTTTAATGACGAATCACACAAAAAATTTCAAAGGCGTCAAGTTGAAGCTCGAAATAACATTCAAAAACAAAGCAGCAGATGGCCTACTCTTGATAGTACTGTCCCTAGACTGAACAGCCTTTCAGTATACCTTTTTTAAGGTACCTTCACAGAATGTGGATCCTATCACCAATTTGCAGTCAAAGTTAGTAGTTTTGAAACAGAAACTTGCAGACTAGCCTTCTTCGAAACATTCACACAGTCTGTGCGTCTACACTCGCGAACTGCCTTAAATTGGTCACATGGCGGTATATTTGAAATAAACCAAAAAGTATTTTGGCTTTAACGTCAAAGAGCCCCTATTCACCTTTTAGTGATAAAAATTACCCTTCGTCAAGCAGACTTCCGTGCGAACTACTCATTTGAACGCAAAGCACAGCTTCACGGGGGTTATGAAGCCAAAAGCCAATGGACTGCTTATTACACATGGTCAACACGCAAACACTTTACAGGTAAGTAAGGTAAGTACATACGAAGAACCTTTGATTATCACGAACCCATTTACGCACATAGTTAGGTACACCTTCCACACCCGAATCGAAAAATTCTATCGCACTTCTGTGTAAAATTTAAAACACTTAGAGGAGAAAATTTTTAAGGAAGTCGTACTTGTAAAAATAAAACATAAACCAAAATAAAAAAATAATAATAAACTAATTTTAAAAAGCATTTGTTTTTGGTTTTTTTTTTACAAAGCATGCTGGGAAAACTATTTTACAAAAGTCTCAAAGAACTTAAAAACTAAATGTTTTTTTTTTGTATATTACAAAACTTTTACAACTTTTTTTTCTGTTTTATTTATATCTACACATACGTATACGTATCTCGTTAAAACTATAAGAAACCATAAAGTAGAAGAAAAGTGTCCCAAAAGAATACCCAAAAGGCAATGAAAACAAATGCCAATCTAGAGAAACTCGAAAATAAAATCAGTCTGGCGATCAAAAGAACCAAAAACATACATATGACACACTATACAGAAGTATCTGTTCAACCCTGAGATATGTCTTCAAATGTTCTTTTGTTTAAACATCAAATTCTTGATTGCACTATGGTATGACGGATGTTGTGTCTGAGAAGTGATTTATGTATTTTTTTTTTAATAAAATTATGATGATGTGTGGATTATGAGAAACAAAAAATAATAAAAAGAAACTTATTTACTTACAGAAGAAGCATCAACAAAATCTACAGATATATGTATGAATTTTTATATATTTTTTTTTTCTCTAAACAAAGCATACATGAACAAAGCAATAAACATTTAACAAACAAAAAAAAATAAATAAATAAAAAATTATAAAAATTAAAATATGATGAGAATAAGGAAAATAATAAATGAGAGAGAGAGAGAGAGAGAAACGTAAAAAATTAAGAAGAAGAAAAATAAGCAAATACCTTATTAGGAGCCGTTTGCAGACCATGAAATGGTAGATTCTCATACTCTCCAGGTTCCGTCAATGGATCCCCCAGTGAAGATGACTTGTCGTGTACTATAATTTTATTTTTTGTTGGTTTTTTGTATTCACGATTTGTATTTTTTTTTTTTGTTTATTGTTATACGATAAGAAATAAAAATCAAAAAATAATGAAAAGAAAAAGAAAGAAAAAAATTCAGAAAACAAATAATTAGCAGATTTAATTTGTAAATCTAAAAATAAATAAAAAAAATAAAATATATACTATTTGATACTTAGTTGTAAAGTATAAAACTTAGTTTTGAATAATAATTCTAGTTTACATATCTATTGAAGCTAAGGTGAGTTTTTTTGTAAATTAATTTTATTTAACGAGAAGGGATGCATATTGTTTGGGTGAAAGTGATTGAAATGAATTGCAATTTGTTTAAATCAAAAAAATTTAATTGTAAAATAGAAGAATCTGAAAGCTCGTGGAACACTAAGCTGCAATAAGTTTCCATCCATCCATCCCTGTTAATAATCTGAAGGATGCACAGAACGAAGCTCAAGTTGAATGAAGTTAGACATTTTTTTTCTACTCCCTACCTACTCTTCAAAATTTTTAATTTCGTTTCGAGTTTCAAGCACTAATATTAATTTTTAAGAGTCTTTTGGAAGCTAAGTACCTACTTTGACTCTTTTCTTACATAAAACTAAGATGTTGCTGGCAGAAAAAAAAACGTTTTTAACGTTTGATACTGAATTATCGAGACTGGAGACTAGAATGGAATGGGAGCCAGCAACGAAAAGTCACAAGAAAACTGAATAATTTTTTAGGAACTCCAGCTACACCTCACAAAATATAAAGGATTCTTCCAGGTAAGACAAATTTTTGGTACAACAGGTCAATGGGACCCAGGGCCTAGCTTCTCACAACCATTCCTGTTGTGCGTGTTATATGATTTAAACGAATGGAAGGGGCCTATAGTGTTTCATGCCGTGTTTGAAGGGCAATTTGATAGTTGAGAAGCTTTTTGACGACAGAAATACTTTAGGATGTTGGTCAGATGCTCGTCAGAGGTGGGACCATGATAAAACTTTTAGGTGTGCGAACCTCAAACCCCCTCTAGTAATAGAACAGAATAAATTGAAATGCTGTGAGATTTGAATTCTCTTCAATGCAGAAAATTTCGAAAAGCGCTAACGTCCTTGCAATAGGTTAAGCCGTCGAATCTCACACAAGCATGTTTGTACCAAAAAATCGCACAAAATATGCATTAAGTATGAAATATACATATTAGTGAGGTGCTGACAGTGATAGGACGAGTTTTCAGTTGAAAATTACCTTCAAGACGATGAATAAAGTAAAATTACAGGCACAAGCCTCATGGGCAGCTTGAAACTATGAACATTTATGAAATAAGGACGAATTTTTCATGGTTTCAACTATGATTGGACCAAATCGGAGAGAGACAAGGCCACTTAATGAGCGCTCAAGTGTAAAAGAGGTACTCGTATCCGAGAAAGGGCGACGGCCCAAAAATCAGGATTTTTCCAGATCCCTCAATTGCCGGATTTTTTTCAGGGCATCCTTGAAATGCCGACTGTATTTCGGTCTGTCTTAACATTTTGGTCTAAGTCACTAACTAAGTCAACGAAATCCTACCACAGGGTACCCTTTTTTTGATATTAAATTGGATTGTAGCCATATTTTATGAGTTGTCAAATGCTATGTTATTTGTTTGTTTGTTAGAATCACTCTCATACACGTTGGCATACTGAAAGGATAGTACAATTGGATCGGGAAATTTCAGCAATCCCCTCGTCTGAAATAGACCAAATGAGAGAAGTCTTTGTCGCTTGGAGGATTTAGTCTAAGTGACCCTCGTATATTGGACTTTGACCATATTTTGAATTCTTTGAAATTTTCTCGAACGATTCCGAATGAGTTGGCCTTTAGCAACAGAAACAGGACCATTTTCCAAAAAACTGGGCATAGAATAGTAAGGGTTTTCGCTGACTAATTGTAACTTGAAACCTTTCTTGAAAATAATAGTCGAATAAATGGAAACTGATGACTTGTTCAAGGCCTCGAATCCCTGACGATTACCGTACACGCTTGAGCTAGACAAAAACACAAATTCGAATATGTAATGCAAAGCTGCTGCAGATTAAGACAGTGCTAGACCCTTCGCTACTAATGGTCTTACGTTCCTTTTTGTAGGAAAGTGGATCGTCAATACCTGGAAATGTTTTTGGATTCGAAGAATTAAAGGTAAGGCTTGAGTAGGATTTTAGGGCCCATAGAGTAACTCAATAGGCATGTAGCACCTCCTTGAGGATAGTACCAGCGGTCACTCAGTCCACTGAAATCATCAGAAGGTCTAACTTGAAATTGGTTTCTCGTTTCCTTGGTTTTGTCTGGTCCGTGGCTAGATTTGGTTAAAGAAAAATGTAGGTTCCCTGTCCTTATCCTTCTCCTAAGATGCATGCCTACTTTTGGATTTTCACAAGATTCTCAAAAATGATGTACATTTTGAAGTCGACTTTGCCCTGTTAAAGCTAAAAGCAACAATGTACGAGTACATCCTTGAACAATGTGTACATCCGCATATGGAATGCAGGTCATGTTGATGTCAATTTAAATTTCACCAAACAAGACTTCATCCCGCATACACGAGAAATAAAATCCATCGGCTTATGTGCGCGTATATCAAAATTGTCAGATGGTAAATAAATTTAAGCACAGATTTATGTTGCACTATATGTAACAGGAATGCACAAAACCAAAAAAATGTTCAAAACAAAACAAAAAGCTGTTGAATGTTGTACCTACAAAGTCCTGTCCTGTCTCCCTTTTTTTTTTGTAAATTGACCTCCCATTATTCTGTTTCGATATTTTAACTTCTTTTTTTTTGCATTTTCCCGATATTGAATAGTTTCAAGGATTCAGTTTACAAAATTAAACCAAAAATGCATACAAACGAGAAAAAAATATTCCAATAAATGTAACTTCGAGTGCTTTTAAGAAATTCATATACACACACAGCGACACAGAAAATTTCACAGAAAAAAAATACCCAAAAACATCATAAAAAACAACACTCAACGTCAATTACACTCGCAATTGATATCACAGGACCATTACAAGCATGAGAACACAACATTTAAACATTAACATATAAAAAAGAGTCGTAAAAATAAAATTTACACATAAAAACAATACATACATATATATGCGTATAATATGTATATCTTCTCCATTTTATGTTGTGCGAAAGATCGTAAAAATGCAAATTAAAAATAAATGAAAAATAAAATAAACATCTCTACATAAACTTACTACAACAAGATTGTTTATAAAATACGCACTCAAACAAAAAAAAAAAACACAGATACTTAAACAAAAAGTTAAATATAAATAAAAATAAAATAAAAAAAATTTAAAAAAAAAACTTTTTGTCTTACTTTCTTCATTGCCCGCTGTTTGCGTCTTTGGTTGTGTGGCGGTGCTGACATTCGATGCCTGTGGTGCGGCATCGCCATCAGCCACCGCCAACGCCACTATGGGTGTTGCATCAGAACGCTGTTGCATGGTTGGCGTCTTTTTGTAAGTCACTACAACATTTTTGGTTTCGGTTCAAACGAGTATATAGCACAAGAAGCAAAACAACAGCAGCCGCGGCAGGATTAACATTTTTTTTTTTTTGTAGCATTGTAGCATTGTAGCAATGTAGCAATTAAAATAATATAAAAGGTACATTGTCACGCAAAGGGAATCACATGCAGGAAACAAAGTAAAATAAAAAAAAAAAAAGATTAATTATAGAGGTACACGGTTTATGGTTTTTTAGTGCCTGAGGGATCGGTGAGGGAGTGTGTTTATTGCTGGACATTTGAATCCTTTTGTCTAGGATGGAGTTCTGTTCAACTAGGGGCTGTAGCTCAGGATATGGATGTGTCCCGACGGATAGTCCGAAGAGATAAAGTTTTCTACTGCGAAGAGTTGTCAAATGAGCTGTCAGCTATTGAATGACAGTTGACACTATATCCAGTTTGTCATTTTACCATGAAAGGACTCAAAGCCTCAACTTCATGCAAACTTACTTCGAAAGGGAGTCGTTTAATACAGGAAATGTACAGAAAAGTGGTTTGGTTTGCTCTTTTTGGCTTAAATGGTTCACGGACAAGTTAAAATGTAAATTTTGGCATTCATCAAACCCAGAAAAGGTATTGGAAACACCATTGCCTCTACAAAACTAATGGTTTGGCAATACTTCTTAGGATATCCTGCTGAGGCCAATGTTACAGTCAATGGAGAGAAAGTTATTGAAACAGGATAAACGTGTTACTATTCTAAAACCTTGAAAATATTGATTCACAGGAACAGACGCAGGAAATGTGGTTCCAACAGGACGGTGCCACAACCCGTACATCTCGAGCACGTGTCGATTTGTTAAAAATACAATTTGATGAACAAAAAATGTGCGATTTGAACCCGTCCAGGCCGTTTTTCAATAACTTTTTGTGGAGATATAATAAGTCCGTAGGGCGGTAATAAACCACCAAGAACTGAAGATCTAAAAGGCAACATTGACCAAGTTATTACGAAGATAAAGTTGGGTATACTAGAAAAAGTTACAAAACCTTAGACTGACAGACTGTGGTATGTCCGGAAGAGCAATCAGGTGACTATTGGGCCAAAATCATATTCTAACATTAATGCCAATAAATCAGCTTTTAAATAAAACTAATATTTTGGATAAAACTAAACACTTTGTATTTTTTTGTAATTTTAAAAGTTGTTACACTCTTAAAAAAACACCATAAACACCTTAGATTTGTCCAAAGAAAAAAAACGAAAACTAAATGAAAGGACAATCTTAGGACTCTCAGGAGAAGTCTCCTGGATATCCTGACATTGATTAGAAGTCAGGTTGTGGAAAGTCAGTAGACAATTTCTGGAATATAAGCCCTAATTTCTCGGACTAACCACTGAGTCTTTGCGTGTTTACGTTCAGTGAGTACAGTGAAAGGACACTTGACAGTCGTGAACGATTTAAGCTAGAAAAAGAGTTTCAATTCTGCAAAACAAAAACCAGGTTAGCTGGAGGCCTAATGAGAGAACTTGGAGACAACTGTCTTTGCCAAAAAAATGTGGAGAGTCACATTAGAAACATCAATTCCTTCGTTCTTTGAAGTTTGAAGAACTTTAAAGACTGCACAGAGAAGAGGTAGGAAAGCGAGCAAATTCAGTGAGAACCTTTGGAAAAAATCCACAACTAGACACTAGAGTATACTAATACAGGAATTGTCCTCATCAAAGGCCCCGAAACAAGGGTCTGGATATTCTAGACCCTAGACCCTGAATGAGACAACAATAAACACACTCTCCCAGTCCCCAGGGCAGTAGACAAATTCAAATATCATTACCACTGCCAGAGCAACGAATCCCCTTCAGTCGATGTTCGGTTGAAAAAGGATTTCCATCATCCTTCTTGGTCCAGAATGCCTTTGGCACATTGAACATCGAACTCAACAGGCCTACCTGTGACCGCTGGCTATCACGTGTGCGATCGTCGTCCTTCCTTCGCATAAATATATCACCAAGCATTGAGAACTTCTCCAGCAATCCCGATCGTCTGGGAGGTACATTCGTCTGGCTATCAGCAGTGGTCTCTACAATTCCGATCGCACTATCCTCATCATCACTGGGTGATCCTTGCTGTTGGGTTTGCTTCGGCTTGGGCAGCAACTCATTGGCACTACTCGCGGAGAGGTTTGTCATGAGATTCGTTGAGTTTACTGAGTTCTTTAGCAAACGTGGATTCCTTGGAGGCAGAGGCGGTGGCACTGGTCGAGGAGGTTGATCTGTTAAAATAGTATTGTTTGGGTTTACTCGCACGGTTTTGGGGGGTTTCGGAGGTCTGCCCAGAGACTGAGTACCGCCACGCAAAATCGAGTGATTGCACCTAGCACCAAGGGGTTGCTGTGTTGGAGGTGACGATGGACAGGCAATGCTGGAAGTGCTTTTCGTGCGATCTATCGAGGCGGGTGCTGTGCTGTTAGCATTAGGCTGTGATTCTACGGTTGCTCTTGTGGTTCCACTCAAATGGAACGATCTTGGGATAGTCGACGAGCCACTGCTGTTCGAGGCCAAACGATGAGCGGCGAGGTTTTGTTTGGTATCGTTCTTGACATGAACCATCACTCCTGGTCGCAGTGGCCACCTGGGTGGACTTTTTGGTACTTCGAGCGGAGTCTGTGACGTTGCCGATGGCAGAGGTGATGTTGGTTGGTAGGATAGCACACTGATAGGTGGACGGATGGAGTTTTGTTTTTTTTTTTTTTTTGTGAAAGCAGCAAAACAAAAACAAGCAGGCACACATATAAAGTAAAAAAAACATAAAAAATAAAAAATGGTCAACAAATAACACAGAACACAAATAATGCTGTACGCAATAGCATGCAAATAAAAAAGTTTGTTAAGTTGGTGTATTTACAGTCTTAGTGCTCGAAGGAATGTCTGAATTTTAAAGAAATACATTTTGAAAGCTATTCAAGGCTTAGAGCGGCGTAGATTTGCTGTAAGACTAGGCCATGAAAAGGATCGTGTTATGGGTTTGAATCGAGTTTCGAAAAGAGGTCAGAAATAGAAAGGAAACGACCTCCATTCTAGCCGAAAAATACTCAGAACTAAGCCTTTGATTTGAGGTATGGAAATCAGTTCAAGAAATGGGCAAGTTTCAGTGACTTTGACGAACCTTTTTGAAGACCTTTGACTATTTCCATTGGCTTGGGATTAGGTGTCCTATAATGGTGTCTTAAAGGGAAATATTAGGGCAAAGTATGCTAATTTCAGACCATCCATTAGATTAAGATGGCTATAAGTCGAGCATTTATCTTTTTCTGAACAAAAGGCTAAGTGTATGGTCGATTCCTTAGAGGTCCTACATTAGAAGACACAATAGGTCCAATATATTCAGACCCTAACTTCTCACAACCATTCGTTTTGGTCGTCCTACATTCTGTACTCGAATGGAAGGATACCATGTTTAGAGGACAATGTGTTATTTTGTAAAACTTTAGGATGTTCGTCAGATGTTCGCGAAAGTATAGAAAAGACTGGAACTACTAGTACTTGTAGTTTTTAGAGATGTCTTCATACGACTTTTATAATTGTTTTGTACCGGTTTTGTAGCAGGAGCATTCTAGATTCTTCTCTGTCAGTTTCAAGTCTAACTGGGACTTCAAAGTGGTTCAGTCTAACGTATCCCTACTCTACCATAATCAGAAGATCTATTGATTCCTGTACATTCTTTCTATAGTCGCATGGAAAAGGCTCTACAAAGGGCTGGTTGGTCAGGACAACAAGCCTGCTACTTAGCAGGAGATCTCGCTATACCCTAGTTAAACTATTTACTGGTCACTGTACGTCAGATAGGCACGCCTTGAGGCTTGGAATTCCGACAAACTACTTCCATCGCATTTGTTTGGATGAAGAAGAGAATCACCATATCACCTTCGTTGCAGTTGCCATGCACTATGCTAGCAGTTTCTGGGAGAATATCTGTCCGAGGAGTTTGAAGATATTGTCGATTTGGAGGACAAACATTTTTGAAAACTCGTCCAAATAGTCGAAATTGTTCGAAGAGAAATGAGAACGATCGGTAGGATAATGGATTTTCTCAGATCCAAGAGGATCCTACGTAAACTGCTAAACTAACTCCTAAAGTGGTAAAAACCTCCCACAGAGAGAGAAGTGCTAATTCACTAGAAGACCTTGACTAGCTGCTTGATTTGTTCCCAATATCTTTCAGGCCTTTTAGGGACATTTTTGTAAGACTAAAACCAACATAGCTACATGTTGGCTGAAAAGCATATCCCTTAGGGTAATAAGCTAAGAGATTTCTAAATGACTGGTGAAAAAGGAATCATTGTTATTGCTTGAAAGTCCTTCGGAATTGGTCGTGATTCAGTCACTGCTGAGCTTTGTTCCCTACGCAACTTGCTCATCGCCCTTCTCACAGGATTAACTGGCAACATACCACATCCCTTTGACTTTCATCAGTTGCAACGCATTTGAATATTAGTGAACAGCTTTTCGTTCAATGGTCAACAATAGTGTAAAATATTTGTAAAATATAACACGAAGCTCAGTTTGTTAAGTGTTCACTTGTGTAGTCACTCGAATCGACCTAATTTTAAAAACAAAAGCATACCAATCGCAACAAAGGAACCAACTGAAAATCCCTCTTCAAAGGACTCAGTAAAAGGGAAAATCTAAATCGAACCATTTAACCCAACCCATCATCAGCTTTCAAAATATATTTCTGTTTCAAAAAAATACGATTTACGAATATCATGTTTCTAAAAACTTGTGCTCCATTCTAGAACACTTAGTGTAGAGTAAACGACGAAATTCAGTGCAAACACAAAGTCAAAAAAAAAAAACAAAAAAATAAATATTTTGAAAAAGCAATAAATAGTAAAAACTGAAAGGAAAATTATCAAATTTTTGTTTTAATTCAAAAAAAAAAAAAAAGAGAAATAAAGTTATAAACCAATTATTGAAGTGCTTACCTTTGTGTTGCGCTGATGGACACTTCCGTATGATCTGTGTATTCAGTTTATTTTTTTCGAGTGTATTCATTCAGCACAGATGTGTGTTTTTTGTGCAGGATGTAGTTTTTTTTTTTTTAATTGTTATTAAATATTTTAGCATGATTTTTGTACAACAAAAATAAATGCACGCAAGGCGAGTGTGGTTATGTTTCGTATATAGATTTTGATGTATTGTTTGTTTTTTTTTGGTTTTTAGTGACAGAATCGAAAATTTTTGTTGGAAACTCATTTACGATGTTTTTTTATGTTTTTTTGTGATCCATTTGTTTGCAGAATAAAATGTATCCGTGGGTGTTTTAGTGTTTTTTTTTTTTTGTGTTAATTACGTGATTGATTGTATAATTGATTTTTTATGTTTTTTGTTTGTTTTGTATTTTTGTTTTTAGTTGATGGAAAAGCGCACCAAAAAATTCGTAAAAGCGATAAACATTTAAAAAAAATAACATAAAAGAGAAAAAAAAATGGAAAATAAATTTTTTGCGTTAGTTTAAGAGGCATACACAGGTATATGTATATAATATTTATGTTTATATTTTTAGTTTTTTAATTTAAGAAAATTTGAAAATTATGTGAATGGATATATTGGCTGGGTATGTGGTTGGTTAATGGGTGGTTGGTAGTTTATTCAAACAGGGCTAGCTGGGAGAGTTATGCAATCAAACTGATTTTTGTTTATTTTTTTCTTTTTTCACAAAACAGAGAGTTGAAGCTATGTTTGGCTGTAGACGGCAGGACAGTTTGAATGGCAATCTATGGTAACAGAATAAATATCAAGTTTCGCACTTGACACAAGTTAAGGGGAAAATATGGAATGCTCCCTAGTATACATGAAGCATTGAGGAGGCTCACTCACTTCCGGCCAAATACTGACAGAATCGCAAAGTTTTTGAAGACTTACAATGCAACTGGTATGGAACTTGTCTGCAGAGTTTCTGGGGCCAGGTAAATCCTTCTGAGTCTACATGGTATTTCACCATAAAATGAACTATGAATCGATTGATGAAAACTGAATGTTGAAGCATACTACTAGCAAGAAAAAATCTAAAATAGTCTGACAGGCTCAAAGACTAAACAAAAAAACGGACAAGTTCTTAGACTCAAACAAAAGTGACCTAACCTGAGGGCCTACTACTAATGTATGGATTCCCAAGAAGGAAAGACCAAGCTAGAGAAGATCCTTCAGACATTTATACAGGAGAAGAGGCATTTCTTTAATATTGGTCATACTAAGAGCAGCCAGAACTGAGTCCTTAAACATCAGCTATGACCACTGCTACTTACTGACACATTCAGAAACTAGTGGATAGCAAATGAAGGAATCATCGGTGCTGCTTAATATACAAGTCAAGACATAATCTCAAGGCAAAAAAAATAGGTAAATCAGACTACCTACTCTGAGGAACACAATACTGATCCAACAGTGGTTATGAAGAAGTTGAAGGGAAGGAGACATAGGCGCACTCAGATTGGATTGGACAACTCGACTTACGAGCTCCAGAGACCTACAATGAGAACTTCCCTAATGGTACAGGAAGCAGGGCAACCAGTTTCAGCATGAAACCATGTCGAAAAAGTATGAATTCTTGTTTAAGGATTCAACTAGTTTGACCCGGTGATGAAGATTTTTATTATGCTTAAGTCTAGTCTATCAACGTCGTTTAGATCTTCAAAGATGTACCCACGATAGGACAAGCAAGATACACAGAAGATGTGCCACGGTTTGCTCATCTTCCTCATCTCTTTATCTTCTCCAGAAATCGTTGAAGGAAGGGAATCGACATATTAACCTATTTTTCTTCTTTTATTGATCGAAATACTTCTAGAAGTGTAAGTGGCTTTCTGTGGGAGCTCCCCAATCAAAATTTGATTCACATCCAGCTCACTTTAGAAAAGGGACAGTTTCGTTCCACGTAATAGTTGTGATGTCTGATTGCAACATTTTGAAAATCGCAATCTAAAGCAAGTTGATTCTAATCCAGGATTCCAATAACCTGGTGTAATGGACATTCATATTTCAACAGGAATTCAGATGTTGAAAGAGTGTACTGGAAGTGATTTTGACTGTTACTAGTTTTAGGACGAAGCTACAGTCTGGCAAAGAGTACCATCAATGGCCATGGAAGTACAAATCCTTCTGAAAGAATCAAAGATGAGTCGCTGGTTCTTTTAGCCAAGAAAGCAATTGCGTAGCAAAGTCCTCTCTCGACCAACTGAGATAACCCCCAAGAAAACCCTGATTATTCCAATCCTGTTTTTCAGTGCAGAGGGATGGACTATGTTAAGAATGGATGAGGTAGCCCTCTGCTGTTATGACAGAAAAATACTTTTGATCCTGTCTGCATAGACAAATGGTGGAGGAGAAGATGCAACCATGAGCTATATAGTGACCGACCTGATCAGATACAAGGAGTAAGATGGCAGGGTTATGCAAAGTAGAGAATCCACAGTGCTTAGGCCCGGAGAGTCTTCGAGTCTTCGTCCACCCCAAAGGGACGACCCCGTAGAGAAAAATCTCTCCAAAATTGCGGCACCCAAGTGGAGAAAAGAATCAATTAACATGAGGTGCGAAGCTGGAGGCGACTGACTAAAGATCGAGTTGCCTGGAGACATTGGTTGAGGCGCAGGTCCATCCTGGACGGACGCGTGACCGAAGTACCTAAGCAGATGAATCGATTCAAACTGACAAAAGATCGAGATGCCTGGAGACGTTGGTTGAGGCGCAGGTCCACCCTGGACGGACGCGTGACCGAAGTACCTAAGCAGATGAATCGATTCAAATCGATCTTATAATAGGCAAGTCTACTAAAAGACCGGACTCTAGTATGCATTTTAATTGATTCTCCTGTGTAGCTTCAAATCTATCAAGCCATTCAGCAGCAATGAATTAAATAAAACATTGAAGTCGAACTGTGTGCCTGATGCGGCGAATTCCAGCCTTATACCACGGCAGGGTCTTTGCCATGTCATGTTATAGAAACCAACTTTCACGTTGGATATCAGTGCAAGCACTTTGGCCAACAGTTCAAATATTCAGTTTCATTTCATAAGCCCCGAGCTATGCGAAAACTATTTTTAAACTTATTTTACTGTTTTTTTTTTTAATTTACTTAATAACTCAAGTTAAATACAAATTAGTAATATTTTTCTGCAAAATGCTCATTCCAAAGAGGACACACACAAAACTCAAAAAAAAAAAAATAAATAAAAATCTGGTAACAAACGAAACTCAATTAATTTGTTTTAAAACTAAAAAAAGAGAAACAAAAATCGAAACTCAAAACGAAAACGTTCATGCACTGCAAAGAGCATTCTCAGTTTATAAAATAAATAATTCAAAGGAATTATTTTTAAATTACTCAAAAGTTTCGCAAATGCAATCCAAACTCCACTTAAAATATGAGATAATAATTTTTTTTTCGGTTTTTTTTGCAATAGAAGATAAAAATTTGAATTTAACTTTCATGTAATGAAAATAATAAAAAAATAAAAAATAAAATAATTCGGATAACTTAAGGAGATAGAAAAACTTAAATAAAAAATAATAAAAAATAAATAAAAAGAGTTTTTTTTTTGATTTTGATTTTTGTCGTAGAATTCGTGAAGGACTTACATTTATCCTGACGTCGTCTTCGCCGGCAAATGCAAATGATAATGCAGCAGATGATGATAACCGCCAGTAGAAGGGCTAGTATCGATGCCACGAGAATGATGAGAGTGGTCTTGTCCCAGCGTTGCCACCACGCCAGTTGTTCTGTGAAGAGATTCAAGGATTAGTAAATGCATGGAAGGAGACTGAAAAAATGTAAACATAGAACATGTGGGGGGACTTAAATATCACGGGAAGGATACCTACTAATGGGGAATTTACAATAGGCAGACACCAGTAAGGAGAAACACTTTTGAAAGGAGGAAAATGGTCTTTTGGAACGCGAGGAAATGTCCAATAAAACAAGACATACATGAGGGGCGAGCTTTTGAAGAACAATATATCGGTTTGCAGGCCAACCGTTTGGTTCACAAATGGCGTACCACAGGGTTCCCTTTTGAGTACTCTACTGGTGATGATGATGAATGCTGAGACTACGAATTCTTGATCTGGTGTCCGTGACAATTTTAGCATTTGGGAGGCAAAACCAACTCCTAGAAGACTCAGCGAGGCAAGAAGAATTTGTCAAGCAAACAGAGGCCAAGGACGTCAGTAAAAGTTTTAAGTTTTGACATGGTTGTCAGCTTTCCCCAGCACATATATTAGACCGTGCAGACTGGTCTAATGGTGATCCGACACTGGACCCTAAGGGTCTGATATGGTTCTCCACGCCAAAGACTAGGTTAAATCCTATAGGAGACCATGTGAAGCAGGGCCCACAGTAAATTCGATAAGAGGACCCCAATTGACGTCCACTGACCTGACACCAGTAGATAGTTTTGCTCAAGTTTGTAGATGATGTAGAATACGAAGAATACTGGAAGAGACCATGGTGGAACATGGCCATAAGGAAGCCGGAATAAATGTCGTAGGAAGTGATATGAAAAAATTAAGAAGGACATCAGAAACGAAAAAGAAAAGCAGAACAGCCAGATACACATAAAGGCAGCAGTGTCTTGAAATATAGACAGGAAGTCTAAGTCGGTAAAAATCAGAAGGATAACCTCTGGGACAACCACTGTCTTGCTCCCAGCGATCTGCCCTCATCACTGTAAATCATCTACAGATTCAAAGATCCAGGGGGACTGGCAGACATTTCGTCTAACCATTTTCCATCACCCTTACCGACAAAAAAAAAAAAGATTCAAAACGATAAGTCACCTAACCCTGATTCTATTGCTCCTTCCATCCATCAATATTGTACACAGATCTGCTCACTAACAATCCAACATCGCATTAACCAGATTTCCTAAGCCACTGAATTATTCAAGTCACCTTACATTAAATACGAAAACCAAATAACCCTCAAGTTGCCTTTAAATAAGAAAAGGAATCCAAGAAGGACGAAAAAACTGAACACGCCATCCTTAAACTTTAATTTATCAATAACACTTCCGACATCCATTTGTCAACACCATAAACAATACATTACACCAATTTTATATGCAAACAGAGTAGAATTTCTCACAAATTTGCACCTCACGTCCTGCGTATCCTTGTGCTGTGTATAAATTCACTTAGCATGAGACAACTGACAAACGGAGGCTCATCCCAACAGCAACAGCAACAGCAGTAGCAACAACCGCCCCCAAAGGGAAAATCCCCCAAAATGACTTTAACATCTCAGTGATTTGATTCACTTCGCTTAACCTTTCATGAGCACAAAGGAATACGAAAATTTCGCCAGGATTAAGAGGTGGATTCCTGTCTTTCTTTTTTTTTTTTTTTTTTTCTTTGCTTCCTTTCCTTCCTGTTGCTGTGTTCGTTTTTTTTTCCTTTGGCATTGAATTTTACATTGATTTTGCTTGTTTTGTGTGTTTTACTTTACAAGGATCTCCCTTGAGTGTATACTTTCCCATGTGGCGCACGGTGCCAGGCAGGGTTCATACCTAATTTATCATTAAGTCCTTCATTCATCTTTTTTTTTTTTCGTGTGCTTTTTTTTGTGTGTGCTTTTCCAGATACAGGATAACACCTATTCACACGACTTCTTCACCTTTATTTGGAGTTTCGTACACGCCGATGAACACAACCACCGAAGCACCTCTCGCCACCCACCTACCGACCGGCGACAGTTGTTCAAGATAGAGAGAGTAAAAATTAATTGAGGTATTATCCTTCCAGGATTTCATACACGTGTTGGGTATTTTTTTTTTTCTTCTTTCTGTGTTTTGTAATTAGCATTAGCAGAATAAGTGGTTCAGGTGGGGTATACAGCATGGCAGGAAATTTAAGTAAAATACCATAGAATGCATGTCTTATGCAAATATCCTTTGCAGCAAAAAAAAAAATAATAAAAAAATAAAACTCCATTCGAGAGAGAGAATACATTAAAAACGATGCCACAGGAAGATTGTTTCTACTTCCTGGAATAATAGGGAAAATGAAGAGGAAAGAGCTTGTTGTGTTCGTTTATTTATATTTTTTTTTTCGCTTGATGGATGTCCTGGGAAAAAAAAAACACACAAACTTACGAAAAATGTTTTTCAACAAAAATGCATTTTTGGTTTTTTTGTTTTTGGTTCTCTTGTTGTAAGGTACCAACACACATAGACGTATGCATACATAATAGAGTAGAGAACTAGTTTCTTGCGGGCGGAATGCAAAGTAAATTCATTTTTGTCCTGTTTCGCATCCTTTTATACATTTTTTATCAATCTGCTATGTACGTAGTTGGGAAACATCACCATTTAAGTGCAATATCTCTGTCAAGGAGTAACTATAAAACAACAAGGACATTACACGATTTCATTTCCATTTGATGAGTATCTCTTGTTACGTTTTGAGAAATGTCCTTGCAAATAGCAGACAAAGAGAACAAAAAACATCTTATATTAGCAATTTTCGTTAGATGTAGATGGAGACGTATACAAAAAAAAAACGAAGGCGAGAAAAACAAAGTTGACAAAAGAAATAAATGATTCAGGGGCCATTAATTGTGTGTCAGTGTGAACCGCATGTGCTCCTGACAGAGATAAGTGTTCCGGTTGTGCAAAGAGAATGAAATAGTTTTGGTAGCGCCGCCGCCGCCGGGCGATTATTTAAATTCCCTGTGTGCGATGATAAATGAAAGCTGATAATCTTGATTTTTGACTGGAAAATTTATTGAATTCCAGATAGATCCGTTTGGGGAGAGACTATTTGTGGTTAGCTTGGCGATATCCTTGAAGAAATACGATGATGATGTCATTAGTTATTCAGAATAGTTGTGGGTGGGATGCTTTGAGTCCTTGGTGTTACCCTTGAAATGGGACAAATGATCAGGCGGAGAGTCAAACAGACCAAAAGTGATCAAAGGATACTTCCAATCGGATCTTGAAAGGAAGCCAGCATAAGAGACATCTGGTAGCAAGACCAAGATGACTGAGATAGTAAGAGACTTAGAATGACTTAGTATAACTTTTGTCATGAGAAAGACAATGTTACTCTCGGATGTTTGTCAAACGCTCGTGAGAGGTGGGGCCGAGAGAAAATTTTTAGCTGTTCCGACTGAGATTCGAACCTCGAAACCCTTGTTCCATAGTCCAACGCACTAACCACTAAGCCAACGGCGCCCACAAATGATAGTACCAATCCAACATAAATAGGTTAGATAGGAGGAACTGTCCAAGCAGGAGTTCCTAGAGGTGCGATCTACTAGAAATCTGACATGACCATCGCTTATGTTGATAGTCAGGCTAGAATCCAACACCATTAAACCTTTAACAGTCAGGAAATGCCACACAAAACCAAGGATATTATGTACGCTACACACTGTGATAGATAGAAGAGCAAAAGGGCTGACACATATAGGTCAAGAAAGGATCAGAGCTTGCTTTCACAAGGCGATGCAATTAGAAGCGAAAATTCAAATTCGTGGCTTAGAGGATTATTGTCAATAGGACTAGCAATGTATTTTACCTTCAATAGTCCAACTTAGGATGACATAAGGTGTTAGGCTTACGAATGCAGGCCTTTGATTCGAAAGGAACTGAGAAAATGACAGACTAAGTAGGCCAATTTTGAAAACAGCGATAGGGATTCCCTCTGGTCTTCTGAGGAGGCACCTTATCAAATGGAGATACTGCAGACGAACACGTATGAAGAAGAGGACAAGCTACGGCTGAAATCCCCTCCCATGACGAAATGCTTATAGTGGTACCGTGGGGAGTAGGAAGAGGTCTTAGTGGATTAAAGACCCACACACAGGCTCTCGATGGTTTCCACCTTTTTACAAAAAAAAAAAGCCTTGATCTTCACGTCTCGGAGGACCTCACTTATCCGTACTGTGAATGTCAAAGCATTGCCTGTAGGAGGCTTAAAGGTCTTAGAAAGTATTTCTCTGAATTTGACAACTTTAAGGGAGGTTAGATCTGTGAACCAAATTAGTGAGATATGTAGACTGTATGGTTGCTAAGAGATCGGAATGGGTCTACTGTGGTCCCAATGACTTGTAATAAACACATAACCCTGCACTGCCTACGCTATACAGGAAGTACAAAGTCACTGGCTACGTGGGAGTAGAAAAACAGTATGAACCATCCAAGTGAGGCTAGCCCCTTTCGCTTTCATTGGACCCAAACTAAGTCTCAAGACTTAACCACAGAAGAATGTGAAAAAATCAGGCCTTGAACGTCCAGTTGAGTAAAACTGAGGTCAGAAATTGATGCCAGTTTCATCGAAGAGTTTGAAATTGGAATGACAGTCCACAGAAACCGCCCAAATTCACTAAAACTTTCCTCCACTAGAGTACATTTGTATCCTTTTACTGATAGCTACAAGTGTAAATGCCAGACCAACGATTTGTAATAGCCTTACATACAATGATGGGAGCTCATCCCATCAACTCATTCCCAAAGCTGGAAACATTTTAGGTCCTGTCTTAAATCTACAAGAAATAAAGTAATCCAGCCTGAAGCATGTTGGTCTCAGTCAGCTATGAACAGATTCCCATAAAGCCTTGATGTCCTACGAAAAAACACAACTCAAGCTCTACGAGATAACATGTAGGTCGTGAAAATACTATTCTTAGACAAGGGTACCTTACCCTACTCCCATAAGTACTTGCAAACTCTTGGATTTCCTGACAGGAAGGTTGTTTGCAAAAGGCTTCTGCCTCCAACAGTATCTCAAGACGTTCCTGCGGCCTTAATTTTGGCCAAAAACTTTGGAGTACGCATTTTCAAAATCAAATAATGACCATGGAAGGAAGGGAAGGCATTCTCGCGCTCATAATTAAAAATTTTTTCAAAATACTCGAAACTAACTGAATTTCGAATGAAAAGGTAATATTTCTGATAAGACTTCCTTACCATGGTCTTGGTAAAAATAGTGTGGCCTTAGAAAAACACTTTTCAACTTCTGCAAAGACAGAGTTCTTATTTGCATTCGAAATGACCATTCCATAGAGGGTCCCAAATTGTCGCTTTTATAAAACTCGTAGAGCAGTCAAAATTCTTTGATTTAGTCATAGCACTTAGCTGCATTGTTCATGAGCCTTATTTTTCAGGAACTACTCAATGCTCTCAGCTCCAGCAACAGGTCTATTGCAATATGTCTAGAACAGTCTTAAGATTACTGCCACAACAGGCTTATGGCTCAAAATTCTTCAAAATTCAAAAGGTTCGCAGTCACAACTAGTTAAGACTTCACCTTCCTTGGCAGGGGTTTGAATTAAGTTTCCATGCACTGAAAAGTTGACGGACAATAACTTCAAGTAAAGCAGATCTTAATGTATTTTTGAAAATTCTGTCTTAAAAGCCTAAAATTCTAGGCAATGGCCAAATTTTTACAAACTGTAGAAAGTCGAGTCAAATCTACTTGTGGGTACCAAAGAAACGATGGAAATGTTAGTAGGATGACATAGTTTCAGTTATGCTGCACAAGACACTGGGAACTGGATTGAGAATACCTAAACCGACAGAAAGGACTATTAAAGTCCTCGCTTACAAACTACGAGGTGATAAGTTAAAGTAGCACATAAATGAAATAAAAAACAAAACAAAACAAAAAAAGCATACAAATTTGATTACGAATAGCGACTAGTGTTTACTTACTTTTAGGCCTTACTGTTATGATAATTATGCCAGCATAGTAGTAGTAGTAGTGTTTAATGACAGGAGAGAGTAAAAGTAATTAAAGGTTAATTTAAATGAATGAAAGAATAGCAATAATATATTTTTTTTTTCTCAAATGGTTAGGTCGTATGAAGCGAGAGAGTTCAAAAAGCATGTTTTTTTAAAAACTACCCATATATACAGTATTTAAATGGTTTTAAAGAAAAGTATGGTTTATATGTACATCTAATGAAATCAAGTGGTTTGGGGGATGTTTTCGGGAGAACCTTGTGTTCATACTCACTTGCTGCTGAAACGAAAAATAAAACAGAATACATAAACTGGTCAGTAGGAAATAATTGAGGTCCTAAGGTGGATACTTGTGATACGTCATCTAGAATACATGAGTGAGAGGTATTATGACGGCGAGCTGAATGGATGACCCTGGGCTGTACTGAGGAATAGAAATTCAAATGTAAATGAGCGATCCAGGGCGTAGTTTCTCTGAACAGAAGGGGACTGTTCTGTGGAATTTTGCGTCGAGTTTTCTGACGAGAGCGTACTTTAGGATGTTAGTCAGACACCCGCTGTCAGGGAATCGAACATCGAGCCTCTTGCTATCCACTAACCACAGAGCCACAAAAAGTGGTCATGAACAGTATATATAACTAAAACCACAGGCGATTAGAGTTACTCGAAATGATGATGACACAAGCTTTAGTATGATTCAAGCCAATACCAGGAGGACTAGGTGAATACCTTTTTAACGATTCAAGCACGGCCTGTACAACTAAGATTAGCTCCTTCATAAAAAGGAGCAAATACTTCCCACCTCACACAACGTCAGCACAATGGACCTTCTCTGGTCTAAGTGCATCCTTATCGAGAGCCGATCTAGACCAACCAATTAACCATGATTCAAGCTCTTGACTTAGAACTTGAATACTCGTTACCATACTCTTTACAGTCTAATCGATAACTACTAAGCAGTGAACTGGTTCTCTGTCGGTGAACAGATAATAATAGTTCAGTTCCAAGGCTTAGTCAGACCAGAAAGTATCCATACTCTTGGAATCACCGTGTAGGCATTGTGGAGATCACTTAGATCATTGGAAAGGTAGTCTAGCCTACTACAGCCCTCTCAATGTTGGCGAATGGAGCATACGTGCCTTTTTCGCTCAAATCCCTAAAAATCCTGCAGATTCGATGAGATTTTTGAGTTCAGAAAGGGTCTCTTCTCTACATGTTAGCAGTGTGCTACAAAGCTGGTCAAAGTACAACAAGAACAACTGTCACATAGTCACTCCTTTGAATGACTTTTTGGTAAAGTCAAGAGCACTGAGCTATAGAATGTCCAACGAACAAAAGGACTTCATTTTGTGACTGCCACGCCTTATGAAAAATATTTCATGGCTCGGTGGCGTATACGTAACATTTTTTTTGACATTTTTGAGTGAAAAATTTTCTGTTTCCATTGCACTTGCCGAGGCATCAGTGATGCTGGTGTATGCTTTGGAGGACCAAGATCAACGATGCATGTTGATCACGTTATGGATGGTAATTTCTAGAAGATACCTTGAAATTGAGGACTCAGCAGGGTCAGGGATTCTTTCACTCTGAGAATAGCGATTGTTAAACTGGTACTCATGCACAGCTCTTGGATGAGACCAATGGCTTGGAGAAGAGATGACACGTTTTCCAGTGCAATAGCGATGCCATGGGCTCTGAATGGAGGCATACAATGGAAGTTAAAGGCACTTTGTGTATGCAGGCATGAAGTCCTGAACTATTAGTGTGACACTCGTACTAGGACATCAGCTCCAATCAGCATTTCGAAACATTTTTTCAAAAATCATTTGTCCTAATGAACTTAATGACTACTCCGTTCTTTCACTCTCGTTCAAAGCTAACAGATCAGAAGAACAGTGTGAAAGCAAATCGCAATAAAAGAAAAATCCCATCGCCCATCGAATCCAATAATTCAGTATTCACGGCTGGAGAAACCACTTAAATCCCTCCAACGATGGCCACTTTCAATTCTCATTTCATCTCCATTTCGCACCACCAATTGGATCAGGCGGGCGCACTACCATAAAGGATGCAATTTAATTAAACGAAAAGAGTGGTAGTAAAACTCCTTCACTCTCTGCAAGCCGATTACGCCGAACGAAAACAAATAACAAGGATGAAAGTTTTTTTTTTTTTCAACCAAAAAGGACGAAGAAAATAAATAGTAAACACCCCCCAAACCAGCTTGAATGGGACTCTGAACGCAGGTGGTAAGGTAGACTATGACTACCCCCATCCTCCCACCCATACCATAAACCATAACAACCAAATGCGAATGAAAATGTATAGATAAAGAGAACGAGAAGAGAAAATAGTGTTTAAAAAAAAAAAAAAATAGTGAGTCCTAGGTGGAAGAACTTACCGGCAACTTCAATTTCACAAAACGTTCCAGCTCCAACGGAATTATTCGCCACACAACGATACGTCCGTGCAATCGCATAATCCTCATCTAGAGCATAAAAGCTCTTATCCTTGTTAATATTGCCACTGCCCAGTAGTTCAACAGAATCGTTCTCCGCCTTAATTGACCATGAGAAGTCGGCCTGTTTGTTTGCCGGTCGGTGGGTGAGTAGTGTTACCATAGCACCAGCAGCAGCATCAGGAGCGTCAGGAGCATCAGGAGCAGGAGCAGGAGTAAAAGGAGGAAAAAGCAAATAAAACAGTTTTATTATTGAGAGTTCTACTCTTTTTTTTTTTGTTTTGTGTTTCCTAGCTATCGAAGCACAGGTTTTCAAAACAGGACTCAAATTGAATACATACACAGGTCGGAGGATGTACATTTGGGTATGCATTGAATAGTTATAACAAAGTACAACTTACCTCTTCAGGATTTCCGAATGCTGTGCAAATTAACGTATCCTGATCGTCGATTTCTCGCCTCTCGATTTCACATTTTGGCTTAACTGGAAAACAAAATCAGAGAATAAGAACTAGGACACGCTGCAGGATATACATATCCGTGTGGGTGTGGTGTGTACGGGGATTTTTGATTTTTAATTGGGCCAGAATGCATGGCATGTGAAGTGCAGGTTAGCAGGTTTGTAAGAGGATATTATGGCAAATCTCGGTCGAGGTGGCTTTAAGGATTTATAAATGGGGATATGTGTGTTTCAATGGGCTACGGTTACAGATGCATGGAACATAGTTTGCGTGTGTAAAATTTGCGGCCAAAGGCAGGAGAGCGTCAGAATTTTGGCCAAGAAATTGTATACAAATTTGTAATTAAAATTACTAGGATGTATGCAGAGCTATCGACTTGCTAGAGCCTTTGTAGTCGAAGTGCACATGGAGAATAGATACAACTTGCAGTGCTCCAAACCAAAATGGTAGAGGAGAAGTTAGGCTCATAGCAATGTAAGCCTACAACTAGGTCAAATCACTCAACCCACATCCAACTTAAGGTCCTACTTCTGAGGAAATGCTGTAAAAAGACGAACCATTCCCACGGTGAAGGCGATTTAGTTCGAGAGAAGATTTCTATTACATTGTCACTGTCGCAGATTATAAGGTCAAAGGACCTGTCTAGATGTCAGGGGATAAACCTCGTTCACAGATCGATGGAAAAAAGTAATCCCTGTTCTAAGTACAGAAGAACTGTCATCGGTTGGATGGCCCAGCTTGCATCGGGTACGTTTTTTAAATGAGTTACGTCCCAAAAAATCTAAAGGATAACAGACTTGCGACATGAATGACCCTTTCAAGTCGAAGATACCGTGTGAAGGGTTATCGAAAAAAATAAAAGAAATCTTCCAATGGAAGAACTGGAGAGGGTGTAGCACACCATACAGCCTTGGAAAAGGCTTCAAGAGTCACTTAATGACCTGCTTGAGGCTGCAGTACATGAAAAGGTCATTTTTAATCGCGTCCCACAAGAGTCTATTTTAGGGCCCGTTCTATGGAACGGTATCGGTAGCCCAAATACTAAGCCTTACTCTAAGCTGATGGATCACACATCGATAGAGAATCAAGGACAAGAGTCTACTACCTAACGCTACCTCCATCCATCTGGAACGGCAGACTATTACACAGTACCGGGGCCCAAGACAACTCCTACTCGGACAGTCAGGTAGGCCTGAGGACACTTGCAAGTCCAGGGACCAACTCGAAATTGGTGAAGAAATTAAGGGAAAAACTTCATATCTGGGCACCCTCCTCCCAGATCAATCGATGGTAACTGCAATATACCAGGAAACAAAGCTGGTGAGAGAGGTGGTGGAAAGCATACACACCTCTATGGTTACAACCCTAGGAGAAGCCTTAAAGGTGGTTAGATTACGTATAGCGTCTCGTTTGGAAAACATCACGAAAAGATGTGGAAGGTCTGACAAACTGCCAAAACTATGACTGAGCACCCTTGAGCTCGATCCAGGTAGGAGGCAACTAAGACGAATGATCAGACTGCGCACCGAGCACATCAACCTTAACAAACACGCGTTCACACTGGAATTAGTGACATACGCATATAATTTGCCAAGGATACGAGGATCCTTGGATGGATCAATAGGAATACATAGGAGAACACGTTACAGCTTCGGAAAAATCCGGCAGTTCCTCTGAAACACAGGACATTTCTTAGAAGAGTGAAACCTTTCCCCGTCACCTTCCAAACCAACCAGCTAACAATAGACCGAGGAAAGACGCTCACGTCTAGATTGAACGATTCTGCTACAACTCCACTCAGGTAACCGTGAGGATCTCCCATCAAGAGTGGTACAGTCTATTCCGCGCACCGGTATGGACAAGAGCTCTTAAAACCATTTCGGTTGCGTATACGTACTATTTATGAAGTTCTAGACTGAAGGCCTTTCGAAATAGAATTTGACCTGGAGACCAGGACACTCGAATCTACATTTTGACCAATGAACGAAGTTGAAAGAATCTCAAGTAAGACTACGTGGGAGTCGAGATAGAAACAGTTCCCACTGTGAAAATATGAAAATGATAGGTTTGCCTACTGATTCGAACATGAGGGATCCACCAGCAATCTAATCATTCCCAGAGGATGTGGAACACATAGTGTTGTAATGCCCATAGTCTGAGCAAATGTAATATAAGTCCTAGAAACATCAGAAACTATTGAGAAACATATGCTACCATCAAAGGGTATCTGCTGAAAGATCAAGAAAATTGCAAGATCATTCCCAAATGTAAACCCAAACCGTAGGAAAGGCACCATGTATATGTAGTTCTGGGGAGAATGATGGAGTTCTGGGGAGAATGATGGAGTTCTGGGGAGAATGATGGAGTTCAAGTCAATAGAAAATCTACACTGCTAGCGAGTACAGTGTCCAGCAGCGTCTATTGAAGATGTTCACTCCTCTATGCATTAGGACCCTAGGAAGACATACCAAATGTTTGGACACAAACCTTCAAACCTTCCTAAAATGAAACAGAAGTAAACACACATGATGGTGTGATGAGAGTCAAGATGTACAGCAAGACCAGCCATCAGAGGCCTGGCTTATAACTGAATCCAAACTCACAAGAAAAACGTTGATTCCTTGCTCCAAGACACTAATGTGAGTATATTCATCGAGGGTGGGATCAGGAACTGTGGATCTTGAGTGTTAATGGTTCACTAATCCTGATAAAAATTGGAATGATATCATGCCTTCAACATCCAAATCAAGACACGACTTAAAATCTGAGTCCGTCCTAAGTCTGTCTACAGATTACATTACAAAACCGGCATGAATACTGGTTTCCTAAGGATTCTGTACTTTAATGAGCAGCTACCAATCTAGGATTACAATTCTTAACATCATGGCTATCTGTGAAATACAGAGACTTCAATCTACCAAAGGCCTTCAAAATGAAAAACTCTTCCATAAAATTTAAGTCATTCGATAAAAGGGAACAGGACGAATGAAAAACTAATCTACAAGTAGTCTGACAACCAAAACTGGACCCATTCCACCCATCAGGAGACTAGGAGACCAGTAGACCATAGCAATCACAACAAACTCTCGCCATAACAACCGATTTAATCACAAGTGAATGGCAGTCAGTCAACTGTTTTTCCAATATTGACTTAATTGAGAGTGCTCGTCAGGACCTCTAGTCTTAGCCTGATTTTTTCTCCTTTTTTTTTTCCCACAAAAACAACCATCAACTGTGCGCTGTGATGCTCTCAAATTTACAGTGAAAATCAATAAAAAAAAAAAAGGAAACAAGGAAAATCCACCACACAATATGTCAAGTAGGGACACATCCATAGGTTCATATGTTTATACTCACACTGTACATCGATAAATGTATCTGACACACTTGAGCCATGTTTGTTAAATGCCACACAAGTGTATCGTCCGGTATCGTTCCTTGACATAGGACTATTTATAATCAGAGCGTTGCCACGAGTAATCGTTTTATTGTTGAATCTCCACTCGTATGATGGTTCTACAAAAAAACAAAAAAAAAGCATATGTGACAGGATACAATAGGAAAAAAATCGAAGTGTGTGTGTCAACTTACCAGGATTTGCTTTTGATTTGCACAGGACACGTCCCGGAATGTTATCCTCAAGAACATGTACAATCTCATGCGATACTGTAGTATTCTCTGGGGGATCTGTTCATACATATACAACAGAAATAGATATAAAAACCATGTATGTGTCACGCAAAAAAAAAAACAAATCACAGCAATGTCCTTGTTTTGATTTTTTTTTTGCTTGCTGTAGTAGGTAGGTTGGTACTTACATTCGATACTGAAGTATGTTGCGCTCTTAATGCCAGGACCAACCGCATTGCCCGATGATACACAGGAATAATTGGCATTATCGACGTCAATGTCGAATCTCTTATTCGGCCATGCTGTCATATTGAAATGCTGTTTCAACGACAAGGATAAGCGGGATAAGTGTCAAACAGATGCCACCCTTGTAAGCCCACCCACAAACTTACCAGCACTGACATAACACTCTCGAAATCTCCTGTTGCCGGTGATGCAGCCATGTACTCCTCCTTCACAAAATACCTCTCATTATCCTGTTCCAGGGCAATGCCATCCTTGTACCATGATATCGTGCACCTCGGCACACATTCTATGCGACACATCAGCGAGGCATTTCGACTCGAATACAAAATACCGGTGTAGGGGAATAGGTTCTTTATGAAAAACGGTGGAGCATGCACCTCTAGGTTGACTGTGGCCGGTACACCGTGACCACCCTCGTTGTATGCATAACAGGAGTAATTCGTTCGACTATCCAAACCGACCGGTTCGACTGTCCAATCCTTTGTTACTACGTCCTGCAGTGGGCCACGACCACCACGGAACCAACGGAATCTATCACGTAACGAGACAATATTTCGAGCATGAAAAATTCGACCCCTTAGCCGTGAACTTGTGTTAGTGTTGTGAGCGGAAGCGGGAGCGGAAGCGGGATTCAGGGCTAAGGTGGTGAATTTGATGCATGCATTGTATTGTTTGTGTTCGTCGTCGACTACAAACCTATTCGATTCTGGATAGCCGGGATCATCGACGGAACATGAGAAGGTGACACTCTTCTTTTTGACCGCGATGAGGGGGAAATGCGTTAGAGTTGCTGGTCCTGGTTCATAGTGGACCTAGAAACAGATCAACAAAACAACACATTCATGAGAATCTGACTTGCCTTGGTGGGTCCTCGGTTGCTTACCATTAACTCCTTGTCATCGGAACGTGGCCCCCAGCCGGCTGCATTGAAACCTTCACATGAATAGTTGTAGAAGAACCCGCGACCGATGCTCTCGAGGAGCAGTTTACTTGGATCAATGTGACATAGATCTTCCTGGGAGGGATAAAACTTTGGTCAGTAAAAAATACTTAAATAGAACTTTCGCTCTCTTTGTGGCTACTGGTGTGTGTTGCTGTGTTTGCGTTCCACTTGTGATGGCCGATAGCTACGGATGCTGTTAGTGATAGATACTTACCGAGTAGTGAGTACTACCTACGTTTTGAGGTTCAAACTTACAAGCTACTACGAGGGAGGTAGTTCTACAGCGAGCTTACGGAATTGTCATGGTCAAGTTTTAAAAGGATCAAATGGGCGTGGCTAGAGGCGGGACAATAAAGTATTCCTAGTTGAGGATGGGGATTGCTTCAGATCTTCTGAGACTGTAAGGCTCAGAATGACAAACTTTCGGCAGGAACTTCTGATTGAACCTTCAACGGGACCAACCTAACAGAGCAGGAAAGGAGTTTCTAAAAAGATCCCCGAAAAGTACATCTTCAACGAGATTGAGCACCAAAGTCGTAGGTGCTTAGGCTCTGCCTATCAAATGGTAAAAATGAGACCATTCCAAGACCAACGATAAGAGGATGGTGTGTGTCCCACTTGGACAAACGTTTATCAATAAGGAATCACTTCACCAAGGCGACTCTATCTGGGTTGACAACCTGGTCAAAAAAGTTAACATCAGTCGTCTGGACATCAACGCTCTGGTCTGAAGAGTCTTCGATTCCAATCAATTGGAGAACCAATTAGAGAGAGATCTCACCTTTGACGACATTTACAATCGAAAGAGGATCTTAATCAACTTGGTGTGTGCAACAAAGGACAGGTAGCCAAAGTAGAAGGTTCAAATTCCAAAAGTACTTTGATTTCGAGCCATGGATGCACAATCTACAAACCATGCAAAGTGGTACGCAGATGGGTCAAGAAATGACCGAGGAATCGGAGCAGGAGTATTCGAGTCTAGGACCAAATATTCTGACCGAAATCTACGCTCCGTTAACAGATGGGTTCAAAACAATGTCGACAGAAACAATTCCAACTGCGACGTGACTAGAGTCAGATAGTCAAGCTGCTATCATGGTCTTATGTCACTCAGTAGAAGAAACAAGGTGATCCTCTGTTTGAATCCTGGCCATGTGAGAATAGACGGTAGAAAGGGAACATCAGAAACCTTCATAAGTCTTGACTTGTTCTGGAGAATACCCTCAAAGAAGATTTCAGGAAACCAGAGATGAAAACAGGGTAAGAACCAGGAATAACGCAAGAGCAAGTCAAAAAACTTCTAGGCCAACATAACCGATAAACATTTGAAGCATGTATCAGCATGACCAAGAGTAACCTTCATATTCTAAGGCCCTCCCATGTAAACTCAAGAAGGAATCTAGTTATATTCTGGGATAAGTAAGGGAAATTCCGGAACAGGTGATGGAATCTTGCACTGACAAAAGGCTGTAATACTTGGACAAGTCTGGTGCTAAGATTCTTAAAGGAAACTGAAGTAGAGAGAGTCCTCAAGGACAGATTTCTTCCGTCAATGCGTAGTAAGAGTACATGACCCTCAAGGCAAGGCAAGGAGAACTCCAAAGAGGGCACAGTCCTCTCCTTGGTGTTAAGAAAGGGTGTTTCAAATACCCATGCAAAGATAGTGTCCACCTACTTGTCAATATATAGACTTCGTGCGAGACTCCATCAGACAACTAAATAACGACTTTAACTGACTCAGCATAGTTGGTACAAGCCTGATGGTTTCTTACGGCAGTGGACTGCAGAGTTAGAGCTAATGATTGGGAAGATGACGACACAATCAGGCCTAGACTTAGACTCAAAAGCCGTCAATGAAAAATCGAGGACGATTGTAGGGTCAATATTGCTGATTCACAAAGTTCGAGCTCTTTTTGTAGGTCAATGTGTCCATAATGCGGATATAGGATATAAGAAAGTAAGGAGTTAGTTTCTGGATGCTACTTGAGCCTTGAAGGATCACAATTACACAATTTTTAAGAAGGATTCCAGATAGACGGATCCTGGCAACCGATGAGGTTCATTTAGACCAACAATTGTCAGTCTGTTGTGGTTCGAAGTACAAAGGCATAGATACCATCCAAAATTTTAAACAATCCAGCTTCACTAATTCGCCAGAAGTTTACAGACCTTCGACTCCAATACTCTACAGCTTACACTACTCGAGGCATGGAGTTAACAAACCCCCTACGTCGTGCTACCATCATTCTCTACCAATCACACTTAAAGTAATCCAAACTGAAAGCTTTAAAAAAAAAAACACAAAAAATACTGAAAGAACCAAAAAAGAAATCACTAATAGAATCGAAAAGGAAAAAATCTACATCCTTGCACACAAACACATACATTCATACAGTCTCTCCCGAACGGTGTGGGGTGTGGGGGTTAACTTACATTTGTCTCTGTACAATCAGGTAACTCCTTTAGTAGCGAAGAATTGGCATACCATCGCACTTTTGTTAGCGTTGATGGATTAGCATCGACAATGTTACAATAGAGTGTTACATTTGATTCGTCACTCTCCTTGACGGGACCCTCGGGTGTCATCAGGACCTCGACAATTGGCACATCTGTAAAGGTAAACACAATTCGATTAGACACTCTGACTCGGATTGGTATAATACAATGATTCGTATTGTGTTGCACTTACATTGTACATCCAATTCAATTTGGGTTTCGGATACTCCCTTGCCAATGGCATTCGACAGCTGACATGTATAATTGCCAATGTCTTCCTTGTCGGTTGCTTTTATGACAAGTGCAACATTTTCCGAGTTACCACCTTCGTAGCGGTCGGTGTCATTCACGTTAACTAGATCACTGTTGCGATACCTGTGAAACGGGGATAAGATACTTTAATTAATTTGTTTGACAAGTTGTGGAGTATTGAAGGACTTTATACTGAAACCTTTCGGCAACTTATTCGACAGGAATGCTCACCCAAAGTAATGTCTTGAGAGTACATCAATGTTTGAAGAATTTTTATAATAAAACTTAAGAGACTGACAGGAAGTTGCCTGTAATGACATGGTATCGGTATTGACACTGATTCTTTGGATAGCCATCATGAATATAAGAAGGACTCTATTGCGTAACCATGCCTAACTGCCTATCGATGCTAGTGTACATACACCAAATCTTCATTCAAATTTAGAAGGACGAACCTGTGATAGTGCCCTGCAAGCCTTCCACTACTTCAGCAACATTAAACCTTACAGAGGGCGATTGCTGAATCCAATGGGAGTCCAAGCAAAAGGGATCCAGTTTCAGCCTAACTCCTCGAAACCAATTCAAACTCACTGAACCGAGACTTTGATACAAAAAAGTTAGATCATACCGATTACCTTGGCTCTCATATATCAAAGCATCAATGCTCCATCCAATGGCTTGCAGGCTAGCTCAATACCCAGGTTCAAGGCGCCATAGAGCAGTGAATAGTGTGCCGAATTCAAAGACGAATTGTTCAAGGTAAGATCTGAAACAACTCGCGACTGTTGCGCCAAATAGCATTTTGTGGAAACAGCAGTCTTATCTCAGGAGACGAGAGTTTTAGACAATCTTGCAGACAATAAGCCGGTACAGCGCCTACTTCAAGCTTCGAATGTATCAAGTACTTTACATCGACGTATGAAGCTCTATACCTCGACAAGGGATGAAGGGATCCAAATGACACTTTAAACCTCGTCTTGAACATTGTTTCCACGTTTAAAGCTCGACTTCCAAACATTTTGTGGAATTAAGGTCCAAATAGGTCGAAACATGTATAGAAATGCCTACACAAGTCTTAAGGAAAGAGAGACATGGACTAGCAAGACAAGAAGCATCGAAATCCTTCATAGCTCCTTCTGTGGAAGAGGGGATTATAGTGAAACAGAAGAATTCCAGATGAAGGCAAAGGAGAACAGAGCAAGTACCTAGCCCAGGTCTGAATTAATCTACGAAATTTCATGGAAACACGATTAAGATTCAAAGTATCCATCAAACTCAACAGAGACCTAGGTTGTCTCTGTCCATCAGGAATAGATGAGGCCCTCCACAGATTTTCCATTAAGTCCTATGAGACTCCGGGACACATTCTAACCATTGAGCCAGAAAGGAATCTAACATCACGCTCAGTACCAGATATAAGGAAGGGATATGCTATACACTCAGATCCTTCAAAGAAAATGGATTGACGAAGGTGCTCTAGTATCTAGTGCAGTATCCTTATCAGGAATAACCAAAAAGCAAGAGTAGAATTAAAGAGACTGAAATGAGGACATAATCCCCATCAAGCCTGGATTGGAGTCCTCTAGTTGATAGTCGAACTTTTGATATTCACAGTTGATGATCACACTAGGTTCGCTCTCCGTAAAACGATCGCAGAAATATGAGGATCACACTAAAGGTCACCTTAGTGAGAGCAAAAGAAATAGTTGTGTTCATCAACTATCAACTTAGGGGTTTTTCGGATCTAAAATGGATGCAGGCGTAGGGTCTGGCATTTTTTCTGAACCGCTGGGGATATCTAGATCAGTCCGCCTCCCGAACCATAGCAGTGTTTTCTAAGCGGAGGCCCTAGCAGTGACAATAGCTGCCCGTGAGACTGCGATGAAGGCAATACCACCGGAAGGTATCCCCTTTTTCATCGACAGCCAGGCGGCAATAAAAGCGATTACCACTATCGAAATAAAATCCAAGCTTGTGATGTGCTGTTGCGAAGAACTCAAGGTTCTTGGAACACAGCACAAGGTTGCACTCTGCTGGGTCCCTGGACACGAAGGTATTCCAGGCAATGAGAAGGCAGACGAATTGGCACATTGAAGCAAAAGGCATGGATGTTGGCCAGAAGTGAGGCCAATAGTAGATGGACCTGCCTGGACACCTGTGTGATCACCAAAAACCTATAACCTTGCTTTGACAAGAGTAGGTCCGACCGAATTATGCTAAAGGATAGGAAGTCCCTTATAGGAATTATCACGGGGCATAACTCTCTTCGGTACCACATAAGAAAGCTAAGACTCAGGGATGAAGATTTATGTCGGGAATGTGGAGACAAGGAAGCCAGTACCACATGAGAAAGTTGCCTACCCACATACCTAACCTAACCTAACCTAGGGGGTTCCAAACCATGATTTCTCTTGAAATCCTTTTCGTAATCATTATACACTCAACCTGGAGAACATCGCTGGTGGATTAAGTACAGATCTCCAAGAAAGGTCTTCTCCAGTGAAATCCATTAGTTCAACTGATGACCGTTTGCAAGGCATGGGTTCTAAGACCACTGTCCATCCTGATGAGAATCTCGCCTAAAAACCGTACACCTTAGAGGAACTTTCTGTTACCTAAGATCTTGCGAGCAATATCTTTTCTGATTCGTGTCTTAACAAACATAGTCCCAGCTACGCTTCGAATAGAGCTCGATCGGTACGGTCTGAATCAGATCTCAAAATTTTTGTAGAAGAAGAGCCCGAATAAAGAACAGGACTAACAACTTGACGTTGGACCTATTCCCTTTGCCTGGAAGTATAGAAGTGTTGCGTACTAGGGTAAGGCTCAACCGTTTACATTGCTATTTTAACTGAATAAAGCAATTAGCAGTTTAAAATCACAGCTTGAAAAGCTGTGTTTTTTTCTTTGTTGGTGTCTGTATAACAACACCACAAACTGTTTTCAATAATCCAGAGCGCTTATCTCACCAAACATACGTGTATCTCGGATAAAAATCACTACAAACGACCGACATAACCTCCTATCAACAACCCTGTCAGACATGTTGTCAATCAATTAACTGCGAACAAGCGCCCAGGCTGAGCACATTTTAATATTCAACAACAACAACAACAGCACTGATAACAGTGGAAATAAAAATTGAATAATTAATTCGACCGTAGATGTTACAAAATTAATCAACAGCGTCCTGATTCAATGTTAAAAACTTAATTATGCCAGCCAGGCAGCCAACCAGCCGGATAAGTAGGAGTGGAACGCGCGTGACTGGCCTACTACTCCAGGCTCTATCGTATAATCGGAATCTTTTAGACTTTCACGCACACACACACAGTAAAACACGCACGCATTTGTGAATCATAATAATTATGCTCAGTCAATCACGTATTGCGGTCAGCTTCGTGATTTTCCAACCCTCCCACCCACTCATTATGAGAATTTATGTGTGTGTGTGTACATAGTCCTGGGCTTTTATTCGTTTATCCTGTTCCGCTTTGGAACAAGGGAATCACGTCCCGTCATATCCGTCATCGATTACACTCTTATTGGCAATTCATCAGGACGACGATGGATGGACGATGGGGAGGTTTTGTTTATAACTTTTTTTTTTCTCTCTTCACAAAATCACAGCAAAGGTTCATGTCCTGCAGAACACAAAAAAAAAAAATTGAGGCCACCACCACGCCACGGGAACCGCGCCACCAAATTCTGGTCACAGTGAATTTTTATCACCTCGTCGGGGTGTTTTTTTTTTTTTTTTCTGTTCTAGGACCGCGGCGGACGACTATGGATTTCGCACCTACCCTCCCTTCGTGGTAATTAAAATTAATTATCCTTGTTCGAGCGGATTTATGCGACTTCGCTTTCGCATTAAATTAACGATCCTGGAAATTTATGTGAGTAAGGCTGACGATGGCGGTCGGTGCCTCGGTCTCTCGGTCATGGTGGCGCGCAGCACGGTGCAGAGATATGAATTTAATGGGCGACATCATTCGACGGACGCACTACTAGGTACTACTATACTACCTGGGTCCTGTTAAGGATATAAAAATGAATATCCATTACACTGAGAGGATGAATGTAATTAAAATTCATTCGATATAACCGGGGCGTGGAATGTAAAGCTTGTGGGGAGAAAGAAGCACACGCCTATGCGAAAGTGAGGCTAATTTTTCTTTTCAACGAGAAACTTAAAAAAAAAAATAAATCCAGGATCAGGATACCTCAGCGAAAAGTGCTCCGCAAAAAGGGATGTATAAGTGGATGCTATTATTATTATTCTGTGATGAAAGGAAGGAGTGTAAAGCAAGTTTGGTGGGTTTGAGGTACATTTGGGAATCAAAAAGGATACTAAATAGTCAGAGTAGTTTATGGGCACTTTTGCTGCTGAGTTCTGGGAACATCAGAGGTTCCACACCTATTGTGCTCACTAGTCCCAACATTGGGTACAAAGGATGGAAGTACACTACTAGGTAGAAAGATTCGATTCTGGAGAACCAGTGGTATCAGCTTAAATGGTAAGCTTCTGCTATACCGATCGAGAATTGAATGGGATCGAGTGCCCGGAAAAGGTCGGCTACTATCACAAGAAAGCTGAAAACATGCCTGAATCGATGACATCCCGAGGATCCTACGACATAATCGTATAACTTTCCAATGCAGAGCTGCATAAGACAACGGATGAGGAGGTGACAGTGGACATATATTTCAAAAAGGTATGCCACCCCAAGACAGAAGAAAAATGAAGACAAACCGCATATGGCACAGAACACTCGAAAGTCGGGGTCATAGTCGATCCAAGGAACTGGGAAAAGCTGTGATTTTACTTTAACCTCACAAGTAGACGAGTAGGCGAATTAAAGGCCCTAAGATTGGACCTAATGTCATCACACCGATCCTGCAAGTCCATTGCTAAATAGAAGGTTCTGATGTGAAAAACCGACTTGACACACTTTAGGAATAAGGCAGACAACTCGGTTACAATTATAACCATGGAAAGGCTGGACTCATGTACTCAAAGTGTCCACCGACTTTGGAAGATGTAGCATGTACACTGGCGTCAGCGTTGCTAGAATGGGAAATGTCCTGTTTCACTAGAAGCGATATGAAATGGACTTTTCACCCACATAGAGGGCGAATTCCACATTGGGGCAATGGACTCAATTTGTAGCTCCATCCTACGGCATATACTTTGGCTTTACTCGTAGATATGGCATACAGTCCGTCAAGTCATTCTCAGGGACTGTCGGTGCTAATGCATAGACAGTGGGTTAGGAATGGGTTTTCGCTCGCTTCGTTACCAATCTGGCAGAACCAGTGGTAAAGGGGGCCCTTATTCGGAATTCGGCTGAAACTGACTGATTCTGGACAAAAAAACCTTCTAGCTGAAGGCAGTCTAAGTAAATTCGAAGACATCCAGGGATACATTATGCCTCGATCTTTAAGTCAAAGGAACAGATTGTCAGCACAGATCCAAACCAAAGTAACCTATCACCATGGAAAGGTGTAAGGTTAAAGCTTCCGGTCTGGTGGATATGCTTTTGGATGCTCTGAATGGCTCTGAAACTGATCCTGTCGACAACAGCTGCTACACAGGCTTCAATGATAGCATAACCAGACCATCTTTAATTGACAGTCAAGGTACTATGGATGTAGTTTCTGCCACTGAAATGAAATCGAAGCTTATAAGTCGTGGTCGCGAGGAGCTACGGATTATGATGCATTTTTGGACCCAAAGTTGTGCAGAGAAATGAAAAAACTGATGGAATGGCAAAAAAATCATCGAAAATAGGGAAAACACTAAAGTTCCACCCTGTAGTCTTAGACAAGCAACTGGGAACAGAAGCAGCAAATGAGAAGTACAATGGACTCAACTTCTGGGTTACGATTAACAAAAAAAAAAAAACCGAGAGGATCTAACCCTTGTCCTCGGTTATTGAAGTCATTTCCGGACACAACAGGCTACAGTGTCACACAAAAAATTTGGATTCTAGCATGGACTACCTGCCATAGGTTGTGGTCACTCAGATCTGCCTGCAGATACTTCATCCGTCATCTATCCCTGCCTAGCACTCTGTCCCATCAGAAACAAAATCATGGGAAGGCATTTCTTACAAAATTTTCTGACAGTCTTTGAAAAAATTGCGTAAATGCAACATAACCTCGGAATGCCTTGAGAAGTCATAACCCATAAGGAATCCCAGTGGGTTTACATTGACCTAAGACTACGTGGCTTAGACGACAGCCAGGCTACATTTAAGGCATTGCTCGAAGTACATAGTTGGTGAGTCCAAGAATTGTCTAAATTCGGTCATAAGGCTGCACTCTAAGCTGCGCTCACACTGAGATCGAGGAAACCAGATTTCGTGGGTATTCTAGACAAACCTCACTCCATAGGAGGGAGTGCAATGCTACCATATGTCTCAGGCAGAGACTGTTCACGGGTTAGAAGCTTCATAGGGTCTTTTGCAGAGCTTGAACTTTCTTGCAAGATTGTCCTGCCTATAGGCATATTCGGTGGCAGAACTTCAAAGAAAAAATTCCATCAAACCGGGTAACTGGACCACATAGATGCCACTTTCCATCTCGACAGGAAGGGAAACAACTTCAGTGTCATGATGGTGGAGTCCCCAATTGAATGAGGGAAGGTCAAGTGATCAGAGACATGCAGCTAGTTTCGAGATGAAAATAATACATTTCACTGTAGGAACAGACATTTTGTTTCATCGAAGGATGTGCACAGAACTATCCCCTTCCCCCTGGAGACCCATTAGTGACATTCTATTCATTCCTTGTGATGTTCTCGTCTCAAAATTTTCAGACAAATCGGAGCCACATGACAAATTCAGACGCCAGACTACGGACAAACTACCAACACCTGTCATCAAGTTTAAGCCTACCCCCAAGCACGGGTGTCCTACAACAAAATCCCATGTAATCGGACCATGACGTCACTCCCACAGTACACATCCATACATATGTAAGTATAATTGAAAAATCCTTTTCGAAAATCAAGGTTTAGTCCTGAAGTGTTTTGCAAATAAAATGTCAAAACCCATAAAAGTCATTTCAAGTTTTTAAGCCAGAACGATGGCAATCCCTCCCCGATCCTTCGTCCTGGTGTGGAGGGGTGTCTCTGAACTGCTGCACCAATTGAAAACTAAAATGTCAGTGTATTTGGATTTCCATTTCAGAAGGACGACGCACGAGATGACTGGGTGCATTACATTGTAACTTCGTAACAAATGTTATTTCCTGGCTTGGCAGCATCAACCACAAAATGACACGTTGGATGTAATCCTTTTTTTTTTCTCTGTCAGATGTGTGTGTGTACAGATAGTCGTACCTCTGTGTGCAGGAAAACCGAAAACGAAATTAATTGAAATTCAAAATCCAATTTGCACAGTTGCAAATTACAGTGAAGGATTCGTTCATCGTCAACCCTTGGCATCTCTTTTCACATCGCCAGGAGGAGGAGGAGGAGGAGGAGGAGGAGTATGTGTGCAACGAGTTACAAAGCCATACTCCTACTTAAGTGGGGTGTCCGCCCACCGATTTGTAGGCACAGCCGGCAGGATATACTAACTCACTTTGGAGCATTCTGATCGATGTCATTGCAGGAGCCTTTTTCTCTGCTCCCTCTCTCTCTCTCTCTCTCTCGACAGATATTCGATATTTGTTTTTAATTAGTATCTGGTTGCACAATTGATATGATCCGCGTCACTGAATGATGCCATTTCGCTGAATGCACACATTTCGCTATGGCCGCTGATGTGGATGATGATGCGGATAATCATGATGCTGATGATGCTGGAGACATGGTGCTGAAGGCGCGGGGGCGGTGGTAAGTGCCAAGGCAGCGATGGTGTAGGTTTTATTATGTACAATTGTTTGATTTTTACGCCGCTGTGTGTGTTTCATACGATTCGGTGGAAGTTATTGTTAGCTGATGATGCGAAGAGCGCTGATGAGTCTGTTCAGTGTGTTATTATTGTGCATGAGTGCATTTCAATTTATAGTTGCACGGCAAACGTCGAGCGATCAAATGGGAACTCTCTGGGGTTCCTCGGAAGCCCAACACAATTATTGAATTTTCTCGATGCGATGCGCCCTAAAATTTTGGGTGGGTAGCCAATCGACAGGGGGATTCGAATGCTAATCTGTTGGGCAATGGCAATTTTCCGACTAATTATGGTTTCAAAATGCAGATACACATACAGACAAGGGAGAATGTTTTTCTCGATTTGATGGTTTCCAGGGAATCTTGCTAATCAGTAGACCCATTCTTCCGGCGGGTCCTTGACCACATAACCCAAGAGTCCGGTGAAGTACATATATCTATTTCCAGGGATTCTGTCAGAAAACCAATGCAAATCAGGAACCAATTCAAAATCCCTGTACAGTGTATGGTTCCCATGCTGTCCTCCCTTCGCCTTTTCTCAATCCACTCTAAACTCTGTGTTTACTAAGACAGGATCACGAAGTTCGCAGAACTGAAGCGCTTAGGTTTTACGTCAAGGAGTAGAGAATGAGAAGGTGGACACAGAGTTTAGGAAGAACATAAGAATGGCACCAACGCTACTACTCTAAGTATCTTGATTGCTTAAGGACTCTTTTCAAGACTGACAAGTGGATTAATGTCAAAAGTAGGAAAGACATCACCTTTATGATGAATGCCATGGAAGGACATTGATTATTGGAGTCCTGTACAAAGATTTTTGTAGAAGTTACAGACATAAAGGGTAGGAAGACACCCCTCTTCTTCGTGAATGATTTGCCTTCTGTGCTTAAAAAAAGAGGAAACCCTTGACTCTAGGACATCCACCGGGTTTTGATATTTGAAGGATTAGCAAGTCAAATTGGATTAGTAGCCCAAGAAATCATAGGCATATGTATGTCTACTTCGACAGGTATTTCATTGTGTCTCATTGAACAACTAGTTCCACAAGGATTCTAGATTCTGGTCCAATCGCGTACTAACTGCAGACTAGGCTGTCTATGACTTTCTAGTACATGACCCTAAAAAGTAAGATGTAGCTGTATTCTGAGCTAAGTTGATAGTCTTTCTCAGTTTTGGGTTAGTTTTGGAACCTGTATCGATGAAAATTATTTAGGTAGGAGGTTCATTTTGGCCAAGTCACGCACAGATTCAAGAAGTTTTTTGTTTATCCTTGCAGCATCCATCAAACTCATGCGAAACAAAATCCCAGATACTTTGGTTGAAGGGCAATAAGGGACAGTAATGGTACACTTAAGCAAAGAAAAGACTGTCTCCCCTTTACCAAGCCAATCATGTAGGTACACTGGAGACTTGGTTTTCAATACGAACCCTCCACATGATAGAGGCGTGACGAAGGGGTAGACCTGTGAAGTATAGCATAGCACGAATGTAATGATACCTATTTAGGTGCCACTTACAGATGCTGACTAGCTTTGATCAGTGGACTAACAGCTGCCTAACTACTGGTGGAAGAAAACTACCATTTAACCGAAACTCACTCTCGACAAGGATCAGGTTTTTTTGGCAACTCTTATCTGTCATTTCTGTGAGCAATTTTGATACTAATTGTCCTGTCACCATCGGATTCATTAGCGAACGTGATAGTGTCAGTCAACGCCCTACTTTGGGATTTGCAAGCCTTTAGGGCTTGTAAAGGAGGAATTTCAACTTGAAAACTACTAGAACAGCCTTCCTATACCATCTCTAGTTTGGTTTCACAAAAACTAGGCATAGTCCCAAGGTCCACCTATTCAGAAACAGAATCGACTTACATATGCAAATCTGTGGACATTTTCGAAGGGCTACCGTTTAAGGTGTCCTTCACGTGAAGAAATGCAGTCCAAAATGGAAAGGTTCAACAGAAGCAATATTTGAAGAGATTTGGTTTCATCTTTCCCGAACCGTCAGACCATGAAGTCATGCGACCAAACCCCCCAAGAATATCACGTCCAAGGCGTCCAGTAAGTATCCCATCCATAGAGAACAAAGGACTTAAAAGTCCGTCTGATCTGATTGAATAAAAAAATCAGGATGGTCGTTCGTTTTTCAGTTCCAGGAAATCTCCCTAACTGGTTGGTCCTTCGAGCCGAATTCGATTCATATAATTTCAGTCAAACTTTTCACATGTAAGAGCCTGGTGGAACTTACGTCGTCATTCCTCAGGAAGGATTCTTCAACTCAGATCACAGGTTTTTCACGAAAGCATTGGTAAGTTCTATAGGGTGCACGTGTGACCTAAACTTTCCTTCGAAACTATCAGAAGTTCTCATCACTCAAGCAAAGTGTGGCCAAACTTTGAATCCTTAAAAAAGGTCAAAAATCCATTCCCAGCTTCGAAAGAATAATCCTCTCGCACCAAATAAAACACATAAGCATCACACTCCCAGGAACATTTTTTCTTTGGAATTTCCAATCACCATTCCCACCCAGTGGCCCCAAAGAGCACCTATTATAGTCCAACTTTAGACAAGCACACCCTTAAAACTATAACCAAGACAACCGCGTTGAATTCATTTAGTTCCTTAATTAAATTTTACGATTTTCATCCTCTTTCGCAACACCTGTCGCAACTTTCAGCAAACAACCCTCCAACTTCGCCAGACACCACCCCCCAGACCGTATAATGACATAATTACACCACCTGAGATGCAGAAATTCAATTAAACCTCAGCGCGGCGACTACCCACACCGTGGCAGGATTTTAATTTCTATTCTTCCTTTGAAAATGAAAAACACAAAAAAAAAAACAGAAGAGGAGAGGAAATCCTTTCTTCCTGTGCACCTTGATTACAAAAGTGCACCGTAATGCCCCCTGACACATACACAAAACCTAGTCACAGCTTAACCCGCTGACAGCTGTGACAATCGCATGACAGCCATAAAGGCTTCGCTAAAACTTTTAGAAAAAAAAACAAAAAACACTCACACACCCAAGGGCAATTAAGATAGGGATCATCACGCTTGGAGAGCATTCTGTCACACCCAACAGAGCCCGGGCATGGGCTTAAGGATAATTACATAAATTATGTGCAGTTTTTCAAAAGGTTCTCGACTCACCATTTAACACTTGTCAGCGATGCAGGATTCGCAACGTATTCACAGTTCAGCAGGACAGTGTCGCTGGTGTTGACAGTGATTTGATTTGGACTGACTTTCACCACGGGCGGGTCTATAATTGATGACACACGGGAGCAATGTGAAATTATAAAACTCTTAACTGGGTCAACGGGTTACTACAACTTACACATCACTTCTAGTGTGACAAAGGAGTAAATGGGTTTCTCACGATTCTCCTGCAGGACAATGTTGTCGGCGTCGCACCGGAATATCACGTCATTCTCGAACCGGGAGGCGTTGAATATGAGATCGCTCACCGTGTGAAATGTGCCATCCTGTTGTTCGATCTAAAAATTTAAATAAAAAAAAAAAACGAAAAAAAATTATGAAAGGATGTGGCAAGGACATTTATTATTGAGGAGCTGCCTTTCTGGGTACTACTCACCGCTTGTGTTCGGATTTCTGTGAGGGCGTTCTCTTCCACGGGAATTGGCACTGAGGAATTTGTCCATGTGATGTTGACAGCTGGCCGGGCTCCATACACCTGTCGGGGGATTCAAGTTTTGTTTTGTCAGGATGTGGTAATTGGATAATAAGTTTGAAAAGTTGGTAACTTGGGTTCGGAATTGATTCTAGGAGCAAACTTTTACGGATAATATACTGCTGCTTCCAGTCAAATGATTATGAGGCTAAGTGGCTGGTAATAGTCAAAGCCAACTGGCGTATCCATCGAAGGGAACATCCAGAGTTGAAGGTCAAAACTTTGGCAATACTTAGACGTCTGATACTTGTAAGTGGAATCTTCGAAGACAAGTGGTGACAGGTGGTGACAGTGGTACGTCCAACAAGGAGTAAGAAAACCAAAGATGGGTATGGCCTGTCAGATGAACTGAATCAGACAATCCTTATGACCTTTTTGGAGAAAAGTGTGATGGACGTGTGCTTTCGAACGAATGAACAGGGTGCAGATGTTCAAGTAACCAGTGAAGTCAGAGGTCTAGAAAGTCTGAGATGGCAAGCTATATAGAAGTATGCAGCAGGATATACACAGTTAACAGGAGATTCGGCACATTCTTAACGTTTTGTCAGGACTATCAACTACCAAATGAAAGCAAAGTGTCAGCCCATGAAGAATGGCTCCTAGCTTGAGGGATAAAACTTGAAAACAAGCCACTTTTTCAAAATAATGTCCATACGATGTGTGTCGGTAATATTGGTCCTCGGATAGAGAGCTTTGTAAGGATTTCTCCAAAGTTTTTGACACTGCTGGCTCTAGATCATTGGTCCGTTCCCTCTAGACAAAATATTGAATTTTTCGTAAACGGTTAACGTAGTTGATCTACTTGGAGTTAGAAACTAGAGAATTAATGAGGAATCGGGTTGCAGATTTATTAGTAGACACATCAGGACACGTGAGATCGATCTGTGAGCAATGAAGTCTTTCAGACGCTTCTGACGTTGATATTGGGATGCATGATCGAGCACAATGTACCATCAACGATAGTGGAATTGTTTTGCGAAGGTGCCTGTTTCTTCACACGCTGAGTCCTGCTTTACATTGCGTATCCTAGCTTTCAATGTTTTAATAGAGGGTTCCTGGGTTGAAATAGAATATTCTTTGGTCCTCACTGAAATTCAATTCGATTCAATATATGGTAGACGAACTCCTGGGAGGACTTTTAAAAATGCACGTAAACCGAATTCCAGAAACTTGAAACGAGAACGATGATGTCTTGGCCAGGAGGGAGCAGTCAAAATACCATGTTAGCCTCCCTACGGATTTGAACAAACATCAAATACAGGTAGTTAGTTTTTCTGGGAGAAAGATGTACGAGCAGGCAGATAGAAGCTGTGCTGAAGGCCTATAAGAACCTCCCAAGGAAATCTTGGATTTGGCAAATGAAGTGAAGAAAATGTTGGACTCACAGAACCCACAATCAGGGCAGTAGCCATAGTCCGACGTACTTTCACCAAACAATGCATAAGGGATACATAAATGCTGGAGATACCAGGCAACTGGCCTAGTAGACCGCTCTGGACAAAGAAGGTGCACACCATCATCTATTAACCACTTCAGACAAAACGTAACTACTTCAGCTTTACTCTACGAACGACACTTTAGGAGATCCGAGGAGAAGTCACCCTAACAATCGATTCAAAACTTCTAGCAAGAAGGACAAGAGTGATGCTCTACTTGAGTTTCCGGTTCCCAAAACAAATGTAGACCGAGTCCAGAAGACAAAGAATGACTAGATCACATCGAGCGAATGAACAACAACGGTCTAGCCAAGAGGGTCTTCGAATGAGGGTCTTGAATTAATATAGCCAAACTTAGACTTTCGTTGTTTGGAGAACCCTCCAAAAAGCTATTAAGCTATTAAGCAGTTTCTTCACTGCTAGTATGGGAACACTTTTGTAATATAAACTTCCCCCAGGGATATTGGAGTTTGGGTAGTCAAAGAAATACAGATACAATGGGGTTGCATTGGCTAAAACGGTAGCTGGTTTCAGAACTCACCTGCATAGGGCGAAATAAATCGCTAATTTGATGACATTATTGAATAAGTAAGTCTTTCAAAATACAGTCCAAAGAAACAGGTTCCATAATGACGAAGCCATTACGAAAGTGAAAGAAAGATGATCTGACTCAAGACAACACAGAAGTTGGTACACCAACACAGAATATCTCAGAATTCCAAGCTGTCACTCTGGTCGAAACTACAGGACTCTGTGAACAAGTTCAACAAACTAAGGGAAGATAAAAACTGAGTACTTCGTCATGTACTATTATAGCTACTAAGCAGGTCCTTCCTTAGGGATGAACTTCTCAAAGGAATTTGCCATGAATTATACCCCGGTAAGGGGTAAATCCTTTGACATGTTTTTCATGACAAAAGTCTCTGTTATGTCCATGGAACACCAACTCCAACAGAAATACCTCCACGTAATGACTAAAGAAACTCAGGTAGACACAACACAACAACTGCATTGCACTGACAGCATTATACCCAGACATGGTGACATCGTAAGCTCTAACTGAATCGACAACCTTTCCAAACAATTAAGCTGCCCCAGGATCTTTCCCCGATTGGTTTCATTAAAAATGCATCCACCCACTGCATGCCACGCGATAAACCCACTCTCAACATCACACCAATGTCCTGCACAAACAATTACTGTGCCCGTGTATCCAGCAGTAGGAGACAAAAAGAAAGTAAGGACTTTGACAGGAAATATCCTAACGACATGCAGAGACATCCAATCAATGCTAATTGTGTCAATTATTGTCACTGAATAATACAGCACGGACACGGAGGAGGGGACAACTTACCTGACATGTTAGCACAACTTTGCTGCCTTGAACAGTGTGATGTTCCACTCCAGACAATGTAATGCCCGTTGGACGAACTGCAAGAAATAAAAAAGAACAAGAAATAGATGATTACAAAAACTACTCCGACAACAGGACAATGATGCATAATTAATTGATAATCCTTGCGCCGTCCGTTTAGCGTTCGCATTCGACTTGACTTGGAATGCACAGGCAGGAGGCAACAAAAGGACTTTGACTTAATGCATTCCAATTACCAATCGAATTGGACAATTGTTGACAGGACTTACCTTGCATATCGACTTCGATTTCACTGCGAATAACTCCGTCGATTGCCGATGACTCAACACGACATTCAATTGTATTGGCCAAGTCCTGCCGTGATAATACCAACGATAGTTCCAAAGTGGCTGTATAGAGACCATCCTTTTCATCGTAGGTGGGTGAATCTACAAATAGGACGAAACCAAAGCCAACGAGATTAGTTAATTTATTCTTATCTACGAGTATAGTGAAAGAGAAAAAGAAGAAATCCTTTTTATTGTCACTGTTGTTCGTAATTCCGATTGAGGCCGCTCCTCAAAAAAAAAAGAAAAAAAAAACGAGAAATAAGGATTTTTGCTGATTCGTGATTCATGGAATATGCAAGAATCGACAAAAAAAAAGAACCGAGAAGAGAGATTAATCCTTTTTTTCTCCTCTTTCCAACACAATGGTGTAAGGAGCAGAAAAAAAAAGGATTCCGGTCATTCGTACTGCTGCTGGTTTTTCCGTCCACTTTTTTCACTTAAATGAGTTGCTGATAAAGCGTGAACAATGGCGAAAAAGGACATTCCCCAGTTAGATATGGTGTCCCTTCAGTGTGAAAAGAAAATACAATAAATAAAAATTAAAAAGCTTCAATCACGATAACAGCCAGGATGACATCTTGGATAGAGGTCCCTACAATATCAACGCGCAGCGGGCTTGTAATTTATTGCGGCTTAAATGGTGGTTGGCCTTTTCGGGAAAGGGATTGCCGCCATTGTTTGTGTGGCATTCTTTTAAGGAATTTCTTTTGTGTCTTTTCGGTGCGATAATTGCATAACATTAATCCTTGATGTGATTTCCGCCCAAGGACACTGTACTATCAGTTTAGATTAGCATTTGTGTGGGCGGTGGTGACCAGGAAAGATGGTAACATGAAGAAATTTGTAGGAGATCAGCGAGGGAGGTACTTGTATAAGGTAAGGGTACAAACGACGGTTTAAGACGTCAGCTCTTGCATGATGGTAACTTGTCAGTTAAGTGTGGAGTCCTGGGACATGAACGAGAACGCTGAGATCTATGGTTCTCCTACATAGGGCATAAGCTAGGTGGAGGGAAGAAACCCGAAGAATGTGTGTAAATGGCAGTAGTGTCTTAGGTCTTGAAAACCAGGTTAAAATTTAAAGCTTACTTTCAAAAGATGGGACAAAATGATAGACGAAATATTTGAGGATGGTTTAGAGGCATCATCAGGAGAAGTCACTGCAATGGTAAGAGATATTTTAAGAAGGAATTTGCTTACAGCAGAAACTAGAAAGGTATTGGAAGCTATTTGCTGGAGGTAATCTAACCAAAGATAGTCCAATTAGAGGCAAGACAAAATATAGACACAACCCTCAGGCTCTAAGAAATTGAATTCGAAGAGATCACTTCATTCAGTTCCACACGATTCTGTGTTAGGGTTTGAGGGGTCAGACCAAGGAAGACCACGATGAACAGTAGACACTGTCACAGCCTATGTGCTGTATGAGTCAATGTGATCACTCTGCTTAAGTACTCCCGACCTGCAAAGTACCTACAAGATGGACCCATCATTTAAAAGGCGTTAATACTCGTATAACTGCAAGGCACATGAAAGTTTTGGAGCCATTGTCAGGCTTGTCAGGAAAGTGCGATGTGATCTTAGAAGTCAGCTCCTGGACTCTCCTTCATAAGAATAGTTCGACTGAGCCATCTGGATACTTTTTAGGTCCCCAATAACATTTTAAACTTATGATTCATCGAAGTGGGTTATGTGAATCTGCGCTGAGTGTGGAAAGAAGACTCAAGGACATAACATAAAGCCAAACATAAACTCAAGACCAAAGGGAGAGAAAGACAGATTAGAAATCTTTGCAGCTTCATGCCAGAGGGGACCATACAAAGACTCCGGGGGTAGAAATCTATACTTTTATCGAACCCCAATCTCTATCCAGAGTGCAGGAGTTTGAAAGAATTCGGAAACAAACTTGAAAAGGTGATGAGAGTAAGTTGCTGGAGGAAACATTTTCAGGACTACATGGCGTATACGCAACAAAAAAAGTTACATGTTCAAGAGCTGTGTTCACTGGGATCCAAATTGCAAGATCATGGCTTCTATCATCACCAAGGGAAGGGGAGTTGATATTGACAATGCAGGAGCGCTGGGAGAATATACGAAAAATCCCGAAAGTCAAAGGGTTCCACAGCCATGGAAAGCTGATGCTATATTAGAAGTGTCAGAGGATTTCCTTAAGAATCAAGGCCTTGATGTAGACAAGGTTCTAGTTTAACGGACATCTGGAACATCAGGCCTACGTCCCTTTCAAACCATAGGCTAAGTCAAGCAGACCTAAGCCAAGAACCTGTAGTCAATGAAATGAGATCAAACTCATTAGAGAAATCAGTGTAGGGAAACGGCAGTAGCGATAAAAACTGTTCCATAAAGGACGATGGACCGAACAGAACTGATAGGTAAACCTGAACCTGGATTTACAACTCTTCTGACTGTTTTATGGGAGCAAAGTTCAACGAAGGGTAGGTGAACTCAATGCCTGTACTTGGATTTTATGAGGACTCAGTTTTGCAGTTCTAGCATTCCTTCCTTTCAAGTAAGATAAAGGGAACGCAATGAGGCAAACCATGCAGCTTGTCTAAGAATGCTGTGACAGTGAAGGGTTCATACTTCATTCGAGTACTTTGTGAACTATAGTCAAACGAATCTGGAATATTTTCATAAGGAAAGAGGGCAAGGACTTGGACTCAGAACCGTCCCTAATATGAGAAAATCTCTAACGTTAATAGGAAAAAGCAAGTAGTTGCCTTCGTAATGGGTTTCAAGCCAAGAAGCCTGTGGCAAGGCAAGGCTGTGCATAAAAAAAATTGTTTCCACAAGATCCTTTAATAGTATCCTACACCAACTGACATTTATTAAGAAACTCGTGGACTAATAAATCGTGGTCAGTTTACGCCTACAAGTAGACAGACTGCCTCCAAGCCTAAGAAATGAAGAAAATTACTTCTTTAGTATCTCATTGAAGAGAATCAAGAAGAAGGACTAGGTAGATATGGACACAATCATGTTTTAAGGTCCTCGTCCCCTTTTTCTCCAGTTTTAGTAGATGTGACATCCAAAATAGTGTGATGGCTTTCCTGAATGCATATGACTACCAACTTTATGATAAAAAAAAGCCATTCAGTTATTTTCAGGACATAAGCAAGACATTTGCCTTCAATGAGGGTAAGGATTCTCATGGACAGAGTCTTGTGACTATACGAACCGAACAACCGTCTTTTTCTGCGCGGGGACACACGACTTAACTTCAGAAAGAAGCATGTTAAGGGAGCCCAAGGATCACCTCGAAATATAGTGCTCCTAGGTAAGTAGGTTAGGTTAAAAGTAGCTGCCATACTGAGACCAATAATATAGTAGGTAAGTGGGTATGAAAAAAACCGAAACAAAGGATCTAGAATCCTTAGCAAGTCTTACGTAAAAATCTTGCAAAGTCTCTGTTAGAAGCAGGAAGGAATAAATCGAAGTCTAAGTAAACCCAATTTCTTGTGTGGGTGGTCAATCCTTTTTAATGGAAAATCACTGTTGTCGGTGTAAAAGTTTAGAGAAACTTCTCCACCTCTCAGCAGTAAAATAGATACTTATTTTCCCTACTTCTTGAGTATTTTTTTGGCCAATAACCCACCAAGTGGTTAGGGTCCTAGTAGCCCGCCCACTCAAAGGTTAATTTCAAACTCTCCAACCCAAAACCAACCCAAGAACAGAGATTTCCTTAAATATTTGCCCACCGTTCGTCCTGGACGAGAACCGAAAAAAAAAAAAACTCTAGGTATCCTTACAATTTCCGTTCCCTTCGCCATTTTCGTTATATTTTCATCATATTCCATTATCTGTCCGTCGAAAGATGAAGAGGCAAACAATGCTGTCCAGCGAATGGAGAGGAACAAAAAAAAAAATCACTTGCAGCATCTGAAGCAATTATATTTCACCAACACACCGAGGAACAGGAACAAAAAAAAAACAACTGTAGGTATGTGGGGCTGTGGGGCTGTATGAAATAAAATTTAAAGAAAAACGAACAAAACGAAAATCCTTTTTCCTTCCCCCGCCCAGCCCATTCCGCTGTTCAGCTAGTAAATACAGGAAAAATCAAAAAATGTTCCGCACATTAATAAGAGAGAAGGATCCCGGACCCCGGATCCCGGATCCCGGACGGAGCCACCAGCCGCCCCCCTCCCAGCTGGGGTTTTCATTTCTTTATGCACTTATCCTTTTATTACTCTAATTTTGTCTGGTGTTTTATTTTATTTCTCTTTTTGGTGTTTTTTTTCTGCTGCTGCTGCTGCTGCTGCATGGAGAAGGAAATCATTTTCCCTGGCAGCTATGAATAAATGAAAAAAAGAACGAAATACGAGCGTGTACGAGGAGCAAACAAAAAACAAAAGAAAGAAGAAAGGAATCATAAAAAAGGACACGCGGTACTCTCGCAGATATAGGAGTATTTGTAAAGCTCGACCTTTTATTCTTCGCTGCTGCCCCTCTCTCCAAACAGAGCCTGTTTGTACTGTTGTTTATCCTTTGAAAAGGAAAATTAATTATGATAAGCAGCTGTAGAGAACCTGAATATCCTTCTGTTTGGATACAGACCCCGTGTGGGTGGTGCTCTTTGTATTTCAGGATCTTTTTTTTTTTTTTTCTTCTTTAAATTTGTTATTTCACGGATGTGTGTCAAGGCCAAGGATATCATTTGGTTAAGATTCGCTGTTATTATTTCTTTATTCCGCGAATGAATTATCTAAATGTTCTGAAATTAGTGATATTAAGTGGGATCCTTGGAATATAAATTCACTGCGCAATTTGTTATGCGTGTATCTGTGTGCCTGGTGTAGGTGGAGATATAGTCAGGGATTTGGTAAAAGTGGAAGACTTTCGATTCTGTGGAATAGTTAAATTGGATATTTTCTTCTTCTACGACTATTTACGGGGAATTATCCTTCGACAATGGTGGGGCAAATAGAGTTCGTTAAAGGTACTTTATTCTATTCTGGGAATCAGGAGGATGGGGTTCCACGAGCGCAAACTGTTTGCATATCTCTGTCGCCGTGGGTGATGTACCACAAGTCGGCGTTTTCGGCGAAAAGACACCTCTCGTCTGAACATCCTTAACTCGGTGAGGACTATTTTTAGGTCTATTCGTGGAAAGGACTAAATAACTAACAAATCGGTGACAAGGACACCATGAGAAGGAATCGCTGACTGCAAGGGAAACATATTGACGGTTGAATGGCTAAGATAGAGGATTTGGGTGGACCCATTCGGTAAATGCAAAAGCAGTTCGCAGTATGAAAAGAAAAAGGATTCAAATTTTCTGTGGAGAGCCCAACATCCTACCATTTCTAAAGAATTCCTTAATTGTATATTCATCGATCTGGAGAAAGTCCTTGACCGAATGGTTTGGATACTAAGATGGCATGTCCTCAGGCAGAAAACTGTACTCATCTCATCAAAGGCACGAAATGTCAGTCAAAGTATGGATAACTCGACTTGTTCTTAGGGGAACATTGAATCTAGGACAGTACAGCAGTAAAATACATCAAGGACAAAAGTGCCATAATGCAAACGCAATCCCTCCCAATAGAACCGCCACTAATTTATAGGTAGTCAGTGCGCTTTGAAATCCATAGAAGTGACTACAAAGAATCAGGAGACGATGGAACTGACTGGGTCACGAAACTCTTCAACAGAAACCTTTGTCGAAGCCATCTCTAAACCGTCTATACCGCGAAATAGCTTTCTTGTGTCATCTTACTAAAGGAAGATGTATGAGAAGTCCTGCAGAATCTACAAAGGAATTTAGTTCATGGCCCATGGGCTTAAAATTTGGAAACGATTCGGAAGCAGTTCGATTTCGTGAGCGGCAAGTAAACTCGCTCGATCACGGAGAACCAGGGGCACAATAGGAAACCTTTATTGTATACTCATCTTCCCGGAGAAACCCTTGAACCGTATGCTTCTGGAAAAATGCTTTATAATTCTCATCAACGACGCCTATCACGAACTTACTAGTCAGGGTAAAGTGAAAGTTGAAGTCCATCAAGGGTCCACTTTCAGCCCGCTGCTTTTCACTTGGTAATGGATTTTCTTAGATGCAACTTACAAAACGACATCCCTTAGACACTTCTGTATGACGCCGATGTAGTCGTCGATGTAGTCGTCATATCTACCAAGCTGAAGGATCTGCAGGAAAAACTTAAGGTCTGGATAAAGACGTTGGAATTAAATGGTTTATGAGTAAGTAGATCCTAGACTGAAAGTCAACTGCAGAATGAACTGGAAAGTGAACCAGTTAAGGAAGCTGACTGTCTTACATTAACAGCGTAGGGAGTACTGACCGAGAAGTCTGCATAGACTTCCTTGCGGTAAGGAAAGCTGACTTGCAGTGACCGGTGTACTCATGTTCTTCTCAAAGAGTGTTGGCCAAATCATAAGAACAGAGGCTACATGAAGCTAGACTCGATAAGTCAAAAGTTAAACAGCGCAGGATAGGACATCTTTACGCCTCCGTAGGAGGAGACCCGATCACATATGAAGAAATGTCCAGGATACGAAAGAAAAAGAGTTTTATCTTAGACACGTTTTCAGTTAAGGAACCAACTTTCTCAAAAATGGGACTTAATAATCAAAATTATAAAATCTGGATGCCAAAATGGCAGTGATTGGCAGTCAGAAGAACTATTAGAAAAAATGGAAAGAGAAGAGTCAAGATACAAGGACATAAGAAAGATTTTGTTTTACTTCATAAGTTCAAGTCGATACCTAGCCAAGTTTAAGGTCGAGATATTTGAATCCATGTGGAATTTCTGCATCACCTTTGTAGACTTTCATCTCAACTGATTGAGGATAAAGAAGGCACCTTGTTTGGTAAGGATCTTACTGAGTCTATTGATTTAAAAAAATAAGGCAAGGCCCTGTCAGGGAAAAAACGTGCCGACCCCGAAAATAATACGACAGAAATGGTCAGGATGAGTTTGCTGCTAAAGAAAAAATCTAAGAACAAGGATCTGTATGCTACCACAAACAGAGGCTGGCCTTTATTGACGAATCAGACAAAGCTTTACGGCCATTAAAGAGCTCTGTCCAGCTTTGCATTGTTGTTAATACGGACGTTCAAAACATTAACGAAAAATGAAAGGAAGAATGAGACTATAGATAGGAATAATGCCCCAATGTTCCCAATTCTATTCTGAGGTACTGATGGTTGAAGTCTTTCCTAACCGACTGAAGATATCCTTTGTCATTCTGAGAGACGATGCCTGCCTTGATGGATTTAAAGGAGGAATTTGGTATGTAAACCAACAGAGCGGCGAACAACAGGAGATGCTAATAAGTCAGACCTTGCCCAGACAGGTTTAAAAGGTTCGTTGATTGGGACTATGGTTCACAGCAAAGCTATGGATTCTATGTCGAGAAGGGGTTTAACGAAGGAAAAGAAGGAATGGGAAGTCTTGAACCTTCTCTTAGAAAAATTAATCCAAGTTCGTTAAAATGGAACTGATTTTGGTCAAGATACAATTTTCGTAGTTTTTGCAGAGTCTTTCCAGGGTCCTTTCTGATGAATCTGTTTCCACTTCGGTAGCTATTAGCCTGTTAGGTTAAGACTGCTTGAAATCTCTCAAAAGACCGAAAGTTGGAAATTCGACGGGACTATAACTTTACTCGAAAAGGAATATGTCAAATTCTTCGTCTCTACATGTAGGAGATGCTCCTCTAGGCTCCTAACAATATCAGTTGGCAGTCAGAACCACGACAGTTCGTGGTGTTTTAAACAAAATTGGGACATGAGAGATGTCTCCTTTCTAGACAGGATTTTGGTAAGTCTATTAACCAGCAGCGAGTAGAGTTGCCTAAGGCATCTACTAATCCCGGTTGGTTGCCGGTTTTGAACTCATATCGTAGCCTTTCTTGTGTAACTCTCCAATATTGGAAACACTTCACCTAACAAACCAAGCAAGGAGTACTTTTTCTTTATAAAACTAGGAGAAGAGACCTAGTTTAATGCACTTTAATTGCAGCTTCTATCCTAGGAGGGGGTCTGTACCCACTGTCACTGTTCTGACTACAGGCATATTAAGAGGCCCAGCTTAGAATGCCTTTTTGTAATCGAGTTCTAACTTCTTCTCATGGAACAATCAACTCCTTAGAGTCAAAGACTGTCTTTTAGAAAACAGGATACGGAGACTAAGACTAAGTAAACTTGGAGAAAACCCGGCTTTCTGTCCAAAAATTTAGAAGAGGAAACCAAGTGGATGAAGTTCTTTCTCAAAAGTTCACCCAAATCTACTGAAAAGGATCGGGATTACCTGCAAATGGAATGGAATTGGTTCGGGATTACCTGCAAATGGAATGGAATTGGTTCATCTTTAAAGAGGATCCTTACAGACAGATGCTTTAGAAGTCACAACAGGACAATGTAAATAGTAAAAAAAAAGCTCTTAAACATAAAAATAAAAGAAAATGTTTAAAAAATGAAGTAACTCACGTGTAGTTAATCGCTTATTCCCTCGGAACCATCCAACATTCGGCTGTGGTCTTGTGTTCTTGACAATACACGTCGGTCTCAGTGTGTGTCCTTCCTGCAGCGGTCCCAGAACGGTGCCGTTCTCTATGCGATCACCCTTTTCATCGATTATCACAACCTCGGTTGGTGGCACTAGTCATCGTTGATTTTATTTTTGTTTGTGTTTTCATTTTTTTTCATTTTCAATCCAATTTTGAACATTTTTTTTTTGATTTTGATTTTTTTAAAATTTGGAATAAATATTTTGTTTATAAAGTTGAAGGTGGTTTTTGATTGGTGTGAAGGTGAGGATTTGTTATATATTTTTTTTTTTTTTTAAATTTTTTTGTGTGGGTTTTGGAAAAAGAGAAAAAATTACATCGATTAGTTTTTGGAAACAAACAAAAAAAACAGAAAAATTCTCACAAAAAATAAAAGAATTAAAAAATATTTTTTCTTTTCATTTACCAATATTTTCTACGGTTTTTTTGTTTAGTTTTGTAAACATTTACATTGACATGGTTTTTTTGGTTTTTTGTTAGATTTTTTAGCATGTTTGTTGGGTTTTTTTTATTAAAATATTTATTTTTTTTTATATTTTTTGAATCCAGATGAGAGTTGAGCATTTTGAGAAGGGGGAGGAAATTTTTACTTTTTTTAATGATCACTTTTATTGATGATTATAGGTTATTTTAGCATAAATATATATTTGAATATTTATATGACGAAAAAAAAATACAAAATTATTAAAATTCAAACAAGCAGAGTTATTATATACTTTATGTACACGTTTTGTTTTCGAAAACTGATTGTATGTGTGTTAGAAACGAGAATTTTGAATTTTTTTTTTGTTGATATTACTTTGACGAGTGGGTTGTAATACTGTATTCAGCGCAAACATAAACGCATGCAGGCAAGCACTTCGGTGAGAGATATTGTTTTTTTTATTGGGTTTTTTGTTAATTTGACTACGAAATTTTGATGTAAATTTTGGGTTAGAACATTCACAAACATACAGGGGAAAGTTAGTATTTTGTTAAAAGACAGAGATACAGGCGACAAGCAAGTGAAGTGAAACTCAAAATTGGAAGACAGAAAACACTTCAAGTAACAGAGTAACAGAAAAAAAAAAAAAAAAGAAAAGGAATTCAAGGACACAGAATGAACTCACCTAAGACATTAAGTTCTACACGATATCCATTGTAGTTATCACAAGTTTCTACTGGTATAAAAAATGTTGTATCACATAGGTAGATATCTTCATCAGATATTTGCAAGTCCTTAATAATTAATTTAAATGGAGATTGCTCCACTATTACTCTGAAAAGATACAGCAAAAAGGATATGAGTTAGTATTTTATATACCTATAGCTGCAGGAGGATGAAAGCCTGTATATATACATATATTAATGTCCTTCGCAAGTGGGTAGTAAAAAGATGTTAATTAAGTAATTACCGACTGATATTAGACTCTTATCGTGATGGGACCAGTGTTCGTGTACCCAGGCAGTTACACACTTCTCTCAAATTAACACATAAAGCTTACAGAAAAATTACAACTTCCATCAAAATCTATGAGGGACAGGATTGTCAGGGTAAACCATTCAAGGGAAGGCAGTTATTTCGGTCGTAATTGCTGGTTTCAGGAGCCAGAACTGATGGAGGGTAGAGTGATCCTAGTGGGCAATAAGAAAGTACGACAAAGTGTCCTTTATCATGGAGAGACTTACGAAATTACTAAAGTGAAAATGTATCCAAAGGATATAAAGAAGGCATGAGCCATGTAAAGGTCGGTAACGATCTCACCGAGACCTTAGATGTTAGATAAGGATTTAGACAAGGTAACGCGCTGTCATGTGATTTCCTTAGCATCATCAAAAAAAAAAAAAATACTTGGCGCAACAGGTTGATGAGACCCAAGCTGAGAAGCTTTCTCGAGACAGTTGTACTCTCGGATGTTTGTCAGACGCTCCTGTTCCCCGACTGGATTTCGATCTCCAACCCCTTGCTCCATAGTCCAACGCACGAACCACTGGGCCACGGCGCCCTTATCATCATACTTGAAAGAATTGCGCGAAGCTCACAAGCCAACACTAGAAGGGCAATCTTTCAAAAGTCTGTGCAACTACTAGCGTACGCCGACGACGTGGATAAAACCAAGTAAATGCTGTCAACGAGAAGGGACAGGTCAAAATCGACAGCTATAGGTAAAAAGGGATTTAATCTACCTCGGCTTTGCTATGAATTCTAAAGCAGAGAATAATTCTTGCCAATCGCTGTAGTAGAGTCCTATCCCGAAGAGCTAAGGAGACCTTATACCAGACCTTGATCATCCCAGTCCAGCTTTATGACGCTAAAACGTGAACTCTGACTAAAGTCGATGAAGATATTCTCAGTCGCTTCGGGAGAAAGATTCGTCCTAACATTTTCGGGCCCGTTTGCGTTGACGAGCTTTGGAGGAGGAGATTCAACGACGAACTGTACAGCCACATCGTTTGGTCAAAAACCTGGCCATTAGTCGTTTGAGATGGCTAGAACGAATGGACACCAATGCAGGCAGTTAGCTAATTACCAGGATTGTTCGAGAGGCTTGTTGGTTGAGAACCAGGTTCACCCCGAACTGTAGCCTCACTTAAGGTAGTAAAAGCCATGCAAAGGTATTCGAATCAGTCGTTGTTGGTTAAGGAAGAAATTCGTAAGAACTGTGTGGTTATCCACAAGATGATCAACAATGCCTTCCACACTTGGAACTGGGCCACGATGTGGACATTCATCTTGCGGGCAAAAGGATTTCCGGAGAGTATTGGGAACCACTTACAAAAAATGTAGATCTACCTTTAAGTATGATCAATATAAAAGCTGGCGTTCCTCAAGGGTACCTGCTGGCACCAGTATTTTTGAAAACATCAGATACACATGACTTTGCAATTGTTATGGAAGCAAAATACTGATAGGGTATGCAGTATGATAGCAATGAAGCTATGAGGATCATAATAGTCACAGGAACAAAGGAACTAGATGTCGAACTCGTATTTCAGAAGCTGTGACACTACTGTAGCTTCCAGGCACTGTCATACTGGGATACAAGGACAAATTTTTAAAATGTAAATTTGAGGCAGTTGTAGCCAAAGAAGAAATATCTTAAGAGTGAACAGTACAATCGAATGACAAAAGCAACTGACTGTGCAACCTTGAACTATTACATTGCCCAAATGCTGGCAGGCTATCTGTACCGGATACTGGCCATTAAAGATGCGACTGTCTTATTCAAGTTAAGAAAACCGAAAGGTATATGTACGAGCCTGTCGATTCTCATGAAAGCTGGAACCAAATCAACGAGACTGTAGTCCTAACTGATACTTTTTCAAAAGTATGTATCTATAGTGGCTTCAATTCCATTTACATCAGCAAAGCTCTTAATTCGAGTCACAATCTTGTTGGTTGGTTCCTTGGACTGTGTTCCTGTGGCTGCCTGATCCATGTTAGAGATTTTCGAGGATTCATTTCTACCAATCTGTGTCCTAAGACTAAAAATGGTTTCATGGAAGTAGAGTGCTGAAGTAAAACTTGATCTGCTGGTGATATCCCCCATCGTTTCAGACAATCAGAAGGCTTGGAGTGGACCTCTATCAATTCGTAAGTACCTCTAAACTTACGACCGTCTATCACAGAGATGGCTACACAGTTCAACATTCACCTTTGTTGGGTGGCGGGGCATAGTAACATTCCAGAGAATCATAAGCCAGGATAGGAACAATCAGCAATTTTGAAGGGAAAAGGTGCCTTAGAGGTACCAATCGCTATACGGAAACTGGAACTTAAGCTACTTAGATGCTATCGAGAGTACAAACCATAGGATGACGTATGGACGGACATGTCTAGCGACAAAACGAATTCGATCAAAGCTGGGCTTGAAAGGCTCTTAGAATCGAATTTTTCTCAACAGATTGGACTGAACACTGTGTAATAGGCAAGTAGGCCACAAGCCTGAGCCTCTTTATGAAGGAGTTGTAGAAAATGGATTGATGACTTTGTGTCTGTTTAACTCTCTCCCGCAGAATGAAGTGGGCACCGACAATTGTGGACACCAAAACCCTCCGCAGAAGTTCCAAATCGGGTAACGAGTAGATAGTACCACAATAATCCTTTTGGTGGGGTAAAGGTGTTCGAGTTCTATGCTAAGTAAACCAGACTTTGAAGAGCGTCCCATCTCTACTTGTGAATTGAACATAGTACAAGTGAACAACGTGCAAGGCTCTGAATATCTTTCGAGACCTCCTAGACTCCCAGACTGCGCCATCATCTCAAAGAATCAACGTTGAACTGAATTCGATTCCAGAGGTCCAGAGTCCTAAGGGACTAAACTATAACTCAAATTATTCGCAGTAGACTTCAAACTTGGGATCGACACAGCTATTTCCACAAAAAAAAAAGAGGTTGGAAGATGTCCTGTCGACTTGATGTTGGAATTTTGTTCAGAAACTCTGCAAATTCTTCCAAAAATTTGTCGGATACTAACGAGCACCATGGAACACAGTCAGGCTACCATCAAAGCTAAAGTCTTCGCGATATCATCCTCTAAACTGGTGGAACATCTGCCACTCAATCTCTCTCTGACACCAAGTTATAACCAGATATATACGAGAGTTGGCAAACTGAAAGGGGTGGAATCAGTTCTAGTTTTCTCACTCATCGTAGCAAAGGATAACGAGGTGGAGAAATGGCCCTTAGGACCATAACCTTGGGGTGGATCCGAGCTACAAGAATACAAGATACAATGCAATTCAAAGTAGAGAACCAGCCGTTCCTTGGGACTGTTCAGAAACACCCAGGACCACCTTACAAGTCTAGACATAGTAATAGTAAATCTGTAGACTTACCTATCTTTATAGCCTTCCGAGACACTGGTTATATTGCTATCATCGAGCAGCACAGCCGCAATTCGATTATCGCCCTTGAACCAGTTAATCGAATGCAGCGCACCGCATGTGTCCATGTTCATTGGACATGGCAATACAACTGTCTTACCCACATGCTCCGAGATGGTCTCATCTGCAAATAAACAATAAACACATACATTAGTACATCTTATCCAACAAAATATCCTTCAACTCTAGTTTCTTATATTTATTTATAGAAAACCCTTCTCTTCTGTTTACTTGCACTCAGTTAACTTGGCTAAATGAATTTCCATGTCTATGGGTGGTGGTGTACCAACTTCCTTTTACACACATACACAAGGAAGGAAGAAAAAAAAACCTCTAGGAACCCCAAGTAAATGCCTGAAATAAATTACATTCCTTTTATCATGGCGGTAGCATCTCAAAGATAGATTTATCCCTTCAGGATGGGAAAAGAGCGTAACCGAGAAATGAAAAAGGATACACACAAACACACATACACACACTGGCTTATGTATCATACATACACTTTTGGAAATTCTGAGGTTATGGGACGTATTTATAACGAAAGGATTCACTGTCAACCAGTACTACACTACGAAATATAGGGACGACCCAGCAGGAAAAGAAAAATAGGATTTCTCTCATTCCAATCTTAAGGATGTGAGGGGATGCGGTGGGAGGCAAAAACATAGCCACAGCATAATTCAAACTTTAGTCCTTCTCGAATGGAATTTCATTCTAGGCACAGTCAAACGAAAACGCAAAAAAAAAAGAGGAAGACGCAGATAGTCCAGATTCATGTTCGTTTACGAAAGATGAAGATTTCCTTGCGGAGGTCCTTCGAGCCACCCGGATTCTGTATGGAGTGAGAGGTTTTCTCTTATCTTTCTACCAACAGGCAACACTTTTGTTGTCACTTACATACATACATATGTATATGGTTAAGGACGCGCCACCATATAAGTCGACACAAGGGGTTGACTATGTGAATGAGTAATGGGGTGAAGGACGAAGACAACGATGCCGCTTATGGGCCAGCAATGATAGTCAAAGACGGAAATGCCAACCATTTAGCATGAATCCAGGAGAGGGAAACACCAGGTAGGTGATTTTTCATACGGATATCCGGAACACATTGCAATCGGCTATACTGCAAATGTCCTTCCGACTGGGCAAAGAAGAATACCAAATGACAAATGACATGGCAAACCAGCAACCTGGTGCCAATCAATCGGCATGTTTAAGGCGGTCGATTCCATTCTATTTCATATCCCTGGCTAGGATCCTAGTACGTATAACCGGCATGTCATGTTATTATATCCCTCGACTCTTATCGAACAGGTCATTCTATTCGTTTCCTTTTTTTTCGTTCAAAAGCCAGAGAAATTGAAGGGAAAATTCGTGCAAACATATCCTTTTTGAATTATTGAATAGCACCGCCGCCACTCGAGGCAGAGAGAGAGAGAGAGCGAGCGAGCCGAAAGGGCGAGAACGAGTGGCGATTACATTGCAGATTGAAGGATATTTTTCATTTTTTTTCCTCCTGCACGCCCGTAGAGGTATCCTAGTATCCCGTTTCAGCTGCTTCCCCCCCAAATGGAATATTTCATCACAAGGACTCACGATGAATTTGAGTTTCTTTCTATCTCGCGTTAGAGATACTCCTGGAGGGGGGCGGGAGGGGGATTCAGCGTCGAGAGCCAATTTGATGGGCTGATAAATTGATAGGCTCTGGTTGACTGTATATCCTTGGTGAAATTTATGAATTCGACGATATTTGGTGACAGGATAGTGTATCGTAATGAAAAGCTAACAGAGCGTTAAGGATTGTTTGACTTTGCTATATGTACGGCTGGGTGTGCTGAAGATGGTTTAATGAATAATTTGAGATGAGAGGAAATAAATCGCCCGGATTAGACAGAGGCAGATTGGGAGTGTAGAATTGAAACCATAGATGGTTTCTGGTTGCGATGTGATAGATAGATAATTTCTCATTTGAGTGATTCCAGTTGTTTAGCTGCTTGGCTGGATGAATTGCCAAAACGTGGATGAAATTTCCACACTCACACACACACAGCACCATACAACACAGAAAAAAAAACGAAACAAAATCAATAATAACTCGACAAACAAGGACAACCGACAACAAGATAAACCTAATAAACATAAAAGTAAATAATGTTAGATGAAAAAAAACGAAAAAAAATTACTTCCCAGAAGTCCTTGAAAGTCGGGAAATGATGATGGATACTCAAACAAAATTGAATGGTTAAGAGGATACACAAATTGGATGAGAATGTGCGAGAACACATCGCTTCAACTAAGGATTAGCTCAGGAGTTGAAGGACATATTCAAACAAGATTTCATGAAAAGTTGATTTCAAAAACAAAAGCAAGCCAGGAAACGTGTAAGGACGAGAAACAGATTATGTTGCCAGACACATACTTCCACACCAAGGACGCTTCCAATGGTTGAAAATCCTGAACGTGTAGCTCCAACGAGTATCATAGGTCCATAGACATCTGCATAGGCAGTCAACTAGTCAATCATCACAAGCAAAACTAGTCAAGAGAAGGAAAGAGGAAACCCAACCCCTCAGCAGGATGCTCTGTTGGATTCGGATACATACGGACTTCCACAGCAATGAAATGGCCGATGAGTTGGTTAGAAAAGGCTCAAAATCAAGGAACTCAGTCCAAACGTCCATACTTTTCTCAAACCCGACATTGGCACGAACTTTCACAATAAAGCCAACGTAAGATGGCTTGCACTGGCTTCATGATGATGTGTGTTTCGTATTGGATCCAAAATAAGAGAAAAAAGGACACAAAATAGAGGCATCCTCATAGGTGATGACTCAATAGCAGTCCACCCTAGAAGAATGAGAGTCAGCAGGATAAATGCAGAAACTGTGGCAACCCGGATTTAATGAAAAACTTGACGAACTTTTCCTTTAAAAATATCCAAGACTCAGCAGAACCAGACACATAATCCTCGAAAAACCGAGCAAAATTCTAAAGGACCCCCTCTAGTCATACCCTGATTAGAGGTACCATTGTATCAGGCATCCCACGAAAGAGAACATAATGGATTCGTAGAGATTAGTAAGAGACTCTACAACCTATTTAAGAAGCCAAAGGTTCTGTATTTCGTCAGGGAACTTGGTGATGCAGGGAAGAATGCAATACGATTCTAGACTATGCCAAGGCGGTACCATGTCCATGTCAGAATGCGTACTTCGCATAGAATTAGTAAAAAATGTTTGACAGTGGAATGGGAGATGGAACTTCCTTTTAACTTGATCATTGCAGCAGAAACTTGTCATCAGAGATAGAAAAAGCAATGGCCTATCATTCTAGGTCAAGGATGCGTCAAACCGGAGGGTACCATGTAATCTGTTAAGGATCATGGCTGACTTCATCATAAATGGAGTACAAGAAGGTGGGTAATAGCAGACAATACTTGAGAGAGAATTACCGAAGACTGCCTATTAGGCCCAGCATGTGGAGTCCATGGGTGTAACAACTAAGATCCTGAAAATATTTGCAACATATTTGCAAAAAAGGAATCATGGCTGGTACGCATGGACGCATGGAGAGGAATCAGATTCTGGTTTCAAAGCTGGAGTAGCCTCAGAGCAACGCCTGTAGCATACAGCTGGCAAAACAGCTCATGCTATGGCAGAGACTAAAAGTCAGAAAATATAGAAGGAAGCAAGACTTAAAAGGCGTATAGACTTTGAAAATACTTTCGAACAAGTCCTCAGAAAAGACGCAGGCAGTGTACAGATTTGAGGCATTCGCCCCAGCAATCACCAAGGAAAATGAATTTTGAAGAACGACTGTGATTCCTCTTGGATGTATCGGAAAAGTATTAAACTATCTGATGGTGGTGTTACCTACGCTCGTGGAATAGCTGGATGAGGACTTACCACCAGACAACATTCTACAACAAGTGATGAGCCCGGGAGAACAGTCCTTAGAATTTAGTAAAGTGAAGTTCCTGAGGACAAAGGGGACCAAGTGAAAAACTTGTAAAAAAGGACATAATTTCTTTAAAAAAATCACCTTTTTACTGAAAAGAACGTTACTCTGTTTTAGTAACGACGTGACGGAGGAGACTCTATGACTACGCACGGTTCAATTCCCCCTCTAACATGACTACATTTAGAAGACCTCTGCCGCAAAGGTACCAATTTTTAGTAGTTCATTCCAAGAGTAAGTATCACAAGAAACATGTTTGCCTTACATGGTCCATGTCAATCGATGATCTCTACTTAACAGCTCCAGAAGGCCTAGCTAGTGGTTTGCTTCCTATTACTGGACCCAGAAGCTAGTATAGACACAGCCTAGAAGATCCATATCCTTCAGATGAAAACTTAGAATTTCTTCTGTCAGAATGTGTTTTGCCAACTTGCCAACTTGTCTCGATTTTGGTGGTCTTTTCATATGCAGTTCAGTTCAGTTCGAATCTGTTTGCTGAACTAGTTCACTTAGTTGGAGTTTGTTCACTGTTTAGGGAATTCGGTCTTGTCCGATTTGGGAACATCTTTTTGTAAAATTGCCTTCACATAGACCAACATAATGATGTGCTCGTGCTGTTATGTTATGGGTTAAACAAAACCAACCTCTATCAGGTCAGTTCAGTTGTTCATACTGAACTACATGTATGCACAGTATGGGTGAGCTTGTTGAGCTTCTGAACTAAATGAACTTTTGAGCTACTGAACTAAATGTACTAAAATAAAATGGTATTGGATACTAGTTCACATAGTTCACGTAGTTCATTTCTTAGAGCTCTTTTTTGAACTAGTTCTTTCAATCTAGTTCTATTTGGACTCAAATGATTGAAGAGCTTAAAGAGCTGACTAAAGAAGACAGATCTGTCGATGGGCATATTTGTCTCTATAATATGATTTTTGGATTCAGGGACTATTCTACAATGAACTCTTTAAACGAGATTAGTAATGCAATTGTTATAGTGTCGACTGGATCCGGAGAGGACTGACAGGAATGTGGGGGGGTGGATCTTCTAATGTAGAAAAATCAAAATCATCCAAAGAAACACATTTTAGGGCCACTTTTCATCGCAAAGACTCTCTAAAGACTATCTTTCGACACTTTTTCATTTAAGAAATTTCGAAATTTCTATCGTTCTCATCGTTTCAAATGCAAAAACAACTGCACACACATGCTACAACATACAGCATAGTCCCCCAGCCCCATTAGCACAGAAAACAAATCTTATGTATTTCGCCAGCGGCAATTGTATAGACTTGGCTATAAGAAAAAGTACAAAAAAAAAAATGTATATTTCTCATTTTTGGCAAATTGCCTGATACCAATGGGTATGGTATCCCAAAACAAACAGAAAAAAAGAAAAAAGTATCTCCTCTCTGAAAGTAAGGGACAAATTGAATTCATTATAGAACAGCACATCGTAAGAACAGATTGTATCTGCTTGACAATTGAAATTGACGATTACCCTGAGGGCCTTTTGTTTCCGTCCACACTTTGTGGAATTTCAAAACATATGAGAATTTAAATTTATTTTTATATATTTCCTCAACACTAGAGAGTAAATATGTATCTTTGCTCGCACACACTGGCCTGCTGCCAAGTTCTCCATTAGACGATAGATGGCAGGCATAGGAGGAAGGCTATGTAATATATACTTTTTTTTTTGTTACATAATGACTGCACGTACATGGTGTGTACTATACCTAGAGGAAAACTATTTATTTAATCGGAGGAGTTTTAAAAAACTGTCTGATGTCATTCAACTCATAATTTTTATTACGAATCGTGTTCGAGAACTGTGTTTATAGTCCTCATAAATTTGTTGACATTAGGACTTTGGATCGCTTGACGAAAACCGAAACGGTTCGGTTGACTTTCAGTCATAGCCTTGGAGTACATTTTTGGAAAATCTATTTTGAGGGTCAGGGGGATGATGTAATGGCGTCCAGCAGGCCATTTGACATTGGCTTTTCCATGTACGTGTCTATTTTAGAAACGGATTGACCAAGTTGCACCAAAGCTATGCTACAGGTATGACAAACAAAAAGATCCTAAGGAGGACTTTCAGTTAGTCAGCGAACTATGTGGACAAGCTTAAGGAAGTTTTTTAAATAGTATGGATTAGACCAATGAACTCTCAAAAGTAGGGTCACAGAGATTGGATACCCTACGAAACTATGCAATAAATTACAGTCGGGACGTAGTAGATAGTATCAAGGCTACATATGATGGGTCCACATGTCACGTATTGCACAGAGGAAGGTTGTCAGAGGAATTCGAAGTCCAAAGTGGGGTTCGGCAAGGCTGCAAACTTTGACCAATACTACATTACTGCTAAATGCGGCCTTATCAACAGGAAACGGAGGAATTCGATGGACTCTGACATCTGAACTCAAACACCTCGACTACGTCGACGACGTATGCCTGCTGTCACATAGAATTATGGACCTTCACCAAATGACAGCAAACGTGGAGAGAGAGGCAGACGTCGTTGGGCTGAAAATTAACTCGGAAAAAACAAAAATGATCAGCCTAGGACCGAGCTCATCAGCAAACGGTTGAGAGAGTTGAGAGTTTTCAATGCCAGCCGAATTGGCAAAGCAAAATCTGCGTTTGGGATGCAATCTACAGTTTGGCGTAGCAATGCGATTAGCTTAACCACCAAGCTACGACTGTTCCGTTCCACTGTTGAATCCGTGCTGCTATATGGATGTGGCACCTGGAGGGTGACCGCCACTATCACGAAAAAGCTGTAAACGTTCGTCAATAGGTGCTTACGTTATATCTTTAGGATTTTCTGGCCAAACCGTATCTCTAACGCACAACTCCATCAGAGAACGGGCGATGAACCTATAGGCACAACAATACGACGACGAAAGTGGCAGTGGATTGGATATACTCTCCGAAAGGGTGACAGGTCCATAGCTAACCACGCGATACAATTGAACCCGCTTACTCAGGATGACAGGATACCCGGCGGCCCTAGGAGTACGTGGCGCAGAACAGTTGAGAAGGAAGCAAGGAAACTGGTAAAGAGTTGGTGAGAACTGAGACATATTTCCAGAAACCGCACACGATGGCGCGTAGGCATTGTCGAGGCTCTAGGACCCATAAGGGGATACAGATAAGTTAATTTATGCAAGACATCTAGTGAGCATAGTCCATGGCAAAGATAAGGAAAGAGGGCAAAGTCTGAGTCTCCTATTGGTGCTATACGTACATAAGGCCATCTAACAAGAGGACACCAGCACCCAATCAACGAAAGTGTGGCTTTGTGTGGGGTCTCTAGGATTCATTTTTTACGACAGCTGAACCCTATAAGCATGTGGGCCCAATCTAAGAAAAAAGGGGTGCAAAGTGGTCCAAAGATAGGCCCATTTTCGGTGATCATCACGAAATGGATACACCTGGGCTTTCAGTCACACTTTCAGCGGTGTGAGCGATATTTTGAACTGACTTTGCCAGACGAACACGAGTTGGAGTCTTCACATCACTAAACAGCCCATGATGACCAAAAGCGTTAAGAAATCTACAAAACGTTTCTGCGATATTTTCACTGTTTTTGAAGTGCATCTACACTATTTCAACACGTTGTCCAAATAAAAATCGATACATATTTGTTAAACTCCTAGTTTTTACTTTTCATAAGTCATCGGAATGATAGTACAATGTTGACAGCTCAGCAATGGAGTGAAATTTAAAATGACACCTCTTGGTGGATAACGAGATACTAAACTGCTGCACGAAGTGGAGTCAGTATACATGTACGGACACATTTTGGGACTACTTCCACTATTTCGGGCCTTACGCCTGGATCACTACAAGTACAAATATAAAAAAAATATGTAATTATGTTTTAGGACGGGTTTCACACCATAGATACATGCCCTATTCATAGCGCAGGCATCTAGTCAGAGACAATCTTGATGGAATCAAAAATCTATTGCGTCTGTAAGAAATATAATAGACTTGGGGTCTTGGGTGTATCTAGGGAAAGGAAAAGGAAAGGAAAAGGTTGCCCAGATTTACCCAGAAGGAAATCTTTGAGAAGATGCACAAGACCCTAGGCTTTCCAATGCACTCATAACTATTACTATTGAACTGATATGTACCTCTGAGTCTAGAAAACAATTAAGATCCTCCAACAGAGTAGAACAACATCTAGAAATCCTTTCAACTACAACAGAAATGACATGAGGGTTCTTAAGAGATTCCTCTCTGCTCTTGGATGTCTAAGACGTACGATTCCGTCTTATGAAAGCCGGTTAAACCCCAGTGTGTACTTAGTCAATGCAATGGCATGTGCTAGAAGGTATCTGTCTACATGAATACCCCTAAGTAGAAAATACTGCTTGAAAAAGTATATCTTTTTGGATTCCTTCCCCACATAGGTTGAAGCATTTGCCATCGAAACAAGGTTCTATTTGAATGTGTTCTCTATACCGTATCGGGAATGTATGTGTCTCAAAACTAGGAGCTTCTGGAAGGTGGAGATCTTCCTTAGATGCACCCCTTCAAGGCTTACTGCTGGAATCCATCTATCACCTCCTTACTTAGGCAGTCAAAGACACATCTTGATAAAAAGATTGAGTGAACTCCAACCAATTTGATTTCCCTTTTTACTTATCTAATCGATTTCCAGGACATTGTTCCCCCTACATCACTTGAATTAACATGACAAAGTCCTTTTCCAATTCACACCAAATCCGTTCCAATTAACAAACTCCTTAGGTGCTGTGCTGCACAAGTACACTTTTTTTCTTGTCCTAAATAGTTTTCACAAAGCTACCGTCACCGTCCAATGCACACTAAACACCTAAGTGATAAAATTCGCATCACAGTTTCACTCTGTATGCTGATGCGATTAGACTTCGTCCTCTCATTATCCTGGTGGAACCTTTGGCACATGCAGTGCGCGTCCCCCTCCTATTTCTATTCACCATCAAAGTGCAATTTTATTTAACCTGTAATTACTTTCACCGGAGAGCGATGGTAAAAAAAAAAGGACATCCAAACAGTTTTCTCCTTCCTTTTATTTGTTATTTTTTTGTTTTTAACTATGCACATCCTGAAAGGACGAAAACACACATTCAATAGAGTAAAGCAGGGGGGAATCTACATTCTGTTTGCATCATCATCATCGCCGTCGTCGTCGTTGGCGTTGGCGTTGGCGTTGGCGTTGGTGTTGTATCGCGTCTAGACTAACTAACCCAAGTACACTCCCAGGATAAAGTTAATTTTTCAGGTCCTTTTCTCATTGCACATGTATCCTTTGGCAATGTTTTCCTATGCACACATACACTGCCGGCGCTACGGTATTTGAAGCTCAGGTGTGCACAGCAAGAAATGATGTTAGTTCATGTCGTCCTTTGTCTATGGGCTTGGGCTTCGGTTTGTAAAGCCTTTTGGGTGTAATTCACTATCATCCCAGAAGGATTCAGCTAGGCGACAACCACACTGAACAGCAACAATTAAGTGTACTTGGGCTTCGTATTTATTGCATATCCTGGTCGTCCTTCACCACAACCCATTCACCCATTCACCCACCCACCATCGTTCGCTGCCTATCTCATTCATCTGTCGTGTCATGTGAAATTAGACTAAAAGGACTTCAAGTGGTCATTAGGGCAGTTAATTGAAGGGTTTGTCATTGGTGCACATTGGTGCAGAAACAGACGACAGTGGGATTAAGTCCAAAGCGAAGGCGGTCGTCGGTGGATCAACCAACTAACTCAAACCGTCTCCAGGCGAGTGATTTTATGGGATACTCGTAGTTACCACCTACTTCGGGTTGGTTGCCTTGCGGTGGCAGGAGCAGGAAGAATATTTCAATATAAGTTAACGGTCGGGAGAATAATGACAAAGGCGTGGTCACAGGGGGCACCAGAAACATTGAAAAAGGGATTCCCTCTAATTGACAGATACGATTTGTAAGAAGAACCTATTTGATTGCAGTGATTTAACGTTGATTGTATCTAAGGAGCAACGAGTGGTGGCTTGGCTTATTGATTTAAGGTGCGTATGTACACACATGCACGTGTACGTGTGTGTATGTCAGACTTTTTCGAAATTCCTTGGGCGGCAAAACAATGAAAGTGATAGGTTAATTGGGCTCTTTGGATATTTTATGTAAGTCCAGTCCAACGGAACGTGGGGATAGTTACCGGAAATAGATTCCAATCAGAAGGATAATCATCATTTAGTGAATTGATTGGATGTGGTCGTTGTAGTGTAGTAACATGTGTGATTTGTGTCAATTACCGTAAGTGGCAAGGTGATAAATATTTAAGTCTTTGGTGGTAAAATTCTTATGCAACTTGATGGACTGCTGCAGTGGGACCAAGCTCAGCTGTGCCACCGTGCTGGTATGCAGAAATACAAATAAATAAATACAACTGCCAGACAGTACAGGATAAGACCAGAGTTCTGCGAGTTCAGACACCCCAAGCCAATGACATTTAAAGCACACTTCCGAGGTGTAGATACTCTTCAACACTAATTGAACTGGATAAGTGGATCGCACTTCGGTAAACGAAGTACCTGTTCCTTGTTCCTTGACCTGTTAGACACTAAATGGTTTGTAAAGGGATATACACTATATTCCATGGAGAAATGAGATAGGACTGACTGAACAGACCTACAAGCCTACTCGCGCTATGAGCACAATCTTACCAGTAAAGTTCTGCAGAGCGATAGCTGACTTGTACTAACCAAGAGACAGCTGGGCCTTAAGGAATAGAAGGAAGACGATGGCCTTGATTACGCGAAACTATATTCTTAACGCAACCTGAAGCTATTTAAAACATAGGAAGCTGAGGATGAGGGTATCAAACACAACAATGTGTCAGCAAACGTTTCACAAGGATCAGTGCAACTGAACTCTAAGTCACAACCAGTATGTTGGCGTCGAGACTACAACCATCCTTAGCGAAGATATTACAAGATATAGCCATAGGACTCCCCAAAACAGTACGATCAGGACTTCTAAGACTGGACTATGATACCAAAAAGTCTACAGATGGGAACTGTCTACTGTTTACAAGTGATCTTAGGACAATTTGGGTCTAATGTCAGAGGAAACAGGATGGGCTGTAGGACAGATGGTAGGACAGAAATCATTTTGATACCAAAGGGAGTAGCAGAGGTAAACTTTAGTATCACTTAGTTCATAAGTGGTCATGGAAGATACGGAAAGCAACTGCTTTGTACTAAGTGGCAGACCCACGAAGCTCATTGGAAATATGATTCAATTGGAAGAGACCCGACCGAAAGTGAATGTATGTACATGTGACCAGGGTCCAGGTTCAACTTAATCAATTCGGGAGCCTAGGAGTAGAAAACGTCGAAGAGCAGAGTAGAGACTAAAAGGCGAACATTTGTTCCGTGAGGACAGGCCGACTTTTCAGGATCACGAATCGTCCAAAGCCCCAAAGAAGAGGTTTCAGAAGACGACAAAGGAAGCCACCCAGTCGGTTGTGACTTCCTACCAAGCTTAGACGAATGGTATGGTATGTCAACGGACTTAGTTATTGCAAAACAAGACATTTGTACAGATTGTTCCTACTATCGAAGTACTGAACTAAGTTTGAAAAAGTCCATGGACTAGGTTAGACTTGAACCTTGTCTGGAAACTCGTAGACATGGCCAATTCTGCGAAGGAGAGGATTACTTCAAGCACAAGGTGTTCCTCTCCAAACAAAACTCTCCACAAAAAGTAATGTAGCTACACCGCACTCCTGTGGCACCCCATTGCACGCACTTGCAACCCTCGCACCATATGCATTTCTGAGTCGATTTTAGAAATCAAAACCCAAATATGAATCATCTCCACCCTACTTCGGAGCACGAATCCCTCCATTTAAGGTTTCAATATCATATTCGAACGAACTCCCACTTGGAAGTGTTTATTCGAGTCCTGGTTCATTTCCACTCAATTAAACCACCCCTCACACACACACATGTCAACTTAATCCCCTTTTCAATAAATGTCCGAGCTTATTTTTTTCAATAAACCCCAGCAAGCCGAGAATCGTCGTCATTCCCGATAAACCATCAAAAATCCCCCAAAAGCACCCAAACTGACGCATTAAATCCGCAAATTAATTTCAATTTCCGCGCTTTGTTCGCCGCCGCTGCCGCTCGCTTGTGCGTGTGAAAATTAAATTGAAAACTTTTTTTTCTTTTTTTTTTTTTAAATCAAAACAGATGAGAGTAGTTCACTTGGCGTGGAAAAATTCCAAAAAAAAAATTGTAAGTACAGTGGAGGAACTCCTGGCCCGGGCACACGTGCCAATGCCAACTCTTTCCAATTTCAATCAATTACACTTACACCCGGGAGTCCCATGTCACCAGCTGTGCGCACTGCTGTCGCCATGCCGTGTTGACTTTTCATTTCAACTTCATTAATATCCGCAATGGGAATCCGATACTTCCCATTGGTGTGGACAAATATTCCGCATTTCCATCTCGAAAATGTAAAAAAAAAAATCAGAGCCAAGTCCAAAACAGCATAATTCTGCGGTGGAGGGTGGCCTGTTGAAGTGGCCAACTTCGACAACTACCCCGCGCACTCAAAATACCTGTTCGGTGTCACATTACTTTCACCGTGTTGACAAATTGCGCTCAGGTGTAACGCCAACGCCATCGATGACAGGCGGACACATTAAGTCGACCAGCCACCCAACCATCCACCCGCCGCCCCTACTCTTTGGCAAGATGATCGATTTCAATACCTGAGTGGTTACCATCCATCCCTGCCACAGAGGGCTCCCCCTACATATATCGCATTCAAGAAGCCATAAAAAAAAAAAACCAACACACACACAAAGTTGGTATCTGTCAGAACGTCTCACATTCCGTTCCCTGAAGTCATCGTCGTCATCGTCGTCATCGTCGTTGTCGTCTTCAGCGCCATTCAGTCTGTCCAGTGGCGAGTGAAAAATGCAGACGGACATCGCCAGGGAGTAATGCACACAAATAAAGGAAAAGAAACCCAAAAGGAAGCAGGGACACTTGAGAGTTTGCGGTGGCTCTTATCCTGTCATATTGTGGGTAGCTTAATCGGTCGCAGAAGGAAGTGACCGTTTTTGTGGCAGCCACCGATGGTGGTGGGTTCGTTTGTTCGTTTAGCCCTCATTGCACTCGTTAAAGTATGGTCACCGAGAAGGCTAGGGCGCTGTGGCTGGTATAGGAAAAGTGTAAAAGTGTCACTCTTGGTGTCGTTTGTTGACAGGTTTACGTCTATTTATGGCTGACAAGTAGTTGGCAGGGTGTGGATGATGAGTTTTTATTGTCATGGATTCGATCGTAAGGAGCACTTGCCAGGGACACTCATTGGTAGTATCATGTTATTCTCCTCCATTTAGCATGATGTGCAGGGACATTTGTATCCAATGGATAGAGGCTCGCTATACCTTGCTTAGGTTATAGGCATCAACATGTGTAAATGTAGGTTAAGTGGTGAAAGTGTCTCCAAGTCAGTCCAAATTTCAAAAGAAAGAGATGAGAACCGAGTTCGTTATCTTAGGGATGTCTGGTTTGGCAAGGACAACATATTTGACAAACGACATCTTAGCTATTAGTGGACTTGACAGACCACAAGTTGAACTATTGACAACTGTGTACTATGTACCAGATGGTAGAAGACGGTCTACTTGCTGTAGCATGCAGATTCTTGAAAAAGTCCTCAGCTTTCAGTACGAGAATGAGCCTAGGATGTGGCAAACATGCAATAAAATTTACGACTCCATCGAAAAAGGGAATCTGCCTGCTAATCCTAAAAATAATGCTTAAACCAACCAAACAGTCTAAGCTTAATGAACTGAATCTCTTGACGAATACCAAATAGACTGGATGAACTGGAGGAGCATAAGCTTGCTACTCATCGCATGCAGCAGGTATCTCATTTGTTATATTGATCCCTGAGGGCTTTGATTTGATCTGTAGATATCACTAGGGTTTCAGACCAGGAAGAGGGATCATCTATGAAAAATTCTCCCGGCTACAGGTCTTGGACAAAAGTTTTCCCTGAACAAAGTCATTTATGGGATAACTCTCCAGAATCCAGACTATGACCTCGCAACAGTCACCTCTACTTGGTTACATAAAGTTTCAGCTTGATCTGGGCGGTCTTAAGTGAGGAAAGTCATCAGATAAGCCAGGCTTTGCCTGTGCTCCTATCTGGTGAAGGATTTTTAAGGCTGATGTGGTAAGTACTGATGTAAGCCACTCATTCTAGCATCAAGGATTGACTGTCAATTTTTGAATATTTTAAGCCCAGCTTTGGACCGAGGACTTCTGTTTAACCATTAAAGCACTTCCCCTCCCTGAAGTTCACCACAGGAAGGCCAGAATTGCCCGAATTTAATGTTGTCGTGCCTTCAAGTTTATCGCACTTCCATGACACACCCTACCTTCTGTGTATACGCTCTCGTTGTCATACTCTCACGTCGTATTTTTAGCCCCGATTAACCCACATACTCGTACAGACTTCTCACGCATGACCAACAATTTGGTATGTTTCCCTCCTTGCCTGGCGTCTACTGGATTAAACATACAAAAAAAAATAATTCTATTATTATCTTGCACGCAAAATTAAATTCTCTTGGTGGCCGTAATCAGATTTGCTTTGCTGAAACCCTAGCCCCGTCTGTATCTATCGGGGCAGTGGTGTTCAAAACTCATCCGTCCCTACGTACTCGTACTCGTCCTTCTGATAATTGAGTTCAGACCTAATCAGATAGCTGGCCTTCGATAAACAACTTTATGTGATGCCAAAGTTTTTGGCTCAAAGCAGCGGCTGTAGCAACAGCAATGAACATCAGGTCCCACACCCAATGGTGATGCCATCATCAATTGATGTGTAAATATTATTCACTGAGACGTTTCGAGGAAGGAGCCTTGGGGTCATAAAGAACTGACTGACGGAAGTAATTGGGATGTACTTCAGAAATGCCTGAAACTCAGACGTGCATGTGTATGTATGCTGGGTGGAAATAAACGGGAATCGTTTCTTAAGGACATGACAACGTGTGTGTGTTGTGAATTTTGTCGTCTGGAAGGAATTGATGCACATTAGTGGATTCATGGATGAAAATTATTGATGCAGTCTGTAAGACAGAAATAGTGGAATTAGGACATGAATTACACGAGTCACTGGGTAGCACTTGATTAGTTCTTTGGGAATTGTTGGTTGTTTACATTAAGTGGGTTATGCGGGAAGCCTTTTCGGTGCAAGGATGTAAGCTATTGTTTGAGTAAGCTGTGTTTTGAAACAGAATTAAAGAATGGGCTTAGTGATGCGGTGATACATTGGGGCTTCTCTCAGTCAATCGAGGGCGAGAGAACCAAATAGAAGCTGATTCGGAAGAGACCATTCTAAAATAAGTGAATCTGTATAAAGGCTTCAACTTAAAGCCCACAAATGTGAGTCAAGCTCAAAGAGAAGGATCAATTCTTAAGCCAGACTTTAGGATCATTCACTTGTCGATGAAAGCCGTCATACAACTTGGGGTTGAGTTAGAAGATGATACCAAATGATGGAATCTGCTCACTGTGAGCAGAGGACCTGAGACATTATTTCAGCCATACATGAGCTGAAACACTAGCTTGAACCGCAAGTACAACGACGAGCTTGACTCCAAGACAAGAAAATAAGTATGCTCTAGTTACTTGGGAATTAAGGCCTCATTTTGATTTCACAAATGTTGTCATCTTCGAGGAATCTGAAAGGATGGCTTGCTTTGAGGAATCTTCCGGGACAACTATAGTATTTCACTGTGATAGACAGGGAGTTCTTACGAAATGTACTTCACAGCTAGAGCACTTTAGCAAGACTTTTCTACTACTCTGTACCGATTGTCCTTTCTGCCAACCCTAGGGCAAAACATCAAAATTCAAGCAGAGAGTCTTTCAAAGCTATCAGATCTATAGATCAAGTCGCTTCCATGAAAGGTCTACTACACTCTGTTGAAACAAGAAGTTAGATGAGCTAGCATAAAGAGTCCTATGACTAGACCAATCAAGAACCGACTTCTCAGACCAATGATCCCTAACATCTTTGCTTTGATGGATATATAGCAAGAGAATCGTCTCATAGTCTTCGGGAGACCTTCCACTAACAACTTGAGGGAACTTTAAGAGAAGCAATGAACGTTCGATGCCATGAGTTCCATGAACGATTCGGAATGGAAGGGATCAGCATGGTTATGCTCAATTCTCAGCCTTTGTGATTACCAAGTATAGCTTCAAGGAAGAGATTGAAGTCTGACCTTATATATCCACCTATGGAGGACACTTGAGAACCTGGCATCTTTCCTGTCGAATGGTAAACATTTAAGACTATATAGCACCATGTCATCAGACCTAAAACCCAGGACCACTTGGCCTCATAGTGGACCCTATGGAAATGGAGGAATTCGATGGACTCTTACATCCGAACTCAAACGCCTTGAGTACCCTGATAATGTCTACTATATCACAAAATAATGGAACTCCATCAAATGAGGAGAGAGAAGCGTTGAATCCGTCTTGCTATATGGAGTACTTGGAGACTGAACGCTTCTATCATGAGAAGGCTAAACGTTCATTAATAGGTGAGTATGCAATACCTTAGAGATTTTCTATGACTCGCTGAGAAGGAATTGCAGCAACTGGAAGAGCTGGGCAGAGCTGAGGCATATTACCAGAAACCTCACACGATGGCACATACGCATTGTAGAGACCCCAGGACCGGTACATAAGGAAAGAAACTGTCAAAAGAATATGAGATTGAATGTGGTGTTCCACAGGGCTCTTCACTGTTGCCACTACTTTTTTTTAAGGTTATCTAGAGATTCATAACGTTGATCCTGATAGGCAGATTCGCGAGCTTAAAAATGACTATTCAGTCGAAGGCGAGTTACAGGAGTAAAATACGATCGACTAACAGAAAAGGATATCAGTTTGATACTGCCAGCTAACTACTAAAGTATTGCCATTGCGGCTAATACTGTCAAACAGCTCGTTGAGTAAGATACTTACTGGATTACAAATATTTTGAGGTTGGAAATACACTTTAGATTATGCCAATACTCTAGCCATTTGGGTGTGGCTTTTGAGCAGAGTGGTCTCAAATGGCATACCTTTCACGCAAACTTAAAAGGCATTCAACTAGAACTTTGGTCCTCCAAAAAGGTTTCGTACCCCAAGAATGGTTTCCATATATTGGCATGCAATTGAGCAGGAAGTATCTTTGACTAAACTTCTTAGATCCACCCTGGCACCCTCCCGTAGGAAGTTGCATATGTTTTTCATTTCAAAAAAAGGACCTTCACCCTCTTGTCAAAGCCATGCAATAAAATACCCCACTTTACGATAATGCCTTCGTAATCCTCTCAAATGTGTCACCGTCATTAGTGAAACAAACAAAAGTATTTATTCATACAATTCCTGTTACGACGTGCACATCGCCTCATCCACGCAAAGGACTAACTTTCGAACGCAATTTATGTGAGTATCCTTCCCACCAATGCAAATAGACTACACATTTTGTTTATAGTTCATTTTATGTCCTTCCTCCCTACACACATTCATTGTTTGCCCCTACACAGTCTTCCCAAGGCATGCACTGCAAAGAATGGACTTCTCCCCAAAACCCAGAGAAAAAAAAAACCCCGAAATGATTTACATTTGCCATAAACTTTCAAATAAATATCCTTCCTCACAGAGTTTAAAGTTCAAGTTCCAAAAAAATATAAAAAAAAATTTCAAAAACAAAATAAATAGAACAGCCGGCGAAGAAGAACAAAAAAAACCCAAAGATTTCAAAGATCTCTTCAACTTTAGCGGCGCAGGGATATAACTTTTCACCCCAAGACGAAATAACAGAGCCAGAGAGAGAGTCCTTTTGGCTCAAACTTTTCTGTGACTTAATTATTTTTCTGTTGTAACTCACAGAGTTGACGTTTTTTTTTTCTCTTCTTCTCCTCCTTCCTTCTGTTTATTTTGTTGATTTGACATCCGCATAAACAGCAATACACACACATATACGCAGAGAGAGAGAGATAGAGATACCTGAGATAGGTACTCCATCTAAGTTCGCAGCCTTGGCCCAATCTGAAAGTTTTTTAATAAAAAAAAAAATTAAATTTGCATACCACACGTTGATGATGGTTGTTGACTTGTCAGTCAGAGCCAGTATGCGTGTATGTGTGGGTTGTGTTTTATTTATAATTATAATACAAGGATGTATGTAGTACCTACTACTCGGTAGTCCTTGTGAATTTAGGATTTTTACATTTTCTTCGGTGTTTCTGTTATCTAGGAGAAAGTTTTAATGAAACGCATTTTACCGATGATAAGCATCGTTCGCTTCGTCCTGTTTTACTTTCTCCATTTGAAATGCAAATGTTAGCGCTGTTGTGCTCTTCCTTGTGAGGATGGATGACGAGGACAAGGATATGCCAGGGCAATTTATGTTGGTAAACTTTTAATGGAGATTGGGTATGTTAAACGTCATTTTCGTGCGAGGTGTACACATGTGTGAGAGATATCCTGTGGAACTAGGGCATACTTATGCATGAAACTTTGGTCAGTCGTGTGGTTGTAGTCCTCCACTTATAGTTTGAGAAGTGAATATTGCATGGTGGAGGGGCAAGTCTTAAGTGTTTGAACTCGAAGTCAAATTACACACTTGATGAGGTTTCAAGAAGTCTATTTGACAGAAAGCTATTACAGTAACTAGAGCAAGTCTCTGCGGAGTATTGCTCTCGGGGGTGAAACATAATTTTGGCAGAAGGAGACATAAGTAGAGCCATACAGTACAGCTGTATCAAAGTGGACCCTGTTTTGGTCTGAAAGTGTTTCTGGTGACCCACCCAACTATATATTCGAATTGTACTCCAAGGTGGTGTGCCCCTTCTATGAAAAGCCAAAGAGGGCAGACCCCTAAAGATGGAAAAGAACCAAAAAGATGCAATTGAAAGGACACAGCATGGATTAAAGTTACTTTCTCTAGAAGAAGGAAAATGAGGCAACCTCAGACAGAGGTGTTGAAAGGAAAGGACCATTGGGTCATATCTCCACTGAAATGCATGATTGTGCATTCTTGCCCCGCTTCACTCCGCTGCTCCGTTGTTTTCATCTGGAAGATCCTGCTGACATCAGTAGCTTGGCTAGTTTTGGACAAGTTTTGCAAATAGAAGATTTGAAAGAGCTGAAGGTTGCGATGGGATGTAGTTTACAAAAAAAAGGTCAAATGGATCAGATTTGGTCTTATTTTACACCACCTGACGTAATGGTTGAATAAAATTGGCAATCATTTCGTTTGAATACTCAGAAAGGTTATCCTATCGGCATGACAGAAGCTTCAGTCCCGATCATGTTAGAAAAAGGATATGTACTCAACTTTTAGGTGCAACACTGAAACCAGTCAAGGAAACAAAGTGTACAGGAACAGACAGAGTGAGGATACTCAGTAAACTCCTTCTGAACTGCAGAAACTATACGAATAAGTCACAATGGATCGGTCGCTATAGACCACAAAAGATCACAAGTACTACGATCTCAAAAATTGGAGAAAAAAAGGATTAGGAAGGAACGGTTGATAGTCCAGGGAATCATCGGTTTTATAAGAGAACTTAAGTCAAGCTAAGCGGTTAAAAAACAAATTTTTTTCATTTGTATGGAGGTCCCAGAAGGAGATGCTATTTCTCAGTCTACTGACAGAACTAATTTTTTTCCAAAAAAAAGATCGCAAATTAGAGAAAGAACAAGTTCAGGAGTGTTGGACAATTATACTCCTTGGATGCACTGTGGGCCTCTATTCGGATGAATCCATGATTGGAAATAATTTTGACATAGCTACTCGTATAATGTCTAAACATCTAGAAGCCATCACAGGAAGGAACCTTACGTTAGAACCTGGGCAGATATCAAGGATACTATATCTACTGAATACTCAGGACATAAAGAGAGCAAAACTAGGAGCAATGCAGTTGCTATTTGCAGTTGACTTAACAAGCAGGGTTAGGGGTTGGAAAAAGATCTATAAACAGAAGACCTCTTAGACCTCTTGGACCTCCTAAACTGTGCCAAGCAGTATTCAATTGTATGAGTCCTTGTTAAGCTATTAGAAATTCCTCTAACTCGAGTTGACAAACCAAAGCTGAGCCTAGGTAGTTTCTTGGACATCACTCGCTTCCAAACCTGTCCACCACTAGATAAGCTACCACCACTGGAAGTTAGTTCCTCTTTCCTTAGATAAATGCTACACAATCGTATACATAGGTCCTACCAATAACAAATCCCTTTAAAACACTATACACCTATCTAGGACAGATACAAGGCTACGACATGGAGCTCAGTCACGATACAATCTGAACTAAGTTCAGCAGAACGCACAGTACTTGATTGGCTCAAGCAAATTATTGGCACTAGAGAGTCGCCTTAAAACTCATAAGAGTCCCCCTGACTTTTGAACAAAGCAACGCACCACATTGCATCTTTGAACCTGTGATTCTTGGAACTCAATTCAGTGGCTTATTGCATGACACACTATCTGTTCCACATTTGGCTCAAAATAAATTGCTAATTGGCTTACAATCATGTGGTGGTGGTTTTTTAAGCTTTCTCTGGTTTCTACCGCCACACTGTAAGGAAGTCAACCAATTTATTATTTTCACTTTTGTTTTCTACCTACTCTTTGATATCTGCTTCTGCTGAAAAATATGTCAATTTCTAGGGGCAATGGGGTTCTTCGGTACTAGAGCGAGAGTCATGAGTTTGATTTCACGGCTAGCTATACCCAAATCTGTAAGTCACCACCGTTGTACGTCCTAGTAGCAGGCTCTGTACATTTTAAAGACGAACCCTACTTGGAACCCTACTAGCAACCACAGGAGTCAAACCCTTACCATAGAATAGAGAAAGAAAAGGACGAACTTGTGGAGATTGTCAAATCGAACCTAAAACCTGGTTGAAATTTTTTGAAAAAACATACTGAATTTCAAATCAAGCTCAGTACTGTCAAAGTCGGTACAATCAAAGCCTGGCTTAGAAAACTCCAAAGCCAATGCAACGGACAATCTTTCTAAGTGCATTACAGACTAAACTTCCTCTACTATCTGAAGGAGATTGCAACACAGATGTAAGTCAGTGTTAAGTTTAATACAAGACCACATGCTGAACTCTGTCTAAGCCAAGTCTATGCATCCTAACCAGGTATATCTTCTTAAGGATCTTGGGTCTGCGTAGAATTGAAAGTAGTGGCAGTCTCAAAGTGAATCTGAGAAATATCTAAACCTTCAACACGTTCTTCCCTGTGCTGATAGTGACCTAAGCCCAGCTCTAGCTAAGGCTAAGAATCAGCTCAGAATTTCACGGTCATAAGTAGATTTGTGATATGAAGAACCTCACTGGTTTGCCCTTAATGACGCCTTAAACAGCTCCCTGTCTGAATCCGTCTATATATTGGCGTTACAAGCTCCAACTTGGGTCGAGTGCAATGCACTATGTGCCAACATCGAGGTGAAGTCGACGGCTCCTCCTATCTCATTCGACTTCCATTATACACGACTTGGTTCCTCTTGATTCATAGACACAACTAACCCATCTGTGAACATCTTTAAGTCCAGGTCCTTGCAAGTATGTGGGACATTATCATTGATTTCGAATAGCTCCTCTCCCGCCAATCCTCTACAGAGCACTTAAAAAAAATAGCAACTGAACCCTATGTACCTCCCAGCGATTTAAAAAGTCCATTCGACTTAATGTGCCCAGAACACTTGTTAAAATAGACAATTTCAAAGTAACATCCCGTAGCAATGCCCCCGGGGGAAGCCTTGAAAATCTTTTAATCGTTCACGTTTCTTTCACGTGACTTGGCAATCAAATCGTATGAAACCATAAGCCGGAAGGACATCAACTTACAAGTCATACATTCCCCAATGTTCTGACTTTTTCTGATTTCCCCTTAAAGTCCGATCATAAAAAATTCAACGCCAGAGCCTCCGATACTAATGCCTCCCGCAACATCGCAAAGGTCGAAGGAGAGGCATGAAGGAAAAAAAAAAAAAAATTACAAAAACAGAAAACCCATCAAGTAGCACTTTTCGCTTTCATTCCACGTCGTCGTCCTGTGCCATCTTTGCCAGGCAAATAGAAAAGGATGACGACGCTGACCAAAAATTACGATGCTTTTAGCGTAGCCAGGGTAAAATTTGCGTTTCCCCAGTTACCCATTAGTCACCAGCCTCCCGAACCCCCTAATGTCCTACGTTGCTTGAAATATTTTTTCTTCTTTTCCAGGAGCAGTAGCACTAATTTGTGTTTGCGTTTCCCATTCCCAGGATCGAGGAGCAACACGGCGCTCGGTGGCTGGAGGAAAAAAAGGAGAAAAAAAAAAAACCAGCCCACACATCAACCCACTAAGTACTGAATTTATTTGTGTTTGCCTGCCCGCACACAGGAAATACACTTAGGCTGGTGTGTGGCCGTGTCCTTGACTCCTTGCGCCTACTAAATATATATTGCTCTTGTGCTGTTCGCCGCTCATTGGCATTCCAATTGGTCTGTCCATATCCTAATTTGTTATGAGAGTCCCTTTCCCCATGTACTCTCCCAACGTAGTATACACCGGGGGTCTGGGTACATCCTCGACTTGAAGTTGTCCTTTTTACGGAGTGTAATTATTTTTTTATTGTTATTTTGACACGAAAGTTTCAGGGTGGTGGTATGATAATGATTGTCACGATCCTTTAGGAAGCACACCCAGGGGGGATGCACACAGAGATGGGTGTTAGCCCGATGCCTTATGTTTTATTTTCGGGCCAAACTAAGAGCGTGTGTCTTAATTTTGTCTCTGTGTGTGCGCGCAAAGGCATCACAACCGGATGAGGAGCAGGAGGAGGAGGATGACGGAAAAAGGAGCCGGAAACATAAACATACCTGAGTGGAGCGCGCCTTGACGGTGTGGGTTTAGGAAAATAAAGTTTCCTGTTTCCTTTTAATTTGCATGGATTATTCCGGTCGAGTGGCCCGGCATACATTCTTTTCGTTTGGTTGCCAAGAAGGTAGTCTTAGCTTGTTTTTCGGAATTTCCTCTCTTTGTTGATCCTTTGCTTTCTTTCCTTGGTGTCGTCGTTGTGCTGTGATTTCGGTGTAGCTTTATTTTCGCACTCCTGCCGGGGTGATATGTATGTGTTTCTGTGCTCCTGTGGGCGTAAAAGATATGACGCGCCTGGGTGGTGTGCGGTCTAAAAGGCCATTACTCCCCTTAGGTGATTCCTTCGTCCTGGGGGCTTCAAACTTCAGCGTACTCCATAGGATACGCAAGTCTATTGTTTCTGAAGGTAGCCAAGTGGAAATGATGTTTTTTTTCGGTTTTTTGTTGTGTCCTGATGTGGCGTCAAATGTCGTTTACATTTCGAGGGTATATCGTCGTACCGCAGGACATCAAAAATAAAATTGAAAGCTTGCTTAGGTAATGAAGTGAGACATGAAGGTTGCTACTTGCATAAATATTTTGTTTCTTGACACTTCCGCGGGGAGGGGAGCACTATGAGCTGAACCCTCCTGCCTCGTGACGGTAGTAGAGTGACATATTTTTGTGAGTTTGAATGAAAGTTTTGACGTTTGTTGCTCCTGCGAGGGGATATAGCTTTTCAAAATATGTTTACTTTTGCGTCCCTCGTATCAGTTGTGACATGAGGCAGTGTTACGTCGTTACGAGATGTAATGGATTTTTCTGGGAGCTTGTTGCTCGTTGAATTTGTTGGAGGGTGTCTTCTTAAGGATATTAGAAGGATAGTGGGGGATAAATGTGCCTTCGAAGGCTGTACTTAGACTGGGAATGCTTTATGACAGTTATTGAGGCTGAAAATCTATTCGACACACTGTACACTGTACTGGTTAGGTCAGATATAGGATTAAACTAATACAAGTTGGTCCTGAAGTAGGACTCACGAGTAATTTTGAAACTAGACCAAGGGATGCCTATGATATTAACAGAGAATGAATGACAGTTAAGCCTGGGTTTTGAATTTTTGTAATACTGGTTCCAAGGAGGCCCAAGTCGACTCAAAATTTTATGACTTTGACTGAGAATGTACGATATGTAAGCCTGGCTCGAATTCTTCCAATACTGGCTTTAAGGAGGGCTAACTCATGTCAAAATTGAATGGTTTTAGTAAGGAGTGTAAGATATGTAAGCTCGGCTTTCTAATTCTTCTAACACTGGGTCTAGGGAGGCCTAACTCGAGTTTAAATTGTATGACTTTAGGCCTAATTTGAGCCAAAATTGTATGATTTTAGCAGAGCTTGGGACTTAACTCGAACCCACATTTTATGACCTTAGTATGAAATATAAGTCTGGCTTTTGAATAAGTTGACTAAAGACAGGCCTACAACTGCATGGATTCAGTAAATATGAGTATCTATACCATGATCTAGGGCTACATTTGGACAAAGTTTCCGTGGACCAAAGGCTTGAAACTGATACATTGTCAGAGCCGACAGATTATCTAGAAAGCCTTATGGAGATTCAATTTGTCGTACTGCCACTGTGGCATGGGAGAACTACTAAACGGAGACTTTAGAGTTAAGAGACAGAATTTTATCAGAAATGTTTTAAAAAGTTAGTCAAGGATGTTAACCTTGGAAAGTTTGGAAAGTAGAAAGTCCTGGTTTCACGCGTTCAAGCTATTCCTACAATGGGATCACAGTCCTTTCATGGTTCAAAGCCAGTAAAAGTCAATTTTGAACTCAGACGAGTCAGACGAAATAAAGCGATGGACGGAGTACAATACACAAGCTAGGCTTACATGAGATAGATAGACTTACGCCAAAGTGGGTTGAAAAATAGCTTAGTTGCCGACGTTCTAAACCTGTCAAAGTAGTATCTATAGGGTGATATAAGCCCGATATAAAACTGATGTAAGATTGACCTGATCCTGGCTTAAACTTGGAAAAATTTAAAGTGCCTTTGGATACGATAAGTGCTGAGGATTTGATTCAGATGGATTCACAGCTGTTACAGGATTCAATTTATAGCCCACCATGACTCAGTCGACATCCCAAAGGCAGGCGTAAAGGCCATCAGTCATATGTTCCGCTCCAGTTGTTGCAGGTTCTTTTTTTTTTTGTAAATCCAGCCACCTGTGCTATAGTTTAAGACATTCAAACGTACATATGCAGGGCTAAACTCTCCAATACGTCCTTTTTTATTATTTTTAAGAGAAAATAAAAATTCCTTCCTATGGACAGCATCACTTAAAAACCATTAAATTGCTTTCACTTATTCATAGCTTGTTCAAGTGGCCGCCGTCGTCGTCGTCGTCGCCGTCGACTCCCGCCAAATCTTTCAGCAATCCATCTCAAGGATCCTTAACAGGACTAATGGTGTATCGCAGTTTTATGGACTTTTTCACTTTTTAAATGAATTTCCGCTCTTATTCCGGACACATTATCCATCAATGAATGTTCCGCCACATATAATTTGTCTTCTTCTTATTTTTAGTATCCTGCGCCCGCATATATGTATGTATGTATGTACATGTTCAGCGGAGCGACTGAGTGGGGGAAGAAGGCTGGAAATTTGTTTCGCTGACTGACCGCGCGCGCGGAAATGGCAATAAATTTCCTGTTTTTGTTGCCTTGAAGGCGTATACGTTTCGTTCGAGTCCTGTACAAAAGAGTCCTCAATATGTTTGGCATTATGATGATGATGATGGTGATGTTGATGATAATGATGCGGGCGGGCGGACGCACGGACAGGGGTGAAAGACGAAGAATTCATTTTGATTTAGTTGATGTTTGCCATAAATTTCTGGGCATTTTGTCGTCCCTTTTTGCTTTTTTCTGTTCTCGTCCTTCTGGTCCTGTACCCAGTTTGAGTGCTGTGACACATCAAATGCGCGAATATAATAAATTTTATGTGATTGCCTTCGCTTTTGGATGATTTTTATTTATTCATTTACTATATAGGATATGCCTGCTCGTACATACATATGTGCGTTTGTATGTAAAAGTATGGTAAATGTGTTTTTTATTAGATTAGCTATGACATGATCCAGGGGTTTCGTTGTGCTTTTTTCCTCTCCACTTCCACATCCTTTGCGGACGTGTGAGTGGGAAATTCGATAGGAAGTGTAGGGATATAAATATTTTGGGGAATGTTTGAGCACGACGGCTTATTAATTGGATTTGTATTTGAATATTTCAGGCTCAGTGGCATGCTAACATGTTACTTCCAACTCAATATATGTTATAGAATTTTTTTTTCAATTTTTATTGTTTTGTTGTGAGGAACATCATGACTGTGACAACACCTGGACACGGGGATTTACATTTTTTAATTGACTTTTTGCGGATATGGCCATATTTTGAAAATTTATTAAAAACATCAACAAAAGGTCGTGTTTCCGTGGAACTAATCGAATGATGAACTGGCTGTCCCGCTCCCGACATAGAATGTGAATGACACATTGCGCCGTCTGCTATAGAAGCATCAGAAAAAGTGAAATTTAAAAAAAAGTAGGCGTGGCATTATGGGTTTTTTGGCCTTAATCCAAAGAATAATGGTTTTTAGAATAATCTGGCTTTATGAAGAAAAATCGACTTTAAGCGAGCTATAGATACGCAGTATGTTAGAAGGCTGACAAAATTTGGTAAACAGACTTTGAGAAAGGTAAGTGTTCAATGTGGGCGGAACGGGCTTTAAGAAATTTTCCACTTTTACTGCTTTTCAAGTTTTGCACATACATATGTACATATGTACGTAGATCTTTCGACCAAAAATATGCGACAAATTGGCAGTCATTTGGAGAGACGAGAGCAAGGTCGGTGCATGAAGGAGCGCATGGGGTCTTATTATAGAGCAAGCTTAACCATAATACCTTCGAAAGAGCTGGTATTCTACCAATATGATAGGAAAATATATGAAAAGCTTCTACTAAAAGGTGTAAATACCTTAAGCTACAGATCTAGATGACGGGAATTAAAGAGTTAAAGTAGAGACATCAAGCGAGCGAAAACTCAATACAGACAGTTCTAGTTGACATCAAGTATCCAAGAAACAGGGGTATTAGCATCGACAAAAGATCTTCTAGCTCAGAAGCACTTTTGGAACAATAAAGAAGTACCAATCAGGCGGAAGTTTCTCATCTCATCAATCCAAATAGGGTGCAATAGTGATCCTGAGGCATGAGCTTCCAGTTCCACTGTTATAGCTATCAAATGTTAAAGGCTTTGAGTTGGTCTTGTTATAAACCAGAAATACCCAACAGAGACTCTGTAAAGAAGAACAAATGTATCTCCTTTACCTGAAAAGGACTCTACAAACTCATTCGAGTGCTGATTGATCCTTCACAAATCTTTGCAAAGTATTTTCTGGGCATTTTTTTTTTCACTGGACAGCTGGACTCCATGTATTGCTCTCAGTCCGAAGCCCGAAGCTGGCCGCAAATATTTAGCTGAATTTCATCAACAAAAGGCTTTAAAATTTGAGAAATCAGAATCTGGATGTAAGAAGGAAACGTTGACAAAATTGCCGGGTCACAGCTTTAACCAGCAACATAGCTTCCATTGCTTATGATGGAGGTGCTGTGACATATGTAAATCTTTCTATAGACAATGCTTAGACTGGCACCTTCGGAAGACAAACGACATCTTCCAGAAATGGAATGATTCAACGTCCATTTGTCGAGTTTAAAGAATTCAATGACAAATCGAATAGAAGGAATCATCAGTTAAGTACTTCATGCTAATGCAAGCAATTTGGGGCCAAAATGAAACTTGCAACTTGAAATTCCCTGAGGACTTGGCCTACACAAATGACACGTCTGTTCACCAAAAGATACGTGATTTACAAAAGGTGAGCAAAAAGAGACGAAAGGAACGTATGCACTCTTATAACAAAGGGTCTTTCAAAAGTCACTGACGAAGACACATTTTTTGAAATATCGAAGTGCCAAGACTTGTCAGGTAATAGAGTAGATCAGTGGAATTGACTAGATTATTGCATCTACTAGATGATTGAACGATTGACTCGCTCTTATGGGAAAAGTTTGGGTAACCCCTTGTAGTATGGTTTCAAGAATTGAGCATCTGGTTGTTTTTTTTTTTTGAAAAAGCCCAGTTAGAGGCTCATTTCGAAATATCCCATCTAAAAGTAATGCAGATTTCACAAAGTCATACGATGGTGGTATCTATATGACTGTTTCCAGTTCAAATGAAGACCATCATTAGTAAACGTGAAAGCATAACCAATAAATTGGCGCCCAACGCAGGGACTTATAAAAAACGAATTTGTTTGCATGAATTTAGTCCGCAAATCAGAGTATTAGTAAGGATAAGACTTCTCTGCTTTGCAAGGATTCACAACCACTTCAGCCTCTGAGTGGAGAGCAACAAGGCTTCATAGTCAATGAGTCTACTAAATTTTTTAACCTAATCCCACTTGCCATTCTCAAAGTGGCTTTCCAATGCCAGAGGCACGTGCTAGATTTTCATAAATTCACCATCACTTAGTTAAAATTTAAAAACCAGTCCCAAACAACCCCTCAAACGTGTACTCGTAATACAATAAATCATTTAAGCACATCCAGTGTTACAATCAGAATTTACATAAATAAAACACCATCATAACAATGCTAATGCCCAAAGTTTTACAATGCCATAGCATTTAACTGATATTTCAGATACTTCTCTCTACACTCCATTAAAAATTCATCGATTCAATGAACCGAATGTGTGTCTGTCTATACAAACATTTAACTGTGTCCTCCCCCTCATATCATAGTCATGCTCATATCATTTGCATTCGGTTATCGAAAGCAATGATACATTCGACAACAAAAATGATGGAAAAAAAGATCCCACTTGACTGTGTTCAGGGCGCGTAAGGACATTATTTATAAATGTTCGTCTCCGTAAATACACAGGATATTTGTGTTTTGCAAAAATATAAATAAAAATAGCTAACATCGTGCATATAGAGATACAAGTAGCGACTCCTTGACGGAAACTGTCGCCTACGTACGCAAATCGTTATGTTACACAAAGGCATCAGCGACCCATCCTTCCTCTCCCTTTCTCGTTATCCTTCCATTTAATGCTGATCTTAAAAAGACTGTTAGACACCCGTTTGGCACCCTTTAACGATACACACACATGCCCACATACAGGGTGATTCCTCGCCTCACTCACTCAATAGAACCAACTCTCTGTAAGTAATGAAATTTCAATTTGGAACCATTGAATTGCGAAGCCGATGCCGGCAAAGGGAATAATTCTATTTCATGGTATTCCGCATCATTATCACTGGCATCTCAGCCCTGAGGGGGTTGAGAGGGCGGCATAAAGAAAAAAAATGAAAATGAAAAAGGACTCTTCTTTTATGTGTGGGTGGTGTGGTGTGGTGGAGCTATTTTGTGTGTAACCGACACTTGGTCTCCCGCGCGCGCAAAATGTGAAGTTGACAGAGGACACAAGAAGCCTTTTTTTCAAACCATCACAACGGCAGTGTGTCAGAGCTCCCATCCACAGCAAACGATAATGAATTCCATTAGACGATGATTGAAAGTTTTACACCTGACTGAGTACTTTTTTTTTTTTTTGGTTTTTGTTCTGTCCTTGTCGTTTCTTCGAAGTGAAATTGCCACTTTCCCGGCGATCAATTAATCAATATGAAGTCGTTCCACTTTTGCACTACGAGACGAGGAACAATGACACAAATCAGTGTCGACGAAAAGACTACGACGACGACGACGACGATGACGACGACGGAGATTAAAGATGGCTGGAGATACGGATACCCGGACCCAGGAAATAGTGAAGCATGAAAGCGGAAGAGAGTGTATTTTGTATTCTTTAAGCTCTAGTTGGTTGGCTATTCATCCGTGTGCCGACAGGTTGTGGATGAAAATATGGAGACAGGCTAAGAGAGTGGCTTAGATTGATTGGGTTTTTGACCTAGGTTAAGAGTTTTTCTTTTTTCTTTTTACAGAGGGGATGTCACTGAGTGGTGCTTTATAACATTCATCGCAAATATGAGTGCGATGTAACTTTGGAGCTAAAGAATTGATATTCGGAAAACACTTTAAATTGGCGCCCGACGTGGGGCACAACAAAAAAGGTAAACGATTCTCCTCCTCCATTTCCCAGAAAGAATCAGACTTCAAAGTGAAAATAGAGTGGAGAATCGAAACCTCTTAGGATTGTTCCTAGCGAATTTCAAGAGGTCACTCGAACACTCGAATGAATTTCGTCGTCATTTTCTGTACCTCCGACGTCTAGACTAAAGAGGGATAATGTTTCATTTGAAATGAGTTCACCTGGACACATTCTTCTAATAGACCCCTTCCCAACGCAAATATATAGAATTCAGTCACTGTTTTAGCATCTTTTGTACACTACTGACCAAGCAACTACTTTAAGTCAGTTTTACTGTGGCTGGCAAGAGATGACAAGGCAACTAGAAGTCCACAGGTTTGATAGATATCACTGCTCACAAGTTACAAGTACAAGACTGAATTACCAGAGTATGTATAGGCATTCCGCAGTCATTTGTCGCATCTCAGCTTTCACACTATTGCCTATTCCCCTGCTAAAAGGACACAGATACATGTTCTTTTGTATAACCACACGTGTATCCCCAGCCCGACAAAGGTTTAAGAAAGAATGTTCACATCGAATAGGAGCAAAATTATAATCGAAATTCTTCCCACACACCAACGAAATGACTGCCGTGTGATGCCATACTGAAAGAGACGACTTTTCAAGAAGCCTTAGAAAAGTATCAGATTTACTCAAAACCCCACAGCATTCCTGTCCAATCATTTTCTCAAAATTCCACCTGAAGCCACAAAGCAAACTACACCCACTTGGGGCGCGCAACGACCATAGCAATATCTCATACCAATTTTCTCAAAGCCACAGATGGACATACTTGACTGGTTGGATAGGAAAATATTCAACGCATCTACAGATACACATATGTATCTACGACCAAGTCACAGGTAGAAGACAACGAAAACAGTGTGTGACAAGCATGTTTACGATGTGTCGGTACGAGTATCATCATCAACAGAGGAAATTGAAATTTATCTGATTTTTCTCCTCTTTTTTTTTCCCATCTTGTCTAAGGACATCACCTGCAACATATACAGAGCATCTCGAAATGCAATTAAAGACAAAAAAAATAACATCCCTTCTAATGGATTTTCGGAAATCTCAGAGGATACACAATCTGTAGACAAACCACCCGGTATCTAGGATATTTTCTAACGAATGTCATGATGAATGAATGTACTCGCATCTAGCTGGGGTGTAGTATTTCATGGAGAATTAAAAACAGGTGAATCCGTAACAGATGTTCCCATGTAATCCTTACACAGGTACACACGCGTACACGTATCTAAGGAGAGGGAGAACATGGAAAAGAAAAAAATGCAGCACGTGCTGCAGGGTGTATAATCTATCTGCCTGCACTAATTAGATATAAATTCAATTTCCTTTTTGAATTAATTTCATCCATTTCACTGACTAGGCAGATACCAATCAGACTCGAGTCCTTTGAGATGATTTCCTCAACAGGACGAGCAACAAATAAACAGATAAGCAGATATGCCAGATTGAATTATATCCCAAGCGGTTATTCATTCTGAGTAATATCTTTTATTCTATCTAATAACTCATCGCTGACTGTCAGTGTCTATCTGGTTAGAGCTACTCTGGGGCTACGCACTTGGGTACACGATCAGTTTGCATCTGAAGAGTTATTTTTGTAATAAATATGAAACCAAAACCAAAAGGCACAAACTAGAAATATTATCCTTAAGGCAATACACCCGACAGGCACAGAAGGATACGTCTTGTACGAGTATCCTCACTCGTTCGTACACCAGTACACCACCACCTACCTACCAGTACCTCCTTTTCAATTACATTCGAGAAATAATATTGGAAAATTCTCCATCCTGTGGAAATTTATTGACTTGTGCAAGCGTCGACTCGAGTATCAAAAATGAAAAACGAAAAACGAAAAACGAAGAAAAAAATATGAAAAGTTTCAAAAGCAGAAAATATTGACTTCAGACAGAGAGATGATCGTAAATTTTGTGGAAAATTCCCTTGCCTTGGTCCAGAGACCAGACCAGACAACCAAACAGAGCCAGATGGGAGGAGGGTTTTCTCATTTTTCGGATTTGTTTTGTGAAGATTAATAATTTTTGGGACTGAGCTGGTAAATTAGAGGAGAACACCGACTCGTCGTCGTGCCAGTGTGGGAAATTTGATTTTTCAGTAACAACCCAGGGGTAGGTGGGGGTGGCATCTGGTGGTGATTTATGGTACGAAGATGACAATGGTATTTTCTTGGAGAAATATTGTGTAATATTCGCTGCGAGCCTTATCGGCGTGTTATCCTTCATGGTTGCGTTAATGTTTTACGTTCTAGTCAACAAAAATGGGGAACCAATTTCGAATAGATACATTGCAAAGCAGCATGCCATAGTGCTGCTTGTAGCCACTGAAATGGGAAATGAATTGGGACAGGATCTAGTAAGACTGCATATGACTTGGCAGTGCCATAGAGTCAACTCTTTACATTCTCAGCACTAAGCTGAGGTCTAGACTAACAAGAATCCTCTACAGACAATCAGACAAATTCAGTCCACTGTTGGTTTTGAAAATATTTCAGTCTCCTTTCAGTGACAGAAGGCAGTTCTTGATTTTGGAAAGTTTACAGCAGATGATGACAAAATTTAGCAAAGTCAAGAGTGCTATCTTCGAAGAAGGAGCTGAGTACTATGGAAGTAATTCTAAGGAAATTCTGCTTAGGGAATGCATGAGTTTGCCTTGGCACTATTTAAGTGCCCACGAGTGGGCCAACATACATGTATCTGGATCGGCTATATTCATTCCCAGGAACCTCCATGAAAGTTGGTAGTGTCTATCATTGGCTTCTTTGCCTCTAGAACAGCTTGAACACCCTTAGATACTTTCGATTCGATAGAACCTACCCCAGCTTTTAAAACCAATGCAAGGAGCTTTCATAGTGGAATGGGAAAGGGTCTAAAAACTTTGAAGAATCGATGGTAGAACATAGGTAGGTAATCATTGAACCATTAGGACAGTGGGTTGTCAAGAGTCTGTGACATCAAACTTGAGAAGGACTTACTTCAACAAGACGTATAGGACTCACTATAAATTTAAGGATTGAATAGCTCAGTTGACAGAATCTGTGTTCGATCCACCAGGTTCCAGAGAGTGAATAGAACTGGTTAAACAGAAGAGAAGCGTCAAGTCCTAGGGGAAAGTATAAGAAGGTTCCGCTCTCATCGCATCTGAATACTTATACTAGAGTCAAGTGGAAGTTGTCACAGCAAAAGTTTGTATCCTTAGGAGTATAACTGCTCATTTACGTGAGAGAACTGCCTGTAGGAGTAGAACTTATCTTTCTCGTAATGAAACACATTCTTCTGTACATCACCTCCATGATCCTGATCCTCCAAATCAATATCTACGAGTACTCTTTAAGCCATATGTGATAGGATTTCTATCTCGGTATTCATGCAGAGCCCAGATGATAGAGAATTCAGTACCAGTTTCACTGAGGGGTCTTAGGCAGCGTGTGCTTAATGCTGTAGTCTACTTCAACTAGGGTCTACAAATCCTGAGATAGACGAAGCAATTGCTCACCAAGGCTCTATCAAGAAGAACAAAAGGAGATGCTATAACAGCCTATTTACGTCCTTCCATATTGTTCTTCATTCAGTCCTGGTTCTGGTCAAATTGATATCTTTGAATCGACTGGACTGGCTTAAGTACAAGCTGATTGAAGATACTTCTTATTCAGACTTTAGTGCCCTTAGAGCTGTAGAGTAAGAATAGTAGACGTACGTTCTGGCAGAGGTAAGTAAAATGTAAGACCTGACCAAATACAAAATTGCATTCATCCTACCATTGAAACAGAATGCATCAAGACACAAAGTATCTACCTCATCCCAAGACAGGTGTATCCCTATCCGAATCATCTTGGTTCACTGGCAAAACGATTTACTAACATTGCCACGACCTTTGCCTGCACAGATACACCCATTTTGAAAGTAAATTCATATTAGTCTGTGGAATGCCACAAGAAAGTCATTTAGTACCCTAACTGTTGCACCACCATACAAAACCACATGCAATATCTATGGTAATGCCAGCAATATCTACCCCACAGCCCATCGCATAACTCTTAATTTTCGATGGTGTTTTTCAATTTCACTCAATTTACCTCACGTGCCAGTGCCAGTGTCAGTGCCACAATTCCGAGCAGGACCTCGTGCAGACATAAGCCATCTTTGCGTGATTATTTGGCAAAAATTTCTTTTGTTTCTCACTTCCATCGTCAAACCCCTGGCAGAATAAATAAAGCCAACTATCAACTAAGTGCGTTTATGGCGGAAAAACTCGTTAGCTTCCCCCCAAGGAGGGTATGTGCGATTGTCTCCTGCCAAAAAGGAGCAAAAAAAAACAACAAAAACTCCTAACAGGCGTCACAGACGTATTCCCCTATCTTTCGTCTCGAGAAAGTTAAGGATTCGTCATAGCAGGGGGCGCAACAGATGGCCACTTCATGGTTGGGTGGATTATTTTTTTCTTTCTTTTCTTTCTGTTTCCTCTTCCTCGGCCGCTTCTCCTTCCCCTAAAACAGTTGAAGGGGTTTTTGTGTTTTTCTTCTTGAACTGAACCCAGTCAACGCGCGACTATGGATGGAAGGAAGGAACACCGAATGATAGAAGTGTTCTTGGTGTGTTTTCTTAACTTGTTATTGTTATCGACCCTAAAAATGAGACTTGAAGTTGATTTTTAGGCCGTTACCTTATCTTTGGTTTTGGCCTGGTTGTCAGTGTCTAACACTTGGGGTGTTCATGTGTACACGTGTTGATGAGGTATCATTTTATGAGTTGGAAGGAAAGGAGCACATAATGAGGACACGGAGTATGGTGTGTGTTCGAGTTGACTGAACACTTGGTCATGGAGGTGTAAGTAGCGATTCGAAGGGAGTCATATCTAATGGGCACCTGAATAGGGATCGAATAGAAGGCACAAGTCTTACTACTTCCTGTAGGTGATATAGTTGGATAGAGGGGGAGAATAATAAAGCGGTTACGGGAAATACATACATCAGGGGTCATAGACGGCTTGTCGTTCCGAGTTAGTGGATGGGTGCGATGCGAAGTGTTAGAAGGAAGAGAGTAAATCTCTATTAAGTGGACTAGAAGGCCAGTACATGATTTCTAGTCATAGATGCGAGACTAAGCCTCAGTCCTAGATTCGATGACGAAGATACAGAAATTCACATTCAAAGACGGGTTAGACGCTGTGCTCACCATGATCTGCATAAATAGACAGAGCACAGCTTCAGAGATTGCTCCTAGAATAGGCCGACGTATCTACAAACTAGATCGAGGTTTGATAGTGCTATAGGAATTGGTGTAGACTAGCTCCTATTTACTGATAGAAGCATTTTCTCTGCGAAGGTTTCAGCTGTTAAGTCTACTAAGCCTCACCGTCTGCTAAATGTAAGGTGCTTTGCGACTTGTCAAAGATTCCTTCCTGCTCAGCATGAGATCAGATTACAAAGTGCATGACAGACGATGGGAGGGATCGGGCTTAGAAGTATCTAAGAGGCTTTATGACATAGTCAGAGCTAGTATATTGAAGGAAAAGTCACTGTAACCACAGATTAGTGCTAAGGATACCTCCAACATACCGAGTTGTCTAGCATTTTGATGGTGAAAAACAATACGATGAAGTCCCACCAGGTTCCATTGTTAGTCCCCTATTGTTGGACGTAAAATAGGAGACACGTAGCTGCCATTTTTTTAACAGAATTCCACGACTTCGAGTGCATAGAAGAAGAGCTTTCAGACGATGCTAGTCCTTACAAGAGACCTAGAACTTGAGAGACTAATGAGGCCACACACGCGTACCAATTGATGAGATTTTGACGGCATTTTTTGTTCAGATTTGATGAAGAGGATGGGAAACCATAGACAGGGGACAATGAAGACTCACATGACAGTCATGCAGAGCAACAAGTATCTTGTACAGAACAGAGAAGTCAATAGTGGGTATTGTGCGACCTTTAGATGGTGAAACCAACAGACAACCCCTAATAGATACTCGTATCTTTTCCATCAAAACATAACATGTACCCCCACCCCGACCAGAACTGCTTGCACTGATTAAATTAAGTCACCCCCAACCTAGATGAGGAAACATTTCCTCGAAAATCAAATAAAATCCTTCAAAGGTAAACTTTTGCCCATGTAATACCTCCAAGCGACTACGAAATTGCATTTGCTCTTCCGCAGACGGTCGGGTTGTATAATTTCCCTGAGCCACCTCAACCGCAATCGTTTTCAACGTTGAAGACGATGAAGACGACAACGACGATGCAATGTCACAGTACGAGTAGTTGTCGTCTCATTACAACTTCTTAATCCCATTCAGTTTCTGTTTCCTTGGAATTACAATTTTGCATCTTCCTTTCAATTATTCCCAACTCGGATGTCTTCCCATTCCTAATATAATCAGAAGAATAACAAATCACAACTAGGATTTATTTTTCGTCCCGCACGACAGCCTGCAGGGTACCGGTACTATCTAAACAACAACGCCTTCATATACTTCTACAATTGGAAGGAAGTTCCTCTTCGCTCAATCTTAACTCAAATGGTGTACTTTGTCAAGCTTCCAGGGCCCCGACGAACTGGAGCATCACCTCAAGAGAGATCAACGGCATCATCGCACAGAAACTATTGCTGGTGACGCGGTGATGTACATACAGTATACCGTCGCATCCTGCTGCTGCTGTTTGCGGTACCAAGAGACACAAACGAAGACGAAAGGAATTTCCCTCGAAAGATTTATTTACCTTCGTGTGGGTGCATCCGCAGTGTTGGGGAAAATTGTTAGCATTCCATTTTGCCAAGAGGGGTGGTACGCTTTTTTGAAAAATCCTCCCTCAGGATACAGTGACAACGAGTACGAGTACTTGCTGCCAATGACATTGGCCTCAGTCGCGTGTGTCATTCCCTATTTACTAGAAGAACAACCACAACTCGCGGACTTTTCACCTGTCAGCCGTCATCCTTAACAACGGGCCACGCCAAGGATTATGTATATCCTGCGAGTTTTCTTATTTTATTCGGTCTGACGTTTAATATAATTTCTCCAGAGAAAACAAGGAAAGGATTCGCCAGAGGGAACAAGCCAAAAAAACAAAACGAAATGATTATATCTAGGACATGGGGCGGGTCAGGCTTGAGAAGAACTCTGCTAATATTTACCCTGCTGATGATGATGATGATGATGAAGACGGTGATGGCACCCCCGAAACTGGTAAAGGACGAAAGAAAGAAAATCCCCCTGCTCAGTGTGTGTACTGCCACCTACCTACCACCACCCATCCTTCAACCTTTCGCTGGGTTGTCCTCGATCTATTTGTTGCAATTTTTCTTCCTTTTTTTTGCTGAAGCTTGCTTTTCTAGTTCGTGCTGCTCCTGAAAGTTTTTAATGAGCATTTTTCGTGTACACTTTGGCATTTGTTTTATTTTTCGTTTTTTTTTCTGTTTCGTCGGGAAAAATGTCCTTTTTTTTACGTTTGGTCGGTTGTTTCGTTATATTTTTTTTTTTTGCGAAAATTTAAACATCATCATCTCGCGCCGTCATCGTTGTCCTGACAAGGGTGGAGCGAACTCCACTTTTTTCTACATTTGACATCCAATTAGCAATTACATTTTTATGTACAAAGGATTATGAAGAGGACACGAGAAACGACGAGTGAGTTGTAGTGGTAGTGGCGGTGGCGGTGGCGGCGGCGGTGGTGGTGGTTAAAATTTTGCAGAACAAGAAAAGAGGTTTTTATGTGAAAATTATTAATTAAAATAAATTTCATGAGATTACTTGGGAAATTAATTTTAGTTTTGCTTTCGGTTGTGCTAAGTTGCAAGATGATGGAATTTGGACTTCCTGTCTAAGGGGACTAAGGATGCGTGCAGCACGCCTGACAGTGGGCATCAATTAAGGCGAGAGAGGATACTGCTGGTGTTTCGAGTAAATGTTTGGAAATGTCTAAATGACTGACTTTGGATGGAAGGCAAACGCTTTTATGGAATGTTGGCGTTACGCAAGAGATGGGAAGATGACAGGGAAGTCGTAAATGGGGCTCAATATACTTAAATTGTTCAAAGTTGAACGTATCCATCATCAAAATCAGAAGCAAATGCTTCCTACCTACAGTGATCTTCGGAAATACATGGGGTACCACAGGGTTCTGCGTTGGATACTGTACTTTTAAATACTAAGCAAGTTGGCATGACTTGGAAAAAGTGAAGAACCTTTCACTCTTGATATTGCCACTATTGTCATTTCTCATTCGATGAAGTAGCTTGCATAGTTTTGCCACGCGCTTGGAGAGACCTAACCCGACTGACCTGGTTCTAATAGAAGATAAACTGGGATGTGGAACTCAAGACCTGAATAAAATGGATCAATATAGTCTCTTCTAAGGAAGACAGCCACAAAATAGTATCATAAGCACCAATGTGTCATGATAGATACGCCGTTCGAAAAATATCAAGAGGGGCCTCTCAATTAGTTTTCGAAAAAAACTTGCTTGGTGTCAATCATGCCAAAGTTTTGATTGAGTTTATGCGCAGGAAGGAGCTTCTAGTCATGTTTGAGGATGTAAGCCACTGCTGTTGTCTATCAGAAACTATTAGAGGCCCTTGGGCTACACAGCAATATGTGTATCTATATCAGACCCAGGAGTTGCAAGACGATCATTCTGTATTTCAAGAAAAGTGGTGTAGGCACAGTACTTGGGTATCGGAGGCTATACCCTAAGTCTAGGAAGAAAATCATCACATGTCGCGAAGCTAACTTGTACTTTAGGAACATCGTAGGTACCACAGGCTTTGTGTGGTCAACTCGGTCTGATGCTCTAACGTTCTATTTGCATCTTTCGACCCAGAAATTCCGGGTGCTGGGCAGCGAATTCGTTCAGCCGTTCGAAAGGATCTCCAAAACTACATCTCTAAGTTTTTCGACACACAACTCTCTACAAGAACAGAATGGCAAGATGGACATGAGGTTAAGGATTGCTCCAAACAATCTACACAAATGGCTCAAAGATAGACTACGTAGGACGTGCTTAAACATCTCAAAATCATATAGACTTCCGGATAGTGCTGGTGTCTTTCTAGCGGAGAAGGCAAAAGATCACCTTATTACCAAGCTGGTATCATACTCATTGACTAGGCTGCCATGTCCGTCAAATTAGTACAAGGTAAATCCAAGGTAACCCTGATCTAGGTTCCATGACACAGGAATTCGTAAGGAAACGAACTCGCAGATGAACTGTCTTCAACTCTACAGATTGGATCTAGGGACTCTCTCTTCAACTTTACTATCGAGGTCACAAGAGTTGTGGTAACAATAGGGTACAGGGTGCTAATTGGATTCTGTTTGTACAACACAATCGCCACTAGTACCTACCTACCATAGTGCCTTCGCAAATGAATTTCATTGGGTATCCTCGGTAAAGGACGATTGAGTACGTTATATGCCAGGCTTTCGGGTTTGATGGCCCCATATGGAACTTGTACTACTATTTAAGAAGAAAATTGTTAGTCATGTCGTTACGACAAACATAGTCTGACAAGAAGTACCCTAAAGCAAGATGACGACCCCTCTGAGCCAAACTATTGAATCTTGGGTTTATCGCACCAGAAATCGGAAAGGTGTCAGGTGCTGTATGGTATGGAGTTCCATCTTATTGAAAAGTGGCTATCGACAGATGAACTGTGGCTCTAGTTGGCTCACCATTTCGACTACTGTCACGACCTGACGACGTTCCATAGTAATGTCAATAAATGTCGTACGAATAAATCAACCAATGAATACCTGGGAAGCCTTAATGATGCTGCTCGTCACTGACCCCCCTTGTTAGCCACAACAAGAGCAAAGATACGAGGTGTAGATTTCTGTCAATCTTGACCCCCATACCCAATTGTACTATCGTCTCTATCTAATCTGACATCGTTCGACCTAAGTGATGTACAAACAGGTTCAACACCCAATTTTTTAGTGCTCCCCAGCCGCAATTACTGGCCAAACACACAGAAAAACCCACAAACGAGTACATAATCTATTGTTTAACCTGGTTACAACAGCACCTGTAATTTGCATTTGTTTATCCAAATAAATAATTAGATAATGACACTCGACTGTCAGTGACCAAAATCTCCATCGCCAGCACGCCAACTTTCGATTTCAATTCGAAACTTAAATCTGTTGGTAGCCACAGCTTAATCAGTTCCCATCAAGTTCACATGCCAATTGCCTGACCCTCATGATGATGACCAGCACCACCACCACCACCACCACCACTACCTCGCTCGGTCTTAATCCATGGGAATCTCTTCACAATCTCCTCGCAGAGTACCTTGCTTCGGAGAATTCCAGCAATCGACGTTACGGTCTAGCGATTCATTTAAAACGCCCGACAACGACTTCCTGCGATACATTTTTTTTTTTTTTTTTGTTTTTGAACCTAAAAACGTTCAGTTATGCACAAATCACTGGCATTCCCAGAAGGTGTGTGCCCATCCCCCTAAGGAAGACGATAGTGCATTCCTCGGTGGCCTAAGCGATAAAAGTATCTGAGATCTGTTGCAAGCGAAAATCGCGTGCGAAATTCGCTTGATCACTCACTTATGGCGGCGCGGAGTACTACCCCCCCATACTGCAGTGGGAAAACTGGGACGAATTTTCGCACGCGTTCTACATTTTTTGTTCTTCTTTTCTTCTTACCCCCCACCCCCACCCGTGGGAGAAATGAATTAAAAAAAAAAAAATGTGTAATTAATTCGATTCTGCATGTTCCTTCTCGCATGAGATACATACTCGGGCGCGTATGCATGGAGGGAAAACCTGAAAACGATTTTTCCATTTTCCTCAGAGTTGGCAGTTTTTTCGTCTTGTTTTTGCCCCCCTTTTCGTGCGATTTTAGTGGGAAAATTCATTTGTGAATCATCAGCTTGGAAAATATGTCGTTGGCCACCGTGTGAGTGTCTTGTGATGAACGCTTACCACCGAGATAGGAGGAGGAGAGGACAGCGCCAGCCTCATGTGCAGTGGCGGATTGGATGCGAGTTGAATTCTAAAAATACACGGCCCAGTGGATTGCGTTTTGTTTTCATTTCTCCCATGGCCCCGGCCAAGTTTTTTTTTGCTTTTTTTCGAAGTTTATGACGAAAATGCATTAAAAATATATTTTATTTATTTTGTTTTTCGTTTTCGTTTATACACAAACGGGGAGAGCAACAAAACACACCAATTGAAATATTTAATAGCGAAATTGGCGCCTTTTTACGGTCGCGGGAGCTCATGAATGCGCGGGGATTAAATGGGAATCTCGAAACGCTGCGTTCGTTAAGATGTAAATTTGGTATTTTTGCGAAATAAACTGAGCGAATATAAACTGGCGGTGCATACTTGTTTTTAATGTTCCACGAGTGAATGGAATGTTTAGTAAGCCAGTCAGTCAGCCAGCCAGCCAGCCACCACCACCACCAAGAAGTGGTTAAGTCAATAAAAGCAGCTGGCCTTTTGTGCTGTTCTCCACTGGTGGTACGTGCACTTAGGAGGGGTGGTTATGGCTTTAGGTAGTGCTTTTCGTAATATTCTGCTTTCTGAGTAGCCTGTGGATTGGCCACCGTTGCTGCACCCTTTCTACCACCGCCATCTTGTAGCTCTCAGACTTATGGGCTTATACGAGGGGGTTTACATCTGTTTAGTTGCAGTACTGTGCAAATGAGAAATCTAGACATCTACAGGCAGAATCTAGCCTTAGAAAATCGGCTAGAAAATTACACTAAAACTACCACTGGGATGGAAATATTCGAAGGGATCATCAGAACCGACAGAGTAGTATGAATAGTTGGAGTCAAGGCCTATAAAACTGTAGAACTATATGGTCTCATACGGGACCCAGGTACAAAGGATTAGAAAACATGAAGAGATGCACGCCGATACTATGGAACGGAGAGTGTCGTTATGCCAAAAGTAAGGAGCCTAAACGCCTTCATCGTAAAGAGCTGCCAGGTTAATAGGCCTTAAGTCTCTTTTATGAAAAAGCTCTTTTATGAAAAAGCTCTTTTATGAAGCTGCAAAGATCGTTCATTCAGTTCCGTAGTCCTTTGAGTGTAGGACGAAACAAAGGGATACAAATGACGTAAATACCTTGACCTCATTGGCAAATAGTGTCCAAATCAAAGACCTGTACGAAACCCACATAAGCTGCATGCCTGCGGGCACGCTTTATACTTTTCGAGGAAAATCTCGAGGCAACATCTGTGCATCTAAGACTGCAATACTGGCTCACATCTGGCAATCAAGCGAGTGTTTCAAGAAAAAGAACAAAAAACTCACAGCAGCCGTCCACTTAATACCCCATGAACCATACCCTTGGGGTATGACCTAGTCAAAGGATGTCATAAGAGTACACCACGAGTTGTACATGTTATGTAGTGGCACAGACCCAGTCAGAAGGCTTCAATCAAAGTTAGATGGCTGGACGGCCTAGGCTCAAGTGGAAAACTGAAGGCAGTTGGCTAAAAGTTGGCTAAAGGTTCGAGTTAGCTGGAGACGCTTGTTGATTGAGGCTCAGGTCCACCTAGGAGTGTAGCGCCAACTAATTCCTTCACTTCATGATCAGACCTTCCAGCACTCAGTCCAAATCACGGCCCTGCTCCATAGCGTCACTCTTTCTTGGGATATTCATGGATAAATGGTACACAGACGATTCTAAGACTGGCTTGGAACTTGCTGGTAATATATGCACACACTCGTCCAAATGGGAACCCTCTTTGGTATTCTAGATCAGAGAGTACAACACACACAACTCAAGGCAGTCAAGCCTCTTTAAACGTTTCACATGCCTAATATTTCGACTCAGTATAGAGCTGTATGGCCTGCTTGAATCAGATACGTAGTCAGACAACAGGCAATAGGGTATCGAAGTCGAAACGAGATTCCGCCCAAATTTGACAACTTTTTGTGGAACATCTACATATCAGCAACCTGAGATTCGAATTCAAGTCCTGGCACCTCCACGGTCAACAGTAGCAGTGGAATCATAGTCACCTTTTAGTCAGAGCAAGGACTAAATAAAATTCGTCAACAGATATACAACATAAAGGTTCTCAACAAGTTTCAAATCACTCTTCCCTTAGGCTGGGATTTGAACCTCGAACCCCTTGCTTCATAGTCCAAGGTACCAAGGCGCCATCCACTTCTCTTAGGAAAGTAGACAAAATCCCCTCAGACACATACAAGCCAGGTTCGTACTAGAGGTTTACCTGGGACCTGTGGCTATTGCCCCTCTTTGGGTGAATGTCCTGAAACGATGTTAAATTAGATGGTAAGGACTCCAAAGGTTGAATTGAAAAGGTCTTCCCACTAAAAACACAAAAAATACCCCAAACCTAGCTTAACTGAACTGTAACATGGACGTCGTCCTATATCCTTTCAACGTTAATCCGCTGTGTAAAGTAGGAAAAAAAAAAAAAACAAACTCCCCATGAGTAAGACTTGTTCAATAAATTAAAAGGATCTCTGTCTAGTTATTAGGCGGCCTAAAATCCCTTCCCTTTAGGTTCTCACAAAAAGTTTATATGTACAGCAATATAGTACTTAATTCATCAGGATATATAAGTATGTATGTATGTATGTATGAAAGTAAAATGAAATAGTACTTACCAATCGCAGCATGTGCTCCTCCACCAAATCCATGAATTAACAATGTAAATCCGATTAAAAATCCTTGTAACAACATTTTGTGATGTTTAAAATGTTTTCCTGCTGTCCTGCTGGCAAAACACACACTTGCTGCTACTGCTGATCTCCTGTTGTATCCTTTCTTTCGCTAAATGCGCGTTCGGTTGTGATGTGGTGAATGGGTTGTTGGTGTTTAAGAGGGATGTGTTTGTTTGTTTGTTTGTTTGTCTGTGTTAGTGTGTGTTTGTGTGTGTATGTGTTGTATAATGTGTGTCTGTAGTGAGTGTTATAACGCGTGATATAATGCGTAGTGCAACCTTAAGTGCTATAATTCACCGTGTGAATTCTGTAGATCCTTCCATACGTTACGTAAACACATTAACACAACCGTCGCGTCGCGGGGTGTTTGGATGCGCGCACTCTACTATACACGGACACTTTATTCCACGAGAGAGATATATTTCTATTTCTATATTTTTTTTTTTTCGCTAAAAAAAGGATATTACCTGCGACTAATGCTATGCATTACTACGACCACTGGCAGCACTGGTATTTCTATTTTCTATTTTTAATTACACTTTTTTTTTTTATTTTTACTATTTGAAATGGCACTTCAACACACTATCATGGAAAAAGGATCGAAAAGGATGCTGCTGCTGGTAGACAACTGCGGTAGGGGATCCTTGTGAATTTATTCCACTGCATGGAGTTAATTTTTCTCTTCGGGGTTTATTTCCACTACGATGCTGGAAAGGATTTTATTTTAGTTTGTTTTTTTTTTTTCTCTTGCACTGGTTGCAGAAGGAGAAGAAGGAGAAGAAAAAGGGTCCTTGTTGGGTGGTGGTGAGTATGTATGTGGCCTAGTATGACCTGATATTATTGAGAGAGATGGAGATTGCTATGCTGCGCACCTCATAAATATTAATAGTCACGATCTCAGCCAACTGATATCCTTATTTCTCTATAAATTTGCTGCTTTCTCCTGTTTCGTCCTTCAATTCAAGTTTCGGGATGGTAGCGCTCCCGTGTCTCCGTATGGAAAATCAAATAGACCATAAAGGATACACCAACGTAGCAACGTCCCAACGTACAGTACAGCGTTTGGTTGTCCTGATGGCGCAAATCGAAAGGAAGAAAAATTGTGCTTTCCTAATCGGATCCTGAGTTTTTTCCACTCCCTCCCTGCAATATATCCTGAATCTTGATTATCGGTTCCGAATGTTTTTTCTTTTCTCCTCTTCCTTTTCTTGTTCGTAATATTTTTGCAAAAACGGTTTTTTCTTCTTCTTTCCGGTGACGGTGGTCGGGGCTGAGTTGGGGGCCGGTGTAGTTGCTGCTTGGTGGTGTAATGCGTTGTTGTTGTTGTGTAAGCTCTTGTTAATCCCTTGCCTACTATATATCATTAGGATATCCTTCTTTCAAGTTCGGTTTCGTTTTCTTTGCTGATGTTATTTTTTTTCTGTTTTTTTCTGCTGCTCTTTGGTGAATGTCCTTATTGCCTTGCGGGTGAGCAGCCTTGTTGTCGTGTTCTGGACTTTTTTTTTTGCGTTTTGTGTTGCGGTCCAGCTACGTTTGGTCATTCAGTTGCGGTCATCTGGAAAGAAAATGAAATTATTAGTTTGTGGTTTGTGTGTAGGGCCTGTGGCGAGGCGCGCAAGGAAAAATCTTCAAAGGACGAGAGTTTTATTGGGAAAGATAACTCAATAGAGAGTGAGAGAGGGTGTGGGAGTGTATTTTGATTTAAAATAAATGATCATGGGGTCATTGTGTGGGGTGTATAAATCAAAGTGAAATATCTGAAGGTTGGATGATGTAATGGAGTGTCTCGCAGTGGCCGACATATTGATGAAGTGACTTCATGGGGTTGGATGGACACATTTTAAGGCTGCGAAGTTTGTGTTGTCGGTAGTCAGGCGAGGAGATTCATAATTCACATAAATTTTGTTACAGAATCACGATTTAGCAATTAGCACCGATTTTGTAAGGAGATGTGGCTCCTATATGTGAATGTCCTAGAGGAAGGGTGTGGAGAGTATAGTAGGCAACAGGACTCTGTATAGTTAGGAGTACATATTTCGAAACAATAATGCTATTCAACCAAAGGCTTATAATGGGCCACAAGGTATTCTACTTATCGGTGGAAAGGAAAAAGTATGAATGGTATTCCTAATGTTTATCCTAAGACAGCACTTGGAGGATGTCCCGTGGAAGAAGCTGAAACAGACCCTACATCGTGTAGACCATTGTATGTTGGATACCGTGGGAAAAGTATTAGAGCGACTCATAACTGACAATCTCGAAGGTGGAATGGTTGAACCACGAGGACTTACAGCACAATAATATGAAGAGGCGCTCCGCTTTCGAAGCTATTAGTGAATCTGTCAGTAGACAGAGGAAAGCCGTCCAAAGAGGACATCCAGGAAAATCGTGCAGCCATTCATCGGTAAAAAAACTGCCGGGATATTCAAAAGATAGCCTACTTCTGCAATAAACCACTGGCTTACGACACCGAGCGAGAACGAAACAAAGTATCTACTACTTACGGACAGATGGGTTACCACAAGGCTCTGTATTGAGCCCTGCACTTTGGAACTTTATGTGCGATGACGTTCTTAGAATGCGAATAAAAAAATCACTCAAAATAATTGACAGAGGCTTCATCGACTCCTTAAAGAAGTCAATCACGACTGGAATGAAGCTACAAGGACTGTCCAAGGCTGGCTAGTAGTTAGAAACCGCACGGCTTGACTTCAACCAACACCTACAGTACGCAACTAATAGGAAACCTTAGGCAATCGCTACTCTGTCAAGGATGATGCCAAATTTGTGTGGGCCGCGATATAAGCCAAGATTGCTACTAGGACTAGTCACATCATCATTAGTGTCACATCGATTGCCCAACCTACTCGAGAGAAGTTAAAGATGCTTGACATTTCACGTTCTATTGCCCTCGGTACGAGGCAGAAGCCCAAGTATGGACACAGACCAGATGAGTAGCTTGAAGGATAGTTGGTTGGCCATCATCGACATAAGGGTGATTATTATGCTGAACCAGCGACAATGAGTCTCATGCAGACAGCAATAGTAGGCTGAGTCGAGGCTAAGAATTCCAAAGGCATTCTTCAGATACTAGGTAATCCTAGTACTTCTCAAATCGAATCACGTACAAAAGACATGGGTTACGTCTAGACCTGTAAAATTGAATTACAAGTACAACTCCTTACAAATTAAAAAAAAGGACAAGTTGCTATGATTTGTACTGAAGTTGTATGCAGATGTGTACCCTTGGTACCATAGTTATACAAAAGATTCTGGCAACTTATACGTTTTCTTGCCCATTCAGCGTCGAACAAGTTATACCTTGAATTGATCCTTTTAAATACAAAATTCTATACTATGTTGGGTTCGAGTTAAAGGGGTCAGTATAAGGTATATTCGTGTACGAGCTGCAACTGTTGACAGCCCATTGGATCGCTAGAGCTATTGCAGAAGTTCAACGAAAAACTTTCAAATTCTAAATAAGTGAAGCGGGAAGCACCAAACCGATGAAAGCTGGAAGGGAAACAAGTAACAATTATAATTGACCAGCGGGTCAGCCTAATCCTGGAGTGGAATCCCCTAAAGTTATAGCGGACAGTCAAAGTTGATGAGTTGTTTGCTGTCCCTAGCATAATAGCGCTGTCAACCAAACACCTTAAAGGATTGAAGAGGATTCCACTCCTGATAAACAGTTCAACAACTTAAGGGCTCCCAATGGAATATGATTGCGGAATACAAGCAAATCCTTCAGTATTACGAACTAAGTGGTTTCGTCTGAAAGGAGAAAAGCAGAATTCTTGGAACTTTTCACAGAGATCCTTATCCCTTGCATAAGCTGGAATTCACACAACCAGCACCTTATCGTTGGGATGATATTCCCTAGTACCTATATCCAGGAATACCTCAAGGACGGTATTTCGAAATTTCACTGGAATCAGGGCTCAGTGGAACACTGGTTCTTGGTAATACCAATACCATATGGTAATATGGCATCAGATGAAGGGGAGACAAATTAATGCCAACACTGGCAATCAATAACCTCATTTCCTCCTACGATAGGACATAGGCCCTAGTTTTATACCGATCTTCGCAAATCAAAGAAACAAAAGGACACCACAGTCTTAACAGAACCTCTCTCCAAGATCATAGCTCTTCACAACTCATTGGCGGTTCAGCTGCAGTAACAATCTTACTCAACCTAGGATAAAAGTACAACCATTGCGTCGAAGGTTATGTCAACAAGCATGTAGATTGCTAAGTTTACCAGGACTTTAGTACCAACTACCCTGCAGAAGAGATCAAAAATCGCATTATTTACGGTCAGTACACAGTGAACAGGGTTAGTCGAGGCAAAATCACTGCTCCATCCACAGTAAGCCAGCAGAGTAAATCACACCCCCAAGCAGACCACCATCCTCACCACAATCGACTGTCCTGCAGTCCATACGACATGCATGTGTACACGCAAAAGATGTTTGCTTTCGTTTTAAATTAAGGAAAACTTCCTTCAGCCACATCGTCCCTGAACAGTGTTAATGAATGCGCCCCACATTACCTTCTTTGCAGTTTCTAAGTCAAGCCCCCAGCCTCCTCCCCCCAGTTCGAATGTGTTTGCAAGAAACCAAACTTTTAATAGACCAACAAACAAAGTAAACGAGTTTCTCTTCATCATCCTTCCGCTTTGTTTGTTTCGACGTTTGCCAGCAAAATTTACTATATTTTCGATTGTGAGGGGTCCCTCCTGTACAATGTATCTAGATACGTAGTTTGCCAGAGAGGGCCGACAAAAAAAAACAGTCAACCTCAAGTAAAACTCATAAGACAAGCATTAATTATTACCAACACTATACCGCAATCTACCACAAAACAATTAGCCAAACACCCGTACAACGCTACATTGAATCTTTTGTGTTCAAAGGAGCAGCAGGCGAAGGAGGACGCCCGGCCTGTGCGGAGATATTCCCACTGGCGTCCAACCCAACTGGGAACAAGTACGACTATACATGTATAAATGTATCTTCTCAAGCCAATTGTGTTTCGTGACGGTGCCGGTGCCAGTGCGGGTGGGGGTGCTGGTAGCGGTTAGTTAGTTGGTCTATTGTTGGCCTGAAAACCAAACCAACGCGCGAGAAACTTTCTGATACCTTGAGCTGGAGCGTGCATAAGAAATCTGACGAGAAAAAGTGTGGCCCGCTCCTACGAGCATGGTCGACGGGAGGGTGCGCATAAGTCCCTCAGTTACTTCGGTATTCCGCGGGAACTTCTTTAATTTTTGTTTCTTTTCTTCTTCTTTTTTTTTTCTTGGTTCCATGGAAGGAATGCAATGAAACGTGTGAGTATGTGAAGAGATGAGAAAAACTTTTCGCCAAACTGGGTGGCGGGTTTCACAAAAGTTCACAATTGTTTGCCCAAGAGTTTTGTATTCCTTTTACTTTGTGTTGCTATTTTTGTTACTTCTTCTCTGCTGTTTCTCTGTGTAGGTATGGATGTGTGATGTACGTTGTTTGCCTAATGAATTTCCCCTTAACAAAGATGATGATGATGAAGAAGCAGAAGACCCAAACAGCAACAGAAACAGAAACAGAAACAATTGGAAAGCATTTTTCGTCGCCTTGGGTAGAAAATTTAAGGACGTGATGATGGGCGAGAACTTCCTCTGAGGAATTAAAGTATCTTTGGGTTGAATTTCATTATCGGATGAATGGATGGAGATTGGGAGAGAAAATACATATCTGATTGGTGAGGAATTCCAATTTTGACTGGAAATGACCCAAGGCGGACTTCTGAGGGACTTCAAGGGACTGGTAGAGACCGAAAAATCAATCATGTAAGTTTTTGAATAAGACAAACGACTTCCGGTTGTTTGACTGTTACATTGAAAGTGTTTTAAACTTCAAAAGTCTCGTGGAGACTTTAAATATTAGTTTGACAGCTCAGCAGTCGGCCGGTACATGGCCATGTGGAGGGACCTTCAGCAATGGCATCCGAAGAAATTCTTGGTATATGCCATATTTTGTAAGGACATCAAACTTTTGGGATAATACTCTTTGTTTAGACTGACAGTTGTTCAAAAGAATAGCTGGAATCATGTCATGAAACTTACAGGGAAGATTCAGCTATGGAATGCCTCAAGGCGGCGTACTGTCACCACTTCTTGTAACTGAAAAGTTGAAGATGACGACGATTTCATCGGACAGTTCCGAGTTAATGGATTAGAATCACGTTACCCACCCAGAAAGCATCTGAGCTATGCTGAGGCTTTGCAACTGTTGAGCTGGAAGTTGCAAGATCAAGACCTGGAAGTATGTTTTGATAAAACCGTGAAGCGTTTGGCAAGATCTCCCTTCAAGAGAGATAGACGTTCATATCTTCGTACAGAAGGACAAAATAGTTGAAAATTCTTGGGCAAGATTTAGAGAGTAATTTGCATCGGTTTGACGGTGGCAATGGGCATCAGACAAAATTGTAGCTCACTAGGCCTACAGTGGAAGACAGTTGCAATCACTTTTCTGTGCCAGAGGAGCCCACATATTTAACTGGGAATTTACTTCCTTTTAATGTCGAATTTTATCAAATGAAGTTCATGGTTTGAGCCGACATCTATGACATGATCTGGACTGGAGTGTAGTTGAAGATGATACTAGTAATATGGTCAGAAGGGTGTGTCAAGCCCTGATTTCAGCAATCATTTCTATCCAATTTTTGTGGAACTCTACAGGACGTACTTGACCTAGCCAATACCAGGGCCCATTCATGTGTGTAAATTCCAAGCAACGAAAGAGCAGAAGAACATGCGTGAAAAGAGTGGAAATCAGAACGTCAGTCTGTTCTCTTTGCCACACGGATACCACTATGAACGACGCTCATTTAAGAATCTTGTATACCTCTATCGAAACTTTGATAGACGACAAAGCAAAGGTAGAAAACTGAACTCCCTAGCCTCAAGTTTATTGAGCCAGTAATCTCGGCTTTCAAAACTTGTAGAAAGTGGACTTTGAGTGGTTCTATTCCTTAAGACATGCGTTTTTGTTTCGTGCACATAGGGCCAGGCCTTCCCACATAAGCCTGACTTATGTAGTTATAAATGAAACCGTGAATCTCCTACTCAGACTTCAAGACTAACCAACGATTTGGAAGATTTGGTAGAACACATTCAAGGGCTTAACGATTGCTCAGCCTTCTAACTAAATCCAAACTAGTTGGCAACTGCTGAATTAGTTCAAAGGGAAGACGACTGTGTTTAAAACCCAGAGCCAACAGAAAAGTTCAGAATGATCTGTAGCATGGTACGATTGACTTTCCAAAAGGATGAATGACCTATGGGGTAGGATTATCATGATTTATGGCTACTCTCTGATCGCCCAGGTCCTAGTTCATCGGGTCTTTTGATAGTCCAATTAGTTTTCAAACTCCTAAGAGCTCCTTTTGTGGGATCAACACCCTATGACATGGTAAACATTCGAAACGGTTTCATTGATCCTACAAACCTTAGTGACTTCGTTCGAGCACTAGAACGAGGCTCAGTGGAGCCATAGTCGTAGAAGATGGGATCTGACTTGACCGAAACTAAAACCACCACCATCGACCCCATTTGAAGAGACACATTCCAAAGCGATTAAGGCCAACACTCACTTGTACAAGAAAGAGCACAGGGAGACAGCAATTGTGACAGTCCCTGCGGGAGGCTCTGAGCCCCTTGCTGATGTCATTCTCATGACCCTACTCTTCCCAGATTTAGTGCCTCCATATGGTACTATCAACGCCCATTCTCTCCACGTGTCTCCTGGCATTTTAACCGCCCTACTTAAATCGAGATAAATGCAAAATAAGTGAATATCGCCTTTTAATCCGAAATTTCAATCACAATAGCTACTAAGACCTCTCGTTAAATTCCTGCCTATTTGAATAGAAATTTTACACTTAAAACCTTATTCTCCCCAATATCCTTCGTAAAAAAGGAATCATACGCATATTAAACATCTCACAAAGACCAAACGCTATAAAACCGTCCGCACCATTCCTCACACGTCTTAGGCACCTACCAACCCTCTAAAAAAAAGGAGCCCCGAATAGCCTTTTTTATTTCCTCAACCAACCATCCAAATTGTCTCCAAAAGCCAACCATCCATCTATCTGCTGGTCACAGTCGCATGTATGTATGATCATCCGCCGCAATAACTCAAAAAATAGCAAAAAATCGTATCTGATTCCCTGCAACAGACAGAGAGCGACTGAGAATAAACCAACCAGATAAAAACCATTCACGAAATTATAACGATACACAATAAGCCCACCACCGCCACCCAACACCCCCAACCTTCGAGCAACAAATAAGGCACACATATCCTTCAAATGAAATTGATTTATATGCGTTGGATTTATGTCCTTCTAAATGTAAATTTTTTTATGGTCTGAACGTGGTTTAGCAGATAAAAGATTTTTCGTTTCGCCTCCCATTTCTCATTCTTTTGGCGCGTTTTGACAAGCACAGGATCCTTGCTAAACAGTAAGCGATGAAAACGCACACATATACTTCGATCCTGGCTTTCGGTTATGCTTCCCTGCAGAAGTTATAATCGTAAAAGAGAGAAGAAAAAAAAACAGAAACAACAGAGGTTTTATTGCCAATTGCATTATGGGGATTTGATGTAAGTCCTGCTCATCTCATGAGGACTTTGCTGCTGCTTGCCTGCAACTAATAAGGACAGAGATTGCGGATTTCGCCGCTCGACAATTGTTTTTACTGCGCATTTCTTTTACTTTGTCTCGCTGGTTTGTTTTTTTACGATAGGTCCCCGGACTCGTTTAGCACGTGGAAAACACATGTGCCAATGCGTTTTGGGTTTTTATGAACGACCATGTAGGGAGGCAGGAGGTACCTATGGTATTGGTCCTTCGAGCCGCATTCGGGTGGTATCGGGGGAAATAACCTCGAGATGAGAGGTGATTTTATAGAACAATTATAGGAGAAGAATAAAAGTGCGTTACGACATCATTAATTCGAGTCTGAGCGCAAGGCATTGGCCTTTGGAATGGCCGAGCAGGTACGAAAGTCCTGCCTGATTGGGGGATCTCCACATATCAGAGACATGTTTTATTCATTTCACATCCAACTAATTGTAAAAGATACACGTGTACGAACTTCCAATCCAATTCGAGCTAAGAGACTTAACAAGAGCCACTGCGATGAGTAACCCTCCCATGCCTACTACCTGACCTAACCATTAGGTTCCAATCTTCTTTAAGGAGGCACAAAAAAATTTATCAAAAAAGTCTGTCACGTTTTGTTCACAAGCTGGAATCAACTCAATGCTGAATTACAACAGTCAAGGAGCCCTTAACGTCTCAAGGCTTATATATGATAATCCCAACAAGCACCTCCGAATCCATGTATGGAAAGCTAGTCCCCTTAACAGACCACAAGTGCAAGACTATAACAAAGACGATACCACTTCATCATCCTAGAAAAGAAGGACCTACCTATGGTAGCTTTTATAGAGAGGAGTTGTAAGGTCCCTCTTAATCCATGATGACCCCACGAGCATGGAAGAAAGATGATGTTTAGAGGTTATCTACGAGTTCCTCGATAAAACTTACAAGACATGGCCAACGCAAGATCGTGCAAAAATTGGAAAAGAAAAAATTCTGACCAAGGACTGTCCAAATTTACCCCAGACCCGTTGACATACACATCCCTTCTCCTGAATGCCATGCAAGGAACTTAAACTTTAAAAAGTTGAGTACTACCAGAGAACAAGGGCAAGGTTTATTTTACTCAATCGCAACAGCGGAATCCTGGTTTCAGACAGAATGCTGAAAGGACGGTTGACAGCTTTTAATGAGATATGCCATTGTAGGAATGACAACGTACCAAGGTTACAAGACTGGAGCTGACACCTATACAAACAAAAAGAGAAATTCTGCGAATCAACTCAAATTCATCGCGAATGATGGATAGAATGTGACCAGCGAAAGGACATCAGAGCTCCGGACCAAAGATTCGATGAAAAAACTAAATAGAAAGAGTTGAGATCTAGTAATCTCAATGGAAAGTATCGAAGAAGCACTGTTCTGAGAATTTTTGAAGTCCGCCTACTTGGTATTTTCTAATAGAGTCTCTATTAGAAATATCCTTCCCGCTATCATTACACCCAAAGTATCGTTTTGAATGTAGAAAGGACTCACAGCAATCGAGTAGATTTTGAGCTTTCAGCAGAGATTTGTTGGAAATCATCATCACATTTGCTTTTGAGCTCGAGACACGTAGAAAAATTCTTTAGATTCCTCCTCGGAAATACATCAAAAATGTTACTAAATTATTGCTCTTCTGACGACAGAAGATACTTTGTTTAAAAATGTGGTCCTTCGAGCTGCATCCAGTTTCGAATGTATAAGAGTTATACAAGTCTCTTCACCCAATCTAGCACTTGATAGGTGGATTGATCCTAGGGTATGAATACAAGACCAACTCTCGAAAGACAAAAAATACTTTGTTTCCACGTATGGTCCTTCGAGCCGTATCTATCTCTAAAGAAATAGCTATTTGACAAAGATCTATAACTAGTTTCGTTTGTAAAAGAATTGTACTTATCTATCCAAGAATTTGGGACTTGTCAGACCCATTCAAGGCCAAAAGTAGGAGCTGCAACTAAAAGTTCAACCTTCGGAGAACAAAAGATACTTTATTTCGACGAATGGTCCTTCCAGCCGCATACCCAAAGAATCAGTTTGAAACGCTTAATCCCACCAACTGAAACGAGTGCCATGGAATTATTCCAATACATGGTCCTTCGAGTCGGATACCTCGAAGACAGTAAAAGATCTCCCGCAACCAAACTAACAACAAACTAAGTAAGCAAAACAAAAAAAAAATACCAGAATCCGAGGTAAGACAACCACTTAAGATAAAATCGAATTTCCCATCGATGGGCGGCAGTAAGACGGATAAATAGCTACACAAGGTGTATCTCCCTCCCTCGGGTGAATAAAAATTTCAATTTAGCATCGCTCTGGGAAAGTTTTTCACTCGTTTCACTCACTTTTCTGTTCTAATTTCTTTCTGGCGGTTTTCCTTTTTTTTTCTGTTTCTTGTTTCCTTTTCTTTTCTTCTGTACTATGCACTTCGACAGAGGGTGATTATATTTTTCTCGTGTGTTAACTGTTTGCAAAGAAAAACTTCCAAGTTAAACATGGCAAGAGAAGAAGAGCAGCAAAAAAAAAAATTAACAGCAAACAGAATGTGTAGGCGACGGACTACACCAGTGTACGAGTATCTGAGTATCTGCAAGACTAAAGCGTGTATTTTTTCGGTTTTTTTTTTGCCCTGGGGTTTTTTTTGATTTTTTTTTCTCTGCTTTTGTCCATTTCCTTTCTGTCAAAGATTTTTCTGGGTCTTTTTTTAGCTAATGAGAAAATTTCTTCTTGATGGTCGTTTTCGTTTTTTGCTTCGGTTAAAGTTTGCGCTAGAAGGGGGCGTGCAGATACATGTGCTAATAAAATAGTATAGCGCTGGTTTTTAGTTGTTTTTTTTCGTCGCCAATTAATTGTTAACATTTTTCCGGGTAAGTAATCAGGATTTCTTTTTGTCGGGTGTACTGTTATGGGTGGGGTTGTGCTCTGGTTTTTCGCTGAAAAGAATTTTTTTTCTGTCTCGCAATAAATATCTCTTTGAGTGTGGAGGGCTTTTGGGAAGCCTTTCGAGTGCCTTTTTCTTTGTAAATATTGTTCGATGAAGCGGAAGGTGCTGTGTGAGTAGCAACATTTTGTAAATCCACTTGGAAGGTCATAGTTTACATCAAGGCTGGTCTGAAGGCAGCCATGAAGTGTGTAGTCAAGACGGGAAGAGAGATAAACATGAGAAAACCCTCGCTGACGGGAAGTCATAATCGTAGTCGAGGTCAATTAAAGTAAGGTAAGACGTTGTAATCTTTAGCAGCCTTATGGTTGGTTACAATGCAAGGGCCTTGATGGAATCCATCCGAAGGACTTGGATAGGAAATGTTGGTATTTTTCTATAAATAGAGCTATGTATGGTTCACATACTATGTTAAACTGCCGTCTACTATCCTAGTCTAAGACTTAATAGACTTTATCTAGCCATCAGGTTGAAGATACGTCTTTATACCTAGACGTTCCATCAAGTAGGTCCTAGGTAGATCCAGATATTAAGAACTACTTAGATCTAGAGTAAAAATGTCCATGCTCTTGTGTTAGCATGGTGCTAAGCGGGCAAGTCTTGGAGATGAAGACCACGCATCCTGAGATGGATGTACATTGCCATTGCGAGACCAATGCTCTAGTCTATGAGGGAGAAACTCAAAGAAATACAAAGACTGGCATGCATACGCTCAACTCAATCAATGAAGACCTACGTGTGATTGAGGAGACTGCAAGTAAAACGATTCCCAGTAAACCAAAAGAGGAACTGGGAGGAAGGAAGATGAGGCATAGGATCCAAAGAATTTGATAGATTTCCTTAAAAACTGCAACTATACTTGAAATTCCTAGAGTTGACAAAGAAAATATCATTTTGGAAAGACTTTCCTGACGAAAAGCGGCAAGAAAGACTGGATCCACAACCTATTGAATGGTACACAGTCGGATCAAGAACTGATGAGGGAACAAACATTTATGGGCAAGAGTTCCAACTTCTTTGAGGCTGAAATAAGTCATAGCTACATACATAGATGGCTCCAAAACAGTTCTGACAAAATATATGGCAACTATGACATAGCAATAATGTCAGACAGTCTCACTGCCCATGTCTAAACACTAAGCTAGCCTGGGAAAAACAACTAGATCTGAGACAGGTAGGCCAGAAGAAAGACACTAGACCGACTAGAGATTCACCCAATTGGAGAAAGTCCTCTAACGTCCACTATTCCTGGCAAGCATAAGCAGAAGTATAAAACCCATAGGAACAATTGTTGAAGAATTACAGGATTAGAGGAACGCAATAAGGAAATAAACAGTACAAAGTGGTCTGCCCACAGTACGAGACACTCTTGGTCTTGGGCAGCATTTTCAAGGACAATGTCGCAAATTTTCTTAAAACGGATGAAACGGAGACTTAGCTCCGGTGGACAGTGATTAAGAACGTCAAGTATGTAAGTACGTCGCTTGTTTCTTAACGAAACACCTAGTGTCTGCCATGTCAATGAAGTAGTTCGAGGCTTGTAGTCACTGTAGTACTGCAGTTTTGAGAGAAGGATTCTCACGTGGACTTAATGATTTGAAAGATCTAAGGGAAGCTAGTGTAGTAAACAGAAGTAAAAGGTGTTACATCCTTCATCATGAAAGTCCAGATTGATGGAGCATCTGCCCCAGGGATTCTCCGGGATCAAGGAACCGTAAACCGTATACCATATGGTAACACTCAGACTGGAGCACCACAAAATAGCAAAAGGAGCAATGTGATTCCTCTCATATGGCTGCTTGTTATGGATACCCAGATACTCTTTACGAAGGACATCTCAAAGGAGCACACGTATTCCGATGTGAAGCCAAGCAAGGACCAGTCGGCAGAACATTATTCAGACTAATAGCGAGTTCATTTATGGACTATCGTAAGCAATGATCTGTCCTAGCCCTCTGCCCTCTATGATGACAAACGCTGTCTCTCCAGAAACAAGAACCCTACGATAGACACTATCATGGTTATCACAGGTCTATCGTTTGTCACACAAAGGGATATCCGGTCCACACAAGTCTATAGTTTTCCTTCTGCCAAAGGATGTATGAACGGCAAAGACGTCACATAGGTAACTCTTAACAGAGTAAGGGTCAATGAAGCCACAAGTTATTTTGGGAGACTTCAAGACTTCACATAGACCGGTATAGAGGACTCTACCTAGACCAACATAGAATCGTCGTGTACCTCGTACATGAAAGTACATAGCTCCCCTGGACCACTCTAAAAATGGATCAAGATTTCAAGTAGCGTTAGACTGACCCACGTACTACAGTCATAGCTATTGGAGATCTGTGGCAGTAGACCGAATAGAACTCTGTTGTCTTTCCCGATTTTTCTAGACAAAATGTGGTTCTATTTTGGCCACAACTATCCACAGTCCCAATTCGATTTCTTCGATATCCGGACACAAGTCCATGAATCGTCAGCACCGAATTATTAGTAGAATCGCAGGGAAGGTGGATCCTTTCCTATCCACAAAGACATAATGACGCAATAAATTTCTGTCAGAACAAAACCATGCGTCAACACAATTAAACATTCAAAACTATGCTATAATTGCCTTCTAAACCAAGGCCGGGTGTGTACCTATCACGCACAATATGCACAGAAATAAGTTTTAATTGGTCATCCAAAGTAGTCACCCTTAAGCCAATACTCTCGACGGACTTTTGATCTAAAACCCAAGAAACACGAAGACGCAAAGGGTTAAAGAAATGACTTCTCAGAAAGCTCTGTCCTAAAATGCAATCAAAGTCGAGTCATACCAATCTGTAATGAGAGCTCTACATTCCACAAATCGGTCCTAACTCTCTACTTAAGCCAGCAGATTCAACCATAGCTTTTAGTAGACCTGTTTCCCCACTTAACTCAATCCAAAGTCAACACAAAAATCAACTAACCTACTCGCTACAAAAACAACTATCCATCTAGAGGGCAAAAAAAAACTGATCAACAATAAATAACTCATCTCCCAATTTATCTCACGTCGTAACGCCAAGCCGCCCAGGCACAGGCACAGGCACCAGCACAAACCCCATCCATCAATCAAGACCGAGAGTGCAATGACATTCATGTGACATCAGATGAAAACTGTTGACCGAAAAACAACCAGCCCTCCTCTACCATCCATCTAAACATAAACAATAAACCGTAAGGGTGGCAAAAAATTAAAACAACATCATAAAATATTGCATGCATCAGACAATGTCCCACAGGACATATAAATCTCTAACAACTTGCACCTAACCACACAGGAGGCACGCACTTGACACCTCATCCCTGATGGACGTCCGTCCACCATCAACATAATACAAAAACTTTTCTGCATGATTGGCGGGAAAAAATAACAAATAATCGTGTAGTTTGTGACACCCCCCCACTGTCCGGACAAATGTCCTTTGAAAATAATGAAATACACGGCCGCCGCCGCCGGTCAGGATGGGAGCCATTTCAAACACATATGGACTAATAAAATCTACCCCGTCTCCCTTATTTTCCAATGAAGTAGACAAACCCATAAAAATGTCACATATATCATAGATTTTTCGCCATCACCACCACCACCACCGCTGCCGTCGCCGCTGTCGGCTAAAGGATAACGCCACAAGCGAGTAGAACAGGCAAAAACGTCCGCGAGACGCATACCATACAAATTCATCCTTTTCGCCTTGAAACCAATGAGAAAAAAAAAGAAGAAAATTATTTAAACCGTCCAATCCATAAAGGATAACACACCAACAAAAGGTATCGAGCCGCCAGAACAACAAAAAGGACCTCAAAGTGGGCACAGTACACTCGTGTACGACAAAAAAATGTATTTAAACTTGTATGACAGGGAAATATGGTTATCGCTTTATAAATTTTTCTGATGCCTTTTTTTTTTTTAATAAATTGCATTTGACCAACAATTGTCCTTCAGGCGCGGGATGTGTGTCGGTTACGCTATTTTCCTATTATTCCTGTTTTTTTTTTTCTTTTTTTCTGTTGCATCCTGTAGTGCATTGCGACGACAATAAATTTAATCCAACAATGTGATAACGAAATTTTCACTTGTGACACCACTTTGGTCCTTTTAGCCAGAAAAATAAAATAAAAATTTATATAGAACATCCGCAGGACTAAGTAGTCAATGGGGCCAGAGTCCTACTATGCGGTTTTCTATTTTTTGCCGCACATGGGTTGGCTCCATGCTACAATGACCATTTAGGACATCCATTTGTGCAATTTAGAAGACGCATCGAACTAAAAACCCATCTAATTCAATTAAGGACTAAATGGAGTCCTTGTCCAATTTATCCCTTTATACGAGTATGTTCATCGTGTTTCATTCCAAACAACAAAAAAAAAAAGGGATAACCGCACTTGGTAATTGACTTTTTGCATTTGACAGTTGGACACAAAAACCGATTTCTCTCTACAAACCATTATTAGCTATGTCGTCCCTTTGATATCCTTTTGTAGTATCCTGTGTGATCACTTAGCGTTTACTCTCACGAACGAATTTTCTCAACCAATTTTCCCGCTCAAATGAACTTTTGTGAAACCTGAAAGGGACACGCTTTCCCGTTCACCACATAAATACACTTTTTTTTTTCTTTTTTTTTTTTTTGTTTAGGATATACGTATCCTTGTGACAGGATATATTATTTTTTACTTCTTATTTCGCTGCGTAACCCTTTTTTTGGGGACTTTTTTCGTGCGCACAAATTAAACACATTAAAGGGCAAAACGCAATCACTCATCCGTGTGCGAAAACCGTTCAAAGGATATTACCTCCTTTTTTTTGGAATATTTTCTTGTTTTTATTACTCAATTGGAATCCTCATCATTCCGCACGTATTTTTGTGTTTCTCATTGTACGAGACAGTCACATGACACGTACCACGACGAACGACGGATGAATTCAAACTGACAAGTGGCCAAGTAGCCAAGTATAGTGGGTCGGTTCGGTACAAGGCAGCACTGGCAGGTTGTGTCATCATCCCCTAAAGGAATTTCGTTCTTTCTTTCTTGTATTTGGGGATGTATGAGTGTGTGTGTGTGTTTTGGAGCGCTATACTCCCCCACGCACATACACATACTACCGCAGGTGGATATAAAATCGAACGAAAGTGAAAAGAGCAAGAGCAAGAGCAAGAGAGAGAGAGAGCGATCAGTGTTGCTGTGGTGCGAAATGTGCGTTTTTTTTGGTCGAAATTTTTTTTGTATTTTTGGACACATGGTGATGATTTGCTGTAGGTCTCGGGCTTGGCGGATGTTTTATTTAGAAATTATGTTTTGATTTATTTTGTAACACGGATGACATTGATTTTGGTTTCGAGTTAAAAATAAACGGGGCGTTGGATGGGCTGAATTGTGAAATATTGAATGGGGAGACAGTCGCCAGGAATAAGGTCAGTGTGATGGGTGAAAAGTTAATGAAAACTTTTAGTGGGACTCACTATTAATAGGATACCTGGTTACATAAACTTTGTTTTCATTCATAAAGATGGTGGGAGCTTGTCTATGGTAAGTAGATACACGTTGAGTGGTTTAGAATGATGACACTCTCCTAGTGTTCTCCAATTAAAGGTTGAATATTAATGCTATTGTACAGGAGTTATAGCTACCTTCATATAGAATTATAGATTAATTCTTCGGAAAAGGATCCTCTTAATAGAACTGACATAGAACAAAACTTAGAGAACGATACGGTGCTAAAGGCTAGACGATAAGTAGAGAAGTAGAGTAGATATTGGGGAGTCATTCGAGCGAGAGATACGACGGCAATAGTTAACATGACCTACGTAGATTAAGTAGGTATCCAATGTATAGTACATCACCAGGTTCACGGAGAAGTTAAACGTCGCAATACAGATTCTTCCAATCTGGGGTGAAGTACAGTAGGTTCTACATACCTCCACGAATAGAGTCTACGCTAACAGAATCAAATAAATTCCCTTAAATCTCTATGAGTACATCAATATTTGGGTTAAAATCTATCATTTTAAGAATTTTAGAGGAATGCATCTTCAATTACTTCAATCCTATCCCATGTCGACTTAATTTGTTATTCTATCTCCGCTCTTTAGATTCTAAGAAGGACCGAATATACCAGAAAAACCATGGTAAGGTGGATCAGTAATGCAGGCAATAGATTGCAGATGTAATCCTATTGCCACGTGGATGATTTATTTAGAATAGAATTAGATTGGGAATAACCTACCATATTGACAGAAAAAGATGTTCTAACGAACGAAATTATTCAGAAACTGGACACGAGGACATCGTTATTGATAATTCATTAACTGGCTAATTCATTAATGACATTAATGACTGGCTTAGTTTTGTAGGAAAACATGGCTATGTCCTAAGAAATTAGGCAGTAGCTATCGTTGAGAGCAACGGATGTCCATTATGCGAGCCAACTTGGGTAAACCAGAGCAACGTTTGTTATTCCTATTCCAGGATTAGAAATTAGGACACCAATTGATGTACTGGTCTATATAAAGTGGAAACAGTGCAATATGATCACTTATAGATACATCCCTATTCTCAAATCTACCATAAGATATGTAGTAACGCTTAACTTTGAACATATAAAAGAGCTCCAATACCGGTGTGGTTAGTTTAGTTCAGTCAGAAGTTTTAGTTTCAGAATGAGCTTCTATTCGACCACCGAATTGGATTGTCTGCTAAATAGTCATGCTACGAACCATATGAAAAAAGGTACTCAAGGTTTATTACAAGATGTTCACCATCAAGCAATTATTAAGACAACACAGACAGTGAACCAAATGAACTGGACGTCAGACTACAGTATCCCTATGTACAATAAACAAGTAGAAAACTTGGCTACAACATCCAACGTCCATAGGAGAAAAATTTGCATCTATTCGAGAGCACCAGCATCCTGAGGTTCAGAATTGATGGACACAAGGTAATGTTACATGAAAAAGTGTATAACTTTGATTGACGTGTACTTCGCACTGCAAATGTCATTCAGAAAATTCCACTACACTTCACGTACAAACTGTCATGAACTTGTATGAGAGGCAACTCTATTTTAGACTTTTTTCAGAAGAATTTAAAAGTGTTCATTGGTACTGTCAAAAATGACTGCCAGACGATTGTCAAATCTTTAAATATTGTCAGGTCCACAAATGTGCTGACAATTGCTGCAAAAGAACTGCCAATGGGATGACAATGACAAACTACTTTCCAACCTTAAATTGTCAGTTCACATGGTTGTTGAATTTTGTCCCAATATCTGGAAAATATCTGACCATGCTTTGCTTGACAGACGAAAATTGGTAACTCGCATGACTGTCAGACATTAGGGACAATTTTTTGATCTGATCAATTAGATTGATGATCACGCAGTGCCAACTGAGGACATAGAAATCTACAATGCGGTTTTGCTGGCTCGACGTTCTATGGGTTTAATTCGAATTCATGCAGTGTTACTAAATCAGAAAATCTACAGACACTGGTTAATATTTTAAGACGTTTTCATTGTAGAATCAGTGACGAGCCTTTAAGAAAAAATATGGTCACACTACATAGGTACTCTACAACATTGGTATCATTCGGGGAAAGAGTCACATCCTCATAATCCATCAGGCGACTTAGTCGTCCCTCCTATACACTCCTTATATGTACTTTCAGAGCTATATTGCTTGCTTGTTTCATTTCTCAGGAAAAGTTAGTACTGAAAACCTTTGTATATTGCCATTACATCAAGGAAAATCGAGGACCTGACACTTGGGTATCACAGAATGGGTGTTCTTAACTGATGTCTATCAACAAGGAACGACACGATTTTGTTCCCAAGAGTATCGAACCTGTCATAGGGTGAACTACAAAACCATCAACGTACACTGAAAGTCTAGCTTCTTACAAGTCCTACTTCTCCCCTAGTCCTTGATGCTTGCCAAACGTGTCGGTGCGTTTTTGGTATCTCTGCGTTTCTAGAACTCGGAACTTGAACCACTCACTCGGTGACCCGAAGTAGTAACTCTAGCCATCATCTTGAACCAATTAATTCCCAGAAAGAAATACAGTAGATCTCGCTAATGACAGTGAAGGGACCTAGGACAACGTCATATCTGACAGGAGAACAGCCAAAACCAACCAAATAGAGGACAGTGAACGCTCTAAGCGACTTCCACTATACCAGTTCCTTGGTATCTCTGCATCTCTAAACCCCTTTTAGCCCGTCCCATTACCACTGTTGGAAAAAGTACCAAAAAACCTACTAAAGTACCTTCCCTCAACCCCAATCAATAACACTTCTTATTCTCTGAACATTCTCTTCTCAACAAAACAGCGAAATGTCTCCAAAGAACTCTCCACCAAAAAGAAACCCACAAAAACAGCAACAAGCTATGGACGACGTATTCCTCCGTTTAGACCATTCCCCCTGTGAGTGTGGTTCGCTTCTTTGTTTTCTGTTACCAATTTTGCATTTACACTGGTTCCACTGCCTCTCTACTCACATTTCATCCCTCCACGACGACAAAGAAGGGAAAAAGAAGGAAAAAAAAAATTCTTTCAAATCGGCAGAGTCGTGTGTATAAAATAACCGACTTTCACGGTTGGTGAGTTTTTAGTCGTTATTGTCTGCCGGTGTAGTTTCTTTTTACCTTTTTTGGTTGTTTAACACTGTCTCCGTCGCCCGGTTGTTCATTGGCAATGGAACACGTTTACAGATGACAAGTTTATGACGTCAGGGGGATGCTGATGCTGATGCTGAATGCTTCTGGGTATCTAAGTATCTCTAAGTGTTTCGTATCTTTTTTTTGTTGAATAAAATGCTTATGAGCCACCTGATGGCTGAGAGACGTTCCAGTGGACAAATCGACAAGGACTACCTACTACCTATACACGCTTTTTTTTGGCAAAAATTTCTGCCGGAGATGAATGAAAAATATTGCAAGTCCTTCCAAGCAGGGACAGGGTGTACGAGTACACGGGTGCTTTCAAGGAATTCTTTGGATAATTGTACATCAGTCGACGGATGATGGATGGGCGGGATATGACCTTTGAAACCAGCAGGTAGTTCCCTGGTGTTCCCTATTTATAGGCCGTAAGATGGTGGTTGTATTTTTGGAAATTATTTTGGTCCTGAAGTAGGTTTTGCGAACATGTATGCTTTGAAGGACTTACGAGATAAAAATACCACAAAGACAGGATCAACAATGAGATTTGGTTATATGTAAGATGGAAGATGTACATTTACCTAATCCCTACAAGGGTTGGTAGGAGAAGAAATCTATAAAAAGCTACAGCATCGGTAAGTAAGGTAAGGACATGAAACGCAATTGCAAAACTTTTGACATGGGTCGACGAGTGAAGTGGAAATGGAATACCTTCTGCCGAAAGTAGAAAATGACTGGGTTGACTTGTGCTCTTGATTAAGTCTCAATATCTGCACTCGAGACGTTCAAGTACTTATCTTTAACCTCTGAATCAACAAACGAAATTCCAATCAAGTGACAGTGCACTTCGGTATACTGACATAGGACTCAGCTACATATGTAAGTCATAGCTGTATTCTTAAGGAATCATTCCCCTACATCATTGACAAGGGAGACTTATGTCTTAAAACACTCGACTATACGAAGTTATGTCTGCTGTCAGGAAGGATTCGAAAAGGAAACAAATTTTGATCGAAAATGAAAATTCCAAAACTAGTGAGTGTAGAGGGTCAGACATACAGACTGAGGTCCTGAGATCTCCGGATACGAAGAACTGCGAAACTACTTCAGATGGGATCAACATTCAAGAAGAACATCGGTAGTTAGGCTGAGCTAATGGTGTTACGAGTCAGAGCTATATCTTCGCAGAAGAGTGTCGAATTTTGTTGGGACATTGTGACATATAGCCTAAGGGATGTGCAGATGTACTGACCAAAGATGGACCAGAGCTCCTACAAGAGGTACAACAGAGGCGTACAACCACCGATGAGTGTGGCTTAAAAAAATTATTCTCAATAAAATCAACAATACGGACGACCTATCAACCTTAGAAGGACATAGGACTTCATAAGCCTTGTGATCTAAGTTAGATAGTGATAGAGATACTCTCTGATCACCGTCTTCTTAGGAAGCATACTATGAATACGTTTCCACATACCTAGATCACAGAGAAACCATTACTCATCTCTACTCTGTGAATGTCAAGCCTTGCTCGGGGTAGGAGAAAGTAACTCGAAAGATCTTTTCTTAACTTTTAGAGGGAGATTGGTTCCTTGTACTACATTGATTGAGATTCTGTGAGAAAATTTAGTCAACGCCTGAATTGGCAGAAGTTTTTGATTGTCAAGCTTTCCTAGGGTCGCGATGGCTCGACAATGTTGGGTAGCATTGTATTATGAACTCATAACTCTGTATAACCTAACCTAACTTTCTACTTTCTCGTGTAAGTAAGAGTGCCGCTTTGTCAAGTTAATGAAGAAGCAACAGCTCATTCGAAAACCCGTCAAATTAATGAAGAGCTTCTCCAAACTTAATGGGAAACTCAGGTCTTAATGTAAAGTAAAAGGTGTCTGACTCAGTAAATGGATAACGATTTCCTTACATTTGTCTTAAGAGTACACCCTGTCAATCTGCTAACGATTTCAACACGTATCTTCAAGTTGTCTACAGATGAAACTTGCGACCTAGATGGCTTCATACAGTTTACTCAAAACGAAAGTCCTATGCTGCAGGCTCTGTATTTTCATTTGTACAGGCTTGTAACCAGAAATGCAAAACGACGCCTACCATCACCACAACAAACTTGACAGTCATGGAGTACCCTTCAAGAAGGGAATGAGTTCCTACTACCCCTACTAGGGTGATGATAGCCTACTCCGTCTTTGACGCTTGAGAGTAGACTCCTGTCTTAACTGCCTCCAGGATGGGTCTTACAAGAATGTATACCCGAAACTAGGTTTCGAGTAAACGACGAAGTTTTAGTCCTCTAGAAACCCTTTTCACTCACCAAAAACTTAAGCTATACTAGAGTAGGCAACAGAAAACAGATGGATATGTGAATATGTGATAAAAATGCAACAAGCTATGCAGAAACAGAACCTGTGTCTCAGTTTCTAGAGAGCATTCTGTCGCTAACCCTGATCTAAGAATGCCAAACAGCCCTTCAACCCAAAGAGTCTTCCATTTCAACGAAATTCAGATGAAATCTGGCTTAAGATTCAATCCTACCTCGGATTTGAGCCCGTATTTAGCCCTGATCTCCATCAGCATCTTCCAGATTGTAAGCCAGTGGATCGAGACCATAGAAGCCTGTTGATTTAGGGCTTGGACTTCCACTCCCTAAAGAAAGTCACGAAATATTTAAGACTCCGTTAAAGCTCAGCTCAAAGAATGTGCCTTCAAGTTACCACCAATTAAGAGCCACCCAAACTGGAACTAAAATACAGAATCGAATCCAATGCCATCGACCACAAGAAATTCTACCCCGAGTCATGGTTAAACAAAATATGTCTGCCAAGGCATAGGTAAAGGATCTTCCGCCTCCTCCTTCGACTAGTCTCTAAACAACAACCAACACACATTGCACAATAATTGTTAAACCGAAATACCAAAAATATTCCCTTAACCGCCTTTTTCCGGGCCCCAAACCGCTTCTGCGGTCCCACACAGAACAATTAATTCCGATGACAGCACACACAGCCCGGGCAAACACAGGACGAGGAAGAACCACACCACATAGGAGATACCTGCAACGAAATAGATTCCTCCCGCCAACTTGAAGATGCATACTGCTCCCTGCTGCTGCACCCCGTCCAATAACACGTGCCGTACATAGTCATAGGCTCGATTCCAAAATACTATTACCCAGGTGTAGGCCTCATGGAATAGGATACCTGCAGTGAGACAACGATATACAGGTGTATACACCTGTTATCCTGTGCACGGTTGTTGTATTTCCTCAGTGTGGTGTGCAGTCAAGCGTAGGGATGACACAACCAACGAACGGTTGGTTTTGTTGTACGATGTGCAACAAGGTAACAACTCCGGCATATGTGACACGTGTGTGCGTGTGTGTGTCTGTATGCCACTTGCTCCTGTCGCCCGATTAAGGCAAGGAGTTCTAGAGAATATTTTAAACGACATTAGATCCATAGCTAGTTACGAGTGCCTTGCATCATTGTCGACTACAACGACGATGAAGTTGCACCGAAGAGGCGCCAACTCGAAAACAAGATGCATTGCCTGTGATAGTGGCGCGTCTACCTATTTATGCCACTAGTCCTTCCCTGCCTATTTGCATCTCGTCTGTGTTTGTGTCTGTGTGTGTGTGGGGATATTCCCTGTGGAATTGCTCAAGGCGATGAGGTGTATCTACTGAATTTTGAATTCTTAGATATGGTTACCAATGACGGAGTTGATATACCATCTGCAGCATCGCTTCGTTTCGCCTTCAAGATATCCTGCAGGTATTTACGCTTTTCAGTAGGACTCTCTTTTTAGCTGTTTATCTGCTTGAGTTACATTAGTTTACCGTTGCTGGGGAGCAATTCTAGGAATAAGATTTCAAAGTCTCACTTCTTTGGGAAATGAAAATGTGTTAATTAGGTTACCCCCGATGGATGACAGGGAGCTGTGCAAAGGGGGTTACGCTCGTCCTTGACGTTGATTCCTCGCTAAGCAATGACAGCTTCTGAGAAAAGCCCTAATTAACTTTGCTACTCGAGGAGAGATAAATTAATGGAAGCCAACATTTAGGTCACTTGACCTTTTTCAAATTAGTTTTCCTTTATTTTTATTTTTTGTTTCATAAACGAAGGCACCAACGACTCTGGGTAATAAGAAGTTTAGACTAGTTTATTGGTGGCTTTAAGGTGGGTCTTAAATTTTGTCAAATCACCAATTATTTGAGGGACATGCAGAGGCTTGAGGATGTTTGATGTTTCAATAGAGCCACGAGTACTCCTCTGGGCAATCAAAGTGATTAAGTGGTGTCCAGGGTTGTTTTGCCCGGCCCACGTGTATCTATTAATCAGAGAACTTCACTGTCGGCATAAAACTTACAGTGATGCCACTTTACTGCTTTGGATGACTGTTTCCAATGGTCAAAGTTGATGACAGTAAGATAGGTCGTTGGCAGTGAAGCCTGGATACTTTATAGAAAAATCTGTCCTACAACCAAAAAGAAACATAAATGTAGAGTGACAGATGTCGAGGCCCATTTCAAACCCTGAATTTCGAAGGATAAAACTGGTAACCCATTAGGAGAGAGTAGATCCACAGATGGCGAACTAATTGTAAACCTAATTCTGAATGCTCAAACTTTCAGAGAGGCCAGAGCCTACAGAAAGCCCGTGAGCCTGAAACTCGTCGCTCACAATCCCCAACAACCTGAAGAACAAGTATCACGACCATTGGTTGTCTACCATCACCTAACTGGAGCCCTTGGTATGATGAACAAGATACAAATACACAAAGGAATGGGAGGATCGTCCTCAAAAAATGCCTAAGCTGTCCCCCAGCTGGAGATTATCGAAGAATACCGCATAGGAACGGCATCCGAATTTTGTTTAGGAAAGTCTATCAACTGGCAGCTGGCTTCAGACTCGAAATGCAAGCTCTGCGAAACAGTGAAGGAAACCTACTCACCGAAATATAGGAAATGGTATACCTATGTGTTTTGGAATCATTTGCATCACCTACTCGAGGGGATTCATATAGTAAGAGCATCAGGGCATCCTCACCTTCTAGTTTGAAAGAGATTGACTCAGCTATCAAAAACCTGAAGAAGGAGAAGGCTGCCAGCCCTGATGGTGTACTAGCGGAATTTTTCAAACACGGTGGTGATGATTTGGTAGGACACACGCACCAAGTCATCAATCAGGTATAAGTGGATGAAACCATGACCGATGACTGGACTGTCAGTTCGGTATGATCCATTTTCAAAAAAAGGCGATCCCATGTCTTGAAAGAACTAAAATCCTATCCAACATACTCTGTCAAGGTTTGAAGCCTGACGTATGAGTGCGGCCCGACAGATTGACGATCGAACAAATTTTCACCCTAAGGCCAGTTCTGGCAGCTAATCCAAACTATTCGCGCACTATCCTTTGAGTTCTTCAATATCGAGCTCGAATAGATGGTATGGAGAGTAGATTTTTCATACGATAGGCACTATCAGTTCCTGAGATACGCAGACGACATAATTGGTCGCTTTAACTGCGTCATTATAGAGGCTTTAAATGCTATCAAATCCAGCTTAACCCGATCTAGCCCTACAATTTCTTAACAAAGCAGTTGAACAATGCACTCTCAGTCTCTGTTTAGTACGAAGTCGTTGCTATATTCCAGAGCTATCTGAACAAGGTTCTTCCGAAGGCTAAGTTGGTATAGAAGGACAAGCCTACTAAAGCTTATGTACTACACAGAGAAGTAAAAAACTACTATCTACCTACGGGTAGTCTAAACAACTAAGGCCCGTTGCCCTAGTGAATACTAGAATCTAGATACTGACATTGTAATCTATAGTAGTCTCTCATTATAGCTAGATTTTGTGCAAGAAGAGTCCGATTAACTCCAGTGCCCTGGTGCTGAAAAAGCTGTAAAAGCTTCTTGAGCCATCTCTATCACAGCAGGTCCAATGTACAGCTAAGACTCTATAAGTTATATCATACCCAAGCCCACAGGCATCAGTGCCAGACAGTGTATCCTCCGAGGATATGATCAGATACTGGGTACAGAGACTCATTCAAACACGAGTAGCATTGGTCTTACGTATCCTTTCCTTTCCCAAGTAAAGCGTATAACTTAAAGGAGTACTTCTTCGGTGTACTTAGTAGAACTTGGACTATCAAAATCTAAAGGCAAAATGGATACTTTGCAGGATTAGATACTCTCCTACTGTTTGTTCCACAATGAAACTACAATGAACCTATCTTGGTCCCAGTGCATCCCCATGAGATACACCTTCTACCTAATTCGCTCTAAACGTGAAAGTAGCCTCATCAGCTGAAAGGATTACTTCAGCCTTTATCTGTAGGGATTTAAGGAATGTATTCTATAGGCCTGTATTTCCATAGGTCCTTGTTAGCCAGTCCAACAAGCATCAAGTCAACTTGAATAGTGGAGGGGACCTAGGGTTCTGATAAACAGAACATAAAATGAAATGAAAAATGCTTACAAGCATCCATTTGATCTGAAAGGATTCAGCACAGTAGTCAAGGAGTTCATCTATAGAATGTCTGATGTAAATCAAACTATGACTGCACCAGCACAGCAGTTAGGGAGTCGCTGGTCGGCTTTCCTCATATTTCACGGAACTAAGTCTGGTTGGCAAAACAATAGAACAGAAAATCACTTACAAAGGACATTTGTTCTATCCTTAATGTACTTTCTCATTACTAGGCATTTTTTCCAGATTAAAACTCCATGTCTGCGCCCTCTTGTCTTTTGAACCTCAAATGGCGCATCAGACATTCACAGCACAGCCCCAGTACACAGATAAATAATCTAAAATTCCTGAAGCACGACTTGCCAAAGTAATTACTCGAAATCCATAAATATCCCTGGACTACTACTTAAATTAAATTAAATGACTTCGCCTGCAATTAACTTTGGCAAATAGATAGCCTCTTAGCATTTTTGTATTTCGTTTGGAATAATTCATTCCAATTGGCTTGTGGAAGAAGGACCTCCTCCTCCAATCATTTGGATGGTTGGATTCGTTTCTACAAACATTACACAAACACACACATACACACAACATCCTGAAATAGAAAGAAGAAACCATCTAGATACATCTGCTGTTACTTCGTCTAATTAGACAAGCTCCTACTTCGTCTCTCTCGGGGTTATTTTCATCGAAAACATGTTGGAAAATCATTAAAATGGAATTTTCCTTCTCAACGTACCTACATACAATCTACAACAAAACGACTGACTGACTGCATTCATCATCCCATCACTTGTCCGTCCGTCCACTCATTCGTTCGTTCGTTCGTTCGACCGTCCCTCGGTAGGTAGGTTGGTTTCAATTGTAAAATTTTTGCAAAACGAATCGAATAGAATAAACAATCGACCTTGTTGCGCCAGAAGATACGTAACCTTACGAGATTAGATATCCTGCAGCACCAGCACCAGTAGTAGCAGGTCCTGGGATAAATTGAGTCATGTTTTCATGTACTCCAGGGACTACACCTCAGAGATACAAAACTAGGGCATGGACACATTGTGTCAGAACTCTCAGAACGGACCGACAACTGTTCGTCGAAGAGGCAGGCACCACGAACCGAGGACAAGAATAAGAGAAAAACCAATAAAAGCAACGGAAAAGAAGAACAAGTGGATACTAATGAGAATTTCTTGTGGGCGATGGAAGTTGGCTACACATCCTTTGGGGGATTCGTGTATCCAGCGAATGGAGAGATCATTAAAGGTGAAATCGAAACGTGCATTGCGATGCGAACCATATGTTTGTACATATGTATGTGGGGGTGGGTGAGCTTTAAGATACAAAAAAAAACACGGAAAACAGAAGAAAGAACCTTAATGAGTACATCGGGGGTTTTAATGTTCCCCAGGACTATTCGTGTGTTCGTAATTATTCAATTCCTGTTGGAATTCCCCCTCTCCACGGCGCAGAAAAAAAGAAAAACTGACAATCATCATCGACACACACTGACAGACAGACAGACAGATACGGCATGACACACTCATCTGTGTACTTCTTCCCGCATGGCCACCTATGGATTTACCCCTTTTTGCAACCGTAGTCGGCGCGCAAGTGGGGTAGGGCCATGTAAATTATGCAGGATGTATAGTCACGGATGAGTGCAGTCAGCGCCAGCGACAATGCACTGGATCAGGGGACTCCTCTATAGGTATTCCTACCTATATCTACATGCCGAATGGTATTTCTGATGATGAGGACGACGACGACGACGACGACGACGACGACGGTGATGGCGGAATGAAATTCTTTTCTTTCGCAATCGAAGGGATAATGAAAACCGCTGCGGGTTTGGGGGGATTTTTTTTTTCGCAAAATTCTCTCTGCATACGGATGCTACACACATGTAAGCCGAAGAAAATGTTGTGAGGGCTTGCAATCCGTTGGTCATTGTGCGATGAAGTCAAGTGAAACCGAGGGACAATGCCAGCGCTTCGGAAGAAACAAAATGGGAACACGGACAAAATTGTATGTAATTAACATTGGATGTTCAGTAAATCGCAGGACCATGAAGGAGACACTCGGAAGGGGGAAATGCCAACTGGAAAAAAGGGTTCTCTTCTATTATTTCACAATCAACGCTGGGGTGCCTTACTTACGCTGACCAGAGTTGGTCTACACAAAACAAGTCAGGCGATTGAAGGAAACAAAAAAAAAAAATAGATGTGAACCCAAATGAGTTCCCTGTGGAACTTGTATTGAGTTTTCATTGAATGAACAAATCGTTCCGAACTTATGCACGCTAGAGGAAGTGCCATTGAATTCGTGAAAAAGTGAGGAGAGGGAAAGACTGGAGAACCAGTTAAAAACAAAAAAGCAAAGGGCTACAACTTGTAGATGGACGAAAGGCACGAATTACCGGCGATTTATGCCCTAAAGTGAGTAAGAACAATGAGCCATAAAAAAACAGGGGAAACTGTTGGCATTTTTGTCCAACCTTTACAATGAATCGCTGAAGGACTTATGCCAAATTAAGGAAACTATAGAAGTTCTTCTCAGATCCACAGGTTGTCAGGCCTATCATTCTCACCTCAGTGCTCCTAAAAGTTAAGGAGAAGCTAATTGATCTTCAAAACAGAAATGCTGCTCCTTAAACGACCTAACCGATGGTCAGTCAGAAACTATTCTCCATGCCAAAGCCATTAACTCACAGAAGACCAGATGGATATGATCACAAACTCAATTGGAAACCTCATTTGGACAGAGTCAGTGAAATGACAACTAAAGCCTTCTGACCCTGTCCTTGACTCTTCAGGTTATCAACTAGTCTACACAACGCTCGTATAGTGGGATTAGAGCCAAGTCAAGCCTCTTCTCCCTCGACCCTATAAAAGGTATAAGGCTGGCCTGTATAAAAATAAATTTCGAGTATTTTGCGTAGACACTCTACTTCCATCTTCCGAGCAGAGGCGTTTGCTATCAAGCTTTATGCCAGATTTGTTAGAGACTGACTGACGTCGAATGGGCCCCAACTTGCAAGAGAGAAAAACAGATGTAATGCTGGTGGCAGATACCTAACACTCCATGAGTCCATTAGATGGAAAGTCATGAAGGACACGGCGGCTACGGAATAGTCCCGAACTCACACGGCATGGAAAAGGCACGTTCTAACAGCTAGGTGTGGGCAATAAATTAACGTTTACATGAGTCCCAGGGCATAGGTAAGGATCTATGGTAATGGCAGACAAACTTGCCAGATCTCCTTTCACTTATCTGACAAACTTGCTTAAGACATGCCAAGAAAACCAATTAGGCTCTCAAACAAAGACGAAAGAGATTCTAGCAATGACCAAAAATGCTCTCTCAAATATCACCTAAAGGACACGCTCCGACTATGCCTTGAAGACACTAAAACTGCCTATTGCTCATGGCTGGGCTCAAACGCTCTTACAAAGACTTCAGCTCGCCTTCTGATGTCATTTGCTCATCAGCTCAAGCCATCCAAAGTTTGTACTCAAACTTGATTCCAGCTAGTAGCCACATCTATGCAGTATCCTTAAGAGCTGAACTATTTCAAAGCCCATCACCATTATCTTCAAAAAAAAAGTCTTTTCTGCCAAAAAAAATCAATAAAAGGACCGAATGTCGATTCTTGACTTCCAATCCCCGTCATCTTACTCAAGGATCATCATTGTTCCATCTGTTGAATACAGTCACTGAAATGGTCTATTAGAAATGGTGTTCCACAGGGCTGTATTCTGTCATCGCTGCTTTTTAATGAATTGATTTGGAATTTTTTGTCCGTAGAGAGTGGAACCTGGAGCTATAGAGATGATGTCTGCCAGCAAATGCTGGGTAGTCCTCGTTTTCAGAACCCACTCCAAAAAAAAATTGAGATCCTCAGTCTCAATAAGCCCAGAAAGGACCAATCGACAGAATATAGAGTTATCGGTGGTTGGAGAGGATTAATTAGGCTGATACTGCTATCAAGTTCAATGTGTGCTCAAGGATTCGTGGAAACACCAAAGTGAGTGCAATCTATAAGAGTAAAGAACAACTAGATGCAGTTACAACAAACAAACCCTCAATCAGACTAAGTCGTAGGCTATTGGAAATGACCTAAAGAAGTCGGAGATACATACGGGAAAGCACCCACTATCTGACCAAGCTAAGTAGATCTAGAACTCAAGTTGTAGATTCTCTGCAACTAGGGAAACAAAACTAGAGCCTTCAAGCAAAGTCCCTCAAACTTTAGAGAACATTGCTCCTAATATCCTTCCAACTCATGGGAGACTCGGTACAGTGAAGGTTATCAAGGTTTGTTCAAACTATGAAGAATTACCACCCAAATCATTTAAGGACCTCTTTCGAAGATAAACACTGATCGACAAGGTGAACAAATTGATCCTTCAAAACTACTCCTTGCAAATTCACAACATAAGGACACCTTGTCCCACCTCCAACTGCAATGTCAATACCTCTCTAATGGCGTTTCTTTCCTCCACAATGGCAAACAATTTTGTATCCATTGGAGAAATTTGTATTCAATACGAATACACAGATACACAACTGCCCTCCCTCGATTGTGCGAGTCAAATTGCACGGCATTCACCTTCAGTGAACCCGAAAATGGTTCGTTAATTGCTGAAAATTTGATCAAATAAATCATTAATTTCCTTTCGAAGGAGAAAAAAGGAATTCCTCTGACTGTGAGACGCCCCCAGGCTAAGACAAATACCTCGGTGTCCTTCAGCACAGAGGGCAAACGTATACTCGTAGGTAAGTCAGGCAAAAGGACACACAAAAATTATTATTTAACCAAACTCTCTCGTCTCGTCTCTCTCTCTGATGAGAATTAATGTAATTTGTAACACCGCACCGGGATATACACTTCCATCCTGACGATGATGATGGAATGCCATTCTTTTGTGTCCATTATATCGCCGTACGCAAGGACTCCCCCTTTACATCGAGCACGTAAGCACGCTCACAGCAAAATGACCAAACAAACAGACGATGGAGAACGCAAGAAGGACACAAAAAAATTGATGAATTTGCGTAAATCATTAATCACTCATTTGTCCGCCTTCCTCGGCGCGGTTTTTCAATGGAAGGCAAATTAGGAATAAGGACCTACCTAACCCGCAGTGCGAGCGAGTCTAGTAGACGTACACAGTGTGGAGAGAAAAAAAACTTAGAAATGTGCGTGTTTTGTTGCGTTTTGCTTAATGAATGCTAAATGCCGTTTTATTTGATTTATGAGATCCTCTAGTGTTGGGCTGCACGAGGGGACTGGGGACTGGGTGTGACGCAGAGTCCTGTGAATGGAATTCCAAGAAAATTGTGAAGGTGCCTACAGAGTTCTTTTTTTTTTTGTGTTACACTGTTGTTGTGGTAAGTGCCACAAACAAGTGAATACAATCAAGGATAACAGTGAGATGATGAGGGGAAGTTCCATTCTTCCTTTTTTTCTTCTTCTTATTCCTCATTTCCAGCGCAAAGGAAGGAGTGTGAGTGTGTGGGCTTTGTTGGTTTTGTTTGTCCGAGAATAGGACTGCGAATGGCACGTGGTTCGTCAAGGACCAACTGGGAATTGGGTCGGTTTTTTTTTTTTGATTCTTTTCTTTCGAGTCTTTTATGAGATGTGTGTGAAAATATCACGAGAAAAGTTGGTAATTGCTGAGATACATCCGCAAGGAGGAAACTTGAAACTTGAGAACGTTAAAGTGATACGGAGAGCGAGTCTCAGGACAGGAAGTCTAGGTTCGACAATGGAGTTCTGGCAAACGATCAATCAGTCCTTTGTGTCATGAGAAAGAAATTGAAATCACTCGATCGAAAGCCAGAGAAGTGACGGACTACTGTCAACATCAGGACTTCTTGAAATTCCTGCAACATCAGGGACGTTCGAGTGGCAGATACAGGCACAAATACTAAAGTATGTCACAAGTGGTTTAAGGTCGAACATCGACTCAGCGAATCTCACGAAGGTGAGGGGACCATGGGAACTACGCTTACAGTGGAATGGGATGCTATCCTCAACCATCTCTATACAAGCTTTGGCCGAAATTAGACCCAATATGACAAATCATTCTACGATCCTGAAGAAATATCGAGGCAATGTACCCCTTCCAAGCTGGATGACACATTGATGGAGACACACTGGGCAAGAATCCACTCAATTGCGCAGCGATTCATTGCTATTTGAAGGACTCAATACCAGAACCCAAGACAACTACACTAAAATTCAATCGGACAATCAAGAAGCCTTAAAGGCACTAAGAAAGCCAAGAACCGACTCGAAATAGAGTGCAGGGAATAAGTTGATATCCTGGCAACAACCTTCCATTTGCCTAGTCCGTCACTGCTAATGGAAACCAAGCAAATAAAGCTGCGGATGAACTGCCAAACATGGATATGCCAACGCAATACACCAGAGAAACATGTGAAAAGGACTTCGAAACTGCAACGCTGCCAGGATCAGGACTAAGCGCCCTTGCTTCCTTTAGACAGATACTCGGCCTACACACCGGACACATAAATTTAAACAAGTCCATCTACAGCCTGGGATTGATGACATTTGGCACTTGCTACGGATCCGAGAAAACAGGAAAAAAAAGCCTCAAGAAAGTTCTCCGCTAACACTCTATGAAGATACGTCCTGCTCGGGCTGGACAATCCCTCAAATATGATGAAGATACGTATCTGAATGTGAGACTGAATCTTTTCCGAACCTCTGGGTATATCCAAATCAGTTGACCTTCCGAGCTGTGTTATCAGTGACAGTAGCCAGCCAGAAGGGTTAAGGTTCTTGGAACACAGGACAAGACTCGATCTCTGGACATGAACACACACCAGATAATGAAAAGGCTGACGAATTGGCGAGAAGAGGTTCAACATCTAAGGATCAGGTCAAGCCGACTGGTCGATGGACATCCGTGCTTGAAAACTGAAGCTCGAAACAGGCGCTAAGAAAGGGAAATAAGTCTTCTCTGGGCAGATAGGCTTAAGCAAGACAGGCATCAGGGACATAATATTCTGTGGTAGGTACCACATCATATAAAAACCAAAAATTGGAAGAAGACATATGGAGAGGATGCCGGATTGTGGATTGGTTTCTTGGCCGACTTTTCATTATTCCTTAAGACAGAGTTCTTAGTCGAGAACTGTATGAAAAAAGGTTTCACATACGCCACCGAACCAAGTACCCACTTCTTGGTCCAAAAATGTATGAACATAGTCCCACAAAAAGGCTTTAAAGATTTGAAAGCAAAGAATAGCTAACACCCCAAGAATGGACTAGAAAGCTGAGAAAATCCTAAGTCGAAGCCAGCAGCAATGCCCTTGACTTCGATATAGCCAGAGATAGCACCAAACTGATGTTAATCCTGGCAACCGGCAAGAGAGTACCAGAAAAGAAACAGAGGGTATTCCTGTACGACAACAACGACGAACTATGGATTATAATGTTATAGACTGCGCTCCTCAAGGCTCCGTACTAGGACCGCTACTATCGAAATCGAATGTATGGCTTCAGACTTAGTAACTCGAGACTATAGCAATGATAAAGCAACCATTGTAGTGAAGGATTTTCTTGAAGAGTTGGACTACGAATAGAATGAAGCTATCGAGAGACGTCCAGGACTCCCAAGTACGGATGAGCCTATAACTTGTAGAAGAAGAAGAAGTCGGAGGCTTTAAGAATAACTGCGCCGTGCTAACTTCCAAGCCAGAGCTGATGCCTTACCATAGATGCAAGACCAATTTATAAGCAGCACTTGGAGCATGGTGCCCTGGCAAGAAGACATTACTCTTAGCCACAGTTGCCGTATCAATAATGCTTTATGGCTCCCAAATATCGGGTAATGCCATGAAGACGAAATCACACAAAAAGAAGACTGAGGCGCCTTTTAGAACCAACGTGTTGCGAGTATCTTATCCTTGTCACACAATTCTGAGAAGATGTGCGTAAGGCTTGAATCACTGCATTGACAACCATTTCTTTTGATCCTTGTTTCGTACACGAATTACCATTCCCCCACTAATTGAAAATCCCTATCTCTTCCAGTTAATCACTTTTTCACTGACGAATGTACACCCCTCCTCCCATTGAAGGATCATTTTCGTATCAAATTACCAAACCAATTTCCTTTCCTGGAATAACACATCACCACCGCGCAGGACCCCATCCGACTACCAACGAAAAAATCCCCTTTATCCCGAAGCCTCACAAAAAAGGTTAATTTCTAGCCAAACGAAGAGATGAATGAATCCAAAAAGTAGCACAAAGAATCAAACACAAATTTCCAAAAAAAAAAAAAAACCATGTACATGTGTGCGTAATCCCATCCATCCACATCATTCAACATATTGTGTCCCACATTAAATATTAACCAATCTGACATTATGCCTCAACGAGCAAAATATCCACAAAAAACGAAACAGAAACTCTTGACTCCTGGAGGAGGAAGGATATTACAAAATTAAATCCAACCGAGCGCAAATTGGAAGAAGGATACACCACACTCCGTCTCGTCCCTCTTGGGGAAATCATCATCATCATCATCATCATCATATCCAACAACAGACAGACGGAAAAGAACAGAAACCATTCGAGAATCGAACGAACGAAGAAGGATCCTTCGAATCTGCTGCAAGGAACGACAGAGAAAGCAAAAAAAAAAAAAAGACCACACAAGTAAAACGCGCGCCTACATTTTCATTTTAATATTTATAACGTATCCTGGGAAATTGATTAAGTTTTTGCTTTACTCCTTGTTAGAGCAGTGTGTGTTCAGTTTTTGCATCCTTTGCGGTTGAGAAATGCCAGGCCCAACATAGATTTGTCATAGACTCTCCCACCCGGACCCGGACCCGGACCATATCCTTCCGCTTTGTGCAGCTGCTCTAGATGTGTGTGGTGGTTAGCGCTACGAATACGAATATTACGAATCAATCTGGAAATAATGACATTCTCAGATGTTTCGGTGGCCGGGGGATTTAAATGTCTAAGGATTTACTCTTACTGTTCTCCTTGAACTTACATACATATGTGTGTTCCCTCATGTGGCGAAGATGATTGAGTGCGCGATTCGTACATACGTATGTGCATACGTATGTGTCGTGACAAGGACAACGAATAAGGGATTGTGTTTATTTGTGTGTGTGTGGTATGGCGGCGGCTCCCAAAGGAGATTAAGGACACAGCAATGAAAAAGAAAAGAAATTACTAGGGATTTGCGGTTGAGGCATGCACAGAAGAGGATATCTACTGCTACTGCTATTAATTTGGAATTAGTAGTTAATTAAGGAAGGATGTGCAAATTGAAGGACAAATTGTGATGGGAATACTTTAGTCTGTAATTGGGTCTCAAGGTCAGTGTGTGTGGTTTCGAATGAAAAAGAGTTAAAGAGTCTACTTGAGACGGAAAGCCCATGGGGGGAATAGTAGTAGTAGTAGAGACTCCTACAAAGTCATGTCCTGCACTACTGGATAGAAGACAAGCATTGAAGGTGGAGCTGGTAAGCTATAAACTCTCAAAGGATGCAGCTCTAGATCTCTTCAATATCCTGTTGGTCAATTTGTGTGAAAGAACCTTGGACTGGATCGGATAGTAATGAGACACGTAAGGTATTCAAATATGGTGACAAGCAACAATTTTGAGTTTGAGGTGAGGAAACCCAGAGACGGGGGCCCACACTGTACTCAAGCTAAGATAAGGCTTTCTTCATCCTCATGATCTCGGGATGGTAGACGCCATAGTGGTTGGGAAGGTAGAAAGTGACACTTATGTAGAGATCGTTGGAAAAGATCTTTCCTTAAAGAGTCATATAGATCCCGTCCTTCGCAGCAATGAATTCTTCTCCCAATCATCTCTTCACAAGATAGGCGTTTCGAAGTTCTTGTCAAAGAGAAGTTGTAGTCGGTGTTTTGTGGAAGGAAGTCCAAATCATTAAGAAAGAGGTACTTAGCCTAGATCCTAGAGGTATAGAGTTGAAACGAGTGGCTGCACTGATGCATAGGTAAGCCAACCTTAGTACACGGCTAAGGCAGTCTAGGTGACAAGAAAGTGGCAGACAAATTGTCAGCTAAGTGATCTGCATAACCAATCGTTGCTACACAACTTTTCAAAAGTGTCAGGATTGCCTTACTGCGGAAAGTGCCTTCACATTCAAAGTTAAGTCACAATAGATGGCCATCACTTGTGGAAAACCTCAGGACAGAGTACTTCCAACCTTGCTTTACAATGTCACCGAAAAAAGAAGCTTCAGTAGCTTAACAGAGTAAGGCATACAAATCGTCGTCCATGCGGATGACTTAAGTAAGCTAAGTATCATTGGAAGAACAAGCTAGTTTCGTTCCCTAGCTTTAGAGCTGTCATCGACTTTAGTAGCATTACAGACATCCAGTCTTCGAGAAAAACCCAAAATTACAAATAAGGCTACTTATTAAGGTTCGAAGTGTGTAAGAGGTTAAGTGTCAGAAGAATCTGAGGCCCAAAGTGGAGTAAGACAGGGTTGTATGCTGTCACCGCTTCTATTTCTTGTGCTCATCGGTGATGCTTTAAGTGCAATAGTGATGGAGGAAAGCCGAGTTTCTTATAGCACAGGGTTAAGGACGCACAGGAGATGGATCACAAACTGTCCTAGGCAAACAGGCTAGGACTGAAGGTAAATATGTACGACCTAGACTCTCAATATCTAACGTTCAACGCAAAATAGCTGGCAGAAGGTCGAGAAACCTGGCGACTTTCATTTTCTAGAAAGTATGGTCTGGACCAGTGGTGGTTTCGAACAAAAGCTGGGCTTAGTATGGTTTCCATGATCTAGAAGACTAAAGAGAGAGCTGCGACTGGTCTAGTGCAACTGAGGAGTCAGATATCCTCATCAGGTTCGTAACAAGGACAAAACTAGAACCAATAGACATCCCAAAATGTCAAATGAAGTATGAGTGGATCAGCTACAGTTTACATCAAGAACCATGCCATGGGATGGAGGGAATTCATCAGTCATTTAGCTTTCCAAGGCAAACAGTTGTGGAGGAATCGGGATCAGTTAGCGAGAATTGAAATGGATTGCAAGATTCCAAACACGGGAAGCAGGTGCCGCTGATACTGCCCGAGACATGAACTAACAAATGGAAATCTTAGAGACAGAAATAGGAAGGGGAATGTAAAGAAGGACGTCACATGCATGGGTTACACATAGTCTAGCAGGGTTCGTACCTTCTTCGACAGTCTTAAGTCTCATAATCGGTAAGGTTTGAAGCTTCTGGCTTCTTCTACAGAACAAGTCATTGGCTGGAAGGCAAGAAGTCCAATCGTTCGTTTAATACCCTCCTTTCCCCGTTACATTTGTGTCAACAACAGCACACACATTATCTCCTCTAATAAACATATTGCGTGAACGCCAAACATGCATATTTCCCCCGGAAAAGATATGAAAAATTTTCCATTCAAATTCTGATCCTTCGAAAACACCTTCTTTATTTATTTTTTTTTTTTTTTCTTTAGAAAGCAACCAACCTTCTTATTAGTTATGTGAGTTCTTTGGAAGTTCCCCTGTGCGCTTTGATATTTATTCCATGAGATAGACTGGACGGACCCACTACCCATCATAGCCACCTTTGTATTCAACTTTCATAGAAATACCGGAAAACATTTTCCATTCAAACAATTTTCTATAAAGGATAATAGGATTCAGATGAAGGCGATGGATGCTATGGCAGTGATAGCCTTGTATGCCCAACATTCCCATGGGAATTTCATCTAATGCAAAATAAATTCTAATATCACAGGTCGACCTGAATTCCACTATAAATTAAGACTAATCAGAGGGACGAGCAGGATGGATAACACAAAAAAAAAAAAGGATACCTTTGAAGAGATTGAAGGATGTCAGGAATTTTAGTGTTCAGTCATTTGGTGGGGAGGACATTTAATTAGTGTCTGCCCAATGAACTGAGGAAATTGATTTTTCATTTTTTTTCTATTTCTTCTCCTTCTCCTCGTTATGGTGATTGTTTTGTTTTATTGTGCAATTTTTCAATTTATTCTTTGTCATTGAAGGGACGCAGCTTAAAGGTGTTCAAGGATGCTTTTGTGTATAGGTTCGAGGATGGGAAAAGTACACTGATAGAAATGAACAAAAATACAAAGAAGGACATCCAAGGTGCTAGAAACAGAACAAGTTCTTCTTGAAGAAGGAGACATTGGAACTTTCATGCTCTTTCAGAACATCGCAGGTACCCGGCTAGTATCTAGAAGAAGTATTTAAACTGAGCTTCATCTAGACAACCACTAGTATACACCATCTGTGAAGAGGAATGATTTGCTGTGTCGCAGCCCAGTGTCGTCTACCACACTTATGTCCTAGAAAATATAATCTTTGACACTTAGTACGAGGTAGCAGATGTAAGGGTCTATCTAATCGACTGCAAGGTTTCGAGCTTCTTATAAACGTCTAAGTGCTACTAACACCCAAAGCACGAAAGGCACTAACTAGCTTCCACATTTAAATTAACTTCAGGCCCAAAGGTTGGCATTGCGTAGTACTCCTGCAATCCCTACATCACCCTACCCTATCATCACGCAGTTCCATCGAGGATCGATCATTCACGGTATATGAGCAATAGTTGGGCTTTTAGGCAACAAGTCTTTCTATGGATGTAAGGCTAACACTTGATTATAGTAACAGGCCTTCGACAAAACCACCAACCCAATGCCTTCGTCGGCTGTATACAATACATTGGACAATCAGAACGACCTCCAAGGAAAGACTCGAAGCTATTGTCAAGCTGCTTTCACTAGACTAGCTCACACGAGAGTTGGCCTCGAAAGAATCAGTCAGTTTGATAGCTAGTACCAGACACTAAAGAGGTTCTCTATATATTTTCAATGTACTCCCGCAAATCAGTCAAACTTTCGAAGGGAAGTTGATAAGGACAATCCCAACAAAGCCAATACCATAGAGCATGTGCTAAGGAAACCAAATCAGGGCTTTCCGAAAAGGGCTCAATATTCCTGAAAGACTATTTGAGGTAGGACCGTGCTTGGTCACAAAGCCGTACCTAGAAACAAAGTGACTGACGAATTAAAAGGACTAGCTTAGCAATGAACATGGATCAAACCATCTACTTGGTGCCAGTACTCGTTCCTTGAACACTCAAGTTCGAAGGAAGAAAATCGGCTTAAAATAGGACCGTTTTCGGGGAATGGCAATCTTTGTTTCATAAATCAAATGAAACTTACCTACGCTGTTCATCAAAAGTACTGAAAAACCGTTTGTAGACGGGGAAGACTGGCTGTTACCACTTAAGCGGCATATTTGTCGGAGAACACTTATACTAGGACTGTCGTAGGACACATTTCAAAGGACTGCTTAGGATCCATGAGCAAGAGATGCTTGCTTGATTAATCGTCTATGGTATGGGTACCAAGGGAGGTCTCGACCTAGTTAGCACAGGAAAATCGACAGGAAAACGAGTGAGTTCCCTAAAGACCGAAGTCAACTGCTGACATGATTATGGGAGACAATCAGTATCTTAGCCACCTTAGCAACTGAAGTCAGCATTGGTTCAAGCTCGCACAAATGTTCATGAAAGTCAAATCAGTGGCCAATAAGGCGACCCTCTGTTGGGTATCGAGTCACATGAATGAAAAAGCAGATGAATTGACCAGGACAGCGTCACATGTAAGACCCTTTCTAAGGCCTCTGTACCACTTAGCACTTGGAACAGGGAAATAGACACTGAATCTATCGAGGACGTTCGCAGGCGATGGTATCTAGGACATACCTTCGCCACAGCCAGTCGTTATGACCTGCCAATGACAAGAAACTCAGTCCCAGGGATATTCGAATAGTACATATAGTTGTGTCAGGACACTGTGTGACTCTACAGCACGCCTAGGAATACGACAAAGAATACAAACTTGCTATGTGATTCTTCAGCACTAGCCATCGACACTCTTGGTAACTACTTCTTTGCTGAACTGAACGATTCAAAAGCATTAAAGTGAACATACTCCTGAATGGTTTACTTCAACCGGCTATACGTTCCCACGGGTCCTTCCGTTGGGTCCTTCCAATGGACTCGATTGTAGTCAACAAGACAACCCTCAAACCACCAGACCACCCTAATAGTTTCCTGTTTCCATGAGAAGAAGCCCTTTCAACTGAATATGACAACACCCCGACTCGTATGCCCAAAGAAAATCACTGTCACATCATCCTTTTTCGCATCCTGTCTCCTGTCGCAAATTCAATTTCAGCAGTTGCTCTGACTTCTGATTAAGCGAAATCCCTTATAAATCGAAAACCGACTATTCTTACCGCACCACCCGTGGCTGTGACTGTGGATGTGGGTGGTGCCACCATAAACCTCCAAAAATAGACTGGGAATCCTTTTGCTCCGCCTTGGCACCCCCTTCGGCCCGCTTAAGCCGTCTTTCATAAAACGAAAATATATCGCTGTAGACGCTTTAATAACTTTTCCTGAAGCTACTTAGCGTCAACTTATCCAGACGGGTTAAAAACCCCCAAAAGGTTAAAGCCACCCATCCTTGGCCTTACCCAGGCGACTCGGTGTAGCCCGTGTATTCCTTTTTTCGTTTCCAGGTTATAAAATGTAAATGTGAAAGGTATATTCCCCAAGGTCGACGTGTGTGTGGCTACATATACCGTTCGAATGGATGAGCACATACTGCATGCATACTTAAATCCGGAAACTGACGGTTATTCCTTCTTTCTGTTCTTGATGCCGACTCCGAACAGACGTAAAAAAAAAAGAAACAGAAATACAGAAATATCCTTGATCCTTGCAAGGGGTGGTGGTGTAGGCAACAAGTACAAGTATATACTTTTTTTCCAGCTTTTTTCATAAGGATTCCCTTCTTTCTTCCTTTTTTTTTTGATTTAATGTGACTGTGTTGTGTGGCTACGTGTGTACGATTGCCAGTTTTGAATTTAAGGAATCATTTCGTACAGGATATGGCATGGACATAGTCCGTTTTATATTTGTGTCTAAAATGATTGCAATTTTTTGGGTTTTTTTTTGGAAAATTTGTTGAGGCAGCCCTTCAACAGGATGTACACATTTTGCCACACATCCTGCCCGGCCTTCGACTGTACAAATTCAAAGAACACCAAATAGAGAAGCAAATGTCTGCAATTGAAAGTTTCCTTATGACCAATACGTCGTGGTCGTCGTAGTCGCTGTTGTAGCAAAAATCAAATAAGAGCAAGCCTTGATCACTTGCAAGTTTTCGGGAGTCAGCCAGATGATTGTGCACGTCCTGTGGGTTTATTTTGAGTACTCTTTCTCTCGTCGCTCTCGTTTTTGGTCTCTTTTGTGCGCCCAATGTGGCCATGTCATATCCTGTACTATTTCCTGTTTGAACTTTCCTATCAAATGCATCATTCTATCGAAGGCGAGGAGGAATGCGATGCATGCTAAGCGATAGAATTGTCGGCAGGAAAAAAAAGGACATGCAGTTGGCGTTTTTATGGGTCCGCAGTGTATCGCAATGCATAAATATATGAGCTGGAAAGTGTAGTTAAAATTCATGTGGGTTGACGGTTTTTTTGGCCGAAACACTGCGAAACAGGACCAAAAAATACAAAAAATAAAATGCAGACGTCTGTCATATTTGGCGAGAGCGGAAGGAGATGTGGTTGGCGGCAGAAATCGATAGAAATGTCTCACTGTGGTCGTTCCACAGGGAGTTACATATGGATTTTGTGTAGGCTGCTTATAGACTGTGTTACAGTGTATCAGGGATGTTAAGTCCTAGCGCCTTGAAATGCATCGTAGTCACACCATAACTAAATAGAAAAGACTTCGGGGGAGTAACTATCTAAGATCATATGAATCCTGAACAGAACCATGCTCCAAGACTCTAGAACCCGTTTTCTGTACAACAGCCCTGTTTGAAGTGGTAACAAGGATCGAAAGGTTACTCTACCACAAAAAATTCACGAGACCTTCACGGCCTTCCTGAATAGAGAAGAACCCTTTAACAATGTAAAATCTGAATCTATAGGACCATGACTGGACCACTAAAGCATAGACATAGCAACCCCGATTGGGTTGGGCTGGCACGCTACAAAGTGAAGTCCTATCCCATCTACCATCTGCTGATACTGTACAACCTTTCGCATTAGCTGATGATGTTGCCCTGATTCATAGTCATCACTCAGAGCTACAAGTACTTTCATTCCGCCCCCGATACCCTACAGTCAGAAAATTGTGAATTAAACCTTCAACTTCCTCGTGGTCCTCTTTCCTAAGAAGAGAACAGACCGGACCCTACCGACCTAATGATACAGCGGTCTAAGTCTCAGATAATGCAAGACACGTACGAAGAAAGAAAGCCTAAAAAAGAAAGGTAAAGGCCCATTGTTGAGGCTCTCGATTGCCATTATACACTGGATGTACACAGCCACCTTCTGAACCCTTCGATCATATGGGTCCATAGTCTAGCAGAGTGCAACATACAAGGCCACATATCTCAGACAACTGACAAGGATCCAATGTAGCTTGCGAAAGGATTGCCATCAGATCCCATTAGACTTGCACTTAAGGGATTCAGCAGAGACGAGTGTCCTACGCCTGAAAGAATCTAACCTTTGTAGTGCTCCACCGGATCGTTGTGAGAGAAGCACACTTAGGTGCCAAGACATAGCACTCCAGCCAGAACATTAAAACAGTATTCCTCTCAAGAAAGGACTTGGCAAACGGTAGGCCCATCAACCGGAAGAATATCTCGATTTTCATGGAAAACTCAAAAACTATTGAAGGAGTACACTCTGGCGTATACGCAACTAAATTCAATTTTTTTTTTTTTTTTTCTCACTCAGGAAGAAGCCCCCTGTCATGTTTCCAGAAACTCTGAACAAAGCATGTCAGTGACAACATCATGCATATTCTAGCGCTTAACAGCCCACTGACACAGAGGACCTATGTAGAAGCTGTGGCGACTCGAAAACAGAACCAGGAAAGAGCCGCCTAGCGAATACCTCCTCGAAGACATGGGCAACCTCCCAGGAAAGTTAACCATTAACAATCTGGTTAGTTCGAGGAGACCGCTCAACTATTCCAAAGCTACAGCTATTATCCTCGTTTTACCTTCTCCACTACAAGGGTTTATAATAGATTCATTGGTGATCCTGGTCCTGGTAAGAGCTACCATTTGCGTAGTGCGATGGGAGGTTCACACCGAAGATCCTAGTGCATAAGACTACAGTTTAGCGTTCAGTAATGACAGTAAAGTTCGCAAGACGACATAACGATAAGGCGAGACGATAAAGCAAGGAATTTACCACATAGTATGTTCTCTGTTAGACTTTAGACCTGTCCTAGTTAAATAAGCCCCAGAATGGCTTACGAGGTATCTACGATACAGGATATGGGCTAGGAGGAGCCTAGCCTCTAATCAAAGAACAATAAACGCATCATGCATTTAGGGCAAGCATACTCCCGTAGCACTTACTTAATACAATTTATCGTGAACCCACCAAATAGGTCTGAATAGAGTCCCTTTTGCCATAGATGCTAGAAAAGTCTTGAACCAGTACCCTGAATAGGTTCAGATTAAATTTACAATATCTGAGGTTCATATGGTTTACACAAGTATCCTTCACAATTCTTCTTAATTCAAGGATCAAAGTCAAGGTCTGTAACATCTGGAATGCTATGCACAAACAAGCAGAAATCGAAAAGCATGGGTCCAAGTTCCCCACCTAGTGGGACTCCAACTTTATTTCGTATTCCCATACACCAATCATTCGATTGAGTGTTGACACACTTATAATGCCTCTCGACCCCACATCGCATTCGCATTCGATGGAAATTATTATTGGAACCATCAGTCCCTCCTTGGGATTAGTCCAATTCAATGCAGAGCACACTTCATTTGAATAAGCTTAAACCAAAGCCCCACCACGCCACTGGCCACCTCAGCGGCGAATTCTGTTTAAATACCTCCCCCTAGAAATCATAGTCTCTCCCTCTTCATCTTTTTCAAATTACCCACTACCCACACCGCACTCCTGGCCACCAGTCATGGCTCAGAAATTCATAATTCATCCATCTACACCTCCAATCTGGGAACCTAATTCCTCTTATTTTTCACCCGAATAACAATGTCATCGCTCTGATTCCATCTCTCTCGCTGTGTGGGGATAGTATTCCTCGGGTTTGGGAATTTCCCTAAGCTCTTTGAACAACAAAATCGAAATGATACAAACACCAGCAGGACCATCTGCCGCAGGATCTGACACCTTTTGTAAATATCTATAAATTTCAAATAAACCCAGCACAGTCTGTGTCTCTTTTTCTCAAAAGGATAACGACAGGTGTTGCTGCTGGTACACCAGTACGCCATATTGAATAAAGGAAAAACAAATCAGTAGCACCTTTCGAGGATAATCCCCATTGAAGTCGCTCGTCGTCCCCAATTCGAGTAATACACTCGAAACGAAATAAGACGATTGCCGAAAGGTGTCCTTTGATTTATTTATAAAATTCCTAATCTTTGATTGGGTCCGACTCAACTCCAGCAACACTGCTCCACTTTAAGTCAAATTTAATAAAAAAAAGAACAAAAAAAAAGTACTCGCGTTGTCTTCCGTCGCATATCCCACCCCCAACCCAGCACGGGCTCCTTCAAATACAATTATCCTTATTATTTTTTGAAGTACTTAGTCGGATAATAACTGTCGCATCGAATTCCAACAACAGTAAGAGGATGCCAGCGCGCTGGGAGCTGGATTAGACGAGTGTATGGGTGAAATTGTAACTGGAAACCAAAGCAGAAGGACGAAGACAAGCGTTCTTTTGTTTGGTCCTGAAGTCCTTTTGGTAGCGTCGTCGTTGTCGGTTGTGCCGATTGTTATTGTTTCGATATCTCGCGTTATGAGTGTGATTTTGTATTGTTGCGCAGTTTTCGGCAAACGGATCCTTGGAAATTGAAATGACTTTAAGGATTATTGAGAAGGTAGGAGCGACGGCAGGGTGGCGGGCTAAGATTTGAATTATAAATGAAAGGGATACGTATCTGGAGGAAGGGATTATTGGTTCGTTATCTTAGACACCGTGAATGTCCTTGGAGACGCAACGAAAGCAAGTATTTTAGGTAAAACGGTGGAAACTTTAAAATAGGATACCAACTGAACCCGTGGTTGGAATTTCAGAAATGTGTCGTTTCAAGTCTCAAGGAATACAGTCGATGGCAGCAGTTATGCAAAGAGCCACGAGGCACATTGTTACCTAAAGCAGGATGGGTTCTTCTCTTTGATGTCAACTGGTTTGTCATTAAGGAACATATTTGACTAAACGCCAGAGCAGGATTCGGGGCTGGAAAGCAGTCCGTATGATAACGACATTAGACCAGACCATGACTGACATTGTAGGCAGTCTATAAATGTTCAAGAAAGGAAAAAGGTCAGTGACATGTAGGGCGTCAGTAATAGAGCCAGGACATCACTACAAGTTCTTCCGCGTAACTCCAACGTACTTGTCTCATCCAAGTCCTGACGACATCCCTAATGTATGTACTGGCATTGAAAACTTGCCCGGATATGTTGAGAAATTCAATGGAAAAGTCAGACCCTCGTACTACTCTCTAAAGAGGATAAGCCTTCAGAAGAACACACAGCACGCTCGAAGCAAGCTCGCTCTACAGTAGTTCGAACCAACTTAGTGGTTAAAAGAGCAACTAAAAAGCAATAGAAGGCAAGAGTTGGAAGGGATATTAAAAATGCACTTAACGAGCGGAGAGTCTTGAAGGGAAGGGATCACCGGTGGAGTACCATAGGGCTTAGTACTAGGTCCTCTTCTCTCGAATATCATGTACGATGGGGTCCTACGTCTTTCGATGCGTAAGCAGACAAAGATTGGCATTATGGTCGACATCATTATAATCGTCGTGATTGGCGTGGATTACTGGAAGAGAAGGAGCTCGGTTGGTCCCAAGCTGGCGGAAGTGATTCGGCTCAAACCGTCAAAACCCAACAACAATGAATAGCATAGTAGTGGGGCAAGACCGCTGAAATGCTTCCGAAAAGGTAGATAGTATCTCAGTTTAAAAAAAAAAGTGAGAAGAGAGAAGGGGTTAATGGGAAGAAGTCCTACACTATAACTGGGTATAGGCCAGTTTCGTCTTTCGAAGATTCCCAGTGCAAGAAAAAGAAACGAAATTGATGTGAGAAACAGAAATAGACCTTGTTTATGACGAATCAGCCTTTTGTGCTAAGCCCCTACTGTGCAGGTAGATGCAAGTAAGCCACAATTGGATCATAATCAGTGCCAGCAACGAAGGTCTAGATCTTTCAACTCTACAGGGTACAACACAGTCTGCACCAAGGACAGTTTAGAACATGACAGAAAAATGAGGTCCATCTTGGAGACTCTAAACTCGAAAGGAACTACACAACGAAACTTAATGATAACATATGCTGAAGAGGTCCCCGAGGATACTCCTCACTAACTGTGACAGAGTTCAAGCCTGTGTCACTTGACGAACAGAACACCAGGAAGATACTATTTCCAGGACACAGGCGAACTATTTGAAGTCTCACTTTACCATCTTCACAGATTTCTGAGGATTTATCTTCTTTCAAGAGAGTGCGTGCAAGAATGAGGAAAAATGTGTTCTAAGCAAGGTGACACTGTGCTGAGAATCCAACATTCAAACATTCATGATGGTTGCAAGGAACTCACAGAAACCACAACAACCTCCAATCCCTCACCAAAAGTTGACACATGTATGTTTCTCCTTCATAGTCCTGCGTCAGCGTTCACTTATCAACACTGACTTTCCAGAGGTTGAACACAATGCTAGATTTAAGAAATGGCTAGGATCCGTTCCGAAAATTTTCTTCCTAGTTTCTAGCCTACTTACTACCGAGAACAGTACCCATGATGTTCTGATAGTTTCTATTTAAGATATCCCTGATGCCCTAGGATGTTTGGAGATAGTGATACCTTTCGGAATATATCAGACCACATCCCATTCTGCCAAAAAACGATCCTCTACTGTGAGTAGTTAGTGCAGCCAAAAACAGAAAGACATAGAAACTGCTTGACTGTGCCTCATCTGGCTTACCAGCCTCTCTCGAATCTCTGTCAAAGCAACTCAACATTTGGCTCCTTACAACCAGAGATACCAACTAACCCAAAGATACTACCTCTGAGACAACTCAATTATTTAGCGTGACAAGCCCGAACGCAACCCAGGACCTTAAATCTCAAACTGTGTCTTCATGTCCCTCAAACGAATAGGGAAGGAGTCTACTGTTTAAGGCAGTTATAGTCAGAAGCTCGCAAGACGAGACCACCAGATTCGATTTAATCCATCTCCCCATATCCTTTCGGCACATCCTCATGAGTAGTGGAACATGTAACCCTATCAAAGGATACTGATACTTGGGTACTGTTTCATACCCAAAACAAAGGATATATGTATAGGACGACATAAACAAGGTTAAAAGACAGCTCTTGGTGGAACACTGCGTTCCAGTATGCTGATGAGAATGTAAGCACTGTTCAACGTACGTTGTCGTTCATACCTAACGTTCGCATCGAACCCAGGGGGATTTCTGTGGATTTTTTTTTATCCTTTCCGCAGTGCTACCTAGGGATCTTCATTGGATTCACTTCAATTCGTTTCCGTGTTTTCTTTCTTCGTTTCCCTTCTGCCTTTTCTTTTTTTCCTCTCACAATTCAGCGAATCCTTCGGATTTGCTATTTGCAGCCTCCCTCGTCCTGAAACATTTTTTTACAATTTTACATCCTTTTTGGTTTCTTCCTTCATTTTTTTTTTGTTCTTTTCATCTTTCTCAATGCGCCTATCGTAAATCTGATTGGATTCATTCCTTAGTGCCAGGTGAAGGTATTAGTCCTAGGAATTGGATGAACAACTACCTACCACCACCCACCGTCTCTCAGTACCCATCACGGTGGTTTTAGGGACATGTCTTTACGTCTATCCTTCGTATAGAGAGGAAGGTATTAAGAAAAAGAAAAAAAAAAAAAACACCGAGCTTCCCATAAGGATTTCGTTTGCGTCCTGGATAAGGTAATATTTTTTTGAATAGATTTGTCTCATATTGTTGAAGTCATCTCGACTTTCTGTTACCAATTTTCGAGAGGGTTGCTGCTGCCTGCAAACCCTACCACTCCGTCAGGCGGAGTAAGGATATGACTTCATTTTGGATCGTAAGAAGCTGGGATTTTTTTTCCTCTTCCTTTCCTTTCGTTGTTTAAAGAAGAAAGGAGTTAATTGCGTAGTCAAAGGATAGATTCCTTATTGAATCCTTTTTCTGTTTTTTTTTTGCTTGTTGTAGCGACGGGAATAGGGAATAGGGAATGAACTAAACTAATTTTCGTCGAATATTCAATAAGGGAAGATTTATCGATCGACTGTCTGTCTGTCAAGTATCCTTTTCACGACGGATGTTCAAGGTGAAAGGATTGAAAATTGATAAACATCCAACAGGATGCTGCATCCTTGTTATTTTCACAAAAAAATAAATGGAGAGAAAAAAAACGCCTTAATTGAGATGGATGTCGACTTGTAGGACAATCGGGAAGACAGTTTGACATTTAACGATTTGACGTTTGAATTCGCGACCGGATTTTCAAAAATACATTTCCACGGAGTGTGATCGTAATTAAATAATGAAACGCATTCCTTTAATGGAATAAAAGGATTGAATATACATTTTTTGTTTGCCTTTTTTTGAGTACGCAACACGGAACGGGAGGAAATTGGAAAGAAAAAAAAACTCTGATGTGATGTGTCCTTTGGGGTGACAGTGATTAATGAATGAAGGGTGAATGAGTGAATTTACTCGTTTTTGATGGTCTCAAAGGATTCTTTGGCTCTGCAGTTGATTAATACATATTTTTGGAAGGAAGTTTCTGCTGACCGGTGTATTGCTGAATGATGATGCTGCAGGGGCTGCAGGACTTCCGAGGTGACTTCATTAATTTTCTCGACCCTTTTTCGGGGAACGCTAATAGCATGGGACACGGGGCAAGTGTTAATAGCTAGAGTATCAGAAAGTGTTGGGTTTTTTTTTTTTAAATACCCACATGGTGTTGGAGTAAGAGGACAAAGGATGCAGTGCATCATATTGAACTTATTCCAAAAAGGTATCACTTCAATCAAAATTGATCAAGAGATGCAAAGAGCTCAAAGCCATATCGGCTTCCGCGATAATGAAATGGCCGATGAGCTAGGCTGGAGAAGGCTCGGAACCAAATGAACCCCAGAATATGTGGTCTTAATGATCAAAATTACCACGGAATGTCACCACTTGGTCAACGAAAGGTGACTTACACCCATTGGGCATGGGTAACAATGGATAACAAAATAAGACCAGAACTGAGTCTCCTCAAAGCTATCCTCGCAGGCCTCAACCCAACGGCGACATATCTAAGAAGAATGTGAATCTGCACAGAACCTGTGGCAATAGAGATGTAGAGAGAGAGGCTACAGCCACAACCGAACCAGATACACAATCCTCAGAAAGGTTCCTTTCAACCATCTAAGAGAGCTACCCCACCAAAAACCGTCCTAAAATTCAAAATAAAAACTGGATGGTTCAGGAGATTCGCTTTGGATTTGCACTGACTGTAGGACTTTTATTTTAGGTACCCTCTACGGGGGCACACAAAGGATTCGTAGAGATACAACCGAAGCAACTCTATAGTAAATCCTGTCATCCCCTCTTGTAGTGGAGATTCAACTGGGAAATCTTGTGGCAGGAGCAGTTCTTGTGCCAAAAAATTTGACAACGAAGTGCTTGTTTTGGAAACCAGATGTGACGAACTTACTCGTAAAAAATGTTGACAGTAGAATATGTCAGACTTGAAGCTCTCACAGTTTTGTATAACCAAAAGCCAACTCTCCTGTCGTCTCCTTCCTAACTGATCCAGCGAGTAGATTGGAGGGGCTTAATCCAAGCTATACAGTCTTGAAATGCTGTAGATTATCAGGAGAAAATTATGTAGAAGGTAGCCTTGGATAAAAAGTCGCCTTGCTGTTGTCGACTAGAGGTATAGACTTCGGTAATACCTATACAGCAATTCTAGATTGAATTAGAGAGCACCGGCTAGACCTTACGAGTATTCAGATTTATCTTTAAGAAGAGATCTCAGGACACTATACCCTTCAAAACAGACTGGAAGTAAACACTGTTTCGAGACCATTTACTAGCTCGTTCCCAAGCAGGGAAGAATGGAAGGATGGTCAGCCTGCCAACACACGTTCCATCTCCAGCTATACAGATGGATCTAAGATGGATGTAGGCGTAGGGTCAGGCATTTTTTCTGAACCGCTGGCGATATCTAGATCAGTCCGCCTCCCGAACCATAGCAGTGTTTTCCAAGCGGAGGTCCTGGCAGTGACAATAGCTGCCCGTGAGACTGCGATGAAGGCAATACCACCGGAAGGTATCACCTTTTTCATCGACAGCCAGGCGGCAATAAAAGCGATTACTGCTATCGAAATAAAATCCAAGCTTGTTCTTGGAACACAGCACAAGGTTGCCCTCTGCTGGGTCCCTGGACACGAAGGTATTCCAGGTAATGAGAAGGCAGACGAATTGGGAAGAAGAATCAACATCGCAACAGGTAGACACCTCGGTGTTCATCCCGCCTTGCACATGGAAGCAAAAGGCATGAATTAGGGCCAGAAGTGAGGCCAATAGTAGGTGGACCTCCCTGGACACCTGTGTGATCACCAGAAGCCTATGGCCTTGTTTTGACAAGAGTAGGACCGACCGAATTATGCTAAAGGACAGGAAGTCCCTTTCTTTCGCTGTCACTGCCCTGGGCTTATCCACCTTAGATTCAAATTTCTAGGACGACACTTCTTCTGTGATCTGGAAGAATTAGGAAACAGACCAATCAATGAAATTTTTAGGTTCATCGAATCAACAGGATAGTTTGGTGATCCACAAGATACAAATCAGTACTAGGGTTTACCAATGGGCAAGGGACTTTTTCCCCTGTGGGTATCACAATAGGTCTGTAATGACCTGAGTGTGGCGATGCGATATTTATTTTAGTCGCCTACCCACATACCCAACCTAACCTAACCTAAACACTGTTTGGCAAGAAAGGCTCCAAAATCGACGGAAAAGTAAGTAAGAGCCATCATCTTTAAAATATCCTTTCGAGTCTCTGTGCAGTTAGCATATCTAATGGTTTTAGAAAGGACTTTTTCTAGCCAAAGTAGTGCACTATGCACAGATACCAAACTAGCCGAGTTCATGTATTTTCTAAGTGCTTAGTATGAATATATAGAATAGGAACCTGGATACCTAGAAAAAAGTCAAATTCTTTTATGAAAAGCAATATAGTTTTAAAGAAAAACGCCCCATAAAGGGGGTCTTGCCATACACAATGTATGATCGTTTTGTATACGTTTTTTGCTGGAGTTTTTGAGTTTCTGGAAAAAAAATGGGTTTTCTAAAAGCCAAGGGGTTACGGGTGTATCTGTTTGAGGTAAGCAGTTCAAAACCAAACCACGTATAGGATTATTGCAATAAGCCTGGTAGGCGTCACTGTTAATCCAGGATATTACTCTAAGGACAAGCAAAATAGAAATGGGTTGCCATATTCGAATGAATGACTGGTTCCAAGGATGGTGTTGGGATTGCGAGAAGTATACCGTTTGGATATGGAAATTTGACCTCAGATTGAGGAAAAAAAAAACAAAATTTGCTGGAATAGAAGGAATATAATCTAGACATGAGCCAACATGTCCTGAGGATTGCAGGTGAATAACAACCAGTTACAGAAAAAAGTTATTTGGGAAACCCCTCAGACGACAAATCACTTTCATGGTTGGATGCGACGAGAAGGAATTCAAAGAAAAACTTAAGAATATTTTTTTTAAACTTAATTTTTAAATATAGAAAATTAGCTTACTTGTTTACAATACTATATGTAATTTTATTTGTATCCAAAATGAAACCAAATTGTATTTACCTGAAAAGAAAAAAAAAAAAGAGATGTTAGCTGGATCTTTCTTAGGTCAAAATAAACTGATATACAAAAGGAATTAGCAAAATTATTGGTACGAAGTTTAGGAGCAGACAAGGACCTTCTGTAGACCTACAAGTAGGTCTGTAGATTCTACATGTAATGCCTAAGGTATCAGCTTCTTTAACTCATTCATTTGCTCAGCCATAATCCAATGAATGAGCAAAGGAACCGAGTCTGGAGACGTAGTCACAGAGACTTGTGGCCAAGTACTAATTTCTGTGAATCTATGGGAAAGGTAACTAGAAGCTGCAACTACTTATTTCTCCGTACAAGTTGGATAGTTTCACCTCGGTTTAAGGTCGGAACTTAAAAAGCTATTACTTTGCGATAAAAGACTGAAGGGACATGGTCGACTCAACTGGCTAGCTCTAGTAAAAGATTTCCTGATACTATGAACTCAAGGGCTTTTAAGATCTTTCTCTCACGCCTAAGCCTTTACTCTCACTACTGGTTCCAGGAAGTAAATCATGAAAAGAGAATTATAAGGACTCATAGTCTATCTGATCAATAAGACGTAAAGGATGCCCATGGTACAAACATATTCACGTTTACACATTTTATTATCACCCAGGCCTGCAGGAGCCTATCTGTACCGAAAGTGAAGCAGTCACTATAGCCAGCACTTTCATCACACTATGCCCGGATTCCGAGACGCATAGGCTTCATGTGAGAAATGAAGGAGCCGATCAGCCAGTTAAAGTAGCCTCAGAATGAAACAATATTCCAATCGAGCCTCCTTTCTTCCAAAATCTCATCGGATTTCCATAACATGGCCAACTATAGGTGAAGCGCACTCTCCATGTGCCATGTTTCGAGGCTACTTTGGGCCCAATGCCATGATAAAAGAAGAGGAGGGAACTTGGCAAGACACGAACTCTTGGAAATATCGTTGGTAAAATACGTATGAAATGCGATCTAGATGAGGAGGTAGCTTGGCAGTTTGTAGTAAAGGTTAACAGAAGATGTGATGTGAACGGCTTTTTACTCACAAAAATGGACCTGTCATGGATTTAGGTGGACAGACACATCCACTCCTTCAAGGAATTCCAAATTGATATCCCTATCCTACTCCTGAGTCGAGCAGAGTGGGAGCCAAGGATCTAGTAATCACGAACTACACCCTTTTCAATAACCAAAGTGAAGAAGTGCAGTAAATTCCAGGCTGAAACCCTAACAATAGCCTGGCCGGATCTAACTATCTCTATTGTCAATCAAACAGTCTTGATTGGACCATTGGACACTATTCGGTCAAACTCTACTGGTTTCCCGGGATATGGTAACGCAGAAGGTCAGCAATGAACTTCAGGGAAGCATTCATATCCATGCTGTGATTGATCAGTAAGTTGTGTCAGCCAACTCGTCTTGGCTATCCAGGGAAGACCGTCACTCTTCTAATACATTATAGCTGGAAGTAAGCAAGGATCCTTCTGATACTAGATCCATTCTCTAACCTCATCTTAACTGGAGTAATCACATGACAGGGAGCCATTAGACTTCCCAAATGGAGAATAGAGTCCAAAAATCTATAGGAGAGCTCCGGAAATTACCCAAAAGTGGAAATCAATCCAAAATTAGCCAAGCAGCTATCCCTCTTAGCAAAAACGACCCCTACGCATCCCAAAATCCAGGATATTTACAATCACCTCAGAGGTCAAAGCCCGATTGACATTCAAGTCGCCTTGTAACAGGGTAGGTATGTGTCTATCTAGGACTCCGTTTAAGTGAACGTGATGAGTCCTTATCGGCTCTACCCTACCCCAGCAAATGTTTTGATCCAATCGCATGAAGACGAAGAAAGAACAAAGTCAATACAACATCTACTACCCTATCTTACGAGAATGACGTTTCAGACTCCCATGTCCTTGCAAGAAGTATAAAACATTTTGCATTCATAAGAGGAGACCTTTCGAACAAGCCCTTCACAATGGATCTAAAAGTCTCCCTTTCGCGAAGGAATCCTTCACAGTCCACCCAAGTGCCATCCACTGGTATGGGCCAAGAAGTACACACCTGTGAATGTGGAATGCCAACTTAAACATTTTACGCACATCTCTACTAAATCACAGAGAAGCCATAATGTACCGCCTTCCACTCGTACCCCCACTGGAAGGACAAAAATTATTTGACATTCAACTGGGAATTCCTTTCCTTTCCTGCAAGCAGTACACCTGCCTGCATCGGAATCCCATCCCTTGTCATACACATAATAAAATCCAGAAATCTTAGCAATTTTAATTGCATACACGTAAACAGACATACACACCCCACCGTACCTCAGTACGACTGTACCGCTAAATGACATAATTTCCCAGCAGCAGCCCCCAGTAATGGCGGACGTTTTCAAGGGAACCACACATCCTCTGGGCGTATACGTAACATATGAATTATGCGACATTATGAAGTCATACGGGACGGTGTGCTGAGTAATCAAAAAAAATTCCAAGGGTTGTGCCAGGCTCGACTAACTCCGCACCAAGTGAGAGAGGCGGAACACCATATTTACACACACTGGAGGGCTTTGGACAACGTCGAGAGCTAGAAAAAAGCAAAAAAACGCAAAAAAAAAACGCCAAATGGGCAAACACAAGGGAGCGGAAAAAAGCGAGGTGAATTTATGCTAATTTGTACGAAGGTGGAATATAAACGGACCCATGGGACCACCATCTCGTGCATGTGGAGCCGAGCCGCGCGCCGTAGCCGCGTCACACAGCCCTCTATAGTCGCGCGAAGGACCCTTGAACAGGACTCCCGGCAGGGGGACCGGGAGAGACACTAGTGCGATGCGGAAAGCTGAGTACGTAATAGAAAGGTTATTCACATTTTGAATGTTTGCTTTTAATTTTTAATTTTCTATTTCATAACAAGAGGGCCGGGGGGGTAGGCTACGACAAAGTGGTTGGCATCATGTACCAACCAGCAGCCAGCAATCTCACTTGGAACGGTTCAGGCTGTGTTCAGTGCCTAGCAAGCAATAGCAAGTTCAAGGGTAATTCAGTATTTGAAAGCACTTTGGGTCGGTTTTGTAATTAAAAAAAAATTCTCCTTCTTCTGCGTCCCTGGTACTGTGTACGTATGCATGTATTTGTTTCGTCCTTTTTTTTTTTTTTTTTTGGTACGTCATTCTTTAATTTTATTAATTACTGCCTGTAATTGAATTTTTTTTTCGTCCTCTTTCGCTTACAGAACCTGATGCGTGGTGTAGGCTGAAGGGTGAAGAAGTGCCCCTCCATGTCGTGTGGAGTGGTTAAGAGTCCTGTTGTGGTTTTAATTAAATTTGAAAGGAATCAGTGTGTTATACTGATTTGTTTACAGGAACTTAAGCAATGTGTTGCGCGTATGTTTAGTATTTTGTGAGTAATTAAAATTTTCCAAACGATGAGCTAGTTGGAACAGTTGAGCTCTGGCATTCAGTTCAGTCTTTACGGCTTGAATGTTCTTAAGTTGTTAGGAGCTACGGCAAGATGGCATTTTGCGTGAGTTCCTGTGAAAGTTTTGATGGACAAGTGTGAAGGTCAGAATGAATACCATTTTCTGGATCTTAATTGGGCGAAGGACATCACTGAAAGCAAACTTACTGTACAACTTGACGCTCGTCTGAAGGAGCAGGCTAACCTTCCATGCATTAAAGACCCTCTACAGCCATTTGCGAGGTAAGTACAATAGAGTCGTCATTCTCTCCAAATGCTAACACGCGCAGGTATCTACGAAAACGTAGGGCACCTTCATAGACATAGAAGGAGGCCTTAACAGTGTACACACTAAGCCAGTACCTGAGTCCCTCACGGAGCTGTATAGTCACTGTGCTTAGCGCTAGAATTATTGAGGCATCACTACGTAATACTTAGTATCAAAGCCAAATTTGGCAATAGTGGAACACTCTACAGTCCAGTTGCCAGGACTCATGCGGAGTGCCCTGAGTAAAGCCACCGCTTGGGCCAAAAAGTATGAACTTCGAGTCAACCATATTAAAATTCGCCTTGCTTAGGATTCATCCTAGACACCGATGTAAAGACTGGTCCTCCTACCAAAAAGTAATAAACCACCGCAAGATCCCTCATCGTATAGGCCCTCAATGCATGTTGGAGAGTCCAATCGATGAGGCCGATGCCCATGGTGGAAGCCATCGACAACGGCCGCGAAAAAAGCCAAAATAAAGCAATGGGAGCAAGCAGTACTGCACAGTCATTACGCTGGATGTGGAGAACACCTTCAATTCTGCAAACTGGAGAGGAATCCTAAGAGAGTACTGAAGTAACTTCAGAACATAATGACGGACTGTTTCAGAAAAATTTTATTTTTTTCGCCATCGACGTACGATGGCATCAGAGAGTATAACGTCACTGGTGGAGTTCCTCAAGACTCTGTACTAGGTTCGCTACTATGGAATCTCATGTCCGAGGGTCCTATGATATATGTATGAGCTATGGACATGAAGATGGAATCTTACAAGAGGAAGGCTGAAGCAGTTTACGGAACAGACTCTTACGATCCATCATGTGCATGATACCAATAGACCAACGGAACTACCATGCTAAAGCGATGAATCGAAGTGACACCGATGTACCATCAAGGGCAAATTAAGGTAGGAGGACATGGAGCTGGATCCGCAATATAGGATATGGAGCTGAATTTATGCCTTCCTGCATAGGTTTGGACTACGATGATTCGGGCCCAGAAGTAGTGTTAAACGCAGAACACACTATGCTCCATTGTCCATGACACCATGTAGTACCGCACCTGATAGTAAATAACCTGGGTGAGAAAATAACCCCAGACAACATTACCAGACAAATGATGAGCAAGAGGCTTGGGAACCAAGATCAGTACCGCGAGGATCAGGAATAGGAGAGGAGATTATGCATAGCCTGCCATAGAACCATGGGCAAACGATGGGGCATGCAAATAATATGAACTTCTTTGACTCGGAAGTAGCTTGCTTGTGGCCATGGATATTATACAGTCATCCCCGTCCGACGTTTTAACAATCTTTCTTAGCAAACATTTCAGCACACTGTACCATCAGACTAAAAGACTCCGAATGGCGGACTTCAAATCTCAATGGATGCACGAATATTCTGGTTTCTCTACCACAAAGCGTTTCGACGTACAATTCAAAGGTAACGAAAATATTGGCCAATTGGACAAGAAAGCCCTCTACTCCACTCAGAGCAATTGAGGCAAACGTCTCCCCAATCTTTCTTAGAAAAGTCAGTCTTGAATGGTCTTGCTTGACGAACTGTGCTCTCTCTATAGAAGACCACTCAGCTACCCCAGGTATCCCATACAATACACATTGTCCATCATCCACCACATGTGCATGAACAGGGATAGAAAACAAACATGGTACAGGGAAATTATTTCACGGGAATTTACTCCACCTCTAGTGGGCAATAAAGTTACTTTTCCCCACGAAGTAGATTCGAATAGAATGAAGTGGTTTATGTGCCCAACCCAAGTGGGAAACTATTAAAGGGAAAGTGAATTAAATGCCCTCTAGAGGTGGAATAATTTCCCTGCACCAAGTACCTTTAGATAAATCCTCTTACACATGAGTCGTGGTCTCAATATACTACAATTCTGTATAAAGGAACGTCCTACCTTCCACACCAGGATATATCCCTCATACATTGATATCTAGCTGAAGGAAATCCGTTGATAACTTCCCACCGTACGACCGATGGCTTGGAGCTGCTTCTAATTTCATTACATCAACTTTTCTGACCTCCTACAAGACCTTATTACGTCAAAAGCATTGTTTTTCAACATTCTACCAACAGGACTTTATTTTACGAGTATCTCTCCTTCACAGAGCAAACATTCACTTTGCAACTTTTGTCACATACTCATCAGCCTGGTAGATCCTGTTCCGTTTATGTTTTTGTAAAAATATCCCATTAGGGACCAGAAGTGACACCTTATGTCTCATAAGTCCTTGTGCCATCTGCACGAAATACACTCCAGGGTCACATTGTGTTTTTCACCGGCTGGCGCACACAGATGGAGCGAGCTCGAGAAGTTGCACATCCTTTTTGGCTTCCTTTAATATTTCCTTCAGTTTTCTGTTTTCTGTTTTTTTTTTTTCTCTGTACTGCAGTAGAGAGTTTTGGAAAATGTATTTCCTATTGCCCCCAGGTTACCTGAGCTTAATGCAGCTGTCCAACCCAAGCATACACTTACAGAGAGCAAGAAGAACCCCCTTGGTACATTATCCTTTCATCGAAATCGTCTCAAATTCACTTCACTTCTCGCAATCCTTGCACACAACCACCCCAAACAAAGAAACCAAAAAAAAAAAATAACAGAAACACCCAGCATCATCAGGTGCAATAGACATTTATCCTTGACTGTTGTTGCCAGGACTTGTATATCCTCTCCCGCCGCATAGATATGAAACTTATTCGTGCACTTGATGGTGGTCTTGCTCTCCTTGACTCATTCATTCATTCATTTGAATCGCCTCGGTTTGGATATTCATGCAAACCAAGCCATCCAGGGGGTAGTTTAGTCGTCCTTCCAAAAAAGTTTCAATGCATCCTTTCATTGTAACCGAAGTACTCGTACGAGCACCAGAAGGAAACCCCCAAAATGCTCGTATTGTTTGGTGTGGCAGGATTCATTGGGCATGCATACGATGGTGAGCTGTTTGTAGTACAATATTATTACAGTGTCCTTTCGGGGCAAATCATATGTACATAGATCCTGTATCTACTATGGTCGTTTTCTTTGTTGCATATGGAAAGTATCACCACACTCTGGGTTGTACACCTTCATTTTTGCTAATGGCAATGGCTATGGCAATAGCTTGTGCACAAGCAGCAGGATTACCTTCGAACAAGGAAGAAACAGGATATGTTGCAATTGCATTTGCAAAAATCCTACAAAACATAATAAATTCTCCAGCTGATGAGGGTGATTTTTCCCAGAGTTGATTTTGAGATATGCCCACACGTATGTCCTGGCTAATGCAGTGGAAGGCTTTTATAAAGTCCTTGCAGTCACCAGTAGACCGGGCTTGATTGGGACAGACGACAGGGAATTATGCCTACGAAAATGTTTTCTCGAGAAATTCTTTTGTGTCATCAATACAATTTGGTTAGGAAGTCTTCTATTGATGAGAATAGTTTTATTGGGATTCCATTCGAGGACGAAATGAAATATAAGTTCCTCTGGGTTGATACACAAGGGAACACAGAGTAAAAGCTCACCGGAATAGGCATCAGCATCGAGACTTTGAAAGTCATGTGAGTAGACTCCTCAACCGTGGTAGTCAAAATGTTAACCAAACTTCTGACTCTTGGATAACAATACCACTCCAAGACTGAGCTGATTAGTGTTGGTAGTGTGGAGCCATCAAAAACCTGACATCCAGAGCTACTAGCTGGACAGTATGAGCTCATCACTTGATTTGGACGAGTTGAGTGTTAAATTCCCCTTCGAGGCGCTAATATTGTTCGGGAAGTCCACCCCGACACTTAAATAGACCTCTAAAGCACTATGCAAATGCTCCAGGAGCAGTTGCAGGGATAAAGTGACGGATGAAGGGATCATACTCTCCTTTCTGGAAACTTAACCAAATTTAGCTCAACGAGTAGCTACTCATGGACTTAGGCTTCTCTCAGGGTTAACAGAATAGTCATCGTTGGAATCATTAAGTCCATTGAAAGGGTTTTGAGTTATTCCTTCTCAGAGAACTCAGGACTTACTGAACTCATGACCTTAACGTCCATCAGCTCATGTGATGCCCACACTGCTATTAGGAACAATCTCACAAGGCCCGTTCTCACCTTCCACTTACCAAGGCACATTGTACAGAGACAACCCTCTACGAAGGCGTGAAGACAATGCACTCAAGCCAGGCAGGGCTGTCAGGGCAAGCAGTCAGTTAGTGTTTGAGAAAGGTTGGAAGTAATTACAAGGTCGAAGGTCTGACTGTATCCTTTGCACTCCCTCTTATAGTATCCTGCATAACCCTGGGCACCATAGGCACAGCTTTAACTTAGGCCTACGAATATCTCTTTCACGACATAACCACGACAGTGGGTATACAAGGGTAAGAGACCAATAACCTTGTTAGACCTTGAAAAAAACTATAACCGAACTGCTAAGGGGAACATCACTTGGCAAAGACTTAGACATCACAAAGTTTCAGAGCAGTGCATTGACCTCATCAAGAACATGTTTGCTGACAGACCATCCAAAGTCAAAAACACCTGCGGTATCTCTGAAAAATTGCATGCAAACTCTAAGCAGACCTAGTAGACCTCAACTTATCGCCCTCTTGGCCATGAACAAGCATCGTTGGAGTCTCCTTAATGAAAAACAGGCAGTCGGACAGAGTACCTAAGAGACAAGGACCTTAGTATAACCCAGAGTAAACTACGTGTTCCTCTTCTCTTTCAATTTGTCAGTGACAGGTCCTTGGATCACTAAAACCATCAAGTAATCCGCGATACCAGGAATAGGAATCCTTAAAAATATTCATTCCAGGATTTCATCAGGATATGGTAGCCTGTAACTGGGGTCTCATATCTTAAAAACTGTTCGACAAGTCTTAAGGTTTCCCTATACTCTATAAGTCCTCTGTAAGGTCTTAGAAAGTTGGCCTTCAAAGAGTGAGTAAGTGACTAAAATGAGCAAAATCCGAAACCAACAGCTCTGAGGCGCCTGGAGAGTACCAGACATACCGGAGGTTCAAATGGTATCGTCATCTAATGAGGGGGCACGATGGGCATATGGTAATGAAAGGTCTCAGCGTCGAGTGTCGAATAAGTGAAAGGGTGGACAAGCAGCTGCTTCCAGTCTACTTGACGTCCCAGGAGTAGGAAACCCCCAGTAATTTCCCCATCAATGTTCCTGTAACCTTTAACCCTTTAAAAGCCTCAATTTCAAACCCACCCCGACGAGATGAAACGACCACTCCCCCAATGCAAATATTGCAACAATTTGTTGATTTTCAAAATAATTGCAAATATGCCTATGAACCGTGATTAGGTAGGTCCTGCCAGAGTACACATTACAATTTTTTTTACACGAATCCTTACAGAAAACCTTTTTTTTTTTTGTTGGTCTCTCATTTACTCCGCTAAGGAATACTAATTAAACAGAAATAAATTATGAAAATTGTGTTTTTTTTTGTTGTTGCTGTCAGTCTCTATACATCCTTCTGCATGATGAAAGGATGTAGGATTTTTCGTTGAGGGAAAAAAAATACACATACATATGTATGCCTGTATGAAAGTACACAGATGGAACTCGGGACTGTAATGAGAATCATAAATTTTTACTGTTAAACAAATGAAATGAATGATGACAAAAAAAAAGCAGAAAAAAACATGATTCCAACCAGAAGGAGGTGAAAAATTGTTCCACCTCGAGAATCCGTTTTCCTGTGTCACGATGTGAGAATGTGTTTCGAGTTTTTCCAAAGTTTTTTTATGGAAATTTTGTTTTTTTTTTTTAAGAAAGATGAGTTGTTTAGTTCTGTTTTCTTTCAAAAAAAAAACACAGAATGCTGTAGTCCTTAGGAAACATGGAAATGGCTTAATGAAGAGACGACAAAGGGATGGTAGTCACTGTCACACGTGGAGGCCATATTTTAGAAGAAAGACATTTAATTCAAGTAATGGTTTGTAATTTTTGTAGCTAAACATGTAAACAGTAGTCTCTGTCCTTGGGGAAGTAATGATGTACAGAGGAGTACTATTCGAAATGATGAGACAAACACCAGAGGAAAGATCTGGAGAGGATAACCCTAGAACGACGAATACAATGGATTGTGTTGACTAGTACTTACCGGGGAACTAGACACTTGAGCGTCCACTAGGAGCCATACAATTCTAGGTGAATTTAGGCCTAAATTTAACAAGCTCAGTTCACAAGAGGAGCATGGAGCCACTGTATGACACAGGCCATATGTAGTAGCTTATACAACCCGGCACTACAGAGAAGCAGAAGTGAGTGGCTATCGCCGCTCTAGTAGAGACACACTTAGACCAAAAGGAAGACCTATTTTGCTATCATTAGGACCTACATACAGATCTTCCATACGAAAGCCAAGTGCAAGTAACCCATTTCAATCTGAATTCAGTCGTAAGAACAAATTCTGCTCAGAAATTGAACCAAATTGGACGCATGGCCAAGACTTCAGATCCTGCTTAATGTCTTCAGTCACAAGGTACGATATGTGCCTACTTTTACATCTTTATGCAGAGATCCAAAGAAAGACAAAGTGTGACTTGAAATGAAGACAGCCGAAACAGCAGACCTAACCTAACCTAGCCCCCAACTCTACATTTCCAGATAGTAAGTCGAGAAAGTAGACAACTCTCTATATCTAAGGACTGCGAATAAAACCGGGAGTATCCTAGAATCGAGAAGGCAAAGACTTGGATCAGAATAGTATCCAAGGCCTGGGGAACCTGAATAAGAATCAAACTTGGACTGTTCCACGCTATCATAGAATGGTTACTGCAATATGTGTCCTAAACTTTGAAGGTGGACACCACTAACACTCGCAGACTGCAGACCTGTATATATAATGTGTTAGGACCTGTAGACATTACTATACGAAGGAGAACGTGGCAGTAGATTGGAGACACCAACATAGCACTAACACAACTGAATTGCGAAATATGCCATGCAGTGTCATCCACTCACCAAGGCAAGCACAACTGCAGGACATCTTAGGTAAACGTGACGGAGGATGGGTGAGGAGAATATGTTGAAGAAGACGAGAACGTTAAGGCGTGTTGAAACCCTATGTTCCTCGAGGGTAAATAAATCAAACAATTCTAAGTCCATCAGCAAAATGGGCCCACATAGAGCGAAGGGATTCAAAGAGTCTTCATATCCAACCGATCTGATCGTGAGGTGAGGTCTGTTGGACAAACTTGAATTTGAATTTGAATAGCTTTGAGGCTTGCATACAAATAAATGGACATTCAGGCGGAAATAATGCAATCATCTGCTCGTAGATCCTTGTCTTTTAACCGAAAAAACTTATCCCAGAAAAAAAATACATCCTCTGGCTCATTTATAGTACCTATCCACCATGGGAATACGGTACGGTACAGAAGATAAATCAGAAATCATGGAACCACAGATCGAAAGTTGTAAATTTTATGACAAATTATCAAAATTGATTGAGCAAGTTGCATGAAGTTGCGTCAAATTGTTTACGAACAATTCAGAAAAACAGTAACAGCAGAAAGCTTTCGACTCACCGGTGTTGTCTTGTCAAGCATTTCCCGTTCAATCTTGATCTCGAACCACAATCACACACATACACTCGCAAAAAAAGCTCTCCCGATCGCGAACACGAACCTACATGCCAAGCAATGCAATAACAAAACCCGATCGCTCCCGCACTTGACGAACACTTGTCCGCCATATTTGAGCGACTTTTCGAATCGAAATTTCACAGAAAAAACTAATACACTTCTGGTAAAAAAGTACGATACGAACCTTCTCATCGTATTTCGAATTTGGAAACGGACTCGAAAGGTTTTTGGATTTTTTATTCCCCGAACTGAAAAAAAGTGACATCTTGTCTGACACTTGCAACTGGCCAGGGCGCCGAGTGCACTTTTACTGATCAGTTCGACAAAGCTCTGATTGTGGTGAAAACAATTGAGAGCAAGGTCAAGGAGGAGATGGAGAGTGGAGAGTAACTCCCATCAAGCTTTGCGTGCTCTGTTGGAGTGGAGACATTTCGGGCTTACGGGAGAAATGGTAAAGTTCTAGAAAACCAAGTCTGTATGAGTATGGAAGCAGGGAAACTTGTCAACCAAATGAGTGGAAATGTTATAATCTCAGGTCTAATACGTAAGTCCCTTGTGATACCACTATGAAGCAGGAATTGCAATCCATATCCACTGATCGCATGTGCTCCTGGAACCATCAAGTCTTTCTGAAGAAACGTTGCTCAGAACTTTGAAGAAGTACCCAGTCTTCTAATGGAGGCAAGGGAAATCTGGCTATAGAGAACTCGAATGATGGTTCCCTCTTCCTACTCATGACTACAGCTTCTAGTAAATGTCTAGTAAGTCTGCCAATGACACAGACAGTCGGACCAAAAACAGCATAAATAAGTACAAATTCAGTACAAATGACATGGTGTCTCCATCCAGACAGGAGCCTACGTGCTAAGTTTCCAAACTGGATAAGAGAGAGATCAACGATTTTCGACGTGTATCTGGTTAGATCACTAAAATTTTTCAAGAAATATTGGCCAAAGTCCTTCTTCCTCAAAGTTGACATGATATGGTTTGGCTACTCAAAGTCAATAGGACACTATAGGTTCGCAGAAGGTTGGTTCTCTGTACTTTTACAGCTTCTGTAGGAATCGTTAAAGGTAGCATTCAGCCCTAATGCATGTCTACTCATTAGCCAATGTCCCATGAAGGGTCGAGCAAGGTTTTTTTTTTGCAGTTTTACCTTCTGACCGAGAAAAGTCTCCTAGTTTTCTTCCCATCTTATCCAGATTTGAACGGATTTTAACCTTTCGAACATAAAGAGTCTTAAGGGTGCTCGTTAGGCAGACTCAAGATAACGTTAAAATCCTTCTTTCCAATGCTATCCCCCAGACTAGTACTACATACATGAGGATGGATGTGACGACGTGTACATCCAATTTACAAATTGGCCCTTGGGATCCATACATCAGTAAAGGGAAATAGATGCCCTCTAGGGAAGGTCTTCAATAGTCTGTTTCCGGTAAAGTTTTGATCTCTTCTTGATCTCTTATTTGAGTCACCGAGTTCTTCCGACAAGAATGTCTCTACTGTCACTTAATGACACTGCATACAGCAAGGCTATTAAGCCTGGACTCTGTTGAAGACATGTAGAGTTAGAAGCCTCATAGCCTCGTACCAACGTTTCTACAAACGTCAAGCCAACAAGGTGCAAAGCTAAATGTAAAGCATAAACCAAGCGCACTTTACCTTGAAATGGCGACCTGGTTTTTTGAGCCGGATTCCACTTTAGATACAGAGGATTGCTCTGGGCCTGTTGACACATAGAATCCAATACGAAATGGTTTGGTATTGCTATAAGAAATAGGTTAGGTGACAAGATACTACCCTGAGGTATATCAAGATTAGTATCGTAGAAAAAGATGATGATCTACACATGATGATCTTACACCTTGTGTTCATCGAAAAGATTAGGTTTTACGTAATGAATGGCAGCACTACTACTGACTTTAGTAGCTGAACATGGAACCAAGTTCACGCGATTGAGAGTGTAAGAGCTGTCTTCTCCAAGATTTGAAAAAAAAAAACTGACCCGCGTTGAGGAAGTACCTTAAAAGTACAGAAAGTTCAAAACCTTCCTTATGGCCAACAGGGTGGGACAAAGTGAAGTACAATTATGTGACGTTTCTTGCGCTCCAACCTTATACCAGATCTACAACTGGGAGCACTGATGAAAAGTCCTGGAACTGTAGGTGCTGTGAATCTGCCTTCATAGAGTTTGAATGCTATAAGGGTTCCAGAATACTTTTGCACCCTGTTCAGAGGACGCAAGAAAAATGAGCCCCACGAGGACATTCGACATTTACTCTGTCATTCATCAAACCCCTGTCACTTAAGGAATGCAATTCTGGAAATCTACTAGTTCCAGGACTTTGTTAAACTATCTGATGCCTCTCTCTTAATGGTTCCTCTGATCTTTACAGATTTTCAAAGCCACTAGATTTTCAAAGCCACTCAACAGAGATTCACAAGTTTAGGAAGAATGTATTCCAAGCCAAGACCACTTCGAGTAAAGCCTGAAACATACCGCTATAGATTAACGCAGACTTCAATTGGAAAGCTGCTTCCTAGCCCAGTCCTTTGTTCTGAACACCAAATTTCACATCACTGGGACTCCTATACAGAGTGCGAAAGTTCATAGGTCTCCTGGATGGCAACCTCAAAACCCATTTCCACAGAACTAGTATCCAATCCAAATAAATCAAAATCCCCTTTTCCACCAAAATACTAAACAATACCAGAAAGCCTGTCAGCTCGTAGCATTAAATACAAATCTAGGCCACCACCATGCTTTGCTTTGGAAATTTTTTTCTGTTTAACAAAAAACTTAAAACTTTTCGCAACCGATTAGCTTACTCAAGTATTTGTCTTATGTGTGCGCCGCCCTCCAATCCAACAATGTTTCGAGAACTTTTTGGCATACTACTGTACTGTGATGGGGAAACATACATTCCTTAGGCACAATACTCTACATTCCCCCAACCAGTCCAGCGACTGACATGAAATTCTCTAAAACATCACTAAAACTTTCAAAGCAAGCGGCTTTCAAGAATATCCTTAAGTTGAGTTTAAATTGCTAATTTTCCGCACAGATTTTCTCTGTTGCATTTCACTTTGATGATGAAGTTTTGAAGGGAAAACCGTTTAACGATGAATTTTCTTTCTCCTGTGAGAAACTACATTCGAATAACAAGGAAAAAGGAGAAATGAATTTATTCTACCTCAAGGATAAGCCTCCTCTGCTTGTTCAGTTGATGTGGAAAATTAGGAAAATTATTTGACGTAAGCATTTAATTAAATAGATACACACCCACACACTCACAAACACTATGGTGGTTGGAGGAAAAAGGCTTAAGCGTGTTTCCTTCAAATGATATACGCACATCTGACAAGACATGTATGCTTGTACGCTTGCTTGAGCTATAAAATTCAAAATCATTTGTGAACGTGTGTCGTTCGTCCTCGTCTTCATCGTTGTCGACTTGAATCTCAATCTTTTCGAAATCCCTACCCAACTCGGTCTATCAACGCAAGATGGATCCTCAATTTGCTGAAAATATGTTCGACAATTTCGCACTAAAATTTCGTTACTTCCTCCGAGGAACACCTGCTGTTTATGCATCTCTCATGACTGTCGAAGGCGACGCTACAAGGTGTGGAGGCATACGACTACCCCTACGAGTAGGAGTACACACTATCGCATACACTACTGTTATAAGAGAGAACAAAATCGAATCCTATTTGAGGTGTACTGTGTACTTGTATACACAAACACATAACACTGAACTGTGATAGATACAAGGAGCACCCAATCTACTTGGCGAATGGCGGAAATATTTCGCAGGAGTTTTAGCCAAACATGTGAAAATCCGATTTACCCAGTGTTACAGTTTTACCTTTTGTGTGTAAATCTACAAACACCAAACAGGTACATATGCAGTGTGGGGGAGCGACCAATCCTGCCACCACCCATCTTGTGCAGAACCTCAAAATCCACCCAATTTGTTCATGGTAATGAAGTGAGCACGTACTCGAACGCAATTTTGCATAGTGATACGGTATTTGGAACGGGGGTGGTGGTGGTGGTGAGGAACACAATTTCCAGTGAGCAGTACCTAGCTACCTTCGAAGATAAAGGACGTGCCATGAATACATACTACACTATCGATTTGCAAAGACAGGCAACGCATTATAACCCCCATCCACCGACAAATAGAGTGAAAATTCGTCTCAACCAGCACACCCACGCAGGAGTTTCCACTGCAGGCAGGTTGGGTGTATATGTGTGTGTGTGTATTTGTGTGGTAAAAAAGGATTTACCACCCCACTGGCCCATCCAATGAGTAGCAGTAGCAGCATGCCATCACGTGGTTCGAATTCGAAAAGCTTCGATTTATTGCCATGTAATTAGAAACCCTGTTGATCATCATCATCATCATCAGCATCCTCGCCGTGCTGTGGGGGCGATGGGGGTTGTGCTGTGATTTTATAGTGACTTAGTAGGTCATTAAACGAAGGATGTGACTTTAATTTGTTTGAGTAGAGAGCGAGAGCGACAGGGAGAGCGAGAGAGGGACTAAGAAAACACACTCGGAGCAGGAAAATGAAATAAAACAAAAACACGAAACTCGCATTGAGTGATTCTCACTTAGGTCCTGATTGTCGTCTACATACCTGAGAGTTGGGCCTCATCCATGTGGAGAACGTGAACGTGAACGTGAACTAATGGGCCTTAAGGATGGAGTAGAAAAGGATTTTGCTTTAGTCGACGATAAGTCGGTAATTGAATTAGATTGACGATGAGGGAATGGGAAATGTTGGATTAGGGATGTCTTGCCTTGTGCATTTTGTAATTGATTGGGAGAGTTGTTCCCTGGTTAAGTCTTGGCCAGGAGCGTGATTTTTAATTTCCCAACCAATGCAGTCGTGTCTTGTATGAGTGATAGTCTGTGGGTACTGCTATACCTCGTAGTCTCGGAGGTCTATCGGGATCTAATAGTCAGAAAATCATTCGAAAGAGAGAGGCAATCACCTATGCAGGTAAGTTTGAATGATTTCCAAACCAGATTTCAAGTGCATTGTAAATGCTTCCAGACTAGATACGGCCGGCACGTTCATTCCAGGAGTGAAAGAATGGTAGTTTTACACATCGCATAGAGCATGCAAAGGAATGAACTCAACACCAAAGAAGGACGCCTCAAGTATGATAGTCGGAAAGACAGCTCCACGAACAACTGAGAACTGAAAGCATGGTGTTGTTGCAAATTCTTTTGCCATCTGAACCTTTTACGAATGTAGGCCAAGATTTGTGGACAAAATGCAGTATAAAGTCATTGCAGATACGGCGAATTCCTGTGGTCGTCCCGAAATGGGCATAACTGGGTTGTCAGTTACAGTCTTAACTGTGGCGGCGATATTTGCAGCTAACTTTGTCGAACAAACGCGAGTTGGAGTCCTCGTATTAGTGACCTATCCGAGACCTTCAAATTTATCGATTAAATCCACTACAGCTGAACAGAAAAGCGTTTGATGTTAGCCAAGAGTAAGAACTCTTCTTGCTTGAGTGTAGGCAGTTCAACATTTAACGTGAGCTTGTCAATTTGATGTCATCGGCAAAATTCACAAGGATATCAGTAACTTCCTATCGAAAAAAAGGTTCAAATTGCCTCCCGATTTCGATACACTTATACTCGTAGTAAGTCAGAGCCTAAGCAAAGGACCGAAATATTACTGAATAAAGGGTGCAAGACTGCAAGACTGTGTCACTCTCAAATGATAGCTCTGTCTGACAATCGTACAAATATATGCACTCAGTAGATAAAGGCAAAAGCAACAACATCGACACGTAGAAGTCCTTTAAGAAGCTTATAAGGACTAATTCAACTTAGTAAAATTGTTGGTTCCTCAGAAACTGTCGTATCAAGGGTTCAATTATAATTATGGTCTCATTTTCTGGACATAAGAAGGAAAGGATCAAGCTATCCTAGCACACGAAATGTAAAGTAGAGCTATCGAAAAAAACGTTGTTGCAAAGTGAATACAAAAGAAAGAGTAAAGGCCAACAAACCCGCAGCTAAAGGGATATATTCCCAGAATTTCTATAGCGTTACCAACTTCAATGACTGGCCATCAGAGTTCTCCCTAAAATTATTCAAAAAGAGACACTTTTAGACCTGCAGATACTTCTCCATTAGAATAACACCCGCAGCGCCAATGGAACATTCCGCAGGACCTCAGTAAAATCACTGGATTCAGTTAAAGGGAAGCAGGGGTTCGTTGTCTTTTCTCGAATACTTGAGAATCAGAAATGATTGCAGTTGCCAAGCTAACAAATTCGAAGAAGTGGCCTTCCACACTGACGGTTTCAAGATAGAAGTCGCCCATACAATTGGTTATACTGTGATTCTCTTCGGATAATTTCTTTGGAAACAGCCTTCTTATATCTTATAGCCTTAGCAACTATACTTTAGATCAACCAACCATTAAGGCTCTAGTTTCAGTAGAAGCTAGATCCAAGATAGTATGTATCTGCAGGCAGTCAGTATGAGTCTGACACACCAAGAATCCAAAATTCTTGATGCATTCTTCACCTACTCTGAAGGAAAAAAAAATACTAGGGCGTATGAGTAACAAAAAAAAAAGTTTTTCCCCAAAATTTTGGATGACCAACTTGACTTGATAAAGGCTACGAACTAAGCCCTAGGCTTAGGTTTGGTAAACCTTATGGTAGATACGTACTGCTAGGACTGTATGACTGTCCTTTCTGACAAGGAAGGAGGACTATTGACAATGGCTTTCATTACGTTGTTAGAAGAATAAAGTTCTGTTGAATATTAGATGATTTTCTTTTTAGCATCCTTGACTGACAGTGGAACTTTAAAGACCTCTTCTCCAACGAAGGATAGTGTGTCAATGATTTGCCAACTTTCACCCATAACTTACATTCCGTATCTGAGCACAGATCGAGTTTGGAAAAGTCATACCTCAGCCCACCAGAGACTTTCTTATGGCGTGCTGTCGTTTAGACTCAAATCCTGGACATTTTTTCAGTGTCCCAGACGAAGTTTGTGTTCTGGGTTATGACAGGAGCTCAGCTGACGTTCAACTATGGGTCTGGTGCAATTCATCGATCATTCATCGATCGATAGTGCCATAAAGTTTGAGATTTAACCGTATTTTGCTTGGCTCTATATTCCTTACAATTCCTTGATGACCAGAGACCAATGCGAGTTGTGTCTAGCAAGAGATTGTAGTTTAACTGACATGGAGTTCAGGAAATTGGATGCACGACAGCTTTCTAACTACTGGGTGACACTCTGCCTAGAGTTCTTGAGTCAATGTCTCACTGCCATAAAGTAGAGCCTGGAGGAGCATGGGACTTATTCCCAAAAACTTCTTTGATGTTGAAAACATCTTCTAACGATCAGTGCCAGAACACCATTAGATTCGTTTGCTCGTTTGTACTCCTAGTGCAAAACATGTTACTTCAGGAAATTGAGTCAAGAATTTTCAGCTCTCCCGAGTACCTCTATTCTAGGAGCAGAATAATTCCAAAACAGGCATAAATTTAGAGCTTCTAAGGTTCGTTGCCGTTGTCCGTTCAAGAACGTTCGGTCTCTCCAGACATGATAAGTGACCTCACCATCCATTACATACATCCAATGCAGTATTTTTGGAAGCTGGACCTCTGCTGTAGAGATGAACACTGACCCGCATGGTAGAGAACTTAATATGTCTGCTTGATATGATATGTCTGGATGACGCCGAGAAACTACAAATACTAGGAGCCTACATGGTATTCAATATGATATGACAGATGATCAAACAGTCACTAGTGTCACAAGGGAGCAGTCGTCCTACCTTTCTAAAGTATACACTATCAGGCAGCGTCCACGTTCTGGACTGAATGACAATTATTCCAAAAGTCAAGAAACGACGTAAAACTATAAAAATGTTCGTGGATTTCCCGGTTTCGATTCCCAAATTCCATGCTTCGATACCCCAACTGGTTGGGAAACCGGAAAATCCACAAAAAACTTTATGATTTTATGTCTGTTCTTGACTTTTGGGACGTGGACACTGCCTGATAGTATGTACTTTTGTACTCAAGACGCAATACCTAGTTTTCATGAACCACTTTCAAGAATCTGTTCCCAATACACAGTCATTTTTAAGGATCAAATCTTTAGTTGTCAGCTCCCCACAAACTAAGATAAGTAAGTCCACTGCATACAGGTATGTTGTGTCCTGGAAAAGTGTAAAGGTTTACCTAAAAATAATCCCGAAAAACTCCCCCAAGTCACCTCACATCAGATTTCCAAGGAATCGACTTAACTGACAACCGGTAGTCCTATAAATATCCACATCCCTCAGATGCCATTTTCTTAAGAAAAAAAAAAAAATACCCCAAGGATCTAATCGAATTTCTTAGTCCTTAACAGCTTCCATTCCCCGAAAACAGACTTCAAATTATTACTCCGGTAATTAGTTGGAAATAAATAAACTTTTTTTTCCCCTTCCATCATTCTGATCCTTGTGATGTATAGATATGTACGAGGTATAGACTGTAAGGTATATCCTTTGTTGTGTGTCTTTCTTGCTGTCACTCAAATTGTCATCAACTCTCTCATTTGCGTGTGTGTCTGTATTATGTACATTAATAATTTATTATCTAACTCCATACAAATTGAGTATCAATTTGACATTAATATGTCCGACAAGTTGACCTCATTTGATTGACCACAAGGATGTAGTTATGATGTGAAGACAGCCGGCCTGCGTTCTAGTCTAAATATGTTGTTTGTATATCGATTTATGGTGGGGCAATACAAAAGCAATATAACAGTACACTGAACAAAATAATTGACTTAAATTTGGCAGACAATTACAGTTAAAGGATGTTTAAGTTGTTCTCTCATTATATTCGAAAAAATGCGACTTATGGAGAATTTTCGAGCTGACTTTGAGTGAAAGTTTGAAAATCCTTAAAGCTCCACCGAGGACCAGTTACTTTTTTTTCTGTTCGTGGCTTAAGGAAGTCATCATTAGACGGGAAAAGCATAAGTCTGACGGAATCAAATATAATACTAAACACGTGCTGTGTGCTTGCTAAGGGGGGCGGGCAGCAAACTTTAAGGATTTTTCACAATTCCAGCAATAATTCCTCTGGGTGTACAACTTAGGGGTGGTTTCGGCTTTTTCTTTATTACTACAGAAAGGTTAATTAATGTTCATTGACCCGCAAATTAGGTTTAACTTTTCCACCTAGAGTAGTGTAGATACCAGGTATCTGTAGCATGTTCCCTTTGGCTTAACCTATTAAAATGCATGCCAGGGACCGAGTAACAAAAAAAAAAAAAAGAAAAACGAGAAAAACTTTTACACTTTGCACCCCTTTTACGAACGTCGAGAGTTGTTTAAACTACAAATTATTTTTATGATAATGCCCCGCTGTATCACACAGCCAGAGAGGAGCGAGCGTGTTGCATCGTCATGCCCTCATTATGTACACGTTGATGGCAGAGTCCTTGTCGTTCCTTGGTTTCCTTTGGCGTCCTTCGATGTGACACTCGTTACAAGTACCGTACCTAGGTACCATAGGAATAATGCAGAGAAACTCCGTGTGTGTGTGGTGAAGACAAAGATGACTTTTCTTTCAAGGTTTAATGATGAATAATTGACATTGAATCCGATATGCTGGCAAAGCTTAAGGATAATGGGAAAATATAATTTTCTGTTCTTGTGGCTGGGGTTCGGGGAAAAACTTTTTGGCCAATTTATTTTCGGGTTAACGACGCAATACACATTTAAAAAAAAAAAAAAATGCCAACGTACCCGGAGTACACGAATTTGTGATTATTTCCTTTTTTTTTTTTTATGTGACTACGAGTACGAGGAGGAATTAATGAAACAGAATGTGCAGTAGTTGGTAACGAGATTACGACGTCTTGGATAATGGTTCGGAGTGAAAATTCCAAAAAATTTAGTTTACGGTTACGCTTTATGCAACAGTCATGCGAGGGATTCTCAATATGCCACCTCATGGATACGTTATAAATCTGCAGGGCACATCCACTCAGTCATACCAATAACACATACGACAGGACTCCCAGCGAAAGGAAGAGGTTGCAGAGCAGTTTCTAATTAGTTCGAACGGAGTGATTTATGTTTCGGATTAAGGCGGTTTCCAAGAGATCCAAGGTAAAGTTGGCCTAGACAGATAGTCCTACACCTATTTCAGAATTCATTTCCTTTAGAGGATCGAGGAGAGCACCAAATGCATTCCGCCTCAAGAAGGATAAGTGGATTTCTAGAGTTGTAGGGTGTTAATTTGGAAATGAGTTAAGAGATTCGTAAAGAAAATGTTGTCGGGACCATAGGTATTGAGATCCTCTCAAGCTCAACTGCCCTTATGTCAGTGTACGGCTGACGAGTCTCACACAGAAGCTCTGCACCGGTTGGCATTTAGATTCGTCAAATGTATATCCAAGTTCCACTGTGAGATCTCCGTTGTCAGTATAGAAGTTGTATTCAGTCCTTGGAAATCAAGGCTCTTGCTGGGCGAGGCTGCTTTAGGGAAAACCATGACCATGAGGATGCACAGCCTAAAGTAAGTCAGAGCAGTGATTTGCATCTAATCCTCTGCCAATTAAAGGGCAGGACATTGACGAAAAACTAAGTAGGTTAGGATGTGCTTATCTGAGTCGGTGGCGTATACGCAACTATTTTTTTCATATTTTTTTTTTTTTTGATTGAAAAATGTTCTCTTAAACCAAGCGAGCCATCAGTTAAGCTCGTATGGGCTTAAAAAGACGATGTTGTGGGTATGAGCATCCACCAGATCTTTGGTAAAGTTAAGGAGGATGAGAGCATGGTCGATGTCTTGCGGTAACTATCGAGTATTATCCCTGCTAACACAAACTCTTCTTACCATTCTGAACTATATATATCGGTCAGGCAGATCGACTATAGAACAAACTTTCATGCTAAGACGAATCATAGAAAAGATCAGTTTCAAGTCGAAGTCGACCATCTCGACTGAAGGGCTGCATATGACAGCATTCATCGCTTGGAGATGGACAAAAAGAAAATCGAATTCAGGATTCTGCTCTTAGGAACTTGCTCATACTATGTAGGGCTGGTTTTCATCATAAGCAGAAGGTATTGACGTCCTGGAGCATTCCCAACGAACCTTTGAAGATGGGTACACGGCAATCCGAACAAAGGCTAGAGACATTAGTCTAAAATGCAACAAAAACTACAACTTGAAGAATTGTTGAGAGCCCACCTTACTATTAGGAACTATTAGCTCTCCAAACAAATTCAAGATTCCTAACAAAAAGGACGAGAGCTCTACAGAATATTGCAAAATTCTTTGTCAAATATTCAGTCTATGTGAAAATGCTCCTGAAAATAGATAGGTCTATGCTTCGCCTTAGACTGAAGCTCCATACAAAGTGATTGATTGGTGAATAGTCTTAGAAAAAGCTATAATCGTACAGCGTTCAGCTTGCCTATGCATAAGAGGAAGAGCACTACGAACAACTAAATCTTCAGCACTGGATATCGTGTTTCTTCTCATATCCTTGATATACATATGTACTTGGCAAGCAAATGGCAAATGACTGATACAATCACAAGAAGAACTAAAGACGGAGTTGGTGTAGGTGCTTTCTCGGACAGTCTTGATCGTAAGCTCCCCCTCCTTGAACCAAATCATTGTATTTCATACAGCAATAATGGTTATACGTGGTGATATTCGCCTCTTTTAAGGAAGCCAAGCCAAGTCCTTGGAATCGACCTCTGTCACAGAGAATGACTAAACAGATCTACATATAGACAGCACAAATCTTAGGTGGACAAGTGGACCAACATGTCTAACGATAAAATAAATTTGGCCAAAGCCGGTCGTAAAATTTGCTTTTCCTGGACAGATTGCGTATCGGCATTGAAATAGGTGTCCGCACTAGGCATTGGCAAATAGGCAAGCATGCTTCAAAGCAGAGCCTTTTGAAGAAGCTGCAACGACCTAACAGAGGAAGAAACTATTTCTCATCTTCTTTGTTCCTGATTAGCTTGCTTTCATAGAAGGTGGCCTCTCTTGGAACCTTCTAGTATGTACAACGATATAGGCGGTCTGATAAATTTAGACATTAACAGTCTCCTAAGCTTCATCAGCATCTTAAAATCGTATCATGGTATTACGATGGTGAGAGTAAGTGTGTTGACGGTTCTAAGCTGTCAGCCACTTCATAATGTATTCTGTCTGTAAAGAGGATGGATGGGGCAGAAGATTTAACCACAAACTCTAGAGAGTTGTATCAGTATGTGGATATCATTCGGAAAACCAAAACACGTCCACTAATATGAGTCGACTGCTTGGAGTTTAAGATTGATAGTCTTCGAATCCAAGCCTTTAGGTTCGAAAGACAAGGACAAAAATCGGAGTTGGTTTACCATTTCGGTTCAGGAACTGGCAGCGATGTGTCCCGGACTGAAGGAGATGCATGGCTGCATAATCTGAGGCAAGGACTCTCCACAGTTCTCACAATGTAGGAAGAAGTCCTAAAGGACTATTTCTAAAGTCCTAAAGGCAATTTTCATATGGAAAAGGAATCTTTTCTTTCAAAGTCACAAAGGTAACCCAAAACGGAGTTTGTGTACCAAACCCTACCCTCTGGAGTACAGTAATTCAAAAGCGCTTCACAATTGCCTATAAAAACCCAACAAATATGCCTAACAACCCGAAAATTAACTGCACATACAGCCTCAAATCGTTCTAAATTATGCATTTGCCTCTCAACCACAAAAATTACATAACTTTCCCGAAACAAAAGTCCTTAGACAAAACAAAAACCAAAAAAAAATCACCAGTACATCGCTTAATTTTTAATTTCCTTCTCAGAAATGCACACTTAACCTCAAAATGTTTCGATTAACTTGAGGCACAAAAAAAAAAATTACATTTTTTCTATATGCAAACACAAGGAAAACAAATTCCCATTCCGACAACAGTCGGGGTATAAAAATCCACCAAACAGCTAGCAATAACTGCACAATTAAATTTTAATTGGCCATCAAGCATATATACAGTGTGGCAGCACCCATAACCTCTGGAATACATCGATTTGCCTACCTTTTGTTGAACACCGGGCCTACAATACTCGTATACCTCTCTCGACGAAAATAATAAAAACATCCTGCCAGAGAAAACGGGACCAATAAAAGCCACCAAAAAAAGGAAACGAAAAATCGTCCATCTGAAGGAGCAACAGCAATCCGCAAACGAGAACTCCTTCCACCCGTTAGACATAAGCTCAAGTACCGGGTAAACGAAAAAATCCACATAAAATATTAAAAAGGCCTAAAAAAACGAAAAAAAAAGGCAGAAGGGTGGCCCACCCCAAGGAAGGGCATCTCTTACACCAAAAAACAGGTGCCTCGGCTGGCACTTTTTGATTTTTTGATGAATTAAATGAAACCCAACCTTGGGAGCCTGATCTTTCCGCCGTTGCCGCCGCCGCCTGTCACCCGTCACCCGCACTCCGTTGAGACAATAAATCACTAATTCTTGGTAATATTTTCCACTTGTGAGAGGTAATTAATTTTGCGGCTTTTTTTTTTAATATTTTTCCATCCGCCGTTTGCAATTTTTTAATGCACTTTTATTTTTATTAACTTCAGCCCGAGGCGGGCGGCTGTAGATACTCGGTATCTTTCGGGTGAATATCGTATGCTCGGCGTTATTCTCTTTTTATGGCTACTTGAGAGGAGATTTCAGAGGCTCTAGGTGAGGGGTACTTCAAAGCGGGTACTTCTCCTGAAAACATCTTGAAGTGAAATATAGACTCGCGCCGCCGACATTCAAGAGGTCATATGTGACTGAAGATGGTAATATTGATGTCAACTTGACTTGGAGATACCAAGGGTCTACAACAAGTCCCTGTTGAACAAGTAGAATATAATTCATGGCAACAAGGCCACGTGCACTACTGCAATTGATGTGGAATCCTTCAACAAGTAAGAGAATAGCTAAGTCATCCATTTCTGAAGCTGGAAACAACAAGTCTTGTTAAACAGGAGACTGAACTTGTTAAGAAGTTGATAAGGTTTGGCCGAACGGTGACCTATTTGTTAGAAGGGAACAAGCTATAGCTAGCCCCTTTTACCAATCGATAGTACAGTGAAGACTCTATGAACTTATTGACATTTTAGACTGTTTAACAAGTGTGGTAACATGTTCTTGTTGACTTGTTGTTCAGTGTTGTAAGTCCCAGGCCATAGGAGTTTTAACGGAAAAAAGGTTGCGCAATTAAAAGCTCTCAACTACACTATCGCCAGTTTTTAAAGTGAGCATTCTCCTACAACAATCTAAGAAGGAAATCAAATCCAAGGATATGACTTAGTCTCCCCTAACCACATCAAGGCCGAAAATCAATTAGACGGTCCTTGTTGCCTCCATGATGAGACTTTGGTCACATAGATACCATTTATCACAATGGACCTTTCTATGGTCTGCCGAGCGGGGACAACCACCCAACCCAACCATTTCAACAAGACTGTCCCTATTGAATGAGTTGACTTCCGAAGAAGAATATCTAGAACAGATGATCAATACTGCATCGGTAATGACATACAAAGCCTTAAATAGTCCCAAGAACCCTAGATTTTAGTTTTCTGGAACACTTTTACTTTTCAAAAATAGATTCGATACTTCTACACTCTTGATGCACACTTCGATCCTTTGTATTGTCCCATAGGATTTAATCAGAAGTTATATTGAGGCTCCTAATGAACCGCTCTTCCATAGGGATCTGAAGGAATATACAGACCACAAAGCCTATTCACTCTGAATCTATCATTACAACCACATGCTTATGAAATTCAAAGAGAGCCTCAAATCCCTACTCTTGAAGCATAATTTCATGATTTGCTGGATCTCAGGATCTCATTATTATTGGCTAGGGTCGACGCTAGAATGGTACCTTTCGTGTTCGGTCGACGGTGAGCATGGGAATTCGACCCTGATTCAGCTTGCGATGGAAATAGCCCACTTCATGTTGGTTCGCATTGAAATGATAGAACTCTTGGGAGATTTTTTTCTTTACTGTACCTACCTTAGTAAGTCCTACTCGCTTAGACAACCCGCTGAAAATTACAAGCAGTCCTATACACCTTCAGCCTTCTCACTTCCGAAATTGACCTGAAGTATCAAAATCTGGTGAACAAAAGGTGACATACACTCACCTAATTCGGGATCTCAAAGAAACTGAGGGACCAATTCAAAAAAAAGTCTTCTGTCGTTCAACAGATAACAACTGTCATTTCGGCACTATCATTTCAATAGTAAGCCCCTCTCCTACAAAAAGTTTCGAGACGTCACAAACACCGGGCCAGAAACTGGACCAGTATTCTAAGTCACTGACGACTATGTAGTTCCGGAGAACAATGTAATCCGATTCTTTGATGTGGTGTTGAAATTTTCTTAACTAAGAACTTGCTTCCTCACATCAACGAGTTTGGCTTCATCAGTTCCTTGAACAGAACTAGAATGACAACAGAGGTCCTGAGAGGATTTTTCTTGAAAAGTCAAACGAACAGGCTGAACCGTAAAAGTTGCCCTGAAATGAAACTATATCCTATAATCTTATATACTTCCTAAAGCCTAGTATTCTTTAAAACAGAGACTGCAGTCAAATCTGTTGACAGTCAGGACAGACTCGGAGACTATTGGAAGACCTGAGAGTATAACAGCAGGAACGCCTGATAGGTTGTGATGAAATATTCTCAAACCAATACACTGGGAGCATCAACGTCCTTTAGAGACTTCACTCGAGTACCTACTTTATAAAATTATTCTTCTCAAGGGAAACCCTTCATCCCAGTAGAGACATTCTGTCAATCTCAAGAATCCTAGACAGTACTTCATGCATCAACTAGGTAGGTAGAGTGTCGTGACAGGCATGAGACTAGTAAAGGTCCATTATGATACAACATAATTCGGATATCCTAGTAAGACTACCCTTGCAACGACCATAAGCCTAATATAAAACGATGAAAGCTATTGGTATTGAAGTTAGAAAGTGAGTCTACATTGTCGAAGAAGTAGGCATCTATGAGGAACTTTCTGGAAGTGAAGATGACATACATAAATGAAGAGGGAAGCAGTTTCCTCCTCTTTTTCGCCCATAAAGTGTCTACAGAAGTCATTAGCGAGTAGTCCCTGTTTCCCGTGCATGCAGTTTCCCGTCATGACACCTAGGATTGCTGTGGCCAACCATTTCTTTCAGACATTTGGAACTTCTCTGATCCAACTTAACCCTGAACTGTCTTGTAAGGTGTACATAACTGAGCACAGCATTCAACTTAAGGAGCAGTTTATGACAAGAGCTACATACATATGTGCGCCTTATACAAAGAAATCCTTAAAGCAGCTCAAATGGGGTGACTGATGTGCACTTCAGTCATCTCGTTAAAAGGCCGCCAAAAAATTGGGACACTGAGAAACTGAATACCAAAGATTCCAGAGATTTGATCGCGACTTGACTATCGTAAAAATTGTGTACCCACTACAGATCGACGGGATCTCCGGCTGGAGGACACTACAGTGATTGGGAAGCCAGAATGATCCGAAGGACAAGACACCTTCCGAATGCGGAACTACTGACTACGCAGTTGATGGTTTAAAACTCAGATAACATCAACAACTTTTGTTGAATGAATACAAGAAGACTCTGGGAAACTGAATCCACGATAGAGTTCCTGTCGTGTCTAACATTAAACTGGCGGCTGCAACTATTAGTTATTTGATCAACAATTCATGGTTTCTGCTATTCAAACGATGGGTGTCTGTCTAGAATGTTCTTGAAACTTACAATCCAACACTGGGAAGAGTTATCCTCATAAAAAATGGAAGTGATAGACCTTCTTTAGGTCCAAGGACACGAATCCCCCCTCTGGGCTGTTCCCATACTATAACTCAACATCGAGGTATCAAGCCAACATAAATCATGACAGTTCAATGAGAATCAATGTGAAATCGAAATCACGTTAAAAGAGAATAACACTCCTCTAAACGTTCGACGAACAAAAGGGTAATATTTCATGGCAGCCTTTCTGTCTACAAAAGTCTGCATCCCCTTTCATCCCCTCTGCCAGGACAAAGTACTATTCGATTGTTTATCGCAACGTAGCGCACGAGTCTGACACGCCGAATGTGCCTTTCAGCGTGTGTCTCGAAAGAACCCTGGCGGCTTAAAAATTATCCAAAAGTCGTCTACATTCCGAAATTCCTTTTTTTGATTTGTTTTTGGTTCTCTTAAATTCCCTTGTGTGATGTACTTTTATATCCGAAAAAAAAAACCAAAATAAAAAGAAAGAATATCCTTGAATAAATATTTGCTTTCAGTAATTCATTCTCCACATGCCCATGCTCAGGCCCTTAGCCATAGCCACAGCCGTGGTTGAAGCCAGTTCACAGACAACTTTTTGCTGGGAAACATGATGAAAGGGCCCCTCCCCTCGCCCCTCAATAAAATAAACAACATGTGCCACAATTCAAGGACATTCTACAAACTAACCGAATACGTCGGATCTCCTCGCCACAATTCACAACAAAAAAAAACAGGAAAAACAAGAAAAAGAAAACCATCTCGCTTGTATCCTTCTCGTTTGGGGAATTAGAGTTGAAACAAAAAGTATCAGAATATCCTTGCAAATATTATTTACAAGTAAAGTCAAAATTGTGCAGTCCTAGCAATGCCTTGGGCACAATCACTGTTGCAGGATGTGTGTGTGTGTGCTGTGCTGCTGGTGCATTTGTTTTTCCGCAGGATGTTGATGTTTTGAATTGCGTGCCGAGCATATCGTCATCGTTCTTCATTTCGTTTCCTTCTTTCTACTTGCACACCTCCCCCACATCCTTCTCGTACTCGTATGCATCCTTGTTTCGTTCTTATTTTGCCGTTATGATGCGGAAAAGAACAAAACATTATAGCATTCCTCTCTCTGTGTACGAGTATGTGTAGCGCTATATCGAATGTGAATGCAGTTGAGTGCGCATCTCATTTATCGTTTTGCGAAAAGTAAACAGGATATATTTAAAGAAAAGGATTTCTCATGTTTTTCATTTGAGTTTAGTGGTGCTGCGCTGCGTATGCTGATGGCGATGCCATCCACCCACACAAGGGGTTTGTTATTACTGCAACTACTGCTAGCACTACAACTACTTCGGCTGCTGTTGCTGCTATTTGTAATAACAAAAACAACAACAAGAACGCTTCTGTTGTTACAGATGATGGTAAGGATAATGCTCATGGCTTTCATCTCTACACACTGCTGCTACTTCTACATTTCCACTCCTGATGATGATGATGATGATGTTGCTGATGGGTGGAAAAAGGACGATGATTCTAAAGCTGTTTGTTATTTGTTAGCGTTGAATGCAATTAATGAGGCGTATGTCTCCGCAAGGGCTGAGTATCCTGCCAGCGACAGAGAGAAAAAAAAAAAAAAAAAAGAATTAACCGAGTGGAGTGCGGAGATGTTTATCTCGGCACAGGGTGCTGCACAACGATGTACACACTTTGTTAATGTTTCCTCATTCGTCTCGTGTAACATGCATAGAAAAGTAAAAATAATAAAATAACATAAACGTATCCTTGTTGTTTCTGTGTTACTTTCCACCACCACCACCACCACCCGCGCGCGCGACTGACATAAGAGAGTGGAAAAACGCAAAATGGAAAACAAAACAAATAATACCTCTGGAATAAGGAAAAATGCGTTCCAGCTGTGAGAGTGGCCCGATTTATTATGCATTCAGCAGGGAGCGCTTCCTCAGATATTGACGCCCTTGCCAGGATGTCAGAATGCCCGCTGCTCGGTGGTTCCGTGTAATGGTGGCGCGCCAGAATTCCACCAATCCACCAATCCAGCAGAACAATTTACATATTAAAAACAATTTAAAAATTTGCATCTGTAATTGATTTAACTTTTCTCTGTTTACTATGTCAGTTACTCGTCCTGGAGAGCCGCCGAGTCTGGTATGTATATGGATTGGTGTTTACCACCGTTCAAGAGGAAGCAAACACTGGCAATAAAATACACACTAATTTGAAGGACCTGCGGGGGGAAGTTTATGAATTTAAGCTTAAAGACGGGTTACAACATATTTTAAAGGTGCCACCACAGATACAGACCAATTGACTGAAAAAAATGGCCCTAGTGGGTTGGATATCCTGTGAAAGAATTCTGGTTTGGTAGACGCATGTCCTAAGGAACTCACAAAGGATCCTAGGATGTCCGAGTGGAAATGGTGCACTGATTCATATTTCTACTGTTCAGGGGCTATCCGCCAGAGATATTAACTGACTCGTGCTTCAGTAAAAGCCAAAAATCAGATCAAAATTTATCGAAAAATAGTAAAAAATATACAAAATTCAATAAAAAAAAAACTAATACAGTCACAAGGAAGCAGAAAGGATGAAGGTATTTGACCAGCACAACTGAAAAGGGATTTCTTGAAAAATTCATTACATTTTTAGACTTTTGACCAGAAACACTGACTGCCACGCCCATTTTCTCTTAAAAAAATCACATAAAAACCATTTTTCTTATATAAGGTCTTGAAGATCGTACAAGAATACCTTTAAGGAGGCACTCTAGGAAAGTAATAGCTACATAGATGCCAATGTGGTTAAGATTTATAAAAAAGTTTGGTACAATACAGACTTCATTGGACTCTAAGCATCTGTCATGAGTTGGATATCTCAAAAATATCAACGTACTGCCCGAGAAAGGACCAGAGATCCTACTTATACAAATCTGAGAAGCTAAGAATATTATTCTCGACAGGATCCTCAGTAAAACTGACCTAGAATAGATCCAACTTGGCCCTTTTGAGCGAAAAAAATGTGAGAAAATAAGAAGGTTCCTCTTTCTAGTCATTGTCTAGGCTGAGGAGGCGCGGATACTTGGTAGTGACCATTACGCGTCAGTGGACATCAGAGATTTACTCTATAAATGCCAAGCCTTAGCTCAGAATAGACTAAATGTAGTTCCTTGGCAACTTAGTGACTGTGGCTCTATACTCAGGTAGAATAGTAAAGTTGTGGAGGAATTTCCAAAATCGTTACCAGAACCCCAGACGTGCAGCTGGATCCTCTAAGCCCGCCATTTAAGGCCCACAACGTGGTCACGATAGGGAGGATATATTACAAACTGTGCGTCAACCTAAATGTATACAAAATGTAGCTATCACTCCAAAAGACGTACATTTCAACACAGCGAGAAAGTAGACTTTGTCAAACAGGTTCATACCAGTCCTTTCATTCGATCCTTCAGAGACAAATTTATTAGAATTTCTCTGAAACGCGGCTTAATCCTGAAACCATGGTGAGGATGATTTTTAAGTTGATAGCTCTAGCAAAACAGTCAAGCGAAACACTGACCAAGAACTTCGGCTCTGTAAGTGGAATGTTCGAACCCTTAACAGACCGCGCACAGCATAAGTCCTAGACTGCTAGAAGACTTTATTCAGAGCAATGTCTAGTTTTGGCATTCCTCCCAAAGTTGTTCATCTGTGGACGAGGATAGTAAAGATTGGTAACTACTGCATCGAGACCTTTGATGTCGAAAAAGGATTAAGACAAGACGAAACCCTGTCATGCGATTTTTCAACATCAATTTTGAAACGATTGGATGGACAAGGAAGGAAGGAGGCACAATCTTACCAAAGTCTGTGCAGCTACTAACGTATGTCGACTGTCACTGTCAAAATGGGTTCAACGATAAATGAGGGCAAAACCAGGTATGGAATGTTTCAATCGGCAGCTGTAACTTTCAGGAAGGAAGGGACTTTGTCTAGCTCAGCTTAGCTATAAAGTCGTATAACAACATCTCAGTGAAAATGTAAACGAGAATGAAAATGAAGATCAACTCTTCCCGATCACAGTTTTTTAAAACTGAGAATGCAATTCAGTAGCAGAGTCCTATCCCGAGCAACTGAGGAGATTCTGTATGAGATACTGAACTGCTTTATGCCACAGAAGCTCAGTCGTAGGCGAAAGAAGAAGGTCGCCTCAAGAGAAAGATTCTTCGTCAAATCTTCGGACCTATTAGCGTTGACTAGCTTTGGAAGAGGAGAGTCAACCACGAACTAGACGAGCAGTGCAGCGATGTCAACCTATTCAAAAATGTCCACATCAGTCGTCTAAGATGGCTAGGGTATATAGGAAAAATGGACACATGGTGTAGCCTATAGAGTTTTTGAATCTAACCGACAGAGACAACACAGTTAAGAAGAATCCCGCCTTAGGAGACACTCACAGCTACCTCAACCAACTTCGACTATGCTACTGGAGGCAGATAGCTAAAGACCAAACTAACTTAAGGGTCTAGACCAAGACTCACTCTGAACTTAAGTGCCACTTAAGTAAGTCCTGCAGACACTGGTTGAATCTGCTCTTGAATAGGCTCCTTAAAGTCCCTCGCTGGGAGTCTACTATGTCTGCAGCCGGAAGGAGCTTCGAAAGTGTAAATTTTGGACAGTTTGGCGGATGAGATGCAGATACCTTTCTACGCTTTCCTCGGACCTTCTAAAGGCCTTTCTTCTGAATTTTCAAACCCTGCAGTTACTCTGATTTTCGGCTGATTTGCTGGTAGACCATAATCCTTGTCTGCTGTACAAGCTAGCTAGGACCTACTGTCACACTGTTTCGAAAAAAAAACTAATAAAACGTCTAGATCCAGACACATAGTCTAGCTCGTAAATTGGTATTGTTTTAAAAATGATTGGACCGTTTGTCGTCCTTTGCCACAACTAACACCACCATTGCTCTGCTCTGCTGTACTGTACTGTGCCGGATTAAAGCGATAAATGTAATCGAATCTGCATTTCAAAACCAAAATATTGGAATACACAATCATCTCGTTTATCCCAATTTATTTTGATTGCATACAGTCCAATCAAAAATTAATTAATTTTGCATAAGCTTCTGTAATTTCCCCAACGCACACGTCAACGCCCTCGTAAAACAAACACATGTATGTGTATGTATCTGTATACAGAATCAGACAGACAGACAGACAGACAGACAGAAAGAGAAACGATGCCAAGTCATCAGTTACGATAACTTTTTAACTAATTGACCAAAACGACACTTCTACCAGTACTAACTGTCAGTTGAATTTCAATTCTCTTGCAATGACTCCTTCTGTCTCTCGCCAGGACAACGACGCCGACGGACGACGTACAACGACGAACGCAGTCTGTGTATATAATATTTACGGAGAATAAATTTAAAACTTTAATAAAACTTCATCCTGAATCAGGATTTGCTTCCGGGCTCTTTAAATCTAAACCAGCAGGCAGCAACCCCAAACATCGGGGTTAGATTACCATACATATCCTCGCGTAGGGTATCTACTCGCTCTCCTGCACCCTGGCCACCCTTAATTATGGATTATTGCCGGTTTTGTTTGTTTGTTTGTTTGTTTGTGAAGTGAGAGTGGGTGGGTGTGCAATTGTAACGCGCTGCCAGGGAACACTAGCACGTCGTCGTCGTCGTCGTCGTCGTCGTCATGGGAAAAACTTTCTGGCCATGCTGCTGCTGCTGCTGTTGTGTTTATTTCAACCGAGCCGTCAGCAACTTACTACAGTTGTATGGCTATGTATATCCTTTTTATCGTTTTTGTGTTTTTTGCTGTCAAAATTACAACCATTATGATGATGGTGCTAATTAAAAGTACGTGACTGCAACTGTAAAACTACTAAGGGATGATGCAGTTGTTTTGCTCTTCAGCATCCTGACTCTTCTCCTTAATAGAGAGGCAACAAGAATCTATGGTAAGCTCGGAGGGTGTGTTGTTGTTTGTGATGTATTAGCCAAACACAGATCCTTTCCATAATACGAGTAGTACACACATGTGCAGGCATGTGTGTGCAATGTGTATTTTATTTTGTTCTCGTGAAATTGTTAAAAGTTTTACACAGAACGAATATTTCCTGTGCGGGGGTTCCTAATGGCAAGGATACTGATGGTGATGGTGATGGCAGTGGAATGTGGTACAAGGAAAAGTAGAACACACAGTGTTGTTTCCATTATTACTTCCCTACACTTTTCGTGTGATTAATGGAGAGAAGTTTTGTATAATTCTTCCTTTCTCTCTATATATGGGGGCGAGTGCCAGTCCCAGTGCCAGTGCCAGTGCGAGTGCGAGTCATTTATATTGCAATTGTTAAGCAGATATGTATAACAGTTAACAGCAAAAAAAAAAATGAAAGGATATACGCATACAATGGTCACACATGTGCGTGAATGGAGCTTATTACTTTGGTCCGTGTCATTTGTTGGTCAAATGTGTAATCATGTGTGCGGCAGTCGTAACGCAACAACAGATTCGCTTAACTGGTACCAGGACGACGGTTGTTGGTGTGAAGTTGATTAAGTGGAAAATTGGGTGAGTAGGCACAAAATTAATAAGAAACTTCTTCGCAGGATGATGGGAGTTATTTGTTTGTTTAACACGGGCTTCCAACCATAATGCCTGGCGAACACTTATCAGTAGGATGGGGGTGAGCTACTAAAAGTACTAAGGAACATAAGCAAGTCCTTTCGGCTAGGAAGGGAGTTCTTAAAAAATTGATCCTTATCACCATCGATAGTTCTTGTTATAGACAAGATGAATACCTACTTTTACCCTTTAAGAAGGAAAAGAATACTCAAGAGTGAGGTCAGCCATTGGAAAATTGTTCATAAATCGTCTACGATAGCTGACAGGGCCAGTTGGTGGCCGGAATCAGTCCAGAATCATCATAACTGCCAGAATAAACCACTGAGCTAGTCAGACGTACATAAATAGCTCTTGATTCCCCTGTGAGCCTGATACAAAAGATCTGTACGAGCACAGCTCTTAATGAAAAAGACTGTGAAGTGCTTTCCAGTATCTCAAAGGATGTGCACACCACAGAGTAAGAGAGACTGCAAAGCCCAAAACATTGTCGAATTCAATGCATAAAGTGGATGTCTACAGGGCGGAGAACTATCTTCCACTAAGCTAAACCTGGTCATAGATGACCTCACTGACATACATACTACCAACCTAAGCAGCAAATGTTAAAAAACCTTTTCTGGACAACCCGGCATAAGCAAGTAACAAAGAGAACCAAAGCTGAAGCTTTAAGACTATAGTAGGCTCTAGAATAGCACCTCTCATGGACGTTAGAACTTAGAATTATACGTAACCAATTCAAAATATATAGCAAGTCCACCAGCAAGCCCACCATCTTAGCGGCCCTCACGAGGATCCAGAGATTGGCCTGCATTGGCACCACAAGTGCCATGAGAACAACACCTACTGCAGGACTAGAGGCTATCCTCAATCTTCTACCGCTGGACATTTTTGTTAAAACCTCTCCAGCTAAAAGTGCCCTAAGAATAAGTCAGTCAGATAGTTGGACACATAATGCAACAGGACATTCCATGATCCTGGAGAAATCTCTAGGAAAAGTCTTTACTACGGATTACCTCACTCCGTTCCTAGATTTTCACAGATCATTTACTAGCTCGTTCCCAGGAAGCAGGGAAGAATGGAAGGATGGTCAGCCTGCCAACACACGTTCCATCTCTAGCTATACAGATGGATCTAAGATGGATGTAGGCGTAGGGTCTGGAATTTTTTCTGAACCGCTGGGGATATCTAGATCAGTCCGCCTCCCGAACCATAGCAGTGTTTTCCAAGCGGAGGTCCTGGCAGTGACAATAGCTGCCCGTGAGACTGCGATGAAGGCAATACCACCGGAAGGTATCACCTTTTCCTCGACAGTCAGGCGGCAATAAAAGCGATTACTGCTATCGAAATAAAATCCAAGCCTGTTCTTGGAACACAGCACAAGGTTGCCCTCTGTTGGGTCCCTGGACACGAAGGTATTCCAGGTAATGAGAAGACAGACGAATTGGCAAGAAGAGGCTCTGAATCTACATCGCAACAGGTAGACACCTCGGTGTTCATCCCGCCTTGCACATGGAAGCAAAAGGCATGGATTAGGGCCAGAAGTGAGGCCAATAGTAGGTGAACCTCTCTGGACACCTGTGTGATCACCAGAAGCATATGGCCTTGCTTTGTCAAGAGTAGGACCGACCGAATTATGCTAAAGGACAGGAAGTCCCTTTCTGTCTGTAGTAGCCTTCACCAGCGTCTGATTTAGAGATTCATTAGAAAAAGTGGTACAAAGGAGGACTTGCTTTATAGACTATTCTAGAATCCCACACATTCACTTGAAGGACAACAGCATGAACTCTAATAACCTACAACTCTCTGAAAGATACTAAGTTTGTTGGTACCGATTTTATCCCCGAAACCCCGAAAGTTTGAAAACACAACTTAGTTGGTATTGATTGTCCAGCTTCAGGAGCTGGTTAACGTCCTTTAAGGACTAATTAAATTATAAAGAATCTACATTTCACGGCTTGAGAGAACATTTAAAAATTTTACAAAAAAATTTTGAAGAAAATCTTATTTCTAAAAAAATATAAAGAAAAACTAAAATAGCTTCGGACTTACCTTATTTAATTTTATTCTCATGCTGCACTGAATATCCTGAAAAGAGAAAAAAATTGTTAATTAGTAAGGCTCTTCCAAAAAAATAAGTATATTCAAATTTATAGAACCTTAGGAAGAAGGACATGAGTTTACCCACAATTTAATGGAGCATCTTAGTCATTACTAGCCTCGGGAATATGGTGAACACCTATTCCATTTGTTGGACTAACAATTGAGTGCAGATACTCTTAGGGGAAGATAGAGTTTCAGCCTCTGTAAGAGGTTGGATTGAATCCATTCCCCTAGGAATCAAGGCGTAGGAAATGTATACCTTGTCCTAAGGTTATATTGAGTTTGATGCATAGTTTGTATAAAACAAATTATTTAAAAAAAATAACTTTCTCAGGACAATTATACTCTTGGATGTTTGTCAGACACTCGCGAGAGGTGGGGCCATGAAAAACTTTTAGGTGTTCCCCGACTGGGTTTCCATCTCGAACCCCTTGCTCCATAGTCCAACGCACTAACCACTGAGCCACGGCGCCCACAAAATATTTAAATATTCAAATTCTCTACAATTTGTCTAAATTAATTTAAGCTACGCCCACTTTTTGGGGGCGTTTTCATCCAAAACCCGATCATCAACAAATATTCGAAAATATCGTTATAATTTGACAAAAAAAGTGCCGTGTGGTCACACCCACTTCATAAGGGCTGCATAGGAAAGAACAAGCAGGAATAGCTATCAGATACGAAAAAGATCTCATCAGCTAAGGAAGAGGTTATGAGGCTATCAATGCTCAAACAGGAGAACGAACAATACGTACTGGTGAAGTGGTTCCAAAGGATACACGAAAATGATGACAAGATCTGAGGCGAGTTGAAACATGATCAATGAAAGGACCTTTGGCGGTTTAGTCTCGTCACATGATAAAATCCTATTTTGGGCTGCAAAAAGGACGTACGATTTCGAGAGTTTTCCAAATAACTCTAAAATATCCATCTACCAAACGAAAAAAAGAGGAAGAAAGGCAAGCGATCCTTGTACATATTTTCACAGATAATACGGACGCTTTACTAGTCCTCAACCAAGGCTCTTATTCTCGTTATAGAATAGTTTCCCAAAACTTGAAAATTCTCCTAGCCCCCTTTGTCACTACATAGCTAGACTGTCAGACTCCTCCAACTGGAAATGGAATCCTCATATAATTATAATAAAGGTTACGTACATACAGTCTTGTAAGCAAGACTGTACAGCGAGGTTAAGAGCACCAAATGGAATGAAATGGAGGAACCAACGACTGCTGTCTTCAGACCGTAAAACGTAGAGGTTATCACTGATTTTTAAAGACTTCGAGAAGGATCTTGAGATTTTAAAAGTTCAGGCTAGAAAAAGGTCCGAAAGCACTATCAAATGGCTTCGGAACTTTTAACTTGGAAGACGAAATACACGCTGTACAAACGTTGATACTGTCAGTTCTACTTAGGGCTGAGTGCTGGACGGTAAATAGGACAGCAGACCAGATTTTGGGCACTTTCGAGCACAAATTTTCGTCAGTTATTAGGTCCACAGACTGTCTGTCTACCTATAGGTATGGCAAGTCAGTAAACTAACGATTTGAACAAAAAGATACAAGTACTAGTGACGGGCATGCAGCTTTAAGGCTTCAAATGCGGCAGCTACATTTAAGGAACTTTTTCGAACTGTTCTCTGACCCAGGACTACCCTTATATAGACATGTACATTACACTCGTAACGTAGGTATACATGATGCTACTGTTAAAACAAAAGCTACCCTCGAGCGAATCGCATTACCATTACCAATTATAAGCATTGTTATGATTACAATTTAAATATCATCAACATGATATAATAATGTAAAATATTTCCACCTCTCTTCGGGCCATCTTTTTGCAATAATACGAACAGGTCCTGAAATGAATGAATTGATGCATTCATTCCCTCCCCCCTTTCGGCGCGGCCGCCAACATTTATTATTCATAAATTGCAAGGTAAGATTCCATTGTGGCACTCAGTCGGCACTCTTCAATTTATACAGTGTACTCCCTGTAATAACAATTCCCTCGCATAATGTTTATTTAAATGTAAATTGTTTTTAGCAGGTACTCCATCGCAACATTCCAGGGCCAGCGCCACCCCCGTACTACAGAAAGGATGCAGCCAGTGCAGAGCAGGAGGGTACACAGTGTGCAGTGTGCAGCAAACCGAGTTAAGCGCATAATATGGATGAATGTCCCTATGTGAGGCATTAAATTTAATTGTTTGTTTGCATTTATAGTTTAGAAAATAACCCGCAACCCACCCGGAGCAGGCAGGGTCCTTCCGCGTGTCCTTTTGAATCCCTTCCAAACGGCCATGTAAATGTTTCCGTTTGGTCATTAACTGCAATTGCATGTTTCACGATTTGACTAAACGCGATCAGCATGCATGTCATGTACTGCAGTTGCACTTCTACATACACCGACCAGCCCACCTCCCCCCCCCCGGGTGGGGAATTCAAATTAATAATGATTTGAGGTTAATTCACAGTTTTAGCTAAAATCGCTCTCGTCGAGGGAGGATGATGGTCGAATTGAATGTGAAACTGTCAGCATAGATCAAATTTCAATCAATTAATGCGCGCATAGCATTCTACCCATAGGAATGCCTTGCATAAGGACATGCACGAGTATAAGCGTGCAAAAGGACGAGCGTTTTTTGTTTCTGTAAATTGATAACTATCGATTGCATGTTGTACATTTATATAATCTCTTCAGCCTTTGACCACAGCAAAGGCTTCTCATATCTACAAGGACGGGTCGTTCCATGACTGCGAAAACGTGTTTACCTTTTTGGTGGGCGGTATGCTTTTTTCTGCCAACGTGTGTTTGCATGAAAACGGAACTAATGCATATAATTATTATAATGTCGATCAAAGTGGCGTAGTGTGCAGCCTAGCTCTCTGGCCTAGTTTGTTAGAGCCGGTTTGTAATATTTAAACGATTAGCTATTCATATTTTTGTTTAAAAGAGTTGATGAGATAGCCATCGTTGGAATATGTTGACAAACATACTTATGTAGTTAGTCTGTGACATAAGCCTTTGACCTACAAGTAGATTAGGTGAACCTAATTGGGATATGGCCAGAAATGTGGCTATGGCACTGTGAATAGCCTGGTATCTATCCTACTCTTGGTATTCGACAGGTTTTTGGTGAAATAGTGGACTAAGCTGTCAGCACATTTGAGTCATCACAAGGGTCCTATGGACAGCCGTGAAGTACGAGACATATAGTAGAAGAGTCGAAACTGAAAGCAAGCGGTACCATTGAATCTTCCAAACAATGGACGGACTCAAAAAATGTGTGACGAAACCAATTATTGCGAGAAGACCATGAAGACCATGAAAGTCCACAGTACACTTCAAAAGAAAGCATCAAATGTATAACCGGTGATCTCAAGCAACCTCCAGAATGTTGAAGAGCCAAGAAGCGCTAGGAGAATGCTACTCTGTCTAGAGTAGTGAGTTCAACACGTCCTCAATCTGGGCGGAGGCACTGAAAGTTCAACATAATCGACTGCAGATGAATTGTATCCAACGAGCTACTTGGGCCAATAGAACAATTCCGAATGAAGAGGCATCTTGGGAACGATCCACATAGACATACTGGCTGATGAAGCTAACCGAATTCGAGATGGAAGGACGGAAGGGCTTTCGCTGACTTAAACTCGAAGACTCACCAGGATATCTGTTTTGCCCAGATGGGATGTAGACCCGGAACATGTTGCTTTCAACTCCCCAAGGTTACTTGAGGAAATACGTAGATTGGAAGACAAATTAGATGTGGGCAAGTGGGAAGCGGTTAGCAGACTACTAACTTGAATCTAAATCGAGCTCAAACATAGACTATGACGGTGTTTCCATGGAGCGACGTTTTAGCACAGGTTAGATGCACTCAGTATGACTCTGACATTGTCGATACTGGAACGCTGTCCTTATAAAGCTGTCCTCGCCACAACTGCATTACACAAGCTACCTACACCGAAGAGGAAAGTACTCTAAAAAGTTATTGGCTAATGAAAGTCCTAATGTGAGCTATGCTATTGCCAATATAATAGTACCAGTGCTGGCAGATTTTGGAAATTTTCCCTTTCTAATCTTACACTACACTTGCTACTAGCTCAGTCGGTAAGATCAGATCTGACCCTTGATGGCAAAATGGTGGAGTCTGACGTTGCTGTATACTAGTTACGTACCACCATAGCTATCTACTTGATGGTCTTTCAGAGGACGCTTTGCCTCATTACAAGGCGTCTACAAGTTATTATCTATGAACGCCTTAAACCAGAACACTAGCAAGAAGGTAAGTCCACCATCGACCAAATTTAGCATCATACGCCAGATTTTAGAGAAACCATTCTTTGATTGACTTCAATGTCCTATGATAGCATCTATAGAGGCGACCTATACAGAGCTATGTCTAGTTTTCGCATCTCGGACAAACTGGTCTAGTCGCGTAAGATAATGGTAGAGAATGCACGCTACTCTACCGAGATCAGGAAAGACCTCACTGAGACCTTCGGTCTCAAGAAAAGTTATAGGCATGGGGAAGCACTGCAGCCCAGCCCCGATCTACACCACAAGGCATGGACTATATTTTTCGAGTGTCCTTCCAGTGTCGAGTTCTTTGAATGATTCTTGGTTGACATCGACCAAGTCAGAAGGGTTGAAATGCAATAACTAAGATGTCTGAGTCATGTCGAGTGGACGGAAAGCAATGCTCCGGTTCGGAGAGCCTTCGGATGCTTAGAAGGGCGACGTAGTAAAGGGAATTCTTCCCTAAGGTGGTCCATCAAAATGGAAAAGATTCTCAACCAACTTGGTATGCAAAACTGGAGGCAGGTTGGTGAGAATCCAACTAACTGAAGAGACTTGTTGCTTAAGGTCCACTCCGAACTATTGTACCAAGCTTAAAAGAAGAAGTTGTAATCTTCAACAATTTACAACCAAAATCAACAAACATCTACATCGAGATACTTTTATAAAGCTGAAGGGCCGCCTCTCCAGATAAGGATTTAGAAAAGAGGATAAGCTTTCGAAGAGCATCTGTCAAAATGGTACAGTAATAGATCTTTGGCACTGTGTGGTCAGAAATATTCAACCAATGTTCCAAAAACTTGGTTCTAAACCAATGAACTCGTTTGTAACAATAGGCAGGACAGGAGTTAGGACAATCGGGTCCATGGAATGACAACAGTGTACATGGCTCCTTAAAAAAAAAATTACTTGGCGCTACAGGACGATGGGACCCAGGGCCTAGCTTCTCACAACCATTCGTGTTGTGCGTGTTATATTCTTTACACAAATGGAAGGGGCCTACTGTTTAATGTCCGAAGTGTCCGAAGGGCAATTTGTTACTTGAGAAGCTTTCTCAGGACAGTTGTACTCTCGGATGTTTGTCAGACTCGAACCCCTTGCTCCATAGTTCAATGCACTAACCACTGAGCCACGGCACCCACGGCACCTTAGGCAAGGAAAAAGAGGATGTTTTGAAGAACCATTGTTCCCCATCATGAAACTAATTCTTCTACGAATCATGAAGGTTGTATGTAATCGGCAAAACTACTAGAAAACGTACAATGCATATATGAGTCATTAAGTACAGTGAAGCCAGTACTGAACGAGAAGTGTCTGTAGTGAGCTGAGACGAGCCACTCGACCTTATAGCTATTTGGACGCAATTAACAAGACCCTGATGCTAGCTTAGAACTCTAACTTCTCATACAGATGGTGAAATAAACCTGCACTGGAGAGATCCCTCAGGGTTGGCACTTGAGTCCACCACTATTGACCTCGTACGAAATAAGACAAAAAATTCAATTCAACACACAACTGTGCAAAATGAAAATGGAACCATATTGATGGGAACTTAGGGAATAACATTCTAAAGAGCATCGAGAAGAACTTGAACTGATGTTCTGTGTTCTGTCCTCTGGTTGTTTCTACAGTAGCTCTCATAGTTCCGCAGTGTACCAAAAGGAAGTGTCTTCTCCGTCGATCACCTAAACACTCTTAGTGCAACATCATAGTTCAATCCGTCGAGCATATAAGCCTTGCAATAGTGACAACTCAAATTGTATCTGGTGTAGCTTAAGCAGCAAAGAAGTCCCTGTAAATTTCATTCCCATGGACATACATTAAACGACTTCTTTCGAGGCCCAAAGTGACGTACGAAAAGGCTGGATATTATGACCTTTTCATGGAACATTGGATGATGTTGGCTTACCATCCAAAAGGGCAACAGATTTACACAAATACCCGCTTAATCGATAGAAGGAAACAGAGAACGTAGGAGTGCAAATGAATAGACTACAAAAAAAGGAGGTAACTCTGAATTCCTCATCAAGCCATCGCATGCATGGCTAGTCCTAGCAGGAGGTCATCACAGATGTGGTGACTTCAAACGCTTTCCTCTAATGTACGTAAGTATGTACGTTCGTACGCTCTACGAAAAAAAATGTGGATTTAACACAAGAGTGTGTGGAGTAAAAGCCTCTCTAGAATCACCATGTGAGCTCCCTGGCTTCGAAGCCATCTTGGCAATAAATCATCCCTTCAATTTCCCTCCCGTCTACTCCACCAATTCAACCCCAAACTCCACTATTAAGGCCGAAAATCCGCTTTGCGTGCATACCCACTTCATATCTAGATCGGAAAAGTCAATGGGACAAACCGAGGGGAAGAATTTTCATTAAATTTCAATTACACAACGTGACTACGTTAATTTCCATATGCAAACAAGTCACTTAAACTGTAAATTACTTTTCAACCCAGCACCCCTGCGTGTTGTGCCCTGGCGTTGCTGTGCTCTATGCGAGGATACGCACTGGCACGGTGGCTCAGTGGCAACAACGTAGCGCGTTTTAATTCCTATTTTCAAAATCAAATTACTAATCAAACAAACTTCGTCAAAATTGTTCCGATCAATTATCCAATTACACGACATGGAGTCCTGCTAAGTTTTGGGTCCTTTTTCCATCTCCACCGCTCCGCGTCTCCGTGTCTGGATGATTATTTTCAAATTACAGGGTACTTGCCGCATTCTTTTTGGAGAATCAGAATAAAAGGACTCACACCAACTAGCATGTACTTTGGCATCGTGGGAGGTCTTGACCTTTCTCAAACTTAAACTTTTCCACTTAAGGCTGCATGGGATTCTACTATAGTCCTGAGACCCAAACCGTTCGATGGGCCATCACCCCTCAGTCAAAGTTTATTTATTTAATTTTCTGTTAAGGACTTCAGATCCCCAAAACTGAAACCCATCGACGACGACGACGATGTGGTGTTGGGCTTAATGTTTCCTTTATGGATTTCTTTTCACATATTTGTTTCGTGTTTAGTCCTTTTGACGGATAAAGGAAACCATACCCCCGTGTAACCCCATCTTCTAAAGTCGAAATAGGAAAGGTGACACAGGAGTGACTCTTGAGAAGACAGAACACAACACAACACACAGTTACGTATCGTTGCGCAGAACAAGGATCCTTTTACATGTAATTTGTGGAAAACGCCCTATCTACGAGGGTGGTAAATGAAAAAAAGGACTTTTTTTTTGTTTTAAATGGAAGGGGGGGACGTTTGGGCGAAGGAAGACAAACTTGTAATTAATTGAAAAAGAGTCGGGTTCCGAAAAAAAATAAAAAAAAAAAAAGTAAACCCAAACCTTTGACAGCGTGACCGCGTTTGACCAAAAAGAAAACAGCAGGAGGCGACAGGACGAAAACAATTATTAAAGGTATTTAATTGAAAATGCAACCAAAGGCCCGGCCGGGATCGTGTACAACAGTAATTAGAGGAATGGGCGCTCTTATTCTGTGACATTTCTGATGGGGTATTTGCGGTTTTTTTTTTTTTTTGGTTTGCTGTTTCCATGCAAACAGTTGTAATTAATGAGCGGAAAAAAAAATTGGCTAGTAGCCAGGAGGTTCGAAACAGGGTACGCGCTATCAATTATGGAAATATGTCAAATCTTGAAGAAGGATCTGCTATTGATAAACAACAATGGATTGTTTACTGACGACGTTTTAATAGAAAACTTGTACAGGACCCCTGGGTATGGCAAGCTAAGCTGGCAGTTCTTGAACTTTGTTTCAAGGTTCAAAGGAAAGGACGCCGCCCACGTGTGTCCTTTCAGTGTTAGCGTGACATCACACTCAGTTCCATTTAAAAGCAGGCTATGAATGTGATTCACAGCTACCTTCGTATCGATGCGAATAGTAGCACCTGATCCTTGTCACCCACCTACCTTGGCACACAAGGATGTGAATCGTTGTTAGGTCAGGTTAGGTAGAACGAGGTGACCGCATGTGTATCCAACAGTCGGATCACTAGTGGATCCAATGTGGGCTACTGTCGTGGGTTTACCTGAAAAACTCATACAAGGTTGCTTAATAGCTCATGGACTCCCTGAAGCATGGATCGGTGTTGGGATGAGGATCAGCTGAAAGAATGCAATAAACGATTTTCTGGATAAGATCTACACACGTTTCGTCCTGCATATGGAAGCTGTTTGGGATTCAACGTGGAGTAAGACAAAGCATGCACTAGCACTAGATTCCACTACCCACTAGGCAAGCATGCTCCTGTTTTTCGAGCGAAGATCTATGCTATCCTAATGACTTCCGACTATATTCTTAGGATTAGGTGACGTGGTCGGAGTATCTGCGTCTGCAGTGATAATGAGGCTGCGTTTAGGGCCTAACCCGTTCCAAAATAACCCTTGAATTCGGTCGGAAGGGTGAACTCTTTAACCATTGACTGGGTCTCAGATTGCACTGTGGGAAATGAGATCTCCTGTGAGGTTGACGACCAAAGCACAGAGAACCATTTCTCAGGACCTGAACCTGCGTTGGATTCTAACGAACGATAGGGTCTCTTACGAACATAATAGTGTGTGGCATAGCTCGGCAGGATGCATGCAGATTAAACGTATGCTCTCGAACGTCTGTAAGAAATCAGAGATATTCTTTCTGCTTCTGAGCAGACAATGCAGTAGACAATTTCTTGGCGTTCTTGGAGGACAAACATCCGCGGGTATAAGGGAAGGTTCTTCAACAAACGTTCGTACTGACTCATAACCAAAAGTTATAATGAGGCTCTTAGTGAGAGGAGAGTGCGATGAGAGGTCATGCCCGAGAGACCTCCATTATAACGAGGAACGATTTGTAGATTTCGCCTAGTCACGAGCGGTACTCTATTCGAACATAAGGCCAGGTAGTAGGACATTTGGGTCTCCTTTGAAAGACAGCGAACGTGAACCAGCTATAATCCCGCAGACTTCTTCTGAACCAGAACCAGAAACAGTCTGTAGCTCTAGACATGAAGAAGACATGGATGATCGTTAGAATCATGGCAGTTGTCTATCACCAGATACCTGGAAATGGATCCATGAACACGTTTCACTTAAGACTCGGAATCCAGCATCGGCAGGGTAGTTAGAAGCCCAGTATCGTGTAAAGAGGATAAAAGACTAAGAAACACCTAACAGGTGTGACAGCAGGACGGTTTAAACCATCACTAACGTGAGGTGTTCTAAACAACATCCAGTGAAAGGCTTATATCCCAGTCTGCTGATTTTGAGTGAAGACCAAGTCAACAGATGTAGGGAACATTTGGCGTTATGGTCCCAATGCCAGTTACAAATTCCCAAATTCGGTGAAAGTATCCCAACATGAAAGTGATGCCAAGATTTTTCAAGCGGCGTCAACTTTGAGGAGACAGCCGCTTAGGCTTGTAGAGTGGCAGAATCGATAGATCGGTCAGTCTGCTCTGTCGGTTTTGGTATGGAAACCATATCCTGCGTTAGGAGGCACAGAAAGATAGCATGCACCACTGCCAATTTGAATGACCAGCGTCAAACCAATCGTGGCACAACGACTTTGAATAGAGAAGCTCGCCCAAACACAGCTTGTCTGACCTCTTTTTACAGATTAAGGTCGATTTTCTCAGGCTTTTCTTTCAGGCTCAATACTTTCTTCCACCAGACAGTGATCTGGCATATGTGGTAGTGGGTATTACAATTGTACTGTGCAAGCAATAGATCCTGTCATGCAAGTCCCTGACTTAAAATATTCGATGAAGTATTGACCTAGCTGCGTGACACAATCGATGGCTCTATATCTGTCACAAAGGCTGCACTGTATATAGAAGAGTACACCCTCTAACAAGCTCTATGGTTACCAAACCAAACCAGTTCCCAAGGATTCACATAGACCCCTGTAAACCTTTCCATTAAATCATCACTTTCATTTTTCAGCCGAAAAATCACACGTTGAGCTGACCGACATTTCCACCTCCGCCGTGATTAATACCCAACCAACACGCGAATTATAACCTTAGCCCGCTGACAGTAATAAGAATTTATATCCCATCAGGATAGTGTGCCAAGTATGTAAATATTTATCAAAGCACCTTCAGTTCATCGGTAATCTCACACCCCATCCCCATGGTACACGCGCGCACACACACAAGGTCCTGCAGAAACCCTAATTAAATTGTATTCCCAAAGTCAACAAGCCACAGGACCTTATTGCAGCTCTAGCAGACCCCGTCCCCCTGCCTCCGGCCTGGCAAATAGTCATAAAACCCAAACAGGACCCATGAAGCGATTCCAGCATGTAATTCCGGCCTCATTTTGCAGGTCTCCAAATTTTCAGGTAAATTGCCAATTCAGTGGAATTTTCTTTCCTTTCGAAGGGATTTACGGGACATATAGGTTCGCTAGATTGGAGTGGAGTGGTGGGCAAACCAAATGTCTGAAGATATTAGAAGAAATCACGAACTCACACAAATCGGCCATAAATTCGGTATCCACATGCCATGCGGAACCATACATAACATCCGTTGATGTGGGTTCCATTCAAGGTCCTTCCCCAATGGCCAAGTAGTAGTAGTAACAACAGCCAACAAGATTGGTAATAATAATCGTAAGTAATGTTCTCTGACCGCACCGCAAACGACGGTTATGATCGTAAATAATATGAGCTTGGTCCTGGGGTGGGGGAGTAGTCCTTGTGCGAAATATAAGCTGGTTTCCTTTTTTTTTTCTCTCCCTCTGTGGAGGTAGGACTTTCCTTCTTTTATTTTTTTTTTTTGAGTGAATGGGTAGAATAGAATTGAACTTGAGACATATTCCTAACGAGGGGCGCTTTTACTTGAGCATATATTTATTTATTTGTGGTCAGGATTTAGGAGTGTTTTCGCAATGGCATTTCGCAGGATTCGGCGGAGCGGGAGGGGGAGGGAGAGCAGTGACCATGGAGCAGTGAATATAAAATGTGGAAATTATGGCATGGCATTGATTTTTATGTATCGAACCGAGAATGAATGGGTATTTCATTGCAATTGAGTGGGGAGTTTGAGATTTTGTTTACCGAAAGGACGACTGGGATGTCCCCATAAAGCGCAGAATAGTGACCATTGTTAGATAGCAACCTGCGGTGGATAAAGCCACTAAAAAGGTATTTAGTTTTATTGATGTGTATGTGGACGGCAGGGGGCTGATAGACGTAAAAAGGATATCATCCAAGTTTTACGGTAGATTCGTTAAAATTTGAATCTGATCCCTGACAGGCAGTCGTTAAAGAAAGAGTTTATTGGTAGCTAATGTCCTTTGGGGCGTAAAATGATGTTTGTTTGGTAGGGATTGGTTGGTTTTGTTTAGTGAGTGACATGGACACATTGTCCCAATGTGCAGACCAGTTGTGAGTTTTGTTTGTACGCAGTTAAGGAGGATTGTCAGTGAGGCTCCTTTCTCCTTTCCCAATTGGGATGAGCAGAGAGCATTCTACAAGGATGGATGCTTTCACTATCTTAACATGATTCTTCGAGGATTTGCCTTTCCTCATTGTAGACTAGAATGTAGACTCACTAGAGCTCAGAACTTAAGGGAATATCCTGACCTTGCTTCACAGTAGAGAAATGGGATCTCCATCGAATTTCAGATAAAGAGGATCTCAGCTGAGCTCTCTAACCAGTTTCAGCAGCATCTACAGAGAGGCAGCGTCCTCAATATAGTCCCCGTCACAACTATGAATCCTACAAAGGTTCCAAAGGTGTCTCAACCTACATGGTGGAACAAGGAGTCAAACAGATTAGATGTGTACCTCTGCAGAAGGACAAAGTCAGTTAAGACAATCTAAAAGAAAATTGGAAATCGATCGCAGATAGGCTCGGTGAAGCCTCTAAACTATGCAAAATACTATCCAAAGACTAACCAGTTCCCAGTTTCGTCAGGAAGCCTGAGCTGAGGCTCATTTTTCCGATAGCAGTACTAGAATTATCCTTGAACAAACCAGAGAGCGTCGTGAAGATACAGTGGATGGCTGGTTCCTGTTGTAGATCCTCATGCCTTGAATATCGTTCCCCACTTCACTTTCGATTCTTCGATTGCAAAAAGACGGTTTGCACAGAGGAGGGGTGTTTGAAGAATTGAAACGTCACAGTGCGATTCCACAAGGCTGTATCCCATCGCCAACATTGGTTTTATTGGTGAACTGCGATGTGTTAAGTCCTATTTCGTCGACGTTTAATAGAGAAATTCGACAGACTCTTGTATGAAAAGAGTTGCCAACGTTATTCAAAATTTCAAGGATTTTCTGACCAAACCGTATTTCGAATGTATAGCTGCATTAGAGAACGTATAGCTGTATTAGTATATGAAGCACATGGCATAGAACAGAAGAGAAGGAATCATGGCAAGTGGAAAAGAACTGAGTAGAGCTAAGGCACATTGCCAGAAAATGCACACGATGCCGCATTACCATTATGGAAGCCCTAGGACTCAAAGGGACTACAGAGCATAAGTAAGTACATTCTCCAGCCGATTCTGTAGCAATATTTCCATATCAACAGAAAAGGAAGTAGTTAATCTCATTGCAAGGAAGAATATACGCAGGGCTGCCGGACAAACCCCCAGGCCCTGCAGAAAAGTCCAATAAAGGGTTTAAATAGGCTTTCAGAAATTTTCAAATATGTCTTTGACTAGGCTATGGATGATATTCATACCTATGGCAAGTAAACCAGACCACACTTCAGAGAAGGACAACAGAAAACAAACTCTTGTCTCTCAAGACACTTGAGGCAATCCTCAGCCTGATTGTTTCAAGGATAAAGCATTGAAAACATCATCATAGAAGGAACAATCAAAAGGAGCAACGTTGGGCATAGTTCTGTTCTTAGAGTCAGAATCTTCCAATCTCCCTGCCGAGTTGGATGAATCTTTGAAAAGCATAGAGTAGGTTGGGTCTCTGAACCAAATCCAAATACCATGCAGATTCTCCAGGAATCGCCAGAGTCCCAGTATGATCCCTAGTATCTTATAAAAACCTACCCAACCTGATGTAACCATGGTTTTCAGGATAAATATTGGCAGGTAAATAAGATCTGGGAAAGCCATCAGACACACTGTCATAGACGTTGGAGAACCTCCCTTAATAGTTCCAAATCCCTGAGAAATTACACCATCTTACGGGCATCTCTTCGACAGAGGGTTGGGGTTTCTTGACTTTCCCAAATTTTGAAGCCAAAGATTACGTTGAACTTCCATAGCTCACTTAACAAGTCTTGGAAAGGACTACAGCACACCAACAGAAACTAAAACTGTCTCGTAGTCAGATCTTTAAGTGCATCAGACCTCTCAACCTGCTTTTATCCACACAATAGACACAATAGGCAGCTATAAACTTAAAAAAAAGAAGGAATTCTAACTCTTAAAGGTTAAGAAAACAAAACAGCTTGTTCGAACAGAAACACGGTTTAGTAGGAAATCAAAAATTCTAAGAATCCTTAAGAAAACGAATTCCAAGGACTTGCTGTAACGTCGGAGTATTCATTTCCCAGAAACCACTGTTGCTTTCAATTTCAGTTATTATTTCCACAAATTTAATGTTTGCCATTTCAAAAGCCAGATGACACAAGAATTCATTAAATGCTAACAGGATGTAAAGGACTTTTTCTTTTAATTCAGCAACACTCAAACAGACAATCTTGTTTGACGCATCATCCTGCAAGGGCTTACGCCCGAGTATGGTTTGAAAATTGTCGCAATTTACTGTCAAAATCAGAGTTCTTACGGCCCACATAATCCACCAAGTGAGTATGGTCCTTTGAATTCCAAGCCAATGACAAGAATGGCGGAATCGTCGGCCAAAAATGAGGAAAATTGAAATGTCACCCTAAATGGCGCCCGGTTCAGAGCCATATCCCATGACGTTTTGAACTTTTCCAAGAGTGGATGAACATGGTTTGCAGGGCATTTAATTTACTGAAGGACATCAAGTTATTGAAGGAAGAGTTTTATGACGACACTATCTGCAGACAAGGACCTGCACCCTAGCTTCGAAAATCATATGATTTCATGTCATTGGCCTACTTTCTGTGCGAAGTCCTTGCTCCATGTGGATAAGCTCCAGATACTATCTCTTACACACGTATCCTTGCATTGCTGAAGGAATCATGCTTCCGAACTCCAAAGTGGTTCCGCCCCAGTTCTACCGAACACAATAGCAACATTTGTTTATGCGGTAACCAAGGAATGAAGCTCAATTAAAAGTCCTTTCTCTTGCATTCACACTAAAAGTAGACGTTCTCAACCACTTCCTGCTATAATTAAATTTCCATCCAATAAATGGAAAGGACACAGAAGCACAGAGAGGAAGAGAGCGAAAAAAAATGTTCCATTAAGTAAGAGCTCATAAAACTTTTGGATAGCACGCCACTTTGTCTTTTCACATTCATTTTCAACGCGTCATCCTTCATATTCGTCCTTTGAATCTTCTGCATTCTACATCACAGCGTTTTTTTTTTTTTTTTTTTTATTTTTCAAGGAACCAAATCAACTAGACGAACACCATTTTCTTTCCAGGCGACATTAACTCTCTGCCTCTACTGCAGCAGCAGCAGAATAGGATCAACAACATACGACTGCTACTCCTAGAAAGGACGAAAAAAATAAAAGAAAAGAGAGAAACTTTTCTTTCTCTGACCCAAAATGTCAGAGTTATGTCATTTTTAATTCAAATGAATGCCTCCTGTCTGTCTCGTGTCATCTGTCTCCATGAAGGCACTGTGTACTATGTACGTATAAGGGGAGGCAACAAAAGAAAAAAAAGTAAAAATGTGTCACACTATCCTGAGAAACCGTAACAACTACTACTCTTCAAGTTAACTGTCAGGACAAAACTGACAACAATGATGACACTTCTTTCACTTTTAATATTCACTCCCTTTCCGCGCGACAACTCGCATACACTCTCTCTCTCTCGTCCTTAATGCAGGATTTCTCTGTTTTTGGACGACGCTTATAGTGTCCTTGTAAAAAACACAAAAACAAAAACGGAAAAAAAAACGAAACCCCCATCAAAGGGATGTTGTGTAACACAGTTTTGGAGATGAGCACCAGGGACTAACCAACCAAGTGCGTTTCGAAAAATAAATAGAGCTTGATGCGCCCCCCAGCCCCACACTAGTGCATTTGAATTAGCACCACCACCACCCCTGGGGTGTGTGCTGCATGCACATTTATATGCACACTTTGATGCAGTATGACGTCCTTATGCCACTGGGTGTCACTGTCTGTCTACATGTCAGCTCCCAAAACAGACGAGCGGGTGAAAAGGTGCCGCACAAACCGTGAAGCAGCAACAAAAAATGTCCTTTTCCCTTTTTTTTTTTTCGTTGATAATTGAAATGAACATGAACTAAATGACGGTTGGAGTGGAAATAAAGCGAAATGGTGAAGCAGGAGCAAAAAAGGATACACCCCTACACACACACACAGAGTTTAAATAGCGACATTTGCTCAACAAGTTAACGAACAGAAAAAAAACTGGGAAAACTATTAGCGGCACTGGCTAACGTATATAATGAAGGAATGTGTTATACAACCTTAGAGAGCCGTGTTCTCTAAAGGACGATATTAAATGAATAGGGTCAGGAAGGTGCTTTCCTGCCTAAGAAATCTCAAAATGGAAATACATCACGCGATTTGGTGGCGGTGGCGGGTACCTTAAACTCGCAGCATACCACTTTGGAAATTATAATTGCAGGCAATAACTGTCGGGATAGCTATGTATACATACATAGATTGGTGGGCCTATGTGTTAAGTGAATTCTTGAAGGATATACATACTTCGAGTGTTGGTGGTTATGGCACCGTGTGGGTGCTAAGTGCCAAGTGATAAAACCATTTCATGTGAGAGCTTGTGGCAGTAATTCTGACAGTGAATTGCTAAATGGATAGGGAGTCCTTTTTTTTCCTTCTTTTTCTTTTGGCATGGAACGATAGTGGATTAGGTCATATGCCAAGAATTTTATTCGTTAGTGCTGTACCCTATGGTAATACCTGGGGTTGTGTGTCTTGTTTGAACTGTCAGGGTGTGCATAGCTTCATATCGACAAGGACCATGGATCTTTGGACAAGGATCTATGGATTGGTTATGCCATGCTTCAAGTCCAAATTTGTGAGACGATGCCGTGAAGAACTCACAACACTCACAGCAAAGCACAACGTTTCAGAACACAGTTTCCTTTAGGAAAACTAATGAGCGGAGGATTTAGAAAGAAAGGGGTCTGGACAGGACCTGACAATGGTCGTTTCCTCTGTTCTACAGCCCGTAGCTCTAGTTGAACCCAATATCGTGCTAGCCTTCGTGAAACTAGCTACTGCGAGATGGAACACACTGTCATCTCCCAGAAATCTCTGCATAAAACCTGACAATACCAGAGTTAAGCAAATTTAAGCGCTTAGCAGGCCCAAATTAGCACTCGTCATGGGGCACTCCGTCTCCTGGCGATACTTACAGAAGAAGAATACAACTGACGATCTCTGCCGAGGCTGTGATGACACAGATGTAAGAGACTTCATATGAGAATGCCCAAGCATGTGAAGAGCTGGAAAAAAGACCAAGACCTAGACGAGTGACCAGCCAAGTGCCAGGAAGCCTACTGAGCTATCACAAACCTACTAACCAGTCTATATTTAATCTTTTCCGCGACAGTGGTTCAGAATGGAATCATTGGTGGTACGAAAGCTGGTTGGATGTGCACCCACCATGTGCAGGATACCATTCTTCAAGCTGAGCATTGCTGTTAGCTCTACTAAGTTCATCAACTACCTGGGGAAGTGCATTGAAAGCGTGCTGCTTGAGTGTACCAAGCTTCTTGGTGACTTTTGGATGAAGATCTTAAAAAAGTCTATTATCTGGTTCAACGTTGCCGTGTCATGGTTTTGTGGAAAGGTTTGCGAAACCGTCCACCTTGCCATGATGTGGGGACTCAGCTCCCCATAGGAAGGCAAACCCAAATGACAGTCACTCCTGGTGCCAAACTTGAAGGTCCCCCTACCAAACACTTCGACAGGAAGTCGTCACGATTACACCGTAATCCATCGGTCGACTACCACCAACATGAGGCATAAGGTCGCTGAACAAACAGCAATCCCCACTGACCTGGTGAAGGAAAGACTGAAGAAAACAGCCCAGAGCAGACTTTCCGACTAGAAATGGGTAACAGTGGAAGGAAGTATCCCTTCTGGCCGATTTCAATTTTCAGACAGCTCACCACGGCCAAGGCTTACGATTTTTAGAATTTTAGGACGAGCTTCACCCAAAATCGGCTCAAGGACATAGGCCGCAATCTCGCTGAAGGTCGTCCCAAAAAGGGACCCAAAGTTTCAATGATCTCCAAAGGCAGCCTTGAACAACTCCTGCGCAATCTGAGCTCAGAATATCAAAGCGATGATAGGTAAGGTATTCGAGACACATCGCAATTCCAAGGAATCATATCTAGTTTAAGGATTTCTGCCAAAGTTGTCGACCTAAGCATTATTGGTGGTCGACCATAAGGTTCGAAATAATCTCACTGAAATCTTTGATGTCAAAAAGGAATTCAGCCAAGCTGCTGATGATACTGACAAATCGGTGCAACAGAGGACAGAACAAAGTACATATCCTGACGTCAACAGAGAGGATCGACAAATTGCCCAATTTATGGCCCTAAAAGGCTCTTAAATGGTAGGGCCCCTATCTCCAGCAGCTCTGGTGCATCTTATCATGGCAGTCCTCATCAGTCGATCAAAGTAAATTCTCCTATCTAGTGTGAGCCTAGGTTAGGACATAAACAATGAATGACCACCGGCACTCCAGTCAGGAGAGTCATCGTATCTCACACTAACTTCGAACAACTAAATATGAACGATTTGGCCCTACATGGAACTAGAACCCGGTCAGATTCAGTTGGCCGCAGGATACATGAGTTCACAGAAGAAATGGAGCGTTGAATGATGATACAACAAGGATTCCATCTTTGTCTAAGGATCGTTGTAGAAGTTTCCTTCTGCGAGAGGGGGAGCTGAGCAAAAACAAGTGAAGTGGGGAATAGTCCTTCCTATTCTCACAACCTGCCACAGAAACTCACATGCCACATTCATGTCTTCTGCCAGATTACGCCCCTCTATTGCTCCTTTGCCAGGATATTTCAAAATCACTACATGACCATGTGCAAACTTTACCCAACGCACGTGTCAATTACTCTTGACCTTCAACACAAAAGGAATGTGAATGCGTAATCCTTAACAAAACGCTTTGCTAACACCGGTATTCCGTACCCAATTACGTGCACTTCCACACACATGAGTACGTATGTCGAATAGGAAAGGCAGAAAAAAAAAGGATACAAAACTCTCAAAGGCAAACAAAAGCAAATTATTTCATTAAAACTTCGCCGTTAATTAGTATATCGACTTGTAGTGTACCAACCCACCTGCCACCCTTCGTTAATTAACATAACTGCTTCAGTAAACACATACATCCATGTAATTATGTTTTCATTAGAAAAATGTCAGCGATTTCTGCTCGGCCCCAGCCAAGGCAGCAAAACAAGAATTATAGCACCGCTCCCAACGCTTCCACCCATTTCAGCAGCACCCGACCCGCCTCCTTTGAACATATATTTCCACATTTTCGCTGCCTTTCTGCATATATGGAATTATATTACACCGCACCGCACACACACACAAAAAAAATTATAAATGCTCAAGGATCAGAGAGTGTATAACCACGTCAAGGACAATTATTATGAAGATACGATATTCTATCCTAGTGCCAGACTGGCTGTGGTGACCACATTTATTCTCAAAAAAAAAACCAAAAAAAAAGGACGAAAGAATCCAATCTGCATAATTGACATTTCGTATTCGTATCCGTACGTGGGTGTGCATAAGTTGAGTACGTTCAAGTGAATGTAGTATAGTCCGACAAGTGTGTGTCCTTTGTCGGAGGTCAAATCAATATAGTTTCGGGCGTGGGAATGATGTAATGTTTGAGCTGTCTGCTGCCAACAGACAGAAAGGCAAACAACTATCTGATGCAACTATCCTTCGATATTTGTTTTATTTTTTTCGTTTTTTCTTTGTCTTCCTGATTTGGTGCAGGAATTTGTGGCATTCAAGTGGAACTTGCAGGAAATGATCTTGGGCTGCGGATGGTGTGGTACAAGGATTAGAAGTTCCAACTTTTACTGTCAATTTGCTTTGAGAGTTCCTAAAAAGTTATGTCCTTCGAAAAGGAGGTATTTTTGGGTGCAATTAGGCTCGTTTCTATCTTCTGCCATTGGAACAGGTGGAGACTGTGAGAATTATCCTTACCCTGTAGACTGGACTTACGAAGAGGTCCAGTAATGTTGTGAAAGGATTAGGTACTTAAGATAGAATGCACTAGTCTGTACCATTCTAGGAAGCAATCTACTAGAAAATATGTGGACAGGAGAACGATGGACAACCAACAGAAAATGGAAAGTCCTGAGACGGGGACATAAAAGTGAGATAATTTCCCTTTTCTTGGAAACAGAAACAACCTAGAAGGAATCCTGACCTCTAACCCACTTCGGTCGAAACAGAGTCTACGAATGGTGCCAGGAATACTAGATATTTCTAAAAATGTAGGCATATGACGCTCCCTCAATTATTTAAAAATTACCCAGAAGGGGAGTCTGGGACTTCGCACAAAGCTCCAGATACAAACTATATCTTCAAAGCCTGTAGTGATTAACTGACCACACAGATTCTTGGTGGATTTGCCAAAGGCTATATGTTCGTCCATTAAACAAACCGAACTATGACCTTACGTAACACAGTGTAACGAATGGAATACCACAGGGAACCGTGCATGGACCCCTGCTTTACAATGTGGGATATTATGGCTTTTAAGAGGTCCAACATCACTTAAGGCTTTAATGAAATTTCATTCAAAATGCAAGTACCTATGAAAGACTAAAGAAAGGCTTCTATGAAAGGTCCTACTTACGGACTTTTTAAGGTACGAAACAGATGGAGTCCCGATGAGGGATTGCCACACCTCGATAGGAAAGAAAAGGCAGAGTATTGAAACAAAAACATGATCTACATGAACTATAGAACTATGCTGCAGACAGTAACTTAAAATAGAAAGGATTGACAACATACCAAGAACTATAACCAGCTGCAGAATCCTTTCAGCATTCGATGCGGTGATGATATCAATCGCAGAGAGTGGAAGAAGTTACCCAAAGACTAGCTGTCACAGATACCAAAAACACCATCAGATCGGCAAGTTATGGACACAATTTGACGCTGGGGTACATGAATACTTTGTTTCTGGTGGCTTCCCACAGGTTTCTGTTTTAGGGCCCATTCTACTTAACGGCAGTGAAAGACTCAACAAAGTGGAACATTTTGAGAATGACAAAGCTATTCGCTATCGTAACCGCAGGGAAACTATCTAATTAGACAAAGGTTGATCCTCACCTGTCGGTTTAGGGCTAGTGGAATAAAAGATGGTAGCAGCCTCAACATATCCTCAAAAGCTGCCTAGATGATCCAACAAGAAGGCTGTACGAAAAAATGGGGCACTAGCATCGAAGGACATACAGGACGTAGACACATCGAATGCAGTAATATTTTCCTTGAATAGACCGACGAAAAAGTGGAAAGAGAGCAATGTAAGCTGAGTTCAAGATCAGTGGTTAAGTGATAGGACTAGATCACTCCACGACAAATGTAGATATCAAGAGGCTCTAACATTTCACCAGAAGTTCAAAATGGTTTAACGAGTAGGTAGAGAGAAACCTTCTCCTATGACCCATATAGCATCACAATGGACCTGTTGCTGGTCTAAGTGTTTGGTGATCTATGTATGCTGTAAGCCACTTCAACCAAATCAAGCTGAGACTCAGGGGATTACAACATACTTGAGGTGACACGGTAGGAAGGTGGTTTTGATGGATAGTGTGGTCAGCAATCTTCATAGCTGGAATACCTTGAGATCTTCAACATTATTTCTGACAAATACGTATTTATGAAAAAGTTTTCTAGAGTCAAGCTACTTTGAGATACGTCCTTGTAATAACAAGATACATGCGAAGTCAATATAGGGGGCGGGTTAACACAAACAAGTCTTTAGCAACTTTAGACATAAAATGGAAAAGATACAGTCTTACGTTACTCTGTCTGAGACCACATAGAGTCCCACATGCATTCAATTGACCCTTGTCTTTCCAAAAACGATTTAACTACTCTGTCTGTGCTTCGAAATAGAATTCGAAGAACAACTTCAGAAATAGAAGTAAACTTGTCGATTTATTTTTATTTTCGCCAAGCTGTCCAACATTTCATTACCCGTCGTCACCACTTTGTTCTCATTAATGCTGCTAACTTTGCCCATCAGAGGACTGCTCTGCTTTTAATTAAACTTTTGTTTCCGAAGATCAAACAAAACCCATATAGCGTGGTGCGCATTCGATTTCCATCCAGCCCGAGACATCCCCAACATCCCGAAAATCTCCTTCAAATCCCTAATAGTTGCGTACTGCCGCCACCGGCCTTCCACCCACTGAGTTCTCAATATCTTTGATAGCAATAATGTCAACTTATTAGATTTCCTGGCCTCTCGGCTCGAAGGACCAAAATTAATACCCTCCGAATATAATTTCCTTTTTTTTGTGGAAAAATTAGCAACAAACTTTTTTTTTTTTTGCTCCTTCCTTATGTATGTGTGTACATATACACAAAGCAATTGTCAACACGATAATGGTGTCCATGGGATCAGCATCCCGGCTCGAAATTTCATTCATTGCCGTTCAAGGACACCATCACTTTGCAAGGCGGGCGCGATGTGTTGTTATGAGAAAAAGTTTCGTTCTGCTTATTTTTTTTTTGGTTGGATTCGGGGGCAATTAAGTGGCCATTTTATTGTGCTTTTCTTGTGATTCGTTTGGTCGTCCTTTTTGCGGGGGCTTTTGGGGTGTTAACGAAGAAAGTTTGCCATCTCAAGCGGTGGCTTTCGCAGAAATGTCACTTCATCTGTCAACGATAACGATAATGATTGGGAAATTTCCAAAGTATCTTCCAATTAATTTCCTCAGGCATTTCTGGCCACTAAGCCTGAGGGCATTGATTTGGAATTTTATTTTTTTTTTTTTTTTTTCTTATCCTTATCTTGGAACCACCCTGAGTGTTAGGGTAAACGATTGACTTTAAGGATTTGCATTTGTGGTAATTTTGTAATTTTCTCATTTTGAATGTCATTAGTCATTTCCGATTGCCGGCCATTAGCTGGCGATAGGAGCGAAAGGAGCGCGCCATGGGGGCCGTAAATTTATTCAAATCGATGTGTCGGTTTGGTCGGAGGCGCGGGCATGGCATAACACATTCGAACAAAAGATTCCGAAACGCGCACAGCGAATGCAACATTAATTCCCACAACACGCACTAATTATAAATTCAATTATTTCATGCGATAGTCCCTCCATTTTCCGGTTGCAAGGACATTTTCATGATTTATTTGCGCAACACTTCACACCGAAAGTGAGTGTTGTGTGTGTGCCCCGCCTGTGTGTGGGATAGTGTGAGCTATGGGCATTCGCTTTGTTTACGACGAGGGAGGACTTCGTTCGAACGGAGTGGGCGGACAGTCTGAGGAACAAGTAGGGACTTGAGTGCCTTCTAGTTGGAGTTTCGATATTTAACTGCCAAGTGAGAGCACTTGGCGACGTCAGAGTTCTATACGTTGTACCAAAGGCCAGGTTTAAGCCAGCAACATTCCTAATAAAGGCGAGAGTACACGCTCTGGGGACATTTTTGAAGCCTGCCTGCGAATTTTATACTGAACCACTCACTTGGTATGTGTTCTGAACGAAGGTCCTCGACAAGCAGAGTCGGCAAGCGATTAGTCTCCAATTACTAAGGAGGAAGCTCGAAAATCTCCTCATGACACTCTTGGTTTGATTCAGAATATCTGGCAAAATGACAAGAAAACTCCTCTAGTCTTCAAGAGGCTCTTTTTCTCAGAAAAATAGGCCCGAATCGCAGTCTTAACTGCTCAAAGTTGGTTTGAAAACAAAGTTTGAGAATTATCATAACTCATAAGGTTCTGACTTCGATCAGGACACTGTTTTAGGTTCAGAACTTGAAGGTTTCTATTAGCAATAGACTTAGATATTGCCAATACGAACAGACTACTAAACTAGGAGACGAATTCTCAGTATCAGGGATAAGCAAAGACCTTTAAGTTCTTAATTTTGGTATTTTTTTAGAAGCTATGGTGATTAAGGATACAGAAGGATACCCTCAATGCCTGCAACGCAATGAGTGATTATTTGATTCACTCAATCTTTTGAAAGTCCATGCAAATACCAACATATGTACATAAGTATGTATATCGAAAGACACAGTGTCATGCTATTAAGACTTGCAAAGGGGAGTACATTAGGGCTGCACACTGTCAAGGTTCTTGTCCTCGGTTGTCATAAACTATGTTCTCCGAGCATACCTGACGGAAAGTAACCTAAAAGTCAGATGGACTATGTGACATCTCACCTTAAACAGCTCAACTACGCTCACATCAGATAATAGACCTTCATTTCAAGATTCAAAGAAGCTCATGCAACACAGTCAACACAAAGGTCCTGACTTCCAACCCGATTGCTTAATCAAGAAAGTAGACAACTATCTATATCTGGGAAGAATGTACTCGACTAACCGCGAAAGAAAGAGGCAAAAGCTGCGTTCGGAATGCTATCCAGGGTCTGGCAAAGGAATGTTCACAGTACAGGAACTGAATGTAGTCCCTCCACTCAAATTGACGGACATAACTGTGTGTGACACCCTAGAGTGTCTAACAAAGCTGAAAGGAGACTTTAAGTACCTAAGTATGAAGTCAGACAAATCGAAATACAACAGTCACATGGAGCACCTGGAGCGAATAGACCCAATGAATCTAGAAATCCATCGATAGACAGGAAACGCAATAGAAGAATACCTCGCTTGCAAGTTTCCTTGGTTGAACCACAAGTTTACCCAGATTGACTTTCCGAATCAGATTGGGAGGTACATGCAGGCAACTGACAGATCTACAAATATTGTGAGATCTATAAATGTGCTGGCAATTGCTTCAAATGAGCTAACAATCACTGTTAGACTTTGTTCCAATTTCTGACATTTTATTGCCAGATGACTGGTCTGAAAATGCTTTACATACGATATTGTCAAACAAAAATTGGTGGTAGTTCACACTATTGTCGGATATTTGGGACACATTTTTCATTTGTAGATCTGACAATATTTGGAAATCTGACAATCATCTGGACACAGAGTTTCATATTTTCTATAAGCCAGACTCTTGCCATCCATTCACATATTGTGACGATGAATATACAGATGACCCCGCAGGATACGACGTGGGGTCTTAGACGAAATGGACATCCAGGCGGGGAGTTATTGTAATGAACCTACATACCCGCCCAAGTTCCTCAGCAGCAGGGAACATTCTAAGAGCAATTGAGCAGAGTATTCACGTCCTTCCTGAATCGTAGTCTAATTGACTCGTATAATCCCTAATCTTTGGAAAAAAAAAAAACATGCTCTGGCTCATCTGTAATACCCGCCCTGAGAATACGCTAAGGTACAGAAAATAACTCAGAAATCATGGAACCAGAGATCGAAAATTGTAAATTTTATGACAAATTATCAAAATTGATTGAGCAAGTTGCATGAAGTTGCATCAAGTTGTTTACGAACAATTCAGAAAAACAGTAACAGCAGAAAGCTTTCGACTCACCGGTGTTGTCTTGTCAAGCATTTCCCGTTCAATCTTGATCTCGAACCACAATCACACACATACACTCGCAAAAAAAGTTCTCCCGATCGCGAACACGAACCGACATGCCAAGCAATGCAATAACAAAACCCGATCGCTCCCGCACTTGACGAACACTTGTCCGCCATGTTTGAGGGACCTTTTCGAATCGAAATTTCACGGAAAAATCTAACACACTTCTGGTAAAGAAGTACGGTACGAACTTTTTCATCGTATTTGGAATTTGGAAACGGACTCGAACGGTTTTTGGATTTCTTATTCCCCGAACTGACACTTGCAACTGGCCAGGGCGCCGAGTGCACTTTTACTGATCAGTTCGACAAAGCTTTGATTGTGGTGAAAACAATTGAGAGCAAGGTCAAGGCGGAGATGGAGAGTGGAGAGTAACTCTCATCAAGCTTTGCGTGCTCTGTTGGAGTGGAGACACTTCGGGCTTACGGGAGAAATGGTAAAGTTCTAGAAATGCAAGTCTATACGTTGGTATGAGTGGGGACTCAGGGAAACTTCTCACCCAAGCGACTGAAAAATGTGATGAATCTTCAGTCAAATAAGTCCCTGGTAATACCAATTTGAAGCAGACATTTCAATTCCCATCTGTAATCCCGGAACCATCAACTCTTTTTGAAAAAAATTCTGGTCCGACCGTTGAGGATGAACCTAGTCTTCTAATGTGGTCAAGGGAAGGCTGGTTGCTGAGAACTCGAACGATGGTTTCTTCTTTCTCCTCGTGTCTTCTGCAGAACTCATTGCTAAGAATGTTTCTGAGCGAGTCTACCAATGACACAGTGTCCTTCTTTACAGGGTCGCAGCAGGACATAGGATCTGCTTAGAACTAAAGTAGACTAGATGTGTCAATCTATATCTACCATTTATTCGTACCCATCGGCATAAGTCAGGCTCTTAACCAATGACATCGATGCTCTGGCTTGTTGTCAAGTGTTGGTTAGTTTGTCTCCCCCATGCAGGGACATACCAGGAAGATCCATCCATCCACTGAGACTAACACTTGTGTCTCTGAAGTCGACAGGGCAAGGTGAGTCGAGGTTTCTTTTTCTGGTTCACTTCCACAGTTTCCATAGATATCGTTGAAGGTAGTCTGCCCACCAGGCAGTGCCCAGTGGATTGGGCAATTTCTTGGGATTCAAAGATTCACACTAAACTGTTTGGCTATCTTTTTAGGAGCCAAGTCGAACGACCAGACCGGATTGCTATATGAAAAAAAAAGGCTACGCATACGCCACCGAACCAGCAAAGGACATTCTGAATCTACTTTCCCGTGACACAATGAAAGTTAGATATTTCTGTTTTCGCTGAAACCAAATCTGTCGAGACTTGTGACAAGATCAGCAATAATCCTATATTTGGTTGGTTCCACATAAACATTAAACTTTAGCAGAGGTACGCACATGTGTATCGAGGGACGTCGTCTTTGGAAAAGAAAAATTGTCTGACATTTCATCCAGGACAAGGCTTCCTTAATTTTTGCCTTAAAAACACCACTGGGAGGTGAAAGGCCATTGATGGGGATGAGTATCAGTAATGGTCTCGGGTACAGGATAACTAGAAGTTTCCTAGCAAGTTCCTTAAGGTCAAATGGGTTTCTGTGTTGCTTTACACATAGGACATGCCTGCGCATGTTTGTCTATGACGTTTAGACTAAAATCCTTGAGTTTGGAAGGTGCTTTCCTTGGAACTTTATACTAATTCTGCTTTAGACGGATTGGTGTGAATTATCTGGTTTATTAAGGAACAGACAGGTTTGCAAGCCCTGATGACTGAATAAGTGTCAACATTTTTGAATTCATGCCAAGGAACGCCAGAAATCTTTCGCCTCACTTAAGTACTATCCTTTCTACATCATCACAGCTATCACTATCGTATCCTTTCTTGTCTGAAATTCTGTACACTGCAAGTCTCCCATGGGCAACGTTCCTCCATGATTCTCTCTCTCTCTCTCCATCCATTCAAACATGCAACACTGTTGTCCTGAAATATAGTTGTTAGCCCCAACTCCATCTAGATGCAAGGCGACCGAGCTAAAAGCAATCCGAACGCGCATTTGATACTAATCTAAACACAATGTATTGTCGGACGTTGTGTGGCCGAGTGTGCCCGAGTGTGGCCGAGAGGCCGACGTTCTCGTATGGTTGGATTGCCGGTTTTAAGGGTCTTGTAGCGAAAATCCTAAATTGTAATTATTCACTGGTATCGCATTAGAATCACCCCCCGAACACATGAATTCACATCCAATAGCATGACACATTTATTTTAATTTTAACTTTTAATTTCCAACCCATTCCACCCACCCCTGTGTCCTGGCCAGCATGGGGGTGGCCTGTCGTGCACCCATTATCATGACATAATGAACCGTCTGACCGTAGTCATTTATTTGAATAAATACTCAACTAAGTGTTACATAAAAAATCGACCGTGGGTGTGGGTGGGTCAGGATCAGGATGTTCGTCGGTTGGCCAACTAAATGGCTGCCATTAGTTTAGTTGAATTGGTAATTTACAGTTGTGTACAGGTGATAGCTGAAATTTATGAAAATTGTTTCGGCCATTCGAAAGGGATGTTACTCCAACCAGACCCCACCAACACCATGCCAGGCAGGAGATCTTCCTTTCTAGGTCAACTGACAGACAACCACTCCACTCCACAGGGGTTGTGCCATGCCCCATCTACGGTGTAAGCTAATGATGTAGCAAATTATTGTGAAATCCTTAAAAGGGGAACTCACTGAATATGTTACCGAGGAGCCAAGCACCACCAGCACCACTCGTAATGAAGGACTAATGAGAAAAGTCAAGATATTATTCACCGGAAGTCATTTGTTCAAAAATTTCGTGTTTTGCATTGTAAATCAATGAGATTTATGAGTCACAAGGATACTACGCGGCTATGGGGAATGGAATTTGATTTAAAAAAAAAAAATATTACCAACGGAAGGGGAGTTAATGAAATGCTTCGAGACTGGTCGTAAAATGGAGCAATGAAGCATGGCAAATCGCTAAATTGCATTCGCTGATGATGATTGGTTTGACCTCTGGCCTAGATGAAGGTGAAGGCGCAAATAAATTAATGATTTCTTTTGCTTTCTTTTCGTTTTGTTGTGTTGTTTAATGTAGCGAAAGGAGCGAATCTGTTCGTGAGCCTACAGTGAAGGCTGTGCAGAGTCCTGAATGGTATGAATCATGCCATTTGCACAGGATGTTCGGTTTTTCAAAGGTTTTTAGTCTCAAAGAGGACGTGGACTAGTAAGTGATGGATTTTTCAGTATTTTTGCAAGTTTTAGCCACTTTTTTCAGGACAAATCACTTACCTGACCAAAAACAAAATATGGCAACGAAAGCAACTGCCAGCAGAATGACGACACTACTGTCAATGTGAACTAGAGTTGCATGGAAGTAATGAAGTCAACTGTCGGGAATGACTAGGTGAAGTACTGGTCACGTGCATCTGACTGAAGTGGTACCTCTGAGGACGTACACTCAGGGAATAGACTGGACCGTGAAGATATTCCATGCAGGTGATTGTTCCCACCATATAAACCGTACAAATCGAAAATTAGCTCCATCCTTAGAAGCCTGTTGGGAAACGGTCAGGTCTGAGAGTTAATGAATCTGCCATTCGATCAACTTTAAACAAGGATCACCAGAATTCTCCTCAAACCCTAAGTTTTAGCTCGAAAATTTGGAGATTTAAGTTCACACATCAAGCACATTCTGCTTTATTTCTAAGGGGCAACAGACCTATAGACAGTAGAAACATAGAATGGAAATGGTGGTACCACGACCCCTTAACCTGTGGTATCCTATTCTCTACAATATAGGGGCTGAGGCCAAGAGGATAGCATAGACCCCAGCTTGAACAACAGAGACATGCTTGGCTGACGAATAGTAAAGTCAAGTGTTGCAAGTGACTAATTTCGAAGCCATCCGTGAAGAATCGACTACAACCCAGTCCAAGCTCAGACTTGAGGCGAAGTCAGTTCCGCAGGGAATTTAAAACCGTAGGCCACCCTTCTAAGATGCAAGATTGCTTTGATAGTCCAGCCCTTGGTACACGTATCTAGGAGACGATCTGGAGCAGAGTACTGTGTACTCGAAAAAGGCTGTTCGTTGAAGTTTAGCGGAGAAAGCAGTCGTGAACTTACACAAGAGCCGTTTCCACCAAACCTCCGACGCATAAGCTTTGAAAAAACGCATCATAGCCGTATACATCCAGAGGATGATCCTTGTCGGTCATGAGTTCAATTCTTGCCGACTGCAGCCTTATACTGCTAGAAAACTGAGAAACTTGTCAACTTGATATAATAGAAGAGTCTCATCCAGGATCACTCCCGGATATTTCCTTTTATTGCACATCTACTGACACCCTTTATCACGGACTCGACTGAGACTGGCTATAACATACCTTCTCGTGATGAAAACAACCTCACGTTTCAAAGCATTGACCGAAAGCCCATTCCTAGTTCAGAGTTCATCGATCATATCTAAGGCTATCTGTGTAGGATGCAAACGGCTCAACTGAAACGCTTACGTAAATCTGAGCCATGTTTGAAGGGCACCGCAGAGGTAAGCATATCATGAAGACATCGACTACATTAGGTCTGGAAAGGTCCATACTACGCGGACTATCTCACTCCGAACCTAGACTGTAAGTGACTCTTCACAGCTCGTTCCCGAGCAGAGAAGAATGGAAAAGTGGTCAGCCTACCTACATCTTCACAGACGAATCAAAGATGAATGTACACGTGGACCCAGGCATATTTTCTGAGCCGCTGGGTATATCCAAACCAGCCCGAACCGTAGCAGTGTTTTCCAAGCGGAGATCCTAGCAGTGACAATAGCTGCCCATGAGACTGCGTCAAAGGCAATACCACAGCACAAGGTTGTTCCCTGCTGAGTGCCTGGATACGAAGGTATGCCGGGAAATGAGATGGTAGATGAACTGGCAAGAAGAGGTTCACAATCAACAGCACAACAGGTAGACACCTCGGTGTTTATGCTGCCTTGCGCACTAACGGCAGGAGCGTGGATTAAGGCCCATACAAAGACAGTAGATGATCCTCCCTAGACACATGTGTTAAGGACATCTTGCATCTATGGGTATCACAATGGGTCTGTATTGAACTATGTGTGGCGATGAGAACATTTTTCCAGCCGCCTACCCACGAACCTAATCTAACCTAAATCAGGCCTATTTCGACTCCTTATTATACGAACACCTTGTAAGCTACCACCAGATCTAGAAGAACATCGCAGTTCGAAATATCTCAGCTACAGCTCTATGAATTGCCTGTCCCTTTGGCTTCGAATGCAAACATTACGAACATTTATCCCTGAAGTACCCATTCCCTGCAGGCAGAAAGAAAGGGCCTTCATATAGAAAGCGACATGATCCTTGATTCACTTAATGCCAGAGAACGGCTAATGCAATCCTGTTGTGAGAAGACTATCACAAGCCACAACATAAGAGGAGATAGGAACCGTACGATTCTTTTGAAGACAGTCTTATTATCTCTTTGAGTTTCCACATAGTCACTGCATGAACAGGTCGTCAGCTGCGGACTTTTTAGGGCCCAGAAAAGTGCTTCTATTGACAGACCCTGATTCCACAAATACACTCTTCCAGAACGTTTCAAACATCGTTTCTATTTGTCAACATCAGTACCTCAAAACCGTTTAACAGCAAATCTCTGCAAAGACTCTCAAAAGATTCTATTTTTACCAGTTCCACCAAAGCATAATCCCCAATAAGGATTCGCTGAGTGGAGCGTACTCCACTTTATCTGCAAATAGCTGAAGCGATTTCCTAAAATTATCTTATCAACGATAGTGGAATGCACTTTGTGTCCTCTCCATTCTCTGGCTTGCCGGGAATCCTTCTCGTCCAGCGCGCATGAAAACTAAATTTAAATTTTTAGATAAATCCGTACAAATTCCAACACACACACGAAACAAAAGAAGTTTTTTTGTTTTTTTTTAAATCCAAATCGAAAAGTCACCAAACACAACAAGAAAAGTTCAAAAAACGACTGAAAAATTCCGAAAGAATCTCCACAGCGATGCTGCTGCTACAGGCGACAGTGGAATCTAATTTTATCTTCTCTTGGCCGTCTGGTGAGTAAGCCACAGATAGTCATGGATATATTAGGGACGGCATACACACACCAGTCCAGACAGTGGACAATGAGTTGTTTGCGCTGAGATAAGCGTATCTGTGTAACTTTTTAGTTTTCGGATTCGAAAATGTTACACAATTTGGATTTCTGTGCTCAAGTGGGTGAGCCCCTGTGACGGATGGAGGAGTGAGTAAGTGTTCACAGAAAAAATAGAAATGGAAGCCGCTTAAAGCTCCATGTACATCTATTTCTTTTCTCTTTTTAAGACTTGAGGACATAAATTAGTTTATTGACTGTCTGGTGTAGTTGGTGTGTACTCGAGGAGATCCTGCGATACTCGTGGAAGTCAAGATGTCAGAGACTTGTGAACAAGTATAGGGCGGGGACCAGTAAACGCCATTCGTGTAATGAATGGGGACAGATACCATTTAGTTGATAGTATCTATGCACAGGCAAAATAAACGAAAACCATTTTTCAGTGTTAGAATGAACCTCCAAGATACATACATACATGTGTTCGAGAGGATAATCGATTCGCTGGGATGGGGAATTAAATTCTTTTTCAAAACAGTGGTGCACGCCGGGTTGCAAAAAGGCATACATATGTACAGACATATGGAAGGACCGGGGCTTCAATCATTCAAAGGGCGATTCATGTTGCATTCGTAGTATACAACACTAGAGTCACAAGGAAGCTTAGTCAAGTCAAGCCTATAATCTTAGAGTATAGAAAAGCTAACTACAAGTACAGCAGTCAAGGCTTAAGTAAGACTTGACATGAGGTTAGTGCCTACTACATTTTCAAACCAATGTAGGTTCGCAAATGCACGCTTTATAGTCGTATCTGTGTAGTCAAAACAACAGACCTTAAGGCATTTAATCCTACTAACTGTTTCTTCTTTGTTAGAGGTAAGTATGCTGGGAAATTACTGTCAGAACTAAGCATACCAATCGGGCAGAGGTATACACTATAGAATCCGAGTAATAGCAAACATGGAAATAGCCAAGAGAGGTAGGTAATAGGCCAGAGCTCGATTAACGAAGAGATATCTTCCATTGCTTCCAACTCTTTGAACATAGAATCTAAGCTTCACAATAGGACTTATTCCATGAGCGAGAGAAGGTTTCCAAAGAACATGAGGCCTCGAATCAACTGCAGCTTACAGAGGGGAGTTCTGCGATCCATTTTGATTGACATACACTACGTCGGAAGGGATTTCACTCCAGAGGAAGACGTCCTATATGAGTATCGTTATGACCATCTTTGGACTCGTTCAGCTCGATCTTGACTGCAGCACTACGGTAGACAATTTAACATTCTGATGATCAAGACCGAGTAGTCATGCCTTGGGTGGTCAAATTTACTTGATTGGATAAATCGACAGGTCAATGGCTGCATTCTACACTGGTGGGACCAACATAGCGATAGCCTTGTACTGATTAACAGCTAAACACCAGTCAAAACCTAAAACTCTGCAGTAAATAGGTCAAGTAGAGCGATTTTACATGGAGCCAATAAGGTGACCATAACTGAGGTCAGATATTTAGATATCTGAGGAACAAAAGAGGAAAAATCTGGGAAAGAAAGGCACGACTCTGCATGCCTCATTGCCTTTTGATATTCCGCTTAAATTTGTAAAAAATCGATTGGCAACGAAACCGTGGTTCGAAACTAATGACTTAGAGGACTCTGAGGAATTGCATTGTCTCTGGCTGGGTGGTATTCATGAAGAACATGTGGGAGTATCACATCGGAAGGATGAGGACTCCTAACAGTCTCTCTTCATCAAAGAATTTATGGAGCTACAGAAAATAAGAGCTGAAAGATCTTTAGTCTCCAATTAGCTGTTTGTTTTTTACAGATAATTGGCGCCCGGGTCGGGGCTTTTAACAATTCAAGGAATTTGGTTATACCTTGGCTCGTACGTAACCTAAAGGGAAAGTAAAAGCTAAACTGAATCGAAATAAGCATACGAGCGAAGCAGACAGTCCAATTCAGAAAGTAAGGAACTGGTATCAAGGTGCTTCTAACCATAGACCTAGTCCCATGAGTTAAACCAAGTTTATGGAGCTTGCTCCTAGTGAATCATAGCAGCAAGGAAATGCCCTTATTCTAGTCCAAGCTAAACCCTGCCCTCATCTAGGTTTGCCTAGTCTTCCTAATAAAATTAAGTACCGAAGCACAACCTCTAATTGCGTATGTTGTAAAGTGCTCCAAAGATCCTCTTTTATTTCCTCCTCCGACATATACGATGATTAACCCTTTGTAGCTTAAACTCCTGTCCTTGTTCGCTCTCCAGATTCCTCACTCAAACTACCACATCAGCAGCAAAGTACAAAAAAGAAGTCACTTACTAAGCTCCCCCCAGAGAGAGAGCGAGCGATGGAGAAGCGAAGAAAAAATCACTTCAATAATTCCATTACCACCGCACCGTAATGCTAAGTAATGAACTCACTCTCCTCCCTTTGTACTTATCCTAAAAAATACAACAAAAAAAAACCTGCCCCGCCCCCTCCTCAGACGAGTATTTAGCGCGCTCCACAACAGTAATCACTTTTTAACGCGAACGCTCAGCCATATGTGAAATCGCAATGAAAGCTTTGTCTTCGCTTATTTGCGCCCTCAATCTAAACTTACAACAGAGAGCGACCCCCACCCACAGCCGGCATCTACCGCCCTAACTCCAGGACGACTAATGGTGAAAAAATTACCCCCAGGAGGGGAAAAGAAAATAATTTTTCCGCAGTCGTCGTTCGGATGAAGTTTTTCAATTAAATTACACAGAAGACATACACTGGCACACACATGAGCAGGTCTGCTGCCAGGGGTTGGGGTTGGTAGGGTTTAAAGGCTGTGCTACAGGGTGGACAAGAGACAAAGCGCCGGATCACCTACGTGTACGAGTAGGAGTAGTGTAACCAGACGATGACAACATTAAATGAGCGCGTGGTGTCGAGACGACAACATAAGGGTTTGGGGGGGATGCATAAAGAAGAAGCCCCCATGTAATGGATTTAGTTTTAATAAAAGTCGTAACTCTGATACTCCCTTAAGTGGGCGCTAGAGGGCGGAGGCTACAGTTTTTATTTATTCAACCGTAACTGATGCGACACTGCTGCCAGTAGGGCGCGATGGGGGGGATGTGTACATTATTACAGTCAATGATGAGTGGGGTTGATGGCGGCGCGCGGTAGTCGCCTATTTGTGGTTGATTACATGTTTTGTGAGAAATTTCTTTTTTATTTCCCCCCATCTCCCCCTCCCTTCCTTTAGGGGGCAACAGACAGAGGTGTAGGGTTAAATGGTTTGAATGACAGAGTTTAGTGAATAATTTTGAGGTAATTTCACGTACGGATACATCCCACATGGGAAAATTAAAATAAAATTGTCGGTACCGACAGTACAGATACATTTACATTTTTTTTTGTTGTTGTTTTTCATTTGCCTTTTGGGTTCCCTGTTTAATGGCAGTTTAATTTAGTGGAGTAGAGTTTTATTTATGGCGTGATGCGACATGACAAAGGTGATGAATTATTTAGCCAGCAAGGCAGACAGACTAGCTGATGGTTTTTTTTCTTTCGGGCTAAGTGTCGATGGCATTTTAAAAAAATAAAAAAATTTAAACACTAATGTTGTGGGATTGTGATGGATGATAGTATCTATCAGTTAGGATGGCATTGTCTAGCTTAAGTGTGATGATTCACAGGAGGGAACAGTAAGCCAGCCCTAATGACGGTAATCAAAAGTAAGTAAGTTAATTCGTGTCCTTGGTTGGATGACAGTATCCTTTGTAGATCTACGTGTCAAATAAAAGAAGCATATTAGGTCACACAACTTAGCTAACAGTTCACGAAGGGTTTAAGCATCTTAGTGGTCATCCCATACATACTTCAAAGTGCAAAGAACTTCAGATACATATCATCTACATCCTTCTAAAAATTCTCAGAGGATTCCTTCAGGTAGGTTGACATAGAAAGGCAGAGAGAAATAAAAGTTATTTCCATACCTTAAGTGGGTAAGCCCAGCCCTTTTATTGCAAGAAATCTAGAAAAAGTCTCCAATAGACAAATTTGTCACGTCAGAGGCAGATCGGTAGTAATCCCTCTCCTGAAGTTGGTATTACATTGACATACACTCTGGTAAGACTTCTTGAATATAGAAGGAAGCTGAACTAAGCCCCTTCCAAAGGAACTCATAAACTCAGAAATGCATGGTAGTCAAGCAGATGGGACACCTCAAGAAGGAGAGCTCAGTACTCTATTGGTTAGTAGAGAACGAAGTCTTGTTGGAATTAGGCCAGTGTGCTTATGGCTATTACGTCATTTTATATGCAAATTCCTAGACATGAAGTTGCTGTGTAGTCCTATTTATGAACATGGAAGCAGTGCAATCATTCGAGTGTTCGAAACTAATGGAAACAAAGGGATTATTGGATCTTCTTCTGAAAAGATGAACAGACAGTGTCTAGAAGCTGATCTCTTCAGCTGATTGGTTCAATAGAACCAACTCTGTACTACGTTTCAGCCAGATCAGTCTTGAAATATTGCCAATTGGAAGATTATTCTATCAACTATAAATGTATGCAACGGGCATACCCAGGATCCACTATTTCGGTAAGATCCTGTGGGTCGAACCCAGTCTGCCTTGCAATTTCCAGCATAGATGAATGTTACACTGCTCAGACATTTCTAGGATAGATAACCGGTAGTTTAAAGCGACCGATTAGCATATGCATGTCTAGTCTGTTTGCCAGTTCCAGGAAGTAGAAGAAAAACAATACCCGATTTTGTGCAACCCAGTCGGAATGGAGCGGCACTCCAAATATCAGAAAAAGCATACTGAATCGTAAACTGAACTGGAAGGATACTCACGATACTTTAACACTCATGCAGCAGAATTTTCTGCAAAAAATGGAGGCGTAAACGTGCCACCCTCGATTGTTAGACCTATTCTTACATATGGTAGCTTTGTCTAGTGGTCCCACTGGCTCAAAAGACACAAACTTGAGGCCTCTCACAAGACTCTAATTTATGTCGTGTATAGGCACAACCGGCACAATCAGGACAAGATCCATTGCTGCCTTTGAGGGAATGCTCGAGTACCATCAAATAGGGGTCAAACATAAATGCCTCTTTAAATGCCACGACTTGAAGTTTCCTTCTAAAGAGAGCTGGACAAATGGTGAGCTCCATATCCATAGCCCGCATCCATATCCATAGGTCCGGAAAACCCCTATCACTCTATAGACCACAGCTGACCCTCATGGAACGCTATGGATTCATTGAGATCCAAGTGAGACTGCACTGATTTGGGTGCCGTTACCCACCCAACATACCTAAGGACAGTCATGTGTAGAATATGCAACTGATGCCTTTGAAGTGATGCTCGTTCTGATACTCAGCATCATACTCCTTTCAAACCCTTGAAGAGAGGTCTAGATCGGATATCACATTATCACCCAGCATGTATGTACATACCTTCGGTACAATCCCCCCATCATGTCACCTTCAGAGAGAATGAGCAGACCATCCTAGCATCATGTAGGTCAAATGTGACCATGGTATGGTCAGAACGTTGACACCAAAGGACCTCAGGAACTTTTTCAGAGAGATCTGGACACGAGAAAAAGAGGATCCACAAAACCCTACTTCGACGGCTTTTAAACCCAACTGGTTTCTCTTTAAGTGTAGAGATCAATACGGCTGACTGACTTAGATGGTTGAGTAAACTAGGACCCATTGTTGGTTAAGATCTGTAAGCGAGGGAGAGATTCCCCATCCGCCAACGCCACGCATTAAAGACCATTTGATTCACCTAGGCACAGATTTACCAGAACGGTCGAAAATTAAAAGAAAACTCTCAGAGCCATTAGGACTAAAGCAGGGGACTTGGAACTTAGTACCTTAGTACCTGTACTGCGACTCATCCAGAGAAAAGTTTAAAGCCAAAACAATAAAAATTCATACAGTCTGTTGATCAAGTCCTTTGGGCGACAATTTGACTAATATATGAGGTTTCTTATCCTCAATCTGATAGCTTAGCACACGGCCTAAGTTTGTCCACAAAGACTTCAAATAGTATCAACCCCTGTATCAGCATCAGCTTAGTTGAGTGTGGATTGGCTTGGACAATCAAGTCTCTAACAAAACTCTCTTAGAATGTCTCATTGCTTGCGAACGATAGAGACCTGGAAGACTGAGACTCTATTTTGGCAAAAATGGCTATCGATTCACTGAACAACCAGTGTTTGTAACAAATCATCAAACTGATAACCGATCGGCGAACGTTTGGCGAACGGGAAGGGGATTTTGGTGCTAAATCATGATAACTTGACTACATTTCGTGATTCTGAGGATCCACTAGTGAATCCACTGGCATTTCAACAATCTCCATTTGAAAGGTCTTATGACTTTTTTCAATGTCCTTCATGTACAAGGACTTCTTACTTCTTCAACCTTTGTCATAACAATCATGTTTCTCTCTGGTATGAGCTCATATTTCAAACTCATCATATTAACTACAGAGTACGATTCGCATCCTACACTCCTTTGCGCTGGATAAACCCAAAGTGAACATGTTTATACAAATAATTGCTGTATCTACCCAATAATAATCTTGCATCGGCATGTGTGCATTGCAGGGACCACTACCAAAGTCCTAGAAAGCTCCAATACCCTAGGAGCATTAATCATACTTCACTTAACTACTGAAACACTGAACTGCTGCTCAAAACTATTTACAATTGGTTTCCTGCTCCTTCCTCAAGTAGGAAAGCCTGTGTGTGCGTGTGTACTTCAATGGACAACGTTGGAAGAAGATTTGAATTATTCGCCTCTTCGATTTCGATTTCAATTTACTATCTGAATAAGTTATCCTGTAACCCTTATCACAGAAATAAAACATCTTCTCCCCCCCCATCTTCTTACTGTTTAATTCTCGACACTCCATGAGTCGTCTAACCCACCAGGTCCACAGGACCGGGACTCGCTCACCCCAAAGTAAGTAAATAAAAGAAAATCTCTGCATCTGTTCCGAACCACTGAATTGCCCTCAATCACTTTGAGAAATTCAATATAAACTAAATTCGAATGAAAGAAAACTGCTGAAGTGTAGTCTCTCTCTCTCTCTCCATCTCTCTCTGTATCTTCTTTCCAGACTACGAGTATGGCCAATCCAGTTGAATCCTTTAACTTGGGCGAATCCACTACCCCCCATGTTTCATCCACTGTTTCATCGTGTGAAATATGGTAAACCATTGGAGTGGGAGTGGGAGTGGGATCCTTTTCCACATTACAACCTCTAAACAAATAAAATTCCCGTACTTAGCTTGGGAAAATACGTTTAACATAGCAGGGTATCCTGAAGAAAGCCAACTGCTTATCCTTGCACCAACAATATTGTAGATACAAGTGTTTGGGATTCTCCTCAACATGAAAACATTCAAAACATACCATGTATACCATGGGGGTGTGTATATGTCCTGAATAAAAACAAGACAAATACAACACAAAAAAAAAAAACCAAGGCAGAAAAATAGTCCTGTAGGAAAAAGGCAGAAGGAAAAAAAAAGCAACCACACACAACCACGATGGAAACAAACTGTCAGTGTCATTGTCAGAATAATCCTCCTTGAGTTTTACATGACACGCATTGTGAATTTCGAATTTCGAATTTTCCACCATTCATCCGAAATAATACAAGACCGACGGACGAACAAGGATACACATAGATCCATCCATCCATCCACCCACCACCATCGCACGAACCAAAGCCACGATTACAACATAAGCACACCATCATTATGATAATCTCAAATCGATATGTTTCATAAGGATATACTTGACATATATTCGATGTAACTTCTCGTTCTTCTCGTCCTTTTAGTTCTTTTTTTTTTTCGTCTTTTTATTTTTTTCTTGTGCTTATTTGACTCCAACATCATCGTTGTGTGTATCGCATCGGGAACGGGGACGGAGGATGGACTCTATCTATCCATCTATCTATCTGCTGCTGCGAGGACGAGAGAGTCTTAAATGTTTTCACGGTGCGAGGAGAATATTAAAATGGCTGAAGCCTTAGCCGCTTGGGAATTTGATTTGTGTGTGACCGCTGCATTAGGGACGCCGCCGCTCGAGTTTATCGGCGCAGATACTACGGCAATGGCAATGGCGGTGAGAGGTCGATAACATTTTTTTTAATGGCTGGCAATTTATTAAATTATACCCAGACACACTGTGCAGAGGGTTAAAGGGGCGCGATAAATTCTTCTTCAAAGAAATATCGTCAAGAGGCTGTAATGTCCTTTTTTTTTTGAGGGGAGGGGGCGAAGGGTAACTTGTACTTTTAAATTGTTGTGGTGATAAAAACCACACTTCCGGACATTGAAATTCATATTTATAACCGGAAGTTGGGTATAGGGTTGTACATGTGCCAATTTTACGTCCTCCAGGATGCCGCCAGGGCTGGAGTTGGTTCAAATTTAAGAAAACGCAGAGCTATAGTGAGGTATCCCATGATTTCAACTTACAAATAGCTTCCACCTCCATTGCAATCAGGCGGGTCTAACTTTTCTAATTCTAGAGTCAAGTATCCCCTCTAAGTGTTCATCCTTTTACCCTAATCTGACTGTTAAACGTGGAATTTTTTGTTTCGTTTCTGACAGTTCCAAAGTCTTTAGGAAATTTATGGACTGATGCTAGCTTGAAAGGTCTATTTGTGGTATCCCTCCGTCAATACAGGATGACGTTAGAAAATGTTCATCGATCCATAGAAATCGGAAGACTTTACCATGAACTTCGAAGTCAGAAAGAGTCCACTGCAAGGGAAGGCTCTCACAAATGAACAGCCAAATGTAAACGGTCGAGGCTTGAGCATATCAGATCATACTGACTAGATGTCTGCGGCGATTAAGGATAAAAGACAACTTGACTGTCATCAAGAAGTACCAATTCCAACCAACAAACCATAACCAATATTTGAGGAAGCTTAGGCCTGTAGTGCTTAGTGCCATCGAACGTGTACGTTTAAAAGGTGCGTTGGAAATACTTTTTCGGATGCAGGGAAATAATCGCACGGGAAATTTTTCCACATGGGAATTTATGGCACATCTAGGAGGAAATAATTTCACATTTTTTAAGAGAAGTTGTGTCTTACTGGTAGGAGTAGTAATATCATTTTTAGACTTTTTTTTTAGTGAAGTGTCATTACAGATCGATGCTATGTCAATCTGGTCAAGCTATTTGTAATATACGAGTCGAAACCATCGTTAATGTATTCATAAATTGAGTTCACAGGATGGAGAGCTAGAATTTTACACAGAATCCGATAGTCTATCTCGCTCCTATGTGCGTACCGTAGGGGAAATGTTACCGGACAAGATTTCTAGGGCAAGAGAAGAAGGCGTCAAACGACGTGTAAAATGGATGCATTTCAGGACAGATATAGATACCAATGTGGGACACGAATGTGGGAATCTATTCACGTCATCTGCATTAGCTCTAATCCCACAGAAGTATAGACCATCTAGCACAACACTCTAATAACCTCATGGCTGAGAGCAGGCATTGTCCTGAATCTGAATCACTCGACAAAATTCGATGCACTACGATGAGCCTCAAAATATTTCGAAAGAGAGGATGTTCTCTATTTTTAAAATTTTGTAGAATACTAAACAAATAAATCAGTTTGGACTGAACTGGCTTCATTCTGGTTTTACTAGGAACAGTCTCTAAGAAGAGACATTTCTAGCACCGACTTTGTATAAAGACTAGTCTCACGTTGACCTGAAGTATTGGTAAAGACACAGTCAGTCTGTTTAGATAGATACTGATCTTCCTTGTCACTAACTGTCGATCATTAAGAAAGAAATATTCGAATTGAGGAAAATGTTTGCGAGACGCTTTTTCATGATGATTGTACCTTCGGATATTTGTCAAACGTTTGCGAGAGGTGAGGTCATGGTGTTTTCGGCGATTTTGACCTTGAACTCCTCGTTTACTTCTTCGATTCAGACACCATAAAACTCGATGACGACAAGAAACCCCAAAAAGGACTTGCACGGGTATATTCAATATAAGTCTGGACTTTTAAACCATACGTAGGTATAGCTGCGCTGTTAAGTCGTAACAACCAAACAAAAAGTGGAGACTACTTTACTTCAACAGATTAAGGAGTTTAAATGATGGAAGGACAGGTTTGGAGCCTTATTCAGTTTTACTTACAATTATGGTTCAAAGTGTAACAGAAACTCTGACGGCACTTACCTGGAAAGAAAGGAAAGAAAAAAAACAATTAGTTACTAGAATCTCATGAAAGTCACTGAAAATATAAGAATTTTAAAAAAGCTACCCGAAAGCCCAGCAAATGTAGGTAAGTATGCTTAGAGTCACTCTAACTTCCCACCTCTACGACCTTCGGTTACAATTTCTGTGCCTTCAGGGCATATCGACAAACCACTGTAAAACAAAATTTTGAAAACTCTTGTATACCTATAAGGATGTCTGCAAGACAGATTCCCATTAGAAACAAGGAACTACCGTCAGCAATATAGTGTGTCTCTATCTCAGTCTCTATCGATGATTTGGAAAGGTAGAGCAATACACAGCAGTGGAAATACACAGAAAAAATGGCTTGAACCAGTGGGTTTCCAGCGTAGTTCTGCTTACCTTACTCACCTCGTCGATGGCATTTGATTAACATTTGAATAAGTAGTTCATGAAATGACTTTACGTTCACCACTGACGTTTAAAGTGGAGTACCTCAGGGTTGTATACTGTCGCCATTGCTACTTCTAATGCTCATCGGTGATGTAATACATACAGTCGAAGCTCTGGAGGAAAGCAATGACTAATAGTAGAACGTTCATGCTTGAGAATCATGAATCTTTAATAAAGGCAAGAGTAGCAACGTTTCAAGGCCTTGATACGGAATAGCTTTACGTTCAAGTGAAAACTTTCACTATTAGTTCTACATCGGTTCCTTTAAGAATTTGCATAAGAACAGCATTCGAAAGATACACACACACACTGCAATGCAATTAGTCAGCTCACTTGAATTCATTCAACAAATCGAGATGCTGACCTAAATTTCGCTAGAATCCACCATAACTCAGAGCGCATCGCACCACAAACAACCACGACACGAGTATCTGAGCGCATTGTTCAGCATGCTCGCTCATCTTGTCGATGAAGTAACAGATGCAAATTCACAGCTCGTCACTATGAGATCATCTCCTTAAAGCGAAAGCATCCAAAAATATCTCACAAGTACATACGAGTATCTAGTGAGCAGTATGTCTCACCCGATTGGTATCCCACATAAGGTGGTTCGGCTCGGCCACCACCTGTCCCAGTTCGACAGTTAAGCGCCCATAAAAGTGACATCATTCGATGGCATGGCGTCCAAATGTCCTATTTGGCTTAATCGGTTTGTGTGCCAAGTTTTTTTTTTTTTTCTACATTGACTGACAGTAGTAGTAGTAGTAGTAGTAGTAGTGGGGCCAAAAAGTCAACTGAAGGTTGACATACGGTTGCTGTGTGTTCTGATATCCGGAAGACGAAGACGGCCGACAAGAGGACGATAGGCCAATTTTTATTCGAAAGTTCAAAGGAAGTGATTAGGCAAGTTTGCCTCCCGTTTTATTTCGATTTAATGGACATTACCTCATTGACAAGTTATTTACATTTGTTTTGTGGTTTATTAATGTGTTTTCTTCCTCGTTTGCTGCCCCTGCTGGGGCTTGTTGGGGAAAGTTTTCGTTTTATGATTTCCTTTCCTTTTTTTGTTTTTTTTTTTTTTTGTCGGTGGGGACATGAAATTGAAAATGAATTTTTCGTCAAAATTGAATTTGCCTGTCAGACGTTTTTCTGGGAAATTAGTGTATAGCCAGTCGGTAAACTGTGGCATGATGTCAATCTTTAAAAAAATTCAATTTTTTGTTTATTTTTAGACTCCCGGTTGTAGTTGGCATGAAGCATTGATGTTCTGTACACACATTGGGAGTTTGAACGTTTTTTTTAGGGCACGGGTTGCACTTTGGATGAAGGAAATCCTTATGACCTTAGGTTACTATGCACAGATGGGTCTAAGTTGGATATAGGAACGGGGGACTTCTGCCAAGTAGAGGTGCTGACAGTGGCTGAGACAGCCAGTATGGAATCTGTATATCTATATCAGGAGGTGATATCACCATGTTTCTTAAGAGTAAAGCCGGCTTTAAAGAAACGATTTCTAGTTCGAGTGGAAGTTTAAGTTAGGCTGGCTCTGTTGCGAAGAACTTAGTGTTCTAGGATCACAGCACAATATTACTCTGATCACAAGGATATCATATAAATGATGAATTTCTAAGAAAAGGGCCTGTAATAGATCAACATTGAACAATGTATGGATAAAGCCTCCACTTTGTAGCCTCAGTTAGTGATTAGAAAGTGAGATCCTAGTTAGACCTCTCTTACAAACTGTGATATCTTTCGGCAGCTTTGCCAAGTTACGACAAACCCAGAACCAAATTTCTACAAAACACAAGAACTTTGCTACTCACTGGGGATACCCTTCTAAGGAACCACTTAATGAACTTTAAAAGCTACGATGATAGTGTATGTAGGTATAGGCTCCTCCACCACTGTCCAAACCTAAGGTACTTTAGAAACATACTACTAGGCTTGCGAGAATCGTATGATGTGTCTGTCTAGGTTTCTCGGGACATCGCGATGGTTGGGTGAAGGGAAGAAACTCAGTACAAGAGATGGGCCTAACCCTCTACTGGGCATCACAAGGGATTCATGAGGATCTTACTGTAATATGATGGACTAACTATCCCCCATCAACACTGTAACCGACTTAACTTAGATTTGTTATTGAAGGAGTTGCAGTAATGCCTTAAAAGGAACAGAGTGATATTTCTTTTGCTGGCAATGATCCTAGCAAGAAGACTGAGCTTCCTATTAGCGATTACCTTGCCAAATGTTGGCCCAAGGTAATGAACTAACAAAAAGGTGCTGAAGTCTAAAGGTTGATAGCTTAATTTTGTCCTTCGTCAAGAGAAGCATAAAAATGGGACCGCCACAGAGCTTAGGACAAAACAGATCAACATTAAACAAAGCACGTCCTTCATTTTAGGTTAGCAGTTCTCGTAGGTATCACTACAGATCATAGGTATCACTATAGGTAGGTATCACTATGGGACACACATACATATAAGAATTCATTTGATGTTAAATATTTTATGAAGAGATTGGAGCTATGCTTGTGTGGGTAACATCCTTTGACAACCCCCAGACATATGTTCAGCAAAAAATCTATAGTAGGGTTAGGTTTTGGTTAGATGGCTACACTTTGGAACCATTCAGACCAGCAGAGATCTATTGTATTACTGCAAGAGTCAGTAAATTCCGTAACTATTGGAATCTTTCTGATTCTTAGACTTGGTTCAAGATTTAAGAGATATTCAAATCGGCAATATCTTTAAGGTCCTTAAAGAGGTATTTACCTAAAATCTACCTTTTTTACGATAGTCCAGGATGGCTTTAGAGTCAGAGGAATTGTGAAACTTTCTAATCTGTAACCATACAGCGATGACAGAACTCGTTGGACGGAATGCCAATCCAATGGTCCTTCACAAGTCCGACCAGAGTATCTATGGATGGTCAGTTGATAAGTAGCAGACTTGTTGACTAGCTATTTGTACTAAATATCTAGAGCGATAGTACCAGAATGAGCTAGTAAGCTTCAACTTATTATCAAGGCCCTTGTACCGAATACGACATCTTTCAAACTGGTGGAACAGTCTGAAGAGAAACTCGCTTTAAAATGAGTCTCCTCTGGGTGCTGGAGCACAGTGATATAGAGAGGAATAAACGGGCTAATGAGCTGATGAGACACCATTCTGCCATCGACAGGACAATTACGAACTGTATTCACGTCAGGTTGGGAGTTGTCAAAGAAAGAATCCTCTTGCAACAACACCAGGTAGCGCGGGTAGCAGAATTGTGTCATATGAAGGTAAATGTGGCCCAACTACCACCGGTGCAGAACTCAAGAATAGAAGGAGCGAAATAAACAGCGGGTGTTCGGCTCTAGGAAGAACTTTGACTCTTTGACAACCTTCACGAAATCTCAGAGAAATCTCAGGTCAGTGAACTAGTAAAATTTTTGAATCCAATAGGATGGTTGTAAAGGAGTTCCTCTCTGTTGATATGAGTCACATGAGATGTGGTGTTAAAATACTTAGCCTCATCGTGGGATGGTGAAGCTACCACTCTACCTTCCTGAAGCTACCACTCTACCTACCTACAACTCAAAGATGGTCCACTCTTCTATAGTGGAGTAAAGTAGGACGAGTAGAAGAGTGCAGGGTCCTAGAAAAGATATCCTGAGACAAAATCAGGTAAGCTTCTGACCAGAGGCTTATAGCCAGATCATAATGATGACATAGCCTGCTAAGGATGGATGGGTATCTTCAGTTGGATTTGTAGAAGAAAACTTTGAAAAAAAAAAAGATGCCACGCCCACTTTCAAAAAAGCATCACTCTTTTGAATATTTTTACAAGAAATCGACAAAAAATTGCTAAACAAACTTTATTGGCACTGAGTTTCCTTGAAGACTGTAAAGGGCCACACCTACTTTTTGGGGGCGTGTTCTCTAAAAAAAAAACCCTGACTTTGATGAGATCATCCAAATGGGATTTAAGGAGCAAGTTATCGTACAAAGCCTTGATGCAAGAGAAGAGCCATAGGATACGAAGTCTTCCATTTCTAAAGGACCTGACATTGTCTTTTCCTGAGTAGATTGCTAGATTGCCAACTTTGTGGTGCAAGTACCTATAACCCAATCGTGCTCTATATTAAGTGTATCCTTGCAGTATGCAACATGAAATCAAAAGCAGAAACAGATTGTTTCGAAGGTCAAAAGTGCTCCAAACTTTGTACTATTAATGAATGTGTGTAAAATGCATGTTTGATAGCATCAAGGACCACTTTAGAAAAAAACTGAACTGAATTAAGCCCTTATCTGGCTTTGATATCTGTCAGCATCCACCCAGCATCAAAGTCACAATCTTAATCTAAACGAATGAAAGCAATTTTTGGAAAAAAAGGTAGGTATTGCACCCTAAAGTAGCCCTCCAAAAGTGCTAGTCACCCAAAACGCTCACCATTCGGCAGGATGCAGCGATTGCCTTTCGTGTTCAAAGGTCCCTTTATGTTTTTTTTTTTCTAGTTGGCGTATTTAGACATTTAATTTCGTACCATCCATCCGAAGCGATGTGCATGTGCAGGTACAGGATTTTTTCCTCCCCCTTTTCGGGGGTAGTTCTCCCTTATTTCCATTTGCAGCATTCCTTGCGCTTCCAACTTCATCATCGCACACAAACTAACAAGCTATCACTTGAGCACTCGCTGCGGTGGCACAACTGAAGCTTCTCAAAGGCACGGCTTAGTGGGCGTGGGTTCGGTGTGGTTGAAATTTTATTTTTTTCGGTTTATACGAGTACATATCCTTTTCGTTTTACTGTTCGAAGAGAAGGGAAAGTCAACCGAGCTTCAAGGGAACCCTATAACCTCGGGAACTGTGCAGTTTTTTTTTTTTTTTTTCATTTTTGAATTGCGTTGCACTCTTATTTAGGGATACAAGTGTAGAGAGACATGGTATAGTCCTGTGTAAGGGTATTATGCACAGTTTGTAGTGGTGACGTTCAAGACGATCTTGATGCCTGTCCAGATTGTTGAATGGAAAAATATCCAATTTAGTTGCACTACCTTTGAATTTATGTATATGGAAAGCGGTCTTCTTTCTTTTTTTGTGGAATTGCTTTGGTCCTGTTCGCTCCTTTTTAGCTCATTTTTCTGCTCGAGAAATATGATTTAATGAAAAGCTTTGATGGAGTATACTAAAAGGGGGTACATAGGCGAGAGAGAGAGAGTGAGAGGTAAAGTAGCTTAAGCGCCAAGGAATGGAACGTTTTTTAGACGATTTTTGATTTCCTTTTCAAGGCAATCCGCTTAGCTGGTGAGCTCATTTATTTGATACTTTCTATGCAAAGTTCAAGAATTGAAGTTGGCTTCGAACAAAAAAAAATGGTGGGAGCAGCGAATCATAATTGGTTTTCAGGAACACTAACTGGTTTCTGAGCACTAATTACGGCAAAGTGGTCTTAAGCATTCGGAGGACATGAAATAGTGCAGCTGCAGGTTGGTTATAGTGGGCAAGAAGGAACCGTAGACTCAATCACAACCGCAAAATGATTAAGTTAGAGGGACTTAGTCGCAGTTTAATCGAATTCCTGTCTAATAATCAATTAATGGGACTGGAATCCTGCCAATAACTGCTGTCAGCTGGGATAGACATTGCAGTTGCTCTAGTGGTGCCACTAATTTTTAGTCTCAGTACAGAGAGTACTGGTGCAAGTATTCTTCTCCAATACCACATGGTTTTACCCACACACTGTGATGCCATTTGGCTACTACGTCAGTCCGCATAGGTTGTCAAAGCAAGGACCTCCTAGATGAATAAGCCTTTTTGCAATAGAACTGGGCAAGTGCAGAGGATATGGATTTCGTTCTCCTTCGCATCTCTATCGCTTCGGCAGAAGTCATGTGAAAAGAGGCTCAGGCTTTTGGCTTATTAGTCTATCAGACAGTGTCCAGTAAGAACACCAATAACGTGGCTAATGTTTGATCGCTTTAATAGAACCAACTCGACATTACATTTCCGATTAAGCTTACACTAGAGCTGTCTGTCAGAGAACGGGCCATGAACCTATAGGCACTACAATACGACGACGAACGTGGCAGTGGATTGGACAAACTCTCCGAAAGGGTGACAGGTCCATAGCTAACCAGGCGATGCAATAGAACCCGTTTACTGAGGATGGCAGGTTACGCGGCGGTTCTAGGAGTATGTGGCGCAGAACAATTGAAAAGAAAGCACGGCAACTGGGAAAGAGTTGGGGAGAACTGAGACATATTTCCAGAAACCGCACACCATGGCGCGTAGGCATTGTCTAGGCTCTAGGACCCACAAGGGGATACAGGACTTGATGCGGAGATCTGTCTTAATCTGTTGGAAACAGAGAGACTTTTCTATCTATTTGCCCAGAGTATTTCGCCATTTCGACAGAATATTTTGGGTCATATCCTGGCGAGCTGCTTAACCTTCAGATTTCCCTCAGTATCTGTGTGCCTTCGTCCTCTCCACAACAGACACACAATAGTTTGAAGCAATCTTTGGCATGAAGGAGCACGATTCCAGAAACGTGGTGCTTTCTTGACTGTTATTCAAAATGGTACTATCCCTGACAGTTACTGAATTGTATTTCAGTCAGGACAAACCTTCCTCTTGAAAAAAGAGATGCTCAGAATGGGTCTTCCGGACTGCCACTGCCCGCAGACTCATCATTCTTGAAGATCTCCGCATACAAGTGGACCCAGTGGTCTGTATGTCGTATAGTTGCATTAGCAGTCAATTACTTGACACGAATGTCTAAGGGAATCAGGTGTTGCCTAAGCTTCAACACTCCACTGATCCACCTGAGATAGAAAATTATGATGAATAGCCGTATTAGTCAATGGTACTTGCAGATCGACTCCTTCTATCAAGAAAAGGGTGCAATAGGTGCCTTCGCAATATTTTAAGAATTTTCTGGCCAAACCTTGTCTCGAATGAAAGATTTTACTAAAGAACGGACCTTGAACCTTTGGACACAGCTATGTGGCAGTGGATTGGTCATACTTTCCATTGAAGTGACATGCCCATAGCTAACCACGCTTGACAACCGCTTACTCAGGATGACATGTCTCGCGGAGGTCCCAGGAGTGCATGACGCAGATCAGTGAAAGCACGGAAACTAGGAGAGTTATCAGAGTCAGAAAGTCCAGCTTTTGAAAATGGGCCCCAGAAACACAATTCCGAAACCTCAATCGACACCTTGTGCAAGGTTAATTCCTATACAAATCGCTCTATGTCCAGAGACGTACCGTCGTCTGTTGCCTTTTTGGCAAATCTTTGCCTGAAAAGGTTGAGTTGTATTTTGGACAGTTGGCATAGCATTTCTGCGAGTAAAGGGGCTTGAGCCCTTCAGGATAGCGACTAACAAATTTAGTTGCTTTTCTCAGAACTTAGAACTAAAGGTCTGAGGGATTATCCCTTCGAACACTGTCTTATAGGCAAGCACCCCACGAGGCTGAACCTTTTTACCAATGCTGAACCTTTTTGCTGATCCTGGTCCTGGTCAATCTAATCCTGCATTAGAAAACTACATCCATGAGCATTATTCCTTAATGTAGACATCAATAGTCCTCCTCGCTTCATTTAAAGTTCGAACTGGTTTTAACGAGTAGGTAGAGAGGAACTTATAGCTTTGAGCCACGTAGTACTTCTTGGTCTAAGTGCGCTGGTGTACCTGTTCAACCAAAGGAAGGTACACGAACATGGTTCTCAAAATGCTGCTTGGGATCTGAGTATGGGCTCGATCCAAGAGTTTAACACTTAAGGACTTCACCATAGGAAGTGGTATAAACCAATCGAGATTTGAAGGCAACAATAGAAATATGATGCTCCATCCCATTCCCTGAGCTATTCTCAACCCTAACACACCGAACAGAGGTAATCCTTGAAAATTCGTCAAAAAAAATTCAATCGAAGACACTCTCACTAATTTACTAACTTCAAAGATACTACTTCCTGGAATCGAGAAGATCCTTTCTGGGAACCCACTCACATACAGTATGGAGTTCTAGAAGCAGATAGTACAAACCCGATGTCCTTAAGACTGACATTTACATTTCTAATCAAACCCACATATCAAGAGTAACAAAGACACTACTAAATCCTCACACATGAATGTCACAGGACTGACTACGCTATTTCAATCCACAAGAACCCTCTCCATAATCCTCTCCAAAAAAAAAACAAACAATCTTCTAAAGCCAATGAACTTACAAGAGATCAAAAATATCCCCCAACCCACTAAGGATCCTCTGCCAAATTAGGGTATCCCAAAGCGTTCAGTGACTTTTCCCAAAAATAAGAAATCCTCTCCCCGAGATGTGTAAACAACAAGGAAAGTCTCCTCCGAAAATAGGATCCCCAAATTAAACTCCTCATTGTTTGCATTCCATTCAAATATATACATTCATTTAAAAATAGCTTCGTTATCCTTACATCCTTATCTCCAGAACCAGAGCCAGAGCCAGAGCCCATGGAGGAAAAACTGCAAAATATTGTCTTTGTAAATTATTATCCTGATTAAGGTTATGTCGTTCGACCTCAATTTGAATGATAAATTCCCAACCTTTTCATGGTCATTTGAAACATTCAAGGTGTTGTTGGACAAAAGGACGAAAAAAAAACAGAAGCGAATCGAAAGCCTCCTTTCACACGTTCAAGCCAAAACGAAGGAAGAACTTAACGTTTGTCTAGTTAATTAATTTCGCTCCTTGTTTTGTTTTTGTTTTTTGTTTTCTTCTGACCATTTACTGGACAAATAAATTGGCAGAGAAGGAAAACAATATTCGTAAACCCCTTTGGTCTTACCTGGGTCATCAATTGAGTTGGTCCTTTTCGACCTTTTCTTGCGATACTTTCTTGGATTGGAGCGCGCACGACCCGTCCAAAGGACATTTCAATTTTAAACGATTTCTTTCTTTTAATTACTTGATTTTTTGCTCTCTCGGTCTTTCGTTCTCTTGGGGACTTTCACTTAAAAGGTGAAACAGGTTAAACAAAAAAAAATAAAACAGTGGGTGGGTGAGGAATGTGTGCCACCGACAGTGCATGTATCCGTTTGTGTTGTCTCCTTGTGTTGGGTAGTCGCTCTACAGATTTATTTAGTTTTTTGTACCAAAAATAATTATGCATTTGTGCAGCTGGCTTTTATGCTCCTCTTTGGCATATGTGTATCCTTATCCACTTGAGTGGTGTATTTAAAGGATACACGAAACTATGGCTATTGTGTTGGATTAATGTCTGTGTTCTCTGCAGTGACATACATACATAGTTTAAAGATTTCAATGACAAAAGGACTCCGATAATGAAAGAAGAAGAAAGGACTGAAGTTTTGAATATACTTCAGGTCTGAGTAAGAAGGTTGAAGGCTTTGAAGGAAAGGCCGATTTTTCGGAAATTGGTAGCAATGGAGGATGAATACGGATTCAGAGGCTTCCTGCCTCAGCTAAAGTCTCAGTCACAATCCAGCATATAGTCGAGAAGATATGAGAATACAATAAGGCTGGCGATTACTTATCCCCGACTCATTCACGAGACTTCTCTGGCTATGACCTGGGAGTGCTCCTGTCTTTAACCAAGACTCTGACTTGGTAGACAGATAAGAATAGATGTAACAATATGCCTGCTGAACCCACATATCATGTGAATTCTGTTTTGAATGGCAAGACTCACATAGTTAAGGTCTTAGAACAACAGGAACGATGTTCTAAGAGATTGGTGCACATCGCTCTCATATGGAGCCAAAGGAGAATTGTCTCCGTCATAGATACATATGTTGCTTGAGTTAGCATGCCAGACAGACCTTGAATCAGGACCACGTTCAGGCTAATTTCCCACAGATCTATTACCTTGAATTCAGGGCTAGAATACACTGCTTTTGAGAAAAATCCCACACCGAATCCACCAGTTTATTCGACTCTGAATGGAGTACCTTCAATGAAAATTGTTGAAAACGTACTGTAGTCTGTAAGATTCGACAAAACCTACTACCTCCCAAATCCTTTGAGTTCGACCTTGCTTTGTAATATTCCTGATTTGATCAGACGGAGATTTGAAACCTTTCACTGGACACAATCTCAAGACATCCATAGTGTTTGCAACACAGGTACTTATATAGGAACGAAGAAGAAGCTCAAATCCCTGAGCCCTGGCATGGCATTACGCTATGTTGGATCCCGGGTCATATGGGCTTTCAAGGAAACGAAAAGACCGATCAGATATTGAGAACTGCCTCGGTCCTACCGCCCATTAGCCTCCTTTTCTCCAGGAAGTCAACGGACTTCCAGAACATGGCCAACTCTAAGTGGAACGCACTCTCCTCCTACCATGCACACAGCTAACCCATCACGTCTTCACAGGCCACAACCCAATGACGGCCCACCTCAGTATAATAGGATTCAACGACTCAGACCTATGCAGATTCTGCGGCGACACTGAGGTGGAGGTAGACACCACACACATCCTCTGCGAATGCCCAAATCTCAGCAGAATCAGACACCAAACCTTCAGGAAAGCATTCTTCGACCAACTACCTGACACGCCCCCTAAAACCACCCTAAAATTCATATCCAAAACGGGTTGGTTCAGGAGGACCACTGCCACCACTGACTAATGAGTTTTAATATTCTTTCAGGCCTTCCACACTGGATCCACCAAGATCCGAATGAGATTGCTCCCTCCCCATGGTTTTGCGCTCACTCCCTTAACCTAACCTAACCTGTACAGGAGCTGCTTACTTTTGTAAGTAAAGTTAACTGCAGGCATTGAAGGTTATGGAACTTTACTTCTGCATCTGTGAGAGAGTATCATTGGAAAAGGTCCAAGTTTTATGAACCAAAGAGACAAGCATTTTAGTAGTTACTCGATCCTTCAGTGGTCAAAACAAATGTGATTCCATGGGGCATCCTTCCATAACATTTACCTTTCTTTGAATCTACCATCAACTATTGCACTTCAGACTGACCTTACCGGACAATAAAGGTTATTTAAAGGTACCACAAGGTTGACAACTGTCAACTCTACTCTTTTTTTTGCTTCAAGAAATGCTCTCAAAGAAATAACTTTTGTCTTTCAAATGGTTTACGGCTTAGAAGATGGAATACTGGAAGGAGACTAGTTCAAAAATTTTTCAAAATCAAGCAATCTAAGCAGTCTCTCTAGTTGCAACCGATGCTTGTCAGGTTAAGGAGGCCTTACTCAAAGCCAAGCACACTAGAATGTACCTTGTTAACGTATAGGGGTTTCTAGCACCCTGTTTGACTCCCTCTTTGAAGGACCTTTTCCCCCTTTCAACTCGGATCCTTCCAAAGCTTATTTGATAAACCAAATCCACAACTTAACTATGTAGTTTAGAGAAAAACAAACACTCTCTTCTAAATCAACACAAAACCGCTGATGTGTGATTGGCAAAATTTTGAATTTATTTCTGTTTTTTTGGTCCCGAAAATCTACCCCCCTCCCCCCCTTCAACAACTTTTATTCAGTGCTGTGCGCTGCCATTCACATTCACATTCAGGTAAGCACTCACTTTCGCTCTCTTTACCAATAAAAATAAATAAATTAAATAACCAAAAGGCAAACACTCATGTGCATGTGTGTGCATATGGCCGACCTAAGCCGGTACGTATATTTATTTAAAGTTCCGGTGAATGCCTGGCGAAATAGTTTCTAAAATTGCAACTAAATTTCCATTTGTGTTTGCCTTGCACCTTCGAAGTGCATACAGGCTTGCAAACTGTTTCGTTTGTTGCCTGTTTCGCCTACCCTCACCCTGTGGGTGTGTGTACCTATTTATTTTTTTTCAAAAAAAAAAAAAAAAACTTAAACCCTGCTCTTAACTTTTAATCCTTTTTCCATTGCAAAGGGGGAGGGGGTAGGTTGTGTGGAGTCTTTTTAATATATTTTGCTGTGGAGTTTTTGTGTTTTTGGAATGTCCTTGGAGGGAGGGGGTGAATTTAATTAAATTTATTTTTTTTTTGTGTGTTTTTGTTATGTTCTCGGGGGTTGTGTGGTTGTATGCACTTTTTAACCGCTAACCAAGCAGAAGCTTCCAACCTAATTGTTTCTAAAACGTTTTATCTGTGGTAGCTATAATTTTAATTGGAATGAATAGAATGGAGGATGGATGAAGGTATGTGTCAATAAGTGTTGTTTTTTTTTCAAACTTGACTGATCAAGCTAGGGGTTGGCCTGTGTTCCTTCCAGCTGGCAGTCTTAAGTAGGGTCTTGGAACCACTGGAGTATTATAGATCAGAAGAGCGTCAATTTGGAACTCTAAGGTGGGGTACTACAAGGCTGGATGGTTCATCCTGTTCTCTTTTTTTCTTAAATATACTGAATGACATGTAGGAAGCTGAATCGTGAAAGCCGAAGCTCAGTACAAACTCACAAGGGAGTCAAAATATGCCTTGCATTGGGGGAGTGTCTACAAAGAATGGAGCAGAGCTTAATAGAGTAAGGAAGGTCCTTTCTAAGTGACCTACTATGCATGGCTTGGTATTAAACAAACAATGTAAGATGTCTAGACATCTAATTCAATGTCCATAGCAAGCGCTCCAAAGTGTTTTGAGGATTGCAGGCCAGCAAAGAAAGATGATAGTGGACCCCAAAATCTTCGGGCAAGGGTTGAATAGTAGATCTTCAAAATCCGGAGATTAAGGCTAGACTAAGTCACTTCATCACTCCATCAACCCAAGTAAGATCTTGACTCGATGCTGACAGTGAGGGGTGCTATCTCCACTATTCGAGATGTTTAAACTGATCGATATACTCTGTCTTCGGAAAACGAAGGACACGCGATAAAAGTTGCACCGAAATCTTTTAAGAAGGACTTTTCCTTTCACTAGTTATACGTTGGGGATATACTGGAACAATACTAGTTAGTAGGACAGTACTAGACAGACACCTGTTTAGAATGTTCTAGGTGTGTTTGCTTCGATGCTAGAAAGCCTTGTTGTGCTAGAATCTCTAGTTTTGGATACAGTCGGACTAGAAATACATATTCGAAGAATAGGCGATTATGGTAACCCAAGCTAGATTAGATTAATTCTATCAAATTGAGTTATGCATCCAACTTGATAGTATGACAACGACATTAAGAGAATTCCAGATCTTCAAAGAAAATGGACTTCGTTGACGATGTATACCTACGTTGTTGTGGTATGAAACGTTAAGAAGAGTTGACTGTCTTCTATCAGAATTATTCCAGGAGTGTACAACTTGTAAGAGGGTTTAACGTAACGTAATGCAGATCATCAACGGAAGAATTGTATAGTCTAGGTCTATACATACCAAACATCCCATGATTCCATCAGGTGGACATGCAAAAGCCTTACACATCAGCTCATACAGGATGGGATAGATACTCTCTTTGAATGCATAGCGCTTTGTGTAACAACTGCAGACATTTCAGAGAGACAATGGATGTCAAGACCGAAGATAATGCACTGGACTTCCCTCAGTCCAATAATGAGCTAATCTTCCTTACAATGATGGGAAAGGGATAATAAAGCCTTAAATTGTTCCTCTCTCCAGAAGACGGGTAAAGACTAGCCGGTGTACGTATGAATCGTGTAATGGGTACACTCTTGTGCTGAAACCTCTTCTAAATCTTCTCCCACTTCGCCTCTATGCAACTGAAGATCCTTCAAAGTTTTTCACTACTGTCCCAGCTACTTGGACTTCAGTATAAAGCATAAATTTCTATCGTCCCTTGTTGTCGTTCCGAATCGTTGTTATTGGGATCTGAATGGTACACTGATGGTTCAAAAATGTCGAATGGTGTAGGAGTCGGAATCACAAGTGCTCTACGCCCTTAGGACGCTGTACATCTGCCTTCCAAGCAAAGATTTTCGCCATTGAGCTCTGTGCCAGAGAATCTCTACATCAGTCTCTACATAATGAAATCATAATAACTTGAGTCCAGTTTGTATAGGTATCCATCAGTCAATGATGCAGTTGACGAACTTGGCAAGGCTACCTGTCAGCCAGATAAAGAAAGAACTAGGACATGGCTTAAGACATGCCAAGAATCTCATTAAATTCTCAACAAAAAAATCGAAAGTGACTCCAGCTATGGCCAAAAATAACTCCTTCTCTGGGATGACACTTAAAGACACGATCCAACCAATGCCTTGAAGCCACTGAAACTGCTAAAAATATTCTACAAAAATCAGACTAGGGCCAAACAATCCTTTCCTTGCTTCGGATACCACCTAATCCTCAGGTCAAACAATCCTATGCTACATTCATGAACTTGATTTCAGCTGGTATCCAGACATGATCGTTAAGGGGCTAGCACAAACGATCTTTATGAGACCGAAGTGCAACATGGACAAGGGCCGCTCTGGGAAGGATTTGTCCTCCTATTGGCATATCAAAGATAGCAGAAGCCACGGAATCCAAATATGGATCAGTGCTATGCGCTTGAATGTCTCAAAAGCAATATGCAGGCCAAATGAACTTTGGAAGACAGCTCTATACGAATCAGCGAAAGACAACTTCGGCAAAGCAACTAGGTACAGAACCATGAGAGCATCCACATCAATAAGGATGACTCGAAAGGATACCTAGTCACCAACACCAGAGTGGATCTCAAAACGTGTACAACGTTTGGCTACAGATAGTAAGCATTTGCAGCTTTTCAGAAACTTGAGCTATCTAGGGCCGTTTCGAACTCCTGCCTACAGCCCTTTTTAAGAATAAATGCCCTTAGCCAAGCAAATCTATTAGACGTCTCTTTAAAGACCATACAGTTCTGAGAAGAACATAGAAATAGGGGTCGCTTCGTCCTCATTAAGTACAGAAACCAATCGTTATCCCATTTTTCTTGTGCTGTGTACGACATCTCTTCCACTCACATGTGACAGCTATTATTTCGCAATCAATTCATATTTAATGGTAATTTGTATATTTATCATAAAAAAAAAACAAACAAACTTTAACGCCCCGTATCAACATTCAATTTATTGTCCAAGTTATCCAGTTTGTTTAAAAATACATACAACTGCCATCTAAAGCCTGAAAAGGACACGCCAACTACCACTTACTGAACAAATAAAACATTCAATTCATCCCAAAAAAAACCAAAAAAACAACAAGAGAACTCATTCCATAATATTCGTACAACGAAATAACCGAACCGTAAAAACTTTTCCAGTTAAGTTAAGTACCTTTTGTTTACCACAAAAGTATGGCTTTTCCTTGTACTTACCCTGATTGAAACCAAATTGAATGTTGGTAACCCGCCCTACCGGAAGGCCAAAAACCCAACGCCATTAACTGTGAACTCAACCAAAAAACGTATTAAATAGTTCGTATAGCCATATTTTCAATTCAAATTCTAAGAGCGTGTTGAATCCTCTTCACCTTCACACAAATACAACGAAAAAAAAAAGGAGTCCAATGAAAAACCGTCATCTCATCACAACGGTCCAGTGCGTTACTTTTCAAAATTAGACACTTTCTCCGTCATTCTCTCTCTCTCTCTATCTCTCCTTCTCTAGTGGCTTTCATCGAAGAAGGAGTACAAGAAGAAGAAAAAGGATCCTTCGTCTGGTTTGAGCCTTTTAGGTAAATTCAGTTTTGTACTTACATATATACCCGTTGCCTCCTTGATACTGGGCCTCGACTCGACCATCTTTTTGTTGAATGGCCTTCTCACCGATTAATGATACCTGCGCCGCTTACAAAGCGAACGAGTGTAGGACTCTTCAACTTAAAAAAGGATATTCCTTGGACTAAATTGAATAAAGTTTTTTTTTTTTTGTTCGTTTTTCACTTCGAAGAAACTGTCGCTTCGGGTGAGGGTGAAGTTTCTTAACTTTATTTGATGGTTCGACGCCTACTTACATATTTTTTTTTTCTTGTTGTTGTTGTTATTTTTGTAAACACTTTCAATAGCCCACCTTGGTGAGGGTCGTAGTTATTTTTTGCTTTTTTTTTGAAAGCCAATTTGCAAATGGGCGACTGTCTGCGGTGTGGTTTTATCCTTTTTTGGGTGTGCGTGTGTGTGTGTGTGTTGTTTGTGCCTTCTGTTGAGTGCCGAAGGACGCACGAAATTCAGTTGTCGACTATAATGTTGTTATGGTTTGGCGGCAATTTATGCTGAGTTCATCAGACGATGACGGAGGGTTTTTGATTGCAGGTCAGGACGTTGTCAATATTCTTTTCAGTCATGTCACGGGTTTGAGTTTAAGGGCGGCCAGCCAAAGTTTGTGAGGCTTAATATTTTATGACAGAATAACAGAATTAAGGATTTCGTTTTGGGATATTGGGGGTTTGTTCCCTTTTTTCTATTCAAATTAACCTAATGGGAATTTTTAAGGGGAATCCGACCAATGGATGCATTAGGAAATTATGCGTACATGATTGGTTTTTGGACACATCATCGATTTGTGGTAACAAGAAAGGGTATCTGGCTGTAGAAGGGAAGCCAAAAGGGGGCTTCATCTTGTTGGTAGTTATGTACTTAAATCAGAAAGGAAAGATGTAGAGAAACACACCGATTTCCTTGAAATAACATCCTTTCCCGATACACAGTTGTTAAGGTATCAAACTGAGATTCCAGGGAAAGCCTTTCATCAGTTCAGGATGGTAAATACTTGCAGATACCAAGAAGTTTAAAGCAAATATACCGAACGGGGTTCCCGGAAAGTTCAGCTACATAAGACAATCAAAAACTCGGATACTTGGGTCGAATACTCACCCGCAACCTGATTTGGAAAGAGAATACGTCAGAAAGGGAGGAATCTATAGCCAAAACGTCCCTGATAAGAAATGAGACCCTGGATCTACCACCCATTGCCATGCTCATTCTATGCTATGGATGCCTAGTATGGTGCCCTGCAGTAGTTTAGAAGAGGTACTTCCAAGAAACTGACCCAGATCCAAGGATTAGCATGCATAGGTGCTTTTGACGAGATGGTAGGACAAATGATAGGACCCTTAATCCGGATGGAATCTCTTTGACTGAGGACAGTGTGTTCCATCTGACATTTTAGAACGAAACTACAATCTAGGATAAGCCATCCCTTCCACGGATCTCACATTTAACCTTGTAAAACGTTGTTCCGACGACCCCTTAACACTCACAGCAAGTCACCACGGTACGCTCTGATGAGTTCCTAGGTAAACCGAAGTCTAAGGCAACAAACGGACAGATAAAGCAAGAACCAGGAAAGACTTTGTTGTACTTCCTCTAGCAGTTGTACAAACAAAGCTTCAGCTTCTTGAGGTTAGCATTCTCATTCGGCCTTGCCTCCAGAACAAGCACAACAAAGCTGAAACCAGGCAAACCCTTGCACTCAAACGAACTTGGCACTCCTTAGCACTCCGACGGCTAAGCAAACTTGACCTCTGCAAAGGGTATGGCGATACATTATACATCAGCATCAGGAAAATGGCCTTCATCTGCCCGGAAAGCCACCATTAACCACTCTAAAATGTATAGCAATCTGGAGAGGGTTCAAGAGGCTTGCACTATCAATTCAAAACCAAGGTTTCTTCACGATAGGGATACACAATGGATCCAGTCCAGATCGTCCAATCTAACGTCTCTCAACATGATAGTACTGGATCTCTGAATACAGACTCCAATGTCGACCAAAACATCATCATGGAATTTGTAACCAAATAGTGTTTAGGTTAAGCAAAGTAGACCCGTGGAGTGAAACCAAACCAGATCTTAGTATATCCATTGCAGGAGGGGATCAACAAAGAAATGGACCAGGTTTTCCAGATTCCATCCATATGCTCCTTTCACCTCATAGGACGACGCTGCATACTATGCAAGACATGACACATTCATCTTATACAGAAGATGTACTGCTTAAACTTGAACTTTCAGACTCCCCTAGGAATGGTTTATGTCCTCACTATTGTCGTTGTGTTACTCCGATCCCTAGCAAGAGTAATGCTTATCGACTTGGATTAACACAACTATCATATGGTTCTTGGGGTTCAGGCCATAGATTACCATAGATATAAGAAACTGACACCTTCAGCAATCTGGTAAACTAAGGACACCAAACATAGAGCAGCAGGGAGGTGCATGAATTTGCTAAGTTCCTCCCTTTTTGAAGAAATTTGAGAGAAGTATCAATGGCTTGTCTCCCTACTGAACAAATGGACCCGGAGATTCGATGAAGTGGGCTGACACTTGCCACTCGTCCTTAAAAAGAGGATGCAAAGTACTTAGACTCAATGTAAGGCACATCTATCTAGCCTTGCAGAGAGAGAACAAAATTCTTGATTTCATTTGAAGATGGAGGATGGATACTAAGAATCAAGACATGGAAACCTGCCTAAAGTGGATGGAGAGCATTATAGAGATCTCCCTGTCTTTGATCCCCTTGACTCCATCCATTTAATCCCTGTAAGGAGAGTCACTTGCAAGACAAATTGACTGTGTCGCAGATTTTCTTGAATGCTGATTGCTTAGACCGGAAATGCTACATTTTCTGTGAAACACCTGTGCAAGTGTATATGTAAGTATCGACCCCCCGTACAATTGTTACACCTCCAAGATGCCATTCTACCCAAACAACCATTACAACCCTGCACTCTTGGCATTTTGCAAAATTAATGGCATGCGACCCACCTGCCACTTACCTTAAGTTGAAAAATTTCCCTCCCCACACACCCCCTTCCCGATGTGAAAATTTCGATTCACAACACAGAGTTGGCAAACGAAAAAAAAAAAAGCAAAAAAAACTCAAATTTTATATAAAAATTTCGACGAGGAGAGAGAAATTTTCAACAGATGTTGCTTTTGTATGACTATGTGCAACCGATTCGCCCGCGGGGGTGTTCTAGACAAATTGGAGAACGGCGAATTTTGACGGATGACGGTATAGGAATTCCATTTCACCCCAAAAAAAAAAAAAAACCGGGGGTTGCCCCCTGCAAAGAGAGGAAAAAAAAACCCCAAAACGAGTCAAGAAAATCGAAGCAAAAGCACAGAGAAAACTCACATTCCAGTGAGTCAGCGAGAGTGTGTGTGCTGCTCCTGCTTAGCTAAGGGTAAATGGCAGCAGGGGTTGTGCTTTCCAGTTGTTTTTTTTTTTTTTTTGTATTTTCTGGCCCACACCCACCCGGTCGTGTGTGACTGACAAAGTATTTCTCGTTACGAATTTTCAAATCAATGTATACGAAACGAATTCGTATTTTTTTTTGTCATCGTTGCCAGAAATTCATTTTTAACAATGGCGAACGCTGAATAGAGGTATTCAGCGATTTCGTACCAAAATGTCGAAGTTCTTTTGAATTTAAATTTATTTGTTGCCTCTCGCTATCCGGTTGTTGTTGTTGCTGTGTTGCTGTGTTGCCCCATACATATACAATGTGTTTAGATTCGCAAAAAAAAAAAAAAAAAACAGTGACTGGCTGCTGGTAGTGGCAATGGGTGATGATGATTCCTTTTTATTTTCCGTTTCTGTCGGTTTTTTTTTGGTCTTTTTTTTTGTATTTTTCAGCTCGAAGGACCAACCTGAATTTGAAGCATTCGGGAAGTTTGATTGAAAGTCTTTTGGAATGGGATGCCGGTTGAATATGTAAAGCAGATGTGGTGATCACGGGTGATGAATGTTTAGCTAGAACCTTATTTGTTTTGGCCAAATTGCGAAATGATTTGTTTAAAAAAAAAACGAAGGAAACGAAATACGAGTATATTTGTACATCTAAAGGGCGGGCCAAGGAAAAAACAGCAGCGTGTATTGGAACATTAAGGTGTCGACAGAGGAAGACGCAATCAGGTATTGTTTTCCACTTTGATGTGTTTATTGTGATTTAATTTTGTTGGTTCTTCGGATTGATATACTAGGCACAGTGTGTGTACATGGTGATGTAATTCAATTTTCCTGAAAGGATCTTGATTATGGATACATTTGTTTAATGAAGCTGACAAGCCATGAGTATGGTTAATCTTGCAACACTGTAAAGGGGAATTCCATTATGTGGGCCTGTGGACTCAGTAACTGAACATGCAGAGCCGTGGACTGTGTAATTTAATCAGCCTTTAACGAGGAGGTCCTAGTAATGAAGTCTACGAGTTGAAAATAAAATAACGAATTAACGTTGAACCAGTGGGTGGGATTACTTTGCGGATGGGAGTTACCACAAATGAGAGGCAGGATTTCTGAAAACCTTGTCAGTAGCACAGGAGTGTATCTATTCATTCTTCTAGTGTAGGCTTGAGAACAAATGCACGTAGATGCTAGAAGCTTTTGACGGTGGAACCTAGCAGTTGATTGTGACGTTCATCGAACCATATCATGACTATGACCATTGAACCATAAACCTGAGATCACGATTACAAATATTGGAGTGGACAAGGGCAACGTGATCGGCTGCCACTTTGAAACCATCTTCCTAGTTCCTAGCTGGAACTACAATGTAACCAACTACCTACCAAACAGACCGGGCATTACAATTAGTGTCAAGTGGTTTAGTGTCAAGTTAACCTTCCCAACATCATCCTTAATCATGTAGAGGATGAAATTTTACAAGAGGCCCATTCAATGTAGAAAAAAGTAGGTATTTCTAGTGAGACCATCTTTTGACTAAAAGAAATCGGATTTTAAGTATCAACTTGAGTGCCTTGAACTTTTCCGAGAAATACAATTTGCCCTCGGTTTCGAACCCATATTATTAAAATGGATATCTCCTTGCCTGAAAGGTAGTTTTTATAGTATTCGCTTCAAATCCGTCATATCGACTCCCTATGGTGTTCCACAAGGCAGGAATAGCAGTCCTCTTTTCTTCATTTCAACCAGAATCGATGTCGATAGGGTTCTAAAACCCTTCTCCCTTCCTCTCTATGCTGACGATATGAAATTTTTCAAACTCAAGGCAAGACAACACAAGACGACACCAATGGTTTCTCAAAAGGAACCGTGACTGGACTGAATGTCTTTAACATGCTGGTCTCTGAAATATTTAAGGGACTGAGTAGTGTTTGCTCTGAAAATAACACCTCAGCAGAAATAAGACGAAGAATAAATCTTGACAATCGCTGTTTATTTGGGCTAACAAGGCTAATTGAGCAGCAGAGCCCTATTCCGAAAGAGACTCTATATACGACCCTGAGTCTGAGCAGCATCCCAGTCCTGCTTTATGGCGCTGAAGTATCGACTCTGTCTTAAGGGGATGAAGAGTTCCTCAGTCGCTTCGAGAGAAAGATTCTTCGTGTAATTTTCGGTCCCGTTTGCGTTGACGGGCTTGGGAGGAGGAGATTCAGCGACGAACGATACGAGCTGTACAGCGACATCGACATAATCAGAAAAATGCGCATCAGTCGTTTAAGATGGCTAGGACACGTAGAGCGAATGGACACCTGGCGACGTCATTCTGCTGTAATATACTGCGTCTAGGTGAGTTAAATTTCACACTGATGAGTAGCCAACAACTGGGTCAGATCTTGGAGTTTGAAATCTAATCCTCTTTCACCACACATAGGTGTTAGGAAAGTACCTAATGCAATTTCTAGATTTAAAGCTGAAAGAAAGATGTGAAAACTGTCTAGAGACGTTGTCTATGGTTCAAAGATCACTAAGCCTTGTAATATGAGATTTATGCGGTAGTTTACGCCTCTGATTTACAACTTAGGTTTAAATACACTTGCTATAGAAAGAACCTCTGAATGTCCTACATATTTCAGCCCTAAACTTATAGGAGACAATGTACTTAAGAGGCTTTATGCTCGCACGAATCCCTATTTGGTGCCTCAGAACCTGAGCTCTATGGCACAACATTTATCCAAAAAGCAGTGAATTCCGCACGCCCCTAGACTCATGCCCCATATCTCGAAGGATATGTAGAAATGTGTTAGTCTGAGTATGGTACACTGATGACTGACTCTTGGGCGAATGCTCAAAGATCTGCCATCAATCAGCTCGGTAAGCCTAAATCTCCATCTGAACGTCATTGGGAAAAAGCAATTGGAATGCAAATTTCTTTACAAGCAGCATTGGATCCTTCCAACGAGGATACAACCCACTTTCTCGGTCACTATAGAAGTCTCATCCATGTCAGACATCTTTGGGGCGACACTTGTTCCAGGATCCAGACCAACCAAAGACATTTTGAGCAACATCAACATGTCTATGGAACAAAGGACATCCCTGCCCTAAACACATCACGAGCGGTCTTTATTGACTGCGGTGTTGTGGATCACTTCCTCGTCATCTACTCACGTATCTACAGCTACCTAACATTGAATTCGTCGAGACTATCACCATACTATCACGAGACTATCACGAGACTATCAGCATACCTTCAGGCTAACATTCGATTGTGATGTTTTTTTGGAACTAAAGTTAGCTCTAGCATTAGACTCGTATTCGACTTCAAACTGAGCTTGGCATTAGGTTTCTGATCAAAGTTTGGTTTGAACTTGATACATAAAGGAACATAGGTCCCTGTCCTACCCCCTATTCAGTAGGTCCCTGTCCTACTACCATATATATGGTTCGCCAGAAATTCTAGAAATTTTTGCAGCAGAAAGTGAGTTTCAGATCTTTCTAGGCTCAAAGGAACGAATAGCTCTTTCGAAAACTCTAAAGTTAGCTATCTAGGAAGATACCCCTACTAATACCTCAGTATGGCTTTCATTCTTTCATCTCCACATGGACTATTTCGACTTTGTCTGGTATTCCAAATGAACTGCGATAATGTCCCCTGGTAACAGATCTACAAGAGCACCGTCCAGCAAGCAATGTACACCATCAGGCTGTGCACATGGTACAATGGCATTCAATATTTGAAAAAGGGGGTTTCAAGCATTGACTTATTCCCACTTATGGGCCATGTTATGGTGTAAGAAAAAGCCTTTGAAAAGTCTCCAGCTACACTGAGTTGAAACCATCAAAACACTGTTCCCAGCTCGATACCATTACAGACTTCAGACTCTTTTGTCATACTATGGCTAACACTAATCAAAATTGACCACTTGAAAGCCACAAGCCGAATACAGACAGTATCGCCCCCCGAAGTCCTGAAATAGTGAAAGCTAAGGTAAATGTAAACCACCACGAATTTCTTGAATTAAGCATTCCCGCTCCTGTGTCGGAAAAGCAAGGACCATAATTGCATTCGGAGTGATTTACAATTCCAACACGTGCCGTCAGAACTAATTTACTTAACTCTCCAACAAATTGACACATAAAGTCAAATGTCCCCCACTAACCCCAAATTAAGTACAAATATATCTGAATTGCAAATTATGATTTCCTCGAAAAATAAACCCCAGTGGGCCTGGGACACAGCCTGGTTCATGCCCTCCCCTCTCGTGTGAGTATGTGTCGAAAACGGGGGCGTATGTGGAACGTTTTTTTTTACTACTTCCAAGAAATTAACCCTACTCACCGGCATCCCCTAATGTCACTGTGTGCGAGGATTGGAATCAACTTTCTAGTCACACGTTTTGACGTTTCATTTGACATCGAACTTAAATAAAACAATAACATGTAAATATCACTACCTTTTTTCGTCCACAATCGAGGCTTACTATTACCTCATTTGCATAGCTTTTGTTTTTTCTTTCGGACAGGATGTGTCAAGGATGACGGCGCTGGTATTGGAAAAGGATTTTCCTTTACGTTTTAATGTTCTCAGTTCATTTGTTTTGAGTTTTATTCTTGTTTGGGTCTTGGTCAAGGGAAAGTTCGTTCCTTTTCTGGGTGATGGATTGGACTAGGATACGAGGTGAATGTAAAGTTAATGCTCTGAGGGGGAAGGAATCCTTTATGAAGTTCTCAGTTTTAATGTGGCATCTGGTCGTAAAGTCGGATTTTTATTGGTAATTTGACTAACTAAGCCGTGCATGCATTGCATACAGGAAGTTGGAATGGATTTGGAAACTTTGTTGTCCTTTAAGACCTTCGACATCCGTGTCCACGTGGTAGGAGTGTAAACGCCTTTTGTCGGAGAATTTATGATCTTTAAGTCATGCTTCAACTACATATACCTCATGGAGCTTGCAATCTCTAGTTGGTCAAGAGAAGCAAGGCGCTAGCTTACTATTGTAGGTTCAGCTAGCTTCTACTAGAAAATAGTTACTTCAACGCTCGAGTACCACAAAATCGGAGACTTATTTGTTAACCAAGAACGGATAGAGCAAATGGGCCTTTAAATTTCAGGATCGAGCAAGTATCCACACTTTCATGGATTCCAAGTTCAGCTGTAAGGCGAACAGTGACAGTAGACAAGTGTTTAACTGCAAGTAGCTACAGAAGGCTTGATAAGGCGATTCCTCAAATCATGACTTGAATCAAGTACGTGATGAAGTGCCTGCTTTAGCTTCTAGCAGTAGTAACCGAGGAACTATGTCTATGTCACATCTAGAGCCTTAACTCTAGACCAAGTAACGTTGATCAGTATACTGTCGTCCTAGTGTAGGCGAAAGCAAGATTTGATTCACGAATTTGAGGACGATCCTCGAACCCGAAAGATATGGTGGAGTTCATCCGATATAAAGGATATAACCAGGAGAAGCATAGTAAAAAAAATCTTCACAGGTTTGGACAGTATAGCTCGCCTTTCTGCCCAGAATGTCCAGATGAGAAAAAAGACACAGAGGATGCAATCTTCCACTGCAGACGCTTTGCAGAGACCAGAATGGACCTATGTGTAAGCCCGAACCTTCTAGTAAGGAATATGGCAAAAGTCAAGGGACGACTGGTTGGAGATCTGCTCTTTCACAACGAGTGTGCAGAACGAGCTAAGAAGACTCGAAAGAATTAGAAGAACTGACACGGGTGACACGGCTGACACATAGTTGCTAACCAGCCACGCCCACAAATTAATGCCCAACAGCAGTTTTGAGGGCATAGTGGTAGTGCATCGTGTAGGCGTTTTCCCACTATCGAGTTTGGGTTTTGTGCATCCTTCTAGTCCGGGCGGTTAGTACTTTCAGAAGATTACTACATCCATGGTCGCATCAGAAAAAGAGCAGCAGAACTGAGTGAATTGGAATCACTTCATGCAATGCAATTCGAAAACTGGAGGAGGAAGAGAGCAAAATGTCATCTGGACGATAGACTACATGTCAGGAACTTATTTGACTTGCCTGGCGTAAGAGCTGTAATCCTGACAGTAAGGCTTCATACGAAGGGTTCTCTCCAAAAGAAAGTTGTCTAAGGGGCTCGAAACCAAAAGTGGGGTAACCGAAGGCACCATTCTTTCACCCATACTGTTTCGATTGGGCCTAAGTCCTAAACTTAGACTCAATCCAGAAAGTGACCACAAACTGCAAAATTTTTGTCACTACATAAGCAGAGATGGCAATGGTGTAGTGGATAGTGTGTTTGATTGCGATCCGAACTGTGAAGGTGCAAGCCTGGATGGGGAACAGCAAACGCAGCCACCAAGCCATGTGAGAGAAACGAAAAAAATCAAAGTTTCTCGAACTACTGCACCAAGAAAGGGAATCTGGCGGAAGTAGTCGTGGATTGATCAGATTCTAGGGTGGTAGTAGAGCTGATAGTTCCAGAAGAGAATAGCGCAGAGTTGGGGTGGCCGTTCTAGCTGGACACCTTCCTAAGCATCCTAATGTGCGAGTCTTAACTAATACTGTTCCCAGCGATCCTTATGGTCTGATTGGGCAAGTTGACGAAGTGTCTAACCTGGGATTGGAAAGGGAACTCTTGCTTTGTTAGCACATGTACACGTATGGCTCTAGGTAGATCCATTTTGGACTGAAAAGTCAAGGTTCACTTGGGTACATTCCAGTACTCAGATATCAGCATTGCAATCACGAATTACTTGGAATCCTTCGAATGTGTCCTATTGCATCGAAATCCTGTCTTTCAAAGACAAATGTCTCTCAGGACTCTCCCTTTGGTCCTTCGCGTCATAAAACCCATGAGACAAAAAAAAAACACCCATCAAACAAAAAAGTAATCACGAATAAGATGCTGTACTCTACAACTATTCATTAGTCATTCAGTAGTCCACTAGTAATGTCATCAAAACTGCAAACACTCATTAGAACTGACCAAGATTGGATGACATGCAATATCCTTCGCTGCACCACCGTAAATCTCTTACTCCAACAGTGACTCAACAACTATATGTACATCGTTCCCATGTGGCCTTGTCTTCCCCAGACATGCGAGTACATCTCCAAAGTCGCCATTTACAGTCCAGACAGCACCAATAAATTTCCACATCCAATTAAAATTGTTGGCTATAAAATCCTTGCACAGAATGAATCTCAGCTAATCGAATATAAAACTGTTCTTGCGTAAATCTTATCAGCTTTCACTCGCACACACACACACATATGTGTGTCCCTGAAATCATCGCCATCAAGGACTTTATACAAAGAAACAAATCAACTAAAACTCTAGGATTAAACTTGAAGCTTATCTCTTTCAGTTTTGCCTCAAAGGATATTACATTCAGTGATGATATTAATGATTTTAATGAGTATGCTGTATGCTTTGCAAGGACTTCTGAGAAATATTTTGGAAATCCATCCTCTCGGTAAACAAAGCCAGCATACACACAGAACTGTCCTGTAAGGATTATTGCAACTAAATTCAAGTTGTTTCCTGGAACTCTACTGATTGAGAGTTAGTTAGGAATAGAGACGAACATCACACACAACACGTTGTTTAATCGTACCACCATGAGTGTGGCGTTCATTGTTCATACAGTATTCCGAGGAAGGACTTGATGGACCAACGTTTCCCAAAGTGCTTACAAAATACCTTGAAACGAGTAAAAAATAAGCTGCAGATACGGCAAATGCAATGAATATCATCAGGACCGACCACATAAAAGGGCTTTCATACCTCAAATACTCTTATTTTCTAGGATAATGGACAACTCACCGCTGAATCAGGGGTATTAACTCGATCGCAGTTGCAAGGACACCATGAACAAATTCTGAAACAAACAATCCCTCCATACATCATGAACTCTCGGACAGCCATACACTCTTGCGTACATTCCCAATGAATAAGGTTCATGACCAACTTACGACCCATTTAGCCAGGCAAAGATAGATCACTCGCAAATCGAGGTAAAATATGATGCCAAGCGAAATTCCTTCCGGGTCTCTGATTATTCGGTCAGTTTATTCGTATTTTTATTATTCTTTCGAATTATCCTTCCACTACGTCCTAGTAGCAAACGACCACTAGGCACTGCATGCGTTAATATATCAACCCCCAACCCTAACCCGCCATATGTGTGAGTGTGTATGGGGGCCACCACTATCCATCTAATTTGCCATAACCATAAACAATTGCACATCTGTTGTATCTGCCTGCGTGTGTGAGTGTCTGGCCAAATGGAAAATCTTCCTAGAAAATTCATTTCTCTAAGTGATTCCATGCCTTTGCCTCACACCACACAAAAACAAAAAACCCATAATCTACCATCAAAAAGAACAGCACACACACACACACAGAGAGAGAAGACTGGAGACATTCCAATTAAGGATCCACAAGAAAAGTGTGAAAAATCACTATCAGCCCGTTGACAAATTGTCCGGCATTAAATTCGCTCCGAAAACAAATTGCTCCATTAAGTTAGTGGTGCGGTTCTGTTTCAGCGTAAAGTCCTTTTTCTGTTTCTCATAAAGAAAACACAAAACTGCCATCCAAACCAAGCCAAAACCAAGCCACACCAAGCCACACCAAACCAAACCAACCAACAATAATAGTTAATCCTAGTTGCGGATCGAATATGGAGTTGTAACACTTAGTTGTGTTTTTTTTTTGTGTCAGTAGGATGGGATACACCAAAGGACTATTGTACATGTGCTTAAGGACATCAGCTTTATCTTGTTGTATCCCTTAAATGAGCATGTCCGTGACTCGTTCGATAATTCACGAATGAAGCACACGACTCTATGGCCAGGATACTGCACTTGGGAAAACTTTATTTAGGGGAAACAGAGAAAAGAAAATTGCAAAAAGGATATCAACTTCCTTTCCTTTTTTTTTTTTTTTTGCTTTTTTATGGGAGTTACGGAAACCAAACATTTCCAATTGTGCAATTGCATGAAGGAGTGAGGACGCCACACGGTTAAGGGGGAATGGGACTCGTTTCGTTTAAATTGCCCTTCAAGCCACTTCAGGCCTAATCTCCACTTGATGCAGATACAGGAGTAACCACCTCGAGTCCTGGGTTTTCTTTGTGTAGGGGAAGTAAACTTTTTAAAATGTTGCATGCACGTTTGCGGCTTTTATGCGGTAAATGGTACTGGAAGGATAATCGAAAGTGGGTCTTGAAATAGAGCCAACAGTCTCTCCGAGAAGTATCTGTTCACAATATTTTCTGATACCTCCGCCGTACACACTAAGAATTCGAAGACAAAACCCGCCTTTATCGAATCCTTAGCTTGCAAACACTGAGCGCCTAATAAATCCTCGAATTTGGCAAACTTTTCAAGCACACAGATATCAACCTAAACTATGTAGATACACACGCTTACCTCTAAAACAATCCATATAATTGCATTCCTGTTGATATCTGAAATTGGAATGGAAAACAAAAACACTGTTAATGAGAACATTCAACTCTCAAGGATAACGAAGGGAAGAAAACAAAAACAGAAAGAAACTTAAGCAATCAGTCCAGTTCACTTCGTAGAACAAATTTATTCATTCAACCCCTTCGTCGACAAAACTATCCTCGCAGCGACGAAAACTCAAACAAAAGGATATTCGCGCGTTCATCGTGCTCCTTTTGTCCCATTTGCAAATATTTCAAAAATTCCCTAATTAAATGCAATCGCAAGGAATCTTGTAATTTCCCATTTTGAAGCACCGGCTACCCGCTCAACTAAACAGCGCTACGCCTGTTATCCAGTGATTAAGCTGAAAAGTTGATGAGCATCCTGATTCTATCATCATTGAATGTGAGGAGAGAGATTTTCGTTACGAGAAGACGCGCGCCATCACCATCACCATCATACTATCAGCATCAGGCCACCGCCACAGAAGCAGGACAAGGAGTCAGTCGGTCGGGCACCTTTTCGAACATTTCTGTGTCTCTGAACACAAAACAAAGCAACTGACGTTCGGGTGCAATTAAAAGTTCATCCATCATCCATCCCAAGGATGGATTTTCCAACCAAACGACCAACATGGGTGCTCCTGGGTTAGGGTACTAAGCCCGCATAAGCTAACAAGGATATCTAAGTAACATAACCACACACAACTCTGGCAACCAACCTCGATGCAATTTGTGATTGCGCTGTGAAAACTGAAATGAGGTATAAACTTGTTCGCCACACAGACATACAGACAGACAGACAGACATCGTCAGCCAGAGAGGTATAGTGCGAGGAGGTGTTAGACCAGGTGGTGGCCGGGTGATGGAACATCTCGAGACAAGACTCTTCATATACAAAACCCCTGTGTGACATTCTTTTGTTTACCATCCTCTACCAGCATGGATAGCAATTACTTACATTCACCGCTTTTGCAAACGGATGCAACCCCAAAACGCTTCTCTGTACAGGACGCGCTGCGCCACTACAACACGAAGATGAGAGGAGAATCCTTGCCATCCTTGTCGATGTAATGGATTCTTAGGAAAATTGCCACTAAAGTTGGATAGAGTGTGCTTGTCTTGGGTTGTTGTGTTAGGAGCCGGATTGAAGTTAGTCACCAATTACGATTGCAGGGCTTAAGCGCGCTACACGAGTGGGGGGCCTGGGGGCCTGGGAGCTGGAGGAAAGCCATTTTCATTAGAGTGACATTAAAGTGATAGAATTGTTGTGGTTTTGGTTTTTTTTTTTGGAACAAAAGTTGGATTGGTTGGGTCAGCAAAGTTTAAGAAGTTCTACGAGACGTCAGAATTATTATGCAAAGATGGTTATTATGTAAAGATGGTGGAAACCGCTGTCACTGTTGAGGATTACCTTCATTTGGTGCATTAAGCGTTGTTGGGAGAAGTTTGCTCTTAAATTCTGAACTAAGTGGCCTCATTTGTCGTGACTGGTTGGAATCCGGAAGTCGTCTGATGGGTTACGGTCTTGATGATGATCTCGGGCAAGAGACAATAATGGAGTTAACTTTTGGGAAGGCTGGTGGTCGAAGTGGTGGTCCCTTCCACTGTCTGGGCTGTGAGGTATCAATGTAAACTTTGTTACCCACATGTACATGGAACGGGGTGGGGGGGGCAAACTTTGCAGCCTTATTGGGAAATAGTTATTCGGTATGGATGGCCCCAAACTAAATGGCTACAGAATGGCTGATTGAGGGAGAGGTTAAGTCTGGAGCCAATGCTAGGAAGCTCTTCAGGTACATATAGTATGAAAGGACAGACCACAGGAAACTACTTGTACCTTGGTCTTGCAGGCGATGCAATGGAATCCAGAGGCCCAAGATACCAGAAGGACCTTTCGACCAACGGCAACTGAGAAAAAGTACGAAATCTAGGCCCACTATGATGCATAAGGGGAAGCAGGATATTCAAAATGGCCTGTCCACCAAAGAAACCTTCCGATTTCGGACAGTTTGGTACTGACAGACGCAAAAGAAAGAAGATAGAATCTGGTAAGTTGATGAAGACCTAACTTAAAGCCAAAAGTGATGCAAATGCGGTGTGTCTTTGGGACATCGATGTCATTTGAATCGAACTAGTTCAGTGGTTAGTGCATCGGACTGTAGATCTAGAGGTTTGAAGGTCGATTCCTAATCTTTCACCATAAAACCTCTCGTATTTGACAAGCATCCGAGAGTTTAACCATGACTAGACTCGACAGAATTCTTTTAGAATGCGTCACACAACAGGGCACCAAATGGAGAAGAAGTCAACGAATGCCAGGTCAGTGGAGAAGAAGCTTCATAGGCATCCTTGAATGTCGATGACGCTAGATGACAACCAGAAGTTGGTTTGTTAAGTTTAAGTACACGGGATGTATGAAAGGTATCAGGGTCACGTGAATCAGAGCAGAGAAACTGCATCACATACATATACCCAATGCCGGTGTGCATCAAGGTAGCGTTCTTAGACCTCTTCTACTAAACGCGATCATCTGATTTAAGTTGGATGATCCAAGTATCTTACCAGAGTTGGATGGTTTGGTAAAGGAAACCAGTTGCATTTCTCTCTAAAGAAACTGTGTGGCTTGAGAGGGAGATGTAAATGAAGGCTAGGCTAGGGGTAATCGCCAAAGAAGTGCTCAAGGCTCTCTTTCTCTTCTTCACATTTAGGGGAGGTGCTTGATGTCACTAGTACCAGTATGTAAGCGTGTTTCAGCTTGATGTGGCAGACTGAACATCCGTCTTAGTTCCCTCCAGCCTAGATCGAGCGTCCTTTTCGCTTGAAGCTGGCAAGGATAATCAAACCAGAGTAGTGCGAGCCTGATTACATTATGTAAAGCGAGCAAGTGTGTCATTTAAGTTTGGCAATAGAGGGATTAGGGCTATGTAATCTTTGTGAGTTACTCTGTGATATTTTTTCCTGATCCGAGTGGTATGCCACTCATTAGCACCGGAGGTGACTCTTCACACCCTTCCTTCTCCTATTTATCACTCTTTTCTGTGACCTTTTTGAAACTCTGTAAGAGTATGGGTCATCTCCAAACACCTCCCCACTCCATGAAAACCGATATTTCCTTCTATTTTTAGGAGTTAAAAAAAAATAAAAAAAAATATCCCTAACCACCGACCCACAAAAGACTAACAATCTCCATTGACACACAACATGGAAGCCCTATCAAACTCAATCTCCTTCCACCAGAATATAAGAAGACCTTCAAAAAAAAATACCAAACAAAAAAAGGAGCAAGTTCAAAAGGACATACCTCAAGGCTTAAAGAAATGGCAAACAAGAAAAGAATCCACCCACCAACTTTTGTTCCTCCATTTTCATCTCCAACGAAACGTATCCAATTGAACTTTTCTTCCTTCTATTCCCTATATATGTATACTATATATACGCTCTCTTGTTCAAAATCAATCTAATGACATATGAGAAACACACCTTCGCTGTACACCTCCTTCCACCGCCCGTTGTGTGTATGTCAAACTGTCAAACAAAAACACAAACTACACCATCAGCACAAGAGAAACGTTCTCGGTCTTCACACCTACCCATCCAATAATAACAAACAATCGATCAGCCACACGCATTCACCCTCGCTGGAGCGGCTCTTATCCACCAAACAAAAAAAAAATCTCATAGAGAAAATTCCTCAAAGAACAAATATCCTGCGAGCAGAAAAAGACGAACCAAACCAAAACCAAAAACCAAAAAAAAAACACAAAAACAGTAAAGAAATCCTTGTTTACACCCCAGAAGCAGGGCACACTGTGTGGCAAAGTGCGAAGATGTGTAATTGACATCACCGCAAAAGGCCGGGAAGAGCAACATCAAATATCCTAGCTGTGTGGCTGTGCCACATCTCAGGGACACGATACGACGATGAAACCAAACAACAACAACAAAAAAAGGAGCAAAATAATCGAAAAACAATAAATTTCCCCGCAGGCTAAAGGATTTGGATTTTCTTACCACCCATTCCAGGGTGCCACCGATTTTTTTTTTTTTTTTTTGTTTTGGTTTAATTTTCCCCCAACCAGAGCTACTGTATCTCACGCAATTGCGAAATTTGTTTCAGATACGATCGTGTTACTCTGAGCTAAATGAAACCAGTGGCAAGTAAACAACGATGAAGGATGGACAAAAAGCTCTGAAAGGCTGAGGAAGGCTCCTTGGAATCAGAAAAGGATTTAGGCTTTACAGTAGGAACAGGTGTTGGTTTAGCGTTTAGATTTCGTTGTTTGCACTTGGTCATCTGATAAAAGAACGAGGTCGGTTCGACGTAATCCTCGCGTTCACGTCAATCAGGGGGTCTTGTTGGATATAGAATATGGAAGTGGGAGTGGAAATAGGCCGAACAGTGACAGATGGGTACAGAAAATGTCCCTCTTTTAGGTATACACTACATATACTGCTCTTCTTAGCACCGATCCTCAGAAGTGGGAGAAATCTAAAACTGGGTCCTAGTGGGTCCATTTCGACAACAATTGGAGGAGATGTAGCTCACATATAAGTTCATACGAGAAACTAATATGACTTCGTTGAATCCTTGGACGAAGAAGGCGTCCCCAAATGAATACCGTGTCGGTTCCTATATGCATCACGCCATAGAGACCACTGAAGCACAAAAAATCCCCAAAAATACATGAAAACCAAATAAACCCAGATGGAATGGGAAAATTAAACCAGAACCGGGCGTATAGACAAGAAAAATCTTAGAATCATGTCTATACGAACAGATTTGAATTCAGCTCTCGACATTGACCTAAGAGGCTTTCACTGTGGATCCTCCTGCACAACCACCACCTGACGGATCATAATAAAGCTATACCTCCGCTACATCATCATTCATCAATTTCGAGAAGGATCTGGCCCACCTTGAGTACGGGAGACATCTCAGAAAAGCCCACAGCTATTGTCCTTAGACATTGGAAACATGTTGGAGAGAGGAAAGGAACTCTCTACCTATCCTCATAGGAATGCACAACACTCAACATACAACATACAACATACAACATAAAAAAAAAACTACGATTGGCCAATGAAGTTCCTTTTTAGAGGATGGAGCGATGAGAATGTCCCCTCATCCCTCATCCCCTAACCTCTGCGAACTAAGAAAGATATTCCCGTGAGGATACTTCTTCCAGAACATCGAGGGATTGTCCTATAAACTGGTAAACGATATGTGTACCAGACGCAGTAAGTGGCACACATTCCATCTTAAGCTGCTATTAGCTATGTAAACCTCCCAAGTGAAACACCTTGGCAACACAACGGCAAAAGAGGCTTCTCTCGACTTAGCCAAGCACTCTACCTACGCACTTATGATATTCTACGTGGAGTACCTCAGGGTTCCCTACTGTTGCCACTGTTATTCTTGGTGATCGTCAGCAGATCAATTTGTGCACTCTTGACACAAAGTAACCATGAAATTCGGTGGACTATGACGTCTTACTTTAAACACCTCGACTTGTATACTTTCACATCGCATAATGGGCCTTCATTTGGCCCAAAATCTGGAAGCTGAGGCATGCAAAATGTGGCTAAGGCGTACTATAGAAATCCTTAGTCAACATGGCATCACACTTATGAATATCTGCTCTCAGCAATGGGCTTACTTTTCGAAAACAAACATTTTTCAAACGTACGTCTACTGTCCATAACAATGCCCCTATTCCAAGGGAAATTTTGTCTCAGGACGAGACCCGTAGCTATGAGTATGAAGGTCTTCCGTAAAGGGAGCGCAGGAGTCTTAATTGAATTTCTTAAGGCTTAAGCAACCAATAAATCCAAACAAGAAGATCTCAAGACGGTATTCAATGATGTAGCTGATAGCTTACCATCAGAAGTTTTCAAAAACATTGAGCCTCCTGACTACTATGTCGACGAGAGACCCAAAGTCCTACTACAATAAATCTTTGAGAGAACTAACATCGAAATTTTATTCCAGGATAACTGATATATGATTCATCAAACTAAGCGAGGACATACCACGACTGTGGATAGCCAAAGCAATACACCAGTCATATCCAAGATGACAGGACGAAAACGGGAGGACCATTGACATAAGAAGACCTGATGAAACAGTGACTCTCCTTGGTTCGGAACTAAGACAACAAACGTAAGTTACAATGTAGACCCATGTCTGTTACCCCCTTCGTCAATCAAAAGCCGTAAAACCCTAAAAGGAAGGTATTGGGTTCTACCAGGTCTTCGTACAGTGAATACAATCAAATGTGGCTGCCAACGAAACACTGATTCGAAAAATAGAATCCATCGCCCCATATGTAGACTCTAGGACCACCTAGTTGAACAGATTGCGTCCAGGAAGACCGCAAAAAATTTCTCAAAAACCAATACACGACCATTCAAAACACAAACAGATGGAATGGCCAGGACTCCTACACCCCCACCTTTGAAACAAAAGTCAATTTTTCATTTCACCGAATTTTCCGGAAGCCAAATCTCCAGCCCGTGCGTCCCTTTGCATAAAATACGGACATCCTTTGTTTACCAGGTTACGGATTAATACCGTTCCAGTTCGAAATAATAAGTTCTTTACAAATCAACCGTTTCCTCTGTTTACCTCTATCATTTTTCTTTCCCGTAATTCCCTTCAATGCAACCCTTCATCCGCAGAATTCCGTTATTAATTTCCTCCCACAAAACAAAAACCAAACGTAAACCTTAAAACAAAAGATAACAATTAAATTCCATTATCCCTAAGTTCATAAACTTTAACCCATACAAAGGACGATATTGAAGTTTTCCTTTTTCCCTGAATGCGCACACAGTCTATTCAACAAGAAATTCTTCAGAAAATAAAAAAAAAAAAACAAAATCAACATCGACACCTCTGCAAAGAAATTGTAAGGAAAAAAATTCTAGGATAACGATCAAGTGCACCACTAATAACAATTGATCCTTAAACGCGCGCTCAGTGCAAAGAGCCCCACTTTTAACTTCTCCCCGTGTACTCACAAGTCCTTTGCACTTTTCCCACTCTCTGTCTCTCTCTCTCTGTGTTTCCATTGAGCAAACAATTCACCCACTCAATAAAGAAAATTATTAAAAGATTTCCCTTGAATCGTTTTCAAACCACCTCGTCCTCATTTTCATCATCAGAGGATGAAAAAAAAAAAACAGCTGAACGAAGGATATGAAGAAAAACCTTCTCTGACTTCCTTTGGCTGACGGTTGGGTCGGTGGGTTGAATACATACATATAGGTACATCCAGCAGGCCAAACCGGTTGAAGGATAATGGAAGTATGATTTTAATTGTTCTTCCGCAACTCCCCCAAAAGCCAAGGACATAGGGCAGGACTTAGTAGTAGTGGCGATGGGCGCAGAAAAACGAAAACTACACGTCATCATCAGCTTCATCGTCAATAACAGTGCTGCTCCCTCTCCTTGGACCCTTTTTCCTCAATTAATTTCCAGTCGATATCTTTTTTTTTTTCTCTTCTTGCTGTTCCTTTTGGTCCTGTGTTATTTCCAGGATATAGGAAAAAGGGAATTATATCTCAATTATTATTATTTCTTGTGCTAACAGCACAAAAACTGGGCTCCGCGTCTACTGAGTGTGTGTGTGGAGGAAGTGTGAACACAAAAAGAACAAAAGGAAGGCCCAATTAAACGGCCAAGAAATTCATAAGGACTCCCCCAATGCTAGGATGGTGGCGCCTAGGGCGATATGTTGCATTGCACTGAAATTAATTCAATGCAATCGATAGGTTGGAGAGAAGGTACATGCCTCCGTTGGATGTACGGAGGCGTTGTGTGGTGAAGGGATTATAAGGATAATAATGAGTTCTTAATGGCGACGTTCAGTGGTATAAAATTCGGAATGATTGTACAAAGGGAGACGGTGAAGATGAATTAATCGACTAGTATCCTAAAAATGGGAAAGGAGTAAAGACAATCATTCCATTTGGGGGCTATAATTGCAATTTATATAATCGACACGAAATTTTGCGCAAAGAACTAGCCCGAAGGATAATGAGTCAAATGAGTCCTTTGACATGAAGTCAAGGAAAAAATGGATAGTGGCGTCACATTATCTATTGTCCTTTTCAACTCATTTCAACTAATCTGGGGAGTCAGAGGATGTGTTACAACTTATATGACTGATCACGATCAGGACAAGATCAGCAATTCACGATCATTTCGACCTTTAATTCAGCGATGGCCTTCTGAAGTATATCCAGATAAAATGATCAGTAGCCAAATGGTAGTGATTAGGAGATCATTTTTGTTAGATTCTACCAGGATCGACATAAGTACATAGCAGGTAGATTCTACTTCACAGTTTTGTGATCACTGATCACTACCAGCGAAAGATCATTCCAAGCAATTGACGATCCTCCCAGCCTTTAATTGAGCGACGACCTTCTGAAGCATCGTTGGATCAATCATAAGATGATCAGATGTCCTTTATGGTCATAAATAGTTGATAGTCACACTTTTGATAGTCAAAGTTGTTGATCATACAAAAAGGATCGCAAACATGTGATCATCATGTTGATGTGTCACTTTAGAGAGAGAAAAAGGGTCAATCGTGCTCTCAACAATCAACTATCGCCTTAGACGAATCCACGCCTCTATTCAATGGTCAGATGATCGGTGATCAGTTAGTTACTAGATGATTACTCATTAGTGATCAGATGCCAATTTTAGGTTACTCTAGGATCGGCATAGTACATTGCATGATACCACTTCATGATCATAATCACGATCAGAACAAGATCGCTTCAAGTAATTGAAGATCATTTCTGCCTTTAATTCGGTGACGACTGTCAATGATAAGATGATCAGGAGTGGAATGCTCTAAGGTTATAGTAGATAGTCAAACTTTTGATAGTCAAAAACGATCGTGTGACGATCACCTTAGAGAAACCGAAAGAAATGATTGTGATCGTCAACAATCAACTATCACCGTAGCAGATTCCACTCCAGTATTCAGGAATCAGATGGTCTATGATCAACAGCTGATCATTTTTATAAAACGTGCACACAAAATCATTGCTATGATCTTGTCATGAAGATTATTTATAAAAAGATGAGCAGATAGTGTTAATTTGTTTATTGGATCAGATATGTGAACATAGTAAATTTTTAAGAAACAATTTGAGGTGAAGATCGCTTCGCATTTTGGCGATCACTGGCCGTTGATCAGATAAAAACTTTCAGAAACGAAATCCGGGGACAATCTCAGCAGAAGATTACAATTTTAGTCAATCAAAGCGTATACGATCGTCTACTTGCAAATATTTTGAAAGAGACACTTTCGAAAATTTCAAGATCAGGGAAGATCGTTTCATCACCAAATTGTAAAATATTTTTAAGCTCTTCAAGGAATCAATGACCACTGGATCGGGATATTCTAAAAACACTTAACAATTTGTGGTAGGATCGTTTCGTAAGATCATGTCAGAAAGATCGTATGGTGATCGTGAAGATCATTTGAAAAATGTTCAAAACGAATAAGCCTACACATCGAGGGCAACGAATAAGAATACTTCTCGATAAGACCATTCCGATTGGTAAAAGGAGTCGAGAACAGTCTTGAGGGAGGCTAGTGATCTTCTCCGTCAATTTCTACCAAGGATGGGTAAAATTCTGTCTCTACACATCCTACCGCATAGAAAGGAGGAAAAGTATGAAGGATTTCAAAACAAAAAGGGACACCCACGGTTTAAAGATGAAGTTCTTGATCGATACAGGAAGCTCCTTAAGGAATTTAAAAAGTTCAACGCTTCCTAGGTACCAGTGGTGTTCCTACAACCCTCCATCTATCTAGGCTACGATCAAAGCTATGGTCATAGTTAAGCTGCTACCAAGCGCTAGGATAGGGAACCTAATTTAGTCTTATTTTTGATTCAAGTTGAGGACTGAGAAAGAAGCGACTTGCACAGGTCGTTGGCCATTGGGAACTCATGTATCTGAACAGAGTATTCCCTGACGTACATACTTGTACTTGCAGTACTTGTACTATATAAAGGAGTCTCCCTTTCTAGGGACAACCAATGGTCAGGGCTTTAAAAACGTTGACTGAGACGCCAAAAAATTCTTACTTAAATCGATTATTGGTGAGTATCGGAACAAACTCGGTGACACTTTTCGGCTTAAGGGTAGTCGTCCAAGTTGAATGAGACAACCTTGGATAGTTCCTAACACCTCTTAAAGCCTTAACCTCGAAATGCAGAGATCACAATATATTGTCCTCCCGAGACCCGGAAGGCTAACTTTAAGTCGAAGCTCAAACAAAAACTGCATTAAAACTTACAAATGTATTCCAGTGGTTGACTTTCACAAAGCACTTGTACTCGTACATATGTAGGAACTAGGATTAGAAATAAAATCCCTTTTACTGTCCCCAATCCGGCTTATTTTTTTCTTCAAAAAGGAATCCTGTTTGCACATTGTAGGAAGTGTAAAATATCACCTGGTAAACTTTTTGTTCACCTGTAAGTAAACAACTTTTCCATTTATCCCTCCGTCGTCCTCTCAACTCAATCCACATCCGTATTTCAATCCTTCAAAGAGGAAATTATCAAGGATGTAAGCGCAAAGAATAAGATTTCACTCACACTCCTCCTCGGGGGCCCTCTTTGGGTAACCGTTTGTCCAAATCAAACTCTTAAGAAGGCTTCACAAAGTAATCTTCATACACAAACACACTTACAGATAGTCAACCACATAGAAGCAACAATAATAAACATTTGCTGTGTACTATTCAAAGGACATTGCAACATTACCAACAACAATGACTAAACTGACTGACACTGAAGGCAAAAGGACTTACAACGACAAAGTTTATACTTCCCTCACTCATACTCATTCTATTAGCGGAAAAGTTGCAAGAAAAACGCAAAAAAAAGGAAGAAAAGGAACACAAACTCGAAGAAGAAACAACATTCTCTCATGTACCGGTGTCGTCGTTGCGAACAGAGTCGGAATGTGTCCTAGATCCTTTTTCGTTAAACACAGCAAAAGCACCAAGCAAAAGCAATGGCACAACGGAAGTATTGCGGAAGTTTTTCCCTGATTGAGATGGAACGCGCACTGAACATAAAAGGATCTTCATGTGCGTGCGTGTTGCACGGTTATTGTGTTAAATAGGAGGCGACGACGACGACGACGGTATCTCTTCCTACTAACTGTGTAGTGTAGTGTAGTGTATCCAGAAGCTTCATCTTCTCTTCATTCTTTGTTGTGTGCTTTACTTATTTAATCATATTTTTCATATTCGTCCTTCTTAAGGATTTCTTGTTATTGTTACTACACGAACACAAAGTTATCCTTGTTAAATAAGTAAAAGAAAAATAGATTCCTTTAGGGAAGTTTAAATGACATGGAAAGTTTTATTTCACTTGGTGCCAGGATATGCATCCATCCTGCAAAAATCTGACACACACTACTCCTAGTTGTTATGTCTCAATAAATTGTTTTTTTTTTCGTTTTTTCGTTTCTCTTGTGAATATTTGAGTAAAGTGCAAAATTACCCTCGACGCATATTGGCAAAGGACTCTAAATTGTATAAAAGGATAAACAGGAGTTCCTTTGTAAAGTCTGCCAGTATGTGTGCATTCACACGTGAGTGTACACAGGCCAGGGTGCAAGGTTAGTTTATTTTTTATTTTTTTATTGTTCACGTAGCGTACTCGTATTTATGATTCAAAAACAAAAACAAAAACAAAAAAAAACGTCAACGAAAGGACTAAAATATTGAAACGTTTCTTTTGAGGAATTATGCTCAGCTACGTATACGTATTTCAAGGAAGCAATGAATAAGGTGCATCAAAGGAGAAAAGTGTTTCTTCGAATCGAAAGGAGGAGGTACGAGGAGAGAGAGAATGCAATTTCGAGAAGCTTATTGCAGTTTACGGCAGGTAATCCGAAATGAAAGGACTCTTCAAGTTCTGTAGAGAAACTGTTGTCTGCCAGACACCTGGGTAGTTTCGTGCCATGCCATGCTGGGGATGAGGGAGGGTGCGGTTCGTGTTTTCTTTTTTTCGTTTTGCATTAGATAACCAGGAGAGGGTCTTATCAGGTCGCAATTAAAACTTTAAGAGGCTGTTTAATGAGGCAGTTGGGCTTTTGTCAGCTTAAGAAGGCTTTAGGAGTTTAGTAGGGGCCTTCTTAGGGGAGTTTTAGTACTTCTACTTTGGGTTAAACAATTTCCAGGATTTGCGAAGTATTTGTGAGAGGAAAGTGCAGTTGAGTAGCTTAAACTTTATGAAGTAATCGGATGCAGTCGACTGGGTATGGTGTGCATCTGCTTATAGGAGTACATGGGATGGAATTCGTACAAGAGGCAGTTGGGTTATGCCTGGATACTTACAAAAAAAATAATGGAAATCGCATGCTTTCTTGCTTTATGCCGTCCAAGGACATCTTGCGACATTGTCTCTACATTTTAACGCTAAACCATATGGAACCTACCGAGGATACACTCATAATCAGGACAGAATTCATTCACCTTTAACCACGGAGTCGCCCTATATTTACTCTTGCCCGTTTGTCTTTTTGGAAGACGGAACTCAGGGACAGTCAGGAGTCCTCACACCCAAGAGAAGTCGACCTACATGAATACATTTCTATGAGTCAAACAAAATACATTCGATACCGCCAGCTGAAGATGGGTAATATGGTACGAGGTACATGTCACCCTACTAGACAGAACAGACCTGAGCTAGATCATAAATTCTTTAAAATTGAGCCGCAGGGGTCCTCATGGAACATAAAGAAATAATGCCAACAGGCTCAGCCTATGCGCATAGATATAACCAAGCTCCAGCTGGTTCTTTGGGGTCCAGGAAATTCTTAGATCCTTGTGGCATCAGACCATCAATAGTACATAGTCTAATCGACTTAAAAAAAATCCGAAACTGCATGATTTCTATGTCAGGATGGAGACCATGAATGAAAGTATTTCTGCGAAAAACCCTGGGAAAGATGCAGATAGTCAAAACATTTGCCATTACAGAACAAGCTGCCTAACAAGGCCTATTCGTATTGCCTACTCTGAATGTTCTGACCGAATTCTTAGAATATATCAAAGAAATGTTAGAAAAAATCGTTCGACAACAGTCACTGCAGATACTTTGTTGAAGCCACGCGAAGGGCTGTGAAGGCTCTAAAGTTAGTTGAAAGTTCTGAAAATGATGAGTATAGCAACATGTCTTATCGAGGGTCTGACAGGCTTTTTCAAGTTCAAACTCAGTGTCTTGAATACGAGTGAGGTATGAAAGAATTTACCACTGATGTACCACAGGGCTACACTTTGGGTCCACTGCTGTTCATTTGGCATGAGTTTGCAGACAAAATATGGTCAGGACTCCAAGGAATCATACTCGAATTACGAAAAGTACGGTCGACCCAAAAGACTTGGTAGTTGAAGTCACGTCAAGGGCTATAAAGGGGTACCCAGAGCAAAATATGCGTTAAGCCTTCTCTAAGCTAAATTGCAACGATTTGAAGGCTCAGAACCAAGTATGAAGAAATTTACCAGTGATGCACCACAGGGCTATGTTCTGGGTCCACTGCTACTCAGTGCAATAGTTTGCCATGAGTTGGTGCACAAAATATTGCCAAGACTCCAAGGAATCATGGTCGTAAAAGTGACAAGCGCAGGTGTCCATACAATAATGTTCTTGGTATGGAAGTACAAGATGATATAAGGACAAAAGTGGGGTACCACAGGGCTCTGTGTTGAGTCCAATGGTGTTAGATGCAGAACCTTACAATGATTCCAGTGAAAAATATTGTAAGGTCCTCGTGCCGCTGAAAGGCTGCTAATCTAGCAAATTTTTCAACACAACTTGGTAATGTTGAATGTGAAATCGTATTCAGTCCTACAAGGAACAAAACACATACAAAGCGGGAGCCTCTTCAAGTCCTCTTCACGCCAAATGCACATATTTGCACACATGTGTGCAGATTTATACCACTCCAAGCCCCTAGGTCGCAATTATAGTGTACACCCTCAGTGAGAAACTCCACTGTTCCCCCAACAGCAATCGATTGCCCCAAAGCCAGCAGCTTTCTTTACACAAAAACTCGAAATCTAGGTTATTGCCTGCCGCCCCCTGTCCCCAAAATAAGCCCAAATTCCACGAAAAATTTTAATTCCGAACATCTAACGCCACTAGGTTTTGGTTTAACTCGAATTGGTACACCGAATAGCTACAGCCGCCAAAAAAACGTCCTCTTTCTAAACAGTATCACTTTCAGTGCCACCGAACCATCCGAACCCGTGCCCTAGAGCAGCCACCAGTCCGCCGTCATGAAAATCAAATGCAACTGAGATGAAAATTGGATGCGGTTGCCGTTGGCAGGAGTTTTGTTTGTTTTGTTTTTTATTTGAAAAAAAAAAAGCAAACCGCTCACCCTGTTGACCACTGCAAGGATAGATGAATCCTTTTTGACTCAAAACCGAGCCTGACTGATTTTTTCGTCCTGCTCCTTGCTTTCGATGGTGTTTTCATTTGCAAAACTGGATTTAAAAAAAAAAAATGCCTTTGAATGCCACTTTGTTGGAGATATATTCGCGGTCGTTTCGCGCTCCTGTTAGACATCCTTTTTTTCGGTTTGTGTTTTGAGCCTCCTACATAATTTTCGAGTAAAAATTTTGACACACAACCAGGGAAACGAAAATGTGCAAATGCACTTCATTCAGTGGTGCATCGCAGTGGAGCAATGTAGACAAAAGAGGATAATGGAGACAGGATAATGAAATTGAAAACTCAAATTAGACTGGATGCCATCGCCAGTGCAAGGCTCTTTGCCTTTCGCGACTTTTTGCTTCGCGTTTTAATTTGTTTCGAATGTTTTTTTTGTTTTTCGTTCCTGTCCCGCTTTAGACCAGACAGACAAACCAACAGCTCCCCCACCAACAAAACCAAAAAAAAAAAAAACAGAAGTCCTTTTTATTTTGATCCTTTTGAATATAGAATTAGAGGAGTAGATTCAATTTGCGATTCGCTTAGCGAGGATTTGTTTCGCAGCGGTGACAGGATTTAAACAATTTTGTATTCAATTGACGCATTCTCCGGCAGGAAGAGGGGATGCATTCCCACTGCCTGATCGTCGAGGGTTAGTTTTTCACAAATTAATAGGATTTTTTACGGCCCTCCGGGTGTGGTGGTGAAATTTATTTAGAATTCCAATTAAGAAAATTACAATCTAGCCGTCCGGGGTGTGGGAGATGCGAGCCAAAGGAATGGTGGCCACGTTCGGCCATATATCGGGCAGGTTTTACGGTGTAATGGCAATTAAATTTGCAGGAGATACCAGGATACTTTTTTTTATGGAGCTATAGTGGGCTGCACGTCCATATGGAATTGTGGGTCGATTTTTTTTTGTTAGAAGCGGAAGTAGTTAGCACTGTTGGGAAATAGCAATAAAAAAATTAGCTATCTGACATAGTTAAGCCACATTGTGGTATGTAGTTCAGCCGTATTGTGCAGAAAGGAAGAGGGTACACCTTGTGGGCTTTGAAAACGAATGAATAAGTCCAGGACTCGCTTGTTCTTATCCTCCCACGAATCCCCCTCTTTCCATTTCAAAATATTGGCGAAAGTATAGAGGCATTGACCCCCTTTTGGAATGGACGGAGTATACTCCTTGAAAGGATGGACACATCTAGAAATTCGGGTCAATCGTGGGGCTAGGCTACTACCAGTGTCTGAATGCCAAATTTCGGTAGTAAAGGCCTTTGCCTTCATCATCTCGAAGTCAACTATGGCTCATGACAGATAGGACCGTCCTAGACTTGAGAAAGAAAAGATGGAAGTAGTACTTATAAGCAGCAGAAAAGTATAGACGTAACCGTTAGCGACTATGTGTGCTTCTAAGCCAGAAACGAAGCACCTCAGCATAGTCAAAGATGCTCGACATACCTCATACCGACACCTACAGTGCAGAGTCGACAAGGCTGCAACTCTAACAAGGAGTTAAATGTAGGTGGGTTGCGATATCTATTCCTACTACCATAAGTTGTATCGTCAGTTATGTTGTATGGGTCCGGACTATGGGCCAACGCTATGGAAACAAACCATATGAACGGTCGAGCGAGGAACCGTACTGATTCAATGCTCTGAGAGTCAGTAACCTGTGAAGTCATCAACGACAATGCCTGTCGATGGATAAACTCCAGTCAAACCCGAAACAGAGGTGAGACTGACTGCCAACATCGAAATGTGCAGCAACAGGAAGCTGACGCAGGATACAGGACACATTATGGACGCATATGGACACCACGACAAGCTCGAATGGCCAACCTGCCCCGGGAAAACTGAAAATGCTTTATATATGATTGGATGCCCTTTTGCTGTTGGTACGAAGCAGAATGGCAGGTATTGGCATAGGAGCTGCACGAAGTTTTAACCCCAGAACCAGCTGGAACCCCATTAGTGACGTAGTGGCGATCTTACTATAGAGCAGGAACAGTGGAGTGCAGTGTTGGAGCCAAGCACTCATACCCTAAGAAAATCAGCCCCTTAATGGCAGGGTCAGGGCTAATACATCGGGCTACTACTGGCATCGATTCTTTGAGTTTGCCAATCGGTACATGGTAGCATGGTACATGGTATCAGTACACATCCTTTGGAGCAAACGTTGCCCTGGAAATTGTGAGAACCTTCACTGACAGAAAGTCTTAAAATTTCCTATGAAACTTCAGAACTCAAACCTCATGATATTGTGGGCCTTAGAGTCATGACAATACCAGTGTTTTGAATAGACACAAACAAAGCTGCATGTGGGGTTCCAAAGGGTTCAGTTTTAGGTCCTCTTCTATTGCACATAATGTGCCACGATGTACAGAAACTCCAGGTATGGCGAAGATCTTTGGTTTCATTCAGGATATTGGCATCTTGGTGGAGGCAATATTTTTAGCAGGAGTAGAAGTCGGTCAGTAGTGGGTATCTGGCCAGTAGCAGAGGATGGCCATCAAATTATATCCAAAGATGGAGTATGGTACTCTCAAGTGCAAGGTAAGGACAGTTTATTTCAATTGCCTTTCGAGATGAAGATTCAATGTCGAGCTTACACTGGTTCCATCTTGCTGTCGTCAAGAAACTTAAGCTAACCTTCCAAGGGAATACAAGTGGACTAACAATATCCAGTAGGCAGAACCAAAGCCTATCTGTAAACTGAGGACTTTTCTAAAGCAAATGATAGATATTGTATGAATCCTTCGAGAGGATATGGTTCGAACAATTGAAGGCCCTAGCTGCAATGACTGAAGATGGAGGCAGTTACACCTTTCTCTGAATCCACCATACACGTAAAGAAGACACTCAAGTAAATTTGTGTACGATACAGGGGATGGCTCCCAAAGGACCATGCAACGCAAAGTCTTGGTAAAAAGAAGGATGCGTCAAGAATGTAGAGCTATATGAAGAAAAAATAGGGTAAGGACACAACATAGGTTTAGTGAAATACACACGTGAAGCTTAAAGGAAATGATGAATCCTCAGCCCCGAATGACTATCTCTTTATTGCTCCAACCATTCCCTGAATCGCTGGACAAGTGTGAACATTCGTAGATAAACCAAAATGGAATGACACTCTCCTCTAACTACGCAGGAAAATATACCAGCACTAGCAGTCTGTATTCTTGGCTACAAATGTTTACTAGTGCAGGACTTTATGGGGATATCCTTCAAACAAGTGGATACGGATAATTATGAAGGAATTACGCAAATTCCATGGGAAAGTGCCTCAAGGAAACAACTCGTAGTCCCAAGAACTAGCAAATGATTCTACAAAGTCGTAAAGTTCAGCACTTCCTATGATTCACTGCAGTACAGCCAACCCAGTTAGCCGTGTCATTAATATGAAACCTTTAACCATAACTCCCTGAGTAGCTGCAACTAGACCCTTCCTCTGATTGTTTTTGGTTTCGTTTTTTTTTTGTTGTTTTTTTCTTTGTTTTTCTTATGGTTTCGCCCCCTCTAGCTGAAGGAGTAAAATTATTTCAATTATCCCCTCTTTTGCGGTTGTAATTTGTGTGCCATTTTTCCAACCATTTCGGTTATCCTTTGCGAAAAATCTCAGCTAAATGTTCACCATTCTGTAGCCGCATATCGTGTCTGTAATTCACTTTCAAACTACTTAACATCACGAAGTAGCAGCAGCAGCAACAGTAGTAATAGAAATATGAAAATCCATACAAGGGGTCCTGGAAGCATTAAGTGAAAACTATATGTACATGACGACCCGCACCGGTTTGAGAATCCTTTTTTCGTACACATCTCCCTTTCACTCTCTCGCCCACAATTCGGCTGGCGGCTGGCGGCTGGTCGACAGATACAAAATAAGAACGGAAACATAAAGACGAAGAAATTCCGACCGCAAATCCGTTTACTCCATATACATACATACGTACAGCGGTGGCAGTGGTGGGCCAAAGCGAACAATACACACTACTAGGATGTACATATATGACACTACAGCCTCCTACTATCCTGTGTGTGGCGATTAAGGACTTCTGCCACAGAAATTTCTATGTCTCATATCTCTCGCTCGACAGAGCGACCGGCACTATAAGATGACAGTAATTCCTCGAAGCAAACGAGTATAAAGAATCCCCCACCCGCTGCCGACACGACACAACGATATTATGATAAGGACATGGGCTGTACTTGAGAGTGTAAGTACAAAGTCGTCTTCTTTTTCGAGAAGGAAATGAACTTTTCGAGAAGTTTTTCCTTTTTTTTTTCCTTATTTTCTCCTCCTTTGTGTCAGTATCCACCAAACGATAGGAAGTGAGAAATAAAAACAAAATTCGTGTGTGCGTGGGAGGGGCTGTATGTGATGGAGGGCACTCAACTATCCCCTTAAGGACATTATTAAAGAAAGTAGTGGCGGTACTTTGTATTTGTAGGGCTTACCGCTTTGAGCCCGAAATTACTTTATGACCAAATGTAACAATTATAGCGTTCCCCCAGCCGCTGCCACCAAAAAAAAAAGGAAAATATCACAGGATACACGAACGGAAAGGATTTACTCCTTCAAGTGGTACAAGGATGGTAAAAGAAAATATATTGCCCAAGGGGTTGTGTTGATGAATTTTTGATTGCATGGCCAGTTGGGTGACACTCAAGTTGTTGGGGATCTTCCTCGAAATGAAGTGGTAAATGGCTGAGTGGGGCGGGCGAGCCGGCCGAAAGATAAGACGTGGCCAACGGAAGAAGGATTATGTCGTGCATTTTAGCAAAAGGGGCCCCCATTGCGATAGTTACATACATATAGTATGTATTAGGGTGAGAGAGGGATATTTAAAGACTGCTAAGTGGGACTGAGATTACACGAAAAGGAAGTGGAAATGCGATTTGTGTGGTAGTGACATGTGATTATGAGAAATTCTGCTGAGCGTGACAGGCGATTAATTCCAGATGGACGCCAGGTGCGTAGTTTAGGGCGTTTTCTTGCTAATAAAAGTGGTTTTCAGTCATAGATGTGCCGAGCTATGGAAGGAGATGGTACTACCCTCAGCTCTGCTTGAAGTAAGCCATACGCTGGAGAAAAATCTTTAGGGCTAGAGTGCACGGCTAGAGCTTAGGGCCTTTTCATGCGAAGTTAAGTCTACAAGAAAGGGGATGTAATGAGATTATGGAACCAGTTTAACCAGCTTAACCAAGAAAGTTTTTGGCCATACTTACCACTGTCCTAATGTTTAGGACTAAAGTGTATGGCAAATCTGCGAATAAAATCACAATTCTGGGTGAAGAAACAAACCAAGATAAAACCACAAGTAGCGCAGGTAAAAGCTCGACATATTTAAGACGAGTCACGCTCAAGCAAAACCTTCCCTAAAGCTTATTACCCAAACCCCATTAGCGAGGATGTCTGCCACACCACAGCACTCCACTATTTAATCAAAGTGTTCATCAAAACTTCTGCGAAGTGCCCAGACTTCTGCGTCACCAATCTTCGCCGCACCAACGAAAGGAAGAAAAAAAAAGGATATATACCATTTGGAGGCTTCCGAATGATTTGCATTTTTTGCAATTTCCCTGCTTCATTGATGGGAAACCCTTCAAAAGATTCCTTCCTTCCGAGTCGGATGCATGCAGCAAAAACGAACGAAAATAAGAAATCATTTTTCCATTAACAAGGAGAATCCCACCTGAGAGCAAGAGTGAACCTTTTAAAGATTTCAACTTCAGAACCCCAAGTTGCACGAAGGACGTGGAGCAGGGAAAATTGCAAAAAAAAAAAAAAAAAGAAATATATATACCATCTCATCTTTTCACATGAGTGACATGCATATCCTGGCCATACACACACCCGTCCATGCATACATATAAGAGTGGGTATGGGTTGTTTGTTGTTATCATACATACAACACTCTCTCAGCAAGTTTTCTTGAGTAGGTATGCATAGAGGTAGAGCGGAACTCTGTTCCTGGTACACCTCGAGTGAAACCCAAGTAAATTGATTCTCAGCCAATTTGTCGGATTATTTGTGCTAAAAGGACGAGACCAGAATAACGGACAGATGGACGAAACGTTACAAACGAAATGAAACGAAACCAGACTGACGGAAATTCTTCCGTCCACACACCCTTCTAATACCTATTTCAACTAAGGCTTCGCCCATGGTCTACGCCAAGGAGTGTGGTTATGGTTTGCCTGTGGTTAGGACAGAGATTTCCCTTGATGCGATATTTCCTTCAGAATTTATCTCGTCCCACAGGCAATTGCAGTTTCTTCCGGTGGCTTGAGATGAAGCGAGCTATGAAGGTTTTTTTCTTCCCTTTATTCATACATACATACCCACTCACATATACCTATGCATACATATATATTATTATTTTCATGTTCATGGTTCGTTTGGCTTTTCGCAATTTTCCTGTACAAGCTTACAATGCAATACAGGACTTGGCGCACATCGTAGGTACAAGTGCATCGTAGATCGTGGTTTGGGTTTTAAATTAAAAAAAAAAAAAAAAAGAACTATCCATTCTTTAGTGGTTAAGAACTTAGTGTGTGCATCTGTATCTAAATAGTCAAAGGGAGTGAGTGGGTGGAGTGAGGGATTCTGTAGTAAGTGGTTTAGTCATGACGAATAATAGCCGGTTGTAGCATCATCAATGTGCCTTGTCAATTTCGAATTGAAGAAGAGAAAGATGCTTTGGTTCTTCTCCTTCAAGGATGCTTATGCCTTGTAAAATGAATCGGTTTACATGTAGATGCATGTATTTATCAAATCTTGGCAAAAATGAAGTGAAACTATTTGTTAGGAAAGTTAAGGATAGCAATTTTGAGAAGAATACCTTTGGTATTTTAGCCCGGAACTGGATATGGATAGTGTGTAGTTGAAGTGCACCCTGCAGGGTTTAACAAAGTACTGAACTAGTTTATGTACAACGAAGTTACGTTAATTTCATACTTGAGGGCACACACAAACCTCAATTTATGATTCAATGTTGCTTAGGGTTCAAGAACTGAGGTTCATTTAGTGAACGAATGGTGTAAGTTAGACAAGCTGTGTTTCCACATCAGCTTCTCAAAGTTTACTGCGAAACTCTCAATTGATCCTTATCACATGTAGGACATTTCACCTAGTTACTAAGCTAGTGCTATGGCCGATAAGTTGATACCAAAATCAAATAAATCCACCAGCAACTTCCTGTGGTACGAAGGCTTGCATTCACTACCAACTTTCGTTACAAGCTACGAACACCAAAATGAGCGATTGAGTCCATAGTGTTCTACGTGTAATTTTTCAGCCAGATGGCATAACCAGAGACATGCCCGACAAGTTGATACCAAAAACAAAGAAATCCATCGGGAACTTCTTGTGGTATGAAGGGTTATACTGACTACCGAATCTCGTTACATCAACTTATTTCATTTCAAGAGCTCATCTCAAGGTTGGATCGGGTCAAACTATTTCTCGGAATCGATTACCTTCTTTGGTTGGAAGGGGAGACCATCTCCCCTAAAGGGAAGGGCAAGATGTGATAGCCATATTGTAGACAGGGCTGCGACATAACAGTTTTCATATCTGAAGGTATTCGGTGGGTCATGGTACCTACTCTCGGACCATTTTTGGTGGCTGTAGCTATAGAAGGACGAATCCAAAGAAATATGAATGGTAACGCTCTAGGAAAGCGTTCCTTGGAAGTACGCCTGCATTCAAGAAGGTTGACGATGATTTTTAAAACCTAGCTAGTATCCTCACGAGATACAGATGTTCAACTGCGGTATCTGGTAAAGAAAAAAGCTTCTACAGATTCCCTGGTAAGACCGTGAATTCCCCAGACTATGGAAATAGGTCAAAACTGGACTTTGTCCACATCGGTGACAAAAAGTCTAAAAACTTGACATAGCTAGTATTGTACAAGGTTACTGGTGACGGACGAGACTATCAGGTATGGTGAGTTTTCGATCAGCTAGTACCAATGGAACATGCTCAGCCTTGCTCTAACAGGGTACAATCCAAATCCTATCAACTCTAAGGAAAGTCTTCACTAGTCTAGGAAGATCGTTACAGAGAGTACACATCCAGGGTTTTCCGATATTGAACGGGAGAGGTACATGAGATGTGTCACGAGTCTTCTCCTTTTTGTCTCGAAATCTTCTACAGAACTCGTTGAAGGGTGCACCAAGCCTTGTAGCCTGTTTGCCTGCCAAACCGTGCTAACTATTATTCTTAGATTTGTCCTTTTGACTGATGCAAGTCTACTAATTTTCGTACAATGTAGCTCTGAGCAATATAGTCCGAAGTACATACTTGGAACAGTATGCCGCTTGCTTGGCCCACATTTCCATGAGCCAGTGGCAAGGATTCTCTAAGCCATAGTACGGATTTAGATGGCAAAAGCTTCCCCAAGATATCAAGAAGATGAAAATGGGGCATAGTTTCTGGAACAGGTATAGGAGTTGGTCCAAAGGCGCCCAAAATGAATGTCTTGTTCAGTGGCGTACACCAGACTACTACGTAAGGGTGTACGACCAGTACACCGGTGTACCATCTGAGGCTGGATCTATAGCCTTTCAATGTGAATAGAGGGCTATCAAGTCATTTGGAGCATCCCAACTCCAACCTTAGCTCAAAACTGGATACAAAGAAAGGACAGAGAAATGAGTGTCCTTAAGAGTTACGCCACGAACTTGTACGCAAATCCAAAGAGCGGAGAAAACAGGATCAAGAGTGCACTCAAGAGCTTCGTACAAGATTAGATTTAGTGCCTTCTACGTCTGTCATCTCGATGTCATGCACGTTCCTGACATGACAGGAGCCACTAATTGAATCTTAAAAATAGACCTGTTCTCGAGACCTATGTAGACCTAAATCTTCAGATCCTGCAGGATGCTGCTCTCTGTTAATCTCACTCGAAAAGGCAATAACCATTGTTGCTTGATCCAGTTCCATTCGCCCTAGACCCGAATAGCCGCGATGAATGCGTGCCAAGACTATTAGCCCCACTGGCCGGCTCGTAAACAAAAAGCGCATCAGATGGACCCAATCTTCTCTGCGATGCAATGCATAGTGTCAACACTTAGCGCAATCTGCACCCCCGCCCCCGCCCACAGTGTTTTATGCCAAAATCAACAATATACGAGTACACCCACTCGCCACACTTTTTGTGTTCTTCCTGCAGTTCACAAGGACATCGCTGTCACCCCTCCGGTTAATGTGTGTGTTTCGCATTCTTTTTTCAGTTTTTTTCATCTCAAAAACTATGAGCCACATAAACAAAACCGTCAAAGCGCATTTAAGTTTACAAAACAAACAAACAAACACACACACACTCTCTGTAGCGCTCCACCACCAGAAATAATGAGGTCACCCACTCGACGGCGGTCGGTCCCGCTCGCATCATCACTAATGTGCATATTTTTACAACACAAAATGTTTCACATTAATTGGGGCGGCGAGCGCATTCTCTTGTGCAACAAAGTTTCTCGCTCAGATGAGCGAAAATATTCACGAACGCTAGCTAGGTGTGCAGAGAATCTCAGGTGGAATGTTTCCGGTACGAGCAGGAGCAGGAACAGGAGCAGGAGCTGTAGCAGGAGATAATAAATTGAAGTCCTGCTTTCCATTGCTCTAATTATTCGAAATCCCTTTCTTTCCATTCTTATGTGTGAATGGCATAATTCAAAATATTTGCACCTCATCTTTTACGGGGGCGACTCGGGATGTTTCTTGTCGGTGTGCACCTGCTAAGGGTGAAGTAACCTCCCCCCCATCTGTCAAATGCAGATGTCCTTTCGGTTGTTTGTTATTTTTTTCTCCCCCTCGTATTGCTCAGGATAATGCAAGAAGGAACAAGAAATCGCATATTTCTTGTCTCGGTCAAAAAGTGTCCTCTTACCAGGAGCTGGCGTTCCTTGTGCACTCTCCTCGCAGGGACAATGTGGGTGGAAAGGGATATTTTTGTTTGATATTTGTATAGAGTTTTGCGGTTGTGTTTAAAATGTCCTCACTCCCCGGGATGACGGGGACTGGTGTTTTCAATTTTTCACATCCTGCTGTTCTTTTCTTATGCTTGTGAGTGTGGGTGGGGTTCCTGCGTTGAGGAGAAGGATTTATTGCTCTGTTTGGTCGGAATATGTTGAGGGGGCTGCTATTGTTGATTTCAATTTTCGCCTCGGGTTGGCAAATGTTCACCACTCATTAATATGTGACAGAAGAATCCACCACCCCCATTTCAATTATCTTAATTCTTCAGGAGCAATGGTGTGGCACGGAGCCATACATATAGTAGAACCGACCGACAGGCACTACCAACTTTATGCAGGTACAGTTGGGTCGAGCAAGAAAGTTCTTAATTGAGACTTATTCAGGGAATTTGGCCATTAAAGCCGGTAATCCCTCTCAGGGTCCAGTTTCTATAACTTGAATCCCAGGTACTCGACTTTTTGAAAACTGTCGATTGACACTGACAAGGCTTGCTTATAAAACCCATGCCTTCCTCCTGGAGCGATGTAGAGAGAGAAATGTTGTGGCAAGAAGCCGGATTCAGCTAGCTTTTCAGGACAAAAGTTTGACACCGTACAGCCTCTATGACCATTTAGTTAGAATAATGGTTTAGACTGAAGTTTTGAAGCTCATGTAACGATGTCGAACTAAGGGTCGTACTGTCATTCTTTCATCTGAATGACATCACTTAACAAGCCTCAACTGCTTAAAAGAACGCCATGCTAGAAGACTGAAGTCCATGTTTAGGCAACGACGCGTGTGGAAGCAAGCCATAGTCATCACTCAAATTTCTTTTCTAAACTTAAACAGGGGCCTTACGAGTATGATGGCATCAGAGGCATGCACTGCTCTCTCAGTCAGAAAGAATTCATCCCCGTTCCTTAAAAGGATGCTTACAGCTTGGAAATACGTTCGCCTGACACAATGGGTGATGTGAAGGTACTGTTTGTACAAGTAGAAGTTTTTAAGAAAGGATATTCGATCTCTACATTCAAGTTACCCTAAATGGCGCCCGATAAGTATTGAGGAGTCCTTGAACAACGAAAAATCATGGCTCTAAGGATGCGAATCATTGCTTCAAATACAACAATCTTGCTTCGTCAGAAAAGGGTATCATCTCGCCTGTAGAAGGATCTTCTTTTGACAGAAGAGGTGTGGATCCTCTATCTATTGCATCTGACTTCAATATCGACTACAGAGCCTACAGTGCCTACAGAGACTACACGTTTCCCGACTGATCTTACGTAAGCCCTTTGAAAGACCCAATTTATATGAACATTCCCTGCTAGCTGCCGAAAGAAACAAGTCACTGTACTCAAGCATAAGACCGAATAATCCGCCAGATCTAGTGCCATCCTTCATTGCTTTGTGAAGTGCGACTTTTTGGTTCAGAAATGTCTCTGTAGAAGCCAGACAAAGGCTCATCAAACAAGAGACTACCGTGAGTGAGACTGAAAACGATTAGAATTCCAGAGGCTAGAGTTCCGAACCATGATTGAGCAAACCTCCACAATGCTGACTTGGTTTCAGAGTCTGGAAGGAGGGATTCTTACACCAAATCGTGCGAGGAGGAACGAATACTTAGTTCTGTACTCTGTAAGTGGATCAGGAAGCTTAAATGATGAATTCCAAGGTTGTGAACCAATCTGTAGAAAGGTCGCAGCTGAACCATTTCTGACTAGAGACCATAGCATTTCCTATCCTTTTAAAGGCAATCTTTTCAGAAGAGTAGGCTTTGATACAAGATTGGCTAGCAGAACAGATGTTTTATGGCTATAAGACCCTCTAGCAGAAAGACGGCAGTTTCAGTCGTAGCTAGCTTGCTTAATACAAATCAATCGATACTGTGGGCGCACAGTAGTAGGTGGTCAATTGAGATGATCATTCAGCCTCCTACCCATAGATAGTCGATAGACATTGATATGGAGCCTCCCTAATTTGACTTAGTTGCAGTCTAGCCATGAATCTCTAGTAGCAGTCTATTAGCAAATCTAGCCATGAGTAGCAGTCTAAGACTTCCATGGAAGACCTGGAAGGTAAGGCTTACGCTTTAAGAGTTAAGGGCACATGCCAGTAAGACAAAATCCAATTTGAGATAAAACGCTTCACTGGGATTGGAGTGCTACCTTGATTTTTCCATCAGAAAATCGAGCCAACTGTTCTGATGTGGGCTCCGTTACATGCCTTTAGGCTTTTAGGGCATTTTATGTAAAATTTATTCTTCTTCTTCCTCGATTTTTGGTCTCGTATGCGAGGAGGGCGATTAGAGGAGCATACAGCTACAAACTCTAGCAGCAGTACCAAGGTGTGAATGTAGTCCAAAAGGCCAAAATATTTCGACAACACTGCCTCGGTTACATCGAGCAAAAGGGCAATGCTTCAGCAAAGATGATCTTCGAATCACAGCGCCCAGTTCCAAGGAGAGCGAACCTCTGTTTTAAGTACCAAGCTACCGCAGATCCCAAAACACTTGATCTGAACAACTGGAAGCAGCGTGCCCAGGATCGAAAGGAGTGAAAGGCTGCCGTGTCTCGGCAGAGACCCTTCACAGGTCGGGTGATCAATAAGTTAGTAAGTAAGGCGGCACATCAGAGACCGACTCTGCCTATAGCATTCTTATTCAAGTCCACGGTGGACGGAGTTCTCTCTAAAGAGCTTCCCTCTTGAATTTTAGTTGTGAAAGACGACTTTGCGGCTATCGGATAGTTTGTCACTCAATTGGAAGAAAAGATGATTCTCCTTACATGCAGAAGTCAAAAGGAGAGATACAAGGTACGATCAGGATACTATGACCAATGAGTGAGTAAATCTCCAAGAAGTTCAAAGGGATTCGGTTGGGCTTATCCTAGCCTTTGTCGTGCCATCTGTAGATCGATTCATTTTCAAGAAAACACAACGTGAGCTGGATTAGGGTAAAATGTCATCGCCCCTTGGATATAGCACAGTGTGCCACATCACACAGAACATCCTGCATGCGTCGTCCTTATTTAAATATCCTTTCATAGTACAAACGCATAAATATTCCTAAAAACAAAAACTTTATTGCAATCCACACTGTCCAGAGAGGCGAAACCCACTGCGGCAAGTAGTAGTCGAAGGGATTAACCATCCCACACGCACGCATACACATCTTGATTGATTAAAACTTTTCCGGTTGTCTGAACCGAAACACAAGAGGAAATATATAACACAAGACAAGAAGATGAGAAAACGAAACGATGGAAATTTAATCACACAATCTGTCATTCTGTGCAATCAACCATATGATATCAACAGATCCGCAATTGAATTGCGGTCCTAACGACCGCAAATGTTCCGACACACCAGCGCCATGTATCTAAATACTTCTTTTCTTTTTTTTTGAATAAAAGGTCAAGTGCGAGGAAAAATATATTTTCCTCACGAGTTGATAACATCACTCGGGGATCTGGCTGATGCCGGGATTGACCCTTTTTTCGGCTTCAATTCTTTCCGTCTTATCCTCCTCGGTTGGCCCTAATCCAGGCGCTCTCTCTCTCGGTCTCGGGCTGTGTAAAGCCTTCAATTGTGTGATAATTTGAAATTCTGATGTTTGGTTCTTTGGGTTATCCTTATTTTTTTTTTTGTCGCTCTTTGTGGAAAAAGTGGAACTTCTGCGGAACAAACAGCGTAAGTCCTAATTTCAAATTTATGCTAATCCCAAGGAAAAGTATTTTATCTCGGCGTAGCAACTGTATAGAGCGGTAAAACAGTACGGAAAACAGGAGCAGCAAGGAAGAAAAAAGGGTTTTTTTTTCCCCTTTGCGTTCAATGCCACCATTCGACGTCAAAGCCTGTTCCTGTTCCTGGTCATTATTAAAACATTTTCTTCAAATTCGCTTCAAGGCTTCTGCTGCTGCGGCTGGTACTTTAAAAAAGAATTCTTCTTCTTCGTCGTTTTTTGGTTGTGGGTTGATCCTTTTTATTTTTTTTTTGGTTCCGGGGTGTTTCTTGTTCTTGCAAAGCATAGCAATTTTGTGTTTTATTTCCATCCTGACAGGTGTTGAGGTTAAGTAGTTCAGCAAAGGCAAACGAAACCATGGGTGGGTGGGTACATATGTGTGTGTTTGTGTGTAGGGATTTCTCGGGAAAGGATTAATATAAAATAATAAAGGAGAAAGTTTGTTGGGTGCATATGTGGGTTATTTGATAGTTTTTCCAAGGCTTTTAGGGGTCGAATTAGAATTAATTTTAAGGATCTTAAAGTTTAATAAGGATAAGGATAATGCCTGGGGGTTGTATTTCAATAGTTTATTGTTCGGGATAATGCGATAAAGGATTATTGGTTTGGGGGTGCGAAGAGTGTTTGTTTTTTTTGTTTTTTCTTGTTTTTGTATGAACACGTGGCGGATGACGATAAATATTCATTGCAGCATAAACAGGATGTAAGTGTCAGAGGTTATCTTTATGAAATAAACATATCTTTTGGGCTCAGGGTTTGGAGCTCTTGGGAGGACCAAGTTTTAGTGGGTTTGTATCGATATATTGGATCGGAATGTGTTAGTTCATTGGCTGAACCTCGAACTGGGAAGGTTAGGTTACTAATTGCGGACGGATGGTATGGTATGTTGTCTATATATAGAAATTACAATCAGGAGGAAGGAGAGCAATATCCACGTATCTGTACTGTATCTAGTTGATGACAAGTAAGTAGCTGTAGTGCGAGTCACTAGTGAGACTTCCAGACTCCGAAGATGCTGGCCAAAAACTAGACAGTTCCAAGCTTCATTAAGAAATCTGCTGAAAGTAGCGTTGAACTATTGGAAATGTTAGTTGATACTCATTTCCAGGAATCACTACACCAGTGGCTTCTATAACAAATAGGAACTCAGATGTTACTAGTCTTATGATGGAGGAGAAGTTACGTAGAAGAACTTTCATTCGCACCATTCTGAGGGCCCCGGCATGTTGTCTATACGAAAGAAAGTCCCAGTCAGGAACAGACTTAGGAAAATCTTCATACAATGTTTAGACTACTTGCCAACAGAGTGGAAGGAAGTAAGGGTCATCTTCAGTCACACCTAAGTGGAAGACTACAGATCCATTGGTCACTCGTCGTTCCTTCTCAAGCCTCACTGGAGAGGCTTTAAGAGTCTCACTCATGAGTGGACTGGTCTATGACTCATCGGTGAAACTACATCACACGAGTTGAAAGGGAAAACTAAAACTAGCCTTCAGTACAAGGGATTTGCCTTAGGCGCCATCAAAAGCGCCCTAGACAGTAGCAAGGTCGAGCAACTAGATTTGCAGGAAGCTCTTTTCAAGAAACATCACTTCCTCTATGGGATACAGTTCTATTAGAAATCCGTCACTAAAAGATCCCGTCATGGGATTTCCTTTTGGGTTCTAATCATCAATACCACTCTGAAGGACCTAACACAGGAGTAGGTGTGACTGCATATGCAGAGGACGTAGTAACTTTTATTTGGAGACACATCAAGTGATTTGTTGGAATCAGCTCTCAAACGGCTAGACTGTGGGCTTCGCTCAACCCGGACAGGACGGATGTGGTACTCTTCAACAGAAAATACAAGATACCTACTGAAACTGAATGGGATTGAGTTGGCATTGCCTAGATTGAAAGACAGAGCTTGCAAGGTTTACAATGCCATCTTCATCTGCAAGAAAACAGCGAGGAAAAAGTAAAGCTTGAAGCCAGAAATGATTCACTGGTTATATGTAATGATAGTCAGGTCCATCCAGATGAGGCTTGGGCTCACTAAATTAAGGCTCTTATTGGGGAATTAGTTTTCAGACATCCTGGGACTTCAATACACCGCACGAAGTAACATACCCGGAAGGGCATCGGTTCCAAAATCATTGACGACAAGGGCTCGAATTTATACCTGCTCTAGGGGCATAGACCTGCAAGTGACCCTGCAGTATATGAGCTTCTCGCTGCGGAGTTACTAGAGATGAAATCAAAATCTGAAATAGCTAGGAATTGCCGTAGGGTACTATGTATGGAGAGCCGCAAGGTCCAGATACCTAAACAGTTTTCCTATAGTCAGATTATATTAGGTATCTGGACCCTGCGGCTCTTCGTCCATAGTGCACTGAGCCAGTTCCTGGCTGACTGGACCCTGTGATGTTAAGGGGAAGGAAGAGACCGACGAACTGGACCAAAGAGAAAACAGAGCTTCCACAAAGCAATAGAGTTAGAGAAGTGAAGCCACCGATCTCCGTGACCGTAAACGAGTATTTTCGAGAGGATCATCGATATGATTGCGTCTAGTGCCTTGTGGCCCATGTTAGATTGGAGAAAATCTGGAGAATAAGTCAAGCTTAGCAGGGTCTTGTTTAGAATAGTAGTAGGAATACTGCATTGAGGGGAGGCACCAAATACCGATATATGCTGATACTGCAGCGACCTTTAAGCCTATAGACTTGAACATATGGGGAAGTACTTCTTTGACAACTTAGAGGAAGTTAGCAGTACGAACCAAATCAATAAAAGCTAAAATTTTGTAGGGATACGTTCAAGGTTCTTCAGTGATCACGATGGGCCCTAGTACCTCATGATAAACTACATAGTAACTGTATCCTTCACAGCATCAAACCATAAGTTTTGTAGAGTAAGTCAAGGGTTCCAAGAGAGATTTTTAGAGCCAGAATCGTGTCCTATGACATGAGAGTACAACACGCATCAAGTGTACAATCCACTGCAGTCCTTGTCCCTTCTCCAACCCCGTGTCCAGCCATCAGTTCAAATGCAATTTAATTGGAAAAAAAAATTGCATCTAATTGGATTTTTTTTAGTAATTTCCTTCAATTGAGGTCCTTGAACCACTTCCCATTAGGAAATCAAATAATTTCCTAACATAAATAATAATTTCGACAGACGTGGCTACTTTAATCACTGATAGTGGAATACCGCCGTTCTCTCACCCTCCCCGTTCAGACTATAGTTACATATGTCACAGATTTATTTGCAACGGATATCCGCTAACCAATTAGTATCACAAGAAAGCCAAACTAGTAAATCAATCTTGATTGGAATGTTAATTGATTATTGATTAATTAAATATCAAATCTTGTGTCCATATTCGATTGCATACACACGGTGATAATTGTTATCTATTGACCTATTTGTAATGGGCATGAATTTGCAATTAACCGCAGATAATATGGACCATAACTGAGTTGCAACCAGTTGACCACAAAACAAATATAAGGCATATTGTGGGTATTTTCATGGTTATAAGAGCATCACCTAATTTTAATTGAATACACTCGTACTCCTGGACAAATAGGATCATAGGATCATAGATACATTTTATTTGATAAAACTGCTGATGGATTAAAGTAATCCATCGATTCAAAGCCATAATGCGTGTTTGTGTTGACATAATTGAATGTACACAAGCTGCAAATGAGGAGAGGAGTTTTACATAGTCCTTGGTAATGGACTGAACTGCATTTGCCTTGAATCCCTATGGTGTGAAGCTATGAGTACTCTCATGTTGAACCCGAAGACCTCCAAACCCAGGACCACCTCTGTTGAATATAATGCCCCAAGGCGTTTTCCAATTCTAAATCTTCAGTGAAACCCCTAAGGATCTAATTTTTGATCTTCGACGTCTGAGCTAAACCACTCATGCATGTGTATCTCTGGAGTCTGTTCAGTTCAGTGTGTCCCTGATCGTTCAGTTCCTCGAGGAAAAAAATCCAGCAAACTGACGAATGAATTCTATTTCCTATTCCTCCCAGCAGTTTTATCAGAAGACGCTATGGAGTCCTACCCATGCTACATAATTGACAATCACGCACTGTCCTGCCATGACACCGATAACTATCTGGATAACCCTGACTAAGTTTCATGAGATGTCACAGACTGGCCATAAAAATCTAGCTATAGCACGTGTGTGCAATAGATACTATAGCCTGTTAGCCAGCTCATTGAATTCGATGGCTATTTCCCTGTTCAGAGTACTGAGGTGTATCAGCCTCAGGAAGGTTCTACGAGAAGCTTAGGTTTGACTACACAAATGCATACTTGGGTCCAATGATCGATTCCTGAAAGCATGTCCATGCAGAATAACACAGCAGACCCAGGTGTGTTGGACAAAGGTAGTTCAGTCTACAGTCTTATAAGCACCGCCAGTCTGATCGGGGGATTACTTAAAGTAAAGACAAGTCCAAGTATACCAAGAGTGTTAAGTCCGTTCCGTACTCTAATGCTGTCATCAGATATCACGCCAAATGATGAGAAAGTCCCAGATCATCACAGAGAGCACAGAATAAGAGACTGAGCTCAGGGCTTGATTATGCAGTGCTAATAGTAAAATGTTTCATCCAAAAGAATGTTAGATCATTTGCTGAAGCATATAGATAGACTTCTGAGTCAACTAGGACCATCGAACGTACCAGCTCCAGTGAAGCAAAAAGAATTCTCGGGGACGTAGGAATACCTGAAGGCAGTCCTATGGAGGACTCGGGGCAGATAGAACAGATGAGAGTAAGACAAAGAGAACAACTTTACAGGGTACCAACAGAGGAGACGCTCTTTTTGACTTTGGAGAAACCAAAACGGTACAGACTAGCTTATTCAGGGATCCAGCTTAGACAGGGGGATACCATTAGTCGTAAAGGATATCTCACTATGGAATCAACTTTTTCAAATACCTGCTGAGCTTCATATTCATCCAAAAATTGTAAATCGTTCATCGACACTCACCTGGAAAGAAAAAAGAAAAAAACAATTAGTTGTCTATAAATAGTAAAAGGCTTGATATAGGGGTTTTCAATGTGTAAGGCTAAGGGAAGGGTGGTTGGCTATCTGCTTAAAGAAAGTCCCTCCTCAGTTGATAGTAGCGCCTCACTAACCATCTAAGAGTATCCAGATCGAAGGCCTTCTGCCACAGTCCAGACTGAGTTCCAAAAGGACACGATTTCGTTCGAGAATCCTCCTCAGAATTGCTCTGTTCAAATGGTTCTTACTATATCTAGAGTAGGATTCTAGAGCAGGATTAAGTCGCCAGATTAGCATATGAATGTCCTTATGCTCCAAATATTTAAGACGATACTAACATATCCTCGCTCTGAATAACTGATGTCATGGTGCCCCCATGCATTCTCCTCCTAAGCTGTACGTACTATTCAAATATTACCCCCAGTAATACATAGCCCGACGTCGAATACATTTTCATTAACAAAACCCAGAGGTAGACACATTCGCTTAATACCTTCGAAATTCAATTTATGTCACCAGAATCCCCGCACAATCACTGCAACCTAACCAGCCCTTGGGGACAATAACATCAACTACAGCGGAAAGCCACCCACTCCATCCAGCCAGCCAGCCAGCCAGCCGCCTACTAGCCTCTTTGACTAAATCCTCACCAACCAATCAGCATTGTCAGCTTCTGCACCTGCAGGCTGCATCTACTCACACATCGTAAACTCCCAATTATCACTATATTACCGTTAATGTTTATCTGTCGCCGCAATGGCTTTTGTTTTAAGATTCCACCAGAAGCTACAGCTTCCTGTATACACACATGCATAGAGCACCTGCCACAGATTAACCCAAAGTAATCGCTGTCGGACGCAAAGCGGAACATCACCACCACCACCACCACCATCACCATCCCCACCATCGAAGAAGAGATGGCCAGCATCAATGCCACCACAGAACACACTCCTCTGGGGTAAATCAGTGCTAAGCGCAACCCCAACCAAAGGAGGCAGGGGGGCAGGCATCTTAAAGTGCCATACAACCGAACGGAATTGCAGCAATTAATTTCGTGCAATGCCACAAGGATTTGGTTTGGGAAATGTCCTGGAAATACAAAAACATGACATCTTCCCTGGAGGAGCTTTGCACTTCAATAATAATACAGTGATGTCGGTAACAGAACTAGCACTGGGAGCGCATCACAAGCACCAGAAGCACCAGTAGCATCAGTGACATCGGTAGCACCTTCGGCGACGACAACGTTTCCAGTGGTCATGTTAATGTCTTACCAAGGACATCCTGTTGAATGACAACCGCTTCACTTGCGACTTGAAGATGTGTGCATACAGCGACTTTGATCCTATAATGAGGTAACACAGGATCCACCGCTATGTGTGTTTCATTTGACTTCATCCACTAATTATCGCCGCAATCGATCCCTACAGCGATTTCCAACGATTACCAGATAGTCTGTGGCATGGGACAGGGTAGGGTAGAAGGACCCTAAGATATTCCCTTCAGTATCCTTAGCACGCCCTGATTCATCATCGTGGGGGTTGCAAAATCATGGCATCGCCCTTATCCTTGTGAAGGTGCTCTTGAGTTATTAAAGTATCTTTTGCTATCGGAACAAGGATAGTGCTATAAACTGTGTAAGAGGGTGGTTTTTCTTGCGGGGGGGGCTGCAGGAAGAGCGCTTAAGTGCAATTGGGGTTAAGTAAAAAATAAAAGATAAGTAGGACGAGACTGGAGAATGATTTTGTTGCCTTTGGCAGAGGAGATAACACTTTGATTCAACAGTTCAATTGGTTTGGAGCGCATGATGGAGAGGCGACTTATACGAGTTGCCCGTGAGGAGCTGCTTAGTCGGTGTCGTGTTTTATTGATTAGGGCGGGACGGGACATTCAGGAGTTTCTCGTTTTACTTTTCTTTTCTTTTTTTTTTATGAAATTTATTACCGTTGGTGGTTTAACTTTAAGGGAAGTAAGTACTTAAATCCTGGGAAGTGTTGCTTAGAGGATGTAGGTTCACCTTGTTGCTAAGGTGGGAATCTTTATGGTATCCTTGGAACTGTTTTCTTTACCTTTCTCAACAAGGTTGGAGATGTTTTATTGAAATTTTTGTTATTTTTCTTTTAATTCGCGGAAAAAAAAACTGAGCTACTACGTAACCTTGAAAGGTAGTCCAGGACTTTGTCGGTTGATTTTATTTCCAAAGTTTGAACTTAACGACTTTAGACTTGACGTGGAGGTTGGGAGGGAAGTTGGAGAAGAGGAAAGCCCAAAGCATGACCCTTTTGGGAAACATGGACCGATGAAGAACTTTTACTTACAACAACTCTGAGGCGATGGCCACCCAGGGTACCAGCGAGGAGGAATAAAGAAATACATCGCAAACTTAGGAGGAGGTAAAGCTTGACTGAATTGAGTGGCCTGCTATCTAGTCTGCAGGAATCTACGAATTTAAGGAATCAAACTCCTCAGTCGAATGAAGCCAAGTTTCCACTCGAAATCCTCGTCCATGGACACCTTATGGATCATTTGCTGGTGAAGTGGAATGCTTTGTTGTTCTCTGTGCAGCCCTGACAACGAATAAGAGCTGAGTGCAAGGACCTACTTATAACTATAAACTACACTCGCAACTTCTGTTGACTCTCGCATAGAATTTAAGATCACCGTCATCTGGAAGCTGATGTAAGCAAAGTGCGACTGAATATTAGGCTGGATACGAGGTAGACAAAGTTGAAAACTTTTTTTTACCCTCTAACACCGAACTCGTTGTAGAATTTTCATTCAGGTTACCTTCCATATTCTGTCAAGCTGGAGAAGTAATGTTTGCAGTTGCAGTTGTTCTGTTCAAACCTTCAGGAAGCAATGCTATATGGAAGTACTATGTACAAGGTGACCTCTGCGCAAATTGAATCTCAAACCAACAACTTCATATGAGAACGAGCTTGGAGCCTACTGATGTCACTGTACCAAGCCATGCAATCGGACAGAAGAGCTGGTCGTCCAAAGGAAAATTTGCCACTGAGAGGATGAAAAAAAACCTAGAACCATGATTATGTTGACGTCCTATGCGTCCTATGGCCTATGATGACAAGAAATGAAGAAGAAAGATGAACACACCAGAATCGAACCATTGACTGATTTTGACTCATGCTTCCTCGCTAAGAATCTAGCCAAATCCAGTCTTCAAGGCAAAAAATGTTAAATTTGACGAAACCATTGCGACAGACGTATGTATTTCGAAAGTGATGTCCATAATGGAAGTATTAGGCATAGGCCCAGTCAGACCTGTAAAATTCAAGTACAAGTACAAGTTTTTTAGTACAATCCCTTGGTACTTCTGCTTAAAAAATTCGAATATCGGTACCAGAACTTATACTTGTACTCAGGATTCTGTCAAAGTACGTAAGAGTGTGATCTTAAGTACTTAAGTACATCGAAATTGTACTTGTAAGTACAAGTTGCATGTATTCATGGTAAGTTGTACTTGAGATCCAAAATACTTAATTTCTTTACAGGTCTGGGCCCAGCACTCTTTTTAGATAAAGCATGAGGCATACAAGACTTTGGATCGTCTTGTGCATGGAGTCAAGTACGGATCTGAATCTTGATTCTCAATTATAGGAGATTGGGTTCCAATCGTCAAACGTCACGTCTTACCAAAGACTAGCTTATAAGGCAAAGAAAAGCAAATCCAGGAAATAGCCTTTCCTGGATCTAACTGATATAAAGTAGAACTTCTGAAGGTGATAGCTCGACCTTGGCCCCATCTTTTGCTGAATATGTGAAACAATTGCCTTTGACATGGAATTTTTCACAGGAGTTGGAAGACCCAACGGCTGGTACTCATCAGCAAAGGAAAGAAGATTTGAACTTCAGACTGGATTGTGTATCCTGGACACAGCAGAGACTCCTAGGGAAGATTCTCAAACTGCGACTCAATGTAGAAGTGCAAAATACAGGTGGCTTATCCGAGAAACAACACGCGTTCAGGAAAGGCTACTGAAGGCTACTATTGTAGAAGCAATCCGGGGAAGTGGTAAAGACTGTCCAATCTGTTCAACAGGGATCACCAGTCAAGAAAAAGCGTCGTGGGTCCACCCCTTGACGTGAGAAATCCCTTCAGTTCGGAGAGGCTAGGAGCCTCAAATAGACAGACTTTGGGACTCTTGACTCCTCATTAGAGGTATCTGTGTTACAGGATCCAAGGGTAATCAGAAATAGGCACAGTGGATTCGAATAGATATCCTAATGTCTAATGAAGACCTCTTCCACCAACCAGCCCATGTGGTGCTCTATGCTGTTTGTGTGGAAGAAATCCAATTGAAACTTATGATAGCCAGCTACTTCCTCTGTGTCATGTGGAGTCTGCAAGTCAATGTGCTAAACATTGAAGACATAAGTCACGGTCGTTCCTAGAAAGTGGATATCCAGGAGTGAATTCAGAGATTCTCTGCCTTGTTCATCAAGTTGTTTGATATAGGTGGTACAACGGTCCCATTATCCCAATCCTAAGGTGGTCATTGAATGGTTTCCCCCTGCTCTTTCATATCCAGTTGCCTTCTTACATCTATGTACTAAGGGGGCACTACTTAGAAAGAGACTCGTTGACTGAAAATCTTTCCCTTTGAGATTAGCTAAAGCTTCGCATACTAGTAGACACCATACCACGCCAGTATCCATTTATTTTCCAACCACAACACGGAAATGTTTTCGTTTGTTTCGAAGAAGGATTTCGAAAATATCCACCACACCCATTAACAGTCCTTGCTACTCGCACATTCAGTATCCTTTCGAGTAGAGCGTAAATTGTAAATCGATTCGCAGTCGATACACTAGAGTGTAGGCGTCAATTTAGACTCAAAGGGATTTGCCCACTGAATCCTCCGGATTCCTTAACCAAAACATACACACCTGCACACACAGTCACTGTGAATAAGTTTAATTCAGTGAAACGCCATATCCATGAGCCATTAAAGGCTTTCCACTCAGTCGTGGCAGCACCAGTAGCAGCAGGAGAAGGCAACACGAGGAGGAGATCGAAATTAGTTTGATGAAATTTGCATTAGCATGCGATTCATGTTAAAAGTTTTTGAATCATTAATTGGTACAATTTTCAAAACCACCCCTCTAATCCTTCACTTGCCCCGAGATTCGAACGAATGTACTTACTCCCGCGCACCCAATCAGCTATGCAGTGCACCTGCAATCACATATTCTAGTTGAAGTTGTTTGTGTACCAGGACGCCGAGGGCGGGGAAGGGCAGACTCTAATTTGTTGTTGTTTTGTTTCTTTAGTTTTCCCCCCAATCCCAGTCGGGCGAAGGGTTAACAGAGGGTGACATCGGTGATGTTGCCGATGTTGTTCGCGCGTCAATGCTGATCAGGGATTAGTGTCTGTGCAACAAAATTCTGATTGAACTGCGGTTAAAGTTTCGATTGATTTTGTACATGAGTAGTCGTGTGTGAGCGAGTGTGTGTTCCGCGAGCCACAGGACTAACTTCTGTGGAGTAATGGAAGAGTGATGATGGGAAGCATTGGCGTGTTAAATTGAAAGACGATTAATATCCGGCATCCTGGTGGCGGTAGCGGCGGTGGTAAGCAGAATAAATGTTGTGAATGTGCACACACCCACTCACACAGAGCATATGTTGGAAGGATATTTCCCAAGGATAAGTTATGTTAATGAGGAATTTCGAACGAATAGATGTTGCGAAATGTGGTGGAATTAGATTTTAATTGTGGTTCTCTTGTTTGACGGAATAGGAAGTTGCAGATGGTTGTTGCTTCCATAGCGCAGTATTTGGGAAACGGATTTTAAGGCCCTTTTAAGGGCCTACAAGTTTAGCAGAATTGAAGGGGATTACAAGTAATTTAGTACACATTATGTGAACGGTCCTACAAACTCCAAGAATATGGGGAAAAACCGCAGCATTAAGGTGAAGAATCTTAGAGCATATGAAGCCTTTCTGCAGACAGAAAATGTCAGATTCAAGACAAAGTGAGGCTCGACCTTAGTTCTAATGACCCAACCATGACTATCAATCCTTCAATAAAGAAGAAAACTGTTCCTGTCGGTGCTGGTATCTGAAAGCCCTAAAAGCGATTGGTAACAACAGCAGGAACGCCTTGCAAAATTGGGCTTCCTAATAGCCTGGGTATTTACTTTGAGTGGCGCTACAGTCCGGGCTAAATCTGTGACCGGCTATGTGATGAAAAAGATGGTATTGGACAGCTAGACTGCAAGGAAAATGTTATCGCTATCGATTTGGGCTTAAAGATACGTTAAGGTTGAGGGGAGCTAGTAGCATCCACAAGCCTAGTGTGAACAGCAGTAGATCAGACCATTTATAGCCCATTCTCAGGGATCACACAAAAGGAATAAGGCCAGTACCTAACGTAAGGACATTACAGTATCAACACATCTGCAAAAAATTTCACATGGCAACTACGTGGAAGGTAAAACACCCACTCATACCATGAGAAACGCAGAGAGGTGTTAAAAAAAATTGGAAACCAAAAGCTCCCTACAGAGTTATTGAAACCACTGAGTGGTAGGAAGCTCTATCTTGGTTAAGACAATATCTGCCAGACAGTCAGGATATTGTAGCACCTGGTCCTGATCGCCAAAGATAACACTATACCACAGTGTAGGGCCCCAAGATACAGGCTCTTACATTTCCGGAGATTGGGACATTCTATTCCAGAGTATAATATAGAGATGCTGGCTCATTTGTTGAACATGGAACTGGTGAGACTAGACAGGACCCGAATACTTAGTTTTGGTTTGGCAAGGATCTTACATTTCCCTTCCAGATCTTGTTCCCTCTTTGGAGAATATAATTTGATACCCTTTAGCTCCATCTGGTAAGTGTTTGACTTCAATCAGCATTAATCCTAGGTTCCGTCATCAAACTCGTGCCACAGACTACTTTAGAAGCAGTGTTCCACCACCAAACATCGAGCAATGACTCAATGAATAAAGAGTCGCTGAAGGCTTACCACAGGGGTACGCACTGAGGCCACTGCTTTAGGAAACATGTATTATGGCATCCTGTGGCTTTTATAGATGTAAGTTTACTTACTTATTGAAACTATGATCAACATTGCAGTCAGGCTCTGAGTAAAGTATGGTACAGGCTCTGAGTACAGTCACCGCCTGAGCTGGAAAGTTCAGACTTGGAGTCAACCCTAATAAAACAGATCGGATCCTCTTCACCATCAAACTCAAGATTTCTGAAGTCAGCTACTCTCCCTAGGTACATACCTAGGAGTCATTCTAGAGCCCACACTTATAATATATACCAACTACGTACGTAGCTGTCTATACCTCCAACAGAACCTTCGACAAATGATGGGGCCTGCGACCAAAGCTAACTCTGTGGATGTACACAGCTGTAGTATAGTACGGTAGTCAGTCCTTAAAAAGGTCTATGAATTAACCAGTCTGAGTAAGGTATGGATGCAAATCTTATAAATGGTCTAGTCTAAGTCCACTGTCCAACCATGAGGCTGTACCTAACCATAAGGCTTGGGATACTCTCGCGATGAAAATGTTCAAAAGCCTTAGAATTGGATACCTTAAGTGGGTCTAGAAGTCACACTAGTCTACAGAAGTCAGCAACGCTGTAAGGCATCCCTTGGAATGCTGTTTCTAAGTCCATTGCCTTATATGCACCCATTTTCTACGGTCATCTTGTATACACTATACACCCTGTGAGGTCCTAATTACGACGTTAAATGATAGACATCAAATATGGCCATATATCCCCTGCCAAAGCGACACAAACTACATCACTAATGAGAACTGAAAGAGTACTATACCCAACTCCCAACCTTGTGGCACACCACCTGCCCTCCAAACCCATATGCAACACAATGTAGGTATGCCAAACAACCGCAGTAAGCTCCAATCATCCGAAGATACATCCTCATCCCAGATGTGAACATCATTTCGGTTGTCCACCACCTTCGGTAATATTCCCAATTATTTCCGTTCCAAGGCACAACAAATTAAACATGTTTCCAATAATCCCTACCCTGCGGCCATTACAATTTCAAAAGAAACAAAATGGGGATAAAAATAACTTGTAACCGGAAAAATATTCCACCAAATCATGCGAAATTCAATTAAAATTCACTGCGTTTCACCATGTAATCGTCTATAATTATAAGGCACTGCGAGACCGCACTCCGCCGCCATCATCGTCAATGGTAACCCTTTCCGGGACTTCGTCGGACGGGGCCGCACCTCCGGTATGGTTTAATTATTAAACCTTTCTTCCTCTCTCTCTCTATCCTTCTCGTCCTGCGATAGTACACACAGCAATATTGCAAATCATTATGAACTGTGAACATGCCAAAGTGGTAGCAAGGACATTTTTCTTTCAGTTTTTTTTTTTTTACAGCCGTTTTCTTCCGATGTCCTTTCGCCTTGTTCTTTGTGAATTCAATTTTCATAGGAAATGTTTCCAATTAAACTTTTAAGCTTAAGCAATAATTAAATGTGTCCAACCAGCCTGCGTCCCCCATCCTGTGACATCATCCGCCTCATCGTTCTGTTGATCTAAATAACGTGTTCACCACCCATCAGCCCTCATCATGGCATGACTTCAAAGGAAAAACCAACAAAAAAAAAACAAAAAAAGAAGAAGAAAACCCCTTTCCTTTCGACAGGACTCCGATGACTACTGTCTATCAATCGGGCATCTGAACAATTGTTCGGATCGGTAGGTTACGTTTAAACAAAGCTAATCGAATGATAGTAATTACGGAACTCGAATGTAATGTAATTGTGTAGTCGATGTGCCGGGGGTGGGCTTCCCTGGATGGCGCGCCTGGAAAAGGGGATGAAACTAACCATTATTTGGAAGTTAATTTAATTCGTCCACCTCCACCTGCGGGCGGGGGTGGGTGTAGTTCGCATTCAAATGTTACTCATTGATGTAATCGGTTTTCGTGTTGTTTTATAAAATTGGAAATGTTTTGCGCCGAACAGATGGAGGCAGGAGTCGGGCGGGCGCGTTGCCTGACAGGATTCCAGGACTCTGTCATTTTACAATTTGCAGAGTGTATTTGTTGGTGGCGGACGATTACAGACGGCGACGGTGGGGGATGACATGTATTCGACAAAGAAAGGCGTGCAGTTTGATGGAGGACAGTCGGGGCAAAATGCTAACGCACTGCAGAGGAGGTGGAAACACAGAACAGTGGTATCGATCGATATGGGTCAGTATTTCGACCGGACTTGCGACGAAAAGTGGATCCTTTACTACTGATCACAGCACGAGTCTATGACACCTTTTATGTAGAACCATCTGAAGGACAAACAAGTGGAAAAACAGGCACGGAGATACTCATCTGCCAAGACGACATTGTATCCTGCAAACGTTCCATTGAAAATTATGTTTCAAAGCTTTAGGGCATTCGCATGTCCACCATATGGCCTTATGATGGAATAGTTCAAAGGGAAGACTACTATAGTGGATGATGGCTTAGTAAGTGCCTTCTATACTTTCAAGGATACACTCTGTATGAGTGAGAATATGAGAGAAGAATATGTCCTAGTGTTCCATTCGATGTTCCCAAGAAGAACTTTCGACCACATTCATGTCACCAAGGACTACACCTTTGGTGGGAAAATCAGAAGAGTATGTCCAAGTGCTCCATTCGATGTTCCCAAGAACAACTATCGGCCACAGTCATGTCATCAAGGACTACAAATACGTACATCTGCCTTAAGTGCCAATCTAAACCACATCCAGTCAAGCAGCAATTTTAACGTAAAATGTATTGGAGTCATGGTTGGGATGATGGATGATAAAGTATACTGCCTTTCGGTGACTGCGATCCAAGAAGGATTATAATCAAACCCTTTCGACACCAATGTAACTTATGACTATATGTTCCAGGCCACCACATCAAAAGAGAATATACTGTCCTCGTGACTCCTGGAGATGTATGTTCTCCTTAGTGCCGACTAGTGCGATACATGTGACCTTTACGCAAATCTCCCTACTTGGATGGCTTTGACCAATGAGCAACATTGTGTAGTCTATTTCATCATATGAGCAAGAAACAAACCTTCAGAAGGGAAGACTTTACAAGTCGCTTAGGACTTCAATGAAGTGCTCTATTCCTAGAGTAATCCTTAGGGTACATATAAGTACATAGGTTCCCACTAACTTTTCCCATATGTATGATCCACCATTGTGCCTGTACACTTGATATGTCCCGAGCATTCAACAATTTGGCTAGAAGTTCAATTGTCGAAAAGAGACTTCCCTCAATCTTCCCTTACGCAACCACACGTTACTTTTGATGAACTAAGAGAGCATGTGACCTGAGGAGTATTGAAAAGTCAGATCTACTGGCAGCCCTTCAACAGTCCTCTGTCTGCTGGTAGTTATCATTCTAAAATGTCTAGAATGTGGGGATTATACTATAGTGGCAGCAAATTTAAAACATTCGTCAAGTGAAGGGTACCACAAGATGGTGTTCTTACCACTATTCTTGTGACTGTTTTCCACGAGACTGAAATAGCACTCATTACGTGGGGATCTAGAGTTGTTCTTATCGACCGTATAAAACGGTTTAACACTAGTCGCACTGTACCACGAACAGAGCCAAACAGAGTCCTTGTTAGTCCATGAGAAACTACTATAACCCTCTACTGCTGCAAACAAAAAAATATTCCACAGAGGTCCTGTCCTCACCTTATAGGATGTATAACCTTGAATAGAGTTCGTTTTTGAACAGCACTATCAGATCTGTGGCGTGGAGCGCTCAACACAAGCAGCTACCACGAGCAGAGCATAACTAATGCTTCCACAGGGTCATCATATAGTGCTGGTGTCAGTACAAGCTATAACTTTTGCAAATGGCGGCAACTGTCAGTGTTTTTTTGACATTTGTTAAGTAAACAGATGTAGAATACACGTCGACAAGGCATGGAATGCTATACTCCTCAAGATCGTACAATACTCTGAGTGCAAGTAGCCATCCTAACGCATTAAGCCGCTCACCCCAAAGAGACTGAACCAACATGTGACAGAAAATGCCCAGAAAGACCTCGTAGTGGACGAGACGAGAATAGCCCCAGAAGTTTCTCGAAGTTCACGCCAAAACGATTGAAAATGGAGAAAAAATAGGCCCAAATAGTCATCAACAATGGGGACGCCCAATTGACCGACATTATCTTCAAAAAATAGGAAAAAATAAGATAAAAATTCAAACAAAAATTTAAAAAAAAAATTATGTTAGAAGGACACCACCTGGCCTATCCTAAAGGACGGAGTCCCAGCTTGTGTATCCACCGGACACTCTAATATTCTAAATGTCATGACATTCGAAAGAGCGGATCTTTAAGGTCATCCCCCCTTTTAGGTTGGAGCAACCACTTTTCATTTTAACTTTGCAACTTTTCACTTTCACTTTGCAAAATTCGTTTCAACAAACACGAGTTTACGAAGTGAAAAGTATTATTCTGCAAACTATAAGCTTCTTTTCGGTTTGTTGTGAAGAATTTTTCGATGTCGTTTCACCAAACCAAGAAGCTTTGCACTTTGCATGTACAACTCTGCAAAGTTTGTCAACAATAAGCAAAAAAAGCAAAGGACCGTTTCGAAGGACGTTTTGTGAGCAAAACTTTTCAAATTGTCTAAAAAACTTGCACAATGCAAAGTTGTGAGAACTGAAAAAAAATATTTTTTTGAAAAGTTGCAAAGTAACAAGTGATAAGCTGGTGAAATAGGGCCCTAGTTTGGCATAAAGAAACCGATTCCCTGCTTCCTAATTTGAGATTGTTTTCCCCTCACGTTGAGCACAGTTCAAGACTTCACCAGGTTCCAACGATCTACCAAATTTCATAACGCAAACACGGCCACCATGTAAATGAAACTCATTTGTTGAAACCACCAGCAAAGTGTGTATACTTCTCGAACGTGTTCCAAGCCAGGGAGAACCCTCCTTTTGTTTGTATTGCAATTTTTTGCAACACACGCTACATACCCACACCCCGAATCCGACTCCAAGGGGGTTAAGCACCAGAAAATCTTCAAATTTAGTTTCAATGATTTTTGACCCACACCATCGCGCCATCGCCATAGCCACCATCGTTGTTACCTTAAATTTTGCGCATCGAATAGTGATGTAGAAAATGAAATACGTGTCGAATCGTTTATTGGAATACCACGAAACTTTATACCCAAACTTCTGGAAGTATCCTTCCAAACGATATGAACGACCAGTGACCAACCAACGCCCTCTCTGTTTTCCTTTAAATATTTGAATAGTTACACTTGATGGCAAGCATTGAACGAAGACGACAAGGGTGGGCACTTCCTTTCTTTACAAAAGGACGCTTAAATTTTTCACCCAAAAAGAAGGAGGAGAAGAAGAATCAGGACAAAAAGAATCACTATATCGCCTCAAAGGAGTCAAGTTGTTGTTGGTTCTGTTATTTTTCTTGGCGCTCCAATTCCAATTTCCGGTTCTACTTGACGATTTCAAATCTTAATATACAAGGACGGTTCCTGGGAAGAGAACCCTCAAACATGACGAAAAAGTGAACGAAAGGACGACGAAGTATAGACGAATAGAAAATCTGAAGAATTGAAAACTTTTGCTCTTTTTGTTGCAGTCTTAGTTTTTGAAGTTCTACAACACAAAAAAAAAAAAAATGAGAAATATATATTTATCATCCTTTTTCCAGGTCATCGGTAGGTATATGTGTACAGAGGGTCGAAGCAGGACGACACACAGGACCACTGCGTGTGATGAATGAATGAGTCCACTCATTTTATTGATACAACGTTATGTCAATTTTAAAAGAGACACCGACAGACAGACAGACCGAGAGAGAATGGATGGAGGAGGTGGAAGAATTCCAAATCAAACTGAAGAAAATCTTCGAAGGACTTCGCAGGACCAATGTGAAAAGGTTTCTTTTCATAATACACATTGCCTAAGGTTTTTGCAATCGGTAGGTAGGTACATAGATACTCTGTATAGACCAGCAACTAGGACACATAAGACGGAATCGTTTCAATTGAAAAATTGATTTCATTTCTTTGGCAAAGTATTTGCACTCCTTTCGAAATTAAAATCAAATTCTGAGTGTGTTTATTTAATCCACAAGGACCTATGGGGGAGGGAGGGAGGTAGGGAGAAGGACAAACTTTCAGTTCGACTGAGGGGACATTTGCTTAGAATTTTGTTTCGTTTCGGTTGAAGGAATGCCTTTGGACGTGTGTTCAAATGAACCGTTTAGGTGAGTTTCTGTTGGAAAACTCATGCAGTTAACGTTGACAAAAGTTTTGAATTTCTTGGGATATCACTGGATATCTCTCGTTTAGATACTTGGGTGTGTTATGCAGGCTTACGTGGACCTAAAGTGAGCTTCGGGCGAGTTTAGTTTTGGAAAAAAAAAACTTTCTGGTAAAACGGAAATTTCATTAGGAGATGCCTACAGTACAGAGTTTGTGATTTGCTTTCTTTTGTTGGTATTGAAAGGGTGGCAGTGTATAGGGAGTTTATGGAGGAGTGTATTCAGCTGTGAATCTTCACAGGTATCTAGAGCCTTATTCTGTCATGTTGTGGGTCGTTTAGTTGCTACTATCCGAATCATCATTAGAACCAGTCAGTATAGGGAACATCCTCCACAAGAACTTCTCCTTCTGGAATACCTTTTCAGCCAGCACTCATTGCCTAACTACTTTCAGAAGGATAAGGAGAAACCATCGCCGTATACCCACATTTAAGAGAATGCTTGGACCTGACACTTTAATGCAGAATGCGAAGGTACACAGCCATGAGCTGACATAAGCACAGAAGGGAGAGATTCCAACTCCGACAAAGAGGGATACAACTTCGAATTGAAAAATACTTCTCGAGATAGGAGCTGAACTTCCTGAAGATCCTTTAAGATCCACTAGACAAACTGTTTGCTAGAAATTAAGTAATAGTAGCCTTTCCTTGCAAAGAATACACATTGTAGATACTCAGACCATTTCTGCAAAGCATTGCCACTCAAAGCCACTGATCTGGCTTATACAGTGCAGAGAACAGATACTCGTCGGATCCGAGCAGAAAATCCTGACGTTATTCTAAAATTCGAGAACATATTTGCATTTGGGTACAAGGCTCTGATTTTTTTTTTCAACTTATGGGCAGAATCTTAAAAGGTTTGTCAGTACACGCCCGTCAATTTAGTGAAAGTGTTTCTGTATCTATGGTCACTGAGACGGTTTAGCTTGAGGTTTGTTTAACTTTCTCCCGCATTTGTGACGCTTTCAGGACAACCGCTGACCGTCTCTAGATATCATTCGACAGATAGTGGTCAGAAAAACCTTTCAAAACTCTACTAAACCTTCCAAAATGAACGCTCCAACCTCGCTCTAAGCAATCCTTGGATGTCTACTGGTCTACCTACAGTCTTTTTAGGGAAAACTAGTACGGCCAGGTGGTACTTTCTTTCAGGTCCATACCTTAGTCCAGAGAAAGGAAAGTCACAACCACTGATCGCAAATCGCACCAACGAAGGAAGATCTACTGAACAAACTAAAAGTAGGTGACTTGGAAATTCACCAAACTTTGGTCTCTATGAGGTCTTATCAAGTATCTTCAATGCAATAACCTAGATGAGCCTACCATAGATGTAAAATTCTTCATTCATTGTCGGATGAATACAATTTCCAATTCAGATGCAAACTACTGAGAACAGGTCACTCTCAGAAGGATCAGCAGAACTACTTATATGCAACTGGGATCTGGGATTTTCCCCCGAGATTTCGTTACCATAAAATCATTCCTAGAGTTCAGTTCGACGATGGTGTAGTCGATTAGAGATGGTGGCAAGTCCGTAGGCAACTGATTCAGAACGTTGATCCTGATAAAATATTCAAGTTCGAGAGATATAAGGTCCAGAAAAACATTTAAGGCTTTAGTTGGACATAATCGTATGACACCTCCAGTACCTGTAGCCACTGCTCTTTCCGCTTTGTTTAGGTCACCAATGCTTTAGTCTTTTCTCAACGCAAGCTATCAAACCAGTGATTCAGATGATAGGATAGGTGATGTCGCTGTGGTATACTACTATAAGACCATCTTCTCTCGAAGAAGAATGTTTTACTGCGGGCGTAAGTATGCTCAACACACTTTACTAACTCGGTGCTCTAGATCAAGCTCACAGCTAAGATTTTAGTCGAATACAACGCCTTTCCGCTGGAGGATAACGAAAGTAGTTCATTGTTTAGCCGTGGAGCCGTAAAGGTCGGTATTTTGGCCTTCGAACATACTGATAGATACGTGATACCAGAATGGACCTCAGATGACTTAGATTTGTCTACATTTTCCTCAAAAAAGTCACTCTTACCTCTCGTATCGATAACCTTTGGAGAAATCACTTAGGTCACGGTATGTCTAAGTTCTATTCAGGAAGTTATGACATTCATCCTAGCTATAGTTTCTTATAGTATCCATCAACTAATCGATGCCTATATCCCAAAACCTTGTGATAGAGCTAGGCATAGTGTGTCTACTCTTAAGAAAGCCTGGAATTGTGGAAGATATTGCTGCTATAAGTGATAGATGGTCATAACCAAATCCTTTAGAAGCAAATCAGTTCCCCCTATGAAATACATACAATTCCATCCAATCAATGCCACAATCATTCACTATCCACCAGACGTAACCATTTAATTTTTGATGACACACATAAAATATTCCCAAAGATACATTTCCAAACAAATAGCAGCCAAGAGTAATTAATTCATTTTTATAAACAAAAAATAAAATCAAATGTTTAAACGTTGTATACTGTGTCTCGAACACTCGTCCCACTGAAACGAAATCCATTTCCACACCCACTGACACTGTACCTTACTCATGTGTGAAACACACTCTACTACTCGTACGAGAGTGTGTACCAAATGAAATCACCTCAAATGCGAACAGCAGCTATTTATACTGCGAAAACAATCCAATAGATACTCGTACACTCATACATCCTGCCACCAGGCATAGTATGACACACACATGCTGTGTCTATTTTACATTAAACAAACAGCGTCGCCGTAAAATTGTATCTCATAAATTTTTTCGCGTTGATTTTGAAGTTTAGCTGATAAATACAAAATACTGAAAAAAAAATCCCTCATCCAGAGCTCATTCGGTCATAAAACGCCCTACTCCGCGGCGGACACTGTGCGCCGCTGTACGCGCAAATTTAGTTCATCTATTAATAAATATTTATTCACCCGCAAATTGTTGATCACAAAACATTCACACCTAGGAGCTCTCATCTCATCGACATCATCCTCTCGACACCACCATCGTCGTCGTCTTCGTCTTCATCTTCATCTTCACCGTCATCGTCATCTCTTCTGTCAGTGGAGGAGATTGATAGAGGTTCCATTGGCCAGGTGCCAAGGACGGACATGGATACTTAAATTCTGACTAAAAACCATTTAAAGTTATAAAAGCAAAACTTCTCTCTCCCCGCACTACGCTGCTGGGGGTGGCAAACTTGTGCGCAGTGTCATCAAAGGTTCCGCGCTCGACACGTTCAATAAAATTTAATTGCAATTCAATTGCTTGGAAATGGTACTTTGTAATTAAGTTCGAAGCTCTGCCCCAGTCCACCACCCCCAGTCCTCATTCTCGACCCATCGTCAGGCGGGAATACAAAAAAAAAGACGAAATGGGGGAAAAAAAAAGATAAATACTGTGGCACTTGTGAAAGTTTGATCAATTAACTTGAAGCCCTCGGGCCAGAGGTAGCAATTAACGGTGACGAACTCACACCACACCACACAAGACACACAACAAAACGCAACTCATCCCATCCCATCCTGCCTGTGTTGGCACATTCAGTTCGTGTCAACTGAAGGCGATTGTGGACTAATTATGCCGAAGAGTGTCAATACTAAGGTATGGATTAATTGAGATGACAGAAAACCATTTTGGAGGTGATTAAAACGTTCTTCCCTTTGATATAGCCGGTTTCGTTCATGCGGGGAACTTTTCCATTGGGCCACCTCAAATGGCGTCCTATTTTCGGAGAGTTTTCAAGTGAACGTGGTTGTCCTTGAATATTGGATGGTTTTAATGAATTTTGAACAGAAAGAGGAAGAGATCCCTCGAATCGAGAGGTAGGTATTCACACAGACCAGCATTGAGCTATAGATTTCAAATGCCCCACTGTGTTGAAAATGTCCTCATGGAAGGCTTAGCTGGATCTAGTTAGGATTTCTCACCTCTCATGGATCGTTCGGTAGGAAACTAGACCGAGTTTTATACCAAATATCGTTTTTCATTGACATGGAGAATTGAGCTGCAAAGCGGATCATAGCGGAGCAAAGCGGAGCAATAGTTTCTTTAGCAGAAAAAGTTATGATAAACTGCATTCAAATCGAGTTTCTGACATTCTCCACCTGTTTCCATGTCTCAAAATTGCAGTCACTGTGCATGGAGACACATTTTCCTATGACTTAAAGGATTCTAAGTAAAACCGTGCTTAAAACAATTGGGACATCGATCAGTGTCTTCACTATACTTATGTGACCCCTACAGGCCGTAGGGGTCACTGTCACATTGAAGATACTTATAGACAATTCTCTTCTTGAAAATGAATAGCAATACAGTTTAAGTCATGGTTCGATGGTTTAAGTCGTATTCCTCGCAAGGATTCGAATCTTAATCATCGTTTGTACATGCTAAGCGCCTATAGCTCTATTGAAACCAAAAGTTTTCATTGAAGATACTCGTACTACCTGTATTGCTAGAAGTACTTATGACAAGTATTCAAGAATTCGAAGCTCTAAACTATAATGAATACTGAAGGCCCTCTTAGTGCCTTGGAAGATACTTCTTTGATAATTTAGAAGAGTTACGTTCCTTCAATCGTAATGATGCCGCAATTTGTGAGAAATTGCTGCCAAAAAACGAAGTTCAAGAAGTACTTCAATGAGAAGAACTCGTAGTAAGCTTCTTTGAAAAATTAACAAAAAAAACTGAGAAAAGGCCTTTTAAGCCAACACTTCCGCTTGGACATCCGAGCATACCTGTTTCTTTATCATTTCCAGGGAAAGTAAGTGTAGTTACTATAGACTCGTCCTATAGCTTCTACAACTTGTAGGACATTCGTTATTCATCTTGGAAGCCAAGGATTACCTTTGCCACTTTAGAATTGCTTACTTTGAACTGCAGACCTATTAAAATCCGATGTCCCAGTAGACACAGAGTAATGTAAAATACAAAACCCATTCAGGCTCAAGGTTTCATGTGCTAGACTATCACGGATCTACGAGTGATTCCTTAAAAGCAGGACATAGTTGCCTAAACCGTTGTTGGTCCAGAATTGTGTATGGACAGAATGTGCACCTGTTACTTTCCAAAGTATGTAGGTTCATATTTGGGGCTAGCCCCCAAAAGTCCCCAGACAGAGGTCTGTACGATACTCAGATCTTAGTCGTAAGTGCTTTATTCTTTAGATGATGCAAAAGATCAATAGTTTGTTTGAGAAGCTTTCTTAATGGCAGCTTTGCTCTCGGATGTTTGCCAGAAGTTCGTAAAAGGTAACATAAGAAGCAAGAAAAAAGAGACTGTAACTTTGCCTACATTCCTGCGACCTAGGGTCCAAATTTTTTTATGGGAGGTCCTTGGATTGTGAAAGCGATATATTGCTTATTTTCGAGCCATGCACGTACAGCCCTATGTGTCCACACGCTTTTGCGGAATACTACTAGTTTGTGGCAAGAAAAAAGCCAACGTGTGACTTAGATTTCAATTTGCAGGAAGATTGGTAAGTATGACGGAAGGCTGTATTTGTAGCTAGCACTTAAATCGCCGATCCATTAAGAACCTCTGACGTGGAAGAAACACTACACAAAGACTATAGTATGGTTGTGGCTTAAGTAGAACTATAAGGCCCCCCTTAACCAACCCGAAATTTTTATAAATTTAAAAATGGCCAGTAGTAGCTTTCTTGACAGATCGCTCAGAGCTGTTATACCTACTAAATCTACAGAGGCTCTTGGCATTCTACACGTGTATCGCCACAGCCTTTGTAAAAGTCGTCATTGTTTGGTTGCATTCTTATTCGGTGGGTCGCCAAGCCCTAAACTCTTTGTACTAAGCGCTAGAATTTGCTTAGTTTTCCCTTTGGTTTTCTGGAGACACGACACCATGAGAGAGCGCTCTATCTATCATTGGCTTATCTCATGAAGTCATGTTCTATGTTAGATTGAACAGGTGCTAGGCACGGCAGAGCAAAAGTGACAGCCATTACCAGGTCCTCTTCGGGCCGCTTTCTAATTAGTATACCAGTGTATCCTGGGAGTCACAGGAATGCGTTACTCTCGTGATTGCGTCACCAATTTACGTTAAATTGACAAAACTACAAGCCCTACTGAAGGCTTCTGCCAGTCAGTCAGTCAGTCTTAAGGTGCAATTTGTACCAAACTCTATAGCAAAGCATTTGTACCTGCGTCACAGTCCCAAATCTATACAAACGTAGTCATGTCATAAGTCCTTCAGTGGAGTTTAACCTAGAACTACATTTTGCGACTCTCACATGGAACCTAGATCATATAGTGGACAATTCCACCTCTAAAGCCAACTCAAAACCTTCACCACAACCTTTACAGAACCCAGTTCATTGCCAGGCTATAGGAGTTGCAAAATTTATGCAAATCAGTTTGTTTATTTATTGTCATTTGCATGTGCTTTATGCAAACTATACTTTGATATATGCCAACCATCGCCGTGACGTACGCAAATCCAATAAACCTTGCCAAATCGACTAGGCTACGAATACGAGAAAAAAAAAACCAAAAAATTTAATAATAATAATAATAATAATAAAATAAACGCCAACAACCATTAATTCATCCACAGGACATTATTAATAAAAAAAAAACAACACAGACACAGATACTCGCATAAAATATACAACATTATGCCACAACATGTGTTTGCCAGTTATTTAGTGTATAACCTCAAAGCAACACCAATCCCAAAAGCAAAAAACCAACAAAAAATGGGGGAAAAAAAAAGTATCTCAACGCCACACATCCATAATGACTACATAATGTCACCATCACCACCCACTCCGCACCTCGTGCCAACGACACACCAAATGGTCGTCCCACTACATGTGTAGTGTATACCCATGTGAGTGTGTAATTTACATGCCATTATGGCAAGGATTGACATTAGACAAGCGACCAACCGACCAACACAAAACTCTAATCACTAATCTGATGGAAATTCGAGGATTTTCCTTTCCCTTTCGGCAAAACGCCCGGCCACGTCCAGGACGAAAGATATGTTAATGTGCGTACAACTCACACACGAAACTTTCGAGGTGAGGTGCGTTCAGAGCGCCTCGGGTAAGGAAAATTTATTAGAATTCACCTTCGCCTTTGACTTTGCTTTTAGTTTTTCCACAAAAAAAAAAAAGAAAAAATCAAAAAACCAACAACAGGTAGCCAAGGTGTGGAAGTTTTATGGACAAATTTTTATACTCAAATTGGTTTTTTTTTTATATTTTTTTCGAATAAAAACATACCCTTTGGCGGCAACAGTTTGACGCTGATTGGACAACTTTAGTGTTCAACTAAATCCAGTTTAAACTAATTCACTGTATAAACTTTGCTTCTACTATATGCAGACACACATATATTTACATTTCACTTAACACATAGAGAGCCACGTACATATGTATAATTTTTTTGGGGAATATTAAGCGAATTTTCTTTCGAAGGAAAACCAGAAAATATAAATAAACAAACTTTTGATCTATTTTTGAATTTTTTGCTTCTCTTTTGATTTTTTTTTTTCGATTTTTCCTTCTCTTTTGTAGAAAATTTTGTATTTTTCACTTGTTGTTGTTGGTTTCACGTTTGTATGTGTTAGATGCAGTTGTTCAGAATTGTTGCTGATGGCGATGGGGAGTACAAACATTTTTTTGATTTAATAAAAGAAAAATACTGTCAACCTTGGCAGAGGGTTGTGGTTGGTACCATTCGAAGGGGAGCTACGACCTACAGTATCGAAATAGCTTATTCTGTCTGTGGAGAGGAAATCCTGTTGAAACTGGTCTGGTTGCAGGTTAAAGAAGGGGATAACACCCCACCCAATGGGTTTCTATTGATGAGATGTTTAATAATAAACCCAGAACCCAGACTGACAACTGAGCGCTGCAGAGAGGTGGCAGGAATTACTGGAACGTGCTCTTTTCACAACTGAATAACCGACGATGGAACGTGTCGGAAGTTATGAACTGACTTCGCCGAAGCGACTTCTAAAAATACACCTCCATCTGAGGGGAATAGTTGATTCGAGGACTTGCGGTTGATGTGAAGCAAAGTCGCAGTCCAGGGCGAGGATGACTTGGTGCAGGTGTTAGGTAAGGACTGCGAAGGACTATGCTTGTTGTATGTTTTGAAAGTTTTTTTATAGATGATATCTATGGTGGTCCTATAGCATCTATGATTTGACAGATACCTTTGGCATAAGAGGAATGAATTTCTTGCGTCATAGACATGCAAAAGGAAGTCTTAAAGGAATATGGTTCTGTCACAATCAGTAGTTCTTCAAAAAAGAACGTTTTGGCCTAAGAAATTTCCAGCCTATTCATTAGCCCTTCATTTATATGAATAAGTCTACGAATCATCCTAATATATCGACAGATCCGAAAAATCTACGACAGGAAGCAGAAGGCTGATGGAGAGGACGCACGTTTGGTGTCCATAAAAAGCTTAAATGAGTCATGTATAGTTCAGGCCATAAGAAGTGTGCTTACTCTATTTGGATACAAATGTGAGGAAACTAAATTTATTGCCTTTTCTAAAAGCCGAAATTGAGTTCATATTTATTCAAAGATACCACCAGATGTTTGTCAGATGTTCGCAAGGGATACCACTTGAAAAAAGAAATACTAGACGTCGATTGTTCATTCAGTATTTCAAGGCAGAAAATACTGGCACATGGTGAGCTAGGGCACAGTCAAAATATAATGTAATGCAACGCATTAACGAAATCGCTGGTGTACCACTGGAGTCAGTGTTGGGACCCGTACTATTAAAAGATGTGTCGTTTTCCATTTCCTTTACACTGAAGGAGGGAAACACGTACCTGTTCTTAAGCAAGATGTTTATGATTGGTATCAAGGATGTACACTCAACAGTACAGGAATTAAAACTGATTTTTCTATTATTGTGGAGCAGAACACGAATGTTGGATTTAACAACAGAAACATCTACATTTGACGTTTTACTGACAACCTGTATTGTATGCAACAGAAAGTAGTAGTTGTTCGTTTGAACTGAACAGGAGGTGAACCAGTAAGGAACAACTCTGCTTTGGTGTATCTATTCTCTAAGACGTCAAACCATGTTCCACAGTAAAACTTGAGGTGAATAGGAATACAATATCCTACTGTTGTTTAGCCCAGGGTAGTGGCTATGGGAGAGTGGCTGAATTTGGTATGAAAAAATTGATATCTAGGTGTACAACCGACCCTAAGAACCTAGGTAAATCCAGACGCTGATGCGCCACTAAATAGACAGAAGTACCTTCTCCCCATGTTTGAAAAAAACAGGCATACAAACGGAGTTCTAAATAGAAACTCCTTGTGCGTCCCTGTGCGGCTCTTGGTTTGAGCCAAAGTCTATGAATTAGCTGCCTTTTTCAAAAGAATTTTAAGATTCGATGAGATAAGTTTGTAGTAGTAGTAGGATGAGCAGTGAAATTCACATCAATTTACCAAGTTTGAACCCCAGCCCCATTCGAATGGTAAATTGCTTGCAGTGAACTCATAAAAACTTCAGAACTTTTGACGAGGGTAGGTTTCCAGCTAAAGAAACTAAAAATACAAAAAGAAGGTGGTGCCTGTGTGTTTAGAAATTCTCATAAATCTCAAGTATTTCAGAGTGAGATGTAGCCATGCCAAGAACCTTGTCGTCAGCTTAGACTACAGTACACTCAACCATTGGTTTTGGTGACTTCTTTCTCCAAATAAGTAGGAGAAATATATCAATTTAAGTACCCTAGTACCAGGACAGAGTGATATTGAGAGGAACGAGCACGGTGATGAGCTGACTAGGCAAGACTTAGAAAAAAATCTAAGCACACACATATAGGCCTGTCCAGGGATAGGTAAGACAAAAAATTCCGCAGCTAGTCATTCTTGGGAACTAATACCTCTCGTAGTAGAATTGTTATTTGAGAGGATATAGGTTACAGATAGCTTGTCAGAGGGGTTTTCTAAATAAGTAAGCACGTAGTAGATACAACCCTTGTCTTTAAAAGATGCACAAACTGCAAAAACGGTCTTATTTTAGCCAAAAGGTACGGAATTGTTAGAGATAATTCCATTTTAACCCGTATATTGGGATCCTTGGAATAAAAAAATTAGTAGACAATTTTTACGAGGACAAATATTTCAAGAATTCAGTTGTAAACGGCATATGACTAGTAGTCATGTCCTCGTTGGCTGGTATCACTCGAAAATTCCGTCTAAAGACTTGACAATTTGGATAGTTTTTGTAGAGAAGTAATCTGCTGTCATATCTATGGCGCATCTGTTCAAGCGTGCAAAGGTTAGAATCATCATGAAGCATTTTAGGGATCGAGTATAGCTTAAGGGTCCTCGAAGTCATCAAACTTAAGCATCTGATGTTAAATTTTAGGCTGTTAACGCATGTTTCCTGATAGAAATCGAACTCAACCACAAGCAGTACTCATTCAACCTTTGCCATTTTTTCTTCCTTCTCAAAATTTTCACGTTTGCCAATCGACGCTTCTTTGGGTTTAGAAGACAATTGTTTCCTACACAAGCCCTCTCTCGAACTAGTCAGACGAGTTCAAATACATCAACTTAGATGGCTGGGTCATGTTGAACGGATGGGCAAGAAATGCTCCTGTCCGGATAGCCTTCGAATTCACTCGGAAAGGGAAGGCAAAGTATAGGAAGACTTAGTTGGACAAGCTCGTTGGTTGAGGCCCGGCTTGTAGCGACAGCTAAAGTAAGTATAAGAACAGATACTCCTGAACAGAAGTAAGGTACGCATTAACACGTAAAATAAGTAAGAACAAACCTAACCAGGCACAATAGCTTCTGCTAAGTATACTCGCATATGTCCACTGACCCAACTTACTTAAAAAATTACGATAAGCCTCAGCAAACTGTCACAGAATTCCACCCAAAAAAAAACTGACACTCATGACATCATTCTTGTCATTTTTCGACTACCCTTGCACTCTTCGAGAAGTTAATTTATTTTCTAGGCCATGAAGGTTTCCTCCAGCTGAAAGACTAACACCCACTGTAGACCTAAAGATCTCTCTGGAAACCCAGAATAGTACAGAAGCAGCCTCCCATCAGATGTTTCATTGTCTTGTCTTTGCTACTGACCAGTCTCGTGTCAAATGCTTTACTGTCTTGTCTATAAGAAATTAAGTAGAAACTGTCCTTTTTGGACAGCAAAGCTTAGCAACTCCTAGTATCTATCAGTGGCTATCTATCCACAACTAAAGAGTTTAAACATTCACTTTCAAGAGCTCTTTAAGAATGAAAGTTCAATAAAGTCTTTCAAAACTTATCAGACGAAAAGATGAATCTAGGTATGAACTCTGATTTCTCTAGTATTCCACCTATAAGCACTAAAATCTTATGTTTCACTGAGTTCCTTCTAAGTAAAACAACATCCAGGACATCATAACACCTCTCTGTTAGGACACACTCACTAGGCACAAAAACCGACCCAAATATAAGCACTCCAACAGCAGTAAACAGCACCTGAAATTCTCCAGCAGGTTAATGCCGAAAGGTAACACTCTAACCATTCAATTTGAAATGGAGCTCAACTCCAAACTATTCTAAGAACCTTCAAAAATATTCCTGCCTGACGTACTATCTCACAATCTCTCTGTAGAGAGGGCAAAGTGTCTAACCGCTTTCAGAAGTATTCAAGAAACTTCACCTGACCATCATACCTCCTTCAAAGTTACTCTCAGTTGCAGTCCACATTGCAGATTTAATTAATTCTCCTGACAAGTGCATCCCCATTAAGTGGACACAGACTTACTCCAAACTTCCCCAGTGTCACGACCCTACACTGCACCCAGACCATAGGCAGATTGTATAATCCATCCACCAATGTGTCATGTGTGCCACCGTGTCAAAAACAAAATCCTTACGATTTATCTAAATAAACCTGAAGTATCTCAGTTATCTGACAAATGACAAAATCTAATTTATTTACAGTTTATTGCTCCCCCACAACGGTAGCCAATAAAAGAATTTTCCCATCAAACTTTATGTGGTGTCGCCTAAAAAATCATAAAAAAAAATCTTCACATTAAGTCATCACTTAAAAACAAAAAAAAACCCCCAACCATGCCAAGGAACAGATTTTTGACCGATTCCCTCACTTTCTCACGCAAAAAAAAAATTAAAAAAATGTTAAAACATTTAGTTTAAATAAAAAAAAAAAATAAAATAAAAATATCGGTCGGAGGAAATGGAATATTTTTAGAAAACAAATTTCTACACATACGAGTAGAGTGTATTTTTTTTTGTTAAACTTTTCAGTATATGTATTAATTTTTTTGTTAATTTTTATTTTTATTTCATTGCGTCAATTTTTTTTTTCTGTGATTAAGCTCCCGGCAGAGGTAGGTATGCAAGAACCGAGTACGAGAACGAGTACGAGTCGGAATAGTGTGTCAAATCACTAAGCAAACACCGCCATACGTACGTTGTCGTCGCACACATTAATTTGAGAAAAAAAAAAGTAAAATTTTCATCCCAAAAAAAAGGAGAATTTTCGATATTTTTTTTCTTGATTTTTACGATACGAGTACGAAAAAACCCCACCGCGTGTGTAGTTAAAGCATTAGAATCGAAGAATCGCACCGAACGAGGATCGAATTTCTACATTTCTCGGGGATTTTCACTTCGGAATGGCGAGCGCAGTGAAAAACTTTGTATTGTGGAAAATTGATTGAGAAGAATTTTTTTTTTCATTTCCTTCCACATCCACCCAAAGGCAAATTGTAGTGAGATACACACCTTTCACGTTCTGACCGCACGATAGAACTGACCTTAGCACCCAAATCGTTCGTTCTAAACTGAACCGATTTGCGGGCCACATTTTCTGCACGAGAAGAATTTTTGTAAATTTTTTTTGTTTTTTTCTTCTCTGCTTTGTGTATAGTGCAGAAATTTTCCTCGACAACAACAACAAGAAGGTGCGGAAGGCATAGAAGATTTTCGATTTCCATTCATTCCCTGTGGTGGATGCGTGTGCTTTTTCCTTTCCTCGAGTTGGATGCTCGATTCTCTTTTGTGCTCTCTCTCGCTCTCTCTCTGGGTGTGCAGAGCTCTTTGTGCAGACTGCAAAAAGGGACACACTGGGTGGAAGAGAGTGGCAAGGTTTTGCCTTGGTTTTTCTTTTCTTTTTTTTTTCGCTTTTGACGCCAAGTTTCGATGGGGTTTTCTCTTTTGGAAAAGGATGATGGCATAGAGAAGCGGCGGGTTAATAGCCGATGTGCATTTGGTGTGCATCCTTGAAAGTTTAAAGGATACTAGGCATTAATCTTGTTCCTATTTTTTTTTTCTTTTATGCTGTGGATACCCAAAGAAGAGGAGAATTCGATGAATGACCAGGGTATGTGCGTTTTTTTTTTTGGAAATTCAAATGAGGACATTGATTTGCATCTTTCAAGGAAAACACTTTGTATGTCTGTTATAGTTTCGTGTCCTTTGGCACGTATTTAATATTAAAGGCAGTGGGAAGTTTCTTTCGGAGATATTTTGCATAATTCAAAGTTTTCTTTCTTCTCTATGGCATGCTCGTGTAAACAGTGGTATTCTCTAATAAGTGGTTATTTGATACGACCCTGGGGGAACACACTCTGTGGAAGGACGACTGATATATGTACATCTTGTATTTAGAGCTAAGTGCATGGAAATCGCTCGACAAATCACTGCTTTGGGTATAGGCTACAGCCGAAATGTAGGCCAAAGTTAGGAATGTCGATCTACCTACTAAATATTCCCCATAACCCTCATAAGGAAGAACTAATACTAGAAACATTTCCGAAGGGTTCAAGCCCCAAAACTTGTAAAACAGAAAACCCGACCCACCTTTCACAAACGTCTGTCAAATATCCAAGAGTACACCCGTCCTAGGAGAGTTTCTGATCCTATGCCCTCTTAGCTTCACACAAAATGTAAAGCCTGCCACTCTTAGTCGAAATCTGAGAAGACTGTGCAATGTTCATCAAGTCCGATCAACTCAAGTTAAGTCAGTAGAAAAACCAACAAACTTAGCAGCTTTTACTAAACATACAGGAAAGTTACAATCGATTGCAAAGGGACCCTTATCTTGGTTACAGCCAATGCCCAAAAGGATTGAAGTGAAGGTTGTGACTTACTCGTAAACGCTTCTAGCCATCAAAGCCTATAGAATCATTACATCAAACCTAGTATGGCACTGCCTTCAAGTACTCATGTCATTAGCCAGGACAAACAGAGTTCATCTGGTTCCGGGCTGTATAAGCACAAACTGTATACCTTGCCAGGTATAATGGAGACAGACAACTTTTTAACCCAAAAATGTATGAAAAAAATGTTTCGTATACGCCACCGAATCTGGCTCCAATTTCTAAAAAAAAAAATCTAAATACATAAATAAACGAAACTAAATTCCTACCTTCCAGAGGCACAAATCAAGCCAGATATTCTGGTTGTGTGCCTCATAAGCAAAAAATACCTTTCCACGCCTAATGGGGACTCTGACAACTTTGTAACTCGAAAATGTATGACAAAATGGTTACGTATACGCCAAGGGTGCCAAGACACAGTGGACATATAGGCAGGGAGAGTGCAGACGTACTAATCAGGAAAGGATCTGCATCAACCTTCATGATGCCGAAATTATGACCTTAAAAGCCTATTCCACCGTAGATACTATATCGTAGATACAAGCTGTCGGAATAAGTTGTAAGATTTCTCAACAAATTTACTCAAAGTGACTGTCAGATAGGTATCAGGAACGGCATACTCAATTCAGACACTTGAAGCGAAGATAAGCTTTAGGTATACGTGCTTTTAAGCCTCCAGCTCCATGTAAGTCACAGCGTTCTTAGTGTTGTATCATAGTATCCTAAAATGAAGGCATTAATCTATATTAATGTCCCTGCAAGAACTGTACGCAAATCTGAGCAACTTCTAGGACAGTTCCTAACATGACCAAAATTATTAGAAAAGATTAAACAAGTAACCCAACAAGTTTCGATTTCATCAAGACTCCAATGTCCAAACAGAGAGCATAGCGATCAAGGAGGCCTTATCGTGGCTATAGTAGAGTCAAGGCGAGATCAGATCTTTGGAACTTTTCACATTCAATTCACAAACTTCCTTAAATTGAAGTCTATCTCTTAAGGAGAGGGCTGAACCAGGGCTTTACCTTATTCGGATGCCAGGACACAGTGTTATTTCAAGCCAACGAGCTCGTCAGGCACTTAATCTGCTGCTGAAGTTCAACGCTGTGAGCTCAACCAATTGTAGATAGGCAGACGCCACTATGTGCTCCATTACTAGCCAGATCTGATCTAAGTTCCACGATTCACTGTATTAACCCTAAAATACTCTACTTGACCAAAAAGAAGGGACCTATTAAGCGATCACCTCTCACCTACCAAAGCGGTCATAATGGATGTAATTTGCTAGGCATCATGGTAAGGAGTCCAATTTATTCATTTAGCCTGTTCGAAGCCTCAAAGTCCGTAGGGATATTAGTTTTAAGTCCTCTCATACTGTCTTTAAGGTATCTTCTTGGCTTAGGATATTCGAACCGCATATGAAAACCAGAAAAACCGTCCGAAGGATGTTGGCATCAATTTATTCTTATTCGCAGGGAGAAGAGCTCCACAAACTTGTCTTAAAATCGTCCTTTCTGTAGTACATGTCTGACACATTCTTCGTCGCTCTAATACTCCACACTCTCTCCTACAGTCCGTAGGGAGGACAGATGGCGCTGTATTCAACTTTGTAAGACTCAAGTCCAACAGCAAAATCAATCCCTCTCCAAACAAGGCCAGCAATTCCGCTAAGCCGCTAAGCTTTTCGTCCTGTTAAGCGTTGGAATTCGCATTGACTCACAGTTTTGACACTCAACCAGCTAAACTCGACAATCATGGAAGAGCTGAAGCGAGATGTAAGAGCAATACAAGGTCTGCTATTTAATGGACAGCCCGAAGCTGATCACGATTTACGGCCCTTCAGAGAATGTTCTAAAATACCCTTTTCCAGCCACTATGCCCGTCAGGTTATAAGTCCAAAGCAGGGGAATTGTACTTAGGTTAGACGAGATGTGGCGTGAGTACGATTCAACAACTCTCATCGGGGGCTACGACTCCGAGTGCCATCAGGGATAGTGATTTCGAGGAATACTCTTTATCTTGGATCATCTCTGTGCCTTAAAACGACTTGAAAAGCTGGCTAACCGTCCCGTGAGGTGCTAATTCCGCTGGATAACGACAGATCGCTAAGGTATCATTGACTTTCCATGGAGTTTGATTGATTTTGTTTGTTCTAAAGTGAGGGTTGAGGCCTTCGTGGCTTTGTATGTTGTAGGCATGGGTTTTCAAGTCGCTGGTATTTTAAGGCTGATTCTGAACAAACTCGATTATTAGCAAATTATGTATCCAATTGCCATTAGAATGGCTCTCCTTGCGAATGATTTCTGTAGAAGATGCAGAGTTAGGTGAGCTGGCTAACCCCAACATTAGCAGTTTCAACGCTCCATTTCAGGCAACTCCTGGTTCCAAGAGTAGGCTTATGAAGATTTCACACAGAACCTTGATTGATCTAAGTGTGACTCCTAATTCGGCCTACTTACCCCTATGTCCCTTACAAAATGATGCAAACCAATGAAGGGACCTCTATTACTAATGCAACACCACTATACTGAACTTTAAGAACGATGCAAAGAAGTTAACAAGTCTAGGACCTATCAGCTACATTCGTCGATCCAAGATGAGACAAAAATATAGCTAACAGCAGCCTTCAGTCAACAACAGACCTATTGCATCACAGAAGGCCTAGACGTTGATTCAATGACTACTCCATCGGGGTAACTAAAAGACTTGGTGCATCAGTCTATAGACAACTCATCCAGGATCACGATAGTTTGAAAATGGCTATGAATAAGGTATGAACTCTGGACGATTTGGTAGCTAGATGTAGTAAGGAAAAATGTATTTTTCCCAAAAACCGAAGCCAAGTAACTTACTATTTTTACAAGAATCTACAACTTGCAATCAAATTTTGGGATATTTTTCAGACATTGGTGAGAAAAAGGACCGACTTAGTGGTGTACTCTAAATTGGAACATTCTTTGTAGAAAAAGAAGAATGAAACACTTCCTTGTAAGGACTTCTCATCGAATGTAAACTCTTAGGTATTTGTCAGACGTTCGCGAGAGGTAGGGGCTCTCTAGGTGGTACATTTGGGACTCGAACCTCAAACCCCTCAATTCTGTGAGAGGTAGAGTTGGGCATAATATAAAGACAAGCGAGAAGTAAGAGAGCTTTCTTCCTTGCAAAGGCGTCTTTATAGCTATAGTTTATACAGTAGATGTCGCTTATAACGTAATTGAAGAGATCGAAGGATTGAGATCATTAGATCCACGTCATAACCAGCAGTGGAAGTGAACATTCTAAGCGATTGGTCACAAGGAGCAATGTCGTTGTAAGCCACTTCTACTGCATTTACCAGCATGTTTCAAGCAAGTTCCTGCATAGATCTGTGGGAGAGGTAGAGTTATGCATTTACTTCTCAACCACAAGCACAACCAGGATAACAATATGTTCTCATTTATCCTTAAGTTCCCTAAAATTGATTTCTATTTTTTATTTAGTTTAGTATTTTACAAAATTCAAGTGTGAACATGACCTAGGCGTAAGAAAAATCTCATTGTCTAAAAATACCCCGGCACACTCACCCCTAACACAAAATTCCACTCTCTATCCATGAAAATGCACTTCGTTTCGGAAGAGAGAAAGGAAAAACTTCGAATTTCTCTTAAAAGCTTTTCATTGCAAAAAGTTTCCCACTTTCCCTCACCCACTCATCGATGTGGATTTTCCTTTAATCTCTCTCTCTCTCTCTCTCTGTTTCTCTCCGATTTTCTCACTACAGACACACACTCTCAGGCATTCCCTTTTGTGTTCCTTTTGTGTAAATGGAACACCCGGCAAAATAGACATCACAAACGATTTGTGTGTTGTGTGTTTTTGTTTAGAAAATGCGTACGAAAACAGAAGCGAGAAAAACCAAAGCGAAATGGCTTTCGAGTGGATTTTCTTTTTCGTTTTTCGTTTTTCGTTTCCACTTCTTTACGTTTTAAGTTTTTGCTCTCAACCACCTGCCTGCAGGCAGGCACCACGCTACGAGACCGGTGTCGTTTGCTTTTTGGCTCCGTGTGCTCTAAATACGGGTGGAGAAGATATCTGGTTAAAAATAAAACAATGGCACACCGCACTCGTTTTCGATTTGTGGCAGGAGGAGGGGAGCCGTTCGTACACTGATTTAAGTGTTCCCAAAACGAAAGGGGCAAGGACTCGTTGTGCATGTGTGAAGGAAAGGGTTCGGTGATTAGGTGTAAAAGAGTATCGAAGGTTATCGAACCTCGTACCTATAGGTATGCATGCTTCATTAGGGCAATTAACCGGAGTTCAGTGTGGCGTTTCTGACTGATACTGATTCTGAATCACAATCGATTTATCGTGAATGGAAATTGTTAGATTTCAACTGAACGTGTTCATATGAAAGGAACAACAACAAAAACGGGACATAAAAATGCAAAGTCATTCAAAAACCACAAAACGGAACCATCAGCAACATCAAATGTCAGAATATTTCCGCATAAATTCATTGTTTTCGAAACAAATGCGAAATTGTCGAAAGTTTTTTATTTTTTTTGGAAATTTTTTATTTTCTTTGTTGCCATCCTTCTTGGTATCCTGCAACGGTATCTAATAACCAGAATTCGGAACATGCGAAAACTATTCTCTGTCCACACACTGGGTGTGAGACGAAAGTTACGCTACGCCGCACCAGCACCGAGCTCCAGCACCAGGGTGCAGAGTGTGAGATAAATTAGGTCACGCTATTGTTTCCAACCCCCCCCCGACTGTTGTAGACTGTTGTTTAGAGGATTGGAACTGTGTACAGAGTAGAAAAATCCTTCATAATCGTAGAGAGTGCAACGCTTTCGTCCTGGTAAACATCCCTTTTGTACAGATTTGTTTGGGAATCGCGCTCTGTTTTTAGTCCTTGTCCCCGGTTATGTTCGGGTAAACTATTTCCACGATGTATGCAAATTTTTGCGATAAATCAAAATGTGAATGGAAATTGGTTGCTTTTAGTCCTTTTTTTTCGTTTTGTTTCTTTCTTTGGTTGGTGGGAACATTTTGTCCACCCCCTCGGTTGATGGTTTTTATTTTCTCGATAAATAACAGCGCGGCTAAGAAGAAAGGCTTTCACGTATTCATGGACTGTAAACGGGTTTCAGGAAGAAAACACACATAAGGTATTCGTCCTTTGATCCTGGCAGGGTTACCTTGAGCTATTAAAAGTTCAGGCCAAAATGTATCTTCATCTTGAGGCCTGTGTTGGGGATTTTGAAAAAGAAATTAGGGATTAGACTGAAGCTCTTCATCTAGCGCCATGTCCTAGGGAGCTAGACCGAGGTATAGGACCTCCAAATGTTACTAGGCAATCAAGTCTCGGACCTGGATGGCATACCATAAACTAATTCAACAACCAGAAGAAGGACCATCGAATCAGGAGCTAACATGGACTGTCTATTGCCGACTTAACAGGTAGTGTAGTGAAATCCATAGCAGAGGTCCTAGATAGATGTCAACATCAACAATCAAGCCCAATGGAAGAAATCGACTAAAGGAAAAATCTGATGAAGTAGATATGGCTTTGGCATCAGGGCCAGTCTTTCGTTTCGCTAAGTCCTTCTCCAGCGTAGAAATGTGATTTTAGTAAAGAATGTGTCCATGAGCTGTAAGACAGCTGGGTCCTTATACAACAAAATGGGGGCATATTTGACAGTACAGTGGAAAAACAAAGTCCCAAGGACACAAACTCTGAAAACTGACTCTTGATCGGCTTTGGACTCGAATAGTTAGTTGTTGAGGATAGCCACTAAGTACAGAAGACCAGCGGCTGATGATATGATGGGTGCACCATAAAGACGGGTACCTTGCAAAAGACCCCTTTACTTGGACATACAGTGGAAGTCGCTTATAGCGATGCTTAAAGGACCAAGGATGGTGGCTTAATAGCCAAGAATATAATAGAACCAACCAAATGAAAGAAACGTAGACATAAGCAACTGAAAATTAAAGTCGATCTAGGCGACGTCCACTATATTTGCCGACATGCCTCGTCCTCTGCGAGCAGATGAGATATCTAGGGAGTTGATGAAGGAAACCTTGGAATAGAGTCACAGTCAGTGTTGACTCATCATCATATCATAACTCATTTTCGAGACTATTTCCAGAAAAGTAAGTTAGAATGTCTAAAGTGCCATGAATTAGAGAAGTCCCAGTCTCTTCGTCCTTGTTCAGCTCCGTATCTGCTGTAATCAACACATAATTCGAAATGAGAGAAGAAGAACTTCTTAGATTCTCCAGAGGACCTCTTTGTTTAAGTTGAATTCGGGTGCAGTTTACCAAGCAGAATTTTAGAAGCCTATGGTTCCTACAGAGGCTAATGTCATCTTTAGCCGAAGATCTATTGATCTACGTCGTAGACCAAATCGTCTCACATCATTTTGCCGGAAAACTATGCAGAGATTGAAAGATATTCATGGCTAAAACTGAGTACTTCATTGCAGTCAGTATCGCTCTCTATGCGATAGCAACTCCAGGCAATTGTGAAAGGATACGGAGACAGCCAAAGAATTGTGACATCATTCTTCCACTAGTTAATATGCAAGTAATCTCTAATCTGGTTGAACCTTCTACCTATTCCTTACCCTGGAACTATGTAGTCTCCGAACTGGCCAAAATAATACCTGATTGAGGATTGCAAATTTCTTCTATGAGACCATGTAACCATTCGACTCGGAAATAAGCTTGCAACAGAAGCAACGAAGGGAAACACCAAGAAGGAGCAAAGGAACAGAGTCTTTTACACAAATTCCCCAAAAGAGTTACCGAATCCTTAAATGGTTCTTTGTTAATTTTTTTTTATTCAAAACTAGTCCAGCAAATGCAATGATTTTGAGCTCCTTACTACTGTTCTACGAGTCAGACTAAAGGCCAGAAGTATGTACGAAATACCCGACTATGCAACACATGAAGACACAAGGTGGGCTTTCTAAAGAACTCAAAGTGGTTCGACACAAGGCTGCATTCTTGTGCCCATCTTGTTTATATCAGTAACTAGCGATGTGCTAAGCACTGCTGGGTATCTTAAATTCCAAGCCCATGTAGGTAAAGAGATGAAGATAGATGGACATGAACTATGGTCTCGACTAGACTGTTGGAACAAGTTAGGACGGCAGTCATTCTTTATTGATATTCTTGCCCAAACCAGGAAACTAAGGACATGACTGCACCCAAGACATGTAATTCGTAGAGGTTACAGTTTCAGAGCAACCTATGAACTCTGAATAGCTGAAGTCCAGATCGAACAGGGAATGCAAATCGATATTTTGGTATTCTTTCATTGTCAGGATTATCCTTAAAAATACGATGCAAGAGACTTAGTAAATACCAGTATTGCTGCCATGTAGACTCATAAAAACTCTCATGAGCTACCAAAAAAGGGCGGTATCTGGTCAATAAGGAATAGAGCTGGGTCAACTACCCAGAAGTGCTCTGAAATCCTAAAAATCTCTGATTGTTCCTGACGGAACAACTGCTGAATTAGTATGGCTACAAGTAAAGTTTTGACAATCTGATCCTGACCCTTAATAACTAATTGTCCTACCATTCCTAGGCAACAGTCTCCACACGCCATGAGGATCTCAATTTAGTCCAACAAACATTAAAGATATTGATAATGTATCTTCGCCCTAAAAATTATACTCTCTCCTACTACAAGTATAGTAGTCAAGCCTATCCTGGGAAGTAAACTATCGATGTTCAAACCACTCTAGTGCTGGTTCTTGACACAAATAGTTCATCTAACCTTGGGGAGCCAACCTACTTGTAAATTTTGACCAAAAAAGCCAAGTACTTGGTATCAAACTATTTTTCTCCGCCCAAGGTAAAGTTCAACTTTCTCTAGTCTTCCCACCTTTGGTTTGTAAAAGCCATCTTCTCCCGTAGACGTGTTTGACAAAAAGTTCCCATTTGATCCTCCAAACAAAATCCTTTTACGCTGCGAAATACATTTTTCCCAAAGAGTAGCAAAACAAAAAAAAAACCAAAACCCAGTCCAAGCCGATTAGATTTGCCAAAGTATCTCGCATTTACCCGAACGTAGGAGGATCCTCCGAGCATATACCCTACCACACACACTACCATGTTGAACACGAACCCGAGGATTAAGCTGCGACGAGCCAAATTGTATTGATGACAAGAATTTCGTTACCAACTACCCTGCCGATGAAACGGGGACAACGCATCATGTTCACAGGACATCAAATACACAACGGAACAGCACACAAAAAAAAAACTAAAACAACGACTATCCACTCTGTTGCACTATCATTTGGTAATAGTTGTTAGATTCACTTGTACAGAGAGACCCAGAGAGAGAGAGTGGATTAAATTTAAATGCTCAAACATTTGTTATTGATGTCATCATATGGGCGGGCAAGGACTTACAGGACACCACACACCGTCGCTAATGCCCAATGAGGTCGCCCATTGCCGTAGTCGTCGACGACTGCATGTAATCCTTTTATCGTTTTTCACATGAATCATTTGTGCTTCTATACGCGAACTCGTATTTCACAAAGCCCGAGTACGAGTATTGTATCCGTCGTCGGACGAAAGTGAATAAAATGAGTGATAGAAGGGATTTTCATTTTTCGTTTTTTGTATTCGTTCTCTGTTTTTGTATGATGCATGGCACACACCTTTGTGCGTCCAGTGACAGGACTACGGATAACATGGGGATTTGATTTTATGCAACAAAGGACATGTTGTAATTCGCACTAGTAGCAGTTGTGGTTTCGTTTTACCTTTTTGTGAAAAATTGCTGCCAATAGAACTGGCCACCTTTATATTTGCGGATAGATTGATTTAGGGTGTGGATTTACACCGATTTGTAGCCTTTTCATATGGTGGGTGGGCCTGGTGTGAACAAACTGCTGAGTGGCCAGGCCAGGCCATTGAAATTTCGATTCGAAATCGGATTAGAGAAACCTGGACACACTTTAATGGGCCGCGTGTTTAAAGTGCAGCAATTTTCAGCTTTTAATTATAAATCAGCGAAGGACCTCGGTGTCTTTTCTTTATCTTTCGGGGATGGTCTGCATTTTTTTTTTTTCTATTTTTTCTTACATCAAAGGAAAACTGGCCAAATGGCCTCCAGCTGTCGATTGGATTGCTCAGAGAGTCTTCCGTCGTCATCCCCCGCCTGTGGGCGCATTTGAGACAAAGACAACCATTGCAAGGAACATAGAAACAAAGACTTAAACAGGATAATCATTTTGCAACCATGCCGCTAAATTGGATGGGGGTTAGGGGAGACTCCCTGCCGACTTGAAGTGTCCAATTGGAAGGAATAGAGAAATTTAAAATGAATTTCAATTCGGAGAGCGCCTACTAATTTCTTTAAGATGGAGAGACGTCCTTCTAATTACATTTTAAGAAAGAAAGGAAGTCGCAGGAGCATGGGTGGTGGGTATCATTGTAATTATGGGTCAATGGAGTGTGCTGTTGAATTCACGAGAAGTCTTGAAGTTCAAAGGAATCTTAAAGGTACAGCTACAGATAATTTCTGTTAATAGAAAATTAGAAAAAAAAATTCGGTCGGCCTTTGAAATAGAAGGCCAGGATCCAAGAATATTTAAGGAATTCAAAACGTTTTCAGCTTAATATTCGACGGCACGGCATAGTAATGTGATGATTATGCAGAGAGATGTGTTGTGTATCTGCTCGTAGTGTGGATTAGATGTAACGAACCTACAACCCTTCAACCTTCAGTGGCAGCATGGCGAAAAATAATCAAACGTGTCCGTGGAGGACAGAACGAAAATGAAGAGAGATAACACTCGTCTGTGACTCGTAGCAGTAGGTCTCAGGTCCAAGTCAGGAAGTCCCAGGGTTCCAATCACTTTGAAAAGCTTTGGCGACAGCAATGAGCGAATGGCAGTGGTACCCACAGAGTATGGTCACCTGGTTGAAAGTCGTGCGTCGTCCATGTAAGGCAAGCTCCTGATAATGTATCATCGAATAGGCAAACAGATTCGAGACGTACATGGACATGCCTTGAGAGTCTTTAGCCCAAAAACTGGGCACTTTTCTTGGACAGTATAGGAACCATTTCACACATACCCGCCCCGACGTCAACAACCACTGCCTCCACTAATGCACCGTCTTCAAGGAGATAGACTTTCGAAAAAATGTGACAGACGGGTCATAGGCTACAGGCATAGTAGCCAGTACTGCAGAGAGTCAAAAGACTGAAGAAACAGACAGTCCTGCGTAGAAGGAAGATTCTCTAAGCAGACTCGCAGCTCAAGGGTGTCAAAGTGTCTTATGACAAAAACCTGATCTAGAATTTTTTGAAAGAAAACCAGGGATCAAACCCGGAACAAGGACTCTTCGAGATATTGAAGGAAGCTAAGTCACAATGAAGTTGTTATCTCTCCCAGTTTGGAGGTTTTGACTAAGCCACTGACCCTGATGGCCATTTGATAACTATGAAGACTATGTCCTCAGGAGGAGTATGCATCAGATCATTACTAGAGAATCTGAGGACGAAAGCTCTATATCTTGGGCCAACTTTTGAGGCATATCCCTGCCATTTATCGTCGTGGATTCTGGACTTACAGATCCACAATATAGCAAGTCTTCACTTTAAGACAAATCTTCGGAAAGACCACCTGATTATCGACCTCAAGGTTGCGTAGAACAACTTTGAAGCTGTACAAGGCGAGGGCCGAATTCTACCGCGTTACCTTAAACTTTTTCAAACGTGCACCGAATTTCGGCAAAGAGATAGTACAGAGGGCTAGAGTTAGCACGCCAGGTACTATCTTTCACAAGTCGATCCGGCTGCTGAGATACCCAGACCTCAACATCATCGCCCATTCCCAGCGAAACGTTGTAGGGGCGTTCATGACAATTGAAGGGAAAAGTAGAGATTTTGGTCTGAAGGAAGAGAATGATTTGGTATCCACAAACAATCAACATCTGCTCTTTAGAACATTAGTCCTGCCAGACGAGTGCTGGAGGGTACACAGGAAAGCAGAGCAGATTGTGGGCTCCTTTCAAGGAAAAACAGGACGATTGGAAGAGAAAATGCAACGCGAACCCTGGAAGCCCAAAACAACCTCACTTAAGAATGCAATTCCAAGAATATCATACGGATACCTGTTAAGGTTCCCCAAAATTCAGAAAAATAAAGAACCAGAGCTGGAAACCGTAAAGAAATGTCAAATTTATCGAAAACAATTTCGACAAAAACAGAAAAAAGCTTCCGACTCACCGGTATGCTTGCTGTAACCTCCATTTCAACTCAATTCTTGATCTGGAACCACAAACACACACATTCACTCGCAAAAAAATATGACTCCCGACCGCGAACGCGACCCGAAAGTTAAACACGCCACCAACTCCAAGAGGGAGGAACGCAGAATCAAATTTGCCGAAAGCCAAGCACCCTTCCGACATATCTGAGCGATTTTTTTAAGGAAAAAGCTAACACACTTTGCTAAAACACAAAATTTAAACAAATTCACAGACGGTACGAACTTTTTCATCGTACTTGTGGAAACGAACTCGAGCGATTTTTTTGGTTTTTTCCGCATTGAAAAAAAAAAAAAAAAATCTGACACCCTACCTTGCACTTAACACCTACTGAAGCGGACACCTCGGCTTGACTGATCAGAACAAAGCTTGTGCAGTTGCGGTGGTGAAAACAATTGAGTGCAACGTGCAAGGTGAGAGGGAGTTTGCTTGTCATTTCGAAAGTGAGAGATGGAGACAGTGAAACTCCCCAAATATTCACCACTGGCTTTGCATAGACTAGACAGAGCTTATTTTGGCACTCGTTTGGAGTGGAGACATTTCGGAAAAATGATGTTCGGTATAAAGTAGGAAGCTATGTGTGAGCATTTTTGGTAGGAAGAAAGGAAGGAACGCGGAATGATCCTCAAGACGACGATTGGTTAAAAAGAGAGGAGAAAAAATAGTAAATATTGGTGGCTTAGGGCTCTAGCTCCCAAATTTTGGTTTACTTTTCAAAGATTAGCTTCGATCATGAGGAGAGGAATTGGGTACAAAGTTGGTCTAGAGGGCCGAATGGGAACTAGAGGGTAAGGGCTCAAATTTTGTTTTTTCAAATTTTGAGACCTTTTCTCTTTTTAGGTTAATAGACCTTCTAGGTCTTCGTCGATCGAATGTGTTTTGTATGAATTCAACTCTTTCGTTTCAGTTTTCTTCCGACAACTTTGTCAAATGATCCTCTCATCTCAGAGAGAGGTTTAGACATTTTTTTTTAGCCTAATAACTTGCCTTGGATCATTAAGCTTGTCTAGGTTAGGTACTCTCCTAACTTTCATGGATTCCGGTTGAAAAGTGTTCTTATATTTGAACAGAAACCACACTTCGTCGCTAAGAACATGTGAATCCATGTAAGTCCCTGCAATCTTGAATGGAGAATCTTCCACTCAAGACGGTCCTTCGCTTTAAACAAGGCTTAGCAGATAGCTGTTGATATCCAGCTTCCATTTGTAGAGCTTGTCGATTTCTAGAAATATTTCTGCTGACACATGTCTTCTGAATTCCAGAGATTGTTTGCCCTGTAAGCAAAAAGATGGAGCAAAAGATAGATTACTGTGGCTAAGAAGAAGAGCTATATATGTATAGGGAGTCACTGAAATAGGATGTGTTAACTTGAGTTGAAAGTCAATCACGTTTCAAGGATTATTCGAAGGAGGAGTGCATGTCTTGGACGAGGGTTTGTTTCAAAGAGTCAATGACAGCTCATAAGTTGGTAATATAGGTAGTAAAAGTTCTGTAACCAGTTCTAGACAAGGCAGTCAAGGAAGATCGCATCACACAAAACGAATATGAAACAGTGAACAGTGTCAATCTTGAGATGGGAAGAGAGTTGTCTACCAGGGCACTTGGAATGTGGATCAGATAAATGGGGAAATCAGGTCCAAGATTGCTACCTTGGAGAACCGCCCAAGTATCATTTATGAAGTCAAATACTTTCAATAGGCTTTGACATTCCTTTTAGCAAGATCTAATCCACTTTATAGAAAGGCTGGAAGAATGAGGGTTTAAAACCTCAGACTTCAAGGAAAGTTTCTCAGAAACCCTTCAATGGATAGGAAAATCTATGAGTTCCACAGTTCAGAAAAAAATACTCTGTCAAGCTTGATCAATTTTTTTTAAAAACTGACAGTCGAGCTATCTAACAGATCCAAGGTAGAGTTTGTAGTGCACAAGCTACGTTTGGTAAGAGAGTAAATATTTGTAGTGAATTACGTTGTAAATAAATTTGTGTCCTAAGAACGTATTGAACCTTTAAACGTTGATACAGGATCAGTACAAGCAGTAGCTTTATCAGAAGGTCCACTTTAGAATAGACCTTGGATTGGTCTATCATAAAACGGGCTTCACACCCATCTACGGTTCAGCAGATGCATGGATGCATACGTCTTTGATGAGGAATAAGAGGTGATGACTGCAACAAAAGGACAGAGGCGGCGAGGTTTGGTATCTGGTTCTGCTGAGACTTGGGCATTCGCACTGCATAGTCTCTGCATGGGTCTGTTCTACTAGTTCTTATTCTTCTGAGGTGTGCCGCCAATGGGTTGTGGCCCATAAGGACACCAATGAGGAGGATCGACTGTAGTCTACAGAGTGATAGGACTTCTTTTGTCCTTTAAACGTTGTATTGGCCCCAAAATACCCTCAAACACGCTCCACCTACCGTTGGTCATGTTACGGATGTCCGATGAGATTTTGGAAGAGAGAATAGAGACTCGGTCAGCAATATGTTTCATTTTGGAAAGGACACTTTTTTGATAAACGTTTTCCTAAACAATTAAGCTGTCCCTATATTTGTAGTGAAACCTAGTTCTCAAAACCTCTGCTACTGTCCTCAGCATCCTTTAAATTCCAAACTTGGCTTGGTGAACTTTGAAACCAGATTGACTAGAACTCATCGATATCTCTCCAGGAGTCTCTATAGATTTAGCATTAAAAAGCGTTTCTCTTCTTCAGGACTTCGAAAAGGCTTATAAGTTTACCTATCATACCCTAGAGATACAAATGTTAGCAAATAGGTCAGACATAGCGTCTGATTCAACGCCATGTGGATTCTCTTGCTGAGATCCGAACACAACTAAGAAAAGGCATCAACTTTGGCAGTCTTTCGAAAGTCCTAACTTACTTTACTTGTTTTCTCACAAAGGATTCTGGTGATACAATGTGGATACATAGAGGGCATGTCGTATCGGCTTACAGTCTCGTGTACTTTGAAAGAGCTTTCAAAAGACAACCCCGTGCATCCTGAAACTTCTCGCTTTCAGCAATTTCCCTGTGCTGCCTGAAAAGTAACCACGAATTGCTTCTACTCCAAATTAACCCATCAAATGTGATTGAATTGAATGCCTGCAGTACAATATCTAGTTTATTCGCCTTGACATCGCCAGCAAATTTTCTTCATTCAACTTCTTGACATATTTTCAGCAAATAATCTCCTCGCACAATAAAGAAACACAAACACCCATTCTATCTGTTCTTTCTGACAAGAAAATGTCTCCAAGGCCATAGAAGAAAGGATAAACAAGTTCTGTCAAAACATAACTCCAATTCCAAATGAGATTTTCTATTTGCAGACAGAAAGCAAGAAACCAAAATGAAATGGAAACTTTATCCTTAAGGAGAGGGAGCACAACACGAAATAAAATGCCACAACCATATGCATACAGCAAAATCCATTTAAAATTCACCTTTTCGTCTCGAAATTCTTCTTCTCCTTCTCCTTCTCCTTTGTTCCAAGTTTTTGCACCATCTGATTGGATATCCTTTTCATTTGTGTGTGTGTGTGTGTGTGTGTGGTGCTTGAGTACTTTATTTGAACATAACGCTTACTATGCTATAATCGTCCTTATCCTCATTAGCATTAGGTATCATCATCGGTACTTACGATTGAGTGATGAGATGTTGAAACCAAACGGCGCAATGCACTGATCCTGTGGAAGAAACACACCTGGAATACCAGACGAACTTTGAACTTCAAGGAGCAGACACATCCAGTAGGAGTGCGAAGGAGGAAATAACAAAACTCATTTGCATTTTAGTATAAAAAAAAAAAAAAAACAATAAAAAAAAAATTTATTTCAATCCATTTCATAAAGTCCTCATGCTTTCTGTGTCGAAGATCACCGCAAAGTAATGATGCCTTTCGTCCTTAAGCGTCCTGGCTTTCCACCATTGACTCGTTTGATTCAATGAAAGTCGGAGAACTATGCTCACAAAGGTAATTCATTCGTTGGCGCAATCGTTGAATTAGGAGTCCTTGCCGTTTACGAATGTTACCCAAACACAGAAAGTCCTTTTTCATTTGTGGCAATTCTTCTTGTTTGAATTCCGCAACACTGCAGGCGGCAATTGTGACCAAATCTGACAGTAAACGTTCTCGTTCACATGGCTGCGCGGTTAGTATCTGACGCAAGCGAAATTGAATTTTGGCAAAATGTGCGGTTAAAGCATAGAATGCCAATTGCAGTTCTTCGTAATCCTTTGCCAGTCCTCCAGTCGATCCACGACAACCGAAAATAGACGACTTTTCACCTTTATTCGAAGACGAACTTTTCCCAGATGTCTTTGATGCTGAAGGTTTAACTTCAGACGAATCATCTACTGAATCCTTTGAACCTGAACTTTTGCAGCAGAAAGACATCTCGGCGAATCTGACTTGTAACCTGCGTTTATTTATTTGTTTTAATATTTCTTATTATTTTTGTTAATTTTTTCAGGAGATATGAACTAAAAATAATTGAAGTAATACTCGAGAATGTCTTGATTTGAGTTTTTTCCTTTTTTCATTAAATTGTCGTAGGGATGTGGGTTCAGTATGGGTTCTAGGTTGGCTGATCCTAAATCTAAAAAAGTTGGCGAGTCCTTAAAAATAACCCCATCAACCTGTCCTCGGTTGGATAAGATGAAGAGACTCCTTCACGAGGTGAGATACTGATCAAATATTTTCTGGTTTACAGGCTTACAGTCCGGAGGTTGCGTTCAAATCTGAGTCTATTTGTCCAGGGATCTGTGTGTTCCAATAGACCCGTATGTAGGATTTAGTAGCTCTGGAGTCAATGTATAGCCAACTTGATCAAAGTGGCACTTTGAGGAGGTAAAACTCTGGCTAGTTCTCACAGGCAGATAGGGGGAGATGCATTTATAGCTAGCACTCGGATCGCCGATAACCCTAAACGAAGACGAAACTTTGGAACCAAGCCGAGATTGTTATAAGTCTTAAGATCGGTAATGGTGGCTTTACTGAGAAGACTCCTTTGGTTTTCTAAGTGATGCTAGGCCTGGGACGCTTTTCCAGATCGACACAGGCTTGAACATGATGGAAGCGCACTCTGTTCATCATTGGCTCTCCTCACGAAGGCTTGTTCTTGATTTAACAAGCACAAGGGATGGTGAGAGGTTACTATTTTCAGGTCCTGTTCTTGGTATTTCATGTGTCCTGAGACCCAAAAGAATGTAAAGTCGTGAATCCTGGTGAGTTCTGTGAGTTCTTCATGGTACCGTTTAACCAACTTAATTTTGGCGTCTCTGTATGAGACGATCTTCATGGCGACCTGTTAGCCGATGAATATGTCGATCGACTTCCTGGAATGCAGTTTTGGAGACAGTTCTGTTAACTCTTCTGTTATTGCTAAAACTTTCGCCTGGAACACCCTGCCATAGTTTGGAAGTCTAAGTGAGGTTGCAATTTCGAGTTCAGGTGAGTTTAGGTGGCCCCACAGTTTAGGCTTAAGTCATGGGATAGTCATATGTAATCTGTGTGGATACCCAAGTGTATCCAAAGACTCGATTGTTTTAAACATAGGGCGGCATTCTTAGCAATTGGTTCCTTTATTTGAAGGTCTTATGGCATTAGTGCCAATATGGCTTCAAAGGCTATAGTTGGCGTGGTTCTGATGGCTCTGGTAGTCCCTATACATGGAACTCTTTTCTATACTTGGCATTGCCTTGAGATACGTCATCTTGTCTTCTACGGACTACCAGACTAAGGATTCATATGACAGATTGGGTTTGACGGTAGACGTGTACATCCAGTGGATGATGGTGGGCTTTGCCTCTAATTTTTTGTCAAAGGTTTTGCTGCATAAACAGAAGGCTGTGAATACTCGTCAACTTACAGTCAAGTATACATCCCAAGTATCACACCTTATCCGAAATTTGGAGGGTTGCACCGCTGAGTCTTAGTCTCACCCAATTCTGAGTTGATGTGTCTCACCTTAAGCATGCACTCAACTCAGTCTGAGATTGAAGGATCTACAGATTTAGATTTTATAATGTTGAAGGCCCTTTCTATGCCTAGGAAGGCCGCTAGCGGGGGTTCTTGTGGTGACGTGAAATTTTGATCTTCATTATCAACCCATGCAGACCTGTCGGCTGGTTCTCTTACTGCTAAACCCAGGATTCCTGATACCTAGGTCAGGTCTTGTTTCCCATTGAAAGATGTACATTTTACAGACAATCCGAACCTAATTTAAGAGGCTTAAGGACTATACCATCGAATACAGGGCCAAGAATCTTGACTCGTTGCATAAAAACAGATGCCACAAAAAGTAGAGGGCTACCTACACAGCTTTGGGGAACTCCTCTCAGAAATTATTCCAAGTTCCAATTCTGGGTCAAAGCTGGTAAATGTTCTCAGCTGAGCTAATACCTTTAAACAAGATTTTAAGCCTTCCTTCCCATCCCTTAATAGTGATCCCACAAATCAAGGATATACCCCTATACCTCTCTTCCACCAATCAAATTGTCCAAAAATTATTCCTGGACAAATGAACAACCATCCGGTCAAAAGGATATCAAAGCCCAAAAAAAAACCTTCTTTAACTCACAATTTCAGGACGTAATCAAAACTTTTCCTAATGACGTTTCGTTGAACTTTTTTCCTCAGCTCTGTGGCTTAGTCCATTGGTTAAGTTTTTGGTCAAAAAGATGAAAAAAAAAAAACAAACTGAATATTCCTACTTTGCTTTGTGCAAAAGAGTTGTAGTGGCAGTTTCCTCCAGTTTGGTCTCTCGGTCGGTTGGCTGGTTGATTGAAGGACTAAAGTCAAAGTGAAAATGTTTTGCGGTCAATTTCCTTGCCGGGTAGATAGATAGTTTCAAGTTTTCACAAGAAAGGACGCTAAATGCGCACTTGCAAGGATTACCCGAGATGAGATCATATTTCAAAGCAATTGAGTTATGGTGTTAAACACTGATGAGAACCAGTCAAACTTACCATTCGCCAGATGAGTTTCCAAAATTATTTAATTGACCAACCGACCTGTATGTGATTTTTGAATGGAAGACACTATTTGCAATTTGACAGCTTCCTGTGCACCTAATCAGCCTGTCCCAAGCATTTATGGGATACAATGACAGGATGTACATACCCCTATCTAACAACAAACAAACATGAAACCACGAAAATTGCCATGACTTCCCAATTATCCAAACCCCATATCCTTATGGATAATTTTGACAATATCACAAAATCACCGATATTATGACCAAAGCAATTCCACATCACTTAACATGGCAATTTCAGTTCCATTACCACTACAAGGACCATCCATCCGGTTCGCATTCTTCGATGATTGTCATGAGACATTTCGTGGTTTTCCACCGCCCCATCCACCCATCCACTCTTTCGATGTGGCTTAAAGGAGAACCAAGTGGTATTCTCTTATATCCTCTTTAAGCCAAACAACCCACTCCAAGTGAGACCGGCTTCTGTGGCCGGGGATGACAACAAGTGCATGTGGTCAATCATGGTCAACCGTGTGTAGAGAAGTCGATGTCATTTTGCCTCTCTCTTGGAGGACACACACAAACACAAAGTGACAATGAACATCTTGAGGGGATGCTACACTATACGGAGTGACGCTATGGCCCACCACAGATTTGCGTGTTTTGAAGTCACAAGCAGCCCCTTAAGGGCTAACGTGCACATTTTTTTTCCCCCCTCCCCCATTGTTGGAGAAAAACTGACACAATGAAATGTGCCAAGTGGTTTGGCATCAGTGGGGGAGGAGTACTGTGTTTTTTTGGTCCTTAGACAGTCCCCCACAAATGTCCGTCAGTATTAAAGTACTTGAAGTTCTCCACTGCTTCCTCGTGGGGGGAGGGGGTGAATGATCCCTCAACAGGGTTGATTATTTCCTTCTTCTTGTTTTGTTTATTTATTTTCAAATATTTTTGTTTTGAGAGTTGAACATACTTGATAACTTTTTTTTTTAGGGAAATATACAAAAAACAAGGAAATGTGTAAACAAATACTGGTCCTGATCCTTCGGAGGCCTATAACACTTGTGGACTGCAGTAACGCTGCGGAAGACGCAACGGCCGTTTTATTCAGGCGCCACTGTGAGAGGGGTATTGTGACTACAAGTCCTTGTGAATAGAAGAATTCATGAATAAAGCGGTTAAGGGAAAAAGGATTCAAGTACAAGGACAATCTGTGAGAGAAAACCAGTAGTCGAAAGGAAGTACCCACAAGTGTCAACACCAAACTGGTATTCTCTACGAAAGTGGGCAAGGCAGTGTCGAGTAAAGACTATCCCAGCAAGGGAAACATCTCCAGGATCCCAATATCCAAGAGAACCGTACCCTATCGACCGTACTTTCCAAAACATCTTGACAAAGCTTTAAAATGGGCTTTATTTTCCGAAAGAAAAGACCCATCTAAGCAGCTTTGGAACCATTTTGAAGCCAAAAACAGCTTGGAATATGGAAAGAACTAATGAAGTTCAAGAAAGAAAAAGTCTCAAACCTTGGGGTGACCTAAAACGGTTTACGCAATAGAGCTCGATCAGTTTTGAGTTAGTCCCGAAGGCAGTAATGTTGGCTTAAAAACTCTTTAGAACTTTTAGAACTAGTCCAATGGTTGTACACAAAAATGGTCCTCGTCTGACACGCCCTCTTTCTTTATGTATTTTGAGACTTTCAATGCATTCTAAAAAAAAAACTACAATCTTAAGGGTTTTCTGTTAAGTTCTAACCCTTCTTTCTATCTTTTGAGTTCTTTCCACAGATGTACAACCCTTCAATTCCATACTATCGCTTAGGTCCCACGAATAGTTTATCCTATCCTGAGTCTTGTTGAAGTATCTCTTTCCCTCGTTTCCTGGAGAAATCTTGCCATTCGGATCCATTTGATCACGACTTTAAGTAGCCAGACTCTATCATCTTTCTTAACTGATTACCCCCGTTCAGTCATGGACCCACTTAGACTAAAAAGGACCTCCATTAGGACCTCTTAGATCTTTTTTTACTTTCTTTTTCGTATCGATCTCGAAATGACCCATGCAATGTCCTCTACTCTGTTTCTAGCTTTTCGGATTGTTCTCGAGGATCCTTAATGTCAGAACAATCTGAATTCGTTTCTAGGACTCTTTTACAGGATTCTATAGCAAATGCTATAGTACTATGTAGAGACACGAATAGCTCAGTAAATACTCTCTAGCTCCAGCTAAGCTCCTCATGATTGAAATACATATACATCCTGCTGTCTAAACTCATCCATGGTGTGGTTTAGTTGAAGTATTTCTGAAAGGACGGCAGGACATCTTTGAACGTCTTTTTTGTTTGATCTCAAGTTTCATGGTACCTTGGACATGGTTTAATCAGTCAAAGTCCTTCTCTGATCCTCTGAAATTGAATCCTGACCAATAACTTAATTCTTTGACCTGATAGCGCTCCAGTGAGTTTCGAAACAAATTCAGAGCTTGGAACGTTGTTTAGTTGTACCCTATGCAATGTAGCCTGGCATTCCAACGTCTAATTTAGTTGAAGTGGCCAACACCCTAAGACTCAATTTAAGACGATTGAGAGTCCCTTTCACAGACTCGAGGGCTCCTATATGAAGCTTCCTTCTGCGGGGGTAATCTGGTCAGAGAAAGCTCATTCTTAAAAGACTCAGCTTTGAGAGATCCTGGTCTATGAGTCAGACAGCTCCCTGACGACACCTAATGTAGTGCGTTTCAAATCTAGCTCCGACGAAGTTTGTTTTACCGCTAAACATGTTGGTCCACTTGCCCACATAAGCTTAGTACCCTTGATAGCATATGTCGCTTAGATCCAGTTTGGGTGTAGCGTTTGGTATTCCTAAGACAGGGTAGGTATAGTCAGTTCTACTTTGACGAACTCATTGGCTTTACTGTTCCCTGGAATGTGACTGTACCCCGGCAGCCAACAAAAGGCGATAGATACTAAAGAACCGAAAGAGGGCAAATGTAAGGATAGCTGCTTGGCTGTTCCATGATCAGGATCATGATTTACATAATTTCTGCCTGGAACATGCTACAATGATTTGGAGTGCGATAGGATAGCTTGGACTTCGGGTTTTGAGCCCTCAGAGTAGAAGTCGACTCCTCTACTGGCAATGCAGAGTGATCTGGAAGAAATGGTGGCAGTGAAGTCATTATCAAAAGGTAGACATCAGATGGTATAATCCATGTTTCCTGGGTAACTTCGACAAACCCACAAAGGTGGCATACTTCGACTTGCACAACCCCCTCCGACATCTCAACATGGAGTTCGGAGGTTCTATTGTTAATCGCATTACCCAACAACTTACCTAATTAGCAACTCCGCCCATGTCTTCCTTTATCCTTTCTCCAGTTATTTCTACAGATTTCCTCCCTCCCTCGAAAAGCACCCAAAAAAAAAAGTTAATAACCGAGGAACTGCATTCAAATTTTCAATAACAACGAAAGTTGTTGAGAAGTTTTCGCATTTCCAAGAGTTTACTAGCCTCCCCCCTCCCCTCGAAAATATGCCAGTAAAAATAAAAATAAAAAAAGGACACCACTTCCTTCAAATTTTTTAGAGAACTAGGCAACTATGGCACACGCCGAATCCGACCAACCGACCGACAGTACGCCCGTCGTCATCGAGTCACCGATTTTTCCATTGGATGGATACCTTCCTATTTTTTTTTTTTTTGTTTTTTTTTTTAATTTAATTCTCCACAAGGATAGATGGAAAATAAAGTTTTCCTTGATCCTTCCTACGATCCATTTTGTGAGAGTTGTTCTTCTCTCGTCCTCGTCGAACTTTCACTAAAGTCGTTAAGGAGAGTAAAGTGGGTCTAGAAAATGCTCTCGTTTGGGCCAACTCCAGACGATGGTGGTGGGTGGGTTGGAATTTTAATAATAATCGTTTAATTACAATTAGCATAGGACGAGGGTGAAATGCACAAAAGAAAGGAAGAAGAAAAAATTACCATAAGTACTAGTACGTAGTGCAAGGAGATTGTGGCTATACTGGGCGGCTGGGAAGGATGGGAGAGCCTCCTGCGAGTTTACTAATTTCGACTGGTTTTTTGAGAAACTTTTGCCCCCAAAGTACTAGTACTAGTATTTTCACTTAATGCATTTTTGTAAAACGGATTTTATGTGCAAACAGGATAAAGGTAGTACGATTCGTGTGTATGTGGGTGTGGCATTTACCAACTATTTAATTCGCAAGGATTGGAGGGGGGGATGGCTTCAAAGTAATGACCGTCAATCACGACATCCAGTACGTTTCTCATTTCTAGCTCGTTTGTGGATGAGAAGTGGAATCCTTTGCGTGTGGAGTGCACTATTAAAGGAGATGAGGTTTTCCTTAAAAAAAAAACTACATTTGTTGTAATTAGTTAAGTTGTTTTATAGATTAGAGTGGTGGTGTAGTGTATACCTCTACACTGAGGTGTTTCCCGGTCCATAAAAGGACGTGTGCACTTCTGTGTGTGGGGGTAGGGGGCGCAATAAAAATTTCATTGATTGTAAAACGCACATTTGAGAAGGGATGAAAGGCGGTTTTTACGATTCACTGAATGCTGAAAGCTTAAGTGGCTTTCAGTGGATTTACAATAGGGAAGAGGAATAACAATAAAAAGATGAAAAAGCAGTATAGATACTATACTCCAGCCATGAGGAGCTGTAATGTATTAATTTATTCTTTTAAGGAAAATTTAAAATAACAAGCCTTGCGGGCAACACGAGTGCGGTAGTAGTGATGAAGTGGAATTGCTAATCTTATTCGTGGAACTTTTTCTACAGTCTGTTTCGGATGGGTGTGTGGCAAGGCGCAACCTTTGACATTTATATTTATTTTGATGTATGTTTGTATGTTTGTAGAAGAACTTTTTTCTTTAAGTTAATTCGGCGAAGGATGTTTATCCAATGGACTGAGTCTGGTGGAGGACTTCTTCTCACAGAAGGATGTTTATCCAATGGACTGAGTCTGGTGGAGGACTTCTACTCACATGCTCGTATCAACAAATTTAAGTTCGTCCTGAGATAGATCGTTGTTATTTGGTCCAATGGCACTTTTGATGTCCCTTACCCCTTTTTGTTCTGAGCCATTGTGTATGAAGGACCGAAGGATGGTATAAAAAATGGGACCTTACATACAAGATACAACCCAAGCCATACAGGGATTAGACTACAGAGTTACTAGTTCATAGTTCTAGTTCCAGGCAGGACTAGAAAGTGAGTTATTTAGTCTTTAGGTCTTCCAGAACAGCAGTAACTAAGTATTCTTTCAAAATGTGCTTGAGATAGAGGAGAAGTTGCATACTATAGGCCTTGAGAAGAACCATTAAAAAGATCACCTTGTCTTGCTCTATGATGAGCAAGGGGTGAATTCAACGTTCTTGGCTTACGATCTTACTTGTGTTGATGTTGAGGGTACTAGGCTTAGAGCAACGCCTAAGGGAACTACTAACCTTCTTTGTTCAGTCCTTGGACGTCGATCTATATCAAACTGACTTTAGGCTAGAGTGACATAACAAAGGTCCATTGCGATGCCTTCGATGCCATTTGTCCATCCGGGTGAGCTCTTAATAAAGCAAAGAAGGCTTGTGACGCTTACAGATGCCAGTTCGCCTAGAATATCAAAGAAAAGAGCTCCTAGTTGAAGTAGTCTTTAATGGAACAAACCTGAACAAGTGCATAGGAAGCGGTTTACAGTAGTTTGGAATATTGCATTATTAGACAGAGTCCAGTGACAATACCGATCGATAGAACCCACTCCGCAATAGGTTTCAATAGGCCAGATGTGTCTTGAAATGTTGCAAGTAGGGAGATTTGCCCATCTACAGTTGGTACTACTAAAACCGTCCAGCATTACCCAAGGTCCACCATTTCGGTAGGATCCGATGGGTCTTCGCAGTCTATTGACCTCGTCAGCCTTGCAATTTCCTGCAATGTCTCTGTGTAGGTGAATGTTGAGCATATCCAGGAGAGAGAACCGGCTTCCTTGGTCGCCAAGATTTCCGCCTGAAAATTGCTTCAATACTCTGACAGGCGGAAGGAGATGCTCAGAGTGAGTTTGTCGAAACCCAACCGCTTCATCAGTCTTAGACATGTTCATGTAGAATCATACTGTAACATATCTAAGTATCTTCGATGGGTACGTTGAACTGCCCAGAGATTATGGCTTCAGAGCCTTATGAGGACGTTTAACCAAATCCATAACAAGGTCTAAATTTTTCAGGAAATCCTTTGAGAGATATTAAACTATCCTTCGCTCAACAACGTACTACAATCCTACGACTAAAATCTCTTCTCGTTACTTCGTGATCCTTTTTCGCTGTAAGCCATTGGACTACTGTAGGTTTTCACTTCACAGAGACAGTCTTAGCACACATAGTTTTCTTTAAGCCTCTACCATCGATCACAGACCTTTCAGCTATAAACCTCATTCATGATACATTGTGCAACTTTAATTGTGAGACGGATTCACAAGAACGGGGCTGTTCATGGGCAAGGCTACACAATGATACATGGACCACACTCTCGTCTTGTTGTGTCTCCAGAAAACCAACCAAATTCTAGATCTTCACAGAAGAAACTTACCGCTCTTCCAGGAGATCATCACAAATTCTTCGGGGTTCACTGAAGAGAATGCGACTAAACACAGACAACCTCTGCAGAGACTGTCGTGATACATTCTGTGAGAATGTCCAAGACTGTGCCGATCTAGACAGTCGGCACTGGGCGAGACCTCGTTGAATAAGTACTTCATAGATTGTGTCTACACTCCACGTGGAAACTTGTTGCTGGCTAACTTAGTCGCCTAATCGAACTCACTTTCAATGCCTAAGTAGGTTCACGCAGCCTATGTATGGTAATGACATGAAAATTTTCCAATGAAACACTCTTTACGTAGGTAATGAACCCTGTAAGATCACCCAAGTAAAATGGTAAGTTTTGACCCTTCATGCGAAATTAGCTTCATCATAACATCATCGTCGTGGAGCCTAAACAGTAAAGCAATCCCCGATCTGTAAGTCCAAGGCTTAAAGACGTGATCAACCACCATTTGGAAATTTTTGTTTAATCCACATGTGACCACGCCCACAAAAAGGCCATAAAGCTTGGTATAGTCTACAAATAAATGAAGACACTGTCCTCAAACTGAGGATGGCTATTTTATTGTAAAACCACGCCCACCTCAACAAATTTTCAACTCTTCTACACGGTGAGCAGTCTTTCCATTTACTTTGCATCCTTCCACAATAGACTCCCTCCCATCTCTGCCCATTGTCAACAGAGTACGTAACATTAGAAAATATCCTGAAAGTGTCTCCCGAAAAAAGTAAATAAATCAGTTCCAACAAATCCTCTGGTAAATTAACGTCGCCATGATGATGTTTGAATTCCATTATTTCGGTCTGGTTGACAAAAGGCACATTTCCACCACCGAAAGGCCGATTAAAATCTCTAAACATCTTCTAAATCTCCTTACAATGAGCGTAATTAATTAAAAAGCATTCACTCCCCCCCCAGCCAGTATCCATTGTTTGTACCAAAGGACAATCAAGATATCCACCACTCGGCACCATCCAATATTGAGTGCAAGTAAAAAAGTAAAGTAAATCTCCTCGAAATCCCTCTGATAATCCAAGCCGTCTGGCTGACAACACACAGACAGCGAACACTTGTATCCTTCACAATTCTACCTGACCTTTCGCCATTTGTATCCGCACATCCTTTCTCTCTCTCTGTCTCTCTGTCTCTCTGTCTCTGCAAATTGCATTAAATAAGTAGGATACAACATGCGACCTGGTATTAAACACCAATTACATACTAAATGAATGTGAACAATTGTGTACATTTTAATTAACCTTTTTGTGTGTGGCCCCGAAACTCAATTGTACAAGGATTAAGCAATTTATACACATGTGTTAGTGTACGAGACCTCCACATGGTTCGTTTCTCACCTCCAAGGATATCAAACCGGGCGGTGGTGGTTGGTGGAGCCATTCAACAGAAACGGAACCAGCAGCAGCAGTAGCAGAAGCAAAAAAAATGTAAGAACTGCATGTGCTAGTGCTGCACCACCTCTGTACTCAGAAGCAAATGATATTCTCAAGTAATTAGTAATCCACTTGATACATTCGCAAACGATACAATTGGAGGACAAGAAGATCCTTGCTGCACAAACTACTACCAACATACGGCACTCGATTGCATTAGAAATGTAATTAAGTTATCTGGGATTTTTTTGTGTGTGAAACGAGTGCCAGCGGGGGGGTGGAGGCAACATCGCGTGTGTTAATGGAATCAAAACTTAATTCTCTGCTTTAGCATGATGGGGAGGTACAGAAGGTACAGAGTATCTATGAGATACTGGGTAGAGTAGTCAAGTGTTTTTCTGTTCGAAATGTTCACTATGCACTTAGCACACTTAGCAAATGAGGCTAATTGATGTCGTTTCCAATTCGATTTCCACTCTCTTTGTCGATGCAAACTGATTTGAAGGCGAATTGAAGTATCTACGAGCTGGGATTAGCTATCTGCCAATTAACCGATTGGTGGGAGTTGGATTTGTTTTTTTTTTAATGATGCGAGGTTGGATGTCCTTGAGAACTTGGTGGCTTGGGTTATGGGCTTGCATTCTATCCACTTGTTTGTGCATTTATTGATAGACAGCCCCTTCAGAGATAGATATGAAACTTGGAGAGTCTGTTGAAATACTGAAGAGGATCAGTAGGTCTCTTGCTCCATCGCAAATCTGTACATAAACAGGCGAGCCTTACCTTAGCCACATGTCTGTGTTGCTTCTCGGTTTCTAGGTTGTCACTAGGTGCCTGTATACTCGTAGAGCCATAAGCTGTACAGCTCAGTTCAGGCAGGGTAGCTCAAATACAATGACTGGCTTAAGCTTCGGTAGTGGTAGACAGTGACAATCCTGCACAGATTGATAGACAATGACTACCTATGGTCTATGCTCTGTGGTCTACTAACAATAACTAACAAATGACCCCAAAGCTCATGCCGTGAGAATGCACTATAAGCTGAACTCTGAAACGCTGGTTTGCAGGGAACACATGATTCTGAAAGGCTTGACTTGAAAAACTTCACACACTGCAGTTGCACCTCCTACTGGTACCCTCAGATGGTTTGTTTTCCTTGAGATGAAGTTTAAGCATATTTTTTGCCAATTAAATCTTCGTTGGACAAGGTTTTCATTAAGTCCAATATTTAAGCTTCCTTCTCTAAAAAATCGGATCCTTAGGTCCCGACCTATGGTCAGTTATTGTCCATAAAACTGCATGGATTACCATGACGTCATGGAAATCACTTTTTCAAGTTTTACACTAATTTAAGCCAAAATATCCATGGACCTATACAGAATCATGTATTAACCATCTAAAACTAAACACTTGAATCAATTTTGTGTACTATTTCCGCCGAAATACGTGTTTTTCGAAAAATTCCCAAATTGACACGAACATCGCCAAAAAATGCAGTCAAATGCGTAAGAAACTGGGAAGACTTTTTCGCTGAATTCGTGTCACACTTGAAAAATCATGAATTTCGTGGATTTTTGCTTGTTTTTGGTGTTTATTTTGAAATTTGCCACCCATTTCCTATCTACAAATGATCCTTGAGATGTGGAGAACATATTTACTGAAGAAAATGTGAGGAAAATCAAGATCATGCCACGTTTGGAGCCTTTAAAGGCAGGAAGGTCCATAAAAATGGTTTTTTCGAGTTTTATCGAAAATGGTTTGAAATAGAAGATAATCAGCAAGAGCAAAGTTGTGGGCAACTCTAAGGTCTATTAGACTATCGATATGCATATTCCACAATGTCCTTGGTTTCAAGGATATAGACAAAATTTACATTTTTATACCCTAAATCTTAAGTCAGAAAGTTGAAATTTGGTACGTATACTTCTAAAGACCATTGCCAATAGTGGTGTAAAATATTTTCAAAACCGCCCACTGCCACGCCCACAATTTAAAAAAAATTGATTTTCTCAACTTTTTTACTTGAAACTGAAAAAATTCTTCAAAACACAAAATATAGCCATAAATTTTTCCTACAATTTGTCCATACATTATAAAGGGCTGCGCCCACTTTTTAGGGGCGTTTTCTTTAAAAAACCAAATATAACCTCTTTCAAGCTGTGTATGGCAATGACATAGAAAATCTCATGAAAATCCTATCTTGTGACTTAAATAGTGAGAGCCACGCCCATTTTCCTTTAGAGAATAGTCGAATAGGTCCAGATTGTCCCTCAAATCAAGTCTCCGAAACTTTGAGTGCGATTCAAAAGCTCCGTATTCATTGCATGCATCATCTTATAAGACCCAAGGACGGTTCTAGAGTCCATTACCAGTAAGGTCACACCACCATTCCCAAGAACAGTGAAACCAAATGGCTGCATCCGACACATATCCATAAAAAATGTCAACTCACCCGAACTGCGACTGTTCTATTTCAATGTCCTTGATATACGATGTGAGTATTGCAGCTAATGGATGGAGTGTATCGTTACTTACTTTGACAAAATACTTTCAAAAATCCCGTCCAGAGAGAATCTCTAAGAAAAAGTAATTCAATTCCAAAAACTGTTTGTCGAAGAATTTAAACTCGTCCAAGGATACGAGCATGCTAGAACAATTGAATGGAAAACAACCCGAACTGCATGGCTATTGTTTGTTGCAATGGAATGTGTGATGATTCTTTTCGTGGTATTTCGTGTGCAAATTGAAATGTCCGGTTTGGTTATGCGTTCTGAAATTCAATGAGATGGCGACTGTTTCGAAAGAACCGAGAAGGACACACAGAAAGAAGAGAAGGATACAAATTGTGGAAATCCACTGAGTTGGAATTGAATTTTGATGGTTTGTAGGAAAATCCATGTTTGATGTTCTCGCTTCATTCAAAGAAATGCGCCATCTGTGAGTAACACAGCTTAACTCCCGAGATTCAAACCGAGAAACATTCGTTTCGAAAAGGATTGCAGTATAGCTATGAAAAGTTCGACCAGTATCTCATACTCCTCGCTTTTACCTTCACTTAGTCCGACATCTAGGGCCTGTCTAAATAAGAGCTCCATTCCTAGCCACGTGGCCTAAAAACTGACGGTCATAAGAACACCCTCCCAACGCCAAAGCAAACCAAAGTCGTACAGCCATCTGCGAACAATTTCATCACCATTTCCCATGGTGATACCTTATTACCAAATGTATCTACAATGCCACAGTACCACTAAACATATGCCCAGATGTGCTTAGATGAGTTGGATTTAGTCCCAATGCCTCATTGTCCAGTTAAGGTATTGATATTCACTCTTAGATACATCGGTTAGCTCTATACTACCGCACGAGTTAAATTTTTCGTGAGGGTAGCAATACCACTCGGAATCAAGAGGGCTAAAGCCAATACATACATGTACATGTATGTACATACAGACAGCCCTTCCATCTCTGAAGTAGACTCAACAACATTATTTCGCCGAAGGCCTGTTTTTTGCAATTTATTGCAATAATGGCTTAACAGTACGAGTATCTGCAACTCCGATTCAGTAAGTTTTGACCATGCTGCGCACAGGCAAATGCCATTTCCGATTTCCCTCATCTACAGCACATCTCACCCCTATTATCCTCATCTTTCAAAGCAGAAACAAAAAATCTTTTAAGCCTTATCGCTGCTTGCATTGTCACTATGCCATCATCATGAACACACCAAGGGGAAACGCCCCTCTCTCTCTCTCGGTTGTAAACGAATTCAATTGAATATTGTTAGCAAACGAAATTGGTGTACGAATACATATGGTCCGATCCGCATTCGAGTGTACATAAGCATTACTTTATGGCCACAGAATTTGACCTGGCATATACTACTACCTCGTGTATATGGAACAAATAAATGAACCCTCATACGTACAGTATCTGTGACTGTGTGCACGCGCAATAAACTTGTCCCAATGGATTATAATATTGTATACACAACGGCAAAATCATATCTCACCACCAACCCCGAACAACACCTACCCATCCGCTGACCCCTCGCGTCTAGGGGACTAAGTGTGGCAGCGAGAACGCAAGAAGACGATCACTGATCGTCATCGTCGACTTGGACGTACTTTACTTACGATTCAGTCAGAACCGCCAAACTCTGTGGTGCCACTGCCACAATCGTCGTCGTCGTCGTTGTCGTTGTCGTTGTCGTTGTCGTTGTCGCGCTCATGATTAGGGTGGGAAACGGTTTGTTTTGCGATCGTCAATGAATAATGGACTCGATCACTGTGGCGGGGCTCCCAGGGTGAGGGCATAAAACGAATTGATTACGAATGTATGGAAAGAATTGACCTGGCTAACAGACAAATAAAACTCATATATGTACCTACACTCTGGAACGCTCTCTGGATAGACAAACAATGACACTCGGATCGGGTAATCTTTCGCACATGCGCACTTTGAATATTTATGGACATGGACGACCGACGTATTGAGTTCGGTTTCAAGTTGGTGTGCGTGTGTATCTGAACGACTGAATCGAGTTCGAGAGCCGCCGCGCACTCGATTTGGGTAAATTTGAATTTATTTAGAACAGCACATCACATTTAGAATGGTTAAGAGTGTTTGCAGCTGCAAGAGCTGTATTTCCCGGCGGCTTTGTGTCAACGGTGTGTGACCCCGTCTTAATCAGGTAATGGCTGATTGTTGCCAGCTACCTGAAAAGGATCAGTACTCAGAGTATTGAATTTCAAATGTACAAACATATTTATGTAGACCAAGAAATCGAAATCGCTTTCAGTCAGAAATGGATTTTATGGCTTAGTTGTGCAGGTAGGATGCAGTACCTATGCGAACTTGTACTCATTTGCTAAATTTCAGGAAGGAAAGGACAGGTAATTATGATGTCCTTTTATTGCCCGATTGAATAGAGCTATAAATGTTTATGACAACCTCTGCAGGGTGCTGTACCATAATGACAAGCAATGTGATTACCAGTTTTTCTTGGAGATGATCACTAAGCTGAAGATGGAGCCTGCCTTAGGTATTAATTACGTTCCATGGCTCTAATGCATACAAATCTACAACTTGGAAAAAACTTGATTCAGGCTATCGAGAACCAAACCGAAAGGCTTCAGAATGAAACTAGAATTAGCCTAAGAAAGGCTTGATTTTCACGATCAGGATACGTTTGGGACATTAGGGGCAGAGTGGAAGAAAATCTCTCTAGAAAAACCATTCCACATAATTAATGTATGAACCAAGGAATCTCCAGCTTTTTTACGAACCCAGGCTAACGAAGATCAATCTGTTCATGGTTGTATCTAAAATATGGGGAACATCCCATCTTACTAGGGTCAATAACAAATGGATACGCCTTAGATACTACATCCTTTGAAAAGATTTCTGAGTTAATGCTCGTATTTGAGAGGGGAGTTTGAGAATTGGCGGAAACCTCATAAAATGATTTGCCATACCGAGGTACCTAGAACTCGAACTTATGTTCTTTAAACCTGGTTCTTAAAAATACGTTTTTCTGAACAGTAAGGTTTTAGATTTTAGGAAAGGTTCACGCTAGGATATATTTGGAGCTGAAAGAATCAGTTACCATTCCACCATACAGTCGCGACAGAAATTGTTGGCCAGAATCTCAAGTCTTAAGGCTACCTAACCTAATATGCAGTGACATGTCAATAGTTGGGTATACTAGGGTATCCATGGAGTTGTCTGCTGATGAGTAGTAGTCTTGTTGTCCTGCGTCAGCCCAATTGTGGCCACATTTTTCTGCCATGGGTGCAAGTATGAAGTTAAGTCATGTAACATTTGCAGAGCTAATGTAGAGATATTGTATCTTGTCGTTTCAATGGATAGGTGAAGCCCTCCACTATCTTAGACTCCGCAGTGTAGATTCCCAACGCGGAATTACTGATTATCGTGTTCTCTCTCTGTAAATGTATGGAGTCCAGGAATGGACTATATACCCAAGCTTGACGATAGATCTTGCTGTACCTTCATAGCGATGACTTTCTCAATCATAGATGAAGACAGAAAAAGTCAAAGTTTTCAGGATACTTGTAGACCACCGACCACCACCTTAGCTAGAACGACCTCTCTTCTCTTTCCCAGCAAGGATCTTGTAGATGAAAGTGTAAAACAGTGCCCAAGAAACAGTGCCTGTATGAAACTAGTCGCAAATGATAAAGACTTGCTATTGTGACCGCGATAAGATGAGAAATTTCTCAGAATTTGCTGGTTGTGAATCTATATAGATATGAAACCCTACCAGCACATGAGCCTGACTGATCTGTACCTTGCTTGGTTCTATTTGATATTGATACTCAGGAAGTTTGTGTTGTATATCCATAGACTGGATATGGTATATCCAAGTCCGGTGTTCTATTCCGAGGAAGAAAGTCTCTCAAACACTTTTTCGAAGGCTTTGAGGGATCTTGGTCATACATAACTTTTGCTACTTTCAAGAAACATCAGCCAGTAACTCTTTCGACCCCAACATCACTCTTTTACAGAAAATTTAGACTGCAAAACCTTATTTACCCAAAGCAAGAGGAAGTTCTTAATCGTTTTGATGCTTCCTGCAGGGGTTCGACATAAGCCCAGCTTTTGAACGAGGCTTAAAAAAAGAAGACTTAGGACAAGAAGAAGATATTAGTGTTAGTAGTAGTAGTAGAAGGGTAGTGATTATCTGCATTTCATGGAAAACATTGTAAGTTCCAAGGATCTGTTCAGAATTAAGGACTGACGAACACTTGATATACATTTTGAGGAACTTTACCCCTAGCTTGCTTCACTACAATCTTCCGACAAAATCAAGTATCATTCAAAGATCTAGATAGGTATGTAGGAAGTCTAGATTTAGATATGTCAGGGTGGACTCCACTAAGTTGATAGCTTGTTGACGATCACAATCATCCCTGTAGTCCTCCCTAGGCCATAAGCGTAACATTTTTGTGGGATAGATATCGTTGATATAGTTGTCAAAGTGTCAGCTGTGCCGCGTGACGCTGGAAACAGGCGGTGCAATGTGCAATTTGGGAACAGCTCCTCTGAACTATTCCAAACTTGCACCGGATTTCGGCAAGGAGATGCGCTGTCGTGTGACTTCCTCAATCTAGTGCTGGAACAGATAGTGCGCAGGGCAGGTGTCAACACGGAAGGCACTATCTTCAATAAATCTGTCCACCTGCTGGGATATGCAGATGACATCGACATCATCGGTCGCTCCCAGCGTGCCGTTATAGAAGCTTTGATGGCAATTGAAGAAGAGGCGAAACGAGTTGGCCTTGAAGTAAATGAGGACAAGACCAAGTACATGTTGACAACAAACAAAGAAGCATCGGTCCACCGCCTAGGACAAAACGTCACTGTTGGCAACAGTAACTTTGAGGTAGTTAATGAGTTTACCTACCTCGGAATAAATATCAACTCCACGAACGACACCCTAGTGGAGATTCGACGAAGACTTACCCTAGGAAACCGCTGCTACTTCGGTTTGGCGAAACAAATGGACTCGAAACTCCTATCTCGGAAGACGAAATGTATGCTCTACAAAACTTTGATCCTGCCAGTTCTGCTATATGGAGCCGAGTGCTGGACGATAAGCAGGAAAGCAGAGCACATGTTGGGCGCTTTCGAGAGAAAAATTCTTCGTCGAATTTTCGGTCCCATATGCGAGGAGGGCGAATGGAGGAGAAGATATAACCGCAAACTCTATGAGCTGTACCAAGACGTGGATGTAGTCCAAAAAGCCAAAATTCGTCGACTACACTGGCTCGGCCACATCGAGCGAATTGACAATAATGCTCCAGCAAAGAGGATCTTCGACTCACAGCCTCCAGGTTCGAGACGACAAGGAAGACCGAACCTCCGTTTTAAAGTCCAAGCCATCGCGGATGCCAGACAACTGGAAGAAGCGTGCCCGGGATCGAAGAGAATGGAAGGCTACAGTGTCTCAGGCACGGACTCTTCACGAGTCGGGAGCCCGTTAAGTATGTAAGTAAGTTGTCAAAGTGTTTGGATAACAGAGTGTGATAAGGAGGAACAAGCTGTGAAATAAACAAGCCAGAAGGAGGTCAGTAAAAATGTTCAACAGGCTTCGCTGCCCTTAGAGGCATTCTAAGCGGAAAGAATCTTAAATTTGTTCAAGCCAAAGGCTTTGTATAACCGACATAACATAGACAAACAATATTAGTCAGATACGAAGGTATCTAATCCAGCGTTCCCTACTGCCTCTTGACCGATAACCATCCCTACCCTGATTGCTATCACTTCCGTCTCCAGTCAAACTCAGTGTTTTCCGAATCTCCTTCCCGATAGGTACCGACTGCAGTCAAACGACTTAGCAAACAACTTCCTAATGCTTATCCATAGTGCACATAGCCATTACACCAAGCAAATGTCTGTAAGTATGTACATAAGTTTCCTTATCATCTACATGCATGGACATACATATGTACAACCGCGATGAGAATGGAAGAAAAATAAATATTATTTGGGCCCTAATCTCTCGCCAACCACTGCCGCTCTACATTCAATTAACCGTCACTAGCATTCCTCCCCATGACCCACCCCGCTGTGTTACTCGAATTTCTTCCAAAAACCAAAAAAAACGCAGCTCCCTAATAAACATTTCCACAACAACCAGGGAAAGCATAACAACAACAACAACAACAAAAACACAAAACCAAAACCCTGGTTGACGAAGATCCACACATCAGCTTGCAAGCAAAATGCCACCACAAGCGATAGCCAGCAGCAGCGGCAGCGGCACCATACCAGCCAGCCGTACACACATTAAAGCCACGATTATACTCTTGTGCCGCCGTTTATCCGCGTCGCCGTCGTCCGTCTGTCTGTTTGCCTGACTCACACTCGCATATGCCACCACACGATGGCATACAACCAACAAATGTCGGAACGAAAATAGTTCAGTGCCGTTTTCTTTTTCCCGATAATAACCCCATGTACTAGGCCATGTACACATGGGTCCGTCCGTCCGTCCGTTCGTTGTGTACGAGCGCAGTTTTAAGCCAAAGCGAGATAACAATATTTGCCAAACAAGCCCACGCATTAGTCATAGACGAAATTTTATGATTTTTCCCAGTTTGTCGTCAAGACGACTCTGTGCGAGCCAGGCCGTTTCATCTTTCCATTTATCCAAGATAAGGACCGCTCTGCGCCGCGCCGAAGAAGGCCCAACAACCGGGGGAAGTCCAACGAAATCCAGAAACCAAATCACAGGAATATGTCACACAGATTGTCACACAGGCGACAACGACGGCGGCGCAGGCAAAAAAAAAAATAAATCAACACTTCCGAGGGGAAAAAACGGTCCCAGCTCTTAGCTCGGCAAAGATCGCGGTTCTTAGCTTGGTTCTGTGGGTTTTTCGGTGGTGTGCGTGCTGAAATTGATTTATACCCAAATAGTGGTGGTGGTGTACTCGTCCCCTGTGTATACGTGTACATAGGGTAGTAAATGATCGGTTTGATTCATGTGCGATCCCGGGTGGTAGTTCAGTTTGTTTCGAAACGCTACTGCGTGAGGGTAGTCGGCTCGTCGTTCTCGACTTACGAAAATAGATTAATTGCCATCAAACCGAGTGTAATTGAAGTGCGTCACTGTTTTACCGTTCTTTTCTCTGTTTTCTGTCAACTGTCATTCTTTCTGTCTCTCTCTCTCGCTCTCTCCGTGTGCCGTTATGAGTAAAAGTAAGTTTTTAAGTTTTGGAGTTTTTTTTTTTTGGAAAATAATTCGAAACTTTGTTTACAGTGGTTCGTCGAAATGCCTCTGATAAGTTGAAACTCATCAAAATGGTTCATAACAATCCGATATTGTGGGATTCCCGGCTGCCCAACTTCAAGGGGGCTGATGAGGAGAAGTCCCGTGCTTGGCAGTTGATTGGCAATGAATTTGGCGTTCCTGGACGGCGGGTGGCCAGGGCGTTCAAGTCGTTACGGGAGTCTTATCGAAGGGAGCTGGCTCTGGTCAAGACTATGGGCGAGGGCTTCCAGCCGAAGTGGAGCTTGTACACTGCTATGGATTTTCTGCGAGAAGTCATACGCGAGAGGAAGTAAGTGTTGTTGTTTGTTCTTTATCAGGGTATATTGCATTGTTCTGGCGGATTACGAGACGGGGTTCGGTGAATTAGTCATTATCGGCTGGGCATGTGGAAATATGTGGATTGCAGCTGTCGTCGTCCCGTTTTTACAAAGAAACGACCTAAATTTAGATAACGTTTTGTAAACATCCCCGGTTTGCATTCGGTTTTTGGTGAATTTTGTTTTGTTCTCTCTATTCTAAACAACTGAGTTGTAGTCGAGCTGAGTCATCGAAGTTTACACATTCCTAACTATCAGTGGAACAGATCTGTTTCTGGGATACGCTGCTATGTTCCAGGAATCTTTCGGAACATTTGTATTGTAGTACATATGTACCGAAATAGTATGTACCTAGCATTAGGCGTACTTTTGCCGGTTATAATCCTGATTACAGCCTCCTTTAGAAACCGACTAGTGTGCACATTCAATGCCAAATTCTTATACATACATAGATACCACTGCGGCTTAGAAACAAGGCTCCTCTCCTCTTGCATTCCATGAAAAATGGCTCTGTCAAGGACCAGAAACTAGTTATTGCAACTTTCCGGATAGATATTGACTCTTCTAAAGCCTCTGTGAGCAGGAAAACTCATTATTTATAAAATTGGTGCCCCTTGGGTCACAAGATCAGTTCTCACATCTCTATTCTTCTTCTCTTGGAATAAAGCTAGAAAATTGTCTACGAAATTCAAACCAGGAAGCTTCTGTATATCGTGGCAACTAAGTTTGAAGTTGACTGTGGACATACTTTGATTGAACCTTAGAACTCTAGTCACGAAACAATATTGCTATACAAAAGTATACACTTTACCTAATGAAGCTTAAGCGCATCACTAGGGACTGAGTTTAGAAGAAGGTTGCGAGTCACTCCTCCATTTTTTGTAACACGAAACCCAAAACCTTCTAAGCACTCTAAAAGTGTCTAAAGATCGAAAGATACTATATAGAGAGCTACCGATGTCCCAAGGACGTGTACTTGAGACTGACAAGTTCTTTATATTTTGTCGTCTATCTAGCACGAATCTGTTACCGCCTTTTGTTGCTCGATGAAAGTGTCTATCTTTGATGTGGTTTGAAGGATCCACTGTTTGTCATAGCCAACCACATTTAGCTTCTTATTCTGCAAGCCTCCAAACCACGCCAATACGTTGAAAACAGATTGTTAGTACAGAATCTCTGAAATGTTATATTCCTCCAGGCTCAGATTATGATGTCAAAGACCTTCAATTTACTGTCCCTTTACTTCAATTTGACAAAAAGTCACAAGATTGTCTTGTCAGAGAGTAAGGCCTTCAAAGGATATCCTATGAGCCTCCAAGAATTTGGTGGCCTTAAACGATCAGTAGTTGTCGAATCTAGAGGAGCTTGATGTTTGAATATTTTGATGGAAGCATTTGCTATATCGAATGTTTTCTACCAACTTGGACACTTTAGAGAGTCCTGTCGTGTGCTTGACTTTGAACTTATCTGCAGCCTTATTTATACTTTTACTTCTAGTCTTTGTAGCTCAAAATGTCTCGGTTTCTTAGATATTCTTAGATCTATGTACATATGTACATCTCTAAAGTCTGAGCTTGACATGAGTCCAAGCCTGACTTAGTAATCAAAAAGCCTATTTTTGCCCATTCTATCATGCTACAGTCTACAGAAGGACTATAATTTTAGATTCTGAAGAAGCTTCTCGCATTTAGTCCTCGTTCCCTCCAGAATTTTAGGAAAAGTTAGTCTAACCCTGCCTTAAGAATTAAAAAATCTATCACTAGTTGCTTTTTTCGGCCTTGACAACTGCAAGAAGCTTCTGTTGACTAACTAAGCTTGACTTATGATTCAGAAAATCCTTCCCAGTTCATGTGGTACCTTGTGTCATATGCATCATGCTTTCTCCTGCCTTCCCTACCATCAATCACCATCACGTGCTCTAACAATAACTCATGTTCACCCTCTCTTTTTTTCTTTTTCAAGGAGCACCTCAAACATTGTCGACACCAGCTTGGGTCTAAACAAAAGCGCCAACAACAACAACAAAAGCATAAATCGTTCCTCTTTGTCCAGTGTTAACGATGACTATGGTTTCTTTGTGAAAACCGAAATAGATCACGATACTAATCCGGACAATCGTATCTCAAGCACACTCAACGGCGGAAATTATGACGACATTGATGACAATACATCCGAAGATAGCAACCAGGTGCACCATCATAGCGTTCGTCAATCTCAACATCATCCAACCAATGGCACAGCGACTGGTAACGAAGTCGAGGAATTGGAAGCGATCGATGCAGATTTCCCATATCCATTAATCATAGACAATTCGCCGGACAACTCATCCTTGTCGAAGCGGAAACGTCGAAATTCCTCCAGCGATGATGATGCTGCTGCATACGACCAGCCACAGATGAAGTTACAGCCCACAGTACGTGAGATTTTGAATTCGAAATTCTGTGGCTTCATAACGGCCAAACTGAACAGTATGGAGGACTCGGAGGCGGATAATTTGATGAATCGGATTCTAATGCTACTGGTAGCAACGCAGAATAATCCGAGTGTCCTCGACGGTAGTGCTAAGTAGTGTCAAAGTAGATTGTAAGTTCCTTCTGCCATAAAGTTTTTTTTGTTTTTTTTTTTAACTTTTTACATGTAAATGTTGTTTTTTTTTTTTTACCTTTTTTTGTAATAAACTGTGTAGTTTCGTTGAGATTTTGGATTTCAATTTTCTCGTATAGCGTGCCTCTTGAGATTCTTTGTGAGTTTTGAAAGGGATGATCCTTATTGTTCCTTTCCCCGCCGCCTGCATGTATGTAATTCAATAGGCGCACTTCTTTTTTTTTTTTGAGTTTCTTTCATTCTTCCTGTCCTAATTCCACTTCGGAAGGAGAAAAGAAAAAAAAACAGAAATAGGAAACATCTGGCACACACATTTTGCCCATTTGGTTTGAGCTATTTTGAGAATGAACCTGGTTTTGGGAGGGTAACAATCAGTCAGCAGCTGATTACCACCAGGCTGTCTGTTTCATTGTCCTGGCAATGGAGTTTAGGTTTAGGTATCTGGCCTTTAAGATGTGAACCACCATTCGTCCTTCTGACACAAATGTGAATTTGAACCGACAACTGGAGGATTGTGAGAATGTTAACGGACGGAATTTTCATTGTCATTTGAGGGGTTGTTTCCGGTTTTAACCCCTTTTTTTGTAACTCCATCGTGTTGGTAGTTCCTTCAGTTGTTGGTAAGGTATGAGAAAAAAGGTTCTTGTTCGTTTTCTTTGGACTTAAGGGTTATTTTATAGTGTGACCTAGTTTATGTTCCGGTATCGATCGATGAATTGTTATAGAGGGATGTGTATGGTAATTTTTGGGATCATAGACAGGATGTTAATGTGACTTGGTTGTAAATATTGTCTTAGTTATGTGGTGGGACGAGAGTGGAGGTGACTTTAAGAAAATGGACTCTTTAAGGAGATTGTTTAGATACTTATCGTAATGGTGCATGCGAGGAGTTCATACGTTTTTAGGGAATAGTATGGATACGGTTTTCCTTATACAGCTTTGGTCCGTACCCTACAGAAATACTGACAGATACGTAGAGTTAGGGGGAATTGCAAAAGTCGAGGCTCTAACAGTGATAGGATAAGCCATTCCAATGACGAGGAGAAGACGTATTGCTAGTTACCTATAGTCTAGAGCCAGAGTACCATACTTCCTGAATATTCAATTCAAACACCATGAAGTCTTCTTCATACTCCAGCTCACTTCAAATCATTCCTTAAGACACTTCAACCATTCAGAGTTAGCGTCGGAATTGTATTCTATGTACTCTGAAGGCCAGATCTCTTATGGGACTTTTAATTCATCAAACTAGCTTCTACATATTTCCCAGGACTTAATAACCAAGGTTACTGTTTGATAGGTAGCTCTAGGTGCTGTCTTATTATAAAGCTACTCATCTAAGTTGAGTGGGCAAAGCCATATCTTAAGTTCAACTCTTCTTCTCCTTAAAATAGGATTGCGTGTCCCTCCTAGTCGAACAGTTTTATCCGACAATGGAGAAATGCGTCACGTTCCGGAAGGATGACAAGCTTCTAGACACCCGATAGACAGCAACAATTCCTTGATAATTGAATACCAAGAGTTCCTCATCTCTTTCGCCGAAACACACACAACTCAACACTTAATGTGAATTCAAAGGCGCATCATACTACTGAAAATCCTTTCACCTGTTGAAAGGTCCTTTTCGCACAAAAACCAGTCCTCAAATTTCAAATGAAACTGCAAACAACCTCTATGAGGTAAATAAAAACCACAGAAAAAAAACAAGGAAAGCAATCCTCAATTCAAATTTGCATTGCAAACGATCCTGATTCTAACCTTGTTTGTCATCGGAAGACACTTTGAAAAATTCGCCGCCCCGCATATGTGTCTACACATTCCGAAACGTCGCGCCGTTGCTGCCTTGAAAAACTGAAAAACAAAAAAAAAAACAAAAAAGCAGCCAGGATGAATAACAAACAAAGAAATTCAACCATCTAGGTGCTGCATGTGTGCTCAATAATTCGTTTTTTATGACAGCACACTCCTTGGCCCAACAGAGAAAGGATAACAGTCAACAGCTAGTTTTCGTTATCCACACTACTGTGTGTTTGTGTGTATGCATGCTGAAGGCTGTGGTTTAGTGGTATGATGCACATCGCGACGACGTATCCTGTTTGTCCGATCGAATATTCGAACACACACACACACACACTCCGACCAGAAAAGGACGAAAAACAAAAAGAAAATCCAAAAACATGTGGATTTGAGGAAAAACATCATACAGCTAAGACTAGCCCTGTTTTGGGTCACGGGTTCTACTTTACCGGATAAAGATGCAACATCTCCTGCATCTTCTATGGAACGCAATTTGCATATCTAAAACACCCCCACACACACAGACAGAGAGCGATAGAGGATAAGAAAAACCACCAGGATGTTCAAAAAAATATATGTACCATGTTTTTGTTTTGTTTGGTTTTTTTTTTTTTGTGAAAAATATCTAAAGAATCCTTGTGAAGCGAATACTGCCCTTGGTGCTGCTATCCGTACAACCTCGAACACGATAACATCCCGCCAACAAAGTGAACCACAAAAGAAATGTTTTTGCATTAAGAGGACACGGTGTGGTGTGTGGCATTGTCGAACAGGAATAGAAGCTGAATATTGTAAACAAAGTCCATTTCCTAGTTCGATGTCAAAGGTAAATATTGGACATTTGAGACACAGACCGAGGAGGGCAGGACGAAAGGGAAAAATAAAAAAGAAAAACTTCTCGGACATCTGTTTGAGGTTTTTCTCGTCGAACGAGATAGTAGGTAACTTGTGGTCTGGAAAAATACATTTTTCAGAAATCGCCCCAAGCTGGACATTTTGGTAAATCCAGAACTGAAACCTCTGTAGCGAGGAAATCGAAAATGGCAATGGTCACGATATGTTTCAAATTGAAAATATGTACATGTCTAATAATAATAAAGAAGGAGCAGGATAACAAAAACTGTGACAAGGACGAAATAAAAGCGGATGCGATGATTCGGTTTCTGGGTTATGGTGGCATGTGTCGTATGGATTTTGTGACCCGTGGAGCGCTTCGAATGACATGGTTTTGGCTATGCTTTTGGTTCTTTGAAGTTTTTTTTTTTTGCATAATTCGGTGGAATGAAGCGGTGTGGGTTGGGTACTATAGGGAGTTTCCTTCTCACGAGAATCGTGAAGTGATTGTAAGTATTCGATGTTCGAGCATTAATGTGTAATGATGGTTCGTGATGGTCGCCTTCGTCTGTGGAATTGGGCCACATTGGGTGGTTAGAAGTGACATGCAGTGTTCGGTAAGGTGTTAGCCTTGAAAACTTGGGAAAATAAAGACTGGAGTCGATTGAGGATAGCCTATAACTGGAGATGCAGTGAGAGAGATTATCCGAATATGCCCCTCGACGGAATCTTTGATGCCTTTCCCAACACATTGGAGGAAAGCTGTTAGGGCGATTACTTTGGAATGAAATGGAGAGGAGGACCCTGTAATATTGTATGTATATCTGTAAGTCTTTTTAGCGTTGTAAGATTGATGAGTTAAGGAGGATAAAAAGGTGGCTCATGCCTCTCAGACTCGACAACACTTCTCAACTTTTAAATAACTTGAGATGGGTTCTGCAGGACACGGATTCAAAACAGGATTTTCCAAGAACTCTGCCATTCTTGTAAGGTTGGACGGATTTCTTCGAGTCAGTTAAGAGAGTGTGGCAACAACTGCACTCAGATCTGAGTAGGCACTGATGTTGCAGGCGGGTCTCTTGTGGTGATTAAGGGACTGTTAGGGAGTTTAGTCTGTGGATTGGGATTTTATAAAATATGGAGTCAGTATGACAGTTTTATGAAGGGAAGTGGGTGGGGCTGTCATCATTTAATTCAAGCGGCATCATTTAATTAAGGGTTTTCATGAGAAAAAGCTTAACCACTGGGATACACAGCTTCAAAGAGGCGAAATATGGTTTTTCAAAGAGAACGTCCCTTAAAAGTGGGTTTAGCCCTACATAATGTATGGACGAATTGTAGAGAACGATAGCAGCTATATTTTATATTATGAAGATATTTTTCATATTTAAGTAAAAAACTTGAAAAAATCAATTTTTTGTAGATCGTGGGCGTGTCAGTGGGCGGTTTTCAAAAAATTTTAGAACACCACTGGCAATGATCCTCAGAAGTATATGTACCAAATTTCAACTTTGTACTCCAAGATTTAAGGTATGAAAATTACATTTTTGTTCGTATCCTTGAAACCAAGGATATTGAGAAATTCACACATTCATAGCCCACTAGACCTTTGAGTTTCTCACAACTTTGTCCTTCAAGACTACCTTCTACTTGAAACAGTTTTCGAAGAAACACGAAAAAACAATTTTTAAGGACCTTGCTCCTTTCAAAGGGTCCATACGTGGTATATCCTTGACTTTTCTCACATTTTTTTTAATAACCATGTTCTCCACATCTCAAGGATCATTTATAGCTGAGATTTCCCTCAAAAATATCGAAATAAGTGCCAAAACCAAGCAAAACTTCAAGAAATTCATGATTTTTCAAGTGCGACACGAATTCAGCGAAAAAGTCTTCTCAGTTTCTTATGCATTTGACTGCATTTTTTGGCGATGTTCGTGTCAATTTGGGAATTTTTTGAAAAACACGTATTTCGGCGGAAATAGTACCCAAAATTGATTCAATTGTTTAGATTTAGATGTTAAATACATGATTCTGTCGAGTTCCATGGATATTTGGGCTAAAATTAGTGTAAAATTGGAAAAGTGATTTCCATGACGTCATTGTAGTCTATGCAGTTTTGTGGGCAATAAGTTTCCATAGGCCGGTATCTAAGGATCCGATTTTTCAGAGAAGGAAGCTTAGATACTGAACTTAATGAAAACCAAGTCTAACAAAGGCTTAACTAGCAAACAAGACCCTAAAAGAACAAACCATCTGAGGGTACCAGTAGGAGGTGCTACTGCAGAGTTTAAAAAACTACAAAGTGGTAGAACGAATTTTGGAATTTCAATATGATTTTTCGATCAATTTATTCAATATAATGACAACATTCAAAGGTATTTCTCATACAGGGTTCGAAAGGCAAAGGCATGGAAAGCAAAGGTAGAGATACCTCTAAAAAATTAACCGGTCAGCTCTGCCTGAGAATCTCTAGCTTATCGCATTTATGTAACTGAGAGGGTCCCCAGCAGGGATTGTATGATGAGGACGACCTAAGTGTTACGATCCTTCGTATACCCTTTCTAGAGATCTGATAGTCCCTTCTAGTGAACTACTAGAAAAGCCTGCTTGTTTAGTTATTTCAAAGTAGATTGGACAGTTGAAAGAATCTACTAGAAGGTCGATTCTCCATGATTCTGGTTAAGTCACGCCTCAATGATGATAATGATATGGTTTGGCGAACTACTATCCCAATATGCGATTAGCCTGGTTACTGTCAGTTGATGTTGATGATCCTTCTACGGTTTTGATTGGATAGACAGTGATTTGCCGAAATGATGATTAGATATCACACCGATCTCCTCAAAAATAACAACTCAAACCATCTCTCTCCCATGCAATCCCTTGACCGTTGAATGGATTTCGCCAGGATTAGTTCGAAGGTCTCTTCTTAAAGTTTGGTTGTACCCATGATTCCCATATCCAAAATCTGATTGGAACGATGTATGCGCATTTCAAACATCCCAACCTAATGAAGGACAATAAGAACTCTGACACTTTGGCACAAACAAAAACCCATTCAAGCTGCACACTTAAGCAAATGAAAAGGATCCCATGACGTCAATACCGCTTGATGGAACAAACGAAAAAGCCTTTTTAAACTTTTCCCCATTCTCTTCGGTCAAAAGCATAAAAGCGGACATTAATTAAACTCCATCAAAGTGCCGAGAAACAGAGAAAACTTTTAATCGAACAAACACAGAATCTATCGAAAGATAATACCACACACACACCCATCGTGAGACAGACAGACGAGCTAAGGAAAACAAGGAGAAAAAAAAATCGTTTCCACAAAGAAAATTCAATTCACTACCGGAATCCGGCAAAAGTTTCTTCTCCACCAAAATGCAATCTATCCATCCATGTGTTCTGTCTGTCGTCGCCGAATCCTGTCTATTCTCTGTATCCCTGAACCTACATACAAGGACGACAAGAACGGAATTCTATTCTGTATTCACCTTCACATTCAATCGTTTAGTTTATCTATTCTCTTTGCAGTGCTTCTTCCCCTAAATGTATCTGAAAGATAATGATACTCCTACGGTCGTTGGTTGTCGAAATAAATGGAGTCTACCCACTTCCATGCCACAAGCGCACCTATCCGTGTGTATGAGACTTTTCTCTCGCTAGACGTTGTTCGTGTATATGTACAACAACTCGCAGGCAAGGACAAAACTTTCTCAAACATTAAAGGATAATTAAGTGTCATTCATCCTGCTGATGGATGCTGCTACTACCATGTACTACCTTCTGTTACTAGGCTTCTCATTCAAATGCACTTGTACGAGTATATCGTGTACTTCAAGGACAATTTGTAATAAATTTCAAGAACGCATCGCGTCTAAACAAAAACAAACAAAAATTGTACTACAAGACGAGGACGACCAACAGACAGAGCGATAGACAGGCAACCGCCGCTCCCAGACAGACTCAGGCACTTGTGCCGAGGTAAGGTAATAAAATAAATGGAAAACTTTTACTTGGCAAGGTTTTGTTGCAGAAAGGACGAAAGATGACTGGCAGAGCCACTGGCAACACCGGTAAGTAAATAGTTGAGCCGTTTCCGTTTCGTCTTTCTGTGTGGATGGAGGGAAACTTTGCTTCAATTCGAAACACGCTGTTCGGTTGACAAATTGTCCTTGCATTTGGTGATGGTGGTGGTTGGATACTTTTCTTTTTCCGTACTTTGCAGATACTTCTAGTTCCAGCCCATTCAAGTGACTGTTTGGGTGTTCATGGACATCGGCATGTGCTACGTTTCGTGTGAATTGCTTTGGAGACGTTTTGTGGACTGCTTCTGATGGGGAAAGTGCCTCTGGATGCGTAGACGGATGTATCTACTTGTGGATGAATGGTATTTTTGGGCATTTAGTGAGTAAATTTAGTTATGGTGTGTGAAGTACTCGTTTGTGTCCTGTATTGAGTTTTCAAATCGGACTCCATGGTCCATGGCTACGTCCTGCATAGCTGGGATGTGATGCATGTTCACAACTAGTTTTCGTAGGTCTATGGGGATTCAGTCTCTCCCTCTAATACTCATTTGGAGTGAAACTGGTTCAGACACATGCGTTGGTCCACGACATTATAGGATCAGACTTGCTAAGCCCCCAAGGCTAGGATGCCTATGTCCGAGAGCTACGACTAAATAGAGTCTTCAATACTGTTGTCAACTAAGGCATTGAGCTTATCGTTCTCAATGCTATCAGGAGCAGCCCCGTTTTTTCAAAAAAAATGGTTGAAAACCTGAGAAACTAAATCGAAAACTTGAGGCACGTCTGGGAGTCGTTTCAAGCCAAAATATCCATGGAACTCGACAGAATCATGTATTAAACTTCTAAAACTAAACACTTGAATCGATTTTAGGCAATATCTCCACCAAAATACGTGTTTTTCCAAAAATTCCCAAGTTGACACGGATTTCGCCAAAAAATGCAGTCAAATGCGTAAAAAACTGAGAAGACTTTTTCGCTGAATTCGTGTCACACTTGAAAAATCATGAATTTCTTGAAGTTTTGCTTGTTTTTGGCACTTATTTCGATATTTTTGAGGGAAATCTTAGCTATAAATGATCCTTGAAATGTGGAGAACATGGTTATCGAAGAAAATGTGAGGAAAATCAAGGATATACCACTTAAAAATTGTTTTTTCGTGTTTCTTCGAAAACTGTTTGAGGTAGAAGGTAGTGTTGAAGGACAAAGTTGTGAGAAACTCAAAGGTCTATTGGGTTATGAATGTGTGAATTTCTCAATATCCTTGGTTTCAAGGATACGAACAAAAATGTCATTTTCATACCTTAAATCTTGGGGTACAAAGTTGATATTTGCTACATATACTTTTAAGGACTACTGCTAATAGTGGTCTAAAAATATTTTAAAAACCGCCCACTGACACGCCCACAATCTACAAAAAATCGATTTTTTCAAGTTTTTTACTTAAAAATGAAAAATATCTTCATAGTATAAAATATAGCTGCTATCGTTCTCTACAATTCGTCCATACATTATGTAGGGCTGTGCCCACGCCTTAGCACCGTTTTCTTTAGAAAACCAAATTAGTTCTCTTTAAAGCTGTGTATGGCAATGGTTGAGCTGTGCATTGAAGATCTCCCGTCGCCTTGTCTATTAAATAGTGACAGCCACTCCCAGTTGACTTGTTAAGACTGTCACATTGAAGATCTTTCAAAAACCCACGGACGAAGTGACAAGATATGCAAGACCTTTCCATATCCCAATAGTCACAGTGTGATCCTTTACCTCATACGTGACTCGACACAGTTCCTTTAGAATAATAAGCCTCCCTTTCAAGCCCACTACACCGCACTACACGTACACATGTACTCCGACCAATTCATGACAGTTAATGCCGAAACAATACACGACGATTTAATTTGCACAAATCCACCTGCCAATCACCATTGGCACAACAATGCCCACAAGAATCCTCTCAATAAAAATAATCTCTTAACATTACCCACGTAAAATTCCATTTCAATAAAAAAAAAAAGAAAAAACGACGAAAAAATAAATTAATCCCCACAAACGTACAAAAAGGACCCAAAAGGAGTCCTGCCTTTAGGCAAAATTTTATTGCATTCAAAATTCACCTTTGAACTCAATTATACGCGCGATAATTACCGGGAAACGTCTCATTAACAAAAAATAAACCATAAATACAAATATTTTACATCCATCTGTGTGTATCTATGTGTATAGTTTATAATGTATGTATATAACGGTTGCATTACTGAAAAGAAGAGATCAACACCGGGAATCTACTGGCCAAGTAATTAAGCGCATTAAATGCCATACATCTGCGCAGAGTATTGACATGCATATGCATGGGTGTGTGTGAAAGTGCAGCAGGACGAAAGAGCGAAAAGTCCTTGCAATTCATTTAAAATAAATTATTTATTACTGCCAGTAATGATGGATTTTGGGTCGTTTCATTTGCCTAGATACGAGTATTTCCGGGATTTTATTTTTGTATTGCTTACTGTATGAGAATGTCCTTGCGGCGATTATGCGGTGTAATTTGTGCTGTGGCATTAATTAAAAATCGGCTGAAGGTATTTTGGTTATAGTATTGGGTTCTGTCATTAGGAGCATGGACTTACCACTATCGCTTTGGAGACGCTGGCCAGGAAAGGGTCACTGGTAGTCTATGATTCTGAAATAATTGAAGTCGATTACGAGTGAGAAAACACCCAAACGAATGATGACAAGTCTATCCTCGATAGAGCCCACCCACCAAGGCATTGCTGTGTGTACAAGAAGATATCCCTATGTCACGTCAGAACGAAACTGTACCACCTTTGCAAGCAGTAAAGCCTAACAATAAATCCAGATCCAAACCTAATCATAGCTCAAGATGTGAACCTACATTATTCCTAAGTCCAACGCTGGTCTAAATTTTTCTTCATGGATATACCAGCCTGTTTCCCTTCCTCTTTTAAACACCACCCACCCAACTTCTGCTTAGTCGCCTCTTCCCGTATCTCACCATACATCGTTTGAATCCAAAGATTTAGACAAAAGGAAGTCCAGAAAAAACCTCTATGGTACTACAGAACCTTCTACAGAAGTGTTTAGGAAAGGTCCTCGGCATGGTTTCCATACATACCATATCGTCGTCTGCTAAGGGGTTGAAGGACTCAATCTATGATGTCAACACCATTCACAGCTTTGGAAACGATACTAAGTATTGCTCCAATCGACATCACAACATAGGTAGGTGTACAGTGTAGTACATTAAGGCCGGTCTCTGGAAAATATGCACAAATGCCTCTGGAAACGAAAAACCAGATGAACGTAGATTACCAACGTAGACGACTGCACAGTTTAGTGATCCGTAGGTCAACAGGAAAATAGACTTTGAATCAGTTAGACAGGCAAGCCACCAATGATTATGCCCAGTCTGCAGGAAGAAGAGTTCCTTGAATCTAATATAATCTCAAGGAAATCCGTGCAGCCGTAAGTATCCCAACTAAAAGCTGGATTGCAAGTTGTAGTCTCTCCGTCAATCCAACTGAGATTGGACTGGTCCTGTTCACACCACCTCTCTGCCATTAATCTCCCACAGTTAGGGGGACCGTCTTAAATAGTACCAACAACTTGGTTTAAAGTTTGACCGCCAGCTTCTTTGGAGAGAAAATATAGTTGAGCGTTCCACGTTCAAAATCGAGGACCGATTCTGAGACTTTTCTGAGAAGACATGGACGTCCACCAGTCGATAATAGTCGTCACTCAGCTGATTGGCGGGGGGCTAAAGCAGTATCAGCATCAGGTATTTTCAAATACATCCACAGTCAGGGCAGTCATCAAACCTCTTGTATCCAGCACTAAGAGTGTCGAGTATCTTTCAACGAGATAGTTGGACTGTACAACCCTTGGCTGGGTACTAGGTCACTCCAACATACCAGGGAATATTCAGGCTGACGGATTGACTAGAAGACCCCCCTTTGGTTTAGATAGTATAAATGTCACCGACATCGAAGTGCCAACGTCTTATGCTAAACGTTAACGTCAACTCGACCAAAACAACCAATTCCGTCAGACTCCTAAAACACAAGAGCGTAACCCTCTCCAAGATAGTTAAGATCCTCAACGAACACTGTGCTACAGGATCAAAAAATTAGACATATCCTGCAGAAAGTAGAGAAATGAAGTGGAAGAGGCACTCGCCAAGATCAGGAAAGCTACAGAAGCATCTTAGCACCCCCGCACGGCTATGATTAGCTTTTTCAGACAGAAGAGTAATTGGTTCCCAGAGGAGGAGAATGATTCACCAGCCTTACATATCGGCAGTACAATGGACCTTCCTCTTGTCTAAGTGCATCCTCACAGAGAACCTGTCTTAAGCAACCATCTCGACGGGGCATTCCCCATTTGGGGTCTTTACGGAACGACTAGGTTTACCTAATGACCTATTATCCCTAAAATCTGTAATTGTCCTTTCAGTAGACACAGCTCCACGCAGCAACTATTTGTAGAGAACATGACAAGTCCTCAGAATCACTCATTTATTTAGGGTGGCAGTCAACAAAATGTTGGTACTTCCACCAAGGAGCATCATTTACTTATCTACGGTTACCACCTTCATAAGAAGCCTAGACTGAAGTGGAACCTAAGTCAGGCTTCGTGGGCTACAGTATCTCTCTTCTGTTAAGCATCTACGACTTGGTGCTCTATACAACGAATAACACTAGGAGTTCCAAGGAAGCTTACATGCCTTGTCACAACAAAGAAGCAGGGTTGTCCTTGGCAGTGACATTGGCTTGAGACCATGAACCATATACAAGCGATTTTGTACAAAACTGTTCCATTGTACCTCCTCCTAGACGAAATCCTATCAGACAGTCCCTGCTCACAGTATGGATCCAAATTCCAGGCGGATTAATTGGAGCCTGCAGGATTGACACGTCATAACATTCGTCTCCCAATTGTACTAAGTTGTTGAGTTAAACCAGATCCACTAATCTAAGACATTGGTCACAGGACATGTCTGCCTAATCTGGGGAACAAATAATATCTACCCAGCTGTGCTCCTTCAACAATCTCACCTACTCTCCATGTAGAACATTTCGAAATGCCTTCTCCCCAGTCCAGGATTTGTTTCTATTAACTGAAATTCCTTCCACTCGTCCGTTGAACCTTTATCCTTTGACATTCAGTCAAGTTCCACGCTTACCCCATCCGGTTTGTCATTATTTATTCAACTAGCAATGAAAATCCATCAAAGTCGTCTGATATTTCACTCAGCTACATACCTTTATTTTATTTAACACACAAAACACACTAGTAGTCGCCACTCGGGCATGATGTCATTCCCGAAGGCCCACCAAAAATAACCATTAACCTAAATCCATAAAGTCCTTGTCGCGGCAAATGTTGAAATACACACACAACCCAGATGGTATCGCATAACCGCAATTGACCCTCAAGGTCAGACGAAAGCATAACGAGGTGATTGTGCCCGTCGGTGTCAACCCGTCTCGAAACTTCAACCTTGTCACCGCACATATACACAAACAAAAACAGGCTCCCTAGAACTTAAAGCTTAGAAGCAACACTCTCGATTCCTTGCCACACGGTAGCGGAAAATCAACATTTTTCCAGACGATATATTAAGAATTTCCCGTATCCTTTTTTGTGGCATACTGTCGTCTACCCCTGTCTCTCTCCGGTTTGTGTTGAAAATAAAACCTTCGTCCTTAATGTCGCACTTAAAAAGTTTGCATACATTAGTGGAGGGACAACGATGAAAAAACAAAAAATGGTACTCCACACTGAATCAGGACAAGGTATCCTACGCTCCCCATCTACCTGATACCTGCTACAGGAAGGACATTTTTATATACCTATTCCGTTAGGCAAAACACTGATCCCATTTCCGAAAACATTTTTCTCTCCCGTATGTCCTTTTATGTTTTTTTTTTTTTCCCAAGCTCCTGGTGTCGTGGATACTTTTTTTTGTCAGCCGACGACGATGGTGTGTGTTTTTTTTTGTATCCTTCGTTTTATGATCACATTTTTAGAGACATCCTGCATTTAGTACGAGGGTGTGAGAGGAGAGAGCCTGGCTGGCTTGGAGGGACATGTATGCTTATCGGGTGGCGTAAAAAGTCATAAGCTTTTAAGGTATCTGTGGTTCTGTGTAACTTTTGCGGTTTAAGGGGGAGTTGTGTGTTATCCTGCAGCGGAATCCTGGTGACTAAATCCACCGAAGAACGAATAGTGTATACTCGTAAATACGTATGGTAAGATTGTGGCTATGAGTGTGGCTAAATACGAAATGAATTTCTGGAGAGCGGTCGACTTAGTATACTGAAGTGCAACATAGTCGGGGAAAAAATGAGGCGCTTTATCGTGCCTGGGAAGTTGTGGTGTAACCAAATCTGAATGCTGGAGTAATTCAAGCTCGAAAGTGGGATATTAAAGCGCTTTAAACCACATTGTGTGTGAGGCAGTGAGTTTTTTTTTTGTTTCAGGATCTACCCGGTGTTGTCAAGGTACCGGGGTTCTGGGAAGGATTCACCATCATTCTTATCGCTGAGTGAAGTTCTAAAAAAATTGTCGCATCCCTATGATTTCTCTTCATTCTTGGCTCAGTAAACCTTAAGTATGGAGCGAGTGTTGAACTTCTAAGGAGCAATCCTGGCCACATTTAACCATCATCACCCAAGCAGGTATGATAATTTTTAAAGGTCGTTACATGGACATTCATATGTACATTGCGTTGGCGGCTATTACCCACGTCAAATCACACGAATTCCAAATAAAATTAAGCTCAAGCTTCAATGACTTTCCTAAAGGTCAAACCTTCCATAAAAATGGAGAAAAAAACAACAAAAAAATTATTCAAAGTACCTCTTGAAATTAATCAGTTTATCAAAATTCCACAAAGACCCTAAAACAACAAACACACACATGCTACCAGCATATACGGTGGATATCCTTGAAAAAAATATGAACTGACTCCCAGTGGCACTCCATGACAAATTTTATATCGCATCCGTGATTTGTAAATGCGTATTCTTTTCATTGCCCTATGCATTGTCAACCAAGCAATTGTGTTTGTCATACTCCCAGGAGTCGATAAGGCGCAAGGACTTTTGCCATTTTTGCCTCCGAAGAGAGACAAAAAAAAAAAAAATAAATAACCAAGAAATATTGAACATATCATATTGTTCTTGATGGCATCTCTTGGATTGTTGGGAAGGTCCTGGAGATTTTGTGTTTAGGGGAGAGGGAGCCTTCATCGTGTCTTTTTATATCGTACGTCATAGGGTATGTTGGGTTTGATGGGAAATCACTTATAGTTGGTGGACAATAGGTAATGTATGGACTGGCCAGTGAATCGGATCTAAAAGAATAAGGACGTCTCAAGTACGGTTGCCCTCCTTTGTCTTTGTCAAGAGTGGTCGAGTAATAAAATGAGTCACAATTAATCTGGCCCTACCTTTCGGTAAAAGAAGGACACGTCATACCTACCTGCACCGCAAAACTTCTGATTTTTGTGAAGGAAAGGGAATTTTAGGATCTACAAACGACTTGGTCACGCCTCTTTCAAAATATAAAAGAATATTCAATGCGACACTGCACCGTGTTGTTCAGAAAGGATTCAGACAAGGTGATCCAATGTACTTTTTTCAGTATCGCTGTCCGAAAATTGTGCGAAACTGACAAGCCAACAGCAGTGTCACTTGCATACGTTGATGACACAGGACACAGGACGCGCTCGGGACAGAAGCGTCTATGATGGGATTAGCATTGAATGAAGGCAAAACTGAGTATATCCTGTTAACAGGATGAAACGCACATCATTGACGAATCAGACAGAATGTCACAACCGACAGCTATTACTTTGAGCTTGTTAAGGACCTCAGCTACCTCAGCTATAAACTCTGACAACCACGTCACGTCAGAGAATGAACAAAGAGTTACTCTTGCCAATTGATGTATCTTTGGCCTAAAAAGGCGATTGAGTAGCAAGGCCTCGGCAAGAAAAACCAAAGAGACTATACAAGATTCCTTATCCTTCCAGTCCCGCCCTATGGCGAGAAAGCATGTACTTTAACGAAGACTGAATAAGATATCCTTGGTCGCTTTGAACGGAAAATTTTCGAAAGATCTTCGGTACTATTTGCGTTGATGGGCTTTGGAAAAAGAGATCTAACAGGGAACTTCAAGCTTTCTTCCTTTTAAGCTGAATTTAAAGAGGACGCATTACTTGCTAAAGCAAGTGGAGTCACCGACTAGACGAGAGTACTATGTAGATGTACGAGGTAATAGGTTTACCTCTTCCGAGAGAAGACTATAAACAACAGGAGCTACCTGTGTGGTTTAGAAGACCTTTAAGGCTTGATTTACACTACAGAGCCGTTCACGGTCCTTTCACGATCCTTTCATGCTCCGTTCTCGTTCTAGTCAAATTTTTTTAAGCTTTTTTTTGCAATGAACATCGGTTCGATCCGGCTTCGAGAGAGGTCGATCGAACAGAATATTTTGCTTGAGCGTGATCGGACCGTGAACGGCTCTATGGTCTGAATCAAGCCAAGGTTGACCTGTTTTTTTTTTGGGTTTTGTTGTCATGTTACTCACCTCACTACGATCAGTTGTCGCTCTCCGGAAAATACTCTCACCAAAAGCTCAGTCGAGTGCAGTAAGGGTCACAACAGGCGTATGTGGAGTGGAGACCCATTTGTGGAGACTGCAGTCGGAAGAGCGCAGTCATTTTCGGGTTGTCAAGGTGAAAGTTGTGTTTTTTTTATTAAATTTTGTGATCACTTTGGAGTGTAATTCAGTAAAATGTTTGCAAAAAATAGTATACGCCGTGGAGTTCCAGGAAAAGTGGAAATTGTGTGTAAAATGTGAAAAAAAGTGAAGGATAAGCTTCAGATCATCAATAGCAGGCCAAGGAGTCAGGAAGGTGCTGAATTTCAAGAAAAACAATGGGGTGAGTCATTTTATTTCTCTGCACTACATGCTGTTCCTAGTCGTGTTCATTCAAGCTCCAGCGCTGGGGTGATCGCAAGGTTATTCATTTTTGTATTTTTGGATTTCTCAAGATTTTGATTGAATTTGAAAAAAGTGCTCGAGGGTGTTCGTTCGGAGTTGCAGGGATTAAGTCATGGAAGGCTGGGTGTGTTCTTGACTTGGTGGGTAGAGGTTTCGAACGAAGGGCTTCCAAGAAATTCGAAATTCGTGTTTGTATTCTCACATTTGATCTGATTTTAATGAATTTTTGGTAAAGACTTCTTCATAATTTTTAAGTTTTACTAGATCTGTGTTGAAACATTACAATCAGAGTATCAGACAATATTTAGGATTCTTATATGCTTCCACGGTGAAGTTGTCATATTTAACTTTTTACAAGAGCACCTTGCCAAATTGTCATAAAGCCAAAACACAGTCTTTTAGATGGCTGTCGGTAGGTAGTTAGGTAGAATAGGTGGCCCCACCTGCGAGAGTGAGAGTTCATTGTGTTTCCTGATACGGAATACCTGAGGAACGACTTTCCTGACCCGATTTCTGTTCGTGGTGAATTTCAAGGTAGTTTTGGGTGGAGTGCTTGATAGTTCGCTGAGATTGCTGAAAGATAGATACATTGTTCATCTGATTCTGTTGAAGCTTAGGCATTCGCAGAGAATCTTTCTCTATCCCTGTGTCGCTACAGACTCTGCATAGGCCTGTGGTCTCCGATTCTTATTCTTCTAAGATGTCCTGCATTGAGTTGTAGTCTATGGTGATGCCTATGAGGAGAGTCAGTTAAGCGGTAGAATATCTTTACTTTGCTGTATTGGTGCCAAAGGAGACGTGACATGAGGTGGGTGTATTCCACTCTTGTAGAAATCCGAAATGATCTTGGGCATGGGAAGACGTAGATCATTTGGTTCTGATGATGATAATGCCTTACCTGGACATGAGGAGTTCAAGTTAGTCTTTACATCTCTTGACCAGTTTTCATATCGTTATGCTGGAGATGGTTGGGTGATTTTATGGTGCGACTGATAGTTCCTCTGAGAGCATTCCAGAACAGTACCTTCATCGATTTTGATCCATTCGTGAAGATGAATTTCGAAATGTGGTTGGTGATCTCAACAGCTCTAGAGGCTCTAGAGGCACGTTTAGAGTCAAGGTTGAGATTGAAGTCCTTGTGTAGGGTAGAATTTTCTCATGCCGCATGAACGTCTTACCATTTGGTGATGGTGTTGTGCCCGATTTGGTTATTTTTTCACATCTAGGTTTGTCGGAGACTTAGGACTCCTTTGCCCTTCTTTCGTGAAGAGGTCAAATGGGCAAAGGCCAAGCATGGTGCTGGTCGTTCAGATGCACGCTACAGATGCATACATAGCTTCGTAAAGGAAGAATTTAGTTTTTTTAAGAAAATACCAGCAAAATGTGGCCGTAGACCCATATAATGTTTGAACGAATTATAAAGGAGGCTAATCACTATATTTTGTGTTATAAAGATTTTTTTCACTTTCAAGTAAAAAACTTGAAAAAATCGATATTTTTTAAATAGTGGGCGTGTCAGTGGGTGGATTTCAATTTGTTTTAGGTCACTATTGGTAGTGACCCTTAGGAGTCTATGTACCAAATTTCAATATTGCGTATTGCGGCGGAAATAGAACCCAAAATTGATTCAAGTGTTTAGTTTTAGATGTTAAAATAAAGCACCCATTGCATCCTGGTGCTATTCGTCCTAAAATTGTTGAATTTGTAAGAAAACAGTCGACAGGACGTCTATGGCCATTAAACGCTCTTATAGCCAGTAAAACAATATTTAAGGACAAAAACTTATCAAAATGTGATGTCGAAATGTTGGTGAATATATGTATGCCCTAAACTTTGCGGGCGTGGTGCCATCACGAGCGAGATTGAACGTCTTTATGAGTTCTGCCGAAGTCATTATATGGAATGGTCTATCAATACCACCAGTCAGAATGTCAGAATTCATTGCAAACTCGCTTCTAGCTACTTTATTGTCTTTCTCCTCTTCAGAGGCACCCATGTGTCATCCAACAACTTACAAGGATTAAGTCCCTACCTGATGTCTTCTTTTAGCCTCCCACAACCACGGGCACCACGCCCACTTACGACCACTTAAAACTGAAACACAATAGGGTATTACATGACTTCCATTTCCAGACCCCGCACTGTATCCTTCCTGTGTGACTTTATTCCCCTGTTTGTCCCACATATTCTCTCCTGAAAAAAAAAAAAAAAAACTGAGATCATAACGATTCCTATCAAATTTGCATAATGCTCCATTCATAACTGTTGATTGCAGGATAACGGAGGGAAAAAGAGATTCCCAAAACAATCCTCCCAACAAAAAAAAAAAAAAAGGACGAAATAAATGGAAAAAGACTGCATAAGGACAAATTCTTTGATGGTACCATGCGAACAAAAAAAAATCGAAAAAAATGCGGGTGTTCACCGATTTAGTTGATTGTTAGCGGCAGTCTCGTCGCGTTTCGGGCCACATTTACAATTCATTATATCGGCAATCGTTAATGTAAATTTTTACCATCAGGCAATTTCAATGGCACTGGGTTTTTATGTCCTCTGCACCGTTAAGAGATGAGACGAAAACGTCCACAGATAGGCTGTCGAAATCAAATTCGATTGTTCGACGTATATTCGCTGGTAACGATCCGTTGATACGCTTTTATTGTGATGCCGTATGGCCTTTGGTTTTTGATTTCTATTTGGTGATACACAACGTATGGTTGGACAGTATAATGTTTGCAGGATTCTTGAAATTGATTGTGAGTGGCAGTGGTCACTGGCTGTAGGCGCTGTAATGAAAGACCTGCCACAGGGTTCGCTGTTGACAGCTATTCTCTTTAGTGTGTACAGAAGGGACATCCCTGGCACTATGGTGACAAACCGATGACTGAAAACATTTCGAAAAAGGATCTCTATAGCTACAGGCAGAGTACACGCCTAATGAGGAGATGAGGGTCTAGTAACTACAGGGCTTTAACATACAAAAACCATCACTCTCGGGGAAGATACGTATGAGAGCCCCGACCTTGCAGGGTACGTCTCTCAGTATGGCTATACAATAAGTAGTTCCGATAGTATCTGCAGCATCAACAAACCATCAGTAGAAGTCAAAGTCGTTAACGGCAATACGCCCTTAAATCTCTGTATCACGGTAGACACAACCCAATGATGTACCTCCAGGTACTTCCCATCTCTAAGCGTGTCCTTGTAAGCCATTCCACTGCATGTTTGTATCTCCAACATGATAAGCCTTCAATTCTTGAAAAATCATCAACAACAACAAAGTTTAGTAAATTCCATTACCCTTCCAGCAAACAATATCAATTCGCCAACGCTATGCACTACCAATCTTGTTGCCATTGTGTGTCTCTCATCTCATCTCGTGAAAATTTGATTAAAATCACAATTTGCCTTAAAATTTCTGTGCTCCGCACACACCTTTCACTTTAATTGGGCGACAACGCTTCAGTCCTGTGCAACAGAACTGAAAATTTTCCACTTCCCAAGGATTCAAGAATGAATCCAATAACAATTTTATCTCTCAGCCTGAAGAGTCCTCTAAAATTCAATTACTTTCTTACCGCTCGTCCTAGCATCCGGCTGATTCATATCTTTGTCCATCCAACCCCATCATCATCATCATCATCCTCGTCATGGTGCTCATCTTTGGCTGGTAAGGAAGGACCAACACCCATTACAAAATTGCAATATTTCAGAAAACCCATTTAGTGTTTTCGGGATCCTGTTCGAATAAGACGTTAAAGGATTGTTTTATTTAAGTATGAACAGCCCCAGCTTCTCTTGACCAATTCCATTCCATTCACTTACGAGTCCCTGATTCGAGTGTAAGTGTTTTCGTTCCAAGTACCCATTTTGAATCAATAAGAGCCGAGTAGCTACATAGGTACTCCAGTAAACTTTTGAATAAATATTTATGCAGCACTTAAAATGTCCTTAAGACAGCAAATCACACAAAAACAAGTTAAAAAAAAATGAAAGAAAGAAGGAAGAACTTCATCCTCTCAGCCCAATTAGCGCCTAAATTTTCGATTTTCAAAAACTAAGTCACCTCCTCTCTCGTTGGGATTGGGACTACTCACTCAAAACTTCAATCAAAACTTAAATTTCGTCTTCAGAGCCTTGCAATTTTAATCAGAATTCAGAAAACTATTTGAGCGAGAAGGGTTGTAGCTACGAGTATGGTGTAGTACTCTCTACCTACGTACGTATGTCCTTACAGTTGTTCACTTCAGATGCAGCAGCAGTTCCTCCTCGGTCTGATTTGTTATGCATTGAAAATTTTTGCTATATGTATGTATATATAGCCCCCTGAGTGTTGGGGGGGTGAGGGAAGGGGGAAAGAAATCGAAGCCATCCCGCAGGACATTCGACGAGCTTCGCTTGAATGTTTGGAACATACGCGCGCTAAAAATTTAAATATTACAACCAGAGATTGGAAAATCGAGAAAGTTTTTTCCTAGCACGACACCGGAGCTACGGGACGGTTGTGTGAAAGTTTGTTATTTGGAAAATATCCTTCGGTGATGGGAGGATTGAAAATGAAAATGACATGACGATGATTTTGGTGCTGTATGCACCAATCTTCGGATGTTGGGGATTTGTGTCCTTAAAAGTTGTTGGTTATCAATTTGAAATTTATTAAGGATAACGTGAATTATGTGAATGCATTTGAAGGGATATGTTGCTGGCTTAATGACTATGTTTAGTCGAAAGTGGGAAAGACTATAGTCGGGATAGTCTGTGGAGCTAAAAACTTAAACTAAAGCCAGGAAGAGGATTGGAATAGATGGAAGTACTGATAGAGATGGCTCAATACTCGATTGGAGATACCGAGTTAACTAGTGTACCTCTTTTCCATTAGAAAGGTCCTGCAGTTTTCAGTTTTCATGACTCAAATGCATTGAAAAGGAACGCTAGCTCATTGAAGGCTAGAATACTACAGACAGACTAGTCAGACTAGTCAGTGAGACTAACTTCATCACTCGTTTTCAGTACCGAAATTCAATGGATTGGAATGGACTGACTTTTTAGGATGCCCTGGATCCTCTTTCGTACAAATAGAGAACACGTTTCCTACTTAAGCCAGTTCCTGTGTGCCTTTGACATCATAGCATTGCCTCCACCCATCGGAAAAGTTTATATTTTCAGACCATTTTCCTGGTTTCAGAAACTACATTGCGACGCCATCTGTTAGGAGAGGATTCGTGGGACACACACACACCGTTCCAATTAGTATCATCTCTTCCTCCGATGGAAGTAGAAAAACCTCGAATGTACTAGCGTTTCACTACTACTGGAGTGTTTCTGATCCAAAAGTATAAGAAATGCTACAGTCGTGCTAGAAATATGTTCCAAAGGTACTATTCAGACTGAGTATGAGTGCGAATCCGTAGGCTCAAAGATTAAGACTCTTCACACATTCTCATCGACTTTGCTGTGTGCCAGCACCTTAAACTTGATAGAGAGAGCGGTCTGACAGTAGCGCTCTATGTCACGAGCTACGTAGAATCAAACAAAAAAACCAGTTTTCACAGTCACACTTGCAAGGGTGTGAGTGTACTTGGTCTGGGAGACTACTAAAAACTGGTTTTACTGGGGGTAAAGCTGTTTGTGGCACTTCTCTGTCGATGAGGACTTGTCAAACCAGTAGGTGCACGCAGTTCTTGGTTAACAACGTCTTCAGATATAGATTCGAAAGACGGGATTTGCTTATTGTAGAGTGCAGTCAAGCACGAAAGACAAATTTCAAAAATCAGTGGTATTTACGCAGAGGCGTGCCACCAGTCTTGGGCCTCAGCATGCTCTGCGTGGCTTGAAAGTATGGCCTTGAGAAGAGAAGCCAGTGTTGCTAGGACATTCAATTTTGTAGTTAGCCTAGGGGATCTTTCGATCTGGAAATGATCAATAGATCTGCTACAAGCTTGAACAAACTTCAGACAGAAGGTAGCACTAGAACTTGTTTAGCCTGAAAGGGAGGACATGTTGAAGATGTAATACTTTCCTTTCCCTATTCTCTTTCTCAATAATATTACAGACAGGAATAGGGCGTTTTCTAACCAATAAGCCTAGATGTCCGATGACAGTCTATACTGGACTTGGCAGCTATAGAACAGAGCTTGTGGTGTAGTCTTTATTAGTTCAAATCAAAGAGAATTATTTTTTAACATGAATCCCAAGTGAGTACCTAGCTATTTGTGCTGGAGTGCTGACTTTTGCTGGCAGTCCTTCACTTACATATTGCACATTGGCTTCAAATTTAGTTCCACTCGTATCTACAGTCATACGAGTACATCATGGTATCAAGGCATTCGAAAATGGTCGACTCAAAATTATGATTAGAAGTTCTTGGTAAGCCCTACTCAACCTGACCCTTTCCAAGGCAGGAAACCAGTGCACTTATGTCCATTGCTTGGATCAAGTGATATACTTCGAAAGCTAGTAGGCAGATGGATCGCCTTATCTGATACATTTCAGCCTTTTCGTCAACTAGTCTGGACTTCATCTCTTCAAGTCTGGCACAAATATCTATCATTCCTTGGATTCACATCAGTCGATCCAAAATCGGGTAATCATCGGAGTTATAGTTCAAATTATTGACCAGACACGCCTACTTTTTTCCAAATAACCTCCGGCGATCTTGCCAATACGATGAAAGTAGAAAACACACTAATGTACCAGTTACTGATACAAGAGTAGCATTAGAGACTCTCTAAGGTTTCAAAAATGTTCCTGTAGTACCTTGGAACATGGAGAAAGTAGAAAAACAGTAGAGGAGGTTCAGATGTCAATTTATAGAAAAATCCACTCCAACCTGGGAGAAGGAAAATTTAGAAGAATGAGACTTGAACTCAATTTGAAAAAGTGCATTGCCACCACATCTGTTGGGAGCTAAATGCCGAAGATACAAATCGATATACTTCGAAACTCACCCATGATGAAGGGAACAAAGAGAGAAAGAGAGAAAGAAAGAAAAAGAGAGAGAAAAACAGAAAGAGAGAAGGAGACATAAAACAAGTGACATTATGAAATCAGATTTCACTCAGACACTTGTTCTCCTCTCCCTGGTTTGTTCTACCCGTCTCCGGCATTAACAACAGCTTGCTTAGCTATAGATAGGATGATGAGGATTGAAGGCTACTTGGTCTACTTTCTCTTGTGGAAAACATACGCGTCTTGTGAGGCTCTGCGAAGTCAGTTTAGGAACACCATTGCATCCCTGTAGGCAGGTACGTCTGGCTTATTGGGATTGTAGATACTTCAATTGCATTGATTCTGTTGTCCTGGCGACACAACATGACCTTCATTCAGTAATTCTTACAGCAGACTCTACTTTAAGGATTGAAGATGGGCTTGAGAATGGATTTATACTCTTAGCCTGATAATATGTTCGACTTGTGATAGACTAGACCTTGTAAAGACAGGTAGCAAGTATCGACTAAAAGTCTTAGAAAAATATCGATGGTCTTTTCGAATACTGGGTCGGGGCTGAAGCTAGGTCTTCAAGCATAGACAACCAATTCCCTACGTGTCTACTTACCTCGGACACTGAGGAGGCATCCTATTCATATTTTGATGTCCAACATACTCCAATTGGAATCGATTTCCTCTAGAATTGCTATGTATCGCCATTTTGGCGCCAATCCTGATGGAAAGTCAAAACTTTAATTTTCTTTAAACGATACACACCAACCGGAAGACCAAATATTGAATCATACATTTCCCTCGCAAGGACCTAAACGTCTGTCCTTTAACCTTTACGAACACTAAATCTTCCTCAGTAAAAAAATTCTATCTCTCACTTACCCCATACTTCGTGAAAAATTCCCGGAAAATACTTCGATTATTCCACCCCATTCTATCCCATTCCAGGCGCCCCATCAGTAGACTCCCATGCAGCAGTAGGTTGGTACAACGACGATCCCTCTGTACTCCACTTGTGTCGCGCGCACGCAAGGACCACTTCAAGCCATGTGCAAGCACATGGAACATCAGCTTACACAACGGAAATTCTCTATGCCACCATCCTACTACATACATTATGCATGGAATAATTTACCATAAAGCTCTACTCACATGTGTGTGTCCGTCCGTCTGTCCTTTCGCCTATGGAATTCCCTTCTACCAGTAGAAGTCCTTCAATAAGTAACCATTTGAAAGTGTACCACAGGAACTGTGACTGTTTTGGACTTCTTTAAGAAGTTTGCTTCCTCCCGGAAGAACAAAACTTGATACTCCACCAAAAAAAAAAAGGAAAGAAAAAAACAAACCAAAGGACACCCGTCGCAGTCCTTTCCAGACCAAACCATCGATGAACGTACAGTGGCATACGTTCACTTACACCAGTATGTCAGATAGACACACATTTATTCACTTTACCTTTCGCTGTACGGGTATAGCTTCTGTTGTACAATGTTCTGGAGTCCTGCAACATAACCAACGAACGAGTGATAAGGACTTTGGGAATCGCATACACTCTCGTGTATGGATACTCCTATCCGGCAGCATATTTAAATAAGTGAAGTATGTGTGAGTACTTTGGGGATATCCAGGGAATGTGTTTAAAATTGACTTGTAGAACTTTAAAGGTTTACCCCTGCTAGACTAGCTGGCAATTTGCATATCATGCTTCCCGAAAACTAGGACAAGGCAATTCGATATTTTTCCTCACAAAAATATGTATCGGCTTATACTTGTTTAACTTGTCTTCAAGCATATCCTGCGGATGAGATGAAGGATACATACCTTTGCTGTGGCAAGTGACATCTCGTCTCTTCTAGTAGAGCTCATCAACATCAAAGAATGATACAAAGGATATCCATCTACTGTCAGGAGAAACAAAAAACAAACCCGAAACACTAATGAAAATCCCCCTCCAGATGGATACAGAACCAGAACTCCCTGCATCCACTGTTACTGTGAAGATTACACCGACAAAGGATTTGGAAAAACGACGAGGGCACAAATACGAGTACAAAAGCCTTTTAACTGTTTGAAACTTTGAAAAACTCCACTCTAACGCTCACCAAAGCCTTTAGCTCAAGCCAAGCCTTTAACACATACAAAAAAAAAAAACAATTTTATATGAAGGATGGATGAACCTTTCCTTCCCAAAAAAGACTTTGTCTATCGACAAAAGCACTTAAGGACACGTTCATAAATTTTCTTGCAGCATCGCTCCTACGATGCATTCACAAATTTACACTTATCCTTGTTGGAAATATTTCATTGCAGATGCTGAATTGGCATCGGAAAGAGGACCTTCTCTCGCTCTCTCTCTCACTCTGGCTTCTGTTTGTGATGTGAGACTTAATCTGGTCTATAATCGAAGTTTGTTTCACTATCCGATCTCGAAAGGCTGCTGTTCTGCTAGACTACACACACACACTAGAGGCATAACTGCTGTTGCCGTTTGTCGTTGTCGTCATCGTCATCGTCAACGTTTTCAAAGTAAACTCCTGGTATGGTGCCTCTGAAAGGATTCATCATCAGAAACCATCACGATTCACATCCTTTCAATAAACGGTGGCATGTACGAGTATGTGAATACCGATTGACTGTATCTGTCGTCTCGCGTTTTTCACTTTTAAATGGATAGGATGAGCAGTATCCTCTTTTTTGCTATACCCATACAGTGACGCAATCACCGATGCCGTCGTCGGTCGTCCAGGTTTCATAATAGAATGGATAGAGATACATTCATAGATACATGCGGCCTCTAGGTACGTTTAATTGTCGTCAGCATTTCGTTACTTATTCGTTTAATGGATTGTGAATTTTTAATGAGAGAAAAATCAATAAATCGTAAGCACATCTCGGATAGATACGAGTACACATACTGAGATAGTGTTGATAGGCTGGATACGTGATAGTTGCAGCGATACACCAGATGACATCCATTTGTGTACATAAGGATTGCTACGTGTGCAGTGCTACTATTGCTGTGGGCTTGGAATAGGGTGACCAGAGTTCTATTAATCGGCAGGGTCTGTGGGACATAGTTTTCATAGTGTAGAAGTGTCATTTTTTCTTTTTAGACAGTCTAGATGCCAGTTCTTCGCTCTATCACCACATGTCGTACACATTTTTTTCTCCAGCCTACTCTTTTCTATATATTCGTAAGTTCTTCCATCTATCTGTCGCCCACTGATCCCCTGAGGCTCAACCCTAAGTATATACAACACTATGCCTATCTTGATGGTTTCATCGGAAACGATTAGCTAAACGCCCTTCAAACCACGCACAGAGCCAAACCATTTGTGAAATCATTTTTCAACTTCAAACTTTTATGGTCGTATACATATGTATCGGAATTTCTGTAGAAAGATACCGCCTTAGAGAATAAGATACGTCGTATTCACATAGCACGTAGTTCGAAAACAGCGATCGCAATTCATTACCAAAACCTTATCGAAAAGTTAGCTACACCCTGTTGAAGATTTTAATCATACCTTTGCTGCCCAGTCTAAGGCTTAACAGAGTCCATGGTCTGTCAAAAGATTAAAAAACGGGGAGATACAGATAAGTAGATACACGAAATAGAGTGGGATATCGAAGCTCAGACACCGATGGCAATTTAGTACCAAGGCTTCATCTCATAACCACCCCGTATGTCCTAGATTGTGGAGAGGTAAAAATGTTCTCAAGTCTGAATCTGTAAGGCCGTATATGTGCGGATGGTCTGCGTAAAGATATCGCTTCAAGGGAAGAGATAAAGGGTGTCTTTTTGTTTTAAGGCGGAGATTGTGGATTACCCCATGTAGCCATCAACCACATGCCAGATATCATATTCAAGCATTAACGCCATAAAATTATCTGTCAAATAAAGTCAATTTCTTGGATATTAAAAATAAACTTCTGCATTTAATTTAAATTTAAAGTTCTTCGCCTCTAAAAAAACACCCTTTACGAAACAGTATCGTTCCATCTGACAAGCATCACTCAGTCTGAGGAGACTCTACTGAAGTTTTTTAAAAACCCAGCCGTGTTCCAGGTCATTTGGCAACTATAAAACGTCCAAGCCATATCTTCTCTTCCACTTCGAACAGGTTTAATGCATGTCTTCCCAAACAAGGATCTATTTACGACATATTGATTATGGGAATTTTACAAACCCAGGAGATAGGTTCCTTAAACTTTTTTTTAAGTCATTTTAACCGCCGAAAGGCAAATAGTATTTATAGCCTCACCTAAAGGTGTAACAGCAGCCAGACGCCGAACAGTTTGTCATAATTTCTTTTACGATGCAGACGGTCTACCCAGAGTAATGACTTCTACAAGTTTGTTCGTTTTTTTCTTTGTTTTTTGCTCCAACAAAAACTTCCTGATAAAAAGGACTAAAAGGACTAAAAGGACAACGTGCATTGAATAAAATAAGAGAAACTGTGTTTGGCCTGTGGGTTTAGTTCTACTGCAACCGGTGTATCTGTCAAAAGGGATTTAATAGGGTGATTGCGGTGTGTTGTATGCGCGATGCATTTTAATTGCAACGAGAAAGGATAAAACTTTGGTCGCGACTGGGGGCGCAATCTTCATGGATTGGGTAATAAATTTGTTAATGTCTCCATGCGGAAAAGGTTATGGCAGCAGTGTCAGAATTCGGTTTTATGTTGTTTTGTTATAGTTGCAGGGTTATGACACAATTTTGACAGCCATAGTAATTCAATTGAGTTATAAACAGGGATGATACAGACGGGGTTAACTACTGTCAACGCCATCTGTCGAAACATATAATGAGAATTCATTGTGTCAGAACAGAGTGACATCCCTGCTACCGTTGGTTGATCAAACAAAATGTCATTATGGCACTACTTTATATATATTTACATATAACTCTATTAATTTTCAGCGATTAACAATAAAATTCGATTCATTAAATCATTGGCAACAGTCTCATTTAGTGTATTCAGTCGGGCGGACAAAAACTCTCCAAATTTTGTATAAAGAATCTCTCGAGGTGTTTGTCGAATTGCTGTGGTTGTGTCATCTTCTTCGTGTGGATTATTTCTGGCACAGTTGTGGGAAGTTGTTGGATTTTTGGCAAAATGTCGTTGGTTACTGGATGTTGAAGCCGCTGGTCCCGGGGAACCAGTGTGACTACTTTGATTTGGTATAGCTTGGGGAATTTTACGGCGATTGCGTATCCTTGATGATTCGCCATTGCCTTCGTCGTCACCATCATGATCGGTTTGTTCTTCTTTGATTGATACTGAGGGTGTTGATGATGGTGATGAGGAGTTTTCTACTGGTTGTGGCGGTGGAGATGGTGAATCGTTTATAATGACATCTGGTTGTAAGTTCAAACAGTTCCTGGTTTGATGGGGAGTGTAGTAGGCGTATTCGTCCATCATTTCTTTGCTCATGCTGTTCAGTTCTGGTCGAAAGCGATCTCGAGTTCTGAAAGAGAAGAAAAATGTTGTTAAAGGTTAGAGAGGTCCGAATTTTGAAATATTTGAGGAATGAGAGCAATATGGCTGAAAAGTAGTGACAGCCGCAAGAGACGATATGCAGGCAAGAAGATTGATATGAGGCACCAAGTCATCTACAACTTTTGTGCCCAATTCTCTCCGTTTGAAGAAAAATGCAGTTTTTTGACAGTCCTGCGGGTCTGAGTGTGACTGTCTCTGCCTCGTTACCCTAACCTACATACATAGGACATCAAAAATGGTTGCAACTCTGCTACCTTTTACACGATATACTTACCTAGAGTAAGAGTCCTTAGTTCGGAGGTTCGGCAGTAGAGGTACATCACAAGGAACTGTGATCTCTCCTCTTCCTTGAGATCTTGTGTTGCATCTAATCCTGGAAGAGGAAGAGTGCAAGGTAATTGCCTATGGAAATGCTATTATTGCTGCAAAATGCCAACTCTTAACTCTCTAAGAAGAAATACTACGAAACGCGGTTTCGCGTTTAATCCTCAGACAATTGGAAGTAAAATTTCTAAGTTTGATTATTCGAGCACATTCTCTGTAAATACCCAGCATTACATTTGTTAAGGGGCGTGGTACGACTCTAGACCTTTTCATGAACCATGAACAGAGACTGGCCACCTTCGCTTGGTTCCTTCGGCAGTCACTTTATACTAAACTACTGTCTGTTCAACGGATATATATGTATGAGAGTAAGCCTAACCTAATTCGTCCCTAACTTAACTCGAGAAAGCAGCTATGTACATATGTATGTTTTTTATTATGGTACAGTTCATAAACGAGGAATGTTTATAAATCATTAAAAATGACTACGTTGCTCGATACGCTTATTCCAATTTTCTTTTGTAATAACCTTCCCACCGGACAGGATATGCGTTCTAATGTCGATAGATTTGAGTCAAAATATTCACTACTTGATGTTTCCGTGTCAGTGAGACTGCACACCGGGGGAAGTCCCGGCAAGATAGCAGCTTTAGTTCAAAATTTTCCAAATCCATCGATTCCCTACACCCTTTTATGATCAAATTGACTCAAGACCTGTAGCCCCTTGTTCATTCGAAGCGCTGGAACTTCTCCGAATGTGCTCTGGAAATCCTTAATTTCGTCCAAAAATGATCTTCAGCGATGCAGCTCACTTTTGGCCTAATGGCTTCGTCAATAAGCACATGTGCTTCAAGAGTCTCTATTGTATTCAAAAAAACTGACAGTGAGTTGTCAATCGAGTTCGCTGTCGTGCCATGTTCGAAGACTATTTTTGGCCAGAATTGAATGGACTTGACATCAGTCATACGTGGTTCTAATGAGATGGTGCCACGTGCCACAGATCTTGTATAATTGAAGAGGGATTGTTGATTGTTTGATCTATTGAAGAGGGATGTTCGATAATCATGTAGTCTCAACAAAAGGTCCTTTCGAATACCTAATAGGGTCACATTAAGTCATCGGCTTATGCTAAGAAGTCAACAATGTGAGAGGAGCTCAAGCGCAATATCGAACGCGAAATTGCCAACATTCTGGCCGATATGCGTGGAAGAGTAGTGGAAAATTGGCTCCAAAGAATCAATCGCTGTCATATGAACTAAATCGAATTCCATACTTAAATTTAATATGCGTACTATATCTACAATAAATGTCAGCCCAATATCTCAAAGATTCTGCGTTCTATTTAAGTACAAAATTGTTATGTCCTTATTGAAAAATCGTGGTTATGTTCAGAAGGTCGTACAATATTGCCTGTCAGGCCTACCAATATACTGACATTTGCTGCCGATGAGGTGACAATGACACTTTAAGTTGTCAGTTGACACGAATGTTAGATTTCGTCCCATTTCTTCTCAAATAACTGTCAGACAACTGATCTGACTTGGAACAACGCTGTCAGAAACAAATTGGTAGTTCCTGACATCTTCTAATCGTCTTAGAAGCCATGACGTATGGAAAGCAGCCATGATATAATTGGGCTTAGGCTAAGGGTTTACGATGTAACCTGACAAGGTAAATGCTTGAACGTCGGTGTCTACTCCTGTCAAAAGAGTGACGGAAGATTACCTTAGACTCCGGCATTGAAATAGGCTCGCTGAAAGCATGCTGTGACCTCGACAATTAACATTTAAATCATTAACATCGATAAAAACCATTTAGAAGCCATTGAACCAAACCACATTAGCCCCTAAACAGCGCAAACAAACAAATCCCGCCAACACCAAACCAACAACCATATCTCGCCCCTAAGCATCTGCTTTAAACATATTTCACAGTAATATCAATCAATGTTTGTACAAAAAATTTGTGTTTTCACTTCTCCCGCATCGAAAACATTTGTTTACATCGATTAGCAATTTATGCCGCCCAATCTGTTGACTCAATTTCAAATCACTGAATCAATTTCTATTTGCTTATGCCTACTACACGACACAATGTCAGCGATAAAACAGAGGGACCATGCAAACAATTGGAACAATGTTTTGATTCGTGTCACCCTCGCGCTCGTTATACTCACTTCCTTTCGCGTATCACATCCTTGAGGAAACTCATCGCATCGTAGTACTCCCACTTCGATGTGAAACGATCGCCCAGCAGCTTCTCATGGTTCAACTCGCGCCGGAATATCTCTCTCAGCGATGTGAATGTCCTCTGGACCCGTTCGCCGGATACATTAAACGTTCGTCCTAGTTCACACCATTTGATGTCCTTTTTCTTATCCGAACGCTTGTAGTGCGGCAGCCTACAGTCCCATAGAATCGGATTCTGGCGAACCATCTCAATCAGGCGATGTTTCTCGACGTTATGCCTGGCGAATGCCATCGGGATGAGTGCATGAGATACGCACGGATACAAACACACACACACACAGCGAGAGAGTGAGATTCACTTAAAAATAGAATGCGCAGCAGTGGCACGCAAAAAAAAAAAAAAAAACAACAAACATGCACCACTAGTAACTGACAATAGCCGTAGATACAGATACACCACAGCCAGCCTCTGCAGTCGAATTAGACAAATTCCAAATGTGTTATGGAATTTCCGCTAATTTGTTGGTTCGTCTATTATTAGCAATGAATCGATGCTGCACACTGTGGCTTTTAATTTGTTAACAACCGCGAACACATCCCCCGTTCTCAAGCACTATTATTACTTTTGTTACCAACAACGCTCTGTGTATAGTATCTGACAAAACTACTACCACTTCGTTTCGCTACCACCCTAAAACTGAAAGTTCAGCGCACACAGATTCCAGGGCGTATAGTACGAAAAAAACAAAAAAAAAAAAAAAACTTTGTTCGTATTTTTAAGATGGTAGTCGTTGTCGTTGATGCTCATGCTGATGCTGGTGCTGTGGTTGTTGTTGCTGTTTCGTACATCACATCCACAGGGCAGCAGCAGCGGAATAGGAAAATCGATAATTCCCAACATTGGCAGTCTCCGCATCCGACGGTGTTAGGAGAGAGAGCTCAATTCGGTCGACGAGTTGGCACCACCAGTCGCCCCACATCTACATAATTTCGACTCAAAAAAATGTTCTCGTTGTCCATACAGTGGGGTCGAATGCACTCAAAAGTGGCAGACGCTCTGTCTGGGAAATGGTGTCGATACGGAAAGTTTTATTCACTATATGTCGGCTCATGGTAGATACATACATATTAATGTGACACTGCCGAGAATATCGTCAGGGCATTGTAACATCAATATGGAAGGCATCCACAATGTCTAGAGCAAACGGTTTGATAAACTCAGACGGCTCAACTAAACTTCGAATCAGTGAGGACATGTTTGAACAGAATTCGCTGTCACTTTCGACAGATGTATTAGGAAAGATTCACTATTTTGAATCTGAAAACATCTGAAGCCTTGTATCACTGTACAACCAGTCTTAGCTGTCACTTTTGACAGATGCATTCAGGAAGAACCACGATTTTGTTAGTATTTCGCAAAACTATCCAGATTTTTTTATAATTTACCATAAAAAATGGAGGTTAGGCAGAGCCTCGAAAGCTAAAACTTAATCCAAATACAAACTATGTGTACACATCGCCCTGTTTAACGATAGTCTAAATTATCGCAATCATGGGCAGACTTAAGAATTTTTCTTGAGAACTTTTAAACGATACCAACTTGGACTTTTTTTGCCCAAAGATGTGAGACTCCTTCGTACCTTAGCATTCGCATGCTTAATTTGCAATAATTGCGTCCTAAAGCTATTGGAAACTAGGCCTTTTTACCCTACCATAGCTTAGGTTTGTTTTGCCGGTTTTGCGTCTTAGGGACTCCAGATGGAGCCTGACGTTTGTATTCGATTGGTTTCTGCTGATAGCTACACAGTCGATAAGAATCCTCCATTCTTTTGTTGATGCTTCTACAAAAGTTGTCTAGCTGCTTCGGATGTCAGCCAATATGAGTCAGCCCCATTAAGACGTAAAAATTCTGCCTATGTCAGACCTGTTTAGTAGCAACAGTTCGTCTCTTAAGTTGGATTTAGAGGTACAGACATCAAAATTTCTTCCTTTTTGAAGAACTACATTGGTACTACCGTGTTAACGTGAGCTGAGTCAGTTTTCTCTGAAGTTGTTTTCAACACCTCGGGAAGGAGGTCCAACTAAACCTACTCTCTGATTTGTCAAAAAAAATCGAAAAGACATCACATCTCCCACTCAGTCTTGTCCGGATGGGATTTGGCAGTCTGGAATTTTGTCTTAAAGGAAAATTTCGGTATCATAGAGTCGCCATTCCTTACCTAAGGATAGACACTTTGGACTATGGACCTTGTCTAGTTTGATGGTGTCTACAAGCTTAAACAGGATAGTTTGTTATCCAAAATTGTAGCCTTGACTATGGATACTAAGAGGCAATAAGTTATATGAGGCTTCAGCCCCAACTTCTTTCCAATAGTCTTTCTACAGGAATAGAGAGGTAGACTCTACAGTCTGGTCTGAAATCCTGATCAGATTTGCATTTATGATTTTTCTTGAAAGCAGTTGGCTTTATAGTGTGCCAAGGGAAAGTACTTCCAAAGGTTTCTGTTACGACATTAATGAAGGGTCAAACCTGAGAGATTTTGTTGCTTTTAAGACCTCTTAACTTGAGGATGGTAATACCCGGGAACCGCCGGACTTGAAAGATTTGAAGGCATGATTTTAAGGCAAAATAGTTTCATTCGAGTATGTAGTTACTCCCATTTAGACCGAGCTAAGAGAATTTTTTTACTAGAGCAGGTCTTTATGGTACATATCTACACATGTTCTGCAAATAAGTTTCTTGGAATCCATAAAATCTTACCACTCTTATCACTCTTCATGGTAAGAGCCGTTTTCCTGGGATTTCTAATGACTAAATTCTTTAAGGGATGACGATGGAGATCAAGTGTGACTATATCAGTTCAACATTCATAGATCTGGCCAGTGATTGATATGAAAACAGATTGCACATAAGCACTGGACATTATCTCATAGGAATGCACCCAACAGGCCTCGATGTGCATGAAAACGATTTCGCAGAAGCTTGGAGAGATGAAGAGAAGGAGGAATTCTCTGCATCTACCCTCCTCCCATTGTTCTTGTTCTCTGCAAACGTTAAACTATTCTTCATGCGCATTGTCATCGATACTTTAGATTTCTTCCTCAAATCCCTATAGCGTATCGAATAGCTTCTACTACTTCCACTCTCTACTTCCACAAAGTTTTATTCCTCTTTTATCCGGGTCATCCTATAGCACTTGCAAGGTCCTTGTCCAAGGGTTAACAAAAGGGTTAATTGGAAAAATTTGCCGTGATAGTCATTAGCTAGAATACTAGGTCAGGAAGCCGGACAAACTGACACCTTTTGTTTTGTCCAGATGCTTCCACTGACATGATTTGTCAGCGCGGATAGGTTACCTACCAAATGCATCAATATAAGTTAACATCTTGTTAAGTTTGCTAGTAAGATACCCAGTTTCCAGGGATGTCAGATTGACAGAGTACTCAGCAAAGCGTGTGGATATACACGCAGTCCAGGTATGTCGTTAAAAACTTAGCAGCAATTCGTTCCTTGAAAACTTGAAAACTATGCGACTATGTTGCTACTATGTCCTTGGTTCTAAACCTTGCTTGCAAACCTGGCGATAGAGCGAGCTTCGTTGTAGAGGACATTGGAGTGCATTTGCATTTTTTTTGTCCGTTGTCGAGTGATAGTTCAACGAACAGGCAGTTGGTCATGTTAGGAAAAAGTGCTTAGATCTCTACATGGCTTAGAATCTCTGATGCTGAACTGACAATCTGTCAAATCTGATACGGACAGCATGGTTTGAAGAACAACTTTTCGAGAGGCACTCAGAGTTGAATTCCTCCCTTAGTCGGTCTACCAGAGTAGACAACAGAAGGTGTTAACCAAATAGGTGACTGAATGTACTTATGACTCTTGTTTTTCTACATCCAATGCCATGATTCTCATGTAATGGCAATCTACTTCCCAAAGTAAATGATTTGGTCGCACAGTGCTACCGGAAACCACAATGGACCCGCACTTAGCATCATCATCATCATCATCAGCACAATCATCAGCAAAGAAAAACACAAACCATAGCAACCACCAACCAATTTCGAAACCAATGGGACTTACTACAGTGCCAGTCAGGCGGACAAATTTTCGAGTTAATTCGACTTCACTGTGTGCACTGTATGTACCGTGCAAGTTCATCTAACTAAATTGTCTGGGCCGTTCCCGTCCCCCTTTGAGTTTTCCCTTTGAGTGGTTTTCCTCGCCCAACAGCTCATAACTTGAGCCACTGTCAGTGGGCGCGCACAACCCTCATGGTTTTGCCAATTTAGCTTCAAAAAACGAGTGAAACGTTCGTCTTGTGACGTTACGCCTGTCTGAATCAGATTGCTCCCGTCTTCATGTGGTCCATTGTTCATATCAGAGACACACAGTGAGAGAGAAAGAGAGTGAATGGGTATAATTGCGATGATTCTGTGTCGACACAGATACTGCGATGAGGAGATACCAAAAAGAATGTACAATTGTTTGTATGTGCGGCGCATTCACGAAAAGGTATAACAAAACAAGGCACAGTGGATTGTATAAAGTAGTTCCGCACATTCAGCAACTAACAATGGATGATATGGCTTAAGTGCGACGCTCTATTCAATGGTGTATGCGGTTTTTGTTCATCTGCTAACAATAAATGGCGTTGCCAGGCGTGTGTACTTCATAATTGATTTGAGAAATTGGTAAAAGGTTGACAAAAATTCAAATTTATACCAAATGGCTGTCATGCTGTCATTTTGTGACGTTTGCATAAAGAACTGTCTGTCATTCAATTTTAACCACGAAACTCGGTTAGACCTTGTCACCCAATACCTTTAGATACTCCGAAACTAAAAAATAAAATCTGGGGATTCATGTGAACCCCAAAGGGAAATGGACGGAGTTTCTTGTAAGTAGAGGCTCTATTCGTCTAAATTCTAAGAACGGCTTCATCATGCAGCAGATGGGCCAATGACAGCCCTAAGAGTCTTGCCCCATCCACAAGTCTATAAGCTGAAATATAAAATGTCAAAATCGAATCAGGAATACATACTTCAAAACTAACCTGATGTAAAGGGTGTTGGAGTTGACTTCTCAAAATCGCTAGATTGGCAATTTTTAAGATGAAAGAAGAAGTTAACAATAAGAAGAAAGGTGACGAAGATGGGATAACTTAGCACTTAGACCACATAGAGTCCATTGTGGGCAATTTATCAAGAACCCCTGTAGACTTACTTTCTTTTGTCAAACTATTTTTCATTACTCATATGAGCCTCAGGAGTTGAGGTTCTAATCCTTCTTCATCTCTAGGGCGCGACTGTGCTTCATACAGTGACTCGTTCAGTCTGCAGGGCAGCATTTTCAATTTCTCTAAGACTAAGTTTCACTCAAAAATCTTTTCATGACTTGTCGATCTGGCTCTGATGCATGTTACTATTCCACACCAAGATTTGATAGCTTGTACATTATTGCCTCAGAATGGTATTCAATTGAACGGCAGATAGAGGTCTGCCATCATTACGTCAGTAGAAGTTCTTAAGTTTCTAATGATCTGTTGACTAGGTTCAGAAGAAGACGTCTTATGACGTGAATCCATGGTGGGATTGTCACAGAATTCTGTAAAAGTTTTGAAACTTTTCTTATTGTGCTAATGCTACGTTTTATGTCTTCTCAGGACTGCCCTTGATAACTCAGTGAATATAAGGAATTCTGCATACCAAATTCTTGATTGCATTATTTCTTTATGAACTGCTGCTTGTCCACAAATATTTCTTAAAATTCAGTCCCGCATCTATAACTATACCAAGGCATCTTAAGCTATACATGAAAACCTCGGCATGACCTGTGTTATAGTATAGATGGCTCACCTCTGATGAGCAATAAATCTATTATTTTCTCTGCAAGTTCTAGACCTATGCCTGTTAGTTATGATGCCTTCTTTGAAGCCGCGGACTATAGTTACCAGAACGATTGCTATTTTGTCAGTAAAGTAAGCTCTTATTAGTTACTGATTTCGAAGTTATAAAGATGGCATCATACATGTTGCTCAACAGCAGTGGATTTAGAACGAAGCATTGTGGTACTTCGATCTTTAGAGTCTTACACAACTACTTCATTATTTTTAAATTCAAACAAGCCTTAATGGCCTCAAAAGTAGGTGTGGCATTCCCCAATAAATACCCAAATCATAGAGAAGGACTGTACCTTTACACTTGCCTCGACAAGATACATTACGGTTTGAAAAATAGTGTCGTGACATCTCCCGGACTTCAAGAAACTTCCAAGCCATAGTTCAGCTCTCCAGCTTGAACTGGTGGCTTAAGGACAGGTATGTAAATAGTCCAGTTGCTTCTGCGAATATGGTTCATGAATGGTTGGGTGATCACTGAAGTTCTGTGAACTTTCTCCCTGGGAAGAGAAGATGAGTAATACTTACTTATAACAGCCTTGGTTCAGTCCATAGCGGACCTTACATGGACCTAATCATTTGAATTTCACTAAACGGTGGAATTATAGGCAAGTCACGTGTCATACCTGGGGGAGCCAGCTGGAAGGTATATCCTCTGCCTCAAGGTGGACACAAAATGTATTTATTTTTAACTTGGCTGTGTCTAGTAAGAAACGCTATGGCTCTGCGAATCTGACGTCTAGTTAGACTTAGTGCCAGTAATGGTAAGGTTTGCCCTTAAGTCAGTCACTAATGCGGCATTTCGCAGTGTATAGATAGGTAATGGTCTAACCATCATGCAGGTCGATGTAGATTCCATTCTGACTAGTTTGTCGGCCATCTCATGTCCGCTATGTTCTGGCATCCAAATGGGATGAACTCTGTGCTGACTAGTGATGTAAGTAGTTGAAGGTAGTCCCATACTAGTTTTGATGATATTTTCTAGGCCTTAATGGCTAAAAGAGCAACTTTGCTGTCAGAGAGAATGTAAATGCTCAGAGACTTAGTTCTATAGCACAGATTTCTGGAGTTACGCTTGTTCATGTTAGTGTAGATGAATGTTTTGTATACTCCAGTCCCTCCTCTTTCATCTGCTTTTGATCCATCTCTGTACCATTCTAAGTTCCCAATTATAACGATCTGGAAATGGGACGTTATGTTGGTTCCAAGTAGTTCGTTTTTGTCAAACTCCACGGCAAAGTCTGGATGGAGTTGACGTAATTTTGGAATATGACTATACAGACGTTAGTCGTGGCTTCTTTCTGTATCTGAAGATGGAGATGTGGGATGTAAGGGACATTTTCCAGCGTAGCAGTAGGAGTCATGGGTTACAGCCACCGAAAACACACATAAAGGTCTCTGGTGAACGTTTAATAAACATTTGAGGGTATATTCGTCACAAAAATGGTTCTGGTACAGAGTCTAAGCCTGGCAATACCCCCACTTCCTCATCAGAATCATTTATCACTTAGCCACCCTCTTGACAGAACCGAAAATTGCATTGGCATTGGCAAACACAAGCATACCCACACAATTGTGTGTAGTATCTACTTATTCCCAACCACCATATAGCCAGTCGCCCCACGAGCCCACAAGTGCTCCATAATGGATAACAATGCTCGTAAAAATTCACTCAATTGCCGCTAGCTAGAAACTCTACTCTACTCTACTCTACTGACAGCAGCCCCTACTTAACAATCATGCCTTCTATGCTATGTGTATCTGTAAGTACGTTTTGGGGGAAAGATTCAATTAATTGTACCAATTTAAGAGCCACACACAGACGCACACCAGCCCTGCTGTGTTGGTAGTAAAATTAAATTCAATTGTCATGCAAAACAGCAGCGCGCACGGACTTCAAATCGTTCGGTTCGTTCCCGAACGAAAGACAAAAAGTTCACGACATCGTTCTCGCACCATGTAATTGCGTTCTAGATACACACACTCTGTCTCACTGTGTTACGAAGTGTATTAAATCGAATATTTAATTTGTGAAATGAATGGTTGGCGGGTCGCACTCAGAGCCACCGACACTCACGGGGTCAGCGTTTGTATAGCGTTTGATGCATTTATGAAATTCTTTAGATGATTTAATTACGAGTACGGATTTGATTAGACTTTAATTGTTTGCTGGCGAATAAAGTTGTTGTTTATTGACCGAGTGACGGCGGCGGAAGGACGGAGCGGCATCCATCCATCTGTCAATAATTCCGAAATGAACATCAGAAAACCCTCCAAACTGGCTGATGTTGATTTATTCACTTCATTATGCAAATACGCCGTCGCTCCGTCAGGACGTAAGTATCTTCCATCCGTAACTACTCATTTCATAAAGTAAATTTGGAAATTTATATTCAACTCTGATTCTGATTCTGATCGGTAAGACGAATCCTTGTTATCCTTCCTATCCCTTGGTCAGCGACAGAAACACAGGCACTAAGAGACAGAGAGAGAGAGAGAGAGAGAGAGAGAGAGAGAGAGAGTAATAAATTCCACTTCGGGTCTGTTGACTCAAAGTTACCAAATCATCATCGCTTGAGTGTGTACTAGTGGTGTGCTGGCCACTGACGATTTCCGCTTCCCATCGTGTTTACCAAAATTCAATTTCATTACAAGCATAACTGTCTACACGTACCGGGCTGTGTGAATAGGCCCATAGTTTTAGCCAAACGTTTCGGATGGTCAAAATGGAAAATGCAAAAAGTTTGTTGTTTTCTGTTTTTTTTTTCGGGAAAACCGAAACGAATGTCCAGGAAGTGGACAAATATTTGTCCACCAATCTTGTGGTAAGGTACTCTTGGAAATGAAATCCCAACTCGGTGGGGAGGTAAATATTATTGAAAAAGTTTTGCTAGCCAAATAGAAATTATCATAATGAAGCTTAGCAGCGAGCTTACTCTACAGAGGACGTGTACGGAGGTCCTCCAAGTGGGGGCGGAATTAAAAAAATTACAAGAGGATGATGGCCGAAATGGAATTGGAAATTTATTGATTGAGACTTGCAGCGTGAGTGCATTTTTTAAGGGTTTTGAGACTTCTAGGCAGTCTTGTTGTTACAAGAAGTGCAGGAAGGAGTTTTTAAGTGGACTGTTATGGGGACATTTACTCTGAGTATTATTTCTTCCTTTCTTCTTGTAAACTAGGCAGGTAGGGTAGTCCAGTCTCTTAGGTTAGGTTAGGTATGTGGGTGGGCGACTAGAATAAAAAAGTCCCTTGCCCATGGGTGAACCCTAGTACTAAATTGTATCTCGTGAATCACCAAACCATCCTGTGGATTTGATGAATTTAAAGATATCGCTAATTGGTCTATTTGATAATTCTTCCAGATCACAGAAAAAGTGTCGTCCTAGAAATTTGAATCTAAGGTGGATAAGCCCAGGGCAGTGACGGGGAAGTGGGTTGTATCCTCATTGGCTTCCTCGTCTCCACATCCCCAACATAACTCTTCATCCGTGAGTCTTAGTCTTCATCTGTGGTACCGAGGAGAGTTATGCCCCGTGATAGTTCACGGGGACACAAAGGGATTTCCTATCCTTTTGCATAATTCTGTCGGTCCTATTCTTGTCAAAGCAAGGCCATAGGCTTCTAGTGATCACACAGGTGTCCAGAGAGGACCATCCACTATTGGCCTATCTACTGGCCCTTATCCATGTATTTTGCGATGTAGTTTCAGAGCCTTTTCTTGCCAATTCGTCTGCCTTCTCATTACCTGGAACACCTTCGTGTCCAGGGACCCAGTAGAGGGCAACCTTAAGTTCTTCACGACAGCACTTCACAAGCTTGGATTTTATTTCAATAGTCCAGTCTCACTCACGGATGTCAACGGATCCTGTGTGGGATACCGAGGAGCGCCCCTCTTAAACCAACCCGTTTCCATGATAAATTTTAGGCTATTTTTAGATGCCGTACTTGCTAGTTCACTAAGGTCATTAAAAGACACTTTTTCGAGGGTTAAGCCCTGGCTTTCGCAGGGAAAATGTGTTGTGTCTTCCTCTATACGTCCTTGTCGCCTCAGCCACTACACAGGCCTGAGATGCTAGTTCTCATTGTTCTAAGATGGGTTGCCATTAAATTGTAACCTGTGAGGAGGACCAGTTGTGTTCTATAGAATGATAGGAGTTCTCTAGTCCTTTTTATCTTGCTATGTGCCCAATTTTTTGTCGAAACGCAGGATGAGGTTAGTGTACTTCACTGGGCATGTTGCGAAAGTCTGAAGCAGTTTTGGACATGACAAGCCTAATGGGAGCTCATCGGCTATTTCCCACATGTCCCAGAATCCAGCACAGTGTTATGTTGTGCTTTGAGCGGGAGATCAATTGTGATGAAAGTAGTGGATATGATGGCTGCTAGGCTGTCTATTTAGATGTCTATATGGGAGTGTAGCTATGCAGAGTGGATAAGTCACTCCAAGCCTAGTTCATTTTATAAAATTCCATTTGGAACACACTTGGGTGGTTGGGGAGTTTTATGAACCGGGCCATCGATGGTTGTATACTAACTTGCAAGACCGTAACAAACAACAGAAGTAGTAAAGATACGAAAGAAGTCATTTGAAAGTTCTACCATAAATTCAAAAGCTTATAGGTCCTTGGAAGGAGATCTAATAGACCAGAAACTGCATTGCTTGCATCTATGCCCACTATATGGCTATAAGTTGGAACTATACTACACGAAACCACTTTCCATGCAATACCTCAGCATTCCCTCTGGGGTCTAGAATCTGTTTTCCTTGAATCTTTCCTTTCCATCGGAGATATGCAGGTCTATAAGGTTTTCTTCGTGGGTTTTCCATCAATTACTACCTATGGAGCTCCTTTGTAGAATGGCATTTGCAAGGGTTAGAGTTTGACAGCTTGGCTATGATCTGTTATTTCAATAAGAAGACTAAACTTCTGGAGTCACTTATAAAGACGAGATTCAAGGGATCCCGATAGAGTAAGTCTTTCATGTTGTCAACACAATCCTGTAATGCACTAATGTGTGACTTAGTCTCCAGGTTCTGATTTTAGTTCCATATGTTCAGTGAAGGCTAGATTTGGGTCTACAAGGATGGTGGAGGTCCCTTTTCCATTTTACCTTCCCTCTACTGTGTTGTTCCTTCGAGTTAGAGTTGAAGACTCCTCGGGCCGGAGCTATGATATCCATTTGCTCGACATGTCCTAGCCATCTTAGACGCCTAATAGACGATGTTACTGTACAGTTTGCTAAGGAACGAAGGACGTTTAAGCCAGTAAAAAACCCTTTTACTGAATATAACGATCAGTTAAGCAGGAAAAGTATGAAGGAGGGTATAGTAGAGCTTAGCAAAGGCTTCAGTTGATGAAACGATAAGTGAAAAGGAAAGGGCCTTATCCGAAAAAATCCGGATCCAATGATACATACAAATGTTTTTCTGACATTGCTCAGGAACTGCTTTAATATTGGTTTGAAACTGCTTTAGGACTGACTTGACACTTCTTAGGTACTGCCCATAGAGATGGCCTTGGTACTGGTTTAGCACAGCTCTGGGACTGCTTTGGGAGTATTTCGGCACTGACTTGACACTTCTTAGGCATTCTTTTAGCACAGATTTGGTACTCCTTAGCTACTGTTTTGGTACTACTTCCACACGGCTTTGGTTTTGCCTTGGCCCTAAGTTCATCGATATTTTGTACTACAGCTCACTATGAGCTATGAAAATTGAATATGAAGATCCAAAGAGCCTTTTGGTAACTAGCTCCATGTTTCACCAACGCCATACCTACTTTTCAAAAAAAAATCCAAAGTGTCTTGTTCTCGACTGGAAGTGCTTCTATATTTGTTATCCAGGATATCTGCTAGATTTTCCTATCATCTGAGATCTAGTCCGATCTTCCAATAGGTCGTTAGTTAGACACGGAGAGAGGGCATCCTTGTGTCCAATTTGTTTAAAAATATACACTGTCCTGCAGTTCTGAGAGAGTTTGCTGGGACTACAGGATGACAGGTTGCGAATAGATTCAATTTCTCTTTCCTTACAATCCCTAAAGGCTACCTATTCCTAGACGAAGACTCCATTCTTCCAGAAAATAAGAATTTCCAAAGTTGTATTCTTTACTGAATAATTTATTGCAATAAGTTCGTTTTCCAAGTTCTAAGCCATGTAATCCTTCCGTTGGTGAGAGACGCCTTCTAATGACGGTGTCTGTACCTCAAGCGCCTGACGGTCTTGTAACGATAGCCATCGCTAGCAAGTTCAGCACTTTTGGGCTCAGCTTCGACGGGCTCCTCAACTGGTGGCAAATATTCATTGGAAGGAGTTTCTTCAGCCTCACGACGACGACGAGTCCTGTACCTGAGCTTGCGGACGGTCTTGTAACGATATCCATCATCAGCCAACTCGGCGCTCTTAGCCTCAGCTACGGCGGGTTCCTCAACTGGTGGCAAATACTCATTCGATGGCAGTTCGTTGACGTCACGACGATGACGGGCCCTGTACTTCAGCTTGCGGATGGTCTTATAACGGTATCCATCATCGGCGACTTTAGTTTCACCAACTGGAGGCAAATATTCAGACGAAGGTTCCTCTAGCGGTGGCAAGTATTCGGTCTCCAATGCACGACGATGTCTATGCCTTAGACGGCGAACAGTCCTGTAGCGGTACCCATCATCGGCGAGTTTGGTGTCAGCTACCGGCGGCAAGTATTCACCTGAGGGCTCCTCAACTGGCGGCAAGTACTCGCTGGACGGAAGTACAGCAGCAGCGGCCACAGCCAAGATAGCGAAAGCTACCACGAAGATTTTCTAAACAAAACCAAAGCTTGTCAACTCCTTGAATCCTTCAACGTCTTGCCAAAGAAATCCTTACCATTGTCAGCCTGAGTTGTTTTTCTCTCTGGTTCCCCTGGGAAGGTGGTTTGAGTGAATGATGATTACTTGGCTATTGCCCTGGGTATTTATATGTTTCATGGATTCAAGCCATCTCTTCTCGAAGACTAATTATGCTCTCTCGACAATGACACTTCACATCCGTTCCGAGTTGCTGGTGGTTTTTTGCTTTCAAAACCATTGCGTGTGTATGTTCGTCGTACGCGGATCATCTAGATCCCACAAGTCCATTGTTTTTTTAATTGTTACCTCGAGTGGTTCTTCGATATTGAAGAGGCTTGAGAACACAACAGCGCGTTAGTGATGCCAATTTTGGCTGAATGACAGTTTGACTGAAAGGCGGAAGGTCACGCTCTAATAGGTCAGGTTCTTGTCTTAATCATTTTTGGCCAAATGAAGTGGATGGCTTGAATGGCGTTCTGATGTCATAGATATTTAATGGACCGATGGCGTTATACCGGTTAGCTGTTGATGTTAATGATGCAGATCGATTGAAGTTCAAAAAAAAAAAAAAAATAAATATGTTTTCGTAATGATGTATGTAGTTGGAGTGTCGGCGAATGTTGGGTGCTTGAAGTTTTCTTACGGACGTACGTAGTAGTAGATAGATTTCGGGGAATAGATACAGACGAGATGTGCCCTTTTAAGATTAAGATGTTTCGAGAGAACCTTAGAGGTAACATAAGTGCCTCCTACATCCATTATCCTCACGAATTTAGAAGTCTTTCTTGGATTTGATGGCTTTCGAGTAGGTCGAGGGTACTTCAGTACCTAGAATGAGGTAAAGGGTTGAGTTTGAATCTAATTGAAGGTCAAATGTAATGAAATATAGGTATCAAAGCGAAGGGTCTCGTAAGATGCTTAAACCTACTTTCTATGGGTTGTTCTTGAGGAACTTTGGTCTCAGTGTTTGCTGTGCATCCTCTACAAGAGATACAAGTCGAGTCTTAGACTTAAGCTGATGAACTTCAATTGGTTGGGGGGATGCTCTTTTAAATTGTCACACGAAGCGATACGATCTTGCAGAGATCTTTGTGAAGCAACTTTGTGAAGAGACTTAAACAGCCTAAACAGAATCAGTAAGTAAGGCCTTAGAAAATGAATCACTAAGTATGGCGAAAACCAGAAAACCCAATATCCTTTCGAAAATAGTGACTAATCTTCACTAGTCGTGGTTCAGAAAGAGCTACTTACCCTCCGAGCATTAATATGCTACACTGCCTCCATTGTAGCCCATTTTTTGCTGGTATCGGCCCCTGTAAAGACACATTTGTATAAGACGACGACTTTCCTAGCATCAGTCTTTTTCTATAGCCCGCCCTACCAATATTTGAGATCTTCCTACCCATAGCAGCGATTGCCTTTGCTGTCTTGTCGACTGCGTAGATGTTGAATGAAGTTAAAGGGTGGATCTATGACTGTACCAAGGCACATCTATTCTGACTTAGAAAGGGTTACTGCTGAGGCTTTACTGGCATATTTGTTAGTCAGTATTGGATGGTCGTCATAGCTTCATGCCAATCGTTCTTTACATTCTCTATGAATTTTGCTCGTACAAAGAACAGAAGAGACATATTGTTCAAAAGTGCTGGACCCGACACAGACCCCTGAGGTACGCCACCTGTCAGTGTGTAGCGCTTCATTGTCCACTCTTGGTTCATGTGGAGGTAGGCAATACGTATCTTTGGAAGCTAGTCCTGCACTCTTTTGGCGGTGAGTCAATGCATGATATTCCTCCAGCGATGAAGTTGCCTCATTCGTTGTCCTTGAATGTTTTTTCTGTCTGTGCTGGCGGTTTCTGCAACTCATTTTGTTTCAACAATCGTACAGTCTAGTCTGTCCCCGATGATGTGTTCTAGTATGTCCTTCATAGTGTCTAACATAATGTCATATACTATGAACGGTAAGCAGGGGGCTTTTTTCCCTTCGGTATTAAGGCCAGATGCTTATTTTTTTCCAAATTTGTTCGACTCTTCACCCAATAGTCTCCATCTGCCCTTAGTGTTTCGGGAACAGAACTACATTACATTTCCAAGAAAGCTGTAGATGTCTTCAGCCACATTCCGGTCTCTACATGAGTACTTGGAAGGTCTATAGATCGGCCTCAGTGCACAACTCGATGAATAGTTTCGCAGTTGGAAACCACTGGTGGAGTTCCCCTTGGCTACTGTTTTCCTTGGAACGCTTGTGCAGTTGCCTCGTTCAATGCCACTCTGCTTGCGTTTGAATATCTCCTCCACACTCAGCCCTGGTTAGTGCAAGTGAAGCATATATGCCAGCTGGATCTGGCTAGTTTATCAGTACTCTTGTATGCCACAGCATTTGGCATTGGGTCAACTAGTTAGGCCTCGACACCTCATCAAGTTTTCATTTACTTGTTTTACAAGGCTGAGCTTGAAAAGAGGCCAACCCATCCCAGATGCTAGCTCTTACACTGAATTCCATTTGGGATCCATTTGCACAGACAGGCTGGAAAAATGTACAGAGAGCTGTTTCCAATTTTCGTTTTTAGGGCTGCCAGAGGTCCTCAATCAACTTTTCCTTCAATCGTCAATCATGCAGCATTTCGTCAAGTTTACTGCCAGTATAACACCTCTGTCTTCAAAGCCTAACTCCCATGAAAAACCTTCTGAAACATTTGGTTTCTTTTTTACATTTCAGTCTCTGACTCTAAACTGAGTTGTTATGACAACTAGGAGTCGTCTAGGATCGGCGAGTGCTATTCCTCCTATCTTCCAAGCTTCTTACGAGAAGGGGGATCACTTTGGATGGTTACATCATACAGAGAGAGAGATGTCCTAATGCTCTGTTCAGTCCTGGAATTTCTATCTTTTCTATGTGACGAAACAGTAAAGTCGGTTTAAACTCTTGGTAGGCTGTAAAGGCAGTTAACAGAAATTCTTTTCCAATGATCAGCACAATGAACTCCTCTCATTAGAGGTGCAATTTCAAACAAATTCATATGCCACTGGTCAAGGTCGAACCCACTCCCATGACACGCATGTACTCCACGCCTTTGCAAGATTCCACGTTTTCGGGTGAATACCCTCTTCACATAATTAAATCTGTTCACCTTTAACTAGGCTCCCCGGTAAAAACTCGACTCACCTGGAAATGAATGCACAATACATCCTGGAACAGCAGAGAAATCCTCCAAAAACCCCGAACAAATTTTTAGCCCGAAACCACCACAAGCACTGGCAATTTACGGCCGGTTAAAGGATTTCATTTTCCAATCAACTGATCGCAAGTGCACATGCGATGGACGCCCATATGATGGTGCATACAACTGGACACAACCCCCCCTCCCACCCCAGTGCTAATTACAAAAAGGTAATTATAGTGCGTGCAATCCGTCCAGGTTGCTTCGTTATCCTATGTTCGGTTCTATGTTCGGCAAACAACCTCCCGCGGGTGATATTGATGATGTTTATCCATGGAACCGGTGGAACGGTGGAACGGTGGAACCATGGAACGAACCGTTGTGCGTAGAGCGTACCGTGCCGCATCGCTCGCGAGAACATTTCCAATCAGATAATTTTCTGTTTGATTTCTCGTGTGTTTAGATTGGATGGTAGTTTTCAAATAATTTTTGAGCTTCTCCACCTCCTCCTACGCAGCCATCCGCATGGGTATCCCTTCGAAAATCTGTTTTAGAGAATCTGCCGTCCGCCCTCTGGTGTGTGCATTTACATTATTAAATTGCGTAAATAGACGCGTTCGGATCGATTTAATTGGATTTGTTTAAGTGGATGGTAAATTTAATCATTATCCTGTGCCCGCGCAGAGGTGTGGCATTTTCGGGGACTAGCTCGAAACCATTTGGAAGCGCAGGTGATGATGGAGTGGATTTTTGTTGGTTTTTCCGCTGACCGAGCTTAGCCGAGTGTTCAACTAGGGATAATCTAATATTAATTCAATGCTGCTCCATAATCCAGTTCGAGGACACACTGCATGAGAAAAAGGATTCAAAGCACTTGGTTGAATGCTGATTAAGAAAACTAATCCCACAATCGAATGGCCTCATGCCAACTGTATCGACTGACAAATTGAAATCATATCTCTGGACTCTAGCTTTTGATTACCCACCATTAAAGTCCCTCCACTGCTCGAGATAACGAAATACTCATCTCCATAACATAATCTTCCATTCCCATCCACTCGTCCTTACCGCATAACAATCTGGGATGAGGAATCTTTCAATTATGTGATGATTAGCCCAAATGAGCTATTTTAGTTTGCCATTAAAATGGTAGCCCCATAATCCTTGAAAAGGCCATCAATTCGTCATCCGGAACCCATATGGACTACTACACGCATACACATTTCATAATGTATATCCAACTAATTGAGTCTTCGAAATGAACTTCCTATCATGAGGGGCAGTCATTAAAAAGCAGTTATTTGTTTTAGAGCCTTTTGACTTGGCCATCTGACACAGTGATTTAGGTGGCTCATCAGGGTTTTTGTTTTTATGTAGGTTGGGTTATAAATATTCAAACGGGGAGGGGTGTTCTTATCGAAAAAGGCAGCTGGAACTTTCGAAAAGCAACTCTTTCTGGTATCGGACTTATGCACACAAAGAGGAGGGGTTTTCCCTTGGAATTGTCAAGTCTAAGAGGGATCCATCAAATTGGGATATGACGTGGGCTGGTATAGCCATGATGGCCTCTTTCGTAAGCTCTATATAGAGACTTGTGAAGTAAACCTCTCCCTTGGACGCCGTGGCTCAGTGGTTAGTGCGTTGGGCTATGAAGCAAGGGGTGCGAGGTTCGGAACACCTAAAAGTTTTTCACATCCGAGAGTACAACTGTCCTGAGAAAGCTTCTTAAATAACAAACTGGCCTTCGGACACGGCATTAAAACAGTGGGCCCCTTCCATTCGTGTAAAGAATATAACACGCACAACACGAAGTGAGAAGCTAGAAGTAGAAGTGGCCTTAGTACAGACACCTGCGCCACTCCATTCGTTATTTGATACTTGTGCACTCCGTGGTGGATGCTATATCCACATCGATCTGTCAACCGGGGGCTTATTGCATTTCACAACACTTGGTCTGAGACAAAAGGTCCACGCTACTTACTCTAATTATTGGCTTGGACTTAAATGGGGTACTATTCGACAGCTGCGGATAGGCACCCGTAGTTGTGGACGCTATTAGCGATATTCTTCGAATACCTTTGACAAAACTTACTGCTCTGTACGTCCTTGTTTACTAGACATAAACTGGGTTGGTAGAAGGGAATCATAATCTTGAAGAGCGCGATGGCACCAACGCTTGATTGTACATGGAACTCTCTCAAAAGGTATGGATTAGCCGAGGCATGGATGAATCTATTTTAAAAAGCACAGAGCTTGACAAAGTCCTTTCCTGAGTTATAATTCCTAGCAAAAGGGCATAAATCAGTCTCTATCTTCTACTGGTAGTATTGGACAGATAACTAATCCTTGGACGACCTATCAAGTCTAAATGCTGGTAAGTTTAGCAATTTCATCTGGGGTCTGATGGGCTCTTAAGCTTCATACAGACAACCTAGGATACTTGTGCAATCATACCCATCCATCGTAGTCCTAATATCAAGACCTTTATGTGAGTCCTAGCATGGATTCGGGACAACTTTTGTAGCCAACTACCTCTATTGTTTAAAGTAGAGTAGAAGCTATTCCTAACCTCTTCCCTTGTACCTAATCTATACAATCGTGAGGTGTTCCCTTCCTGATTGTCTTTTGTTGAATTTTTCCTTTCATTTTAATTGAGATATAGACGCACAAGGCCGCTTATAATCAGCCTCTGCCGTTGAAGTTTTTCGACATGAAATGCCTGTACCAACTGAGTTTTTCTATCGTTCTCTATTAGGTACTAAGCTGATTGGTATTAAATATACGTTAGCTCTATAATGAACGAGTAAAGGCTTTGTTGCCATCGTCATCCTCATACCAAATTCACTAAAATTTTGCAATTGGAATGTTTTTAGTGCGAAAATCCAGATCATTTCGTGTTTGAATCCTGTCCATCCTTTTCAACGAATTTTTAAAAATCTGAAACCCACCCGAGGCCCAGAAGACTAGAAATGGACTTAAATCCATAAAAAGGAAGGCCCCTGTTCTAGCTATTTGTGGAGATCACCAACTAATTCATGAAGATTAAAAGAAACTATGCTCGCTCTTTGATGTGAGCCCACTTGCCTTGGAAAAATGCATTGATTTACTCTTTGCAACTTTGCTTTCAGATCCTCCCTGACTTGCTTCATTTCCTTCGAGCCCCAAAAAATTCTCTGATTTCACCAAAACAGGAATAATCCCAGTCTACCAATCCTCCACCATCAAAGAATTTCTACGAAAGTGCTTTTATTGAAATATGCTCCTTCCGAACCAGTAGATCCATCACCCCCCATGCAGATTTGACATGCACATGTCATCCATGACAGTAGCAGTGCGCGATTGCATTTGTTCGGCTCGGTGCCGGGAGGAGTTTGCGAAAATCAATCAAAATTGTTGTAAATTTTATATTTTTTCCAGAAAATGTAGTTTTTTATTATAAAGTAAAAAGTGTACTTTATTGTGAGGTGTTTTTTGAATTGAATTTCTTGTCTTATGACTGTTTTTTCTGCGAAAGAAGTGTGCGGTATGGAGATTGATATGATTTTTCGTTCGTCCGTGTTAGTGCCTGTTCATCGTTGCAAGAAGTCGTTATGGGAAATTCAAATTCAAATTTTGTTCCATCCATCGGTGAGTGGAAAGTTATTCTTTTATTTTGTAACTACTACACATTGTTACTCGTAATTTTGTTGAAACTTACAACAATGCAAATGGCTGGTAGTTTGTAAATTGTTGGTCATTTGGGATGTTTCTAGAACGTGAGGAATCCAAAGATGTTGCTCAATTAACGATTCGCAAAGTTCTTGATGCTTTCTTGTAGTATTTTTCAATACAGACCTATCGGGGATGGTTTCAGAAAACAATTGGATCCGGGAGGGCAGAATTGTTGCCAGGGTTTGGTTCCAAAGTCTTAAGCCTGACGAAGAGTCCACCTATTGATGTATCAAGGAACAATTTGCTTGTACTGAAAGAGGAGCCGTCTCTTTTGGGGATTTATTGAGGAATTTCTATTCATAAGTGTGGGGTGGGGTGGGCTGGGCTGTGTCCTGTGTCCTGTCTTCCTTCCAAAGTTTCAATACGTTGTTCTTATTTCCATGACTCATATTGGGCTAGTGCGACGCGAATGAATGACCACTATTGGTCTTAAAACGCATTCCCCGGAAACTAGCCCAATATACGTACTTACTTACTTAGGTGGCACTGCAGTTCGGCCTCAAGCAACAAGCCGCTCCAGTTTGCCCAGTCCTTAGCTAACTGCTTCCAGCTGCGCATTCCAAGTCGGTTGAGGTCCCCTTCAACTTGTATGCGCCCCCTAAGGCGAGGTCTTCCTCTACTGCGTTGTCCCTCTGGGAATACTCTATGGGCCGGAGCATTGGTGTCCATTCGCTCTACATGTCCTAGCCATCTTAAGCCACTGATGCTCATTTTTCTGACAAGGTCGATATCGCTGTAAAGCTCGTATAGTTCGTCATTGAATTTTCTCCTCCAAAGCCCGTCAACGCAAACAGGACCGAAAACTAGACGAAGAATCTTTCTCGAAGCGACTGAGGATCATCCTCAACAGAATCCATGCTTCAGCGCCATAAAGCAGAACTGGGATGATCTTATAAGTCTCCTTAGTTCTTTGGAATAGGGCTCTGCTATTCAATAGAATTTTTAGCCCAAAGAAACAACGATTGGCAAGAGTTATTCTTGGTCTTATTTCTGCTGAGGTGTTGCTTTCGTGTTCTAAATTTCCTCATCAGTTATAGTTCATCCTTCGCCGACAAGCACTATTTAACGTCTGCGATCCAGAGAAAGGTAACACAATAGAAAGCTGGCCAGGTCATATTTAACCTCTGATAGATTACCGACTGAAGGAGTCTAAATCTCTGCAACCTACCCCCACTCTAGTCTAAACTTGATTTCATGCCCTAAAGACCTCTTTCTATGGATTTCTGGGCAGTATTCCGTGGACTTTCAAATACTTTGTTCTGACTGATGGTATTGTTCATGCATTGCCACCTTTTTTGTTCAAATTTGATGATATTCTCTCTGTCCTCAACTGGATCTGGTATTATTGTTGATAGATTGTGTTGTGTTAGGTACGTGCTCGACGTTTTTTCTTTTTTGGAATTCCAAAGTCTATATTCACCTACATAGCTCCCAGTCGTGAAGTCAAAGTTCTTCTTCGGAGGTGCTGTCGTGAAAGCTATACTAACTTTCAAGTTCGGTCATTGCTAATGAATTTCAGGGTTAAGACTTCTTCGTGATCTTTTCCTGACCACAAATATGCGGTGTTACTGCAAGTTTTAGAAAAATCGAAAAGATTTCTCGAACACTTAGCAACTCTTGTATACATCAGTTAGATTGGATGGTAGGTGGATGCCCATTTTGACAGAAGTTGTCAACTACTGAAGTAAACCATCCAGAAATGTGTAGGAATTTCGGGCATTTGTCCAGCTCAATATTTCCTAGATCATCTAGTTCCGCGATAAACTCTCAGCCTCTCAAGACTATCTCTCCTTTGGTGGCTAGTACCAAACAGTCTTGTGCTGCATGATTGCCTATCACACAGTGTCCTGTCACGATACCTGCAAGTGTCCAGATTACTCTGAGACTAGGTTTCATGAGATCTGCAGATCTCTTTAAGTCTAAGGCTGATAGATAGATTCCATCGCCTGTTAATCTCCTCGCAGGATTCGATGTCTATTCACTGTGTTAAGCGGTGTAGTAGCTTCGAAAAGAAATGACTCTACCTGGGACTCTACCCTGGATACCCACGTGATCCGGTATCCAATAAAGGGTTACCTCTTGGCAGAAATATTTTGTTTTACTGCAGTGAGTCTGAAGTGCCGATTTTTTTTATTTCGGATGAAGTGCATCTTAGTAGATGCCGGTACCAGTACCATTTTGGTTCCACCGGTGTTGATAGCTAGCTCAGTCTCAGTACAGACTTCCTACTGGTGCTTCCTACTTTAAAAAGCTCGGCAATTGGGCTACCCTTTAACGAAAATATTGCTAATTTTCGAACCGTCCTACCTAGTTTTAAGCTAAAATCACTGAGCACATCCTTGACCTCGATGAGGACATAAGGGTACTTAGGAAACAGGTATACCCACATTGTTTTACCCGTTTTTGAGTATCTCCATGGAATAGTGATTATAAGCAACAGCAAGGACCAACCCGTGGGCTGATGTACTGGTTTTTCGTTTGACCTTTACGAGAAACCCACTGACATTCAAAACCTCAATGGAGGAGAACCCTACACAACAGGAGCGTGCCTTGTAATTATTGACCTTAACAGCATCGAATTGACCATCATTACTGCAAATTCAAATTAATTTGCGAATTCATTGCTGCCTGCAGCATTCGGGCCCGGAGAGCCGGTTTAAAATCGTAAATAAATAATAAACGATACATTAAATACCGGAACGGCAGGTAGCCTCTGGAAATTCAATGGAATTACATATGCGCACCCGCCCTCGCACCTACCATAGTCCTGGCACCACCCACCACACGGTGCTTTTGCAAAACTTTCGCACACACCATTCATGTATGGCATCCGATTTTAATTATTTATTACCTGCTGATCCTAGAATTACACTGGGGCGTTGCTGGCGCACGCAAAAAGGAGGCACACATGCTTAGCCTCGATAGCCATCATCCTGCAACTAGGTGTGTGTAATTGGGAGGGCGAGAGCCCTCAAACTGAAAGGATAATGGTGCGAATGTTGCACAAATGCAATAGTGCCGCCGTGTATAATTAATTTATGAATATTTCCAATCAATTTAGCAAACAATTGTGGGGGAGTGGCAGGCTTTTTCGTTGCGTCCTCGTAGAATAGATCCTAATCCTTGGCTCTGGCGGTGACTTTGTCTCAATTGATGCGATTTTAGCCACCAAAAAGGTGGCGATATGGTGGGAATAATTGTTCAATGGCGCACCTCTTGATAAATTGCGATTGTTTACCTTATCCGCGAGGATTTTTGTGCATCTGTGAGCAGCTTTTTCGCTTAACTTGCAGACAAATAAATGAATTGCTGGGCAATAAAACATTTGGTGGGCGGTGGACAATGGACGATGGACAGTGGGTGCAGTAGCGCATACAAATGAACAAATGTTGGATGACATGGTCCGGTGGTATTTGCACACGTATCGATGGCGAAAGGTGCTCGCAATCATTCATTCGGTCATCATTTAATGTTTCACAATGATGGGCTTGCGAGTATTTGCATTTTGGGAGAGCAGCAAAGCTCGTCCTGTGGAATTATTCAAATCGAAAGTGTGTGCATGGATTTACAGCACTAATAGCCTTCATGTGTTCCGATTCAATTCAAGGCGAAAACTTGTCAGCGTCAATATGGAAATCATGTCACTGCCACTGCTCCACCAACAAATGGACTCACAACTTACAGTCCATCAAACAGAACCCTGGTTCTACATGTTAAGCTGCTTAAAGGAAACAAGGAAAGGCCAGTTAGGGGAGGCTTTTCACGAACAAAGGCTTCGAAGTAGAGGACAAGTATAGCACAACTCCATCTAAACCGTTCATTGTTCCTGCAACAAGATCCGTGTCATTCCGACGAACTACGCACTTAGTTACTGCAGGGTACAAGCATCTACACAATCCTTCCCTCCTGGTTGCTCGAATGATCTTAACGCCATTTCGTTGGCATGTATAGGCAGTAGATCATCTCAAGGTCGTTGTAGAATTGAAGAGATGGGTTTGTTCATACCCGAGCCTTGGTTAGGTTGGGATGGGTGATTGTCTCCGCTCAGCAGGGACACTCTTAGACGAAAGATACTGCTATGGGAAAAACCGGATTACCACCACAGGAGACCTATGTTCAAGGAAACGTCTAAATTGGGACAGGAGACAGGGCAATCAGTTTAAATGTGAACTCATGCCGAACAAGTAGGGTTCGGTGAGTAGAGGTTGAACCAGTTGAACAGATGTTCTGAGACGAAGATGTGCTTTGGCAGCTTCTTACCATTCCTATACATAGAGTAGATGCCCTAAGTTATGTCCTGTACTTCCTTCGTCTTTAGTTCCTCGCAATGAGTTGTAGCCCTCTCCAACGACTGTTCTATGTGGCCTTTGCAATCATGTTGACGGTCATGTGCTCTTACTACGTTTTGCCGGAAGGCATGTGTTTTAGATCACTCTTTCCCAAGCAATTTGTTTTAAGAATGTTATGGCGAGAGTTGGGTCTGGACTGTATATCCTGATAATTGGTACTAGTATTTCCATCTTTTGTTGGTCAGTGCCCACTAGATCCCAGGACATGTTATAGGCTTTTACTTGACTCTTTGTATTTTTCTCAGCTGCTCCTTGAGCTTATAATGTTTCGTTAGAAAGTCCGTGATATATGCTTCGAATCCTTATCGGCTTGCATCATGCCGCGAGGATGAAACTTTCTAGTTTCCTGAGGGTGTGATCTTCAAGTTCGCGCAATGGCTCAGAATCTATAAAGGTTTCTAAATGCTGCCCTTCCTACTAGGGAGGGACCAGGAATCTAACAGAGTTCATTAAGTTTTTGAGGTATTCTCCCCAAAAAGTTTAGACTTACTTGACAGCAGAAGTTGCTGAAGTATATAGTTGGTGTCTTGCTTAAGTAATCCAAAAGTGTAAGACTAAACCACTGAGATAAGCCCTTCGAACGGTTAGACGCACAAACCACAACTTGTTGCCACAAAGGTGGAGCGTGAAACAACATGTCCACAGTCGCCGTCGTGGTAGTTCTCAGTGATCCACTAATGCATAAGCAAACCTACCTTTGTTCTCGGCTTAGATGAGTTAGCCCTTCACTAGACTAGCCATTAGAATAGCCCTGATGATGTTATAAGTTGCTGTAGACCCCATTTATTTCCTTTCGCTTTATTATAGCAGTACAGGGCTGTAATGGCTTCCTTAATACATTCAAGCTATGTCACAGTTGGCATGGTTTCTGTCAAAACTGATTTGGACACAACACTGGTACTGAGACCGAAAACTCCTGCTCCAGTTCCTTTGTCAGGTCTTGACCCATAGATTTATTGTTGAAGATTGACGTCAGTATTGCATCCGAGAGCCTTATTAGCCCCAGTCATTCAAGTTTCCTTTTCCTCGTGAAGAGTACTAGCTGTCTAATGTCCTTGAAGCATCGCACTAAAGTCTTGTACATCTCCATCTATTGACAAAAGATACTCCTCCCCTTCGGGTTGTCAAACTCGCAGCTGTGACGTGAACCTATCATGGTTCTTGTATCTACTGGGCAAATACAAGCGAACTTGGCTTTACTCATAGACCTTACAGACTAGAAATACTGCAAAAGAACTGACAGGATCAGGTTCCATTTATTTGCCACACTGTTGAATGATAGATATTCATTCGAAGTCTGCCAGTAGTCTAGGTGTATCTATGTCGCACAATAATACGAGCAGACTGGTATGTCATCGAGTCACTCCGTTACCTCAAACTATCCAGGATCGACCCTAGCTTAAAGCACGAAGATCCTTTGATTTCTTATTGACATGTAGAATGGTCTGATTTGTAGGTCTAAGAAGTGAGATAAGACTTCCGTAATTGAGTCCTGAAAAAGGCTGCTAATTTACAATTCCTTTGCACCAAATTAGGGCCTTAATGAACGACTATACGGAAGACTCCTTTCAAGAAGGTCCACATGGCCAACGATGTGCGATAGCTCATGATTAATCATCATCTCGCCGACTGCAATCCAATCTGAACGTTTGCCATTTACTCCTCAACAACTTAAAGGATTCTCTCCTTTTTTTGTGAATAAAAAAACTCCTCTAGATTAAGTTTTTACAATTTTCGTCACTGTCGCTGTCTGTCTACTTTTGCATGCAGGACCAAAATGAATTCTTCTAAATCCATGATTTCATGCTCCTTTGACACAAAAAAAAACAGAAAAGGCGAATCCTTTTAACTACATTTCTCATCTGTACACATATCTCTCCGCGCCAACTAAAGCCCTAGAAAGGATCTCCCTGCATAAAATCCGTCTAAAAGGACGAACCGACAAAGGAAAAACCACAAAAAAACGATGCTAAATTGATTCTACAGCCAATTTTTCACTGCAGGGAGAGAAAAATGGATAAAAAAAAAACTCCGTTAAGGACGACAAAAAACATCCACCCCCTGCACTGAAAGAAACCAGCTGCACTAGTTACTAGTTACCACCAAAGGATTCCCGTAGTGTCGTCCCCTCACTTCAACAGGACGTTGCAATCCATTCGCCTTCCTGGTTCACCACCATCACACTTTGATGTGTAACGAAGGTTCACCTTTTTGACTTAAACACACATGTGAGTACACATTCGAAGGTGGATGGGTGTCGAAGGATATACCTCTAGAAAGGCTTCACACGGCGGGCCCGGCGGAAGGTAATGTGGCCAACCAAGTAGATAGCTACATAGGTAGGTAGGTGTCTAGCTATTGGGGGCCAGCCAGCTGCTGAAGTGCACCGAAGAGAGGAGTAGAAAAATCGAATGAATTGCTGGCAATTTGGTTCGAAGCGCAGGACACACACGGTAACTCCTTTTGCGCCAGGTTCAGGATCCATTCTACCGTAGCATCACAATCAGTCGCAGTAGTGGAGAGTAACACTCTTTTGTGTAACCTTCACTTGATTTCTTTGAACTTACCTCGTGGCACCATGCAGTATCCTGCCATTCGTATCGAACATAAAAAAAAAACCAGAAGCGGAAGCACGTGTGACTTAATGTAGTCCCTGTGTGACCTGTGAATGTGAGTGAGTAGCAAATTGAAAGGATTTTCTTTGTATCCCAAATGCGAAGCGACAAAGTCAAGGGTAAGGGCGCCAGGCAGACGCTTTTAGGATTTTACATTTAAAGCGAGACGCTTCGGTGTTATTCTTTCTGTCTGGGAAAAGGATTTGGATTTAGTTATAAACTCATTTCCGTCATATCGATTAGGGAGTGGAATTCAGGATACATTGGCACTCAGTCAGGGAGAGAGATGGTAGAAAGTCTTGATCCTTAGCACTGCAAGGAAATCAACCATGGCTGGCAGTCCATGTCAAGGGCAAATATCGTTCTTTCTGGAGTAAGGTGCTCTAGGATCGGTCCGAGGAGAACAACTATTAGCCATTTCTTCATGCAAATGCTCTTGCACTATAGACCCTGGATGTCCTTTCACAGGTTCTTCGATCGAGACTTCTCAGTATGGACTTTGTCATCTTAAGCGGACTAGCTAGACGTACACTAAGCTTCAAACTGTGATTCAATTGAATCTGTAGATTGTCCAGAAATCCTCTGACGTTTATGTATTCCTTTAGGGATATGCTGCATGCAAGAATAGCATGAAGATATAGGAAGGGGTTAGGTGGGTCATATATGTAGATCCTTTAAGAGACGGGCTAATCTACCACAGCTCCCACTTCATCCTTAGATATGAAAATTATGCTCGTCTCTTTTGTAAGCCAGGGTTTCAATATGCAGCGTAAAATCCCCCTTATTGGCTACAATAGGTTCTTAAAATTTGTCCAAGTAGACATCATCCTGGACCTGAGGTCTGCCCTGTTCATAATTGTTGATCCACCACTTATAGTTCAAGTCATTCGTTGAGGCAGTAAGTGCAGGACGTATTGAGATTGGGCTCTGAATAGTAGCAGGGTGGTTGATAGGTTAATGGTTATCAATCTTTCTGCTCTTACGTGAGAGATGAACCCTATGATGGACATTTGCCTTCCCATTGTCTGCATGTAGACTCCCTCCCAACCTATTTTAATCAACACAATCAATGGGTTTCTCTTTGACACTTCCATCAGGAATCTTTCTTACTTACTTACTTAGATGGTGTGAGTCCGATTTTCAACCAACAGACCGTTGGTTATCCCAATCTTGGCTAGTTCTTTGCGATCCCCTCCTACTTGTACTCGCCATAGCTGGTTTTATAGGAGTCCTACATTGCCCTCCAGTAAGATGATCTAGATCACGCCTTTCACTTCAAAGGTCTCATGGAACTAAGAACTTATCTCACCATGGACGGCTATGAAGTTTTCTCTCAATTAACCAATTTTCTTGTCAAGTATAGGTTTCTGATTAGAAAAAGAGTCGGCATTCGATGAAGATATCTAAACAACTTAGGTTCTCCGATAGAGCCATTGGGTGTACAAGTTTGTTAGATGGTTTGCCAGCTCCTATAGGTTCCGCCAATCTAGGATTGTCTCCAGGATACCAAACTGAATTGAATGACATTTTACTTTTCCTCATCTATAAGAATAACTCTTGGTTGAATCGGTAGACCCTGAGTACCAACCCTAAAATCTATGAGAAGCTGAGCACGACTCAAATGTCTGCACATGAACACTGCTGAGCGTATAGAAGAGTGAAACTATCACAAAAATGGCATGAAAGTCATCAATGATAATTCACGTGTACGTCCTTTCTGTGAATGCAAAACTAATACCTGGACCACTCGTCCACCAAAAATTTGTTCCTTCCATAGCATCCAGTATTGGTTTTGGTGTCATCTCAATGAGATCCGGTCTTTTAAATTTGTATACGAGTAAGCTAAGCACCTCCAGCATAAGTAAACTCGAGAATCTCTCTTTTCGTGGAGTTGCTTTAATCAAGATTGTGCTACTCACAACTTTGGAGCTAGCTGTCTGGGAAGTGTCTTCTCCGACCGTGACTGTAGCTCAACCCAAAGTTTTTCTGGTGGTGTTTAATGATTTTAAATTTAAAACTGGCGCCCGACACGACTCCCAGCTTACTAGGTGGGAACGATGGGCTGATGAGGATTAGAAAGACTCCACCTTATTGCACTCAAGTCTTTGGGGAACCCATAGAAGTGATTGATTCCAGTTCTCATAGTGGGTACTGCTAGTTGGGGAATAGAGTGTCCAACCATGGTGATTCCCTCAGAAATCTGCAAGGAATTGTAAAGTGAGACATCAGGCAGATCTTATATAACATGAGAGTGGTATCTTCCTACTGTTTCTGAATTGATATGGGCTTGGACGGTGACAAAGATAGTAAGGTGGGTTCTCGTGAACCTCTTCGTTACTGGATCCTCAAAACAATTTTTCTATCGTTAAGTTCCATTGTGTGGTTCCTTGGGAGATTATGAGCAGTGACTGCGCCTACCTACCACCATTGACTATGTTTTCCTGTCATTTTGTAGGAGTTATGGGTTCTGACTATACTTTGTCGTGTCTAGAGCTTTCGTGATATATCAGATGTGGCAAGCGATTTCCACCTGATCTTGACTGTCATTAGGATCTGACGTTCGAATCGTTCCCTGTGGTTGGAGAGTGGTGAGAAGTGATTGATTTTAGTCCATTGCCCCTCCTCTTCGTACAAGTTCATCAGCTATCTTATTCCTTGTGACCTGGGATCTACATAGTAGAGATTTACTAGCTTGGACTTGGTTTCTATGACGAAAATTTTTTTCGGAGGTTTTACCGCCCTCCTGACTGTCAATCACAATGGTTACATCGTTCCGTGCTGTTGCCACCATTGATACCATACTGTCAGCCATCACCTCCCCTTGGAAGGCACAGCTGTAGTCAGGAAGTCTGATCGAGGTGTATTATGCTTAGTTCTATCTATCTTTGATCGGTCTGTTAGATAGATCCGACTTGTCTATTATTGGTTACTTGGTTTCCCGTCTCTACCCATCTTTAGAGAATGGTTTTTCAAAGACAAGGTATGGTAACGTTCATTAGAATCTGTGTATTCCTGTCGAGCTTTGATCTCAACCCGTTTGATTGGCAATCCTTAAGGCACTCTTGGTAGTAGACTTCAGTGTGTACAGGTCTAGTGGTAGCATGTTAAGGATTGTTTTCAACTCAGTTGGTGGAATGGTAGTCATTACCTTGAAATTGAGTACTTTGTTTGGAGCTCGCTACCAGATTACGTTCCAATCTGAGAGTATGAGTCTTACAATTGATGAATACATCCACAGAATCGTCTTAGGGTTCTGTCCCCACCTTCTGTTAAAGATTTGATTGCAAATGTAGAATGCTGCCATTACAACTCTTTGATTGACATGAAGCTTCCAATTCAGTTTCCTGTCTAGTGAGACTCCTAGGTACCTTGGACTAATAGTTATCCTTGGGGGTACTCTCTCAATAGCTCGTGCATACCATTCGTTCGGTTTTATGGGGATCAACACCAAGGGCATAGTGCTTTGTTCACTTCGCTGATAGTGGGTAAGAATTTCCGTCTCTTCTGCAGTACTACTTCATCTCCACAGGGAGATATCCTAACCTCCCTGTTTTCCAGTTTCAGAAGCATTTCGTTGATGACTGGGAAAACCCCTTTTTTATAGTGCCTCTGAGGGCAATGACCTTTAGATGGTTGTTAGTCAGTGTCGTACTAAGATTCCGCTTGTGGAACAGACTCACGATCACATTGGTGAGTTTTTGATCAACGTTGTAAGTGTCAAGGGCTCTAGTGGTTCAAACGACTTTTAGAATGAATACGACTCTTCAGTACGGTGATCCGTGATTTATAATCGATGATCAGGGATCGAATCAGTCTCGATTATAATCCCTTCTGCAATTATCACCTCAACGTTAGTCAGTTTAAGTAGAGGCTCTTAAGGCTAGAACTGTCTTCATAAATTAAAGACTATCGTTTAGAAAGCTTACATTTTAGTTTTAATTGCGCTTAACAACGAATCTTTACAAAGAAAAGAAAAAAAAATATACAAAATAGAGAAATAAATTCGTTAAAATAAAATTAAAATAAAATAAAAGTTTACAACTTTTCAAATAAAATTTTGTAAAAACAAAAACTTTTACATACACTACAGCAAATAGTAAAACACGTTCCACACCGAAACATGGAATCATATCACAAAAATTTACATTTTTACTTATTTTTTTCTTCAAAATTTGTGTAGTTTTCCTCATCGTATTCAGTAAAATATTTATTTGTTTTTTTTTGTTTGTAAAATTCTCGAATAAAAATGATCCACGGGCCATTCGAGTTGGGGCGGAATGTAATGGCTCATCGAACCCATGGGATTCATATTACTCGAAATCTATACTCTCTTAGAAAAAAAAAAAATATTACAATATTATACAACTTTAAACGGTTTTTTCGTTTTTCGGAATTAAACATACGAAAAAAATAAAATACTGTCATTATACTAATTTCATATTAAGTACACTTGCTAGGGCTTATAACGAAACCGCAAACGAAAACTAACTCTGGTTGGTAACACTGTAACGCTTGCCACTCGGTGGCTTGTCGCTGACAACATCGCCGTGGGACTTTTCGTCGCCGAAATTTTGGCTGAAACCGTTCTCGGGTAGCTGCGGCATGGCGACCTGTCCGAGTTTGTTGGATATCCCTTGGGTGGACTTGCGAATGCCGTAGAAGAAGTAGATCAGGTAGCCGATGATCATCCACACGATGAAGCGGATCCATGTGAAGAGGTCCAACTGGAACATCAGGTACAAGTTGGCGAACACACTCAGGCAGGGGATGTATGGGACGAGTGGGACCTTGAAGGTTAGCTCCATACTCGAGACTGGTTGGCGCTGAATGGACATCATGATAAGGAGGAGGGCGGCTGCGACGATGCAGATGGCCACGATTCCTCCGGGGTTGTCCGAGCTTATTTCGACATTGTTGAGGATGACGCAGGCAACAATGCAGACGATGCTGAAGACGACGATGCCGACTTTGGTGATGTTCGATGATAGCGAGTTGGGTTCCTTGATGAAGTTCAGGTTGAAGAGTTGTCGGATGATGGCTGGCATCCCGACGGTGACTTCTTTCATCTTGATGTCGTCTTGTTGGTAGCGAAGGACCAGAACACAGATGGCTACAATGGTGTAGGCGAGAAGGGTTCCAATGGACATCATATCGATGAGTTGTTGCAGATCGAAGATGAGAGCCATGAGAGCAGCCAAAAGCCCGGCCAGTACGGTGGCCAACAGAGGTGTCTTGGTGTATCCGTTCACCTTGGAGAAGAACTTGAAGATGATGCCGTCATTGCCCATGGCGTAGAGAACACGTGGCAATGGGAACATAGCACCCAGCAGGCTGGTGCAGAGAGCGAATACGGCGCCAATGGTGACAATCCACTTGATGGTGATCCAGCCGACCTCTTGGAAGACATGCGGGAAGGGCGCATAGGGATCCTGCAAAGGAAGCAATCAAACAACACTCCTCGATAGGTTGCGAGTAGAAAACTCACCTGCAAGTAGTAGGGCCACATCATAGTCAAAACAGTGGACACTCCAAAGTACGCCAGAAATATGATAATCAGCGAGATAACGATCGAGAGAGGGATATTCCTCTTCGGATTGATAGCCTCCTCGCCAGTAGTCGCAACACAATCGAATCCAACAAAGCCATAGAAGCACTTTGCCGCTCCAGCCATAACACCGGCGATACCATAAGGCATGAAGCCACCAGTACCAGCATCCTGTGGCACATCAGTCAAAGCCCAGTTAGCAGGATCGGCTGTGAACCAACAGAAATACGTCAGACTCTCCCAAATACTCAGGCCACTCATCCGACTTACCCTTAATGGATCCTGCTACCAGGACAATGCACACAGTCACCAGATTAACACACGTAAATATATTATTCAGCACACTGGACTCCTTCACACCGAAAGCCAACAGGCACGCCAACAGCAAGACCATACCGCACGAGAAAAAATCAGGATAATCTCCCAGGAAGCTGACATTAATTGGCATCACCTCCTTCAACGTCGTCGACATCGTATTGTTAATGAGTGCATCCATATAGCCACTTAAACCTCTCGCCACACTGGCCGTACCTGCGGAGTTACACAAAAATGAATTAAACCTCCCGACACCACCCCCGACACAAAGAACATCCACTTACCGATAACATACTCCAGAATCAAATTCCAACCGATGGTGAAGGCTACGAACTCACCAACTGTCACGTAACTGTAGACATATGCACTGCCCGCCCTTGGCACTCGTCCGGCAAACTCTGCATAACAGAGGCCGGCAAATGCCGATGCTATGGCGGCAAACAAAAACGACAGGACAACAGCTGGTCCAGCCTGTTCGTATGCAACCGAACCGGCTAGAACGTACACACCCAGACCCAGGGTACTGCCGACACCTAAAGCCGTCAAATCGAAAAGTGTAAGGACACGGGCCAACTTCGATTCACTATCGTCGTGCATTTTTCGCCGGGTTAATGCTTTCCAACAGCCAGCCATTGTGTATCTGTGTTTCTATGTTTCTCTGTATGTCCTTGCTGTTGCACTACTGCGCGCCGATTGACTCGTGCTAATGGCTGCAAAGAGAGTGAGTGTTTTAGCAAAAGCCGTCTGTGTACTTTCTTGCCAACAAGGCTCGTGGGTACAATAAAAATCGAAAGTATGACAACTAATCGCTTGTAATCAGTAGATTAGATGAAGTGACGCTGACGACAGCAGCGGCAACGTGTGATTTCTCAGTCTCAAGAGAGGGAATTTTAGAACTTCTCCGTCAAGAGAGAGGGCCTTAATTTTACAATGGCGGCAATGAAATTCCTTAATTTTATAATGGCAACAATGAAATTCCAAATCGATAAGAATCGGCCTCGACTGTGAAAAAGCAGATAGTATTAGTTGGGTAGTTGAGGATTTCCCAAATGCGATACGAGATGTGCGTAACAAAGGGCACTGGGAGTGGTTATCCTTTTCGAGAATGTCTGCAGACATTTCATTATACAGTTAAGCCGGCCACCCCTGTAGCTAGTCGGGCCTTTAAATGATCAATCTTGAGCAGGTTTGTAGTCTCATGTGGAAGAGAACCGAAAAGCTACTTTTACTACTCTTACGTCTGACAACATTCCTCGACTCAAACCTCGACTAAGGCTTTGTGATTGTATCTTTAGTTTGTGGTCATAATGTAAAGGAGCCAATACAGGCATCATTCGAAAGGTCTTAACTGAAAGTCTTATTATTTTTGTAAGCTCCTTGCTGTATTAGCTTTTTGTGGGAGCGTGGCTCTTATGGAACTTTGTGGGCATTTCGTTTATGTGGATCCTTTTCCAATTTTGTAACGCGACAAAGCTGGGCTAGTTTCAACAGAATGGAGAATCCATTTTTGTTTTAGACTTGCCTTAAGGAACATATTGCTTGAAGGGTATTTTTCGTCCCACGCCCTTATACAGTTTCAAGATCGAATGGGGGCTCGAGGGGCTTTGGGATTTCACAAAAACTCGAGCTATAACTGAAGTCAACTTGAAAATAGATTCGCCTAAAGAATCCAAACTCGCTGACAGAAAAAGGGTCACTCAACTCTCCCAAACCCGAAGGCAAAGTCTTGTTATCCGATGCTGAGAAGACGTATGCATCCGGTTCAATCTGATTCAGATTCATTCAAAGTAGTCTTCTAAGCCAACTTTTCGGTCAATTTAACTGAAGACAGGTGGTAGGCCTTTTTCATATAAAAAAAAGGGCGTGGTTCACGCAATGGTTTGACGGTTGAAAGCACCAAAGGACTAAAAGCGCAGGCTTTGAAAATCTTAATAAAATGGCTCAGAACCCTTGACAATCAGGTTGTCACCGGTCACTGGTCATTGACAGTCTTCTAGTTAATCTACAGAGATCGCCATTAGTTATGCTGATGACTTAGATATTTTTATTAGCACGACTATTTCTAGTGATCTGCAAGCTCGATTAGTAACGATTTGGAATGCTGCAGCAGAGAAGGACTATTTGTCAAGCCCTTGCAGAACCATTGTAGAAGCTTTTTCTAAAAGAAGATTGGTTCATCTAGGTCCTATTACCATCAAAGGAATCACTTTAGTTTATTCCATTGAAGGCTTAACTGCAAATCTCATAAAAGGTGCGCTATCGAGTGCACTACTAGGACCATGTGGGCCAGTAGACGTCTTAGGGTCTTAATCTAGAAATGATCCATTGGTGAAGCCCATTATCATGTTCACGACTCTAGTTTTTGAACAGACAACTAGAACTAAACTTGAGAAGCTGCAGAGGTTTTTCATATACCATGCGTTCCTCGCCTGCCCTGTACAAATCTTCATTAGGAAGATGGCAGCTACATAGTTGCAGCTAAAATGCAAGTATGAAACAGGATACCTTGTGGGACATCTGAAAATTCTTAACTTTATTCCAAGATGGGATATGTTTTGAGCTAGCTAGGGCTGGCTCAGAATCTGCATTCATAGGACCTGAACTTTACTGCCGGCTTGAGTCCATCCCAAAGATTAATGATGGCTTATTCCTACTAGGAAGTCTCTAATGTTCAACTGCACATACCATCTTTTATTGAAGTATTTGTATCTACAGTGACAGTCAGGCTTGAACAGCCCTCCAATTCGTGCCAAGATAGTTCGAGAATGCAAGAACTTCTTGAATTCGGTTGCAAGTCTGAACTTTTTGAGTCTAGTCAAGACCCCAGGCATTGCGGGTATAGTAATCATCTATGTGATTCCTAAACAAGTCTCAGATAATGATTTCTCTAGACCTAACCCAGCATTGGGTCTGTTCGTGTTCTCGTTAAGCATCTTAGTGTGCTAGGCTGAAGAGACTTCTCGCACTCTCTGCTCCCTCCAAAATACTGGATTTTCTTCCTGGTAGTACAGTGGACCAGTTGCGTTTGAGTGCTTCTGTGATACGATTCCTAGTCGGACAAAAACAGATCCCTTATTAGGGAGGTGGTACGTGTGTTAGACTAAATCTACCATAATTATCAGACATGGGGGTCAAGACCGAATCAAAGCCCACTTAGTGCCAGACAGTCCATGCGAAAAAAATCCCTTGAACTCGAAACACTCTTTTTTCAATACAAAATCTGACCGATTTTCATATCAGCAGTACTTACTGCTCTACTCTAGGCAAAAACCATAATTGTTGATACTCAAAGGGAAGTAAGTCTAGAGGCCTTTGTATAGCCATGACCTTTTGCGGAAAACTCATACTGAAGTCCCCTGCGGAAGTCAATAGTCTGTAAGCAATCCGATGTTTCAGGAACTGCGTCACAATGCCATCTTTAAGGACATAAATCGATGGGGTAGCTCGTTGGTAAAATAAGAATCGTGTTTAGCTCTGATAGTCTTGAAGTTTTAAGAACTTGTTACCGCATTTGTGAATCCCTAGCACGATTGGAATTCCCTAACCGATTTCGGCATATCGTTCGCCAGGTGATTTCACTAACCGATTTCAAGGCACATGATCGACCGTTGTTCAATTTCATTCATAACCCATGTGTACGCTTAGGAAAACACCACTCTAAACCGATCTCAGATACTTCACGTTTACAAGCGTATCTTCTACGAATTTCAATTGACATACTTGACTGGAATTTCTTGTAAACATGTTTATCAGTTATCAGCACAGCCTGTTACCATAAAATTACTTCCCTCCTTCAAAGGAAACAATAAACCCAGTTAATCCAATCATTCGCCATGTGTCACTCTAAAGTACCTACTGTCTCAATGGCTTCCATGTGACACAATGCGTCTAACATAAACGGCGTAATTTAAATCGCAAATCTACCATGTACTACTAAGTATCTCAAATTTGATTGTTTAGCAGTCGATAAATCCGACATTTGAGTCATTCAATCAATCAGTACACACTTTGTTCTCTTGTTAAACTTGTATCTATGGCAGATTAGGTAATCTGCTTAATCCCCAATTGAAAGTAAAAACGAATTGTGCTGCGCACAAATGCGGTCACAAGACAATCGTACTCTTAATAAAAAAAACATAATAATATAATACAATCTAACGGATTTACTTAAATTTAGACTTACTAATCAGTTCAAGGGCTTACGCGTTGTTAGTCTTCTGATTGAGTGATTCACATGCGCTAAAAGCTAATCCAAAACATTTAGAACGAACTAATACCCTGGTGATCGTCGTCGTAGTCGTCATAAATGGCAATGTGACTTTTTTTTTATGACTCGGTGTAGATGTCACCGTAAAGCAGATGATCTACGAAAGGGTTTTTAGGTTACCCACTACGTGGCAAAGCAAATTTCGTAACAAATACAACTAAAGACTCGTCGTGTCTGTAAATAGATAGGTAGCACCGTAAACAACCCAAAATGACGAAATAAATTTCTACATAATGTTTAAATAAAAGAAAGGCTTACTTAAGTGGCCATTGACACAGTAAATCCACTCAGCAGACGTGGGTTAATCTGAATGAAATCGAAATTGGTATCGATTATGAAATCCACTCAGGCTGCCAGATTTATTTGACACACATCGCCATGTTGAAGACAAAAATGAACGACGTAGCCATATTGTTATGACATGGAAACCATTTTCTTATACTATTTGCAGATTTAGAACTGTACGTTCCGTAATCCTAATTGGATTCGAATGAGATAAGATTAGTATCTGCAGTAGATTGGTATCTAACGCCATGGAATAAATCACGAGAATCTAATCCTAGCTAAGCTGTTACTAAGAGATGGATTTGTGGACTTGTTTTGATTTTGTTTTTTGACAGTCGATGGGGAATACAAAGATGGGAGCTTGCACTCGCACCTTTAGGGTTCTGGTTTTGACTGATGTTCTCCGGTTGGTTGACTGAATTATCTTAGCTCGGAACCCATTGAACAAGGTGACCTCTTAACCTTTAACCTTGTAGTTGAGTCCGTGTTCAGTTAGAATTTAGACTATTAAACGGCGACGATGAACTAAACTTCACTGTCCGGCTGAACAAACCATTCAGTCTTGACAGTGAAGACCCTGCCTTCCGTCTAAGCGAGCAGAATTAAGTGAGGAAAGTTATGTCAAAACTTAAGTCCAACAAAGCTGTTGGCAGCAGAGGATGACTTAGTGGAGGGCATAAATAGATTATAGGAGATCAATGCGTTGAATATAGGTCTCCGCTACATCTACTGTTTATCGACTTTGAGAAGGCTTTCGACAGGTTGAATCGGGATGCTATTTGATTGAGCCTGCGCTGTAGAGGCATTTTTGTAAAACTCAAAGCCATTATAAAGGCTATATACGAGGGTGGTAAGTGCCATGTTTTACACAATGGTGAGTTGTTTGAGAAATATGAAGTGGAGTACATCAAGGGTGCATACTGTCGTCACTATTGTTCCTGGTAGTTATCAGTAATGCATTGACGGAAAGTAACTACCGACTTTCCGTTGGACCTTAAACACTTTGACTACGCTAAGGATGCTTGTCTATTTTCACATCGGATAGTGGACCTTCATATGATGATCCACAGTCTAGAAGCTGACGCAAACAAAGTGGAACTCAAAACGAAAGCCCTGACTACTTCAAACACCAGCGCTCAACTCAACATTGCCGTACAGGTAATCGAGAAAGTGAACGACTTCCTGTATCTAGAGAGTGTGGTCTTGGCTTAACGCGCTAAAACCGAACTGGACGTGTAACAGCAGAAACGGGAAAGCTAAAGCTGCGTTCAGAATGCTATTCCAAGTCTGGAGACGCAGTGTTATTAGCCTTAGCACTGCTTTATGGGTGCAGTACTTGAAAAGTGGACATCACTACCACAAGCATTCTGACAAACATTCGTAAGTAGATGTCTAAGATTGATCTTGAGGATCTTGCTGGCCAAATCGTGTGTCGAATTATCAGCTTTATTGAAGAACGAGTCAAGAACCTTTAGACATAACTATATGGAGGAGAAAGCAACAGTGGAATGCAATGGAATTCGCTCATTCAAGTAGGCACTCATTCAACAGGACGCCCCAGGCAAACGTGGCGCAGATCAATCGCGGAGGAATCGAGTTCTCTGGGAATGCGCTGGATGCAACTCTAATTCGCTGATGTTTGTCAGATGCTCGGGAGAGGTCGCGACGTGAATGAAATTTTAGGTGTTCTCTAGGGATTGAACCTGGAATGCCTTCGTCCGTAGTCTAGTGCACAAATCAATTGGACCACGGCGCCCACAAAAACAAGGACAGAACGTTGCAATCATCAGTTTTAACTGCATCCACACAAAAGGCGGCGTCACTGGACAGTGTTTATTCGTCGACGAAAATGATCGCTATCGTCCCATGTTCTAAGACTTTTTTTGGCCAGAATTGGATGGACTTGACATCAGTGACATGTGGTTCCAACACGATGGTGCCACATGCCAGACAGCTGGTCAATCGGTATCAGTATCGGCTGGAGTTATCGGTTATCATGTAACGTCAAGAAATGGTCCAATCGACCAACAACGTTTGATGAGCTCAAAACCAATATCGAACGGGAAATTGCCTAAGTTCCGGCCGATATGTGCGGAAGAGTGGAAGAGTGGAAAATTGGCTCCAAAGAATCGATTCCATTACACTCACTACACTACCCCACACTTGAACGTTGTTTTTGGACTTATTTTGAAATAAAAAGAAATGGGAACCCAATCTGTCGAAGTTTGTTAAGACCTGAAGGGCCCTCCGTTACAAACTTAACTCGAAATCGAGATATGACAAGTGGACCGCCCTAAACACTTGTAAAGTACTCACACTCGAGTGTGCACTCTTAAATTGAAAATAAAAATTCTTGTTCATGTAGAAGGGCTTAGAACCCTGCTCTGTCTTGTAGGTATGCTTACTGTGCAGAGCTTCAAAGTTTGCTAAAAGCCCATATGATGGCATAAGCAAATGTAAATTAGTGGAAACGACCCTTGTGGGGACTGTGGCGAAGAGGATGTTCACAAGGATACCACTCCTTTTAAAACATAGAAAACATAGAAAAATCATTAGGAAGCAACGTTAAGACATCATACAGCACCAATAGTTGTTAAAACCCTAAAATTGCAGAGAACAGATTTTTCAAAAATAATCTTTCCGCCCTGAAACAAAATTACTGATTATACTGATTACACCGCGCAGTCCACTTTCGATAAGACTGTCACGTATTACGTTAAATATTTGTCAAAATTTTTTTTTTTTTTTTTTTAAAGGGACAAGAAATTACTTTGTTCTTTTGCCAAAGAATAAAAAAAAAACTCAAATCACTTTTCTGTTTTGTTAATCAACAGACAATCCGTCTACACGACCGCACACGTTCGCGACCAATTGACAACTTGATCTTGGCTTATTTCTTTAAACCTATCATTCGCCCCCACATACCAAAAAGTTAAAGAAAACACAAAAAAAAAATAAAAAACAACAAAACTTTATCGAAACAATGTTAACAACCCCACCACACAAGCACCTTCACTTTATCACACCTTTGCTCTGTGTACACAGAGTATACGTCACGCTCGTAGATTGGTTGATCTGTCAACTTTGTCATATCAGTAATTATTTATGTGTAAACACATTAAGACCTGTGTATGGATTGCCAACCAACAATGCTGATTGGGACTCAATTGAAGGAGCAGAATGTTACGCGCGTTGTTTTGGCACAAAGTTATGTTGCCAATTATGTTGTTGGATTTGGCTTTGAATTTAAATTTTTCGATAATCCTCTTAAAGGACTAGCTTAGCGTATAGTTGCTATGATTTGTTTTTTTTTTTTCCTCCTGGCAACAGGATAACAAATGGAATCCATAATTACAGGCGGTCAATGTTCCTAGACGTACGAATATGTGTCGCTGTGTGTGTGTGTGTTTCAGTCTAAACCACAAACACATTAAATTTCCCTTTTTAATGGGTGAGTGCACCCTTTCTCTCTCTGGATGTTCACTGAACTGGGGGGCGGGCTCGGATGATGTGGCTTTTTGGGGTGAGACTGGAGAGTTTTTCAAATAAAAAAAAAAAATAAAATATAAAACTCAGGCAGTGCCTCGTCAAAGAATCATGAAAAAAAAGTAAATCGCAAAGAAATTGTAGAAAAGAGCTCACAATGGTGTTTCTCCGAATAAGACTTTCAGTACAGTGTATCCCAAAAGTTAGAGTACTGAATGGGACTATATGTACACACTGCTTACTTTATTAGAACACGCATTATCCATTCCCTTAAACCAGTGGCTTCAGACTTCCATTCATTGGTACACCACATGGAGCTCACCTTATGGCCATGGAATACACTATATATGCAAAACCCATCCGTATCAGTGCATCATATTCGGATTTGTAGCAGCACTCCATCAGTCAGCACTCCTCCCCTTCACCCAGATGCAACTTGTCCATTGTGGTCAGTGGAACTATCTGTTCTGTCGTATTGGTCGTATTGCAGCCATTAGAATGGGAAACAATACAAGAGACAATATCAGCAATCTTCTACACAAATCTGGCCAGGACTGGTTTATAGGAAAACCAGAATAGCTATTTCCATCAACAAGATAAATCTAAGAAAGATAAGTCGGACTGTCTAGTCTGTAGAACGATTCCAAAATTTCTGTAAAGACGAGGAAACCATGACACATTTTCTGGGTACCTGTCCCGCCTTATCGGTTTTTGAGAAGGACAATCCTGGAATCAAGTATCTTCGAAAATCTGAACAAAATAGCTTAAGAAAATCGTAAAGCTTCGTCACCGTGTCAAAGTGGTCTAAGGCCTAAACAGCGAACTATACTTCTTCGGAATGGATTCACTCTGAACTTGGTTGCCCTGCCTACTGCCCCCTTTGGGTAGTTCCTGGTAATCCAGTTTTCTAAATGTGTCTCTGCTGGTCTTTCATAGAAAATCTAAGTAAGCTCTTGAGAGATGAAAAGCTTATGATATCAGGATTCATCACATCATCAAGGGAGATTTGGGCCAAGTTAAGAATTCATATGGGCAGAATTTTTCATCCTGGCATCCACGTTTCATCATATCAGGCTAAGTCAGACTTTAAAGTGTGAACTCTGACTTATTTCTTTGTGAAGATTCTCCTGAGACGTGCCATCTAATAGGTTTAAACCTGTTAGAGGAAGGCCCTGTTATTCTATTGGTATTAGCTGACTTAGAACTATCGAATGAGCCCACAGCATATTTGATTGCCTCATCTATTACCACAAACCTTGTATTCGTCAAGAGTTTTGGCTTAAATCAAACTGAACCCCTTTTTTCTGAGAAAAGCGTAACCTTTAAAATTTCTATAAATTCTTTCTTCTTCCTCCTCCTTTTGCATGAACTTTGGAATTAATTTTGAATTCCAAATTACAGCCATAGCAACCAAAAAATGTCAAACTTCAGCACAAGTAAACAAGATCTCTGTCTTTCAGAACTCTTGTCACTGTAGCAGCCTGACTGTCAATCTAGAGTACATCTAGAAACTTAGCTTAGTACCACTCTAAAGGAATCTACAATGATATTTTAAAAATAATGTTTTAACGAACCTACGCATAACCCTATTACTAATGCTAAACAATTTTTTGTTATTTATTTTCAGACAACAGTCAGCTTTAAGATCATCTTAGCCTCGCGCTACATAGCAGAAGAAGTCTACCTTAACCAAAACAATTTGAAGGTAAGTGTCTTTTAGTCAAAAGCCGACATTAAGTTGTTTGTAGATTTCACTTTTTAAGCTCTGTCCAGGGTATAGGTTCTAGTTCTTCAACAAAACTGTATACAAACTGCCTTCACGTTTCTCATAATATCATACTAAATCCCTACCTTTAGTGTACTAAGTACTCCCTGTCACGCTCCATGGCTCTGCGACAATTCAAAGATCCTTCTAGGGCTTGAAAAATGTTTTGTCAGGAACTCTCTAAACTGGGAAGGAAAAGAAGATACCCAACCTCTACTCTTCTCAAAATAGTGCTCTGTTTTTATGTCCCCTTGTAGCCAATGACTAGGAAGTTCTCACATTCAATTCTTCACGATTTCTCCGACACTAACAAGGAAAAGAGAAGACTGTCTTCTCAAAGCCCTAAAATACAGAAACTATTTACTTGGTTTAGCACTGCTGTTTAGATAAAGTATCTAAGCTTTCCAGACGCCAAGGTCCATTATGAATTGTATCGTGTTTTAAGTTGTGGAAAAAGTGTCCTTTTACCATCTCTCTAGATCTGGTACCTTACTGACTTTGCTAGGTATCTGATAGTACAAAACTAGATTTTTAATGTGTAGACGCTCCGGACCCTCCAGTTCTGTTTATCGAGACTGATCAGAGTCTTTCAATCAAAGTTTATGTACTGCCACTGTTTGACTTGAAATTGAACATTTTTTAAATATTTAGGTGTTGACATAATTTACAACTCACTTATACCTCTTATGCGGCCACGCCCATTTCGTGTGGGCATTTTTATAAATATTAATAAATCTCAACGGTTCAAAGTGAAGTAATCCACTGTAGAACACATAGAACTACTTACTTGCCCAGGATAGGCCGGATTGTGACAGAAACTTCCTTTTCTAATGTTCAGGTGATATTTTTCCCCTTTTGCTAGTTCATTCCCTTACCAGGTTTGCCTTAAGCCTGGCCCTCAGTCAGTCAGCATTCCTTATTCAATTTGGGTCCTAGCTTTGACCTTACTAGCCTGACTGTCTATGTAGATTCTGATTGTAAGATGCTAATATACATAGCCAGCTTGCTAAAACGTCGGACTACCATTATTTTAACTATACAGTACCATATGCTACAGTGATCCTTCGAACTGAAAAAGCTTTCTGATCTCGTATCACATGAAACTTTAACTTTACTTTCACTTCAGAGTTAGAGGTTTGTCGGTTGCAGTGAATTATTCCACTCAAGGTCTTGAGAAAAAGCTTAGCTTAGAGATTGAACTAGCTCCATTCATATGCACAAATAAAGGACTATATGCACAAATAAAGGACTATTGAGGCTCATATGTAAATAAAATCAACGAAGCACCTCAACTTGGTTATGGAATGATGTATCCTGTAGCTAGCCCTACCAATACTTTGCAGTCCTTTCAATGAGCAATCTATTCAACTCAATACTTGGTGGTTCACCAACAATTCAAAATGCAGACACTATTGGTAGGTATTGTCCTTTTTCTGTTTTGATTGAAGTAGTTCACACAGGATTCAAGTGGATCTAACGAAAAAGTAGGAATTTTCAAGATCCTCAGGGCTAGAGGGGCCTGCGCGCAAGACACATGAAGCCATTTGAACTAAGCCAGAAATTTCAAAGCAAATAAAAGTGCCATGGTCTAATACCCACTTACGGCAAACCCTATTCAGTTTGGAAAGGTGGTTTAGTTTGCCCTTTTTAGGGCAATCCTTAAGGAATTTGTAGCAGTCTTATGCCATCATTCCTCAAGTTTTTAGTTTATTCCTCCGAATGTGACGTAGAATTGCGGCTTGAAATATAGTTCTCCCAAAATGCTGCAGAATATACAAATCTTTAGGTTCCACTCATAGTCCTAAAGGCTTGAGTCTAAACGACTTCAGTTTAATCCTGGGTGAATTTATTTTTACATGAAGGGCTCCTTGAATTATGCAACATATTTTCGAATGTATTTGTAAACTTCATCAGGTATCTGTTTCCGATGTGTAGCGACTAGAGTACTGAGCTCAGACTTAAATTATTCACACGAGATTTCTTCTTGGAATGTTACGTAGATATTTTGAAAAAAAAAGGTGACCAGCCTGTCGAAATTTAATTTCCGTCAGCTAACTTTTGAGCCCGCCTGTCACTGTTCCCTATTTCACAGTAACAGAAGTCATTAAGTATGAATACTTGAGGATTAAAGTAGCTATGTTTTGAGGCAACTGGAAACTGCATGCTATACGACGAGTATTTCTATTTTTTTTTTTCTCTTCCCTTCTCTTCCTCCACTCTTTGTTGCTTCTTTGTAAGTGCCCTCTCAAAGTGGCCGCCTTAGTATGGCGCTCTACAGCATCGTGACAGAGGGCTTTTGAGAAGATTTTTTAAAGCACACACAGGGGGAGGATTTAAATAAATACTTAAATAAAAAAAAAAAAAAAAAGAATTGAATACACACCTTCTTCCATAACTATTGCAGCATCACACAAGGACCACAAATAAAACCACCAACCAACGTTCAGATCTGTAATGTGTGCTCATTACAGTGGTTTACGGATTTACATATATTTATTTATATTAAATATTTTTGTAGTCTTTTTCAAAATGTATTCCAAATAATAATGGTGTTGGATTAAAAATTTTGTTTTGTTGCTGGTTTCGGGGATTTCTTTTAATTGTGGAACCGCATCAAAAATTCATAAAATTAAATATCATTTTGTGGAATATGATTTGTGACCGCACGCACATTGTTGGGTTACTCGTGTATTGTGGCTTTTTAATTGCACTTTTGTAATTTGTAATTTTTCGTATTTTTCGCACATGGGTAACACAGCGGAAAACCACTTGCCTTTCATGGGAGTACATGTATGTCGTAATCGATCGAATCCATTTCTCTTTCGAACTGGTTCTCGACGTATCTAACAAGTTAGCATAACGAGATGTTGACATTCAAAAGTGTCCGCGTATCCATAACCGTGATACTTTGCCTCAAGCACTGTATTGGGTTGCATTTGTTTGTGCTAAGTGCTTAGGGTGCACCCTGTAAAATAGGCTGACTTGAGTTCTTAGAGTTCGAAGAAACAGAGTTCTTGAGACAACTTGTTACTGAATTTCTCACTCGTTCAGTGTCAACATGTTATGATTCTTGAAGAACCTCCAACTGTTTTATGAAAAAACTAAGTAAAAATGTAAATTGTAAATTCTTCTTTGACAGCTTCCAGAAGGTGTGGCTTGTTCTCAAAGATCCGGGACTTCAAAAACTCCAAAAGAAAATTGTCCGAATCGCCGAAATGAGACATTAGGTGACCCGGAAAGGGATCTTTCAAAATGCTCATTGTGACGCGACCACCGTCCTTTTGGAACCACTTTTCCTTCAGTACAACTTCATCAACTTCTGACAGTAAAAGTTCGTCGATCATGGTTCTGTGTCCCTCACCATGTCACAGTAACCGTGTTAGCCATGGCGTACAGTCACAGCGGTGATATTCTCGTCGGAATGAGTCCTACGAGACCTTCCGGTGTCTCTTCTGTCATATTGTCCCAGTCACTTTGACGAATGGGACTAAGCGCCTTAGTGTTTGACCAGTTGGCATAGGGCGGCCAGGAAATCTGCGCCAAAAAATCTCGTTGGGCAATATCCGTATTCAGTAAATAATCGAACTAATCGGAAGGAATGTTCTCATCCTGTGAAAAACATGGAAACCATATTGAGTGCTGGGTAGAGAGTAGGACCACGCCTTTGTCCACTAATTTAAAGTTTGTAGTCTTCGTAGCCTCCTTTCCTTTTGATTTGTGAGTTTCGTATGTAATCGATCAATACAAGTTGTTTTTGGTTGATGTAGATACTTCGACTGTATTCCCTTCATCCATTACCGACTCCTTCCACTTACATCCCTTCTTTCAAAGCTCATGAAAGCCGTAATAAACTGTCAGTTTATGAAATATTTTCAATCTCGAAAAATTCTTAATGACCAACAGTGTGATTTTCATAGCAAAACTAGTGACTTGATGGTATGTCTCCCTAAAAATTGCAATCTCTTTCTGGGTCATTCTGCTCTTTTGTCAAAATTACAATTACATTTCGAAATGTTGAATATATTTGTTTCGGACGGTTTCAACTTTACCATACACCATATAAATGCTTGTGACCCCCAAGGCTCCATTTTGTCTCGTACTCTCTTTTTTTATTTCCATACGACAATGCCCTCGGATTCTCATGTTCGTTCCAAGACTCAATTCCCTTTAAAATACTACACCCCTCTCTGACTGCAGTGTAGAAGCCTTAAGCTCGAGTATAATGCTCATGTCTGGTCTGATGCACCCAAAATCACCATCATCAAGCCTAACCTCAGATCTACCGTCTAGTATGGGAACTCGTTCGCCACCAAAGAACACGAATGCGGAATGCTCTACTAAGCTGTATGTCTCCCTCACATTATAACCGACAAACATTTAAAACCAACGTTCATCGGTATACATATGTCTTCTTTCCCTAATTTCCCTAAGATTTGCGAGGGCAACAAAAACCCTTGAACGCGCATGAATTGTAAAAAAAATGCTGATGCACCTCAAGGCTTAGTTCTTTGTCCTACACTGTTTGTAATGTGGCTTTATGACCCTTTCTCTTTCTCACTAGTTATCCAATGCATTCCTTCGTGGATGACTGTACTCTTTACCCTGTTTGCAATGAAATAAATTAAGAACAGGGACCTCAAAGGACCTTACTTAACCTGTTTTCTGTCTCTCAAGTTCCATAATAATGTAACTATTGGAAAACTGAAAAGTGTTGAGTTTGAGGAGGTTTGTAAGTCACCTCAGACCATCGGTCATAGGTCCTCTGAGTGCTTGTGCAATTAAAAGTGGTTCTAGATACTCGTTATCAACACTAGTACTTCCATCGGTCACCAGTGACTTAGTCTGGGAATTAAAATAAGAAATTTTGAGTTCCGAGGCAGCTTTAAGGCATCTTCGATTCAAAAGACTTTCTTTTCTTCAATTTCTTGTACGATGCTCTTGCTATGTCTATTTGATTCTTAGAATCAGCAGCTGTGAGCAGTTGTATGTACTCTAAACACGTCTGGCAGTACATTCACCTGCCAAAACGTGTAACATTACTGATAAACAAGTTTTCATCTCTCTATCAACTCAAGATAACATCCCCGACAATGAGAAGCTATCATCTAAAGCAAACAACCGAAGCGTCTATTTCTAGAATCCTCATTGCCCTTGCCAAACCCTTAAGAAAACAAAACAAAAAGAAACCCAAACCCAATACAATCTGTCTCCTTATCTGTTGGCCAATAAAGATGGTGTAATGCAGTCTCGTTTCTCATGAAGTCTACGTACTAACAAAAGCCTCCCCCCAAGCACTTGGTTTTGTCTGCTGGCTTTGTTTGTTGGCGTTGTCAAGGCTGTCATAAATGAATTTTTATTAATCATGTGTGGGAAAAGTTTCAGATAAGATGAGACAGGCTATACAATATAGAAGAGCTACGATCTGTGTAGTATGGATTGTACTACAGCCTTCTGACCAAAATGTCATCAAAATCGGATTTTGAAACGCCCCCAAAAAGTAGGCGTGAAGGCAGACAATGTAAAGAAGAGTCGTAGATAGTTTGCATATTTGGTCCTGATGATCTTTTGCCGATTTAGAACGGAGACGTGAGTCTTTTCATGAATGTTTCTCTACGTTACAAACCCCCTTATCAAACCTAACATACCCTCCTCAGGATAAGGTGTTACAAAAATAAAAAAAGAAGTAAAGCACGTCAGCAATAAATAGAAGGTATAAAGCTATCACGGGTCCAAGAGGTGTACAAATAAAATACCCTATTGGCGAATGTGTCGTACGCCAAGTACGAGTAAAACCTCAACTTCAACTTTTAATCAGCTCTGGGCTTGGCATTTACGCAACAGTCTGAGTATTTAGCAGCCATCAGTGCTATCAGTAATAAATTTTACGCAAATATTATGAATTTTTGCGATAAAACACAAAAGTATCTACAGCTAGGTACATTTATAATTAGCATGCGAGAGCAACGCTTGTTATCTCTTGATCGAGTGTCAAATATAATGTGCTTTTAATCTTCGTATACGTTTTTAGATTGGTTACTGTTGAGGTAGTTAGGTGATTAAGCTAATGAAAGATAATCGCTTAAATAAATGGCTTTTGTTTGGTTAAGATTAGCTGGATAATGCGGTGGTTGCAGAGGACTTAGTAGATGTCTTTAGGTTCATTGGTACAGTAAACTCTTACAAGTTTGAATTTAGGAGTTACAGACACACTTTGGCTTAGAAGCTTGTGAAGTCGATTAGAGAGATACGTCTGAGTCGCCTCTTTTGCGCAGAGTCTTGCATTCAAGGCATCAGGAATTGAGCGGTTTCGGAAATGCCTAGTTCAAGTTAGAAAATGAAGTATTAAAACCCAGTACTTTGGGCAAGTGTACTGATCCCAGGTCTAAATCCTTTGTGCAGATGAAACGTGCAAGTTCGGTGTCAAGTTGCAATTTCTTAGCTCAGTTCTCTGCCTAGTATAGGGAGAAGCAACACAAAGCCATCCATCGCGAGCATATGAGGAACCAGATCGTAGAACAAGGGGTTCGGAAGATGTGAAAACGGCAGACCTTTCTTGTCTAAGAAAGCAAAGAGCAGTCTAGAGAAAGACAGAAAAGACAGATAAGACAGATCGTAACAGATGAAAGGAACATCAACATGAATACCCTAAACAGTCTGTAGGCAGGAGACCAGTTGGGCAGGGAATGACAAAAAACATTAGGCCCAGTTACCTATGTGTACAAACGATGTTAAGATGGCTTTCTACCATCTAAAGGACAGAAAAGAGCCAGGGATAAGCTTCTACATATGGGGTATACCTAGCACTCGTCTTGTCAACCCATCAACACATTATTTTTCTACAATCCTTCTGAGTTTGGGGCTCTTTTGACTCTAGCTTGGACTAGGCTTTGGAGGGGTAATCGAATCAATAGCTTGAATACCAGCTTGACTATCGGAAAAGGTAGTGAGTGGCCAGGACACTCGTTAAAAATTCTCTTCTGGGTCCTTTGCAGCTATACAGAGGCAAACTCAAGGCACTTTGTACCGCCATAGGAAACCCTCAGAGAGTTATTCGAGCAAAGTCTCATCCAAGTCTCGAACGTCTCGATCGATCGATCGATCGATGGATCGATCTGTATAGTTGGACCGTATGGAGTACAACATAGAATACTTACTTGGATTCACCAGTTGAGCTGAAAAATTGTCCCATTCTCCACACAGACTTGCTAATTCCAATCGAACCCACTAAACGACTTTCACCACGCAGTAGAACAAACCTAAACTCTGATCTTGGACCTGTTAATCAAATGCTTTGCGGTTCTACATCTAACTTTCCTCCTAACTCCTTAACCAGCCATTTAGCTGTCACATAAGAAAATCTCGACAAAACCCAATTAATTTGGTAAAACACTAGTTCAACTGCCTCAATCTGGATTCGAACCGGACCCCATCGCACCGACTGGTGCGGTCCAAGTCTAATAGGACCAAAGTGCTAACCACTGCACAAAGTACTCGCCGTCGTCTCGCCCAGGTGTTGTCTTTTCAAAATAAGACGAAAAAAAAGACAGTTACCGTAAAATGCAAATGTTGCCTTTTTAACTTAACACCTAAACCCCAGTTTGTCCGTCCACGCCTACTTTTAAACTCGCACACTGTAGGGCAAATAAGTTTTGTATGAATTAACTAATCATTCAATTAGCACGTAATTAGTTGGAGATATTGTTGTCAAACTTCCAATCTTCGTGAGCTTTTAATTAGCGCCTTGTCTGTGAGCTTAAAATGTTTACTTTGTTGTAAGTACGTCACAGCAACTACGTCATAGTAGAATTTTTTGCATGCATTTGCATTTTGGCTTCATTTCAGGATGGTACTACTGGTGTTAACTAAATTTGTCAATTGTGTCAAATTGTATTGTGAGACGAGGCCAAGAACAAGTGAACCATTATTAGCCTGGGGTGGTACTGGATGGCGTAAAGAATTTCATCACGAGCACGTGGATCCGGTCACGGAGATTGAGACTCTTGGACAAATAAATCGGATTGGCATGATGTCGCTGCGTGGTAGACTATTTTTTAGGCTTTTTATGTGGCTGCTGCTATAGTGGATGGCTTTTTAAGGAAACGAGTGAAGGCTCAAACCCTACACTAGTACTTCTATAGTCGAGATGCTCCAATCGGCTTTTTGGCTATAATGAGTTTTAGTATCCTAAAACCATCCTCCCGTTGTTGACCCCATTGACACACCTGTACCCGAACGATCTTAGCCTGACTGGTCTACTTTTCTTTCCGAAGTCTTATGGGCTCATACTCGTTCTGAGGATATGGTCTTATAGACATGAATCTGGGCTCACTGAATCCACTTCAGATACTCCAGTTCGTCAAAGTGGTTCGAGTAGAGGAGGTGGTTCAGATCGAGAAACCCCCTGTCTTTATCGACAAGAATTGAACCCGATCTCACTTTTAAGCAAGACATCCCACTTCGAATGGGCACTCAGAAGAGGTTTTGAGACTCCAAGCGAGGAGAAAAACTGCCCTTAGAGGAACTAGACTGAATACGGATTCACTTGTTCTCCTTCTCTGCATATTGCTATTCTGAAATAGACTCCTATCCTAGGAATATAAAGAGGTCTCTGAATTCAACAATGAAATACAGATACCGTCCCATGTAGGCAGCAGACACTCCAGGAAAACAAGAGACCATACAACTCTCTCATCTGGCATAAGGGGTTCGCTTTGTTGTCCCGATGTCATTTAAATCACCTCTGACCCAGTGCGGCATCGACTGTTTATTTGAACAGATTGGCATCACTGAAGACCAAGAACCCCTCATGACAGCACAATGAACATTGATCGAAGGGTGACAGGTGCCTGTTAAGTGTCACAAAGCCTGACCCTGGAAGATTCGTGTACTGGCCATTACATAGGTCTTATTCCTTACTCCAAACCACAAAATGGAAAAAACCACAAAAGATCTACATGACCCTACTTTTCACTATTTCTTAGCGCCTGTTCACACAGGGCTGACGTCTGGATTTGTTTTTGACATTCGCATGTTCATATTGATAGTTCTGTGCGAACACTTCTCCTACTTTAGACGTAGACGTGTTAGTTTTTTAACAACAATTTCATGATTTTCTCAGTTTTCCAGTCCGCAAGCTCTTATAGAGACTTTAGAATTCCTCATTCTGTGCTGTCATCTTGTGACAGTATGACAGCTACTCCATTTCATTTGACACATCAGCATGTGTCTGGTCGCTCTATACTACTTTGTTCTAAATTTTTCCAGTACTACTCAATAAGATACCAACAAAGTGGCTAATAAGTAGCACTGGCTTACAAGACCATGTAAACTCTTCCTTATTACTTATTTCCTCAAACAAAAAAAACTTGCTCGTATTTTATTTATATCAGCTCATCGAAGTCCCATAAACAGTAATCAATTAACAAGTGTCGAGTTGTTCGCGAATCTCTGCTAAAGTATGTAGTAAGCCATAAGTCCATCGCGTTGTTCGATTACAGCGTAGATTTCGAGATACACAGCCAACTGATAAGGAGATTATCGAGATAATCGTGTTATGCTTCACCGGTTCTGTGGGATTGCGTAATTCGAATATATACATATTCTCAAGGCCAAATGGTAAGGCTGTATCGTGACCATTACGGTTTTTTCTTGGCTTTTCGTTACTGGTTGTAATTAGTGAAAATAACGATAGGTTCACAGAAAAGGTCTTGAAATAGTTCAAGGACCAGATTAGAGGAAAGGGTTGTCCCGTCTAGGGTATATGCCATACTTGCTCTTCCAAAAAGAAAACTGTTTCAAGGTCAAGATGGGCAGCTTTTGAAAGACAGATTAGAAGCATCTAAACATATGTATGTATGTACTTGTACAAGACCGTCTAACTAGGAAGTTCACGTGAAACTGGCCATAAAAACGTCCGATTCCCATTTGACCAATATAGGTATGTGCACTACCCTCCCAATGCATGTCTTGTCTAGAATTTTAAGTAGCACTAAGTATTTTATTATTTAGTCATCCGTCTTCAGTTGTATAACGACAGACGCTTAGTCTCGTAAAGAGAATGTCAGGTGTTGCCGTCTTTAGAGTTATATCGTTGAAACGTGTGAAATTTTTGAGATAACCACTTAAACGCTCTATCATGTGATTTTGGAAAAAAAAAACAAAATGAGTCAGTCTAGGCGGAACTAATGTTTAAGATTACGAGTACACGAACGACTAAGAATAATGAGCATACAATTAAGTTGGATTCGCTTGAACTTACCTTAACATCAACTAGGTGGAGACAAGCTAGTACTTCCGTCATGAAAACTACTAAACCTTTATTTCTTTAGAGCTACTTAGAGCGGGGAAAAGTTTAAGCCAGTAAGCCAGGAGTGGAATTCTCTTAAGTGATAGTTGACGATTACAACTATTCTTATTGGTCTCTGTAAGATGACATTCCGCATGATCATCACATTTTTGCTACGAGAAGTCACATACCAATGTCATGAGTTTCTTAGAATCATGCGATCGAACGTGAAGTTTCCAATGAACTGATAATGTCAAATTATTTTACAACGTTAAATTGTTTGTCTCAATGCCTGACAGATGATTGGTCTGACAGTTCATACGATTGGTAGATAATTTTGCATATCCATCGTTAGACGTTGGCAGACTCAATGTCCGATTTACAACAACAGATGTCATAAGTTTCACACGTCTGACAATTTCTGTCAATGGCTTGACAATGATACAAAGGTGTGTTCATACGATACACTTGCAAATTCATTGTCAGATGCCTGGTCTGACAACGCTCTGACATTGTTTTTTTCTGACAACAATTGGTAGTTCACATGATTGTCAGACACATTTTTCATTTGTAGATCTGAAAATATTTATAAATCTGACAATCGTTCGAACAGAGCTTTAGGAACATTCGACTGACAAGTGAGGGATCCTTTTACATGAAAATGTTGCACAGATAAAGTCTGTTTATGTTGGTCCTGACCTAACCTAACCTTGTTTAAGCCGATGTACATCAATGAATCAGGGATCGGTGTTAGAGGTTTGCTCTGAGGGGACTACTAATCTCTAAGAAATATTCCAAGGAAGATGGTGGACTTCCACACTGAAGGGATGGACTAGACCTATATTTAAGTCAAAATGGAAAACGTCGAATCAAAATCCAGTACTTCATTCGAAATAACTGTGATCAACTCCCTATTAAGGTAGAATTTTTGTCAGTAGTCCTGTCTACCCTTTCTATCCGCCGAGCTGCCACTGAAGTTTGCGACAAAGCGTGAGCCAGCTATTAGGCTCAGTGAAACGTTCTAAATAGGAAAAACTGTTCAAACTGCGTACAAGTTCACTTAAAGTCAAGCGTAAAACATTAAAGAAAAAAAAAAAACAAAAAAACAACACCAAATGGCCATAAATCGAAATCGAAAACATGCGCCATTTCACGTGCCCGGAATGTGTTAACATTTCATTCCAATCCACCGAATGTTTAAAATACTCACCGACTGACTAAACAATAAATTCACAATAAGTTCCAACACAAAAAAATGACTTTTTTTTTTTTTAATGCAACAAAATAAAAGTAAAAACAAAAGAATAAATTATTACGGCATGGCCAACACCGACCGGCATGCACCTGTTTGTCAAGTAACCAATTGACGGCTAATGCAGTAAACAAATTAATTTTGTTGCTGTTAGCTGGCTTCCCATGCTGTTTCGGGTGGGGAAAGCGCGCCTGATAAACCGCTCATTATGCCGCTCCATTGCGTTTTATTGTTGTACCTCACAATCAAGTTCAGTTGGCGGTGGCGGGGGCCACGGCTCTAGTGACGTCTGAACTTGGAACGAGGAAATGCCGAAGGCCTAGCATAAAGCTAGCGGGAGAAACCTCTTCGTATAACACTTAGTCTGGCTAAAAGCTTTTAACCGACCTTTCTTGGCGTTGCGTGCGCCTGTGTGCGGTAATACAAAGAGCCAGAGCCAATTACTTAGGCGGATTGAACAAGTTTCTGATTTTCCATACACAGCTGGTGGCGGGCGGCTGTATCTATATGTACCCTATGTGCTCTGACTGCCAACTCAAGTCAAATGGCTTGAAGTGGAATTCCAATTGGTATCCACTTTTGATTGAATTATGTCATTTATGTTGTTCGGCTCTCAGCTGATGAATTGAGTTTCGAAAATTGGGTGCCGATGCGATTAGGTTTTGTTCTGCTAAGAGTTCTCTCACCTCGGGGAGCGTTCACTTTAAACCATCTCGCCCCCTGGCGGCTTGAATTTATGAAATGAAATATTTTGCACAGGCGTGTGCATACCACCACACCGCCTCCCATTTGGGATATTACAAGCCCAATCGAGAACTCAGAAGCCAATCAATTACAAATAATTGAAATCGAAATAATGAACTAATTGACATCCTGGACGATGAATGTCCGAACATGCTCCGGAAGTGCACTAACCACAGGAAACCCATTTGAGTAGTCAACTTCACTTACACATTGTGTTCAGAATGTTTGTGTCCTCTGCTGTGCTGGCTTTCTGACTTCCTAATCAATTAAACAAAAAAAAAAACTGCCCATGTTTAGGGGGTGTAATCGACTGACTGTGAATTGTCGAACAGTCTGCAATAAATTTTAACTGAGAATCGCTCTGCAAAATATCACAAGTGTCAAACGCACGATTAGGTGCTCTATGAATCTGCCTGAGCTGTGTTGGAGTAGCAACCCCCCATGGGGTACTCCCAGTACCAGTTAAAATTGTGTGGAAAGTGTTTTACTCATCCAATGAATGTTGATACAAAAATTGATATAACCACCGCCCTAAAACTACCTAATGGGTACCTAAAACCACCATCGCCCTCTAGTGGGCTTTTGCAAATATTATGCTCAAATGTATGGAAATATTTCCTAACCATTTCATTAAAAATCCTTTCCGTTCTTCCGTGGTTCAAGTGGTTCGTGTGGAGCAAGAGATTCCAGGTTCAATTCCCAGACAACACATAAAAATTTCTTTCACAGACCCACCTCTCGCGGCAGTCTGACAAATATCCAAGAGTACAACTGTCCCGAAAAAGCTTCTCAAAATATTGTCCTTTTGACTTTTACCTGATTTTACCATACCGTCAGCAAAAGACTGACCATAATCCAAGACGCCTTCGACACATTAGCGGAACATCCACCAAGGTCTGGGGTCTCATAAAATCCAGCACTCTTAACTTATTTCATCTCTTATTCACGTTGGTAGCTCTTTGCAGTTCCTGGTGAACCGGGGTCTACATGTCTTCAAAGCTCCTACTCAGTAGGCCTTATACACAAAAATCGTTCAACCAAAATTCGCAGACACATTTCTCTTATTTTTCCCTAATTTTTGATCCCTTATTCACAAAACTTTTCAAAAAATGTTTGTCTAACCAGAAAAACAACCAAAAAGCCAGGACTCTTGGGTATGCTACAAACTACTGCACCGCTTTGCTCCGCTATCCTACCCAGATCGGTTCGAACTATGTTCTGGAGTCGCACACTACATATTTTTCTGACATATTTTCTATGCGCTCAGCATGTTGTTCAAAAAGGTATGGAATCCTTCCAAAAAGTAAGAGAAAATGAGTTTAAAGACCAGCGGTTTAAATTTCTATAAAGAGTATTCGACCGAAGTTTTAGTGCACAGAAGCCCACAATTCTGTGGACTAAAACCTCGGATTTTCCAACCAATTAGTTAGGGATTGCTGCACATCGTGACTCAGTAGTTAGTGCAAAGTATGAATGTCCGGCATGTTTTCTTTTAAAAGCTTCCACCTTTCGTGAGTGTCTATCATGAAAAAACTGCCCTAAATAGCTAGTATGCCACCAATATTTGTAAGAAGCTGGGCCTTGTACGAATCTGTTGCTCCTTCGCTTTTGTGTAGTCAAGTCGTGAATTCTACAAATAGATAGTGGCTAACAGAAGTTCGCTGACGTCCTAGCCTTCCTTCTCGAGAAATGATACAGAATCAAGGTGTTACATGTGGGACCTAAGTCTCCTGCTAAAGGTTCTTGTCCTTTTGTGGATAGTATCCTGATGTTTGCCTAAATTGAACTTTGACAAAGTTTGGAAAGTATAGTTTCAGTCAATAGTATCACCGTACTGGTGTAGACAGCTGAATCATGATAGCTAGAGTTGCATTCGGTTGCAGGAAAGTAACAAGAATCAAGGAGTGGCATCAAGTCATATGTTGGGGTTTGTTGCTAAAATCATGTTTCAAACGAAAGCGAACTGATCAAGACATCACTGTGTGAAGGAAAACACATTTTCATTTCAAAAAATCCTGGGGAATGGAATGAAGAATGCACTGTCCTAAGAAAAAGGTTCCTAAAGGTCTGTGGACGTAACCTTAAGAGAACTGAAGCGGTCAGATGTTGATAGCCTTCATATACTCTTCTAGTGATGACAGGACTCAAAGAAGGAAAGACGGTTCGGCTATTTCATGAATCTCCTATGAATTCAGCAGTTTGATAGCCTGACTGGAGATCTTATTGTTTCATTAAGGCTTGCCTACAATTCTGGTTCTTTAGTGAACCGACGACATTTTCATTTAATTGTTAAGCAGACAAGCTGTAATTAGCCATAATCTCATCAGGCACACGTTGAATCTCGGTCTATAGCTTGGGAATTGTTTGTGTTTTTTTAACATATGACAGTAGCTACACATTGCACGATTTTGTTGGGATTTGATCAGTGGGTTTCTAATGAGAAAAAAATTCCCCGATATATGTGGTGCAACTAGTTAATTATTGGTTGTCACGATATCCGTCATACCAATCAGTTTAGGGAATTCACCCTTAAAAAGATCATTTCTCGATCAATCGTGGATTTTCTGTTCCTCAAGTCTGCCAGTTTTACTCGTTCTTTAAGAAATCAAGTTAAAAACGGCTGAACGATAGTTATTGATGGTCCACAACTCGAGGTGATACTCTCATTCACTGAACAGATTGTTCTTTGTAAAAGTGTGTAATAGACCCAGTTTCTCAGTTGATCCTAAGATTCCATTTTAAATCATAGCTGTTTGCTACCCGACAATTCTAAAGAATAAGTGCTGTCGGCTTCAAAATTACGAACTGAACTGTCCGCAAAACAACACTGTCACTGTAGTCTAAATAATATAGGATAGCTGCCATCATACAGTCGATTTTGTGGCTTTCACTTGTTAGGTATGAACTGAGAAGCTGAGAAGATCACGAAGGAACTAGTTCAAAAAAAAGAACTCTAACAAGTAAACTAAGTGAACTAGTTCCCACTGTCATTTTATTTTAGGTTATTTAGTTCAGTACTCGTAGTTCAACAGTTCATTTAGTTCAAGCCCGGGTATAATTTGCAAACATGTAGTTCAGTAGGAGAGAACAACTGAAGAGTGATTTTTGATTTGTGTGTGAATATTGGGTAGAGCACAGCAGCGTAGCAGTTTCTGCATACATTGTGTGCACTGAACTACATGTACTCAACTAAATGAACTGGAAGCACGAACTAGTTCCGCTCTCTGAACTGAAGTAAAATACACAATTCTACAAAGATCGCCACCGATTGCGATCAGAAGTAATAGCGGAAACAGTGTCCAACCTTGTGGCATTCCACTTTCTGGAAAAAAATTTTCAAGTTTTGACGATCTGCTGCTCTGTTAAGATGAACTGAGATGAAATAGTTTCAAGGAGCACTACGACCTTGTGATACTTTTACAAAAAAAAAGGCACTGTCAAAGGTTGTTCAGAACAATCTCATATGTAGGGTTTATGTGGGTATAGAACAGATCCTAATTCTAGGCTTTCAGTCGGGATATCAGTGAGCTATATTCCGTAAAGAAGTCACTGTTAAGGCGTATGGAAGTTTGTCTGCTTTTCTAGTTCTAGTAACCTTGTCCTATGAACTTTTCGGCAATGATTTTGTCGGTTTTTTCGGGATCTATTCGTTTTGATATTACTATAAAGTCTAGATACAAGGACTCTACCTCTTCACTATCAAAGGAGTGGCAGTTAAGAAGAGTCTCCATCAACTTCAAAGTTCTTAACAGCTTCACCTGCATTTACTTTGCCACTACGTCACTCAATTTGCAAGAAAGTTGACACAAGCCTACTTCTTCGTTGCATTTCCTCTGTCCTACATGGTTTTGCAAAACAAGATTAATCAATTTTAAGGAAAAAGAAATCATACACGATTCCCTCTTGTCCGAGTATCTGTAAGATTATCCAACTGTTCCTCTTCCACATAAAATCCAATTAATGGATTCACGAATTTCTTTTAAATTTCTCTCCCAAACAAACAGTGCAAAAGCACACCAAAAAGTACTTCTTTTGAGAACACCGAACCCTTTCACCGTGGGCTTGTCGTCATTTAAATCGAACGACATCAAGGTATCGTACAATAACAAGCCCAGGGCTTGATCGATTTCGTTCACTTCACGGCAAGAGGTTGTTGGACGAGAATCGAACACATCTGTAGAGGAGATTGTTTTTTTTTATACCATTGACGCACCTTCGACGATGTCAGACAGCCGCAAAAGTGCTAAATGAATAATTTAAAATAAATAAATAAATAAATAAAAAAAACTGTACTAACTACACTTCCGTGAGAGGACTACATAATGAATGAATGGGAATTAATTGACCTTCTCCGATGATGAACCTTATTGGATTGTTTTCTTTTTTTGATATTTTCTCGAACGAGAATACACGATAGTGTTGGTTAAAAGTCTGAAGATACATGTGTCTGGATTATGACAGCTGGGAGATTAATATTTCTGTGAAATCAACGCTGAGGTATGCAGTTAATTGAGGTAATTGTTAAGCTATGTACACAATGATGGATGGAATTTGAAATACTTGAACGAACAAACCTTGAAACAATAGCAGGTATAGGCGAGTTGTAACGTCAGACCAAGCCGCAGCTAACTTCACGCACAGACAAGAAATCATATGCGGAAATTCCTTCATCTATGACAACGATGTACCAAAAACTGTCTTAGAAGTATTAGACCTCAAGTTTTACGTGATGGCCTTAGATGTATCCTAGTTCCTTGACCACTTCTTGATCCTCGAAGAACTAGACATTTTCCATGAAAAAATCTGCTGCGTGCGTCGTCTTGAACTGAAGTTTGCTGATGTATATACAAACTTAGTAGGTATCTCTTTCCGTCTTCCAGATCAGCCATCATTGATTGCCATGGTTTCCTTGATCAAAGTATCCTGAGACCTGAGAGCCTGGAAGATGTACCCAGATTGAGGTTTCCAAAGAAGAGACTGCCAAATGCTAAGAATGGTGCCCTTTTATCCCAATGGTCACTGTTCAACAGACACTTATGCTGTGTGGAAGGCCACTGACTGACATTTCTGTACTACTCTTAGTATTCTTACGAAATGACGAGGTCTATGTAAGCGCCTCGATGCATGTAAATATTTATTTCCTCAATGTGCCATTATTACAATCCATTGGCACCTAGTCCGATGCCAAGGAAGGAAAAGACAGATCTATCTGATTCGCACCAACCAACATTCTCCTCGAGAAGATTAGTCTACCCAGTGCGTGTTGAATCTTCCTCTACTTCTGTAGCGTCTGTATAGGTCTGTGATGCTGATTCCCATTCTTCCAAGGAGGGGCGCCGTTGGGTCTGTGGGTACCAATGAGGATGAGGGTCAGCTGATGAGTGATAGGAGTTCTCTGGCCCTTTTTGTTGTTGTTTTGGATTCAAAGTCTTCTCAAAACGGTGCACGAAGAGAGTCCACTTCACCTTGTTTTGACCATGTTAGGAAAGTCCAAAGTAATTTCGGTTTCGAGAAGATTGAATGATGTGTTGGTAAGAAGGTAGGCGGGTAGGATTCTAAGCCTATTCTAGCTACTCCATCTGTTATTTCGTTGCCTTGGGAGTCCATGTGCATTGAGCTTACGGATTTGAGTTTCTCTTTACGCCTCTTGACCAGTTTTGAATAGGTTGTGATGGTAGTGATGTAGATGTTCCTGTGATTCTTGCTGTTTAGGGTGGATAAGTCCATGTAGCCCTCGGTGATACCATGTATTTCCACTTGGAAAATACTTGGGTGATTGGGGAGTTTGTTAAGTTCCTCTAAACTGGGCAATTAGTGAGAATATTCCTGAGCCAGTGCCTTTATCCGCGTTTGACCCTTCGGTGAAGATGCCTAGGGAGGCGAGGTTGATGACCTGAGTATTTCTCCAGCTCTCTCTAGAAAGAAATTTCGAGTCGGGATTTGAGAGGTTGAAGATATGATAACCTTTCTACATCCAGGTTAGTAGTAGTCGAAGATTGCTTTGTGGCGCTACTTCTTTTGTGAAAAGATTCAGTCCGAGCATGGTGGCAATTGATGTTGTTCTAGTTGTACTGGTGTACCTATATACAACAGACGTTGGCCCTTGTGAGGGCGCTCAAGTTTGTGACTTTGCGACCAGGCACCCGTGTAATAGAATAGGTCCTTACGATAGGCTAGACCTTACATACGGCTTATACCTTTTTTTAAGGGTGTCCACATCACAATCATCTCGAAATTGGGTGTCGTCTGACCAATTACCTGCCTGTAAAGCTAGTAAGTTAGTCGAGGTTGTAGACCTTTTTGAAAGAGAAAAATGCTCCTTTCTTGACTCTTCATCGAATGTAGATATTCAACTTAGATAAGACCCAAATCTTTTGCTTACCTTTGGAGAAAGCTAAGCTGATACCACTGAGAGAATGAAACCTCCTTCGACTAAAGTTGTGGTCAGACGATTGCACAGGTCAGGCCTGCAAATGGAAAATTTGTCCCAAATATCTGACAATCGCATGCATTACCTACCAAAATTTGTCTGTCTTTTCTATGCCAGACCGTCATCTGACAATGAACTGTCAGAAATCGGGATAAAATCTAACAACTGGCAGTTAAAATGACATTGTCAGCTCATTTGCAGTCCTGACAATACTTGTAGATCTGCCAATAGTCTGAACATAGCTCAACAGAATTCTATATTGCCTACTAGTTCAGTTTTGTGTGTTTACAAACCACACGCAACCGCCCATCTAGCTGCTCGTTTAAAGCATTTTGAACCTTTTTTGTACCCCTTTCGTTCCTGGAAACTGCCAAATCTTATTTTCAAAAATATGTAAAGCACGTCTGTATTGTAAAATCCACCCTCGTGCATAAAATAATTACCGTCATTGCCACAATCAAAACGTAGCATTTGCATAAAGTAAAAGTCTAATTTGTTAATAATTAATTTTAACCAATAAAATACTGGCCACGCATTAAAAGTCTTAAAAATAAAACCGCAACTCACATGGTCGTCCTTCCTCTTTGTAAGAAAAAAAAGTAAAAAGGGAAAATCTAAATATGTATGTCTGTATGTGTATGTAATTTTCCCATTAATATTAATATTACACGTTCCGCATAAACAAATTCAAATTTCCAAGAACAAATTACAATGTTTTCCCACTCAATTGAAATTCATCGGCTGAAAAAATAAAAACCGTGAATAATTGAATGACTAATTAAATTGGTAAACTGATTGGATTACATACATATAGTAGCAGGCAGCAGCACATAATGTATGTATGTAGGTACGAGTACAGGTGGCAGTGCCACTGTGCATTACACTTGCACTCCTTCTTCTTTCGTTTATTGTTATTATTTTTTTTGTTTTTTTTTTTGTTATATTAATTTTTAAATGTTCTGAGTATTTATTAACTTTTTTTGTTGTTGTTGTTGCTGTCATTTATTAATGGTTTTGGAGGCTTAATCGCCAGCCAGTGGTACTGTATTGATGGATGGCAGAATAATGGCTTGTCGTTTACAGCTGATGAAAGCGATGAAAGTGGGTGGTTTGGGGGCTTTTAACTTTTAATATTTAATAACTGGAAACAAATAGTTTATTGAAATACCCTAGTCGGGCAGTCATCTGTGTGCTTTGCCTGCGGGACCATAGTGGATTCGTAATTTGCGGTAATTAAATGCTAAATGCTGAATGCTAAATGCTGAATGCTGAATGCAGGGAGGTGTTTAATTTTGTGTGAGTTAAACGCGGTTATGTTACATTTGTTCCTCTTATGAAAGTGTACACAATTTACACACAGGAGTAGAAATCTATTCAAGAAACTGTGATCGCTTCTTGTAACGCCTCAAGGATAGCTTCGAAATGATTCTACTTTACCTTTACGGCGGACCAAGTTAACCTTTCAAGTGTGAACACTGTACTTTACTTTGTCATGTAATGACCTCTTGACAGTGTGCTTAACTACGACTCTTGTGAAGGCGGCAATTAAAGTCGGTGCCTTGTTTTTTTTTTTATCCCAGACTCCCTTTACCTTGTGCAGATACAATTCTTGAAGTGAGGTTGAGATTATGTACTTCTGCCCTCCTTCGTCCTTTGATTCTCAACTAAATTCCTGTCTGTTTCCGGCTGAATAAGAAAAAATTACACCAAATTACTTAGCGCTGCCGCGACTTAGGTGCGAACCTAATATCCTCTCGAAAGCGTCAAGAAAGCCCCTACAGTGCTGTACTGCTGTAAGATAGGAATCAGGACGTATTGAATACTGGCTCTATGTGTCCGTCCTTACACTTATACTAACAAGTAGCGCCTACTTCCTAAGTCAACTCAGTCTGATATAAAGGTCGGACTGCCTTTGCACCAGTGGAGCACTTAGAACGAACTCAACAACGGCTCTGGTCATGCTGTTGTACCTGTCACCTTTGGGCATCTCTAGCGAATATATGGCAGTCTCTGCAGCTACTCTTTTAAAGAATGCATCTCAGTGGTCTTGTCATAGGACAGGACTATCTTGAATTCCTTCCGTAAGACACCAACTACGCACTTGCGTAACTTCTATCAGTATCATCAGTATCTTCCATATCACTGTAGCGTCTTCCAGGCGGAAATCACGGGAAAGGAAGGCTCGTGATCGAAGCATATGATTATACGGACAGTCAAGCCGCGATCAGATCTCGAACTCAAACATTAAAACTTATTGAATAGATTCTGGAAATGAACTGGATACCTACCTAGCTGTCCACGCCCAAGCCAATCCCCTATTAGGTCGATTCCATTGGATGGCTTGTTTGACTACGAAACTTTCAGCATATCACTAGACTTGACCTTATCCATGGCCACTTTCTTTACCGGACTGTGATATTAGTAGGCCCATGACATTACCTCGTTTGTACTACTGATTATGATTACAAAAAATAACATAAGGGAAAGTTTCCAACCTTGTAGTACACCATTGTGAGACGTGACACTTTGCGTTCTTCAATAGTGCATCTTCTCCGTAAGAAATCTTTGATAAAATCTTGTCTCATTCGTGGTCGAGGGTGAAGTTTTGAATCATTTGGCAATCATTCCATTTTTCTACGCACTGGGAGAAAGGACCAAGTGTCCTTAAAACTCAGACCATTTGCCAATGTATATTTTGAAATTCGGACAAGTCGTCATGATTTTACATCTAACTGTGTATAATCTTCAAAAATTATTCGTAATTCCAGTTCGATATTTTGCGAAAAAATCAACATAAGCCCCTTAATGGAGACATAGTTGCTCTAAGGATTCATTCCCACTTTGTTGGAATTGGTCTTCTCTGAACATCACTTTCTTCTCATACCTTTACCTACGGTGGTACACGGCTAGTATGTCTGAGTCCTAAATGTACGAGTAGGGCCATGGAAGGCTAACGATAAATCTGAGAAAACCAAGACTTTAATGGAAGTCCAACAAGCTTTTTTAAAGAAATTACCAACAAACTAACTGAACAAACCATTCAATATACATAAGCAGTTCCACCACAAAGAAACACTAAGTCCTTGAAATCGTTTTCCATTTCCATTCAACTCGAACCTATCCCAATGTTATATTTGAAGGATCTAAAACCTCTCAACATCAATGTAACACAAGTCGTCATTACAAATCCCTTTGGGCCAAATTAACTGAATACGAAATAAAAGCCCTCCCAGACAACGGCGACGACTACGATGAGAACGACAACGCCAACGCCAACGCCCGTCGACAACGATGTTAACGACAAAGCAAAAGCAAAAGCATCATGCTTCGTTTATTTCCATCAAATTAATGCCTAGTAAGACTCTAATGAACTCAATTATTCCCTTTGAAAAGTGCAGTAAGCCTTCTGGCCGAAAAGTTAAATAAACGAAAATGTCCCTATTACACCACCAGTGCCAGCCATATCCTTCAAATTATAGTATTCCTCGAAAAACGCACACCAATTAGATCGGTCTAACGCTATACGCCTACCCGCCGACCAAGAGAATTCTTGGTTCCGAAACCTTCAATCAAACTGCCGAATACCGATAGGCACAGGCTTAATAAATATTAATAGATATTTTTGAAATAATAATGATATGCATAAATCAACTCAAATTAATGTGAGGCCATCGCACAGTGGTGGTACGAATGGCGAATGGCTGTGTAGCGGTGCTGAACCTAATTTTGTTGTGTTGTTTCGAAAATTTACCCAATTTTCACTCCAGTTACGGGCTCTATTTGAACAGATGAAATGAAAATAAATATGTGATATGTTTGCTATAAACTATTATTATTATTGCGGTGAATGATCGTAGTGGTGGTGTAAACATTTTGGATCTGCTACTCGTTCGCAGACCAGAGAATACGAGATTTAATTAGATGAACTAACGCGCGTAGGGTGCGTTGACATTTGAATTTGGTTTTTAAAACACCGAACGAAAACTGGTTTATAGTCAGTAGAAGCTTGGCTTAGTAAGTCTGTCCTTTGTGCTTAGTGGTAAGAAAAAACATAACAAACTTCGAAGAAGAACGACATACATATGCAGATATCTGGTGGAGTTCCAAAAGGATGGGTGTTAGGGCCTATCTTATTCAACAGTTTAAATGACAGTGTTCTAAGGTGTGGAATACCAAGTGGGCTTTGTCAATGCTATGACTATTATAACGACAGCATTATCCAAAAGTGAGGTAATGGATACCACCTAGTTTGGTTGAGCTGCACATAAGACAGAAGCATCAAGGTAGACGAGTGCAATATAACATCAAACATGGTCTTCAAAGTTTTAGATGTACTGGACGGCTCTATGATTGCTTACAAGGAACACCTCGAAAGCATACATATGCAACAAAACTTCTCGAACTTACCTCGAAAAGTGATCCAGATGATGCCTACTGGAGGGCACAAGCAACTCGGGAGAGTACTTCTGTTTGTGCCGTCAGTGACAGTGACAAGTAGGGCTTCCCCTAGAATGACTAACTCCCCACCCTCGTTGACATGACGAAATTGGGAGAAAGGCAATGAATCATGAGAGTATGGCAGGTAAAACAGAACTAGGAGTGGAGTCCTCTAAGATGGTAGATGATAGACATCCTTTGTTAGCTCTCCGTGAAAAGATCGATTTTACAATCATTCTGGTGATCACCTTAGAGAGAGCAAAAGGGATGATCATCGTAATGACAGTCAGCAATCAACTTTTATCTTAGAGGATTCTACTTTGTGAGGACTCACAAAGTATATAGTTACCTGAGACAACTCTTGATCAGACATGATTGCTTTCGAAAGAATGTAGCTAATCAGCCTGGGAGATGATGAATCATCTATCTGTCTAAGCCGCGGTAAAGCCAGAGAAGATGAACAGAGTTTACGTTTACTCTTCAGAATAGTGTAAGCCTACTGATGGCATAGAGCCCAAAACTGGTTTGGACAATAATCCTGAATAAGGCTTAAAGAACGTCAAAAAGTTCAAGAACCAAGCCCAGAGTTAAGTGGGATGATAAGCTTTAAAAAAGTAAATCTCAGCTAAGCTAAAGGCGACTGGAGCTGATGATGATTGGAGAAGTCGGACAAATACATAGATGAACCCTCTAGAGAATTCACTTTCTCTACAGCTAGCAGTATTCATTTTCTTGTTGTTTGAGGCAGAGTCGAATTAAAAAAGCGGGATTTAAAAAGTCTTTTTGCCTGACAGAGTCTTGAAAATAACTCTAATAATGCAAGTGCGACAAGTCTATGGAACCCAGGACCTAGCTTCTCACAACCATTCGGAAGGGGCCTACTGTTAATGCCATATCCCAAGCGCTAGGGATTGAACTTGGGAACCCTTGCTTGAAAGATACGAATAACTGCTTCCCTCAGAATATGTGTCTGATGCGCTCTGTAAATCTGTGAAGGTCCTACGTTTTCAGGTGACTCTGGGCTCTGGTTACCCACTCCAATCTGATTATGGAGTTCATAGGAACTTTAAGGCTACCTGACTGAATTTCCAAGTGAAATAGAACTTTAGGCTTCTTGGATGCATTGAATTTTTAACGATTAGAGGGATTTTCGAGAGGCCCTTAAGGGTCTAGTCCTATTTGAAAGGCTGTGGTGACTAAGGCCCAGGAAATCGTTTTTGGGGCGAAGTCTCACTTTTTCTCTTCTCTTTTGTCTAAAGGGGTGATGGGACTTCGCTTTTTATTCGACGAGGACACGGGTTCTAACTTAGTGTCATCGGCTTATCTAGAGTTAGGCATACACATTTGTTTAGAAACATAGACCTGTGCCTATGGACTGCTTTCCAGATGAGTATTAAAAGTCAAACTTCAGCTGACGTTTAAACGTTTGACATGCTACTAGTCGCAGGCCCTATTTAGAGGATTAGGTCAGTCGAAGGTGCTTCTCGTTCCAGGTTTCCTGTGTCGTTTAGGAATGACAACCTTTATGAACTTTCATTCTGGTTTGATCAGTCTGCTTTCTCTTCCTATCCCTGGAGTTTATGTTATGCATTTGATGGTGAATTGGTCTATAGATGAATAGTTGGTGTTCAAATAGTAACCATTAAGACTAATGGGATCAGGAAACTTTTGTCAGTACTATTGGTCGCAGATGACAGGTTTTCTTAAAGGTCCTTAAAACTACTAAAAGTTTATGGGAGGTTGTCAAAAAGCATAGCAGACAATGTGTGTCTTAGGGTTCTAGAAGGATTGATAGTTCCTAAATGTACACCAGTCCTTCAAAGTGATGTCAGTAAGAGCACTTCCTCTTCTAAAGATTAAAAAGATACTTTGAGGTTAAACAATATTTTTCAACGTTTCCTTTTACTTTCACAGATGTTCGTCAAGGAGGAAGTTACATCCACACAATGGGCTATCCAAACAGTCACCTACGAACTCAATCCCAGCTTAGAGAATGAAAAAATCATTCACCAAGGAAGGCAGGGGAAGGAATACGGCTGCTACGGAACCATCAAGATCAGCTACCGGGGTGAGTCGTTACAAAATATATTTTATGTAATGTACTACACATCCATCTATAATCTCCCATATCAAATCTTTATAGCTTGTTAAGCTTGTCTATATGTATATAACAGCTGGCAATTAGTTTGTGTGAAAACTAGGTTCTAGATATTTTGAGAGTAGGTATAGCAGAAGTTACTGAATTTACATCATACACTGATCCAATGAAAGTTTTAATGAGTTGCGGTCACGCCAGCAAATAGGTTTATATATTGTAAAGCTGTAAACAGAAGATAAATTTTTTTATTAGCTTACGAGAGGTTTTGTATAAGGTTGTTTAACTCGGGGTCTGTTGAAGGTAGAAAGCGTAAAGCTTAATGTAATAAGTGAGGGGGAAGTAAACCGCGACCCTGAAACTATAGTTAGTGCACTGATCCCACATATTGAGATGGGAGGCAAGGCATTCCTATTGAGGTATTCCATGTTAAAATAATCTGCTTAGGTGCGAAAGAAGGCGTAGTCCGGTTTTTCTGCAAGCCTTCAATCCTAAACAACGACCTGTGGGAATTTTCTTTAAACCTTACAAAGCTGACCGGAAACAATAAAAATCCGACCTATAGTTTGGTAAGACAGGCTTTCTGTGACTCTTTTGGTCTTCTTGGATTCCTTAACGTAGATTGTATTCGCTTTAAAGAGATCTCTCAAAGCAAGTCTTACTAATTTAGGTACTAATTCGGACACTGAAATTCGGGGACAACTTGGCCCTTAACCAACATCTGTCTCCAATTAGTCCAGACCCCAGCTAAATGCATTTAATTATGCACTCCAAGTCGATTGAGGTCCCCTTCTGCTAATGCCCTTCTATTGCATTCCTCTTCGGTTTGGATACAAAGACTCTGCAGACCGGATAGCCGGGTGTTCATTCGCTTTCCAAACTTTAGCCTTCATCCTTTTTTGATTGGTTGATTGTTATGGCTATGCAGCTCGTATAGTTCGTTGTTGAATCTCCTGCTCCGACTCTTTTCCGACTCTTTTTTTTCGAAGCGATGTATGTAGGATATCTACATCCGACTTTGATAGATTCCAAGCTTCAAACTCATAAAGCAGACCTTGGATAGTCAGAGCTCTATAAAGGGTCTCCTTAGTTGTTCGGGACGTAACTCTTCTACTCTACTGCCTTCTAAGCCCGATATTCAGCACTGAATTCTGGTGTAATTTTGGCCACAAAAAGTATTTAACAGGCATAAACGTTAATTAATTACCGCTAAACCCATTTTGACAGCTTATGTTTCAGTACTAGCTAACACGCCGTTGACAGCTCACTCTGTTCTGTCAATAATACCAATATCATCGGCTTATGATAGTTATTACAAAGACTTCTGAAAAGATTGTGCGTCCTTTATGGTCTTCTGAGCTTCGGACAATCCTTGCATGTATGGTGTTGGAATAATCCTATGACAGCCCGTTCTTTTACAATATGCACCAGCGACTCCCATTCTCTTCTTTCTTGTAGCAACCATGTGTTTCTTTACTCAGATTAAGGTCAAGTTAAGTACAGCGATACGATGGTCTGACATTTAGGCCATTTATAGCCGTCTATTTGTCACCAGTCAAACTCCAGGGATGTACAAATTAGACATGCCACGAATACGATGACATCTCCGACTGCAGGTCAAAATATAGTGTAGCCCACCCTATCGAATTAGTTCTCTGCACCAGCTTTGTTTAGCTGTTTTTTTTATGGCTGGCACAAATTATCATTGGCCGGTGAAATTCATTAAGCCTTTTCGTTAGTCTGTTTATTTTATTATGGCGTTGAATAGAATGGGTTTGGTTTTTTTCCGGCTCTGTGTTCGAGTTAAAAACACAAATCGCATCGGGAATTTCGATACTAATTCGTAGTGGTACTAACAAAACTTATTATGATGTTGTTTCCGTTGGTTTATGGCCGAAATTAGTGAAACCGGGCGACCGGTTTTATTTTAGCGTGTGATACCAGCCAGCCCAATGTATGTAATTAGTTTTGTTTATTTTTATTTATTTCGTTGGATCATCATTACTTATTTTTTACTAGTAGTTCACTTGAATTTAAGTGGTTGACCAATCTTGCTTTGACGGTCAAATGGGAAGTAGTTTACGAGCCAAGTAAATGCCAAAAATGAAACGAGTCAATATTTTTGTTTACCTACTGCGTACGAACGAGCGTAGAACAAACAATAAAAAATATTTATGATTTGTCAGCGTGAGGAAGTCTGCGAATATCATAATATTTTAGAAAGTAATTAATCTGTCATTCAATACATGAAAACGTATCGTAATCCATAAGCTCTTGCGCCATAATGACAAACGTCTGATTAATTGTAACCTTGTAGTGCAACTGCTCAGATAATTACCGGTACTGTATGCATGTACACAGATTCAATTCCGCACAGAGTTTTGCATTTCGTGTTGATTGCATTTGATTGAATGCGATGACCACACTGCAGATAGCCATCCATACCTATGTACACAGCTGTAGCTAGATATCTCTACTTTGGCAATGTATCAAATGACAGTTTACCCCCAGTTGACTGTCAATTGAACTTACTCGCATGTCTTGCCCGTTAACATGGCTATAAGTATGTGCGAATGACGTTTACCTTGGCTGAACTATTTAACTCAACATGTTTTCCAATGAAGGAGTGTAAAAACTGCGTCGCACGAAATTAGGATTCGGATTAAAGTTGACTCTCGGGGTGCATTGACTTTTGGTTGTGTGTCGAAATTCAGCGCCAACAGGAATGGAAACTAATTTAATTGTTTTTAATTCAAATGAATTGCCAGCAAACGCTTGGTTCATTAAACAAAAAAAAAAAAACAAACAAACAGAACCAAAAGGCTTGTGTCAAAACCAGTTTTATGTAAAATTGTATGTTTATTTTTGGCAAGGCATTCCTGACATGTCGGTATCATCCCAATTAAACTGGTAAAACCAGATGAATGTTATATACATTCTCATGCCATTGGTGGTTTCCCCCAGGGGTTGACTCTTATATGCAACAAAAGCTATTGAATCAGAAAGAGTGTTCTAGATTAGTAGGGTTAGGTTAGTTTACACTGCAACCAATCGTAGAGTCTGAAGTAGTGCCCAGTCTAGGCCAAATGTCAAGTGGCCTTAAACGTCATTTGCAAACCCGGTTGTTGTTGTTTAATGAGAAGAAAGCCACGTTCTAGTAGGATCTCTAAGGTTGTACCAAATCAGCACTTGGGATCACCAAAATCGTATGTTCTTCGGTCGATGTGACAGATTTACAAATTCACCTCAAGTCTTGATTGATTTTATTGACTGCTATCGATGGTAAACAGAGATGGTGCTGCCAGCAAGAGGCCTGTCACATCCAACAGTTTTATCATCGTCTTTTTAGGAAAATTATAAGGAACGATGTGGAGTCACGTCTTTTTTGTTCGAATAGGCCAATGTCTAGGCGTTTCCCAGAATGTATACTAGACTGTAGCAACTTGTGGAGTACCCATTCACTAGTCCGCTGTAAGGGGATTTAGAGTCGGTAGGTGTCATTTGTTTTTTATCTTGGGGAGGTCTAAGAGTATAAGTTGGGGTCTTTCCTAGATGACTCTAGTGTATAGCTTTAGGGAAGGACATCCATCAGACTATCAAGTTAAGAATTATAGAAAGCTGGGAATTTCCAAAATGAATATCCTTTTTGTCTGTTCATTATACAACTGTTCACATATCACCTTTCCTCTCCTTCGAGCCTGATTGTGCAAGGCGGGATACCTACTCACCAAATAATCGGCTTGTTTCAGTTCTCAAGACTGATCCATTTCTTGGTGATACATTAGGCCTCTTGATGATCAGAGAAGCAACAGAGTCTCTTGGTATATGTACATATTTGAAGAACGTTAAGGACTTCTCGACAGCACTAAGGTATAATAGGTTTTCTTGATTTCTGTAACAGATGCTGCTTTTATAACTGCTTGGTTCGATGTCGATGAAAATTGTAATATCCTATCTCAGAACCATGCATTGTCACTACTTGTGTTAGCTCATTCTGATTCGAAAAAAAACTGTTCTGGTTCGGAAGTCTGACTGAAATCATCTGAAAGTCCACTGTTACATGACAAGTGGTGACCCTAATTGCAAAAGCAAGTAGTTCCAGCAAGACTACAGCAATCGGCGGATAGCTGGTAAATGGTCAGAGCTAGCTTATCTAGTTTAGATGAGAACCATTTTGTAGAGCTTTTCGTTCTATCTTGAACTACAAACATAAGTAGTTAGTTGGCCTTGTCATATGTTATAGCCCAAACCGAATATGGGTCTGCAGCTAAACACATAACGCATTCCGCCCTTGTAAGTCTATTTAAAATAGTGACACACTGATATACGATTTCTTAATGTAAATTGATATCCAAACGTGAACAAGAATTGAGTCATCGTGCTGCATAACATATTTTATGGATTGGCCTTCTACGTGCCAATACATATCCGGGTATCGTTAGCACACTGTCGGTAGTTACAGAGCACCATTTCTCAAAAAAAGGTGCCAAGAGGGTAGGGTGGCTCTAATGTCCACAGTTGGAAGAAGCAAGTTTTCCTACAACTTTTGTATATTTTTTTGACCCTTTTCTGCTAAATATTGCTAGACTAACCCGCTCTGTACATATATCCAGTAAAGACCAATCTTGGTTTCAAAAAGATTCCTAAGAGCTTAATTGGACTTTCAGAAGGGCTACAGGAACTAAGCAATGTGAGGAGAGTACCCTGGTACGAGTATATGCATAGTCCACGACGTTAGATACTGACTAATTGAACGACTATCAGTCTACGTAAGATCAGAGTATAAGTACACACTTTTTTACTGAAACTCCGCAACTCCGACCAATAGATTCTCGAAATTGATCTGAAAGGACAGTCCTTTCGCAGTTTCTTGGTAATCCTAGGATCCATTCCACTTAGTGGGCTCGATACCCTTTAAGTCCAAAGCAGGTTCAACTCTGAGGACTGGGGATGGTAGTGATTCAATCCTGTCATATTTGACGTCAAACTCGAAGGATAGTTTACCTTTTGGTATGTATGGACATGCCTTCATGCCTCCTCGAATGTTTCGAGAAGCTAGAACAAGTCTTCCCAGAGGAAGTGCTCAGCAGTAGCCAATAGAAGGTTCCAACCAAAGAAGACCTCCGGAACAACAAATTTCAAGTACTCAGAATCGCAAGCCCTTTAAAAATGTAGGCCCCGTGTAAGGAAAGAAAAACTACAACTGAATGAGTTATGGGGTACTTTGGTCCAGTATAGATGATGAAAACCTTACGTTCTTAGATTCCCAAGCGGATTTCTTATTCAACTTGAGAACGATTAACTCTAATTGGTCTTAAACTCATTAAAATAGTTAGCTGCCAACCCAAGCAAATTCAAAATTGAATAGATGTTCAAATAAAGTGGTCGACAAATGTTGGTTTCTTCCAGACGAGATGTGTTTTCAACATGATGGTGCTACACCTCTCGAATATTTTCTTTGGACCTCTTGCCATTGACTTTTGCTACTGTAATGCCTCTTCACTCAAAAAAGAGTTCAAAAATTGGACCGATCAAGTTGAATTGAAAAGTTTAAAGCCAAAGTACTCACGCTTCGTTCATGAAAGTATTTTTAGAATGGATTTCAGTACGCAACAACTGTATTATGATGCAATCCAAAATTCGAATAAGGGGATTCCAATGAAATATGATTGTTCTACAAAATATTGAATTGCATCAGAACAAACTAAAAATGCGAACACATACATGCGAGCCTTCAAATTGGTTAATATGTTCTAAGTCACGCCACCCATTCATAGGAAAATTCCGTTGACCTACTTGTTGCATCATGTTCCTTATCAAAATCCGATTTTTTTCTACGGATATATCCGATTTTAGCCAGAATTGGATGTGTACACATGCAAGTGCTTATCTGCTTTTGTCTCATCATCGATCGACATTGATTGGGGTATCTCCTTAGGCCAATGGCAGTGGCACTCCAGATACAAAAACCATGAAATTAGTATGTAAATCCATCCCTTTTTCGAGGCATCTCCGACGAGCCGATACAAAACCACCCTTGGTCCTAATTTTACAACATGCAACACCACTCGATAGAATGTTGCTACCACTTAGATAGAGTATCTATCCGCTATCGCTTAAGCCTTGACCACATTTCCACGGAATTTAATAACCATTCAACCAAAGTGGTTAGTAAAATCAAAATGATTTATGGCATCGGAATGAAGTTGTAATAAAATTTTCTATCCATACCTTGTCTGCGATTCCTTTCAAAGCTGCTGACGGCTAGGGTTACACTTTTGTTACAATTACTATAATTTTTTTTCAAAAACTTCACCTTATCACTTTCGAATTAAACAAGAAAAATTTCCACTCAGATTTTTTTATTTATTTTTTTTTTTCTTCACACTTTTCACTTTTCTTACACTACCTACTGGCACACTCGACAGTGTTTAAACAGAGATACAACTTTTGAACGAATTTTTTGAAAAAAAAAAAAAAGAAACAAAAATTCAAAATTACAACGTTAAACAAGAAGAGAAGAAGAAAAATTCTTCAAAACGAACGAAAGACCACGCAGATCGGTAGCTTTAAAGCATCTGATCGTCTGGTTCATTTGTGGAACTTTTTACTACTATGTATGTATGTACCTACCTGACTTGGTTTTTTTTTGTATTGTTGTTGTTTTAGTTTTAATTGACCGTGTATAACAGGTGCATGTAGTAGCTTGCGGATTGATAAACAGGTATAGCTGGCAAGCTTATAGCCGAAGCTTTAGTAATGAACTTTTGCAAAGAAGCACACTAGCAGCGATGCATTTCGTTTTGCAAGTTCGATGCACTGGCTAACTGATCATGGCGAGGGCTGGCACGGCTCTTATTCCATTAGCCGCAATTAATGTAATAATTTGTGTAATTAACAATGAGGGGCGTGTTAACTTGTCTATGTATATATTTTATTTTTAATCATAGCAATTAGTATCAATCATGGGATCGCTTTGGCAGCCAGCCTAGTCAAAGAATAGTGCTCGCAGTTGAGCTAATCCAATGATCCAACCTTATTAGTATATGCAACAACCTTTCCTCGATCAATTCTGAAATTGGAAGAGCCGATCAGCAAAACAAAAATTTCCTGCAATTCTTATTCAAAATGAAACTGATCGCGGCACAGTCAGGACATGAATTTCAAACTTCATAGCATTACACTACTTAAACCAGCTATGTGTTGTGGCGTATGGTGATGTGTTGGCGCAAGCCCCTATGCATTCTTGTGTCGTGTCCTATCCGGGATAATTCTATAACTTCCGAACTAACCCCAGCAATGAGCTGCCACGCTCGATACAGGATTATACTTGTCTAGCAGACTCGATGAACATTTTCTAGACTATCGAGTTAACTGACAACCAACCCAATTTGTTTACTAGGCAGTTGTCCCCAAATACGAAAGACCAAGTTAGTTGAGTTCTACGAGTTCCTACATACAAACACGTAGTTTACCCTTCTAGCTGCTATGTTAAGAAATACCTTCTGGGCACATGGCTTATTTGATTCCTTGAATTATCTATGCCCTGGAACTTTTCCTCAGGGGACAGTGCTGAAGTTGGTAATGCCCATCATTAATGAACGCTGTGCTAGCAGTCTCAATGCCTCCACAGTTGATTCTATTAAAGCCTGCAATACTCTACCGGCCAAGAACCCAACCAAGTTTTACCTTGTTACGTCTAGCAAGAGATTGCAACCCATCGTCTGAGAGTAACGTATTCGAACTCTATTAATAACTTTTCTATAATTTTCTCATGAAACATGCAGCATGAACATTAGATTCCATCGCCGATCTTCGATGAACCATCCTAGACTTATAGAGTCGTATCGGACCATTATTGAAACAACAATTCATGGAATTGAGTGAAATATTTTAATTTCATAGGTAGATCACCTAATTTGTACTTACATATAGTCTAGCTAGACTTATAGTCCTAGACATCTAGGAGCCGTTTTCTTAGGGTGCAAGCAATGTCATCGTGGATCAGTGGATAGTGCCATGAACTAGGCTTCGGAGTTCGATTCTCAGAAAGAAACATCGTTTTCTTCACGTTCCTACCTCTCGCAGGTGTCTGACAAGCATTCAAGAGTATACCTATCATGAGAAGTTATGGCCTGAGTCCTGTAGGATCTTATTGCGCCTAATTGGACTAATAGAAGTTGCACACAGTCCAACCTGATAATAAGAAAAGTTTCCAATGCAAATCTCAAGGGGGCTCGTATAACTCTCTGCTGTTTCATTACCGCTAATTGTATGTGTCAACATGAGAAAGTTCATTATTCAATCAATCACGTAACAATTTTATCTCCGAGTTGAATGTACCCACACGGCTTGAGCCTAAAAATATAGAGGTCGGTGGTCGAGGGCCACTGGCATTGATTACATTTCACTTTTATTCACCGCTAATTGAAAGATAATTAATTTGAAAATGTAAAGTTAAATTTGTAACAAGAAATGCGTGAGTTCATCATCTTCAAAATAAACACATTTCCTTATTGTTTAGTACAGTTAGAGTGGGATTTTAACATGTAGGGAGTAGGTACTAGTGGATTAGAGTTCTCTATCCATATCGTATGACCGATTGCTTAGTCTGTGACGACTTGCGGGTGGAAGCGGATGAACTAGGCTATATAGACAAGGTATATCGGTTAAACGTCCTCTATGACCTGAAGGATCCGTTGTGATAAGAATACATTCAACCTAGGAGAGTCACCAAAACTCGAAATTAAAGTTAACATAAGTTCGTAAACTCCACAAGTTCGAGAAGATATGCCATCTTAACCAGTGAAATGCCAGACATTTAGAAAGAAGCGGAACTCTATCTCTGAGGAGAGGTTCAGCTTTTTTGTGTGCCTTAACGTTGGTGCTTCTAGTTGTTGATTAGCACTCTGTATGCTAACGAATTGCTGATATAGCTAGACTTTGTCTCTATGAATGCGGTAGCTGGCCAACCTTTTGTTAAACCACCTGCATTCCTTGGTGGCAATAGCTTATTGAATCTAGCAAACATTTTAAGGCATGATAGTAGCACTTGAGTGCGTTCATGTCCACTGAATAGGTTTTCCAACTTGGTTGTTCAGGATTGTGACAGAAACAGCTCACTGCTAAGAGTCGTTGTCCAAAAACTCCTTAATGAAGTCACACATGAAACCTCGAACTCCCATTAAATCGTTTGACGCCTTACCTACTGACGGGTAACTACATGAAATGATTACTAAGTCGCAGTGACTGTATTTTTCACAAAAGTCGATCTGAGAAGCAATGCTTTATTCGTAGTACTCCTCAGACTCGTTCTGAAAGTTAAACCTGTAGACCGTGCGTTCCTCTTCAAATAAGCTGTGAACCGTCGTAGACCTCGTTAATTTCACAAAATGTGTACAAATCTCCTGAGGCTGGAATACATAAGTGCATATCCTCGAATTGGAAAGCACCAGTGTACATTTTATTGCCAAACTTACACTTGCGGAATCCAGCCCAACATCTTGAAAATCATGAATCTCGTTAAATGAACGCCTGAGGTTCCACAGCTGAATTCGAGAATGACCTGTTGGTTCAGCTCACGGAATTTGAATACTGGAAGCTTCTCCATCCTGTACGACAGACCAGTGTTATTTTACATATGAAAGAAATGAAACCCCATTTTAAACCGTAAACTGCAGATGCTGCTGTCTTTTTATTTAAATAGAAGACTATTTTAACTCTTAAAATCTAGGCGCCACAGGCTTGCGAGCTGCAACCATCTCCGCAATTCCTGGTATCGTATTGCAACCCGGACATGTGTGCATGGTGTCATGGATAAAGATGTCACAATCACAGCAGTAATACTGGGAGCAGGTCTCGCATCGATAAATTATTTTATCATTTGTCGTCGAGAATACCTTTTGGCAGGCGAAACACAGCTGTGCCTGTTTGGCGAATTCCACTTCGGTGAAATGCATCACTGGGAACAGATGATGATAGGAACGAGCTAAATGCGGCGCAGAAACTAAAGTCAGGCCACAGATTAAACACTCTACCGGGAGCTCACAGTATTTGCTGTAACACTGTGGACAATGGTAACCGCCAGACGTTAGTTTACTCGGTTCATCTGTGTTATCCACGTGACACATGCACATCGTCAGCGCAGGATCCTTGCCTTCTTCTGTCTTTGTATGTGGGAAACCCATTTTGATGAGTGAATTTTCCTGCAGTTGGGCTGCAGCTGGGGGATCAACATGAGCCAGCAGTTGATCCTTAAAATGGCAATCGTCGAGGACAGCTCCAAAAGTGCCATTCGTCTCCATGGTTAGCCGTCGACAGGCATGAATCTCTGCCGACAGGCTGATCACAGAGCAGCGTATGCTTTCGCCTTTCAACTCTTCAATGGTTTGGTTGATGTCCACGGGATCACAGGTGGTCAGGCTGCCCATGATAATGAGAATCTCACGACTCGCGTGAGATGGAACTACTTTCAGGGTTTTCATAGCCAAATCCAAGCCGTTTTGCAGAGAAGGTTCTCCCGTAAGATTTAATTTGCTCATACTAAAGGAAAAGTTAAGACATTAACGTCCTTGCTGTACATGGAACATTGCCTTACCTTTTCAGAGCATCCATGTGGATATGGGCAGTTCCCGTCAGGTCTGTTACCTTCTCCCCACGTTTACTCTTCAAGGTAATGATGCCCATTTGACTGATTGGATTCTGATCGAAGAACTCTTCGATGAAAATCTCTAGAAGCTAAAATAATACACGTCAATTGCATTTCTAGAACCTCATCTCAACGAGTACAATCCTACTTTTAAGGTGCAGAGGAACCGAGTTGGTTTCAAGTCTGGCATTGTCATTGCCTCTGAGCAATCTATTATGACATACAAATGCCTCATCATTCCCAGACGATTCTTGACCGTTTTCTCCGCTTGACGCTTTCGTTTCGCCTTTTGGATGATGTCGGCGATAACTCCATCCAGGAGGCCATCGTCGTCCTCCTTGATCGCTTCCCTAAAACATTTGTTTATCCATACATTCAGAGGTTTATGATTGTTATTATATTGTCCTCACCATGTCTTTTCGTAGCCAGTTTCCCAGCGATATTCCTTTGGGTCATCTCCGTCAATGTTTTCCATGATTTTTAAAAGAATTTCTTGCTGAACAACAACCGGCGCAAAATAACAAATGTGAAATGTCAAAATATTACACCTCCTCCCAGTAGATGACAAAACAACACACGTTTTACTCACCACGTTTGTCGTTTTTCGTATGTGAACACTGGACGGCAACATTCGTTAAGTTGAACAAGGCTGCGTTGAGGCGCAGTAATTGTGGAGAGTGTTTCAGGTGGTGATTGCTTAAGATTTGTGTGGTTGACTATTTCAATTTGAAAATTTCCAAATTTATTAAAGTTTTTAACGTCTGGCAAATGGTAAGAAATTTTCTATTAATTATTGGGGACATATTCAAGGCCTCCTTTCTTTGTCAAAGTTGCACAGATGCACAGTATCTTTCTGGGTTATTGAAATTTTGACATTTGGTAATTTCAGGTTTTTCTATAATGTTGTTAATCTGACAACAAATGTGTATTTACGATTATTTGTCCACCCATTCGTGGCTGTGGAACAGTAGGTGAATTCTTTCTGGTACAGGCGGTGCATTGGATGTTTTTCGCTATCAAACTTCACATTTCTTCTCCTGGTCATGACGCTTGAATTAGGTCCTCTACAACATTTCAAGAAACCATCCCGTTACAGCCATACAATCAACGGAAAAGTAACAACTCTGGGACTTAGATACAAAATTTTCTTAGGACGTCTAAACGAATTCAAGCAATGGCTTCCAGTTCTCTAAACATAAGAACCATTAGGACTATTTGAAACTTCCTTGACTCGTTGAATCTGACAGTTGAAGTTTCTAAAATTATCCTGGTCGGAGGATAATTCCTTACTAGCTGAGATTATGACTGAGACATTGTTGTTTTTTCTTCTTTTTTTGACTTTTTCCCCTCATGTTGTTAGTTGGGCGTGTGTGGGAATGCGAAAAGTGCTTAGTGGTACCAAGCCAACTTTGTGTAGTCTAAGACCCAGTGCTGTTGAGGACAGTTGATTCAGTCTTAAAATTCCTTACGGCTAGAAAGTATATTTACTCCAAGCAACTTACTTACGTAGGTGGTACACCTTGGGCTTCCAATAACAAGTTTCTTTAGTTGCAGTGGCAGTCCGCCTCTGTTCTTCCAATAATGTGAATATTGTCGGCATCTCCTCGTAGTTGCACTGACTTTAGAAAGAATCTCCAAATTTTATAAGAAAGGACCGTCCTTTGGATGGACATGCGACTTAAAAGGAATTATCCTCGATAGTTGTCGCAAGACTGCATCTTACTGTTTGTAAGTAGGCCAATCTTGTGCCTCATCTCTTATACCTACATATGTACATACATACGTACAAAATAATAGGAATAAAACTGACAATCTCGGTAATTTTGGAAAAATTAATTAATTATGTAATCTTACAGTTCGCTAAAAGTTAACAAAACTCTTTATTCTGTTCGTGGGGAGTGCTGTTGATCAAAAACAGGCATTTTTTCATTAAAAGTTGTCAAATTCCACCGTAAGTAGGACATACACGACGAATCTATTGTACCAACCTTTGACAGACTTGGTGTTGTATGCGACAGTTGTATCAATGCGATCGACCGTAGTACCGATATTGTTCGGTCGCAATCGCAGGGTCTTGAGCATGCAACCTATGTTATATTGAATGTTTCTGCGGATACAACCGCCGTATTTTTGATTTTACGTTTCTGACGCGAGAATGCAGAAAAATGAAACGAAAACACGGCTTCTATTCAAAAATGGCTGAAAAAATATTCTGGTTGTATGGAAATCGCATGCTAATGTTTGCTACATAGTACGTCGTTACAACTTCACCGTGTATTTCCTTCCTTACACAAAAGCAAGGCGGGGCAGAATATACGAGTTATGTGTATAAACTTGCCAGAGTCGGTTGTCAATGCATTTTACTGCAAAATGCGAGTGCTATTACTGGATTTAACAAAACGAAAAGCAATGAAAATGTTTACTTTTAAATGAATAAATCTGAAAAGACTATAATTATTTTGTTTAATAACAGTTCTTTAAATTATTAAAAAATTCATCAATTTTTATCTATCCACTGGCAAAACAATTTCACAAGTTTCACCAGTAAACGCACCCTTGACCTTAATCTCCGTCTACAACGCAAAATGCACAAGCCATTGCTTGTGTTTTGTGGCCATTTTGTTTCGTTCAATTTTTCCAATTCGGTCAGGCTGTCACTTCATCACGCGTCACCCATTGGCCAAGCGAATGCGACATTTTCATAAACGAACGGAAAAAAATTTCAACTGCTCCGGTTTCTCTTTCTAGTACCTATATGCATCTTCTCTTTTTTCTTGCATACATCGAGGAAATTGTATTCACAAGAATTTTAGTTAAGGGATTCCTTCCTCGAACGCAATTAAATTCATCAAATTATTATCCAGCAATACACGAATAATAAATGTGACAGGAAATAATAATTCAATTCGAGAAAGTGAATTTCGCGCGGATACTCAAACCTAGACGGTTGCCAATACAAAAAAAAAAAAAAAATTCCGCTTGAACATTTGGTGTTTTGATTTGTCAAAATTTTAAGAAAAACTTTTCCAAGGTGGGTAATATAAATTATAGAATTTGTTGTGAATTACTTTATATAATTTCTCAGGTCCTCCTAGTGTAGTGAATTAAATGTGAATTTTTCTTGGTTGTTTTTTTTTTTTTTTTTGGCTTTTTGACTATAAATTATCGTTGAGTCTTTTTTGAGACGACGCGCGTACCCTGCTGAGATATAATTTTGCAATAAATCGGCGCCGTGTAGCGTCTATTCGATAAATGATCGTAAAAAGTGAGTTCTTTTCGTCCGTCAGATGTACGGGGGGGCCCCGATAGAAATTTGATAAGAATGGATTTGAGTGATTGGAAAATTTGGCGGCAGAAAATTTTCTTCATACTTGCTTCGTTAGGAGTCCCTTCTTTTGGTGGGAGAAATATCTTTCAAAATTTTGACAACTCTACTTGTCATGTTGTGCGCTAGTGATGTGTGTTTTTTTTTTCGTTCTCATTTTTCTTTTTCTATTATTTGTTTGGCTCAGAGGCACCTTCGGTAAGTGCAGCAGTGGGCCCTTCAATTTGCGCCACTTTTGTTCTGCAGTTCGTGGTGCATTCGCATGCAGTACATGGAGGTTTGTTTATATGTCATTTGTTGCACTTGAACGAAGAATTACAGAGTCCAATCAGCCAGGGTGTTCAGACGGAATTTAGTGTACGTATAGCGACATATTGGAAACTGTACTTTTTTTTCTTTTTATTGTTGTGCAGAGGGTTTCAGGGAAATACATAAGAAGTGGGTCTTCAACTGGTAGAAATTGGCTGGTGTTATGGCTGACAAGTGGGAGGTATTTGTACTCCCACAGTATACTAGATCGAGGTTTTCTACCTACCTGAGGACCTTTGAAAGTGTATCAATGGATTTGTTTGGAGGATTTTTATTTTCTGGCAACAAGAAGGCCAGTTCGAGCAGAAAGTTAGGTGGATACATGCACGATTTCGTGTTTCGATGTCGAAAAAATTTTTACGATTTATGATAAGGCAGTTCAACGTGCCTTGAATGTGTCTATTTTCGTTTATTTCCAACTTTGGTTTGGTCCATTGTTTTACCAGGTGGATGTAGTGGTTAAAGAATCTGATAAGTTTCTTAATGGCAGTTATACACTCGAATGTTTGTCGGGCGCTCGCGAATGTTGGGGCAGAGAAAGCAAGACATCAACAGATGCTTAGCATGTGTATGTGTACACAAGGTACACATTCCGCCGGATTTAATGCATTTTTCTTTTGTCAACAGCTTAATCCATATTTTGTGCTATTTAGCTAAGCTATTTGCATTCCCGAGCATGTTTTGTTTCTTTTTAAGTCTCTTCCGAACCCTAATGGGTTGAAGTGGTCCCATACCGGCTTTGAGCTAGTCTTGTATAAGTGGTAGCTGTGACTGTGTTCTGGTGTTAACCTATGCTTTGACAGATTCGTAGTATGAACTCGGTTCTGACCTAATACTTGCCTTCTATTGATTTGTAAATTGATCTTCCTAAGACTAGCTCCTTGAGACCTTTTTATTGGAAAACTTTGTCATGAACCGTCTTTTAAATTGTGTTTTCCACTTCTTATCTCAGCGCCAGTCTCCTATTCTTTCATTTATGCATCACTCATACTCACTTCACCTTGCTTGTGCTCGCTCTAGCACACATTTGGATGACTCGTTTAAGTTACGCGAAGAAGCTGTATTAGATTAGCCTACTGCTAACTCAACATGAAGAAATTTTCAGCCATTTATCTGTTTTACGTTCGTGTACTTATATAGTCAATTTTCAGACGTTTAATGGTTTGTTACAGACTGTGTCGTAATCTCCATGGGTCCTTTACTTTATAGACATTCCTGCTGAATCCCAATCATAGTATCCTTCTCATGCTATTATGAACACACATTTTGTGCAAGCTAACAGCAGACAAAGGATAGAACAGGAAACTCCAAAGTCAAAGGAGGACAGCTCAACAATCTGGGCATTTTCAGATTGCAGTATCAATCATATTTTAGTAAAAACCTATTGGCATTTTCACAGCGGAAGATCTGAGCTTACGAACGCACTCAGTATTGCGAAGGTTCCCAAGCTCTATATTTTCTTTAAAACTCTCCCTGCACGTACAACGTAACAGGTGTGATCTACGCACATTTCTATGTGCCTCTAACAATAATTTACATCCTTATGTTTGGGTCTGCAGAGTTTAGATTCGAGACTTGATGACTTCTTCACCGTGGCGTCGGTGCAGTCTGATTTTGGGTGAGGACGAGTGCTCTGTCGTATAATACTAATGACTTTCAAATGAGTTTTGTGTCTCATTCCCTAAAGCTAAGTATGTAAACGTATTTATGCTTGAGACGTCCTCCTAAACTCATGTCTAATTGCAATAAAAAGTCATAAGTAAAACAATAAACCACACAGTTGTGCTCATTCTAAAGAGAAGCGTGAAGGGGAAACCTAAAATGTGATTCCAAGTAAGACTTCTACTTACCTCATTACAATACTTACCAAGCCTATATATGTTGTATGTTTTATTGGTTTACATTTTTTCTTGAATACTTACCTGAAAACACCCACTTTCATGACTGGTAACCTCAGGGATAAGGGCTACATGCGACAATAAACAGATAAAAAGTTAGGTATTGACTTAAACAAAACACAATTGATCTATGCAAGTGCAAACGCAAGCTTTTTAGGTATACATGTACACAATTCCAGCATAATATTTTCTTCTTTTTTTCTTTGCAGAATTTATAAGTCATGGTTGGAATAGACCCATCCGATATTGGGAAGCATCAAAAGCTCATACGAGGTAATTCCTATCACCTCCTTCTGTTAATATCAAATCAAGTAAAATTTTAAATAAATTTCCATTACAGCTGCTCAAGAAGACATGTCACAGATCGATGTGCTTGTCTGTGGTCGTTGCTTGGGCGTCTTCCATTTCGTTGAAGAGTTTAAAGAACACAAACGCTTTAAATGTGACAAAGAAACACAAATTCGTGATGGTCCAGATACGAAACCAAAAATCTGGGCATTCCTCCTTTGGAAGGCAACACAGTTGCATAACAAAGACAACAATAACAGTGGCAGCACTAACAGTAGCTTAAACAATAGCAACAATCCACAGCAAAATTCATGGGCACTCTATCAGACATGGGTGAAAATGGATGAAAGTATTCGTGAGACTTGGATTGTAGCCGGTAAAACGATACAATCGTTTGCCAAAATGGGTCATGGTGGTCTTCAAGAGATGCCAGTTAAAATCACAAAAACCGTTGTAGACAGTGCTTCTACAATGGCGGGTAATAATGCGGCAAAGAGTAAGTTATACTCTACTATACGAATTCCCCACAGGGATATATTATTAACTGATCTATTTTTTTGTTTAAGAAATGCCAGTGACACAAGCGAAACCAATTGTGAGCAACATAAAACCACCGACATTCGTGAAAAAATCCGATGAGGACAATGATCTCTCTCCGGTTCGTAGTGGAATTATAAAGAAGCCAGCGGTGCTGCCAGTACAAAATAAATTGACTACAAGTACACCAATTCAGCGTGGTTTGAAGTAAGTTTCTGTTTAAAGCTAAATCCTTTCTATTCTTATATCTGTGCGTATTTGTTTTACCAGCCGTCGTGCCAACAGAACAGTACCCAACACAAATGGCGAAATAGAAGACGAAATTGTGGAAAAGATTGTCGCTAAACGTTTCAATCCGCGAAGGAAAATGCATGAGTACTTAGTCAAGTGGGAGGGTTTCTCACATGAGCACAATACCTGGGAACCGCAAATTCACTTGGAAAATGTTCCACAAATTCTGGAAACATTCGAAAAACAGCTGGCCCGTCAAAAGGAACAAAGAGCAGCCCTTCAGGCGAAACAGCAAGCAGCGACTCTTGCAGCAGCCGTGAAGGTAGTCGATTTGAAAAAGGACGTCTTGAAGGATCCCAATAAAGCAGAAGAAGCACCAAAGTTAAATTTATCATCACCTGGTAGTGATTCTGGTCGTCTGTCGCGCACATCGAAAAGTAAAGCCATGGACCAAGTAAAACAATGGTGCGCCGAAGAGGTTGCCGACAATGGTTCAAATAGTAGTGTTGGAGGCAGAGCAACACCCGCAGGTACAACTGCACCACCAATTCCAATACTACCATCCGGTGGCTCAGTGGCGGGTGTTTTTGCAGCATTGAAAAGGAAGTTGGATGATAGTGATTATGATGATTCAGCAATGATGGGCGACGAGGATTTAGAAGAGGACCTAATTCCATCCCACACCGTGAAGAGAATGAAAAATGGCAACACGGTCTCAGTGAAAGTGGAGACGAAAAATGAACGAGCTGTTGAGGTGAGTTTTGTTATTTTGCTAGCATAGTCCAGCGTGTGGTGTAACATATTCCCTCTTGTTTTAGTCTAAAATTATTAAAGTGAATGGGAATCTGAAGAACACCAGCTCGAATGACTCGTTCTCGGCTGATGTGATTATCACACAAGATACGAACGCTTCGGGGGTTGTCAAGAAGCCTGGCTTTAATGGGACAACAATAAATACTGTGAGTTCATATGCTGTATCAATTTATTTCGGTGTTTAGTTTGTAAAACAATGTAGACATCATCGATAGTTCATAGTGGTATTGTTTGTACTTCTCTCTAAAATGTCCTTTAGTTTGTGTTATTCTAGTTTTATAGCAGATAGGTTGATAGATTTTCTTAATACTATTCATACTGTTCCTTGTTCTTTTCCAACCTCCCTTCACTGTGAGCTCGTAGTCCATTTCATCCCACAAAGTTGTTTATTAGATTTTTAAATTCATGTCGGTCTGATGTACCACAGCATATTGGCGAAATAACAACGAATGCTGGCTATTTTTCAGTCAGTCACAGTCCATTACGTCTTCTTGTTTACATTTTTGACAACAAACCCAGTACATGTTGAGCTTTCTTGTGTCCAAACATTCAATTCGGTACGACTGTTTATCCACAGCAACAATACAAGTAAAGAACTAACGAGTTCAGTTCCAGTTCCCTTTGCATTATTTCATTGCACTGTAGCTTTAAGTTTTTGATTTCTTAGCCCCTTACCCATCCTCAGCAACTCTTTCAAATTATGTCTCTCCAATCCATAGAAGACTCTTGACGTGTATTAAGCAACTACCATTCGGATCAATTTGGTTTGGCAACGATCTCCGCTAATTGTAACTCATTTTTGAAAAAATAACGTCTGATGATGCTACCAGTGTGGAAACCGCTCTTGCCTTGTCCACCGTTCGTCTTGATACGACAGACAAGGAATCGTTAAAATTTGATCTTATTGTAGTTTTATTTACAGCAGCGACGACATTCTTCTTAGTGCAATCTATTCATAGTTTGCCGGACCATTAGGTGACTACTTTGGTTGTTAGAACTAACAATTACATGCATCTCCATTATCTTGTCGACAAATGGGCTTCTCTGGCTCATGTGCAACAACAACTGATTGCCATTTAAGTTCAACATCCCTTACTTTCCGACGCAAAGCTTTTGAAAAATGGATATGCAGCTAAAGGAAACAAAAAAAAAACATGTATTAAGACTCGTTCGCTACTGCCACTCCTCTTCAATTTCTTTAGTAGGTCACTGTAGTTTCTTTAGTGTCACTGTCTCTTTGTCCTTAAAATAGTTAATTTACATTACTCTATCTACTTTATATGGAGTCTTTTTTAAACCTTTATCAATATCAATATAAAAATATTTTTATAGAGCTCACAAAAAACTGAAGCTCACATTCGCGTTCTTTCCAAGGGTGAGGTATCGCACAGCGGAATAGTACGAATGGGTAGCGATGTTGCAGCTTCCATTACTGCCAATGATAATGGCGCCGTCATAACAAATAATCAATCGCCAACATCAACAGTTGCTGTACAAGCCTCCAGTCCAACTGTAACATCAACCTTACTAAATCGTACACAAATAAATAAGGCAACCGGTACTAGTACACCAACAAGCATTGGTAAAATTCAAATAACTCAAGTACAACAATCGACCAACACAAGAAGTTCGAGTCCAAGGCTGATAAATAGCCAGACAACAATAGCACGTACAACAGCAGCACAACACCAACAACAAAAAGTAACACAAAAATCTGTTCAAACAAATACACGTGTACTACAAAGTCAACCACGAACGGCAACAATCGCTCAAAGAACATCATTATCGCCAGGCATTCAACAAACATCACCGACGTCTGGTAAAATGATTATTCCTCGTGGCAAACCTATTGTTACACCGACGTTGGCACGAAACGTAACACCGGAGCAAAAGATTTTACAACTCTCGAAATCCGGCGATTTGAAGGTGACAAAGAAGGTGATGTCGAAAGAAACGCCAAAACAACAAGCGCTTGGACGACACCAATCCCAAGTGCAGATACAAAAAGTGCAACAAATTGCACCGCCCATACGGCAAGTGGCGGCATCGAAGCAAAAACAATCGGAGGTGAAGACCGCCGTAATGGATGTGTCGGCATATGCCAGTGAAGAACATCAACCAGCGACGTTATGTCCTATTACAGGTGAATTTCTTTTTACTGTCTGCGCTGTAACCTCTCTGAAAACCTGTCCGACTGCACATTTATTAATTTTCAATTTTATTCCCGTTTTTAGGTAAAATCCTTGGTCAAATCGATGGCACAGAAATACAGGAAGATCATCAACAACATCACCAGCTCACATCTCTGCAATCCGGTGTACTACAAACGCAATTACTCACTACCGCCGATCAGCAGCAACAACACCACGATCAAGCTGAATTCCAAGAACTCGAACAATCGGGTGGCTTATTGCTGAGCACAGGTGATCAACAACTTTTAACCAACGACGATGGTACACCCCTGCTTGTCACAGGCGAAGATGGTACTGTCTATCAAGTAGCCGGAAAGAATGCCGAAGGCCAAACAATACTTGTCGCTCAGGGCGCCGATGGGGAACAGCAATTTGCATATGTAGCCGCTGCAGAGGGAGATGATAATAACGTTCTGACATTAGATAACGCTGTAGCGGAAGCAGTAGCCCAACTGTCACCCGAGCAACAGGCCGAAGCGCTGGCCGCCGCTGCTGCTGCCGAATCTGGTCAATACATCCTAAAGCAGGATGATGACAATAATGGCGGAGAACTCGTTAGCATGGGCGAAGCAACCGAAATGAATCCTGCGCAACACGGTCAACTATGCATTCAGACAGGCAGTGAAAGTGGCGAATCGCAAGATCAGAATATCCCTGCAGAAGTTGTTCAAGCTGATCTCCCATCACCTGGTAACTATAAACTTTCATTTCAGTTGTTCCCATTGATTTGACCCTTCTGTTTCTCTTCGCAGGCGGCACAAGACGCGTTGTTCTGTTACTACAGGATGGAACGTTTATGATAACTCAGATGCAGGACGACGAATACAAGTCTCTTAACATAGCGTCATAATGTAATTAGGTTTCTCTTTTATCATGTAACTTAAGTAGGTTTACCTTAATTTAAACATTTAAGTCGTATTAGTTTCCCTTTCTTCCTGCTTCCCATTCACACACACACTCCCACACAGATGCGCATACATATGTAATCTTTTTTTTTTAACCTTTTGTTTTCCACGTGTTTCTATCCTGTTGTCCCTTCATATGATGCTCCCTACTTTTTCGCGAGAACAATTTTGTTGTATATATTTGTTGGCGGAAGAGTTACTTGCTTTTGTTTTTTTTTCCTCACTCGCCTATTTATACCAAACAGACGTAAACTGATTACCCAACTGCATAATGGGTAACGAATCATGTTTTCTTTTTCTTAAGTGTATCAGTGTCTGGCAGGCATTGACAATGCGACCTATCATTTGTAATCATCGGACTTTTAATTTTAACAAAACCTAGTTTTTTTTTCTATTACACAATACATACACATTTTACAAAAAGTGAGATGTGAATTTAAAAATGAAAACAAAAAAAACTAAAAATACAATTTTTGAAATGTAGATTAAATCGATTTTTATCAGAAAAGAAAATAAAAAAAAAACGAAATTGTTTAACTTTTATCGTTAAATAAAAAAATATATATATATAAATGTATAATTATAATGTAAGGAATAAAAAGAATGATAATAAACAAAAAACATTTTCGTTTTTCATTGAAAAGAATTTCTTTTCGAGACACCCTGTATTCCAAAATGCAGTGAAAATAAACTCCACCCTGTGAGCTAAATTTTGGTCTTTGTTTCATTTCCCTAGTCCGCCTGGAACAGAAAATATCAATAAAACCATTTTGCATGACACCCCCCACCAAAATATGGACCACCCTGTATTCTAAAATTCGACGAAAATAAACTACACCCTGTGACCCAAATTTTGGTCTTTGTTTGAACCCGCTAAACCCCCTAGAAGCCGAAATTCGCACAGAATTTCACTGAAAATCGTCGCAAAACACCAGGCGCACAGAAATCCTCAGAAAACAGCAAGCAACCGGGGACCCTCTGGACGTACCCAAATTCGATTTGCCGGATATGCTGAATTTTGGATGGAAATTTTTTCGCTGTAACTTTTTTGTTCGTCGACAGATTTCGATGATTTTGGTGTCAAATTAAAGGTAATCTTCTGGAAAATATTATGGCGTTGAAATTTTTAACGAATTTCGACGAATACTTGCCGATATTTTTGACGAAAAATTAATTACCACTTTCTCAAGTAAAAGTGATAAATTGGGGACGAAAAAATACATTTTTCTCCTCTTGGAGGTGAATGAGATCATTTGGAATAAGCAGACGATGATGAAGGGACAAACAGAAATTAAGTCACAGGGTTTAGATCATATGTTTGCCAAAGGTGTCGAAGGAGCTTCTGTTAGTGATAATTTTGGTTGTAACTGGACTATCAAAACCAAACAAAGACCAAAATTTATGTCAAAGAATGTAGTTTACTTTCATATTTCAGTAATTAGTTTGGATTCCAAATGGTTGGAGATCAGATCACAGTTTCAGGGAAGTGTCGAGCGAACTTGTACCATTGATATTCTACGTATCATCCTACCCCTATATAGCTTACCCATTCAAGTTGATTCTTCTACTACCCTTGAAAGGAATCTGAAAAAAATCCTGAAAAAACAATCCTACACATTTCATTACAATAAAAAAAAAACACTAAGAAGAGAAAACAATTGACTTTTTTTTTGTTTAACTTAAAAAATATGTATATTTATGGATATAATTGTAAAATAACACAAAAAAAAAGAACATTGGACATTATACATATATACCTTCTTTATTACTTAATAATTTTCCCTCATTTATTATGTGTTGCTTTTTATATTTATTATCTTTTTTTTTTGCATTTTTTTCTCTTTCAAATAACAAGAAAACCTATAGTTTCATTAATTATTTCGTGCAGTTATTAGAACGGAACTACGAACCACAAGAGAAAAATGTACAACAAAACAAAAGAAAAGTTTATGAAAATTAAAAATAGCAAAAACCAATCCATCCGTTGGTAAGCACTTGTAAATTAAAATGTTATTTCATTCATATAACTAGACTTTATCTGTATAAATGTGGAGTAGTGGGACAAACAATAGCACAAACAAAACGTTCAGAAATGTTCATAAATTTAAATATTGCTAAACTTGCAAAGAGAATATCCAATAGACCACCATATCGGTTGGTGTTTTGCTTTACTCGCGAGGTTTCTGAATCGATTTTCATTGGTTTATTGGTGTTGCAGTTGTTACAGTGGACTTTTTGAAGGGTTTGCAATTGTTTACAGGAAGATCCAAGAAAAGAAGTCTCTACAAATTGGTATTCGTTGTTTTTTTTGTATCATGATGAAGATAGTTCTTTATCTGCACTTCACATAAGATATGGAATTCCCTGTCGGAAGAAACGACACACAAAAGACAAGTCTATTTTTTCTCTCTTGTATTCCCATTCACATTCAGTGTCGCCACTAAATCTTTTCACTCGCCGCTTTTCTTTCTCTCTGGTGTGTCAGCAAATACAAAAATTGGACGACAAATCTAATCATCACCGACTCAAGCCTCGAATAAGAAGACACACGTACACCCAACAGATTTTAAATATTGTTTGTACCATTATTTGTCCTGCCCGAAACCACAGATAATTCATTCAATTTCGGTTCAGTATTACTTATGTAAATGCCTTGAAAATTCAAAATTTTGTAACTAAATGCCACACTGGAGAAATTAAATAACAAAAGGCTAGTGTGTATTTAATATTACTTTATATATATATATATATATATATTTTTATATTCATATAGAAAAGCTTACCCAAGCAAGTATTTTTGTTTTTAAGTTTTATTTTTACCATCATAAATAGTTTACAATACTAAAAATTGTCTGTTCTCATTTAATTATTTTACGTTTTTTTGTTTTTTTATTTTTATTTATATATGTATATACTTATTTTACAATTTATTTTGTTTTTACTTGTTTTTTTTATAAGTGTGTTGATAATAATAAAAAAAAATATTTTAACGTAAAACAGAGAAGAAGATAATTCAGCGGAGTTATAGTTCTCTCGTTATATTGCAGAAATATCTCGACGACGTCTTTTTTTCTTTTAGGTTATAAGTTCACGAATAAATATTTATTTTTGTGGTTTCTTTTTGTTTTAATTATCTTTATTTATAAAATCATAATAAAATAAAAACTGAGTCAGCTTTTGGACAACATTACTATCTATATTTTCGTTTTTTGTTTTTTTTTTTTTGTCGAAATGGGAGAAACACAATGCTGGTTGATTTAGTTGTGAATTTTGTGTATGTGTGTGTGTGTGGAGAACAGAGAGGGAGGGGCAACATTCGCTCATGCTTTGAAAAATTAAACGTTTATAATCATCATTCGTTTAAAAACTTTTATTCTATAATTTAATTTATTCAGGAGAAGGATCTCCTTATAGTTGGTTGAAATATATAGTTTTTTTTGTTTTTTTTTTTAATTTCCGTGGTGCTTTCCTATATATATTTTATTTAATTATAATTATAAATGATGATGAGGTGTGCCGCCGATTCGGTTAACATATATTATAAGGAATTATAATATTTTTGTTTAATATTCGGGGTTTCTTCTCGGTATGTGAGTGTATGTGTTCTTATTTTGCATGTATGTATGTTCTTCTCTCCTCAATTTGTATAGTACGAAAGGAAAATTATTACTTTATTAATAGTTTTTTGTTTTGTTTTTGTTTTCTCTTCCTTTGTGTTTTCCTTTTTTCTTCATTTAACATATATATATATATAAATTTAAAAGTTTCTTATTTTGTTGTTGTTGATTTTTTAAGTTAATTTAAATTGTTTTTTATTTTTATTTTATTTATTATTATATATTTTGTTTTTTATTAATTCAATCTTAGCGGTTGGCGTTCTTAAGTTGATTGGACAACCAATCGAGACCCTCGTATAGACCATCGCCACTTGTTGCACACGTCGCTTGAATGTACCAGTTGCGGTTTCTGAGTGAGTGCAGACCAAGCTTGTCAGTGATTTCGGCTGCGTTCATTGCATTTGGCAGATCCTATAAAATAAAACAAAAGAAAATAAATATGATTTGTCGTACAGTTGAGGAAACATTTTACCATGGAATCCATTCATCACACACACTATTTCGGTTAAAAAAAACAAAATAATGCAGAAGAGAGACATGGATCACAATCACTTAATTAACTGTATGAATCAACGCACTATCGAAAACTAAATGCTGTGTAACAACAAAGTTCGAAAAAACTGTACGAATTGCACTGCCTAACTATTTCTGGACATTGACTACGATAGCTTCTAATTCTAGTCGGGTTCTTGGTGTGCGTATCACCTTTCTAGCTGTTCACAAACCGGCCGAATTGTTCCTCAACTATGAATTTAGTTTTCGGCCAATAGCTCACCTACATTACTTTCGATTCTACCTTAAATTATTATGCCAACCTCATATTTGTTTGCATTTTATGGGTAGAAGTTGTTTACTCTTGGTTTACGTGGACTTTTCTAATGTCAGTGTTCCGTCCAGCGTATGGTAAACCCACATCTCAAAGACTATATGCCATGCAGTTTTAATATGTTAGGCAATACCATAAGCGATAATAGAAGGTCTTTGGTTTTAACACGATAAACACAATTATTCATAAGTTTCACAAATAATGTGACCATACTTTGGCGGAACACCCCATTGCTCGAATCAGTACTGTGCTAAATCACATACATACCCTGGGGATGTAGGCGCAGACGGAGGGAAGTATAACGTAGCAATCGCTCTGTGGCCGCTTTGTCATTCCATACTTATTTCGCATAAAGGCCCTTTTAAACGTTCGTGTAAAACAAACAAATATCAGAAAATTATCTGACGTTTCCCGACAATTCATAAATATCTGATAAGAATCGTTGTGACGTCCTTCCGATAGGAATGTGGGTTGAAAAGCTCTATTGTTGTCCGCAAATGGCAGCTTGCTATAACGGATTAACTTCGTAATGCTGGTCGTCGTTTTTCGACAAACACGTATTCAGGATAACAATAGAGTTGAGAGTCTTGTGGGGAATGACTCAGCAGCCATATTTTGTGGACTGTAATTCGCAAAGATTGATACAAGTACGACAGTGAAGTACTTTGCTGCTTGCTTATCGTTTTTGAATAATTCCTTGCCAAATGCAATCAGTCTACGTCCCTCATTTTTTTCCAAACACAACGTGTGTGTACATCCTAGTTAGCTGAATTCGAAAATTATCAACTTAAATCTTTAAGGAAAGTAAAAGACATGAGTCCCATAGAGGTAGACCCAAAAGGAGGGGATACTGACGTATAAGAATCGAGTGAACATCGTGTTAGTAGACGACCACTTCCAGCACACGACTAGTGGAATAAGCGTTTTATTAAGAATCGTTGCGGCTATAAAACAACTCGTGATTAAGAAAATTTATGCAAAATCAAAAAATGATTTACAGAACACGTTCGGGCTTAGAAATCATAGCCGTTATAAAAAAATAGTTCATGCTTGAGAAAACTAATGCTAGAACTGATCATCTATACATATGAGCTTAAAATATCGTTGGAAGGATGTGTAATGTAATACACACCTCGTTAGCGGCCTTGTATTCGAACCCATAACTTCAGTTAGGCGATTCAATTCTTAGTCATACGCCTCATTTGAAGCTCGACAGTGACTGTTCCTCGACTTAATTGATGCAATTCATAGCACATGTTTAACTGCAACGAACGCATACATCTGCATGCATGTGCAACGTTCTGATTTGTCGAGGGTAGATAACATATATTTATCAAGCATACTAAATTTGGCATAAAACTAGAAACTAATCAATATTCGCTTTTGTTGTCAGGCAGAAAAGCTTTCGCTTTTTTGTTTCTTATTTACACAACTGTTATTAGCTTCAAGGTCTAACTGACTTATGTCGGTGGTGTGTGACACAGAAACCTGAATTTTAGTCCAAATTTATAAATAATATGTTAAACTTACCTGTTTGTTGGCGAATATAAGTAAAACAGCATCTCTGAGTTCATCTTCAGCTAGCATTCTCATCAACTCCTCTCTCGCTTCGCCAATACGCTCTCTGTCATTGCTGTCAACGACAAAGATGAGACCCTAGAAATGGAAATAGAATTTTCAAAATCTCTTTCCTCTCAATAGGACAAATAAAAATGATTTGCAAGTGTTCAGTCCCGTCTTGAAACAAAGTTCAGCCATCAGCTTTTTTTATATCTGGGAACATTTGCATCATCATGAAAGAATGGGAAATAAGGTCTTCACTTTTGAACAAGAAGATCCATTTCTCGGTGATACAACTGAAGTACATTTAGAAAAAAAGAACACTCACTTGTGTATTTTGGAAATAATGCCTCCACAAGGGTCGGATTTTGTCTTGACCACCCACATCCCACACTGTAAAACTAATATTCTTGTATTCTACAGTCTCGACGTTGAAACCTTAAGGAAGAGAAGACACAGTCAGTTAAAATAAGGTTTTTTTTTTGTGTTTTGATCCAAAAGAACTCACCAATAGTAGGTATCGTTGTAACAATTTCGCCTAATTTGAGTTTGTACAGAATTGTGGTTTTACCAGCGGCATCTAATCCGACCATAAGTATTCTCATTTCCTTTTTGCCAAAGAGTCCTTTGAATAGATTCGCAAAAACATTCCCCATCTTTGTTGTTTTATTTAAATTATATTAGGCTTTCGCGTAGTGTGTATTTGTATTCTATGAGAATATATCGAATGTTCAACCGAAGCTCTATTGTAGTTCGGTTGTCTTGGGTGTTTATCTGAAAAAAAAAAACGATAGAAGAAAACAAAATTATAGCAAAACGTGCAAGAGATAAAAGTAACACCATTCCCCCTCCCTGAATAGATGAATGCAAGATCATTTAAGCATTACTTTGCATAATTATTTTGCTCGAAATGCTCATTCCAGCAAAACGCCGATTGAATAATAGCCCGCCATACGCATTTGCAGATATGATCATTTGATCATGTATTAAGACGATAAGCAAAATGGTAGCAAAAAGGAATGAATTGAGGAAACGAAGAAGAAAACGAATAAAGATAACTACACAATTTTAAATAGAAGTTGACGTATTGTTAAGACTTAAAATATGACGAGTGTAGGTAACCGTAGACGACCGCGACGAAGACGATGAGTCATACGTGTGCAAGCACTTTTCACAACTAGTTTTGTTGCGATTTCATTTTGTGATGTGAACTTTGTATTTTGTTTTGAGTGTTGCGGTAGTTTTGGCAAATTTCTTTGCCAGTTTGACCTCATTTATATGCTAAAATTCGTTCAGTAAACAAGAGAGTAGGAAATGGTACTGAAGAAGGGCAAACTAAAATTGTCTGCTTTAAAAAATTATAATGCAACAATTAAATTGCGGTTCAGCTATGTGGAAACTAGTTGCGAAGGCGGATATGGTACATAGTGCTGTAAATCAGATGTTCCTTTTTCTTGAGAAAAACTATAACGAAGAGTTGCATTTCTATTTTGATTCACGTCGTCATCGATGTCATGTGGTGCAAAAATTTCCTGAAATCCGAGCTAAATAAATTTGTTTGCGTTTGTAGTCAGTTTCCATAAAATTGGTAAATAAATCTGTGAAACAAGTTGCGGTTTAAATAGGACATAGTCTGCTAACCAGAAATTGTGTGATGTGCTAGGCAACAAGCCCGCGGGGAACATAGATGCGATGAGACGTGCATATGTAGCTTGAACAAAAAAGATGGACACGAATAACAACCTACTATCGGTTTGCAAAAGGACCAATCTGAGAATGAGAAAGACCCTCAGATCTCAACGGAGCTGAGCTCATGATCAAAAGCATTTCTCCTCTGACGAAGTTGAGAGTGTGAATATGAATTTTAAAAATACACACGTAGGTACATACCAACTTAGAATGTGGCAAATGTGAATGAACAAAATTCTTGTTACCTCACCATTGAACGATAAAATTGCTATCATTGTGACAAAGGTGTCGTAGTACACCTCATAGTACGGCCTTGAGAGTTGATTTTAATTGTTTCATTTGGCAAATGCAAGCAAAACAAATTCGATATGAATGGCGGGAGTTCAATGTATTTTAGACAGCATTAGCTGACATAGAATAGCTAACCCAATTTTCTTTTCTTATTTACAACAGTCTTTCGATGTTGTATACAAGTTTTTGAGGCGTGCTATCGGGGTTTATGGTTAAATAAAGTTTTTCGCTTTCCTGTGGTAGAACAAAGGATTATCACTAAAACCGAAACGAAAAAATATTTGATGCAAACAGTCTATCTAGGAATTGGAGAGTTAATTTCGAACAGAAGGTCACTGTGACTCGTTTGCGTTCACCTTAATCGTATCTACATGCTGATTTGCACATATTTCATTCACGTGCGGTGAAGGTGTAATCGGTATCACCAATTTATCAGCTTTGTTCAGTCATGTTATATAAAATAAAACTAACTGCAGGACAGCGATTTTTATTTTTCACAAGTTTTTGTTAATTTTTATTGGAGATCTCTGGTGGATACTGAATATAAAGGTGAACTTCTTTTCATTGCAATTATTTTAAACGCCTTTTTTCAAAGCAGACGAAATACAGTGATAGTATTCGACGTGATTTGATTTATATTTTGAGATTACAGAAGGATAACTCATGGAACAGAAACTAAGACCTTGAACAAACTACATATTTTACAATAACTGTGTCACTGGTTCATAGCAGTTGTGAATAATAGTAAGAGCACTGTGCCCGATAATATGTAAACACCTTGCTTCGCTTCGTAATGTTTTCTCAAACAAAAGTACACAATATTCTGCCAATCGCGCCAGTAATAACAAGTTACCAAGGAATTTCGGAAACCAAGCAGTTATTTCATCGCCCCTCGCGATATGATACAACATTCACTTGAAGCCAACCCGGAAATGCAAAAGGTACATATGTTACTCTCTAATACAAATAAAAACCAATGCAAGAGCAGCGTACATTTCGTACGTTAAAAAGTTCATTCCGAACTCACTGATTGGCTTCTGCTTCTGGACTTAATTGAAAATATCTCAAACCTCCAACCATCATCCCTCAATCTACACTCCTTCCACGATATGTATTTCTTTGTGAAAATATCTTCAATAAACCTGATTGTTGTCGTTCCTTCTCTACTCTTTATTTATAGAATTTCGGTGAAATTCTTTTCTATAGGGAGATAAGATATCGATTGATTATTGATACTATGCGACTGACTTGTTTTCACAAAATGACAACATTAAAGCCTCGTGTTTTTCCAGCATTACTCCTCGGATTGCAGAGAAGTCTTTACAGAAACAATAAGTGAATTTGCAAAATAAAACATAAAAAACTCTTTGTTTCCATATGAACTTTAGAAATGACGGACTCATCAATAAAAAAGTATCACACTTTTATATGGAAATTTATATGTGAGTCAGCAGCGTAGACTAGAGAGCATATGAAAAAAAAGAGCCAACAAAACGACTACGATTCATCATGACAAGACTGCCACCATCATGGAGAGAACTTGGCCAGTTGGACTTTCTTGACACATCGCCCAGAGAGTTGATGAAAACTCCGCCGACCATGGAGAAACACGGAAATAATTTCAAATTAACTACCACAGTGTACTCAGTACTCACAATTAGATCAGCGGGACAATAAATAAAAAAAAAATTTCCAACGATCAGTGTCCTTTCTTCCTACAATTTTTCTTTTGACTTTTCTACTCTATACCAATTTGCTATTCTGTCGCCACCTCCTTTTTTTCGGTTTCTCGTTAGATTTGTCTTTTTCTTTCTCTTAAATATTTTCTTCTTTTTTTCACCACAGAAAAGGGACGCGGCGAATCTTTTTTATGAAGAGAAAAAAAAAGAAAGAAAGAAATATAAATTTCCTCCATTGATATTTCAAGACGCAAAATTCTTAGGAAAACACTAATTAATTTCAGAGTCGGGTCACAGCTTCTGGAAATTTCGGAAAATAAACAATTCGAAGAATACCCAGTCCAATTGATTCTGCAGTTTTTGGAGGAAAAAAAAAAAGAAGAAATTTGTATGTCCTCTCACACAATATGCAGAACTTGGCGACGATAAAAGCCCCGTTTAATCGATTAAGCAATACTCAAAAACTTATGCAAAACAATTACCGAGTGAATAGCTGGTGAAATAAGCTATCTAAATGGATTTTTATCCCAATAAAGTCGAATATTTCACACGAATTTACAGCAAACACGACAACGAGAAACTGCCTGAGAAAGAAATCACTTTTCTTCAATTAAAACGCACTGTGAGAAAAGAAATTCACCACACTGTGCCAACACTATTCGGCTGATTCTGTCTCTGTCGAGCAATTTTCAAAATGGCCACTTGCGGGGATTTCACTGTGGAAAGAGTAGAACAACAATATGCGGCGCTGGAGAAACAAGTGAATGGGAGGAAAAGGAAACTTGCCACGTCGAAATGAGTGTAGTAAAAAAAAATGTGTAGAGAATGGTGAGTTTTATGTGTCTGCCGAAGCCGGTGTATGTCAATTACGGATGAGAAAAATCTATCGATGTTGATATCGAATTTTGTAACGTAATGTTTTACTCAAACTTTCAATTTCAATATGACGCACAGAGTACATCAACATAAAAAAATATTGATAAACGTTTGTCCATCGAATTTTAAGAAATGAAACTATGTTCGTTACAAGAAATGGTTTGAAGTGTAGTTGTAGTTCAAAAATGGGGAGGAAGACACAATTTTTCAGGTGGACCAAGTATCAACATGGAAAAAAGGCTTGTCGTGTCCACAATTAAATTTTAAAAAAAGACGATTCAACGAGGAATGCATCGTGATCACTCACTTTTCCCCATCAGAGTTGTTTTCTGCGAAATGCTGCCGATTTATAAGGCTTCACGAACCGAAACAGAAGAACAAGGCATAACTCGAGGAGACTAGAGAACAGCAGTGGTTTGTTTGCCACTAAGTCATCACAAGAAAGATAAACCATAACTGAACGCAGCTATCAGAAGCGTTTTGGTTACAATATGAGCTGAAACACAACCTTAGGACTGTGACAGAGCCACTAAAGTTTCACATTACTTTAAATTCTTGGTCACAAACAAGAAAGTAGCCAACGATTAGCCCTGAAGCTGCGCTACGAAATCCGCAAGGTGCCATAATAGATTGTACTGCACGCACAAGTCCTATCTTAGTGCCCTATGACCCAAGAGGTGATAAGACCGATGCAGTAGTAGTGCAGTGTGAGCAGTATATCATTCTGGATTTAATCTACTGTCTTGGTAAAGTTTGGATGTACTAAATATTGGCATTGAACAGTCGAGAAGACGATATCTTCGATCATCAGTTACCGAGATCAAGGCATGACTTTCCCTTTTGCTCCATGGGACACTCATTTATATTGAGTAGAAAACGACTACAATTTCATGATACAAAGAACACAATTCGATAATCTATACGCTGATACCCCATCTCTACAATCAATGTTAGCATAAAGAACCCACAGATGGCACTGATAAATCTCAACTTCACCACATCCGCAAAAATATAAAAAAAAACTCCAGCTCAATACGAAAAATGACCACAAATTGATCATATTTTTTTTTTTAAATTGTTTCACAAAACTTTCGGCATTTCGTAAAGAAAAAAAAATATCAAGCATTTCTCCACGTACATCAGAAAACATCCATTAAGCAATAAATTATTGCTTAATTTCCTAAATAGTGACTACGCATTGTGTGAAGTGAGAAAAGAAAATATATCTTCAAGCGAAGAGACACAAGGAAAAATAATGTTTTATCCAAAATCACCTTTTGTAAAGAACCAACTTGTTGAATCACAATTGTTTTCACGGAATGTAAGTAGCACAGTTTATTTATTCACAGTATTAACACAGAATTCTTTTGGAAATAATTGATAAAAAATTAATTCCGGATCGGATGGGAGGAAAAAAAACGTCCAGTGTGACGAACAGAGTTTGACACCACACATAAAATGTCAGCTAGCCACGATGATGTGAGGGTGGTGGAATGGTGATGAGGCGACGTGTTGAATATGTCAGAATTGTATGTTTGCGATGACGTATTGTGTTGAATTTTCGAAAACTACTAAGGGGTTGATTGCATTTATACTATGAAATTTGTTTGTACATTTTCCACAGCAACCTGGTTTACGTTTACTTCTTGAATGGCTTTGTCGGACGCCCACTGTGACTACGTATCGAGTAAATCTTCTGACATCCTCTCCGGAGAGTTTCAAGGCGAAACTTGAATCCATTTTATCCAAATATGATCCCTCACCAAAAATCTTTTCAATTCCTGGAATCCCTGAAGTTGTCTGCGTCTCCCAGCTTACAAAATCTCATCAATCTCCCAGCATTAATCTCAATGAGATAATGGTTGATACTAGCTGTGGTGCTGCACTTCTCCGTGGAGCACATATCTTCGCTCCAGGAGTGCTCTCGATGCAAAGTGGAACGAAATTAGGAGAGATGGTGAACGTTTTTGCCGATTTAGAGGGAAAGTGCAAGAAAGGCACCAACACAGTTTTTGAATCCGATCAAAAAGTTTTCATTGGAACTGGGGAAGTAAAAATGCAGAGGTATCAGCTGTATGGTGAAAACATTGTTAATCATGGCGTTGCCGTTGAAATGCTTTCCAATATATCCGGAGTTCCACCAATCGGCGATCTATCATCAAAGGATGCCCTCTTGCAGAACTTTCCTTCAATAGTTTGCGTTCGAGTACTGGATCCACAGCCAGGTGAGGTCATTTTGGACATGTGCTCAGCTCCTGGAAACAAGACAACACACATAGCTGAGCTAATGCGCGACAACGGCACTGTAATAGCCTTGGACAAAACAGAGGGTAAAGCGGACTTAGTTCGCAAAAAAACCAAGACCTATCAACTTAATTCAGTGAAAGCATTTGCCTTTGATTCGACGAAAGCGCTGAGCGAGAATACTGAAGTGCAAGTTGATATGCCACCTTTTGCTGCTAATACCTTCGATCGAATACTGTTGGACGCACCATGTAGTGCTCTTGGCAACAGACCGCTGTTGTCAAATACTTTGACGCCAAAGATGTTGAAATCGTATCCCAAGGTACAAAGAAAACTTTTTAAAATTGCAGTTGGGCTATTGAAACCAAACGGAGTGTTAGTGTATAGCACTTGTAGTATAACTGAGGATGAGAACGAAGGCATGGTTAAGTGGGTTTTGCAGCAATTCCCAGAAATGCAGTTGGTTGAAGCTGTCCCTATTTTCGGAGGACCTGGCATTGAAGGAAGTGACTTAACTGATGATCAGAGGTAAGAAATGCACCTATGTACATGTTTTCGAAAATAACTTTTTTTTGTACAATTACAGAAAACTTGTCCAACGTTTCGGCCCGGAGGACTGTAATAGAAGAGGCGCAGTGGATAGCATTGGGTTTTTTATTGCTAAATTTATCAAATCGAGTTGAGGAATAAAGTTTAAAAGTTGAATATATTCTTGTTGTTTTTTTTTTCCATACTTGCTTCGCACCCTAGAACACTCGCTAACACGACAACTCATATCGAACGCACCGAATTTTATCGGAAAAATCCGAACACCTCCCCTAATTGTGGTGAATACAGTTAACCAATCATGATTCGCCGCACCGCTTTGACACTTGTCAATTTCTTGACAAATAAGAAATAAAATTTTCTGTACTGAATCACAAGTAATCAACTCTCCCCATTCGCAACAAATAACCAAAGAAAATGTCCTCAAAGAATGCCTCGAAGAAATCCAAATGGTCGTTAGACTTTAATACCAAGTAAGCTGTAACACAATCCTTTTATAAGAACCAACTTTACCAATTCGTGTCTGTGTAGCAAAAATACGGATCTACCATCGCCACCAGGGTACAATCCATCTGCATTGATTAACCAAACCGAGGTAGTGAAGGATCATCATTTGGTTATCAAAAAATCATGGGATCTTGCTTTAGGACCATTGAAACAGGTAATATTATTCATGCTATACCAATGAACAACTAATCAGTTAATTCATTTCGTCTTTAGATTCCAATGAATCTCTTTATTATGTACATGTCAGGGAATTCGATATCCATTTTTCCCATCATGATGGTCGGTATGATGTTAATCCGTCCACTTAAGGCAATGTTCTCGACACAAACTACCTCGAAATTGGCTGATGGAGCACAAGGCAGTGGACAGAAATTGGTTTATTTTTTGGGTAATCTAGCAAACATCGGATTGGCACTGTATAAATGTCAAAGCATGGGACTATTGCCCACACACGCATCAGATTGGTTGGCTTTTGTGGAACCACAAACAAGGTTGGAATTCTACGGCGGTGGTGTGTCATTTATTTAATAAGAGTTGACTGGAGAAAGTATGGTTTTATGTTCGGTTTGGTTAGTAATAAATTTGTATTTAGGACATTAACAAATAAATTAATAAAAGATAAATGGATGAACGAACGCATCAGAATGTTAAAAGCAGTTTTAGTTCTTGTGTACATACTAGCTAGTGCTCTTATTGGGACACGTAAACATGGACCATGATTTCATGGCAATTTGGCATGGCTGTGGAGATGGAAAGTGCAGGGTAGCAACACCGAATATTGTTGGTTGCCATGTATTGGGTTTCGGATGATTAACTTATTTACAGAAGTACTAGTGCGACTTTACTGCGTCTAACGTTGCGTTTTCCATTTGAAGAGTAGATTCGTTGTTTTACGTTGAACATTCACCGAAATGGTTACCAAGGTAAAAACACTGCTCAGTTCCCGTAGTGTAGTCGTGGCCACAGACTATAGTCGTGCCGATAACTTTTTGGTAAAGAAAGTTGTGAGCTATGCCAGTACCATGTCAAGCAATAGGACACATTTTGGTTGTTTCAAAACCCTCATCTGTTCCTTCGTTATGGTCTTCGGCACATAGTTGATAACTTATTAAACAAATTCTCTTACCAGTTGCAATGCCATCAAGCAAGTAAATTTTAAAAGATTCCATCAAGTTAACATTGTTTTAAGTTAATGCTACACTACTACTACTACAATAATAAATAAATGTTTTGGGAGATATGTTGCGCCTACCCATCGGTTTCGCTCTTTATAATAGTTGCCTCTGGCTCCTCACTTATGACCTTTTTATCAGTACGAGTTTCTGAAACCTCTGTAAAAAGTTTACCTGTAAACGCCGATGGAGGTAATTTGAGTTCACGTTCCAACTGTAGCACTTGTAGTCTCTGCTTGTAGACTTCAATTTCTAAAACTTCACATTTGAGTTTTTTTATTTTCAGTTCAGCGTCCTGAAGCTCGTCGGATATTTGCGTGGACTTTGCTTTTCTTTTCTGACTACCATTTTTCATTTCACTGGAATCGGATGTGTATTTCCGCTTTTTGGTTGGTCTACTTTCGCAAACAGCTGCATTTTGTTGAGATGCTCTGAAAGACCATGAGATTACATATAAAAAACTTAATTGTCGTCAGGCGAAGACTGGTAATTACTCGTGACTGCAATCGCTGTTAAGATCTGATAGATCAATCGTACTCGAGACTGGACGCTTTCTACCAAGAATTTTTAATATTGCTAGATCCACAATATCTAATTTATCATTCCAACCATCTGCTTCTAGATAATCTTTTTTTGCCTGAAAATTATTCAAGATTTTGTTTAAAATGTTATTCAATTGAAAATCTATCTGTTACATACCAATGTACGATTTTTCCACATTTCATAGAGTGAATCACGAGCAAAAGTCCAATGGCTATCTTCCGAGGCTAAACCAAGCGATTGAGCTTTTTGGAGGACTTTTATCCAAATTTCTGATTTATCAGCCTCTGGATTTTCAAAGAGTGTATGCTTATACTGCTTGATTACATCGAGAACTGCTACCTTCTTGAGATTCGTAGAAGTTTTTCTATCTTGTAAGTGAGCAACCTGATCCGTTTGATAACATGTGGGAAACTAAAAAGGGCGGGTATCATTAGATAGTGATGCAAATTGAAGGGTTTCAATTGGGTTTTAGGATAAAGGTACTCAAACTAACTGTTGCTCATAGAAAAAGAGATTTTAATCAAGTGAGCGAGATTTCTCAAATCCAGCTAAAGCACATTTCTTTTAATTGGTCTAAGGACTTCACAAATTCACAAGTGGCCTTGAGTACAATTGCTTGGAAGATTTCTTTGAAGACTGTGATCAATATAATACCAATTATTGTACTGATTTGCTTTTTCAGAGGATCAAGCCTTAGTTTGGATTAAAGGATGAAGGCCATTCAAAGTTTGAACTCTCAGAGGAATTTGGGATTCTTGTCTCGTCCGTGTTCTCACAGTGAGAATAGAGACATTTAAAATACTTCCTACGACCCTCGAAAGACTGCCCCAATTGGTTGCGAATGTATGTCTAGCCTATCCCGCCCTGACATCAAATACAAGAAAAAAATAGCACCGTAAGCTGTAAGAGAAGATATCTAATCATTTGCTACGCCCACATGCCCGCATTTAATTCGCCGTAGTGCAAGCTAACTAACGAAACACTATTAAAATTTAGACTACGACTATGTTGCTTGTAAAATATCTTACATTTCTCCCATCGTCTTCAACTGCACCACTATCATGAAGGATCTAAAAATAAAACCCAAGTTCAACTCATCTCATGAATTCGAAGAAAATCAAAGAAAAATACCATGCTTTGTCCATTCATAAACCCATCCGATGAGATCTGTGAACTACCGTCGGGAAAACCAAATTCATTTTGATTTGGTACGCAAAATATTTCATCGTCTGGAACAAACATGGAGCATTGTGGAACACTTACTTCCGACGGCGGTTTGCATATATTTCTGTTAAAGATACATAAGCTATAGATTCTGTAAAATAAATGAAACTATAAGCAATTACCGATGACCCCGCAAACGGATGAAGGCTGTATTTTGCAGAGTTCTGTTGCATATTTTACATACTGCAACGAATTTATTCTTTTGCTTTACAAGCGTAAATCCAAATTCTTCGTAGCCGTTGGACCGAGGTCTTCCGAGTTTCACCATAATCACCAAATGAATATTATTTATGGGATCCGTGTAATGTAATATTTGTAAAAAACTAATTTGGTGACAATTTTTTGACAGCGAACGAGAATTCTACATCTACGTATACATAAATTCATGAATTGTTTACATTACCTACTTTACGGACGACATTACCGACGAACGAGTTGTTTGTTTACGCGTTTCGTACTCCAAGTGTAGACAATGGAATCACACATTTCGTACTTTTAGTACTTATGTATTAAAAGCTAGTCTCGCAAGTCTCTGGTGTCTTTATGGTCGGTTCAAGATCATTTTGGAATCAGTTGGCGGAGAGGTATATGGATGCTACGCCATTGGTCACTCAAATAAAGTAAAGACACCATGTAGTGTGCCGATCAGAACCTCTAGGTTATGGTGTATTTGAATAGCTAAATAAAAACATTATGCTAGCGAGACGATTCGATGAATTATTGAAACTTGTAGAGCTGAATGCCGAATAGCAAGAGCTCAATCACTTAAAAGAACGTTTAACTCGCGATGGGGATTACAACATACATACATATGTACATAAATAATTCATTTTTATCATCAAGCCACAATGTTATCAATTTCGAAACATTACCTGAAGTTGCATGGTCATCAACACGAATGTTTTAGATTAGTTTGGTGGTCAATCTTAGTCACCACGTTATCAGATTTTCGGCAGTTTCGTTTTGGGGTTCAAAAGAATGGAATCGGATTTACCTAAGCTTTCCATTTGACCTAGAACAAAGGCATAGCTTCGATTATGGCCGTTTTGTAGCCGTCTCTCCTTTTGTAAATGAATTGAATACAATAACCTGACAAAGCAAAATCTGCAACAGTGAGGTTTACGTTCACTGATTCCACCGATGCACAGTGTGTCTGGACTGCTACTATCACTGGCCTACCGATGAGAAAGGTGGGTTCACCATGTAGAAGGGAAGTCTCCGCTTTCTGAAACATAAATAAAAAATCCTGTCCAAACTAACGCAGGCATGTCCCTTGAACAGTCTTTCTTTAAAAATGCTTCAAGAGCTGCAATGTCGACGAAGATGCGTCGTGAAAACATCTTCAATGTCGACGAAGAGCAACTTTCAATTCCTTTCTTTGGATCTATTTAGTGAACGCAGTGAGTTTGAAATTCATTTCGTATTTCAGTAGGTGGCAGTCGAGGATGATTACCGAAATAAGCACCTGAACAAAAACAAGTTCTGTTGCCAAATGGTTAGTGACTCATGGTGCATATGTTGGGTGCTTATGCCTATTTCCACTTGACATGTTCCTGCAAATTTGCATGCCACAGACATTTCATGTTGGTATGTTCATACTTATATTGTCTGCGAATCAAAGTCCAATTTTTTCATATTGGCATATGCATACGATTGGGTGGGAGTGATGGCATGTGCTCTGAGGCACATCTTCCATTTCTTTCACAATCTTCAAATCAATAACCACTGATTTGTCGCTCCCCAACAGCTGTAGATCAGAAACATAATGCGTCAAGTGCAATTTAATCAACACTCACCCTCGGATGTTATCAATTACGAAATCCTATTTTCAAATTTCACTGCCATTGTTATCACCTTTGGGATTATGTACATGTTTTATTTCACTTCATCTCACACGGTGCGCGTATACAAGAGCGAAACAAAGCAAATAAAAAAAAAAACACATCAATCTAGGTTCCACTTGTCTCTTCATTTCTTGATTTGTATTATATTTTACTTTCAGTTTCTTCCATTAAATATTAAATACGATATTTTTGTGTTACAACATTGAGAATTTAAACTTAAATAATCACTTAGCAGGATTAGTAAAACCACTAAGAAAACAAGAGCCACTTAAATTTTTTTAAAAATTTCCATGGCAGTATTTTCCTTTTCACTTTTTACGATGTTCTTCGACGTAGCTCTTAACTTTGTCTACAATTTTGCCAGGTTCATCGACTCGGGGCACCTACAAAGGAAAAGACAATGATTTATCCTCAATAAATTAATAAATTTTGTATGATATTTGTTTTTGCATACATCGTAGTTTTGTGTGATGTACATTCCGGTGTATATGCCCGCACTGAATGTCAACTAAAAATAGGAAATTACATAATTACTTTGATATCAATTTTCTTTTGCATTTTGCAAATATTTCTGAGGTGTTAATTGGGGGATTTGATGAAAAAATCGCAAAGTTTTTCTGCGGAATTTTACTTACCAAAAATTTCAACATGTCGAATACTGGTATTCCGTCACCCGCCACTTTGTAATGATTTCCAGAAACTGAGGGGCAAAAGAAATATTCCCTTGACTCGCTGGGCTGAGCTGAACTGGTTTTGGAACGGCCCGAAAGAATGGGATGTTTTTTTGTTTTCCCCAGCTGATTGGAACTTGATGCGCTCTCTGCTGGAATTTATGGCAGAAATTGTTCTTATCACTGGGTGCTTTGTTGTTGCGTTTTAATTTCACTTGTCCTCATGTGAGTGGAAAGTGCTGAACGAAAGTGACGTTTGTGTAGTAACTCGTACTCGACTGACAACAGTTTCAGGTTCAGGGTTGTTTGAGAGGAACATGAAAGTTTTTGTTGTCGTCAGTGACGAAAATAGACTTTTGATGGTTGAAGCGAGATGGGAATGGTGTTATGCGACGGCAGTTAGTCTGCAAGGAAATTTATTTTGCCTGCATGATGATAATGCATTTACAGTGAGCTACAAAATACCAATTGTGTGACTAGATGTTCAGTTCAAATATTTTGTATTGTATCGTTCGAATTTTTTGTTTGCTAATCTTTGGTATTTAGATTAAATCTGCTCCAGAGTAGGGGGATTTATTTTCTGTTTTATTTTCTTTTGACACTACATCAGTTGATTCTTCAGACTTGATCGAACGGATTATTAGTTTTGAAGTTTGTTCCAAAATGTTTTTCTTATTTAATGTTAAATTATGATTTTGTTTTTGGCTATACTTTATGAACTAATTACATAAGTATATGGATTTTCTTTTGTTGGAATTACCGAAGAATATTTGACATTTAACGAATACTTTAGGTTTGAATATGTTTTTATAAAATATTTCGCAGAAATGTAAATATTTATCTCCATAATATTATTTCCCGTGTTTCATAAGAGCTTTTTTAAAAGCTTAAATAAAAGGATAACACGGTTGATGTATGTAATAGAAATTACGACAAATGCTTTGCTTCCCACCCTGTAGGTTTTTGTCTTTGATACGAAGGGAGGTCACCATACGGTGGCCAGGATTCGTATGTAAAATCTGTCTGGTAATAGTGATATTTTTTACGTTAATTTATTAGTTATTGTTCTGGCGGTATCGTCGTAGCTTCTTCTGTAAACATATTTCTTTGCATCTTCGGATCCAATGTTATGTGTCCAGTCAGTTTAAAAATTCCCCAAAGTTCGACTTTATTGAGGTTTATCATGATTTTTGTAAGATATTCCTTGGTTTTGCAGAGGCTTTTTAGGATTGCAATCCCCTTATACACCATGTAGACAGCATAGATATATTGATATATTGTCTAGAACAACACTGCTACTAAATACTTACCAAAACTTCTTAGATAAAACATTCATAAAAAAATAAATACTTGGCGCAACAGGTCGATGGGACTCAGGGCCTAGCTTCTCACAACCATTCATGTTGTGCGTGTTATATTCTTTACATGAATGGAATGGGCCTACTGTTTAATGCCGTGTTTGAAGGGCAATTTGTTTTTTGAGAAGTTTTCTCAAGACAGTTGTACTCTCGGATGTGAAAAACTTTTATGTGTTCCCGACTGGGATTCGAACCTCGAATCCAACGCACCAACCACTGAGCCACGGCGCCCACACTCATTATGCAGTAATAAAACAACCGATGTTTATAATTTTTTTAAAAGTGTATTTGTAACTTTATTTCTCCGTTTTTCTCCTTTTTTTTTGTTTTGTTTATAAAGTATATATAATATATATATATTTTTTTTTACTTCATGTATCATCATATTATGTATATATAATAATAATAATAATAATCATAATAATAATAATAATTGTTAATTCAAATTGTAAATTAGGGTGTTTACTTCAACAGCAAACACAACAATTTATAAATTCATTTATCGATTTTATTTAATATGGTTTCTTTATAATTTTTTTTTGTTTTTAGTTTTCTTTCTTTCTTCTGCTCGATAGTAATATAATCATAATGATAATAATAATAAGAAGAAGAATCATAATCATAATTTGTTTGTTTCACTATTTTGGTTTTTTTTTTTTTTTTGGTTTATCATTTATTTTGTTTTTGTTTTCTGTAATAAAAATTGTTTATTAAATATATAGTATGTATATATATTTTATATAGTTTTGTATTTTCTTTTTTTGAAATGATTATGCCTTAAATATATATATATATGTATATATATGCTTTTTTTTATAAAACTAATAAAAGTAGGAAAAGAAAAACTGAAAAACTATATTCTCATATAATATGCTATATGATTTTATTTTTATTTCAAAAAATGTCGGTGTATTCTTCATCCTTTTTTTGTCTGATTTCTTACAGATTTTATTTTTGTTTTTTTGTTTTTTTACAATATGTGTTGTATAATCTATATATATAAATATTTTTTTCTTATTTATTTTTTTAATTCACTTCTTTGCTAAATATTCCCTATATTTTATGTTTTCTTGTTTTTTTTTTTGTTTTCATTTAATGTACTCATGTGCATATATTTTTCATAAGGAAAATGTTATACTTTTTTATTTAAATAAAAAAGAAATTATACGCACATTTTTGGTTTTGCTGTAGATAATTTAAATGTTTACTGCATAACTACATAATAATTATTAAATATATATATTTTTGTTGTTTTATTATGCAATCATCTATATTTTCTGTTTGTTTATTATTATGTTGTTGTTCCCCGTTCAAATAACGGCCCTAATTTACATAATTATTTTGTTTTTTATTAAGGTTTTCTTTTTTTTGTTTTTTTATAATAATAATTGTAATTAATAGTTTTCATTTTGTTTTGTAATATTTTTCCTTCATAATCATAAGTGATAATAAATAAATAAATAATAAAAAATGGCAAGTTTTGACTTAAATACTAAGTAAATGTTTGACACGGTTTATTGTTTAGTACTCATCTTCAAATTGTATATTTATTTTTTTCTTCTTTTTTACAATCACCATCTGTTGATTTGTTTTTTGTTTTTTTTTCAGTTATGTTTATGAATTTTTCTATCAAGGATTTTTTGGTTTTTAGAGTTTTTTTTTGTTTAGCTTGATTTTTATTCTATGCAGATTATTTTACACCTACATGTTTTTTTTTTTAAATAAAAAAAAATATTTTGTCATAACAAATATCCCTTGCGCTTTATTTTGTATTTTCTTAAATTTTAATTTATTTAAAATAAAAAGAATTTACTAAAGAAATCAGGCAAACAAATAGACTAGGTAATGAAAATAAATTCTTTGTTTTATTTTACAATTTTTTTTTGTTAAAGTGAAAGATTTCTTTGTTTTAAAAATGTATGTATATATATTTTGTGTAAATTAGTAACTAACTTGATCGAGAGTATATTTTGTAAACTTTGTTTTTTTTTTTTCATTATTTTTAGAGAGTTTTTTGTTTTGTTTTTAAGTTAAATTTGCTGATATGGTTAATAATAGCCGCAGTTTAAATAGTTCTTTTCATTTTTTTTGTTTTTTTTTCTTATAAGTGTTCCTCATTTTTTGGTTTGGTTGTTTTTTTGTTTTTGTTTTTATATGATTCAATTGAAAATGTTTTCTTGTTGAAAATATTCGGGTAGTTTAATTGTGAATTTTTGTTTTTGATTCAATAAATTGTAAACAATATAAGATTTGTTTAATGAGTAAGAGCGTCGTGTAATGTACATATATGTTATATAATTTTCTAAATTAATTATTAGTTTTCGTTTTAAATATTAAATTATTAGTTTTTGCTATGAGTTACATATGATTTTGTTTAAAAAAAATAATTAGTAAATGTAAAATAGGATACAGAGACTGCATAATACTGAAATTTAATGAAAACAATAATGTCGTGTATTGAGAACTACAAAACGAATATGATTGGCTCTGTTCTTTTGGTTTTATTAAATATAATTTCCTATGATTAGTACAATGTGTTTGTTTGTTATTTTATTTTGCGTCCCTGCTCAAAATAGTTGTATTTTTTTTTCTTTTATTTTTTGTTTATGTCTTATTTTTATTTAATTTTAATTGAAACCATTACTCAAGTTTATGTATCCATTATTTTTACATTCTTTTTTTTTTATTTTATTTAGAATTATATTTATTGTATGATTTTTTTTTTGAGATTTATATTTTTGACGATGGATTGATACTAATTTACAGTTGTGTATTTACATTGTATTTTTTTGTTTTTTATTTTTATTTAAGCAGCATACATTTCAAGACATAATATGACAGTTTATGTAGAAAATTATTTGAAGTAAAAAAAATCAATTTTATGCAATCTCTTTTGATTTTTTTTTGTTGAATTAATAACAACGAAAGCGAAGGACTGAATGGAATGAAAAATATTTATGTTTCAATGTGTTTTGTTTTTTAGACGTAGGGATTATCGTTCTACAAAAATGGTTTTTTATTATTTAATTTAAATGATGTTAGTTTGTTAAGTAAGGAGCTGTTGGAAATATTGTTATGTAAATCGCAGATCGGTGTCGGTTTTACAGATTTTGGTAAAAAAACGTTTGGTAACGTTTCGAAAACGGGTTCGTCAACTAGTTTTCCATTGAAGATATTCATCGAGTCTAATATTTTTTTTTATCTAATAGTTATCACTTGTAAAGTGTATATCTTTCTTTGTAAGATGTTTTAAGGATTGTTGTGTTATTTTGCCTTGTGCTCGGATGAAAAGGATGCCAGAACTTAAGTGTATTTGCTAGAAGATATATACAAGCCCGGTCACTCCAACTTGGTTCTTGCTTCTTTTGATGCCCTTCAACTAATTAATTAGTGGTCTCGTAGAATAATTATATTTCTTTGCAAATGGTTTCGTCGTTTTTTTAGTCTACAGTGACACTAAATTTGTATTGAGAAAGTAATCCACTGCCAATGGGAACGCACTCGTAAGTTCAAGTTGATGTTGGTAACCGAATAGCAAAAGTGATCTCCTGAGCTTCAAAGTACGTAGACATTAGAAGAACTTGTCATTCAAAGTTTGAATTAAAAAAAAAACCCTTTGAACATTCGAGTTTAACGTCATGATCAAAACCTGAGTAGTAAGTCAAGATGAGGTCATAAAAACCGAATTCTCACTGAATATCAGCAATTGTTCAGCTACCCAGAGATACATGGACTTCATTTGTCTTTTCAATATGAAATTTACACACTATCACGGGTCGCTTAGGTTTTGAAATTATTCCCAAGAGATTACTACTAGGAGACTGGGCTACGTTAGGTCACTTTCGTATGCAACTCTCTAAGTGTATATCCTACTGCTCCTACTTAAAAAAAAACAAAAAAACAAAAAAACAAAAAAACAAAACAACTAACAACATTAATTTGTGCTTTAACTGATATGAAATCATACTACCTAATGATAATACAAGTATACTTTCCCTGAAATATTAAATCAACGATGGAAGAACAAAAAAAAATTGTTTTTCTTATTATATTTCTTTCGGCTTAATTTTTTTGTTATTTTTTTTTCTTTTGTTGTTTTGCATATGTTTTGTTCAATACTATTTTACTAATTTTATTGTTCATGTTAAAGGTGCTCTTCAAAATACAAAAATTGATTTTGCTTTGTTTGTTTTAAAAAGAAAAAACACAATAAAATAAATATAAAACTATTTGCCACACACGGAAATAATAAAATTAATTAAAATTGATTTGTTTGTTAAATTTTTGCTGTAACTTTGACGGATGGATTTTTTTTTTTAATATATAAATTTTATTATATTATTTTATAATTTTTATCTTCTGCGTATTTGTTTTTCTTTTTTTGTTTCTTTCTTTTGCTTTGTTATTAAATAATTAAAGGAACTGTGCTACAATAGAAAAATGATTATAGTATAAAATAATGTATTACCTACCTTATTTTAATGTGTTTTTTTTTCATTTGTTTTATTCATTTAAAGTGATAAATTGAGATTCACATTCTACAATTTAATTGGATATTTTTGTTTTGTGTTTCTTATTTATTTTTCTTTTAAGAACTATTCGATATTCCCTAGTATTTTTTTTTTGTGTGTTTGTCTGATCCTAAAAGCAGGACTATACATTCCATCGTATATCCGTGGGTTAGTTTTGTTTTCATTAATTTTATTTATTTAGTTGAATAATTCCTAATAGTTTAATTTATTTCATGAAAACAAAAACAAAACAAACCAAACAAAATAAAAGAAAAATTTAGAAAATACAATGCAAATTTGAAAATCAATCTGTTTTTATTGTTTTGTAATAAAGTCTAATGATAATATTGTTAATCGATTTGTGTTGCTTTTCTTTTTCTACATAAGTAAGTAAATTATTATATTTTGTTTTTAGTTTTAAGTATATATAGTTTAATAAATATTTGATTTTGTTTTGTTTTATTTACAGTATAAATTCGCTTTGTAATTTAGCCTTTGTCGCTGTAGGTGTAATTTTTAATTATTTTTTAAAACAATATATTTTTTTTTGTCTAATAATTTTTTTTTTGTTTACTTCAACAGGCTAAATAATTTATGTATCATTTAAAAGTGTTTTTTTATAATTATTAATCTTATTTTTATTTTACTTTAAATGCACTTCTGAGCTTGATATAAGCGCCAATTATTGTTGTCGGTTTGTTTGGAATAAATCAAAATTAACTATAAAGTAACAAAAAAAAAAAAAACAAAAGAAAGAAAGAAACTGAAAGTAAATAAGTTGTTATACAATATTTAATTTCCATTTTTTGATTTTGTTATTGCAAAGTTTTTGATTTCGAGTGGACTCTTTATTTGTGAAATATTTTTTTCATTTACTTTCTGATAGCATGACGAGTCTGTTGCAGGTGGTTAACTTGCTATGATCTTTCGCGTTCGGAGTTTTTAGTTAACTATTCGAAGGCCAAAGGAGTGACAAATCCAAGTAAGTAAAATCCATTGATTATGGCCTATTATGGTCGTCATTGAGGATGGTACTCTCGTTATTTTGTTTATAGTTGGATTGGATTGAAATTCATACATTCTGTAGACAAATTTTTTCTATCATTTATTTATATATTGAATACGTTGATTTATTTAAGACTATTTTGTTGAATCCAAGAAGGTTCAAGTGTGATGTGACTTTGTCAACAGCTCAATATTCTAAGTTCTATTGCATAAATTTGTGGTTGCCAGAACCCCAATTTTTAATGGAAGATCAGACCATAATTGGAAGACTTAAAGAACAATGCTACGAAGTCCTTCTCTGTAAAATTCTAGCATGCCAAGCGGAGATCTAAGATCTCTCAAATGTTACATCATTGCCATTCTTTATTGAAAACACGTGGAAATAAACATGTGTGCACTTGAACATGTGTTATTGGGATGTACTTTACTGAAATGTCTGTTCTGATGTCTGCTCTGACGTTCCGAAAACAGTAGTATCATAACAACATAGCACAAGAATGAATACAGAGATATGAGCAAGTTAGTTGCGTTTCCAATGGCTTCCAATTATTGACGAATAGCTACAATCTCTGCAAGGAGAACTCATCATTTACCTGTGATTTTAAGCCTGAATTTAAGTCATAGTTTCGCTTTCAAATGTTTGTTAGATAGTATCTGTCTTTAAAGAAAATATTAAATAGCTGAATTTGAATATAAACTAAACACAAATATAACTTTACTTTCACTATTTTACACAATCATTTAGAAATAATAATACGAACAAAATTATTCCTTTCATTCTATCATATAATATATGTATGTATATATATCCCCTACATCACTACCCAACATACTGGCTTTCTATTTGTATATAAATATTTTGTTTTTCTAATTTTTTTTAGCAAATTTTCCTTTTTCAAATGAAAAAATATTTTTTTTTGTCAATAATTGTTTTTTTTTCTTAAATGACATAATTACCAGTTTTTTTTTTTTTGGTTTTCTGATTTAATTATTCATCTGCAAAAAACTATTTAGGTATCTAAATGCAAAAAAGTGATAATATTTTGTTTTTTTTTTCTTTATTTTTGTTTTGCGTTTTATCAATAATTGTTGTTTTTTTTTTGTTTTTATTTATTTAAATCTCTATGTATATAAATATATTATTATATGCAATACAAGTAATATGTCATTTGATTTTTTTTGTTTTTATTTCTTGTTTACTTAAATAATTGCATGAAATACCCTGTATCCTCTATTTTTTCTTCATAAAACAGCTTAGGACATTTAAAACACAAAACTTATGTAAAACCTAATAAATAATTCACAAGGCAAAATGATTGTTAATTTAATTATAAAAATTATAAATGCAAATGTCCGTACTGCTAAAATATTTAGTTTTATCATTTATTTCTACTCAGATTAAAATCTAATTAAAAAATGCTCTTCCAAATATGAGAGTCCTAATTTAGTAATAATTTTTGTTTTGTTTTTTTTATAATATATGTTAATATATTTATATATATATGTATATATATATTTCGAAGAAAGGCTTTGGTTTTGTTTAAAAAACTATCTTTTTTTTAAAAATTTACATAATAGTTTTGTTTTATGTTTTTTTAATGTTCAATTATGTCACAATATATTGATTATAATGATAATTATGCGTTTTTTTTGTTTTTGGTTTTATTAAAAAAGAGCTTGTATTTCAAATTCCTTTTGTTCTGGTTGTATAAAAAGCATGTACTATTTTTTTTTCCTTTGTTATGGTTTGTTTTTTTTGTTTTGTTGCTTTTGTTTTTTTGTTTTTTATTAAATTTTGTTAGTTATTTTCGGATTTTGTTTTCGCAGTAATTCAAGTTGCATATCTACATGGTTTTCTTTATGAATGAAATAAAAATAGAATACACAACTAAATGGAATTCATAAAACAGAAACAAATAAATAAAACTGATTCACTGACTTAAAATCCCAAAACGAAGCCAAGTACATATGTAGGTATATTGCTAGAGCTGATTTGTTAAAATGTCTACAGCCAGATGGGAGTTGTTTTGGTTGTTTCCTAGTTCTCGTGGCGCATGGTGAATAGATTTCTAAGTTTTGTTTTAAAAATCTTGTCATAGAGGACTTCCAGTTTTTATGACCTACCACTTGGTTTATATTTCCATGTTTTTGTCTAACAAATCGTACAAGGCCTTTGCTAGTCCACCGACATGGAGTTTTACTGAGGACGCACCAGAGATGGTATGCTCTAAACAGATTCTTTCACCGTGTAAAGCCTTGCCTCGGTGGTTTTTCTAGTCTAGGAAATACATACATATATACAATGTTTCAATGTACGGCGTGTTCTCTTTGAACAGACTTTCTGACGAGGGTTATGTGCCTTAGAACGTCGTATACCATATCACATTAAACAATAATTCCAAAGAGAATAACGAACAACGAAATACCAATCTAAAGACGGACGACTTTTTAAACATATTTAAATAAATTTTACAAATTAAATAACAAAACAATTAATAAAATAAAATTTTCAAAGAAAACAAGTTAATAATTTTTCTAAAGAAAACAGTATACGCATTATTCAATTTTATAATAATGTTTATTCTTTAATGTGCGTTTATATAAATATGTTTTCAAATTTATTTATTTTTCAATTTATTCTTTTGTCTAACAAAATTTTTCAAAATTATTTATAATAGTTTATATACTATGTTTAAAGTTCCTGTAAATATAATATAATTTTTAAATTTCAATGCTTGTATGTAAAAATTACTCTCTCAAACATGTTTCATTTGGTTTTTGTTTTTATTATTTGTTTTTTTCTTTTCTAAACTAATATTTTCTCATATAATTTTTGTTTTTTATTTTGTAGTTTACTGTATCGATAATATAGTTACAATTTATCTTTGTTTGTTGATGTAAACTTTCATTATCATTATCGCAATTCAGATAATACAATACGTGTATTTTTTGTTATATAAAAAAAGAAAAAAGTATTTATATAAAATGTAAAAAATAAACGTAAAGAGAGACTAAATAAATTATAAAGTCACTTTGGATGGTAACAAGTGGGGAAAGCCATTGTTTTATGCTTTTTTTTTATCAATTTTTCTATAAATACTATTTGATTTTGTTTCTATGAAATTTAAGTTTTTAAAAATTATGTTTTTTTGTTTTTAAATATATATATGTATGTATAACGTTTTTTTTTTTTCATACGGATATAGTATGGAGATATACTAGTTTGCATCGAAATTTATTTTTTTTTGCATTTAAGTTAAAAATAATAGTAAGTGTGTAATTTATAATTTTTATTACAAGTTAAGCGTAAGTTTTATTTTAAGTTTTTTTTTTTTTTTTGGTTTTTTTAGTGAAAATAAAACAAATGTAAGCATTTTTACTATATTAAATAATAAATTTATATTGCACTGTAAGTGGGTATTGAATGAAAAAGATGAAACCTTAACGAAATCATCAATTTTTATGATTTTTTTTTTATTTATTTATAATTTTTATATTTTCTTTAAAGCTAATTTATTTTATTCCTTTGTGTTTTTAAAATAAATAATTTTGTTTGCATAGATATTTAATTGAACCTAAAAGAGGGGTATATTGCTGAAAATTAAAAGAGAAGAATGGAAATCAATTGGAAAAGAAAAGGAGAAAAATTATGCGAATGTATAAGTTTTCCATTATTTTTTTCCCTTTTGAATTGCATAAAACTACTTGCAACTGATTTAATAGGAACTGCTTTGTTTATATTGTATTAGTATGCTTGAAAAAATAAACGCAGAATACGGCCTAGCAAGAAATAAAAATATATTCTATTGTCTAAAAATTCAGCTACATCCCTCTTCATTTTTCGATTTATGTTTTCTTATTTTTTTTTTTTCATTCAATTGCAATAATTAATAAAATCAAAACAAAAGTCAATTCTTCCATTAAAATCTTGGTACCTTGTTTTTCTAGTGTATTACATTTTTTTTTCTTTCTAAATAGACTAGAATATGTATGTATATGCTTGTTGTGTATATATATAAATAACTTTTTGGTTTGTTTTCATTTTTTCTTTTGGTTTAGATTATATTACAATAATAAATATTTTTTCATTTTTTTTTTTGCTTTATTTTGATAATTTCTATATTTCGAAAAATAATATTATTTATACTTAAATATAGTAGCCCTTAATGTATATAAATTTTTGTTTTTGGTTTCTTAAATGTATATTATTATTATTATGTTCTTGTTTTTATTTAATATGTGCTTCTGCTTAATGCAAGCAAAGTTCTAATTAATAATATATATATGCTTTTGTTTTTTTTATGTATTCATAATAATAATAAATTATTCAACATTCCCAAAAGGAATTTTTTTGTTTTATGGTATTATTAATTATTTTGTTTATTCTTTTGTTTCGGACGCATTTTACTTGAATTTCATTTTCTAATTTTTTTACAATATATATTTGTTTTTATGTCAATATATATATATATATAGATTTAATTGATTTCTAAGAGTTTTTTTTTGTTTAAGATAAAACTAGAATTTGTTTTAAAAATTAGAAAAGAACAAAAACGAAAACAAATTTCCGAAGATTTTTTGTTTTTCTTTTTTCTTTTGTTTTGCTTCATTTTTTTTTTAATTTTGGACTAGGTAAGCTACATAATGTGTATATTTAATTTTAATTCGCTAAATGTGGTTCCTCTCTAAAAAAATAAAATAAAAATTATTGATATGATGAACGGAGAGTCCAAATGCGAAAAGTTTAAATTACATAGTTAGTTGTTGGTTTTAGTTACTAGTGTAAAAAAAAAATATTGATATTTGGCAATATTTCAAATAAGTTTTTGGTAGTTTTTGTTTGCTTTCATTATTTTTGTTCTGAAGCCCTTACATTTTGTTTTGCCGGGATACGTGCTGTTATTTTATTGAATTTAAGTGAAATTATGCTAAAATTATAGGTCTGCTGAGGGTATAATATCACATTTAGAATACTAAGGAAAGAGGCTCATACCCTCTGATCGGTCTTTAAGTTGTTGGTTTGAAATAAAGTATTTCTGCTAAAGTAGTTTCATCTTTTGATTGAGGTATACGTCGGTGGTCACCAAATGTTACATACAAATGGATCTATAGACTTTCGACAAGGAAGTTCCAAATAGTGAACTGTAAGCGATATGCTTGAGGTCTACTACAAAACTCATTGAATAGGGATTTATGAGATCTATCCGAAACTTCAACACAATTTTATCCTTTAATTCTGCTTGAGGCCTAGTTTCACCCCGAACTGTAGCACCACCTAAGTAAGTAATTCTGCTATTTAGATATTTCTGAGAGAGCAATGGCTTCTAACTCCGTATAGACGAAGAACTACTGCAAATGGTTTTCTGTTTTACGTAGAGAGGCTGCATGGGAAAATGTTGGTAGTAGATTGACATGATACGGTTCAGATTGTAAGTCCAACAAATTGTACATTTTCCAGTTTTCAAACTTCTGCAACTGTGGATGGATTTATTAGAATTTGAGTGCATGTACATGGGTTTGTAAATGTTTAGCTTCAAGAATGCTTTTTTTTTGTCTAAAGGCAGGCATTGTGATAATTAAAAAATCTAATATTCAAATTCGATCACTTTCCGTACACATTTAAAAATAATAAACACGATACCTCTCTTGAATGCATATTTCTAAAGAAAAAAAAACGTATTCCGTTGCCATTAAGGGCTTCTTGAACACTCACAAGTATAAAATCAATTCAAACTTATTTGGTTTAAAACTTTACCCTATCTAAAAAAAAATTACGAATCAATTTTATTCCCAAAAACAAGAACAAAAAAAATAAAAACAAAAACGTTTAGCTTTACAAAACAAATTGACGAAAATAAAAACCAACCTAAACAAATATTATTATTTCAATACTTTGTAAAAAGGTACACTTTCGTAATATACTACATAATTTATGTATTTTTGTTCGTATATTTTATTTACTGATATTTTATTCTTATCTTTATGTTTTCTTATTTTTTTTTTTTATTTTTGGTTCGAAAAATTTTGCTAAAAATGTATGCGTAATAAAAATGTATGATTTTTGCATTTTTTTTTATCGTTTAAAAAATATTTCTTTATATTTATTTAAATATGTTCTTTTCACGACATCGATTTTTTATTAATTTTTACAATTATTTTTTGATTTGTTTCTTTTTTTTTTTACTTTTATTCGTATTGACAATGCCACAATTAACATAACAGAAAACGAGAAACAACAGAACGAATTTATTGTATAACAAACAAACGAACTGTACAGGACATAAATTTGTATATTTTTTTCCATTTTTTATTTTTCTTGTGTAAAGTTTTTTTTTTAACTTCATTTTTTTTAAAATATTTATTTGATTTCTTTGTTTTTTTTTATATAGACAAATCACAGCCCATTTGTGGAATTTAATTTAAATGGAAATCATACATATATTATATAGACAAATTTTTTTTCGGACCAATTTGATAAAATGAAAATTAAAGCTGTTAAAGGTGTTTGGTTTTTTTTTGTTAAGAAATATCTAAAATATTGCCAAAATCAATGCTTTTTTGTTTCGGTTGTTTTTTTTTTCTTCTTTTTGTTAAACATTATTGGCTTAGTTGCTAACAAAGAGTTTTTAAAAGTTTTTTTTTTTGTTTAAGTAGAATTTGACTAGAATTGATTTGTTTTTTTATTCAAATTTGGATGATTTATTTATCAGGGCAATTAAATATATATAATTTCTTTTTTAAATCTAGAAAATTAAGATATTTTTTTCGAAAAAAATGTGGTTTCTTCTAGGCTTTTTTGTTTTACTACTATTCCTACGAACGCACGGATAAAAATTGTGTTACTTAGGGGGGGGACTTTCATCCGCCTTATATACATATGTATATATATAATTTTACACAAAAAAATGTTGTTTGCATATAAAAATATATATAAATATATATACACATAATTTTTTCGGGTGCTGCGTTTGTGGCTTTGCAAGTGCTTAGGGTTCTTATTTAAAAGGAACACAAGAAAAAAGCAATAAATAAAAAAAGTAACACCCTTGGCACCGGAAAAACCACGCCCACAACCGTACCCAACTAAACAAGTTTTTCTCTATGGCTATTTTCAAATTTTATTTCTTTACAAACTAAATAATTTATATCTACAAGTTTCATTACAGAAGTTATTCACAACTTCAGTGAAATTTATTTTTTAATTTGGCTTATGTTAGCTGTAGATTCAATTTCTTGTTTTTATTCAAAAATTGTTTTGTACATTTTTTTTCTCTAATTATAATTATTTGTTTTGTTTTTCTGTTCATTAATAAACAAAAAACAAAAAAAAATCAACAAAATGTTTAATGAAACAAATGATCAAGAACAAAAACGAGAACAAAAACAAATCGGCATAATCATTATGCATTTATAAAAAATACTAAAGATATTTTTGTTTGTTTGTTTAAATGTATATATGGGAATATAATATAGTATATTTTTGTTTATAATGTAATTAAATATGTTTTGTTTTTTTTGTTTGTTAGTGTAATATCTAATAATTTTTGTTTTATTCCTTTTGTTGACTTAAATTTAATAGTTAAGCATTTTTCTCTCTGACTTATTTTTGTTTATTATTATTATTATGTTTTTTTTTTTAAATATTTGTTTCATTATTTTGGTATATGTTTATAGTTTAAATTTAATTTGAAATTAAATCTACCTAGATTTATTTGTTTTAAAAGTATTTTTTTTGCGATTAAAAATTTAACAACAGATTAGAAAAAATCTTAAATCAACGGTTTTTTTTTGTTTTGTTTTGAAACAAAGTGAAAAATAATAATTAAAAATTATTTTTTTAAACAAATGTTATAACATTAAGGTAAATTCGAATTGGTTTTTATTTACTTCTCTCTTATAGTTTATTACTAAGTTTCTTTCAATATATATATATATATATATGTATATATAATAATGTAGCTTTCAAATATTTTAATGAAAGTGAATTTATAATACAGTTTTTGTTAAGGTTTTTGTATGTGATTTTGTTTTTTTGTTTTTTTATATTTTATTTAAAGATATATTAAATTCCTTCAAATTCCCACGTTTTTTAATTATTTTTAATGTTTTTTTCTTCTTTTTGTATAAAAATGTTTGAAAACCCCAGATCATATTGGTCGCTCTCCAGTCAGTGTATAATATATATATATATTTGTTATACAATATAATATTGGTTTTGTGTTTTTTTTTTATATTATAATTATCATTAATTAAATACGCTAACAAATGATTTATTTTTATTTTATAGATTTTTTTTTGTTGTTGTTCATGTTGTGTTTTTTTGTTTAGTTAAATTTAAATACGATATTTGGCAAACTTTACTATTTATATCAAATCAAGTTTTTATTGAAATTTCAATTCCGGAGACTCATCTGGAAAGAAAGAATGGGGCTGTGGAAAAGTTTTGAATTAGTTTAACGTTTGGGCAAAGTTTTTTTTATTTTTATGAATATAATACATAGTTAGTCGTTGTTGTAGGATATGGTTAAGACAGAGAATCGTTTAAAATGAACAAAAATTGGTATATAACACAAAACCAAACTCAAAACCCCATTCCTTAATAAAAGAATGAAAACAAAACTATTCTTTACAAAAAAAACATAACTTTAAAAAAAATAACAAAAATTGGTAACTTTGTTAAAAATTTCATGCGAAATCAACAAATGTTAAGCATCCTGACGGTTCACTAAGATAAAGAGTTGTTTTTTTTGTGATTTTCTCTTAGGTTTTCAACACTGAATCAGGTTTTCTTGAGCTTCTTAACTTTTGACAAACAGATGGTGGTCTTGAATCCCTTATTTATTTATTTTTTCTCCAAAAAACTTTCTATTTTCTTCAATTTGTTTCCCGAAATATCCTTGACAAATGTACGATTGCACTTTCTTATTTTTCAAACTAAACTACACTCAAAATACACTAACAACACAAACTTTTAGTTTCATCCACTCACACCTGATCGCGACTTGTAAGCCCTGCCAAAATAGACGTGCCCTGGTAAATAAGTATCCGTAACTATGTCCATCATTGAAAGCATTATCTTCAGACGCTTCCATAAAATTAAAGCTACCTGCTTAAGAGATACTTCTTTGAAGACAGGTGCTTGAATATTGTTCCCAAATTCTGTAGAGAGAAAAAGTTCAACAGACCGATAGAACATTGAAAACGAAATATGAAAATATATGGCCAGACAGGTTCATGGAATCCAGGGTCTAGATTCAGTGTTTAATACAGACTCCGAAGAGATATTGTTTTGCTTTAAGTAATTTTTCATGACAGTTTTGCTCTAAGATACTTATCAGATACAAGAGGTGGAGTGGTCTTGGACTTTAATCATGTGCTCAGTAGTTTGCCGCACTAACCGTTGAGTCAGGGCGCTCAGAAGATCCAATAGAAATATAGAATTTACAAGGGAATACCCTACTACGATTTTCGGAAGTTACAGCACAAGTGAATGCTGGAATTCACTACTAAAAAACACTTTTCCAAATGGCATTTGCTAGGATTTCGGAGCATTATAACAGTTTGGCAAACAGGCAGCCGGGAGCAGCCACAATTAGACCAGTAAGGGTTCTAGTAAGTATGGAACCAAAAATGAGAACAAGCATATCTCCTTTTCCTCTCCACCTTGGATCATGTAACTTTAACGCATTTTCATTTATTTCTGTTCTTTCTGGCTTTGAAAATGTCCATAAGTCAATTCCTCCTCAAGAGCTGTCATTATCTTCCATTTACTGACATAAAAATTGCAAAAGGGATTGGTATTCCCAACTTTATCTCATAAGTGAACCGATTTTATAAAATTTCAAACTTATCCTCCCAAAAATGAAAAAAAGGAAAAAAAAAGGATTTTCCCAAATCAAATCTCTGTCCCTTCCCTCAAAAGTTCCCTCCATTATCTGACAGTTCATTTTATCAATATCTCTACATAGGCTAATGTAATAAAGATAAACTCTTACCTGGTAGTACTTTCTTCGGTCTAAGGAACTCCTGTTGTTAATAGGGTCGACTAGCATCTTTTGGCCGCTTCAATTGAACTTTCAGTCTTTTCATGCCAATCTGAAAGCCATTCATTGCTTGAATGGCAGCTTGAGCACTGGCAGGATTATCAAATGACACAAATCCTGTAAACGGAAATAATATATATTTTACATGTGCGTAAAGGATACACATTAAAATCACATTTATCTTTTGTAGGCAGGTCAAACAGGATAGGGATGTGAAAGGAAAAAAAAAAATGATTTTGTAATGTATGTAAATGTAAGTTTTTTTTTCTGGTTGTTTGCTTGGAAAGGGTTAGGGTTTTTGTGTTAAGTTGACTTACCAAAACATTTACTCTGATTCGTAGCACGATCGATGAAAACTTTCGAACTGATTACATTACCAAATGGCAGGAACATCTGCATTAGTTCAGCATCACCAAATTCTTGTGGTAGATGATAGATAAATAAATTACAACCCTCTGGGCCAGAAATTGAACATCCTGGGAACATCAGAAAATCTAGAAATGAAGTATATCGAAATGGTTTACCATCAATTGGGTTTGCCGAATTCTGTTGGGGGGCATTCATATTTTTTTGTTAATGTTGTTCAAGGTGACGAGTTTTTGAGTTCACAAGGTCCAGTGGTTGAAAAATGTATTTTCATATGCCGACACTTCTCAAAAATATTAGAGAAACATTTAGAACTGTCAAGCATTACTTTAATTTTAGGAGTTTTGAACCAGATGGTGGAGAAAAATGCAGAGCCTTGATAGTAAGTCGTTGAACCAGAAGCTGACCCCTAAGATTTTAATGAACGTATAAGTCTTGCAAACATACTTCATTATATTCCAAAATGTTAAAGCAACAATTTAAGCAACAAACAGAGCCCTAAATCTGCAAATATTTCAGAACGATGGACATACTACTTATAAGGACTTTGAAAAGTATAGTCCACTCTTGCACTATTCATTTCGAATTCTTGGTGTCCAACATTATAATTTACCAACAGGTCCATTGGTGCACTGGGATGGGAATGATTAATGGCTGGGAACTCTGATTCAACATTAAGTATTTACAGGAAGATGTGATTCCTGAAGTTTTAAGAGTTATAACACTTAAGAAATGTACCTAAGCAAACCTCAAAAAAAAAAAATCAAAAGCACTCAAGAGTTTGAACAGAAAAAGCCTGAAGATTATTCTTGCTTACGTTCAACTAAGCGAAGAGTACTTATGAGCTTACAAGCAATAATAATAGAAAACATCTAAGCTAGGCTTAGTTGTAATCAAAATTCAGTACTACACTGAAATTATATCCCATGATAGCTTCTATTCAAAGCGCAAAATTTTGGTTCAAAAAATTTGTGAATTCGTCCCTTTCATCATTGGAAAAACGATTACATTCTTATATCTTACACAAGGCAGCATATTTATAGCCATAATCCAATCACTGGACCTTTTGTTTACCTTCCTCAACGTCTTTCTTTAAATTATGTTGTAAACTAAATATTTAGTTTTTTTTTTAAATTAAAAATCAAATAAAATTCAATTTAAAAGAAAAACAAAATTGAAAAGAATAAAATTAAAACAAAAGAAAACCAAAAAAGTATCTCTAAAGATTTCCTACAAAGCTACAAAATAAAATATACTAAATAAACGAATATATTTATATGTATATACAAAACAGAAAAAATTAAAATCAACACTTTTTGTTTTATTAAATAAAAGCGTGCATCTTTTGTTTTTTTTTTTATATTTCAAGGAGAACATAAAAATATTTAAATTTTATATTTATGCCTACATAACATATGTATATGTAAATATTTATATATATATATATATAATATCGATATCGAAAGGGTGGGAATGGGGCGAGAGTAATACATCATGCACATTAAACGTAAATTCAAAAACAATAACACAAAATGCGTTCACTTAATTTTCTTTTGGTTATTTCTTTTTTTTTTTTTGGTTTTTTTTTTATGATAACACAAGTCGATGTGGCGGCGCAATATTGTATATAACGTATAAAGTTAAATTTTAAATAAATCGTTTTTTATTGCCATAATAAATTGCATCTTCTTTTCTGATTTCCTTATCCCGTTTCCTTAAACTCGTATATTTCAACGTAAAAAAAGAAAAAGGGTTACTTATGGCAAAAGGTCGCAAAGGGGTTGTGTTTTGTTCTTCTCCCCTGGGTTTTTTTCTATCTTGATATCAATTTTGTGTTAATTTCAATTTTATACTCCAATGAATATATATTTTTTTATGGTTTTAATATTTTCTCTAATATTTTAGGCAATAAAAGATTTTTTTATTAAAAAAAAAACAAATCCAATTCGACTTGTGTATACCATGATGTAGCGCACAATATTGCAAACTAAATATATTTATTAACATAAAAACATAAAATTAACATCTACGTATATATATATTTTTTATTTTTTATAATAATTTTCCTTGCTAACACAGTTTTTTTTTTTTTTTTTTGTCTTATGTCTTACCTTCTCTTTGAGTAGGTGCAACCGCAGCTATTGGTGCTGGTATAGCCTGTGGAAATTGTCCATAAACGGCTGGATATGCTGCATTATAAATAATTTGTTCACATAGTCAAAAAACACATTTAGGAGACATCACAACGTAAATAACATTTATTAAAAAAAAAAATACTAAAAAACAAAAACAAACAAAAAACAAACTAAAAACTAAAACAATGTACTTTTATGAACATAAATTTAATTTGATTTTCTGTTTAAAAAAAATCATATAACGAAAGATTTGTATATATAAAATATTTAAATGCGAGTATGTAATATGCACGTGTGCTTGCATGGCTTTGGATGCCAAAAACTATTGAAAAAGGGAGGTGGAAGGATATTTGGTGGTGTTTGAATTTTGCAAGTAACTGCAAGTGGTTACGCAGGTCCTTTTGGACCACCGGTTTTGTTTCGAAGTTCTGTTGGACTACAGATTGCATCGAAGTATGTGTAGTTTTGAACTTAAGGTTTAACTTAATATTATTAATAAAATCAAGAAAAGCAAATAATGCAGTGTGTTCTATTATAAGTTTCCAATGCATGTGCATCCAGAACGGACTCAGCAATGAAAATGCTTTTTAAAAAAACGTCGTATAATGAATGCATTCAAGAATATGCAGCAATAGTCAAGTCAAGCAGAAGTAAAAGAGGTGTTGTATGATTTGTATTTTGTTTGTTGTCCTACAATTCCTACATAAAGAATACATTTACTACAGTGTACTCAACCTTATAACAATTTTAAAACTAAACTTCTTTTCCACATCGAATAGTTTGTAAAAAAAAAAAAAACATCGAGTTTGGGTTCATCGCAAATAACTATATACACTATTTGCAATGCACCCAAACATAATACATATAAACACCAAACAAATGCACACAATTAACATTAAAAAAATATACATTTGATTAAAACACCTTAACAATATTTAAATTAAGACACCACTTAGTTTTAAAAAAAACAAAAAACATTTTTTATAGCCAGAAGTTCAAATTGAATACAGAATCACTCAAGTCCACTCAACACAATAAACATCAGACATCATTTAACAAATAATTTAATTTTAAGTGCAAATGTTCTTTTATTGATTTTAAAATTCATATTTTTGGATATTTTCTTTTAAATATATTTTTTTTTGCTATACAAACACCATATACAAATAGAAATATTTAAAATTACACATATTTAACAGAAAACATCCAACATATAAGCTACATCGATAAACACTTAATTTATATGATTATACAGATAAAATTAATGCAATGATGATAACGAAAAATTATAAAGAAACATGAAAAATAAAATAAAAATAAATAAAAAAAAGTAAAAATCAAATAAAATTGGAATAAATGGTTAGAAAAATTTGCAAAATAAATTCGAGAGTCTTAATCTTATGTATTTTTTTTCAGAATTAAGATGAAAAAAAAATAACTTCCTTTCACTGATTTTTGACTTATAGATTGAGAAAAAAAAATTATAAGAAAGAGGTACTTACCAACTCCTGGATATGGTTGCATTCCCGTATATGCAGCATGTTGAAGCGCCGCTTCACCATTAGGCAAACCTTGTGGAGGAATTGATAAATGCAACGCATCTGGAAAACATAAATATTCTTGCTGCAATATTCCGTTGTCTATAAGTAAAAGAAAACAATTTGTGTTCGAAGATCCTTCTAATTTTTTTTTTTTTATTCTTTTGTGTACATTATGTATATAATATATCATGGAGTATGCAATACAAGCGGTCTATTTTACACTACATATTTATTGGAAGCGAGTTTTAGGATGTCCATGGATGGCATCTTTGATGGAAAAGACCAGAGAAAAGCCCCTACTGTGTTTGAAGTCTACTTTGAATTCGAGAACTCCAGAAGGATATAAGCATATTCAACTCAAAAACCACTTGGATTTGAATACATTTTCGAAGTTAAAGTTTGATGTATAGTTTTGTAATATAGAGCGTATATACATATGCGTGCACGACTAATATCAATAATGAAACAAATTAGCTATATCCTTCTATCCGTTCGGGTGTCACCACATTTTGGGCCTCAGCTAGGACCATGAAAATTCATGAAAATTCATTCAATTTCAAAATGAGAAGCAGTACAAGCGACCATGCACAGTTTTTCATAAATTCACTATTTTCCATGTAATCGAACAATTTTATTAGTACCAAACATTTAGATAAATAAAGGAGGATACAATTCCTCCATACATCTTATAGGGGGCGTTTTCTTTTAATCAAAAACCCGACTTTGATGAAATTTTGCATGAAACATCCACAAACGTGTGAAGATATCTCTGTAATACAACAAAGTGTTATAACACTGCCACGCCCACTTTATAAAGACTACGTAAAGAAATTGGGAGTCTTTCACATTCAATAATATTTACAAGGGAACATGATCAACTTTTCAGACAAATTAGATAGACCTAGCTCAAAGGATATGCTATCATCATAAGAGATGTAGTCTCCCAGTCCTTTGATGCAAAACGTATCTAATAAGACTTCCTAGGTTTACTAGTTGGATAGGGTCTGCTTATGAACGCAATAATGAAGATCAAAGAAACTACGCACAAATCAATCATGTACATTGGAGCTATCACAGAAGGTGTAGGTAAGCAATAGCTATGTAGCTATTGCCACCACACGTAGACTAGTAAAATGTCCATTTGGATCTATTAACTCTCCACACCTTAGAGAAGGGGTTATAGTAGTCCTTCTAGTGGAAATAGTATGTTATTGATCATAGAGGGAAAAGATGAATGATGATGCCCTTAAACGTAAGTAAGCTATCCAGAAATGTGGTAACTTAGAGCTAAATGAAAATATTAGACGGGTATCTAGAGACGAAAGACACTTGGAGCCTGAATTTCTATAGCAGCTAAGGCAGTAAGTAAATTTGAAGGGAAAAAGACAAAATCAAAGGTAATCCACAATCTACTAACCGATTGTTTAGTTAGTTGTTACCTCCTAATGGATGGAAGACATCACACAATGATTTGTGCCCTCTACATTGGGATCAGTTCTCATCTAATCATGTCCTTAAACTTGCCCGAATACCCTTCCTATAATCACTATAGTGGGGCATTCTAACTTCTTAGCTATTTAGTGATCTTCTCTATCTGAGTTCAGTTGGTCTTCTTCTGACTAGATGCAGAATTTTTTGTGTAGATGCTATGCCAGTCTCCTAGCTTGTCGAATGTCTGTAAGACCTATCCCTATAGATGGCTTCAGCAAAAAACTTTAGGCAAGGCTTTTACTTATAACCAACTATCGTTGAAATTACACTTCCCACACGTGTCCTGCCAATCATTTTTCACAAATTCGCAAATGTATGTACCATGTAATCCTCAACACTGTTTCCCTAGCAACGTGTGCAGAATTAAAACGAGTTCAACTGAAAGGGTATTAACATCCCAAAGTGTAGTAATTTCCATACCAAGCCATCCGTAAACGTTATAAGCCGGATTTAAAGCCTTTCCAATTGCAATTCCATTACTAGAGGATCTACAACTCCTGCAACATATTATTCATAAATGCTAATACAAAAGATGCTCCTAAAATCCTTTCGTCCATTAGCACAGGAGATTATTATATGTATATCTACGTATGTATGTATGTATATGTATGGAAGTGTGTACTTATGCAGGACTATTTACAAAAAGTAGTAGTATTCCCGTGAAATGGCAAACAAAAGCACAATATATAAACCTTTTAAAATGTTTTCGTTTTTTTTTTTTTATATTTTACTTACGTCCTGGATAACTTTGTGGAATTCCATTCGTGTAAACACCTTCGGTACCGCCCGGCTGTCCATTCGGAGTTTGTGCAGCCATATTAAATGTTGGCATTGTCGGCGATGGTAGTGATGGAATCGATCCATTAACTGGCTGACCATTACCATTTAGAGCGTGAGGTATTTGCGTTGCTAATGCTGCCATTGGATTAATGTAAGACCCTTGGGCGTTTGCAGCTGCTATTAGTGCGGCTTGTTGTTGCTATTTCCATAAAAAAAACCAAACAGATTCATTGTACCATACATTTCAGTAAAAAAAAATAATGTTTGTAATACCTGAGCGTAAGCACCATACGGTCCAAATTGATTGAATACAAACGGATTTAATAAATTCATATGGCCCGCCATTTGTTGCATGCGCCGGATATGCCTTTCCTTTTCAGTATCAGCAAATTTCACTACGAGGCTTGATGATGCACCCTGTGAAGTATACAACAGAAACACATTAGTTATAAACTTTGACATGTGGTATATGGTGCATATGTCAAAAAAGGATTCAATAAATTTGTCAAAGGTGTCAAAGGCCATTTTTTTTTCTTTTCCCACCAAATACCACACAAGGTTTGAAAGCAATTTAACCCCAGCAAGCAAGGACAATCCGAAAACTGGGAAAAATTGTTCAACACCGTGTATACCTGTTGATGAAAACATGTTGCATGAGCACCCGAAAGGATAGAGGATACAGCAAAAAACAAAAAAAGAAACCAAAACCAAACCGAACTCCAACCGGTACCATTAACCCACCCAGGACTGTTAACACGATATCACATGTAGCCGTAGTGTGGCTTGAAATGAAAATCAACTGGGAAAAATGCAGGAAAAAAGGATACCCAGATGTGTTGTTGTTTTGGAAACCTTTGAGGCCATAATTTAACTGAGAGAGGGTTGGATATTTGTAATGCAAAAAACAAAAAAAAAAAAAAGAGCTCGTAGATTCGTAGACAGGAAATGCACTTAGTTTTGGGATTATAACAGAGTTGTGCAGATACGTGACCCTTGGATATGTTCAACAAGGACATGAACATGAGTTATCCCGCAGGAGAGAGGCACTTACCCTGATGCATGCAGCAGTAATAAACAGACTTGTTGTCGAAGGGTACCCGTTTTTCCGTTTTTGGATATGAAATATGAATCGTGGCTGTAATGGATGTGTAATGGGCATGTTTCTGTTTTTTTTTGTTCTCTTCTGTTCAAGGATAAGAGCACAGCTCGAGAAGTTCAAGGATAAAATTGAGTTGTACATATGTTGGTAATCAGCTTATCGTTGGAGGTGGCTTTCGAACAGTGAAGGATTATTTTTCAGTTTGCATGGATAGAATGCATGTAAGAGCGGGATATGGAATGGAAAGCCTGATGGCAGAAGTTTGTAAGTAATGGTAGTGTCGACCGAAAGCTGGTGATGGTGATAGACATCAGCCACTTCCTTGGAAGAGTATGAACTCATACCCACTGCTCTTTCAAATAAACGATATTACCAAACTGAATACCAAACTGTCCGAACTAACTGGGAAGTTTCAAGAAATGGTGGTTGAGATTCAACAAAATGGGGAATAGGTCGAGAGCCAGATACGTACGTGGTTCGAAGCTTAGACTTCAAAAAGGTGATTCTCTCTTTTCAGATCTACTCCAATTAGAAGGATCGTTTTTAGATATTAAGTGGTTTCGACGGAAAGTAAGATTTCAAAAAGAACTTGTTTACAACTCTCAGAAGTCAGCCAAAGTAAACTGTAAGAATGAAATACTGTCTTGGTAAGTATATGGCTGCCCTTTGAGAGTTGGCTTGCAACGAACATCAGTTGGTTCCATGATACGCATATTAGTCTCGGAATGCTTGCCTGATTTGTATGCCAGAAACAACACGGTCATCCCTAGGACTGAAGGTAAACTGGCATCGAAGTGTTTCAAGATGATTAGGAGGAAGGTAATGGGGACTGCAGTGGACATCTTGGTATCGATACCAGTCGTGTTTTCTATCAAGAATGCGTTGCTATTGAGTAAGCCGATGTTTAGTGTATTGGATATAAGGGGAAGTGTTAAACCTTCTATGGCAGAGATGTACCCATCGCAAGTAAGGTGACACTTATCTGATCTTATACCAGCGAAGGTTAGACCCTATTTGGGAGGTGGGTTTGGTGGGAGAAAGCCACATCTCCAAAAGTCGATTGAGTATATAACCTTCAACATTTCGTTTGTTTGTACAAAACAGTGAAATGTGAGGAGTCCTCATTTCAAGGAGATGTGGGTACTGGTCACGGTATAGCTCGTTTGCATATCTTAATTAAAAATGAGACCAGCAAGGCCTTACATCGTTATATGCAAGGAACTTAGGATATCGGTCTATAGAAATGGGGTATGCTGACATCGTGTGGTCATAGCCATCTGTTTGAATGCCGATTTCATATATTGCCAAACCCTCGTGACATTGTAATATGAAACATTGAAACAGTTCCGCTTCTAGAGCTGGAGTCTACTCTAAGGATTCTCCAATCAAACAGTCCATAGACTGAAACAGACATCTTTACGGCCACTGCAGCACACACAATTTTAAGGAACTTATTGCGAAATAGTTTTTTTTTTCAGTGCATGGCTGTCATTGGGTGGTTAAGAAGTTTGAGGGCTTGGATCGACCATGACCTATGATTTTGCGGTCTGATGGTTAAGGACCAACAGCGACCTATACTAATACTTCCAACTAACTATCTTATCAGTCCTTTCTGCCACCAAACCAGTTGACATTTAATCAGATTCTGTTTGCAAATTCATCATAGATAAAATAGAGGCATCAGTGCACACCCCGCCTATGGGATGCGACTCAAGTTCCGCTTCGTACCTCTGTTGTAAAAAAATATTAACAGATTGTTCAAAGGGTCCTTCTTTTAAAAATGAAAAGAGAGGTGCTGACTCGTGGCTTTCGATTAAAAAAAAGACGATGTGGTGAACAAAAATAGATAAAATCCTCTTAGAAATGAGGCCTGGTTTTTAGCAGCCATTATCTACTACGATTTTGGATCTACGTTAAGCTAAAATGATGTAGGCATGATCCCAGGGACATATGACTTTGATTGCACTTCTCTCCCAATTGAGAAGCAGGACCCCAGGACCTACACGCTCCCTTTACAAGGATTACCATGTAAATTACAAAAAAAAAAATCATAATTAACTTGATACTTGATCCAGCATCCAAATAAAATTTAATTATAATACCACAATGACAATGTACAACACAGCCTTCGTCTTTCCGCCCCAGTGTCGTCGTCCTTAATAAAACATGATACCTACTTGCCTCTCATGTAATTTATATTCAATTAGAATTTTCATCGTAATCACTCATTTCTCAGCGACTTGGTAGCCCCTGACGATGACGGCAAAACACCCACACCACACGTAGCATAGAAAATCCCACCACACTATAATGCCATGATGACACCATGGCAACAATTAGACGGCGAAAGGGCTTACATAAAATTTTACCCATTGTCATTGTGGGTAATTTCGTAAATATGCTCAATAATATTAATAATAACGGTAACAGGCCCATTCGTAAATAAATAAATTTTTCGAATGTCATTAATCAAATTCCACTATTTGATACCGTACAGCGGTGGTATACCATACCACCGGGCGAGGCGGCCATTCTGTGGAGTGGAGCCGCACCGTGTCGCCGTGGTGAGTGGAGGTGTGTGTTGTAATTCATAACATTTTCCGATGAGTTTCTGCACTAATTGAAAACTACAAAGCGTTTTAGGACCCACAAATCCTTTTTTTTTTTTGCTGCTTTCGGAGTACTTTGTCATATAATAGTATGATTAATTATTGAAACAATAGGAATGAAGGACGATTTGTGTCAGATATAGAGAACCTACACACACAGTTGCACTTTGTGGGATAATACACCTTTTATGGCGAAACTCACCATATTCTCCTCGTGTTTGGAGGGTTGTGTGCTGCTGCTTGTCGGCGGCGTCGGCGGCGGCGTGCGTTCACAGTTAGTGAAAAGGAATTGATTTATGCTTCAGTAAATTTTCAGTATTTGTTAGAACGTTAGAAACGTATTTATACGCTTCAGTTGCCATCGGTTTAATTAGTACCTACAAACATACATTTGAATGTATGTATTGTTTTGGGTGTAATTTGTGGATTAGGAGACACGGGAACGGGTGCACGGGTGACATGTTTCGTTGTAAATGTGTCATCGCTTTCGTGTGGAAAATATTTTTAACTAATTGTTGCCGTGGGAGTAGAATTTGTGAGGGTTTTGGATAATATTTTGAATTGTTTTTGGGTGGACAATAGGTGGACGATTGGGTGTAACGTGTATGGAAGTGAGTTTAAAGGATTTTTGGTTCAAGCGTTTTATTTGGTTTTGGGAATACATTTAAAGGGAAGGAGCAACCTACGAGGACTGTAGAGGATATTATGTTAATTCTATTCTTACTTACTCTTACTCTTTGTGTGACAGCTATTCTCGATTTTGAGGTGTCACAAGGTTGCGTGGTAGGACCTTTTCTATTCAATTCTTTGTGAATAGGAAGAGAAATATACGCGACAGACAGAGCTCTCTTTACGGAAACTAGATATCCGGAAGTGGCCTTCAGGCTTAAATTAAAGAGTCTTGGAATGTTTAGTAGGATACAGCTAACAAAGTAGCAAAGACAGCTGCTGTACTGGCAAGAATCAAGCCAACCAAACACGTACCAAATTAGACGAGGAAACAGCTCTTGACAAAAGTTACGGTGTTGTAAAGCTCTACGGGTCTCAAATATAGATTGTCGTCGTGTCAACGAAATTCTACCAAAAAAAAACGGAACAGCATACAGATCAAGGACTTCTTAAAAGCTTCATATCAAGGAACATGGTATTAGATAGAAAACTAGTGATAGGTACCCCGGATGTCACTAGCTATAACACAAAGGCAGATAGACGTACAGAGTGATATAAGATGTTTGCGGAATTGAGTTCCTATTCGACTTGACATGGGAATGTTAGAAAACGATTATAACTTCCTATCGCCTGATTCAAGAGGATGCCTGCTGCAGGGAAAAATAGTTAAAAACTTAAGCAAAGATGCCATTACGATAAAGGATTGCACTTAGCGGGACAATAGCTATCATTATGTACTTTAGACTGTACTTTCTTCAATCTATTGCCAATATTGTATACACAGTTCCTTTTTATTTGCGATGAAGTCGCCATCATAAGTACTTATATCCTTCCAAGTGATTAAACTGAAATCCCTTATTCAAACTCTGCCTCAACCTGTTGCAAGACTCAATCCAGAAACAATGTAATATATTTCAACTTTAGACTCCATCAGCTTGACCGCAGTGGAAATTAAAAAACTTCCTCGACAAATTCTCCCAATCCAAAAAGGATAACGAAAACTTTTCCCTTTGACATTACCTGCTGGTCGTAGGTAACTACTTCAATATAACTCATATTTTACGGCATAAAAAGGACCTTAAACACAAAATATATTTCGATTTTAAAGTTCCAAGGACGAGCTATATTTTACTCGAAAATAATTGAATTAAAAAATCATTTTTGCAGAAAATTTGTTCATTCACTTCAAAGAAAATAAAGAACGAATGTGGCAATCGTTTTGCATCCTTTTGCAGTTCAATCATTTTAAATTCACTTAAAAGAATTTCCTATCCTTCGCCAGAGTGTATGTGAATTGAAAAAGAATGTGTGGAGAGACAACACTTTCAGATATTAAGATACATTTGCATTCAAATCATTCCTACATAGCATTGGGTGCCAAAAAATGTACAAAAAAAAACTGCCACTGCTACTATAAGCCAAGGACAAATTCACATTCCTCCTATGGCCAGGAGCATGGGAAGGATATCCAGCTCAAGCGTAACGATTCAACATGGTTTTCAATAGATTTCAAAAAGATTACATAGACACAAATGCATACCAATTGGTTCGTCGTCCTTTGAGTGTACAAACAAGAAAAAAAAAAAAAACATACATATGTACATATGTATATATGGATATAGGCACGACATACAAGGCAAGGCAGCAAGCTGCAGCTGCTTCCATCTACTAAATTCGTTTAACCTTGCCGCCACTGCCGCCACCGCCGCCGACGACGAGGATGATTTTCTTCTTGCGGCACAGCAAGGACTACCCACATCCACACACAGAGAGAGTGTATCCTCCTTCGTCTATAAAACACTTCGGAGCCATTTCGATGATTTCCCTGCATTTAGTTTAGTATCCTTTCTACTCTGACTTTACTTCCCCAAACTCTATCATCCGCTGACTACAAACAAGTCGTCGCAGTCCCATTAGGGACAGACTTGCAGGATAATGCAGCAACAGGCATAGCAAAATTCTCCGACTTGTAGCTGAGGTTCACTCAAGCAAAAGGAATTTACCCAACAAAAGAAAAAAGAACGAAGTGAAACCAACTTTCTGAATCACAGAGCTGTAGCAATAGTCCTTGCTGTATATAGAGACTAGGACTACGGCTGTTGCTTCACTGCCACTATTTGCCAAACCGATTTGTTATATCCCTTTGAATATGTTGCAACATGATGAAGAAACTTTCTCTTTGGCAGCTTTGTGCGCACACTAATGCGGTTAGAAAATGCTAAGCGATGGACGAGAAAAGAAACCCACTCCTTGGAGGATATATGTAAGGAACTGACTCTACTATCAACATTTAAATAATCTATACAAATAATATTTTGAACAGTGTTTCGTTGAAAAGGACATTTAAGACTTTCATAAGTTAATACGATGACTTATGTTATGACTTCTTGATAGCAGATGGTTTGGTCTCTGCCGAATCAATGGTCGAATGGCATGGCAGAGGGAATTCAAAATGAGATTCTCGGTCCGAAAAGGATATTTAATCACATTTGGGTATCATGCAATTTGCTTGGTACTCCCTGTGCTCTGTTTATTCAACATCATTGGATTATGAAATTAATGGTGAATCGGTTGTGATTTGCATGATTTGCTTGCCCAAACTTTACTCGATTTTATTCAACAAGTTTGTTGCCTTTTTGGGGAGTCCTGTGCATAAAGGATTGATTCGCTTACTCGTTCGTGGAGTTGGAGAATTTGAAGTAGAAGGGAAGTTGTACCTGAAACTATGATGCATTATGAGTGAAATAGCAATGGGTCTGATGGAGGAATATTCATACTGAGAAGGATACAGGAACAGGTGTGCTATCGAGGACTACAAACGCTAAGCTGGAACTGGAAAAGCAGCAGAGGCAATGTCGATTTATTCATGTAGAATAGGCATACCACAAGGAAGTCCATTCTAGCACACGTTTAGAATATTGAGAAACATCATTTAAGGAAGCGTTTTCAGCCAAATAGGAATAGGATAGTGGATGGCATTCACAGAGCTATGTTGTGAGAGACATACTATCTGTCATACAGCGCTACCTATCGTATAATATCCTTGGATGTCGAAACTCTAGGAATATACAGATGAATGCTATAGAAATGGGGTAGCCACTGACTGGCATCAACCCGGCCCTCTTAGTAGGTACACATCAATGGTGTTCATCCGGATTTAAGTTCCTAAACTATATTCGAACCCAATTGGAAGGACTGTGAACGCAACGGAGGACGAACTCCTTGAGTATCAAGCTATCAAGTGGATGCCAGTGCCCTTATAGACAACTAGAAGAAAGTGCCTGCAATAATCGTAGAGAAAGTAAGGGGGCCATTTCTTAGACAAGAACTATTCACGGTAAGTAAGTATGAGGCACTTAACTGGACGAGAATATTGGATGAATCACTGGAGGGTATCTCCTTTTAAGACCTAGCAAATCAAAAAGCAAAGTATATTCCGTCAACAAGAATGAGCACACAGTAACGTCGCAATAGACTGCCTACCTCAGCTTCGCTATAAACACTGAGAACAACACCAAGTCAGAGATCAAACGAAGAATTACTCTTGCCAATCGCTGTTTCTTTGGCCTAAAAGGGCAATTGATTACCAAGAACCTGGCGGGAAACACCAAGGAGACTCTATATAAGACTCTCATCATCCCAGTTCGCAGAACCATGGATGGTAACAAAGACAAATCAAGACATTCTTGGCTGTTTTGAGTGAAATTATTTGAAACCATTTTCGGTCCCATTTGCATTGACGGGCTTTGGAGGAGAAGATTCAACAGGAAACTCTACGAGGTGTACAACGACACCGACCTGTTCGGAAAAGTACGCATCAGTCGCCTAACATGGCTATGGCATGTAGAGTGAATGAACATGAACGCTCTAACCTGAGAAGTCTTGAATTTCAACTCGGAGGGACAACTCAGTAAAGCAAGACTTGCCTTACATGCCGGCCACAAGTGGGAGAGGATCTCAGTCAACTTGTAGTGCGCACCTGGACACAGTTAGCCAAAGACCATTGTTGATTGAGGTCCAGACCCCGGACTGTGACGCGTGAAACAAACTCGAGTTTCAGGTTCAAGCTCGCAGAAGAGTCTGCAGAATATTTAGGTGAAGGGTATACAGGTATACACAAGGAAAGAACAGATGAACTACCTGGAATAGGCTCAGGAAGCTGGGCATGATTTTTTGTCACCAGAGTCCATGCTTCACTGTAAAACGTGAGGAACTAGAAATAAGAACGCTCTTGAGCAAAAGTTCAAACGGGAAGTGGGAATACCGAAGACATAAGCAGTCACTCTAGATTAAGCGCTACAAGGATCATAGTAGGACACCATTTATTGAATAACCACTCAGTTAAAACGAAGACTGAATATCGACAAATTGCAGGGTCCTTCAAGGTAGAGATATGTGGAATCTATCAGCTGCACATTCAATTACGATTAAAGGACTCTTTTGCCTTGTTAAGAGTTGGAATCGATGGTTTTAGTGTCACACAGAGAAAGAGAATGACCAACTGGAAGGACTATGAACCAATTTTTCGAAAAGATCGATTGGTTTCCGATTTGCTATTTGATTCTTCTTGGACAGACACACTGGAGTCTTCAAGATCAGTTACAGATGGTCAGATGGTGCAAAAGCCAACAATCTGCTTCTGCCTTCAGTGCCAGGGCAACAGGATCACCCCCGCCTGACCTGAAACTACCATCTCTCTAACTGCTATGAATTGCAGGACTTTTCGACTCGTTCACTACCTTTCATTTCGCTATAAAACAAGGAAAAAAAACCTCTTAAATCTCCACAACGCTTTAATTCAATGCCATTCCCCGCGAACACCCCATTAAAACAAACCAACCTCTCTCTCGCGGGAACCTTTCATCAGCAGTCACACAACATCATTTGCAATCGATATCTAAACACCGTGTGTAATTGATTCGATTATTAATCTCGTTGCACTGCATTTTAATTAAAACGTAATCACACACAATAACCGTGATTATAATAAAATCATTTCCCTCCTGCAGCCAGGTATGTACATGCACCGTCGAGCCATAATTATTTCCACATTCCACAGTTAAATCACGCACCACACACCATGTCCTATTCGAGTGCGCCAGCCTCCCCCCAATTTATCATAAATCAAAGCCATTGCATAAAGCACTTTAATCCTTTTTTTTTGTTCGCAAATCGCAATCCAGAATCCTGTTGAATGCTATTATGTTCGCCTGAATGATGTACTACTACTCACGAGCACAGCCGCATGCATATATATTGTTATATTAAAAGTTAAATAATCACTAAGTAAGAGTACTACTCCAGGAGGCACTTGAAGCGTTCACCAGCGCAACAGGATGGATTTTTGCCAAACAAAAGCCAGCCGCCGCCGCCGACGCCACTAACCCCTAACAGAAGAAGGATGAAATATCCTTATGGCAATTTGCGGTAGAACAATATCTCTCTTTTTCGCTTATACCGCTGCCACTGCCACTGCCACTGCCGCCCGCATATACTTCAGTCAAACACTCTGGTGTGTGGTGTGCAACTAAAAGCGTTAGCGTGCTTCCTTCCTGCTGGCTTGGCTTGGCTTTTGTGTGCGGTTCGTCCTTTTTTTTTATGATTTTTTGCAGACATTTTCTCTTAGTTGCAAAAACAACAAGAACAAAAGGCCAAATCAAATCGACACTTAAATACAAAAACGTGGTTTGGCATTGTTTCATGAAAAATGCAACAGGCTCAGGCTAAGAAGGACTACATTCAGCCATATACACACAGGCTCTGACAGGCGGCAGGAAAGAAGAAAAAAAAAATACCCTTCTCTGGTGGTGGTGTACTGGTAGCTGTTGGCAAAGTTTCAAGTGTACACTCGCTGGGAGAATTCTCAAAGTCATTTTATATATATTTTATTGGACCTGTTTGCTTGCCACTTCCTTCCGATATTACCTAAACGTAGCCGACAACGACGACGACGGCACGAAGGACCTTGGACCTCGTATCCGTATGGCGGAGCGCTGGCAATAGCAATGACGATGAGTGGAATTGTAAAATTTATTCAGAAGCACTATAATCGGTTGCATGATTTCTTGTTCTGCATGGTTAGTTTTTGGAGGACTTGTATACTTTCTAGTCCTGTGTCCTGTGACCCTTTTTCGGCTTAAAGGAGGACGAATTTTATTACCTCGGGGGCAGGCTGTAATGTGTGCTGTGCATGCATGTGGCCTGTTGAATGCGATGGAAATGAGATATGGTTAATGTATGTTCGATTTGTTGCAATAAAATGTGGAAGAGTTATGGGATGACTTTGAATGGCTTTAGGAAGAGGTTATTGGGCGCCTTTGCCAAAGGAATGCGTCTGGGTAAGTAAATGGCTGTTGGTTGTAATTACGTTTATAGGGGGGAGTGCACACTTGATGGTGGTGATAACCTGGTTTTGATGGAATGTAATTGAGTAGAGTTTTACCCTCGTCATGGAGAATAAATGAAGCAACCAAGGTTGGGGAATTTAAAGCGAAGTTTACGTTTAGGGAAAGGCTCGAACTAATCCAAATCAAAGCTTCATAGTCCCTCAGACTAGGTTCACTTTTCTTTGCTTGAAGATGTCCCTAAGCCCTTAAGCTTAGTTCTTGAGATGCTTTTGAATTTCCGCGTTTAGACAAGTAACTCCTTGAAAGCCTGTGCAGGATTAGACCATCTTAGTTGAAAATTCGCCAGGATTTCGCCTTGTCTTGGGATAGTACTGAGTTTAAAGAAAGTCAGCACCTTTATGGCAGCTTGACCGATGATGATGCAGGAGAACTTGCTTACTGAGTAAGAACCTTCTGTTCGTGGACACTGCATGTTTGTAGAGAATACATATTTAAGCCAATTGGCTACTAGAAACTAATCGAGGACTTGAGAAAGATAGTTCTCTAACAACTCTTAAGTTTTCAGTAAGACATTCTATTTTAGAGGTTACATGGCTATGTACATCTGACAAACCCCTTACAAAATACTATAAAGCATAGAGAGATTCGGATTTGAATGTCAGCTAACTTTTGTGTTTTAAGCCGAGCTTAATGATTTTGAATCATATACCAATATAAAGGTGAGCTAGAGCTTGAAAGCCAGCCTCGGAGTCACTAAAATTTTGTATTCTAAGCCGATGCCATTGACCCATATTCAACTACTAAGCCGAACTTAGACATGCTCGAGAAGTTTATGACACTTCACTTTTTTAGACGAACTCAGGCATCAAGAGTTGAAGCGGTGTACGAAGCAAGAAAGTAAAAATATTTGAGTCTGAGTTTTATTCGATTTTAAGCCAAGCTTCACTGTTCATAACTCAAACGTTTAGAGTAATCGAGTGCTTCGAAGTCAGTTTAGGGTAAGAGTGATATTTGGCAAGTCAGTTAGTAAGCACGGTCCATGTCATAGAGCCATACGTGAGTAGATACTAAGCTGACCTTAAACTTCAAGGATAAGAGTAAAGGTTTAGAGTAAAAAATTAGAATTTGACAGTCAGAATACTTTTAGATTTTAAGCCGAGCTATGTACCATTTAGTTGTGCACTAAGCTGAAGTCAGAGTCATGCTTCACATCGCGAAATACAAATCCAAGGCAGTATCAGGCAGCTGTGGTAGCAGAGATTACGGATAAGACCCAGGAAATAATATTTTAGAATTAATTTTAGCTCTCCATTTCAGCCGAGCTTTGTGTAATCTGTTACCTTATCAGGGGGTTTTTACTCAGTCTACATTCGTCCATGGATTCACTGTAAGCCTAGCTTAAACTAGCAAATCTGTGAATTCAAGGTTATTTCTTTAATAACTAAACTGAACCCAGAGTTTTAGTGATCTTGGATACAAAAACATTCAATGTTAGGAGGAGTAGTCGCTTTTTATACTATGTTAAACCTCAGCTGAAGACCCTTAGATATTCAAGGAATGACAGTGATACACTGGTTCGTCTCTTGCCAATTATGCCACGTGTGACATAAATATTGAAATTGAAAGACAAGACGAGACCTTGAAATCGTTGGTTTTGACATTTATCTGTAAAATCGAATAAAAAAGTCAAAGAAGAGCGGCTCTACATCAACTATTTTTAAGTCGCTGTTAGACATAGTCCAGTGCTTTAACATGTTGAAATTAGCATCAGGAATCAGGCGTCATTCAGTTTAGAACTCTTGGCTCGAGTTGTGATGTAGATATAAGGAGTGAGTTACCACTAATTCAATTCAGCAACAGGAATTACACAAACCCTCCTCTCTGAGTTCGACTGAAACTTCCTCTGCTGAATAAACAAAATCCTGACCACATTTTCACGACCACTTCTGTTTACAGCTTTTTGTGGTCAAATAACCTAAATAAAAGAACCGTCACGACTATTCTGTTTATGCCATATTCATCACTGTCACGCTAACCAGTGTCCAACTAAATCTTATTTTGAAAACAATCCAGTCGTCCCCCATTCAATCAATTCCATTCATTGATCCCACTTGGGAGTTCGAATCCAACAAGACTGCTGACTCACTGAGTAAACACTCACCTCTCCATTATCCTCACTCACACTTGACACATTCTTTAATCAATAAGAAAACGAAGAAGAAAAATTCCTTCTCCTCCTCCGGCATGGCATCATCAGCCCAATGGGTTTTGTGCTTAATACAATTTCGGATTTTTCGTCCTTCTGGGTATCAAACCAAACCAAGGACCACCTCGTCCCCACCCATCCGGACTAGACATTCGCTGAATACTTAAGTAGAATATTATTGAAATGCCAAAATCGTATAATCTTCAAAATGAGATATTTTTATACGCGTCCGGCGTCCAAGGAAACCTTTTCTGACTTCGCTTTGGTGTAGTCAAAGTCGTCCTTATCTCGCTTGGCTTTGGTTTCAGAGTTGGTCTCATCGATCCTTCTATTATTTTTGCTTGACGTTGAATTAAGTTTTTTTTTTTCTGTTTTCTCTCTCTTCGTTCGTCGTCTTATCCTTTTGGCATTTCTCTTTGTGTGACCAAGTACTAGTAATAAGGATTTTTCTTCTGCCATCCGTTTGTCCTTTAATAAGACGATGGAAAAATACCAAAGTTTGGAATTTTCAATATTGATGCAAAGTGGTGTGGAAGGAGAACAAACGTAAAAGTGGAATCAAAATCATCGACGAAAAAAGGACGAAAACTTGAAGTAAGTAATAATAACATTGTTCTCTGGAAGATATCCTTCAAAAACGCGAGTAAAAATGGGAATTCTTATTGACTGGTAGACTGTTTTTTTTTGTTTTCGGTTGTTTTTATGGTTCGTCCTCTATTCGAAAGGGTATGGAAAATGAATTTAAATCGCATTAAGAGATTTTGAATTTCCCTGGAGGAAGGAAAGGCAAACAAATCCTGACGGGTCCTTTCACACACAATATGTGGCGAAAATATATTTTTTTTTTGCGCAATTCAATAAATTTACCCTGATGGGCAGGCATTAAAATATTTGCACTCGAGTGGTGTGGTTAAATGCATTTTGTCATGTACAAGGAGCAGGGATGTGCAGAGGACAAAAATGTTGTGACATAAGGATTTTGGAAATATATGTTTGACTGTGAGCATTACTTCTAGAGTGCATCGCATACAGTTGGGGAAATAATTGAAATTAACTTAAGGAAGACTGGTGGCAAACGTTCGGTTCATAAAGTTGAGAGTGCGGTCCTAAATTGGAGCATGTGTCTGAGTGCATATAGGATGTTGGAAATTTTTGAATATTTCACTTATTGTGGTTTGTTAGTAGATAGTTCGTGCAGTGTCCTTGGACTAATAACACTTGGAACTCTATTTAATGTGGAACTTGAAAGGCACTTCTGTAGTATGCAGTCTGTGCAGGGATGTAGATTGCATGCTTAAATGTTGTATTGTATGAGCTCAAGAACTCGGATAGCTGACACTGGGGGAGGATTTTCGAATAACTTAAGAACATAAGATGTCCGGAATTAGAACTTATGTGAAAAAAGTTTTTTGTCCTTGGAATACACCGGATTGTGTCATTGCGTTTTATTTAAAAGACTTCATTCAAAATATTGGCGCTCAACGTGGGTCTCAAACAAAAATGTTTTTTCTCGTAAGTAAGCGCCATCGTGGGATTCCTGACGCATGTGTAAGGCTATCACCGCAGAAGGCAGACCCAGACAGATAGACAGGAAACTTTGAACGAAGAAGAAACAGCATCATGGAACTCTAGGGCGATGATCAGCTTTCGAAAAAATCATAAATCTGAAGCTTTCAACGAAAGTAGAATGGACAGTAGCAGATACATCCAATCAAAATCCTCAACGCAATGGTCTAGCAAGTAGACAACGTGATTCGAATTTAGAGGCATCTGTATGCCACTAGAATGACTAAGCGTAACTTCTGGACAACTATCCCTGTCAGTAGTAAGTGAATCTTTAAGGAATACCCAGATCTGACAGACAGTTTGAGTAAGAAACTATCCGTTGTGATTCCAAGCTCCACATCCGAGTCGAGACTAGCCACCATCCAAACAAAGGTCTTGGTATGATTATGAGTGCGCACACCTACAAAAGCTGAACTCCAAAACAAGGCCAGCAAGGAAAACATATCCAGACAGAAGAAAGGCGGAGAAGCAGTTCCTGTATAACTACGCAGTCACTCAGATCAAGGATATGACAGATTGTTACGATTTGGATGTTTTTGTTTATGAAAGCCAAGCAATTGGGAACTGTCTTCAAGATCAGAACGCAGGCATTTCAAAACATTGAAGGAAATCTATCGACCTAAGTACAAGGATTCGTAGATGTGTTTAGGGAACATTTGCCGCAGCAAATAGCAGCCTTAGTGGGCATCAAGTAGATACAGGGATAGGACAGTCTGCCAGTATGGAAGAGCTTGGATTAGCTATCAAAAAGCTAAAGAATAACAATTTCAGTGTCCTCGGTGGCCTATTAGCTGATACTTTTAAACACGGAGTTAATGTTTTAGTAGAATGCATGCATCAAATCATCAATAAGGAAAGGAGGATGAAACCATGTCCGATGAGTGAATTGTCAGCTCGTTCTGCTCCGACTTCAAGAAAGACTATTTTATGCCTTCTCTCAGAACTGTCAAGGGATAACCCTGCTAAATCTTGCATATAAGCTACAATCTTGGTAAATCCCAACACATTTCAAGTCTAGCCTCACGATCTTCTCATCGACTTCAAAGACCCATAGATACCTTTAGCGGAACGCTGGAAACACGTACGAGTTCCTTAATTTCGTACCGGAACCGATAGTGTGAAGGGTAGACTGCTGGGATACGCAGACGACAAAAGGGTTCAAGCTGCTAACTTAGTGAAATTGGAATTATGATGGAGATGATGCAACCTCATAGATCTATGGCCCGTATCAAGCTATTGGTTTAGTTCAAAATGCCTAGATAAGTCGATTACACAGCCTCGAGCACATAGAGAAAATAGACAATGGACAGGTTTGAGTGGACAAGGAACACTGAACTCCTCTTTAAAGCAGGCTACACATTACCAGTATTGCTGAGTGTTCTGTCAAATGATAGAGTGTAGCTTGGGCCGATGAAGGCTAACATTTTGTTGGGCTTTGCTGGAATGGCAGAGTGTGATGAATATGTGACGATATGGAGGTAGCAAGAGTGGATTGAGTATCGCGTCGCAAGTGTAGGATCGTCAGATAAAAACTGATAGGACGAAGCCTAGTTTATAGATCAAGCTATCGCGAATCATAGAGTCCTTGGCTTAGAAAACTACAAACAGTGCGCCCGGGATCGAAGGAAATCGTAGGTTCGTCTGCATTACAAACCAAGTAACAACATGAGTTGACACACCCTATGGCGTAAAGGTACAAACACAATGAGTTCCACTGCAGTCATGGTCAAAATATCACTGCGGTTTCATTTCCATGAAACCAAAAACATTTAAGTTTTGGTTTTTTTAATTTTCACTTCAATTTCGCGGAATTTTTTTTGCATTTTCATTTTTTTTACTAAGGTAATTATACACCCAATAAAATCAAATTAATTATCCTCATAAAATTTAACGGTATACAAAAAATATATAACTATATCCCCGTGGAATGATTTCAATCACTTTATTTATTTTTTCCTCTCATATTTATTTCTTTTTTTCATTTTGTTTCGTTTTATTAGTCAACTTAATCCTTTTTTTATTGAATCGAGTGGGAGAGTGGGGGGAAAAAAAATTGTCAGGAAATGAGAAATATGCCAGAGAAACCACACTTTAATTCCACAGTTGAAAAATACAAAATAAAACATAAATAAATGCAGAAACATAATAAAGTACATCAAAGAGTGCACTGTACCAGTTTTAACCATAAATTAATTTCAACGCTTACTCTCTCAGTGCTCCGTATATCTGTATATATTTTATTCAAGTTGATTATACCGATTGCAATTAAATACCTCATTTGTGCTGAATAATTTAAAATTAATTGTGCACTGAAAATTAGAGAAGGAATCTCACAAAAAAAAAAAAACAGAAAACACGCAGAACGGGGGAGCAATTATATCGTTATGACCGAAAACAGATGTAACCCGTGTCCTTTGAATTATATTCACGGTATAAACTGTTTCCTGTTTTTCACCATTTTGTACAATATACATAGTAGTATAACGGTGTTAATAGATTTTGAATAAATGTTTTAGGCATTGACGGCAAAAACCATCGAAAAAATAAAATTATTTACATATCACGGTGAGCTGTGAATTGTAATTTTACCCTACGAAAAAAAAAACACTGTTGTGCGAGATAAAACAAATTCAATTTTGAAAATTTGTCAACGATGGCTTGTAGGAGAGATAATTAGATTTATGGAAAAAAGGAATTTTTAAATGGTTGAGGTTTGCATGTAAACGCAGAGGTGGGTGGTTGAGTGGGGCTAGATGGCTGTCCTCGTTCAGGCAGTGAAACGCTAAAACCAAAGAACGAGTCACATTTTCAGGATCAGAACCTTAACACTTATAGAATTCCACATATGCCAGTTTTCTAGCAGGATAACGTGCAATGGAATAGTCTCAAGAAGGACCGGGACGCTATTTCCTTAAGTAGGTTGTGTGGATTTGCCAACTAGCTGCGATCAAGTTCTTGAAGATTGTTTGAGCTAAAGAAGAGGTAACAACAGAAGGCGATCCCTTGCAGAAATATTTTAGGCTAGTCCTTCAGTATCCTCTGGGCATAGTCAGTACGTCTTCGAAGAGCTAACACCAACTTGTTTGAAGTGATATTTGAGAGAGAATGGGAAGCTATTCAAGGTCTAAGCCTTATATTTGGTCATTCTTAGATTTTCTTCGCACTTCTTTTTGAGAAATTTATGAATTTCTTGGCAAGTTTTAAGCCAGTTCCAGAAAGGGAGCAGTTGGTAGTTCTATCCTTATTTGGTTGCCAGCTAGAACACAGAAGGGTTCAGGGCTAATATATGGCGATTAGGAACCAGATCCGTCAAGTTCGCCCTATTGCCAGGGATGACACATATATGTAACTAGCTAAAGAAGGGTTTGGAGACAGAGAGAGCTTCGAGGTTTCTTCTGATATACTCCCTAGTACAGACCTCGATAGCGAAAATCTCTACTTGGAGGAAAGAAGTGAAGTGCCCTAACGACGAAGGAAATTGAAATTGGGGCCAAAAATTGCGACTCCATTCAGATAGCATGTTGCCGGTGAAGATAGGAGCGGGATTCTTTCAAGGATCTTCATTAAGTTGGTGGTTTTGGTATTGTTTAGGAGCTGAAGCTAAAGGGTGATTACTGCTTCAACATTTATATGAAGAGGTGGGAGGTCTAGAAGGACTTCCAGAACAATAGTCGGACAGGTACTTGTTGAGTCTGCAATATGATACCAATTTTGTGAAACCAATCGGTGAAATCCAACAGAAGCAGTTTAGGATGGATAGTTGGAAGCGGGATTATCTCTGAAAAATGTATAAGTCCAGCCATGGATAGAAAGACAAACACTGAATTTCTAAAGTCATCATTGGAACTAAACAGAATATGGCCAAGAAAATGAGTAAGGTAAATTCAACGTTTGGTACCCTTTTCGGATATCTGGGTACAGCATTAGACAAATTTGGATAAAATCCTCCAGTATTGCAAGAAAGGAGCAAAAGTTCGATAATAATTGGACATTAGGATATTTATTTCGAAAGGGTGAAGCCTTTATTGCCTGCCATGTGATGCAAAGGATCTCACTAATCAAAGACGGAAGAAGAGGCGGTCGCCTAAGGCACACATGGCATAGAAGAGTCGAAGTAGTACCTCATTAGTTAGACCTGTTTTACAGATGGATCGAAGAATGAGTCTGGAGTTGGAGTCTGGTCTGTCTTTGGATTCAAAATCAAAGTCTCGTTATATATGGAAATGTGTCCCACGGTATGTTATTGAATTCTGAGCTGGGATTATAGATCTTTCCAGAAAGCTGGGCAGAGGAACTCTTCAGTCGCAGTGCCAGCCATATGTCATCATCTTCAATGAGAAGACACAGACCCAGCTTTGGTATTGACCAGGATCCACATTAAGAAATGATTACCCAGTAAAGCAGTCTGTAGTGTGCTCTGGAAGGCTTTTAGCAGTTTTTTACACAGCAAATCAATTTGGCAATAATCTGATTAAAAAAAGACGACAGATCCCAGCAAGCCTCTCGCTACCTTCCAAAGAAACCCAACTCCATCTCGTGTTGAATAAAACATAATGAATTTACCCTGTGACAATCAATTCCCAACCTATTCCGAACCCCTAGTAGATTAATGAGAAAAATATGATGATCTCAACCGGGGCCGTTCTAAATCCATAAACCAACCACTTCCATTTTCTAATTGCTTGTCTAGGACTATAAAAATGTCCTTTCTCTACCCCACAACACAGCACAAAAAAAAAAAAAAAAAACAAACAAAAACAAACAACCTCTTCCATTAATCATCAAGGGTGTAAAATTTACTAGAGGCACCAACTACATCCTTCCAACGCCCACCCTTGGAACACAGAACTTGTCAAAAGTATTTAACCACTTGGTGCAAGGATAAAAAATGCTTTCCAACCTGATAAATATCAAAGAATCATTTGTCACTGTAAAACATCATGTAATGTCAGAGGGGATACCACCTCCTCCTCTCTATTTCATACTGTCCTGTTTATTTTGATGAAAGAAAAAGGATAACACCACCAGGTGTGAAGTGAGAGAAAAAAAGGAAAAAAAATAATCGATAAACATTAGCCAGGACCCTAATCACTCTGAAATGTCTATGTGTAACTATAATTCATTGGACAAGTGACTCATGTGTAATGACGACGAGTGTCTCAGGGAATATCAATAGTGTCCCCTGTTCCCCGATGTCCTGTTGTTATTGCCGTACACTGGCCCCCTTAATCATGTTTGTATTTCAAAGATGTAATCTATTTTCAGTACAACACACTCGTATTTTTGCGTTGGAGCATCAATTTGAATTATATTCCCACACACCATCAAATTATATTAATAATGCATGTCATTTCGATTATATTTCAACCACAACCCCCACCTCCTGCCGAAAAAAAGAAAAGAAAAAAAATTGAAACACATGCCAAGGCAGCAGGAGTCCTGAACCAAACGAAAAATGACAAGTAACTTTGACAGAAAATTATTGGTGTTGGCAATTTCATCGAAAATTACTTGGAATTCATTCTCTCTGTCTCTCTCTCTGTTCGTTTCTATTCTTCACACAGCAAGCAAAATAAAGGACATCCCCCCCACTACACACATGTTTCAAGAAGAACTTCCTCCAGAAAGGACGACGACGGCAGCGGCACACTCTATAAGCTAAATTATAGAAAAGGAAAACCCAAAAATAGAGAGAAAGGACGAATACCATTTGTAATGACAGAGAATCGAATGAACGACGAAAAGATTGTCAACAATTTGACATGGAATGGAGTATGGCGGAGAAGCGAAGAGAGTGAGATCCTTTCGAGTGTTGAGTGTAAAGAGTCTCTTAGATGGGTATACAGAGATAATAAGAAAATCGAATTTCGTTTGGAGGTTTTTTTTTTCAAATAAAAGACACCTGGAGCTTTCACATAATTTACTAAAGAGGGGTGACTCTTATCCTTTTTTTTTTTTTTGTGAGGCTCCTTCTCACTCTCTCTCTACCTTTCCCTTTGTTGGCAGGTCCTTTTATTCTTTACTTTTGTTCGTGCTTTTCGGCATTTTTTTTTGTTTTTTCTGTTTTGTTTTGTGTGGTTGTTGTAACAACCTGATGTCCTTAAAGTAATGAAGAATTTTTTTTCCGTATCTCATGAGGGGGCTGGAGAAGTCATGGACTTTGGGATGAGTGGTAAGAGCTGGTACTGGTCAATAGCACTTAGAGCCAGAGAGATACTTGTATCGAATGCGATCATTGACGGAGTCCCACAACGTTCAGTACTAGGTCACCTACTGGGAATTGTCATACAAAAGTCCCTCATAGGTAAAAAGATTGTCAAGTTAGTCAACTCTATTCGGAGTTTCAAGTTACAATGACCAAGGTTAACAGAGACTACTTGCGGATTGCCACGCCTACTTTTCCTGTCACAGGGCTACCAAGGCACCAAATAGATGGTACGTAGTTCGATGCACACTAAAGGCGAGTAAGCAAGTCAACTAAAGACCTTCGTAGTATAAGGTAGATAACGATGACAGGGAAGGGAGCTCAGTTTCGGTGAATCAGATGGTAGCTCCTATGACTGGACTAAAACTTCTAGGTCTGGCGATGACTTCCGGGCTCAGAGATGCTTATTTCTAGAGAATGATCTGGATGGTTGACGGGCATTCTTGATAAAAACGTCTTTCTGGAGTGTGTATTCAAAAACGATTTATCTTAAGGATTATGGCATAGGAATAGGACTTGTGGAGATGACTTGTGACAGAGGCTAATTGAGACTACAGAGGATTTTTAAGAAACACTTGTCGCGCTGGAGAACAGAGTGAGATATTTCGAAAGAGACGGACGTTTGTGTTGCTGCTAACGTCAATATCTCCCAGGGTGGAGAATCGATGGCTAACAACTCAAAGATGTACCCAACAAAATGTGTGTCTCTTAATCAGCCTGTCTGGCCAAAAGATCCCAACTAAAGTTACTCTACTTATGGCCAATTTTAGCAAGGATACTCTACGCATTTATTACTAAGAAAAATGGAACCAAGTTTCTGGTCCAAATGGATTTTTACGGAGGATTATTGCAAAGCAATCAATCAAGTTCAAGATATTTATAAGGGCGGGTCTGAACTTATCTACTTACATACGAATAAGGCTCAATCTGTGTGGTAGCACTTACCTGGAAAGAAAAAAAAGAAAAGAATTATTAATCAGTTTTCACTGTAAGATATGAGAAATATGAAAAAGTTTAGAAATGACCAACCAGTCGACGATGGATAAAACCTTAGTCAGTGCTGAGAATATGCTATTTTTTTAGACTTTATAACAACATCGAATCCTAGAACGTACTATTCAATATAGGCGATGACGACCACCTGATTAGAAGGAAAAGAGTTGTGATCTCAGCATCGGTTGGCTAGTTTACAAGAAAGAAACCCCTTTCGCTTTGTGAATTAGAGAGTCCATGTCTTGGTCAATCATATCTTATCAAACCTTCATTCCTTAACCAGACTTGCCTCTACCACTTTTCGCATAGGTTCTGTCGAACTTCGAGAAGTCTACACCGGTATTCGACATCCTTACATCGATTTTAAGGCCACCTATTGCAGCATTTGTACAGAACGTGTCAGACAGAAGGTCCCAGTGGGCAGATATGGCTTGAAAGGAGAAAGGGACTTCATTCTACGATGGCTTTGCCAATGATAACCATCAGAAATTAACCAAGCAGTCCTTTGGGGCTGAAAATATACACCATTCTGTAGTAAGGCTTGGTAAGTAAGCCATGGATCCAGAAGAATTCATTTACCAAATCAAGTAGAAGCGTAGGGATAGTTAATTCACAATGCTCAGGGCATTATATAACCTGAACAGTACGATACAGAAGTCATCGAAAGGGCCAGCGTACAGGGTAAGAAATAATCAGAACTTTTTGGTCTCGATAGACGAAGATGGTCTAGTTTATTAAAATATATGCCCACAAGAGTGTCTAAGGCTTGTAAGGCGGCTAAGAACATCTGTAGGCCTACAGATATACATACTAAGTAGATACTACTGTGATCTACACGAACTGCTCTACGAATGCCAAGGTATACCTCGTAGTAGACTAAGAGCCCTTGAAACGTACTTCTTTGATAACCTTGAGGAAGCTGGGTCTACCAACAAATGTAATGAGATTTGCAAGGATATTAAATGCAGGGGAGAAGTGGTTTGGGTTTGCTGCCATAATGGATCGACATGGGCTGACTAAGTTGGACCGAGCTCATACAAAGTTTAGGAGACGCCACGCAGAATATTTCAAAAAAGTTCAACTTTTAGCCAAGAGTCGAACAGAGCTGTTGAAAAAGGTTCACTCACTGTCCTAGATTGGCAAGTGGTCATAAGATTGTACTTAGAATACCCCCTCCAATGAAGGGTCCTTGAACAAGGTACGGTCATCCGCCCCACAGCTTAAAACCCGTCCACCACCATCACGACTTACTGGAGATTAAAAATATATTAATCAAATCGCTTCCAGACCTGGGCGCGAGGGTGGCCAAGGGGACGACAAAGGTCCTTCTGTCTGCTGCACTAAATAGCTAAATTTTTTTAATTAACATAAAATTTCAGAAATTATCATTATAATGCAACATCATGCATTAAAGAGGATTATAATGTTCACTCTTGTGCTTTTCGCACCACAAATGTTACATTTCGTCCTGCGGAGAAGTTTCGGCTAGCGACGAACGACGCCAGTCGCCGGATGTAATTGCAATATTTCATTAATCATTTATAATGGCTAAATCCTGTTAAACAAATATCAATCACACGCACAAGTAGCCTCATATACATACTTATGGGGCGTAGCCCCCACCGACACGCAACCGAGATATAATTGATAATTTCCCTCCTCTAATTGAAAATAATATTTTTTTTTTATTTTCGCCATATGTATGTATGTACACATGTATAGGCATACAATGGAAAATAAATTAAAAATCAATCATCAATAAAATCAGTGTCGATGAATAAAAGAAAAGCTGTCGGCGGTTAGGGCGGACGAACGGACGGAGAGAAACATACACTCAGTCAGTACGAAACACGATGAATAGAATTGAATGAATTGAAAAGGAGCATAAAGGACTAATTATATGCATACACAAACGAGGTGTATTGTGTACGCGTAGATAGGCACTGCTCGGTGTTTTATAGAGCGGAAATAATGCAAAAAGAAAACAAAACGACGCACAGCCCTGAAGAGAGCGGGAGAGGGAATTATTATTACCACATTTTAGTTGGCCAACGGCGAGCACGAGTACGGGGTCAGGAAATGGTTTGTATTCGGGTATAATAGGTTTATTGGTTATCCTTCGATAGAGAGTACAGGAAATTGATGCATTATGTGTGGAAAGCCCCTTGGGGGGCGGTCTTGTGTTAGTGTGTGGACGCATAGGAGGCCGTTTTTTTTTCTCTCAAATAATGCGAATAATAACTCGCCGTGATATGATTGCTATGATTCCATGGAGAGAGAGAGGGAATTGTTAATCTAAAAAGGTGCTCTGAATAGACAGCGTGTCTGTCTGTGTTACCAACTAGTTCTTTAGAAAATAGGGCCGACAGATAAAAGGCTTTTGTGCTCACATGCAATCGAACTGGTACTTGATTGGGACTCGTATAACTGGTTAGGTGTCCAGGTTTCGAATTCAAAAAAAAACCGAGTCCTTCAACCAGCTCTACATAAAAAAAAACCCCACTCAATGGAGAGACGGCGGTATCCTATCCATGAGGTGTTCTATGGATCGATCTGCTTACGACAAGGGGACATGCCAACTATTTGACTCCGGAACGGGAAGATCTCTCTGGACGGAGGGACGGGGGCAGAGCAGATTCATGCCTTTACTCAGGACGCTACGAAAGCTAAGTTCATGCTAAGACATTGCCATGGTGTTTGGAGTCTGTAACACCAAGGTACATAGGCAGAGACAACAGAGGTAACGTTCAATGAACGTCTGTAGCATCCTGCAGCCTCTTCATTGGAGGTACCTTGTTCGAGCACAAGGCCGGGTTTAAGAACACACGGGTTTCAAACGATAAATGGTGAACATTCGACTAATTTGACCACTTGTGTCTTACCAAATGCTTTATGTGCTTCCTTATGTCCCTGCCTTTTAAAAAATAAGCGTGCAGCAGACATTACCACCCTGGTTGACCATCATCTCCTTTGTATGACATTCCTAGAAGCAATAAGTTCAGGCATCGAGATGCTCATATAGAGCCAACAAATTGTGGACCATTTTGCCGATGAAAAGAGCACAACTCGATGGAATATAGGCAGCTTGTCAGTATAAAGCAGGAAACGGATCGTAGAGCACATGTCTCTCAAGGATCAATTCCCAGGCTCAGCAATGAAGACAGTTGAGGTAGAGTCCCAATACTGATAATAAGAGGAAAGTGGTTAGGTCTTAACGTCATTGTTTTACATTCCTTTAGCCGAGGATGCGGAAAATAGATGCGGTAGGAGGGCCTTTGAATGATATACCTAATCACTAAGGAGCTTGTAGGTTGTCGGACTTCTAGGCAAGGGTTATGAAAAGTTTTAATAGTTTGTTTCTGGCTTTAAATGAGGATCGACTTGGAAAGGGGATTGGAGAAGTTTCTTCATGAAATGGGCAGTCAAGTCCAATAGAGTTATGCATGTCAAATGGAACCCCCTTGACGTTCCTTTGTCGATCTGGATGTAGTACTGGTAAAGAAGCTCTTATTCGACAACAACAGAGTGGGTTTCACCTCTTAAGAGAGCTGCAACTCATAAAGATCAACAAGATGCCAAAAATTGATGGAATACTGAACTGCATTCCGGGCAGAAGCAATCGCACTAAGACCTGTCGAAAGGGAAAGACAACGTCTAGTTCAAACAGTGACAAATCTCAGTGCCTGCGTGCTTGAAAGACTGGGGAGTACACTAAATGAGAATCAGGACTGCCTGTACCTACCTAATCAGTTAAAAAGAAACGGACCCCATACATGCATTAGAGGAGAAGATAAGTACCAGAAGGAACTCCTTAGGGTTTGGTATAATGTGTGATGAATACTAGAACGAGCGTCCGAAAGCTCCTGCAAAATGATTGCAGATATGAAGACTGTCAAGTTGTCAGACTACAGGACGCATCCTGGAAATAGAACAGGATCTTTACGAAGTTGACTCAGTGCTCAACAAATTGAAAGCGAATGGGGTTAGAACGCAGATGAATGAAAACGATGTATACAGGCAGAAAGGACACTCGAGTCAAGAGCGTGGGACGTGTTTGAAAGAATACCCACAAAATAGGCCAGAAAGGTCCCAAAAGATAGGTTGTGCGGTTAAATACGACCAAAAGGAGCAATAGCATGCTGATGATGAGCGAAGCTTACAAATCTGGGATCAAGGATGTAGACGGAATATGACTTGCTCTGTCATTGGAACTTCATGTTTGGGCAACGAGTTAGAAATCACTGCTCGATGTGGGAAATGGCAGTAGGTAACCTCTTGCAACGCAAAGTTGTTTTCCATGAAATGGGCTCCCTTTGCCCAATCAAACAAAAAATATCAACAGTTGACGAGGTATTTAGAGTCCTGGGAATAAGCCGAAAGTTACAGAAATCAGAAGATGTATGGATTGAGTTGTACTATGGAACTCCTAGTTGGCGGTACAATTGCAAAGGGTTAGGTCATGTAGTTTCTCAGTAGCCTTTGAAAGACATCCTGCTACCTTTGAAGGACGATTTGCGGTGCCTATTACGAGTGGAACTGAATGTGAACTCAATCTCAGCACAGACAACATTTTCTCCTTCACCCTGTTTCTGGCAAACATAAAACCCACTTCCTTGTCATAAATTAAGACACATTCATCTGGCGTTTAGTGGGAATCCTTAAAGCGCCTTATCCTCGCGCAAAAGTTATTAACGAAAACAAAGTAAATCCCAAACTAAAGGTTTATATATTGTATCTGCCTGTCTGTATGTGTGTGTGTGAGAACAGTTTTGTGGGCGTTTCACTATTAAGCGACTTCCTTACGTAGTCATAGTCATAGTCCCTCATTGTCTAGCTACTGGTGGAAGTAAAAACGGAAAGCAAAACTCATTCAAAGGAAATATCTTCCTGGCCTGGTGGTTTAATGATTTCCTCCTTTTGTCGTGTCGTTTCATTTTACAATAAAATCATCATCATCATCATCATTATGTTGAAGCCCCAACTAAGCACTTACTACTATGAGCCCTCCGATGACTTCTGACTCTCAAGTGTATATATCTGGCGCGTTCTGTCTCTGTATGTGAAGCATGTTAGTATTTCTTCTAAAAAAAAAAAAAAAAACCAATTCCACTTGAAATCAAAATCCCAAGTACTAAGAAGAAGAAAATGATCCTAAGAGGTTTCCCTAGGAAACCAGGAAACCCACCCGGTACCCAATAACAACAACACTCAACCAACCAACCACCCTATGTCGCCCATCCACGACGAACCAAGGAACGAGACCCAATTGAAGTTGTAAGAATCCAAACCTACTTGAGAGAATCGCTCACTACTCTGCTCTGCTCCTGTCTGTTGTTACCAGGACGACGATAATATCCAAGGTACTTGGAAGAGGTGTTTTTTTTTTCTTCTGCTGTATCTTGCTCACCATATCATCTTCTACTTCGTTGGAATGAAACGAAACGACAAGACGGCACGGAACGGAAGCAGGCAATGGAAAATTAAAAGCTTTTTGCGTTTATATCTTCTTTTTTTTCTTCGTAGTACTTGCATAAAAGATAGGACGACGACGACGCACCAAAATAGAGACACAGAAAAGGACAAGAAAAAGTGTACCCACCATCACCGCCTATTTACAACGTTTACGTTGAAGAGAAGACGATCGGGACCCGGTTACCGGGTACTTGTCCATGTTTTTGTTCCAACTTAATGAATAATAAAAAGTAAGAGACTACTCGCGTCCTAATAGACCGAGAGAGAGAGAGAGACACAGAGAGACTGAGAGAGCAAGTATTATATTCATCTTAAAGTTTAATGACGTCGTCGCCTACGTACGGATGGTGGGGGAGACTGTTGCCCGCCCTCCAAATTTTCGTTAAGGGTAATCACTTCTTTTCTTTTTTGTTAGCTTCTTCTCCTTACGATGTATATTTTATATTTTATGGATTTTTTTTGTTGTTTTGTGTTCGTCTTGCTTTGATTTTTTATTATATTCCTTGCCGATGGTATAATATTACCATTAAAGGTTCTATTTGGAGAGATGTAATGTCCTTATTAGGGCGGCATGGGGCAAGTGTATGGATGTTTTCGTCTTTGAGACGAAGGATGTAATAAATTAATAAAAGAAAAAGTCAAGATGCGTGTACTTGTTAAGTCAATAATTGAATACATCTAGAGGGTATCCTTGTAACTTGATTGGGATCTCTGTGAGAGAGCCAGCCTTGCAAGGTATAGACGGAGTAATCGATATGCACAAGGTGACACCTTCTCTCTGCTTCGAGACCGACATTTTTGACAGCAAAATTTGACACAAAATTGAAACGGTGACCATAATGGTGGAGCAGTCCTTCATTTTTATGGAGATTGTATGCTGGAACGACATTTACACTAGGTACGTGTAAGGAGGACTAAAAAGCATCACTAACTTGTCTGTCGATGCAGGTGGATACTCTGACATGGGCAGGCAAATCCGGTTCACTCCAGACGCATTTGACGAACTTTCTCTTGTTTACCACAGACATCGAGGATGTCTACCAAGAGATCTTCAGAAGAAGGACTAACAGCGCAAAAATCGCCTAGACTGTGACTACCACAATTAGACTGGAGTTTCTGCGACTTATTAGGCTCATCAGGCTCATATAGGCTCACGAGATTGAGAGAGAGTCTTAAAAAAAAGATATGGTGGCGAATGAGCCATTATTGTACCAAAGTCATTGTTTCTTTCCCCAAAGTGTAGCACTGATATCGTCAAATACTGCTCCCGGTCCTCCATGTTACCCCGACATTCTAGTAGTCTAGGTAGGCTTCAACGAAAAAGAATCCAATATAGACGACCCTACGTGGTGTGGACGGCTCCTGCTATAATGCGGTGAAGTGACCAAAAGAAAACTCAAAACAAACACTAAGGCGATTGCTATTCGAAGATTTGCCTTAAGCGACAGACTAAGTCAAGAAATCTTTGAATATCAAGGCTTTGGGCCATATGGGATCAAACCACCATAGATGACATAGATATTTCTATGAGCTCTTCGACAAGACAATTGAGAAAAGTCCTTAATATCGTGTTTGGTGATTTTAGCGCCAAGACAGGAAAGAGGTTATTAAGAGACTAGACTCTACTTCTAAAAACGGAGACTTAGACTTATCGACTTCAGCCAACATCAACATGAATTACAACCTTATTGGAGCCAATGTACGAATGAAGAAGACTTACTGTGAGAGAATCTCTATCGAAGGTTTAGTTTGTTTAGTAAATCTCTCAATGAATCCAAGTGCCAAAGACCAGTGGTAACTCTGCTAACATGCCATCAGAAGGGCATCAGCAGACCACCATTAGACCAGAGAAGTCCATAATCGATTCAAATTTTCGCACATGGAGCAAAGGAGAGTCTACTAGAAATTTTAGTAAACACGGAGAGATCCAATCGCTCCTTGTGCTAAGAAAGCGACAAAGAAGTTAAACTTCCTCAAGAAGGAAGAGGCCGTTTATTCCAGTACTTTGGTGCAACACTATGGCAGAGACTTCAACAAAATCAATGTTCAATCAAACTGACTAGTTGTCCACCAGTCGCCTTTTAGGAATACGGAACAGACAAGACAGGATGCTACGAAATCGCAGTCTTATATAACATCTCACGACAACAGTCAAAATATCTTCGACAAGATATATGATTCTTCCATGAGTCACCATCATCGTAGCACACTGTTTGAGGAGTTCGGAATCCAAAGTGGGTAAAGGAAAGGCTGGATTCTTGCACTAATATTGTTTTCATTTAAGACGAGTTTTAAATTGCTTTGTCTACAGGGAATGGAGGAATTCAGTGAACTCTTCCATTTCATGTCAAACTTATGTTATAAGTCAGCTGTCTATCTTCAATAGGAGGCTAGGCCTTGGAAAAAGAGACGAAAAATTGACAGAAACCATCCTTAGAGGCAAGGTTTGTTGTGGCTTAACCAGATTGTCTTGACTAATAGGAAAAATGAACAGGAGATAGGTAGAGGAATCGGCAAAGTAAAGTCTGCGTTCGGAATATTTTCCAAAGTTCGGCAAGGCAACCCAGATTTTTTGCCCTAATCGCGGTCATAACAAATACCTCAAGAAAAATGGTGCGGCAGACCGGTCAAGTTGGGGAGAGCAGAAGCATAGTGCTAGAATCGAAGGGAAAACAAGAAATGATCCAAGTACACATGCTGAAGGTTTCGACTTGAAAGGTAATTCAGAGAAATTCTCATGCAGGTCCCCCCCAACTTTGAACCAATAAATCGAGGCAAACATGAGCATGCGATCTAATTTCAAATCGTCCGCTCATGGCTAAGTATAGAAATGTGCCACGAAATGGACTGGCTTGTGCTTCAGACTTCGAACATGAATGCCCACAGCTGGTAGTTTTCCTATAAAACCTTCTGCGTGGGGAGAACTCCTGCCCCCGTCTGTTTCAGTACTATAAAACTCCCATACCACTACAGAGCTAAACTCTGAAATAAAATCCCAACTACCGTCATAACTTGCAATTAAAGCCTAATCAAGTTCGCCTGCGCTTAACCACCCCCATTCACGGAATAGGCCCTCGTCGGGAAAATCATTTTAAAATCCACTCTCGTTCACTACCTCTTCAAATCTACATTTCAATTTATCCGCACGCATTTCCTTAAACTAATTACAAGGAATAAAATTTGCTAAATTGCTCCTGTGGCTCCTCTCACCCACCTAAGGCATTAATAATTCCCGCTACGGTAACCTATCGACTTTCGAGAGCTATCTCGCTCTCTGTCTGGCCCTCTCCTCTGTTGCTATAAGGATACTTTGCCGAGTGCATACCTGTGCATGTGCCAAGAGCATATCTCACAGTTGAACGGCTGTCTGCCAGGGCACACACAACGAAAGGAGCTTGAAAACATTTCAAGTCAATTAAACTTTTCACCAACTGCGTTCAACCGAACGTTGTCTCCGTCGTATGTAGTATTTGCGGTGAAATCCAATAGAGAGACAACTTTTTGAAAGTTTAATAGCGTCAAGGACCTTACCATCACCTCGAGCCACTTGTAACACGCCGCGCGCTATTACACACACACACACACATGTTTTAATCCTTGTATGTCGAGCAATTTGCGAAATTATTGCCAAGCAATTGGAATTGAAGGAGTTGTGTGGATCTTCTAGTCTATGGTGGCTCCACCTATCATCAAATGATAGAACTGGGGTTGGGGTTAGGGGGGCCGGAAAAAAACTTACTCGTCGCGTGTGAGTGTAGTCAGAGCAATTAGAGGAGGTTTCAACTTGCGAATGTTGCGTGAGATACCGTTTTATTGTGTTGTTTCCTAATGGCCGACTTAATTTTTTTTTAGGTTAGGGAAGGGTGGGTCGCCCTTAAACAATTTGTCACTGGGATACAAATTCCGATAAGCAACAGGCGTGCAAAATCCACTGTCACCCACACAGTACGTCTAATTCATCTGCATCCTTTCAACCGCAATCCTGGTGAAAAAAAAAAAAACAAAACTTCCAAGGTGCCTGTCGCCAAACACAGAAATTCTTTTTCTCTCTCTCTCACCCCACTAGCACTGGCTTCTGTCAAAACTTTAGACGTATGTGTGTGTGTATGTGCTTAGTAGATTTGTAACCCGAAGGACCTTCACAGGCTGCAGCAATGATTTATTACCATTTGTGTGAGAATTTTACACTTTGTGTGCAACTGAAGGGCGACACTTTTGGCAAATTTATTTATTTGTCACACTCGATCCAAAAACTGCAGCCAGGACTATGGCGGCCCCTCTCTGTCCCCCCCTCCTTTAAAAATGGAGGAAATTTCAGAAAAGACATTTGTCTAACTGGTATGTAGCCAGAGACACATTGCTGACATGCAACAAACAAAAGAGGCCAACAAACGAACGTACTCGGTATGTGTATGTGTCGGTCTACTGGCTTGACACCACATGAAAAAGGAGGAATTCTCCAGAGGAACTCCTTAGCACTCCTCCGTAGAGAGTATCAAAATTCAGTTTTGGAATTTAAGCAATAAATTATCTCCGCAAAAGGGAGATGTTATGAATGCATAAAAACGCAAACAAACGCCTGAGCCAGTCACATATGCATGCATCATCATCATCATCGTCCTCGTCGTCGTCGTCGTCGTGGCTCCTCGTCCTTTTTGCATGAGAAAGTAAGTTTACACTCAGTGAACAGCAAAAAAATACATAAAATGCCTTCACACATTGAGGTATTTCTTGTAAGACAAGATTCAGGAGAGTTGCACAAGGATTCTTGCCTCATCCTTCGACTTGGTACTTTTTTTTTGTGGAAAAAATTGTTTTCGAGTGTCAGAAATTTTGTGAAATATTTGCTACACAGCCCCTGCTGGTGTTATCTTTAGTCTAAAGGACTAAATACAAATATATGCAGAAAGGATATTAAAATATCGTTTTCTTTTCGAGACGACGCTCGTCGATGGGCGGAGAGAATAGAGCCAAATTGCAAATGCAAAGAGAAAAGGTTATTTGTGTTGGGGATGTGTTTGATCAAATATTTGCATTTTGTAATGGGAAAAATTTCTACTACTACTACTACTTCGTCCTTGTCCCTGTAGGTGTGTAGTATTCTAAAGAAAGGTGAACAAGAAGGAGGATATGGGGCCTCTTTTCCTATCAAAATTTAGGATTTATTTCGGCACAGGGTTGCGGTCATGGTCCGCCCTTTGTATTTGAATTTCTCATTTGTTCCTGGACAGTCACTGCTCATATCCTGTTACGCCTTCTATACAGAACCAGCCGTCTTCTTCGTGCGAGGCCAATAGAACCGTGAAGGCACATCTTTACTGAAACCAGCTCCTGACTTCTTCAAGTCTGCCTGCCATAAGTTCACAGGCACAGTTGCTTCACTGATTGTTGTAGAATAGAATGTCTGCGCTCGCCCGGATTAGATGTTCAAAGGTATATGTAGCTGGAAGCCAGCTTGTATCCTTGTTATGTAGTTACTCCTAAAAATTGTATCTGTCACACCCGTCTTAGACAAAGGCGTAAACAACGACTCTCACCATATCTCGACTTTGAAAAACCATAATCTGGCATGTTTCCGAGTAGACTGGGATACCAACGGCCTAACAGAATACAAATCTTTATCTATATGAACGGCCGCCGGTATTCTTCAAGGAACTTAACATGCATAGCTCGATTAGACTAACTGCAAACCGCGAATAGAATACACAACAAACTTTCAAGAAGATGGTCTGCAATAGACCATAATCAAACACTACAATGGATCAAGTCTCCCCCCTTCATTCTGAGCGAGGAGTCAAGAACTAGACACGATACGATAAAGTCAGAACTAACAAACATTGAAGAACCTGTGTCACTGCCCAAGCCTATGTCCCGTAAGGAACAGAACTCTAAGATGATACTACTTTCAGGACCTACAAGAACTATTTGATTTCTCACTTCACACAGTCTAGGCAGCTTTCTGAGGACATCAGGATGGTTGAAGACTCTATTCACCAATGAGGAGTAAGAAAATGACTAGGGAAAGCCCACTATAGGTCTCGGGACTAATCTAATGGCCTTACAAAAACCAATCACTCGTAAAGAACTGAGAGTAGTTCTGTCAGTAGAAGCGGATCTGCAGAGCATGCCTTCTGTTGGTTACCCAGTTGAACCTGAGTGTTTCACCGGAGTTTCTTCTACTCTTCTCCAACGGCAAACTTGAATAATCTTTTTCAATTCATATTCATGTTTAAATTTAAAAAAAATATTCAATTTCGAAACCAGGACAGGCAAGTTTGCATCCTAAACTTGAACTCTTAAACGTTTCACACAATTAACTAAAAACGTCCTACTTTTTGATTCTCAGAAAATCATACCCAATTTATTGTCATACTTAGAAGTCTTACTTTTGTGAGTAGAACTTGGAGCAAAAATTCAATCGAACTCAAGTTGTTTCGTACTCTGAAGCTGGAGCTCGAAAGGTAGGTGATGAAGGGAAATCACCTTAAGGACTTCGCAAAGTAGATATATGCCATTGGGTGTTATCAATGAGAACTGACACAATCCATTGTCGCAGCAGAGGTCTCCGACTTACTAACATAGTTTAGAGAAGATTAAGCCGTTCTTGATGCTATGACCTTACAGGGTACAGTCAAGAAGCTCAAGCCCAAAACACAGATGGTTAGACGTACTCATGCATGGGATATGGGTCTTTTCAGTTAGAACTGAGTTAGAAATGAGTTGAAATTTATGGGGCTTCCATGCGAGTTATTTCAACTCCATCAGAAGGTAGCTAACGTTTATGACTTGATGGTTTAAAAGTCCTCAGACGTACATATGTATAATGGGAGGGATTCTGTAGATTTGAAGGTGTTACCCGTTAAACTCAGCCCTACCCACAATTTAAAGTCTTAAGTATAATTTTTTTTTTCATTATAACCCCAACCAACCACACGCGTCCTATTCATTCCATTATCCAAACCAAACAGAAAACATTTTCTCGCTCCGATGAGTTCTCCTCATCAAATTTAGCCACCATTTGCACAATTCATTCTTTTCCAGACTTCTCTAAGCAAACAAAAGTTATATGCATGCATAGGCTCAAGCCACACATCCTTTTCATATCAAATAACAAAAAAAAAAAAAAAATACAGAAAAGACCATCACCCATCTCAAAGTATTCTGATCCTGAATAGGGTAAGGTAGAAGCAGAGTGCATTTCACCCAAACTCCTGTGCGCCTCCCTGACGAAAGGATGAAAATTTTTGTTTTGTGTAAATCTATATGCATATGTATGTATACTCTCTCGTTTCGCAAATATTTACACAAAGCGAAGCAACAGTTCGGAAGCACACAACCAACCGACCGACCGTATCGTTCGTTTCGTAAAAGTAATGAGTACACACTCACTCGCACAACTGTTGAAGGATGGGATCATGTCATGCAACAAGCAAACCATATCGTTTGCATTATAAAGGACGACACACAAAAATAGGAAAATAGAAAAAAAAAACAACACGAAAACTCGTCTTAAAATAACAAAGAAGCAAACACTAACCCATACGCCCGCCCAGACTGTCAATGCGATGTCCTTTTTGCTGTTTACTATCGTCGAGGTGGGGAGTGGGTGCCGCCATCCACTTTAGCAGATTTTATCTCTTACTCAAGTATCCCAGTGTAGACAAACACACAGATTTTCTCTTCAGGACTTGAGCTGAGACCAAATAAAATCGTTATCCTTGGTACGTGCCTCAACATATTACACTCAATCATTTTTAATTGATACATTAAACTGGGTAAACAATAATTTTCTTTACTCCGATTTTCGACGTAAATCCCAGGCACACAGACAAAGGGACGTGCCAGCCTATCATCATATTCCTGCTGGTGAATTTCTAATCCTTTACAATAGACAACGCCAACGATGACGACGACGGTAAGCGCACTTGTCTCGATTATCATGAAATTCTGATTACACGAAGGACCCACCTCCCACACACAAACACACACCCAACACAGAGGAAGAGGGCATTAAATAATATTAATAATTGTACAAATATTTGTAATTACTTAATAGTAATCTTTTACATGTCCTTAGGGTTTGTGCAGAATATCCTGTATTACAGCTGACCTCTTTATCTCGTTCTCTCTGTGAATTTCCATAGATGCAAGCTATAATTACTTTGAATCGAATGTATGGCCGAAGGCATCTACTGTGTGTGTGTGTGTCGATACTAATTGACATGTGACTTCAAGGATCGGATATCCTTGACATATGTCATGTATGGAGGTATGGAAGGGAGATGGCTTTACAATACCGATCTAAGATCCTTTGTTCATTGTGCGAAAGGATTTTCGTTGCGCTTTACTATCTCGAGGTGCCTGCCTGCCTGCCTGCCTCCTGGTTCCATTATTGGATTTAAATTGAATTGAAATCCCCTTAAGCTGACGAGGGATTTGACACTTTAAACAAAAACCTTTGGATTCACCTTCTCTGCGTCTTGTGTATGTGTGCCTGCCTGTGTGTGGGATGTGTGTGCGATGGTGATTGTGGTAAGTGGTTTTGTTTGAGTAGTTTCTAGTTTTGTCATGCAAAGGATATACTATAGAGCATTCCAGGCGGATGCAGGTTGCGGGCGTTAGGTGGGTTGATTAATGATTTTCGCATTTCATCAGGATAATAGGGAAGATGTAAATTTAATTAGTTTCACTGCAAGCTTGGTGGAGTTTTTAATTTAATTACAAGTAATTAGATATCGGGACAAACATTGGCGGTTCGGATTTATCTGTTGTGCAGTGTACCCACTGCTGTGCTGTGACCTACTTATCGAGATAACGATATAAGCACTTGTTTAGGTTTATCTGTTCCCTGTTGCTACCCCACCCTGTTGGTGTGGAAATTACGCCTAATCATCGCCTTCTGCTCGAAATAGCATGTTATCGACAGGACCTTTATCAATTTGGCTATAATTAATGTAATGTGTCCTGACAAAAATAGATAGAAACAGGTGGTGGGATTTCTTGGAAGTTGTAACGCATTAACTATTCATGCAGGCACTTCGATAACGTAGGTGTCCTTTGAGGTGGGAATGAAGTATGTTACAGTCTGTTCTATTTTATCCTGATCCAACCAACCATTTGATGTTGATGTAACAAAATTTGGTAGGAAGCCGTCAAATGGTTGCAAGTTCCTGGTGGATTTTGGTATCAATGTACAGAGCATATCACACCCTAGGCGACTAGGAGTGCCAAATGAGCGAAGACTTCGAAAAGATGCTGTAACTACACTTGTGGTTCGATTTAGATTCAATAAAAGGAGACATCGTATAACAGAGAGAACGGATCAAGAAGTCTAGTCCTATATCGAACCAATGGCAGAGTATAGAGAGTCATCACATCACATCTCTAACCAAGTGAATCTCTATGAAAATTACTCGAGAAAAACATATCTCCAGAGGCTTTTAGAAGTCCTGAAGTTTGCGTGCCAAATTCAAACTTCAATTCCCAAAATCCATGACAGAAAAGTATTGAAAAAATGTTCGACTACATGCACTTCGCACTTTCACCGAGAAACAAAGGTAGAATGGGGGCACGTTTACTGTAGATTTGTCGACCTGGATAACTTCTGCGAACACATGCATCAAGAACTAATGTGGGATGGCCTTAGATCAAGAACACATTATTTCTCTGACCAAAGACACCTACGAGTAGGTAGCTCCGGGTATAGGGTGAAAGTTGGGGTCCCGCAAGGATCCATTATGGGACCGTTGCTTTTTAACAAGGCATTGAATTTTCTTACCCGCAACATATCCTTTTTCTGCTTCAGGAACTGACAGACAGCATCATGATGCCTGGTGATGGTTTTAGTGCCAGAAACTATTGCCTTCACAGATGAAAAGCCTTGATCTGGCTGAGGGATACTACTCAAGGATCTCTACTATATTTGTACATCAAGATGATTTCATTGGCAACGGAAATCTAAGAAATGCAAACTTGTAGCCTGTTGTAGCCAGAATCGATCCTAAGCCACGGGATTCTAAAGTTGCAGGAAAGTCTGTTTGTATAGTCGCCGTTCAAGAGAATAACCTACACTGAAAAATAGGAAATTCCAGACTACAGTCAAGAGGATAAGGCTTCAAATTGGCATGTCCCATTCGATCGATTAACCCAACCAAGCTGCTCCTGAATTCTTGGTAACCAAATCGCACTTAAAACTTTCACCATTCAACCCGAAGACTATTCTCACATAAATTGTTGCCTCCTAATTGCCCGGTGGCACAACAATTCCTGTGTACTCCAATTACACATCTAATTATCCTGCGTGCATATCCTTAATGCAAGTGACCAACTGAACTAAACCAAACCCGCACTCAACAGCTGTTCGGAAACTAATTGCTTACGTATTCTCCTGATCAATGTGTTGAGTGGTCTGTGCAATGTTTGCAGTTAGTCCTTAAGGACATCAGCATTTTGTTTTACTCTTTCTCTTCTTGAAACTTGAATGAGTCTGTAAAAACATTTCACCACATTTACAGAGAGGGACAACGAGAGCCAGGGGCATAAAATGTCTCAATAATTAATTGCAGACATCAGATAAAAACGCCATCAATTTGTCTAGCTGCCTTCAAGTGCACAAGCGACTACGGTACAGTCCTCATCCTCCTCCTCCTCCTCCTCCGTCCCCTCTAAGCCAAGCCAACCCAAACCTCTTGTGTTCGACAGAAATAACTATTAATACACACTTCGTCGGTTATCCTTTTCGTTTGTTTATTACTGTTTTGCAAACAAAACAAAACGAAAAAAAAAAACACCAACAGAACACACAAGAAACGAGTGCACACAACAATTATATCCTTTCCGTCGAAGGTGGTGGTTGTGGGTGGGCGGATGGTGTGCTTTATTGATCCTTTCTCTAGTCGGGATGGGATAGTATGGACTTCCTTTACTCCTTCTATTTGCGGATAATTATACAACGAGTTTCAATGGTCAGCAATTATTTATCCTTTATTCTGTGTAGCAGCAGGATGCAGGCAAGAAGAGGTCAATGGATTTGGATTTCGTATCCTTTTTGTTTTAATTATAATAATTTTTCTTTTTCGCTGAATATTTAGGTGTTTTGTGTTTAAAGAGAGGTCCTGCTCCTACTCCTGCTGCTGTACAATTTTTAATTCAATAACGTGTATATCCTCGAAAGTGTTAATTAAAAATTCAGACCAAACAACAAAGTGTTGTCTAGGATATGCACAAGAATGGAAACAGGATATACTCGTACACACAAAAAAGCGAATAGCGAAAACGAAAAAAAAAAAAAAAAAAAACTGGTGCGCGCTATTTAAGAAAGTAGAATCCCTTGAGCGCGCGATGTTTGTATTACAAGAAGGATAGGATGAATCGCATCCTTTTTCACCCTTCATGTAGTGCATTTAGCTTGGCTTTGGAGTAATATCCTGTCGTTCTGTTACTGCTTGTAATTGAAAGAAGAGGAGAGAGACTTAGACGGCACGGCGGCACTGGCGGCAGGGAGCAGAGGTTGTGTTTGCTTGCATGATGGCTCACCATGGTTAGGCATCCGTTAAGAGGCGAACAATTGTCTGATTAAAAGTACAGGATGAGTGCATACACATACACAGACAGGCACTGCCAGGGAATGGGTGATTATGTTGTGTTAAATGTGTTTCTGGTAAATATTTAAAGTTGCATCCTTAACGCCTTGCCAGTGGCAATTAGTTAAATGTAGTTCTACTTGGTGTACATTTGGAAGGACTCACAGTCGTTAAAGTGTGAAACGCATCATCATCTCCTTCGTAGTAGTGGCTAATGGGCGGCAATTGCATGGTGAGAGATAATGATAAGTGGATGATATGATGCGAGGCACATTAGTTGTTCGCTTAGGAACTAGGATAGATGTGCTCCTAAGAAGGAGCTAGACACATCCAATGCTACCTGGGGATTCCCGGGTGAGACACTGTACCAAAATTGACTAGGGTAGGTCATGAGATCAGTAATGCTGCCGACAATCTATCAGAACATCCACTTCAAAGAAAAAGCAATCACCAGTATCAACTGGTTTACGCTGTACTGCTACGACTAGGCAGAAACCCTCCTTGTGATCGTCATGTGGAACATTGCGAAATCTCAAGGATCTGAGTCGGATATGGCTAAGGAAACTCTTGTGAGTGGATACTTTGTGCTAACAAGGTGCAGGAACTTAAGCTACCACATTGCTAATCCATTCTGCCTAATCCTTGAATTAGATCGTTCTGTCACTATGGGAGAGATTCCTCCATACCATGACCACAGAAGAACCTGATCGCATCATTGATTTTTAAGCAACTCTTTGGACGAAATATCAATAAAAAATAATAGATTTAGTAATCACACACCTAAAAGTAACTATTTGAATTGATTTTAATTATAATTTAAATGTTTTTCAAAAAATTCACAAATTGACACGAACATCGCCAAAAAATGCAGTCCACTGCGTAAGAAATTGAGAAGACTTTTTCGCTGAATTCGTGACACGCAGACAAATTCATGAATTTTGTGGATTTTGGTCTGTTTTTGTCCTTTATTTTGGTATTTGCCAGCGATTTCTAGGTTATAAATGATCCTTGAGTTGTAGAGAACACGTTTATTGAAAAAAATGTGAGAAAAAACAAGAGCATAGCCTGTTTGGAGCCTTTAAAGAGAGGAAGGTCCTTAAAATCAGTTTTTTGGTGTCTTCTCGAAAACTATTTGGAACAGAAGAAAGTCATGAAGGGCAAAGTTGTGGGAAATTCGGAGGTCTATTGGAATATGATTATGTGCATTTCTCAATGTCCTTGGTTTCAAGGATATAAACAAAATTTTCATTTTCATGCCTTAAATCTTAAGCTAGAAAGTTGAAATTTGGTATGTACACTTCTGAGGATCATCAGCAATAGTAATAAAAAAAATTTTTGAAATCCGCCCAAGGACACGCCCACTATTGAAAAAAAATTGATTTTTCCAACTTTTTTACTTGAAATTGAAAAAAATTTCTTTACACAAAATATAGGCATAAGCCTTCCCTACAATTCGTCCATACATTATGTAGGGCTGCGCCCACTTTTTAAGGGCATTTTATCCAAAAAACTACATTTTTCCTGTCCAAACCAATGTGTGGCCTGTGTTTGCTTTAAACACCTCATTCCCTTTCTTTCTCTTACTCTGACCGTCATTTTCTACTCTGACACTATTTAGACGACGTCACGTCCATGATTCTTTAAGAAGTGGTGCTGCGAAGGACAAGTTCTCTATATTATCCTTCTCTGGACTCTTGATGCTCTAAGTGTACTGAGCAACACCATGGTTCATAGAGGTTGCATGAGAAAAGAAATCCTTGACTTGCTGGCGAAAATCGCCGATAGTTTTTGGAGAGAAGGCAACATACAACAAGGGACAGATAGAAACCATGCACAACCTAAAGCGGCAGTTCTAGACACCAAGTACCCTTAACGTGGACTCTTTAACAAGAAATGTATGTTTCTTGGAAGCGTAAGTCATATCCTTCCTTTCATTCTACAGGCACTGGTCAATACAATTGGGAATACATACATTTCACCAGCTTGGACCCATCATGTCTTCATCATCTCAAAGTTATTCAATTAGTCAATTGAGTTACATTTATCTAGAAAACGGTAGAGAGGCTCACAGATGCTAGCTGAATCTATTCTTCATTCGAATAGACGTCATCTGTGAAATCTCACAAACTGCATCGAGACGCCACCTTTTCGGAGTCAAAAAGTACATAGGTAGCATCTCTCCTACCACGGAAGTAGAATCCAAAGTGTTGCAGTTAGGACTAGAAATCTGATCCGATGTGAACACACCAAATCAGGCGAAAACAAATTGGAACAGAGAACGAAACCCTATGACTAGCTATGAGTGTGACACAATTCGTTGCTAGAATTCATTGTCTTTGTCAAGTCTACCCATAAAGAGGATACGCGTGGGCTTAAACAGAGCCTTAGTTTTGATGATGCCGACTAACTTCTCCATCTAGCATTCTTAGCAAGGCCTAAGCTCAGTAAAAACCTTGTTTCAAATTGCCTGATTCCTGAGCTGTTGATACAGGCAGTCTAATTTGTGTGACGTATAATCGGGTAAAGATACATTGCTTAGGAAGGCGCACCTACCATGTTTCCAATCGTTTGCGAGAGCAGAGAGCTTGAAACGTACAAAAGTCTAGTTCTCTTCTTTTCCTCGCTTCTTGGAAGTTCCACAGAAATCATTCCCGAACAGTCCCTCTGACATTTCCCGTCTAACCATGCATATTGGCGTTTCTGATCCAGCGTGGTTCAGATGTGTCTACTCATGAGGCACGAAGAACCATCTGTCTCTCTAGGATTCAGTACAGCATTCAGCTTAACTACAGTATTGCCTGGCCAGTTCGTCGCTCCTGAAATTTCCTGGAATGCCACTGTATCATGGCACCTGTTCAGTCACCTAGCTGAGAGACAGACAACAGTTTCGGACAGTTTTTGAATAGAATCTGACGAACGTTGTACTTCAGCCATAACAACATCCTTGATCGTCATGATCAGTGCCTGAGTGCTACGACCTCCTACTATCGATTCAGGGTGTTTACTAGAACCTAGAACTATAGTCTCGACCAAAACTAGTCGACACACCAATCTCTCCTTCTGACATTAGTGTGACATTGACCAAGTTATGCGAACCTTCACTAGGAAGTGTCAAAATCTTGAAACAATTTCGAAAAATTGGATTTCGATAGCATAGCCGTTTCAAGAGCTCCCTCAGCTCATCCTTTTTCTTGCTCCACACATTGTTGCGTAGCCAAAATTTTCACAATGAACGAATCCTTTACGATTTTATTATCTAGATACAAGTTAAACAGCACACACATATATGGAACGACCGAAAGGAAGAAAAAAAAAAGTTAAATTCATCCTCAAAACATTCACAATTTACTTCAAACGAGAGAAGGATACTTCCTCCTTCGGCAGACGGAAAGCAATTACTTCGCACATACACCAGCCATTACGACTGCAAATGTGTAGAGGTACATGTTAGCCGGTATAGCGTGTCTTGAAAGTAGTTTTGCTAATATAACATGGAAGATTGGAAGAGATCCTTCTTCAGTTGCTGTTGTGTGTGTGTGTTTTTTTTTTATGATTTTAAGGACTTTTCGCTGTAAAGATAGCGGCATACAGCAATGTTAGATGTTTCGTGCTTGCAACATGATTTGGAGCAACACTTCGTTTCCGTTTTTATTATTATTACACACTCTATGCATCATTTCAGTAAGACAGACACAAACACACACAAAGTTAACTCGTATTCGTTGCGCGGAATTGTGGTAATAAAAAACCGAAAAGTTTTCCCTCTGACTCCATCATCATCGTCGTCGTCGTCCTGGTCGTCCTCGTCGCCATCATCATCATCATCATCATCATGGTAGTAGTCATGGTCATGATTATTAAACTAAGATTTTCCGTTCGCGTTTTATGGACTCTTCTTAGCGCAGATTATTTGCGAATATGACTTCAGATGGTTGGGAATGGTTGGGTGCGAGGGTGTCAGGGAAGGGAAAACTTTTTGACATTCCAAGTTTTTCACTTGCATAGAAATGGTCAATGAAAGCTGAGTGAATGTGTTCACCGTCGGAGATGCAGTGCGTTTCAGGATATACTGTACGTGCAGGAAGGACTTTTCGAAGATTATACATGTATGATGAGGATGACTAGGTTTTGCAACAAATTTTGACTTCGACTACATATTCATGGAGGAGTAGTAAAATCCAATGCGGATACAAATTTTTGTTTTACGATCCTGTGGATACAATTGGATTGTAATTTTGAATGAATGTGTTCACAAGTTTGTGCCAACACCACGGGGATTGACATTGAGTGGAAGTTCTGACGGAACTTTGATAGTCACTTGGTAGTCAAACAGAATGGATTCAATTTAGAAGCAAGTTTCTTGTAACCTCATCGAATCGAAATAAAGGATTAAGTGCCAACATGATGAGGGAAATCATGAGAGACTTCACAGAGACGACACATGAAGATGAGGTAATGACGATTCGGAGGACACAACTGGAGCAGTAGATGTTGTAGATGATCTTCTGGATCACTAAACAGGCCTAGAAAAAACTTGACATGCACAGATTTCAGCTGCACACTATCCTCCAGTAGATGGGCATCATATCAAAACAAAAAAAAAAAAAAAAAAAAAATAGTACGTATACGCCTCCGACAACATGCTTCGTATGTCAGTATGTTAGATACAGTAAGTTATATACAGACACACTTAGACCAGAAAAGGTCCTTTGGATGACTCTTTTCGTTTAGACTACACAGAGACTAAGAAAACCAACCCGATATGGGTTCTAAACACCCTAGTACACAAGGCTCACCGCAGAAACAAGTCCGTGGAGTAGGTTTCTCTGGGAAAGATTCGGACCGATGCAAAGTAGGTGGGATATGATTTCTTTCTCCTTTCGTTGGTGCAATTTGACGCTTGGAATGAGCTCCTGTCTGTTAGAATTCTTCAATATAACCAACCTGGTACTGTATTTCTGATCCAGCCTAGCTCAGATCTGTCGCTCATATCATACCAAGTGGTGGTTGATTCTGCTGAAAGGATCCAGCTTCAAACTAAACTATCTAAACGTAGACCATTTGCTTCCTCACAAGGAATGAAGAAATGCTCTATTCGCGATATCCCTGTCCATTACATTTGGTTTGGTATGGTTTGCCAAATGGACACAGTTCTAGTATTCGATGTACCGAGGGCATAGTAGAATACACACTATCAGTCCGTGTTCACGTTCTGAACTTAGATTTGAGGTTCGATTGCCAGACAATAGCAAACTTTATTCGCAGTCTCGTCTTTGATATGGCAAACGTCTCAGAAACAGTAGGTTTCTTTCGTTCGTTTGAAAAGTACAAGTTAAGCCCAGGTTCCTGGATGGACCTGTCATGCCAAATATGTTAAGTCTCAGAAAAGCGTAATATAAACTTCATGAAGAAGTGGAGACCCAAAACCCTCATGTAGCCACCATTGTCAGATCCATTCAGAGCGGTTAGTTGGTTTCGCGATCAGCAGGGAAACTCATGAACTCATGAACCAAGGGCATGTACAGGCTGATAAACATATAAAGAATCAAGGCGTCTTAAGCAATTCAATTTTTTGAAATCGACATTGCATCAAACTTAGATTAAACGTCAAAGCAGTAATCAGATCAATAGCCTCATATTCCACTGATGACTTGTTCATGAAGTGTTCCTTTGTTGTCGGAACTATATGATAGAATCCGACATTGGCAGATTAAAAAAGGTTCAATCGCCAGCTCACCTGCAGGAACAAATCACTCACTACAAATCATTAGGAACACACGGGATAGAAAGGCGCTTATGGTTAGAATTGCATCTTTCTAGTCTCATCAGGTTAATGCTTTGGACACCTAAGATCCAAGAAATTGTTGAAACTGACAGATCAAACTTTGGACAGAGAACGAATCCTCCATCATAAACAAGAACTTACTGGCATGAGAGGAGAGTTACTACTGAACTAAGTAGAGTCTATGGAGACCTAAATGTTGATGAGATTGGTCGAAAGTAAAGTCTCTGACGGTTCACTGGTCAAAGTCCTGCCAAATTATTTACCACAAATTACATGCATGGAAGTACATAGACCAGGCAGGACAAATAGTTCTGTGGGGAGCTATTTTGTTTCCTCTGACGATTAGGGAATGTGAGTTGCTTACAGAAGCTCAGGAGAATGTGTCTATCATAACCTGATTTTGAAAGCCTCTATCGCAAATAGAAGCTGCCGAATACGATTTTCAAACACCAGGTAGCATGGATATGAGAAATGGGACATAATCAGTAATAAAGGGTCTTTAAGGGACCTTGACGATATGGCACAACTTGCCGTGACCAACCCCTATTCCTTGTGATTTGAATTCCATCTTTTGTTGAATTTATCAGACCCCAGTTTGCCTCATAAACAAATTTTGTATATAATCGAGAAAGATTGGAAGGGACTAGGAAGGACTTAATATAAGTCCTTCAAACAGCTCTACTCTCCGGTCCCGAAAATCGTGCTAGAGAAGGAGCTGAATGAGAAAACTGAAAATATAGGTACACGACTATAGTAAGGCCTACACTGGCTTATCCCAGTCTCGTTTCATGGCAGCAACATCACCGACTTAATGGTTATCACGCAACTATAGAGACTATCGTATACTGGGCACCACTAGTGCAATGAAGATCTAAATCTATCAATCGAAGCCATTAGCGTACCTAGGATGGACCCACCTAGACTTCATGACACCATAGGTGGATTCCACAAGAGAATTCTCAAACATATACCCGAGCAGGGAAGTATGGTCAAGTGGTCAGTTAACTAACACGCCTTTCAAACTCTGTCTGGATACTTAGATAGATCCAGGACGCAGATTCAAGTGTATTTTCTGAAAGGCCAGGTAAAAGTTTCGTCTTTTAAACCACAGGAGGGTGTTCCGAGCGGAGGTCCTAGTACTGAAATGGGCAACCACGCAGGAATTCAAATGAAATCCAAGTGAATTGCTACTGAGAAGAGCAAAAGGTTCTCGGAATATAGTATAAGGGTGAGGTCTGTTAGGCTGTACACCTTACAAAGAAGTGAGATGTCGAACGAATTGCCGCCTTTGCCACTAGACGTCTAAGCTGGGATTACAGCCCTAAGTGAGACAAAAATGTGACCCAACTCCGACGATACAAAGATCCACAGACTTCTGCACCCCACCTCCACTGAATGACGACACACACTGTGACCACTCTTCCATCAAAATATTGTCTATGACTCGCTCTCCAAACTTTGCTCCAATAATCCTTGCCTCCTCCTCCTCCTCCTCCTAAGCAGAACTAAATTCTAATCTCGAATACAAAAAGGACTAAGAATGAGAAAAAAAAAACACGAAATAAATATTCCATTATCTCCCCCCAGGGCAGAGTACACATGCAATTACCGGACCGATTGTATAAATTCTCCGAATCTCCAGAAATCTGAAAATCCACAGACTGGTCGGAAACTACTCCAACCCCATGGTGGCCAAGGGGTTGTGTCTGTATTCACAAAAAAAAGCAAAAAAAACTTCTTAGATTAAATTCTATTGCAAAACCGAGAAATGTCTGTTGGAAAACATCCGCAAAACACTGGATTACTTCGGTTTGCTCCCACATCCCAGATGTACACAGCAGCGAGAGACTGTACTCCCGCTCCTGTCCGAATTATATCCCTGACTAAGATATGCCTTTAGGACTTTTGACTTTCAGATACATTCAACATCAGGACGCAGAGTCCAGAAACAGAGTCTCTGCCGCCGCCCCCCGTTCCGCTCGAAACACGAATTAACTCAGTTACAATTTTAATCCGCATTGAGGAGGTCCTTCCCGACCATCCAACCATCCAACCAACCTATGCCTCTATACCTACATAAGTATAATTTGATAGATATGCAATAAATGTCCTTTTTGTTCGGCAAGGATGCCGGTCCTGCTTGTATCTTGACAGAGAAGAGAGAACTGTAATTATGGTAAATTATCACCCCGAAAAAGCCTTGACATGGAACTTTATCCTCGGCCCCCCAAAAAAGGATTGCATTCTCCTTGTTGCGATGGTGTGTACATAGTTTCTAAAGACGAAATCTTGTAATCTGTGTTCTGCAGTGGCGGTGGCGGCGGCGGCTGTTCATTAGCATAGGCTAATAGGTTGAAAGGAAATGCTTGTTACTTTTAATTTGTTGTAGTTTCAAGGAGCCTGTGTTGCATTTAATTTACTTTAAAGGATAATGGCAAGGGGGTTTCCTTAAACTAATTCAATTTCATCAGAAGTATTTAAAAGGACTTCACTTCGTCAAAGACTAGTCTTTCGAAACCGACTGTTCGTTATACATATATTGTATATGTTGGGTACTTCCCTTCGCTACAGGATATCCTTGTCTGCTTGTCTACCTCTGACAGTGTCATTTCGCATTGCAAGCGTCACCGTCGAATGCCCACTGTTATTTTTATGAGTATTTCCTTTTGCAATTTTTCTTGCAATCCCTGGGTTGGTTAGGGACTTGCAGTTTCCTTTATACTATATCCCAGTCGCAGGCAATGAACGTCACGTCATAAGGATACAGAAGTACCAATAAATTTGTTTCACTACGCGAAATACTTTCTTCATTTCGTGTGTGCTTGTGGGGGGTCCTTCTTTCAGGAAAAGCAAAAAACGAAAAAAAACTCCTTCGCAAACTTTTTTTTTCTGTCTAAGTTGGTCATCCTCAAGAAATCCCATTGTCCTTGTTTGAAGGAAAATATCAACGGTATGTGATGATTTCTAGTTTCGACATACGTGTATGTGTGGATGTGGTGACAATGCCAGGATTCAGATAAAAATGCGATGACGTTGTCTGCAATATCAATAAAATTTTATTAAGAATCCCGGTTTCTCTCTCTCTCTCTCTCTCTCTCTCTGTCACTCTTTTACCACTCCTGATGGTTTATAATGCTTCCTCGCAAAAAAAAAAAAAACGAAAAACGACAACAAAAGGACGAATCGAAGGATATTTCTCTGATTTTATTGTGTTTATCTGTTGAAATGAATCGATTGGTGAAAGGAAATGTCTTTTTCTCTGTCGTTTTGCTGACTGTTCAACAATTGGATGTTGCTGGAGAGACTCGTCGAACCAGGACCAGAAACGAGCAAAAAAAATCAAAAAAAAAGAGAAAAAAAAATTGTATTTATGGACTCGAACGAGGTATGTATTTTCGAGTAATTTTCATAAATTTTAAGGATTAATGGCGGGAGGTCAAGTCGAACAATGGAAATGCTTACTTGAAAAGGATTTCACTCGCTCAACGTTTAAGTTTGCGGTCAAGTGAGCTTTCATCACAAAAAATGGGGAGATGTCAAAAATTTGATGGATGTTTTTTTTTTTTTTGGTTTCGGATAGGACGACAGGCCGAAACAGGTTACCATTGTGTTTGGGGGAATTGTATTTCTGTCTAAACAAGCGATAAGCCATAACAACAATGGTGATCGTATATCCTGAGTGGAGGACATGGTATCCGGTTTTTGTGTTATGGTTGATTTTTGGTTTGGATGGTGATTTTTGGTTTTTTTTATGAAGTGTTCAGCCCACTTCAGGATCAATCTTCGAAAAACCTCTGTCGTTCTCAGATAAGAAGTCAAATGGGGAGTAGGTACTCGTAACGAGGGGAAGGAGCGCCCTTAAGGGACCTGTGCTGGATGATTCATGAGTAGATGTCGATTGAATTTGCTAGCAGATTCTTTAAACCCTATTCTCTGTCACCACTCTCACAAGTCATTCAAAATCCTGCCTTGATGGGTTGTATAGGAATCTCGAAGATCAAGGACATATGTAGTAAGACTGAATCGTTGAAATGCATCTAATGGCATATGAGTGACGGCTTAGTACATATTTAGATTTCTGAACCCGTAATGTAGATTCTTCTGTAATGTAGCCTTCACTGTATGTGTCAACCAACTACCCTGTTAGTCCTGGCGGAGTTATACGAATAGTTAGACATCCGTCCATGGGAAAGTCAGTACAAGGTCCTTAGGCTATTAAGTAGAAATTTCAATACACGAGTCTAATCAGGCTTTGTTAAGCAAAGTTCTTTCTATCCTACTTCAACCTCAAGGAGGAGTGCACAGTCGATATGCCATATACCATCGATTAGCACAGTCAAACTCATAGATCTAGACGGCATACCATAAAAAAAACCCTTTGATTGGGGTCCCACATGGGTCAGTACTAGGACCGCTACTATTGATTATCGCTGAAATTGAGGTCTAGGTGAATCTTAGTATGATTTTCCCAAAGGACGTATGCTAAGACAATGATATACAACTCAAACCACTTAGAGGTGCTCTAAATAATATTGTTAAAAGGTCCCGCAAGGGTTAGTCTTAGGACCGGTACTGTGGAAGATCAGTGAGAAGTAGTGGACATTGGATTCGCTGATGATACATAGCATTCATTCTCGGGATTTGCGGTAGAAGAAGCAAAGGTTTGCAGCAATATTAAGCACTTGGTATAATCGTGAAGATAGGTTGAGGATGACTGAATATAGAAGAGAATCAGTGAACCAAGTTTGGCCTGTGAGCTGTTAAAAAGACTAAAAAAGATACATTTTGAATATTTTCAAGGACTTATCAGTGGTATGACCTAGAGTTCAGTTGTAGTGTCGATGGTTGGATAAATGGTAGGAGTCAACACGGTTTAACTTAAATAAATATTCGATGGGTTAACTTACGATTATTGTTAACAGAGTATCAAAATACTGGCAGCACTTACCTGAAAGAAAAAAGAAAAGAGGAATTATTAGTTAAAGTCGAGCAGAGAATGTTATTTCTAAAATGTGTTCATTAAGAGGACGTCAGTTTCAAAACGTCTTCAACAGAAGTGTAGTAGTGACAATAGAGGTAGTGGTCATAGTTTGCCCTATCACGACATCAACAGATGTCCGGATATCTATGGATAGATAGACTGGCCATAACGATTTGCCTGTAGCATGTGTATGGAGTAGATACCATCGCTAGTCAGTCTTCTCACTGGATTCGATGTTTATTTCATTCACTTTTGCGTTACCTGGGATATCTGTATGTACAAAGGAGCAAAAGGGATGCTATTTTAGAAGCCCAATATCAAAGTGAGATTTCCATGTCATTCTAGACTTTTTTTAAACATAGGATATCTCTATTCCCAGGATGACCAGTTAAGATAACTTCTTTCAGAATACCAGTGACTGAGTCACTGCACGACATGACAACACTCCAATAATTGACTGAGTAAGATGCAAGCCTTGAACACTTTTAGGATTTCAAAAGGACATTAACTCATCCCTCCTATAGAGTAGCACCTATATGAAGGGTACATTACAAATGCAGTCATGATCCGCAGGTGTAAATGATTTATTGTTCCTCATTTCTATGGATAGATTTTTTTGTATCTGAACGTGCTTTCAAATGAAGGAAGGCATAGCTTCAAAAGTCTTATAGTCACATGGAACTATATGGATACCTAGACAACATGAAAACCTAACAAAGAAGATGACTACAGGCCTCGAAGATACTCGGAATATACTTGATGACTGGCTTGTTTAGTAGAAAAGAGAGGAGTCTGTGCCACATCTTGCATATTAAGGCAGCAATGAGTTCTCTATTCGTTTAGTGTGTATCTACGTAGTCTAGTAATCTATGTAGAAGTTGCCTTGGGTCCACTCTAAAAGAACGTCGATTAAGCGCACCAGGATCTGGGTTCCTCGTAACCATTACAGTCGTGAGATCCACTGTGTTTTATAAAAAGCGAAAACGGTTGAAAAACCATTCGGGAATAAGATTGCAATTGGGTATGCTTCAATGGGACCATTTGATCTTTTATGGCCTACTAACAACTAGAAGAGGTACATATGTTAACCTCACTAGAAATTCCTTCACTTTACTCTTACTACGCCTTTAAGGAAGAACACTCTCTCTAATCCAGTTTTCTTCAAGAATCTATAAATTAGAGTTGAGGCTAGTGACTGTGTTTCCTCATCTGATATTTGGTACTTGGCCCAGTAGCTCATTCTTTTGTGGGTCAGTGCCCCACAAGATGTTCCCACATATTCTAAGATTTCATTGAACCCTTCGCAGAACCTTCAGAGATCTTCATCAGACCTTATCGGCCCCATTCGTTTTAATTCTCGTGAACGGTACTATTGTAGCTTTGTTGGTTTAAGCCTTAATCCAGACATTTGCATAGTGTTCAATGGGTTCCTTCAAATTTACCTGTGGGAATGATAGCTTTGCCTGATAGTCAAATTCTTAACTAGTTTCCTAACAATAAGGCTTCACATAACAGGGGAAAAGCTTCACATTGTGGACGTTCTCTTGGTGTGTTGAGATTGATTTGTTTAGCTTGATTGTACCTTCTGATGTATGAGTCTCGCTCAGAAGCTTATACATCAACTTTGATATCTAGAGCTGAGCTTGAACAATTGCTTCATGCGAAGTTTTACCAAATGTTCCTTCGATGTCCAAGAAGGCGCACAGTACTGTCTCTGTAGACCTGCCCTGATGATGATAGTCTTGATGTATACTTCACAGCTGATAGGATATTGTATCGTTGGCAATTTCTACGTTCGAAGGAATTGTATTGCCCATGTATTTGCTCTACAGTTGGATATGTTCTTTTGTTCTAAATCCTTGCAAAATGCGTATATTGATACCTTTAACATGGCTTTCTGTTGAAACTGCTAAGGAGTCTCTATGAGACTTTCGAAAAAAAAACCCCAGATGCTGTTTCGCTTCCGATTCTTGAGGCTTGATGTAGTCCTTGGAAATGTTATTTGTTAGTCCAAAGTATCTCTAAGCATATAGTTGTGACTACAATACATAATTAAACTGAACGTCTTCCTGGTTCTCCTGGTGATTTTGCATTTTCCTCAAATTTCATTCGATATTGTGTTGAAAGTTTATTCATATTCATTGTTTATGGAATATTTCGATAAAATGGTCAAAAGTAAATTTACACAATTTTAATGAAAATTGATACGATGCTCCAGTGATTGGTCTCCAACAATGCTATCTCTCTCTCTCTCTCTCTCTTTCGCTCTGTAAAAGATACATATTTCGTTCGTAGTATGAAACCTAAAGGTTATTCAATTTCGAAAATATCTACCCCATGCCACTCTGGTTCGGAACTTGCCACTTGTGGTTTCGGAACATTCCATCTTGTATCATCATCATCATCATCATCATGAGGAGGAGGAGAAGGAGGAGGAGTAGAAGTGGGCATCAATCTGGATGGATCTGTACTTGTATTCTCTCTATCAGATGGTTGTATCTATCGATTGTGTAATGCGAAATACTTCTCTTCTCATCTCATCGGTTAGACATTCCTTGTTTTCGGTGGTAGGTATACACTCTCCTCCTTCGGGTGGATATGGCATGGATACACATCGAAGATAGTATGCCTTATAGTGTGTTTATCTTAGTTTTTTAATTAACGAATTCCAATGAAACTTTGAATTCTAAGAGCTGAGTTCTACTCCGCCATCGTTTGGTTGGTTTGGTTTGGTCGGCTGCAAGGCGAATTTTTTGGTTAGGTATAAGGATCTCCCCGGACTGCGAGAATGTTTGTGCCTCTCACACGCCTTTCAATCAAATTGAAGGGTTAGAGACTTGTAGGGGCAAAACAAAGAAAAAAAAAAAAAAAAGAGTAACTTCCAGGATGCGAATCCTTCCTGCTTCCTTCCTGGACTAGAAGTGGTGTTCAGTGGTGTACAGAGGAACGTCGATTCGGACAAATATTGACTCAATCGGATGTGTACATACATACATATAACTTGTGGAGCGAGAAACACGAAGAGGAACAACCTTCAACCCTTTTTTCCCATCTGTATCCATGTATGGGTGTGTGTTAGAGTGTTGACATTAGAACACGATTCTTTCTTTCTTGAGCTTCCTTCCTCTGGTTTCTGGTTGTTTTTTCTTTTCGTTTTGTATTATTACTTCGCTCGTACTTATGTTTGTCCTTTGGAATTGCTGTTGCGCTTGGCAACTTCCTCTTCTTCTTCTGTTTCTTCTTGAAAAACTCCCGAGGGTAGATTCCTGTTCTTAATTAATTCCGAAAAAAGGGTGAAAATCCATGAAAAATGTTAGCCACCCCTAAAACACAAACATACGTAGGAAGGTACTTTGTTATGTATAGAAGGAACCAAGGACCAAGAAGGAGTAAACCCTTTTTTTATTTTTCTGGTTAAATCCACAAGGAATATAATATATTGGCGTAATAAAACGTCAGAGGAAGAGAGTGTGTTGGATATACACATACACTTTGGTTTTATCGGCTTTTTAATTACTTAATTCTCTGTGTGGCAACGCGGCAGTAGCGTCGTCAGTGAAGGAGTCCTTTTGTGTTGTTGTGGACGTTAATTAACCATATATGTTGGAATAACATCCAAATGATGGTGGGGCACAGGCAGCACACACAGGAGATCCTTTTGTCTATTTGCGTGTGTGTGCACACTTGTGTGCGGTTCTAAATTGATTGGTGGCGCAGAGAGAGAGAGGTGAGTGTGTATGCCATGCGGCAGGATGGAGAGTGTTGTTTACTTTTTAATAATTGGATTGTTGGCAATTAAGAGGGAATGCTTGACTCTTGGATATCTCAAGTGAGGATTCGCCGGTGGACCATTTGACCGATGGTTTTAATTGATGAAGTTTGATGTTGGAAATGAATGAGTTTAATTGCATGCTTCCAGCTAAGTTTAGTGGTTAATTGCAAGCAAATGTCCTTTGGATGTACTTTGAGTGATGGTTGAGGTAGACGTTGTCTCTAGTGTCGTAGGTAACGCAAAATTTTGCAGCACTATCACGGAGGAGTGGAAAACTGTTCCTTAGTTCAGGTCAGTATCGTTGAATAACAATGTCCCTCACGGGCGATCATCTGGTCTTACATAAAGAGGAGGAAACTGTGGACAGAGTTTGCTGCAGGCCTTCGTTTCCATGGTATAAAGTACAAAATGAGATGAGCACCGATTGACCTACTGAAGCAACTGAAGACAAGCAAACAGCAATCAGGATATTGAATTTGTAGGAAGGATGTCCGGACGTCCGAAACACGAGCTACCACGAGCAGTGTCAGAGGCTATTTGATTGTGGCTTGGCTGTCAGAGGCAAACGGTATAAAGCATCACCACACCAACCTCATATGTGCTCACCCCCACCCAAAGGAGATACGCGATGCCACCAAAGATTGTTTCTACGAGCTCCAAGAGAAAACCTACGAGCAATGCTCGAGATATGACGTTAAGACAGTCCTTGGTCATTTCAACTGCAATGTCGGGAAGGAGGACATCTTTGGAAGGACCATCGGTAGATATAGCCTGGAGGTCACGAGGTCCGCTAATGGACTCGACATAAGCGGAGCAAAACATGGTATTTCCAGGTCAATTATCCCAAATCAGTGCCAACTACGATTTTGACTTCATTGTCAGGACAAACGCACCAGTCTTCGGAATATCGAATCAGAATCTGCTGAGATGGGTCTGGTTGCAAACGAAAATGAAACAAAATACATGCTAAATACGAGCTCCAAGTTTCCAGACCAATGTGTTGGCCAGGACGTTAGGATCGACAGTCATAACTTCGAGGTAGTGAAGGAATTCGTCTACCCAGGGTCTACAATCAACTCTATCAACGATATCAGCGCGGGGATTCAACATAGAACGACACTCGCCTGAGAAGACAACTATCCAGCAAGGCTCCATCGAGAAAAACTAAGGAGACACCGTATGTGACCGTCAGCATCCCCATTAAGCTGTATGGTACAGAAGCAGGGTCCTGAGGAGAAGTGTTAACCACGAACTTCACGAGCTGTACAGGGACATCGGTTTGGTCGAAAAGATCCGAATACAGTAAAGGCGGTCGAGAACCGGATGAATGCCAGTGCTTCAGCCCTTATGCCGATCTGAGCACTTGCACATGGTAGAGGAGATAAGATCCCTCAAAGATGAAATCGAAGGTTCTTATAAGGACCCTCAGGGAAAGTCAGATAAGAACTGGGGAACCTCATAGTTCAAGCTGTGAACAAGTGGAGTGTAACCTCGATCAGCTTGCCATTTGGAATCGGAGGCATTTAACTAAGAGCCATGCTGTATGTAAAGGCTTTTTGGTGGAAGATTTGGCCCACTTCGAACTTTAACCGGACTTCAAGAGGCACACTAAACTTGACATACAAGACTAGGTTTCCATCATCCTCTAGGCGCCTTCCTCTGAAGAGTTTGAGGGGTTTCTGATCGGTTGTTGTCCAGAAACTGGTCACGATCCCATTTTTACGTCTTTCACAGAATTCGGACCTAAATACTACTGAAATTCAATAGAATTATTAATTAAACATCCAATACTAACCACTTGAATCAAATTTAAGTAATATTTCTGCCAAAATACGTGTTTTTCAAAAAAATCACAAATTGACACGAACATCGCCAAAAAATGCAGTCAAATGCGTAAGAAACTGAGAAGACTTTTTCGCTGAATTTGTGTCACGCAGGAGAAATCATGAATTTTGTGGATTTTTGTTTGTTTTGGTACTTTATTTTGATATTTACCAGCGATTTCTTAGTTACAAATGATGCTTGAGTTGTGGGGAACATGTTTATTGAAGAAAATGTGAGAAAAATCAAGAGGATTCCACGTACGGAGCCTTAGAAGGGAGGAAGGTCCTTAAAAACTGGTTTTTCATGTTTTCTCGAAAACGGTTTTAGGTAGAGGGAAGTTATGGACAGCAAAGTTGTGGGAAACTGGGAGGTCTATCGGACTATGATTATGCAAATTTGTCAATGTCCTTGGTTTCTAGGATTTAGGTAAAATTTACGTTTTTATAGCCTAAATTTTAAGATAGGAGATAGAAATTTGGTACATACACTTCTAAGGGCCATTGGCAGTAGGGATAAAAATGACCTTGAAATCCGCCCACTATTTAAAAAAAATCGATTTTTTCAACTTTTTTACTAGAAAATGAAAAAAATTCTTCATAATACAAAATGTAGGTAATGTCCTTCCCTACAATTCGTTCATACATTATATGTGGCTACGTCTACTTTTTAAGGGTGTTTTGTTCAAAAAACTAAATTTTTCCTCTTCAAACCAATGTATGGCTTGGCTTTGCTTTGAATATCTCTTTGCCTCTCTCTCCCTACTCTTTTGCTCTCTATCTACTCAGTTACGACATGAACAGCGAGATCTACGTTCCATTGTAACATTATCCTAACATGACCCTTGACCCATCAGGACAGGCTTGAAATGTACAGAACTACAACATGGTGTAGGTGACTGAATGAGAATTGAAATGGCTGACTTGTTCTATAGATACATTTACACACCATGGCCATTTCCCTTATGAAGACGGTCCTAGCGACAGAATGTTTAGGAAAGTCCTTAGAAGTCCCTCAAAAGTTCGATGTACATACCTGCAAGCAGAGATTTCGAATGAACTTCCTAGGAGTCTCTAAATCAGCACCATATATACATAGGTCGCTCTACTGCCACGAAAAAATACGTCCAAACCTCCAATTGTGGCAAAGTCCATGGACAAGCCTATTTATGCAAACGTGATGAACGAACAAGTCTAGTATATTGTCTGGGAAATCGAAATGTCGAATCCTTTTCACTTCATTTAAAAGCCGAGAACTGGTGTCAAGCTTACGAGGCTATGTCGACGGCTACGAAAGCTGTCCTTGCAGCTCATTCGAAAGAAATCACCCTAAGACCGCTCCTAATTCTTTCTTCGGAGAAGAGTTGCTTTCGTCGATCTGGAAGGATAGACCGCAATCCACACAACATCGCTCCTTAGTACCAAAAGCTAAACAAGAAGGATGTACACGGCCATGGCAAGTACTATACTGACTAATACAGGCAAAACCTGCTATTTAACGAGTAGCACACAAAGCCAGAGACTGGTGTAGTTTGGCACCACCTACAGCGGGGTACTTACTGGAGGCTTTCCTCAACCTTCTTCCATTGGATTTCTTTGCACAAGCTTCGGCAGTAATGTGTGCCCCAAAAATAAGACCGTCATTCTAACACATCCTAAGGGAATATCAAGGCAATTACAGCCTATACGACACCATAACCAAATCCCAAATTCTTGGAGCACACTGCTGAGAAACTGGAGATGAAGATATACCCACAAGGCAATATGCTTCGATACATGAAGGACCGATCTTGAGTGGAGTTATCATGGGCCATAACACTCTGCGGTACCAGACGTACATATGTCGTGGATGTGGAACTGAGAAAGTCAACTTGGATACAACCCTCTGTCACTGTTCAGATCTCATAAGCCTCAGGTTAAAGCGTGTACGAGACGTGGAACTAAGTACATCAAATCAGCCGGATGGTTAGAAGGTCCATCATAGTAAGAACCTAACTTATAGAATGAGGTTACCTAATGGGGAAGCGATATTTTCCTCAATGGGTGTGACAATTGGTCTGTATTGGCCTAGCCTAGCCACGTACCTTACATAACCTCGAAATACCTAAATATTGAGACGTTGGTTGAGTCAGTGAAATGGCCGGGAAATAGATCAAGTTCAGGCCAATGGCTCTATCTACAGCAAAGTACTGATGGTCGAAGGTTTGCATGAATATAAAGGCGCAACAAAGGTTATCTCTTTATTCCCTGACACTCAACCAGATTGAAGGAGAAGCAGTCCTGTACCGACACGTGTAGTTGAATCCTAGGACCTAAAACATGTACACTTCTACTTTTCTTAGCACCGCGTGGGCTTTATTACCCCCACTGGATGTAATAACGTCCATTTCTACCGCTAGGACATTACGAAAATCCTCTCCCCATTTCCATAAATCTTCGGACACCGTGTCCCGATTCTATCCCAAGCTCGTGTAGCTAAAAATCTTCAGCTATTTACTAACTTCACACACAAAGGCAATTAGAAGATTTATAACCAAAAAGTTCCAACCACAAGCCACCAGCTGCACATCAATTATGTTAATTCAACAGAAAAATCACAAGTTAATAACCAAGGACGTCCGTCAGGTGAAACTTTGTTGTTTTTTTTCTTTTTTTTTTTATCTTTCCCCAGTCCATCCCATTACTCAAATCTTTTGATAAATTTCGCATACAAATATCAAACATTCATTCTCATCCCAAACCCCAGCACTCCTCCCACTGACAGATTACAAACGTGTCCTTCCGCCCCTCGGCTGCCATGTAAGTGTTCCAAAAGGACGACATTTCATTCTAATTTCAGCACAGCCGCGAAAAAAAAGAAGGAAAGCCTTCAAAAATAATTTTTCTTGTTGGACATTTTTATTTGACTTTGGCATGCCCACCGCCACCCTCCACAGGAATTAAATTTTATCCCACGGGCTTGTCTCCATTTAACTCTACACAGTTAAGAAGCTCCCCCCCCCCCCCCCCATCCCGTCACATACATACATACAAAGAACAGAAGATTAATTTTTGAAACATTTGCTACAGCAAGGAGAGAGGAAAAAAGACTCGCTGGCGCACCGAACTTTAATATCCTTTCCGACAGCTGCAATTTTTCACCTGGCTAATTTTCTAGATGAGACGACGGCTTTCTACGTTTTTTTTTTTTCTTTCCCTCCTCCTTCTCCGCCTTTGTCTTCGTCTCCGCACCGCTTTGCTCTGCTCTGCTCTGCTATGTTACAACTTCAATTCATGGAGGTTTTCCTTTTTTTTTTCCTTTTTTTCGAGAGAAAGTATGTAACTTAAGGCAGAAGAGAGAGAAATAGGTAATTAGTGTTCCTACGCAGCAACAGCCGGAGCAAGAAGGATACCACCGACCGGGAGGAGTGTAGTCATCAACAATCTGTGCCGGGACTTGCTGCTCCATGGCTGTGTGTGTAATTTTTGGCAATTATTTTTATTACAAGGATACGCAGAAAGAAATATTTAATTTGATTGCGCGCCGCGACTTTGCAAAGCCTAGAGGAGCGAAATTAAAAATTCCTTGGAAACGCTTTTCTTTCCTCTCTCCTGCCACCACTCCTTGTATTTGCCAAAACTATTCACATGGTATTGTCCTGGCTATCCACCACCAACGAACCAAGCGAATCCGTTAATCTCAATATTTATTCACGAAAAAGCAAGCAACCGAAAGTTTTACTTCATTCACTCGTAGTTGTAGTCGTAGTCCTTGCTGGGTTGGTCTATACACCTCGAGAAATGAATCCTTAAATTACAACAGTAGGAGTAGAAGTTTTGAAATATTTAAAATTTCAGAGAAAAAAACAAAAAACGCTCCCCTTCTGTTGCGAATAATTGAAAAGTTAGAAGGAGTTTTATTTGAATTTACAAGCTCGCGCTAGGGATGGCCATTTTGACTTGTGAAAGGACACTGGATGACGGCATGAAGGGACGGCGAGTATACTGAAACTTAGTGCCGAGTTTAGTTTATTTTTCATTTAGCCAAAGTGCACATTAAGTAGTTCTTAATGTAATTTTGCGGTTTAATTTTATCCTCGTCCTAGTGGATGGAGGCCTTGGTATATTTATTGAGCATAAACGGTGAGAAGTTCTCTGGAGATCCTGTTTGACCATAAAACGGGGAATATGGATTGGCTTAGAGGTTGGAGCGATGGTGGAATGCGTTTAATGGGTGAGACGGTATTTTAAAGTTATAATCACTTTAGCACGCATCCAATGGGATGATGGTAGTAATCTGCAGAAGAAGGCTGTAAAAACTATTTACGCAGAAAGGATTGCCGATCGATATGAGAGCTAGAGAGAGAGAGTGCCAGTTTATGGTGGCAGCAGGACTGAAGGATAATGCATTATGTGCAGGCAGTAAGACAAGTCATATGAGAGCTATTAGAATCCTGGGGACATTTATGATAGGTACTCTACTTAATGGAAGAAAGGAGGGACTTCTATAAGACGGAGGATGCTGTCATTAGTTTTAGGTCACTGGCAGAGCACTTAAAGTCTTCTGAGTCGATTGCAACAGGCAAACGAGAAACAGCGAAGAGCTCTGGTGTAGACGGTATACTGACAGTCCTAGGATACAAAAAGTCGTAGCCTTAGAAAAACTACGTGAAATCATGGAGTCAGCCCTTCAAAAGGTTGCTACGTGAACTAAAGAATGTGGACTTCATGCGAACCTGGGCAGAAATGAGCAGGATACTCTTTAGCAGGAGACACAAGATACCACTCTTCAAGGAGTTTCCCATCTTGGTATGGTACTATCTAAGCTATGGAGGACATAAGTCATAAGGCACACAATGCTCTCTTCATTTGGTTTGGTTTCGCTGAAGTGACTGCCGGCTTAAAATGCCAACTGACTGACACCACCAATAGGTCCTTTTCTCTGTACCTACTTGTTAAACCTCTTCTGAACTTCTGATGAAGTTCAAGAGGCTTTTGATGAAAGCTTGCTTCAGAGAGATAAACCAAGGGAGTCTGTCAACTCTTTCAGGTTTTTCCTCCTTATGTTAGCAATGCCAACACTGATGGGTTCCGACAAAGAAAAATCTATACAACTGACCCTCAACTTTGGATTGATTTGGGATGCTTCATGACAAGGGCAGCTGGAGGAGTTTCCACTTTGACATATAAAGCAAGGCCAATGCAACTGATGACTCACCAGATGACAATAAAAAGAGTATTATTTGCCCCGGAGCTCAACATAGAGATAGACTAATTTTCAGGACAAATATAAACTAGATGGTGCCACGGGGTAGTCCCCTTTCAGAGAAGACAGACTGTGACTGGTCTGGTCATCTCTATGCAGATGTCCGATGAAACTCAATAAGTATCTACGAGTAAGCCACGTGAAGTTTACGACTCTTTTTTGGCAAGATAGAGCAGCTTTTAGCAAGATATATGGCTTAACACAGAACAAGATTGTTTAAGTCCTGCGCTTTCGGTCCGTGAGGATTGGGGTCTCTACGAACATAGCTCTCCAATACGCAGGCAGACTAAGCATATGCTCCGTGACATCTGTAAGACATGAACAACTGAAATTTAGGTGCCACTATTGATGCCACTGTCCTCATCATTGAAGTACCCTTTCGTCCGAAAGTCACACTTGAGACAAACAATAGATTTGTAGCCTCTAGCTCGGGCAATGCTAAGGTACTAGCGACATGTTTGTGGACATCTGTAGTGCTTGGTTGAATGAGAGATTGTTTCATGACCAATGGAAGCAACAAACGCATGTATTGACATTCAACGCACATAAGAACAATCGATCTGCTGGACTATCTGTATGATGGAAGTGGCAGGAACAATTCGGGAGTGCAACATTCGGAGAAGACTGGAGGTAGCCATTGGAAAATATGATGCAATGATTGCTTGCTTGAGTTTCATGGCATGTTTGCTAAGTTGGCATAGAAGACAAGATCATATAAAGAAGCCCTAGAGGAGGATAATCTCATCCCTAACTGAAATAACATTATAAAAACACAACCATTTTAGAAAGGACACATATTAGAATCAAGAAACTAGACTAACTTTCGTAGACACCAGCTACTTATACAAAGCACAGTAGATGGTACGAAGAAATACACATTCACAGAAGGGGTACCACAGGGAACAGTCTTGGGACCCATGCTATTGATCCTAATGGATGGCGGCTTCCCTTGGTTCAAATCATTTACGAAATATTTCACATTAAGCTGCGTTGGACAGCATCAGCTGGTCTTAAGCTAGCTGACCATAAAGGGGGCAGTAGATGTTGTAAGAAGGATAATCGAAGGAGAGCAATCGTAGCACAACAGGTTGAAAAATTCTTTTACTTGGTAAATAAGGGACATATGTACACTAAAGTCCTTTAGATCAGAGCCTAACTGAACTAGTGATGAACACTGAGAGAGTCTCGGATGGACTATCATATTGGTGACATTCAGGATTCACTATGAAGTCAAAAAAAATGTAAGAAGACTGTCAGAGGAAGATAGGTATCTAGGAACGGCCGAGAGTGGTAACTTCCCTTGTACAGAACAGCGAATGGAGCTCAAGAAAGGTGACATCTGCGTTTCGCTTATGTGGTCTAGGAATCACCGCAGACATGCTTTTAGGAGATTTTCTGGTGGATGCACACAGGAATGAGTAAATGAAAATAAATCGTACTATTAACTCAAGACATCCTCTAGTAATACCTTTCCTCGGAGCAAACTCTACGACAATAGTTAAGATCTACGACTGGATAGTGTCACCCCCTCCCCTACAGACCATCGCCAGACTATTCTCCAGCCGAAAACACACTCAATTATCCTTAATTTATACCCAAAGAGTATTATGAAACATTTTCGCTGGTGAAAGAGTGTAACAGCACTCTCAAACATCCGTGACAATGCATATAAATTCCATTCGCCCATCACACACACACACAACGTACAAGTAACAATCCAATTTCGCCTAGAGAAGCAACACATGTGTTCCAAAGGACATACAGGACACGATGAAAACAAAAGAAGAAAGCTCTCCCCGAGAATATCTAAATAAAATATGAATGTATACAATTTTCGTCCATAAATGACGCCATTACTCGAAGATGTTTCGTTCCTCACTTGTTTCCTCATCGCATTACAGCTCGCATTGTTCTATATGGAACGAACGAAGGCGCAAGGTGACACCAGGTGTAAGATATATCCTTTTGTTTCTATTTTTATTCCTTCCTCCCGTTTGCCGTACGTTACTACGTTCGTTCTTTGGTGTTTGTTTCAGTTTTTTTTTTCTTCTTCGTCTCTCCTGTAAGGAATGGGAAAGGATGTGTGCATAACACTCAATTTAGTCTCCCATTATTTTCTCATACCCTTACAGCCGCGCTGCCGCCCCATACACTCGGCTTGACATCTATTTTTCAAAAAAAAAAAAAAGGAAACCACCGCGGATCGTGAAACGCGAAACGGGAGACTTCCTTTAATTTGTAACCTCGTCAAGGATAACAGAGCGAGGATTTCTTTTTTTTTTTTCTTTCATTTTTCGCGCCGAAATCTGAGAGAGGGGAGAGCGTGCTTTCTTTTCTGTTGGACAGGTGATTGAAGATTATTTCAACTGTGTGACTGCAAATTGAAAGGATACCCAACGACGAGGAGCATGTGTGTGTGACTGTGTGCGCCTGGAGATTTATGTTGATGTTTATTGAAAGCGAATTTAACGTAAAAACAAAAAAAAAAAAATAAATGCAAAGCAGTGGCGAAGGAGAAGAAAAGAAAAGAAATTGCAAACCAATCTCGTGAGACGTGACTGTAATAGGCAACGCACACTGACAGCAGTCACAAGGGGGGTTTTTGGGCGGCGAACGATACAAAAACAAAACAAAAAAAGAAAATCACTTTCGTCCTTTTTTTTTTCTCTTGAATGTTGCGTCTCCTGCTGTTTGCTTTATTTCCCTTTATTGGATACCGCACCGTCATCAAGTCAGGTGGTGGTTTTATCAAATTAGTTGCGATAGAGATTATGGACGAGAAACGAAGAAAGACAAAGCGAGATGGCGATAGTAAACAGGCGAAGATCCTGCCAAGGTAAATTGAAATTGATGGCACAATCTGTCTGCCTGTAACCTATGATTTTCTGGTTTGCGAGGCACATTCTACGAAACCACGCTGCACAGTATGGTGGGTGTGAATAATATGTGTAATTTGCTTGCGGCTATATATTATCCTGTGCATTTGCATGAAGGACACGCGAAGGAAACCGAAGGCGAAAAAAAAACAATATAAGCTTCAGAGTGAAAAATTAAAAGAAATATTATTTTGTTTTGTGTTTTTTTTTCGCCGCCACCTCTGTGCATTCGGAAAGGATAATTAAGCGGAAACGGAATGTGTATTCCATCATGAGTTCGCAGATTATATAATGCAAAGCCTATTCAGTCGGTTAGGGGGCTGTAGCACGCTTCAGGGATTTTGTTTGGAATTTAATTTGGAAATGCGCCCTCATTTGCGATAACTGAACGAGGGCTCACAGTGGAACTATGAGTCACCTAACTTGGTCATAAGTTTTTCGGATTAGTGGGCTATAAGTCCACGATTTATTGGACGAAGTGAGTCACAACTTGTTGAGTTAACAATCAAGTTTACCAAGCTTAAGTTGACAGTGAAGAAGGAGCAGATGCTATTGCCCCGCTTTCGTTCACCTTAACTTGAAGAAGTTACTCGATCCAGTAGCTTGACCATCCTGTGCACTGGTTTCATTCCAAATATTCCTCTCGAAGAACTTGCTACATCGTTGCTGAGGATCTAATTTTCTAATCGAATTCGGGATCAAATTTCAACTTCTTTAGGACTTAGGACGATACGACATGTTTGCTAATTAAGGGTCAGTGAAGCTCCTAAAAAGCGAAGGAAGAGACACTTAGATATTGGGACTGTTAGGGGCAATTTCTGACAAGACGGAACAATTCGTAGATTGATACTGTCTTCTAGTTTAAAATACTTTAGTAATCAGATAAAATTAGGCTTAAATTGGCCGAATTTTTCGATCACAAGTTGTGGAAAGTGTGTGCAAGTATACACTGAAATGGCCAATCTTTCTAAAACCTTTCAACAAATGGACAGAGTGGGCATCACGGTTTTTGGAAAGAGGTCTATGTTCCTTGTTCGAAGTTCAAGCTCAAAAATTAGCTGAATTTGGTTTGGAATTAATGGAATGATAGGGCAATAGGATTGGAGAATCTGCCAGCAGGGCGAACTACATTTTCGCTGGTAAATCTTCAGCTTAGATCTTTCCCCACTACGACTCGTCCATTATGTTTGAATGGATTTCTTGATTTCTTAAGGCGAATCAAGGACAATAGAACTGGTGAATCAGACTGCTTCGATCGGCATACCATAAGGTTCCACTTTTGGTTCGCTACTCTTACTATCGTTGTAGTTCGAGACTGGTTTTCTGAAAAGAAACCAGGGATGGTTAATCTTCTGCAAAGGTAGGTGGATCCATGGAGTAGAGACGAACCATTAGCTCGTCTATTTGGATCAGATGGCTACATTTCATGGATGTTGTAGGTTCCATATATACAGGTTTGAGGACAATGATGAAGACGAAAAGCACTGCAGATGACTGAGACCCTATAAGCGAAACTGTGTCCACAAAATGACAGTGAATAACGAGACTGAATCCAAGGACTACCAACTAAGTTACAAACTGCTTCCCAACAAAGTAACCATGGAAGGAGGATCCGATAGGCCTGGAAAGTATGTGAACAAGCCTCACCCTTGTCCATTTACGTTCTGGATTCGGCATCGAAATGGATTCCTAGCCATCGCCTGCTCCAACCAACTGCAAATGATTAAAAGGCACAAGAGGTGGATTGAAAACGCTCTAATAAATTGGACATACCCCTACACTCAATTTCATGTGAGACCTTCTCCACACTTAAGCCCCACAGAGACCCTAAATCAGGCAAAGACTGCCTACGAATGCTTGACAATATACTCCAACCCTAATATGTAAGTGTTAGGTCTTCATTTAACGCCTCATTTCCAACAACATCTTCATCCTTTACATAGTCCACCCTAAATAAAGGAAAAAAAAAAAAAAAAAAATCTCATTTGCCCCTCCTACAGGGTGACAAATCACATAAAAGTTCATAAAAATCACTAAAGGTACACTAACACGTAAGTTGATAAATGAAGATACATTTACTCCCCACACTGGCGGACTCCCAATGTCCCTTCCATAGACCTATACACACATATATATAGTATATCTCTACAATCAAGAAAAAGAAGAAGAACAAGGCTCAGGCAAACGGAAATCCCTTGAGGACTTTATTCAAAATAAATTGCTAAAGTTTCCTACAAATTCTCCTCTTCAAAGAAGGTACGACTACACGATGAGAAATATCCTTAAAAACAAAAAAAAAAAAACCAAGACAATCCCTAAATAAATCTGCGGCTTTAATTGACTTTTTGACACATATCATAAAACTAAATGAAGCCCGGGGAGGTGGTGCTGCCATAACCTAGCCCCGAAATATGCAAATATAAATCTTCCTTGGAACGAATTAATCATTTGCAAACACAGGATACACCATAGATAACACCTTTAGGAGTGTCCTCAATTATTTAGAACCAAAGGCGCACTCCTATGCCCGTTGCGCGTCCGTGTCGTTGTCGTTTGTGTCGCTTGTGTCGTCTGTGGCGTCCGGCATGGCATAGCAGCGAACAACTTCTGCACAACTTAATTGAGCAGCTAAAGTAGCATTAATTCAATTTATTATCAGAGGATGTATTCGAGATGTATGTGTGTATGTATGTATGTTTGTGTGTATTTTGTATCTTATAGGTGAAATGTGCAACACTTACCGGCATAGTTTGACTTCCGTGTAAATTAGTTATAGCTGTTTGGGCTTCCTGATGGGAACTAAACTTTACGAAAGCACAACCTGAAAATAGAGATACACAGAGATTGAGGATAAAGAGAGCTTAATTAGTTACGGTTTTCGAGCGATATACTATATAGATATTATAATCTACTTTATGAGCAATGAATGTATGTGGTATGGGTGTATCTAATGAGTTTAAGTGGGCTTTGAGGGGATGATTAAGTTTGTTTAAAGGGCGCACATTGTGCACTGTGGATGGAGGTGCCTCACAAGGGGTGCACTACTTAAGGAGCCGGCGGTAATTTAAAGAGGAAGGAGGAGTTTATAACAATGCTTCTTCACAGTCCCGAATCATAGCAATAGAAACGAAAGAAATTCTCAACACCAAAGCATCGAGATCAACAATATATTTCGAGACGAAATATGCCCGCCATAGAGGGTTTTAGACATCGATAGAAGTCTATGCAGATATCTTAGGTCTCATTGCTTTGGATATAGCCGATAGTCACCTGAATCAGCCGATAGTCACCTGAATCTGGTAACAGAAAGTTACCATTTGATGCGGACTATGGCCTCTAGAAATGATTTTAGTAGGCATACCTCAGGATTCCCCACTGAGACCACTTCTATTTCCTTTTTTAATACTTTCTTCATGCAAAGGAGATTCGATATATATTGGTTACTTGCTGGTAAACTGAGAGCTTCTCAGACACGAATAAAGCCCAAAGATCGGAGGACTATCGAACACCTGGAGACCCTTTCCGACTATATGTTAAGATAGAGAAAGTTGACTTTATACGGACTTGAAACAAGAGAGCTGTTACACAGTAGACTTTAAATTTTCATATTCCTTTTTCTGAATTTATTTGTGAAACCATTCCTTGACGTTGACATTGACACTCTAGTCCGAGGCACTAAGTCTTCCTGAAACTTTAGTCCCCGGTGTTCTGCTTTGCACTCATGTGTAATTTTAGAAAAGGCACTAGTGACTTAGAAAATGTAGAGACTTAAAATGTATGCATTTTAGAAACCCAATTTTCAGTTTGATTTTCGTAAAATCATGAAGAAATGTACCTTGCTGGAGCCTCGAACTTTATGAGATCATTCTGTGAAGTCCGTTGTGGATCTGTTTTACCCAAACATTGGATTCATAAGCCAAAGTTAGCCGACATTCAAATTCTTGCTCCCTCGGAAATACTTTGACATTTCATCAATTCATCCAAAATAACCTGAAATTTCAACTGTCACCCAGAAATTTCAACAACTATCACCTTTTTCGATAAAAAAAACGATTTTCTGAATTCGAAAGTGACTCTTACGCGGCTATCAGGAAAGGCATTTGCAGATGACATTAAGGGAAACCACAAATTGACAATCACTGTCAAATTCATTTCAGGGTTTATGTGACAAGAAGAAAAAGCAGACATTGATGACATGACATAAATTATTTCAAGAAATTAGCGATTCCCATTGGAAGTTTTTGTTGCATTTGTTGGTAATTCAATCGTGGTTTCTCTCTCTACATCAAAAAGCGCATAATTCGTACATGAATTGCTTAAAAGAAACTATATTACAATGTGTTAAATCTTTCAAAATAATTTATTTTAAGAGTTTCCTCAATATCATCCCTGGTGCGTGTATTTTGCCACACAAATGATGGCCGAAATGTCCCGTTTTAAAGGGGACGGGCTACAATTAGCAGATGTGATAAAGAGGAATTGAGAAAAATAGACTTTCTTCTAAAGTGAAGGAACGCTTGCTATGTCTCCTGGGTGACTAGTACTTCAACTGAAATCACATGCTGTGGGTACCAACAAAATTTGTTTTTTCGGCATTTTTTCATGTTCTTGTCGTATGCTTTCTTATTCAAGCGATGAAAGTAGATTCAAGTAGTAGAATGTGCCACAAGGTCGGTGTGATCATGACCAATTTTTTGTGCACAGACGTTGTATGAGCTAAGCATGTCGAGCAAAGCGAAAGATCTGTGCTTTAGCACATTGTAAGCGAACAGTTTGCATAGCCTCAGGTCGTTGAAAATAAATGGAATATTAAATCTAGAATCACACCAACAGACTCAAAGCCAAAAATGTTTATATTTACATTTCTTAAGAGAGATTTATATTCCAAAGATATATTGTTTAAGAATTGCAGTGTATACAGTTTTCAATTGAAGTAAAGTTCATAGAAAATAGTATATTCTTGCCAGGAATTGATGGGAAAAAAACGTCCGAATAGAGAGAAAATATAAATAAACCTAAGTAATTAAAAATAGATTGATATGTAAACATTTTCTATTTGCCTTTTGTATATATTCCAACAGTTTAGTAATTGTTCATTACAGCAGAGTTAAAATAGAAAATAATTTTAAAATAAGCAATCGCCTCAATAGCAACCCTGGTCTGGCAAACGAATGGATGGGAAAAATGTTCCGTTTCTGACAGGAGGAGCTAAGATTTCGCGTGCAGATAGGATCGAATGCAGAAAATAGAGTCTTTTGTAGAAAAATATGATACTTGCTAGTACTTCCAGATGAAGTTTGAGGTTAATTTGGTTGAAATGGATGAACGTCTAAAAATATTTCCAACGAAGGAGAAATTTAAACGACACCAAATCTGGCTCGTTTATGCAATGTTTGGGTAAAACAGATCAGGAATCGATTTGATGGACTTACGTCATGAATATAGCGAGGAACATTTTTCCATGATTACTTTTTTCTAAAAAACCGAAAATTGTTTTTTTTGCATATACTGACTTTTTGAAGTCCACAGTGCCTGAGAAAGTTTCATAATGAAGGCATTCGACGCATGGTTTTGGCACTTTTCGTAGAATTATAAGCAATACTTAAGCTATGCATGTATGTTCAGATGATGTGCAGATCTACAAACGTGCTGACAATTGCTGCCATGAGCTGATACTAACAAATGAAGTTGCAATGTCAAACTGTCAATTCACATGGTTGTCAGATTTTGTCCCAATTCTTGACAATTGATGGTTCGTCTGAGAATTGTCTGATTATGGTTTGCTTGGAATATTCTCAGACAAAAATATATAAGTAGTTCCTACGATTGTCAAGTATTTGGTACAAATTCTCCATTTGAAGATCTGACAATCGCCTGAAGAAAACTAAGAAACGCCGTCACCCTTCTTTTATTATACCAACCACTTTTTTAAACTAAGTGAAGGAGTAACTTTCCATCCTTCAAAATGATCTTTTCATAACAAAATTGTAAAATATCCCAATAACCTCAATAGCATCCCTGCTCTAGCCATATCACTCATAGCATATGGCAGAAAAGTCCCGGTTCAAAGGGGCTGGGCTTATATTTGTTGTGAAGATAAAGAAGAATTGAGAAGACCGACTTCAGTCAAAGCAAAGACGATGCTTGCTACATTTTCTGGGCGACTGGTACATCAGCTGGAATCGCACGTGTATTTGCGACAAAGTATGAGTGAGTGAGCAACAAACATGTAAATTTCAGGCTATTAGGTCAGGAGGACGGTGATGGGCATAAAATTTTATGACTAAAACTTCTTCAGTAAGAATAAGTCGAATCTTAAGGACAGGAGAGTGGGTAGGTATGCAATGCATGGTGTTCTCTGTACCTTGCCCAACGTATCCCATATAGTGGTCCTCTGTCATACCAGACGGATAGATGGTTTTACTCTACATCCAGTGCATCATTGCACCAACGTTTCCCCGCATTTTTTTTTGCAGATGAATAGAGTGTTATAAGCCTTACGGGCACAAATGAAAAATTTGGAAAATTCGTCGAAAAATATTACGTATACGCCACCAAAGTCACATTCTTGCTATTCCTGGCTTGTACTGAGTCGATTCAGCACAAAACAGTCAGGATCTCCATTGGTCTACAGTTGGACCACAGATTCCCTATAGTCCTGGCTCCTATAGTAGAGCACAAATGAAAAAATTGGAAAATTCGGAATCCAATAACCACTGCACAGTCTGACTGATTCCAGATCCCTGATATTGTCCACTGAACTCTATAAATTTGCAGTTGAGTTTCCTTGTCAATTTGCCAGTCAGGTTTGAAAATGGCTTAGGCTTTCAAGGAGGTATTGCAACCAAGGCATTCCGTTTGCCAAACGTCCAAATTAAGACCTCTGATGACCAATTCCGGAAAATGCTGAAACCCATGAAACATTTTAGTGTTCGTGTCAGTCCACCGAAACTGATGGTCTATAGTCTTCGGCAAGGCTCATATAAATACGGAATGCTTCGAGTAGAATGAAGTGTAAGGTTTGATGATAGGATTCTTATTCTGTCTTTCGTTCTACTTTAGGTTTCTCTAATGAGAATGAGATCAAAGAGGAGATTGTTAGTCAAGGCTTAGAAAATACTTTCTTAGAAAGCGTAGAATGGAGTTTTCAAGACTTAACCTGTCTTTCAGAACAAAACACTGTAGAGTCTACTCCATTTGGTGCCGTCATCGACCTAGTAGTGCAAGCAACCCGCCAGTCTAGCTTTTTACTGCTCTTACCAGAGAACTGGGTACATTCAGTACAACTTATTGCCATCTAACAAGCCGTATGAATCAAGGGACAAGCTTAAGGTCTGAAGTATGTGATATAGAGCCCAGTTTACGAAATTTAAAACAATTGAATGAAGGGTATCCTATAGATCACCACAAATAGCAGACTCTTTGGCCAAATCTTCAATGGATTTCTGAACTTAAAGTTGAAGCTTTAGGAAAGGCTTAGTCTTCAAAGAAAACCGAGTTCCGCCTTAAAGAATTTTGCGTATATATGCCTACATGCACTCCTCAAAACTCTAAGCTCAATGTGCCCTCTTAAGCCTGTCTTGGACCTTCTAAAACCTCTTCCCTCAAATTCCATTCGTTCTACGAACACCAAAGCTTTAAATTTCTGTAATCCGAATCCCATTCAAAAACGACTATCTCCACCCTCTCCATTCAATGTGAAAAGTTATATAAATAGCTCCGAAGGATCATCCATTTTGGTTGGGAATTTTCATTAGCATTCTTGATTAAAGTCCAGAAAAGGATTTTGTAATTATTTCCGAATCATTTTTTATTCTAATGACTTTTGATTTCGTTCTGTCATTAGCCTTACGTTCATCATTCTCTCCTTCCTCACTCGAGCCGGGCGACAGCACCCCGCCATCATCCCACCCACTATACAGTTGCTATTTTGGATGTCCTTGATACCTGCTGCCTATGGATAGATTTTTTTCTTGTTCTCCTCTCATTTGCGCAAAAAAAGAGGAAGAAAAACTCAAAACAGAAGGAAGTAAACGAAATGAAGAAGAACTGAAGGAGAATTTGTAATTACAAGTAATTGTGAGAAATGGCCTAATTAAAGATTTAAATGTCCCCCTACTTACGTTCCTTTTTTTTTTGGGCAAAAAAAACTTAAGAGCGCGGGTTGACAAGGAGATTTTATAGTTCATTTTCATTTCAAGGATTCTTAACTTTTGAGAAAAGGAAACTGCTGAAGGGGAAACAAAGGAGAGGGATTGGTTTTAGTTGGAGGTAATTACTTTGGTAAAAAATACAAAGAAGAAGAAGGACACAAGATCCTGACGAAAAACTTAAGTAAAACCAAAAAGACCAAGACGCCAGGAAGTAGAAGAAGAAGAAGACGAATTTGAATGATTTTAAATGAAAAGAAAGGAAAAAAAATGAATGTGAAGGAATTCGCTTGATTAAAAGGTGGAATCAATTAGGCTTGTAATTTAATTACTTCACAAAGGAAGTGAGCGAAAAAAAAGGAAGTTAAACCGTGGAACTAGAAAGGCTCCTTTGTTTCACAAAGGACTCGCAGTCAGGTAGTTGTAATTAGGATGAAGAATTTGTAGTGGGCAGACACAGCATCGCAATCATCAAGGGTCAAGTTGACATTTTGTCGAGTTCGTTCAGTGGTTTCGTGCAGATAGGTTTCCAGAAAGTGGCCAAATAGAAGAGCTCGCACTACTTGTGACCAAAGGACTTTAGACGGATGGTGGAGATAACCAAGTGTAACAGCAGATGATAGAAGAACCTCTGAAGGTAAGGAACTATTGAATTCACGCAGAAAGATACTTCAGAGAAAGAGTAGCGAAAAGTTCGTCCTTACACAGAAGCGCCGGAAGATGTTCGCACAGAGACTGCTTCAAATTTGATGATGGATAGTTCACATGAAGACAAAGGAGTAACTAAGTATCTAGAAGGGTTAGGAAGACTGAAAATTGTTGAACTCAATATGGAACCAGTACATCAGTTGACATTGACTTTGCACAAAAAGCCAGATAGAGACAGGCTTCAAGTATCAGTTTGTGATATCATTCCAAAAGGTACTAAGTACATGACTGGACGGACGTTTGCTGTGCGTAAACCCGAACAAAAGAACAAGGGAATGAAAACTTCAATGAATGTCGAGCATCAGGACATCCGATGATGTGTAGCCTTAGTAGGATCAATCACTATACGAGCTGTACAGCGACATCAACCTATTCAGAAAGATGAGCATCAGTCGTTTAAGATGGCTAGGACATGTAGAGCAAATGGACACCATAGCTCCGGCCCGTAGAGTCTTCGAATCAAACCCAGTGGGACAACGCAGTAGAGGAAGACCTCGCCTTAGGTGGCGCGCATAAGTAGAAGGGAACCTCAACCGACTTATAGTGCCCAGTTGGAGGCTTGTTGGTTAAGGCCCAGGTTCACCCCGCACTGTAGCGCCAACTAAGTAAGTAAGTGGGATCAATCATCACTTTTAAACAAATTGCTGGGGAAAAATAAACCATTTTAGTCATAATGAGGAAGACACTATGTAAGTCGAACATCTGGGTGGTGGCACCTCTAGAACTGATTCCCAAACACGTGTTTGGTTGAAGTGAAGATTGAAAGGCCTACGTACCTCCTATGAACCTCATTAACGAGAAAATTGAACCAGAAATCTATGGACTACAGACTATGTACAGAAGGGCAAGAACTGAGGCTGGAACTGGTGCTATACGTGTGGAGAAGTTCAAGGATTTTTCACGCCGAACCAGAAATACATATATAGAGACCTGAGAAGAGCAATAATTCTTGACATTCAAGGGGCAACCCTGATACTTGAAGTCTACGGTGTTCATCAGAATTTGTGCAAATCATGAAACCTGAACAATTCTGTAGACCATGGGATCACATTCGAAATGAAAAATGCTGAAGGAAATCGCAATAAGCCAAGAAAATCTTAAGGACGTGTAGTGGGTAAAGCCTCAAGGAAGCATCAGTCCCAATCGTATTAATCTAAGTGTCTCAATAGGGTTCCCAATGGACCGTTTCAGGGTATCAGGTTTATTGTACCTAAACAATAAGGCTTTTGCATTATTTCCAAAACTATTGTGACCGTTCTAGTACACAGGCACGACCTTAACTAGCAGAATGAACCAAAAGGACAGAATGATGTAGCTAGTGAGGGACTTTGGATCCTTTTGAAATTTTGATCTTTCTTGGTGGCAAGTTCTTGTTCCTTGGTAACTTTTTGAAGACACTAGCATCTTGATTTTAGAGCTCTTCCATACATAGGGTTATGAGTTTATCATAAGACACTGGGCATCATAGTGAACCTAGAACGATCCCGAGAGAACCCCAATGGTAACAAGCCAGGAAGGACTAATTACTGAACAATTTTACGGCACTGAAGTGGGGCAATTATTTGAGCTAGACTCCTGAAATAGGATAGGTTGGGGTGACTAAGGTGAGGTCCAAATGTGGCAGATACGATATATTTGCATTCCTTATGAGAGACGTAGATGGTACAAAAGTGACTCGAATTAGGTTAGTAGTACAGAAGATGCCTCAGATTCTGTTCGAATCCTCTGTTCAAAAGTGATTTTCATGACCTCTAACTCGTGATAAGCGTCCTCACATCTTTCAAATAAAGACGAATGAATGGAATTCGGTGGTTGGTTTGAGTTGCTTTGAAAGGACATGTTCAGCTCGTAAGGATGCAATGCGATGCAGGGTCTGCTGCTGTGCTAAAATTCAAGAAGTAGACCACTACCAGCTGGATCCATTTCATGGTGGCAGTATAGACTCCTTAGTGCCGAAAACAGGTGAAACAAACTACCAACAATCCAAAGTTGCTTGAAACTGGTGTCAGATAAATCCTTTCAAGTAATTCACTGATAATTCACATAGCCTTCCAAAAAACAGTTAACGGGTGATCAACCTTCTTAACTTGCCACTCTTGCGGATTTCCTAAAAGTACTGCTGGAGACAGAATTGAACTGACATAAGCAAGGTTAGCTTAAATTCGGTGTCTGAACATATTTCCGGCCAGGAAAGGTTGTTCCATCTGCTTGTCCTCATCAAAATCCAAAGACAGGCTTGTTTTGAAGATAAGCCAAGTAAATCTAGCGATTTTGTAAGCGTTTTCCTTGATGTCCTTATAGTGGACAGTTCATATAGATCTAATGAAACGTCACATATCTTCAGGAATTTCATATCCAGGCACAAGTATGTACCAATAGCTTTGAACCGAATTCGGTTGGGATGGGAATCAATGTGGACTCAACGTCACTATGTCGGAATACTTTATCTGTCAGTGGACTGGTTTAGGAGAACAGAATTAAGTGTATAGGAGCTCCGAGTCATAGGAATTGACAAAGTCATATGGATCAAGATTATGACAAGATTCTGAAAGGAGTTTTAGTGCAATGGCCAACTTTCTAATGAACATATATGATAGTATTTTTGAAGGCTGATAGGGAGTGTTGTCTGCACAATTCTTACTCCAACTTCATCCTTTCTTTTCAAAGCAATTGGATTGAGGAGAACCCTAAGACTCACCCTTTTTCAAAGCAGCTCCATCTCTGTTGGATGGATTTTAGAAAAGAGAAGAGCTGTCGAAATTAATGCTCAAAGAATCATAGACTGGTACATGAAACACTGATCATCACCATCCATATATCTTGAATGGATATTCCTTGTTATTAACACTGGCATTGAACTAGGGATTAAGGTAGCAGTAGCTGGTGATAGTTTAGACTTAAAACCTCTAATCTTCGACCATTGAAAGGCAGTCAGTCAGTTGATTATCCGTCAGTCAAAGGACTCTTGTGAATTATTCCTTTCGAAAAACACACATAGGACTGCAGAATACCTCCAGAAGCACGTTCTATCCAATGTCCTACTTACTTATGTCCTGTATCCCGTTGTGAGTTCTAGGGCCTTGACAATGCCTACGCGCCATCGTGTGCGGTTTCTGAAAATGTGTTTCAGTCCTCCCCAACTCTTTCCCAGTTGCCGTGCTTCCTTCTCGACTGTTCTGCGCCACGTACTCCTAGGAGCGCCGTGTATCCTGCCATCCTGAGTAAGCGGGTTCCATTGCATCGCGTGGTTAGCTATGGACCTGTCACCCTTTCGGAGAGTATGTCCAATCCACTGCCACTTTCGTCGTCGTATTGTCCTACTAGAACATCTGATTTCAGAAACCATTTCGGAGCGACTTCAGCTACTTTAGTATACCCTGATACCTTCTAGAGCCTATAGCTGTAATTAATAAGCCCAGCCTTCACTCCCATTTATTGGTTTTATGTAAATTTTTTGAAAAAATCATCCTCCTGATGAAATGTACACCAATCCGTTTCACAAAGGTAAAGATCTCACAACCTGGACATATTTTTAATATCAATATTTGTCCAACTTGATATGTATTTCACTATTAAATACAAAAAAAAATTATACATAAACTGTATAATAAGAATTTATGAATCATATAATACTTCATAAATTTAATACAAATTAAAAATTAAAAATTAATTACATTTCCACCCCACACACCGGAGAGTTTACCGCCCCTCCATCCACTCCAGCCGCCCCCCCCCCCCCCCCCCCCCCTTTCATTTAAATAAGTTAATAACAACACCCAGTGAACCAGAGCGTAAAAAACCAGTATAGGTATACAGGACGTACAAAAAAAACGAAAAAAAAACCTATAATTACTGAATTCTTCCTCCAGGAAAAGCATAAATATTCATATAATTATAAAGCGAATACCACGCATAAATAAAGTCAATTTGAAGATAATTTAAAAATGTTTTATGCCGACAAAATGTCCTCTCCCCAAAAAGTCATTGAAAGACTGAGAGAAAGAGCGAAAAAAAAAACAAAAAAACCAAAAATCCTCTGCCACTTGAATTAATTGTTATCAAATTGAAAATGGAAAAACAATGCGCAAAATGAAATGATTCAGATCGGCAATCCACTTCGTACACTACCCTTCCACAATTCACTGTCACCAGAAATGTGATGTATACGTATGTCTGTATGTATGGTTACCCCTTTTCTGGTCATGAGTAAAATATGCAAAGTAAGAAGGGCGGGTAATGGGTGGGGGGAAATGAAAAAGAGTTTAAAAACAAAAAAATTCCATTAGTACTGGACGCACTCATTAAAAATGCTTTAAAATTCACTTTACCACAACGCGGCACTGCCAGGGATGGTACATATATCTTTTTCTGCATTATTAATCCAGATACGTAGATGTTTCTTTGTGTGGGTTAAATATTAAATAAAATATCCATGAAATTGGTAATTTTTAACCAGTGGCATAATAATAATCAAGGAGGTACCCACCCACTCGTCCCACTTGTGCCACTTGCCAATCCCTCAGGAGTTGTGTGCAGGATGTCACATGCATATTGAGACGAGGGACATTTACGAACGTATTAATTGATATGTAATTCGTTTTCCCGTTGGCCCAATTTGTGTTCGAGGAAATGTGATGAATGGAAATGTGAGGATGGATTGCTGGACTGCTGGAATAGTTTGGGCGCTTGCTGCGGCTTCTGGGTGTACGAAGTGGGACTGGTTTTTTTTTTTTTTTTTACTATCTGAAGTGATGTGCGAATATTACAGATGGACTTGGTTGCAGTATTCATCATTTTTTTAGACTTTAAGAACTGATGTACGAGTGACCACTAGGAACTGTCTAAATGTTTTACTGCACCAGGTGTACGAAGTGTAAGAGTGTCATATGTACATTCTAAAGCTACAGGACTACATTCTGAAGAATTGTACATTTGGCGTACAAGACATACAACACTCGAAATTAGTTTATGATGAATACACTGAAATGGTGTACGAAGTGTTGGACCTTTGACATCATTTTAAAGATCTTCGGCATATCAAAGAACAAGCCTTTGAAGGGTCACACTCTAATTAGTGTTTCCAATAGATGTTCGAAGTTTCAGATCTGGCTTACATTGGTTCAATTGAAGAAGTGTACGAAGTGGAGGAATGCCTAAATTTAAATAGTTGTCATCACTTATCAGGCCTTTGCTAAACTACCTCTGCGGAAAGAGTTAACCAACTGCTTGAGGTTATTTGTTTTCCAAATGAGAAGCTAGTGTACGAAGTGTCAGAATCTAAATATTTCACTGAATTTGAAGAATCTAAACCTTCACTTGTTCCACAGAACTAAGGCTAAACGTTTAGATTTGTACAAGTCAGATAGCTGTCAGTCTATATAAAACTTATGATATTCTAAAGGTCTGGTGTTCGAAGTGGTGGACGTTCCGCAGGCACACTGTTGTGAACTGCTGTAGTGAACTAGTAGCAAGCCTCGGAATATTGGAGATTAGGTGATTGGGTTTCCAAATCTGGGACTTTTTGATTTGGTGTACAAACTGATGAAAGAAAAGACCTATGTACATTGGAAAAATGGGCCAGCAGATAAGAATTCCATTGGCTAAACTTAAATAGTCCTGAGCACTCCTGGATCTACAGATACATATGTATATTTACGGAGCTGAGGTATAACAAGTTGATGTCAGGGCTGAATAGAGACTGCTCATAACATGAAGAGGTGGTAGTCTTCGGATACTTTTGAATCATTGGATCTATGACTTCTTTACGAAAGTAGTGTACGAAGTGCAGGGATATTGGGAGGAGGATCTATGACTTCTTTACGAAAGTAGTGTACGAAGTGCAGGAATATTGGCAGGAATTTTGTCTAAAATAGTGAATATCTGCTGTCTAACTGGAACATGAATATCTTTAAGATTTCAAGGGACTTTCAAAAAATTGGTGTTCAAAGTGGCAGACTGTGCAGAACATCGATTTGTTTTCCATAAGAAGAAGACATTTTGGTAGTGAATTACAGGACTAAACAAATTTTATTATCAGAAGGACGTCAGTAGATCCTCTTTTAGTAATCAAAGGCCTAATGGAATGCAAGGTACCCGAACATTGCTCTCAATGACGATGTTGAACAACTGGGAATAGCTTTAAGGTTTCAACTAGTGTTCGAAGTGGCTACCTCCAGAATATCGATCTCCTTTCCGGTGTTTTTACTCCAAAGACAAATTATTTGGGCAGTGAATTACGCGACCAAACAAATTACCGACAGAGGGACTCTTTTAGTAATCAAAGGCCTAATGGAATGCAAGGTTGCCCAAACATTGTTCCCAATGATGATAGGCCTCCATGTGAATTTCATTTAATGTCCTGCGACAGATATCACTGAAATCACCGGATAAGTGCAGACGTAATTACAGCCCACCCATAGTTAAGGACACCAAACCGTTGTTGCTGGTGTCCAATCTACTTTTGGCATCTTCCACCCACTCTGCGTGTGTGTGTGTGTCCTATCTTTCATCCATTATTTTTCCATTTATTCCGCCGATTGTCTATCTGCACTCGCATGCATACAATCACTGTCACATTAAACAAACCCGAATCGACTTGGTCACACAATCAGCAAAAAAGGATAAAAAAAAATACAAAAACGAGCAAGGACACCCTCCTCCCAACCGCACCCATGTATGAATGTGGACAAATAGCTGTCGGCGAAAAGAATTTAATTTTCCATTTTCTCATTTTTCTTTCGTCCTTTTTTGTTTTTTTTTTGACAATTTCCACGAAACAATGATTTTAATGTGTGTTCCAGGATTTTGTTGTTATTTTGGTCACAAAAATTTGAGTTGATTTAATGTTTATTCATGCGTCCAAAGCATCGCTGGACTGGTGAGTCCTCCCATGGGAAGGAAGTAGAAGCGCATCAACAGCTTGAAAGGAGGCGGAGGCGGCGGCCCACTCTGGGCATCAGCAAGTGGTGGTCAGTTGGAGTTTTTTTTTTGGATTTCTCTTGTGTATATGTTTTGCTTTTGTCGAATGGAGGAGAGGAACAAGAAAAGCAAAAAGAAAAAATCTGATTGCCACCCTTGTTGCCGAGGATGCCATGTCCATGTCGTAGTGGGTTGCTTTGGTTTAGGGTGGGCAGGGGTTTCTCTCTCCCACCACCAGTGTCCAGTGTCCTTTTGAATTTCTTGTTATTATTTTTCCGTTTGAGTCGTGTCGGCGGCGTCGGCCAGTGGTCACCCTAATGAAATTCTCTTTTATACAAACAGACACAGGAGGGGTGAACTCTTTACACGGAAATTTTTGATTATTCGCCTCGTATCCGCACACACACGGTAACGTGATTACTTTGTGTATGGAATTCCTTTTCCTTCTTTTGTCGTTCTGTTGTTCGCTTGTATTATTCACATTTTTGCTAGAGTGAATTAAGTGAATGAACGAAGGTAGGTTTAGTCGGAAAGATAAACATCCGTGTTGATGCTTAATTGCCTTCAATGGGTCTGGGTCTGGTTCTGGGTCTGCGTCTGGTTGGGAAGGCTTTACGTTGGTCGGCCTGTGAAGTGGGGTGGCGGTGTGGTGTGTGTGTATGGGCTTTACTTCATCGACTCTGGGTTTTGTGTTGTGTGGTTTAGAGATACTCATGTGCATGCGATGAATGATTGAGTGAGTTTTTATGTATTTTTAATCGACATCAGTCGAGGTGCCGTGCCATGGTTCATTGAGTCAGGAACATATGTACGCTCGGATGGGGTCATTAATAGAAGTGAATTATTGAATGTGTTTGGTGGGCGACAGGTTATGAGGGACAGGATTGCAAATGTGTCTTTAAAGTGGAATCAAGGTATTCGCATGTACAGACAATTAGTCTGCTTACCCAACGCGTATGCAGGCCTACGATAGAGGCAGAGACAGGGAGGAAGAAAGGTAGGAATATCCTCTGAAATGTGGTCTACAAAAGAACATATAAAGTCATGAAGGATGTAAGTAGTTCAACAGATCCATATAGGACACAAAGATTAGCTTCTTGCAACCATTCGTGATGTTCGGCCCATCTATGGAGGACACTTATGATTGGAGTATGTTTCTGATAGTCTATGTGCGGTATTCAAACATAGGAACCTTGGTTCAGCTCAAAGGGGCTCTATACTTGGAATGAAAGGTATGATGTATCCATGCACCCATCTTAGTCTGAATAGAGTAAGTTTTCATGACATTTTGACTATAGAATATCTGTCAGACCTTTCGCTCTCTCCTCAGTAGTCCGATGCTTCGATACACTCATAGTTGCTGACTGCTACTGAACGCCATGTGATAGTATTTGATTCCCTTTATTACAGAACAAGCAGGTCTTGGAATCCACAATCAGATTGTATCTACTATAGTTGCAGATGGTGCCTACAACACCGAACAACAAGCCAAGTTGACGTTAATAAGTTTGCTCCGCGTGTTCAACAAGTCAGTTTCAGCCATAAAAAGCTGTCTAGTCATGCATATAAGGGATAGTAGATATGGAACGGAGGGTGACTATAGCCTTGGAAGGAGCTATTCAGGGCAGGAGATGGAAAGGAGATGCAAAGAAATATGATGCAATAGTTCCAAACTGGGGACTTATAATGCACTCACTTAGGTCAATGATAGTGCCATTGTCCTTAGCATAAATGATGCTAAGTTACTTCGAGACACGGTTTCTGTTCTACGATACCGATGGTGGAGTAAGGCAATGCTACATATCTGGGCGACCCCTAATGAGGAAAAAATGATGAGCAGCACTAGTAAGAAGTCACAAGAAAAGAAATGCAATCACCATCAAGGTAGGTGATCACTATATGACGTCAAAATGGGCTGTCAGATACCCAGGTCTGATGATTGATGCTAGGGACGCTTATCCTTGTATCACCTTAAAGGAATATGCGACAAAGCTGCAAAGATAAGTGCTATCTTATCAAGACTAATGACTGACATTGGAGGACCTAGACAGCAAAGTAGACTAGTTCTGTCAAGGGTATCCAACATAATGCAAGCGGCACCAATATGAGTAACTTAGTCAACTGACTATGTGCAGTAAAGGGGTGTATATCGGACAGTGTTAAAGGACGCTGTATGTGTCATCGTGTAAGTGCTATCAGCGGATGTCTTGGCCAGAGAGTTACAAAGGATCCTCGAGTTTCAGTCGAAATTATCAAGCGAACCATGAGAGCATGGCAAGAGAGATGGACCCATTCTACAAAGGAAAGATGGACCGGAATTATGCAGAAGTAGATTTCTACTCCTCACGGGACATTGTGAGGACATTGTTTTCGAGCGTCTCAAGGAACCCCTTACTTCCTTAGGCTGCGGAGAATCCAGAGAAGGTATGCAGCACGTTTTTTTTTTGCAATGTCCTCGCTTCAGTATAGAGCGCAGAGAACTAGAGGAAGGATTTGGAGAAATACCAACTACCGGAGACATTGTGAACCATGTGCCAACATAAAGTAGAATATGGGACGCTTCGGAGCAGGTTTCAGCAATAATCATGAAGGGACTTCGACGGTTAGACAGAATCAGGGAAAGTACTAATGAAAATCAGACTTAGACGGAACCAAGATCCCATCTTCTGCCCCCAAAACGGAGACTCCATGCTCCACCCCCTTGGTTATGAAACACCAAACGTCCAAGTATCATCTACATCATTGCCAAACATTATCTCTCCTTAAGCCTTCAAATAAGCTGCCCGACCTTTCACCACCGAGTCCTGCTGCCTCCTCCTCCCCCGCGCCTTATATGGATAAAGTTTCCCCAACATCATTAAGAATATTAAATAATTTTTGTTTTCTTTACTTTTCCTATCCCTAAAAACTCCTCAATAACATCATTATCCTTTTATGAGTTTGTTCACTAATTTATCCTTAGGCAAACAATTCACTACCATTCCTCGTTTCGTCCGTGTCAACGTCCTTCATGAACCACTATGAAACACGAGAGAGGGGAACAAAAAAAAAATCCAAAAACATATTCCAAAAGTATCTCGAATGGCGCGCGTCACCTGAAACTTATCTCATTAAATTAATAGACCGACCGTTCGTCGGTTGGGTGTATAAGTGTGTTGGGATCGGGAGTGACCCCACTCTGGTAATCATCACATACTGTCTATCTGTCTGCCTGTCTTACGGTGAGTATGTGCTCTGCATGTTTACCCTCGAGGACATAGTTTTTTTTTTTTGGACAAATTATTATTTTTTTCGAGTACCTACTTCTGTCTTGCAATACATAATCATTTTTTTTTGGTTTCTATCGTCCTTCGATCCTTAATGGGAAAAATGTTACGCTGCTGTGTGTTCGAACACACTCCTGTGATTTGATTCGATATTCGCTTTTTTTTTTCTCCCCATTTACACCCTTAAGGGTTGTGATGAGTTGTGAGTGTATGTTGCCAGGGATTTATGGAAAAAAAAAACATTGACCGCCTTGTATTCGATTACCCAGTCGTCCGTTTCGTCCTGCCCGTCGCCGCTACCGCCGCGCCGTTGCGTTTGGGAAATTCGATTTTACCTTTCGGTCAGTTCGGGATTTTTAATTGGATTTTAAAATACTGGAACTGAGTGGTGTTAGCTTCGGGTGAAAGTTCACAAAAAAATCAGGGATTGGACTGGATTGGTAATTTTCATCCCTTATTTGCTGGTTCACTCAGATTGCATACAGTAATTGAACTCAAGACCAGACATTTCGTTTCGGGGCACAATTCTTTGTTAAGAATTGCAGTTTGTAATTTTTATTTTTATTTTTGAAACTCTGCTCTGGTTTGTTGGTGACACAGAGGACTTTGTAGTCGTCCAGGACAGGGCTTATGGGTACCTGAATGTTTGAGTTGCAGTAAATGATATCCAGCGGCGTACTACACACATATGTACGAGTAGGTTGCAGGATGATTCTTTTTTGCTCTGTAATTTCCTTTTAATTGAATCTGGGTGTTGTGAGCTTAGGGGCATGCAAGTTGATTACTTGCTGCACTTAGGGCCACTTGAAGGCTGTAGACGCATGTTTAATGGTCGCATGGAGGTGCACTGGAGCGAACGGTGTGCTGGCGACACTTGCATTGCCTCGAAGATGGGAACTGCTTGTCTAGTATATTTGACGTTACATGGGATTTGCTGTAGTCGGGGATATACACTGAATTTCTCCAGAATTTCTCTCTGGCTCATGTCAGTCTTAGCCCCGAAACGAGCATTTCTAACCAAAATCCCGAACAAGGAAGAACATCCTCTGGGTCAATTGCATTACATTCTTGTTTGGCACAACAACTGGAAGATGGTCCAACTCTCTCCGTCTCCAAAATACGGATAAAATCGCCCCTTCCCTTGGTTGAATTTGTGTCAAAGAACAATTCAGGATAACCCATTTGGTCTAGGTAACAGAATTCTTAGAAGGAATGTGAGTCTGAAGCTTGTACTGGGAGTTTGTGACATCCATGAGTTTGTATGATATGAACTGACTGGAGAAGATTGTTGCAGAAGCTCTCTAGCACCTTCACCATTCACTAAAGTCATACAGTACTGCTTAAACCCAAGAATAAGATGCCCTTTGCAGAGCTGCTGATGAATACCTGCCCTTTTTCGATGAATACCTGCCTCTCATCTAGATGAATCTATATCATAGCTAAATGCGTTAGAAAGTCAACCAGAAAAGTCCTTCAAAAGGTGTCCTGACTTTGCAATGAACATTTGAAGATCTGAAGTTGACTTCGCGATTTCTGTGGATGCTGTGGCGGTGGCGACAACAATAAGGACGAAACTACAACCACCATTCGTTCAGGTTTTCTAAGCACATTAATGAAGATGGATATCCTTGGTTTTTTCGAACGCAAAATTTTTCGGTAGATTTTCAGTCCCATTTGCCTTGACGGGCTTTGGAAGAGGAGATTCAACAGCGAACTCTACGAGCTGTACAGCAACAACCAACTGTCGAGAATAGTACGTAGCAGTCGTCTAAGATGGCTAGGACATGTAGAGCGTTGATGTCCGCTCCAACCTTAAGAGTCTATGTCCTCTAAGACCTCACCCTAGGTGACTTGTTGGTTGAAGCCCAGGTCCATCCAGGACACTGTGCAGATTCCACAATGCAATCTCCTAGTCGAGATTAATGGAGCCCATGGACACAACTGGTACCACAAATAAACCGAAAATTTGTCCAAGAGTGCCCTATATGCAGCTGAGTGACGGATCCTACTTAAGCTAACCCAAAAGTTTTGTATTTGCGATTCGAATCCAGAAAATCAATCGAACAGCTGGACTTTTTGGATGACAGTGGTATCTACTTTCCAGTCACGGCTTGTTAAGGATTCAATCATGTCGGTTGCAGGTCGTAAGGTCGCTGTCATTATTTTGAATACTGGTAGATACATCTGTTTTCTAGACTTCAGAGGTTAGCGAGGAGAATATGGACACTTTTGGCGTCGGGTGAATGTGCAGAATTTCCCAAATGTTAGAAGATTAGTCCAGGCTGTCTTCATATCAAAAAGATGTGCGCTCTTCGTCCTGAAACAGTACGAACATTATACCTCCAACCAGTTCCTACAACCGTCGACTATCACGAGGATGTGAAGGAAAATCAGACACTGACGAATCCAAAATGGATATTAGCCACGACTGGGCATCTATTCGGTGGACTTATCTAAAGCGTTGAAGGTTTGTCATGTTTGACAATAGCCACACGATTGATGCCTTGGTGGCCTTAGAATTCCAATTGAAAGAACTCCAGGTTCTTGGATGAAGGAATACTCCCTGGTCATGGAGGTGTTTCAGGGAAAGGGCAGACTGTTTAATCAGCAGGAACAGAACCAAATCTACATATATCATAGCTAAATGCATTAGAAAGTCAACCAGAAAAGTCCTTCAAAAGGTGTCCTGACTTTGCATTGAACATTTGAAGATCTGAAGTTGCCTTCAGCGACTTCTGTGGCGATGGCGACAACAATAAGGACGAAACTACAACCACCATTCGTTCAGGTTTTCTAAGCGGAAGGATGCACGTTAATGAACTCCAGGTTCTTGGATGAAGGAATACTCCCTGGTCATGGAGGTGTTTCAGGGAAAGGGCAGACTTTTTAATCAGCAGGAACAGAACCAAAATGTTTCAGAAGAATTAAACAATTGAACAATTGAAAGAGGAGTATTTTCGAGCCATGCTCTAGGATACCACATAAAAAGCTTAAGAGTAACTCTTTCCTTCACTGCCTGAGTCTCTACAGTTTACGGAGGACTTGCAGCATTTTCCACAACAAGAGGGGTTCTATGAGTATCAGAATAAGTCTCCTCTGCCCTCAGTTTCTTCACCAATTCCGTATACTCAATCGAATCTAATGTTAGCTGGTCAAAGCATCAAAATGATGCATTCAACGTGGACGGAGGTTAACCACCTCACCTAAGCCTAAATCCAATCTAAGTTACACACTCTCCAGCACTGTGAGGGTCATTAACGAAGGATGGGTTCAGCTCTCGATTTTCTTTACGTATATGACGCTTCTTTACAGCCAGGACCTCTAGGCCTATGGGGACACTATGGACACTAAACTCGTGATGCACACACTTGACAGATGAATACAACTGTGGTTGTCATAGTGGCTTGGAATCGGAGGGATTTATCGCGAAAAGAGTACGCTCCTGGAGGCTCTGCAGATCAATGAGAACCTGAATCCTTTCAGAGTCTTTCGATGGAAATCTGTTTTTAAAAATATATCTCGCATGTCTCTTTCCATACCATCGGCGACAGTTATTGTGTCCCATTTGGCGCCTAACTTAAAACTCCTCGCATACTCGTAACTTGGAAAACATGTCCTTTTATTCATTTCCTTGATTTACAGGAAACTTTTCTTCGTTTCTTCGTTCTTTTTTTTTTGTCCTTACATAAGGAATGTATTGCATTACGGTTTGTGACATAAATGAGAATTGCTTTTTGTTGGCTGATTTAGAAGGATATGCGTATTTTATTCATATCCTTGGGAGTTTCTGTTTTTTTTTTTTGCTCCTTTTCCTACCTCCACACATGGGCTTCCTCTGTGTATTTCAATTCTACCTTTTTGTCTGTGCACCGAAATCAATTTGAAGGGATTTGTTCGCCTTTTCCTCTCTTCTTGTGGGGCGGGGTTGTACCTACATATATGCCCTGGAAAATTTATTTCCTTTTTTTTCCTTCGCACAGAAGTTTATGTGATTTGAAGGTACTTAGGAGATATAAGCCTTCAGCCTTAATTCGTTTTTTTTTTCTGTATTTTTGCTGTCGGTTGGGGGGAGAAGATTGCCCCTTTGTTTAGCTTTTTATTTTTTATTTGAATCTGCAGAGGACTCCGTATGGTAATCTCACTTAATATGCAATAAATTCCGCCTTATCCTTGTGTGATTTCTCATAGAAATATCCTTATTTAGTTAGTCACCGCAGATTTGAACACCTTTGAGGGCAATTTTGTGGCAAAGTTTTCGGAGTGGAGTTCGTCAGCAGCGGTGCACTTGGAACATCCTTGTGCAGTTCTCATTTGAAGGAGGTTGTAGCGTGCAAAAGAGCTCCTTGGAGGACGCACACTTTGCTGGTACATTTAATATTTGGCAATTAGTTGGTTGTGCACCTCTAGCAGGTATAAAATTAATGTGCTTGTGGTCGGGAATTGGCTGGCGAGGCTTACCCACTTGTGTGCTGGGAAACTTTGTTTGAGGTGAACACCAGAAACGATGTGTTTACTTGTATCCTTGCAACATGGTGGCGGGTAATTAGGGCGAGCAGTACAACTTAATTGGATTAAGGACTGCTAACTTATTCAAGACGAAATCAGACGAAGCTACAAGCAGTGCCTAATGCCGTGTACTCACACTAGTTGTGAGTTTGTCGTGTCCTGGAAGCGCACACCTCACCTTCACCATTAAAAGCCATTCGCCGAAATCATGTTAATTAAAAAATAATGTTTAATGAACGGCATTGCAGAGTTTTATTACACTGCACCAGGACTCGTCCTTTTAGCGCGCGCACACGACATGAGCGGATTTCATTAACGAAACACCGTCCGAACGGACCGAACCACCAACCACTTTCAATTAAACTGTTAAAACTCATTTTTACTATATAAAGCCATTAAAAATAATAATATTACTATATTCGCAGGGTGGAGCCTGATTAAAAGGCGATAAACGCAGATAGTCCTTGAAGGCAGCGAGCGCGCGCCAGATCAGGTATTTATCTCAATATTTGTGAGACATTAAAAATTTTACGAACCTATTAGTCAGTTCATCACAAGGACATTGCATGCACACACATAGGGAAAATTGAATTTTTCCATTCTGGCTCGAAGGATGCCTAACGTCATAAAGTTTAATTGAACAGAACTGGTATGTGTGTGTGTTTTTTTTTTTTTGTTGCAAAGGGACGAGGAGACTCTCGGTGTATAATCCCAGGACGAGAGTGGAAAATCTAATTAAAAATCGATGTTATGTGATTTGTGATTTCTCTGGTCGCCGCAGGACATGCAATTTGATCAGTTTTTGATGGAAATTTTCAATGGGAGAGAGAATAATTTCGTATTCAGGTCCTGAACCTGATACAGGGATATATTTTCTCTCAAATATAAATATATGAATGCAATGGGAAGCTGCTGGGGGATTCGGGAAGCTGGCCAACAACGTGAGTGTCATTTCAACACAACAAATCAACTAACCGTATCCTGGGCTATGCCGCCGCCGCTATATCCTGGGTAAAGGTGGCTTAGGATGATTTATACACACACTCACAAACACACATAGACAGGCGGACACTTTGTGTGTGACATAGTGATTGGGTCGGTCGGTCGGTTGGTTGGTTGGTGCCTCAGTTTGATGCGAATTTGGTAGTCAGTGGGCTTAACAAACTTCCAATTGAATTAATTTGCATTTACCGACAGGACCAACAGGAGAAATGGGGGTGCCAAGCGTGGACAGACTGTTCTGGTGTGCACGGTTGTGCATGGGTCATCGATAACATTTGCTGCATCATCAATTCGTCTTCCTTGCAGAAAATCAATTTGTTGACAGAGAAACTGTGTGTTGTCAAATGGTGGTCAGCGATTTTAAGGGCTTGAGTGGCATTCTTTAAGGGATTCGATTTAATTGGTAATTCAAGGATCCTTAACGCGCTGCGGAGACTCTGAGAAAAGTGCTGGACAGAGGTCTTTCCTATTGGTTTATGGAACTATGAAGTGGGATTTGACTTGTTAAGGAAGGCTTGGACATGCACAGCTATGGCACGTCGAACCGCTGAAATTCTTCGTTCAATTGAAACTGAAGAGACTTCTTGATTGTTCCCTGACTCTCCATGCTTTACGGACTGAAACGCAAGTCTACTGGTCGCCAATAGTTATTGGCATCCTGTTTGGTACCCCGAAATCATTCTCGGACAACAGCAAGATGTTTCTATGATTACTGAAGAATAGTCGTCCCTGGCGCCAAATACCCTGCAAAAGACGACATCCGGACCAGATCGCTGGGACATATCCTCAATTACTGCTGATTATGTGCAACAGCTATCTAAAGCACGAAGTTTACAACAAGATCTGGAAGAGTCAACGCTTGATGTTGCTCAGCAAAGGGGAAATAAGACCCGGAATCCGCATCAGCCTACAGATGAATGAGAATGTTGCCCACAGCAGTCAAGCTCCTGAGAAAGATGCTACAGCCATGTACTACCGCAGCAACGCAGAGCGCAGGCAATCTTTCCGAAACTTAACACGGATTCAGTAAAGGCTCCTCGACTATGGAAGCAATCAAGGAAGAAACTACGACAGTTCAAGGCCTTCAACAAGACAATTTCTACTCGAGGTAGGTTGTAGTGGCAGCTTTAGATGTGAACAACACCTTGAACTCAGCGAAAAGGGAAAATATGACATCTGGTACATTAAGTTAAGGAATATCTCATGGTTAGTGGATTGATATATGATACCACTGATGGATCTCGCAGAAGAAAATCACGAAAGGAACAACGCAAGGTTTCTTGAGTTTGTCGAACGTCTCCTACGATGGTACCTTACGGCTGAAGTTGCTGGAAATGTACGGAGGTAACATCGGTGCAGGTATCATGTTGAAAGGACCCTGCATTTACACCTTTTCAAATAGTTTTGCAACATCCATCGCTCAAAAATCTGGTACAGTACGGCCTAAGCTCATCTAAAATTGTATTTACCTTCTTCAAAATGTTGGCTCTTCAAAAGGTTTCAAGGCCTGACCCCTGTACTCGTTTCTCAAAAAAAGAAGATATATTCGCTGAACACTTGAATCTAAAAGAGCTCTTGACTTTGCGACATGCAGATGCTAATATCTATGAATGTTCCCAGGCTGGGCAAGTTTGTGTATGGTATCTCCAACTTGTTTTAGGACCTCCGCTTCTAGATAGGGCGCTGATAGACCGCTCTTGCCGGTGAAAACTGATCCAATTCCACTGACAGTTCAAAACATCCAATTCACTGTTCAGCTTGCAAGAACTTCAGAACCTTCAGAACCGTAAACGTATACAGGATTTCGATAATGAGGCACGCTGCTGTTTGGAGATATTTTTTGGTACTGAATCAGATAGTTAGTTCCAAAAGCTAAAATCAGCATCAAGGGTACATCAGTTCGGGGCAGGATCATTGCATTTCGTCGAACGAACGAAAGGAGTGGACTCAAAAATAAACCAGGAATAGGGCAAGCAAACATTTTACCAAAGATTCGGACACAACCACTCCCCGATTACGAGGAGGGTTTGTCTTAGGAAAAGGCTTCAAAACTCCTGACTTAAAGGACGAAAGATTAATTGTCTGACAATGATAGTTTTATTATCTCTAAAAATATAAATATATATTACAAAGGTATGCTTTACAATTATGTTTGTCAGTCCTAATATAAAGGAAGGTTTTACCAGAGCACTCTAAAGCCTGTTCAAAGAGGTGCATATAGTCCAAGCGATTAGGAAGTGTCGACAATATGGTTCAGTTACTGGTATTTTGAAAGACTGCACAAATTTTGGACTGAATTCAAGGACTGAAGAAAGGCAGAGTCCTCCTTTGAAGACGGTTAAATCATGGTCTGGTAGAGGCTGATTCGAGATCCGGGATAGCCATGGGTGCCATGTGGGCTAGAAGATGGCTGTGGAACTCTCTACATTTCAGTAAATAGAAAAAACGTGAGGACTCCATTTGAGACGGACTTTGTTAGGGAAGAAGGGATACCAACTCTTGAGTATTTGTAAATTATTTTTGTATCTAAAGACTAAGAGAGACATTTACTTACGACTATGATTCAAAATGTAACTAAGACTGTGATGAGACTTACCTGGAAAGAGACAAAAAAAAAACAAATTGTTAATAAAATGCTGTTCAACTCATTAAACTTATAAAAGGCTTGGTTTGCAAAGAGTTCAGGGTGCCATTTGGATATGCCCGTAAATTCGCAGATGAACTCGAAAGAGAGGGTTCAGAGCTCACGTAAATAACGATATGGATCCGATGTACACCCTATCGTCAGTGTTACACCGAATCATGATGCCAATAGAGTTAACAGATAGGGAAGTCTTGAGGTATCTACAAAGATATCCAAATGAAGAGCTTGGGAGGAATTGTTTCTTCTAAAAACACTAACATTGAACGTGGTAACAAAAGACTAACGTGTCAGCCTGTATCTGTACCCAGGACTGTACTGAACTTCATTCTGGAAATCAAGACAGAACCACTTAGTAAACAGGATGAGGTTTCTGAAAGATTTTTCATCAAGAGTTTGTGTTTGAGATTTCGGGTTGAAGTGACATCGTTACTTTTAGTTACGGATCACAACATCATTCAAAAGTCCTTCACGGAACCCCTGACACAAGTGAATGTAAGTACTTAATGCAATTTTCCAAGTGAATCGCTTGATTCCAGTAATTTGGTGTTCGATATTGATCCTGGCCATAACTTTACATAGTCCCAGCCGTCAAATCCAACGAACTGGTCCATTTCTTCAATTTCAACTGCAATAACTCGATTGTTTAGCTGGCTGTGTGGCACCGTTTTGTTGAAACCACACATGCTGCAGGCCACCTCCTTTCTTCTCAGAAATAGTCAATAAATATGGTTCTGCAGCAACCTCCACTATCTGTGACTGTGTTGATAGCCTTAATGAAGAAGAAATATGGGCCAATGGACACATGAGATCTGCACCCAACAGTCAGTATTTGAGTCCGACACTTTTGTCTATAAACGAAGCCGTCGAGCCAGAAATGGGCTTCACGATTAAGATGAATTTGAAAAACGTTCAGGGAAGGAAAAACCTTCGTCAGTGCGCCTACTTCCGAAGGAAAGAAGGTAGAGCTATCCTTCGGACAGATTTACAAGGAAGACCTTGTCCAGAAATACATCAGAATCAGTTTTGATTCAATGATTTCAGAGTCATCTACTCACTCATATCTTCAACAAATCGCTTCCAATCCTCTCCCATTAGATCACCTTGAAGGCAAGTCTTTCACAATAAAACAAGAATATCCTTAAAGCTCCACCCGTTTAATATCGAATTTTATTTCCCATCCAAGAGCAAGTCCCTGTGCTCACATTGATTGGATATGTGCGTATGAGCGGAATTTATTTGGGTCTATTTAGGCTGACTTCCTTCATACCGAAAATATGAAGAAGACAAAAAGGACATTCCAATAAAAATGCCTTCTAAGTCACAACACATACACACACATACACATGTCACTTCAAATAAAATTCACTTCACTGATCGAATATTACGACACCGAACAGAAACGAGATGCTGAAGATGATATCAATGGCATTCACTTATTCCCAAGGATATGTGTGCGTCGTCCTCCGAATAGAAACCCAAGGATGAAGAGGCTTATACATAACAAACTGCCAAAGCCTCCCCAGTTGGGAATCAAGGGACAAAACTTCATTCGTTTTCCAAAAAAAAAAACGCAAAAAAAAGAAGAAACTTTCCTTCTGACTGAGGAATTCCCCCGAGGACTCACGACGCACAACCCATACATCTTCTGCCTCTCACATGATATACAACACATAGTGCGTTAGTTTAGTCCACACTACACCTCTCGCATCTAAAAGTTTTCTTCTTTTTTGTTCTGGAAGTTCTTAAGGATAACCACGAACGGGCAAGTATAACATAAGAACAAGTACAGTGTACCAGAAGCCCTGAACGAACATTAATTTTTGGGAGGAATTTTCCAAAAAAGGACATCATTCGTCGAATGCTACATATGTACATACTATTCCATGTCATACTCCTGCTCTAGTGCTTTGTGCCGTGCCTCCTCCTCGTCCCACTGTGTTCGTATGTTTCTCCATAAACACAATCAAAACATGCCCACTGGTCGTGTATCCTAGAACGGAATAAATATCCAACAAAAACGAAAAAAGAAAGAAAAAACCATTCGAAATCGAGCTCTCTACATGGCCATACACTAGTATGAATCCTTACACCTCCCCTCCGCCCCCGCCCGATCCAAGTGTGTATTTATTTTCATATGCAGATACGAAGGATTGTTTGGTTTAACATGTTTTTGTTTGGTTGTTTGTTTGCCTTTTGTTTTGTTTGTCATCCCTAAAATAATTGGAATAAACGCACAGGATATCATTCATTATAAAATAGGACGAAAGAGTACACACACACAGCCGGTCTTTGATCAGAGTGAATTTGAATTCGGGTACAAAAGTGAGTGTGTGTGTGCCTCGCCTGAAAGGACGAAAGGAACAAATCGAAAAGTGTAATAAACATCAATTAGGGAATTTCATAACATAGCCCCTGACTTGAGGGCATGAAAAGATGTAGATTCTCCACAAAGAGTTATGCCTGAGCCTGAATAAGGTCAGAAAGTTATTGCCAAGCCAACATATGGCGTGTGTTTGTGTCTTGAAGTGGGCGGAATTGCGTTTTGTTTATAGAGAAAACTTTTGAAGGCTTATTTATTTGTTATACGAATATGGTACGATGGGATGGTTAAGGTAGAGGGCCCTGCAGTTCTTTAGATGAGTAAACACACTCGGGCGATGTATCAATTGAGAATCCATGGCAATCTGTGCGTCCTTGCAGAGGGATATGTCATGGAATAAATCTTGTTACGAACTGAGTCCTTGCAATGGTTGTGGTTGATATAAAAGTTATCAAAGTGCCGGCTAGTTCAAAGATCCATGGAATATCTACGTGTGGAGGTATACCATATTGGCCTCATGTAGAGGAACTTCTTTGAAATGGATTCATGGACTCGAAAGGATTTGAGCAGATGCCCCAATTAAGGAGAAGATATGCTAATGAGAGCTATAGGCAAAAATATGCGATCGTGAATCTAAGGACAACTCTCTAGGGAACTCCAACTCCAATTTACAAAGACAGTGTTTTAAGCAAACCTCATAGAACACCAGGTACAGAGGACGACAATGTAAGAGGAATGGTTGGAGACAGTGTTGTATAATCAAGCGCTTTGCAGGACTGAGGATGGTCTAATGTAGTCTTGACAAACCAGCTTATTGGAAGATTTCTGCAGCTACTTATAGAGCCCTGTGATGGACAACGAGATGAGACATCTAAAGGATTTATATGAGGGCTTGCGACGGATGAAATAAACTAGTGACCCCAAACTGTACCTAGAATCAAAGGTTAATCCGTTTAGCCTTGAACTTGTCCTGGACTACCACTTACAAATACCAATCGATGAAGCATCCCTCTACAGCAATTGCCCCATACACTTCGGCTCCTTTCAAGACACAGAGGCAACTTCAACAAATGTAGACACTGAAGCAGTTCTCGAATCCCTTACGGAACTATATGGATACAAGATTGTGTTAGCCAAAGACAAGGCATCATTTTAGTGGATAGTCAAGCTGATATCAAAGCCATTGACCCGGCTCCAATATTATCTAAAATAGTTCAAGAATGTTGGAACAGCAACGTTTATAGAAACAAACTGGGTAAGGCTTAGTTCAGCTCAGTTGCAGAATTAGTCCACATTTAGCTAGGACCAATCAAGGTAGACATTTTGTCCAACTACTTTATGAAAGCCTACTTTGTGGGCGCCGTGGCTCAGTGGTTAGTGCGTTGGACTACGGAGCAAGGGGTTCGAGATCGAATCCCAGTCGGGGAACACCTAAAAGTTTTTCACGGCCCCACCTCTCGCGAGCGTCTGACAAACATCCGAGAGTACAACTGTCTCGAGAAAGCTTCTCAAATAACAAATTGCCCTTCGGACACGGCATTAAACAGTAGGCCCCTTCCATTCGTGTAAAGAATGTAACACGCACAACACGAATGGTTGTGAGAAGCTAGGCCCTGGGTCCCATCGACCTGTAGCGCCAAGTATTCATTCATTCATTCATTCATTCATTCATTCATTCATTCATTTCATTCACTTTATGAAAGCCAAGCTTAGAGAACAAACTGAGTCGTATCTAGTAAGATTGGAGACCTAAGTCATTTAAGAATGAATGGAACGATTGGTTATGTCTCCACGGTCAGGTTTAGGGAGTTCCTAAATCCTCATAGTAGACAGGTTAGTTCGAAGTCAAAGCCATCTACAAACGATTGAAGAACCTATTCACTTGTTTGGACACTGAGATCCTGTCTGTCCGTGAGAATATTCGAACTATAATCTCACACCTGCTGCCCGCTGATATCGAATTTTAGTTCAAAAATCTGGATGCAGGAGTGTCCAGGGTTTTCTCTCCGTGTAGAAGCCACCAGTCTTAGCTTCCAACCTAACTAAGAGTTCTTTCTTAGACGTGGAAGGTGTTTCCAATAAGACAGTAACTCAGTCATTCACCAGAGACGAAATAACAATCTCTTAACTAAATGTCATGACCTAGCCACACAGAGCCATAAGTCCCCAAAAATGTCAGGGTTTTGCGTCTCATGATCTTCCACTGTCTATCGAGGTGTAACACAAAATAGGGCTCATGTATAGAGATAAGGTTGTAACAACAAGGTAGGCGTACATGGGCCTAGAAGAGTTGATATTATGGAAGGATAGCCATCGTGTAAGACACACAAATATCGCCTTATTCAGATACGTGGAATGGACTCGATAGTGCTTAGAGCCATTTATTTTCATCAAGCAGTGAGGTACTTCCGAAAAATTGATAAGAAGACCCGAAGGTGGGAACATAAATAATAGAATGAAACTGAGGTTCCACAAGGCTGTGTACTATCTCCAATACTGTTTCTAGTACTAAATAACTTGAAGGCTGTAAAATAGACCCATTTATTGCAAAACAATTTTGTCAACTGCCGCACAAAAGAGTTGATTTGCGCTGAAGTAAGTCCAAATTTGTCCTGCGCCCAGCAAATTGAATTTCAATGACCCTCAACATCTTCTCAATCCCTCCAACTTTGGCAAAAAAGTGAAGTCATTTGACTCTCAAAAAATTACCTTTGACATTACAATACGAGTATCCTTCGTCATAACGCAATTATCCTTTTTTTTCTCTTTGCATCTGCTTACCTAACAACACTATGATCGCCCCTCCTGTCTCTCTCAATTCAAGCTAAAGGTCATTCAGTAATGAAATATTTACAGGTTAACAACAAACGAAGGATAATTAAATACAACAACGAAAAAGGATTCCAAAAATAAAGTATTTACATAAGACTGGCTTACAGGGACGACGGCGAAAAAAAAGGTTTAAACAGGCGGAAGTGTATCCCTCTTCAGAGTAACACAAAACGATTGAGATCGGAAATTATGGCTCCTACAGGATCAACTCGGGCAGCAAATCTTTAAAGCAATTCACAAGTGTGAACGTGTGGGTGGGCCAAACATTACCCATACGAATGAAGTAATGCAACAACAGTGGTTTTTAAGCACACAAAGACCCCCGACTGAACATGAAGTTAAAGCAAATAACCCGAGTCGCAACCGCAAGTCCTTGCCAGATGCATTATTTGTGTGATGAAGTGGTTAACCAGAAGGAGTGTGTTCCCTTTTTATGTCTTTTACTTTCTCCGTACGCAACGAAGGGTGATTTCAATATGGTAATTAATTTCCTGTGGTTTGACAAAACACAATTGTAAATAAATTCAATCTAAAGTCGAGGACACATCGACAGGAGTGATAATGATGTCAATTGGTTTGTGGTTAGAAGCTATTTGCAAGGAAGCGTACACATCGTCAAAGGAGCAAGCAAATCTAATATCCAAAAACGGATATGTCTTGGCGAGCATCGAAATGCCCACAAATTATGTAACGCGGTTTAGTGTGTCGGCCACATAGGACATCAAGGACTCCACTCGAATCAGCTTGGGGAAAGTTTTGTCGCAAAACAAAATTAAACAACAAACTTCAACGCAGCGATAAAGTTTCTCCTGGCATCCTTCGCGGACCAATTCCAGTACAAGCACAAATACAAAACAGGCGCTTAATTAAATCAGGATTTTAATTAAATGACTTTCTGATGACCCGCTTGCGTAAAAATATCAGTTTGCAAATCTCAGCTTTCTTACCTCTCCATCACCATCTCTGTCTTGTTAACTACTTCATCAACTTTTTATCAAACAGTCGTGCAAAGTAAAGGAAGTAAAGGAGTCTTGTGTCCTTTTTCTGATTCAAAAATCCATGCAATGTCTGCATTTTCGTAGACAAAACAAAAAAAAAAAAAAGGACACCATCGCTCTCAACGCAACAACAATGTTTGCAAGCACTTTAGATTGTCGACTGAAATTAAATGTCCTTGTCATTACATTAAGAGGCTAGCGCACAGGAACAGAGTACAGTACTACTCGAAAACAGGACAACTATTACTACTGCTTGTGTTTGTTCTTACGGGAGAGATCCTAGTTAATATCTTTTGTCGCCTAGTCTACGAAAATTTATCTCTCCTCCTCTCTAGACTGCAACGCAGGACTCCTCAAAGACAAAACAAAACAAAAAAAAAAATAGAATAAGGTGTTCTAAGGATAGCAAATTTTATTAAAGGAAAATTGTTGTTTATATAGCACTTAGGTGTGAATGAGATAAAATAAATTGTTTAGCGCTATTCTTGAGTTGTCTCTGCCCGAGAGAAAGGAGAACAGCCCCCAACCAGTACCAGTGGGAGTGGGTATTGTCTTTTTGTCAAGCGGAAACATTCCTTTTGTTTTGTCCTCATTGTCCTTGGATCCGGCTGTTGCTGTTGTGCCACTCTATCGCGTCGCTGTTGTTGTCAACATCGGTGGCGGTAAGATATACCCACAGAGGGTGGGTGGCTCGGTGTTGGTCCATTTATCCTTCGCGCGACAACAACAACGACAACAAGGATGACGATGACGACGGCGAAGGCGCTCCTTAGAAATTTGATTCCAGCGAAAAAGTGTTGAATTTCGTTCAACGAAATAATTTCAAAACGTTTAGCAGAGGCTTGTGTCTAGCTCCTTCCATTCGGCGACGGTGCCCGCCCACAGGAGCAATATAAATTCCAATTTAAAATGCCATTACAAGTGGGAGGGGGTGCAGGGGCGGCCTGCACACATAGGCATATTGTTGTCAAGGATGAAGGCCTCCTTGAAGAACGGATGGAATTTTTGTTAGCGTAATTTTTCCTCAGCAGGACCTCTCTCTCTCTCTCTCGAACCACTGTCAGTGTGTAACTAAATACGACGATGGTGTAAATTAATTTTATGCGCGCACTTTATATAACAAATAGTTCGCGGGGAAAGGATCAAATGAATGCATAGCATTCCACCGAACGAAAGGGACAAGGATGCCTTCCTTCCAAAAAAAGCCCGAACAACAGCAACAGCAACAGCCAAAGACTACACAAGGAATGGTTTGTGTTAACACTTTAACGAGATTTTATTGTGTAGTCAAACTGCAGGAGGAAAACAAAAAAAAAAAAAACAAAAAGGATTTTCGTTTCTAGGAATAACATCCTTTGGTATGTGTTTCACTGTTTTATGGATTAAAATTGCTTTCGCGGTGTCACATTGTGTTGTGTTGGTAGTAGGCAAGGAGCAATTGAATTATCATGGCGCGGAAAATATAAATTGTTATTCGTGCCCCATTCTCCTGCGGAAGGATAATATTATGAATGGGATCTAGGACCATTGAGAATAGGGATTCTAAGATGGGTTAATAGATGTTTAGTTTTCATCGGTGCGGCGGCAGTGGCGGCGGCAGCGGCGAAGGAAGTTTGCCAGAGTGGGAGTGCATTGTTTAAGGAACTTTTCAATGCCATTAGGAGCGAGAGTATCTCTAATGAGGGGTGTTCTGGATGTTAATGGGTGAATTTAATTAGATTGTAGTGCCTAGTGCCTAGTTCCACGGATTCGAACAAAGGGGGGACGGGCGGCGAAATGAGTGGAGACAATAATATTGTCTTGTATTGTGTGCTGCGATGAGTCAACATGAAATTTAATGGATTAAAAATCTTTCTAATATCCTTTAAGATGTTCAAGATGGCTTAGCATCCTTAGATGGTTGGTTGGGCTATTAGGTGTAATGAAGTGCGAGGAGTTTGTACTAAGTTAGCTTGGGCTTTGGAGGGCGATTAGGTGGGGCTTATCGTGAGGAAGGATTATGTTCTTTAATAAAAAGGATCTCTTGATCTGAAGTCGTACAGTAAATTTCTTTGGATGGCGTAGATAGTACAGTCAAACTGTCCAAACGGTCGACGGTCATTTAGTTCATTGCTTCTCATAAATATCCAAGTTTAAGTGTATTTCCACAGAACAGGCCTAGAGGTCCTAGAAGCAGTTCATAGCCTTTGATCCAAAGAAGACAGATGTTAGAGTCCGGAGGACTTACATCCTAAGTGTTTCAAGTGAAAGACTGGACACTACTGGAATGACTATGGATGTTGTACCAAATGCCGACTGGTATTCATGGGAGACTAGCAGGAGCACAGGCTTAAGAGAAAAGACCTTAGCAGCTAGCTGAATATCCAAGATCGTGCTAGGAACGACTGGATTTACTCGGCAGTAGTTAGATCTATCGTTGCGTGTGGAATACTAGCTTGTTGGACGGCACTGGTTTAGAAAAGCAACCTTCCAGAACTTGAGAATTTCTAAAGACTGTGCCCATAGAACGAGCGCCCTTAGAACCACTTCTACAGGTGCACTTGAGATTATACCCCACTTTCTTCACGTTAATATCTTTGGGAAGCTGATGGCTGATGGCTGCTAAGGCAGCATTATGGCTTAGGGAATCCTTGCAACTGACTCATGGAAATATGGACCATAATACTTGTTCTAGTAGTTCAGGCTTTATGAACTGTACGTCAAGCATGAAACCATGATTGCTGGCAGAATTGGTGGAAATTTTAAACAAATCTGAGACAGAGATCTACACTGACTGATCCAAGACAGTCATTGAGTGAAAAAGACCTTGATATGTCCAATAGCTCGAGCCAAATTGGTAAAGCAATGTAGTGGATCTCTTTACAAGGTCTCTGTCAGGCTCGTCGTATTTCTTTGGTGATGCTGAACTTCTATGACAATAGGGACGAAACCATCAGCACCTTCAGTATAAGCAATGTTTCTCTTCGACACGAATCTAGCCGGAGCGTGATTGTAAGAACACCAGTTACCAGGCAGAAACACCAGAAGAAAAGCTGTAGAGACGAGGAAGTTGAGGAAGTCATGGTCGCCTTTGAGAAACAAAACCCTAGACTAGAACTTCCTCGGAAACCTCATGATCTAGGTGAACCAGGTCAAACTGGTGTGATGCTTGCATGGCGAAGGATACTTCTTAAGCATGAGTTCAGATCGAAACTGGTTGCCCTGCCTCCTGTCTGGTATGGAAAGTGTATTTGTAAGGTTCGGTCTTTCTTTGGTCCAAATGTGTTTCTACTGACGGTGAGCAGCTACCCAACCCAACTCAGCAGAAGCTTGAAACAGTGTCAGGCATCGAAACGAAAATCCTTCAAATAATAACCTCCCAAGTTTTTGGAACAAGAAAGAACGAATATCAGGATCTACTTTGAATCTAAAATTTGCTGACTGAAGTAATGGGTCTGAACTTTCTTGGGTGAAGTATTGCGGAAAGATCGCTAGCCTAGATGAAGCTTTCAACAATATCAAGTCGAAACCTATAACAACAGCCAGAGAGATACGCTAAACTTGGTCACTGGATTCGTCAGACATGGTTGTTCAAAATAAAGAGAATCAGTTTAACATGGTCTACCACAAGGAGGGGTGTTAACACCATACCTTTTTACTGAGAACAAAATATTCCTCATCTCAGAAAGGAAAGGAAAACAATTTGGAGTGAGTGCTAGCTAGATCTAAATCAAGTGTCTACCCAATGCAGTGCTGACCAGTAGAGTGATGCCCTAGATGCATACGTCTAGCTCACATGCTAGTATATTTTAGAATTCCGACATTCATGACGAGGAGTTAGTTAAGTACAGGCTCTGACGGGCAGAGTTCTGATCGCTTTGGTTTAAAGTTTTGTAATCTAAGCCTGTGCTCCTCTCTGGAACTAACCATTGGGATTTTCCTCCCGAGCTCTACCGAAAGCTATATCCATATGTGCACAGAGCATGCTGCAGGTTCACAACACGTATATGAGTTACGAAGATGAAAGGGAACCTATGAGGTTCTGTAGTAAAGATGTCAGCAATTGAAATAGGAATCAAGAATGGTTTCTTGGTGGCATTTTCTGAAACTGAGTCAAGGATTGATGTTTGACTCAGGCTTAGCAGCTGATACCCTGTCTGTTACATTATAGATCACATGGTGATCATGGTATGGAAGGTCAGTGTAGTTGTGGCATGACATAGAGGACACCAAGTGGAAAGCCCTGTCTTGACATGACTTCTCTCTGAAGGATGTACCCCTTCTCATCTGTCTGTAGGATCAATAGATTCAACCTAGTTCTGGTCAAAGTGGACAAAGAGTCAATACCAATGTTTTCATGGCATAAATCGCCCGAAACAACCAGAAACCTTGTCTTACAAAAAATTCAGCATTAGGTGCAGGAACTCATAAAAATTCATCTCTATTGTAAATCGATAGATCCCACTCCCTCGCTTTCATCAGCCGATTTCCGTTTAAAGCCGCAAAACTGTCACGAACGTGACAAAATCTATTCCATTCAACTTTATCATATTGAAAAAGGAAATAACCATCGCGCAAAGAAAGTCATCAAATTTTGTGTTGTGTTGTTGAATTATGTAAATTTTTTTTAACACCCTCCCACTCCCCCCAAAACGTCCCGATACGCCATCAGAATAGACAAAAAAAAACCGAGAAAAGCGCCCACATATGAGCAGAGAGTAGAGAGTATATCCTGTCATGCTATAAAGCGTAAGTAACGATAAAATTTCGTAGCATCACAATCCGACTGACAACCCAGAGATACACACACTTTCATAAAAAAAAAATAAAAAATAAAAAAAAAAGTTTGTTCCTTTGCGCCATTGGTGTGTGAGCGCGCCTTTCAAATTGCCTTTGTCGTTCTATAACTAATGCGATAGATTTCACAAAATGTCAGAACGGATAGACAGAGATGGAAGGAGTTTATATCCCAACAGATTCCCTATGATGACTGACAATATCCTGTCAGCTGGCACATTTACATATTCATGCATTTTTACGCGCGCCTTGCTCCTCGCTTTACGTCATGAACATAAACATTTCCCAGGATATACAATATACACATTTTTTTTGTTTTTTTTTTTCAACAAAAAGGGGTTTTGGCTGCACAAGGACTTCGTGTATAGTGGAGTCCAAACTTTCTCGCATGATGGCATTTTTGAAACGCGAATTTTAAAATGCAATACGCTTCTGTAGACACTACTCACATACATGTCATGGCCAGTCCAGTGAAATCGGGGGGTCGCATCCAAAAGCGACCCCTTGCTCGTTCTCCTCGCTCCGTCAAACAAGCGAAACGGAAAAATATTAACATAACATTTTCGTAGCAGGATACCCCTGCTGCCCCCAGATAGACAATAAAATGCGAAAATGCTTGCGATCAACAGCAGGACCAGAAACAAAACAACAACAATAATGGCTGGGAACTGGGAAAAAAGGACGAAGGAAAGCATGCGGAAGCGTTTTGCTGTTTGTTCAGAGTATAATACATTTGTTTGCACTAGTTTTATCTATCGGTGGGGTTGGTAGGGAGGGAGTTTTCGAAAATATATGCAGTTGACGGGATTGCGGGACACGTGTGTGTGTGTTGCTCTAGTGTGTCAGGATAGATAAGAGGAGGATCAAGCGGAGTTTATTGAAAATACACATGTCAGTGTCGGTACATTAGAAGATACACCACTTTGATAATCATGCGACACATAAGCTACTGGAAAGTAGGGGCCTAGGTGGACTGTGATGGGCCTGCTAAGGGGGCCACTTTGTTGCTTCACTTTCATTGGAAAATCTCTACCTCGGGAGTCGACTGTTATCGAACTCATGAAATCATCAGCAGCCCTTCAGAACCCTAATGATAGAAGGAACTTTTCTACTACTTAGGTACATAAAAGGATGTATCGAAGTGGACGGAGCTCCCAACTGGTCTGTGCTCAGTTTTCTCTCCCAATCCGAGACTCAATCTGAGCAATAAGCTTCGCGAAACCGAATCGAAAAAATGCAATCAAGCAAAGCAACTGTCAAAAATGACAGGAATGTCAAAATATCCATGATGGGAGGATGGTGTGAATACATGCGCATATGGATGTGCGTGCGAGGGCCTGAGGAACATTTATGAAAATCTTCTCTTCTTTAAGAGGATGGAAGGACCCGTGCGGAGGACTGTAGAGTCTGCAAGGAAAAGTTTGATAAAGACAGGCTCACATTCTGGGGCTAGTCCACCTGTTGTCCTCATGGTCTTGAGTTGGAATAAAAGCGTCAATATTAGGAATCGAATAAAGAATAAGTCTTGTGATGCTACTTTGGGCTAAGGAGGCTTGTCCCAGGCAGCTTTTGGGACTCTGCATCATATAGGGCACATATTCTCGGGGAAATTAGTGAGCAATTAGGTTCCTTCTTTCTTTTTATAAAAGGCATGCAAAATCCTATTCACAATATACATACAAAATCTGATTCAAATGCTTCTAGCCAAGTCATTCCACTGCTGATCGCATTTGATCGCAGGAAACTTGGCTTTTGATGGTTTGAAACAAAATATTCCTCGAGAGGAGTACAAGACTTAAAAAGACTATTTATACCAGCGAGCCATGCAGAGTGAATAGAACGTTTCAGTCCCCAAAGTGTTCACATGTTAGACATGTCGACTTAGATATTACACAGAAGTGCATAACTTGTGGTACATAACTGTAGACAGTAAGTAAATTATCAGGCTAATTGGCACTTAGTTTTACCCCGAACTGTAAGTAAAGTTCTGTTCTGAAAAAAATATTGAAGATCGACTAAATCTCGCCAAACTACACAACATAGCTGGTGGTGTACAGAGTATATTAAGGAAATCTTGCTTCTTATTTCGGGACACTGATAAATCTACTGCTTAAGAACATAATCCACCACAAAAATCTGCCCATTCGCAAGTCTTCCCATTGATCCTCCCAAACCATATGAAAAACTGACATAGCAACATAATATCCAAGGGGACCTCACGGCATCCGTAGCCCTCTGCTTTGGTAGAAAAACTATTGGAAGGAAGAGGAAAAGCAGCTTGGTAGTTAGACCTCCTTACCTAACAAGAAATCATTCTACAAACCAGTACATGTTCTAGGTCACCACATCCCAATAAGACAAGACAGACTTCCCACCATAGCTTAAGCTTACACAATTTTTCTGATCTGAAAAATGTAACATTCACATGTACTGGTTTTCAAGGTATATCCCAGCGAACTCCTAGAGTTTGCTTTGCCTAGCATGGTGCTATCACAGAAATACTTCAACAATAGTGAGGCGAGATTGACGTGTCATCCAGTAGCAATGATGTCTAAGAACCCTAAGCCATGTAACTTTGCTTTCAGTCCCCACTGGTGAGAGTCTTGTCAAATGCTTCACAAAATCAAAAAAGTTTTCCTTCAAGGAACCACAGATGATGAACTTATACGTCTGACTTGGTACTGACTTGGCTTGGTGTTGAACCACACGTCCGAGGTCTGCTAATACTCGTCCTATTTCAGTCTGTTTTCACCAGATGGTTAGGTTGTCTAAGTACGATAGTTCATATCATGTCAGACCCCAAAGTGCTGGGCGCTGTGGTACAGAGGTTTCAATAGTACCTCCTTCTTTTGGTTATGAGAAACAAGGTCAAGTATTTTTTTCTGAAGTAATAGGCGTGACATAGTTTCCAGAATTCCAGTGATTCAGGTTACCTCTCAAAACTAATAGGCACTTTCTTGATAAGGTCATAGATTTGTCTTTCCCTATACGTCACCATTCGACTCGAAAAATCCTTGGTTTCACAGAAGATGGACAGTATGGTAGGAGAAAGCCTGGCAAGTCTTCTAATAAGATGGGCTTATGAGTGGGTAGCTATGCTAAAGAGAATCTTAAATACAGGAATGGTGGTCTAAGTCAATGCTTAACGATAGCCAATCGTTGCTTCCTTGAGTTAGGAAGGGATTTGTGTACTAATTGTGTACAGTTAAGGTATCCCTATAAAAAACCCTGATCATTTTGGTCCTGCGCTATGATGCAGAGCCATGGACTATATCAAGAATGGATGAAGCAGCTCACGGTTGTTTTTAGAGAAAGATTGTACGTCTCTTAGAGTAAAACTACACCCTAAGGTACAATAGATCTTTTAGGTCGCAGTATCAGCTATATGGGCTAGGGTCCAAGGTAAAAAAAAACGATGGAGCTGGATTGTTATTAGTTAAGGCCCAAGACTGCAGCACCACCTAAAGTATGTAAGAGCCATGGCTCAGTGAACCTATTGCGTATGTATCTCCACTGTCACCTCAAGTGGGGAGACTATGTTGACATTCAGACGTCTTATCCTAGGTTTAAGGGAATTGCTATGAGGTCTAGCTTCACTCTGACTTTGACGCCATCTAACGATACAAAATCACTGTGAAACCCGATCAGTAAATGCAGAATTTCAGAGTATCTGGTGCAGAAGTGAATACTGTCCTCTGTGCCCTGAGGCAAATGACATACTGCCCCGAGTTATACACGTATTCAACCACAAAAGTTCAACAACTTTAAGAACAATTAAGCACGTAATTGCACGGCAAAATAATTAGAGTAAATCGACTGCATTCAGTGGCATTCCACCAGTTCTCCACTATGATTATCCTTCTTTTTTTTTTTTTTTAATTACACCCTTACAGCACCTATGTTTCCACTACGGCTTAAGGCCTATATAACATATTATTATTATTTTTTTTTTATTTAACAATTTCCATGCATGTCCTGATTTTAAATAATTAAATCTGAATTAACATAATTAGATATGACAAAACAAAAAAAAATAAAATAAAGCAAGGTAGCCACTGTCGCGCCACCCCACCCACATACTAGACATTGTTTCCATTTTAACTTCCGAACCGAACCGAACCGAACCATTAAAAATCCGATAAAAATCCCTTGAACACAATATCAGACCTTTAATTATTTCCCTCTTGTCTCCTTCCTCAGTTTCGTCCTTTTTTTGTTGTTTTTTTTTGCGTTCGTCCCTTCTCATTCATTATGCGTCATTAACAATTACTACGCGAAATGTACTTTGTTACCGTTTAATCGCCATAGGCAGTTCCGTATTTAATTAAAATAACAAAAGATACAAAAAACAAAAAAAAAAAAAAAAAGAATAAATATACAAACTACAACCATTGGCAACACAGAGATATAAATCCTTTTTAACGATTCGCCCTCCGATGTAATCATTGGCTATGTATTCAATTATCTGCACATAACAATTAAGGGATGGGCTCTGCACAGATAGCCATTTTGGTAGGCTAGTTGGCTAGGAAACCGACGCAAGTTACAGTGAAAAACAAGAGGACGAAAAAAAAAAAATTAATAATAAAGGTGTTAGCCTTAGTGGCTTAATAAAATGCGACACGAAAAGTCAACAATTAGCCATGTTAATCCCATTAGATGGTTGGCGGTCGCCTTGAACTATGTGTATGTACTAGCGCTAGCCAGCTACTCGTGACTCGAAATTGATTCTGACGATAAAGTAGGGTTATCTGGCAATGAATCTAATTAGACAGAGGTTGACTTAGCCATCCGCAGTAGTAGTAGCAGGTAGTAGTACTTCTTCCCTCGAATGTTTAATTAATTTTGAAACAGTGCCAACTAGTGGAGAGTAGACCGACCCACACAGCCCACACCCGACCCACGACGACCCACATCAACTTCAACATCAGTCGAGGAATGAAAAGCAAAAAAAAAAAAAATTGACTTCATTTACTTGCCCTCCACCACCCCTCCTTTGGGAAGATCCACTTTACCCTTTTTTTTTTTGTTTTGCTCTCTGGCCCGGTGTTATCCTTCGAAGGCACTCGATTATATGGAATAAATTTACACACAGGACACTTTTATTGGATTTCACCTTCGTAGAGGATAAAGTAAAAGTTTTCTTCGTTTTTTTTTTTTTTCTGTTTTCGTCCTTTTTGGTTGGTTGGTTTGGCACCTAAATTATGAGACAGTAATGAGATAGTTCGGACACATACACCCACATAAATTCTGAGACAAAACTTTTCCTATCATCTATACAAACACAGAAAGAGAAAACGAAAAAAAACTGAAAGAAAATAAAAGAAATATCCTAAACATATCCTTTAGTGTCCCTGTTCGAAGGCGGCCGGTAAGGTGCGGCATGAGGTTACTACTACTACAATAATCTACCTTGGCTCGGCATGTCGGTTGTTTGTAAATTACTGTGACCTGGCGGTGACCTTCACAAAGGATATTGGGTTGTGCACACTCCATGCCCATACCTATAGTTATTTGTATATTAATTCCCTGGCAAGGATTATATCCTTACACCGTTTTTGTGTATAACCTCTTTTCTTCGAGGGATAATAAGTAAAAGTTTTCGTAATTGAATTCTTCCTCTTGTGTTTTTTGTTTTTCGTTTTTGGTTTTTCGGCGGCACTGGCGTTTGTTTGGCTGTTCTGTAAGGACGACGACGACGACGACGACGATGATGATATCATGTCCTTGTGTATAACCATTGGTATATATACACTGGTGGTCTTAATGACCACCGCACAGCGTGATGCGATATAGTTTCAGATTTATTTTTACGATTAATAAAAGTGGGCAGGTCCTTTGGGGCTGAGGCGTACCTCCCCCCCACGGCCACGGAATGGGTAGTTTTCAAGAGTGTCATTTATGGATTTCAAGAGTTAATTTTAAGTACTCAGAAGGCGTAAAGATATTTGCATTTCTTTTATGGGAAATTATATTAAAAAGGACAACGAAATGAAAAGAAAACTGCTAGTATACTTGTACACTGACAAGGACATGGAAACAATTTTGTTTTACGAGAAGATGAAGGATACGAGTAAGTAATGCGTTTTGCAAGGAAAGATGCACACATATTGTTGGGTCTAAAAGGGCACCAAGTGTCCTCTGGATAATATAAACAAGGTTATTTGATTGAAGGCGCTTTTATGACAGCATAAGCCACAAAAGTTAATGCACTTTGCAGAGGGATGTCATTAGAGTGTCGTGATGCAAGGACTCTATGGACTTTTATTGTGCAGTAAAAATCTGTGCTTAACTGGGCAAACTAATGGGAAGGTGGAAAGAGATTATTAAAAAAACGAACAGCTAGGGTCAGACTCAAATGGGTGAGATCCTTTGATTTACTAGAGAACCAGTTGGAGTCTTTAGAGAGAAGGAAAGGATCTCTGGTCTGAGGGCATATAAGTATGCTTAGACCCAGTGCCGAATTAATGTGAATCCTTGAAGGAGCTTTGTGTCAATCTTCATGGCATGAAATTCACCAAGACGAACGATGTAGGATTGGAGGAGGATGGAGGATTTCAAATGGGTCCTTCGTTTCCTCCATATGGCAATCAAAGAAGCTAAGTTGCCGGGTCTATCAATGAGACCATCGACTGCTAGGCTTATATGGGACGGTTTTCGAAGAGTAATGGAAAGGCCAACTAGATAGATCTATTTTTCGAAAAATAAAACTGGAAAACTTGTGCAATTTCTGTAGAACATGTCGTCCTTATAGCTTTCGTATACATAAGTCCTTGTTTCCTAAATTGCAGAATTAGAAGACTGAATTCTTGAAGGTGACAGAGTGTATGGATACTCGTTCAATAGCAGCTTTATTGTCAATAAGAGTTGAAATATCCTGAAAATGTATTCCTTAGTATGGAATGTTATCAAAAGTCGGAAGGATGTATTGAAAAAGATTTAACTTTGACTTTGGACATCCCTGCGTAGGACATGAACACCTTTCGTGAGATCAGATTCCATTGTCTGTCCATTCTAAGGTAGGTAGTGGTTCCAAAAAGCCTTAAACGAATAGGAAACGCGTAGAAGAACCTTTGAAGAAGCTCCTAGAGTAGTGGAGCATCCAATAAATAAAGTGAGTAGATACGTCCAAACCACGACAGTGTTGTCCATGAAACTGCTCTCCAGAAAGATGATCGATATCTATATTGAATGTTAAGCTGCCATGAAGGCTATCTCATCTACAATCGTCAAATCAAATTGGTGAAACGATGCACTTGAGTTCCTGGACACAGTGGCAATCAAGGAACCGAACTGGGAGAAGAATTAGCCAAACATATGATACTGGCAAAACTAAACAAGTCCTGGCGCTTAACAAACCAACATTAGCACTTTTTACGGAGATCATTACCAGCCACAACCTCATGGCCACCGTAGTCGAATGCTATTAGAGGATTGAGGTTTTGTCATAGCTCAGTCTTCCTGGCCACAGGCTTAGACGCTACCTGACTAGACTTATGAAAAATTTTGAAAACTAAATGTATCTAGGAATATCTTTACAACCTTAAACCACTCACTTTCAGAGAAATTATCTATCTAGCCCGAAGACCTTAATGAACAATGGATTCAGAATCGATTTTGTTTAAGCTAGGCTTCAAGATAATGTACAAAATTTGAGGCTAGACCATCAAAATTATAAACAAATATGGACAGCAATAGCTTAAGCCCCCAAATACTGACCCAATGAATGGATTAAGCTAGGCTTAGATTCAACGAAGCCGTCGGTTTAGATAATTTTTGATTCCTAGTGTGTTAGTACGACCGGTGATTGGGTCAGTCTCCCGATGAATAAGGGGCATTCTTTCTAGCTCCGGCTTAAGGAAGCACGCCTAGAGCTTCATCTAGGAGCATGCTTCGTAATGACGCTCCATTAGAAGATCGAACTGGTTTAAACGAATAGATAGAGAGGAACTTATACCTTCCATCCCCGTGGTAGCACAACGAATATTCTATTGGTCTAAGCGAGCTTGTGTAACTCACCAGCAGCCACTTTAACCAAATCAACTCCGACTCAAGCCTTCCTCTCCTGGGTAGTATATCCTTCACACCTCCTTTGTGTCTCTTGGGTTCTCGCTATTTGAAGGGATTTTTGCTAGAGTTCTTGATTTCTGAAGCTTTGAGCTAGCTCTTGGGTTTGGATGAGGATTTTCAAGAAATTGTGGTGTCAAAATGGACCTGAGTGATTCACATACTCAGTGTCAGTGTCTACACTCAGGGCACTGACAGGCACTACTAGAATTAGGACCTCAAGCTATCTTTCCCGTAAGTCTTGCAGTTTATGACCGATCTTGACAAGATCTTGAGAGTTTATCATGTGTAAGCCATCAGACTTAGAACACAGTATGCATCTATCTAAGGATATTCCGCGATGAAATGTAAAAAGTACATGTAAGGAGCACACTTGAGACTCAAACATCTGCCGCTTCCATTTACTCATTGGATACAAGCCTTGTACCTAAAACTTTCCCCAAAAATTTACCAAAGTCATGACGAAGCAATTAATTTTATCAAAAAAAAAAAAACAGAAAAAAAAAATAAAATCTGACATCAGAATGATTTTCCCTTTTCCACCACATTTACCCCAAAACAAAGCAAAAAAAAAAAAAACTTCCCTCACCCCTAGCAGGTCCTGGCTTTTTTTGTATTTCAAAAACAGATTTTATCATCTTTTGCTTCCTCACTGAGAGATCCTTTCACACACAGATGCCCAAACTGCAGCCAAACCCGAAGAGCGAGAAACAAAAAAAACACAAAAAAAAAATATTATTTCAGCTTTCTTAAGTGGTTTTTGGACATCCTGATGGACATTTTCATTTCAGGGTATACACGAAGATTTTTTCCTCCCCTTCCCTGCCATTTTATTCTTTATTCATGCCTCTGCCACCTACATTTCGGTTTTACTTTCACACAGGTAATCCTGTGCAAAACATGATGAAGTTGGATGTGGATATGACTCCTGTGTCTGCTGGCGAACACACAGCGGGAAGGATTTTAATTTAACTTTTACTGGACGAAAATTTGTGCTCTGAGGTTACACCATGTCCTTTTGCTTACACATATGTGTGACACTGATGGTAAATTAAATCCGGGTAAGTCGAGGTAAGAGGTGTAGGCCTACTACTACTGATTGCAGCCATAACTAGATGGTTTCCAGAGATGTGGAAAGTTTTTCATTAAATCAGGGAAGCGGTTGTCATTCAAATGGGTTTCCAAATATTTGTCCCCTATAAGTGTCAGTCAGGCTACGACGGAAAACTATAAATTTAATGAAACAACAAATTAAAAAAAAAATAGAGGAAATCCTGAGATTGACAGGACAACTATTAAAATGACAGACAGAGTAGGGGGGCGAAAAGATTAACGAAAGTGTCACGAACGTTCGGTGGATAGGACTTCCTGCAGCAGGTGTATTTATTTAATTAATGTAAAAGCCTTGGAACGAATGCAATCCACTTCAAAGGTGCACGTTCCTATCGATACCAGCGGACAGGACTGAAGTCTTGAAAGGTCCCTTTCCCAGGATTTTTTTTTTTTATATTTCCATTTCAAATGTCAAATCCTGCTTTCATCATTCGTGGTTCACTGTGGTTTGCTGCTTGTCAACAGCAACATACTGAGATTAAAAAAAAAAAAAAAAATGACGTCATTAACATTTGACATTTAACAACGAACCACAGCATAGAAGAAACAAAACACCCGACACAACACTGCAATATCTGCAATGATGTCGTCGTTCGTGGTAACCATTGCTCCTCCACCTCCTGCCAGGAGATTTCTGCGGTTAGCCATGGGGGGGAGCCTGACGTTTTGCTTTCGCAAAAAGGGTTTTGAATTACAAAAGTTTTTCCATGGAAATGTGAGACTTGTGAAGGCGCCGCGAAATTTCATACCCGCCGAGTGTCAAGGGGGGCGGTTTTATGGCGGCTTATGTGGAGTAATAGAAAAATGATATGGGGACATTAATTATCCTTTAAAGTTCATTAAAACATTTTTTTGTTTTGCATTTTTATGCGACAAGTGAAAGGTGGCTTATAGTGGGGTGTACACGCACTAGCTTTTGGATTTGTTTACAGCTCGACGGGGGTTAAGTGTGTAGTTTGGTGGTGAACTTAAGGATTTTCAGGATTTATGGTAATGGCACTTGGGGTGTAATGAAAGTAAAACAATTTGCTTGGTAGTGGGTATGAGCGGGCAAAGGTGAAACACATTATCAAAACTGCAGATACTCGGATCAAATGACAGAACCAAGACTGGTTCTTCCATATTCTGTGTTTGAAGGATTTGATTTCCTAACAGACAGTAGATTTTCGGGTC